>JAIOJX010000029.1:53022460-57822460 GCA_022376925.1 Tragulus kanchil | reverse complement strand
GTTCCAAGAATGAAAGCAGAAGTGAGCCTAGAGGAAGGGGCTGGCTAAAGTCAGTCACAAAGCTAGTCAAAGCTAGTTCAAAGGCAGGGAAATAAATTCCACTGAAAGAAGCTGCAAAGACACATTGCAAGGAGTGGATATTTGGATACTGGTAAAAGATACTGAATACTTTGGTAATCTACCATTTCTTAAAGCCAAAGTTCCAAGACAACAGTTGTGCAGTGGGTCTGGAGAACAATCAATACACATCGGAGAGGGAGTTACAGAATTCTAGGAGGGAATTTCTATGAAAAAAAAAGGGACTAAATAGATTATCTGAGTGTTAAGTGCAAGGAGTTTTAGGGTTCTTTCAGAAAGCACTAGTATGGATTATAGGATCACAGAAAACAATTTCTTCAGGGTCAGGTGGGTAATATATGCTAAGTGACCGTATGGAAGTCAGCAAAGAATGAGGTGTAGAATACATGCCCATCTTAAAACACTGAGATCATTAGCTCAGGGAAAATAAAAAGGGTATTCTATATATTAAATAAAGCATAATACAGAGTTCACTGTATATATGGCCATATTTGCTTCTTTACATATGGACAGGGTCATAATAATCAAACATTGGATATTAATTTAGCAAGAAAATACGTAGTGCAAGTACAATGAGAAAATAAAGTATATAAAGATACAAGTTTTTGGATCAGGGAGCAGGATAAAATTTGGGGGATTAAAATCCCAGGATCAAAAAAAAACCCAAAACATCTCTAGTACTGCTCATTGGAACTGAGACAAATCTTTGATGTACTGAGAAAGCTCCAAGATGCAAGCTAAATGCAAGGATGTAAAACTAAGCAGTTAATGTTACAGACTTAAATTGTCTTATATATTATATTAGTATACTGTACTTGTCTGTCCAAGGATAAGTTTATTTGAAGAAATCTGGGCAAAGTAGTACAAAGTTTAATTCAAAACATGTGGTAATTACACTTTAAATAAACTTAAGAGTTTTAAGATTTCCAGTTATACATGGTCAATCTTTGTGGCTGCCCTTAAAAATGGCAGTTAATGCAGCCACAGAATGATAATAAATGATGTTGAAACCTCAGTTTATTGGGAAGATTTCCAAAATGTATCAGTATTTGCTTGAAATGACTACCCATGAGCATGGCTTTAAAATCATTATAGGACAATTTTCCTTCTCCTCCTTAAAGATAAATTTGGAAACTCTGCCTTAAGTAGGGCTTTCTATATTAAGATCAACCTTGACCTTCATACCAAGAAAATTAGTACATATAAATTTATACAAAGTCTACAATAGTAGATCATGAAGGCAAACACATTCCTAAATGGCAAAATAATCTCTTCATCCTCTAGTTTCAGTTAGGTGTTTATTTTTAGCTCAGAGGTTTTATAATTTTTATAAAATAAAATTACCCATAAATCTTCCTTGTCAGAAAAACAACAGTAAGTGACCATTTTTTTGGATTTTTCTTGAAGTTGTTCTCTTTCATGCTAAGTGACCGTATGGAAGTCAGCAAAGAATGAGGTGTAGAATACATGCCCATCTTAAAACACTGAGATCATTAGCTCAGGGAAAATAAAAAGGGTATTCTATATATTAAATAAAGCATAATACAGAGTTCACTGTATATATGGCCATATTTGCTTCTTTACATATGGACAGGGTCATAATAATCAAACATTGGATATTAATTTAGCAAGAAAATACGTAGTGCAAGTACAATGAGAAAATAAAGTATATAAAGATACAAGTTTTTGGATCAGGGAGCAGGATAAAATTTGGGGGATTAAAATCCCAGGATCAAAAAAAAACCCAAAACATCTCTAGTACTGCTCATTGGAACTGAGACAAATCTTTGATGTACTGAGAAAGCTCCAAGATGCAAGCTAAATGCAAGGATGTAAAACTAAGCAGTTAATGTTACAGACTTAAATTGTCTTATATATTATATTAGTATACTGTACTTGTCTGTCCAAGGATAAGTTTATTTGAAGAAATCTGGGCAAAGTAGTACAAAGTTTAATTCAAAACATGTGGTAATTACACTTTAAATAAACTTAAGAGTTTTAAGATTTCCAGTTATACATGGTCAATCTTTGTGGCTGCCCTTAAAAATGGCAGTTAATGCAGCCACAGAATGATAATAAATGATGTTGAAACCTCAGTTTATTGGGAAGATTTCCAAAATGTATCAGTATTTGCTTGAAATGACTACCCATGAGCATGGCTTTAAAATCATTATAGGACAATTTTCCTTCTCCTCCTTAAAGATAAATTTGGAAACTCTGCCTTAAGTAGGGCTTTCTATATTAAGATCAACCTTGACCTTCATACCAAGAAAATTAGTACATATAAATTTATACAAAGTCTACAATAGTAGATCATGAAGGCAAACACATTCCTAAATGGCAAAATAATCTCTTCATCCTCTAGTTTCAGTTAGGTGTTTATTTTTAGCTCAGAGGTTTTATAATTTTTATAAAATAAAATTACCCATAAATCTTCCTTGTCAGAAAAACAACAGTAAGTGACCATTTTTTTGGATCTCTGTTTCCTTGAAGTTGTTCTCTTTCATTTTCTGAAAACCACATATTAGAGCTTCTCCTTGAAGCCAGTTAGATTGATGTACTGGCTAGTGGGGATGAGTAATCTATAGAATGAGAAATTGGCTGCAGCCATTGTTCCCACCAGCATTCTCAAGAGATACATCTAAGTTTCATTCAAGGTTTCACTGTGTAATACCCTCATTTAAGTAGAACTTGTGGATAAAAAAATATGCATCTCAGAAATAAAAGCACGCTGTCATGTTCAGCAGGCCACATCTTCAGGACCACTGGGAAACCAGCATCAGTTTTGTGATTTCTGAGGCCAAAAAAAAAAAAAAAAAAAAGGAATTGGACCAATATGTAAGTTTTGGTCTTAGTGTCTCATCTCTCAGCTCAAATTCTAGACGAGTGGTTGAGAGGTGGTAGATGTTTACCAAACCATTTTAATAGCTGTAAATTACCTTGGTATGGCTAGAGTCTATAGAAACAAAAATGACTGAATTGGAAGATTAAAGGCTTAAGTTTTTCATTTCACTGAATGGAAATTTCTTGAGTATCTACTTTAGGAAAAGGCCTGGATAAGACATTGGGGAGTTGCTAAATGAGTAATTTTCAGACCCAGCCCTGAAAATCTTTATTTATAGAATCAAGTATTTAACCATGGTTTGCAGACCCATGACCTGTAGGCAAATCTAGTCTACAGCCTTCTTTTCTTGGTTTGCTTTGCTGACTGTCCAGCTTGAATGTTTTAAGTTAGGCATGCACTCTTCAGCTCATTCTCTGCTAAATTACATTTGACCATGCCTCACAATTATATTATCCACCTGATCTCTGAGGGCACTGACTTTGAAAGCCAGTTATATTACAGAAGAAATTAAATAAATTGGAAAACTTTGCTGTAGAGAGACATATAGACATTTAAAGTGAAAGAGCCATGAATTCTGGCTCTGCTCTTTAATATCTATGTGATCTTAAGCAAGTTGTAATAACTTTTTCAAGCCTTGGTTTTCTTATCTATAAATGGAGCTACAAGTACTATCTCACAAAGGGGTTGTAGGGATTAAACAAGATACTTATTTGTACATGAGCCATCACATTATGAGGTCTGGAGTTTGCCGTCATTCTTTTCCTCCCCTACAGGAGATGCCCATGGACGCTCAGAGGAAGGATTCATTAGTTCTGGCTGGCTGGGCAGAGAACATTTGACAAATTTGGTCATCATTTGAACTGGATGGCAGATGGAAAGGATTACAACGGACAAAGCAGGAATAGGATTTCTAAATTTTAGGGTCTTCTATTTTGAGAAAGTCTGTTTTGAGTCAAGCCATTTAATGAGAGTTCTGTGGTGCCGGAGCAGGGAGGGGAGGGCATCTCCATAGAGCAAGCAGGATCTAGTCCAGATCAAGCACTCCTGAACTGTTGCTTATCATTTGCATTCACATGTTCCCATTGTGGGGGTACGACACACTGCTGCTCTATTCATGGGTGCATGCATGTGTGCTAAGTCGCTTTAGTCATGTCTGACTCTTTTCAATCCTACGGACTATAGCCTGCCAGGATCTTCTGTCCATGGGATTCTCCAGGAAAGAATACTGCAGTGGGTTGCCATGCCCTCCTCTAGGGGATCTTTCCAACCCAGGGACTGAACTTGCATCTTTTACGTCTCCTGCATTAGCAGACGGGTTCTTTACCACAAGTGCCATATGGGAAGCCCTCTATGCACAGGGCAGAAAGTAATCCCCAGGTTCCTTTGGGAACAGCTTGGAGGGCTTAAAAGGGGGGGGGGTGTTCATGGAGGGGGGCCATGAAAGGGAATATTAGCCTCCAGGGACAAGTCCTATAGTTGTAAGCATGCATAGCTATTTTTGATAACAAACCAGGTGCCTTATCTTCATTAAATGATCTCTTCTGGGGTTTAGTGACAAGCAAATTATGCTTTACTTGGTTCTTACAATTATTAGAATGTGCTGTAAGTCCTTCTGAACAGACTGTGACTCTTACAGGCAATATTTATATTGTCTGATATGAAATGTTAGTTGCAATATTTATAGCTTAATAACCCTATTTCCCAATATCTATGTGATCTTAAGCAAGTTGTAATAACTTTTTCAAGCCTTGGTTTTCTTATCTATAAATGGAGCTACAAGTACTATCTCACAAAGGGGTTGTAGGGATTAAACAAGATACTTATTTGTACATGAGCCATCACATTATGAGGTCTGGAGTTTGCCGTCATTCTTTTCCTCCCCTACAGGAGATGCCCATGGACGCTCAGAGGAAGGATTCATTAGTTCTGGCTGGCTGGGCAGAGAACATTTGACAAATTTGGTCATCATTTGAACTGGATGGCAGATGGAAAGGATTACAACGGACAAAGCAGGAATAGGATTTCTAAATTTTAGGGTCTTCTATTTTGAGAAAGTCTGTTTTGAGTCAAGCCATTTAATGAGAGTTCTGTGGTGCCGGAGCAGGGAGGGGAGGGCATCTCCATAGAGCAAGCAGGATCTAGTCCAGATCAAGCACTCCTGAACTGTTGCTTATCATTTGCATTCACATGTTCCCATTGTGGGGGTACGACACACTGCTGCTCTATTCATGGGTGCATGCATGTGTGCTAAGTCGCTTTAGTCATGTCTGACTCTTTTCAATCCTACGGACTATAGCCTGCCAGGATCTTCTGTCCATGGGATTCTCCAGGAAAGAATACTGCAGTGGGTTGCCATGCCCTCCTCTAGGGGATCTTTCCAACCCAGGGACTGAACTTGCATCTTTTACGTCTCCTGCATTAGCAGACGGGTTCTTTACCACAAGTGCCATATGGGAAGCCCTCTATGCACAGGGCAGAAAGTAATCCCCAGGTTCCTTTGGGAACAGCTTGGAGGGCTTAAAAGGGGGGGGGGTATTCATGGAGGGTGGCCATGAAAGGGAATATTAGCCTCCAGGGACAAGTCCTATAGTTGTAAGCATGCATAGCTATTTTTGATAACAAACCAGGTGCCTTATCTTCATTAAATGATCTCTTCTGGGGTTTAGTGACAAGCAAATTATGCTTTACTTGGTTCTTACAATTATTAGAATGTGCTGTAAGTCCTTCTGAACAGACTGTGACTCTTACAGGCAATATTTATATTGTCTGATATGAGGGAAATGTTAGTTGCTAGAGTGGTTATACTGTGGGTGGATGAACAGACAGGTGAGTCTGCAGATTCTGCAGTATCTGAAGAAGTCATGATTTGTGCAGGGTAAGTAGGAATCAGGCATTCTTAAAGGGACAGTTCATCAGGCCCTCAGTCTATAGCAAATGATGATGAACACGTGGGTGGGCATGAAGGAATTTGAACAGTGCTCCCAAAATTTAACAATTTGGACCAAGTATCTGAAATTTGAAAGATTGGTACTTCAGGGAGATGAACATTTTCCTTCATGATAAGAGCTGCAGAAATTATGAATATAAGGAAATGTAGGAACAGTAGCATTCAGGGGATAAAGTATGCCACCTAACAGTTTCCATCCTCACTATGGGAGGATAGAAGACACAAGATCTGGAATAAAGTCTGTCAAGAGCCTGTCCAAAGGATACAGGTATTAGGGATAGGAAAGTCCCCCAAGCAGGAGCCTTGGTTATTTATTTAGTGGTCTGCTTGCCATCTCTGACTGGTGACCCAAGCACAAGGCACCTGGCCCTGCCATGTCAATGGTACTGCTGACCCTACCTAGTGATACGTGCTGTTTTCAAGTACCCACAAGAGACTCAGAAAGCCACTACTCGTATAAGTGCATCGGACATCCTCATCCCAGTATGAGTGTTAGGTGCTATGCTGGGAGTTCAGGCAAAACTCTAGCTTCTTATAAGTTTGTGTGTTCCAAGAAGTCAGATGATCCTAACACTCTGGGCTCAGAGTGCACTCTTCTAAGCCCTTTTCTAATTCTCTAGTCAAGGATTCACCATTCTATTCAAGCAACCAGGTGAGAATGCAGAATTCAGTGTATGAAAGTCCATAAAACCTACCTTCTAATGAACTCATTCACAGCATTCACCACATCCTAGCTGATCAAGCTGTCCAATGTGATCATCCTGTTGTCAGAAATCTGGGGTCAGCCCTGTAGCCAGGGTCACCCTGTTATAGGATGCAAATTATCCATTGTCCCACTACTTCAAAAAACATTACCTCATTACACTCTCCATTGATCACTGAATCTGGGTCCCCACCCCAAACCCCCATATCCTGAGAAAATTGATGGATTCCTCAGATCTCTCTAGAGGCCAGTGCATTAAAGAACAGACAGGTGAGTCTGCAGATTCTGCAGTATCTGAAGAAGTCATGATTTGTGCAGGGTAAGTAGGAATCAGGCATTCTTAAAGGGACAGTTCATCAGGCCCTCAGTCTATAGCAAATGATGATGAACACGTGGGTGGGCATGAAGGAATTTGAACAGTGCTCCCAAAATTTAACAATTTGGACCAAGTATCTGAAATTTGAAAGATTGGTACTTCAGGGAGATGAACATTTTCCTTCATGATAAGAGCTGCAGAAATTATGAATATAAGGAAATGTAGGAACAGTAGCATTCAGGGGATAAAGTATGCCACCTAACAGTTTCCATCCTCACTATGGGAGGATAGAAGACACAAGATCTGGAATAAAGTCTGTCAAGAGCCTGTCCAAAGGATACAGGTATTAGGGATAGGAAAGTCCCCCAAGCAGGAGCCTTGGTTATTTATTTAGTGGTCTGCTTGCCATCTCTGACTGGTGACCCAAGCACAAGGCACCTGGCCCTGCCATGTCAATGGTACTGCTGACCCTACCTAGTGATACGTGCTGTTTTCAAGTACCCACAAGAGACTCAGAAAGCCACTACTCGTATAAGTGCATCGGACATCCTCATCCCAGTATGAGTGTTAGGTGCTATGCTGGGAGTTCAGGCAAAACTCTAGCTTCTTATAAGTTTGTGTGTTCCAAGAAGTCAGATGATCCTAACACTCTGGGCTCAGAGTGCACTCTTCTAAGCCCTTTTCTAATTCTCTAGTCAAGGATTCACCATTCTATTCAAGCAACCAGGTGAGAATGCAGAATTCAGTGTATGAAAGTCCATAAAACCTACCTTCTAATGAACTCATTCACAGCATTCACCACATCCTAGCTGATCAAGCTGTCCAATGTGATCATCCTGTTGTCAGAAATCTGGGGTCAGCCCTGTAGCCAGGGTCACCCTGTTATAGGATGCAAATTATCCATTGTCCCACTACTTCAAAAAACATTACCTCATTACACTCTCCATTGATCACTGAATCTGGGTCCCCACCCCAAAACCAAAACCACTTGCTTTGGCCATCATATCCTGAGAAAATTGATGGATTCCCCTCAGATCTCTCTAGAGGCAGGAATGTAAGGTGGTTTCAGCTTCCAGCATTTGAGAATCATCAGATGGCTTCCTTAGTCTGTATTTTTTTTAACCACAGTGCTATATTTCTTACATGCAATAATGTAATATGACCACCCCCCATGACTAAATAATGAGCCAAAGGATCTGGAATCTTGTGCAGCACATGGAATGTCCACATCTCTCTCTTCAGGGCACATCTGATGTGCCTCTCTAGCATTCTGTTGCACTGAAACTGTCAGAGATTCTCTTACACAAGTAGATCCTGGACACAATAAACTCACATGATTGTTGGTTCTTGGTGATCTGGCCAAGGGATCTTCACATAAGAATTCAAATTTTCATGTTCTCTTGAAAAGATAAACATCCCCAAAGGATCTACATTCCCACGTGGCAACAATTCAAGAAATGGAATAAAACTACTTCTTTACACTGGCACTGCTGTTCCATTGCCACAATCTCATCACTCCTTGTCATGTTAAATGGAAGGCCTCTCTTATTTACATGTGCAATTGCATCTCTTAATTTAAAGGAAGAGGGAAGACAGGGAGGCACATGATAAAAGGAAGGGAAGTATGAACTGCAAGTTACTTAGAAGGATTTTGTTGTTCAATGAAAAAGTTCAATGAAGAGTTGTTCAACTCTTTGTGACTCCATGGACTGCAGCACACCAGGTTTCCCTATCTTTCACCATCTTCTGGAGTTTCCCCATGTCCATGGAGTTGGTGATGTCATCCAACCATCTCATCCTCTGCTGTCCCCTTCTCCTCCTGCCTTCACTATTTCCCAGCATCAGGGTCTTTTATCTGCTTTTAAGTCACTCATACTGAGAGTTCACATGCCACAACTAAAGATCCTGCATACCACAAGGAAGATGGAAGATCCTTCATGACACAACTAAAACTTAGCACAGCCAAATTATTAATTAAAGAAATACAAACATCCACTAGTAAAAAAATTACCTTCCATTAAACACTCTCCCATTGATCACTGAATCTGGGTCCCCACCCCAAAACCAAAACCACTTGCTTTGGCCATCATATCCTGAGAAAATTGATGGATTCCCCTCAGATCTCTCTAGAGGCAGGAATGTAAGGTGGTTTCAGCTTCCAGCATTTGAGAATCATCAGATGGCTTCCTTAGTCTGTATTTTTTTTAACCACAGTGCTATATTTCTTACATGCAATAATGTAATATGACCACCCCCCATGACTAAATAATGAGCCAAAGGATCTGGAATCTTGTGCAGCACATGGAATGTCCACATCTCTCTCTTCAGGGCACATCTGATGTGCCTCTCTAGCATTCTGTTGCACTGAAACTGTCAGAGATTCTCTTACACAAGTAGATCCTGGACACAATAAACTCACATGATTGTTGGTTCTTGGTGATCTGGCCAAGGGATCTTCACATAAGAATTCAAATTTTCATGTTCTCTTGAAAAGATAAACATCCCCAAAGGATCTACATTCCCACGTGGCAACAATTCAAGAAATGGAATAAAACTACTTCTTTACACTGGCACTGCTGTTCCATTGCCACAATCTCATCACTCCTTGTCATGTTAAATGGAAGGCCTCTCTTATTTACATGTGCAATTGCATCTCTTAATTTAAAGGAAGAGGGAAGACAGGGAGGCACATGATAAAAGGAAGGGAAGTATGAACTGCAAGTTACTTAGAAGGATTTTGTTGTTCAATGAAAAAGTTCAATGAAGAGTTGTTCAACTCTTTGTGACTCCATGGACTGCAGCACACCAGGTTTCCCTATCTTTCACCATCTTCTGGAGTTTCCCCATGTCCATGGAGTTGGTGATGTCATCCAACCATCTCATCCTCTGCTGTCCCCTTCTCCTCCTGCCTTCACTATTTCCCAGCATCAGGGTCTTTTATCTGCTTTTAAGTCACTCATACTGAGAGTTCACATGCCACAACTAAAGATCCTGCATACCACAAGGAAGATGGAAGATCCTTCATGACACAACTAAAACTTAGCACAGCCAAATTATTAATTAAAAGAAATACAAACAATATACATATTTTAAGGAAAAGACGTGCTAAGCTATGAGAAGAGAAACATAGGGGTTACAATGAAATGCTCAATGAAAACTCTTCTGAGTTACTGAAGCTTATTTTTTAGATAATATTAAGACAATGAAGGGTTTCATTTAAGAGTTAACAAAATGTGGACTGCTTTAGAAAGATAACTTCAGTAGGGCAGGGGAAAGAAGATAAAAATTAAATAATAGAAGCAAGGATGTTACTAATTTTAAAAAAGTGCATAGAATAAAAAACAATGCAAGTATGACCTAGCCTTGTCCACAGTGATAGAAAGGCAGGGAGGAAGGAATATTTTGCAGAATTTGGGGATGGAAGTCACAAAACTTAGCAGACAACAGGCTAGATAAGAGTACAGAAATAAAAATGAGCATGACGATGCTAGCCTAAGTCTCCGAGAGAAGAACGTGAACCCCGAATAGAGTTCAAGGAGAATTCAATGGAGAGAAAGATGAGTTCCTTTCTGAATGTGCTAAAATAGAGGGAATGGCGAGTCTTTTCATATGAACACATTTGATGAATGGAGCATGGGAGGAAAAATAGCTAGAGAGATTTGGAAAACAACAACAAAGCAATGCTATTTGAAGCCAGAAACTAGGTGAAACTGTCTAGTACAAAGAGAAGAGGGGGTACATAAAGCCCTGAGGAACACTATCCTTACAGAAATGGTGATGGAAGAAGTGCCAACTGAGACTAAAGAAAACACAGGGGACATGGGTGTGCAGTGGTATTCCTTACAAAAACAGGGAGCTAAAAAGAAAACTGCAAGTTACTTAGAAGGATTTTGTTGTTCAATGAAAAAGTTCAATGAAGAGTTGTTCAACTCTTTGTGACTCCATGGACTGCAGCACACCAGGTTTCCCTATCTTTCACCATCTTCTGGAGTTTCCCCATGTCCATGGAGTTGGTGATGTCATCCAACCATCTCATCCTCTGCTGTCCCCTTCTCCTCCTGCCTTCACTATTTCCCAGCATCAGGGTCTTTTATCTGCTTTTAAGTCACTCATACTGAGAGTTCACATGCCACAACTAAAGATCCTGCATACCACAAGGAAGATGGAAGATCCTTCATGACACAACTAAAACTTAGCACAGCCAAATTATTAATTAAAAGAAATACAAACAATATACATATTTTAAGGAAAAGACGTGCTAAGCTATGAGAAGAGAAACATAGGGGTTACAATGAAATGCTCAATGAAAACTCTTCTGAGTTACGAAGCTTATTTTTTAGATAATATTAAGACAATGAAGGGTTTCATTTAAGAGTTAACAAAATGTGGACTGCTTTAGAAAGATAACTTCAGTAGGGCAGGGGAAAGAAGATAAAAATTAAATAATAGAAGCAAGGATGTTACTAATTTTAAAAAAGTGCATAGAATAAAAAACAATGCAAGTATGACCTAGCCTTGTCCACAGTGATAGAAAGGCAGGGAGGAAGGAATATTTTGCAGAATTTGGGGATGGAAGTCACAAAACTTAGCAGACAACAGGCTAGATAAGAGTACAGAAATAAAAATGAGCATGACGATGCTAGCCTAAGTCTCCGAGAGAAGAACGTGAACCCCGAATAGAGTTCAAGGAGAATTCAATGGAGAGAAAGATGAGTTCCTTTCTGAATGTGCTAAAATAGAGGGAATGGCGAGTCTTTTCATATGAACACATTTGATGAATGGAGCATGGGAGGAAAAATAGCTAGAGAGATTTGGAAAACAACAACAAAGCAATGCTATTTGAAGCCAGAAACTAGGTGAAACTGTCTAGTACAAAGAGAAGAGGGGGTACATAAAGCCCTGAGGAACACTATCCTTACAGAAATGGTGATGGAAGAAGTGCCAACTGAGACTAAAAAGAAAACACAGGGGACATGGGTGTGCAGTGGATATTTTCCATTGGTTCTTCCAAACCCACCTGCTACCAAGTCTGTGCCTGGGGAAGCTGAACTGTGTGGGCTGCTTCCGTTGGTTTCCCCTGCCCTCTGGCAGTGGTCTGATTTGGCCAATAGGGGGCACTGGCTGGGGCTCCCCAGGTGGCTCAGTGGAAAAGAATCTGCCTACCAAATGCAGGAAAGATGGATGTGATCCCTGGATCTCACTCCATGATTCTTGCCTGGAAAATCCTATGAACAGAGGAGCTGGGCAGGCTACAGTCCATGGGGTCACAAAGAGTTATACATGACTTAGTGACTAATGAACAACCATGGGCTTTGGTTGAGATGAGTATGATGCTGGGGTATTTATTTTCCTGGCTACACTCTCTACTGGGTGATCCCAAGTTAGCTACATTTCTCTCTGTAGGTCCATTTTTCTCAGCGTTCACAGCTCTTTGGGGTGGATCCTCTCCCTGTAGCTGGTTGGCTAACTGGTCCCATCTCTCACCTTTAGGGGCAGTCACAGTTCCCCTTCTGTCTTCCCAGAGTACTGCCTCATCGTTTGTGGCTACCCTGCTCTTCCCTGGTGACTCAGATGGTAAAGAATATACCTGTAATGGGAGGCGACCTGGGTTCGATCCCTGGGGGTTTTCCCAGAGAATTTCTTGGCAGATCCTCTGGAGGAAACTCCGGAACAGGCCTAGAAAAATATTTGCAGAGATGGAGAAAATGAGAAGGTAAAAATAAAAAAGCATGACGATGCTAGCCTAAGTCTCCGAGAGAAGAACGTGAACCCGAATAGAGTTCAAGGAGAATTCAATGGAGAGAAAGATGAGTTCCTTTCTGAATGTGCTAAAATAGAGGAATGGCGAGTCTTTTCATATGAACACATTTGATGAATGGAGCATGGGAGGAAAAATAGCTAGAGAGATTTGGAAAACAACAACAAAGCAATGCTATTTGAAGCCAGAAACTAGGTGAAACTGTCTAGTACAAAGAGAAGAGGGGGTACATAAAGCCCTGAGGAACACTATCCTTACAGAAATGGTGATGGAAGAAGTGCCAACTGAGACTAAAAAGAAAACACAGGGGACATGGGTGTGCAGTGGATATTTTCCATTGGTTCTTCCAAACCCACCTGCTACCAAGTCTGTGCCTGGGGAAGCTGAACTGTGTGGGCTGCTTCCGTTGGTTTCCCCTGCCCTCTGGCAGTGGTCTGATTTGGCCAATAGGGGGCACTGGCTGGGGCTCCCCAGGTGGCTCAGTGGAAAAGAATCTGCCTACCAAATGCAGGAAAGATGGATGTGATCCCTGGATCTCACTCCATGATTCTTGCCTGGAAAATCCTATGAACAGAGGAGCTGGGCAGGCTACAGTCCATGGGGTCACAAAAGAGTTATACATGACTTAGTGACTAATGAACAACCATGGGCTTTGGTTGAGATGAGTATGATGCTGGGGTATTTATTTTCCTGGCTACACTCTCTACTGGGTGATCCCAAGTTAGCTACATTTCTCTCTGTAGGTCCATTTTTTCTCAGCGTTCACAGCTCTTTGGGGTGGATCCTCTCCCTGTAGCTGGTTGGCTAACTGGTCCCATCTCTCACCTTTAGGGGCAGTCACAGTTCCCCTTCTGTCTTCCCAGAGTACTGCCTCATCGTTTGTGGCTACCCTGCTCTTCCCTGGTGACTCAGATGGTAAAGAATATACCTGTAATGCAGGCGACCTGGGTTCGATCCCTGGGTTGGGCAGATCCTCTGGAGGAAACGGAAACTCACTCCAATAGTTTTACCCAGAGAATTTCTTGGTCAGAGGAGTCTGATGGGCTACAGTTCATGGGGTCGCAAAGACTTGGACACAGCTGAGTGAAAAACACACATATTGCTCTTCATAAACCCTTGGTCATACTCCTTTCAATCACTCAGTGTGAATGTGCCATCTGTTTCCTGCTGGGATCCTGAGTGATGTAAGGATCTAGGAGCGTGTAATATCCTGGAAACCAAGGGAGAAGGACTTGCATAAATACTTCAAATCACGTCATGGGACAAGGACTAAAGAGAAACCAAGTCTAACAATTGTTTTCAGAAAATCTGTGTGGGTGGGAATCAGCATGCAAGGTTTGGGGGAAGAAATGAGCAGAAAATAGAGGCAGTGAGTTAAAAATATTGCTTCAAAAATACTGATGGTCTAAAGAGAAAAAAGAGAGGACATCAGCCTGAAGCAGAACTAATCCATTCCTTTAAAGTTAAGGAGAGATGGAAATAGCCCCATAAAACTGCTTTTTTTGGTCAATTGCCTCATTGCCACATGATTCAAATGGCCTTCTTAAATTAGCAAATCACCTTCTCCCTGGGATTTTAATTTGACAGAAAGGTTTCAAATATGACCAAGAGACAGCTAAAGATGAAATATCTAGTTCAGGCTTACCTCTCTGAGTTATTCCAGCTATTAATCATTTATAGGACACCATAAGCCACCTCTAAGAAAATGATGATTCTTTATTGCTTGTTAAAATATCAGTCCAGGGGTACAGCTAGTGATTTGGGCTTTGGTTGAGATGAGTATGATGCTGGGGTATTTATTTTCCTGGCTACACTCTCTACTGGGTGATCCCAAGTTAGCTACTTGTCACTCTGTAGTTCCATTTTTTCTCAGCGTTCACAGCTCTTTGGGGTGGATCCTCTCCCTGTAGCTGGTTGGCTAACTGGTCCCATCTCTCACCTTTAGGGGCAGTCACAGTTCCCCTTCTGTCTTCCCAGAGTACTGCCTCATCGTTTGTGGCTACCCTGCTCTTCCCTGGTGACTCAGATGGTAAAGAATATACCTGTAATGCAGGCGACCTGGGTTCGATCCCTGGGTTGGGCAGATCCTCTGGAGGAAACGGAAACTCACTCCAATAGTTTTACCCAGAGAATTTCTTGGTCAGAGGAGTCTGATGGGCTACAGTTCATGGGGTCGCAAAGACTTGGACACAGCTGAGTAAAAAACACACATATTGCTCTTCATAAACCCTTGGTCATACTCCTTTCAATCACTCAGTGTGAATGTGCCATCTGTTTCCTGCTGGGATCCTGAGTGATGTAAGGATCTAGGAGCGTGTAATATCCGGGAAAACCCAAAGGGGAGAAGGACTTGCATAAATACTTCAAATCACGTCATGGGACAAGGACTAAAGAGAAACCAAGTCTAACAATTGTTTTCAGAAAATCTGTGTGGGTGGGAATCAGCATGCAAGGTTTGGGGGAAGAAATGAGCAGAAAATAGAGGCAGTGAGTTAAAAATATTGCTTCAAAAATACTGATGGTCTAAAGAGAAAAAAGAGAGAGGACATCAGCCTGAAGCAGAACTAATCCATTCCTTTAAAGTTAAGGAGAGATGGAAATAGCCCCATAAAACTGCTTTTTTTGGTCAATTGCCTCATTGCCACATGATTCAAATGGCCTTCTTAAATTAGCAAATCACCTTCTCCCTGGGATTTTAATTTGACAGAAAGGTTTCAAATATGACCAAGAGACAGCTAAAGATGAAATATCTAGTTCAGGCTTACCTCTCTGAGTTATTCCAGCTATTAATCATTTATAGGACACCATAAGCCACCTCTAAGAAAATGATGATTCTTTATTGCTTGTTAAAAATATTTACATTTTCCTCTACCAGCTGTATACAAGGAATTGATATTTTCCGAATTGCTAAGTCAATAACATCTTCCCCGAGCCATCAAAGGATTTGATAAACCAGCAAAACATGAGAGCCTCTGCTGCAAATAAGTGGGAGGCATGCAGGCTGTCAGGCAATTAAGTGGACCTGAATAAGCTGATGTAATTAAGCCTCTTACTGCATAATTATCTTTATTTTAAATGTGTCTTTTGATGAAACATCTGTTCCCCGCTCCAGATATGAAAAGAGGGACCCATGCTCGGGAAGTGAGCAGGCTTGAGAGGCCCTCACACATGCCGCCTGGGCTGCTCAGAGTCAAGGCAACAAATGTTGTCATTTGTTCCATCTTTGCATGTAAGAGGCAGGTGTCCTCAGGTCCTGAGCCTGTATTCGTCTGACCTCCAATCTCATAGCAGCTGCCTGGGGCCTTGCCACACAAAGCAGTCCCTGAGTGTCAAAGGGGACATGGAGAAGCAAAGGGGGGCATCAGGCTGTAAGGGCCAGTGCTTTGACCATTTGCACAGGGGGACAGAGGTGGTCAGCATGGTGGGGATTTGGTCAGCAGGATTCCCTTGAGTCTCTGTTTTCAGACAGCAGTGCTTGACTGCATCCCTTTCATCAAGGGTAAATACAATTAGTCAAACCTGACTAATGCCAGGCAGTGTCACTCTGGTGAATTTCTGCATGGCAAATTTTGTCTGTCATCAGTTCTGTAGACCCCCAACTCTTGCTTTTCAGTTTCCTATATTTTTCCAAATCAGGAATTTTGAATCATGCTAATGGACATTTAAAGTAAGAAAATCACAGACTTGGACAAGCAAGACCTGATTTTATTGGGGTGGCCAAAAATTTCATTTGGCTTTGTCCATAAGATGTTATAAAAAATACATATATATACATTTATATGTATATATGTATATATATATATATATACACAAAAGTATATGCCTATAGAATATAAGCACACCTCATTTTACTGTGCTTCACTTTATTGTGCTTTGCAGACTTGGGTTTTACAAACTGAAGGCAACTTTACATTGTTAGATGATGAATTGCATTTCTTAGCAACAAAGTATTTTTAAATTAAGAAATATACATTTTTAGACATAATGCCATTGCCTACTTAATGGACTAGAGCATGTTCTTTTATAGACACTGGGAAACCCCCACATTTGTGATCCTTGCTTATGGGGACACTCATTTTACTACAGTGACTGGGAACTTAACCTACAATGTCTCCAAGGTCCACCAGTATTCTGGCTCTGCCACTTGCCACCTTGGTGGTCAACCACCTGTTGCTCCCTTTCAGATTCAATTTACTCAACTCTAAATTGAAAATAATAATACCTATCTTACAGAGTATTTCTGAAAATTCAGAAGTAGGCAGAAAGCTTAATAGAAGGTATTAAGTATAGTAGCCAATCTGAATAAGCATTAGCTCCTTCCCTTTCTCTGACTGACTCAATGGACATGAGTTTGGAAGGTGAAGGACAGGAAAGCCTAGCACACTGCAGTCCATGGGGGTGCAAAGAGTAAGACAAGTTTAACAACTGAACAACAAAACAGCTCTCTCTGATATACCTTCTCCTACTGTCCATGAAGGAGCCTAACACACGTTTCTTAATTAAGGGTGAGAAATCTGCTGTCAAAAACATCTTCTGGTTGAAGATGGAAGGGGATCCTGGACTCTCATTCTCCCACAAACACACTGAATCCATAACTATACATGGAAAAATTTCCTCTGCAAAAAAAAGGAAAAAGAACCAAAAACTGGCCAAGCAGCTCCTAGGCAGAGGGCAGACAAAGAAAGAAGGAAAGGCCCACCTCAAAGGTGCAGGCGAGGCTAGGACACAGCCTCAACATAACCCTGGCATAGCAACCCATAGTCGGAACAGAACTCAAAATCTGGACCTTCCCACTGAGAGGTAAAGGATTTGAAACCCACATCCAGCATTCCCAACTTCTGAAACTTTCACCTGAGAGATGAACCACTACAACATCTAGGTTTGAAAACCAGCAAGGCTCATGACCCACAAAGTCACAGCAATCTGAGGAATACCTCTTAAATGGCTCATGCATAGACTCTCCCCAGCAGGGCTCACACGTGGCAGCTGATCAAGAGGAAGATGGATCTTGAGTGGGAGAGGCTTACTTGGTTTCTTCAAGTGTCAGCCTGATGGGCAGTCATCTGATATGACACACATCTACTGGTTACTGGGCGCACTCTGGGGACAGAGACTGGGGTCCCCTTTTTGCGCTCACCATTTTTGCCTTACTCCAACCACCAGGTGCCATCCTTTTTCTTTTCTTTGTCTTTTCCTATCCCTAGCTTTTTTTAAAACTCTAGGATTTTTTCTTTTATTTTTCTCCTTTTCTCTTTCCTGGAAGGCACCATCTCTACACTCTTCCTTTGCCTCAATCTCAACCGTGGGTTCTACTCTCTCTGTGCTGTACTCCAGAGCACCACTATCTCCCAGATGGGAGCTTTTACATGCTTCTGGAGCCCCAGTTTTTGGGGCTGCCATCAGGGGCCCCTCTAGATTCCCTAGTACTGGTGGTCTGTGGTGTTTGTGCTTGCAGTCATTACAAAAAGTTCTCTTACCGAACAGACTGATGGACAGTGGGGAGAGGGAGGAATGGGCGAGATACACAGCAAGAGGAACATGGAAACTTTCATTACCATATGTAAAAGAGACAAGCAATGCGAATATGCTGTAAGATTAAGGGGACTCACACAGGGCTTTTCCACAACCTGGAGGGATAGGACAGGGGGAGAGATGGCAGGGAGATTCAGGTGGGAGAGGTCAAGGGTATACTTATGACTGATTTGGATTTATGTATAGCAGTAAACAACTAAACTCTGTGAAATAAAATAAATTATAAAAAAAAAATGGGAGGAGCCGCCGGAACCGGATGTCGGGGGAACCGCGCGCTGGTTAAGTTCAACCACTCCAACTGGAGGGCTTGCTGAACGGAGAGGGAAGTCGTCAACGGGTTGCTGACCAGGGACCGGGCACGAGTTGACGGGAAAGCTCGCGTCTGCCTTTGGGACTTAGACACGTAACCGTCAGTGCACGTGTGTTCCCAATTTCTGAAACTTTCACCTGAGAGATGAACCACTACAACATCTAGGTTTGAAAACCAGCAAGGCTCATGACCCACAAAGTCACAGCAATCTGAGGAATACCTCTTAAATGGCTCATGCATAGACTCTCCCCAGCAGGGCTCACACGTGGCAGCTGATCAAGAGGAAGATGGATCTTGAGTGGGAGAGGCTTACTTGGTTTCTTCAAGTGTCAGCCTGATGGGCAGTCATCTGATATGACACACATCTACTGGTTACTGGGCGCACTCTGGGGACAGAGACTGGGGTCCCCTTTTTGCGCTCACCATTTTTGCCTTACTCCAACCACCAGGTGCCATCCTTTTTCTTTTCTTTGTCTTTTCCTATCCCTAGCTTTTTTTAAAACTCTAGGATTTTTTCTTTTATTTTTCTCCTTTTCTCTTTCCTGGAAGGCACCATCTCTACACTCTTCCTTTGCCTCAATCTCAACCGTGGGTTCTACTCTCTCTGTGCTGTACTCCAGAGCACCACTATCTCCCAGATGGGAGCTTTTACATGCTTCTGGAGCCCCAGTTTTTGGGGCTGCCATCAGGGGCCCCTCTAGATTCCCTAGTACTGGTGGTCTGTGGTGTTTGTGCTTGCAGTCATTACAAAAAGTTCTCTTACCGAACAGACTGATGGACAGTGGGGAGAGGGAGGAATGGGCGAGATACACAGCAAGAGGAACATGGAAACTTTCATTACCATATGTAAAAGAGACAAGCAATGCGAATATGCTGTAAGATTAAGGGGACTCACACAGGGCTTTTCCACAACCTGGAGGGATAGGACAGGGGGAGAGATGGCAGGGAGATTCAGGTGGGAGAGGTCAAGGGTATACTTATGACTGATTTGGATTTATGTATAGCAGTAAACAACTAAACTCTGTGAAATAAAATAAATTATAAAAAAAAAATGGGAGGAGCCGCCGGAACCGGATGCCGCGAGGAACCGCGGCGCGGGTTAAGTTCAACCACTCCAACTGGAGGGCTTGCTGAACGGAGAGGGGAAGTCGTCAACGGGTTGCTGACCAGGGACCGGGCACGAGTTGGACGGGAAAGCTCGCGTCTGCCTTTGGGACTTAGACACGTAACCGTCAGTGCACGTGTGCCAGTGACGGAGGAGCCCGCGCTCCGCTAGAGCTGCAGCAGCAGCGGAGGAAGCCGGGGAAAGAGCAGGGACTGGAGACTACAGGCAGTTGTGGGTTGGGGCGGGGCGTTCCCCTCCAATATGGGACTGCGCGCACCGCGGCCTCCGCCTGAGGACTGGGATCAGCCCACCGTCCGGGCCAGCACCCAGTATGGCAGCAAAGCCCTCATTTTGCTGAACACAAAAACAGAAACCACAGCAACCAGCACTGTAAGGGAAAGACTACGCCATCAAGACACCACCATCAAGAGCAGATTGGTTTCCAACAGGCAGATGAGAAGATAAAAACCAAGGACAGTATTTACCTTTTTTTTCTTTTTTTTTTTTCCTTTTCTTCTGCTTGTTTGTGATGGACTATTTTGCTGATTCAATTGATTGGTCTGGTTTGGGGTTTATTAGTTTCTTTGTTCATTGGGGGGTTTTTTTGGTGTTTTTTTTTTTTTTTTTTTGTAGTTGTTTTCATTTGTTTGATTTGTTTTATGTGTTTTTTCTTTGTTTTTTGGTCTCTTATTACTTTTTTCTGCTCTTTTTTATTTTTTACTTTTTGTGACTTTTATTGTATTTTTTTTATTTTAATTTTAATTCTTGAAAACCTCTAATTCTCTTTTCTCTTTTCTCTTTCCTCTTTCCCACTGCTTTCTTCCTCTATGTTCTAAATGTAAAACATTTTCCTAGCTACAAATATCCTCTAGATAAATTATTTCCTATCTTTCTGTCTCCACTATTCACTTCCAAATACACTAAACAATACACACACTAATCTTTGCTACCTAATCCTATAAAATACTTCCAAGATGAATCTTTTCCTTTTTATTACTTATAGACTCTCCTCCTTGTCACCCCAACACATGTCCTAATTTAAAATTGCTCTCATTGTAATTATCCAAGCCAGGACCTTTGTGATCTATTATTCAGGCACTATTTCAACTAATTCAAAGCTCAACGGGCAAGTATCATCTGTGATTGCGAATTGCTAGAAAGATTTCCTGTGCCTTATCTCTGTAAAACTGGTCAGTTGTGGGGATTGCTGTATATGTATGTATATCTTACCTTTGGGCCCCTTAGGAATTTTTACGCGGTAGGAGGGGGCCGGCTAGAGCTGCAGCAGCAGCGGAGGAAGCCGGGGAAAGAGCAGGGACTGGAGACTACAGGCAGTTGTGGGTTGGGGCGGGGCGTTCCCCTCCAATATGGGACTGCGCGCACCGCGGCCTCCGCCTGAGGACTGGGATCAGCCCACCGTCCGGGCCAGCACCCAGTATGGCAGCAAAGCCCTCATTTTGCTGAACACAAAAACAGAAACCACAGCAACCAGCACTGTAAGGGAAAGACTACGCCATCAAGACACCACCATCAAGAGCAGATTGGTTTCCAACAGGCAGATGAGAAGATAAAAACCAAGGACAGTATTTACCTTTTTTTTCTTTTTTTTTTTTCCTTTTCTTCTGCTTGTTTGTGATGGACTATTTTGCTGATTCAATTGATTGGTCTGGTTTGGGGTTTATTAGTTTCTTTGTTCATTGGGGGGTTTTTTTGGTGTTTTTTTTTTTTTTTTTTTGTAGTTGTTTTCATTTGTTTGATTTGTTTTATGTGTTTTTTCTTTGTTTTTTGGTCTCTTATTACTTTTTTCTGCTCTTTTTAATTTTTAACTTTTTGTGACTTTTATTGTATTTTTTTTATTTTAATTTTAATTCTTGAAAACCTCTAATTCTCTTTTCTCTTTTCTCTTTCCTCTTTCCCACTGCTTTCTTCCTCTATGTTCTAAATGTAAAACATTTTCCTAGCTACAAATATCCTCTAGATAAATTATTTCCTATCTTTCTGTCTCCACTATTCACTTCCAAATACACTAAACAATACACACACTAATCTTTGCTACCTAATCCTATAAAATACTTCCAAGATGAATCTTTTCCTTTTTATTACTTATAGACTCTCCTCCTTGTCACCCCGAACACATGTCCTAATTTAAAATTGCTCTCATTGTAATTATCCAAGCCAGGACCTTGTGCTAGATCTATTATTCAGGCACTATTTCAACTAATTCAAAGCTCAACGGGCAAGTATCATCTGTGATTGCACGAATTGCTAGAAAGATTTCCTGTGCCTTATCTCTGTAAAACTGGTCAGTTGTGGGGATTGCTGTATATGTATGTATATCTTACGATTATGTTAGAAAACATCTGCATGCTTTTATGACTGTCACCCATCAGGGATGCACCTCTTGTTCCTCAATGCAAGTATGTAAACTAGTATCACGGAACACCATAGGAAACCAGACATAGAGCCTACACCCCCTGACCAATCATCAAACAATGGATCCTCAAAGCAGAAGCCCTGATTCCAAGACCCCACACTATCAAAGAACATATAACACTACAGATTATTCATCTGTAAACAAGGTCTAACACCACCCAAGACACAAACCACTGAACCCTTCTACAAGGACAGAAACCCAAAGGAAGGGAGAATTCAACCAAGAAGCCTGGTGGGAATAAGAACTCCATACACACAGACACACACAAAGAAACAAAAATTAACCTAATAATGAAACGTCAGAGAAACACTGTACAAATGAAAGACCAAGCTAGAGAAACACCACTTCAAATGACAGAGGAGGAGATAGACAAACTATCTGAAAGAGAATTCAGAAAAGCTATACTAATGCGGATGCAAAACACCGAAAACAGAATATTAGAGGAAATTAGTGCATTTAGAAGAGACATGCAAAAGATGAAAAATAAGCAAATGGAGACAACTAACTCAATTGCTGAACTCAAAAATACTATAGAAGGTCTCAACAGTAGAGTATCAGAGGCTGAAGAACGGATAAGTGAGCTGGAAGACAGAATGGTGGAAATAAGTGCTGAAGAACAGAACAAAGCCCAAAGAATTAAAAGAACTGAGGATAGCCTCAGAGACCTATGGGACAATATCAAACGCACCAACATTAGAATTATAGGAATTCCAGAAGAAGAGAAGAAAGACTATGAAAAAATTCTTGAAGAGGTTATAGTGGAAAACTTACCCAGCATGGGAAAGGAGATAGTCAACCAAGTCCAGGAAGCACAAAGAGTTCAATACAGGAGAAACCCCAGAAGAAACACACTACAAGGCACATACTAATCAAACTAACGCAGACTAAATACAAAGACAGATTACCAAAAGCAGCTAGGAGCAAACAACAAATAACATATAAAGGAAACCCCATACGTTTAACTGCGGATCTCTCAACAGAAACCCTACAGGCCAGAAGAGAATGGCAAGATACATTTAAACGGCTAAAAGAGAACAACCTCCAACCACGAATTCTCTACCCAGCAAGAATCTCATTCAAAATCGATGGTGAAGTCAAAAGCTTCACAGACAAGCAAAAACTAAAAGAATTCTGTACCACAAAACCAGCCCTACAACAAGTGTTAAACGGCCTGATATAGCCAATAAATACAAGAGTAGGAGAAGCCTTACAAATCAAACCCCAAATTTCTAAGAAGATGACAATAGGAACATTTGTATCAATAATTACTTTGAACGTAAATGGACTAAATGCTCCAACCAAACGATACAGGCTGGCTGAATGGATCCAGAAGCAAGACCCATATATATGCTGTTTACAAGAGACCCACTTCAGACCTAGAGACACTCATAGACTGAAAGTGAAAGGCCGGAAAAAGATATTTCATGCAAATGGAAATCAAAAGAAAGCTGGAGTAGCAATCCTCATATCAGAAAAAATAGACTTTAAAGTAAAGAAGATTCTAAGAGACAAGGCAGGTCACTACATCATGATTAAGGGATCTATCCAAGAGGAAGACATAACAGTCATGAATATCTACGCACCCAATACAGGGGCACCTCAATACATAAGACAGGTACTTTCAGACATAAAATAAGACATTGACACTAACACGATCATAGTAGGAGACTTTAACACTTCTCTCACACCAATGGACAGATCAACAAAACAGAAAATTGATAAAGAAACACAAGCCTTAAATGCCACACTGGAAAAAATGGACCTCATCGATATCTTTAGGACGTTCCATCCAAAAGCAGAAGAATACACTTTCTTCTCAAGTGCTCACGGAACATTCTCCAGGACAGACCACATCTTGGGCCACAAATCAAACCTCAGTCAGTTCAAGAAAACCGAAATTATATCAACCATCTTCTCGGACCACAATGCATTGAGACTAGAGATCAACTACAGGAAAAAAACCCTTAAAACACAAACACATGGAGATTAAACAATACATACCTAAAAAACCAACTGATCATTGAGGAAATCAAAGGAGAAATTAAACAATTCCTAGAAGAAAATGACAATGAACACACGACAGTGCAAAACCTATGTGATACTGCAAAAGCAGTTCTAAGAGGGAAATTTATAGCAATACAATCCCACCTCAAGAAACTAGGAAAATATGAAGCAGATGACCTAACCCTCCACTTAAAACAGTTGGAGAAAGAAGAACAAAAACATCCCAAAGCCAGCAAAAGAAGAGAAATCATAAAGATCAGAGCAGAAATAAATGAGAAAGAAACAAAAGAAACAATAGTAAAGATAAATAAAACAAAAAGCTGGTTCTTTGAAAAGGTAAACAAAATTGACAAGCCACTGGCCAGACTCATTAAGAAAAAGAGAGAGAAGAACCAGATCAACAAAATCAAAAACGAAAAAGGAGAGATTACAACAGATCATGCAGAAATCCAAAGGATTCTAAGAGAATATTATGAGCAACTCTATGGCAACAAACTGGACAACCTGGAAGAAATGGACAGTTTCTTGGGGAAGATCAATCTCCCAAGACTGAGCCAGGAAGAAACAGAAACTTTGAACAATCCAATCACAAGCTCAGAAATCAAATTTGTGATTAAAAATCTACCCAAAAATAAAAGCCCAGGGCCAGATGGCTTCACAGCCGAATTCTACCAAACATTTAAAGAAGAGCTAATGCCTGTCCTTCTAAAACTCTTCCAAACAATTGCACAGGAAGGAACACTTCCAAACACATTCTACGAGGCCACCATCACCCTGATACCCAAACCAGGCAAAGACAACACAAAAAAGGAAAACTATAGGCCAATTTCACTGATGAACTTAGATGCCAAGATGCTCAGCAAAATCCTAGCAAACAGAATTCAACGACACATCAAAAAGCTCATACATCATGATCAAGTCGGGTTCATCCCAGGCATGCAAGGACAAACACATGGAGATTAAACAATACATACCTAAAAAACCAACTGATCATTGAGGAAATCAAAGGAGAAATTAAACAATTCCTAGAAGAAAATGACAATGAACACACGACAGTGCAAAACCTATGTGATACTGCAAAAGCAGTTCTAAGAGGGAAATTTATAGCAATACAATCCCACCTCAAGAAACTAGGAAAATATGAAGCAGATGACCTAACCCTCCACTTAAAACAGTTGGAGAAAGAAGAACAAAAACATCCCAAAGCCAGCAAAAGAAGAGAAATCATAAAGATCAGAGCAGAAATAAATGAGAAAGAAACAAAAGAAACAATAGTAAAGATAAATAAAACAAAAAGCTGGTTCTTTGAAAAGGTAAACAAAATTGACAAGCCACTGGCCAGACTCATTAAGAAAAAGAGAGAGAAGAACCAGATCAACAAAATCAAAAACGAAAAAGGAGAGATTACAACAGATCATGCAGAAATCCAAAGGATTCTAAGAGAATATTATGAGCAACTCTATGGCAACAAACTGGACAACCTGGAAGAAATGGACAGTTTCTTGGGGAAGATCAATCTCCCAAGACTGAGCCAGGAAGAAACAGAAACTTTGAACAATCCAATCACAAGCTCAGAAATCAAATTTGTGATTAAAAATCTACCCAAAAATAAAAGCCCAGGGCCAGATGGCTTCACAGCCGAATTCTACCAAACATTTAAAGAAGAGCTAATGCCTGTCCTTCTAAAACTCTTCCAAACAATTGCACAGGAAGGAACACTTCCAAACACATTCTACGAGGCCACCATCACCCTGATACCCAAACCAGGCAAAGACAACACAAAAAAGGAAAACTATAGGCCAATTTCACTGATGAACTTAGATGCCAAGATGCTCAGCAAAATCCTAGCAAACAGAATTCAACGACACATCAAAAAGCTCATACATCATGATCAAGTCGGGTTCATCCCAGGCATGCAAGGCTTCTTCAACATCCGCAAATCAATCAACGTGATACACCATATCAACAAATTGAAAGACAAAAATCACATGATCATTTCAATAGATGCAGAAAAAGCCTTCGACAAAGTACAACATCCATTTATGATAAAAACTCTTCAGAAAATGGGCATAGAAGGAACCTATCTC
The DNA here is from genome assembly GCA_022376925.1 of Tragulus kanchil. Taxonomy (NCBI): domain Eukaryota; kingdom Metazoa; phylum Chordata; class Mammalia; order Artiodactyla; family Tragulidae; genus Tragulus; species Tragulus kanchil. The sequence continues at coordinate 57,796,341 of JAIOJX010000029.1, read as the reverse complement.
AACATAATAAAAGCCATCTATGAGAAGCCTACAGCAAACATTATTGTTAATGGTGAAACACTGAAAGCATTCTCTCTAAGATCAGGAACAAGACAGGGGTGCCCACTTTCACCACTACTATTCAACATAGTCCTGGAAGTCCTAGCAACAGCAATAAGAGAAGAGAAAGAAATCAAAGGAATCCAGATTGGAAAGGAAGAAGTCAAGCTCTCTCTTTTTGCAGACGACATGATACTATACGTAGAAAATCCCAAAGACACGGTTACAAAGCTACTAGAGCTAATCAACGAATTCAGCAAAGTTGCAGGATACAAAGTCAACACACAGAAGTCACTGGCATTCCTATACACAAACAATGAAAAATCAGAAAACGAAATCAAAGAGGCAATCCCCTTCACCATTGCAACCAAAAGAATCAAATATCTAGGAATAAACCTGCCCAAAGAAACAAAAGAATTGTACACAGAAAATTACAAGCCACTCATGAGAGACATTAAAGAAGACTTAAACAGATGGAGAGATATTCCATGTTCCTGGATCGGAAGAATCAATATTGTGAAAATGACCATACTACCAAATATCATCTACAGATTCAATGCAATACCTATTCAACTACCATTGACATTTTTCACAGAACTAGACCAAAGTATCACACAGTTCATATGGAAACACAAAAGACCTCGAATAGCCAAAGCAATCCTGAGGAAGAAGAATAGAGTTGGAGGGATCAGCCTCCCTAACTTCAGACTCTACTATAAAGCAACAGTTATCAAGACAGTATGGTACTGGCACAAAAACAGAACTATAGATCAATGGAACAAGATAGAGACCCCGAGATAAACCCACACACCTATGGGTACCTTATTTTTGACAAAGGAGGAGAAACTATAAAATGGGAGAAAGATAGCCTCTTCAACAAATGGTACTGGGAAAATTGGACAGTTACATGCAAAAAAATGAAGTTGGAACATTCCCTGACACCATACACAAAGATCAACTCAAAATGGATTAAAGACCTAAATGTAAGACCAGAAACCATCAAACTCTTAGAGGAGAATATAGGCAAAACTCTCAAGGACATCAATCAAAGCAAGATCTTCTCTGACCCACCTACTAAAATAGTGGAACTGAAAAGAAAAGTCAACACGTGGGACCTCATGAAACTTAAAAGCTTTTGTACAGCAAAAGAAATCACCAAAAAGTTGAACAGACACCCCACAGAGTGGGAGAAAATCATAGCAAATGAAACAACAGACAAAGAATTAATCTCCAAAATCTACAAGCAACTCAGACAACTCAGCACAGGGAAATGAGCAGCCCAATCAAAAAATGGGAAAAAGATCTAAAGAGACGCCTCTCCAAAGAGGACATACAGATGGCCCAAAAGTACATGAAATGATGCTCAACCTCGCTTATTATTAGAGAAATGCAAATTAAAACTACAATGAGATACCACCTCACACCCGTCAGAATGGCCATCATCAACAAATCGACAGACAACAAATGCTGGAGAGGGTGTGCAGAAAAGGGAACCCTCTTGCATTGCTGGTGGGAATGTAAATTAATACAACCTCTATGGAAGACAATATGGAGATTCCTTAAAAAACTAAAAATAGAAGTACCCTATGACCCAGCAATCCCACTATTAAGCCTATATCCTGATGAAATCAAACTGAAAGAGGCTCCTGTACCCCAATGTTCATTGCAGCTCTCTATACAATAACCAGAACATGGAAGCAACCTAGATGTCCATCGACAAATGAATGGATCCAGAAGCTCTGGTACATATATACAATGGAATACTACTCAGCTGTTAAAAGGAATGCAGAAGACTGAGTCCTAATGAGGTGGCTGGCTCTAGAACCTATCATAAAAAGTGAAGTAAGTCAAAAAGAGACAAGTATAGTATACTAACTCATATATATGGGATCTAGTAAGATGGTCATGATAACATACGCAGTGAACTCATGAAAAAACAGAGAATAGACATAAAGACATTGTGGAGACTGAACAGTGGGAGGGAGGCATGGAGGGAGTAACATGGAAGCCTATACTGTCATGTGTGGAAAAGATAGCTTTTCATGCAAAAAAATGAAGTTGGAACATTCCCTGACACCATACACAAAGATCAACTCAAAATGGATTAAAGACCTAAATGTAAGACCAGAAACCATCAAACTCTTAGAGGAGAATATAGGCAAAACTCTCAAGGACATCAATCAAAGCAAGATCTTCTCTGACCCACCTACTAAAATAGTGGAACTGAAAAGAAAAGTCAACACGTGGGACCTCATGAAACTTAAAAGCTTTTGTACAGCAAAAGAAATCACCAAAAAGTTGAACAGACACCCCACAGAGTGGGAGAAAATCATAGCAAATGAAACAACAGACAAAGAATTAATCTCCAAAATCTACAAGCAACTCAGACAACTCAGCACAGGGAAAATGAGCAGCCCAATCAAAAAATGGGAAAAAGATCTAAAGAGACGCCTCTCCACAGAGGACATACAGATGGCCCAAAAGTACATGAAATGATGCTCAACCTCGCTTATTATTAGAGAAATGCAAATTAAAACTACAATGAGATACCACCTCACACCCGTCAGAATGGCCATCATCAACAAATCGACAGACAACAAATGCTGGAGAGGGTGTGCAGAAAAGGGAACCCTCTTGCATTGCTGGTGGGAATGTAAATTAATACAACCTCTATGGAAGACAATATGGAGATTCCTTAAAAAACTAAAAATAGAAGTACCCTATGACCCAGCAATCCCACTATTAAGCCTATATCCTGATGAAATCAAACTGAAAGAGGCTCCTGTACCCCAATGTTCATTGCAGCTCTCTATACAATAACCAGAACATGGAAGCAACCTAGATGTCCATCGACAAATGAATGGATCCAGAAGCTCTGGTACATATATACAATGGAATACTACTCAGCTGTTAAAAGGAATGCAGAAGACTGAGTCCTAATGAGGTGGCTGGCTCTAGAACCTATCATAAAAAGTGAAGTAAGTCAAAAAGAGACAAGTATAGTATACTAACTCATATATATGGGATCTAGTAAGATGGTCATGATAACATACGCAGTGAACTCATGAAAAAACAGAGAATAGACATAAAGACATTGTGGAGACTGAACAGTGGGAGGGAGGCATGGAGGGAGTAACATGGAAGCCTATACTGTCATGTGTGGAAAAGATAGCTATTGTCATTGTGCTAGGGGAATAGGAGTACCTACAACCACTTGGAGCGATGGTCTGGAGGGATGGGAGGGGGGAACTGGGTTGGGGGGAGGGTCCAGGGATATGCATATGAATGATCTGGGAACATACATGTAAAAAAATAAATAAATAAATAAATTTTTTTAAAAATGTATTTACAAATGTAAATTTAAAAGTTCTCTTTCTAATAGTTTGCTGTTAGTGTATAGCAACATAGGTGATTTTTGCCGCTAGGTTACCACACCACCATGAAGTCAGTAACTGTTTATTTGCCAGGTAAGGACAATGAGACCCAAGCTTAAAAGCATAGCTTGTGTGACAATTCCAGGTTTAGATGTAGGTCAGTCTGATACCTACTAATGATGCTAAAGATTTGAGAAGAATGATCTTGTTTGTTATGACCAAAGTTCATATGGAAATTTCTCTCTTCTCCACCCCTCAGTATATCAGGATTCAAGCAAATGTTTGTCTTTAAATATTGTTATCCAAGAGATCTAGCTTCTTCTTTGGAAGGTTTTTAATTACCTCTTCTTGATCTACATTTTTGCTCTTCCCTTAAAGTCTATTTCCCTGTTCTAGAAATGTGTTCTAAGTCCAGCCAAATGCAATCAAGAATCATGATGTAAACTTCAGAGAAAACATAAATAAGTTTTTCCTACTTGAGTTGTTTTAATTTTTTTGGCAAAATGGGTAGAGATGCAGAGGTTCTATTGACCAGCTAATGGTTTAGTCTTGGTTTTAATTTTCAGTCTTTCATTGGATATTCCTATACACTTTGATCAACACAACTGACATCCAAAAGTCATCTTTGACAAGTGAAAAGAAAGTTCATAGAATGTATCACCATCCTTATGGAAAAGTAGGAAGAATAGTAGACAAAGATTATTAGACCAGATCACTTGAGCTCCACAAATTGCTAACTATTTGGTCTTGGGCAGGTCATTTTCCAAGTTTGGGCCCCAGTTTTCTCATCATTTGAATAAGCATTAAGCAGGATACCCTCTCAGCTCTTTCAGCTCTGACATTATTTGATTCTAGTGCCAAAGCATAATTTCATGTTATACTCTTACATTGTCCCCTCTGAAACACACTGACATCATGTTAAATTAGATGGACTTGTGTTCCCTCATGTAAACAATTGTGGTTACTGACAAAATTTACTAACAAACAGAAAGCAGGCATGGCATGTCTCAAGTCCTTTTTCCTGTAATGCTATGAGCACATTTTTGATGTGCTGAAAAACTGCAGAGTATTTTTGTATACTACTCTTTATGTGACTCATTAGCTCACACCAAAAATATTTCACAGAGCCTCTTTCATACTTTTTTCTGGACTCACATCCAATATTGAGTAAAACTATTTCTGTGTTACAGGAAGAAGCAAATGCACAAACTATATGCTAATCTCTCCATTCGATAAACCAAAGCATATTGATACCCCTGACAGATAGCTGAGATGTATTATAAATGAACATAACTTTTGGACAGCATACTGACTGAGCTGTAGCATACAACCTGGAGGCATCTGTATGGAAATTGTGAAATGCTTTAGAAAGCAGGAATTCCAAACTATCATCATCCTAGCAGATCTGATTGCTCTCATGTGTTCTGATTTTGCAGCAAACTCCGATCCAGTTGACACTTACGAAGGAAGTTTCCCAAACAAACCATTTGTGGCATCCTTGGAAATACTTCTAGATGGTTATGCATCATGGGAAAGCTTGATATCATCCTAAACTGAAATTTGAGTTTTTTTATTAAAGGAAATATTGAGTAAGGACTTTAGCTCAGACCTTAAGATCCACTAAGAGTCGACACCCAGACTGATAACTACTTGACCATTACAAGAAGTCCTAACATGGGGCAGTTTAACCTAATGCTCTGATCTGTTCAGCAGCTCTGATCTGGTTCCCTCTTCCTGAGCGTCTCATAGGCTACACTTTGATCAACACAACTGACATCCAAAAGTCATCACAAAAAGAATTGTATCACCATCCTTATGGAAAAGTAGGAAGAATAGTAGACAAAGATTATTAGACCAGATCACTTGAGCTCCACAAATTGCTAACTATTTGGTCTTGGGCAGGTCATTTTCCAAGTTTGGGCCCCAGTTTTCTCATCATTTGAATAAGCATTAAGCAGGATACCCTCTCAGCTCTTTCAGCTCTGACATTATTTGATTCTAGTGCCAAAGCATAATTTCATGTTATACTCTTACATTGTCCCCTCTGAAACACACTGACATCATGTTAAATTAGATGGACTTGTGTTCCCTCATGTAAACAATTGTGGTTACTGACAAAATTTACTAACAAACAGAAAGCAGGCATGGCATGTCTCAAGTCCTTTTTCCTGTAATGCTATGAGCACATTTTTGATGTGCTGAAAAACTGCAGAGTATTTTTGTATACTACTCTTTATGTGACTCATTAGCTCACCCCAAAAAATATTTCACAGAGCCTCTTTCATACTTTTTTCTGGACTCACATCCAATATTGAGTAAAACTATTTCTGTGTTACAGGAAGAAGCAAATGCACAAACTATATGCTAATCTCTCCATTCGATAAACCAAAGCATATTGATACCCCTGACAGATAGCTGAGATGTATTATAAATGAACATAACTTTTGGACAGCATACTGACTGAGCTGTAGCATACAACCTGGAGGCATCTGTATGGAAATTGTGAAATGCTTTAGAAAGCAGGAATTCCAAACTATCATCATCCTAGCAGATCTGATTGCTCTCATGTGTTCTGATTTTGCAGCAAACTCCGATCCAGTTGACACTTACGAAGGAAGTTTCCCAAACAAACCATTTGTGGCATCCTTGGAAATACTTCTAGATGGTTATGCATCATGGGAAAGCTTGATATCATCCTAAACTGAAATTTGAGTTTTTTTATTAAAGGAAATATTGAGTAAGGACTTTAGCTCAGACCTTAAGATCCACTAAGAGTCGACACCCAGACTGATAACTACTTGACCATTACAAGAAGTCCTAACATGGGGCAGTTTAACCTAATGCTCTGATCTGTTCAGCAGCTCTGATCTGGTTCCCTCTTCCTGAGTGTCTCATAGGCTCCTCTGAACACAGTGATCTCATACTCTTAGCAAGTGACTTGATATTTAAGATCAGCTGAGAAGGCCAAAAAACACAGTAAGTCAAGTTATCCACGCCCTTAACCTGTCTCCCGACAAAAACCATTATGCTTGTCCTGAGGTGGGAGGAAGAGAAGAGCATAGGTATATTTTTTCACTTGAATTTTCTCTTGGCCTCACCTCAGCAGCTTAAAGACTGGCCTCCACACAAGCTTCCTTAATGTTCACCACAGTCCTTTATGTCAAATTCACCTGTTTTCCCCAACTACTGTCCTTCAACTACCAACTCAGGCACTATATCTTTTCTTTTTTACTAAGTTACACCAACCTGGTACCTAGAAGAACCAGGAGAAAGATAAGGTTTTCATCTTCATACGAACAAACTGGACCAATCTGTGATAAAATAGGAAGATTGGAGTAAGAGAAGGAGAGCAGGAAGACGCACAGGATTTGCCTCATTAAACTGACCAGTCTGACATCTTTAGCTACATCTCTGTCTTTATTTTACATATCCTAATTTTCTCTAATTTACTTCGCATTCAAAACCTAATTGTATCTTATGGACCAGTTAGACACACTAATTGAAGCATGATATTCTTGTATTTACCTCTCAGTCTTTAAGAAAGATCATATAAGCAGAAATAATACTCTTAAAAAATTGTATTTTCCTGAGATTTCTATGGTGGTCCAGTGGCTAAGGTTCCATACTCCCAATGTAGGGGGCTCAGGTTTGATCTCTGGTCAGGGAACTAGGTCCCACATGCCACCACTAAGAGTTCGTATGCCACAACTAAAAAGATCTCAAGTTTTTTTCTACATAGTACATGGAACTGGGCCTTAGGAAAGGAAAGGGGATGTCCTTTACCCTCCAGGACAACCGCTCAGAGATCAGGAGGAAGGAGAATTCTAGACACAGTATAAGACTGAGACAAGAAATTCTCTGGACCCAGTCATCAATACTATGTCCAAGTCAGGAGGAATCTGGGGATCGAGGGGGACACACAGAGGTCAGCAACTTCCCAGCAGCTTTGAATAATGAACAGTATGTTTCTTCAGTAGACAGGGCCCCTGATTTAGAGTCGGTACCAAGTCAACCACCAGCTTTAAGCAGTGAACTAGGAGGCCAGGTCCTGAGAAGCTAGACCATCTGGATTTCAGCAGGGTCAGAATGAGCAGCAACAAGAGCCCCAGACACAGAAGGCTGAGCCAGATCTCACATCTTCTCTTCTCTACTTGAGACCTTGGTGGTCAGGTCTGAGTAATCACTGTTTTGGGGAGTGGTCATGTGAAAACAGTGGAAGGAAAAAGTGGCATCCCTTCAGTTGGAATAGAAACTAAGAATCATTGAATTTGAATGTGTATGTCTTATATCCAAAAGTAGTTTCACACTTGTTGATACCTGGAGTGCCCATACCCATTCATTTGCTATCAGTACTGATTCCTTTTGAGAAATGACTTCCCAATTGGACATAGTCTAGTGAGGTAATAATTAGGGGTCATGATCTTCCCTACCCAAGAAACTAGCCAAGATGCAGATTGAACCAACTAGAGCCCCTTATCCCCATATTTAAATCTGAGCATAGGTCAAAGGGTCTGAAAGTGACTAGAATCCACTTTATCTCCATGGAGAGTGCTTGCTGAGGCTTCCAAAGTGTTTGGTTTATTCGCCTGTGGAGCTATCTTATTTTTGCCACATTCCTAGCAGAGTCTCCTAGGATCCTGGCCCTTTTATGAGTCACTGATAGCCTTCTAAGTAAATTCCTTCTAGCTTTAGTCAGCCAAGATTCATTCCTATAGCTTGTCATTAAAGGCATGTAACTAATATACAATATCATTCATACAATGGGCTAAAGTTTATGCAGCTTTTGTTCATCTAGTACTCCATTGCACTCCCACAGAACTCTGACATTAATAGAGCAAATACTATATACGCTTACTTATTCATGAAAACAAAACCTAGACACAAAGGGCTTAGACAACTGGCTCAAGCTCTCCCAGCAAAAACGTGCCCCCAAGACTTCTGACATGACACTCGGCAATCTGTATCATACTGTGGTGAGGTGTGAGTGCCTCATCTGTTTGCCATAAAGCAGCAAAAGGAAGACAAGTTAATTGGAAACATGCATACTCTTTTACCATCATTCACGTGACTAATAATATGGGCCTCTTTTTAAATTTCCTTTTAGTGTACAAGGATCAAAATGTAAAGACATTCTTTCGCATACTATAGCGTTAATGGAGCAAAACCATAAGAGGGTGACATATTTACATTCACAAAAATGCAAGAGCCCCAGACACAGAAGGCTGAGCCAGATCTCACATCTTCTCTTCTCTACTTGAGACCTTGGTGGTCAGGTCTGAGTAATCACTGTTTTGGGGAGTGGTCATGTGAAAACAGTGGAAGGAAAAAGTGGCATCCCTTCAGTTGGAATAGAAACTAAGAATCATTGAATTTGAATGTGTATGTCTTATATCCAAAAGTAGTTTCACACTTGTTGATACCTGGAGTGCCCATACCCATTCATTTGCTATCAGTACTGATTCCTTTTGAGAAATGACTTCCCAATTGGACATAGTCTAGTGAGGTAATAATTAGGGGTCATGATCTTCCCTACCCAAGAAACTAGCCAAGATGCAGATTGAACCAACTAGAGCCCCTTATCCCCATATTTAAATCTGAGCATAGGTCAAAGGGTCTGAAAGTGACTAGAATCCACTTTATCTCCATGGAGAGTGCTTGCTGAGGCTTCCAAAGTGTTTGGTTTATTCGCCTGTGGAGCTATCTTATTTTTGCCACATTCCTAGCAGAGTCTCCTAGGATCCTGGCCCTTTTATGAGTCACTGATAGCCTTCTAAGTAAATTCCTTCTAGCTTTAGTCAGCCAAGATTCATTCCTATAGCTTGTCATTAAAGGCATGTAACTAATATACAATATCATTCATACAATGGGCTAAAGTTTATGCAGCTTTTGTTCATCTAGTACTCCATTGCACTCCCACAGAACTCTGACATTAATAGAGCAAATACTATATACGCTTACTTATTCATGAAAACAAAACCTAGACACAAAGGGCTTAGACAACTGGCTCAAGCTCTCCCAGCAAAAACGTGCCCCCAAGACTTCTGACATGACACTCGGCAATCTGTATCATACTGTGGTGAGGTGTGAGTGCCTCATCTGTTTGCCATAAAGCAGCAAAAGGAAGACAAGTTAATTGGAAACATGCATACTCTTTTACCATCATTCACGTGACTAATAATATGGGCCTCTTTTTAAATTTCCCTTTTAGTGTACAAGGATCAAAATGTAAAGACATTCTTTCGCATACTATAGCAACGTTAATGGAGCAAAACCATAAGAGGGTGACATATTTACATTCACAAAAAATGCAAGTAGTGACAAATTGGCTCTGATGTCACCTATAACTGTTGCCTTTTAGAGGAGATATACCTAAGTCTATCATCTCTGTGTAGAAGAAAATGGCTTCCTGGAAACCAAAATAAACATGCTGTTTTCCAAAAGGGAGTTGACACTAAAAAGAAGTATCTGAAAATAGGTCACACAGGGGCAGTAATTATTCCTTGACTAACAGCAGGCAATTCCAGGTTTTCTTTACATATAGAAGGACAAGAATCAATGAAACTTAACTGATCAGTACAGAAGCTGTCTAAAGTAACCTTTTGGAATCTAAAAATCACTAAATTATCTGCTTGAAGTCACATTTCAGATCCATGGTAACGATTGGTGCAAAAGGCAAATAATTCAGACTAGAATTCTAGCAGTGAGAAATCACCTAAAGCAAAGACCTGAGGCTATCCCCATCCCCATGCCACCCAGGGTAACTAACTGTAAACTTATAGCATCGAGGCTCAGCATCGATCTTAGGCTGGTCTCTTGGAACAAGTCTTTCTCACAGAAAAGTAAGAAAAAACTTAGTTCATGATATCAGCTGTTTTTACCATCCTACAATATTTCTCAGTTTCGATGAGAGACCCTTCATGAAAATGCTTGAAATACAAGGACTAAAACATAAACATAACAGGAACAAGTTCATAAAGTGTTGAGTTCATACAAGCATTAATGTTTTTTATTTATATAAAAAATTTCTGCTTGTCAACAGCTGCTCCCTGTCAACGTCTATTCTAGACTATTTTACTATAAAAGATAATGAGACAAAATATATTTTATAAATAGACATTTCATGGCATTACATGGAAAACCTAGTGACAAATTTTTTCTTCCAAGTCCCCTAGTGGGAAAATCAAATGCTCATTTACACCAGGGAAAACATGAAAAAATATTCTCCATAATAATTACAGCACATGACCCTGTTGGTATCACTCTGACATGGGTACCCAGTTTGTTCTGTTATTTTGATGGAATATGCTTCTCAGTTTCTGCAAACGTGACTTAATGAACCAAAACTAAAATTTCAATGCCTCTAGAATATGTCAAAGTCTAAAATTAACCAGTAAGCATATCACATAATTATGTGACTTTTGTCAAAAGTCACATAATTATGTGATATGCCAACAGGAATGTCCCCAAACATCTATGGAAAGAGATCCATGAACCTGTTCTTTTTATTCCCAGATGAAAGGTAGATCTGAAATAGTAAATAATTCCGAGAGTGATGGTTGTATAGCATCAAGCTCAATGCTAGGGCTGCAGGTCAAATTTGATTATCTTTCTTATCTATGCCTGTCTCTACCAGTTGTCTTCTTCTAGTTTGGTGATTTGTTAGTACTGTGTTGTTTTTAAATATAGTGCTCCCTGTTGTAGGACAAGTACACGGTTAATCTTCCTATGGATAACAACTATTCTAGACATGTAAATCAAGTATTGCCAAAAGCAAATAAAGCATCTTGGACAATCAAGAGACTAATTCGTAGGGTGTGATTGGGGATGGGGTGGGGAATGAGAGGAATGTTGATTATTTTTCCTCTTTAAGAGTTCTCTTCTGAAAGAAAAAAAATGTTAGATTATTACAAAGAATACATTCTTTGGCAGCATTCTTGCTTTCCTTAATTAAAAAGAAAATTTTACACATAATGACTTACAGAGCATGTAAATGTCCCTGGAGAATAAGCAAATCCCACTTTATGTGGGGTAGGAGGGAGGCAAAGTGTCCACAATTTGCTTTCGTTCGTTCAGCTTTTCCATATTTCTCTTGTCTACCCTTCTGATAGGCTCTATCAAAGATGCCGAAGTAGATCAAATTTCCTCTTTCCTTTCCCCAGGCTAATGACATTTGCTGTGAGGGCCAGGAGATTACCAGAAAACTGGGAACTGGAGACAGGGTGGGAAGGCTGTATCTCAGGAATAATTTCCTCCACTTCTGTGATGAGAGCGCTGTGAAAGTTTCCAAGTTAATTGTCTATATAAATAACACTGCCACCCATCAGGCACTTTCTCAGAGAGGCAGGCTTCTGATAGCCTTCTTTCTAGTTTCTATAGTGAAAAAATTTAAGTCCTGGCTTGAGTCACCTTGGGCTATAATACATTCTGTTTATTCCCAAATGTATACATTGCGCAAAAGGAAAAAAACTTTTCAGATCATTTGTTTCTTATCACATTTCTCAATATTCTATTTCCCAGATTCACCACCCACCCACGTATTTATCAGGCTTGGCTTCAAATCCAATTTGACAGTCTTCCTAATCCAAATATACCCTCAAAGGATGAAAATTCACTGACAACATTCTTTGGAATGTTCAGACACTGAGGAAAATGCCTCATAAAGCCATGTGAACAATAAGGCAGGGATGTTAGAGCCAGTTCTTGCCAGAATGGTATTGATTATGCAAGAAGGACGTTTCAAAGCTAATCAAGACACCCTTTCCCCTCAACACACACACACACACACACCAAGACCTTGCAAGCAAGACAAATCAATAGTGTCCTAAGGCAGAAACACGGAGAAAAAGACAAAAAAAAATTTTCTTCAAGAATTCTTCGGGGAGAGATTATCCAAGTCTCATTCATTTCTCATTCCATAGTGGCTGCAACTCTGAGCCTCACTAAATTATTACAAAGTGTATGCCTTCTATTTGTGTTATATTCCTGGATCTTTACATGCACCAATCATGCAAATAACGAGAAATCTCCCACCCATAGCCCATTCTAATAATCTCTCTGTGTCTGGTATTATTTTAGGAACCAGAGTGTGAGGAATTTTCATGCTTCTTAAAAATAAGCACGTTTCATGCCATCTTTCTTATGGATTCTGCACTAAATAGATGAATTGGCTCCAAATGGTTGGGTTTTCACTCCCATTAACTAAACCAAAGGCAATGCTCCATGGATTCTTCAGCATTCAGAATCACACAAGTCCAGAGGGAAAATATAGAGCAAGATATATGAACCTTGACTCTTCAATGAGCTGAGGTGCCTGGAGTCACCAACATTCCGGAACAGAGAGTTGAAGAATGGTATTTCTTGGGTAATTATGATCTCAGTCGGTTCTAATGGAGCGATAAGAGTTTGGCAGATCCTGTGGGTGGTGTGCATTTCAGAGCCTTCACAAATTCCAGGGAAAGAAAGTTATTCTTTTACCTCAGGAAAGAAAGAATAATTGACCTACTGGGACAAAGGAGAAAATTGACTACAGTTCCTTTGGCACTAGGGCCTCTTGTCATTTTAGAAAATAGTGATTGGATTACAGAGTGGATTAGCATACTTAAGTGGCAAAGCACTTGCAACCATTTATCTTCTGGACAAATAGCTACCGAACCATATTTCTTCAATTTCTTCCCTTCTACCTATCTCTCAATTTGGTAGAGAATAAGAAATGGGAAGCCAAAGGAGAATAATGTAATTCTAAAGACAAAACCACATGCAGACTAAATGTCCCACTGTGAGCGGGGATACCAAGTCCTGAATGGTATTACCAGACACAAGAAGTGAAAATGAAAGTACTCACTGAATCTGCAACTTTCACACAGCCAAGAAGGTCATCTTGAATAATGATGAATTTCTACTTTGAACTAATTTAATCAGTGATTTATCTTATGGTGTTAATGGGTCCTATAAAAACATACACACAGTAATACACACACATTGGTCAAAAAAAAAAAAAAACCCAAAAAGTCAAACACTATGGAAGGGATTTTAAATTTTAAAAAATTGTCCTCATCTCCATTCTGGGCTTCCCAGGTGGCGTTAGTGGCAAAAAGCCCACCTGCCAATGTAGGAGACATCAGAGACTCTGGATGGATCCCTAGGTTGGGAAGATCCCCTGGAGGAGAGCATTGCGACCCACTCCAGTGTTCTTTCCTGGAGAATCCCAGGGACAGAGGATCCTGGAGGGTCCTTAGGGTAGCACAGTCTGACATGAACCAAGGGATTTAGCACACATTCATCTCCATTCCAGGAACTGTTTCCCAGAAACAACCACCTTAATATTGCCATTTTTAGTTATTTAGTTAACCTTAAATAATATGTTACACTGAAATTACTGATTTTCTTTAGACATTCTTCTTTAGCTTGAAGTTGAGGATTTAGTTAAGCAAATACTGAGAACCAACCAGAGTGTGGATTAAAATGACATGTAAAGCAGTACCCACTGAAGAGCTAATAAGCAGGACGCAAGACTATTTTCCTCTTCCAAGTCCAAAGTTATGACCTTTGTGCCATTTAAAGGAGGAGGAACAGGCAAACTAAGCCTTCAGGTAAATGTATGAACTTTTCTTAAAAATCATTACATCTAAGAAATCATTTCATGTTTGAGTTTGTACCATTACTCTCTTGTAACAGTTTTGTTGCATTCGTTTTGCTTATTCTTTCCTGGGTTTTATACTTGCCTTTTTTTTTTCTCTAAAGGGAAAATAGGAAACACATGCACTTCTTCATCTATGAAACATGACCTTCTCTGTGAAGCCTCTCCTGGCTCTCCAATGTCAGGTCAGTGAGTCCTACCTTTAAGCTCCTATAGCACACAATTTGTCTGTAGGCCTACTTTAGTAGAAGACTAGTTGGAAACAGTGTTTGTTCTACTGCATTATAATTATGCATTTAAGTCTATGTCTACTCGAACAGACTGTGAATTCTTTAAAAAAGATAAAAGTCAAACTATTTTTACATGTTTTAACTTGTGCACACTGTCTAACCCTCAGACAATATTTATTCTCCTTGTTGTATAAATAAATGAACATAGCCTATAAACATGTGCCTCTTAGGGACTGATGCTCAATCATCTCACCTTCTTACCTCCCTCCTCTTTATTTCTAGATTTATTCTGGAACATAATTGAATTCAATTAGAGAATAATCTAAGTTTTAACTGCCAAAATTGAATTGAATTGCCAATTAGACTCTGGATGGATCCCTAGGTTGGGAAGATCCCCTGGAGGAGAGCATTGCGACCCACTCCAGTGTTCTTTCCTGGAGAATCCCAGGGACAGAGGATCCTGGAGGGTCCTTAGGGTAGCACAGTCTGACATGAACCAAGGGATTTAGCACACATTCATCTCCATTCCAGGAACTGTTTCCCAGAAACAACCACCTTAATATTGCCATTTTAGTTATTTAGTTAACCTTAAATAATATGTTACACTGAAATTACTGATTTTCTTTAGACATTCTTCTTTAGCTTGAAGTTGAGGATTTAGTTAAGCAAATACTGAGAACCAACCAGAGTGTGGATTAAAATGACATGTAAAGCAGTACCCACTGAAGAGCTAATAAGCAGGACGCAAGACTATTTTCCTCTTCCAAGTCCAAAGTTATGACCTTTGTGCCATTTAAAGGAGGAGGAACAGGCAAACTAAGCCTTCAGGTAAATGTATGAACTTTTCTTAAAAATCATTACATCTAAGAAATCATTTCATGTTTGAGTTTGTACCATTACTCTCTTGTAACAGTTTTGTTGCATTCGTTTTGCTTATTCTTTCCTGGGTTTTATACTTGCCTTTTTTTTTTCTCTAAAGGGAAAATAGGAAACACATGCACTTCTTCATCTATGAAACATGACCTTCTCTGTGAAGCCTCTCCTGGCTCTCCAATGTCAGGTCAGTGAGTCCTACCTTTAAGCTCCTATAGCACACAATTTGTCTGTAGGCCTACTTTAGTAGAAGACTAGTTGGAAACAGTGTTTGTTCTACTGCATTATAATTATGCATTTAAGTCTATGTCTACTCGAACAGACTGTGAATTCTTTAAAAAAGATAAAAGTCAAACTATTTTTACATGTTTTAACTTGTGCACACTGTCTAACCCTCAGACAATATTTATTCTCCTTGTTGTATAAATAAATGAACATAGCCTATAAACATGTGCCTCTTAGGGACTGATGCTCAATCATCTCACCTTCTTACCTCCCTCCTCTTTATTTCTAGATTTATTCTGGAACATAATTGAATTCCAATTAGAGAATAATCTAAGTTTTAACTGCTTTCTTAAGAATTCCAGGAGAATATAGCCATGCTATCCTCTGACCTTGAAAATAAAACAAGAACCATCACTGAGATGTTGGCATTCTCCTTCTTTACACCCTCCATTTATAAATCACTCTTCAAAGTATTTTCTTGGGAACCTGAGAAAACATCAGAAAGACTTGAATTCATTTGAATAAATAATTCTTACTGTCTTTTAATCCCACTTACAGAGACAGAATTAAATACAATGATATAACATATAGACATTTAAAGATACAGTATGTGAAAATATGAAGACATAGACCAACACTGATGCTAGAGGAATGAGGGTGATTGCCTCTTTGCCACGATGATCAGATTTCAAAGAAACCTGTGATTAATTGCTGAGGGGCTTTCCAAAATCTGTCTCATTTTATGCTACCACGATGTTTCCTATTATGGCAATGCATTTGGGGATAAGAGTCACAAAACATAAACGTTGCAAAAGTCCTCTCATTTATTGAAAGTGTTTCGGTTTTTTTTGGTTTTTTTTTTTTTTTTTTAAGATTTATTTATTTGTTTTGGGCGGGGGTCGGGTTGGGGAGGGAGGGGAGTGGGCGGGCCACTTCTATTGGTCTTTCATTTCTCTATTTTTATCGGTCTTTGTTCTTTGGCTCCTGTGCGCTTCCCATCGTGGTGGCGTCTGTCGCTGCAGAGCGCCGGCTCTGGGCGCATGCGCTCCAGAGCTCTGGCTCGGTAATTGGACACATCGGTCCAGCCGCTCGGCGGCACGTGGGATCTTCCCAGGCCAGGGATCGAACCGGCGCCCCTTGCACTGCAAGGCGGTGTCCTTACTCACTGGACCACCAGGGGAAGCCCTGAAAGTGTTTAGTTTTAGTTCCAGGCTGAGTGTCATGTAGAGGGTTAGATCTTTTCTGAGTTACTATCAATCATTATAGCCAAAGCTTGTTCGCCAACTCCAAAGTCACCTTACCTACAGCCACCCACATCTTATTATTAGTATTGTTTTAAAAATATTACTTATTTGGTTGTACTGGGTCTCAGTTGTGGCACAAGGGATCTTTGTGAGGTCACATGGGATCTTCCGTGGGGTTGCATGGTCTCAGTAGTTGTGGTATCCAGGCTTAGCTGCCCTGCTGCATGTGGGATCTTACTTCCCCAACGAGGGATTAAACCTACATCCCTTGCATTGTGAGGCAGATTTTTTTTTTTTTTAAGCTTTTATTTTACTTTTAACTTTTTTTAAAAAGAACTTTTATTTTACTTTTAACTTTTACAGAGCTTTGTTGTTTACTGATATGTATGTTCCCAGAATAGTCATATGGATATCCCCCGCATTCCACCCCCCCAGACCATCACACAGCACCCTGGCAGGATCCCCTTTTCTCACAGAGCAATGACTATAGTTATTTTCTTCACATATGATAGTACAGGCCTTCATCCTACTTCCTTTATGTGCAAGGCAAATTCTTAACCACTGGACCACCTGGGAAATCCCCAGCCACCCACACCTTTAAAAATGAGGCGTCTTAGCTGAAGCCTCACCTTGAAAGTGAGCTTGTTTCATGACGCCCTTTAATAGAATTCACCACACTTCTCTGTGGCTGCTGCATCTCCTCCCCAGACCAGAGTTACATGAGTACCTTTTATGCTTGGTTGGTTACGCACGTCTCTTTTTGAACTTCTTTATCATCACCTTTCAAGGCTATGTGTTTATATCTGAGTACCAACATACTATATCAAACACAGAATAAATAAGGAAATAAATTTTCAGAATAAACAAGGAAATCTTACATATGGAAATCTTCTTTTAAATAGTTACCCAGTTGAGTTCCCTTAGTCTTACTGTAACAGCCTAAAGGGGTGGCATGGGGAGGAGCGGCAGGGAAGTTCAAGAGAGAGGACATATGTATGCTGATTTGCCCCGTAAAACATTAAAAGAAAAAACAGAAGATAATTTCAAACAGAACCAAACTAGTGTCTGTGAGTTAGGATTATTCCAGCTGTTATTATTACTGAGTTACTATCAATCATTATAGCCAAAGCTTGTTCGCCAACTCCAAAGTCACCTTACCTACAGCCACCCACATCTTATTATTAGTATTGTTTTAAAAATATTACTTATTTGGTTGTACTGGGTCTCAGTTGTGGCACAAGGGATCTTTGTGAGGTCACATGGGATCTTCCGTGGGGTTGCATGGTCTCAGTAGTTGTGGTATCCAGGCTTAGCTGCCCTGCTGCATGTGGGATCTTACTTCCCCAACGAGGGATTAAACCTACATCCCTTGCATTGTGAGGCAGATTTTTTTTTTTTTTAAGCTTTTATTTTACTTTTAACTTTTTTTAAAAAGAACTTTTATTTTACTTTTAACTTTTACAGAGCTTTGTTGTTTACTGATATGTATGTTCCCAGAATAGTCATATGGATATCCCCCGCATTCCACCCCCCCAGACCATCACACAGCACCCTGGCAGGATCCCCTTTTCTCACAGAGCAATGACTATAGTTATTTTCTTCACATATGATAGTACAGGCCTTCATCCTACTTCCTTTATGTGCAAGGCAAATTCTTAACCACTGGACCACCTGGGAAATCCCCAGCCACCCACACCTTTAAAAATGAGGCGTCTTAGCTGAAGCCTCACCTTGAAAGTGAGCTTGTTTCATGACGCCCTTTAATAGAATTCACCACACTTCTCTGTGGCTGCTGCATCTCCTCCCCAGACCAGAGTTACATGAGTACCTTTTATGCTTGGTTGGTTACGCACGTCTCTTTTTGAACTTCTTTATCATCACCTTTCAAGGCTATGTGTTTATATCTGAGTACCAACATACTATATCAAACACAGAATAAATAAGGAAATAAATTTTCAGAATAAACAAGGAAATCTTACATATGGAAATCTTCTTTTAAATAGTTACCCAGTTGAGTTCCCTTAGTCTTACTGTAACAGCCTAAAGGGGTGGCATGGGGAGGGAGACGGCAGGGAAGTTCAAGAGAGAGAGGACATATGTATGCCTATGGCTGACTCAGGTTGATGTGTGCCAGTAAACAATACAACTCCCGTAAAAACATTAAAAAGAAAAGAAAAACAGTCACCAGATAATTCCTCAAACAGACACTACAAAACTTGCTTTGGGCCCAAGCCATGTACCTCTAATTTTATTAAGAAACATATTTTCTAACAATCAAAGCATGAGATTCTGAGGACCTGGGGAGAGAGTAGGACTGTCGAACACATCACTGACTAGTGCTGGCATTCAGGCATGTCTGGAATTGTTGGATGAATCTGTAAAACAGAGCTGATGAAGGTTTGTTTATATGGACCTGAGGTTACTCTGAGGGCGAAACAAATGATCTCAGAAGAAAAATAAACTAGACATTTAACTTTGCTTCTTGGAAATGTGTTTCTTTCAAAAAAGAAATTATAGGTTAATTATAAAATTATAACGCTGGGGGTGAAAAAACTTTTGAAAAAGTAGGATGGAGGAGATTCTACTTTCAGAGTTGGCAACAAAACGAAACAGGAGGAAAAGGGAGTCATTCCTCCTCAAACCATCACCCAGTTATGACTCCACAGTCAGGGTGAAACTGAGCAGGATCCTGTGGGATCTTCCCATGTAAAAAAGCCCTCCAGGTCCCCTGGTTTTTGTCTGTAGAAAAAATTAAGGCTTTAGTCTCCTAAGCCATCCCTAGGTTCCAAAGAACAAGCTCAAGCAGTTAAAGATTAGGACAATAGAGTCACAGGACTCCTAATTCTACCTGAAGAGAAAACCATTTATTCAATTCTGAGCTCGAGATTCCCCCCAGACCAGATTTCTGGCTTTATGCTTGGTTGGTTACGCACGTCTCTTTTTGAACTTCTTTATCATCACCTTTCAAGGCTATGTGTTTATATCTGAGTACCAACATACTATATCAAACACAGAATAAATAAGGAAATAAATTTTCAGAATAAACAAGGAAATCTTACATATGGAAATCTTCTTTTAAATAGTTACCCAGTTGAGTTCCCTTAGTCTTACTGTAACAGCCTAAAGGGGTGGCATGGGGAGGGAGACGGCAGGGAAGTTCAAGAGAGAGAGGACATATGTATGCCTATGGCTGACTCAGGTTGATGTGTGCCAGTAAACAATACAACTCCCGTAAAAACATTAAAAAGAAAAGAAAAACAGTCACCAGATAATTCCTCAAACAGACACTACAAAACTTGCTTTGGGCCCAAGCCATGTACCTCTAATTTTATTAAGAAACATATTTTCTAACAATCAAAGCATGAGATTCTGAGGACCTGGGGAGAGAGTAGGACTGTCGAACACATCACTGACTAGTGCTGGCATTCAGGCATGTCTGGAATTGTTGGATGAATCTGTAAAACAGAGCTGATGAAGGTTTGTTTATATGGACCTGAGGTTACTCTGAGGGCGAAACAAATGATCTCAGAAGAAAAATAAACTAGACATTTAACTTTGCTTCTTGGAAATGTGTTTCTTTCAAAAAAGAAATTATAGGTTAATTATAAAATTATAACGCTGGGGGTGAAAAAACTTTTGAAAAAGTAGGATGGAGGAGATTCTACTTTCAGAGTTGGCAACAAAACGAAACAGGAGGAAAAGGGAGTCATTCCTCCTCAAACCATCACCCAGTTATGACTCCACAGTCAGGGTGAAACTGAGCAGGATCCTGTGGGATCTTCCCATGTAAAAAAGCCCCTCCAGGTCCCCTGGTTTTTGTCTGTAGAAAAAAAATTAAGGCTTTAGTCTCCTAAGCCATCCCTAGGTTCCAAAGAACAAGCTCAAGCAGTTAAAGATTAGGACAATAGAGTCACAGGACTCCTAATTCTACCTGAAGAGAAATACATACTCATTTGATTCATATTCTTGAGTTGTTCTACAGAAATTAAGATTCTCACTCAAGTGGAGGATGATGATTATATGCTGACTGCAAGCACACAGACTCCAACCAGGCTGGAACCCAACATTTGAGATTCCAGAGATGTTACCCTGTGCCTTACCACCAACCAGGTGGAAAAAGTCCACAAGCTGATGATACATTCTATGACCTCTCTCCTAACAATGTCTTTAAAAGTCCTTGCCTGAGGGATTTCCTGACCAACCAGTGATTCTGTGCTTCCACTGCACAGGGCACTGGTTTGATCTCTGTTGAGGAAAACTAAGATCCCACATGTTTCAGCCTGAGGCCAAAAAATAAATAAAATTTAAAAAAAAAAAAATCTTTCCTGAAAGCCATTGGGGAATTAGGGTCTTTTGAGCCTGAATTTCCCCTTCTCCTTGCTTGGTCTTTGCAATAAACCTTTCTTTGCTCCATACTCTGATATTTCATTTGTTTGGCTTCACAGTACATTGGGAACATGAACTTGGATTCAACAACAAGGGTATCCAAATGTGGTGGTGTCCTGATCAGTAATGCCATTGGGAGAGAGCCAAATGCTTGAGGAGCAGGGAACATGGTGGTGCCTGGAGTTGGAGAATGGCCTGCATGCTCAATCACTAAGTCATGTCAGACTCACTACAACAGTAAGGACTGTAGACTGCCGGGTTCCTCTGCCCATGGGATTTTCCAGGCAAGAACACTAGAGTGGGTTGCCATTTCCTTCTCCAGAGGATATTCCCAGCCCAGAGATCAAACCCGCATCTTCTGCTTTGACAGGCAGATTCCTTACCACTGAGCCACTGGGAAGTCCCTAGAGAGTAGCATGAAATGATAACGTGACCACAAGAGATTACAATGCCCAACAGAGCTTTGACATTGTCAGCTCAGAAAGCATAGCTATGACCATGTGTGAAATGGACTGTAAGGATTCCCAGATAGGCTTGGGGAGGGTTCATGTTTAAAAGGTGAAAGATCCTACAGAAGCAGGCAAAGTCAGAAGTCAGTGAAATTTGGATTAAAAGGACAATAGAGTCACAGGACTCCTAATTCTACCTGAAGAGAAATACATACTCATTTGATTCATATTCTTGAGTTGTTCTACAGAAATTAAGATTCTCACTCAAGTGGAGGATGATGATTATATGCTGACTGCAAGCACACAGACTCCAACCAGGCTGGAACCCAACATTTGAGATTCCAGAGATGTTACCCTGTGCCTTACCACCAACCAGGTGGAAAAAGTCCACAAGCTGATGATACATTCTATGACCTCTCTCCTAACAATGTCTTTAAAAGTCCTTGCCTGAGGGATTTCCTGACCAACCAGTGATTCTGTGCTTCCACTGCACAGGGCACTGGTTTGATCTCTGTTGAGGAAAACTAAGATCCCACATGTTTCAGCCTGAGGCCAAAAAATAAATAAAATTTAAAAAAAAAAAAATCTTTCCTGAAAGCCATTGGGGAATTAGGGTCTTTTGAGCCTGAATTTCCCCTTCTCCTTGCTTGGTCTTTGCAATAAACCTTTCTTTGCTCCATACTCTGATATTTCATTTGTTTGGCTTCACAGTACATTGGGAACATGAACTTGGATTCAACAACAAGGGTATCCAAATGTGGTGGTGTCCTGATCAGTAATGCCATTGGGAGAGAGCCAAATGCTTGAGGAGCAGGGAACATGGTGGTGCCTGGAGTTGGAGAATGGCCTGCATGCTCAATCACTAAGTCATGTCAGACTCACTACAACAGTAAGGACTGTAGACTGCCGGGTTCCTCTGCCCATGGGATTTTCCAGGCAAGAACACTAGAGTGGGTTGCCATTTCCTTCTCCAGAGGATATTCCCAGCCCAGAGATCAAACCCGCATCTTCTGCTTTGACAGGCAGATTCCTTACCACTGAGCCACTGGGAAGTCCCTAGAGAGTAGCATGAAATGATAACGTGACCACAAGAGATTACAATGCCCAACAGAGCTTTGACATTGTCAGCTCAGAAAGCATAGCTATGACCATGTGTGAAATGGACTGTAAGGATTCCCAGATAGGCTTGGGGAGGGTTCATGTTTAAAAGGTGAAAGATCCTACAGAAGCAGGCAAAGTCAGAAGTCAGTGAAATTTGGATTATCTGTTCAATCATTGTTTATTGATGACTCATTATGTTCTAGGCATTGTGCTCGGCATGGGCTATTACTGCTCAAGTGAGTTTATCTGCACCCTCAGATGGGATGACCTGGGAAAATCCTGGTTATCATAAAATTTAAGTGGCTGCTCACAACAGCAAAATGTAAAAATAAAACTGAAGTGGGGAAATTATGACCAATACATATGAAGGAATGCAGATTTCAACAATGGATTATCAAGGTTTCTCTCGTCTGCGTGGCAAACATTTCCAACATCAAAAACATCAAGTGCTGACAAGAAGAAAGGGAAAGATGTACTCATGCAATATAGGTTTGAAATGGAAATAAGTGCACCTTTTGACGTCAACTTGGCAATGTATATGCTATATCACTCTAGAAATGAATACTTTTTGTCCTTCACTAAGAAATACCTGCATGTATGTTCATGAAAATATGCAAGGCTTGGCTTTGTGGTAAATACAGTGAAAAACAGTAACAACCCAAATGTTGAGCAATGGGGAATGGCTAAATAAAATATGATCCATCCATAAAACAGAAAACTATACAGCAATCTTGATGAATGAAGTAATCTGGAATGCATCAATATAGAAAAGGCTTTGACACATTGTTGCTTATACTGAATACAATTTCTGCATAAGAACATTATGTGAGAGAAAAATAGAGCAAAGAGGTTAAAAGCATCAAGCTAGATATTAATCCTGGCCCTGTTGAAACAGTAAAAGGCCCTGTGGGACACCCCAAAATATGCCTCTTTGGCTCAATGACTATTTTTGAGGTGATTATTTTGAGAAAGAGGAGAGCCTCTGAAATTACCCTTCTATAAGAGACATTTACATTCACAAAGGAAATTTCCATTTTTTCCTTTTTTTTTTTTTAAATTTTATTTATTTATTTATTTTGCCGGGGGTGGGGAGGGGGGGTGGGCGGGCCACTTCCACTGGTCTTTCATTTGTCTAGTTTCTTCCATCTTTGTTCTTTGGCTTGTGTGGGCCTCCCATCGCGGTGGCATCTGTTGTCCCAGAGCACCAGCTCTGGGCGCATGCGCTCCAGAGCTCCGGCTCGGTAATTGGACACATCGGTCCAGCCGCTCCGCGGCATGTGGGATCTTCCCAGGCCAGGGATCGAACCGGCGCCCCTTGCACTGCAAGGCGGTGTCCTTACCCACTGGACCACCAGGGACGCCTCCATTTTTTCCTTTTTTAATTGAAGTATACTTGATTTATAATGTTCTATTAGTTTTTATACAGCAAAGTGATTTAGATATATACACACACCCACATATATATATTCTTTCATATTCTTTTCCATTATAGTTTATCACAGGACATTGAATATTATTCCCTGTGCTGTAGAATAATGCCATGCTGTTTATTTTATATATAGCAATGTGTGCGAATTCTCCACTTTTTAAGGAAGAGAATAACTCCAAATTACACGTCTTCTCATTGGAGGACATCAACTTCAATCTGTATAACAACCTTATCCTTATTTATCCTTGCTTTTCCTGATAATCTCCCATAACTGTGCCTACACACCACATGAACACACACACACATCCTATTCACCTTTGCTGTTAGCTAAAGACAGTATTCAGACTGATGACTTAGTCCACCTAAATAACTCATTTTTCCTGGGGGTGTCTCCTGCATATATGTGATGAATGAAGTAATCTGGAATGCATCAATATAGAAAAGGCTTTGACACATTGTTGCTTATACTGAATACAATTTCTGCATAAGAACATTATGTGAGAGAAAAATAGAGCAAAGAGGTTAAAAGCATCAAGCTAGATATTAATCCTGGCCCTGTTGAAACAGTAAAAGGCCCTGTGGGACACCCCAAAATATGCCTCTTGGGCTCAATGACTATTTTGGAGGTGATTATTTTGAGAAAGAGGAGAGCCTCTGAAATTACCCTTCTATAAGAGACATTTACATTCACAAAGGAAATTTCCATTTTTTCCTTTTTTTTTTTTTAAATTTTATTTATTTATTTATTTTGCCGGGGGTGGGGAGGGGGGGCGGGGGGGCCACTTCCACTGGTCTTTCATTTGTCTAGTTTCTTCCATCTTTGTTCTTTGGCTTGTGTGGGCCTCCCATCGCGGTGGCATCTGTTGTCCCAGAGCACCAGCTCTGGGCGCATGCGCTCCAGAGCTCCGGCTCGGTAATTGGACACATCGGTCCAGCCGCTCCGCGGCATGTGGGATCTTCCCAGGCCAGGGATCGAACCGGCGCCCCTTGCACTGCAAGGCGGTGTCCTTACCCACTGGACCACCAGGGACGCCTCCATTTTTTCCTTTTTTAATTGAAGTATACTTGATTTATAATGTTCTATTAGTTTTTATACAGCAAAGTGATTTAGATATATACACACACCCACATATATATATTCTTTCATATTCTTTTCCATTATAGTTTATCACAGGACATTGAATATTATTCCCTGTGCTGTAGAATAATGCCATGCTGTTTATTTTATATATAGCAATGTGTGCGAATTCTCCACTTTTTAAGGAAGAGAATAACTCCAAATTACACGTCTTCTCATTGGAGGACATCAACTTCAATCTGTATAACAACCTTATCCTTATTTATCCTTGCTTTTCCTGATAATCTCCCATAACTGTGCCTACACACCACATGAACACACACACACATCCTATTCACCTTTGCTGTTAGCTAAAGACAGTATTCAGACTGATGACTTAGTCCACCTAAATAACTCATTTTTCCTGGGGGTGTCTCCTGCATATATGTGATGTTCACATTTTAAGAAACTTCTGTTTGTTTTTCTCTTGTTAATCTATCTTTTTAAAGTATTTATTTATTTATTTGGCTGCATCAGGTTTTAGTTGTTGCAGGTGGGCTCTTTTACTGTGGCACATGGATTTTCTTGCTGTGGCTCACTGGCTCAAGAGTTACAGCATGAGGGCTCTGTTGCAGCATGGCATAGGAGATCTTAGTTCCCCAGTCAGGGATAGAACTCACATCCCCTGCACTGCAGGGTAAATTCTTAAGCCTTGGACTACTAGGGAAGTCCTTAGTCTGTCTTTTATCACAAAAGGTCCCAGTTGAGAACTCAAAAGAATAGAAGGAACACTACTTTTCCTTCCCTAGAATCTACAGCCATAACTGTTTAGTGTCATTACCTGGACTCAATAAAGCACTGAATAGTGTTTATTTCTAGAGTAATAGAGTTCATGATTTCTGAACAAAAAATACTGAGAATATGTCCCAGGAATATCTCAATAATCATCTAAAAACTTCCATAAATTAAAACGAAGAGTACCCTTATTCATACACACACACATGCATACATGTATGTAAGATTTAGATTTTACGTGATTTCCTGTCGTTTTATGCCCCCATTCTAATTTTTTTTTTTTTTTTTTGCTTAATTTCCCTTTCCTTTTCATAGAATGTTGTGAGCTTTGTAAAGCTCTGTGTAAATATTAAACATTAACTGCAAGCTTATAAACGTAGTTTTTGTTGAAAGAATGATAGTAACTCCATGCTGTCAACTCAGGGCCTGACAACAAAATGACTCTGTGAAATAGAAAGAAAAGCAGCTTTTAGTGCCAAGAAGTTAGTATCAACTGTCATTTCAGCCTCCAAGAGTCTCAGACAAGCTGTGTAACAAGAACAGATAAATGGAATTTGCAAAACCAAACTTAGGAAAATGTTCTCTTGAAGCAGCTGGAAACAAGGTGAGTGAGGGAGCCCTCTAACTGAATCCCCATTGGAGATAAGCAGAGATAAAGAGGTAGACTTTGCAGGCCTGCCCACTCACACTCCAGCCCCTGCACGGCCCTGACTTACCCATTCGGCCCGCACCTTGCCTCCTGGCTGCCTCAGGCCTTCCTCATAGACCTCTCACCCTCTTCGCTACTGTCAGGGAAATAAAACAATCCTGCCAATAAAAGACATTTCCTATATCAACGTAGATGTGAGAGAGTACAATGTATTATGAATTTGCTCACCTAAAATGGTGGACAAAGTCTAGGCAGACTTTCACACAAGTTTATACAGAGAAGTGAATGAGAGAAAAAATTTTTAAACATTTTTCCTGATATTACCTCCTGTATGACTATGTGAAAGTCAAAGTGTTAGTCACTCAGTTGTGCCTGATTCTTTGCAACTTCACAGACTGTAACCCTCCAGGCTGCTCTGTCCGTGAGATTTCCCAGGGAAGAATACTGACGGCTCAGATAGTAAAGAATCTGCCTGTAATGCAGAGACCTGGGTTCAGTCTCTGGGTCAGGAAGATGTCCTGGAGAAGGAAATGGAAACCTACTCCAGTATTCTTGCCTGGAGAATTCCGTGGATACAGGAACCTGGCAGGTCCGTGAGCTACTGAGCTGCTAACACTTGCCATTCCATACTCCATCAGATCGTGCCCACACAAGGATGGAACCCAGGTCTCCTCCATTGCAGGCGGATGGATCCCTTACAGCTGAGCCAGAGAAACCCATTTGACTATGAAGAACTATGAAGAACTTAAATTTAATCTTAGAGGCATGTATTTATAGTTCTAAGCAATATCAGAAGACCCAAGACCTTCCACACATTGTAAAATCAAAAACCTGAGTCTCTATAAGCACACGGCCTATCATGTATTAGAGGAAACACTCTAAGGAGGTGAGGTGGGGAGAGGTAGCTGCCTCCCTCTTCCTAATGAAACCGAGAGAGCTTGATCATCTTACCTTAAGATTTGAAGGCTTACCTTACAACACAAAGGGGAAAATCCTGATTCATGTGTCAAAACCTTAGATGATTCACTATATGGGGCCTCTCTTGTCAAATGCAATTTTCAGGCTTTGTCTGTAGTATCAAACAAAATCTTGCCTTTGGGGCTGATAAGATGAGAACTGTCTTCATTCTTTCTCTGGATTTGACTGAAATGGGCAAAGAAATGAAGTTTCTATCAGGCTGCCTGGGGGAGGTGGCAGGGGTAGGGGCTGTTCACCAGCCTTCAAGGTCAAACCCTGGGCTCCAGAGAGGCTCACAAAAGCCCTCTCTGCTTGACTCATCCTGGGGGTTGGGGAGGGGGAACAGACAGGTTGGGCTCTGGAGCTCTGAGCACGGAGGGGACGTTCCCACTCTCCACTCGCCTATCCCCACCACCAAGCCCCCCCTCTGCTCCTGACACTGCTTCTGCTTCAATCTCCCACCCCTCTTGAAAGTCAAAGTGTTAGTCACTCAGTTGTGCCTGATTCTTTGCAACTTCACAGACTGTAACCCTCCAGGCTGCTCTGTCCGTGAGATTTCCCAGGGAAGAATACTGACGGCTCAGATAGTAAAGAATCTGCCTGTAATGCAGAGACCTGGGTTCAGTCTCTGGGTCAGGAAGATGTCCTGGAGAAGGAAATGGAAACCTACTCCAGTATTCTTGCCTGGAGAATTCCGTGGATACAGGAACCTGGCAGGTCCGTGAGCTACTGAGCTGCTAACACTTGCCATTCCATACTCCATCAGATCGTGCCCACACAAGGATGGAACCCAGGTCTCCTCCATTGCAGGCGGATGGATCCCTTACAGCTGAGCCAGAGAAACCCATTTGACTATGAAGAACTATGAAGAACTTAAATTTAATCTTAGAGGCATGTATTTATAGTTCTAAGCAATATCAGAAGACCCAAGACCTTCCACACATTGTAAAATCAAAAACCTGAGTCTCTATAAGCACACGGCCTATCATGTATTAGAGGAAACACTCTAAGGAGGTGAGGTGGGGAGAGGTAGCTGCCTCCCTCTTCCTAATGAAACCGAGAGAGCTTGATCATCTTACCTTAAGATTTGAAGGCTTACCTTACAACACAAAGGGGAAAATCCTGATTCATGTGTCAAAACCTTAGATGATTCACTATATGGGGCCTCTCTTGTCAAATGCAATTTTCAGGCTTTGTCTGTAGTATCAAACAAAATCTTGCCTTTGGGGCTGATAAGATGAGAACTGTCTTCATTCTTTCTCTGGATTTGACTGAAATGGGCAAAGAAATGAAGTTTCTATCAGGCTGCCTGGGGGAGGTGGCAGGGGTAGGGGCTGTTCACCAGCCTTCAAGGTCAAACCCTGGGCTCCAGAGAGGCTCACAAAAGCCCTCTCTGCTTGACTCATCCTGGGGGTTGGGGAGGGGGAACAGACAGGTTGGGCTCTGGAGCTCTGAGCACGGAGGGGACGTTCCCACTCTCCACTCGCCTATCCCCACCACCAAGCCCCCCCTCTGCTCCTGACACTGCTTCTGCTTCAATCTCCCACCCCTCTTAAGGCAACACCGAGGATGGGTTTTCAATGAAACAATCTTAAGAACAATCCCCAATAAAGCAGCTGATTCTCAGAGAAAGTGCTAATATCACAGGCAACTTAACCCTGGCATTCAGAGTCATTTTATTTCAAATCCCCATGTAGGAGGCAACAAAGCTTTGCTACCCAGCTCCAAGGCTGCCAGAGAAAGCAGTTCCCAAATACTTAAGGTTTATAATGAGACTTTGAAGCCACAGCCCCCAAGCTTGGTCCACCACAGCCTCCACACAGATAAATGAAATGATCCCTTTTTCCCTGTTCTGTCAATAGTCACTTTTTTTACAATCTGACTTTCCCCATTCCGGACAGTATTATCCTTTTGGATTCAGGGCAGGTCCCTGATGACTGGACTTGTGACAAGCAGATTACAAAGCTGGTTTATCCAGGCATTGTGTTTCTGAGGCTCTTTCTGCAGCCAGAGCAGCGGCGGCAGCAGGGAGCAATAATTGCTCATTTGTGGCGCTGACCTTTTCAACTGTGCAGCACCTTAGCTCTAGTGCCACCGTGATGTCTCTCTTCTATAATTACCGGGTGCTGGCAGGGAAAGGGGCGCCCGGTGGCACTGAGTACAGCAGTGTCTAGTGCTGGGGCCCGTCTCACTCTGCTTCTCAAAGCCACGACTGAGGAGCAGAGCAATCTGCTTTATTCACTATGTTTTTATACTCAGATTCTAACAGGAATCTAAGTCACTGGGATCAGAAATGCATGAGCTTATTTGCTCAAGACATTTATCAGAGGGTCATGCATTTTCACACAAAACCTGGATAAATTGCCATCAGGCAGCATGCGGAAGAGCCTCAGAGAAAGCTATCTTGCTGTTTAATCCCCAAACCTTGTAGTTTTGATGGAGGGCAGTATGGGCAGCTAAATCCTATGGGGTGTCAGTCAAGTTATCCATGTCCATTTGCTCACAGCCTCAGCTCAGCTGGTAAAGAGCCTGCTTGCCAGTAAAGGAGACCCAGGTTCAATCTCCAGGGGTCGGGAAGATCCCCTGCAGATGGAAATGGTGACCCACTCCAGTATTTTTGCCTGGAGAGTTCCATGGACAGAGGAGTCTGGTGGACTACACAGCCCACGGGGTCGCAGAGTTGGACACAAATGAGTGACTTTCACTTTTTATTTTCTTGGCTGTCCATATTCACTACAATACTAATTTTGTGTAAGCAAGAGAGTACAATAATGTCAACAAAATTTCCAGGAAAGAAGATCTGTGGATTGTTGACACCTTTACAAGGACTTTGTGGGATCAGAATGAACTTGACAATAGGAAAGAGAAAAATTCGAGTGAAATATTAGGTGAATTTGAGTTGGTCAAAATCCTGTGATACCGTCTGCAGGCTGGAAAGAAGGGACAAAGAGAGACAGCAGTCATGGAATGCTGCAAATGGGCAGCAAGGTGAGAAGAGTCACGCAGACTTTATGCTCTGATTCGCGTATGCTGGCGTCCCTGATGACTGGACTTGTGACAAGCAGTTTTTACCCATTGTGTTTCTGAGGCTCTTTCTGCAGCCAGAGCAGCGGCAGCAGGGAGCAATAATTGCTCATTTGTGGCGCTGACCTTTTCAACTGTGCAGCACCTTAGCTCTAGTGCCACCGTGATGTCTCTCTTCTATAATTACCGGGTGCTGGCAGGGAAAGGGGCGCCCGGTGGCACTGAGTACAGCAGTGTCTAGTGCTGGGGCCCGTCTCACTCTGCTTCTCAAAGCCACGACTGAGGAGCAGAGCAATCTGCTTTATTCACTATGTTTTTATACTCAGATTCTAACAGGAATCTAAGTCACTGGGATCAGAAATGCATGAGCTTATTTGCTCAAGACATTTATCAGAGGGTCATGCATTTTCACACAAAACCTGGATAAATTGCCATCAGGCAGCATGCGGAAGAGCCTCAGAGAAAGCTATCTTGCTGTTTAATCCCCAAACCTTGTAGTTTTGATGGAGGGCAGTATGGGCAGCTAAATCCTATGGGGTGTCAGTCAAGTTATCCATGTCCATTTGCTCACAGCCTCAGCTCAGCTGGTAAAGAGCCTGCTTGCCAGTAAAGGAGACCCAGGTTCAATCTCCAGGGGTCGGGAAGATCCCCTGCAGATGGAAATGGTGACCCACTCCAGTATTTTTGCCTGGAGAGTTCCATGGACAGAGGAGTCTGGTGGACTACACAGCCCACGGGGTCGCAGAGTTGGACACAAATGAGTGACTTTCACTTTTTATTTTCTTGGCTGTCCATATTCACTACAATACTAATTTTGTGTAAGCAAGAGAGTACAATAATGCCAACAAAAATTTCCAGGAAAGAAGATCTGTGGATTGTTGACACCTTTACAAGGACTTTGTGGGATCAGAATGAACTTGACAATAGGAAAGAGAAAAATTCGAGTGAAATATTAGGTGAATTTGAGTTGGTCAAAATCCTGTGATACCGTCTGCAGGCTGGAAAGAAGGGACAAAGAGAGACAGCAGTCATGGAATGCTGCAAATGGGCAGCAAGGTGAGAAGAGTCACGCAGACTTTATGCTCTGATTCGCGTATGCTGGCTCATCTCTCTGGCACAAAGGCCTATATCGGACCTATCCAAATCTGTTCTGAGAGTGTGGCAGAATGGAGAGGAGAGGAGACTCCCCTGGGCCCAACATCCAACCAAACTCAAATGGAAAAATTGACCACTTAGTGACGCAAAAAGGAAATATACCCAGGAAAGAAAGAATTTTGAAGAAGGAATTAGGCAATTCTAGGAATGATCAAAGTCCTATAACAACAGTCATATCTGGGCTTCATTTTCAATCATGGTAGACTAATTTTATTTCCCTTTTGGTATTTCACCAACAACCTGATACTCAAACCTAAAGCACCCTGTGAACTGTCCTTGCTTCCCCACACACACCCAGTCTCTGCATCTTTCCCATTAAACCTAGACCAGTCTCAGTCTCAACAAATATTAAAACACACACACACACACATTTATTCTAAAGCATAAATACGTTAGTCATTGCAGGGTTTAAATTATATGTGTCTTACTTGTATAAAATCCATATATATTTGATTACATACATGGTAAAAATCTCAAAAACTACTTAAGATTGTTGAGGGAGTTGCAATCAATCCTCTACCTTCATCTTTAAAAGCTACCGCAAGAAAAAGATGGAAATTTCAGGAGAAATTTAACTTTAAAAAGAAGGACTGTATTATGAGGATGACAGTAGTGTTATGGCTGATTGTGCTTCTACCTGCACAGCTGGTACCATCAACGTCTGGAGGATGTGTGCCATCCTTCAAATGTGTGCCTTGTGTGCCATGCTCGTGTGGCAGGAGGAGGAAGAATTAAGAAGACTTCTTCCCATGTGAAGCCCACACGTCAGGAACCTAGGTCTGGCCTTAGGGCTCTCCAGGGACTCTTTCTGTGATCTAGTTTTCTCTTTCCCCCACTGGAGTTACATTCGAGTTTCAGCTACCACAGTCATTGCAATGCTAACTCCCTGCAAAAAATTCTCAGAGAATTATGTAAAGGGCATTATTTTTAAAACCCTCTCAGACACTTCATGCTAGTATCAACTAGTCAAAAGTTGGAGATGAAATAAGATTCTTTAGAGATTTGGAGGAAGAAAAGAAAGGCATTTTTTCCCTATAGAATTCTATGAATAAACCAGTTAAATCCACCCTCTGAGATGAATTGGTGGTTGCTATGATACCTAGTAATCTGATGATGCCCTTATAAGAGAAATTGCAAAATTTCCTGGATTTCTCATAACACGTCACTGAAATAGGTTCTGAACTGCTCAGCTAAACATTGATTCCATTGACTTTACTTAAAGGGGCATAGTCTATGGCCAACTCTCAGTCAAAAATCCCCCACTGACTTCAGAGGGAGATTTTTCTGAGTAAAGATGACAGGATACAATTCCATGCAGGCTGAGTGACTGTCTATCATTTTTATTACGTGAGGCTGAAAATGTCTTCCAGTTGTACAAACCCCAAGGGACCACATGGTACTGAAATTATCCATCTGTTTTGCTGTTTGCCTCCTTGTCCCTCTGACTCCACAAGGGACCAGAGTCGCTCACCTGCTATTGACCACAAAGGCATAATTTCTGTGCCTTCCATTACTGACCAAGGAATGCATTTCCCAGCTGTGAAAAGTACAAACACCTTTAAGTACAAGGTTATAGTCAGAAGCAGCAGAAACAGGGGCATCTAGATAGAGTTGATTGATCTTTATCAAGGAAAAAACTTTAACTTTAAAGAAGGACTGTATTATGAGGATGACAGTAGTGTTATGGCTGATTGTGCTTCTACCTGCACAGCTGGTACCATCAACGTCTGGAGGATGTGTGCCATCCTTCAAATGTGTGCCTTGTGTGCCATGCTCGTGTGGCAGGAGGAGGAAGAATTAAGAAGACTTCTTCCCATGTGAAGCCCACACGTCAGGAACCTAGGTCTGGCCTTAGGGCTCTCCAGGGACTCTTTCTGTGATCTAGTTTTCTCTTTCCCCCACTGGAGTTACATTCGAGTTTCAGCTACCACAGTCATTGCAATGCTAACTCCCTGCAAAAAATTCTCAGAGAATTATGTAAAGGGCATTATTTTTAAAACCCTCTCAGACACTTCATGCTAGTATCAACTAGTCAAAAGTTGGAGATGAAATAAGATTCTTTAGAGATTTGGAGGAAGAAAAGAAAGGCATTTTTTCCCTATAGAATTCTATGAATAAACCAGTTAAATCCACCCTCTGAGATGAATTGGTGGTTGCTATGATACCTAGTAATCTGATGATGCCCTTATAAGAGAAATTGCAAAATTTCCTGGATTTCTCATAACACGTCACTGAAATAGGTTCTGAACTGCTCAGCTAAACATTGATTCCATTGACTTTACTTAAAGGGGCATAGTCTATGGCCAACTCTCAGTCAAAAACCCCCCACTGACTTCAGAGGGAGATTTTTCTGAGTAAAGATGACAGGATACAATTCCATGCAGGCTGAGTGACTGTCTATCATTTTTATTACGTGAGGCTGAAAATGTCTTCCAGTTGTACAAACCCCAAGGGACCACATGGTACTGAAATTATCCATCTGTTTTGCTGTTTGCCTCCTTGTCCCTCTGACTCCACAAGGGACCAGAGTCGCTCACCTGCTATTGACCACAAAGGCATAATTTCTGTGCCTTCCATTACTGACCAAGGAATGCATTTCCCAGCTGTGAAAAGTACAAACACCTTTAAGTACAAGGTTATAGTCAGAAGCAGCAGAAACAGGGGCATCTAGATAGAGTTGATTGATCTTTATCAAGGCAAAGTGTTTATCTGTACAACCAAAACTAACCCACTAAATAATCTATCATACAGTGAACTCAAAGCTCTTCTCAAGTGTCAGTTTTAATTATTGGTTGGGGGCTGGTGAGAGGTATCAAAAGGAAGATGAAAGGAGGAATGGAGTAGTTTCATTTTGTTAATATTCTGACTTTTTAAAAATAAGATATTTCCCATTTAGATTTTTATTAATCCAAGTCCTTAGCATATTCACTATTCTACACCTAACAAATTTTGGAGATACTATTTGTATCCACATTCTGCCTATAAGACTTCATAGAATCAAAAGAATGAAAAAAAGACAACAATTTTCAGTAAGTACAATTTTGGCTTTGTTCCCTAGAGTCTCCTCACGGAGCTATCTGAAAGTTACAAGAAATTTTTTGGTCCCCAGTGAAATAGATAAAATGTAAAAGCCCATTTTCAAGGAGAAAGCCTACCAAAAAGCTAACAAGGAGACAACCATAACATGTTCTTTTTTTTTTCTTTTTTCCTAACATTGATTTGGTGCTTCAGACCTTTCTGTACTAAAAGAAACATGACAGAGAAACAAATGTCCTTCTATTGTTTACATTTGAGGTTTACAGAGAGAGCAATCAGCAGATTTTCTGTAAGATCCATCTATCTGTCACTGTGTTTTATTGGATACGGCTGCAGCTGAATCAAAAAGAAAGAAAAAAAAAAAAGAAGTGAAAGTGACAAAGACAGTTATAAAAATAGAAAAAAAGGAGTAAAATCTCCAGAGTCTAAGAGCAGTCCAAATACAGCTGTGAGCAATATTCCCTCTGTTTTTATAAAGTGTGAGCATGCATGCTCCACACATGACAAACAAATTATAAAGACCAAGCATGAAAGAGCAGTTTTGGGTTTTGTCTTCAGATGCGAATCACAATGGAAGTTTATCAGACACATTTCACATTATGCCCAGTTGGAACTGTGCTACATAGCAATGAAGTAAGCCCCACCATCCCCTCTTTCCCAGCACACACACACACAATTGTGTCAATCTTTTTTATTCTTTATTACTTCTTTTTACTTTTACAGGCGTTTGCTGTTTATAGATATGTATAATCCCAGATCAGTCATAGGTACATCCCCGACACCTCCCTCCTGTGCTCCCCTCCCAGCCCCCCTCATCCCTTTCCTCCAAGCCACCGCATGGCCCTCATGTAAGATCCCTTACTTCCACAGCACATTGACAATAATTATCTCTTTCACATAAGATAGTACAGGCTTCCATGTAATTCTTTCGTACCTCTCACCCACTTTTCCCTCCCCATAATGTCCACAAGTCTGTTCTCTTTGTTTTTCCACCGATGCTCTGCATGTGTATTTATCAGTATCATCCTACTAGATTCCATACATATGTGTGAGTATACTGTATTTGTCTTCTCCTTTTGACTTACTTCACTTTGTATGACAGATTCTAGATTCATCCACCACATTAGGACTGATTCTTCTGCATTTCTTTTTAGGCCTCAGAAAAATTCCATTGTACATATGTATCAGCGATTTCTTATCCATTTATTCGTCGATGGACATCTAGGTTGCTTCCATGTTCTAGCTATTGTATAGAGAGCTACAATGAACACTGGGGTACAGGTGTCTCTTTCCGTATAAACGTAATAATGGGATTTCTGGGTTATATGGTGC
The DNA here is from genome assembly GCA_022376925.1 of Tragulus kanchil. NCBI lineage: Eukaryota > Metazoa > Chordata > Mammalia > Artiodactyla > Tragulidae > Tragulus > Tragulus kanchil. The sequence goes on along the minus strand of JAIOJX010000029.1, from coordinate 57,760,350 downwards.
TTCTATTCTTAGTTTTTTAAGGAATCTCCACACTGTCTTCCATAGTGATTGTATCAATTTACATTCCCACCAACAATGCAAGAGTGTTCCCTTTTCTCTGCACCCTCTCCAGCATTTCTTATCTGTAGATTTTTTGATGACGGCCATTTTGACTGGTGTGAGGTGATGCCTCAATGTAGTTTTGATTTGTATTTCTCTAATAATAAGCGAGGTTGAGCATCTTTTCATGTGTTTTTTGGCCATCTGTATGTCTTCTTTGGAGAGATGTCTCTTTAGGTGTTTTTCTCAATTTTTTGATTGGGTTGTTTGTTTTTTCAGTGTTAAGTTGTCTGAGCTGCTAATATATTTTGGAAGTTAACTCTTTGTCAGTTGTTTCATTTGCTATGATTTTCTGGTTGTCTATTCAGTGTCAATCATTTCTACTGGCCCACAGATGAACTTACCAGTAATTTACTTCAAAGACATACAATTATTTTATCTTTTCTCATGGTTTCTGTGAATCAAGAATTCAACTGGGAGGTGAGGGGGTGGGTTCTAACTCTTAAGGTCTATCAAAGCTGGACTGTCCAGATTCTGTCTCTCTATGTAGTCTTAGAGCCCTTCCATGATCTCTATCTGGGCTGATTTGGAATTCCTCAAAGTAGAAATGCTAACCTAAAGGTTAAAAGCTGGAAGAGCAAATATTCCAAGAAGCAAAGCAGAATTTAAATTGCCTGGTATGACCTAGCCTCAGAAATCATCTTGGACCACTTTCCCCATCCTCACCAGTCAAAATAGTCTGCCAGTCCTGCCTGATGCCAGGAGGAAGACACAGACCTCAACTTTCACATAAACATCAACTTTTGACATAAACATCAGAGTCACATGGTAAGAAAGTTACTTGAAATGTGAAATCTTTTTCTGGCCATTTTTTCTCTAAATACGGTAGTCCACAAGAGTAGTTTTTTTTTTTTTTTTCTTTTTTTTTCTTAAGAGGAAAAGAAGAAATTTCTGGATCCTACTATTTCTCTACAAAATAATGGAGTTTCAGGTAAATATTCAAATACTGCATTTTCATATAACTTTTAAACTAAGCATGCTTTTAAAGAGTTGTATTTAAAATGATTTATATCTCCATGTCATAAACGCTTTCTAAAGATACTAAAACATGCTCAGTGATGAACAGAGAGGAATGAGTCCAGTATTCTCTATTATATATCTATCTTATAACACACAAGAAATATTTGTTCTGTAGACATTGGGATAACATAACTCAACTAACAAATGATCAAAGCACAGGTGTGTCCTCCTTTAGATTCTAGGCAATACTGGGCCAAGGGTGATTCAGTCAGTGAAAGCATGGTCCTAGACCCTACCATCTTTATCACTGTCTAGTTTGCTGTCAGCAGATAAGCATGACCTAAAACATAATGTTCCCTGGTGTTTTTTTTCTTTTTGATTTTTTGTCAGTGTTAAGTTGTCTGAGCTGCTAATATATTTTGGAAGTTAACTCTTTGTCAGTTGTTTCATTTGCTATGATTTTCTGGTTGTCTATTCAGTGTCAATCATTTCTACTGGCCCACAGATGAACTTACCAGTAATTTACTTCAAAGACATACAATTATTTTATCTTTTCTCATGGTTTCTGTGAATCAAGAATTCAACTGGGAGGTGAGGGGGTGGGTTCTAACTCTTAAGGTCTATCAAAGCTGGACTGTCCAGATTCTGTCTCTCTATGTAGTCTTAGAGCCCTTCCATGATCTCTATCTGGGCTGATTTGGAATTCCTCAAAGTAGAAATGCTAACCTAAAGGTTAAAAGCTGGAAGAGCAAATATTCCAAGAAGCAAAGCAGAATTTAAATTGCCTGGTATGACCTAGCCTCAGAAATCATCTTGGACCACTTTCCCCATCCTCACCAGTCAAAATAGTCTGCCAGTCCTGCCTGATGCCAGGAGGAAGACACAGACCTCAACTTTCACATAAACATCAACTTTTGACATAAACATCAGAGTCACATGGTAAGAAAGTTACTTGAAATGTGAAATCTTTTTCTGGCCATTTTTTCTCTAAATACGGTAGTCCACAAGAGTAGTTTTTTTTTTTTTTTTCTTTTTTTTTCTTAAGAGGAAAAGAAGAAATTTCTGGATCCTACTATTTCTCTACAAAATAATGGAGTTTCAGGTAAATATTCAAATACTGCATTTTCATATAACTTTTAAACTAAGCATGCTTTTAAAGAGTTGTATTTAAAATGATTTATATCTCCATGTCATAAACGCTTTCTAAAGATACTAAAACATGCTCAGTGATGAACAGAGAGGAATGAGTCCAGTATTCTCTATTATATATCTATCTTATAACACACAAGAAATATTTGTTCTGTAGACATTGGGATAACATAACTCAACTAACAAATGATCAAAGCACAGGTGTGTCCTCCTTTAGATTCTAGGCAATACTGGGCCAAGGGTGATTCAGTCAGTGAAAGCATGGTCCTAGACCCTACCATCTTTATCACTGTCTAGTTTGCTGTCAGCAGATAAGCATGACCTAAAACATAATGTTCCCTGGTGGTATATTTCACAGAGTCTAACCAGTAATAAAGTCTTGAATCTGATAATGGTGCTCCTGAAGTGTAATCCTTCATAACCCTATCAAAGCTATTACTTATGTCGTCAGAGCAGGGCTTGGTACCGCCATCAAAAAACACAGTTCACAAATCAAAAGGTACTTCTGAAATAACTCACATTAGTACCTTGGATTTCTCTTACTCCATGAAGAGGACAAGTAGTCTATATCATAGTCTCTAAATAATTCTTTCCTTTTTCACTTTTTTCATTTATACCCTACAACACTCCCAGACTCCCTTCCAGACTCTCAAAATTCTTCTGGCTTGAAATGAATCTCTCGTGTCCTCATATCCTTCCCTCTTTCCTCCAAATCTGGAACCATAACACTCCACTAACGCCATATCCCTTCCCCAAACTCTTCTTTATCAACACTCACTGTGCCTAATTCTTTCCCAAGTTGTTCTTTTAAAACCAGGTATGAATAGTAGTCTCCATGTCATCATAGCATTTCCTACTATCAAGGAAGAGTCCATAATTCAAATCTGTGATGGGTAAGTTAAGGGCCACAGTGGCACTTCTCAGATTTCAATGTGTATACAAATCTTCCAGGAATCCCCCTACATTCTAATCCACTGGGTGCAGCCTGGGCCCAAGGCTCTGCATTTCCAACCAGCTCCCAGGAAGATATCAATGCTGTTGCTCTGGGAGCTGCACTCTAGGGGCAAGGCCCTATTTTTATCTTGTTGTTTTTACTTATTTAAATTTGTAATCGTTTGGTTTAAATCTTTCCAGTTAGCTGGGGATTTTGGAATGTATGAAGAAATGGTGACATTGGGATGACCAGTATTCTCTATTATATATCTATCTTATAACACACAAGAAATATTTGTTCTGTAGACATTGGGATAACATAACTCAACTAACAAATGATCAAAGCACAGGTGTGTCCTCCTTTAGATTCTAGGCAATACTGGGCCAAGGGTGATTCAGTCAGTGAAAGCATGGTCCTAGACCCTACCATCTTTATCACTGTCTAGTTTGCTGTCAGCAGATAAGCATGACCTAAAACATAATGTTCCCTGGTGGTATATTTCACAGAGTCTAACCAGTAATAAAGTCTTGAATCTGATAATGGTGCTCCTGAAGTGTAATCCTTCATAACCCTATCAAAGCTATTACTTATGTCGTCAGAGCAGGGCTTGGTACCGCCATCAAAAAACACAGTTCACAAATCAAAAGGTACTTCTGAAATAACTCACATTAGTACCTTGGATTTCTCTTACTCCATGAAGAGGACAAGTAGTCTATATCATAGTCTCTAAATAATTCTTTCCTTTTTCACTTTTTTCATTTATACCCTACAACACTCCCAGACTCCCTTCCAGACTCTCAAAATTCTTCTGGCTTGAAATGAATCTCTCGTGTCCTCATATCCTTCCCTCTTTCCTCCAAATCTGGAACCATAACACTCCACTAACGCCATATCCCTTCCCCAAACTCTTCTTTATCAACACTCACTGTGCCTAATTCTTTCCCAAGTTGTTCTTTTAAAACCAGGTATGAATAGTAGTCTCCATGTCATCATAGCATTTCCTACTATCAAGGAAGAGTCCATAATTCAAATCTGTGATGGGTAAGTTAAGGGCCACAGTGGCACTTCTCAGATTTCAATGTGTATACAAATCTTCCAGGAATCCCCCTACATTCTAATCCACTGGGTGCAGCCTGGGCCCAAGGCTCTGCATTTCCAACCAGCTCCCAGGAAGATATCAATGCTGTTGCTCTGGGAGCTGCACTCTAGGGGCAAGGCCCTATTTTTATCTTGTTGTTTTTACTTATTTAAATTTGTAATCGTTTGGTTTGAAATCTTTCCAGTTAGCTGGGGATTTTGGAATGTATGAGGTAAACAAAGACAAGAAGGAAAATCCAGTAACCTCTGTCAGCAAAAGTAGTATCATTAGTGGCAACGGGAATGCCAAGATGACAGACCAGCACCAGGTGGATGAATGGCAGGTAGGTGTGAGTGGCAGCAAATAGAGCATCATCTCCTGAAGTTCCAAACCCACTACTGACCTGCTCGTTCCACCATACTCTCTTCCTTCCTCTCAGTCTTGAATGTCATCCCTCAAAGGAGGTTCAGAAGGCAGAGTTGGGAAGAAGTGAATTGACACCAAGAGGTTGGATGAAGAACTGCATGCCCTCATGTGGGAGGCAGGTACCAATAAGATTGTCAAGAAAGAAAGGGGAACACTCACATCAAAATCTAAATGATGCTCCAAACAAACTTCCTTGATTCCTAATATGGCTTTGGGTTGAGTCCCTGGTACATTTCTTTCTTTCATAATTACCTATAGCCAGGGGAACATGAGCCATGTATTGAAATCTCAGGCAGCTATTTAGTTGTGTTTATTTTGGTGTTATTTGTAATCCCAGATTAGGTCATTTCCTTTGTAAAACTGTACGTGAACACTGGGGTAGAAGCGCCTTTATCTGATTGTTATTAAGGACACAGGTGGTAAGCAGAACTTTGTTTGTGAAAACTTACAAAGATGAGTGAGCTCAAATTAAACAATGTGAACCTTCTAACGTGACTAAGAAGAAATGCACATTTTCACAGTTGACCACTAAAACTATTGAAGTTTCTTTGTTTGAGTCTCAGAAAACTTTTGTGTTCCTAAGGCACTAGAGACAAACAAAACAGAGGTGCTGATCACATTTCTTCCAACCCACCCCTAGTCCGTCATTGTCTCTATTCACCCTTCTGGGAGGGATTAATGGATTTCAACAGAACTTTCTATGGGCCTTGAACTTTCTTGTGGCTGCCTGCTTGATTTGCCCCACGTCTATGTTTATGAAAGCACTTTGGTCACGTGACCCTCCCCACCCTAGCAGGAGACTTGAGGTAAGATCAACACCACCTCTTCCTGATCCCTTGAGATCAGTGGAACAAGAACATTTTTCCTTCTCTCAAGGTTATACTAATTTATATTTATTATGAAATGTTGAGTCTATTCCCTATGTTGTACAATATATCCTTCTAGATTATTTTATGCTTAATAGTTTATACCTCTTAATTCCCTACTTTTACCTTGCCCCTTCCTCCTTTCCTCTCCCCAATGGTAGCCACTAGTTTGTATTTATGAATATTTTCTAGTGAAACTCCTGGCTCAGAGCCCACAGTAAAATCATAGTAACCATTTATTAACACTAAGCATTAATCCTTTCCGAGTAGGGCCTGATGAGGACAAGACTAATTGCTGTAATGGCCTGAAGTACGGACACTACCTGGCATTCATCTCTCCAGCCTGTGGGACACACAGCATGGAACTCTGGAAGGTGCCATGCATGCACCTTAAGGCTGTTCGTAGGCATTCCTGCCAGAGGAGCTGACCAATTTTCACTGAGTTAAAAGGTTAAAAACAATTCTTATTTTAGCTACTTACTGTAATTTAACCACTTTTCAGTGACTAAGCCTTTATAAAAATCCATTTTAATGATTCCCATTTTATCATGCATTTACTTTTTTTTTTTTTTAATTTTGGCCTCTTTTAATTGGTTTTTTATTTATTTTCCTCCATCTCTATTCCTTGGCCCATGTGGGCCTCCCATTGCAGTGGCCTCTCTCAATTGCAGAGCACCGGCTCTGAGTGTATGGAGAACATATTTATGCAATATCCATGCTTGCTACCACTGGCGTTTGGGCCATAAGAGTTCTCTTTGATACCATGACAATGTGTGTAAGAGAGATTTTAAGTTCACTGGCAACATGAATGAAAAAAAAAAATCACCACAATGGGATAATTCACCATTATTTCCCTCCCCTATGGCCTTTTCCACTCCCCCATTCCACATTTGGACCCAAGATTTTTAAGAGAATCAGTATTTGCATTATGAACATTTCTTTGGGAAAGCAAACATGATGAATACAGTGGGAAAAAGATGGAAAACATTCCTTCTCTATCTTCCCTATCTTCTACCTTGAGCTCCTAGGACAGGCCCTGATTTGTTTATCTGAAATAACACACACACATACTCACATGCCCTTTCATCGTGTCCCAGATCCCATGACAAGAGCCAGATTTATTTTCCTCATAGCAGTGATTGCCATCGTTGTTTCTTTTTACTTGCTAGAAAGATGAACTGTTTCATGGGAATAACATTAGTGTCTTATTCACCCCAGCACCTGGGGTACCCCAGAACTGTGGCAGCACCTACAGTACACAATTCACATTTCCACTGCGGTGGGTTCCTCACTAGTCCGACTAGTTCAGAGGCTGCCACTCCCCTGCAGGTCCCTCTCAGCCAGTAGCTTTCTTGGACAACCCAAGATCTAATCTAATGCCAATGTATGATTCACAGGGAAACTGAGCAATCCTCTCCCTGATGGACCAGAAAGTGAGAGAAAGTTTGGCCAAAAATTTTATATGTGTACTTCTCTAAAATTGGGAGTCAAGGCTACAATGACTGACTGTAGAGGTAAGTGAATACATCAGATTGGGAAGCATTTTACCAGCTTCATAAAACATGTGAGCAGCAATTATCTTAAATGGTGAAAGCATATCTAAAAATTATTTTTACTTAAAGTAAAATATAAGGGTTTTTTACTGAGAGGATTTTTGTTTTCTGATGATGACATGTCTAAAGAAAAATCAATTCAACGAAACTTAGTCTATTTTTTTTCATTCAGTATCATTTGATTATGGAGGCTGTGGAATATGAACTAAAATATTGCCTGTCATATAAGCTCACAAGGGATGTTGTAGCCCTCCAGCCTTCACGTTATAGTCACCTGGATGGTGCACTCTGAGAAGACTCAAAAGGAGAATGCACAGGATCCTGATCCCAGGCACTGAGATGCATATCAAGAAAGGATTTCAAGGAGCCCAGACTCTTGCGTTTGCCCATACACAGAAAACCTCTAAACTCCTTAATTTGAGATATCTGGCTTTCTTTATTAAAAGTAAAATTTTGTTGGTCTAAGTAAACTTGGACTTTGTTGCCAAATACCTGATGAATACAGTGGGAAAAAGATGGAAAACATTCCTTCTCTATCTTCCCTATCTTCTACCTTGAGCTCCTAGGACAGGCCCTGATTTGTTTATCTGAAATAACACACACACATACTCACATGCCCTTTCATCGTGTCCCAGATCCCATGACAAGAGCCAGATTTATTTTCCTCATAGCAGTGATTGCCATCGTTGTTTCTTTTTACTTGCTAGAAAGATGAACTGTTTCATGGGAATAACATTAGTGTCTTATTCACCCCAGCACCTGGGGTACCCCAGAACTGTGGCAGCACCTACAGTACACAATTCACATTTCCACTGCGGTGGGTTCCTCACTAGTCCGACTAGTTCAGAGGCTGCCACTCCCCTGCAGGTCCCTCTCAGCCAGTAGCTTTCTTGGACAACCCAAGATCTAATCTAATGCCAATGTATGATTCACAGGGAAACTGAGCAATCCTCTCCCTGATGGACCAGAAAGTGAGAGAAAGTTTGGCCAAAAATTTTATATGTGTACTTCTCTAAAATTGGGAGTCAAGGCTACAATGACTGACTGTAGAGGTAAGTGAATACATCAGATTGGGAAGCATTTTACCAGCTTCATAAAACATGTGAGCAGCAATTATCTTAAATGGTGAAAGCATATCTAAAAATTATTTTTACTTAAAGTAAAATATAAGGGTTTTTTACTGAGAGGATTTTTGTTTTCTGATGATGACATGTCTAAAGAAAAATCAATTCAACGAAACTTAGTCTATTTTTTTTCATTCAGTATCATTTGATTATGGAGGCTGTGGAATATGAACTAAAATATTGCCTGTCATATAAGCTCACAAGGGATGTTGTAGCCCTCCAGCCTTCACGTTATAGTCACCTGGATGGTGCACTCTGAGAAGACTCAAAAGGAGAATGCACAGGATCCTGATCCCAGGCACTGAGATGCATATCAAGAAAGGATTTCAAGGAGCCCAGACTCTTGCGTTTGCCCATACACAGAAAACCTCTAAACTCCTTAATTTGAGATATCTGGCTTTCTTTATTAAAAGTAAAATTTTGATGGTCTAAGTACTTGGACTTTGTTGCAAAAATGCCTGTATACCCTGGCCACTCCCCTTGCCTCTTCAGAGTAGCCTCTCAGAATTATTTGAGATGCTGTGTCCTGGGCTTGTGCTCAGTCACTTCCATTATGTCTGACTCTGTGCATCCCCATGGACTGTAGGCCGCCAGGCTCCTCTGTTCATGGGGATTCTCTAGACAGCAATACTGGACTGGGTTGTCATTTCTTCCTCCACTGGATCTTCCCAACTCAGGGATTGAACCCAGGTCTCCCACATTGCACGAAGATTCTTTACCATCTGAGCCACCAGGGAAGCCCAAGAATACTGGAGTGGGTAGCCTATCCTTTCTCCAGGGGATCTTCCTGACCCAGGAATAGAACTGAGGTCTCCTGCACTGCAGGAGGATTCTTTACCTCAGAGTTTTCTTTACCCCAGCTGAACTATCTGGGCTTAAGGCCTCAGTTTTTCCACCAAATACCTCTCAATTTTTCTTTTTTTAAAGATTTATTTATTTATTTATTTTGGGCGGGGGATAGGGTTGGGGAGGGAGGGGAGCGGGCGGGCCACTTCTATTGGTCTTTCATTTCTCTGTTTTCATGCGTCTTTGTTCTTTGGCTCCTGCGGGCCTCCCATTGCGGTGGCATCGGTTGTCGCAGAGCACCGGCTCTGGGCGCATGCACTCCAGAGCTCTGGCTTGGTAATTGGACACATCAGTCCAGCCGCTATGCGGCACGTGGGATCTTCCCAGGCCAGGGATCGAACCGGCGCCCCTTGCACTGCAAGGCGGTGTCCTTATCCACTGGACCACCAGGGGAAGCCCAACTCTCAATTTTTTATGTTGCGTATTTTTTTTTTTAGCTGACACTAACATACTTAAGAGAAGTTCAGCGGCTAACATAAAAGTTTACATAGCTGTAGACTAGATTCAGCAAATATCAGTACTTTTCCCGAAGCTTTTTATTTAAAAATAAAATAAAGTATGATGTCTTCATAATGGAAATAAAAAGATTTGGGGCTCTAAAAATATCAGTTTGAATATTACTGTGACCCAGAGGCTAGAAGGATTTCTGTTTAACAATTTCAAATGTTACTGGATCAAATGGATGTGGGTTCGTTAGAAATAAAGTAAATATAGGCATTTTAACTAAAAACGCCTTTGAGGTTAATATGTAGTTAGAAATCATATATCCAGGTGCTAGATCTGAGGTTCACCTATCTCCCTATAGATTTTTAAATAGAGTAAATTATGGTTTCGTTTCCCTAAATGGCAATTCTCTCCTAAAACACCATTCTTCTACCTATGTATTTTAGTATGTGGGCAGTTATGCCCTGCAGGAGGTAAAACTATGCTTTCCTCGTTGGGAGAGATACTTAAAATGAGGCAAGAAATAAATTTCAAATAAGGAAAGAGAAAACTGAAAGACCATTCCTTTCTTAATTGGAGAACTAAAGTAGTAAAACTTTTCAGTCATTTCCCTTCTCTACCCTTGCAAATATATATGTAATCAAGAAATGACTTCCTGGTACTAGCCACAGGAAACACCTGATGTACATGGTTCTCTTCTCTGTAAAAGAGCTTTGTCAGAAACAGAGCTGAATTAAGGGCAGACCAGGCAGACTGTTGCCCAAGGCACTGTTTTTTAAAAGGTTACACAGAGGGTCGTGGAAATGTCACAAGAGGGAGAAACTTGTATTAAACCACATTGCTTCTGACAGAGAGAGAAGTAATGTCCTTGGACAACACACTTGGGGTGGGACCGAGACTTCCCAAGAGGCATTATCAGTCGAATTTCCAAGAAGAGTGGGCCAAGTAGCCACAGGTGCAGTTGGCTTGAGTGGTGCATTCAAGTCTTAGTAGAGCTGACTAGCTGAGACATGATGGCAGACATTGAGACCCCTCTATTCCACTTCCACCATTCTCCTATGCACAGTTCAGTGTCTCTTCAAAGTAAGTGTCCATATTTAAATAATATGATTTTAAAAGGACCAAATTACTAACTTCTCAGTGTTCCCAAAGCTTCTTAGTCAATTCAGGCTACTGCTACAGAATACCCCAGAAGACTTGGGGTGGTGAGAGGGAAGCTAATTAACAACAGAACTTAATTTCTCACTGTTCTCGAGGCTGGCAAGTCTAAGATCAAGGCACCAGCACTGTGACGCTTGATGAAGGCTCACTTTCTAGTTTGTTACTGGCTCCTTCTGACTGTGTCCTCATGTGGCAGGAGGGCCTAGGGATCTCTGTGGAACCTCTCTTTACATGACCCTAATTCTGTTCATGAAAATGCTATAATCACGATCTAAGAACCTCTCAAAGACCCCATCTTCTAAAACTACCCGTTTAAAATTTCTAAGTAAATTTTGTCAGGACACACGCCTTCAGACCACAGCAGGCTGCATCTGGGCCTGCTCACCACGTAACTATGACAGCTACGCTGCTCCTCTGCCATGTGTCTGTGGAAATAACTGAGACCCTTAGAGACCTTTGCTCTCATGATACTTCAGGGTAGTGGAATGCCAGGTAAATGTCCCATTCTTTATAGATAATAGTCATAATTAATATTTTTTTCAATGTGTGAAATGATTGTTAGCAAAGAAAATAACATTTTTAATTAAACTGTTCCCTTCCTCATGTCTCCATCTTATTTACTTTCAGCATGTCTCTCACTGGGAGGTCTCAGTTGCCCTAGACATGAATGATGCTACCCAAATCCCTGGTTCTGGAGAGGTTTGCCTGTGCCTTCACACACTTTCCCCACTTGGGGGTGGGGGGGGAACGTAGTACAAAGCCAATTGGTTTTAAGGAGACTTATGGAGATTTTTTTTTATATCTCCTGGTCAAAAAAAAATGACCATGAAAACATCAGCTCCTGATTAAGGGTTACTAAATGAGATTACCATCAGAGAAACCATCATCTATGAAAACTGCTTTCTGTCTTGTTGCAACTTGATGAGCACATCAGAGCACTTTACTTTCACTATTTGCATATGGTAGTTCCAGAAATAAACCCAACCCAAGCACAGTGAGCCATGTGAGAAATTTCAGATTAGCTGTTTCTGAAGGTTTCCTTATTTGTGAGGTGGAAGAACGAAAAACAGAAGTAAGTTAAAGGTTGAATGAAATAGCGTATCTTACTTTTGTAAACTAGAAATTGTTTCTCAAAAGGCAACTTTCACGTTGGACATGGATTAACCCATTGGTAGGAAGAGCTGCAAGTTTTTCCCTGTTTTAAGTAAGATTACTAATCCTGAAAGAAGGTGGTTTGTTAAACCCTTTTTCATTCTAAGGATCTGATTAGGTTGTTTTCAGTTTCTGTTGTTCAGCTTTTGTTTTGTCTATCACAAACACTGGGTTGTTTTACAACAGGAATCTGATTGTTGCGGTAAACTCTACAGCAAGAGGTTGTTTTTTATTAGAACCTTTATAAAAGGAAATAGGTGTAGATGGTTGTAATCCAAAATATGGTGTGCTAGTAGGGCTCAAGCCTAGAGGTTAGCCCATGACATTATCAGTGTCCCAGTGGCAGGTGGAATTCAGCTAACAGGACACCTTTGCTGCCATGATGGGTGGTAACAGAAGAGTATCATTTCAGCTAGTTTTATCAAACTAAGTCAAGTTAGAGTTAGAAGCTATTACACAAGACAGGGTAAAGTCTCTTAGACTGTCGTCTTGGTTTTAAGGGAAACACATGAGTTTCCATAATAAAATCACATTATTAAAAGGTTGCTCTTTGTTATAGCTAATTAAATATTTATGAGCCCAGCAGATTTCTTTTGTTTAGGCTGAGTGCATGCATTAACTAACCTCACATGAATTATTTTATTGAAAAAAACAAAATACTAAAGCACATTTCATTCCAACATCTTTAATGTTGAATGTCTATCTTGTGACTTTAATAAAACCTCTTCAGAGTGAATGGGAAAAAAGAGAAAATTTAAGAAGCCCATCAGATTTGAATAGTTTTAAAAAAATGACCATGAAAACATCAGCTCCTGATTAAGGGTTACTAAATGAGATTACCATCAGAGAAACCATCATCTATGAAAACTGCTTTCTGTCTTGTTGCAACTTGATGAGCACATCAGAGCACTTTACTTTCACTATTTGCATATGGTAGTTCCAGAAATAAACCCAACCCAAGCACAGTGAGCCATGTGAGAAATTTCAGATTAGCTGTTTCTGAAGGTTTCCTTATTTGTGAGGTGGAAGAACGAAAAACAGAAGTAAGTTAAAGGTTGAATGAAATAGCGTATCTTACTTTTGTAAACTAGAAATTGTTTCTCAAAAGGCAACTTTCACGTTGGACATGGATTAACCCATTGGTAGGAAGAGCTGCAAGTTTTTCCCTGTTTTAAGTAAGATTACTAATCCTGAAAGAAGGTGGTTTGTTAAACCCTTTTTCATTCTAAGGATCTGATTAGGTTGTTTTCAGTTTCTGTTGTTCAGCTTTTGTTTTGTCTATCACAAACACTGGGTTGTTTTACAACAGGAATCTGATTGTTGCGGTAAACTCTACAGCAAGAGGTTGTTTTTTATTAGAACCTTTATAAAAGGAAATAGGTGTAGATGGTTGTAATCCAAAATATGGTGTGCTAGTAGGGCTCAAGCCTAGAGGTTAGCCCATGACATTATCAGTGTCCCAGTGGCAGGTGGAATTCAGCTAACAGGACACCTTTGCTGCCATGATGGGTGGTAACAGAAGAGTATCATTTCAGCTAGTTTTATCAAACTAAGTCAAGTTAGAGTTAGAAGCTATTACACAAGACAGGGTAAAGTCTCTTAGACTGTCGTCTTGGTTTTAAGGGAAACACATGAGTTTCCATAATAAAATCACATTATTAAAAAGGTTGCTCTTTGTTATAGCTAATTAAATATTTATGAGCCCAGCAGATTTCTTTTGTTTAGGCTGAGTGCATGCATTAACTAACCTCACATGAATTATTTTATTGAAAAAAACAAAATACTAAAGCACATTTCATTCCAACATCTTTAATGTTGAATGTCTATCTTGTGACTTTCATAAAACCTCTTCAGAGTGAATGAGAAGAGATAAAGAAGCCCATCAGATTAAAATAGTTTAAATTCCTGAGTGTGAGCATATCCTAAATTCTTCAAGATTCCATAAAAGGAATGTTTATACATTGAATGAATGTATCATTTATTTGCTTGTAACATTACATTTTACAAAGAGTAAGTACTTATTTAAATACTCCTCTGGTGGCTCAGCTGGTAAAGAATCTGCCTGCAGTGTGGGAGACCTGGGTTCGATTCTTGGGTTGGGAAGATCCCCTGGAAAAAGGATCTTCTCCACTCCAGTATTCTTGCCTGGACAATTCCATGGACAGAGAAGCCTGAGAGGCTACATTCCATAGGATCGCCAAGAGTCAAGACACAAATAAGAAATTTTTCACTTTTTTTCAGAGACATAATTTTCTACATAAAGATCAATCTTCCAACATTATATATTAATTTGGCCCAGCTTTACTTTATACCAACCCTCTTCTAGTTATTTTTGTCTCCAGGATCATGATGTGATAGCCCAAACATAAATATCAAACCACAAACTATTCAGAATTTATTATAATCAACTAGTAAGAATTTGCTGAGCCCCTACCATGCACAAAGTACTTAAGGAATATTATGAAATATAAAGCAATTCCTTTTTAAAAGCATCCATAATTCTTGTAATTTTTTGACAGATCAAAAAAAAAAAAAATCCATGAAGCTTAACAAATGGTGAAATCAAAGAGAAATGAAGATATCCACCTTTCCAAAGTCCCTTCAAGCTCTAGGTAATCAGGTCGACTTCCATAGCTCTATCTCAATGCTGCGTACCAAGCCCCCTGTAGATTCAAGATGCCACTCTTTCACTACAAACCTGGCCATAGTTTGTTTCAATTGCTTATTTCATGTAGGTTCATCAAAGACATTTCCCTTGTAGTCATAGCAACAAATGGCCTGGCGTTACCTATCATGATGACATCACTGAATCAGTGATAGCTAATTAAATATTTATGAGCCCAGCAGATTTCTTTTGTTTAGGCTGAGTGCATGCATTAACTAACCTCACATGAATTATTTTATTGAAAAAAACAAAATACTAAAGCACATTTCATTCCAACATCTTTAATGTTGAATGTCTATCTTGTGACTTTCATAAAACCTCTTCAGAGTGAATGAGAAGAGATAAAGAAGCCCATCAGATTAAAATAGTTTAAATTCCTGAGTGTGAGCATATCCTAAATTCTTCAAGATTCCATAAAAGGAATGTTTATACATTGAATGAATGTATCATTTATTTGCTTGTAACATTACATTTTACAAAGAGTAAGTACTTATTTAAATACTCCTCTGGTGGCTCAGCTGGTAAAGAATCTGCCTGCAGTGTGGGAGACCTGGGTTCGATTCTTGGGTTGGGAAGATCCCCTGGAAAAAGGATCTTCTCCACTCCAGTATTCTTGCCTGGACAATTCCATGGACAGAGAAGCCTGAGAGGCTACATTCCATAGGATCGCCAAGAGTCAAGACACAAATAAGAAATTTTTCACTTTTTTTCAGAGACATAATTTTCTACATAAAGATCAATCTTCCAACATTATATATTAATTTGGCCCAGCTTTACTTTATACCAACCCTCTTCTAGTTATTTTTGTCTCCAGGATCATGATGTGATAGCCCAAACATAAATATCAAACCACAAACTATTCAGAATTTATTATAATCAACTAGTAAGAATTTGCTGAGCCCCTACCATGCACAAAGTACTTAAGGAATATTATGAAATATAAAGCAATTCCTTTTTAAAAGCATCCATAATTCTTGTAATTTTTTGACAGATCAAAAAAAAAAAAAATCCATGAAGCTTAACAAATGGTGAAATCAAAGAGAAATGAAGATATCCACCTTTCCAAAGTCCCTTCAAGCTCTAGGTAATCAGGTCGACTTCCATAGCTCTATCTCAATGCTGCGTACCAAGCCCCCTGTAGATTCAAGATGCCACTCTTTCACTACAAACCTGGCCATAGTTTGTTTCAATTGCTTATTTCATGTAGGTTCATCAAAGACATTTCCCTTGTAGTCATAGCAACAAATGGCCTGGCGTTACCTATCATGATGACATCACTGAATCAGTGATGACAGTGGGGAGAGGGGAGGAGCAACCTCCTCCTGAGAGAGGGCCAGTCCTGCTCTCGCCTCTCCTGGGCTACGATCTATCTGTGGGAGGACAGGGTGCAGGATCCTGAGGAGAGCAGTGGGCTTACTTATTAAGGTCTTTGGAGAAGCAGAATAAGGGAACCATGAAGATTAGGCCATCATGACATATGTTAAATACCAGCCACTAAGGCTCCCTGGTAGACTGTGAGCACAGCACAATAGAATGCTTTAGAACAAAGGGTATGCAATGTGAATCCTGCACACAGAGAGGCATTTGAAGCTTAAAAAACACCCAAATAATACAATACCCTCTTTTTTAATTACAGTAATTATTCATCAGGCTCCAGATGTTAAGGAAAACACTTTATCTTTTTATGATTAGAAGCATGAATCCTTTCAAACACTGTGTGTCACCGGACTGGAATGTATCTAATCATCAACTTGCAGCTGAGAGGGTGCCGGGTAAATAACCAAAGCCAACCCAGATCCTTATGAAAAGAATTTATTTCCAAAGGGAGAGAGAAATACCTTCCATTCAGAAGAAATCAACCCTCAATTTTAGCCCTGCAAAGAAAAATTCAGAAGTACTTCAGGCATTCTGGCACCATCAGGACTCATTTTACAATTCTTACCCAAATATCCCTGACGAATGTGGACTTTCTGTGAAGGTGGTTGAGAGACCCAGGAATCAAGCCTATCCTCCCCTTCACCAGTCATCCATGCATAGAGTTGGGGGGCCAGGGAGGGTGGCCTCTCAGAAACCAAGCCTGCAATTCCATTGCTGAAGACAAACCCCTTGGGCCTTACCAAACTCCATAAAATTATAGAGAAGGCAACCATCTTCTCTTTCTACTGAGGTACAAAGACCAAAGTGGACAGTAATTACTGGAGTGTGGTAGCCAGCCTTCAAGATGGCCCCAGGGATTATCGCTTCCCAATATCCATGCCCTGTGTAGCTCTTTCCACTGGGAATAAGTCCTACTGTGTTTCCAAAGGAAATGGAAATGACAGTGTCTGCCTCCCCCGGCCGAGACATAAAAGGCATGGCCAGTTTTTTCCTGTTTTCTCTAGTATCATTCTCTCTGGAGAAACTAGTCAGAGTCAGGAAACACTCAAGGTGCCCAATGGAGAAGCCCATGTTGCGAGAAGCTCAGGACCTCTGCCTACAACCAGCACAAATAGCCATATGTGTGAGTCTCCAGTGACTGTAATCACAGCCACCATCTGGACTGAAGTCTCATGAGAAACCCTGACATAAGGGAACCATGAAGATTAGGCCATCATGACATATGTTAAATACCAGCCACTAAGGCTCCCTGGTAGACTGTGAGCACAGCACAATAGAATGCTTTAGAACAAAGGGTATGCAATGTGAATCCTGCACACAGAGAGGCATTTGAAGCTTAAAAAACACCCAAATAATACAATACCCTCTTTTTTAATTACAGTAATTATTCATCAGGCTCCAGATGTTAAGGAAAACACTTTATCTTTTTATGATTAGAAGCATGAATCCTTTCAAACACTGTGTGTCACCGGACTGGAATGTATCTAATCATCAACTTGCAGCTGAGAGGGTGCCGGGTAAATAACCAAAGCCAACCCAGATCCTTATGAAAAGAATTTATTTCCAAAGGGAGAGAGAAATACCTTCCATTCAGAAGAAATCAACCCTCAATTTTAGCCCTGCAAAGAAAAATTCAGAAGTACTTCAGGCATTCTGGCACCATCAGGACTCATTTTACAATTCTTACCCAAATATCCCTGACGAATGTGGACTTTCTGTGAAGGTGGTTGAGAGACCCAGGAATCAAGCCTATCCTCCCCTTCACCAGTCATCCATGCATAGAGTTGGGGGGCCAGGGAGGGTGGCCTCTCAGAAACCAAGCCTGCAATTCCATTGCTGAAGACAAACCCCTTGGGCCTTACCAAACTCCATAAAATTATAGAGAAGGCAACCATCTTCTCTTTCTACTGAGGTACAAAGACCAAAGTGGACAGTAATTACTGGAGTGTGGTAGCCAGCCTTCAAGATGGCCCCAGGGATTATCGCTTCCCAATATCCATGCCCTGTGTAGCTCTTTCCACTGGGAATAAGTCCTACTGTGTTTCCAAAGGAAATGGAAATGACAGTGTCTGCCTCCCCCGGCCGAGACATAAAAGGCATGGCCAGTTTTTTCCTGTTTTCTCTAGTATCATTCTCTCTGGAGAAACTAGTCAGAGTCAGGAAACACTCAAGGTGCCCAATGGAGAAGCCCATGTTGCGAGAAGCTCAGGACCTCTGCCTACAACCAGCACAAATAGCCATATGTGTGAGTCTCCAGTGACTGTAATCACAGCCACCATCTGGACTGAAGTCTCATGAGAAACCCTGACATAGAACCTCCCAGATAAGCTACTCCTGAGCTGCAGTAACTGGGGGGAGATGTTCATTGATTTAAGTCACTGAGGTGTGGGTTAACATGTTACATAACATTGCACAGGGTGATCTTATGCTACTTGAATGGATCCTTTTATCAGCATCTTGAAGCCTCTCCATAAATAAAGCCATGCACTTCACTTCAGGCCCAAATAATTAGATGAGAGTGAGGATCCATTCAGCTACAAATCTTTCACACTTCACAATGTAGAATTAGCACAAGGACCCCAAGACACCATATTTATCCATTTTCATGGATTCTCATATTAGAATATATATTTCACACACTTTTTTATCTGCATTTTTTTAATTAATTTTTTGGGGGAGTGGGGTGGGAGGAAGGAGGGTGGGTGGGCCACTTCTATTGGTCTTTCATTTGTCTATTTTCATCCATTTTTGTTCTTTGGCCTGTGTGGGCCTCCCATCGCAGTGGCCTCTGTTGTCGCAGAGCACCAGCTCTGTACGCATGCGCTCCAGAACTCCGGCTCGGTAATTGGACACATTGGTCCAGCCACTTCGAGGCACGTGGGACCTTCCCAGGCCAGGGATCGAACTGGCGCCCTTTGCACTGCAAGGCAGTGTCCTTATCCACTGGACCACCAGGGAAGCCCTATCTGCATTTTTTTAAAAAAGAAAATGATAAGTTTCACAAATGATGGAATGATTAATAAGATATCTTTAGACTGCCACCATGTTCAAGTAATGTGTCAAATTACAGGAGATATTCACAGATAAGGAACATTCACAGTCCTTTTCCTCAAAGAACTTCTACAGGGGGCTAGGGGGAATGAAAGTATACATGTATCTCTGAAATAAAAATTTTATTGTTGTTGTGTAGTTGCTAACTCCTGTCTGACTCTTTGTGACCCTGTAGACTGCTGCACGCCAGGCTTCTCTGTCCTTCACTATCTCCTGGAGTTTGCTCAAACTCGTGTCCGTTGATTCCATGATGCCATCCAACCATCTCGTTCTCTGTTGCAACCCCTCCCCCATTAAAGACATGTAATAAATATGTACAGAGGTCACCAGGGAGAAAAAAAGAGATATTATTTTCAGTTTGGTTAAATAATAAGTAGGACCTCAAAGAGGAAAAAGAGGAAGTGAGAAAGCCATTTCAGAAGGAGAAAACAACCCCAAGATCTAGAGAGAAGGAAACCTCAAAATCTATACCAGGAATGGATAGTAGTCCTTGGATGCTGGGACACAGGACTGATACTTAATTGAGCACCAGCAAGAGGCACTAAACTGTTGTATAAGTTGGAGTGACCACATATCAAACTGCACTTCCAAAAACAACTGCATATATGGAACAGATCTGGAAAGGGAGAGGCTGAGGTCAGCACAGCCAGTAGATTAAATCTGACAGATGAGGCATGAATCAGGGAGGGCACAATGGGAACAGAAACGATGGCCATGTGACAGTCATGGAAATGATAGGAATTCTGCTACTACTGGGGCAAAGCTGAAGCAGAGAAATGCAAGAGGGGTCATAGAGACAAAGACGACATGGGTGTTTCAGCTTGACATAGCAATTGGTCTTTTTAAAACAGAATTAAGGGTGAACAGAAAGGTTACCAGGAGTGGAGAGCAGAGAAGTAGGGCTGGAGATGGTCATTCAAATAGATTCACATCTGAAGTCTAGCTTCCATCATGCCACTCCCAGACTGCAGGTGATCGCTTTTTTCCACTACAAGTTCTTTGATTTGCATTGGAAACTGTCAGTTGGACTTGCAAATAAAGTATAAAGTTATTTTATATACAGATGCAAATATACTTTGAATTCATATAGAAATATTGAAAAATTAGACATCTAAGAAAAAACCCTGCCTTTTTTTTTTAAGACAAACTTTCTAAAACTCCCCATCTGACCTCCACACCTACCCTCCAATAAACAACCTCTTCGTTTTGCTGTATTTTCCTGAAATGGTTCAAGACCACCGTTACCCAACCTGGCATTTTAACCTCATCCTCCCAACATCTCAGATAGGAAAAATCAGAACCTGTTTTGCTCACTAGCAATCAGCTAATTGTGTGAAATACCAGGCTGCCTCTCATTTAAATGCACAGCTTCCCTGGTGTACTCTCAAAGCTATGTGCTTAGCTTTTTTTTCCACATCTCAAAGACAGACCTCTTCTAAATGTAGAAGATGTGTGGTTTCTATGCAAATCTAGGATTTGGATCCAGATCTTCCATGTTAAGCAACTGAGGTTTAAATTTTTCTATGTATACACAAAGCCAATGTTTAACAAGGTATTATTATTATTATTATTATTATTATTATTTGCACATTAGAACTGGCCCTGGCTAGATGGAATATAAAAATTCGATAAAAATCATAATCCCAGCAACAATATACCAGGGGCTTAGTGGTGCCATTTTTAGTACGGTAGATATATACAACTCATTTAATTCTTACATTAACACGAGGAGGGCCTTAAATCAACATCTCAGGACATTTGACATCAACAGGAGATGAACATCAACTCTCAGGACTCAGGAGATTAACATCCAAGATTTGACCCAAGGCAGGCTTGAAGCCTGGGCTCCTTACCATTAAACCTAAATAGAGCAATCTCCTATTTATAGTTGGTACTAGAATCCAAAAAATGAGACAACCAGACATTTTTGTAGTCATCATTGTATTCATTCTCTACTGGTGCTGTAACATATTACCATAAACTGAGCTGCTTACATGACCCAACATTGCATCTCCGTTTCGTCCCTTCCTACTTCCCCCTCTTCCTCCTCTTCCTCTTCCACATCTAAGAACCCTTGTGATAACATTAG
The DNA here is from genome assembly GCA_022376925.1 of Tragulus kanchil. Lineage (NCBI taxonomy): Eukaryota > Metazoa > Chordata > Mammalia > Artiodactyla > Tragulidae > Tragulus > Tragulus kanchil. Next base: position 57,739,376 of record JAIOJX010000029.1, on the reverse strand, counting down.
GCCCATCAGGAAACTTCAGGATAATCTCCCTGTTTGAAGGTCAGCTGATTAGCAGCCAAAATTCTCATCTGTCACGTAACCTAACATATTGACAGCTTCCAGGAATAAAAACAGGGACATCTTTGGGGTAGAGTGGGGGCACTGCCCTGTCTACCACACCTACTAAAACCAAGTTAATATAAGTCTCTAGTTCAGCTGGGAAAACAACTTTTTCAACCAAAAGCGACCCTATAGTTGTGACATGGTTTTCATTCTATCTCTTTTCTTCAAAAATGAGGGAGAGAAAAGGACAGATACCTCAACACCTCTATGGTATAGGCCAAGCAGATCTTCCATAGGGCCCTCTTTCTTCCTGGGGTCCTTTGCTCTCAGGAAAGCCATGAGGACTTTCTCATGTACTCTCTCCTTACTCATCTTTCCAACTCTGCTCTTTCCTCTTGCAGGTAAAAAAGAAACAGGAAAGTTCAAAGCATTGCCTCTCCAGGCAATGTCCTTTACAGGAGCATAGCCTTAAATAAGCTCTGGATGAAATTGCACCTGTTCAGTCCATGCTAGAGAAATGCACAGAGAATCATGAAAAACAGAACCAAGGTACCAATGCCCCTTTGGGGAAGGAGGAGCTAGAGAAGGCTTCAAGAATGAGGTGATCCCTAGTCTATCAGCATAGGGTGATCTTTCATCAATGAAACAGCAGGAACAAGCAATGCCATGGGTGCAGGAGGGCGTGCCAGGCAGAAGGGAGACCTTGGACTAAAACCCAGGAGCTAATGACATCCTGGTGTGGATCATCAAGCATCAAGATGGTGCTGACAGGAAGAGCTGATGAGAAGAGGAGAGGAGGAGCCCAAACACAGGGTTTGTCTGCCTTTGTCCTGTGGGGCACACAGTTACTCAGGTAGAGTATAGGGAACTGGCAACATCTGACTTTACAGAGGTCATCTGACTGACATGACACATGTGAGGGTTCTCAGATCAGAAGACAGTTTACAGACAGTTTACAGTGGCCAAGACCTCATATCCTAACACACTAAATATTTAGGATGCAAAACAAGGAAATTTTAAGATGTGGAGAACACAAATGGTCCCTAGAGTTTCCTCTCAGGTGAAAAGATGGTCAGATGCTCATGTGTAAAAGAGAATGCAAAATGATTTACTAGATCTACTTAATGATTCATCCCTTGTTTCCTAGGATACCTGTTAGTGACTCACCTGATAGACTAAATTGCTTTCTGTTTTCTGTTCATCTTTATTTATTGTAACCTATACGAAAAATGGTTTAGAGTGGGGCACTGCCCTGTCTACCACACCTACTAAAACCAATTTTCTCTAGTTCAGCTGGGAAAACAACTTTTTCAACCAAAAGCGACCCTATAGTTGTGACATGGTTTTCATTCTATCTCTTTTCTTCAAAAATGAGGGAGAGAAAAGGACAGATACCTCAACACCTCTATGGTATAGGCCAAGCAGATCTTCCATAGGGCCCTCTTTCTTCCTGGGGTCCTTTGCTCTCAGGAAAGCCATGAGGACTTTCTCATGTACTCTCTCCTTACTCATCTTTCCAACTCTGCTCTTTCCTCTTGCAGGTAAAAAAGAAACAGGAAAGTTCAAAGCATTGCCTCTCCAGGCAATGTCCTTTACAGGAGCATAGCCTTAAATAAGCTCTGGATGAAATTGCACCTGTTCAGTCCATGCTAGAGAAATGCACAGAGAATCATGAAAAACAGAACCAAGGTACCAATGCCCCTTTGGGGAAGGAGGAGCTAGAGAAGGCTTCAAGAATGAGGTGATCCCTAGTCTATCAGCATAGGGTGATCTTTCATCAATGAAACAGCAGGAACAAGCAATGCCATGGGTGCAGGAGGGCGTGCCAGGCAGAAGGGAGACCTTGGACTAAAACCCAGGAGCTAATGACATCCTGGTGTGGATCATCAAGCATCAAGATGGTGCTGACAGGAAGAGCTGATGAGAAGAGGAGAGGAGGAGCCCAAACACAGGGTTTGTCTGCCTTTGTCCTGTGGGGCACACAGTTACTCAGGTAGAGTATAGGGAACTGGCAACATCTGACTTTACAGAGGTCATCTGACTGACATGACACATGTGAGGGTTCTCAGATCAGAAGACAGTTTACAGACAGTTTACAGTGGCCAAGACCTCATATCCTAACACACTAAATATTTAGGATGCAAAACAAGGAAATTTTAAGATGTGGAGAACACAAATGGTCCCTAGAGTTTCCTCTCAGGTGAAAAGATGGTCAGATGCTCATGTGTAAAAGAGAATGCAAAATGATTTACTAGATCTACTTAATGATTCATCCCTTGTTTCCTAGGATACCTGTTAGTGACTCACCTGATAGACTAAATTGCTTTCTGTTTTCTGTTCATCTTTATTTATTGTAACCTATACCGAAACTGTCTGTGACTCACGAAAAAGCCCCTAGACTATCATGCTGAGCAGGAATGCATAACTGCTATAGAAAGTCCCTGGAATATCATGGTACCCCTAGGTTGTTACGGTGATTGTATGTTTTTCTTGATCACTGTTTCCTGGTCATAAGACTGGCCTTTCCAGTAGGACTAATCTTTGCTTGAGACAACAGAATGTGCAGGTGTGTGAGTACCAATTCCAATCAAAGGGGAGGGTCTCGCACCATTGACTCTACCAGCCCTTAAAAATAGCCCTTTGCCTCAAGTCGGGGCCCTCGCAGGAAACCCACTCCTCGCAGGTGGTCGCTGGTGCCAGCCTAATAAACCTCTTTTCCATCTACCACAAGCGGAGTTGGGTGCTTCACTGAGCGCGCCTCACAACACATGCAGCTCTCCAGTTTCCCCCAGCATCCCTGGAGCCCTGGTCCATGACTTTCCAAGTGCCCAGAGCAAGGTACACTCAGCAAGGTTTGACCCTGTGGCACTTACATCTGGACCTATGTCTCCTGTATCTGTATGTTTTTATGATTTTGCAATGAAAGTATATCAGTTTACAATTTTTCAAAACATACAAATACCTTGAAAATATAAAAACCATCTGAGGACGGAGAATCTCAACCTTTCACAGTTAGAACTAAAACCGTCTCTGGATTATAGAAAGTCATTACAAAAGCAAGAAGACGCATGGCAGATATGAGGATACTTTTAAGAAGAGTCAACATATGAAACTAACAATTGAGGCAGCTCAGGGTTTCCTGAGTAGAAAAGCTGGTTAGGGGATGTTCGAATTATCCAACACATTTTCCGGCCCCATTTAGAAGAGTAGGCAAATCTTTGCAATAGAACCAAGCACTTGTCTTATGGCCACTGGGAGATAAATGGCTTACAATAAAATAAGCTGTACTTGGTAATTAAGATGATGCACATTGATTCCTACCACTTATCTCTTTTGAAACATCCTTTAAGAAAGATCAGACAGTCAGGGTGCTGAGCTATCAAAAGGGTATGTGTAGGCTGGGAGGGAGGATGACAGGAAGCAAGGTGAGAGCTGTTTTTATTTTATTTTTTTATGCGCTGCTAAAATTAACGGTGCTGTTTTCACACTTGTAAAGTAGGCAGCATGATTATAGTGTGAGCAAGGATGCTTTCTCTCCCTAGAGACCAGGGTTTTGATACAACTGGGCAAAGGCGAAGCTATAAACAATCACCATTCACTCATGTGGAAGAAGTCGTCAACAACCTACTCCAGAAGGGCTGTGGGCTCATGTGTTAATGCAGGTGGGCCTGTTTGTGACAAACTTCATGTCCTGGTAGCACTTTTCCACATGGAAAAGCCTCCCACTGGCCCCATTCACCCCTGAGCCTCTGGGTGAAGGGCTGGAGTTTGGGTCCAGCATACGACCCACGGATGCTGCTGAATCAGTGTGCCATGTGCTAGAAGCAAGGGGCTTTTCAGTCCCTCGTTTAATGGACTAGCACTCTTTTCCATCTACCACAAGCGGAGTTGGGTGCTTCACTGAGCGCGCCTCACAACACATGCAGCTCTCCAGTTTCCCCCAGCATCCCTGGAGCCCTGGTCCATGACTTTCCAAGTGCCCAGAGCAAGGTACACTCAGCAAGGTTTGACCCTGTGGCACTTACATCTGGACCTATGTCTCCTGTATCTGTATGTTTTTATGATTTTGCAATGAAAGTATATCAGTTTACAATTTTTCAAAACATACAAATACCTTGAAAATATAAAAACCATCTGAGGACGGAGAATCTCAACCTTTCACAGTTAGAACTAAAACCGTCTCTGGATTATAGAAAGTCATTACAAAAGCAAGAAGACGATGGCAGATATGAGGATACTTTTAAGAAGAGTCAACATATGAAACTAACAATTGAGGCAGCTCAGGGTTTCCTGAGTAGAAAAGCTGGTTAGGGGATGTTCGAATTATCCAACACATTTTCCGGCCCCATTTAGAAGAGTAGGCAAATCTTTGCAATAGAACCAAGCACTTGTCTTATGGCCACTGGGAGATAAATGGCTTACAATAAAATAAGCTGTACTTGGTAATTAAGATGATGCACATTGATTCCTACCACTTATCTCTTTTGAAACATCCTTTAAGAAAGATCAGACAGTCAGGGTGCTGAGCTATCAAAAGGGTATGTGTAGGCTGGGAGGGAGGATGACAGGAAGCAAGGTGAGAGCTGTTTTTATTTTATTTTTTTATGCGCTGCTAAAATTAACGGTGCTGTTTTCACACTTGTAAAGTAGGCAGCATGATTATAGTGTGAGCAAGGATGCTTTCTCTCCCTAGAGACCAGGGTTTTGATACAACTGGGCAAAGGCGAAGCTATAAACAATCACCATTCACTCATGTGGAAGAAGTCGTCAACAACCTACTCCAGAAGGGCTGTGGGCTCATGTGTTAATGCAGGTGGGCCTGTTTGTGACAAACTTCATGTCCTGGTAGCACTTTTCCACATGGAAAAGCCCTCCCACTGGCCCCATTCACCCCTGAGCCTCTGGGTGAAGGGCTGGAGTTTGGGTCCAGCATACGACCCACGGATGCTGCTGAATCAGTGTGATTGCCAGGTGATGCTAGAAGCAAGGGGCTGGCTTTTCAGTCCCCTCGTTAATCCCTAGCATCTAATGGACTGTGATGTTCAACTCACTGGAAGAAGAATATGTGGTCCTGTTTAAATCAGGGCTTTGGAGGATATTTAAAAGAAAAAAAGCCAAAATTCCCAACATGGAAACATGAATTTTTTTTACTGAAGGCACAGTTTCCACATTTGGGCAAGGCATGGGGGAGTTAGGTCCAATTCCTGAGTGTTGTATCTATTTATATTTGGGGATTCAGAAATACAAGAACACTTAGTGCTTGCATTTAAAATCTGGACATAAAAACAACAGAAAGCAAGTATTTTAAAATCTAAGTTGGAGATAAGATGGAATTTATTTGAGGACAGTAGCAGTGACCGCTCCTCCTCAAAAAGGCAGGGGTGCAGCACCTTACTACATCAGCAGTGATCGACAATAATGTGTAAATCCAATAATCTGAATGTTGACAAAAGGCAACAACTTGCAAAATGCCTTGGTCATGCTTTAACTACTCATCTGCTTTAGAGGAGATGGTTTTAAAAGATAGGAAAAGGATACATGGAGAACCAAAAGCACAAAATGACACAGTCTGAGAACAGACAGAGGAGCCTGGTAGGCTTCAGTCCATAGCGTCACAAAGAATCGGACAGGACTGAAAGCACTTAGCAGGCACACATAACAGACAACTCCGGTGGAGAAGAGTCAGTTTCCTAAATGGATTAAAATGAACTGTCATAAGAATCAGATAAAAATCCAGAGGAATATCTATTTTTTCCCACCTTCTTAATGCTCTCCTGTAAGCAGGCGTCACTCTCACTCATGCTGCTAACTTCTGACTAATCAATTCTTTGTCTCAGAGCCTTATCCATTTTTTTCATTTTTCTTCTTAAACCAAAGAACTTCGCTGAATGGTAGGTTGCAATTCTGAGCACCTCTCCGTGCAGCTGGGCACACGGGGACTGGGAAGGGCCAGGTGGGAGTTTGCGGGGAGAAATGGGGGTGGGGCGGGGGGGAGGGGTATAGAGTTCCAGAGAGCACAAAGCCTGCTGTCTCCACAATGGCTCCTTGCCCTGGAGCATCCCCACCCTTAGAGGTGGAGCATCATTACGCTGTGTGGCTAATCAGATTAAGTCTTCAACTCTTTGACACCCTGTCAAATAAAGGTATGCAAGCAAATAGGGAAAAAGCAGGAAGGCTCTAGCCCAGCACCTGGAATGGTAGGAGGCCGGTAAGACCGACTGTTCTGTTCACCCAGCTACGTCCAAGACCTCCCTCTACCTGTCAGAGGGCCTGAAGGATTTGTTGTGGCCCTGACCATCAGATTTAATGAAGGCTTGGGAAAATTAGCCAGCAAAACACAGATGAGAGTCTCTGACCATAGACGAGGAAACAAAAACACAGCAATGGCAAAGTTCTCTATGGAAGGCCTGAGAGCATCGTTGACATCACAGAAGACAATCTGAGCCATCCTTGTGTGCAGTACTGAGTGTACAGAGAACAGGGGTCTGTCTATCACATGAACACCGAGGGCACTGAGCCCAGAGCCTCAGATAGGTTAAAAATATAATGGGAAAGATTTTTATCTGCCATGAATATTTAATTTTCCTGAAAGCTCACTATCTGCATATCACAAGGCCCCAATGCACGTGTGTGATTTCCTCTGTTGTCTTTCAAAAGAAAGCAGACCATTTCCTGTGATGCCTTGAAAGGTTGCTTCAATATGCGTTGGTCCCTTTGATCGAATGAGTGTGTGTATTTTAAAACCAAGTCAGCTCTGCCTCCCTCCTCTATTTGTGGGGAGGAACCAGAACAATGAGGGGAAAGCCAGGTCGATTTCACTGTTTTCCTGCTGGCCTACATCCCTCGTCATGGAGGTTTGAGATATTGCTTCATTTTTGCTGATGTCTTTTGTCTTAGGCTTCTCGTGAATTTTAAAAAAGTTCCATTGATATGCAACCTACTGTGTATTCTGACACCCTGCCCACCCTGTGGCACTGCAGAAGCCTGCAGCTGCCTGAAGCTTAATTATGCATGCATGCATGCAAAGCCCAGATGCTCGGCCAAGAGTGCTTCAACGACTACAGTTTTCTCACTTGTTTTTATTTGAATTATAATTGGGCCGATCTCTATTTCTCAGCCCATTTGTAGCTTTAGCATGCTCCTCTCTGCCTCTGTCGCTACCTCTGCTTGACTTGGCTTCTTCCAGAAGGAGCCCTTTGCCAATCTGCTGTGCCTCTGAAATCTGAGAAGGGTCATTCATGGGTTTGACAAATCCTTTTACCTACATGGCAATTTTAAAAGGTACAAAAATGACCCTAGCCTCAATCCGTTTTCCTCCAGATGGTTGGTAGCTTAGAAGGAAAAAAAAAAAAGAACAGTTAACTAGAAACTGGCATGTGGGTGGAAACAAAGGCGGCTTAGAGCCAGACTCTACAATGAAATGGAATACTGGGTATAAAGCTTTACACCTGCTGAAAGAAGGTAATGGAGACCAGGAAAAGCAGGTTTGTTAAGCATGCACATCCTCCATTCAGAGCCTTTTGTGAACAGTTTTTAGCCTACCTAAAGGATCTTGATCTTCAAGAGGAACAAAGCTTTATCTCAGAGTGTGCAACTGGCTATGGCGTTGCACAATATACAACCGTATTGTGTTACTCTGGCTTGATCAGGAGATGGGCAGCCCAGAGCCTCAGATAGGTTAAAAATATAATGGGAAAGATTTTTATCTGCCATGAATATTTAATTTTCCTGAAAGCTCACTATCTGCATATCACAAGGCCCCAATGCACGTGTGTGATTTCCTCTGTTGTCTTTCAAAAGAAAGCAGACCATTTCCTGTGATGCCTTGAAAGGTTGCTTCAATATGCGTTGGTCCCTTTGATCGAATGAGTGTGTGTATTTTAAAACCAAGTCAGCTCTGCCTCCCTCCTCTATTTGTGGGGAGGAACCAGAACAATGAGGGGAAAGCCAGGTCGATTTCACTGTTTTCCTGCTGGCCTACATCCCTCGTCATGGAGGTTTGAGATATTGCTTCATTTTTGCTGATGTCTTTTTGTCTTAGGCTTCTCGTGAATTTTAAAAAAGTTCCATTGATATGCAACCTACTGTGTATTCTGACACCCTGCCCACCCTGTGGCACTGCAGAAGCCTGCAGCTGCCTGAAGCTTAATTATGCATGCATGCATGCAAAGCCCAGATGCTCGGCCAAGAGTGCTTCAACGACTACAGTTTTCTCACTTGTTTTTATTTGAATTATAATTGGGCCGATCTCTATTTCTCAGCCCATTTGTAGCTTTAGCATGCTCCTCTCTGCCTCTGTCGCTACCTCTGCTTGACTTGGCTTCTTCCAGAAGGAGCCCTTTGCCAATCTGCTGTGCCTCTGAAATCTGAGAAGGGTCATTCATGGGTTTGACAAATCCTTTTACCTACATGGCAATTTTAAAAGGTACAAAAATGACCCTAGCCTCAATCCGTTTTCCTCCAGATGGTTGGTAGCTTAGAAGGAAAAAAAAAAAAAAGAACAGTTAACTAGAAACTGGCATGTGGGTGGAAACAAAGGCGGCTTAGAGCCAGACTCTACAATGAAATGGAATACTGGGTATAAAGCTTTACACCTGCTGAAAGAAGGTAATGGAGACCAGGAAAAGCAGGTTTGTTAAGCATGCACATCCTCCATTCAGAGCCTTTTGTGAACAGTTTTTAGCCTACCTAAAGGATCTTGATCTTCAAGAGGAACAAAGCTTTATCTCAGAGTGTGCAACTGGCTATGGCGTTGCACAATATACAACCGTATTGTGTTACTCTGGCTTGATCAGGAGATGGGCAGATAGAGTAACTCATTCACAGAACATGGCATCTGCTGCTTAATACCTACTTCTGAAGAATAATCAGGAACATTGGTACTTTTTTTTTTTTAGTGAAACATCAAATTAAGTGCCCCGATCTACCTCACTGAAAGTCATAGAATTATTTTGTCCTCCTAGAGCTTATAAAAAAAAAAATGGTATGGAAAATGTATTGAAGCTTCAAAAGCAGCCAAGAATCTATGATAGGATAATTAAGTGTGACAATTTTTAGACACAAAAGTCACTGGGTGAGCATCTGACATTCGATCAAATGATTCCTGTTTGAAGAGTAACTCCACCAGTCCTTTGATCTAAGACACCTTACTAGCCTGTGGTATCACAGTTCCTTGAGGTAGATTCTATCACTCTTCCCATTTTACAGATACGGACACTGAGATGCAAGGAGACTTTCCCAAAGCTTCTATGTGGCAGAGCTGGGATTGGGTGGTCTCAGTCCAAAAACCCATGCACCTGATAGCTACTGTGTTTTGCCCACCTAAGAACAACTATCAAGTGTATGTTAAGTGCCAAACACTATTATAAGCACTTTAAAACTACCCTAAAAGGTTTTACCCCATTTGCTGGATGTCTCCACAATTAACCACTCTGCCTAGGAGTTTCCAAACTTCAGCAAGCTTCAGAATCATCTGGAGGGCTTGTTGAAGCATAGATTGCTGAGACCAATCCCCAGTGTTTCTGACTCAGTAAGTTTGACTTGGGGCCCAAGAATTTGCCTTTTCACATGTGACACCGAAGCTGCTGGTCTGGGGACCACACTGAAAACCACTGCACTAGCCTCTACTAATATTACTTCTAAATAACAGGTAGGATTTATTAGTCCAGGTCCTTCACATCCATGTTACACATTTCTAACTCTCAGAAGGCAAATGTTATTCCCATTTTATGCCCAAGGAAAATGAAGGTGTGAAAAATTAGGTAAATTGCACGGTACCATACAGATCATCAGCAGTAGAACCAAGACCCAAATCAACAGCTGACCTTCAATGCCCAAGCTTTTCTCTGTAAGTCATTCAGTCTTTTAGCCAAGTGGTCTACCAAACTAACTAGGTACAGAGTAGCTGTATCACATAAGCACTGTAATATAAGGGGTGTGCCTTATACTAAACAGTATTGTCATATAATACAAATAAAGAATTATGATTCTCTGGGGTGTGTGGAATAGTACTACTGTCTTGATATATTGTTCAGAAAATAAACTTGTTTTGTGGATGTCAGCAATGTATAAAATGACTGGATACATCATACAGGTAAGATGAAGATTCTCACAACCAAAGATGCTATCATCATCAAAAAATATTTAAGACATTAAAAACAGCTTTTCCTCTACTAGTGGATGGTGACATGGAAAAGGAGGGAATGGATATTTATAGGTATAGAGGTTTATAAATTTAATTTGCTGAATTGTATAGCTCTAATTTTACAAGAGATTAAAAGATCACAAGCTTTTTCGCCTCTCAATACCAAGTTAGTAACGACATCCAAATTATTAGTATTACTCCACTCAGAGATGAGTCTGTGCCCTAAAGCCCAAAGAGCACCAGAACATGGATTGGCACAGTTCATTTGCTTGTGTTCTATACTTAAGAAGAAAAAAGATCCTCAAATTCTTTCAGAGAAAATTTAATCTGCCACATCAGCTAACCTCCTTCCTTTTCTCCCAACTGGAAGTTAAATATATAAGCATGCTTTTATTTGCCTAAGTGTGCAATGTAACATGGTGCTAACCTATGATCCACTGACATTTGAAGCAATCATATTAAATGCCATTTTTGAAATTGCAATTTTATTCAGCTGTATGGAATGGAATAACCAAATGAACATTACATGCTTTGTTGTTATGGAGAGAATTTGACTTGGTTTGGGCTTCAAACAAAACTTCATTGGAATACTCACTTTGTCTCCCCTTCCTAATTTTCCTTGGATATATGTGATTGAACCTCTCTGAAGGTATCTCTCTGTGTAAGATGGTGATCCTAATACTTACTGAAAAAATATGCCACAAGAACGCTTGTGAATGTCTTGGGAAATAATAGCCCCGATTTTCCTCAGACAAATTTATGAGCAAATGTTATTCCCATTTTATGCCCAAGGAAAATGAAGGTGTGAAAAATTAGGTAAATTGCACGGTACCATACAGATCATCAGCAGTAGAACCAAGACCCAAATCAACAGCTGACCTTCAATGCCCAAGCTTTTCTCTGTAAGTCATTCAGTCTTTTAGCCAAGTGGTCTACCAAACTAACTAGGTACAGAGTAGCTGTATCACATAAGCACTGTAATATAAGGGGTGTGCCTTATACTAAACAGTATTGTCATATAATACAAATAAAGAATTATGATTCTCTGGGGTGTGTGGAATAGTACTACTGTCTTGATATATTGTTCAGAAAATAAACTTGTTTTGTGGATGTCAGCAATGTATAAAATGACTGGATACATCATACAGGTAAGATGAAGATTCTCACAACCAAAGATGCTATCATCATCAAAAAATATTTAAGACATTAAAAACAGCTTTTCCTCTACTAGTGGATGGTGACATGGAAAAGGAGGGAATGGATATTTATAGGTATAGAGACTTGTAAGTTTAATTTCCTAAATTGGATAGCTCTAATTTTTACAAGAGATTAAAAGATCACAAGCTTTTTCGCCTCTCAATACCAAGTTAGTAACGACATCCAAATTATTAGTATTACTCCACTCAGAGATGAGTCTGTGCCCTAAAGCCCAAAGAGCACCAGAACATGGATTGGCACAGTTCATTTGCTTGTGTTCTATACTTAAGAAGAAAAAAGATCCTCAAATTCTTTCAGAGAAAATTTAATCTGCCACATCAGCTAACCTCCTTCCTTTTCTCCCAACTGGAAGTTAAATATATAAGCATGCTTTTATTTGCCTAAGTGTGCAATGTAACATGGTGCTAACCTATGATCCACTGACATTTGAAGCAATCATATTAAATGCCATTTTTGAAATTGCAATTTTATTCAGCTGTATGGAATGGAATAACCAAATGAACATTACATGCTTTGTTGTTATGGAGAGAATTTGACTTGGTTTGGGCTTCAAACAAAACTTCATTGGAATACTCACTTTGTCTCCCCTTCCTAATTTTCCTTGGATATATGTGATTGAACCTCTCTGAAGGTATCTCTCTGTGTAAGATGGTGATCCTAATACTTACTGAAAAAATATGCCACAAGAACGCTTGTGAATGTCTTGGGAAATAATGTTTGTTCAGTTTTCCCCAGATTTTCCTACAGGAAATTAGAAGAATGGCCAAAGGGTATGAAGACTATCCTTTGACTATTATGGTACAGTTCATTTTTCTCCTCATGTCTTTCTCACTTTCTTCTCTGAGAAATAATGGAAATAGAATACCAGATCAAAGGATAGACATGGAAGGGAGATGGATTTTCAAAGCTAAGCACAGAACATCTTAGGATATCAGAGCTTTTGGACAAGTTACGGCCTTAAGGATGATGTCCTATTTGTAATTGTATGGACCACTGCGCCACATCTATGTTTCCATTCTTCTCCAACAAGGGCTTTTCCAAATCAGTCTCATGCTTGGTTTATATCAGATGTTGTCCTTTATAGGGGCACATGGTACTCCAGATCAGTGGGAAGGCGTTTACTTCGAATTAACCAGATCAGTAACCAACCTAAGATACCCTGCTCAAAAAGATCCAGTCATCCTCAACTCATTCTAATATACTTTGAGTCCGGATTACCTGAGGCTGCCAACAACCATCCATTAATAGACATGTGAATCAGAAACTAGACTAATCTGGGATTATACATATCTGTAAACAACAAAACTCTGTAAAAGCAAAAACACAAAATACAAAATAGCAAAAATAAAAAAGGAAATTAGACCAAATATAAATGAAATAATCCCATTTTCAATAACATAGATGGAGTTAGAGAGTGTCACACTGTGTGGAATAAGTCAGATAGAAAAGGAGAAATATCATATGACATACCTTATATGTAGAATCTAAAAAGAAATTATACAAATGAACTTCTTTACAAAACAGAGACTCACAGACTTAGAAAACAAACACATGGTTGCCAGGGGGGATTTGAAGGACTCACAGACTTGGAATAACCAAATGATACTTTTTGGGATGGAGAGAATTTGACTTGGTTTGGGCTTCAAACAAAACTTCATTGGAATACTCACTTTGTCTCCCCTTCCTAATTTTCCTTGGATATATGTGATTGAACCTCTCTGAAGGTATCTCTCTGTGTAAGATGGTGATCCTAATACTTACTGAAAAAATATGCCACAAGAACGCTTGTGAATGTCTTGGGAAATAATGTTTGTTCAGTTTTCCCCAGATTTTCCTACAGGAAATTAGAAGAATGGCCAAAGGGTATGAAGACTATCCTTTGACTATTATGGTACAGTTCATTTTTCTCCTCATGTCTTTCTCACTTTCTTCTCTGAGAAATAATGGAAATAGAATACCAGATCAAAGGATAGACATGGAAGGGAGATGGATTTTCAAAGCTAAGCACAGAACATCTTAGGATATCAGAGCTTTTGGACAAGTTACGGCCTTAAGGATGATGTCCTATTTGTAATTGTATGGACCACTGCGCCACATCTATGTTTCCATTCTTCTCCAACAAGGGCTTTTCCAAATCAGTCTCATGCTTGGTTTATATCAGATGTTGTCCTTTATAGGGGCACATGGTACTCCAGATCAGTGGGAAGGCGTTTACTTCGAATTAACCAGATCAGTAACCAACCTAAGATACCCTGCTCAAAAAGATCCAGTCATCCTCAACTCATTCTAATATACTTTGAGTCCGGATTACCTGAGGCTGCCAACAACCATCCATTAATAGACATGTGAATCAGAAACTAGACTAATCTGGGATTATACATATCTGTAAACAACAAAACTCTGTAAAAGCAAAAACACAAAATACAAAATAGCAAAAAAAAAAAAAAAAAGGAAATTAGACCAAATATAAATGAAATAATCCCATTTTCAATAACATAGATGGAGTTAGAGAGTGTCACACTGTGTGGAATAAGTCAGATAGAAAAGGAGAAATATCATATGACATACCTTATATGTAGAATCTAAAAAGAAATTATACAAATGAACTTCTTTACAAAACAGAGACTCACAGACTTAGAAAACAAACACATGGTTGCCAGGGGGAGGGATAGTTAGGGATTTTGGAAAGGTCTTGTACATACTGCTATAGTTAAAATGGATAACCAACAAAGATGCATTATACAGCACATGGAACTCTGCTCAATGTTACATGCCAGCCTAGATGGGAGGGGGAGAATGGATACATGTACATTTATAGCAGAGCCCCTACACTGTTCACCTGGAATTACCACAGCATTGTTAATTGGCTACATCCCAGTACATAGTGTTTCTGGTGTTAAAAAAAAAAAAAATTAAAAAAAAAAAAAAAAGAACTTAGGCTAAATACAAAGTGTCACCTCCCATTCTCCACCTCCCTCGCGGCCATGGTTGGAAGCCTAACAACTCTGCTGAGATAAGCCATCTTATTAATTTTGGTAATTAATGTGTAATGAGTTGCTCTTTTCTGAGAAGTCAGTATAAACTAAAGGATTATACAGTAGTAATTCATTCATTCATTAAACATTTCTTAGGTGCTTACCAGGTGTTCATACTATACTAGAAGCCGGAGATTTACCAATGACCAAAATACCAAGATACATACCTTTATGATTTATGTTCTGCTGACATTTGAGTGTGTTGTGAAGGACATTTTCAATTTCCAATAAGAAATATTAGACATTTGATCTGTAATTTAGTTAACTGGATTTCCTTCCTAACAGACCTTGGAGGAAGTTCAAGACGGCAGAATAGGAAGATCCCAACATCACCTCCTCCCACAGAGGCAAAGAAGCTACGGCTACATATTGATCAATTCCCTCTGAAAAAGACCTGCAAACTAGCTGAGTAAATTCTCCAAAACAAGAGTAACTGAACTGAAAAAGTACACCACAGGGGTTCAACAGCAGACTAGATGAAAAAAAGAAAGAATCAGTAATCCAGAGGACAAGGCAATGGAACTTACACAAAATAAATGGGAAAAAGAAAAAGGACTTTAAAAAGTGAAAATTTCTGAAGAGACCTAAGGGACAATATCAAGCAGAATAACTTTCTCATTTATAGGGGTCCCAGAGAAGAGAGAATGGAGCAGAAAACTTATTTGAAGAAATAATGGCTGAAAACTTTCCTAACCTGGAGAAAGATAGACATCCAGACCTAAGAGGCCCAGAGAGTCCCAAACCATGAATTCAAAAAGACCCATACCAAGTCACATTATAATTAAAAGGTTGCCAGGGGAGGGATAGTTAGGGATTTTGGAAAGGTCTTGAAATACTGCTATAGTTAAAATGGATAACCAACCAGGATGCATTATACAGCACATGGAACTCTGCTCAATGTTACATGCCAGCCTAGATGGGAGGGAGAATGGATACATGTACATTTATAGCAGAGCCCTACACTGTTCACCTGGAATTACCACAGCATTGTTAATTGGCTACATCCCAGTACATAGTGTTTCTGGTGTTAAAAAAAAATTATAAAAACAAGAAAAGAACTTAGGCTAAATACAAAGTGTCACCTCCCATTCTCCACCTCCCTCGCGGCCATGGTTGGAAGCCTAACAACTCTGCTGAGATAAGCCATCTTATTAATTTTGGTAATTAATGTGTAATGAGTTGCTCTTTTCTGAGAAGTCAGTATAAACTAAAGGATTATACAGTAGTAATTCATTCATTCATTAAACATTTCTTAGGTGCTTACCAGGTGTTCATACTATACTAGAAGCCGGAGATTTACCAATGACCAAAATACCAAGATACATACCTTTATGATTTATGTTCTGCTGACATTTGAGTGTGTTGTGAAGGACATTTTCAATTTCCAATAAGAAATATTAGACATTTGATCTGTAATTTAGTTAACTGGATTTCCTTCCTAACAGACCTTGGAGGAAGTTCAAGACGGCAGAATAGGAAGATCCCAACATCACCTCCTCCCACAGAGGCAAAGAAGCTACGGCTACATATTGATCAATTCCCTCTGAAAAAGACCTGCAAACTAGCTGAGTAAATTCTCCAAAACAAGAGTAACTGAACTGAAAAAGTACACCACAGGGGTTCAACAGCAGACTAGATGAAAAAAAGAAAGAATCAGTAATCCAGAGGACAAGGCAATGGAACTTACACAAAATAAATGGGAAAAAGAAAAAGGACTTTAAAAAGTGAAAATTTCTGAAGAGACCTAAGGGACAATATCAAGCAGAATAACTTTCTCATTTATAGGGGTCCCAGAGAAGAGAGAATGGAGCAGAAAACTTATTTGAAGAAATAATGGCTGAAAACTTTCCTAACCTGGAGAAAGATAGACATCCAGACCTAAGAGGCCCAGAGAGTCCCAAACCATGAATTCAAAAAGACCCATACCAAGTCACATTATAATTAAAATGTCAACAGTTAAACACAGAGCATTTTTTTAAGCTTTTATTTTACTTTTAACCTTTACAGAGTTTTGTTGTTTATAGATATGTGTGTTCCAAGATTAGTCATATGTATATCCCCCACCACAGAGCATTTTAAAAGCAGCAGGAGAAAACCAACTTGCTTCATACAAGAGAACTCTTAGAATACTATTGGAATATTTCTCAGCAGAAAATTTGCACGCCAGAGAGAAACATGATCTACTTACAGTGCAGAAAGGAAAAAAAATTCCGATCAATAATACTCTACCTTAAAAAGTTATCATTAGAAACTGAAGGAGAAATAAAGAACTCTTCAGACAAATGAAAGCTAAAGGAGTTACTTACCACTAAACTGGCCTTATACAAAATGCTACATTTCTCTAAGTTGGACAAAGCACTAATTAGCTACAAGAAAACATACTAAAGTAAAAATCTTACTGGCAAAGAAATATATAATAAAAATAGCAGATTAATCATTTATAAAGCTAGTATGCAGGTGAAAAAGTAATAAAAATCTACAATAGCTAGTTAAGGGATATAAAAATAAAAAGATGTAAAATGTGACATCAAAAACATAAAATGTTGAAATGTAAAAATGTAGAGTTTTAACTGTGTTCAAATTTAACTTGCTATTAGTTAAAAATGGAAACTTCCTTGATAGCTCAATGGTCAAGAGTTTGTCGGCCAATGCAGGAGACATGGGTTCGATACCTGATCTGGGAAGATCCCACATGCTGCAGAGCAACTAAGCCCATGAGCCACAATTATGGAGCCTGTGCTGCAACTACTGTAACCCATGTGCCCTAGAGCCCGAGTTCCATAAAGAGAGAAGTCACCATAACAAGAATCCTGCTCACCTCAACCTGAGTGCAGCCCCCACTCCCTGCAACTACAGAAGAGCCTGTGGCAGCAGTGAAAACCCAGAACAGCCAAAAATAAATAAATAAAAATAAAAAATAGGCTGTTATATATATAGGATATGTATAAAAATAATATAAAGGCTAATATATGTGAGCCCCATGGCAATCACAAAGCAAGAACCTATTGCAGATACACACAAAAACAAATGAAAATGGAATCTAAGTATAACATTATAAAAGTCATCAGAACACAAGGAAAGAAAGAAAAATAAGAATAAAGGGGGCTTCCCCTGGTGGCGCAGTGGGTAAGGACACCGCCTTGCAGTGCAAGGGGCGCCAGTTTGATCCCTGGTCCGGGAAGATTCCACGTACTACAAGGCAACTAAGCCTGTGTGCTGCCACAACTATTGAGCCCATGCTCTAGAGCAGATGAGCTGCAAGTATTGTGCCCGTGTGCCACATGTACTGAAGCTGCAAGCCCTAGGCCATAGACAAGGGAAGCCATCCCAAAGAGAAAGCCAAGAATCACAATGAGAGAATAGTCTCTCTTCTTACAACTAAAGAAAGCCCACCTGCAGCAACAAAGACCCAGAGAAGTCAATAAATAAAGACATAAAGAATAAAGGAACAGGACTTCTCTGGTGGTCCAGTGGTTAAGAATCTGCCTGACAATGCATGGGACACAGGTTCAACTCCCTGGTTCAGTAAGATTCCACATTCTGTGGGGCAACTGAGCCCATGCACCACAACTACTGGGCTCTGGAACCCTCAAGCCACAACAGCTGAGCCTGCATGCCACAACTACTGAAGCCCTCATGCTTGAAAGCCCATGCTCTGCAATAAGAGAAACCACTACAATGAAAAACCTGCACACTGCAACTACAGAGTACCTGCTCAGTACAACTAGAGAGAGCTTGAGCAACAAAGAACCACCACAGCAAAAAAAGAAGACCCAACACACACATAAAAAAGAAACAACGAATAGAGATGAACTACAAAACAGAAAACAATGAACAAAATGGCAAAAAGTATGGAATTATCAATATTTACTTTAAATGTAAATGAACTCAATGCTCCAGTGAAAACACAGAATGGCTGGAAAGATAAAAAGAAGACCCATCTACATGCTTAAGAGACTCATTTTCAATATAAGGACACACACAGAATGAAAATGAAGGGATAGAAAAAGATGTTTTATGCAAATGGAAGCCAAAAGACATCTGGGGTGGCTATACTTCTATCAAACAAAACAGACATTAAAATGAAGTCTGTACAAAAATACATGGGCATTGCACAATGATAAGAGGATCAGTTCAGCAAAAATGTAACATTTTTAGTATCTATACTACCCAATATGAGAGCACCTTATGATATAATGCAAACATTAACAGATGTAAAAGGAGAAATACAGTATGTATTACCACAAAATAGTGAAGGACTTAATATCCCACTTACATCAATAGATATGGCATTTGGATAGGAAAATCAATAAGGACGCATTGGCCTGTAACCTCCCATTGGACCAGATAAACTTAATAGCTATCTACATGACATTCCATCCCAAAACAGAAGAATGTACATTCTTTCAAAGTGCATGTAGAACCTTCTCCAGGCTAGATCATATGCAAGTCCACAAAACAGGTCTTAATTTTTTAAAAATTGAAAGTATAATCAAGCATCTTTTATGATCTTTTTCTGACCATAATGGTATGAAACTAGCAGTTACAAGAAAAGCTTAGAAAAATTATAAATATATGGAGATTAAACAATATACTACTTAACCATTGATCAGTGAAGAAATTAAGGCAGAAATTTAAAAAATACCTTAGACAAATGAAAAAAATAAACCATAACAAAATGTATTGGATGAGGCAAAAGCAGTTCTGAGAGTGAGATTTATAACAATACAGGCTTTCCTCAAAAAAACAAGCAAAATGTGAAATAATCTAACTTTACACCTAAAGGTAATAGAAAAACAAGAACAAACAAAGCATCAAGTTAGTAGAAGGAAGGAAATAATAAAGATCAGGGTGGCAATGAACAAAATTGAGACTAAAAAGAAATAGAAAAGGTCAATGAAAATAAAATCTCTTTCTTTGAAAGATAAACAAAATTAATATTTTTACCTACACTTTCTGAGAAAAAAAGAACAGAAAAGACAAATAAGATCAGAAATTAAAGACAAATTACAGCTGATAGTGAAGAAACACAAAAGGATCCCAAGAGATTACTATTAACACTTACATGCTGACAAACTGAACAACAAAGAAGAAATAGATAAATTCCTAGACACATATGATCTTCTGAGTCAGGAAGACATAGAAAGTCTCAATAGACTGATTACTAGCAAAGGGATTACATCAGTAATTAAGCCCCAAAACCAAAAAAAGTTCAGGACAAAATGATGTCACTGGAGAATTCTACAAACATTCAAAGATTCTACAAAATGTAACATTTTTAGTATCTATACTACCCAATATGAGAGCACCTTATGATATAATGCAAACATTAACAGATGTAAAAGGAGAAATACAGTATGTATTACCACAAAATAGTGAAGGACTTAATATCCCACTTACATCAATAGATATGGCATTTGGATAGGAAAATCAATAAGGACGCATTGGCCTGTAACCTCCCATTGGACCAGATAAACTTAATAGCTATCTACATGACATTCCATCCCAAAACAGAAGAATGTACATTCTTTCAAAGTGCATGTAGAACCTTCTCCAGGCTAGATCATATGCAAGTCCACAAAACAGGTCTTAATTTTTTAAAAATTGAAAGTATAATCAAGCATCTTTTATGATCTTTTTCTGACCATAATGGTATGAAACTAGCAGTTACAAGAAAAGCTTAGAAAAATTATAAATATATGGAGATTAAACAATATACTACTTAACCATTGATCAGTGAAGAAATTAAGGCAGAAATTTAAAAAATACCTTAGACAAATGAAAAAAATAAACCATAACAAAATGTATTGGATGAGGCAAAAGCAGTTCTGAGAGTGAGATTTATAACAATACAGGCTTTCCTCAAAAAAACAAGCAAAATGTGAAATAATCTAACTTTACACCTAAAGGTAATAGAAAAACAAGAACAAACAAAGCATCAAGTTAGTAGAAGGAAGGAAATAATAAAGATCAGGGTGGCAATGAACAAAATTGAGACTAAAAAGAAATAGAAAAGGTCAATGAAAATAAAATCTCTTTCTTTGAAAGATAAACAAAATTAATATTTTTACCTACACTTTCTGAGAAAAAAAGAACAGAAAAGACAAATAAGATCAGAAATTAAAGACAAATTACAGCTGATAGTGAAGAAACACAAAAGGATCCCAAGAGATTACTATTAACACTTACATGCTGACAAACTGAACAACAAAGAAGAAATAGATAAATTCCTAGACACATATGATCTTCTGAGTCAGGAAGACATAGAAAGTCTCAATAGACTGATTACTAGCAAAGGGATTACATCAGTAATTAAGCCCCAAAACCAAAAAAAGTTCAGGACAAAATGATGTCACTGGAGAATTCTACAAACATTCAAAGATTTAATACCTACAACTCTCAAACTCTTCTAAAAAACTGAAGAGGAGGAAATGCTCCTAAACTAATTTTATGACATTAGTATTATCATTATTGTTGTTGTGCTAGTTGCTCAGTTGTGTCTGATTCTTTTGTAATCCCATGGACTGCAGCCCATAAGGCTGCTCTGTCTATGGGATTTCCCAAGCAAGAATACTGGAATGGGTAGTCATTTCCTTCTCCAAGGGATCTTCCTGACCCAGAGATCAAACCTGGGTCTCCTGCATTGCAGGTGGATTCTTTACCCTGATACCAAAACCAGACAAGGACCTCATAAAATCACAGGCCAATATCCCTGATGAATATAGATACAAAAATCTTCAACAAAATATGAGCAAACTGAATTCAACAATACATTAAAAGATCATACACCACAATCAAGTGGGATTTGCTCCAGGGATGCAAGGATGGTTTAACATTTTAAAAAATCAGCATTATACCTTGAATTAACAAAATGAAGAATGCAAAAAAATAACACAAAGATCTCAATAGATACAGAAAAGAGAAAACTCAACAGTTATTCATGATAAAAATGGCATTTTTTTTTAACAGAAGTAGTACAAATATTTCTAAAATTTGTATGGAACCACAAGAGATCCTATATAGCCAAAACAGTTCTGAGAAAGAACACAGCTGTAGATATCATGTGCCCTGATTTTATACTACACTATGAGGTATAGGAACCAAAAGAGTATGGTACTGGTCTAACAAAAAACACATAGATCAATGGAACAGAAAGGAGCACCCAGAGATACATTCATGCATACATAGTCAATCCACAGCAAAGGAGGCAAGAATATACAATGGAGAAAGAACAGTCTCTTCAATAAATGGTCTTGGAAAACTGAACAATCACATGCAAAAGAATGAAACTTGATTACTATATTACACCATACACAGAAGTTTACTCAAATGGATTAAAGACTGGAATATAAGATCACTGACCATAAAACTTCTAGAAGAAAGCATAATCTGAAAACTCTTTGACATGAGTCTAATGATCTATTTTTTGGAACTGACTCCAAAGGCAATGGAAGCAAAAGCAAAAATAAACAAATGTGACTACATCAAACTGAAAACCTCTCCACAGCAAATGAAACCATCAGCTAAATAAAAAGGCTATCTACTGAATGGGAGATGATATTTGTAAATCACACATATCCAATAAAGTACTAATCCAAAATATATGGTTAGCACTTAAGCAACATGTATTTGAACTTCACAGGTCCACTTTTATGTGGAGGTTTTTTTCAATTAATATATACTATAAGACTACACAACATGCAGTTGGTTGAATCTGCAGATGGGGAATTGTGGATATGAAGGGCCAACTCTAAAGTTATGTACCAGTTTACAACTGCATGGAGGACTGCTACGCCAACTTGAGTTGTTCAACAGTCAACTGTATAAAGAATTCATACAATTCAATCACAAAAAACAATGTCATGAAAAATTGGGCAGAGGATCTGAGTAGACAGTTTCCCAAAGAAGACATCCAAATGGTCAATAGACTTATGAAAAGATGCTCAACATCATTAATCATCATGGATATGCAAATCAAAATGACAGCAAAATATTACTTCACACTTGTAAGAATGGTTGTTATCAAAAGGACAAGAAATAAGTGTTGGCAAAGATGTGGAGAAAAAGGAAAACTTGTGCACTGTTGGTAGGAATACAAATTAGTATAGTTACTACTGAAAAAATTTTAAATATTAAAAATAGGACTACCATATGATTCAGCAATCCCACTTCTGAATATTAACCTGAAGAAAACAAAAGCACTTATTCAAAAATATTTATATATGCACCCCTGTGTTCATTGCAGCATTATTTATAATAACCAAGATTCAGAAACAATCTAAGTGTCCATCAATGGATGAATGGACAAAGAAGAGACATATATATATACATATACATATAGACATATATATATACACATACACACACACACAGATAGATAGATTTGCAATGGAGTATTAGTCAGCCATAAAAAATGAAATCCTATTTGTGACAAATAGATGGACTTTGAAAATACTCTGCTAAATGAAATAAGTCAGACAGAGACAAATTCCTTACAATTTCACCTATAGGTGGATTCTAAACAACGAAACAAAACTCATAGGTCCAGAGAACAGGTTGGTGATTACCAGAGAGGAGATGGATCAGTGGATAAAATGGGTGAAGTGGATTAAGAGGTCTAAATTTCCAGTTACAAAGTGAATAAGTTATGGTGATATAAGTATAGCATAGTGACTGCCTTAAATTTTGCAAACTTGAAAGTTGCTAAAGCCCAAAACTTCACAGGTCCACTTTTATGTGGAGGTTTTTTTCAATTAATATATACTATAAGACTACACAACATGCAGTTGGTTGAATCTGCAGATGGGGAATTGTGGATATGAAGGGCCAACTCTAAAGTTATGTACCAGTTTACAACTGCATGGAGGACTGCTACGCCAACTTGAGTTGTTCAACAGTCAACTGTATAAAGAATTCATACAATTCAATCACAAAAAACAATGTCATGAAAAATTGGGCAGAGGATCTGAGTAGACAGTTTCCCAAAGAAGACATCCAAATGGTCAATAGACTTATGAAAAGATGCTCAACATCATTAATCATCATGGATATGCAAATCAAAATGACAGCAAAATATTACTTCACACTTGTAAGAATGGTTGTTATCAAAAGGACAAGAAATAAGTGTTGGCAAAGATGTGGAGAAAAAGGAAAACTTGTGCACTGTTGGTAGGAATACAAATTAGTATAGTTACTACTAAAAAAATTTTAAATATTAAAAATAGGACTACCATATGATTCAGCAATCCCACTTCTGAATATTAACCTGAAGAAAACAAAAGCACTTATTCAAAAATATTTATATATGCACCCCTGTGTTCATTGCAGCATTATTTATAATAACCAAGATTCAGAAACAATCTAAGTGTCCATCAATGGATGAATGGACAAAGAAGAGACATATATATATACATATACATATAGACATATATATATACACATACACACACACACAGATAGATAGATTTGCAATGGAGTATTAGTCAGCCATAAAAAATGAAATCCTATTTGTGACAAATAGATGGACTTTGAAAATACTCTGCTAAATGAAATAAGTCAGACAGAGACAAATTCCTTACAATTTCACCTATAGGTGGATTCTAAACAACGAAACAAAACTCATAGGTCCAGAGAACAGGTTGGTGATTACCAGAGAGGAGATGGATCAGTGGATAAAATGGGTGAAGTGGATTAAGAGGTCTAAATTTCCAGTTACAAAGTGAATAAGTTATGGTGATATAAGTATAGCATAGTGACTGCCTTAAATTTTGCAAACTTGAAAGTTGCTAAGAAGTTAAATCCTAAAACTTAGCATAAGAAAATTTGGTAACTCGTGTATGGTAAAGATGGCAATTACATTTACTCTGGTGATGTTTTCACTATGTATAAACTAATGTCATGAAACTAATGTCATGTAGTATGTCCATTAGGCTTTGATTAAAAAAAAATCAGGTCTTGTCAGCCTCATAAATCACACATCCCACCTAACATTCTCCAGATATTCATCACCCAGCCTGTTTCAGCACTTGAGTGACTCAGAGCTCTCTGTTTCACAGTGCAGGCCATTACATTCCTATGTACCCCATATTAATTAGAAAATCCTTTTAAAAATGATCAAGAATTCCCTTCACCCTAGATTTCCCTCTGAAATGACATAGCATTACTACATAAAAGATAGAGATGCTGTGAGCTCCCAGTTAGTGGTAAGATGTTAGCCTTTAAAGGAGAGTTTGGCTTCATTTCTGGGGTAGTGGAAAAGAAAAGCCTAGATGTATATGGTTACATGGGCAGCATAGGGGCCCCCAGCACTGATCCTCTTGCATTCTGAAGTTTCTAAAAATCTTGCCAATCAAAGCACTTTTTGTCTCCCACCAGTTTTAGAGACTTAAAAAACACTGCAAAGAGGAGCAGGAGGACAGGCACCTGCCTTCTATAGGTAGTTTTCACAGTGTCTTTTTATGGCATCTAAGAGAATCATTTTTTATTGAATAGTGTAGTTCATGACAGTTTTGAAATGTGACCATTCAACACCTGTATTTCAGGCGAGTGTATAGTAACAATAAAGAAACACACACACACACGAGTGCACACACACAGTATACAGATGAGGTCGATCAAGACTGAATTTCCTCCCCTAGGATGAAAGTGAGGTATTTGTGTAGAAACAGGCTGGTTCCTGCATCCAACAGCTCCACAGTTAGAAGACAAAGCTTTATTTTTACTTCAAAAAACTGCTGTTCATTACAGCATCCATGTCAGAGACTGATATGTCAGAGACCAATAAAAAAAAAAAGCACCAGGGAGAGTGATCACTGTGTTCCTCCAACACAAACAAATCTGCTTTCCAGTAAGGATGAACACAAAGCTTTGTATCCACTAGATTAAGCATGTTAACTATGATCCTTTCTCTGGGCCACATGGAAGAAGAAAAGGAAGAATAAGAGATTATACATACAACCTACACTATATATATATATATATACACACACACATATATACATAATGAATATTAGCCACCCCACAGTAAGGTTAATTGTGG
The DNA here is from genome assembly GCA_022376925.1 of Tragulus kanchil. Lineage (NCBI taxonomy): Eukaryota > Metazoa > Chordata > Mammalia > Artiodactyla > Tragulidae > Tragulus > Tragulus kanchil. The sequence continues at coordinate 57,713,899 of JAIOJX010000029.1, read as the reverse complement.
CTTCTCTGAACACTTAATCTGCAAGCCGTTGATAAATCCCACTCTGAATAGAAGTGGCTTGTATTTAGGTCACACAAAGTCATTGCCGTTTTTTAATTTAAACCACACGCTAGATTAAAACACTAGAGTATTTCAGGAGGACAATTCCGAAGCCACAGCAATAGGCTGTCATTTGGCATAAAAAGTTTCCACAGCACACCCCAGGGACATGTTAATCAAAGCTTTTTAATGGATTCAGTCTGATCTGTGACAGGCTTTGTTCCAGAGATGGCATTTGCTGGATAGAGCTGCAAGTTATCAATAAGACACAGTAATTGCGGAGAGTGATGGAGCTGTGTTTCTGGGGCTTTCTACCATCCAACTCTTTTTTTCTTATTATCAGTTGAGCAGAAAAGTCTTGTTGTAGAAGTCAAGGCATGACTTGGTTTGTCCTTTAATCCCAACACAGAATAAAGGGAAATTAAACAACAACAACAAAAAACCTGACCTTTATTATTATTTTTTTTTTAAAAAAACCCTCATACCACCTTCTTCTGTTTCACCTCCTTGTTTAATCTTTGTCTTATACTTTTAAGCCAGGGCTGGGCAGCAAAGTCTTTTAACCTGATCCAATAAATCTATTTTAACCAGAGGCAGCCTTGGGAAGCTCCTCTGTGAGCTGTTACAGTGCCTTCTCCACCAAGGCCTCTGTTATCACTCTGAAATCAAAGCAGCCAGAGGCTAAGCTAATGACTGAGCATCGTGGTGATCACCTATCAGGGATAGTTAGCTTTTCAGCCACTTAAGAAGGTTAACACTCCCCATCGTGGTCTGATATGTCAGAGACCAATAAAAAAAAAAAGCACCAGGGAGAGTGATCACTGTGTTCCTCCAACACAAACAAATCTGCTTTCCAGTAAGGATGAACACAAAGCTTTGTATCCACTAGATTAAGCATGTTAACTATGATCCTTTCTCTGGGCCACATGGAAGAAGAAAAGGAAGAATAAGAGATTATACATACAACCTACACTATATATATATATATATATACACACACACATATATACATAATGAATATTAGCCACCCCACAGTAAGGTTAATTGTGGCTTCTCTGAACACTTAATCTGCAAGCCGTTGATAAATCCCACTCTGAATAGAAGTGGCTTGTATTTAGGTCACACAAAGTCATTGCCGTTTTTTAATTTAAACCACACGCTAGATTAAAACACTAGAGTATTTCAGGAGGACAATTCCGAAGCCACAGCAATAGGCTGTCATTTGGCATAAAAAGTTTCCACAGCACACCCCAGGGACATGTTAATCAAAGCTTTTTAATGGATTCAGTCTGATCTGTGACAGGCTTTGTTCCAGAGATGGCATTTGCTGGATAGAGCTGCAAGTTATCAATAAGACACAGTAATTGCGGAGAGTGATGGAGCTGTGTTTCTGGGGCTTTCTACCATCCAACTCTTTTTTTCTTATTATCAGTTGAGCAGAAAAGTCTTGTTGTAGAAGTCAAGGCATGACTTGGTTTGTCCTTTAATCCCAACACAGAATAAAGGGAAATTAAACAACAACAACAAAAAACCTGACCTTTATTATTATTTTTTTTTTAAAAAAACCCTCATACCACCTTCTTCTGTTTCACCTCCTTGTTTAATCTTTGTCTTATACTTTTAAGCCAGGGCTGGGCAGCAAAGTCTTTTAACCTGATCCAATAAATCTATTTTAACCAGAGGCAGCCTTGGGAAGCTCCTCTGTGAGCTGTTACAGTGCCTTCTCCACCAAGGCCTCTGTTATCACTCTGAAATCAAAGCAGCCAGAGGCTAAGCTAATGACTGAGCATCGTGGTGATCACCTATCAGGGATAGTTAGCTTTTCAGCCACTTAAGAAGGTTAACACTCCCCATCGGATGGAAAATGTCTCGGTGCCCATTCAAAATGGTCATGTCTTAGGAACCAAACGGTGGTTTTCTTTAGTCACAATCCTCTCTCTGCAAGATCAAAATCATTCCCTGAGTAAGAGATGTGACAGTCGATAAACAGGGGCAGGAGGGAGACAGTGTTCGAGAAAGAGGCAGATTCATTTAAGATATTTTTTCACAGCTACATGGCCACCTTCGGCTCCCGTGTCCCTGAGCTCATATGTCACCTGAAGACTCCCACACCTGGATAGCCAGTGTCAACACCTCAGAAATCAAGGAAAGAACAACCAGACATCTGCAGCTCAGCCTAAGCAGATCTTTCACCATGTCCCAGTGTGCTCATGTCTATGCAGCTGTCACCTTGGCTCCCCAGGCAGGAGGTTGGGCAGATTTATCAATCTCTTCAGATAGACACACACTGCATGTTTTTCCCTGCCTTTGACCAGGAAACAGAACAGCCCAGAGCTACAAACATGGGATAGGACACTTCTGATGCTGCATCTTTTATTTATGCACTCCCTGTTTTCCAAATAGAGTCCAAACTTTCGAGTGGGTTTTTTAGGACTGATGACGAATGACTTTTTCAGTCTTGTTTTTTCTTCTCAGCCCTACCATTCGACTTCGGTGGCTCAGATAACATGTCTTGTAATTTCATCCCTTTTGTCTTTGTTTGTAACATTCCTTCAGCCTGAAATATCCTTCCTCTCATTCCCCACTTACCAAATTCTTAACCCACAGGCCCCACTCCACTGCCATCACCCTGGTGAGGTCAGAATGAACTGAGACAAGGGACAGAGTCATAGAAGGCAGAGGCACAAGGGTCATGATACCAGGGACCTGTGCTGTCATAAAGCTTTAGGGCGATGACTCAAACCCCCAGGCAATGGGTCGTTTGTTCTCAGAACTCCCCGACTGCTTGCAAGCCAAAGGAAACCTCTAAGACTGAGTGAAGAAAACTAAGAAAGAAGAGAAACTAACCTGGGTTCTGCTGCTGTGAGAGTCAAGCAGGTAACACTCGAAATCACATGACAACGGGATAGTTAGCTTTTCAGCCACTTAAGAAGGTTAACACTCCCCATCGGATGGAAAATGTCTCGGTGCCCATTCAAAATGGTCATGTCTTAGGAACCAAACGGTGGTTTTCTTTAGTCACAATCCTCTCTCTGCAAGATCAAAATCATTCCCTGAGTAAGAGATGTGACAGTCGATAAACAGGGGCAGGAGGGAGACAGTGTTCGAGAAAGAGGCAGATTCATTTAAGATATTTTTTCACAGCTACATGGCCACCTTCGGCTCCCGTGTCCCTGAGCTCATATGTCACCTGAAGACTCCCACACCTGGATAGCCAGTGTCAACACCTCAGAAATCAAGGAAAGAACAACCAGACATCTGCAGCTCAGCCTAAGCAGATCTTTCACCATGTCCCAGTGTGCTCATGTCTATGCAGCTGTCACCTTGGCTCCCCAGGCAGGAGGTTGGGCAGATTTATCAATCTCTTCAGATAGACACACACTGCATGTTTTTCCCTGCCTTTGACCAGGAAACAGAACAGCCCAGAGCTACAAACATGGGATAGGACACTTCTGATGCTGCATCTTTTATTTATGCACTCCCTGTTTTCCAAATAGAGTCCAAACTTTCGAGTGGGTTTTTTAGGACTGATGACGAATGACTTTTTCAGTCTTGTTTTTTCTTCTCAGCCCTACCATTCGACTTCGGTGGCTCAGATAACATGTCTTGTAATTTCATCCCTTTTGTCTTTGTTTGTAACATTCCTTCAGCCTGAAATATCCTTCCTCTCATTCCCCACTTACCAAATTCTTAACCCACAGGCCCCACTCCACTGCCATCACCCTGGTGAGGTCAGAATGAACTGAGACAAGGGACAGAGTCATAGAAGGCAGAGGCACAAGGGTCATGATACCAGGGACCTGTGCTGTCATAAAGCTTTAGGGCGATGACTCAAACCCCCAGGCAATGGGTCGTTTGTTCTCAGAACTCCCCGACTGCTTGCAAGCCAAAGGAAACCTCTAAGACTGAGTGAAGAAAACTAAGAAAGAAGAGAAACTAACCTGGGTTCTGCTGCTGTGAGAGTCAAGCAGGTAACACACTCAGGAAATCACATGAAAAATCATACGCCTGGTCGTGGGCAAGCATCTAGGGACGCAACACCAAAAACAATGTCCCTGCAGAGCCTGCAGGAGATGCAGCTTTGCCTTCCAGCGTCTATTTCCCATCTTTAGTTAAGAGCTCCTTGATTATACTTAAAGTCAGCAAGATGCAAACTTTGGAGCTTCCCAGGTGGCTCAGTGGTAAAGAATCTGCCTGCTAATGCAGGAAATGCCAGAGACACAGGCTGGATCCCTGGGTTGGGAAGATCCCCTGGAGAAGGAAATGGACACCCACTCCAGTATGCTTGCCTGGAGAATCCCATGGACAGAGGAGTCTGGCGGGCTACAGTCCATGGAGCTGCAAAGAGATACTACGCACACTCATATGCATTCAAACTTTACACCATTAGACTCACCTGGAGGGCTTGTCATGCATAATGATGAGCCCACTCTCTTGCTCTTCCATCCAGCAGGCCTATGGTGGGGCTAGATGATTTGCATTTATAACAAGATTCAGGTGATAAGGATGGAATTGAGCCTGAGCAGAGCCTGAGAAGCGCTGCTTTGAGAAACCACCTGATACCACTTCCCTCTGTTGTGTGGAGTGAGGATTTAAGGGCAACAAGAGAAGAGGCAAGAAAGGAGACTGGTTAAGAGCTGAGTTCTATGGTCTTCAGTAAAAATTAAGGAAGTGGCTGGAGGAGGGGGGAAAGAAACAAGAGAGTGAGCACTGACTAAGCAAATTTGGGAATGAGCAAGAGAAAAGAATCTACAATATCCCTACATCTTAGGCTTTAAAAATTAAGAGACTCAGGCCTGGTGGTCCAGTGGGTAAAGAGTCCACCTTGCACTGCATGGGGTGCCGGTTCGATCCCTGACACAGGAAGATCCCACATGCCGGTGGAGCAGCTGGACTGGAGTGTCCAATTACAAGCCAGCACTCTGGACAGTATGCTTCCAGAGCTGGTGTTCTGCTACAGAAGAGGCCACTGCAATGGGAGGCCCACACGGGACAAATAACAAAGATGGATGAAAATAAATAAAAATGAAAGACCAATAAAAAATGGCCAAAAAAAAAAAAATTAAGAGACTCATACCCCAGAGAGGGTCTGTTTTGTAAGAAAAAGGAACTTGTGCTGGACTATTGGTAAGAAGGAGACAATGAAACTGAAAAACTGATACAGGAGCCATGGGGATAAACAAGCAAGGATGTGTGATTGTGTGAGGGGACAGGCCTGGCTAAGGAAGAGTGCTAGTGAAGATCATTTGTGGGCAGGAAGTTAGGAAATGGGGAGAGTTCTCACTCGATATTTTATGAGATAGAAGTTTCTGGGATTAGGAAGCTGGTAAGGGAATCAGGAGATCAAGCTGACTAGAGAAAACTGATGTTTCTGAGAAGCACTGAAAGACTCAATCCCTAATTTTGTATCTCAGGTCACTAGGCTCATTTAAGCTTCATAGCAGTCCTCCAAGCTTCCAGTGGAATTTGAGCTCGAGGTCTCATAGCTATTAAAAGGTGGACCCAGATGCTGAATCCAGGTCTATTGATTTTCACAATAGTTGAACAGTTTCCTCTGGAAGACAGGCAATTGTTACCTAAAACAAGAGGAGGAGCTTTTCTGGGAGGAAGGGAGAGGATTTGGATTTTCTACTGCGCTCTTTGCACAGGTGCACAGAGTCTGCTCTGATCTAAAGGTTTGCATCCCTCAATCCCTACACCCCTCCACCCTCCACCCACCACCATCACCAATTTATATGTTGAAATCCTAATACTCAGAGGTAATGATATTAGCAGATGGGGCCTCTGGGTAGTAAAATGTCATGAGAGTGGAGCCCTGGTGAATGGGATAAATAATTTTATAAGAGCCACCCCACAGTTTCCTGGCCACCTCCTCCATATGGGGACACAAGGAGAGGTCTGTGACGGGGCCAAGGACCCTTGCCTGAGCATGCTGGCACCCTGATCTCAGACCTCCAGCCTCCAGATCTGTGAGAATTAAATCTCTGCTGTCTACACACCACAGTGTTATTTTCCTGAAGCAGCTGAAATGGAGTAAGACAGAGTCCCAGTGAAGACGTTTCTCTAGGCATGTGTCTTAACAGCCCTTTGCATGTACGACGTCACATTTCAGGAGAAGTATGAGCTCTGGCTTCATATTCTAAACAATGAATGACCCACCACCAGGGTGCTTTCAGTTTTTTCAATGCCTGTCATAATAGTTTACAAAACAAAATTCATTTTAGCTTATATTTAAAGTCTAGGGCTTCCCTGGTGGCTCAGTGGTAAAGAATCCACCTGTCAATGCCAGAGACACGGGTTTGATCCCTGGTCCAGGAAGTCTGCACGTGCCACAGGGCAACTAAGCTTATCCATCACAACTACTGAGCCTGTGCTCTAGAGCCTGGGAGCTACAACTACTGAGCCCACGAGCCTCGTGCTCCGCAACAAGAGAAGCCACCACTGTGAGAAGCCAGCACAGTGCAAATAGAGAGTAGCCCCTGCTTGAGAAAAGTTCACAAAGCAACCAAGACCCAGCACAGTCAAAAATAAATAATAAATAAAATTATAAAGTCTAAGCCAGTGGTCCCTAACCTTTTTAGCACCAGAGACCAGTTTCATGGAAGACAAGTTTTCCATTGACGGGGGTGAGGGGTGGGGGTGGAGGGAGATGGTTTCAGGATTTCATTTATTGTGCACTTCATTTTTAATCTAATGCTGCTGCTGATCTCACAGGAGGGACCCGGTCCTTGGCCCGGAGGCTGGAGATTCCTGGTCTAAGCAACACAGCCTCTCAGTGAAACTCTGTGAAACTCTTTAGTAAAATGTTACATTTCCCCAGAGGTAGAAATCATCGCTCTACTCCATTTTAGATGCAGATGGGGCCTCTGGTAGAAATGAGGAGTGGAGCCCTGGTGAATGGGATAGATAATTTTATAAGAGCCACCCCACAGTTTCCTGGCCACCTCCTCCATATGGGGACACAAGGAGAGGTCTGTGACGGGGCCAAGGACCCTTGCCTGAGCATGCTGGCACCCTGATCTCAGACCTCCAGCCTCCAGATCTGTGAGAATTAAATCTCTGCTGTCTACACACCACAGTGTTATTTTCCTGAAGCAGCTGAAATGGAGTAAGACAGAGTCCCAGTGAAGACGTTTCTCTAGGCATGTGTCTTAACAGCCCTTTGCATGTACGACGTCACATTTCAGGAGAAGTATGAGCTCTGGCTTCATATTCTAAACAATGAATGACCCACCACCAGGGTGCTTTCAGTTTTTTCAATGCCTGTCATAATAGTTTACAAAACAAAATTCATTTTAGCTTATATTTAAAGTCTAGGGCTTCCCTGGTGGCTCAGTGGTAAAGAATCCACCTGTCAATGCCAGAGACACGGGTTTGATCCCTGGTCCAGGAAGTCTGCACGTGCCACAGGGCAACTAAGCTTATCCATCACAACTACTGAGCCTGTGCTCTAGAGCCTGGGAGCTACAACTACTGAGCCCACGAGCCTCGTGCTCCGCAACAAGAGAAGCCACCACTGTGAGAAGCCAGCACAGTGCAAATAGAGAGTAGCCCCTGCTTGAGAAAAGTTCACAAAGCAACCAAGACCCAGCACAGTCAAAAATAAATAATAAATAAAATTATAAAGTCTAAGCCAGTGGTCCCTAACCTTTTTAGCACCAGAGACCAGTTTGATGGAAGACAGGTTTTCCATTGACGGGGGTGGGGGGTGGGGGTGGAGGGAGATGGTTTCAGGATTTCATTTATTGTGCACTTCATTTTTAATCTAATGCTGCTGCTGATCTCACAGGAGGGACCCGGTCCTTGGCCCGGAGGCTGGAGATTCCTGGTCTAAGCAACACAGCCTCTCAGTGAAACTCTGTGAAACTCTTTAGTAAAATGTTACATTTCCCCAGAGGTAGAAATCATCGCTCTACTCCATTTTAGATGCAGACGGATCCCATTTCAAAGCACTTCTCATAATGGCTGTTGGATCGAATAAAGGTCTCTCAGCACACATGTTTTCAGCAGCCTGCATGGGCCTGCCATTGTACAGAGTAAGGGAACATATTCAGAATAGGGTTACAGAGCCTTGGTGTAGAAAAGCTTCCTGACTGGGTAACCCGAGAATATAACATATATAGAAACACTCTCCTTTTCTCAGAACCAACCGGATCTGTTTCTGTGTATAGGTAGAAAGAACTGATACTGGGAATATATGCTTTCCTTTTCCCAAGGTAAAAACAAACCCCCCAGCCCCATTCACCCACCCACAGCTCAACCAACACACACTTTCACACAGACATGTGCATACGTGATATATCTCCACACGCATTCTTAAGAAAGTAGGAGTGGTTAGGAAATGTCAACAAAATTAAAAGCAACGTCAATCAGTTTGCTACAACTAACTTTGGTTTTCAGTCTGTTGAAAAATCTAGTACGGAAATAACGAACTCGGAGTAGTTCTCCTTGCTGTCTTCAACACATACAACATCGTGTTGGCAGCCTTTGGAACTGTGGGACCATTTCTATGACAGTCTCTGGAAGCACTGTGTTTCCTCAGCACACTACAAAGATCCATGGGCCCAGTCTTCGACTTGCTCAGAGTAAGTCACAAATAGACACTTTGTCGTCTATTTCATTTCACAGCTGGCTAGTACAGTAATCTAATAGGACCACACGACAGTCAGTTCTTCCTTGAATTTTAAGAGTCACTTCCATTAATGCAACCACCCCCATGAGACTAACAGTCTTCTAATTCAATCTCTAAACTTTAAGTTTATAAGAATACCCTTAAATTTAATAGTTAAGAAGATTTCCAGCAACTGAATACAGCAAAAGAAGATTGCGCCACTAAACACAGTGGTCGGATTTTCAGTTCAGGATTTCAAACCTCAGGTGGGAACTCTGCACCTCCTTGACCCTCACTCTCAGCTGACAGCTTTTCTGCATACTTCATTAAGAAAACAGAAATGTAACATGGCCACTGGTGCAGGGATAGTCACTGAAGCACTGCTTTGAATTGTTAAAATCAGATGACCATAATGTGGAGAAGAAATTAATGCATTTTGTGAACAAAAATAGAATGTAAAAGAAAAGCACTTCTCATAATGGCTGTTGGATCGAATAAAGGTCTCTCAGCACACATGTTTTCAGCAGCCTGCATGGGCCTGCCATTGTACAGAGTAAGGGAACATATTCAGAATAGGGTTACAGAGCCTTGGTGTAGAAAAGCTTCCTGACTGGGTAACCCGAGAATATAACATATATAGAAACACTCTCCTTTTCTCAGAACCAACCGGATCTGTTTCTGTGTATAGGTAGAAAGAACTGATACTGGGAATATATGCTTTCCTTTTCCCAAGGTAAAAACAAACCCCCCAGCCCCATTCACCCACCCACAGCTCAACCAACACACACTTTCACACAGACATGTGCATACGTGATATATCTCCACACGCATTCTTAAGAAAGTAGGAGTGGTTAGGAAATGTCAACAAAATTAAAAGCAACGTCAATCAGTTTGCTACAACTAACTTTGGTTTTCAGTCTGTTGAAAAATCTAGTACGGAAATAACGAACTCGGAGTAGTTCTCCTTGCTGTCTTCAACACATACAACATCGTGTTGGCAGCCTTTGGAACTGTGGGACCATTTCTATGACAGTCTCTGGAAGCACTGTGTTTCCTCAGCACACTACAAAGATCCATGGGCCCAGTCTTCGACTTGCTCAGAGTAAGTCACAAATAGACACTTTGTCGTCTATTTCATTTCACAGCTGGCTAGTACAGTAATCTAATAGGACCACACGACAGTCAGTTCTTCCTTGAATTTTAAGAGTCACTTCCATTAATGCAACCACCCCCATGAGACTAACAGTCTTCTAATTCAATCTCTAAACTTTAAGTTTATAAGAATACCCTTAAATTTAATAGTTAAGAAGATTTCCAGCAACTGAATACAGCAAAAGAAGATTGCGCCACTAAACACAGTGGTCGGATTTTCAGTTCAGGATTTCAAACCTCAGGTGGGAACTCTGCACCTCCTTGACCCTCACTCTCAGCTGACAGCTTTTCTGCATACTTCATTAAGAAAACAGAAATGTAACATGGCCACTGGTGCAGGGATAGTCACTGAAGCACTGCTTTGAATTGTTAAAAATCAGATGACCATAATGTGGAGAAGAAATTAATGCAGTGTGGTATGTGAACATAATAGAATGTAGTACAATAGTAAAAAGAAATGAACTAAATCTATATAAATCAGCATGGACAAATTAATAAACACAATGTTGAATGATCAAAGCAAGTTCCAGGCTTTAACAAAACAAAAGGAACAGAAATCCTTCATCTTACAACTCTGAGGCCACATTCCCACTTTGCTCTTCTTTCTTCCTGAGCACTAAAGGCTTCCTCTCCCTAAAAGCCAACCTCTCTATTCTCCTACCTGATCATTTCTCCAAGATTTCTCTCCTGAAATCACCTTCTACCTCTCCTGCATCACTGGCCTCTCACTTTCAAGTGGAAAATCCCCAGTGGAGTTGCTCCCTCAGTGAAACTAAACATCTGCTCCCCACATGTCTGCCCAGTCCCACTACAGCCCTTCCCAGCAAACCCTCTCAAGAGTTTTCTACAAGTGCGATCTCCACTTTCTCATTCCTGGCCCCTGCTCAACACCCCACTCTGTCTTCTCCTCACTCCCACTGAAACTAACCTCATTGAGATAGACATGGAATTCTAAGTCACCAAGCCCAATAGATGCCTTACCAGACCTATTAGCAGTGCTCCAAATACTGATGTTTTCTCCCTCATGCTTGCCACCTTTAGCATTATTTTCTCTCAAGGATTCCCTCCTACCACACCACGTGTTACTCCTCATCTCTCCTCCTGGTTTCCTCCTTTGGCTCACCCTGAGGATCCCATTTCCCTTTACAGCCACCTTTAGCATTATTTTCACTTCCATTAATTTGCAACCACCCCATGAGACTAACAGTCTTCTAATTCAATCTCTAAACTTTAAGTTTATAAGAATACCCTTAAATTTAATAGTTAAGAAGATTTCCAGCAACTGAATACAGCAAAAGAAGATTGCGCCACTAAACACAGTGGTCGGATTTTCAGTTCAGGATTTCAAACCTCAGGTGGGAACTCTGCACCTCCTTGACCCTCACTCTCAGCTGACAGCTTTTCTGCATACTTCATTAAGAAAACAGAAATGTAACATGGCCACTGGTGCAGGGATAGTCACTGAAGCACTGCTTTGAATTGTTAAAATCAGATGACCATAATGTGGAGAAGAAATTAATGCAGTGTGGTATGTGAACATAATAGAATGTAGTACAATAGTAAAAAGAAATGAACTAAATCTATATAAATCAGCATGGACAAATTAATAAACACAATGTTGAATGATCAAAGCAAGTTCCAGGCTTTAACAAAACAAAAGGAACAGAAATCCTTCATCTTACAACTCTGAGGCCACATTCCCACTTTGCTCTTCTTTCTTCCTGAGCACTAAAGGCTTCCTCTCCCTAAAAGCCAACCTCTCTATTCTCCTACCTGATCATTTCTCCAAGATTTCTCTCCTGAAATCACCTTCTACCTCTCCTGCATCACTGGCCTCTCACTTTCAAGTGGAAAATCCCCAGTGGAGTTGCTCCCTCAGTGAAACTAAACATCTGCTCCCCACATGTCTGCCCAGTCCCACTACAGCCCTTCCCAGCAAACCCTCTCAAGAGTTTTCTACAAGTGCGATCTCCACTTTCTCATTCCTGGCCCCTGCTCAACACCCCACTCTGTCTTCTCCTCACTCCCACTGAAACTAACCTCATTGAGATAGACATGGAATTCTAAGTCACCAAGCCCAATAGATGCCTTACCAGACCTATTAGCAGTGCTCCAAATACTGATGTTTTCTCCCTCATGCTTGCCACCTTTAGCATTATTTTCTCTCAAGGATTCCCTCCTACCACACCACGTGTTACTCCTCATCTCTCCTCCTGGTTTCCTCCTTTGGCTCACCCTGAGGATCAGCCCTGGATCTTGCCTCACTTTACAGATTATATTTATCTACATGTGTTTCAAAATTACCCTTTGCTGATGACTTGCAACTAGATATATTCAGTCAAGACCTCCCCTCTGAGCTTCAGACTTGTGATTCCACTTGTCTAACTGCTGTCTGCACTTGTATTTCAAATGGACAGTTTAAACTAAGGCATGAGGTTGAATTCTGCATCATTCTCCATTGTGTGCTATCACTAACAGAGCTCCTGACCTGACAGTTTCCTGCCCAAACTTTTCCCAATTCCTCTAATAGGTCTTCTGATTTCAGTAATAACAATAACTGGCATGTATTCAATTCAAGCTAAGTGGCAATAAGCAAGCCAGCTACTGCTTAACCTTCTTTAATGCTCATAGCATTCCTATGTCATACATATTTTTACTATTCATAATTTATAGAGGAGAAAACTAAGGCACAGAGAGGTTAACTTTACCAAGGTCAAACAGCTAATAAGAATCTTGGATGAGATTAGGAGCCAAGCATTTAGTTCGAGGGACAATGTTCTTAAGCAATACATTATAGTATTGTTTCCCTGGAAACTATAAAGTTTCATTAATTAGTCTTTTCCCCACATCCTCTGTTTCTCAGTCATCAGTAAATCTGGGTACCTCCAGCTCTAAAGTATATTATGGACCTCTCCATTTCTCTTCATATCCTCTACCACCATTTTGGCCATCTCCTAACATACCCTTGGTTACTTTTTCTACCTCTGAGCCACTCACCATGTTACTTAATACATTTTCATCTGCTGATCACTCAAAAGCCAATAATCTAGAGGCAAGAGCTAGTAGAAAGGAAAGATGCTTTCATCAGAAAAGCCAGCAACCCTAGGGGAAGGTGGCTCATGTCTCAAGATCAGCTGATGATTCTACTCAGCCATGGCAGTTTTTAAAGGTAAAAAGGAGGAAAAAAAATCTCAGTGAATCCTTAAGGCATGAGGTTGGATTTTTGCATCATTCTCCACTGTGTGCACTGAATCTTTCTTCAGGTCTTACTTTGCCTGCATGACCTACCCGCAGGGTACCTAAGGGGTCTCAGTGGAGTAGAGAGCCAGTCATTCTTTAACTCCCTAGCTTTCATCCTTATGTCTTTAAATCTAGGAAAAGAATCAACAGGTTAAGCAAGGTATGATGTGCATTCAGGAGAGCAAAACTCAGGAATTAGGTGAAAGTGCCTAATGATCCCATTCTGGTGAAAGTGCCTAATGATCCCATTCCTATAATAAGGTTAGAGTGGAACAGAAATAGGCATAGAGGTAAAAGAGTTGCTTTCAACCATGGATGAACAAACATATTAAAAAGGGGAAGTTTCTGAAATTTAAAAACCATCAAAGACATCCCCCTGCAGTTAGATAGAAATCTAAGAACCTCACCATGCTCTTCAGGGCCCTGCCTTTCTCTCCAACTTCATCACAAGCCACACTTCCCCAGCTCCCTCATAGAAATTCAACCTTCTTTAATGCTCATAGCATTCCTATGTCATACATATTTTACTATTCATAATTTATAGAGGAGAAAACTAAGGCACAGAGAGGTTAACTTTACCAAGGTCAAACAGCTAATAAGAATCTTGGATGAGATTAGGAGCCAAGCATTTAGTTCGAGGGACAATGTTCTTAAGCAATACATTATAGTATTGTTTCCCTGGAAACTATAAAGTTTCATTAATTAGTCTTTTCCCCACATCCTCTGTTTCTCAGTCATCAGTAAATCTGGGTACCTCCAGCTCTAAAGTATATTATGGACCTCTCCATTTCTCTTCATATCCTCTACCACCATTTTGGCCATCTCCTAACATACCCTTGGTTACTTTTTCTACCTCTGAGCCACTCACCATGTTACTTAATACATTTTCATCTGCTGATCACTCAAAAGCCAATAATCTAGAGGCAAGAGCTAGTAGAAAGGAAAGATGCTTTCATCAGAAAAGCCAGCAACCCTAGGGGAAGGTGGCTCATGTCTCAAGATCAGCTGATGATTCTACTCAGCCATGGCAGTTTTTAAAGGTAAAAAGGAGGAAAAAAAATCTCAGTGAATCCTTAAGGCATGAGGTTGGATTTTTGCATCATTCTCCACTGTGTGCACTGAATCTTTCTTCAGGTCTTACTTTGCCTGCATGACCTACCCGCAGGGTACCAAAGGGGGTCTCAGTGGAGTAGAGAGCCAGTCATTCTTTAACTCCCTAGCTTTCATCCTTATGTCTTTAAATCTAGGAAAAGAATCAACAGGTTAAGCAAGGTATGATGTGCATTCAGGAGAGCAAAACTCAGGAATTAGGTGAAAGTGCCTAATGATCCCATTCTGGTGAAAGTGCCTAATGATCCCATTCCTATAATAAGGTTAGAGTGGAACAGAAATAGGCATAGAGGTAAAAGAGTTGCTTTCAACCATGGATGAACAAACATATTAAAAAGGGGAAGTTTCTGAAATTTAAAAACCATCAAAGACATCCCCCTGCAGTTAGATAGAAATCTAAGAACCTCACCATGCTCTTCAGGGCCCTGCCTTTCTCTCCAACTTCATCACAAGCCACACTTCCCCAGCTCCCAGTTCCTCACCCTCACTGGCCTCCTTTCTTTACCATAAATGCACCATGTTCTCCCTCCTCCCTATGTGGAGTGCCCCATCCACCTGACAGCCTCCTGCCCATCATTCAGATCACTCCTGAGAAAGGGTTCCCCTCCAACACTCTACGTAAATTAAGGTTCCTATTAACACACTACCTGTTTAATTGTTTTTCCATTTTCTTGGTTTGCTAAAAGAAACCTCTTCTCCCAAGAAACTCCATGAGGCCTGAACACCAGTGTTCAGGAGAGCACTCAGCAGAGTTGAGCCCGTCAGTAAATCTAAGTAATTAATATACTCATTCTTAGTTTTTTTAAGGTATCTTAAATGGAGCAGGAATCTCAAATGTTAAGGTTCCATAGTTCCTCAAAGGGAAACTGATTATAGTGAATTCCAAGAAATTTAGAAGTACTCATTCCTAAAAGAACCAAAGTAAAGGAAGGGGAGAAAAAAAATTCCCTGGATAAACAGGAATGTAAATTGTTGAGGGAAACCTAGCTCAGCAGAAAAAATAGAATTTGTGGTTATTACCTTTATGAGCTAATGGTGCATACATGATCCTCTCAACCTGCAAAGTGAGTAAGAAATTCAATTTAATAAAAATCTTTAAAATCCTAGTTAAAAGAACCAAGATTATAATATAGGGATCTATATATATAATGTAGGATCTAATATAGGGATCCTATGGAGAATTATCAATAAAGAGCATAGCATGAAGAAAACACAAATGTATCAACTAAACTGTGAGACCTTCCTTAAAAAAGCGTGAAATCGGGCTTCCCCGGTGGTCCAGTGGATAAGGACACCGCCTTGCAGTGCAAGGGGTGCCAGTTCGATCCCTGGCTTGGGAAGATCCCACGTGCCGCGGAGCGGCTGGACTGATGTATCCAATCACCGAGCCAGAGCTCTGGAGCGCATGCGCCCAGAGTCGGCGCTCTGCGACAACAGACGCCACCAAGACGGGAGGCCCGCAGGAGCCAAAGAGCAAAGACGGATGAAAACAGAGAAATGGAAGAGCAATAGAAGTGCCCCGCCCGCTCCCCTCCCTCCCCAACCCGACCCCCGCCCAAAATAAATAAATAAATAAATCTTTAAAAAAAAAAAAAAAAGCATGAAATCGACTTAGTCCTTAAGGTTTCTGAAATTCTCACTGAAAACAAGAGCATTTGCTGCCATGTATCAAGACCTCCCCTTTAGAGTTTCTAACAGGCAGTGAGAACGCCACTACCGACACGCTGTTCAATGAGAACTTTGTTCAGTGTCATCCTGAGGCCAGTGAATTTGCCAAGACAGCATAAAGACCTAATGTGCTGCTCTGTAGTGGATGCCACATGCCTCGGCCAGCACCCGGGGCTGCCTTGTCTATTCGCTACACGGCAGTCTCTTGTTATGAGGCTGTGTGTTATATAGCACACCCCAAACACTCTGCTTGCACTCATTCACTCACTCATGTATTGATTGAGAAAATACGTCTTGAGAGTCTGAACTATGCAAAGCACTGATCCAAGGGTTGGGGTTCAAACACGGAAAAAAAACAGACAAGGTTCTGAGCTTATACCTCATAGAAGATGATAAGGATAAGTAGGTTAACAACCTAAGAAACCCTGAGGAACATGAAGAAAATAAAACAAGGTAACAAAAAAATGAGTGACTGGAACCCTGTAGGGTGAGTAAGAAATTCAATTTAATAAAAATCTTTAAAATCCTAGTTAAAAGAACCAAGATTATAATATAGGGATCTATATATATAATGTAGGATCTAATATAGGGATCCTATGGAGAATTATCAATAAAGAGCATAGCATGAAGAAAACACAAATGTATCAACTAAACTGTGAGACCTTCCTTAAAAAAGCGTGAAATCGGGCTTCCCCGGTGGTCCAGTGGATAAGGACACCGCCTTGCAGTGCAAGGGGTGCCGGTTCGATCCCTGGCCTGGGAAGATCCCACGTGCCGCAGAGTGGCTGGACTGATGTATCCAATCACCGAGCCGGAGCTCTGGAGCGCATGCGCCCAGAGTCGGCGCTCTGCGACAACAGACGCCCCCAAAGGGACGGGAGGCCCGCAGGAGCCAAAGAGCAAAGACGGATGAAAACAGAGAAATGGAAGAGCAATAGAAGTGCCCGCCCGCTCCCTCCTCCCCAACCCGACCCCCGCCCAAAATAAATAAATAAATAAATCTTTAAAAAAAAAAAAAAAAGCATGAAATCGACTTAGTCCTTAAGGTTTCTGAAATTCTCACTGAAAACAAGAGCATTTGCTGCCATGTATCAAGACCTCCCCTTTAGAGTTTCTAACAGGCAGTGAGAACGCCACTACCGACACGCTGTTCAATGAGAACTTTGTTCAGTGTCATCCTGAGGCCAGTGAATTTGCCAAGACAGCATAAAGACCTAATGTGCTGCTCTGTAGTGGATGCCACATGCCTCGGCCAGCACCCGGGGCTGCCTTGTCTATTCGCTACACGGCAGTCTCTTGTTATGAGGCTGTGTGTTATATAGCACACCCCAAACACTCTGCTTGCACTCATTCACTCACTCATGTATTGATTGAGAAAATACGTCTTGAGAGTCTGAACTATGCAAAGCACTGATCCAAGGGTTGGGGTTCAAACACGGAAAAAAAACAGACAAGGTTCTGAGCTTATACCTCATAGAAGATGATAAGGATAAGTAGGTTAACAACCTAAGAAACCCTGAGGAACATGAAGAAAATAAAACAAGGTAACAAAAAAATGAGTGACTGGAACCCTGTAGGGGTGAGAACTGTGAACAGAGATAGAACAGAAGCTGGGGTGCTTGGAGGTAGCCTTTCTGAAGAGGCTACATTTGATCTGAGGGAGACCCATGCCAGGCAGAACACAGCACCACCAAAGATTCAGGTTCACCTTTGCAAGTCCTTGTAAAATATGGTTTTAGCAAGAGCCTTCTGACTTTAGCAAGAATTGCTAAGTCAGTTTAAACAGAAACCCCTACCATTGATATCTGATCACCTTCAGTATTTGATCATTTTTCTTCCACCACCCCCAGGTGACATCTGATCATCCTGGTCTGTCCTTCATAAAGAATTGTATTAGGTCAGTTTAGCCAGAACTCCCTTTACCCTTGTGTTCCCTCTGAGTAATTTGCCACTTCCACTTTCCCATGCCCCGTCTCTTGCCCCCGACTCTAAAATCCCACTGTATTCAACCCTATACTTAATAAGATGGTCCTGAATGGAGTAGGCACTACTGACATTAACAAGTATTACTGAATATATTTTTGCTTTGCCAGCACAAATGGACAATGGCCCGAGGTCACTGTAATTGACATAGTAAGTGGTGCACAGAGATATCAGGTCTGTGCAGAGGGAGGGTCTGACCCAGATGTTCTCACCCCACTTCTGCACCATGTGTGCATGCACTCTGGCAAGGCAGGCCTAGAGATACTCCTGTGAATTTTGGTTTCTGTTTACAGTGCAGTTTCCACTTGCCTTCCTTTGCAGAGCAGAATGAAGGTCACGCTGGACAGGCTGTGTCACCCACTGAAGCTCCCATCAGAGAGCTATTCCACACGATTCTCTCTCTTGGTTCCTGAAACTGCTGCCTCCACTTTCCCTCTGGCCAGGAAGAGTCATGACTCTATTGAAATTTTATGAGGCTGTGTGTTATATAGCACACCCCAAACACTCTGCTTGCACTCATTCACTCACTCATGTATTGATTGAGAAAATACGTCTTGAGAGTCTGAACTATGCAAAGCACTGATCCAAGGGTTGGGGTTCAAACACGGAAAAAAAACAGACAAGGTTCTGAGCTTATACCTCATAGAAGATGATAAGGATAAGTAGGTTAACAACCTAAGAAACCCTGAGGAACATGAAGAAAATAAAACAAGGTAACAAAAAAATGAGTGACTGGAACCCTGTAGGGGTGAGAACTGTGAACAGAGATAGAACAGAAGCTGGGGTGCTTGGAGGTAGCCTTTCTGAAGAGGCTACATTTGATCTGAGGGAGACCCATGCCAGGCAGAACACAGCACCACCAAAGATTCAGGTTCACCTTTGCAAGTCCTTGTAAAATATGGTTTTAGCAAGAGCCTTCTGACTTTAGCAAGAATTGCTAAGTCAGTTTAAACAGAAACCCCTACCATTGATATCTGATCACCTTCAGTATTTGATCATTTTTCTTCCACCACCCCCAGGTGACATCTGATCATCCTGGTCTGTCCTTCATAAAGAATTGTATTAGGTCAGTTTAGCCAGAACTCCCTTTACCCTTGTGTTCCCTCTGAGTAATTTGCCACTTCCACTTTCCCATGCCCCGTCTCTTGCCCCCGACTCTAAAATCCCACTGTATTCAACCCTATACTTAATAAGATGGTCCTGAATGGAGTAGGCACTACTGACATTAACAAGTATTACTGAATATATTTTTGCTTTGCCAGCACAAATGGACAATGGCCCGAGGTCACTGTAATTGACATAGTAAGTGGTGCACAGAGATATCAGGTCTGTGCAGAGGGAGGTCTGACCCAGATGTTCTCACCCCACTTCTGCACCATGTGTGCATGCACTCTGGCAAGGCAGGCCTAGAGATACTCCTGTGAATTTTGGTTTCTGTTTACAGTGCAGTTTCCACTTGCCTTCCTTTGCAGAGCAGAATGAAGGTCACGCTGGACAGGCTGTGTCACCCACTGAAGCTCCCATCAGAGAGCTATTCCACACGATTCTCTCTCTTGGTTCCTGAAACTGCTGCCTCCACTTTCCCCTCTGGCCAGGAAGAGTCATGACTCTGCACTCTACTATTCCCTGCAGGGAGGCTGCTCTGTCTTTGGCTGCTTTTTCAAAAGTGCTATCTAGCTCCTAGAAAATTTCATCAAACACCCACCCTGTAAGTGATGTTCTCACCAGGACATTGACTGAGAGACGGTAACCTAAAAACACTGCCCAAGGCACTTTCTCTCTCACAGCAGTTACCTCTCACTTCTTCCTCAGCCTTAGTAAGCCACCTGTTAGAAGCTGGCTCCTCTAAGTGGCATGTAACTCCATAAGACATCACTTGGAGACTCTCCAGAAACTTCTGGGTCAATTTAATGTCATACAACTCCTATGATTCAGTTTCTTTGCACAAAGCTTTCCTGAGATCAGAGTTCTCTGGCTGATGCAAGTTGTTCCAGTAAAATGATTCAGGATGGTATTTTAAAAGTGAAAGGCAGTATGGTACAGAGAGAGCACTGGATTTGTAGTTCAACTGTGGGACTCCTGGTGAGTTGATTTCCTCATCTTTAAGACAGTGAACTTACTCATCAACACTTTGAGTAAAAAGGGTGAATGAACCAATCAAGCCACAATGAGCAACTCTACTCCATTCTGAGGAAGAATTTGTCAGTAACAGCCAATCAGTCCAGCTCCAGCATTGAAGTTTTCACTTCATTCATTCTGAGACACAAGCTATAAACAAAACCCAGAAATACCCTCGTTTTGGTCACTTCTTAAAATGACCATGCTCTCAGAAACGTTAAAATACAAAGGTTACTACATCAACCAGTTTGGGCTGCTATAACCAAATACCACAGACTTGAAGGCTTAAATAACAGGTATTCCTTTCTCACAATTCTAGAGGCTGGACATCCAAGATCAAGGTGCAGGTAGATTCAGTACCTAATGAGAGCTCTCTATTTGGCTTGCAGATGGGTGCCTTCTCACTGTGTCCTCACATGGTGGAAAGAGAGCTCCAGTGCACTTCCTCTTCTGGTAAGGGCACCAGCTGTGACCTCATTTAACCTTTAGCATCTTCATACCAGCCCTGTCTCTAAATATAGTCACACTACAGCATTGGGGCTTCAACATATGAATTGGGGGTGCTGAAGGAAAGACACAAACATTCAATTCACAACAGTTACCTTAACCAACTACATGATAATCAGTACTCAAATACTATCTGTTTCTCTCAGGAGCAGGAACACAGAGATTTAGAATTCCATTAGATTCAAAATTCCTTTCCACTGCTATACATAATAGTTTATGTTGAAGATTGTAATCTAAAGCATTAACTTAGGTTTAGTGATCAGTTATATGAACTAGACCCTAATGCTGGGAAGCACTGAAGGCAAAAGGAGGAGGTGGCAGAAGATGAAAAGGATAGATAGCATCACCGACTGAATGGACAAGAATTTGAGCAAACTTCAGGAGATATTGAAGGACAGAGGAGCCTGGTGTGCTGCAGTCCATGGAGCTGTGAAGACTGGGACACAACTTAGCAACTGAACTACAGCAACATATAAAATTGCTTACTTGAAATATATTCACAGAACTGAACCAAAAAGCCAGTCTTCAATTTATGCAACTATGTGATATCTAAAAATCTAACCATCAAATGTTGCCATGACTTTGCTACAACTTTAAGCAAGTAGCAGAAAGCACTGGATTTGTAGTTCAACTGTGGGACTCCTGGTGAGTTGATTTCCTCATCTTTAAGACAGTGAACTTACTCATCAACACTTTGAGTAAAAAGGGTGAATGAACCAATCAAGCCACAATGAGCAACTCTACTCCATTCTGAGGAAGAATTTGTCAGTAACAGCCAATCAGTCCAGCTCCAGCATTGAAGTTTTCACTTCATTCATTCTGAGACACAAGCTATAAACAAAACCCAGAAATACCCTCGTTTTGGTCACTTCTTAAAATGACCATGCTCTCAGAAACGTTAAAATACAAAGGTTACTACATCAACCAGTTTGGGCTGCTATAACCAAATACCACAGACTTGAAGGCTTAAATAACAGGTATTCCTTTCTCACAATTCTAGAGGCTGGACATCCAAGATCAAGGTGCAGGTAGATTCAGTACCTAATGAGAGCTCTCTATTTGGCTTGCAGATGGGTGCCTTCTCACTGTGTCCTCACATGGTGGAAAGAGAGCTCCAGTGCACTTCCTCTTCTGGTAAGGGCACCAGCTGTGACCTCATTTAACCTTTAGCATCTTCATACCAGCCCTGTCTCTAAATATAGTCACACTACAGCATTGGGGCTTCAACATATGAATTGGGGGTGCTGAAGGAAAGACACAAACATTCAATTCACAACAGTTACCTTAACCAACTACATGATAATCAGTACTCAAATACTATCTGTTTCTCTCAGGAGCAGGAACACAGAGATTTAGAATTCCATTAGATTCAAAATTCCTTTCCACTGCTATACATAATAGTTTATGTTGAAGATTGTAATCTAAAGCATTAACTTAGGTTTAGTGATCAGTTATATGAACTAGACCCTAATGCTGGGAAGCACTGAAGGCAAAAGGAGGAGGTGGCAGAAGATGAAAAGGATAGATAGCATCACCGACTGAATGGACAAGAATTTGAGCAAACTTCAGGAGATATTGAAGGACAGAGGAGCCTGGTGTGCTGCAGTCCATGGAGCTGTGAAGACTGGGACACAACTTAGCAACTGAACTACAGCAACATATAAAATTGCTTACTTGAAATATATTCACAGAACTGAACCAAAAAGCCAGTCTTCAATTTATGCAACTATGTGATATCTAAAAATCTAACCATCAAATGTTGCCATGACTTTGCTACAACTTTAAGCAACGATTTTGACCAGTATGACAAGTATTTTTACCACATTTTCCTGTCATTACATTCATGCTTTCATTAGAGATTAAAATTTTTTAACCATTAAAATATGCAATAAACTTTAGAATTTACTTATATAACAGATACTTTATAGTAGTTTTTAAGTTAACCAGATTGACATATTTCAATGTGGAAAAATCTCAAAAACAAGTATGAAATGAAAGGGGAAAAAAATCTATTTCAGAAGGATATATCTGCACTCTTTTCCCCAATCTTCTTTTCCACTTTGAAGAGTACAATCTAAGACAAATGTTACAACAAACACTTTGTGAAATCCAAATGTCATGGGTTTCATGGAGCTATTACTTTTGAATTTTCAAAATAAAAATAAAAATGTTGTAAGAATAACAAAAGCAATATAAATCAAGACAATAATCCAAGTTACAAAAACAGTAAGGTATGCAATCAAAAACTGCATTTGGGAAAAACCCAAAATACCTTCTTAGTACATCACTGCTCAAGGATTATGAATCAAGAATATCAGTCTATTACCTAGTAAGTTTGGAAAAGGATAGCTGAGTAGAGTTTCACAGATTCTTTCTTATGGTCTGCAGGATGTTAATTTCGTTTTGTAACTTCAAGGATGGTGAGGAACTGAGAGTGAATACTGGACAAGATAGAATAGGACATTTCCCAGTTCCCATGCATTTTAGGAATGAATGCCTTTGCCCACAAGTGGATCAGGCCATAGAGTGGAAGTGACATTTGCCAAACACAAATACTTTGGTTGACTTTTTCAACTTTTTGCTGTATTATCTAGCATAGTAGTTTTCAATTTTTTGGTCTCTGAATTGTTTATACTCTGAAAGAATTGTTAAGGACCCCAGAGAGCTTTTGCTTATATGGGTTATACCTATCAATATTTACCCTAATGCAAATGAAATTCACCCATTACATGTCAACATTTTTAAAATGAAAATAACTACATTTTCAAAAACCAATGAGAAGAGTGGCATTGATTCACATTTTTGCAAATCTCACATCTGGTTTAACAGAAGACAGCTGGAATTTCACGTCTGTTTCTGCTTCTGTTACAATATGATGTTTTGGTTGAAACGTGTGATGAAT
The DNA here is from genome assembly GCA_022376925.1 of Tragulus kanchil. Lineage (NCBI taxonomy): Eukaryota > Metazoa > Chordata > Mammalia > Artiodactyla > Tragulidae > Tragulus > Tragulus kanchil. Next base: position 57,690,569 of record JAIOJX010000029.1, on the reverse strand, counting down.
ATCTTCACACAGATATTTTCTTGGAAAAGAGGGACTTTTTCAGGTAACTCTAAGTATTCTCTACTACTACACCAAAACTCAACAAATAAAGTTTTTTTTTTTTTTTAAAGATTTATTTATTTATTTACTTTGGGCAGGGGTCGGGTTGGGGAGGGAGGGGAGTGGGCGGGCCACTTCTATTGGTCTTTCATTTCTCTATTTTCATTTGTCTTCGTTCTTTGGCTCCTGTGGGCCTCCCATCGCGGTGGCGTCTGTCGTTGCAGAGCACCGGCTCTGGGCGCATGCGCTCCAGAGCTCCGGCTCGGTGATTGGACACATCAGTCCAGCTGCTCTGCGGCACATGGGATCTTCCCAGGCCAGGGCTCGAACCGGCGCCCCTTGCACTGCAAGGCGGTGTCCTTACCCACTGGACCACCAGGGGAAGTCCCAAATAAAGGTTTTTACAAATTATTTGTAATGAGCAATCTGAAACAACATCATTGAAATTTTCATACTCTTTAAAATGCACTGGTTTGTAAAATACTTTGAATGGATTGTTAATTCATTCATAATTCTGTAATATACATTGGTCATTTGGAAATGTTTTGTTCCCTGAGGTATGCAGATCTTCACAAAGTTGGCTTATCTCATTACACAATGTCAAGTAATTACATTTGTTAATAGCATCATTGATCTCATGGAGGGCCTCAAGTATATGGAAGCTGTCAAGATCACAGCAACAAATACACATTTTTCAAAATTCTGATTTTTCTTGAAGCTCAAATGTTATCACTGGCAACAAATACTGGCAAATGTTTTTCCTGAAGTAACAAGTTCACTTTGTTCATTTTTCAGAAATCATTTGCCAATAGCTCAAGCCTGAATAACCATGGTTTTTCTGTCACTCATCTTCTCAGGTAAAAATGAAGCTCCAGGGAAAAAGTGACTAGTTCAGCTCACTACTGAATCACACAAGGGCTTTTCCTCAAGACAACCATTGTACTTCATTCAGCTTCAGAGGTGCTTTATGCATATTTGTCACATAGAACATTAAAAGATGTGTATTCACAGGCAAAATTAAATAAAAATGAATAACTTTACTATGTCATCAAAGACATTCTAAAGAGAAATAGAGTTTCTCTTTTGGTGGGAGGTGGCGGTTCTTTTTTCAAATTATAAGTAGATGCCAGTGAAGAATAACCATTAGTACAGTTTGGCACCATTATCAGGATTGATACTAAGGCACTTTTACCCACCATTGCTTTTCGAGCATCAAGAAAAATATCAACAGAGTGGAAAAGGCAAATATTCATATTCTTATAAAAATATTTTGACCTCACAACCTCCTAAAAGAACCTTACTAGCTAGAGTTGCTAGAGTGTGCACATGTTCAATTATATCTGACTCTTTGCAACCTCATGGACTATAGTTCACCAGGCTCCTCTGTTCATGAGATTTCCCAGGCAAGAATTCTGGAGTGGGTTGCCATTTCCTTCTCCAGGGGGTCTTCCCCAACCAGGGATCAAACCCAGGTCTCTTGTATCTGCCTGCATTGTTAGGCACATTCTTTACTACTGGCACTACCTGGGAAGCCTAAAAGCCCCTCAGGAACTCTCATTTACCTGAAGACCCCACTTTGAGAACAGTCAATATAGAAATGATGTAGAACATTAAAAAGATAATTTAGTCTTATATTATTTGAAAAATTAAGCAAAGGTAAATGCGTTTGGCCACTGCAGACCCTTAAAAAACTAACTCATTTGCTTCTGAATGAAAAGAAATTCAAAGCAAAATAAACACACTTCCTTGATTGATTTGTCTATGACAACATAACCTCATTTGGACTTTAACATTTTTCCTGGGTTTTTTTTCCATCTCAAAGGCAAAGACAGTGACATCCGATATTAAGAATTTAATCATAGAGGACTGCCACAGGTGTAAAAAAGAAAATCATGCAACTTAAATTGTCCATTTAGGTGAGTGTCTAAGTAAAAAGTGACTAGTTCAGCTCACTACTGAATCACACAAGGGCTTTTCCTCAAGACAACCATTGTACTTCATTCAGCTTCAGAGGTGCTTTATGCATATTTGTCACATAGAACATTAAAAGATGTGTTTCAAGACAAAGAAGTTGGGCTTTATGCATATTTGTCACATAGAACATTAAAAGATGTGTATTCACAGGCAAAATTAAATAAAAATGAATAACTTTACTATGTCATCAAAGACATTCTAAAGAGAAATAGAGTTTCTCTTTTGGTGGGAGGTGGCGGTTCTTTTTTCAAATTATAAGTAGATGCCAGTGAAGAATAACCATTAGTACAGTTTGGCACCATTATCAGGATTGATACTAAGGCACTTTTACCCACCATTGCTTTTCGAGCATCAAGAAAAATATCAACAGAGTGGAAAAGGCAAATATTCATATTCTTATAAAAATATTTTGACCTCACAACCTCCTAAAAGAACCTTACTAGCTAGAGTTGCTAGAGTGTGCACATGTTCAATTATATCTGACTCTTTGCAACCTCATGGACTATAGTTCACCAGGCTCCTCTGTTCATGAGATTTCCCAGGCAAGAATTCTGGAGTGGGTTGCCATTTCCTTCTCCAGGGGATCCTCCCAACCCAGGATCAGACCCAGGTCTCTTGTATCTGCCTGCATTGTTAGGCACATTCTTTACTACTGGCACTACCTGGGAAGCCTAAAAGCCCCTCAGGAACTCTCATTTACCTGAAGACCCCACTTTGAGAACAGTCAATATAGAAATGATGTAGAACATTAAAAAGATAATTTAGTCTTATATTATTTGAAAAATTAAGCAAAGGTAAATGCGTTTGGCCACTGCAGACCCTTAAAAAACTAACTCATTTGCTTCTGAATGAAAAGAAATTCAAAGCAAAATAAACACACTTCCTTGATTGATTTGTCTATGACAACATAACCTCATTTGGACTTTAACATTTTTCCTGGGTTTTTTTTCCATCTCAAAGGCAAAGACAGTGACATCCGATATTAAGAATTTAATCATAGAGGACTGCCACAGGTGTAAAAAAGAAAATCATGCAACTTAAATTGTCCATTTAGGTGACTTTGTGTCTAAGCTTTTGTAGTTAAGTATCGGCTCAAACATTTATCTATTAATAATACCAACTGTGTGTCAGATATTATAGTATGCACTTTAGTTTTCAAGTTATATCTACCTGTTATAAGAATTTATCAGATATTATCACATTTTATAGCGAAGAAGGTTGAAACACACACAAACGCAGTTACTTTTTAGGAGTTCCATCACATAAGGAACCATTACACAAGTCTTCAAATTGACAGAGCCTTATTTTTTGCCATTGTCCCCCAAAAATGGGTAGTGAAAGTAAGTAACTCAGGTCCTCAGGAAAGCCTCATAATTCCACTACTCTCTCTGCCCAGCTTTCTCACCTTCCCCAGTGGGTGCCACTGCCCATGAGATGAAGCAGCCAATAAAATCAGGGTGACACAATCACAGAGCCAATAGACCGTCAGCAATTACTAGTCTGTATCCAGAAACACTAACTTGTCCAAGAGTAGGGATTTCATGTGAACACAGCAATCCTTAGAAAAAAAAAAGCCACAAAGCCAATTGTGAATGTTAGCTGGGGAATAACATGAACATTAAAAAAGAAAAAAAAAAGACAATGAAGTGAAAAATGTTCCATTATGCCCTCAAAAGGAGAAAGGAGGGCAAACGTATGAAACCAACATCCTAAAATCACTCTTCAGCTTAACACTCATTGTTTGCCTGATAAAAAGTCTTTGCCATCATAAAATGTGTTTCCTAAGACTCAAACCTCATCATCTTCCAAGACAAAAGATCAAAGAGCCTCCTGGTACATTTGGTACTGGGAAATCCTTTCTTCCATTTGTAGGTTCTGCATCAAAACAGATGCAGTGAGAAAAGCCACATCTCAATGTATTCAGGACCTGATGCAGCTGGACACGTCTGGTTGTATGGAGGTATAGCAGATGTCTCTCCTGTCATGGAGAATAATCTGTCTGCCTAGGAAGGTGGAGCCCAATCACAACAGAGGATGATATGTAGAAAAGCATTTTCCTGAAGGACAGAGAACTAATTCATCCTGTTACCTTTCTTCCATCGAAGAAAGCTATGAGAACCTATGCCTAGATCCATTTTCTACACAAAAAGGAAGCATTTTGCAATAAAGCAGGCATTTTGCTATTTTTTAACAAGATATCCATTCTCTTTTTAGAGACACATATATGAGAAGTCAAGACAGGGCAACTTCTACAGGTTCTCTTCTGTTCAGTGAGGCCAAGAAACAAGTCAAAATTATATAAGTACACACCAGTCCTCTGTCGCTGAAAATTCACATGGTTATTCTTGAGGCTTTTCAAGAGTAACATCAAGCAGCCCTACTGGAAATACTATTTAGAGTAAGATTTAGATACAGGGAGCTTTGGTTTCTTTTGTAATCCTGATCTACATGGAGAAGCATTTATGATGACTGCTATATGCAACAGCTTGTTTTATTTCATTCCTTCAATTTTAAAAACCACAGGAATATATCAGAAATGGCAAAATCATGAATAAGTTATTTATTCTAAATGTAACTGGACCTAGGGAGACTTTGCTAATTACTGGTGTGGCAGTGAAGCTGAAATCTGTCAGCCAATAAAATCAGGGTGACACAATCACAGAGCCAATAGACCGTCAGCAATTACTAGTCTGTATCCAGAAACACTAACTTGTCCAAGAGTAGGGATTTCATGTGAACACAGCAATCCTTAGAAAAAAAAAAGCCACAAAGCCAATTGTGAATGTTAGCTGGGGAATAACATGAACATTAAAAAAGAAAAAAAAAAGACAATGAAGTGAAAAATGTTCCATTATGCCCTCAAAAGGAGAAAGGAGGGCAAACGTATGAAACCAACATCCTAAAATCACTCTTCAGCTTAACACTCATTGTTTGCCTGATAAAAAGTCTTTGCCATCATAAAATGTGTTTCCTAAGACTCAAACCTCATCATCTTCCAAGACAAAAGATCAAAGAGCCTCCTGGTACATTTGGTACTGGGAAATCCTTTCTTCCATTTGTAGGTTCTGCATCAAAACAGATGCAGTGAGAAAAGCCACATCTCAATGTATTCAGGACCTGATGCAGCTGGACACGTCTGGTTGTATGGAGGTATAGCAGATGTCTCTCCTGTCATGGAGAATAATCTGTCTGCCTAGGAAGGTGGAGCCCAATCACAACAGAGGATGATATGTAGAAAAGCATTTTCCTGAAGGACAGAGAACTAATTCATCCTGTTACCTTTCTTCCATCGAAGAAAGCTATGAGAACCTATGCCTAGATCCATTTTCTACACAAAAAGGAAGCATTTTGCAATAAAGCAGGCATTTTGCTATTTTTTAACAAGATATCCATTCTCTTTTTAGAGACACATATATGAGAAGTCAAGACAGGGCAACTTCTACAGGTTCTCTTCTGTTCAGTGAGGCCAAGAAACAAGTCAAAATTATATAAGTACACACCAGTCCTCTGTCGCTGAAAATTCACATGGTTATTCTTGAGGCTTTTCAAGAGTAACATCAAGCAGCCCTACTGGAAATACTATTTAGAGTAAGATTTAGATACAGGGAGCTTTGGTTTCTTTTGTAATCCTGATCTACATGGAGAAGCATTTATGATGACTGCTATATGCAACAGCTTGTTTTATTTCATTCCTTCAATTTTAAAAACCACAGGAATATATCAGAAATGGCAAAATCATGAATAAGTTATTTATTCTAAATGTAACTGGACCTAGGGAGACTTTGCTAATTACTGGTGTGGCAGTGAAGCTGAAATCTGTTCATGTCTCATTCAGGCAGTGAATGAGATAAAACACAGTTCTGTGGAGCTGGTCATTCTGGAGGTTTACACATTTGCCTCAATGCAGTAAATGTTGGCATTTTAGGTCTCCTGGAATATCCTGAGGCTGGCCTAATAACACATCTGCTGTGTTTATTTTTGAATGTAAATAGCTCTCAGAAGTATGCTTTGAAAATTAATTTCAGCTGGAATACAATAAACATTAATAAATTCAGATTTTGTCTCTGCTAACAATTACTTCCTGAAATTGTCAAGTGTGGTGGGAAGTCCTAGTTCACAAATACAGTTTGTAGCAATTAAATCCTTTCCAAGCCAAATAGCTCCACACTCAGTGGGTTCCTCTGGGGTGCTGTGGGGGATATCAATATGGAATTTCAGGATTTTTATTACTTTGTGATGAGCACATGAAGAGCAAAGGCACACTTAGGTTAAGGCTGACATGACTGTGAAAACAAAGGAAATTCATCTCTAATAATTGGCTCGAGACAAAAGAATGATGTTACACAATTCTTTGATGAAAATGAATTCTCCATTGATGTGGGCAATGAAAACAACAAAGGGGACACTTCCTACTCCAATGTTCTACATCTCTTTTAAGCATAGCAATGCCTAGATCCATTTTCTACACAAAAAGGAAGCATTTTGCAATAAAGCAGGCATTTTGCTATTTTTTAACAAGATATCCATTCTCTTTTTAGAGACACATATATGAGAAGTCAAGACAGGGCAACTTCTACAGGTTCTCTTCTGTTCAGTGAGGCCAAGAAACAAGTCAAAATTATATAAGTACACACCAGTCCTCTGTCGCTGAAAATTCACATGGTTATTCTTGAGGCTTTTCAAGAGTAACATCAAGCAGCCCTACTGGAAATACTATTTAGAGTAAGATTTAGATACAGGGAGCTTTGGTTTCTTTTGTAATCCTGATCTACATGGAGAAGCATTTATGATGACTGCTATATGCAACAGCTTGTTTTATTTCATTCCTTCAATTTTAAAAACCACAGGAATATATCAGAAATGGCAAAATCATGAATAAGTTATTTATTCTAAATGTAACTGGACCTAGGGAGACTTTGCTAATTACTGGTGTGGCAGTGAAGCTGAAATCTGTTCATGTCTCATTCAGGCAGTGAATGAGATAAAACACAGTTCTGTGGAGCTGGTCATTCTGGAGGTTTACACATTTGCCTCAATGCAGTAAATGTTGGCATTTTAGGTCTCCTGGAATATCCTGAGGCTGGCCTAATAACACATCTGCTGTGTTTATTTTTGAATGTAAATAGCTCTCAGAAGTATGCTTTGAAAATTAATTTCAGCTGGAATACAATAAACATTAATAAATTCAGATTTTGTCTCTGCTAACAATTACTTCCTGAAATTGTCAAGTGTGGTGGGAAGTCCTAGTTCACAAATACAGTTTGTAGCAATTAAATCCTTTCCAAGCCAAATAGCTCCACACTCAGTGGGTTCCTCTGGGGTGCTGTGGGGGATATCAATATGGAATTTCAGGATTTTTATTACTTTGTGATGAGCACATGAAGAGCAAAGGCACACTTAGGTTAAGGCTGACATGACTGTGAAAACAAAGGAAATTCATCTCTAATAATTGGCTCGAGACAAAAGAATGATGTTACACAATTCTTTGATGAAAATGAATTCTCCATTGATGTGGGCAATGAAAACAACAAAGGGGACACTTCCTACTCCAATGTTCTACATCTCTTTTAAGCATAGCAATGAAGGCAGGCACAAGGGCACTTTCTGTGAAAGTCCCAAAATCTGAAATGATGGAGATGCTACGATGGTGTTCTGGCCTACAAGGACACGTTAGGGATGGGATGTTTGTCCTGATGGCTAAAGCGGCCAGACTGAAGCATTCCGCCGGTTCTCTGAACTACAGCCCATCTGTTTACATCTTGCGGTAAAATCACAATGCTGGGAAATGCATGGGTATCCTTAAGACGGTCTGCAAGTAATCATCTCTGGAATGTTTAATTCTGTCTAACCCTTGAGGAGCAGGAAACTAACCTTGTCCTGAGCATCTGGAGACCTCAGTTCATCTTGATCCAGCCAACAGGCCTCAGTCCTTCACCTAGGGATTTTGTGCTCAACTTCAACACCATGAAATGGGAGAACTCACCATCTTATCTCTTCCAGAGGTGCTCACAGTACCTCTTTAAGCTTTTACACCTTCAAATAGGTGACTACAAAGCTAAAATAGCAACAGATGCAGAGACAGGCAGAAGTTTCATACAGACAAGATCATAAGGTGGTTCTCTAACACAAACCAAACTTTATGAGAACAGAATGTGGAAATAAAAAAAAAAAAAGAAACAGGACATTGATGTGGAGACAACTAGGTAACTAGTTGAGTTTTATCACTCGGCGCCTGGATTATAAGCAATGTGAATGACTGGGGAGTGTATGGAGCATCTTTCAGCAGCAGGGATAATGGGAACCAGAACAGGTAAACACAGTGCCTACTTGTTGGCTGAAAAGTGGCTAAGTTATAGTTTTAAAGGTAAAGCCAAAAGTCATTGCATTAAAGAAACTATAAAAAGGTGAAAAGACAATCTTCAGAATGGAGGAAAATAATAGCAAATGTAACAACCAGCAAAGAATTAATTTCCAAAATATATAAGCAGCTCATACAACCAGTGACACTGTGAAAACAAAGGAAATTCATCTCTAATAATTGGCTCGAGACAAAAGAATGATGTTACACAATTCTTTGATGAAAATGAATTCTCCATTGATGTGGGCAATGAAAACAACAAAGGGGACACTTCCTACTCCAATGTTCTACATCTCTTTTAAGCATAGCAATGAAGGCAGGCACAAGGGCACTTTCTGTGAAAGTCCCAAAATCTGAAATGATGGAGATGCTACGATGGTGTTCTGGCCTACAAGGACACGTTAGGGATGGGATGTTTGTCCTGATGGCTAAAGCGGCCAGACTGAAGCATTCCGCCGGTTCTCTGAACTACAGCCCATCTGTTTACATCTTGCGGTAAAATCACAATGCTGGGAAATGCATGGGTATCCTTAAGACGGTCTGCAAGTAATCATCTCTGGAATGTTTAATTCTGTCTAACCCTTGAGGAGCAGGAAACTAACCTTGTCCTGAGCATCTGGAGACCTCAGTTCATCTGGATCCAGCCAACAGGCCTCAGTCCTTCACCTAGGGATTTTGTGCTCAACTTCAACACCATGAAATGGGAGAACTCACCATCTTATCTCTTCCAGAGGTGCTCACAGTACCTCTTTAAGCTTTTACACCTTCAAATAGGTGACTACAAAGCTAAAATAGCAACAGATGCAGAGACAGGCAGAAGTTTCATACAGACAAGATCATAAGGTGGTTCTCTAACACAAACCAAACTTTATGAGAACAGAATGTGGAAATAAAAAAAAAAAAAGAAACAGGACATTGATGTGGAGACAACTAGGTAACTAGTTGAGTTTTATCACTCGGCGCCTGGATTATAAGCAATGTGAATGACTGGGGAGTGTATGGAGCATCTTTCAGCAGCAGGGATAATGGGAACCAGAACAGGTAAACACAGTGCCTACTTGTTGGCTGAAAAGTGGCTAAGTTATAGTTTTAAAGGTAAAGCCAAAAGTCATTGCATTAAAGAAACTATAAAAAGGTGAAAAGACAATCTTCAGAATGGAGGAAAATAATAGCAAATGTAACAACCAGCAAAGAATTAATTTCCAAAATATATAAGCAGCTCATACAACTCAACAGTGAAAACACAAACAACCCAATCAAAAAGCGGGAAAAAGACCTAAACGGGTATCTCTCCAAAGAAGACATACAGATGGCCAAAAAACACGTGGAAAGATGCTCAATGTCACTCATTGTTAGAGAAATGCAAATGAAAAGTACAATGAAATATCACCTCACACCAGTCAGAATGGCCATCATCAAAAAACCTACAGACAATAAATGCTGGAGAGGGTGTGAAGAGAAGCGAACACTCTTGCACTGTTGGTGGGAATGTAAATTGATACAGCCACTGTGGAAGACATTATGGAGATCTCTGAAAAAACTAAAAATAGAAGAATCATATGACCCAGCAATCCTATTACTAGGCATATACCCTGATGAAATCAAAATTGAAAGAGATACATGTACCCCAATGTTCACTGCAGCATTTTTTACAATATCTAGAACATGGAAACAACCTAAATGTCCATCAACAAATGAACAGATAAATAAGCTGTGATATATATATATATATATATATATATATATATATATACACACACACACACACACACACACACACACATACACAATGGAATATTTCTCAGCTGTAAAAAGAAATACATTTGAATCAGTCCTAATGAGGTGGATGAATCTAGAACCTATTATACAATGTGAAGGAAGTCAAAAAGAGAAGGACAAACAGTATACTAACACATATATATATGGAATCTAGAAAGATGGTACTGATAAATGCATATGCGGAGCAGCAATGGAGAAACAGACATAGAGAATAGACTTATGGTCACAGAGGGTAGGGAGGAGTGGATGAGAAGTATGGGAAAAGTTACATAGAAACCTACACTACCATATGTAAAAGAGACAACCATATTAAATATGCTATAAGAAAAATGGAACTTATATGGGGGCTGCAAAACAACCTGGAGGGGTGCAATGGGAAGGAACTGGGAGAGGGGTTCAGGTGGGAGGGGCCAGGTGTATACCTAGGACTGATTTGGATTTATGTATAGCTGTAAACAACAAAGCCATGTAAAAGTAAAATAAAAATAATTATATATATATATATATATATATACATACATATATATATATATAGTCATTGAATTCATGAAAATAGCATGACATCTGTGAGTTTACAAAGTTTTAAACGGTTCAAGGAATATCAGATGAAGAATTATGAGTTAAACCATGTAGGTCCATCCTGAACTAAGCTGAAAATACTCGGTGTGGACAGAATGTGTAGGACTGAGCAGAGACACAGAAAATAGCACTGAAGAAGTGGGAGGACCCAGGAGCAAAGAGGAAACCCAGTTCCTCTGCTCCACTTGAATCTGTTACTTTCATATACATTTTATTCACATTTCAGATACACAAATATAAAATTGTGTGGTGAGTTTTCTGCTTTATTCCATCTCTTCCTCAGAAAAAATGAAATACATTTAGGAGGGGGGTATGCTATGAAAAAAAAAAAAAAAACAGAACAAGAAAACCAGGGCCTTATCTAATTCATTTGCACCACCCACCTATGAGATCTAAAATAAAAACAAAGGTCCCTCTTGCATTGGTTGTTTATAGTTTCTCAGCAGTCCTATCTTAGCTCTTAATCACATTGCTGGGTCAACCCCAAGATCAGAATGCCCAATATGATGTCAGCTTCTATTTTAGAAATGGGTTTGTTAATGACATTCTTATGTTGATCATCATATAGCAGGAACTATATTAATATTTTTCTCTCTCCAGTAGTGTTACACAGATGTCAACTCTAACCCCTATAGAAGGCTGCTACAAGTTAATCTTCATGGAAATATATTAGCAATGCCTGTGAAGTTTTCAGAACTATAAGAAGTATGAAAATTATAATTGGAAAAAAGAAACCTCAAAAAAAATTAGGCTGAACTTGGGATATGTAAAATGATTCAGTTTCAATGACAATAACTGGCCTGCAAAATATTCTAAGACTACATTAGCCTAATGTAAACCAATAATACATACATTAAAAGCTGTCAAGTTATCTAAATACATCAACTCTTTCGAACAAATTGAGCACAGGAAAGCTCTCTGTTTTGGCTGTAAGTGATACCTAAGACTAATATTTCACAATTATGAATCAAATGAATAAAAAAAGCAGTGTGTAAACTGTTACTGATGTTTCCCTTTCAATATAACCTTTCTGCTGTGTTCAGAGAGCAGGAAGACAGATGTTCCCAACCTGCAGGGCTGGAGCAAGCCTGCCTTTTAAGAGCTCGATTGTAAACCGATGAAAGGTGTGTAAACAGATGACAGGGGCAATTACAATGTGGAATTGATTATACTCTCAATTACTAAAAGCACATCACCCACATTATTCTTTTTATGCTGCTCTTTGATGACAAAAACCATGAATAGTTCATCAGGACTACAATATGTTTGTATTTCAAATTTCTCTCCATAAGGGAACATCTGTAGCTGTGGGTGGGACTAGAGACATAGGATGAGCTGGTATGGGTGCTTATAGGAAAAGGAACAATACTTCCATCTCCTATAAGCAGCAGTCACTTTTCAACTTTTGTGAATGCCAAAGAGGAGGATCCACAGACCCCAAACAAAGGGGTTACCATAATGTTAGAGAGAGGCTGAGAAAGGTCAGAGGGAAAGCACAGGGGGGAGTGAGACAAAGTTAAGAAATGTGAACTGGAACAGAATCTGTAAATCAATGATCACCCCTCAAAGATCAATTAATCATGTCTGCCTCAATACACACACGTTAGACGGAGATCTCAGGCCAGTTCTTGTCCCAATTCATTCTCTGCATTTTCAGCTTGTCTTGTGGATGCTAAAGAATCTCCCAAACTAATACTAACAATAGCTGGGATCGGGTCAAAGATGTCAACTCTAACCCCTATAGAAGGCTGCTACAAGTTAATCTTCATGGAAATATATTAGCAATGCCTGTGAAGTTTTCAGAACTATAAGAAGTATGAAAATTATAATTGGAAAAAAGAAACCTCAAAAAAAATTAGGCTGAACTTGGGATATGTAAAATGATTCAGTTTCAATGACAATAACTGGCCTGCAAAATATTCTAAGACTACATTAGCCTAATGTAAACCAATAATACATACATTAAAAGCTGTCAAGTTATCTAAATACATCAACTCTTTCGAACAAATTGAGCACAGGAAAGCTCTCTGTTTTGGCTGTAAGTGATACCTAAGACTAATATTTCACAATTATGAATCAAATGAATAAAAAAAGCAGTGTGTAAACTGTTACTGATGTTTCCCTTTCAATATAACCTTTCTGCTGTGTTCAGAGAGCAGGAAGACAGATGTTCCCCAACCTGCAGGGCTGGAGCAAGCCTGCCTTTTAAGAGCTCGATTGTAAACCGATGAAAGGTGTGTAAACAGATGACAGGGGCAATTACAATGTGGAATTGATTATACTCTCAATTACTAAAAGCACATCACCCACATTATTCTTTTTATGCTGCTCTTTGATGACAAAAACCATGAATAGTTCATCAGGACTACAATATGTTTGTATTTCAAATTTCTCTCCATAAGGGAACATCTGTAGCTGTGGGTGGGACTAGAGACATAGGATGAGCTGGTATGGGTGCTTATAGGAAAAGGAACAATACTTCCATCTCCTATAAGCAGCAGTCACTTTTCAACTTTTGTGAATGCCAAAGAGGAGGATCCACAGACCCCAAACAAAGGGGTTACCATAATGTTAGAGAGAGGCTGAGAAAGGTCAGAGGGAAAGCACAGGGGGGAGTGAGACAAAGTTAAGAAATGTGAACTGGAACAGAATCTGTAAATCAATGATCACCCCTCAAAGATCAATTAATCATGTCTGCCTCAATACACACACGTTAGACGGAGATCTCAGGCCAGTTCTTGTCCCAATTCATTCTCTGCATTTTCAGCTTGTCTTGTGGATGCTAAAGAATCTCCCAAACTAATACTAACAATAGCTGGGATCGCGGTCATAAAGATCTCATGCAGGACTCAGTTCAATTTAGAAATCTCGAGCCTCCAAGCCTCCTAGCCTGGAACAGAACTCTTGGGGTTTAGTCCAAAATGACCCAGCCTCTCACTGGGCCTCATGGTTCACAGTACTCTTCATTGCTCTGCCATACCTAGACCTTGTGCCTGGGCCGAGGGATTTCAAGAATCAAACTAGACAGCAGCCCATCTTTGAGGTCACAAGGAAAGGTTGCCATTCCTCAAGAGGGCTGATCATCTTAAAAATACCTCTCCTCTGCAGATTGTTTGTTTTGTTTTGTGTTTTTACAGATTTTCAATTTTTTATTGTTTTTGCTTTGAAAGGCAACAAAAACAGCTAGCCTGTGACCAACACCAGAGTTGTTAAACAGAAAGATTAATTCTATATTTGGTCTCAAGCGTTGGCAGATGTTTTGGAGAATGGAGTTGGGGGATGTTTAAGAACACTGAGAACTCAAGCTTGTCATGTGCAGATGTGGTAAAACTGGAGTAAGTTCAGAGAAGTGACAAAGATGATTAAAGGGATAAAGAATGGTTTCTGAGGGAAGGCTAAAGGGATTCTTTTTGCCTTTATCCCAAGAAATGAGAAAATAATGATTATTAACTTCAAAGTCTGTTTGCTCTTCATGTCTGCAACAAACCCCATGAATGAAAATAGCTTGAATTAAAAGCAGGAGAGAATTTGATGGTGGAAAAAAATCTTGTCCTTCAGAGGCAAAAGCATGGCAATCAGATTGAGAAGTCTATATTTGTACCCTTCTATGCAGGTTTTAACAAAAGAACATATTACACATTTCTCTAAAAATCTACATCCATTAACAACTTTGTTTTAATGTTATTTTTCTCCTTAGAGCCTAGACTCTGAGGAACAAAAACTGCAAACATGTAAATGTTTCATTTCCCCAACACAAACTCTGCAAGCTCCCACAGTCCAGTTTTAGGACTGCTCCATAAAAGGAAATTCATGGCTCAATCTCAGCTCTCAGTGGACAATATTTTTCTTGATTTTTACTATTTTCAGCACTTCGCAGAGCACATATGGGGAAAAGGAAATGGAGGATTATGGCTAGTCGGGGAGGCTTAAAGTAAAGAGAAATAGGCCAAGATCTGGAAGACAGCCTGTGCCATTGATCTTGTCCACCAACTAATTGAGAACATTCCCAGGCTTTGCAAGGCAATACTCTGTCTAGACTCACAGGATTTAAGAAGCACTCAATAGTTCGACATGAAGCAGTGTGCCTGCTGGATACGGACTCTGGTTAAGCAATAACTCAATCTGCCTTCTGAGTCTGCAGTGTAGAAAAACCTAAGGAAGTTTTTCTTCTGTGTAGAGGCAACTCCATGCCTGCTATTTAAAAATAATAAGTTAGTGTATTTAGGTTACTGCTCATTTAGACTGTTCATTATTTAGCCCCAAAGCATAAATAGTTTGGGGCTTTGTTCTAAACCACCAGGTGCAAACTGGCCTCTTTGTTTTCCCACTCAACCCAAATACTCTTTTTCCTAAGACCCTTCCTTTAAAGACTCATCTTTCCCTGTGGGCCAGATGAGGCTCCAACTATATGTAAAAAGAGCAAAAACCTCTGTTGGTGACCTTCAGGCTGGCTAAAGACCCAGCTAAGACATGTCACCATATGGAGTTTCCATTCCCCTGCGAGAAGCCACAGGGGCATACGCATGGGTGACGTGAATGGAGGTATTCGGACGTAAAAATGTTATTCACATGCAAGAGATCATTGTTATTGTTTCTGGTAATTATTCTGCCTAATAACAAAAGGGAAATAACTGATTCTGACACCCAAGTTTTGCTGTAAATAGGCAGAATGTTGTCATGAATATGCAAAATATTATGATCATTGCCATACCTAACTAATTGCATTTGAAACATGCTGGCCATAAAATAATTAATTAGCAGTGCAGAAAGGCATCATGATACTAGCTATAAATACTAAACATAACTAATTATTTCCATCATGAAATGGTCCTGCCAAGTAATTTATAACAAAACCCGGCAGAAACGGCAGCCCAAGCGCTCTGACAGCGTGGCATTCAATGGCCGTGTCATCCAAGGAAATTCATGGCAATAAGGACAATTTTTCTTGATTTTTACTATTTTCAGCACTTCGAGAGCACATATGGGGAAAAGGAAATGGAGGATTATGGCTAGTCGGGAGGCTTAAAGTAAAGAGAAATAGGCCAAGATCTGGAAGACAGCCTGTGCCATTGATCTTGTCCACCAACTAATTGAGAACATTCCCAGGCTTTGCAAGGCAATACTCTGTCTAGACTCACAGGATTTAAGAAGCACTCAATAGTTCGACATGAAGCAGTGTGCCTGCTGGATACGGACTCTGGTTAAGCAATAACTCAATCTGCCTTCTGAGTCTGCAGTGTAGAAAAACCTAAGGAAGTTTTTCTTCTGTGTAGAGGCAACTCCATGCCTGCTATTTAAAAATAATAAGTTAGTGTATTTAGGTTACTGCTCATTTAGACTGTTCATTATTTAGCCCCAAAGCATAAATAGTTTGGGGCTTTGTTCTAAACCACCAGGTGCAAACTGGCCTCTTTGTTTTCCCACTCAACCCAAATACTCTTTTTCCTAAGACCCTTCCTTTAAAGACTCATCTTTCCCTGTGGGCCAGATGAGGCTCCAACTATATGTAAAAAGAGCAAAAACCTCTGTTGGTGACCTTCAGGCTGGCTAAAGACCCAGCTAAGACATGTCACCATATGGAGTTTCCATTCCCCTGCGAGAAGCCACAGGGGCATACGCATGGGTGACGTGAATGGAGGTATTCGGACGTAAAAATGTTATTCACATGCAAGAGATCATTGTTATTGTTTCTGGTAATTATTCTGCCTAATAACAAAAGGGAAATAACTGATTCTGACACCCAAGTTTTGCTGTAAATAGGCAGAATGTTGTCATGAATATGCAAAATATTATGATCATTGCCATACCTAACTAATTGCATTTGAAACATGCTGGCCATAAAATAATTAATTAGCAGTGCAGAAAGGCATCATGATACTAGCTATAAATACTAAACATAACTAATTATTTCCATCATGAAATGGTCCTGCCAAGTAATTTATAACAAAACCCGGCAGAAACGGCAGCCCAAGCGCTCTGACAGCGTGGCATTCAATGGCCGTGTCATCCAAGGCTTTCTGTTTTGTGATATTGTTGGGATGAGTGGATACCAATTTGAACATAAACTAAAATGAAACTAATCTAGGATTTTCAGTGTTCTTTGAGCTCTGGGGTGATTGTTGTGGAAAATTCAGGCAGACCCTTTTGTTGTTGACATCAAAAGTGGTAGGTCACTCTGGACCTGCGGAGTACATTCTGAGCTCAAGCAAAAATTGATTTCCTTTTTTAAAAAGCAGCTGGCATTACAATGAATAGCCTTCTTTCGATTTTTCTTCTCCAGTGAAGCATTCAGTGAATGCAGCAGGCATAATAGGCTGAAGTAAACAGTGTCAGGTTCTGTTATATCAGAAGCTCTTTTAAACCGAGCAGACAAGCTATCATCAGTGCCTGAAACCCTGCAAATCACAGCAGTCGGAAAATGAGTTTGTTTCCTGACCAGTGTGTTGATGACATTTTGAAGAATGGAAGGAGGCGCTTTGCTAATCACTCTGGCTGCCTCCAGCTCCATTATGATGCCATCTCGTTAATGAGCAAAAATAATGTGCCTGGATGAGGTGGTAATAGAATTAGAGCTTCTGTGAGCTGGACGCAGGAGCCTCGCTCAAGATCATTCTCTGATTTTTTGTGAAACACGAAAGAATCTTGGGATTCATCTCTGAGAATCATTTATCAGAATCCTTCCGCCTCAATTGTTTTCCTCTGGTGGTTTAAAAATCGGAAATTGGCCTACATCATAACAAAGTAACTTGCCCTAGTTTTCGGTCCTTAGAGTGATGACCTCACAACCAACTCAAAGACAGAGGGGTCTGGACTATGACTTTTTTTATTTCTGCTTTTGTTCCCCAACCCTGGAACCCATGCCTCTCCACTCAGTAACTATAAAAGCTGATGGCTGTAAACAAGGATGTGGGTGACACTGACGGAAATGTTAAAATACATTCATTCCTGGGGAATTAGGCTAGTGATGTTTCAGCTGTACACTAAAGAGCTTTGGAAGATCAGCATTAATCCTCTTAAAAATATTTCTACACATATAACTGAATCATTTTGATGTACACCCGAAACTAACACAACATCGTAAATCAACTATATTCCAATATAAAATAAAAATTTAAAAAGAATAACAAATACATCACCCTTATATATAAAAAGGAGATATTTATCCTGTAAGTACATAGTCTGCTCACCTCTGGAGCAGTAATAGTGAGGTTAGGGCCCACTCAACCGACCTTCTTGCCATCCTGGGGACAGGAGGAGAGCCAAGAGCCTTCAGAGAGCCCCTGGAATTCAGTGTGAGTGCCATTCACACCCAGCCAAGGAAGCTTTCTCCTGAACGCTCCTGCCCACCACTCTCAGGATGAGAGGCAGCCACTGGGATGGGAGGGACTCCTGAGGCACCCCGATGGGTAAGTGCCCAAAGGGAAGCAGGGAAAATAAGTACTTGCTGTGTGGTGCTTGGGACCCCTTCTTCCTCATCCCTGCTAGAATCAAAAAGCTTTTTCTGCCAGGAGGGTATTTCTAAGCAGTCACACCTCTAAATAGAAAGTAATTACCGAGGAAATTAACTTCACAGCTAAAGATTGTGTTGTCATGATAATTTAAGAGTGGGAAGGTTGTTTTCTGAGCAATCCCTAATCTTTTTTTCTTCTCTCCTTTTTGGTTATCACTTAATGGTATTCATTAAAACCGATAACAGAAATTGCTTCTCTTTAAATTTCCTACTGAGGCTAGATTCAGTTGAGTTAGACTTTCCTTGAAACAATACATTAGTGTCATGGCCAATTGACTTCTGCTGTAAAAGAAATAAATCTCCTGTGTGACTCTGTTGCTTGCATCTGGAAATGGTTAAAAATGTGCAGTCTGTCAGTCCATTGTTTAAAGAACAACCTGGGTTTCCTTGTCCCCTAATCTCTGTGGACCTGTCACCACTCTGTGCCCTGCTGTATATGAACTTATAACAGGCCTTCTTTCAGCTCAAAGCAATATTTACCTTAGGAGATAGTTCCTGCTTAGAACACAGTAAAGGTTTACCTTCCACCATGGGCCCATGGGTCACTGCTCTTTCACTCACACATCCCCTGTGTCCCCGCGGATCAACACAGAAGCTTCCCAGAGAGGCCAGACCATTTTCCCCACAAGGCATTCAAACTAAAGATTCAGGAGGTGCTAACAAAATTATAGCAAACATTGATGTCCTTGGAAATCATGTTTCATCTTCAAGCCATTAATACAGAAAACAGTATCCTATGTCTTTACTTTTAAAATACTAAGCATAATTTTTAGACTTTGAATGCATGCTCAACCGACCTTCTTGCCATCCTGGGGACAGGAGGAGAGCCAAGAGCCTTCAGAGAGCCCTGGAATTCAGTGTGAGTGCCATTCACACCCAGCCAAGGAAGCTTTCTCCTGAACGCTCCTGCCCACCACTCTCAGGATGAGAGGCAGCCACTGGGATGGGAGGGACTCCTGAGGCACCCCGATGGGTAAGTGCCCAAAGGGAAGCAGGGAAAATAAGTACTTGCTGTGTGGTGCTTGGGACCCCTTCTTCCTCATCCCTGCTAGAATCAAAAAGCTTTTTCTGCCAGGAGGGTATTTCTAAGCAGTCACACCTCTAAATAGAAAGTAATTACCGAGGAAATTAACTTCACAGCTAAAGATTGTGTTGTCATGATAATTTAAGAGTGGGAAGGTTGTTTTCTGAGCAATCCCTAATCTTTTTCTTCTCCCCTTTTTTGGTTATCACTTAATGGTATTCATTAAAACCGATAACAGAAATTGCTTCTCTTTAAATTTCCTACTGAGGCTAGATTCAGTTGAGTTAGACTTTCCTTGAAACAATACATTAGTGTCATGGCCAATTGACTTCTGCTGTAAAAGAAATAAATCTCCTGTGTGACTCTGTTGCTTGCATCTGGAAATGGTTAAAAATGTGCAGTCTGTCAGTCCATTGTTTAAAGAACAACCTGGGTTTCCTTGTCCCCTAATCTCTGTGGACCTGTCACCACTCTGTGCCCTGCTGTATATGAACTTATAACAGGCCTTCTTTCAGCTCAAAGCAATATTTACCTTAGGAGATAGTTCCTGCTTAGAACACAGTAAAGGTTTACCTTCCACCATGGGCCCATGGGTCACTGCTCTTTCACTCACACATCCCCTGTGTCCCCGCGGATCAACACAGAAGCTTCCCAGAGAGGCCAGACCATTTTCCCCACAAGGCATTCAAACTAAAGATTCAGGAGGTGCTAACAAAATTATAGCAAACATTGATGTCCTTGGAAATCATGTTTCATCTTCAAGCCATTAATACAGAAAACAGTATCCTATGTCTTTACTTTTAAAATACTAAGCATAATTTTTAGATTCATTAGGTAGAGCCCCCAGACATGCGTGCATGCTCAGTTGCTTAGTCATGTCCAACTCTTTAAGACACCATGGACTGTAACCTGACAGGCTCCACTGTCCATGGGATTTTTCAGGCAAGAAAACTGGAGAGGGTTGTCATTTCCTCCTCCAGGGGGTCTTCCTGACCAAGGAAATTAAATCTGTGTTTCAGTGCTTCCTACATAGGCAGCTGGATCCTTTACCATTGTGACACCTGGGAAGCCAGATCCCCCAGACAGATGACATCATGTATGCCCTTCACCAGATATCCTCAAGGAGGAGGCTGCATTGAAAACAAAAGTGGCATACAGTGTATAAAAAATGGTAACGCTACTGTTGGTCTTGTCTACATTCTTATCAGCCTAGTGACTGTGTGACTGAATACTTGAGTCTTAATCTGTGATATTGAAGGCTACAACCCAACAGAGAATCCTGGCCTGAAAGTAAACTTCTAGGTACACTCTCAGAGTGTGGTTGAGCCCCTACTATGTACAAAACCTTCCAATCACTTGATACCCATATTACTTCATTTAATCTTTGTTTCTTATGAGTAGGAAAATTCCTGGAATTTCTCTTATTATTGTCTCTACTTTAGAATTGAGGAAATTAAGACTTGCAGAGGTTAAAGTCAGTCAGTGAGTGATAGGGAGGATCAAGATCTCAGTCCTGGTGTTTTGGTCTCCTGGAATGAACATATGTCCATATACTTGGTGTCTGTTTGAATTTGGCACTTGGAAATTCTCTTATTTGATATCATTATAACAGGCCTTCTTTCAGCTCAAAGCAATATTTACCTTAGGAGATAGTTCCTGCTTAGAACACAGTAAAGGTTTACCTTCCACCATGGGCCCATGGGTCACTGCTCTTTCACTCACACATCCCCTGTGTCCCGCGGATCAACACAGAAGCTTCCCAGAGAGGCCAGACCATTTTCCCCACAAGGCATTCAAACTAAAGATTCAGGAGGTGCTAACAAAATTATAGCAAACATTGATGTCCTTGGAAATCATGTTTCATCTTCAAGCCATTAATACAGAAAACAGTATCCTATGTCTTTACTTTTAAAATACTAAGCATAATTTTTAGATTCATTAGGTAGAGCCCCCAGACATGCGTGCATGCTCAGTTGCTTAGTCATGTCCAACTCTTTAAGACACCATGGACTGTAACCTGACAGGCTCCACTGTCCATGGGATTTTTCAGGCAAGAAAACTGGAGAGGGTTGTCATTTCCTCCTCCAGGGGGTCTTCCTGACCAAGGAAATTAAATCTGTGTTTCAGTGCTTCCTACATAGGCAGCTGGATCCTTTACCATTGTGACACCTGGGAAGCCAGATCCCCCAGACAGATGACATCATGTATGCCCTTCACCAGATATCCTCAAGGAGGGAGGCTGCATTGAAAACAAAAGTGGCATACAGTGTATAAAAAATGGTAACGCTACTGTTGGTCTTGTCTACATTCTTATCAGCCTAGTGACTGTGTGACTGAATACTTGAGTCTTAATCTGTGATATTGAAGGCTACAACCCAACAGAGAATCCTGGCCTGAAAGTAAACTTCTAGGTACACTCTCAGAGTGTGGTTGAGCCCCTACTATGTACAAAACCTTCCAATCACTTGATACCCATATTACTTCATTTAATCTTTGTTTCTTATGAGTAGGAAAATTCCTGGAATTTCTCTTATTATTGTCTCTACTTTAGAATTGAGGAAATTAAGACTTGCAGAGGTTAAAGTCAGTCAGTGAGTGATAGGGAGGATCAAGATCTCAGTCCTGGTGTTTTGGTCTCCTGGAATGAACATATGTCCATATACTTGGTGTCTGTTTGATCTGACCACTGTGCGGTCTGGCATCAGTTTGGGAAAAGATACTATTGTGACTTTTCTACTAGGTAATACTTTCAGCAAATATCATTATAACTGAGAGATATGAATGAACATGACAAAAATAGGACAATGGAGAGTGGAAAGGGAACAAACCTTTGATGAATCTGTTGCATATACACACACAGCAGCCTTTCAAGGTGGGCATTTTTATCTGCCTTTTATAAATGAAGAAGCTAACGTTCAGAGAAGCTAATGATTTGCTAATATCATACAACTCAAGTATCAGGGAGCTTGACTCAAACTGAGATCTGGTTTGTCTCAAATTTCATTCTGAAACTTGGGTTAGGATGAGAACATCAAATCTGTGGAGTCTGATTATGTGAATCAATGAACAGAACTGTCCCAAAGGCAGTGCTAAAACTGTTGTAAATTCAACATTTAAAGAGACATCATTTTAAAGCTTTGCTTTCAAAGTCTTCCAAAGAAAAGAGAAGGAAGTAACCTTAAAAGCATTGGTCTCAATTCCTACAGTATAAAACAGGATAAAGATGTTGGATTTCCCCATGAGATGGTTTGAGGTTTCATGTAAACCATGATGTCATTCTGCTAGATAACACAGAATTTAAGCCAACCAGGAAGTACAGTGATAAAATTTGGGAATGAACTATACAGTTAAACCTTTCACTGTGGGATTTCTCACTTTTCAAGGTCAGAGTGCCCTCTGACATTGCCCTGCCTTTTCTGCAAGTTAAGCAAATCTGCAAGGGTTGGCTAGCTCCTCATTGGAACTTCTTTTTCCCTTTGTTATTAGAACATTTCTCCAGAACAAAGTCAGTGTCAGATGCAAAAATGATATAATGCTCAGCTCTGCAGAAACAGACAGGAGTGCTGTGGAATACATATCAAGCAGATATCACAGTAGGCCAACAAGCATCACATGAATACATGAGATGAATAAATAGTGAATACATTTTCATTTAATCTTTGTTTCTTATGAGTAGGAAAATTCCTGGAATTTCTCTTATTATTGTCTCTACTTTAGAATTGAGGAAATTAAGACTTGCAGAGGTTAAAGTCAGTCAGTGAGTGATAGGGAGGATCAAGATCTCAGTCCTGGTGTTTTGGTCTCCTGGAATGAACATATGTCCATATACTTGGTGTCTGTTTGATCTGACCACTGTGCGGTCTGGCATCAGTTTGGGAAAAGATACTATTGTGACTTTTCTACTAGGTAATACTTTCAGCAAATATCATTATAACTGAGAGATATGAATGAACATGACAAAAATAGGACAATGGAGAGTGGAAAGGGAACAAACCTTTGATGAATCTGTTGCATATACACACACAGCAGCCTTTCAAGGTGGGCATTTTTATCTGCCTTTTATAAATGAAGAAGCTAACGTTCAGAGAAGCTAATGATTTGCTAATATCATACAACTCAAGTATCAGGGAGCTTGACTCAAACTGAGATCTGGTTTGTCTCAAATTTCATTCTGAAACTTGGGTTAGGATGAGAACATCAAATCTGTGGAGTCTGATTATGTGAATCAATGAACAGAACTGTCCCAAAGGCAGTGCTAAAACTGTTGTAAATTCAACATTTAAAGAGACATCATTTTAAAGCTTTGCTTTCAAAGTCTTCCAAAGAAAAGAGAAGGAAGTAACCTTAAAAGCATTGGTCTCAATTCCTACAGTATAAAACAGGATAAAGATGTTGGATTTCCCCATGAGATGGTTTGAGGTTTCATGTAAACCATGATGTCATTCTGCTAGATAACACAGAATTTAAGCCAACCAGGAAGTACAGTGATAAAATTTGGGAATGAACTATACAGTTAAACCTTTCACTGTGGGATTTCTCACTTTTCAAGGTCAGAGTGCCCTCTGACATTGCCCTGCCTTTTCTGCAAGTTAAGCAAATCTGCAAGGGTTGGCTAGCTCCTCATTGGAACTTCTTTTTCCCTTTGTTATTAGAACATTTCTCCAGAACAAAGTCAGTGTCAGATGCAAAAATGATATAATGCTCAGCTCTGCAGAAACAGACAGGAGTGCTGTGGAATACATATCAAGCAGATATCACAGTAGGCCAACAAGCATCACATGAATACATGAGATGAATAAATAGTGAATAGCATTTTGCATTTATAAGTTGCTTTTTACTGATGCAGTAAATGGTCACATGACCTTGAATATAGTCCTTAGGATTGCAGTGGAGCCAGCCTGGATAGCAATCCAAAAATACTGCAGCCCTAGAGAGACAGAAAAGTGCTCAAATTGATCAATGCCTCTGGTAGAATTCATAAAAGTTTTACCTAAGAAGAAATACCTATTTCAGTCTCAATATTATATGTAAAAGTTCATGTCAAATGTCCAAACTAGCCATATTACCAAAATGGAGAGTTGACTTAGTCATGAATTGCATACTTTTCTCTTATCATTGGTCGCAAGTATTATCTCTCACATCCAGCTGATAGTCACTAAGGAAGCTGTAAAAAGCTACCAAACTTCAAAATCTAGAATGCCTAGCAGCAAGGAACAAGATTTTGACATGTATACTTGTGCTATTCATAGCAATTGGTTTCACAAATGCACTAACTCTGAAAATAAATAAATAAAATCTAGACATAGTTGTCTCCAGTTTGAAAAGCATGCAACATTTTAAACACATTATGGCTGTTGTGGTCACAAGTATACCTACTATGGAATCAACATAGCTGGAAGGTGAATTCATAAACTAATGTGACAAAAGTCTACTAGCATGAGCAATGTTACATCTTGTTCAAATAAATTTTATTAGCACATATGCCCTCTACAGTGGCAGAAAAACTGTTATGGTGACTGTACATTCTGCCTTGAATTAGTAAGAATGAATGGTTGATGTCTTACCACTTTAAGAACAAACTCTTTCATTTTCTTTTTTTTGTGATCAGGTTTTTCACTCATTTGTACTAACCTAAGTGCATGCAAGAAAACTTAATCACAAAAGAATTACATTAGGTCTTATTCGGAGAGCCCAATGAGGCCGATTCTAGGGAAGAGCTGCTTCCTCTTATAGAAAACTCAATCTTATTTTAATTTTTAAAGAGTAGTCCTACTGGGCCGTAGCCTATTGAATCACCATTGTGTGTGTGTGAATTTCTTGCCTTAAGAGTTACACACTAGGGAGTCTGGGGGTTGAAGTTTGTTTATTTGCAGTGCAAGTACTGCCAGTAATAGCATCCCTATTGAGTCCTCCAAGTTCTTGCTCCTCCTCTCTCTGGTGCATGACCTCTAGAGAGAAGAAAGAGGGTTAAACCCTCGGCCATTATGTAGTCCTTAGGATTGCAGTGGAGCCAGCCTGGATAGCAATCCAAAAATACTGCAGCCCTAGAGAGACAGAAAAGTGCTCAAATTGATCAATGCCTCTGGTAGAATTCATAAAAGTTTTACCTAAGAAGAAATACCTATTTCAGTCTCAATATTATATGTAAAAGTTCATGTCAAATGTCCAAACTAGCCATATTACCAAAATGGAGAGTTGACTTAGTCATGAATTGCATACTTTTCTCTTATCATTGGTCGCAAGTATTATCTCTCACATCCAGCTGATAGTCACTAAGGAAGCTGTAAAAAGCTACCAAACTTCAAAATCTAGAATGCCTAGCAGCAAGGAACAAGATTTTGACATGTATACTTGTGCTATTCATAGCAATTGGTTTCACAAATGCACTAACTCTGAAAATAAATAAATAAAATCTAGACATAGTTGTCTCCAGTTTGAAAAGCATGCAACATTTTAAACACATTATGGCTGTTGTGGTCACAAGTATACCTACTATGGAATCAACATAGCTGGAAGGTGAATTCATAAACTAATGTGACAAAAGTCTACTAGCATGAGCAATGTTACATCTTGTTCAAATAAATTTTATTAGCACATATGCCCTCTACAGTGGCAGAAAAACTGTTATGGTGACTGTACATTCTGCCTTGAATTAGTAAGAATGAATGGTTGATGTCTTACCACTTTAAGAACAAACTCTTTCATTTTCTTTTTTTTGTGATCAGGTTTTTCACTCATTTGTACTAACCTAAGTGCATGCAAGAAAACTTAATCACAAAAGAATTACATTAGGTCTTATTCGGAGAGCCCAATGAGGCCGATTCTAGGGAAGAGCTGCTTCCTCTTATAGAAAACTCAATCTTATTTTAATTTTTAAAGAGTAGTCCTACTGGGCCGTAGCCTATTGAATCACCATTGTGTGTGTGTGAATTTCTTGCCTTAAGAGTTACACACTAGGGAGTCTGGGGGTTGAAGTTTGTTTATTTGCAGTGCAAGTACTGCCAGTAATAGCATCCCTATTGAGTCCTCCAAGTTCTTGCTCCTCCTCTCTCTGGTGCATGACCTCTAGAGAGAAGAAAGAGGGTTAAACCCTCGGCCATTATGTAGTCTCTAAACTTAACATCCCATTTGGAATGCAAAGCTACAAATTCCAATCCCTGGATGCCCACTCCAAAAGGCTTTTGAAATGCAACTTTGTTTTTCTAGATTGAGGCGTCCCTGCCTTTTATGATGGAGGTGATGGATAATGCAGACCTACAGAAATTAATTAGTATAATTCACTTGAAGGTTTATTGCTAATATCATTATAATTCATTCCCACAGGAGTCATTTGATTATTGCCTTTCTTGCCAATAAGAATTAAAACAGCTAGTTACTAGTTGCAGACCATTAATCCATTCAGTCTTTGCTATCATACAGGAATGTTGTGTGGAGGACATCAGGACCCTGACATTTCCCCGTGGCCCCTCTTCTCTTCCTGCATAGAGACGCTTCCTAGAGTACCCATGAGCCTAACACCAAAGACACTCAGGTCATAGAGAGAGGGTGTACTAGATTTCCTGCAATAAACCAGCAATAGGGAATATTCAGGAAGGGCTTTCTTTCCTATCCCTCTGTGTATCTTAGGAGAATAAGAGAGCTGTTAAATCTGAATTATTCTCAACACCATTGCAGCTGAGCTATATGTAATGCAGCATGCCTACAGCAGGCAATTTACAACTATATGAATAAACCCATTAATTACTTAACTGCTAAACACACCACTGTCCAGCAGGAACAGCTTCTGATGACCCTCTTGAACTTGTCTTTTACGAGACCATTTCAGAATCTATTACCAATATCTATGCAATTTTTCGAAAGTATGTCATCACTGCAACCTATGAAAATTTTGATAAGCCCCACATTATTTGTACATGTGAGAAAGAACTCTGGGCCTGTAAAAGTCAGAAGGGTGTTTTATCAAATTAAACTGGATCTACTGATTCTACCCAGGCAACAGTAGTGAAGGAGAAAAGCTGAATGAAGGTGGAAACTGGAAAAAATGACACATGATAATAGCATAAACCATTAATAAGTAGTTACTATTTAACTTGTTTTTTTTTTTTTTTTTCCTGTCTCTGACTGGCCCATTTAGGTCACTGACATTTGCATTACTTCTTTTAGTCCAGTATGTCTGTAGAGCTAGTCAGGGTATAAATTATTCTCAGGTTAAGTTTTGCCAAACTCTTTTACTTTGCTTTTCTTTTGCTTTAAAATAATTCTCTAAGTTGATATATATTCCCTTTAGAGTTTCATGAAAAAATTATTTTTTAATTTATTTTTATTTGACTTTTACAGAGTTTTGTTTACTGCTACACATAAACCCAAATCAGTCATAGGTATACACTTGACCCCTCCCTCCTGAGCCTCCCTCTCATCTCCTCCCCCATCCCACCCCTCTAGGTTGTTACAGAGCCCCTGCGTAGTTTCCCTTAGTCTTATAGCACATTCACTTGGGTTATCTCTTTTACATATGGTAATGTAAGTTACCATGTTACTCTTTCCATACCTCTGGTCCACTCCTCCCTCCCCAAAAAGTCCACAGGTCTGTTTTCTATGTCTGATTCTCCTCTGCTGCTCTGCATATGCATTTATTAGTGCTATCTTTCTAGATTTCATATGTATATGTTAGTATACTATATTTATCCTTCTCTTTCTGACTTACTTCACTTTGTATGATACATTCTAAGCTCATCCACCTCATTAGAACTGACTCAAATGCATTTATTTTTATGGCTGAGAAATATTCCATTGTATATATGTACCACAGCTTCTTTATCTATTCATTCGTTGATGGACATCTAGGTTGCTTCCATGTTCTAGCTATTGCAAAAATCATGAAAAAATTTTTATCTGTATATGAGCCTTTCTTGCACAGGAAGTCTAGTACAGTCAGCCCAAGGGTAACTCTTGAGTTTGTACACAATCACTAATGTTAAATTCAATCAGTAATGTTAAATTCAAATGAGATGATCAAAGGTAGCTTGGGAAAAATGACATAAAAGTCTGTTTCTGGAAAAACTAAACTACTGTTCATACCTATAAATATTTATGTGTTTACTACCCCAACAACCAATAGCTATAGCTTCTGAGAGAATTACCTTATGGAAGGGAAAAGAAAAGAAAATCAAGAACTGTTCTAGGAAAATCTGTAAAAGATTGAGGCTTAGAAGGGTACATCTAAAATTGTTGTTAGCTTCCAAGTTAAAAAAAAAAAACTGGGGGGTGAACATTAAGCCCACATTGATCCCAAATCACTTTGCACTAGATCTAAAATATTTTAAAAGGCATAAATGTGCTGCCATAATCACTAGTATTGGCACATGGAAACTAGCATTCCAGTCTTGACTCTACCACTAAGCAGATTCATGGTTGCAAGTACCTCATCTGAAGGCAAATCTGTTTTTCACAAATAAAAAGCAGGCAAATAAAAGCCTGAGCTACATTTAGTGACTGGAGAAATCTATATAGCACAATGATCCTTCACCTATTTAAAACAGTGTCAATTATAATTTAACAAAAAATAAAAGCAAATAAAATAAGATGGAAAGATTCACATGTGAAGCAACAGTTATAAAGTAGAAGTGTGCTCTAAAACCCTTCACAGAAAAGAACTGGTTTTATGTCACTGGTTTTTGTCATAGCTAAACACTTGTACACTGTAATACAGAAATAAAGCAACTCAATTACATTTGAATTCCAAAGCTATTCCTAATAGACTTCTACTGTATTTGACCATGAGTTCTTTACATTCTGTATTTTTTCAGTCCTTTCAGAATGAGGCAGGAGGAGTAGTAGGAAAAAGGATAGCCCTGGACTTAGGCAGACACATGTTCAAATCCCAAGTCTGCAGCTTATGAGCTGGGTGTCCCTGGAGAAGGACATCATTTCTTCGACCCTCATTTTCCTCATCCGTGAATGAGGATAGCATTAGTATTTACTTTATAGAAGCACTTATAAAGAATTATAGAAAAATTATATATTCAAGGCACACTTGTACAACCCAGCCATGTAGTCCTTAACAGAGAGAGCTGTTATTAATAAAATCAGGGAAATATTAAGGGAGGCTTTAGTAACCAAAGAGAAAAATCAATCGCTGCATTGGTTTAAGGCAGAAAATACTTCTTCCCAAGCATGATGAATTCCACTTTCTAAGATCAAACTAAGGTTTTTTGACTAATAAAGTTTCTGTGAACATATTGAAATGATAATCTCTACAAAACTGATCTTTTTTTTTTTATTATTTTTTGGCCTCTTTTATTGGTCCTTCATTTATTTATTTTCATCCATCTTAATTCTTTGACCTGTGTGGGCTTCCCATTCCAGTGGCCTCTCTCATTGCAGAGCAGCAGCTCTGGGCACACGCGCTCCAGAGCTCTGGCTTGTAATTGGGCACACATGTCCAGCTGCTCCACGGCACGTGGGATCTTCCCAGGCCAGGGATCGAACCGGTGCCCCTTGCACTGCAAGGCAGACTGTTTACCCACTTGACAACCAGGTAAGTCCTGATCTTTTTAACTTAGTATAAACAAAGCTATTTTAAACAACTTAACTTAAAAAAAAAAAAAAAAAAAGAAGAAGAAAGGTAATGTGTTTCCTCCTCACCCAGTTTGTTTTACTATGAAAATGGGATGTCCATCATAGACATAACATTCTAAGAAATCAGATTTCACAGAAACCTGCTTTATTGTGTTACTCAGGTTTTACAAGGGGTTGAGTATAATAGCTCTGTGCCTGAAACTCACCTTGCATCTCATTTGAAGAAAAATGAAAACAAATAAACAAATTAATAAAATAGAATATGAAGTAA
Source organism: Tragulus kanchil (assembly GCA_022376925.1). Lineage (NCBI taxonomy): Eukaryota > Metazoa > Chordata > Mammalia > Artiodactyla > Tragulidae > Tragulus > Tragulus kanchil. Next base: position 57,660,457 of record JAIOJX010000029.1, on the reverse strand, counting down.
CTAGCATGAGAACAGAGTTAGTAATGTTCTGTAACATTAGAGGATAACACTATACGCACTGAAGCCAGTCAATCCTACTGAAGCGACCTTTGAATTTTCTGGACTCCAATTTCCTCATCTCACAGAGCTGTTGGATGGATTAATGAGACAGCACACAAACTATGCCTGAAGTTTTGCCTAATTTTTGGAACCACGGTAACCACAGTGGTACTCAAACTGGAGCTTTATGGAAATTGGAATTAGTCTCCAGAGTCCCTGAGGGCCTTCAGGACTCTGAATTTGTTATCCACTGTTGCATAACAGAGTGCCTCAAAACTCAGTGCTAATCATTAATTACCTCACAGGTTCTGCAGGTCATGAATTTGGGGATGATGCATACAAGTGGTTCTCAGGAAGGTTGCGGCCATCCTGACCCCGTCATGATGCAGGAGGCCCGGGTTCTAAGAAGACTCCCTCACGAGGGCTGACAAGCGGGTGCTGCTTGTGGGTGGCAGGAGGCATCAGTCTCTTGTCATGTAAAATGCCTCTAGGGACACATGAGTATCAGCTTCTCTCAGAGCAACTGATTCTAGAGAAAGCAAGCAGTGCTATAAACAGCAAGCAACAGTGGCAAGTCTCACATGTCACAGAGCATCGTTTCCATCAGTTCTGTATGTCATGTAGAGCATTTCTTCCATAGTGTGGAACTGTTGTTATTGTTCGGTTGCTGAGTTGTGTCTGACCCTTCGTGACCTCATGGACTGCAGCACGCCAGTCACCCCTATTCTCCACTGTCTCCTGAGTTTGCTCAAATTCATTTCCACTGAGTTGGCAATGCAGTCTAACCATCTCTTCATCTGCTGCCCCCTTCTTTTCCCCTCGATCTTTCCCAGCATCAGTCTTTTCCAATGAGTCAGCTCTTCACATCAGGTGGCCAAAGTATTGGAGCTTCAGCAACATCCTTCCAATGTACACAGCATCCTTCCAGTATAGAGACGACTACCCAGAAAATATGGTTACCAGGATGCTGGATCATTGGGGTCACTGCACTAGTACTGTTTTTGGAATGGGACTCAAATTCCTTTTTGAGGAGTTGGCAGTTCCTTCTAACAAAAAGAAAGAATATCTCCCTTTAAATTTCCTAGCCTTGAAACATACAGTTTTTTCAATGATGTACTACATAAGCAATTGGCTTATGTTTAGGAAATCTGTTGTATGAAAAGCACATATCGTTAAAATACTAAATTCACACTTAATGTGGTGAGATGTTCACCCTGCAGGAGGCCCTGGATACCTGAGCTTTCATCTTCCCATCTCTGGAACTTGCTAGCATAGTCACTTGTAGAATGGAATAGCAGGAGGCAGGATTCACTCGATTTAAAATGCTCTCCTCTCACTGTCCATTCACACTCCTCACTCCAGTCTTTTGAATCAGTATTTGATGCTAAAGGGTCAGAAAGATGAGAAGTGAAGACCCATGTTTAAAACAGAAATCCTGGGCTTCCCCTGGTGGTCCAATGGATAAGTACACCGCCTTGCAGTGAAAGGGGCGCCGGGTCGAGCCCTAGCCTGGGAAGACCCCACGTACCGCGGAGCGGCTGGACTGATGTGTCCAATCACCGAGCCGGAGCTCTGGAGCGCATGCGCCCAGAGCCGGCACTCTGCAATAACAGATGCCACCGCGATGGGAGGCCCAGAGGAGCCAAAGAACAAAGACGGATGTAAATAGAGAAATGAAAGACCAATAGAAGTGGCCTGCCCGCTCCCCTCCCTCCCCAATCTGACCCCCACCCAAAATAAATAAATAAATAAATAAATAAATAAAAAATAGAAATCCTTCTTAACAGCCAATCCATCAACAGAATACAGACCTCTGCCCATACATTTCCATCACTCTTCTGCTAATAAAATACAGGTAAAGCACAACTAAACATCAACTTGACTATAACCATTCGGGAGCTTCCAGATACAAAAAGAAGAACCCGTACTCAGGTCAGATTTGCTGCAGGGACATTTCCCACCAGGAAGGGGGAAATGAGGAACTTAGTCATTTAGGGCAACTTAGGGAAAGTGTTTAACATCACTTAAAAAGAACGACTTTATTGAAGTATAAAAGTAGATGTAATAAAATTTTTTTGATTGCAGTTTGAAGAGTTTTGTCAAACATGCATATATACATGAATGTACATTTATATTCACATCTACCACTACCACAATCAGGATCCAGAATATTTGCCTTTACCCCCAAAATGTTTCCTCAAACCCCAATGCAATCTCTCCCCCATTCCAACACTGCTAGAGGATCTGCTGTCACTATACGTTTGTTTACATTTTCCACAACTTTACATAAACATGATCTTTCAATGTGTACTCTTCTGTGATTGGCTCCTTTCACTTGACATAATGCATTTGTGTTTCATCCATGTGGCTGTACTTATCAGTAGCTCATTCCCTCTTATTGCCAAGGATCTTTCTATTGTATGGATATAACAGACATTTTAAAAATCTATTTACCTGTAGTTGCCAGTTTGGGGGCATTATGAGTAAAGCTTCTATGAACATTCATCTTGTGAAAAACATATGCTTCCATTTCTCTTGATTAAGTATCTGTGAATGGAACAGTGAATAGTATGGTATGATATAACATTTAAAAACATTGGCAAACTGATTTCAAATTGGTTCTTTTATCTTACACACCCCCTGACAGAGTATGAGACTTTCACATCCAATATAGCTCCTTGAATACACATTTTGAAAACCAGAATATGCAGCCTATCAGTATTCAGTTAAGAAAAGCCACCATGACATAAAGTAAAGCTACTACTAGACATCCTTAATGTGATATGACACATGGGTCTCATTTCTTGGACTCCAAAGACCGATCAACTGTCCCAAGGTGTCTGTGCAGCCACACTGGCTGCAGTAAGTGCAGCAAGACAAGGTCAGAGATGAGGTTCACAACACAGACAAGATCCCCCATCTCAAGAACTCCCAGGATAGGAAATCCTATCAGGAACAGATTATCAGGGCTTCCCTAATGGCTCAATGGGTAAAGAATCCCCCTGCAACACAGGAAACAGGAAACTTGGGTTCGATCCCTGGGTCAGGAAGATCCACTAGAGGAGGACATGGCAACCGACTCCAGTATTCTTATCTAGCAAATTCCGGAGATAGAGGAGCCTGGTGGGTTACAGTCCTTGGGGTCACAAAGAGTCAGATATGAATGAGTGACCAAGCATGCATATATCAGACAGACACAAATTGCTAAAATAAATTAAACTGAACTAAACCAAGTCCACTTGCTCCTTCTCTAAATGATCATGAGTTTTGTTTCTCATGGAGCTAACATGTTTCATGGCTCTTTAGGACAAACTTCTATGAGGAATTATCTAAACAGCATAGTTTAAAATGCTTTGCCGTCCTGCTCTATACATGATGTAGGCTGAAGGAACACTCAGCACCCATCCCTTCCAGTTCTTCCTCATTTACAAATTACAACCATTTCAGCTACTGAGATAATGCATTTGTGTTTCATCCATGTGGCTGTACTTATCAGTAGCTCATTCCCTCTTATTGCCAAGGATCTTTCTATTGTATGGATATAACAGACATTTTAAAAATCTATTTACCTGTAGTTGCCAGTTTGGGGGCATTATGAGTAAAGCTTCTATGAACATTCATCTTGTGAAAAACATATGCTTCCATTTCTCTTGATTAAGTATCTGTGAATGGAACAGTGAATAGTATGGTATGATATAACATTTAAAAACATTGGCAAACTGATTTCAAATTGGTTCTTTTATCTTACACACCCCCTGACAGAGTATGAGACTTTCACATCCAATATAGCTCCTTGAATACACATTTTGAAAACCAGAATATGCAGCCTATCAGTATTCAGTTAAGAAAAGCCACCATGACATAAAGTAAAGCTACTACTAGACATCCTTAATGTGATATGACACATGGGTCTCATTTCTTGGACTCCAAAGACCGATCAACTGTCCCAAGGTGTCTGTGCAGCCACACTGGCTGCAGTAAGTGCAGCAAGACAAGGTCAGAGATGAGGTTCACAACACAGACAAGATCCCCCATCTCAAGAACTCCCAGGATAGGAAATCCTATCAGGAACAGATTATCAGGGCTTCCCTAATGGCTCAATGGGTAAAGAATCCCCCTGCAACACAGGAAACAGGAAACTTGGGTTCGATCCCTGGGTCAGGAAGATCCACTAGAGGAGGACATGGCAACCGACTCCAGTATTCTTATCTAGCAAATTCCGGAGATAGAGGAGCCTGGTGGGTTACAGTCCTTGGGGTCACAAAGAGTCAGATATGAATGAGTGACCAAGCATGCATATATCAGACAGACACAAATTGCTAAAATAAATTAAACTGAACTAAACCAAGTCCACTTGCTCCTTCTCTAAATGATCATGAGTTTTGTTTCTCATGGAGCTAACATGTTTCATGGCTCTTTAGGACAAACTTCTATGAGGAATTATCTAAACAGCATAGTTTAAAATGCTTTGCCGTCCTGCTCTATACATGATGTAGGCTGAAGGAACACTCAGCACCCATCCCTTCCAGTTCTTCCTCATTTACAAATTACAACCACAGCATCGATTTTATCACAGGAAATGACAATGGCACCAGAGAACTGAGAGTAACACAAAATATGTTCTGGCCCTAGTTCCAACAAATGAGTTTGAGAACACACCCAGACAGGTTTGTGTGAGCCTGACAACTCTCCTAGGAGTAGCTGTCAGTGGAAAGACCACAAGCACTAGTCATTAAATGGTTGACTCAATTCATTTCTTGAGTGTCTGTTGCTTGATTTATTTAATGTGAGCAATAACAATGCAAACCTGGTAATGAAGAAGGAAGGGTTACATATTTGAACTGAAACTTATGTCCAAGTCCTGGTTCAAAGCTACTGATGCCGTCACTTAACCTGTCTGAGCCTCAGTTTCTTTACATTCAAATGGCTCTGTTAAGATCTCCTTTGCAAAGTAGTTGTGCCAGTCAGTAAACGTGAGTGAAAACCAACCAGCAAACTGCAAGGCCATGGCAGCAACTCAACCAAATGTGGCTTGGATTGCTCACAGGGTCTTCCCAAAGACGAAATGAGAGTTTTCACAAAAGCCATTGGACCCCATCCACAAAGAATGGTATTTCTGTGAATAACTGAGAATTTATTCACAGAGTTTATTAACATGTTCAAAATAACTCTGAACATGTTACCAATGATTATAATAGGCAAGCTTGCCAGAGGACATATCTTGGGAGAGTCCTATATGGATGTTACAATTTCTTGTAGATTTTCTATTAAGTACATCTAATGGTCTTACGTTCCTGCCCAAAACTCTCCAACAGTCTCCATCTACATTCAGAGTAAGATTTGATGTCTTGAACTCAGGCTCCAGGGTCACCTGATCCAGCCTCTGCTACCTCTCCAACAGTCATGCACTTGCTTTCTGCATTGTGGCCACAATGGCTCCTTTTGTTCCTAAAGTACTCGAAGCTACATGACCTTAGAATTTTTGCATTTAATGTGTCCTCTTTCAGAGCACACTCAATTCCCAGATATCCAAATGGTTATTTTCCTTCAATCTCTGCTCAGTGCATCCCTCAAAGATGGCCTTTGCTGACCCTTTGTCTAATTAGCACCCTTACTTACTCCTTTATCTCTCCTTGTTGTTGCTGTTTAGTTCCTCAGTCATGTCCAACTCTTTTGCAACCCCATGGACTGTAGCCCACCAGGCTCCACTGTCCATGGGATTCTCCAGGCAAGAATACTGGACTGGGTTGCCACATACTCCTCCAGGGGATCTTCCCAACCCAGGGTTCAAACCTGCGTCTTCTGCATTGGCAGGCAGATTCATTACCATGGAGTCACCTGCAACTTACTTTATTTTTCTTCATAGCATTTCTCACTCTCTAATTTTAAAGCATCTGTCAAGAAATTAACATATGAATGTACATTATGTGAGAGCAGCAACTTTCTGCATGAATCCCCAGAACAATGCCTAGCACATAATAAACCTGTGTTACATCTGGTGATTTATTCTGAAATATTGGAGTGTGAATAGCACGCGGTGACACATGTGGAAACAGGTTAAAGCCTCAACAGCATCCATATGACGATGGTTTCGTTATCATCAGGAATGTTAAAAGTATTGGGATTGGTGGAAATTGCTATGTTTCCACCAATGAGAAGGAGATGGGAGAGGGCCCAGGACTCCTAACTGAGGCAGAAAGAATAAGCCACCTTCTCTATTGTTGGAGAGGTTTGAGCTTGCCTCTTCCCACATTTCTGTACCAAAGAGGCTGAGGCTGGTCAAAAGCAAGGGCCACAAATACTGGCAGAACATCCTGTTCACCTCACAGTATGCCTTCACAGCTTTCATGCAAGATGCTGACCAGGGTCTCAAAGAGCAGGGAGCTAGTCCTATTCAGGACTACACGCCAGGTCTGTGGGCTGATAAATCTCTCTGTGTTTGGGAAACCCTGCTCAGAGATGCCCCTGCACTGCAGTGCACCACATGGAGACCTGCCAGCAGGATGAAAACGTGGAAGTCTTGCTGTCCTTGAGCCTTGGAGGTTGACAGATGTTCCTCAGGAGAACTCGACATACATCAGTGTTCATACACGTCAACCAAACCAAAGTAAGTTCAGCTCCAATAGTGAGAGCTCTCATTAGAAATATGTAAAGGAAGAATAAATGTGTGACTATCTGTTTTCAACCTTCTAGAATAAATTACAGAGTGAATTTGACACTAAAATCTTTAACTGTGCTGTCGACTCAAAACAAGGCTTTTTTTTTTTTTTTAAGAGAAAACACAGTGACCTCATTTTCCTTCTGTATCTTCGTTGTTGCTCTGTTCTCTCTTTTGTGAAATAAAACCTAGTCACATTTGTTTGGCAGTTCGCCTAATCAAACCTCAGCTGGAATGAGGCCTTTGCGTTGGTTGTGCTGTGAATGTGCTGTCAGTTCTTTAACAGTCTCTTCATATCTTCAGGAAAAAATGCATTTCAGAGTTTCATGTCAAGAGGCAGAGTAACTTTATGCTCTTCTGTAACCCATCACAAAAGCCATAGCAAGTGACTTCCATGAGTTGTGTCCAAGGTACCTATGTCATCAGCCCATCAACACTAGAGAATATTTCTTGAAATAAACTCTTTTACTAGTGGGGATTATGTTGAATGATCTTTCTTCTTTTGAATTTTTTTCCATGTATCAAATAAGAAACTGTGCTTTATTTCACAGTACCACCTGGTTTTAATAAAATCTATATTTTTCTTAAGCTTTTTAAAATTTGTTTAAGAACAAGGGTATTCACTGTCAAAGAACTGTGTGCACCCCCAAAAAAGCCACATGAGCAGTTTCATTGTCAGGGACATCCCTGGCCATCACAGGTGAGAGCCACTTTTCAAGAGTCTCTGGGAAGTGTTAATTTAGTTGCATAGCCTGGATCTTTCAGCAACAACAGGCTGGTTATCAAACATCTTAATCATTTAAACACCTCACTAGTCCTATTGGCAAAGCTTACGCCTCACTTCCATCTTGGTAATATGATAGACACCAACAGAGAACACTGGTTATTAGCACTCTAGTTCTACAGAGTCGTGATAGCACAACCCATCAATCCATTACTCAAAGAACAAAAACAAGGGCATGTCTTTATATCTCATCAAGTTAACAAAACCATATCCCCAGATTTCCATGAGAAAGAAGGTCATTTCTAGAAAAAAAAGAGCAGAGAGACAATAGCCAAGAGTTCCTTCCAGAATTTGTAGATGATGGAGGAGATGATATTCACTAAAATTTTCTTTAGCTAATCACCATTCAAATCCTATCAACATTTAGATAATGAGAGTTGGGGACCACTATCTACATTTACACAATAAGGATTATAATGACAACAGAGCAAATCTGTTACATGAAAACAATCTGTACTATATATTGAATTGTTTCTTAGAACCAGATCTAACCATCTGCACAAACTTCATTAACAGAATTACTACGAACGGAGTGAGCCAAAAGGTGTGTTATGTAGCCAAGTATCCCCCATGCACCTGAGTATAAGTAACATATAAAGAGGGACTAAGAGGACTTCCCTGGTGGTCCAAAAGTTAAAATTTTGCCTTCCAGTGCAGGGGTGGGATTCAACCCCTGGTCAAGGAGATAAGATTTCACATACCTTGGGGGAAAAATACAAGACATAAAGATAAATCAATACTGCAACAAACTCAATAATCTTTTCAAAAAACGGTTCACATTAAAAAAAAAAAAAAAAAAACTAGGGGCTTCCTTGGTTGTCTAATGGGTGAAGAGTCCACCTTTCAGTGCAAGGGGCACCGGTTCAATTCCTGATCCGGGAGGATCCCATGTGCCACGGAGCAGCTGGATTGGTGTGTCCAATTATGAGCCAACACTCTGGAGCACATGCGCCCAGAGCTGGTGTTCTATGGCGAGAGAGGCCACTGCAATGGCAGGCTCACGCGGGCCAAAGAATAAAGATGAATGAAAATAAATAAATAAAAATTTTAAAAAACCAATGAAAGAAGGTCAAATTTTTTTAAAAAAAGAAAAAAAAACTTAGAGAGGGGCTAAGAATTTATATTTTTCTAGAAAATCATTTTTAAAATAATCTTCAATGATCTTCTCATTCAACCAGGCAAATTGTTTATATTTCTTTTATATATATATATTTTTTTTTCTTTTTCTCCATCATGCCTTTTTTACTTATATTTATTTTCATCGATGTTTTTATTCTTTGGCATGTGTGGGCTTCCCATTGCAGTGGCCTCTCTAGCCACAGAGCACTGGCACTGGGTGCATGTGTTCCAGAGCGCTGGCCGTTAATTGGACACACCAGTCCAGCCACTCCACGGCACATGGGATCTTACTGGGCCAGGGATTGAACTAGTACCCTTTACACTGTAAGGCAGACTCTACCCACTGGACCACCAAGGAAGCCCTACACTTCTTTTTATATCGTTTCTTTACAAAGCTTTCTAAGTTAACATCTAAAATAGCTTTAGTAATTTTCCTCCATGTGCTACTATTTCTTATGACTAAAAATAATTAAGATATTCATTTATTTTATCTCTGTTCAGCCTGGAGAAAGTCTCTTAAAAATCATAAATAAACTTTTAGATTGATTTGAAATAGACATAAAGGCATGATATAGAACAGAGAAGACACAGAAGGAAAATGAGGTCACTATGCTTTCTCTCCTCTTTCAGAGTTTTTTTTTAAAGTTCCTAAATCTTGCTAATTTAAGATGAATATAAAAATGGCCTATCTATGAATCTATTTATTATCAAAGATAGACCCAGTTTGGAAAGGGTATAGTTCAAGAAAAACCCTTTGCTGAACACCAGATTTTTTAACAGTAGTCTTAACAATTAGCCAAAAAATGTATTATTACTTTTCCCCCTTTCTCACCATAAATTGTTTCTTACACCAAACAAGTTTTACCAGTAACTAAGCTCATTGAACTAGGTTGGACACATAGCCCAACATATTTTAGCACTTACCATATATTCGTCACTACTATAAGCATTACCTAACCTCTTATCACTTACTGATTTCTTCAACTAAGTTGTATACAAATATATACCAATGAAGTAAATATTCTACATGTGTTACTAAAAACATGACTCCGGTTGGGAAGAGGGGTTATGGATGGGATAAAATAAGGGAAGGGGATTGAGAGGTACAAACTGCTAGGTATAAAATTACAAAGATACAAGGGTGTGATGTATAGCCCAGGGAATAGACCCAGTAGCTTATAATAACTCTAAATGGAGTATAATCTATAAAAGCACCAAATCACTATGTTGTATATTCAAAACTAACATTGAAGGTGAACTGAATTTCAATATTTTAAAATGATATTGGGATATCCATCAACAGAAGAATGAGTAAACATGTATCTATAGAGTAGAACACTATCCTGCAATAAGTAAAACTACTGATATATTCAGAAATGTGGATAAGTCTCAAAAAATTTTAAAATCAGGCATAGATATACTTGGGCCAGGGATTGAACTAGTACCCTTTACACTGTAAGGCAGACTCTACCCACTGGACCACCAAGGAAGCCCTACACTTCTTTTTATATCGTTTCTTTACAAAGCTTTCTAAGTTAACATCTAAAATAGCTTTAGTAATTTTCCTCCATGTGCTACTATTTCTTATGACTAAAAATAATTAAGATATTCATTTATTTTATCTCTGTTCAGCCTGGAGAAAGTCTCTTAAAAATCATAAATAAACTTTTAGATTGATTTGAAATAGACATAAAGGCATGATATAGAACAGAGAAGACACAGAAGGAAAATGAGGTCACTATGCTTTCTCTCCTCTTTCAGAGTTTTTTTTTAAAGTTCCTAAATCTTGCTAATTTAAGATGAATATAAAAATGGCCTATCTATGAATCTATTTATTATCAAAGATAGACCCAGTTTGGAAAGGGTATAGTTCAAGAAAAACCCTTTGCTGAACACCAGATTTTTTAACAGTAGTCTTAACAATTAGCCAAAAAATGTATTATTACTTTTCCCCCTTTCTCACCATAAATTGTTTCTTACACCAAACAAGTTTTACCAGTAACTAAGCTCATTGAACTAGGTTGGACACATAGCCCAACATATTTTAGCACTTACCATATATTCGTCACTACTATAAGCATTACCTAACCTCTTATCACTTACTGATTTCTTCAACTAAGTTGTATACAAATATATACCAATGAAGTAAATATTCTACATGTGTTACTAAAAACATGACTCCGGTTGGGAAGAGGGGTTATGGATGGGATAAAATAAGGGAAGGGGATTGAGAGGTACAAACTGCTAGGTATAAAATTACAAAGATACAAGGGTGTGATGTATAGCCCAGGGAATAGACCCAGTAGCTTATAATAACTCTAAATGGAGTATAATCTATAAAAGCACCAAATCACTATGTTGTATATTCAAAACTAACATTGAAGGTGAACTGAATTTCAATATTTTAAAATGATATTGGGATATCCATCAACAGAAGAATGAGTAAACATGTATCTATAGAGTAGAACACTATCCTGCAATAAGTAAAACTACTGATATATTCAGAAATGTGGATAAGTCTCAAAAATATAATGTTAAGTGAAAGAAGTCAGGCATGAGTATATACTTCATGATTTTTTTTTCATATCAGGGCTCCTCAACCTGGGCACTACTGACATTTTCAGCCAAATTTAATTCTTTGACGTGAGGCCTTGTTCTATGCATCTTAAGATGTTTAGAAGCATCCCAGATATCCACCTATCAGATGCCAGCAGCACCAGTACATCCCCCATCCCACCACTCACCCATTGTGACGACCAAAAATGGGTCCAGATACTGTCAGATGCCTTCTGAGAGACAAATCACCCTCAGCTGAAAGTCACTGATGTATATGAAAAGTTAAACAAAACAAAACAAAAAAGCCAAAGCTCGTCTATGGTGCTAGAGGTTAAAATAGTGCTTATACTGAGTCAGGGGGAAGAGTACTGACTGGACTGGAGGCATGATGGAGCCTTCTGGAAATATTCTATATCTTGACTAGAAGAATGCCTATATTTAAAATTCATCAAATTGTACACTTAAGATATTCGAATTTCAATGTATGAAGTCATACAACAGTTTTTAAAATAATTTTTGGCTTGAATGTGGGGGCAAATAAGGTACCTAGGGAGCAGAGAGGAAGAAACAATTCTGATGAGAGATGAAAGATCCTTGAAGGCTGCCAGGAGAGCAGGTTCCCGAGTAGGAAGGACTGAAGGAGCAGAACTTAGCAGAAAAGGGGAGAGAGCATTCCAGTCACAGGGAATTGCAAGAGCAAAAGGCAGAGAGGTAGAATAATACTTTATTACAAACATTTTATCAGGTACTGTTTTCCTATGAATATAGCCAAGGGCAATTCAAAGTGCCTGCTGAAAGAACACACTTCTAGATGGTAGTATTTAGGTCAATGCTGTGTTCGCAAGGGGAAGTAATAATCACCATTTGGTAATGGTGAAAATTAAACCTTTGAGATTAAATAGAATCAAAAAATGATTGGGTCTTTCCGCTCATTAGCTCACTATTGCAGAATTCCCCACTGTCTCCATTCTTACTATTTGTATCCAAGTAGAACACTATCCTGCAATAAGTAAATCTATTGATATATTCAGAAATGTCGATAAGCCTCAAAAATATAATGTTAAGTGAAAGAAGTCAGGCATGAGTATATACTTCATGATTTTTTTCATATCAGGGCTCCTCAACCTGGGCACTACTGACATTTTCAGCCAAATTTAATTCTTTGACGTGAGGCCTTGTTCTATGCATCTTAAGATGTTTAGAAGCATCCCAGATATCCACCTATCAGATGCCAGCAGCACCAGTACATCCCCCATCCCACCACTCACCCATTGTGACGACCAAAAATGGGTCCAGATACTGTCAGATGCCTTCTGAGAGACAAATCACCCTCAGCTGAAAGTCACTGATGTATATGAAAAGTTAAACAAAACAAAACAAAAAAGCCAAAGCTCGTCTATGGTGCTAGAGGTTAAAATAGTGCTTATACTGAGTCAGGGGGAAGAGTACTGACTGGACTGGAGGCATGATGGAGCCTTCTGGAAATATTCTATATCTTGACTAGAAGAATGCCTATATTTAAAATTCATCAAATTGTACACTTAAGATATTCGAATTTCAATGTATGAAGTCATACAACAGTTTTTAAAATAATTTTTGGCTTGAATGGGGGGGCAAATAAGGTACCTAGGGAGCAGAGAGGAAGAAACAATTCTGATGAGAGATGAAAGATCCTTGAAGGCTGCCAGGAGAGCAGGTTCCCGAGTAGGAAGGACTGAAGGAGCAGAACTTAGCAGAAAAGGGGAGAGAGCATTCCAGTCACAGGGAATTGCAAGAGCAAAAGGCAGAGAGGTAGAATAATACTTTATTACAAACATTTTATCAGGTACTGTTTTCCTATGAATATAGCCAAGGGCAATTCAAAGTGCCTGCTGAAAGAACACACTTCTAGATGGTAGTATTTAGGTCAATGCTGTGTTCGCAAGGGGAAGTAATAATCACCATTTGGTAATGGTGAAAATTAAACCTTTGAGATTAAATAGAATCAAAAAATGATTGGGTCTTTCCGCTCATTAGCTCACTATTGCAGAATTCCCCACTGTCCTCCATTCTTACTATTTGTCCAGCGTTGTTCTATCCCAGGTGGATGATGCTTCCACTACATTTTTCATCTGGCTAGTCGAATTAGGGATGAAATTCTCCAGGGACGTTCCCTACTGTTTTTTTGTCATCATTTTCTTTCAGGCTACTAATTACTATTAGTTGCATTATTCGTCATCATCCTTAATTGAGCATGAACAGTGGCTCAACACTGTAAAGAAAATGTTAGAAGAGAGTCATTTTATTGAAGCCAGAGGATTTGGAGCTGAATCAAAGAGGAAGAATAATGGGAAAGAGAAATTCTACCAGGGAAGGATAAGGTGGCCATTTTTACAGTACCATGGTAGGCAGACCTTCCCTGTGAAGATGAGGAAATCCCATTCAACCCCGAATGTAGAAGGACTATGAGATCAACCCCTGGCCAGGCACTGCCAATGCCGGTGGAGCATGTTCTGACATTACGTGTGAGGGGACGCAGGGCAGGGCTGAATTAACTAGAACGTGAAGGAGAGCACAACACTACTATATACACCGCTTCATGGCATCTTATATTCTATCCAGAGATCTAAAACCAGCAAAGACCACAGAAAGCCAGAAAATCACTCTTCAGACTTTGAGACTGCAAATAATCCCCAGTCTCCTTCTAAAGAATAGCTATCCATTCATTTTTTTCCAGAAGAAATGCTTACAGTTAAGGTTTACTTGAATCATGGCCATATCTTCATTTTTTTCAAGTCCCCTGAATCAGTGACAGTAATTTTAGCCAATGAAGAGTGGCTGTTCACAACACAAATCTTTATTATCTCACTCACTGGAAGTCTACAGGCAAGTTGTTTGGAGGTTGGCAAGTGCCCACACTGTCAGCAAGGACATCAGCCATTCCTGTGTTTCTGCTCAGATATTCTTGGAAGTTGGGGGTGCTTCCTTCATGGTTATGGTTATAAGGTGGTGCCCCGAGCTTGAAGCATCACATCACCAGTAAGCAATATCCAAAATAAGAAGCAAGTAGGAGGGCAAATAAACAGTTTTCCCTGTACCACCCACTCTTTTATGAGGGTAGCAAATTCTTCCAGAAGTCTTCTCACAGCATTGACTAGAACTGCACTAGTTCAATCACTGGGAAAAGAGGATGACCTTTTTTGTGACTGCCTTAAATTAACCATAAACCATTTGAGGGCTGGATGGGATTCATTAGAGCAGTCATAAAATCAGAAGATTTTTACCAAGAAAGAATGGGGAATACCTGTTGGGTGAGCAATCAATTGTCCTTGGCCAGATCCTGACTTTGTATTCTTTATTCCCCTTGAACTGCTTCTGTTCCATCTACATTTATGTTATGTTCCACTGAAAAAACCTTGATCCCACTTCTAGATTATAAATTCAGTTAGTCACAAAGAACAGACCTTACAATAGAATATACATACCGGTTAAACTTTTTAAATATTCAAAGTGGCCACAGTGCCACTTGTATATATCCCACTGAAACCAATTAACCCTGTCCTACATGTCAACCACTTCTTTGGATGCTGAGGCTTTAGCAGTGAACAAAAAAGACAATCTTTCTTTTCTTCGGGGGAATGTCTATTAGAGCAGGAAGAGACATGCATTAAGTGTATGAAAAAGGACACTACATTACATATCAGACTGTGCTAAGTGCTATGGAAAATGACAAGAAAAAAAACAAGGCATGCAGGGGTGGGAACTGCATTTTAGATTGAGTGCCTGGAGAATGTCTCATGGAGAAGATGACATTTCAATAATGATGGGTAACAGTCATGTGGGTATCTGGGGAAATCATGGCCAAGGTCCCGGATGCAGTGAGGTTGGTACTTATGAATAACAGCAAGAGGGCTGTGACTGGAGAAGCGTACAAGAGGGAGGATGAGAAAAATATGGGATGAAGGCAGAAGGTAATGTGGTCATCTCACCAAGGGCCTTGAAAGCCTATATAAGGACCTTATTCTCTGCTTTGAGTGACACGGTAAATGAGTGGAGGGTTGGGGACAGAGGAGAGACCTGATTTCCGTTTTGAAGAATCACTCTGATTGCTTTAAGGAGAATGACTATAGATGGGTAGGAGAGAAAACAGGGAGACAGGTTAGGAGGCCACTGAATAACACAAGTAAGTTTGCTGTTTAGATCAGGTGGATGGAAGTGGAGATGAATTAGATGTGTTATGAGAATAAGAAAGAATTATTATTGGGGTATCTAGAGCTTAAGCAAATGAAAAGATGGAGTTTTTAGCTACTGAAATAGAGAGATATCTAGGAGCAAACATGGGAGAATACAGGCTTTCAGTTTTGCATGTACTAAGTGTGAAATGCTCATTAGCACCCAAATGGAGATGTTGAGTATGTAGTTGCATGTATGAGTCTGGAGCTCAGGGCCAAAGTCAATGCAATTCACATAAACATGGCATTTAAAGTTATGAGGTTCAATGAGTAAACAAGATTATCAATGCATGAGGTCAAATAGAGGATAAGTTGTACAAGAACTAAGTCCTAGACAAACTAAAGCTGAGATATAACCAGAAAAGGAAATGAAGATGGACAGTCAATGAGACCTGAGGAATTTTAGGAGACACTGGTGTTTTAAGAATATTTCAAGCATAAAGAAGCAATAATTGTAAACAAAAAATGCTTCAGATCAGTCAAAATATGAATTGGACATCTGGAAACCCAGGCTTGAGGAAGAGAGAAAAATTAAGTTGCCAGTTGTTACAAAGATGAAACACCCATAAAATCCTTTTTTTTTTTTTTTGGTTTTGGTCACTTCTACTGATTTTTCATTCATCCATCTTTGTTCTTTGGCCTGTGTGGGTCTCCCATTGCAGTTGCCTCTCTTGCTGCAGAGCACTGGCTCTGGGCTCATGTGCTCGAGAGCGCTGGCTCAGTAGCTGGACACATCAGTTCAGCCGCTCAATGGCACATGGGATCTTCTCAGGACAGGGATGGAATCGGCGGCTCTTGCACTGTGTCCTTACCCACTGGACCACCAGGGAAGCCCCTGAAACACCCATAAAATCTTGTTTAGATTTTATTGACTATGATATAAATCATTCATAATTTCCTATAGTTACCTTTTCTCTTGGTCATTCTAGTATTCACGGACATTTTAGTTGCTTTTAACAATATTTTTAATGCTTTTCTCAATAAAATCAGATATAGAAATTCTAATCAGATATTTTAGGCTTAATCATTGACATTTCAAGTTAACTCTTGGTTTTACAAAATGATGAACCACAAATGACAAGCACACTGATTGAATTTACAAAACTTTTACTTATCTGTTGCCTTTCAAAATCCATCTGCTGCATAAATCTAGGCACAGAAGCCTTCCTAATAGATGACATTGAATTTCTAATGGGAACTTCTGCAAGAACGAATTCATCACATCCAAAGTTTGCCCCGGCAATCTTTCACTTTGTCATCAGTTATACTTTTCTAAGCTCACTGATGTTCACAAAAGTCAAAGAGTATCATGTTGACTGAATCAAGAGCTATTGTTTCAAAGAAGAAAGAGAATATCAAATACCTACTAAATTTAATAATCTATACCCATCATGTTTTTTTGTTTTAATAGGTACTTTTAAATATTATTTATTGTTGTGTTTTTCCTAAAATATGCAACTTATTTTGAGTAACTTTATCATCACTTAACAAAATTAAACTGATACCATGATCAAAACACTTACATAAAGCACGCTCTGGGAACTATTTGAGATAATCTCTTGTTTTATGTTATCCTTTTCCTCAAGTCTGGTCTCTGTGATGTAACAATTTTTCTTCTGCCACTGATATAACATTTATGTAGGGGGAGATTTCTAATTTTACTTTGCTAGTGTATAACTGTGTCATTTCATACAACTAGCTGTTTTTCTTTGTTGTAACTTCCTTCTATCTGTTTTAGCCTGAGGCTCTCCTCTTTATTTGATCAGTATAGTTTATATCATATTCTAGGCAGCACTCTTTCCCAAGAGAAAAACAGGGTTTCAAATTACTAATCATGATTCCTAAGGCAAACTGAAAGGGCACTGCTTGAATTCATGTTTTCTTTACTGTTTTTTTTGATGCTTATTGGTTTTATTTCCATTAGCTAATAGATACATTTATTTTCTACTTTTTAATATCATTCTCTCCCTACAATTTCCAGGTTTTGTGTTTTTCGGTCTATTTGTCTGTTTTGGATTGCTTATTTATTATGAGTGGTTAGATGGAAAAATAACCAATGTTGTGACTTGGTAGCAAAAATTTAAATTAACTTCTCAATAAATAATTTAAAAAGTAGTTGGGGTGTGCCAAGTTCAATTTTATTTTGGTTGGCTGCTAGATTAATGTTTCATTTAAGGAAAGAGAGTTGGATTGCATGTTTTCTATCATTACTTATAGCTGAGAAGGATTACATTTGCTATTAAAATTCAGGATCTGGGGCTTCCCCTGGTGGTCCAGTGGGTAAGGACACTGTCTTGTCTTGCAGTGCAAGGGCCGCCGGTTCAATCCCTGGCCTGGGAAGTTCCCATGTGCCATGGAGTGGCTGGACTGATGTGTCCAATTACCAAGCTGGAGCTCTGGGGCGCATGCGCCCAGAGCTGGCGCTCTGCGATGACAGAGGCCACCGCGATGGGAGGCCCACAGGAGCCAAAGAACAAAGACAGATGAAAATAGAGAAATGGAAGACCAATAGAAGTGGCCCGCCCATCCCCCTCCCTCTCCACCCCACTCCCCATAAAGATAAATAAGTAAAATAAATGTTAAAAAAAATAAAATAAAATTCAGGATCTATTTTTAAGAGTATTTCTGCACATAGTTACTTGACAAAACAATGAATTAGCTGGACTTAAATATTCCTTATGCATCTTCATCCTCAAATTAAAAAAGTAAAGTATGTGCCATTGCAGAACATGGTGGGGCCATTGACTACCTCTAACAGAACACTAGATATCTTTAAAACCAAAAATAAAAGAAGTATTCCAAAACATGCTCTCAAAATAATAATGCCTCTAACAGAAATAACTTTAAAAAGTTAAGTTCTCATCAAATGTGAATGGATGCTGAGACAAAGACAAGCAATATGGACTTTCTTAGAGTCAGATGTTGTCTAGGGATAAGTAAAACAGTTTTAAAATTCTCCCGTCTTAAGATGGTGAATCCAATGTTGTAAACTTTGGGTTTTTTTTATGATGCTTATTGGTTTTATTTCCATTAGCTAATAGATACATTTATTTTCTACTTTTTAATATCATTCTCTCCTACAATTTCCAGGTTTTGTGTTTTTCGGTCTATTTGTCTGTTTTGGATTGCTTATTTATTATGAGTGGTTAGATGGAAAAATAACCAATGTTGTGACTTGGTAGCAAAAATTTAAATTAACTTCTCAATAAATAATTTAAAAAGTAGTTGGGGTGTGCCAAGTTCAATTTTATTTTGGTTGGCTGCTAGATTAATGTTTCATTTAAGGAAAGAGAGTTGGATTGCATGTTTTCTATCATTACTTATAGCTGAGAAGGATTACATTTGCTATTAAAATTCAGGATCTGGGGCTTCCCCTGGTGGTCCAGTGGGTAAGGACACTGTCTTGTCTTGCAGTGCAAGGGCCGCCGGTTCAATCCCTGGCCTGGGAAGTTCCCATGTGCCATGGAGTGGCTGGACTGATGTGTCCAATTACCAAGCTGGAGCTCTGGGGCGCATGCGCCCAGAGCTGGCGCTCTGCGATGACAGAGGCCACCGCGATGGGAGGCCCACAGGAGCCAAAGAACAAAGACAGATGAAAATAGAGAAATGGAAGACCAATAGAAGTGGCCCGCCCATCCCCCTCCCTCTCCACCCCACTCCCCATAAAGATAAATAAGTAAAATAAATGTTAAAAAAAATAAAATAAAATTCAGGATCTATTTTTAAGAGTATTTCTGCACATAGTTACTTGACAAAACAATGAATTAGCTGGACTTAAATATTCCTTATGCATCTTCATCCTCAAATTAAAAAAGTAAAGTATGTGCCATTGCAGAACATGGTGGGGCCATTGACTACCTCTAACAGAACACTAGATATCTTTAAAACCAAAAATAAAAGAAGTATTCCAAAACATGCTCTCAAAATAATAATGCCTCTAACAGAAATAACTTTAAAAAGTTAAGTTCTCATCAAATGTGAATGGATGCTGAGACAAAGACAAGCAATATGGACTTTCTTAGAGTCAGATGTTGTCTAGGGATAAGTCAAGAATTAGGGCAGGGATTCAGGACTCTCTTCATAAAGTGGAGACAAAGTTCATGGCAACCAGTCTTTGAGAGATGGTGAATCCATGTGGAATCATTTTCAAATGAGTTTAAAGTTCTAGGTCCTTATTCATGACAAACTTTGCTATGTTAATTGCACTAATTTTTAAAAATGTGTTTATGTTAGTTCATTATTTTACCCTTTTGTCACATATCTTCCAGTGGACTAAAACAATTATCCGAAGTTCCTAATATTTCCATTATGCCTAAGTAATTATTCCTAAACTGATAAGTAAACCATTAAAGTTCAACCAAAGTCTATTCAGTCTATATAGCCATAGACTGCCAACAAAGTGCAAGGGTACCTCAGTCTTGTATTAAAAGCTAAGCTCCAGAATGTAGGGTAATATGATATAATTATGACACAATTTACAGTATGAATTTGGATATTACTTGTCTCAGTGCCAAATAGCACTCATTCATAGGTTAGAAGGCAAGATAGGTACCTGTTTCAAGAGAATCCATTTAACCCCACTACCCACATCAGTTTAAGGCTTAATTTGAAGGATGGATGAATTGGTCCTAAACTTGGTCTTTAATATACCATAATCCATAACTACATTGAAAATGTGAGTATACCTTCCTTGGTTACCTTAAAATGAAAAGGACTGTTAGGAATGTGCTATTGTGTTTCAGTGATTGTAAATTAAAATAATAAAATTAATGTTAAATGTCATTTCAGCATATGCTTTATTACCATGGTAACCCACAGGTAACTGAGTTGGTAAAATTGCAAATTACATATTCAGCTCTTTAAAGACATCAATGAACTAAAGTCATTTAATCAAGCTTCACGTTGCTTGTGCTGTGTAATCAAGACAAGCCGATTAAAGTCAAAGTCAGAAAGCCACAATTTTCCCTCTCATGTCTGGCATGTCTGCTCTCAAGTTCAGCCTGGCTCATGGCTATAGGTATATTTTGTAAGCATGTTAATCGAGATTTGTTTCCCCAAGGGAATGGTACAAAAGTAATTTTACTCAAAAAAATGCAAAACAAAGAAGGTTGAATGAAGATATTTATGCCTCAGATGCAAACACTGCAAGAGCCAGAGCAAATCTGCTTCCTACAGGGTAAGATTGGTACAGCCTTTCAACTGCTTATCTTCCATCTATCAACCCTCCATACTAAGACACGGACCTCCATTACAGACTGTCCATGGTCAGCTGAACTCAAGACAAAATTGGACTCCTGTGGCTTGATCCTTCCAGGTTGAATACAGAGCCCAGGACTGTCTCCAGCCCCTTCCATCAGCCAGTGCATGTATGCTAAGTCTTTTCAGTCATGTCCGACTCTTTGTAACCCAATAGACTGTAGCCAGCCAGGCTCCTCTCTCCATGGAATTCTCCAGGCAAGAACACTGGAGTGGGTTTCTATTCCCTTCTCCAGGTCATCTTCCCAACCCAGGGATTGAACCTGCATTTCTTCCATCTCCTTTACTGGCAGGCAGATTCTTTATCAGTAGTGCCACCCTCCAATGGGGCACCCTCCATTACCCAGTCCCCCATCCCAACCCAGAGACAACTTCCTGAGTTCAACCCAGGGTTTCCTTGGTGCCTGTCAAAAAATACTTCCTTTCAAGACCTCAACAAATAGTCTATCTACAACAGAGGCATTACAGTATATGCCTCTTCACTGGATTCCTCATGGACTCAACACTTCTCTGAACTGCCTTCAACAGTCACTTAAACCAAACTGGACAGTGCTTACAGAGGACAGGGAGCAAGTGAAGTGAATTAACCTATTTGTCTTTTGAGAGTTGAGCTGGTCTACTGCATGAATAAAGAGGTGGAGAATTCTGCATTTGGAAATATGGAAGCAGAGCCCAAGAATTACTGTTTGCCTGTGAGATTTATATCAGTAATGCTTATTAATGTGATCTTAATAAGAAACAAATTGACATAAGGCCTCTCTTTTATCCCCAAGTAGCTTCACTGGCAGATGGAGAGCTCTTCAGCTACTCCTAAAACACCTTAAAAGCCACAGGCATTGTTGCCCTGGCAACATTTGATAAGAACAAATCTTGACCCCCACAAGGATATTTATGCTTTTCGAGATTTGTTTCCCCAAGGGAATGGTACAAAAGTAATTTTACTCAAAAAAATGCAAAACAAAGAAGGTTGAATGAAGATATTTATGCCTCAGATGCAAACACTGCAAGAGCCAGAGCAAATCTGCTTCCTACAGGGTAAGATTGGTACAGCCTTTCAACTGCTTATCTTCCATCTATCAACCCTCCATACTAAGACACGGACCTCCATTACAGACTGTCCATGGTCAGCTGAACTCAAGACAAAATTGGACTCCTGTGGCTTGATCCTTCCAGGTTGAATACAGAGCCCAGGACTGTCTCCAGCCCCTTCCATCAGCCAGTGCATGTATGCTAAGTCTTTTCAGTCATGTCCGACTCTTTGTAACCCAATAGACTGTAGCCAGCCAGGCTCCTCTCTCCATGGAATTCTCCAGGCAAGAACACTGGAGTGGGTTTCTATTCCCTTCTCCAGGTCATCTTCCCAACCCAGGGATTGAACCTGCATTTCTTCCATCTCCTTTACTGGCAGGCAGATTCTTTATCAGTAGTGCCACCCTCCAATGGGGCACCCTCCATTACCCAGTCCCCCATCCCAACCCAGAGACAACTTCCTGAGTTCAACCCAGGGTTTCCTTGGTGCCTGTCAAAAAATACTTCCTTTCAAGACCTCAACAAATAGTCTATCTACAACAGAGGCATTACAGTATATGCCTCTTCACTGGATTCCTCATGGACTCAACACTTCTCTGAACTGCCTTCAACAGTCACTTAAACCAAACTGGACAGTGCTTACAGAGGACAGGGAGCAAGTGAAGTGAATTAACCTATTTGTCTTTTGAGAGTTGAGCTGGTCTACTGCATGAATAAAGAGGTGGAGAATTCTGCATTTGGAAATATGGAAGCAGAGCCCAAGAATTACTGTTTGCCTGTGAGATTTATATCAGTAATGCTTATTAATGTGATCTTAATAAGAAACAAATTGACATAAGGCCTCTCTTTTATCCCCAAGTAGCTTCACTGGCAGATGGAGAGAGCTCTTCAGCTACTCCTAAAACACCTTAAAAAGCCACAGGCATTGTTGCCCTGGCAACATTTGATAAGAACAAATCTTGACCCACATGAGAGGGCAAGGCAGGTCAGGTGAAATTTACAAAGCAGAATGAAGCCTTTCCAGAAAAAGACAGTTTAACTCTGTTCAATTATTAGACCCTCGTTTCTCGCTCTGGGAAAATTTTAAAGGCGTTCTAAACCCTAGCCTGAGTTGCTATAGTAATTACACATGGCTGTGCTTTCTTCACTCACCCTCAGTGGGCATGGAGACACAGCCAACTAAAATGCATGGGAATGTGTGATGATACCACTCCAGCGACAGAAAGCAAAGAATTAGAGAGCTTCTTGATGAGGGTGTGAGAGGAGATTGAAAAAGCCAGCTTGAAATTCAACATGGCATTTGGTCCCATCACTTCATGGCAAACAAAAGTGGAAAATGGAGAAACAGTGACAGACTTTATTTTCTTTGGCTCCAAAATCACTGTGAACAGTGACTGCAGCCATGAAATTAAAAGATACTTGCTCCTTGGAAGGAAAGCTATGACAAATCTAGATAGCATATTAAAAAGCAGAGACATCACTTTGCCAACAAAAGTATGTCTAGTCAAATCTATGGTTTTTCCAGTAGCCAAGTAAGAATGTGAGAGTTGGACATAAAGAAGGCTGAGTGCCAAAGAACTGATGTTTTTGAATTGTGGTGCTGGAGAAGACTCCTGAGAGTCCCTTGGACAGAAAGGAGATCGAACCATTCAATCCTAAAGAAAATCAACCCTGAATATCCACTGGAAGGACAGATGTTGAAGCTGAAGCTCCAATACTTTGGCCACCCAATGCAAAGTGTTAACTCATTGGAAAAGATCTTGATAGTGCAATAGATTGAAGGCAAAAGGAAAAAGGAGAAAAAAAAAAAAAAAAAAAAGGAGAAAGCGGAGGCAGAGGTTGAGATGGTTAGACAGTATCACCAACTCAGTGGGCATGAATTTGAGCAAACTCTAGGAGACAGTGAAGGACAGAGGAACCTAACATGCTACACTCATGGGGTCACAAAGAGTTGGACATGATTTAGAGAGCAAAAACAACACCCCAAATTAGAAAGAAAGAGATTCAGTTATCTGAAAAGACTTTTAAATGTCTGTACCAGGTCAGATGAATTTGATCGGACTAGATTAAAATGAGAGTTTTGTTTCAGCAGGCAGCATGTGAAGTCTTGAGAAGATGGCCAAATCAGTTAAAGAAAAATGAAGATATACTTTCTCTGTGTGCATATAATTTTGTAACTTTGTTCTGCATGTGTCTGAGTGCATATCACAGACACACACACACACTTACAGTAACAAAGAAAGATAAAAGAAGACTCTGATTAGAAGTTCAAAACTGGAAGTGATTCTTTCTGGATAATGGATTATGTGAAAGTTTTAGTTTTTTCTTTTTCCTGATTCATATTTTTTCAATTTAGCATAATATACCTATTTTTAATATTATATCATTTCCTCTATAAAGAGAATTATTTTAGGAAATAAATTAATGAGACTACACTGCTTTATGAAGGGTATCTCTCTTTATAGTCTACATAGCCGTCCAAACTTCTATCAGATGCGTTCTACAAAGTACCAAGGACAAAAGGCAAACTCCTCTGGTTCATCTGGACCCCTGACCTTCAACTATTCACATATAAACTTGGGTATGACTGTGAAGGTTTAAAACCACATAACATCAGCTCATGCAAATGTGGCAATGGCCTATATCTTCATTTATCTTGCTGAAGTTTATTGTCCCTCAAATTATCAAACTTTATCAAAGTGCCATCTCCCACTAGAAACTACCTGGCCATGCATCTTCCAGAAATTCTCTTTGCTAAAACAAAGAAATAAATTAATGAGACTACACCTAGGAGAAATGACTGCACTCTGAGCATGTTCAAAATATTCCACCAGGCACCAGAGGCCCACAAGCTAATAGTCCTAAACATCCACACAGTATCATTCCAGAGTCAAGAGCAACAAAGATAATTTTGCACTGTTTCTATAGTCCTGTGTTCCACCAAGCTCTCACAAATTTGCAGTCACAACCTTGAAATCAGACCAACTGAGAACCACAGCCTAACAGATTCCAGAAAACATATATCTAAGATGAAATCTGAGCCAAGTGTCATCAATCCCTGAACACACAAACACTGTAAAAGGTAACATGTAACATCTCCTTCCAAGTAATTAAAGCTTATGGGGACCTTCCTTGATTTTAGCAGTGGAGAATCCAAAGCTCTTATTTGACAGGTTAATGAGGATTTGAAATGAATAGTCTTACTAATGAGGGTCTTTAGAAATTAATCATATCATATTATTATTAACAACTGCAAAAGCTAAACTTCTAGAGATTAGATTACATACGATAATTTTAAAACGTGAGCAAGCCAGTATTAAAGTGACAGAAGGCTATTTCCAAGTGGGAATAATAAGACATAATACAGTGAATAAAAATTAAGAACGGGTAAGGCAATTAAGATATTCCTTCATTTGTATGTCTCTATGTATTTGAAATGTAATATTTTATTTAATAAAAGTTTATACTCTTGTTTTCATCATCTTCTACATTAAGAACTCTGTGAAAGAAGAAATAAGTGAATGCTGGGAGAATATTCTGATATTCTGAAAAATGAAGTATAAAATGGAACAATTCTATTTACTCAGGAAATTTTATTGCAACATAAGGCATCACATATCTTTTGCACTTCCTCAATTGGCTTATTTTTCTTGGATTCATATTCTGAGTCAAGACAGAGACTGCCATTCTAGAACAAAGTTTGGCAAGTTTTCATAAGTAGAGCAATGACATGGCCACCAACCCCATCCTTCAACTGTGTGGTGGGTAAGTCCAGTGATGGAGGATCAGAGACAGAGCCTACACCATAAAGCATACCTGTGAACAGTTCTGAGAAGGGCTCTTTTCCATCAGGGAACAAGGGTCAGATTGTACTCAATAGGCATTGCCATTCACTTGGGAACAGTGAACGAGCCTCTAGCTACACCTGCATATTGGAGATAGAGTGATAAAGAAAATACACAGACCCTGAGTTCATGGAGCCCAACTTCTACTGATAGAAATGACATAAAATAAGAAAAAAAAAAAAAAAAAAAGCAAGTTTCAAAAAAGTCAAAAAAAGCAAAGGTTGTGAAAGTCAAAATTTAAGTGAGAGTGGCCAGGTTTTATCATCCCTATGAATCTATTTAAGGATTATGTGTGTTGTGTGTTGAGTGGGGGAAGGTGGAATGTGTCATCTGACCAGATATTCATTTTGAGAAGATCCCTGCCTGCACTGTGAACACTCTGGAAGGAATCAAGGGTAGGGAGACCATTTCAGAGCCTATAGATGTAGTTCTGGGAGAAGGGCTTGGCACTTGGTATCTTGGACCAGAGAAGTGATAACACTGGGGAAGGGTAAATGGATTCAAGAGGTCTTGAGAAGGACACAGTGATGAACTGAGTATGCAGAACTGAGATCTTTTATATCCACTCCCTAAGACAATTTCCAGGACAGTCTTGTGAGGTTGACCAGCTGAGGTTTACAGATAAAAGTGAAGGTTCAGGCAGGCATAAAGTCAGGAAAAGACAAAAGGCGTATTTCCAAATCAACTCTGCATCGGGAGCCCCTGTTTTCTTCCACAGAACATGCTTCATAAGAAGCATCACTTGACCTTACATACGGTCCCCCACATACATTTGAACTTCCTCTTCCTTTATCAGTCCTTCTTAGTTCTCTGTTCCTAGATTTGCTCAGAGAACTAACCTTATTGTTCTACTCCTCCAATGGGTAAGATAAAGCCACTGACATCTTCACCTACTGCTGCTTTATAAACCAGACCAAACCAAACACCACCACCAACAAAATCGCTCTGTTGGTTTTACAAAGGACAGTCAGGATTCATCTTCCCATTGTGCTTTGTACAATTCTCTTTTTCTTCCTCCTCTCAAGTTGACTAGACAAAATTCCTTTTCTGTAACAA
The DNA here is from genome assembly GCA_022376925.1 of Tragulus kanchil. Lineage (NCBI taxonomy): Eukaryota > Metazoa > Chordata > Mammalia > Artiodactyla > Tragulidae > Tragulus > Tragulus kanchil. Next base: position 57,633,904 of record JAIOJX010000029.1, on the reverse strand, counting down.
CTGTCCACTGGTGTGCTTTTTTGTTTTTGTTGTCGTTGTTGCTGTTTTGCACCAGAGAAAATAAGTATCTCCTTTACTCCCTGCCCTTAGCCTCTTACACCTTCTCCCTGCTTCTACTAGTAACTATCTCAACAATCTCAGTTATGTGGGGTATTTCAAAATCATATACCAAATTAAGACAGCCAGTTATATCACATAACTTTTCTGACACCTTCTACTTCTCTCCCTTCTTCTATTACTTGCTCCCACATCCCAAAGATGTACTGATTTCAGGCCTTGATCAGTAATACCATATGCAATAATTTTGTGTCTCTTTAAAATCTATGACCTAGTCAAACTTTTTGAGGGACTGAAAATGTTTTTCCTTTTTAGAAGCAATAGAGTGCATTTCCTACTATAGAGAAAGCTGGGGCATCTCTTCCCAGCTCATCAAATACAGCCAAATGAACTTACAGATGACCATCAAGTTGACACATTCTTCTATGTGCTAATATGGGTGAGGGCAGCTACTAAAGGGGTCTAAGGAATGGAATAAACTATGACCTGGCCACTGAGAGCCTGCCCATTTCAGAATTAGGGTATCTGACCTAAATACATTTTTTCAGATTTTAAAAATGCAAATACATAGTTTAAAAGATTATTTTTCTCACCTTCCATTGACATCCCCACTCCATGAGATCTTACAGATGAAACAAACCTCCTCCCATGATCAGGCCGCCCATTTCCCTAGGTAGGCAATCAGCAGCCACCCTTTTGAAGGTCACAGTAATGACTTCTTCTTTGGAAGTCCTTTAGCATTTACTTTCTAGATCAGTGTTTCTCAAACTTTAATATGCATTTCAATCACCTGGGGATCTTGTTAAAACACAATTTGATCCTGTAAGTCTAGGATGAGGGTCAAGATTCTGCATTTCTAACAAGTTCATAGGGGATGTGATATTGCTGATCTAGGGATCACATTTTGAGTGGCAAAGGCTCCTGTGCACAGAGCATATATAATGCTTACAAAAATAACATATTTTATTCTAAATGGCAATACAGCATAGTAGTTAACTGCTTGCTACCACCATTCACTAGCTGCATGACCTTGGATGAGTGACATACTCTCTCTTCCCTAATTTTTCTCTTCTATAATCTTGAAATAATACCCTGACCTCTGTGATGGATCATTGTAAGGATTAAATGAATAAATACATATAAAGTGCTTATCATAGTGTCTCACAAATAATAAATGTTCAATAAATACTGGTTGGTCCCATCATCATCATTTCTCTTCAACTAGATTCTAAATTTATTAGGGCTAGCAATTGTGTTTTATATCCTCCGAATCTGTCCTATAATATCTCCTTACATTGTTGATAGGATGTGGAGGGGTTGGTGTTCATTTTATTGGGTGGCTTTTGCATTTATTTTAATCCAAACATAATCATTCTTTCTATGAAAACCTTCAAAAGGCAATTTCCTATTTATAAGAGCCCTCCCATCCTACTCTGCCCATTTCAGGAAGTGTGACATACTATGTTAAGAATGTGTTACTGGAACCAGTGCTCCCTGCACTGCATGGTGGACACTTTACCCACTGGACCACCAGGAAAGCCCAAGGAAGAGCTTCTTCCAGTTAAATTCCGAGACCTTGGTGAAGCTAAGATGGCGGCGTAGAAGGATGTGCACTCATTTCTCCTGCAAAATCACCTGAATTGCAACGAGTTCCTGAAAAACCATTGACAGGAAGAGGTTGGATCTGATCACAAAAAAGATACCCCACATCGAAGAAGGGCTCAATCGCAATTTTAAAGTCAAACTTCATACCCGCCAGAGAGGCTGGGCAGGCCAAAGGCGCAAAGCCTGTTGCAGATCAAGACCCAGGAAAGGAGTGGTGACGCCCACAAGGAACTGAGCCAGACCTGCTTTGGAGGGTCCAAGTGCCCCCTTGAACTAGAAGTGCCCTTGAGCAGTCCTTGGAAAGACAGCACTCAGTTCCCTTTGGAGGAGGTTACCATTTACCTGATCACAGAGCCGCCGAGGAGGACTGGAAACTCTGTGTGCACTGTGATCCGGGAGAGGAGAATAGCGATCCTGCATGAGACTGAGCCAGACTCACCTCTGAGTAATCTGACATCTCCCGCGGTGGCAGGGGTTGACGGTGGCTTGCAGCAGGGTCAGGGTCACTGCGGAAGAGCTTCCCATAGACAGTGTGGGAATAAATCCTTTGTGAAACAGACGCCATTTTCCCTACTGTAGTTTGGCTGCTGGCCAAACTACAGGTCTGCTGGGCAAGCTACAGGGAGGGCACTTAGCTCCACCCAGTAAGAAAAGGGATTTGGGTTAAGAAACTCCCAGGACCAGCCTGGGCAGGCCTTTTAGTTCTGGAATAGGCGGAAATAAACAAGCAGTCAAAGAGGTCTTCAGATCCAACCACTGCCAGAGGCAAGAAAAAGACTGATAATTCCAGAATAGTCAGCAAGAGACAGAACATAAACACTATTTTCACATTTTGTCTGAAGCTGCAGTTACTGCTGGAAAATTTTATTCCTTATTATTTTTATTGCTGTTTTGTTTGGTTTTATGAAAACCTTCAAAAGGCAATTTCCTATTTATAAGAGCCCTCCCATCCTACTCTGCCCATTTCAGGAAGTGTGACATACTATGTTAAGAATGTGTTACTGGAACCAGTGCTCCCTGCACTGCATGGTGGACACTTTACCCACTGGACCACCAGGAAAGCCCAAGGAAGAGCTTCTTCCAGTTAAATTCCGAGACCTTGGTGAAGCTAAGATGGCGGCGTAGAAGGATGTGCACTCATTTCTCCTGCAAAATCACCTGAATTGCAACGAGTTCCTGAAAAACCATTGACAGGAAGAGGTTGGATCTGATCACAAAAAAGATACCCCACATCGAAGAAGGGCTCAATCGCAATTTTAAAGTCAAACTTCATACCCGCCAGAGAGGCTGGGCAGGCCAAAGGCGCAAAGCCTGTTGCAGATCAAGACCCAGGAAAGGAGTGGTGACGCCCACAAGGAACTGAGCCAGACCTGCTTTGGAGGGTCCAAGTGCCCCCTTGAACTAGAAGTGCCCTTGAGCAGTCCTTGGAAAGACAGCACTCAGTTCCCTTTGGAGGAGGTTACCATTTACCTGATCACAGAGCCGCCGAGGAGGACTGGAAACTCTGTGTGCACTGTGATCCGGGAGAGGAGAATAGCGATCCTGCATGAGACTGAGCCAGACTCACCTCTGAGTAATCTGACATCTCCCGCGGTGGCAGGGGTTGACGGTGGCTTGCAGCAGGGTCAGGGTCACTGCGGAAGAGCTTCCCATAGACAGTGTGGGAATAAATCCTTTGTGAAACAGACGCCATTTTCCCTACTGTAGTTTGGCTGCTGGCCAAACTACAGGTCTGCTGGGCAAGCTACAGGGAGGGCACTTAGCTCCACCCAGTAAGAAAAGGGATTTGGGTTAAGAAACTCCCAGGACCAGCCTGGGCAGGCCTTTTAGTTCTGGAATAGGCGGAAATAAACAAGCAGTCAAAGAGGTCTTCAGATCCAACCACTGCCAGAGGCAAGAAAAAGACTGATAATTCCAGAATAGTCAGCAAGAGACAGAACATAAACACTATTTTCACATTTTGTCTGAAGCTGCAGTTACTGCTGGATTTTTAAAATTTCATTTTATTCCTTATTATTTTTTATTGCTGTTTTGTTTGGTTTTGTTTCAATTTTTTTTCCCCTTTTTTCTAAACCCACTCAGTGCCCCCCCCCTTTTTTTGTGGGTGTGTTTATTTCCTCCATTGAATTCTATTGAAGCTACTAATCTTATCAGCAAGACTGAATATATTCAAGTTTACATAATTTTTTTTTTCTTTTTCCTTTTAAATCACACATTTTATTTTGATATAAACTTCTGGTTCCACATTGGTCTTTTAGGTTCTGTGGGGGTTTTGTTTGTTTTTATTGTTTTTGCTTTGTTTTTCTATATTTTTCTATATACTTACCTCTGTTTTAATTTTTAAATTTTTCATTTGTACTACTACTTCCTCTATAATTCTTTGCTTTCTCTGATGCTCCTTTCCTATAGCACTAAACTCTAATACATACAAATCTTTATCTCCCTATATTTAAGTTTGCAGTATTATTCTATATTTCTCTTCTATCCTCCCTTTCTCCTTTTCCCTTTTCCCACCAGATTTCTTCGTCTGATCTGTCCTCATTGCCTTATCCCCAACGGGGACCCTGCTCTAGCATTATTCTCCAGTTGGTGCTCTACTTAGTTTGGTTAATAACTGGTGGATATCACTCTTGGTTTTCTCTATTCGCCGTGCTAATGTATTGTACTGTATTTTTGGTTGGAATGCTTGGGTTATGTTACAACTGTATATCTTTGTGTGCATAATTCAATACGGTAGATGGTATCTGTATAATATTTTAAGTGCCATTTGTCAAAGGTATACCATCTGTTTCTCATTCACGTATATATGTTTAAATATCATTTAATGCCATAACCAGCTGTGAAATATTCATTCCCTGGTCAGGCAACAAGCCCCAAGGCTAATTTAGGGAGGGAGCACTGACTCAACAACTCCACAATACTAGAGAACACCTAACACTAGAGAGCTGTATACAAGTGAGAACGCCAACTAAGGTAATGCAAGTCCCGACATCACCCAACCACCAGCATCACCCAGAATAAGAAGCCCCATCCAAACAACAACACCAACAGATGTAACTCAAAGTCTGGGAAAAGGAAAGCCCAAACAGAGTTGGTTAAAAAATTAATAACAACAATGAAACAACAGGGAAATACCACACAAGTGAAGGAACAATCTACAAACACACAAGACCAAATCAACGAAGAGGATTGGGACAAACTCTCTGAAACTCATTTCAGAAGAATGATAGTAAAGATGATCAAAGACACTGAAAACAGAATTTCAGAGAAATTGCAAGATACAACTAACACAGTGAATAAAGAAATACAAAAACTTACAGAAAAGTAACAGAGACAAACAACTGAATCGCTGAACTGAAAAACACTGTAGAAGGAATCAAGAGCAGAGTATCTGAGACAGAAGTCCAGATAAGTGAGCTGGAAGATAAAATGGTAGAAGTAACTGCTGAAAAACAAACTCTAGCTCAAAGAATGAAAAGAGCAGAGGATAGCCTCAGAGACCTCTGGGATAATATCAAATGCACCAATATTCAAATTATAGGGGTTCCAGAAGAAGAAGAAAAGAAAGGATATGAGAAATTTTTCAAAGAGATTATAGTTAAAAATTTCCCCAACATGGGAAAAGAAATAGTCAATCAAGTCCAAGAAGCACAAAGAGTACCATACAGAATCAACCCGAGAAGAAACACACCAAGACACATATTAATGAAGCTAACACAAATTAAACACAAAGACAGAATTCTCTAAGCAGCAACGGAAAAGCAACTAGTGACATACAAGGGAAAGCCCATACGTTTAACAGCTGATCTTTCAACAGAAACTCTGCAGGCCAGAAGGGAATGGCAGGACACATTTAAACGGCTAAAAGAGAATAATCTGCAACCAAGAATCCTCTACCCTGCAAGGATCTCCTTCAAAATGGATGGAGAAATCAAAAGCTCTACAGATAAGCAAAAATTAAAAGAATTTAGTCACACCAAACCAGCCTTACAACAAGTGTTAAAGGGACTTATATAGACAACAAGTATAAGAGAAGGAGAAGATCCATGAAACAAACCCATCATAACATCTAAGAAGATGACAATAGGATCATTTGTATCCATAATTACTTTGAATGTAAATGGAATAAATGCCCCAACCAAAAGACACAGAGTGGCTGAATGGATTCAAAAACACGACCCATACATATGTTGCCTCCAGGAAACTCACTTGAGACCTAGAGACCCTCATAGACTGAAAGTGAGAGGATGGAAAAAGATATTCCATGCAAATGGAAATCAAAAGAAAGCTGGAGTAGCAATCCTCATATCAGACAAAATAGACCTCAAAATAAAGAAGATTTGAAGAGACAAGGCAGGTCACTACATAATGATCAAGGGATCAATCCAAGAAGAAGACATAACAATCATAAATATCTATGCACCCAACACAGGAGCACCCCAATACATAAGACAAACACTTTCAGACATAAAAGAAGACATTGACACTAACACGATCATAGTAGGAGACTTTAACACTTCTCTCACACCAATGGACAGATCATCCAAACAGAAAATTAATAAAGAAACACAAGCCTTAAATGCCACACTAGAAAAGATGGACCTCATCGATATCTTTAGGACGTTCCATCCAAAAGCAGAAGAATACACTTTCTTCTCAAGTGCTCACGGAACATTCTCCAGGATAGACCACATCTTGGGCCACAAATCTAACCTCAGCCAATTCAAGAAAACTGAAATTATATCAACCATCTTCTCGGACCACAATGCAATGAGACTAGAGATCAACTACCAGAAAAAAAACCCTAAAAACACAAAGATAGAATTCTCAAAGCAGCAAGGGAAAAGCAACTAGTGACATACAAGGGAAAGCCCATACGTTTAACAGCTGATCTTTCAACAGAAACTCTGCAGGCCAGAAGGGAATGGCAGGACACATTTAAACGGCTAAAAGAGAATAATCTGCAACCAAGAATCCTCTACCCTGCAAGGATCTCCTTCAAAATGGATGGAGAAATCAAAAGCTCTACAGATAAGCAAAAATTAAAAGAATTTAGTCACACCAAACCAGCCTTACAACAAGTGTTAAAGGGACTTATATAGACAACAAGTATAAGAGAAGGAGAAGATCCATGAAACAAACCCATCATAACATCTAAGAAGATGACAATAGGATCATTTGTATCCATAATTACTTTGAATGTAAATGGAATAAATGCCCCAACCAAAAGACACAGAGTGGCTGAATGGATTCAAAAACACGACCCATACATATGTTGCCTCCAGGAAACTCACTTGAGACCTAGAGACCCTCATAGACTGAAAGTGAGAGGATGGAAAAAGATATTCCATGCAAATGGAAATCAAAAGAAAGCTGGAGTAGCAATCCTCATATCAGACAAAATAGACCTCAAAATAAAGAAGATTTGAAGAGACAAGGCAGGTCACTACATAATGATCAAGGGATCAATCCAAGAAGAAGACATAACAATCATAAATATCTATGCACCCAACACAGGAGCACCCCAATACATAAGACAAACACTTTCAGACATAAAAGAAGACATTGACACTAACACGATCATAGTAGGAGACTTTAACACTTCTCTCACACCAATGGACAGATCATCCAAACAGAAAATTAATAAAGAAACACAAGCCTTAAATGCCACACTAGAAAAGATGGACCTCATCGATATCTTTAGGACGTTCCATCCAAAAGCAGAAGAATACACTTTCTTCTCAAGTGCTCACGGAACATTCTCCAGGATAGACCACATCTTGGGCCACAAATCTAACCTCAGCCAATTCAAGAAAACTGAAATTATATCAACCATCTTCTCGGACCACAATGCAATGAGACTAGAGATCAACTACAGGAAAAAAAAAAAGCGCTAAAAACACAAACACATGGAGATTTAACAACACACACCTAAAAAACCAACTGATTACCAAGCAAATCAGAGGAGAAATTTTAAAATTCCTAGAAGAAAATGACAATGAACACATGACAGTGCAAAACCTATGGGATACTGCAAAGCAGTTCTAAGAGAGAAGTATATAGCAATTCAACCCTACCTCAAGGAACTAGGAAAATCTCAAACAGACGACCTAACCTTACACTTAAAACAACTAGAGAAAGAAGAAAAAAAACACCCCAGAGCCAGCAGAAGAAGGAAAATCATAAAAATCAGAGCAGAAATAAATGAAAAAGAAACAAAAGAAACAATAGTAAAGATAAATAAAACAAAAAGCTGGTTCTTTGCAAAGGTAAATAAAATCGGCACACTACTGGCCAGACTCATCAAGAAAAAAAGAGAGAAGAACTGGATCCACAAAATCAAAAATGAAAAAGGAGAGATTACTACAGATGATGCAGAAATCCAAAGGATTATAAGAGACTATTATGAACAACTCTATGGCAACAAACTGGACAACCTGGAAGTAATGGACAGTTTCTTGGGGAAGATTAATCTCCCAAGACTCAATCAGGAAGAAATAGAAACTATGAACAAGCCAATCACAAGCTCAGAAATCGACTTTGTGATCAAAAATCTACCCAAAAATAAAAGCCCAGGGCCAGATGGCTTCACAGCCGAATTCTACCAAACATTTAAAGAAGAGCTAATGCCTGTCCTTCTAAAACTCTTCCAAACAATTACACAGGAAGGAACACTTCCAAACACATTCTGTGAGGCTGCCATCACCCTGATACCAAAGACAGGCAAAGACAACACACAAAAAAAGAAAATTATAGGCCAATTTCACTAATGAATCTAGACGCCAAAATCCTCAACAAAATCCTAGCAAACAGAATTCAACAACACATCAAAAAGTTCATACATCATGATCAAGTTGGGTTCATCCCAGGCATGCAAGGATTCTTCAGTATCCGCAAATCAATCAATGTGATACACCATATCAACAAATTGAGAGACAAAAATCACATGATAATCTCAATAGATGTAGAAAAAGCCTTTGACAAAGTACAGCATCCATTTATGATAAAAACTCTTCAAAAAATGGGCTTAGAAGGAACCTATCTCAACATAGTGAAAGCTGTATATGAGAAGCCCACGTGAACATTATCCTTACTGGTGAAAAACTCAAAGCATTTCCTCTAAGATAAGGAACAAGACAAAGGTGTCCACTTTCACCACTCTTATTCAACATAGTCCTGGAAGTTCTAGCAACAGCAAAAAGAGAAGAGAAAGAAATAAAAGGAATCCAGATTGGAAAAGAAGAAGTCAAACTCTCTCTATTTGCAAACGACATGATATTATACATAGAAAATCCCAAAGACACTATTACAAAACTACTAGAGTTAATCAGCAAATTCAGCAAAGTCACAGGATATAAAATCAGTACACAGAAATCACTGGCATTCCTATACACAAACAATGAAAACTCAGAAAATTAAATCAAAGAGGCAATCCCCTTCACCATTGCAACCAAAGGAATCAAATATCTAGGAACAAACCTACCCAAAGAAACAAAAGAACTGTACACTGAAAATTATAAAACACTCATGAAAGAAATTAAAGACTTAAACAGATGCAAAGATATTCCATGTTCCTGGGTCGGGAGAATCAATATTGTGAAAATGACCATACTACCAAATGTCATCTATAGATTCAATGCGATCCCTATCAAACTTCCAATAACATTCTTCACAGAACTAGACCAAAGAATAACACGGTTCATATGGAAACACAAAAGACCTCGAACAGCCAAAGCAATCCTGAGGAAGAAGAATGGAGCTGGAGGGATCAGCCTCCCCAACTTCAGACTCTATTACAAAGCAAAAGTCATCGAGACAGTATGGTACTAGCATGAAAACAGAAATACAGACCAAGGGAACAAGATAGAGAACCCAGAGATAAACCCACACACCTATGGGTACCTTATCTTTGACAAAGAGAGCGAACATATAAAATGGGACAAATCCCAGGCATGCAAGGATTCTTCAATATCCTCAAATTAATCAATGTGATACACCATATGAAAAAATCGAAAGACAAAAATCACATGATAATCTCAATAGATGTAGAAAAAGCCTTTGACAAAGTACAGCATCCATTTATGATAAAAACTCTTCAAAAAATGGGCTTAGAAGGAACCTATCTCAACATAGTGAAAGCTGTATATGAGAAGCCCACGTGAACATTATCCTTACTGGTGAAAAACTCAAAGCATTTCCTCTAAGATAAGGAACAAGACAAAGGTGTCCACTTTCACCACTCTTATTCAACATAGTCCTGGAAGTTCTAGCAACAGCAAAAAGAGAAGAGAAAGAAATAAAAGGAATCCAGATTGGAAAAGAAGAAGTCAAACTCTCTCTATTTGCAAACGACATGATATTATACATAGAAAATCCCAAAGACACTATTACAAAACTACTAGAGTTAATCAGCAAATTCAGCAAAGTCACAGGATATAAAATCAGTACACAGAAATCACTGGCATTCCTATACACAAACAATGAAAACTCAGAAAATTAAATCAAAGAGGCAATCCCCTTCACCATTGCAACCAAAGGAATCAAATATCTAGGAACAAACCTACCCAAAGAAACAAAAGAACTGTACACTGAAAATTATAAAACACTCATGAAAGAAATTAAAGACTTAAACAGATGCAAAGATATTCCATGTTCCTGGGTCGGGAGAATCAATATTGTGAAAATGACCATACTACCAAATGTCATCTATAGATTCAATGCGATCCCTATCAAACTTCCAATAACATTCTTCACAGAACTAGACCAAAGAATAACACGGTTCATATGGAAACACAAAAGACCTCGAACAGCCAAAGCAATCCTGAGGAAGAAGAATGGAGCTGGAGGGATCAGCCTCCCCAACTTCAGACTCTATTACAAAGCAAAAGTCATCGAGACAGTATGGTACTAGCATGAAAACAGAAATACAGACCAAGGGAACAAGATAGAGAACCCAGAGATAAACCCACACACCTATGGGTACCTTATCTTTGACAAAGAGAGCGAACATATAAAATGGGACAAAGACAGCCTCTTCAACAAGTGGTGCTGGGAAAACTGGACAGCTACATGCAAAAAAATGAAGTTGGAACAGTCCCTGACACCATACACAAAGATCAACTCAAAATGAATTAAAGGCCTAAATGTAAGACCAGAAACCCTAAAACTCTTAGAGGAGTATATAGGCAAAACACTCAAGGACATCAATCAAAGCAAGATCTTCTCTGACCCACCTGCTAGAATAGCGGAACTAAAAAGAAAAATGAACACATGGGACCTTATGAAACTTAAAAGCTTTTGTACAGAAAAAGAAATTACAATAAAGCTGAACAGACAGCCCACAGAATGGGAGAAAATCATAACAAATGAAACAACAGACAAAGAATTAATCTCCAAAATGTACAAGCAGTTCAGACAACTCAGCTCTGGAAAAATGAACAACCCAATCAAAAAATGAGAAAAGGACCAAAACAGACACCTCTCCAAAGACGACATACAAATGGCCCAAAAACACATGAAATGATGCTCGACTTCACTTATAATTAGAGAAATGCAAATCAAAACTACAATGAGATATCACCTCACACCTGTCAGTATGGCCATCATCCACAAATCAACAGACAGTAAATGCTGGAGAGGGTGCAGAGAAAAGGGAACACTCCTGCATTGCTGGTGGGAATGTAAATTGATACAGCCTCTATGGAAGACAGTATGGAGATTTCTTAAAAAACTAAAAATAGAAGCACCATACGACCCAGCAATCCCACTCTTAGGCTTATGCCCTTATGAAATCAAATCTGAAAGAAGCACCTGTACCCTAATGTTCATTGCAGTTCTCTATACAATAGCTAGAACATGGAAGGAACCTCGATGAATGAATGGATAAAGAAGCTCTGGTACATATATACTATGGAATACTACATAGCTGTAAAGAGAAATACAGAAGAATCAGCCCTAATGAGGTGGCTGGATCTAGAACGTATCATCAAAAGTGAAGTCAGTCAGAAAGAGAAGGACAAATACAATGTATTAACACATATATATGGAATCTAGTAGGACGGTGATGATGGCACATGCAGTGAAGCGACGGAAAGACAGACATGGACAATGGACATATGGACATTGTGGGGAAGGAACAGTGGGTGAGAGGCGTAAAGGAAGTAGCATGAAGGCCTGTACTATCATAAGTGAAGAAAATAGCTATAGTCATTGCTCTGTGAGAAAAGGAGATCCTTCAGGGGTGCTGTGTGATGGTCGGAAGGGGTGGGAAGGAGGGGATATACATATGACTAATCTGGGAACATACATATCTGTAAACAACAAAACTCTGTAAAAGTTAAAAGTAAAATAAAAGTTAAAAAATAAATAAATTTTAAAAAAATGTGTTATTGGGCTTCTCTGGTGGGTAAGAACACCACCTTGCAGTGCAAAGGGCACTGGTTCAATCCCTGGCCTGAGAAGATCCCACGTGTGGTGGAGCGGCTAGACCGATGTGTCCAACTACTGGGCTGGAACTCTTAAGTGCATGCTCCCAGAACTAGTGCTCTGCAGTGAGAGAGGCCACTGCCATGGGAGGCCCACACAGGCCAAAGAAGAAAGATGGATGAAAATAGATAAATGAAAGACCACCAGAAGTGGCCAAAATAAATAAATAAATACATAAAAGAGAAGCCAATAATTTAAGAAAAAAAAAAAAAAAAAAAGAACATGTTACAATTTATAAAAATATAAACAGTTTTCTTTATATTATTTCAAAAATACATTTATAGGGCTTCCCCTGGTGATCCAGCGGGTAAGGACACCGCCTTGCAGCGCAAGGGGCGGGTCGATCTCTGGCCTGGGAGATCCCACGTGCAGCGGAGCGGCTAGACCGATGTGTCCAACTACTGGGCTGGAACTCTTAAGTGCATGCTCCCAGAACTAGTGCTCTGCAGTGAGAGAGGCCACTGCCATGGGAGGCCCACACAGGCCAAAGAAGAAAGATGGATGAAAATAGATAAATGAAAGACCACCAGAAGTGGCCAAAATAAATAAATAAATACATAAAAGAGAAGCCAATAATTTAAGAAAAAAAAAAAAAAAAAAAGAACATGTTACAATTTATAAAAATATAAACAGTTTTCTTTATATTATTTCAAAAATACATTTATAGGGCTTCCCCTGGTGATCCAGCGGGTAAGGACACCGCCTTGCAGCGCAAGGGGCGCCGGGTCGATCTCTGGCCTGGGGAGATCCCACGTGCCGCGGAGCGGCTGGACTGATGTGTCCAATTACCAAACCTGAGCTCTGGAGCGCATGCGCTCAGAGCCGTCACTCTGCGACGACAGAGGCCACCGCGATGGGAGGCCCACAGGAGCCGAAGAACAAAGACGGATGAAAATGGAGAAATGAAAAACCAATAGAAGTGGCCCACCCATCCCCCTTTCTCCCCACCCCACCCCCCAAAAAGATAAATAAATAAAATAAATGCTTTTTAAAAAAAAACATTTATAGACTAGGTTCATTTCTCCTAACTGTGCACAGTAGTGAGCGTTAGCTAAACAGAGGAAAGATGAATAGGAATCACAGACAGCACCAGAGAAGGACCACTTGTGATACTAAGTAATACATATCTATGGAGGCAAAGAGCCCAGAATTAGTGAGTGATGATCGCAGGACACAGAAAGGACCCTCACCCTGCTTAAAGAGTCCAACAGATGAAACATTTAGCACATTTCTCGGGTCATCACTTCATCTTCACAGTCATAACCAACAGAACAGACTAAAAATGACCTCAAGTCAGCTCCACATTCATGGACCACTTCAGCCCCCATAGAAGCCCTGTTTCAGTTCTTTATTTCTTTAACGCCACATAACAGATCATCCCCAAACTCAGTGGCTTTAAACAACAGTATTATCTTTTGTGGTTCTTGCCTGGCATGCTGAAGTCCATGGGGTCTCAAAGAGTTGAACACGAATGAGCAAATGAGTTGAATGGCAGTTCTTCAGTTAACTGGAGTCAGCCAAGTAGATTTTCACTTGGGTTCTCTTGTGCACTTGAAGTTAAATGGCAGGTGGCGGCTGGAGTCATCCAAATTTGAGACGGGAGTGGGCCAGCCAAGCTGGCTTCATCACTCACATCTGGTGCCTCAGATAGCTGGAATAACTACAGTGTGCTCAGCGACCTCTCTCCCCCTGCAGCCTCTCCACATGGACAACTCGGATTTTCTCACAAGATGCAGACTCTCTCAGGGTAGTCTGCCCCCTTAGCAAGGATTCAAGTGACCCAAACAAAACCTACACATCTCCTGAATGCACTTCAAAAGTCAAGCAGTGGCACTTTAGCATCATTCTACTAGCCAGCCCAGATTCAAGGGACAGGGAAAAATCAAGGGTGCAATTATAGAAACTTATGCCTCCTTTGGGAGGGAAACGCAAAAGCATCTCAGGTAAGTCCTATCCACGTGCTCACAGGGAAGAGGGGACAAGACAGCCCATCTTTTGCCGACACTGACTCCTGCCCAGATCAGATGAGAAAACAACAACAAAATATTTTTGTAAAAGCCTCTGTCTTAATTCAGCCTTTAAAATCTTTTGTATAAAACTGTCTATTAAGAAGGAAGAAAGTGGAAATTCTTGATGAGAACAAAAGATATTCCAAGGCCAGAGAAGATATGAAACAATAACAACAGATAAGAAATTAAATGGATCTATCACCTCTCCTGCTTCCCCTGGTCTTATGGAAACAGAGTTTGGATGTCACAATGTTCATTACTTCTTAAATGTTTTCTCTAAACGAAATGTTTAGATGGCAAAGATTGTACAACAGTATGTTCTGTTTCCTGAATAACAAAATAAAACCAAGAAATAAGTCCAATGATTATTGATGCCCTCCTTTTAACAAAAAACTTTATTAAGTTATCTGTAAAAGAAGTCCAATAGAAAAGGAGGAACAGGACTCCTCCTTCTTTCACCTTTTGGACTCCTCCCCGTTTCCCAGAGAAACAATTCAAAAGCCACAGGTTTTTATGAGCATGCTCAAGGGTGCACAGTTAGAGCCTTCCCTGGATTCAAACTCTGAGGCCCATTTCCAAGCCAGATGTTTTCTTTTTCAGCAATCATTTTGCACCCGTTATCTTTCTCTCCCATTCATAAATGGGATAATTAAAATTGATTAAGCATCTACTGGACAGTAAGTAATGGATTGGGTGCTCTTTCCAAAAGCCTCTTATCTTCTTTTTGCCATAGAGCAAAGACTAGAAATACACAGTCATTTCCTCTTGTATTTATTTATGGGCCACAAAGAGGTGTTAAACAGCACCGAGGAAGGTCACAAATGCATTTAGTGTAGACGGCTCATATGTTTCTTCAGTTTCATCTGCCTATGGCCCTCATGGATCATTTCTGCACAATGATAATATACCTGTGAGAACAGTTTAGAACATATGTAAGTGTGCATCTATTGCTACACATTACCTCTTTCTGTACAGGTGAATCTTCTTTTATTTCTGCTGCACTGCATGGCTTGCAATATCTTAATTTCCTGACTAGGCACTAAACCTGGGCCATGGCAATGAAAGTGCCAAGTCCTACCCACTGGACTGCCACAGAGTTCCCTGTCCAGATGCATCTTCTACCTTGAAAAATGGCACACTTAGGACTTAGTGGAACTGTCCCTGCATTCTCAGACTCAGACATATGACCCAGGCAAATCACAAAAGAATATTCCATCCCCTAGGCATAAAGAAGTTAGCCTCAGAACCACGCTGGAAGAATTAGATTTCTTTTCCAGAATCTATATGAAGATCTCTCTCATTAGGGCAGTGTAAGCTAGGAGCTCCCAGGGGCATCTCTGCTGCATGTGGAATAATCCAAAGAAAGAAACCAATGCAGAGAAAAGCAGCATTGAGACCCAGATGGAAAGAGGTAGAGTTCTATGACATCATTTGAATCTCTGGTTCTAACCATGTCTGAAGTCACTACACCACCAGACTCAATTACTTGACCCAATAAATGTCCCCCCCAACACACACACTTCAGAGATTTTAATTTGGAGTTCTGTCATTTGCAGCTCTAAATTCCTAAACTAAGAGACAACTGTGTGTGTGCTCAGTTGCTCAGCATGTCCAACTCTTCTTGACCCTGTGGACTGTACCAGGCTGCTCTGTCCATGGGATTCTCCAGGCAAGAATACTGGAGTGGATTGCCATTTCCTCCTTCAGGGGATCTTCCCAACCTAGGGATCAAACCCACATCTCCTGCGTATCACGCATGTGTGTATTAGGTCAAACCCAAACATTCCATTTACATAACAGGACAATCAGCAAAGATGGAGAAGGATCCATCATTTTGGCGCTACCACAGGAACAAGTTTGAGAGATGTCAGTTACCAGACGAAAAAAATGGTTTGGGCAGTTAGGAGTAAAGTCTCCTTCTCCTGACCCTGCACCCACTGTCAGCCAGAGTCCCAGGGTCCTGGGTCTCAAGACCCAACCTATATGGTTTCAGTAAATGTATTTCAATGAAGTGATTACTTATAGGGGGAGAATCAGGATTAACAAGGGATGCAGCACTCAGAGACTAGTAAAAATTGAGAAGCCTTCACCACCTCTTTGTAACCAGTGCTCAGAGAGAGCAGCAGTCTTCTTGGGGCTATTGCTGTGCATCTGAGAGGCAAAGCATCATGGCAGAGAGGAAATAAGGAAGAATGCACCCCAAACTCCTCTCTTTCTGCCTGCTGATCGCCTACCAATGTCTGTTACTGGCACAATTGAAAGCCAGTTGGCTACAAAGCCTAAAGATTCTGACCTAATACAGTCAGCCCCCATCGGGCAGAGAGCAGTGCAAAGAAAGGATCTGGCTTGGACAAAACAGAATCACCAGGAACCTACCTACCTCTTCTATTTTGATAACATTATATAATACCCTTAAAGAATCATTAGGAAAAGGGTGAAAATACTCTGTGACTTTACATGTCTGTGTTCTGTAATATTCACTTTCCAGAATGCCTTTCTTTTGTTCATAGGAATCAGTACCATCTCTTCTAAAATGATTTAAAAATTTAGACTATATCATCCTCTCTCCTACCATTCCACATAAACCTTTTTGCTCTACATTTTCTTGCTTGTTCCCCAGATAGCCTTATACACTAAATATACAGAAAGAAATAGAGACAACTGTGTGTGTGCTCAGTTGCTCAGCATGTCCAACTCTTCTTGACCCTGTGGACTGTACCAGGCTGCTCTGTCCATGGGATTCTCCAGGCAAGAATACTGGAGTGGATTGCCATTTCCTCCTTCAGGGGATCTTCCCAACCTAGGGATCAAACCCACATCTCCTGCGTATCACGCATGTGTGTATTAGGTCAAACCCAAACATTCCATTTACATAACAGGACAATCAGCAAAGATGGAGAAGGATCCATCATTTTGGCGCTACCACAGGAACAAGTTTGAGAGATGTCAGTTACCAGACGAAAAAAATGGTTTGGGCAGTTAGGAGTAAAGTCTCCTTCTCCTGACCCTGCACCCACTGTCAGCCAGAGTCCCAGGGTCCTGGGTCTCAAGACCCAACCTATATGGTTTCAGTAAATGTATTTCAATGAAGTGATTACTTATAGGGGGAGAATCAGGATTAACAAGGGATGCAGCACTCAGAGACTAGTAAAAATTGAGAAGCCTTCACCACCTCTTTGTAACCAGTGCTCAGAGAGAGCAGCAGTCTTCTTGGGGCTATTGCTGTGCATCTGAGAGGCAAAGCATCATGGCAGAGAGGAAATAAGGAAGAATGCACCCCAAACTCCTCTCTTTCTGCCTGCTGATCGCCTACCAATGTCTGTTACTGGCACAATTGAAAGCCAGTTGGCTACAAAGCCTAAAGATTCTGACCTAATACAGTCAGCCCCCATCGGGCAGAGAGCAGTGCAAAGAAAGGATCTGGCTTGGACAAAACAGAATCACCAGGAACCTACCTACCTCTTCTATTTTGATAACATTATATAATACCCTTAAAGAATCATTAGGAAAAGGGTGAAAATACTCTGTGACTTTACATGTCTGTGTTCTGTAATATTCACTTTCCAGAATGCCTTTCTTTTGTTCATAGGAATCAGTACCATCTCTTCTAAAATGATTTAAAAATTTAGACTATATCATCCTCTCTCCTACCATTCCACATAAACCTTTTTGCTCTACATTTTCTTGCTTGTTCCCCAGATAGCCTTATACACTAAATATACAGAAAGAAATAGAAAAGGACCATGGAAGCTCTGAAGGCAGAAACGGGAATAACAAAGAACTCTAAATGTTTGATGTTCCTCACACTCTTTGAAGAACAAATGCACCCAAGTGTATGGTCTTTAACGAGATGAATGTACACGCTAGGATGTTTTGCTTTGTTTCCGTGACTTCTCAACATAAACCTTCAAGCAGACATTTCTCCTTAATACCTCCAGTATACGGGAAATTGTTTTTTGGCCATAAAAATGCATTAACAGCTCCAAAGGAGCAATTACACCATGTATTGTAAATGCACATTAAGACGAACACACCACACTTATCTAAACCTCAGTGATTTCAGGGCTGTGGTACTGCTAGTACAAAGGTGACTCAGATTAGTTCAAGAAATAAGACCCCGGGGGAAAGGGCTTCCCTCTGTCATGTCAATTACAATGATACAGGTATAAAGCAAGAAACGGATCCCATTTTGTGGCTTTCTAAAGAAGCCCCAGTGTCGAGAATGTGGTTGTATGCACAAAGGCGTGTTTATGCCAGTACATTCCCATGGTGAATTTCTGCAAGCCCTCAGACGCGGGTGAGCCCCTTGCATTCAGAAATCATTGTGTCTCATGCAGACAGCGAGTCAATTACTGAGGTTAGATGCCTGGTTTTAGAGGAGACTTTATTTATTACCCTTGTTATGGCTGGGATATGGAGGACCCTAACTGTAATGTGTGAAATCAGATTCTTCTGCTGTTGCATTACAAATCTCATTGGATGCAGTGAATATGCTTTATTTGGGTCCATTCTGGATTAACAGGAAGGGAAGTACGGATTTTTTTTTTCATCCATATAAACAATGAGGACTTGTTAGAGACTTGTTTCTGATGTTTATGGATTTCTCTTTAGTGAATACAGCCTATGGAAAATTGTTTTTAAGCAATAAACAGTAATTGTATTTGGGGACACAGAGGTACCAGTGCTCTATTGCATTGAGCCTGCTGATAAATTTCTCTGGCTTATTTTTTTTTCTTATGCAGACATAAAAATACAAAGACAATAAATTTTTCTCCCTCCACTGCAACCTTTTTCTCTTCGATTTTATTTTCCACTACATTTCTCAATTGATATTACCTTTTTAAATTGCTAAATATAAATATTCCACAATGAATGTGTGTAATTAAGTTGTCGGCTCACCTTCAAGGACTTGTTAAAATTAAACCTCACACTCTTTGAAGAACAAATGCACCCAAGTGTATGGTCTTTAACGAGATGAATGTACACGCTAGGATGTTTTGCTTTGTTTCCGTGACTTCTCAACATAAACCTTCAAGCAGACATTTCTCCTTAATACCTCCAGTATACGGGAAATTGTTTTTTGGCCATAAAAATGCATTAACAGCTCCAAAGGAGCAATTACACCATGTATTGTAAATGCACATTAAGACGAACACACCACACTTATCTAAACCTCAGTGATTTCAGGGCTGTGGTACTGCTAGTACAAAGGTGACTCAGATTAGTTCAAGAAATAAGACCCCGGGGGAAAGGGCTTCCCTCTGTCATGTCAATTACAATGATACAGGTATAAAGCAAGAAACGGATCCCATTTTGTGGCTTTCTAAAGAAGCCCCAGTGTCGAGAATGTGGTTGTATGCACAAAGGCGTGTTTATGCCAGTACATTCCCATGGTGAATTTCTGCAAGCCCTCAGACGCGGGTGAGCCCCTTGCATTCAGAAATCATTGTGTCTCATGCAGACAGCGAGTCAATTACTGAGGTTAGATGCCTGGTTTTAGAGGAGACTTTATTTATTACCCTTGTTATGGCTGGGATATGGAGGACCCTAACTGTAATGTGTGAAATCAGATTCTTCTGCTGTTGCATTACAAATCTCATTGGATGCAGTGAATATGCTTTATTTGGGTCCATTCTGGATTAACAGGAAGGGAAGTACGGATTTTTTTTTTCATCCATATAAACAATGAGGACTTGTTAGAGACTTGTTTCTGATGTTTATGGATTTCTCTTTAGTGAATACAGCCTATGGAAAATTGTTTTTAAGCAATAAACAGTAATTGTATTTGGGGACACAGAGGTACCAGTGCTCTATTGCATTGAGCCTGCTGATAAATTTCTCTGGCTTATTTTTTTTTCTTATGCAGACATAAAAATACAAAGACAATAAATTTTTCTCCCTCCACTGCAACCTTTTTCTCTTCGATTTTATTTTCCACTACATTTCTCAATTGATATTACCTTTTTAAATTGCTAAATATAAATATTCCACAATGAATGTGTGTAATTAAGTTGTCGGCTCACCTTCAAGGACTTGTTAGAAAGAGAAAGGGCTTTAATCTAAAGCGAACTAACAGTTAGAAGTTAATTAGAAATTAGCCATATATCCTGGGTAAATTATTTATGCTAAGCCATGTGCTACTGTAAAAATAATATATATTTACACTGACTATTGTAAACATAAAATAATTAACAAAAAAAGGGAAGATATTATCCCTTAATAGAATCCTTTTGCCAAGACCAATTTAATTTTCTCTCTTGTAATACTGAATGATAACCCAGGGTCGCTGCTTTGTATATAAAGCACACAAATTTTCTCACAATCTTTCTTCTGTTCTCTTTTCTCTCTCATTTCTCCCTCTCTCTCTGTTCCCCTCCTTCCTTTCCTCCCTTTATTCCTCCTTTGTATGCAGGCTTGTTTTCTGACTTATCTATTCTTTTAATACATCTTTTCCTTCTCTCCATTTCACTCCCCGTTTGCCTTTTTTCTCCTCTTTCTTTTTCTACTTTTTTTTTCCTTTGAATTAAAAAGTAGGTAAACACCTAAAAATCTCACTATACATGCTTTTCTTCCTTCCCATCATGCTCTCTGGTCCTTTCCTCTCCTCCTTTTTTCTTTCACACTCTTTAGCATACAGCCTTTTAACCAAACAACAACAAAAAAGCCTCTAAGATGCAGACAGAAAATGCAGTGTATTTTAATTCTCTCTCACTTTCCTTCCTGTTCTATCAGCAAGGGCATAAAGATCCCAAAGAACCAACCCTGGAACATCCTCTCAACCCATTTAGGGACCTCTGAATTCAATGAAAATGCCAACATATATGCTTGCTTCCTGCAGTGAACACATATGTACTGTTGGATCTCACATCATCCCTTTTGGGAATAGGGCATCTGTATTCATTTACATCTACATGCATAATCACTGTTAAATATTATCTAATGAAGCATCTTTGTGTCTAAAATGCAGTTACCTGAGGACTCTCCTTATAAAACATTCATTGAATTTTTTTTCCCATTCATATCTGGTAGCAACAAATACTGTGCAGTTTTTACATGACTGGTGTAGGTATTGTTAATGTACTCGCCACATCCATTTAAATGCAAATCTTCATGCAAATAATCACTTGGAGGAAAGGGAAAAAAAAAAAGAGAATGTGTTTAGCCGAAGACAAAGCTAGAAGGATAATAGAAAGCATGAATAGGGTGTCAGTGGAAGGCTACACAATACAAGCCTCTTCTGCACGTAAATGGAAACGCATTAATGACAGCTCCGAGGATTTCTCAATAGGTTCTTACAGTATTGTTGTATGTAAACATGATTCCCAGCAGGTGAAACAAAATGAATGAAATTGGAAGAAATTTACACATGTCTCTAGGGCAAGCCAAAGGTCGAACTGGTTGTACAGGCCAGGCCCGTGATCAATACTCAAAATATCAACTGTGAACAAATATTTACACTTCCTTCAGAAATCCAAAATGTGGAACCAAACAGTCCATTGTCCAAGTGACTCGGTTGTTAATGCTGTGGGGCTGATGTTTCAACAGAAAAGTAGGAAATGAGCTGGGACTGAATAAATATCATTATACTTGAGAACAGCAACTTTGAGGCTGAATTTGGCTCTGGGGAGGGCTGGACTGTGATCTTAGGGAAATTTCCAATTTGCGCTATTTGCAAAGAAAACGTTACATCAACAAAGGTTAAGTGCTGGCATTAAGAAAAGCAGAAAGGCTGAGAGTTTCCCCTTGTTCCTATTTTAAGCACTTCTTCAAGTTTCCCTGGGATGCAATCAAAGGAGTTGACAAAAAAACCGAGGAACTTAACAAAATAATGAGGCCAAAGGGCTGGTGATGGTTGTAGGCAGGGAAAAAATGATCTATTTATATCATACAATTTCAAAGGAATAGACCAATTTGTGATACATGTTTTTATTTAAAACAAACAAAAAACCCCCCAACACTTTAGGGTTTTTGTAGGTTTCATGATTTGCAATTAGTCTGTTTGATGGCACTAACAGAGCAATGAAAGTTGGAAGACAGTTTGGGCATATTTTGGAAGGAGTTCAGTACACTTCAGGCAGTATTATGTGCTCTTTAACTTGGAGTGATTTCACATTTCTTGGAGAGTACAGCTGGCTGGAATCATCGTTGCTGATTTCCTTGGCTGCATAGAGTCCAACAATCTCCCCAACCCCCATCCTCACATTGCCAAAAGGAAAGAGGAGTAACAGAATTTTTTTCTTTAAACTTTGCAAAAATTAACTCCGTGAGCTTCATTTTTTACACAACAAAATGTTTTTATCATTTACACGGGTATTCCTTTTTGATAGCAATTCTCTTGTCCTTATTATTTTGTTTAGTTAGTTATTATTGTCCTTTGAGGCATTTGGAATACTGAGCCTATTCCCTACGTTTTCACTCACTCAACCTGAACTGTCTCTATTTACATGTTTTGTGCCCATCAATTTCAAACTCTTAGACTACAACAATCAGAGTTGAATGATTCTGTGAAAGACTTAGCCCTATGTAAGAACATCAGGTTGGTTAATAGTGAAGGGGGAAAATGTCATTTTTTTCTAAATATACACAAATAGTTAAGGTTATAGGAAGGAGATTTAGACAACCTAGACTTTGAATGGAATACTAATTTTTCAAGCATTAAACTGTCCATGGTAATAAATAATATATGCTGCAATATATACAGAGAGAGAAAGAGATTTAAATCCTTAACATATTGAAGCTGTTAAATTGATTTAATAATTCTTTTAATGACTGTTTAGATATTGGTTAAATTATTAAATATATATTCATTTATATATACCAACTTTTTACTTACATATTAAGTTCTTCATAATGAATAGACTGGTATGAAGATACCCTAGTCAGGATAGCTGTAATAACTGAAGCTATGGATTCTCTGTTACCCCACTGGGTGAAAACAGCAGTAATTGCAAAACACCCGGAAGCAGCCCATGCCATGTCTACTTTTAGCCCATTGATTGGCCAGAGGTAGTCACATGGCAACAAGAGCAGGATATGACCTTCCTACATGCTTAAAGGGTGTACAGACCCAGAGACAAGTAAGCAGTGGAAGTCTCCAACATGAAAGTATAAAGTGGTATTAGATGTAATGGTTCTCCTTAGAGACTATTTTATTTTCAGTGCCTTGTGAGATATTTGATAGTAGGGCACACATTTTGCTCATTTTTATACCCAACTGCCTTTGCATGGAGTGGCTTTGCTATTAATAATGATCCAAATAAATTGTTATTCTTTTCAAAATAATCAGGAAAATTTCCAAGCAATTTCTAGATCCAGATATCAGGCTGCAATCCTTAGAAAACTGTCCAGTGCCTGGGCAAAGAAGTCAGTGAAATTTAGTGACCCAGCTGGACAGCATTAGTCAATAACACTGAGTGTATTTTCCAGTTAAGATACTTCACAATTCTTCCTTTTTGCCAAAAAAAAAATAAAACTGCTTTAGGAAAGAACTACCATGTAATGTTATGAAAACAGCACTGGACTTGAATCTAGAAAATTGAGTTTTGTCCTGACTTTGCTCTTAACTTGTTTATTCATATCAACTCACTCAGGCTGAGCTTCTTCACATATGCAGTGATGGATTTGAAGATCTTACATCCTTTCTAGCTCACACATACTGTAATCTAAGAACTGTGCAACTTTAAAAGGTTTTAGATAAATTTTTTGGAAATTTTCCAGACAGTGTTTGTGAAATAAAGTAAGATTTTAGCACCCTCTCGCTACTCCTGAAGTCCCTTTTTCATTTTAGTACACCATCCATTGTGCCCCTTGGTTATTCAGCATTCCTTCTTCCTCCATCCATGTTTATTATCCTAAATCCACTTTAACTTACTATTTCTACTTCCCCTTGAGGCTTAATGAACTAAGTTCTAAAGAAATAAGCATGATAAAACACTTGTGATCCTCCATTATAGGCAGCCTTAATTATAGCAACTCACTGCATCCTTCAGTGGAAGCTAAAGGCAAAAGATCTCCTCTCCTACTAAACGGTGAACGCTAGCCTATTGGATATGTGACTCAGGTAGCATAAGATGCTCCTGACCCCACTGGGTGAAAACAGCAGTAATTGAAAACCCCCAATGCCATGTCTACTTTTAGCCCATTGATTGGCCAGAGGTAGTCACATGGCAACAAGAGCAGGATATGACCTTCCTACATGCTTAAAGGGTGTACAGACCCAGAGACAAGTAAGCAGTGGAAGTCTCCAACATGAAAGTATAAAGTGGTATTAGATGTAATGGTTCTCCTTAGAGACTATTTTATTTTCAGTGCCTTGTGAGATATTTGATAGTAGGGCACACATTTTGCTCATTTTTATACCCAACTGCCTTTGCATGGAGTGGCTTTGCTATTAATAATGATCCAAATAAATTGTTATTCTTTTCAAAATAATCAGGAAAATTTCCAAGCAATTTCTAGATCCAGATATCAGGCTGCAATCCTTAGAAAACTGTCCAGTGCCTGGGCAAAGAAGTCAGTGAAATTTAGTGACCCAGCTGGACAGCATTAGTCAATAACACTGAGTGTATTTTCCAGTTAAGATACTTCACAATTCTTCCTTTTTGCCAAAAAAAAAATAAAACTGCTTTAGGAAAGAACTACCATGTAATG
Organism: Tragulus kanchil; assembly: GCA_022376925.1. NCBI lineage: Eukaryota > Metazoa > Chordata > Mammalia > Artiodactyla > Tragulidae > Tragulus > Tragulus kanchil. The sequence continues at coordinate 57,609,098 of JAIOJX010000029.1, read as the reverse complement.
TTATGAAAACAGCACTGGACTTGAATCTAGAAAATTGAGTTTTGTCCTGACTTTGCTCTTAACTTGTTTATTCATATCAACTCACTCAGGCTGAGCTTCTTCACATATGCAGTGATGGATTTGAAGATCTTACATCCTTTCTAGCTCACACATACTGTAATCTAAGAACTGTGCAACTTTAAAAGGTTTTAGATAAATTTTTAGGAAATTTTCCAGACAGTGTTTGTGAAATAAAGTAAGATTTTAGCACCCTCTCGCTACTCCTGAAGTCCCTTTTTCATTTTAGTACACCATCCATTGTGCCCCTTGGTTATTCAGCATTCCTTCTTCCTCCATCCATGTTTATTATCCTAAATCCACTTTAACTTACTATTTCTACTTCCCCTTGAGGCTTAATGAACTAAGTTCTAAAGAAATAAGCATGATAAAACACTTGTGATCCTCCATTATAGGCAGCCTTAATTATAGCAACTCACTGCATCCTTCAGTGGAAGCTAAAGGCAAAAGATCTCCTCTCCTACTAAACGGTGAACGCTAGCCTATTGGATATGTGACTCAGGGTCAGCCAATAAGATGCTCCTGTTTAGGGCTTTGAATCTTTGCCTTATAATACTTAAGCACATGAATTGCTTGGATTCATTTACATCAGAAGAAATGGCAGGAGCCTCCTCATCAGTTATGAATAGGGGTAGACTCTTGTCATTTCAGTAGCAGAGAATCCATCCTACAGTGCTGGTGGCAGTAACACTCTGGGCAGGCTGCTTCTCCTAAAATATGACCGCATGGTTTCCTGAATCTAGACTCTCTTGGTTCTTGTCCTTTTTCCCAAGTCCAATCCGTCAAAACCCTTAAGGAGCTTTGCCAGAAGTTCTTCTGTTGACTTAACGACCACTGGAGCCAATTTTTGTTTCTCACAGCTAAAAGGCTCTTAACAGATCTGGAGTGACCAAAAAACAAAACAAGGTTGTTTCCTCTGCCTATTTCCTTCCAACATTCTACCAGAGGTCCTTGCTAATGCAATTAGGCAAGAAATGGAAATATTAATAAAAGGTATGCAGACAGATTTGAAAAGAATAAAACTGCCCTTGTTCACCAATGATATGTCTGTGTAGAAAATCTAAAAAAAAGTGCAACAAAAACAATAAAAAATCTTATGGAATTAATAAGCAATTATAGAGAGGTTGCAGAACATGAGATTAATCTACAAAAGTCAATTGCTTTCCTTCATACCAGTAATGAACAAGTAAAATTTGAAATTAAAAACAAAATGTCATTTATATTAGCAGCTCTCCAAATAAAATACTTATGTGTAAATCTAACAAAATATCTACAAAACAAATATGATGAAAATTATGGAACTCTTATGGAAAAAATAAAATAATGAAATAAATGGAAAGAAAGTCTGTTTATGGATAGAAAGAATCAATATTGTCAAGATGTCAGTTCTTTGTATCTTGATCTATAGATTCAACACAATCATAACCAAAACCTTAGCAAGCTATTTTGTGGATATTAACAAACTGATTCTAAAATTTATATGGAGAAGCAAAGGACCCAGAATAGTCAACACAGTATTTAAGGAGGGCAAAGTTGGAGGAATAATTCTACTCAACTTCAAGACTTACAAGGCTAACTGATCCAGAGTCTATGGCTGCTCATGAGTTAGCTTGCTACTTTAATGGTTATCTAACAGAGATTGCCTGGCTTGACCAACAATATGTTAAAGCAATGCAGAATTTACATAATGTCAACAAAATATATCTCATTTGGTCCTCCAATTAACCTGAGAAGGACACAAGATATAAAAATATAAATATTCCTAACTGAAGGGTATTGAATTAAGGCTCTATGTAAAGCAAATGATTTGACCAAGGTCAGTACAAAAAATAACAGTCAAAGGTTCCTAACCAAAATCAATCATTCCAAATCCAAGCCATTTTTACTGTTCCACACTGACCTCCTTCAAAGGATTTGCATTATCTGCAAAAGGTCAATATGGAAAGACTCTGTCATCAGCAGGTGGAGGGAGCACCCTGAAATCTCTCCCAAAGTGTACCCTTTGCTTGCATTAACATAAGAAACCACAGCCCTATTCAATTCTAGTTGTGTCACATTGCTATGACTCAGTTGTTTCAAAAACCCCGGCATGATATTTACAGAGTCTATGTGATATAAGCATAGAAACCAAATGGATATCCTGAATTCCCCTGCTTGATATGTCTGTGTAGAAAATCAAAAAAAGTGCAACAAAAACAATAAAAAATCTTATGGAATTAATAAGCAATTATAGAGAGGTTGCAGAACATGAGATTAATCTACAAAAGTCAATTGCTTTCCTTCATACCAGTAATGAACAAGTAAAATTTGAAATTAAAAACAAAATGTCATTTATATTAGCAGCTCTCCAAATAAAATACTTATGTGTAAATCTAACAAAATATCTACAAAACAAATATGATGAAAATTATGGAACTCTTATGGAAAAAATAAAATAATGAAATAAATGGAAAGAAAGTCTGTTTATGGATAGAAAGAATCAATATTGTCAAGATGTCAGTTCTTTGTATCTTGATCTATAGATTCAACACAATCATAACCAAAACCTTAGCAAGCTATTTTGTGGATATTAACAAACTGATTCTAAAATTTATATGGAGAAGCAAAGGACCCAGAATAGTCAACACAGTATTTAAGGAGGGCAAAGTTGGAGGAATAATTCTACTCAACTTCAAGACTTACAAGGCTAACTGATCCAGAGTCTATGGCTGCTCATGAGTTAGCTTGCTACTTTAATGGTTATCTAACAGAGATTGCCTGGCTTGACCAACAATATGTTAAAGCAATGCAGAATTTACATAATGTCAACAAAATATATCTCATTTGGTCCTCCAATTAACCTGAGAAGGACACAAGATATAAAAATATAAATATTCCTAACTGAAGGGTATTGAATTAAGGCTCTATGTAAAGCAAATGATTTGACCAAGGTCAGTACAAAAAATAACAGTCAAAGGTTCCTAACCAAAATCAATCATTCCAAATCCAAGCCATTTTTACTGTTCCACACTGACCTCCTTCAAAGGATTTGCATTATCTGCAAAAGGTCAATATGGAAAGACTCTGTCATCAGCAGGTGGAGGGAGCACCCTGAAATCTCTCCCAAAGTGTACCCTTTGCTTGCATTAACATAAGAAACCACAGCCCTATTCAATTCTAGTTGTGTCACATTGCTATGACTCAGTGTCACTGGCTATATGGCAAGGTATAAAGAGACCCTCTGAAGAAAAGTAAATTCATGATAATTAACAGAGTCTATGTGATATAAGCATAGAAACCAAATGGATATCCTGAATTCCCCCTGCTTAAAGAGATGTGAAACTTCCTCTTTTGTATTTCAGCTCATAACTTCTTTGATATCATACCTCTTCCTTTTCCCTCTCTTATCTCTCTATGGTGTGTGAAGTCCAGGAGTATAAATTTTTTAATCATTGTTTTAAACTGCAGTGTAGTTAATTTATAATGTTGTGTTAGTTTCAGGTGTACAGCAAAGTGATTCCATACTTTCCAGATTCTTTTCCATTATAGGTTAGTATAAGACATTGAGTATAGTTGCTTGTGTTACACAGTAGGTCCTTGTGTATCTATTTTATATATAAGAGTGTGTACGTATTATTCCTCAACTCTTAATTTATCTCCCCCCAATCTTGGGTAAACAAAAGGGCTTTTTTTGTATGTCGCAAATCTATATTGGTTTTATTAACATATTCATTTGTATTATATTTTTAGATTCCACATGTATGTGATATCATATGATATTTATCTTTCTGTCTGACTTATTTCACTTAATATGATAATCTCTAGGTCCATCAATGTTGCTGCAAATGGGATTATTCCACTCTTTTAGGTTGTTTCCATGTCTTGACTATCGTAAATAATGCTGCTATGAACATTGGGAATCTTTTCAAATTAGAGTTTTCTCCAGCTATACAAACAAAAAGGAGTGGCATTGCCTCATCATATGGAAGCTGCATTTTTAGTTTTTCAAGAAGCCTCCATACGGTTTCTCCATAGTGACTGCACCAATTTACATTCCCGCCAACAGTGCTGGAGGGTTCCTCTTTTTAGGAGTGTAAACTTTTCAAAACACAATCAAAGAGTCTGACCTGTTTCCTAGATTCCCACCTATGTGAATCTGCTCTTTATACCACTTCCAGTTTGAACACGTTTGGAACCTTGGCTTCTTAAAAGAACGAACAGACCTGAAAACTCTGATGTCCTGGCAAAGAGAAAGTAGAGAAAAATAGTTGTATGAGCTATGCAACTGTGAGGAACCAGTTCAAATGCCAAGGCCCCAATTGTCAGCAGTTTGTGAGTGACGGGGAGGATTGGCTGAGCTAGGAAAGGAGTATCAGGATGGCTTATGTGACGGTGGTTATAAGGGGAGAGAGAGGGCAGAAGTGGCAACATGACACCAGGATTACAGGTATATTTCTGTTTTTCTTGATACATAATTGGGCCATTAGAATCTGGACACTTAGATGCAATTACCAGGGTGCTTCACTCATTAAAAGGAATAACCATCCCTGGGAATTAAAGAGGGAATGACAGTGTGAGGTTTACCTAAGAAGTAGGTGAAAGAAGGGACTAGGAGTGTACAGCTCTAGTTCTTGTTACAGCGCCCTGTGGAAAGGGAACAGCTCCTGCAAAATGTCACGAAGGAAACCTAAATGTCTGCCATCTACTGGGCTTTGTGAGCGGCCCTACTTTGCTTTTTATCATGACTAGTGACAAGTAACTTAAAATGGATATGGGTTTAGTAGGTCAAGGACATGTAAACCTTAACATTCTTTTCTTACAGATAATGTTACCGAATTAGACCGCAAAACAATAAATGAAAGATAAAGAATGCTAGAGGAAAAAAAAAAAAAAAAAGAGGTGTAGGCCACATCCCTGGGGCCAGCAGTAAGAATGGAAGAGAAACGGGGGGTGGGAGTGTGATCTATAAAAAGCCTGCAGAGACTCTGTTATCAAGACTTTCTAAAAAGATTTACTCTATCAGTCAATGTTTATGTTGCAGACTACAGAATCCATTATGGATACTATAAATAGAAATGGAATTATTACATGATAGAAGAGAGCCCTCCAAATCATTGTGTGATGTGAAAGAACAGGTTCTAAACTCAACTTTCAAGGAATAAGCTTCAGGGCTACTCTTGAGAACTGGTATATTTAAGAATTTATAGAGTGGGCCTCTGTTGCAATTAGAAAATGCTGAACTGAGAGGCTGCCTTTGTAGCTGCCAGCCCCAGAATCACACTGCCTCTGCCCTACCTGGTTAGGTCTCATGCACACAGCCCCCACCTCTTACTCTTCTGCTCCTTATAAAGTTCATCTAAGTGTGTGTACTTGCAGAAGGGAAGTCAGAGGCACAGCTAACTAAAAAAGAATCTGTTGGATGCATTTTTTTTCTTGCTTTTCAGGATAGCATGTCTAGGAGGACATGCTAGAAGGAATGGGTTTCAGCGAGACTCTAAGTGGGATCTGCCACATTGATCTGTTTTTCACATTCACTGGCCTTTAAACCAAGGGCAAGGACATATGAGTATATGATTGTCATAAAGTAAAACACTTGTTCTTAGGAAATCACAATACAGATTTCATCTTAAACACATACATCAGGCTCCCACTAGAAATCCTTTCCTCTTCAAGTGAAGATCATCAGAAAAATTGGCAAGAAAAAAATGTCTCCAGAAGAAAAGAGGAAGCCTTGCCCAGGAACTGCCCTTCTGAATTTTCTAGTAGGAAATTGTTTACATGTCTGCCATCTAGGGTTGGGGCCTACTTTGCTTTTTATCATGACTAGTGACAAGTAACTTAAAATGGATATGGGTTTAGTAGGTCAAGGACATGTAAACCTTAACATTCTTTTCTTACAGATAATGTTACCGAATTAGACCGCAAAACAATAAATGAAAGATAAAGAATGCTAGAGGAAAAAAAAAAAAAAAAAGAGGTGTAGGCCACATCCCTGGGGCCAGCAGTAAGAATGGAAGAGAAACGGGGGGTGGGAGTGTGATCTATAAAAAGCCTGCAGAGACTCTGTTATCAAGACTTTCTAAAAAGATTTACTCTATCAGTCAATGTTTATGTTGCAGACTACAGAATCCATTATGGATACTATAAATAGAAATGGAATTATTACATGATAGAAGAGAGCCCTCCAAATCATTGTGTGATGTGAAAGAACAGGTTCTAAACTCAACTTTCAAGGAATAAGCTTCAGGGCTACTCTTGAGAACTGGTATATTTAAGAATTTATAGAGTGGGCCTCTGTTGCAATTAGAAAATGCTGAACTGAGAGGCTGCCTTTGTAGCTGCCAGCCCCAGAATCACACTGCCTCTGCCCTACCTGGTTAGGTCTCATGCACACAGCCCCCACCTCTTACTCTTCTGCTCCTTATAAAGTTCATCTAAGTGTGTGTACTTGCAGAAGGGAAGTCAGAGGCACAGCTAACTAAAAAAGAATCTGTTGGATGCATTTTTTTTCTTGCTTTTCAGGATAGCATGTCTAGGAGGACATGCTAGAAGGAATGGGTTTCAGCGAGACTCTAAGTGGGATCTGCCACATTGATCTGTTTTTCACATTCACTGGCCTTTAAACCAAGGGCAAGGACATATGAGTATATGATTGTCATAAAGTAAAACACTTGTTCTTAGGAAATCACAATACAGATTTCATCTTAAACACATACATCAGGCTCCCACTAGAAATCCTTTCCTCTTCAAGTGAAGATCATCAGAAAAATTGGCAAGAAAAAAATGTCTCCAGAAGAAAAGAGGAAGCCTTGCCCAGGAACTGCCCTTCTGAATTTTCTAGTAGGAAATTGTTTACATGTCCTTAACCTACTAAACCCATATCCATTTTGAGTTACTTATCACTAGTCATGATAAAAAACAAAGTGGGTTGCTCGCAAAACCCAGTAGATGGCAGGCACTTAGGTTTCCTTCATGTGGACTGGCACAAAGACAAGAACAGAAAATTCCTCAAGCTCATAAAACACAAGTTCGGTTACAATTTCAAGGCACAGCCAAAGCCTTGATCCCAGAGGCAACACCTTTAACTAGATGTTCTAAGAGTTCAGTAACAAAACCACCTGGTTGGCACGATTTCTTCTAAGTCCCTTAAACTGTATGTGGAATATCCAAGATTGCCAATGGGAGAAAAGCTTGGTGTCAGGGGAGCAATACGAGTAAGAAGGCAAGAAGCCGAGCTTGTGTGTTTCGTTCCTAATCTAGACTGAGGTATTTGGCTTCTACTCTGTCTGAGGTAGTTTTCATGGCACACAGGCCACTGAATATACACACATCTAATTGGTTATTGTACTTTTGTTCCCCATCTCCCTTGCTCCAGTTTTCTTGTGATTAACAAGACATAAGTCATCAATGAATGGCTTTTTCACACAAAGCTTGAAGAGCTATTTGTTTGCTTGCTTATTCTATCATCAAAGACCTTCAGCAAAGACACAAATCCCAGTATTAATTCTCATGAAAATTCATAACAACATTAGATGTTGTTATCTCAAAGGCAAGTGGAACACGTGACTCTGAGCATCACCCTGCCCTTTCAAATACAGTTGACCCTCTGCTAATCATGGTTGTTAGTCATTAAGCCAGAGTTATCATCAAGTAATATGTTTGTTAATTGGAAATTAGAATCCTAAACGAAATCTGCCTTCATCTTGAAAATCATGCGAATCCGGATATAAATCAAACCTCTCCTGGAAGCTGTGTGGGTAACCATGAAATTCAAAATGACATTGTCATCCTAGAAAAATCTTCAACCTACTTTTTGTTAAGAATGATCAGAAGAGAGCTTCTTTCCTGTTTGAAAGGGCAAGTTCTTTTGTTGACAAAAATCAACCAAAAAAGATTTTGTCAACGAAAAGTCCTCCAGAAGAAAAGAGGAAGCCTTGCCCAGGAACTGCCCTTCTGAATTTTCTAGTAGGAAATTGTTTACATGTCCTTAACCTACTAAACCCATATCCATTTTGAGTTACTTATCACTAGTCATGATAAAAAACAAAGTGGGTTGCTCGCAAAACCCAGTAGATGGCAGGCACTTAGGTTTCCTTCATGTGGACTGGCACAAAGACAAGAACAGAAAATTCCTCAAGCTCATAAAACACAAGTTCGGTTACAATTTCAAGGCACAGCCAAAGCCTTGATCCCAGAGGCAACACCTTTAACTAGATGTTCTAAGAGTTCAGTAACAAAACCACCTGGTTGGCACGATTTCTTCTAAGTCCCTTAAACTGTATGTGGAATATCCAAGATTGCCAATGGGAGAAAAGCTTGGTGTCAGGGGAGCAATACGAGTAAGAAGGCAAGAAGCCGAGCTTGTGTGTTTCGTTCCTAATCTAGACTGAGGTATTTGGCTTCTACTCTGTCTGAGGTAGTTTTCATGGCACACAGGCCACTGAATATACACACATCTAATTGGTTATTGTACTTTTGTTCCCCATCTCCCTTGCTCCAGTTTTCTTGTGATTAACAAGACATAAGTCATCAATGAATGGCTTTTTCACACAAAGCTTGAAGAGCTATTTGTTTGCTTGCTTATTCTATCATCAAAGACCTTCAGCAAAGACACAAATCCCAGTATTAATTCTCATGAAAATTCATAACAACATTAGATGTTGTTATCTCAAAGGCAAGTGGAACACGTGACTCTGAGCATCACCCTGCCCTTTCAAATACAGTTGACCCTCTGCTAATCATGGTTGTTAGTCATTAAGCCAGAGTTATCATCAAGTAATATGTTTGTTAATTGGAAATTAGAATCCTAAACGAAATCTGCCTTCATCTTGAAAATCATGCGAATCCGGATATAAATCAAACCTCTCCTGGAAGCTGTGTGGGTAACCATGAAATTCAAAATGACATTGTCATCCTAGAAAAATCTTCAACCTACTTTTTGTTAAGAATGATCAGAAGAGAGCTTCTTTCCTGTTTGAAAGGGCAAGTTCTTTTGTTGACAGAAAGATTTCAGGAATACAACTGCAGTTTAGAAGTGAAAATAACTGATTGCACATTGTAATCATCTTTTCTGGGAATCTGATTCATCTAAAAATCTGAGGAACTCGAACAAAAGATTTGCTATAGGTGGGTCCCCTAGGGGCTGTCAAGGTCCACTTGTCTTGTTTCTCTTCATTTAACTCCAGTGGAACTACTCTATTTAGAAGCAGCACAAGGCGGGGGCTTCCCTGGTGCTCTAGTAGCTAAGAATCCACCTGCCAACGCAGGGGAAATGGATGTGATGGCTGGTCTGGGAAGATCCCATACGCCATGGAACAACTAAGCCCATACACCACAACTCTTGAGCCAGTTCTCTAGAGTCCACACTCCACAACAAGAGAAGTCAGTGCAATGAGAAGACCGTACTCCACAAAGAAGAGTAGCTCCTCCTCACTACTACTAGAGAAAGGCCATGCACAGCAGTGAAGACCCACTGCAGCCAAAAATATATAGATATAGATATCAACAAATAAATCTTAAAAAAAAAGCACCAGGACTTTGCCATGGGTTGAGCCTGAGGCATATCCAGTCTTGAAAGCTGCACATTCAGCATGATTGTACCCTCTGAGAGAGGGGAAACCCTTTCACCATCATAGGTATGCTGAGACGATCCCCTTCTGACCATCAAGAATTCTGTAAGTTTCATTCTTGCCATGACTCCTTCCACAAAGGTGGAATAGCAGCTGACTCCCTCTGTAGCGCAGACACTGTTCTCTCTGGAACTGAGGGTGCCTCTGATTGGGGACAGCATGGCCACCCACTCAGAACCTCTCCCAGGCATTTTGACTGTGCATCAGTTTTGCCTTGCTTGTTCAGCTCTTCAGGTTCTTTAGCTTTCTCAGCTGTGGACTCCTACTCAGACTTAACATGAAATTCAAATGACAATTGTCATAAATCAAACCTCTCCTGGAAGCTGTGTGGGTAACCATGAAATTCAAAATGACATTGTCATCCTAGAAAAATCTTCAACCTACTTTTTGTTAAGAATGATCAGAAGAGAGCTTCTTTCCTGTTTGAAAGGGCAAGTTCTTTTGTTGACAGAAAGATTTCAGGAATACAACTGCAGTTTAGAAGTGAAAATAACTGATTGCACATTGTAATCATCTTTTCTGGGAATCTGATTCATCTAAAAATCTGAGGAACTCGAACAAAAGATTTGCTATAGGTGGGTCCCCTAGGGGCTGTCAAGGTCCACTTGTCTTGTTTCTCTTCATTTAACTCCAGTGGAACTACTCTATTTAGAAGCAGCACAAGGCGGGGGCTTCCCTGGTGCTCTAGTAGCTAAGAATCCACCTGCCAACGCAGGGGAAATGGATGTGATGGCTGGTCTGGGAAGATCCCATACGCCATGGAACAACTAAGCCCATACACCACAACTCTTGAGCCAGTTCTCTAGAGTCCACACTCCACAACAAGAGAAGTCAGTGCAATGAGAAGACCGTACTCCACAAAGAAGAGTAGCTCCTCCTCACTACTACTAGAGAAAGGCCATGCACAGCAGTGAAGACCCACTGCAGCCAAAAATATATAGATATAGATATCAACAAATAAATCTTAAAAAAAAAAAAGCACCAGGACTTTGCCATGGGTTGAGCCTGAGGCATATCCAGTCTTGAAAGCTGCACATTCAGCATGATTGTACCCTCTGAGAGAGGGGAAACCCTTTCACCATCATAGGTATGCTGAGACGATCCCCTTCTGACCATCAAGAATTCTGTAAGTTTCATTCTTGCCATGACTCCTTCCACAAAGGTGGAATAGCAGCTGACTCCCTCTGTAGCGCAGACACTGTTCTCTCTGGAACTGAGGGTGCCTCTGATTGGGGACAGCATGGCCACCCACTCAGAACCTCTCCCAGGCATTTTGACTGTGCATCAGTTTTGCCTTGCTTGTTCAGCTCTTCAGGTTCTTTAGCTTTCTCAGCTGTGGACTCCCTACTCAGACTTAACAGCCCTCTGCTTTGTTTTCCCTTTGATATCTACTTCCTCCCAATGCCAATCTCCTGGATTCTTCCACAGACCTAAGCCCTGCTGTCAGTTTATACTCTTGCCTTCTCACCTGGCCCCTGACCCTCCAGTTCTGTTTTGACTATAGACCATTTCCCCTGTTTCCAGATCAACCCTAAGTATTCTATCTCCATGCCAACCCTCTGACCCCTGCCAGGTCAGCATGTCCTGGCCTTGGTCTCTCAATGTGAACTGAAATCCACATCTTTGTTCAATATTTCTCTAAGTGGCTTTTCATCTAACTTAAACTACACATTTTTCACTGACTTAAGAATACGATCATATCTTAAAAATACTGATCTGCACCGAGCACCTGGTGGTAAATATAAGTAAAAGGAAATACAGCTATAGCTAGATGCTCACCACAGCCACACATGCTGTTACTTTTTGATAGATAAGATGAATCTCTAATAACACTTAAACTTTAAAGATTTAGTGATCCTAGGAAATGATAAGAGTTCAAATTACCTTTCCTTATTTATACTAGTACCAAAATAGAAAAATCCATGCTGAGGTGAAGTCCAGGTATAACACTGCATATTCCTTTACATCACCTCCCCTCACCTAAGTGCAAAGAGAGTGGGCAAGTGTGATATACCTGAGCAGCCTTTATGTAGTTTTACAGTACTGTGAGAGAGATGCAAAGTAATTTTAGTGGAAGCCAGCAGTTCTCCTTCACAGTTCGAACCTGACTTCTATGGCCACCATCATAGGTATGCTGAGACGATCCCCTTCTGACCATCAAGAATTCTGTAAGTTTCATTCTTGCCATGACTCCTTCCACAAAGGTGGAATAGCAGCTGACTCCCTCTGTAGCGCAGACACTGTTCTCTCTGGAACTGAGGGTGCCTCTGATTGGGGACAGCATGGCCACCCACTCAGAACCTCTCCCAGGCATTTTGACTGTGCATCAGTTTTGCCTTGCTTGTTCAGCTCTTCAGGTTCTTTAGCTTTCTCAGCTGTGGACTCCCTACTCAGACTTAACAGCCCTCTGCTTTGTTTTCCCTTTGATATCTACTTCCTCCCAATGCCAATCTCCTGGATTCTTCCACAGACCTAAGCCCTGCTGTCAGTTTATACTCTTGCCTTCTCACCTGGCCCCTGACCCTCCAGTTCTGTTTTGACTATAGACCATTTCCCCTGTTTCCAGATCAACCCTAAGTATTCTATCTCCATGCCAACCCTCTGACCCCTGCCAGGTCAGCATGTCCTGGCCTTGGTCTCTCAATGTGAACTGAAATCCACATCTTTGTTCAATATTTCTCTAAGTGGCTTTTCATCTAACTTAAACTACACATTTTTCACTGACTTAAGAATACGATCATATCTTAAAAATACTGATCTGCACCGAGCACCTGGTGGTAAATATAAGTAAAAGGAAATACAGCTATAGCTAGATGCTCACCACAGCCACACATGCTGTTACTTTTTGATAGATAAGATGAATCTCTAATAACACTTAAACTTTAAAGATTTAGTGATCCTAGGAAATGATAAGAGTTCAAATTACCTTTCCTTATTTATACTAGTACCAAAATAGAAAAATCCATGCTGAGGTGAAGTCCAGGTATAACACTGCATATTCCTTTACATCACCTCCCCTCACCTAAGTGCAAAGAGAGTGGGCAAGTGTGATATACCTGAGCAGCCTTTATGTAGTTTTACAGTACTGTGAGAGAGATGCAAAGTAATTTTAGTGGAAGCCAGCAGTCTCCTTCACAGTTCAACCATTTGGCACCACGTGTATCAGTAATCCTGACTTCTATGGATGTCTTTTACAGGGCCACAGATTATTGATATAAATCTACTTGTGCCATTGATAGGATTTAAAATTTTTTCTCTCATTGCATTTGCTAATAGAATTTGGAGATGCAACATGGCATCATATTTTCCACTGAAAAATGCTGTTGAAACCAGTGTCATTTCAGGGTGGCCCACAGGCAGAAAGATTTTTTAAAAGCCTTCTATTTCATTTTTACACCTAAAAAGGCAAGTTACAAAATGACAACCCAAACTTACTGCAAACAGTGTTGATTACATTCAACATCTAAAGCTCAACTGAGTCTCGGTAAGCTAGACTTCCAAGTTCATCTCCTGCATATAGGCTTTAGTCTGTTTTATCTCTAACTCCAAAAATAAAGTCTTCTGAGAGGAAATCTGGAGAAACAGGAAAGCTTTTTTGTCTTTCTATCTCAGACCAGCCCCAGTGTTTTATGGCATTCCATGTGCTAACTCAGCCGTCAAATACTGGAACAAGCTACAGATTAAGAAGTCAGGTTGGAGGAAATCTGTAGCACCATGCAGTATTTACTGCCAGGCAGCTTATATCAAATGTGCCAGTAGGGGGAAAAAAAAAAAAAAAAACAGCTCATTTATTACAGAAAACAAACCCTGGAAGAGAGGTGAAGGCTGGCGGAGGTGGGGGGCGGGACTGAGACATTGCCAATATTTTAAATAGCTCCATGTGATCCACAGTGCTCTTGTACCAATAGAAAAGGAGTAATACTGGTGTTTAGGTAAAAGCAACAGCATTTCAGTAAGATGAATCTCTAATAACACTTAAACTTTAAAGATTTAGTGATCCTAGGAAATGATAAGAGTTCAAATTACCTTTCCTTATTTATACTAGTACCAAAATAGAAAAATCCATGCTGAGGTGAAGTCCAGGTATAACACTGCATATTCCTTTACATCACCTCCCCTCACCTAAGTGCAAAGAGAGTGGGCAAGTGTGATATACCTGAGCAGCCTTTATGTAGTTTTACAGTACTGTGAGAGAGATGCAAAGTAATTTTAGTGGAAGCCAGCAGTCTCCTTCACAGTTCAACCATTTGGCACCACGTGTATCAGTAATCCTGACTTCTATGGATGTCTTTTACAGGGCCACAGATTATTGATATAAATCTACTTGTGCCATTGATAGGATTTAAAATTTTTTCTCTCATTGCATTTGCTAATAGAATTTGGAGATGCAACATGGCATCATATTTTCCACTGAAAAATGCTGTTGAAACCAGTGTCATTTCAGGGTGGCCCACAGGCAGAAAGATTTTTTAAAAGCCTTCTATTTCATTTTTACACCTAAAAAGGCAAGTTACAAAATGACAACCCAAACTTACTGCAAACAGTGTTGATTACATTCAACATCTAAAGCTCAACTGAGTCTCGGTAAGCTAGACTTCCAAGTTCATCTCCTGCATATAGGCTTTAGTCTGTTTTATCTCTAACTCCAAAAATAAAGTCTTCTGAGAGGAAATCTGGAGAAACAGGAAAGCTTTTTTGTCTTTCTATCTCAGACCAGCCCCAGTGTTTTATGGCATTCCATGTGCTAACTCAGCCGTCAAATACTGGAACAAGCTACAGATTAAGAAGTCAGGTTGGAGGAAATCTGTAGCACCATGCAGTATTTACTGCCAGGCAGCTTATATCAAATGTGCCAGTAGGGGGAAAAAAAAAAAAAAAAACAGCTCATTTATTACAGAAAACAAACCCTGGAAGAGAGGTGAAGGCTGGCGGAGGTGGGGGGCGGGACTGAGACATTGCCAATATTTTAAATAGCTCCATGTGATCCACAGTGCTCTTGTACCAATAGAAAAGGAGTAATACTGGTGTTTAGGTAAAAGCAACAGCATTCAGAAATAAGTCAGAAATGGAGGAACTAATAGAGCCAAAACGGTCTCATGATCTTTTCGTAAAGACTTATAGAACCTGTTATAGAAGTTCAAGGCAATGCCTGAAACTAAGCAGCAGCCTATGGGCTGTTCTCAGGTGCAAAGGCCTTTCTGTGTCCTCCATTCCTTGTTACTAGATCTTCCCGAGATTCCAAAGAGTAGATTCAAACAGTTACTAATTAAGGACACTAGGGAATACAGAGACAAAGGAAAATCAATCAAGAAACAACAGTGCAGCCACAAAGCAAGTGTCCTAGTTTCTCCTCAGGGATATACATAGCAATCTGCTACACGTATTTGAGTTCCTCTTCAGGAACTAAGGCCCCCACCCCGTCAGAGGATGGCAACCTCATGCTGAGCACCACCACACAGACCCCAGACTAGTCGACTAGTCAGAACCAGAAGGTTAATGACTGAGACTTCCGAATTACAACCTTATTACCTCACTACTAACCAATCAGAAGAAAGTTATACACCCTGCTGTCGTCGCCCCCAATGCTTCCTTTAAGACCATCAGGAATTCCAGTCTTTTGAGCATGAGCTGCCCATTCTCGCTACTTGGCATCTGCAGTAAACATTATATTCTCCTTCACCACAGACTGGTGTCACTAAATTGACTTTGCCGCAGGACAGGCCGGTGAAATATTAATGTGGCCAATACATAAATGCCTCAAAAAACCATCCTGAGTCAGCTCTGGGAACATGCAGCACTTTTGCCCCTAGAAAGTTTTATGGCATTCCATGTGCTAACTCAGCCGTCAAATACTGGAACAAGCTACAGATTAAGAAGTCAGGTTGGAGGAAATCTGTAGCACCATGCAGTATTTACTGCCAGGCAGCTTATATCAAATGTGCCAGTAGGGGGAAAAAAAAAAAAAAAACAGCTCATTTATTACAGAAAACAAACCCTGGAAGAGAGGTGAAGGCTGGCGGAGGTGGGGGCGGACTGAGACATTGCCAATATTTTAAATAGCTCCATGTGATCCACAGTGCTCTTGTACCAATAGAAAAGGAGTAATACTGGTGTTTAGGTAAAAGCAACAGCATTCAGAAATAAGTCAGAAATGGAGGAACTAATAGAGCCAAAACGGTCTCATGATCTTTTCGTAAAGACTTATAGAACCTGTTATAGAAGTTCAAGGCAATGCCTGAAACTAAGCAGCAGCCTATGGGCTGTTCTCAGGTGCAAAGGCCTTTCTGTGTCCTCCATTCCTTGTTACTAGATCTTCCCGAGATTCCAAAGAGTAGATTCAAACAGTTACTAATTAAGGACACTAGGGAATACAGAGACAAAGGAAAATCAATCAAGAAACAACAGTGCAGCCACAAAGCAAGTGTCCTAGTTTCTCCTCAGGGATATACATAGCAATCTGCTACACGTATTTGAGTTCCTCTTCAGGAACTAAGGCCCCCACCCCGTCAGAGGATGGCAACCTCATGCTGAGCACCACCACACAGACCCCAGACTAGTCGACTAGTCAGAACCAGAAGGTTAATGACTGAGACTTCCGAATTACAACCTTATTACCTCACTACTAACCAATCAGAAGAAAGTTATACACCCTGCTGTCGTCGCCCCCAATGCTTCCTTTAAGACCATCAGGAATTCCAGTCTTTTGAGCATGAGCTGCCCATTCTCGCTACTTGGCATCTGCAGTAAACATTATATTCTCCTTCACCACAGACTGGTGTCACTAAATTGACTTTGCCGCAGGACAGGCCGGTGAAATATTAATGTGGCCAATACATAAATGCCTCAAAAAACCATCCTGAGTCAGCTCTGGGAACATGCAGCACTTTTGCCCCTAGAAAGTTTCAGAAACAATGTTATAAATTCAAGAATATTTTGCTTTAAAATGTAGCCTAGGGCTTCCCTGGTGGTCCAGTGGGTAAGGACACCGCCTTGCAATGCAAGGGGCGCCAGTTCGATCCCTGGCCTGGGAAGATCCCATGTGCCGTGGAGCGGCTGGACCCATGTGTCCAATTACTGAGCCAGAGCTCTGGAGTGCAGGTGCCCAGAGCCGGCGCTCTGCGACAACAGAGGCCACCGCGATGGGAGGCCCACACGGGCCAAAGAACAAAGATGGATGAAAATGGACAAATGAAAGACCAATAGAAGTGGCCCGCCTGCTCCCCACCTCCCCACCCCACCCCCCTCAAATAAATAAATAAATAAATCTTAAAAAAACTAAATGTAGCCTAGTACATTAGTAATTCACCTATGACCAAGGCAACTATACTATATGACCTGTTCATCATCTCAACACCCCTAGAAATTTTCCATGACCCTAGGACAGTGCAGGAATCTATGTGATGACTGGTACTGAATTTACTCCAGGCTCTACGGGGTAGGAACTCAAAGAGACAGATTTCATTTAATTCAGGAAAGCAAATTAGCATGAAGTCTCTTACACATCTCTGTTTAGAAAGAAGATTCATACTTGCATTAAGACAGAAACCAAAGAGCAGAATATTATTGGTATCTTTATGAACTCTGTAAGGGGGCAAAATTTGCCACCCTAAAATACTCTTCAGTATACAAATTGTATAAAGCTGTTTGCTTTTGTTTTCTGAGAAAGAGCACACATGAGGAGGGCTTTGAAAAACCAAGTAGGAATTGAACTTTTGTAAGAAATATTTACATTGGTAAGGGAAATCTCCATTTGTAAGAGTGTCAGGGCATCCCTCATGGCTCAGATGGTAGAGAATCTGCCTGTCACGCAGGAAACTGAGATTCAGTCCCTGGGTCAGCTCTGGGAACATGCAGCACTTTTGCCCCTAAAAAAAAGTTGTAAAACTTTGCCGCAGGACAGGCCGGTGAAATATTAATGTGGCCAATACATAAATGCCTCAAAACCATCCTGAGTCAGCTCTGGGAACATGCAGCACTTTTGCCCTAGAAAGTTTCAGAAACAATGTTATAAATTCAAGAATATTTTGCTTTAAAATGTAGCCTAGGGCTTCCCTGGTGGTCCAGTGGGTAAGGACACCGCCTTGCAATGCAAGGGGCGCCAGTTCGATCCCTGGCCTGGGAAGATCCCATGTGCCGTGGAGCGGCTGGACCCATGTGTCCAATTACTGAGCCAGAGCTCTGGAGTGCAGGTGCCCAGAGCCGGCGCTCTGCGACAACAGAGGCCACCGCGATGGGAGGCCCACACGGGCCAAAGAACAAAGATGGATGAAAATGGACAAATGAAAGACCAATAGAAGTGGCCCGCCTGCTCCCCACCTCCCCACCCCACCCCCCTCAAATAAATAAATAAATAAATCTTAAAAAAACTAAATGTAGCCTAGTACATTAGTAATTCACCTATGACCAAGGCAACTATACTATATGACCTGTTCATCATCTCAACACCCCTAGAAATTTTCCATGACCCTAGGACAGTGCAGGAATCTATGTGATGACTGGTACTGAATTTACTCCAGGCTCTACGGGGTAGGAACTCAAAGAGACAGATTTCATTTAATTCAGGAAAGCAAATTAGCATGAAGTCTCTTACACATCTCTGTTTAGAAAGAAGATTCATACTTGCATTAAGACAGAAACCAAAGAGCAGAATATTATTGGTATCTTTATGAACTCTGTAAGGGGGCAAAATTTGCCACCCTAAAATACTCTTCAGTATACAAATTGTATAAAGCTGTTTGCTTTTGTTTTCTGAGAAAGAGCACACATGAGGAGGGCTTTGAAAAACCAAGTAGGAATTGAACTTTTGTAAGAAATATTTACATTGGTAAGGGAAATCTCCATTTGTAAGAGTGTCAGGGCATCCCTCATGGCTCAGATGGTAGAGAATCTGCCT
The DNA here is from genome assembly GCA_022376925.1 of Tragulus kanchil. Taxonomy (NCBI): domain Eukaryota; kingdom Metazoa; phylum Chordata; class Mammalia; order Artiodactyla; family Tragulidae; genus Tragulus; species Tragulus kanchil. Next base: position 57,590,540 of record JAIOJX010000029.1, on the reverse strand, counting down.
GTCACGCAGGAAACTGAGATTCAGTCCCTGGGTCAGGAAGGTCCCTGGAGAAGGGAACAGCAACCCACTCCAGTATGCTTGCCTGAAGAATTCCTTGCATAGAGGATCCTGGCAGGCTATAAAATACATCGAGTTGCAAAGAGTCAGACACAACTAAGTGGCTAACACACACACACACACATTCCCCTTCTGTTCTTGGAGAAAGAGGAGTCCCAAATCTCTCAAAATTCTTATCAGTGGAAAAGGCAATGATGTAAATCAGCTTCACAATTGCCCTTCTTTACTGCGCTTTTCCTGGTGACCTCCCATAACTGACTCTCCCCACCCTCAACATACTCTTTTGCCTTTAGCTGGAGACAATAATTATGGTGTAGACTTTTGCCGTTTATTGCGCTCCTCAGTTTCCCTGGGTCTCTCCCATGTACACATGTAGTTAAACTTTGAGTTTTCTCCTGCTAATTTGTCTCATGTCAATTTAATTCTTAGACTAGCCAGAAGAACCTAGAAGGATAGAGGAAAACTTCTTCCTCCCTACCAGTTCCCTTTGCCTTGTACTTTTAGGTGTTCAAAATAATCAAAGCAACTTAGCCATGCAGCTATAGGCAAAAGAATTTGCCTGAAGATACTAAGTTAGACAATGAAGGAACTGTTCCTGGATTGAGAGAACATATTACATTCCATGGTGAACAAAGGCAATTTTTAAAATATGCACTCAAATAAGAAGTACTAAGAGGACTTCCAAGTCCAGGTGAAAATGTATGTCTTCTAAGATGTGATAGATCTTTGTGCTTCTGCATCATTGGTTTTCAAATTGCTATCAGAAGAGTTCTAGATATTGCCTTGGAGAGGGTGCTACAGGCTTGAATGGGGACCCAGAGCTTCATTCTCCCTTTTCTTCAAGGGCTGTAAGCCCTGCTCTTCTCAGATGGATTCTGACTAAGGCATATGGTTCATGTGGTTTCATCTAGAGAAAAAGTCTGCTGTTCCAACAGTGTAATAAACCACTTTTAGAGACTTTTATTTTTTTTTAAGTTTCTTCCCAACCCCCTTATTTGTAGTGGCCCAAAGAATGATATACCAAATCACTCCATTTGTAAGAGTGTCAGGGCATCCCTCATGGCTCAGATGGTAGAGAATCTGCCTGTCACGCAGGAAACTGAGATTCAGTCCCTGGGTCAGGAAGGTCCCTGGAGAAGGGAACAGCAACCCACTCCAGTATGCTTGCCTGAAGAATTCCTTGCATAGAGGATCCTGGCAGGCTATAAAATACATCGAGTTGCAAAGAGTCAGACACAACTAAGTGGCTAACACACACACACACATTCCCCTTCTGTTCTTGGAGAAAGAGGAGTCCCAAATCTCTCAAAATTCTTATCAGTGGAAAAGGCAATGATGTAAATCAGCTTCACAATTGCCCTTCTTTACTGCGCTTTTCCTGGTGACCTCCCATAACTGACTCTCCCCACCCTCAACATACTCTTTTGCCTTTAGCTGGAGACAATAATTATGGTGTAGACTTTTGCCGTTTATTGCGCTCCTCAGTTTCCCTGGGTCTCTCCCATGTACACATGTAGTTAAACTTTGAGTTTTCTCCTGCTAATTTGTCTCATGTCAATTTAATTCTTAGACTAGCCAGAAGAACCTAGAAGGATAGAGGAAAACTTCTTCCTCCCTACCAGTTCCCTTTGCCTTGTACTTTTAGGTGTTCAAAATAATCAAAGCAACTTAGCCATGCAGCTATAGGCAAAAGAATTTGCCTGAAGATACTAAGTTAGACAATGAAGGAACTGTTCCTGGATTGAGAGAACATATTACATTCCATGGTGAACAAAGGCAATTTTTAAAATATGCACTCAAATAAGAAGTACTAAGAGGACTTCCAAGTCCAGGTGAAAATGTATGTCTTCTAAGATGTGATAGATCTTTGTGCTTCTGCATCATTGGTTTTCAAATTGCTATCAGAAGAGTTCTAGATATTGCCTTGGAGAGGGTGCTACAGGCTTGAATGGGGACCCAGAGCTTCATTCTCCCTTTTCTTCAAGGGCTGTAAGCCCTGCTCTTCTCAGATGGATTCTGACTAAGGCATATGGTTCATGTGGTTTCATCTAGAGAAAAAGTCTGCTGTTCCAACAGTGTAATAAACCACTTTTAGAGACTTTTATTTTTTTTTAAGTTTCTTCCCAACCCCCTTATTTGTAGTGGCCCAAAGAATGATATACCAAATCACTATGTAAGCAGATAATTCAGGGGGCCCCCAGAGAAAGAAAATTGAGCATGGTTTTTCTGACATACGAGAAACCATCCTGACCTAAGCCCCTTTGTGATCTAAGCCTGGCCGCAATGCTTGCCCTTGAACAGATGTCAGTAATTAATGATCTCAAGGGAACAAAGAAATGTAGGAACAGAGAAAAGGCAGCCAATGAAGCACTTAAAGTGATAAAGCAGAGGCCTTGTTCCTCCTCAAGAAATTATACGTAGTAATATATCTTTGAGTTCTGCAGGTGAACGGAATGATGATGTTGAACCTCCTGATTTCAATCAACTAAAGATTGTATTCTGTGACTCTGTGCCCCAATGCTATGTGAATTTTCCTCTGCTCAAGTACCTTCATGAACACACATGTATCCTTAGCTTAAAATTTCTCCACTTCTGCTATTTGGGGAGCCACTGCTTTGGGAAAGATCCCCAGTGCTCTTCTAACTTGCTTCAGGTAAGTCCTTCCTTCTCTTGATCTTTGGCTTGGTTGTGTCTATTGGCTTGACATACACCAAGAGATGAACTCAATTTTCAGGTAATAACTAGACAAGAACCTCTGAGTCTGTCAAGCAGGTGTGATACAGGAGGGAAGGGCACAGGGCACAACCTTCAAAAGAATGACATAACCTTTAAGGATAGGATGTACATTTTTAAAACAAGCTAGGCCCAAGATGGCAGAATATTCAACTTCCAATAAACACTAAGTCTCTCTATACGCTTGTTGTAATACATTAGCTAAATGATGCACCCACAGGTGCCAGGGTAGTTCCAAGATCGACCATAAAAGGCCAAAAAGTTGGTGGTGGTCCAATTCCTAGGAATTTCTGCCCCTTCTTCAACATAGTTGGAATAATGCTCCCACTTAGTAGCTTATGAAATTACCCAACCCATAAAAAGTAACCATCCTATATTGCAGGACCTCTAGTCCTGAGATGGCCCATCCTTTGTCTATGGAGTGCTTAGCTCCCTAAATAGACCTGCTTTCCCACTTGGTTCTAAGGACTAAGCCTTCTTGCCTGATCACTTGTATCATTCACTAGAGTCCTATGATAATAAGTTTACTTCTTTCCCAGCACTTTGCCTCTCATTATATTCCTGTGCTGAGACCAAAAAAAAAAAAAAAAAAATGAGCCTTAGTGAGTGCTGATGGCAGACAAGTGATTGTAATAAAAGACAATGGGCTCAAGTCCCATTCTGTGGTTCAGTTCCCACTCTGAGTTTTGGCTGGGTTCAAGTTCCATCTGAAGTGCCAGTGGGTGGGAGGTGTGCTGTTTCACGTGTGCTCACACCAAAAGGTATTAGCACTTTCAGCTAAACTTAGTTCATTTTTGCTTGTCTTTATATTCAGATTTCCATTCTAATTTCATACCCAAGCATCAAGTAGTAATAAGGATTTCACCTAAAATGAAGTATCGTTTGAAAATCCACAAGATGCTTTAACAGCAGGAGAGTGGGACATATAGCAATATAGTGAGAACTGAATGTGTTACATACATTTATCTCCCATGTGCACATAAGCTTGGAAAAGAGGAGAATCCCTTGTGTCTGTCAAACAGATTAAAGGGGCTAGATTTAAATGCTGTTTTTCATCATTCTTATGTAATAATCAAGAACAAGCCATTGGAAACATCTATGGTACTTTCTATATTACACAGAGGTTAAATTCCCTCTGATTTAGCCACACTGCAATAGGCTTTCAATATATCAAGAAACAAATTTGCTAAGAGAATACAGTCATCTTTATGAAATCTAGTGCATCTTTATTCTTGCCAATAATGTTCGACTCTTCTGAAAGGTTTTAGCCAAGCCTAAGAGGAGAAATGAGGTTGTACAATTTGGTTTACAGAAGCCTGAGCTTCCTGATTATCACAGAATTTTTTAAAAGTACAAAATGAAAAGAATAAGCTGTTTAAACTCTAGCACCAACCGAGCCTGAAAAGTGTGCTGGGGAGTGGCAGTCCTTTCCTGGACACATGATCTAGGGGAGCATGTGGAGGCATCACCCTCAATCTGCAAAATTCCTCAGAACCCCCTCAGACTGCATAGCCCCTTCCCCATCTATCCTGTGACCTGAGAGATGGCACCATCAACTTGCACATTTGGAAAGCAGAGACACTAGGGGGTCCTCAGAGAAAGAAACCTACTTGACACAAGAGAAACCACTTTGGACTAAGCAATTTTGGCCCCAAGACTGGCCACGATTCTTGCCCTTGAATAGGTCTCTGTCATTAATGACCTTAAGAAACTGAGCAAAGGCAGAAACAAAGGGAAAACAGGCAAGAAACGTAGTTCAGCAATAAAAGAATCCTAGTTTCTCCTTGAGGGATATAAGTAATCTGATACATACCTTTGAGTTCTACAGGAACTCAGGGCCCCCACCCAGGTGGAGGACAGAACAATGACACTGACACTTCTGATTTCAGAAACTTTGCATCAAGTAGTAATAAGGATTTCACCTAAAATGAAGTATCGTTTGAAAATCCACAAGATGCTTTAACAGCAGGAGAGTGGGACATATAGCAATATAGTGAGAACTGAATGTGTTACATACATTTATCTCCCATGTGCACATAAGCTTGGAAAAGAGGAGAATCCCTTGTGTCTGTCAAACAGATTAAAGGGGCTAGATTTAAATGCTGTTTTTCATCATTCTTATGTAATAATCAAGAACAAGCCATTGGAAACATCTATGGTACTTTCTATATTACACAGAGGTTTAAAATTTCCCCTCTGATTTAGCCACACTGCAATAGGCTTTCAATATATCAAGAAACAAATTTGCTAAGAGAATACAGTCATCTTTATGAAATCTAGTGCATCTTTATTCTTGCCAATAATGTTCGACTCTTCTGAAAGGTTTTAGCCAAGCCTAAGAGGAGAAATGAGGTTGTACAATTTGGTTTACAGAAGCCTGAGCTTCCTGATTATCACAGAATTTTTTAAAAGTACAAAATGAAAAGAATAAGCTGTTTAAACTCTAGCACCAACCGAGCCTGAAAAGTGTGCTGGGGAGTGGCAGTCCTTTCCTGGACACATGATCTAGGGGAGCATGTGGAGGCATCACCCTCAATCTGCAAAATTCCTCAGAACCCCCTCAGACTGCATAGCCCCTTCCCCATCTATCCTGTGACCTGAGAGATGGCACCATCAACTTGCACATTTGGAAAGCAGAGACACTAGGGGGTCCTCAGAGAAAGAAACCTACTTGACACAAGAGAAACCACTTTGGACTAAGCAATTTTGGCCCCAAGACTGGCCACGATTCTTGCCCTTGAATAGGTCTCTGTCATTAATGACCTTAAGAAACTGAGCAAAGGCAGAAACAAAGGGAAAACAGGCAAGAAACGTAGTTCAGCAATAAAAGAATCCTAGTTTCTCCTTGAGGGATATAAGTAATCTGATACATACCTTTGAGTTCTACAGGAACTCAGGGCCCCCACCCAGGTGGAGGACAGAACAATGACACTGACACTTCTGATTTCAGTCCCTTAAAGCTTGGACTCTATTGACCTTGGATCCAATTTTACACTGAATTCTTCTTTGTCCAGACCCTTTCATGAACATTTACGTATGCTCAACTTAAAACTTCCTCACTTTTAGACAAATGCAAATCAAAACTACAATGAGATACCACCTCACACCAGTCAAAATGGCCATCATCAAAAATTCTACAAACTTTAAATGCTGGAGAGGTGTAGAGAAAAGGGAACCCTCTTGGCTTGTTGGCGGAAATGTAAATTGATACAGCCACTATGGAAGACAGTATGCAGATTCCTTAAAAAACTATCAATAGAACCAACATATGACCCAGCAATCCCACTATTAGGCACATACCTTGAGGAAATCAAAATCGAAAGAGAAATATGTACCCCATAGTTCACTGCAGTACTTTTTACAATAGTGAGAACATGGAAACAGTCTAGCTGTCCATCAACAAATGAATGGATAAAGAAGCTGTGGTACATATATACAATGAAATATTTCTCAGCCTTAAAAAGAAGCGCATTTGAGTCAGTCCTAATGAGATGGATGAACTTAGAATCCATCATACAAAGTGAAGTCAGTCAGAAAGAGAAGGATAAATATAGTATACTAATACATATATATGGAATCTAGAAAGATGGTACTAATAAATGTATATGTAGAGCAGCAGTGGAGAATCAGATATAAAGAACAGACTTGTGGACATTGTGGGGAGGGAGGAGTGGGCAAGGTGTATAGAAAGAATAACATGGAAACTCACATTACCACACGTAAAAGAGACAACCCATGTGAATGTGCTATAAGACTAAGGGAACTTACAGGGGGCTATGCAACAACCTGGAGGGGCAGGATGGGGAGGGAGATGGGAGGCGGTTCAAGTGGGAGGGGTCAGGTCAACACCCATGACTGTATACAGGCAACAATAAAAAAGTGTACGCCTATGACTGTAGCAGTAAGCAACAAGACTCTGTAAAGGGAAAACAAAAATAAATTAAAAAAAAATAATTTCCCCACTTTGGCTGTTCGGGGGAACATTGCTTTGGGAAAGATCTCCAGTGTCCTCCTTACTTGCTGCAGGTAGTGATTCCTTCCTTCTCTCCATCTTTGGCTTGGTTACATCTTGTGGTTCAACACAAGAAGCGTGACTCATTTTCAGGTAACAATTTCTCAACCTGCAGAACTCAGCACACTTCACACTCCAGTTCTCTCACAGTATCTCCATTCAGTTAGTCACCATGTCTTGTTCCTTTCTCCCACCTAAATGCTTTTCTCATTATCAATATTATACCCTACTCTACCTCTCCCTAAGCGTTCCCACTCTCCTTGAACTTTTTGTCATGTGTTAAATGAAACCCTGGGACGGTTCCTTATTACTCTTCCTCCTCCTCATCCCCCCTCCTTTCAACTCATAGGCCACTGTAATCGTTACATCGCTAGGATCATTCTAAATCACAAATCAGACCAGGCCTCTGCTTGTCATCTTTACCTGGCTTCCCATTGCCTTCAGAACACAGTGCAGAGTCCTTGATACTGCATACAAAGCAGTCTCAGCCTTCCCTACATTTCTAATCTTCTGTCCTATGACTACCACATGGGACACTGGCCAGCCTGCCTGTCAGTTCTGTGACTCCATCTCACCTTTCACTCCCATGAGACATGTTCACTCCCATCTTAGAATCCATCATACAAAGTGAAGTCAGTCAGAAGAGAAGGATAAATATAGTATACTAATACATATATATGGAATCTAGAAAGATGGTACTAATAAATGTATATGTAGAGCAGCAGTGGAGAATCAGATATAAAGAACAGACTTGTGGACATTGTGGGGAGGGAGGAGTGGGCAAGGTGTATAGAAAGAATAACATGGAAACTCACATTACCACACGTAAAGAGACAACCCATGTGAATGTGCTATAAGACTAAGGGAACTTACAGGGGGCTATGCAACAACCTGGAGGGGCAGGATGGGGAGGGAGATGGGAGGCGGTTCAAGTGGGAGGGGTCAGGTCAACACCCATGACTGTATACAGGCAACAATAAAAAAGTGTACGCCTATGACTGTAGCAGTAAGCAACAAGACTCTGTAAAGGGAAAACAAAAATAAATTAAAAAAAAATAATTTCCCCACTTTGGCTGTTCGGGGGAACATTGCTTTGGGAAAGATCTCCAGTGTCCTCCTTACTTGCTGCAGGTAGTGATTCCTTCCTTCTCTCCATCTTTGGCTTGGTTACATCTTGTGGTTCAACACAAGAAGCGTGACTCATTTTCAGGTAACAATTTCTCAACCTGCAGAACTCAGCACACTTCACACTCCAGTTCTCTCACAGTATCTCCATTCAGTTAGTCACCATGTCTTGTTCCTTTCTCCCACCTAAATGCTTTTCTCATTATCAATATTATACCCTACTCTACCTCTCCCTAAGCGTTCCCACTCTCCTTGAACTTTTTGTCATGTGTTAAATGAAACCCTGGGACGGTTCCTTATTACTCTTCCTCCTCCTCATCCCCCCTCCTTTCAACTCATAGGCCACTGTAATCGTTACATCGCTAGGATCATTCTAAATCACAAATCAGACCAGGCCTCTGCTTGTCATCTTTACCTGGCTTCCCATTGCCTTCAGAACACAGTGCAGAGTCCTTGATACTGCATACAAAGCAGTCTCAGCCTTCCCTACATTTCTAATCTTCTGTCCTATGACTACCACATGGGACACTGGCCAGCCTGCCTGTCAGTTCTGTGACTCCATCTCACCTTTCACTCCCATGAGACATGTTCACTCTTCCATCTCAGGAGGAAAGATCCTCTCCATTTGGCCCATCTGGCAAAATTTTACTCATTCTCCAAGATTCACTTCAACTGTTTCCTTTTCCAGGGAATCCCTTCACATCATCGTTAGTGTCTCTTTTTGAACACTCATCTCAAGACACATGAATCATTCACTGTAATGTTTGTCTCCCCACTTCTTGATGACATCCAGGACAGGGATGATGAGGCCATCAATACCTACTACATAAAAGGATGGCCCTCAAGATGTTAGGAGAAGAACACTGGCTGAAACCACCCACCCTGGCCAGGCACCCTGATAACCACTTGCATAAGTTATTTTATGACAAGAGGTCCTGGTAAGGAACACGGAATTAATAAGCTGCCCCCAATCGGAAGAGTTTGGGAAAGGTCAAAAGGAGACACCATGTGTCCAACCACCTCCAAGAATCCTTCTCACTGGCATCCATCCTGGCTGAGCACTGTGTGCACCACCAGGAAGGATTCTGTGTCAGAATGAATGGCCAAAACAACCTGGAAACTAATACCATCACCATAAAACCCAAGACCACGAGCCAGGTGGTAGACCAGTTCCTTCTGGGTTCCCTTAGCCAGCTTCTCTCAGCCTAGGCACCCTTTCCAATAAAATCTCTTGCTTTGTCATTATCTGTGTCTCCTCGGACAATTCATTCCCAGAGCCCATTTTCAGGCCCTGGAAGGGGTCTCCCACTTTCTACAGCAAAAATGCTGACATACTGAATAGCTTAAATGTCTACAGGACTTTTCACTACACTAGGATCCAGGGATCCAGGCTCCTATTCTCACCACTGCAACATTCAATTCAACCTCACTGAGGCCCCAAGTCTTCAAGAACAAAACTATGAGACTAAGTGGTCAGGTGGACTCTAAGTTACTTTCCAGCTTCAAAATAAAATTCTATAATACACTGAACACTTCTTTCTTCAAGAATGACTCCTAGGGCTTCCCTGGTGCTTCAGTGGGTGAAGAGTTCACCTTGCAGTACAGGGGGCACCAGTTTGATCCCTAGCCTGGGAAGATCCCACGTGCCTTGGAGTGGCTATGTGTCCAGTTAGGAGCCAGCACTCTGGAGCACATGTGCCCAGAGCCAGAGCTCTGAAACGAGAGAGACCACTGTAATTGGAGGCCCACACAGGCCAAAGAATAAAGATGGATGAACATAAATAAATAAAAGCCAACAAAAGAGGCCAAGATTAAAAAAAGAAAGAAAGAAAGAAAAGAATGACTCCTAAAGTTGTAGACAGGGCTCGAATATCCCTTGGAGCCTGTGTTTTCCTTAAATGTCAAGTTACTTAGGCCACTCCACGCTAATGAATGCAGAACCCTTCCCAAATAGTAATGTATGAATGAACAGAATATTGTTTAAACCATTCACTTTGGTTAATAAATTTAAATCTTGGCACTGCTCCCCTATTTCTAAAGCCCATCAAAGTAGATCAATTTAATGGGGGAGAAGATGTCATTAATTACACACATTCATACACACTCACACGAACAGAGTCAAAATCACACAGCAATACTGGAATCAGGCCAAAGAATTCTTATTTTGACAAAAGAGAGAATTCATTTCAAAAGACTCCAAAGTCAATGACACCTTCTTAATTTTACAGTTCCCATTTCACTGATATAAGAAAAGCATGTCATTGACACCAAGTTTTGGATGCTTCATCCTGCACAATAGGTGGCCCCGTGATGGGGAAAAGGGATCCTAGAGAGTAGCCACTTTCAAAGTCAAATGGCCGAGGAGAGCAGTGTCACCACAGAGAAATGAACATAAATTCGCCAGGTCTGAGAGAAGTATCTTAAAACCAAATGAAATAAGACACGTATGAGCATCAAACTTTTTTGATGTGTATTCACACATTTCCAACTGGCTGTTTTTGCCACAAATAAGGAGAGCTTGACAGTAATGAAGTTGTAGAGGCACTTGATACACTGTTTTTCCCCCCAGGCAGACCAATTAGTAATTGCAGCCTTGGAAAGAATCATTTTGTAACTTTCCATCAAGGGAAATACTGCCAAACCTAGCAGAGGAGGAAGAAGCAGATAACATTTATTTGCTCTGCTGTGACAGCCTTCCTTTTCTCTGAATACCAGGCTGGCCTTCCTCACACCATGGTCCTGAGTCCCTGATGTTCTTCTCTTCAATACATAATCCTAAGTGTGCTGCCATCAGACAGCGTTGTGACTGGCTACCCCAGGAGCCAGCGGAAAGCTATGACCGATTTGTGTCCACTGGCATCCTTTTCAATTGCAAAAGAAATAAATGTCACCCCGTGCTGGCTTAAAGCAAAAGGGGAGTTAGTGCCTCAAAGCCATCAGGGACATCCTGTTCATCTCTCAAGTCGGCTTCCCTCTGCCTCACCCAGGAGGATCTTCCGTGTCACCGCACAGATGCTCAACTAGAGCTCCAGGTTTACACGCTCTCAGCCAAACTACCCACCTACCACGGAGGTGGCTTTCACAGAGATGTCTGCCAGGACAAGGTCTCAGGCAGAACCATTTCTGTTCTTAGATCTAAGAACATTCACAGTCTTGACATTCACCAACTCACAGGAGGCTGGGAGGCTTGATGCCCGGCTGTGGTCACCTGGGGACCCCCCGAAGCCAGAGGGTGCTAAGAATCAAGAGGACAGTTCCCCAACAACAGCAACCACAACAAAGAACCAGAATGTGTGGCCAAGGAAAGGGGAAAGGTAATCAATGACACCTTCTTAATTTTACAGTTCCCATGTGGCATTTTGACACCAAGTTTTGGATGCTTCATCCTGCACAATAGGTGGCCCCGTGATGGGGAAAAGGGATCCTAGAGAGTAGCCACTTTCAAAGTCAAATGGCCGAGGAGAGCAGTGTCACCACAGAGAAATGAACATAAATTCGCCAGGTCTGAGAGAAGTATCTTAAAACCAAATGAAATAAGACACGTATGAGCATCAAACTTTTTTGATGTGTATTCACACATTTCCAACTGGCTGTTTTTGCCACAAATAAGGAGAGCTTGACAGTAATGAAGTTGTAGAGGCACTTGATACACTGTTTTTCCCCCCAGGCAGACCAATTAGTAATTGCAGCCTTGGAAAGAATCATTTTGTAACTTTCCATCAAGGGAAATACTGCCAAACCTAGCAGAGGAGGAAGAAGCAGATAACATTTATTTGCTCTGCTGTGACAGCCTTCCTTTTCTCTGAATACCAGGCTGGCCTTCCTCACACCATGGTCCTGAGTCCCTGATGTTCTTCTCTTCAATACATAATCCTAAGTGTGCTGCCATCAGACAGCGTTGTGACTGGCTACCCCAGGAGCCAGCGGAAAGCTATGACCGATTTGTGTCCACTGGCATCCTTTTCAATTGCAAAAGAAATAAATGTCACCCCGTGCTGGCTTAAAGCAAAAGGGGAGTTAGTGCCTCAAAGCCATCAGGGACATCCTGTTCATCTCTCAAGTCGGCTTCCCTCTGCCTCACCCAGGAGGATCTTCCGTGTCACCGCACAGATGCTCAACTAGAGCTCCAGGTTTACACGCTCTCAGCCAAACTACCCACCTACCACGGAGGTGGCTTTCACAGAGATGTCTGCCAGGACAAGGTCTCAGGCAGAACCATTTCTGTTCTTAGATCTAAGAACATTCACAGTCTTGACATTCACCAACTCACAGGAGGCTGGGAGGCTTGATGCCCGGCTGTGGTCACCTGGGGACCCCCCGAAGCCAGAGGGTGCTAAGAATCAAGAGGACAGTTCCCCAACAACAGCAACCACAACAAAGAACCAGAATGTGTGGCCAGAGGAAGGAGAGGAAAGATGAGACAGCAAAAGTAACAAATGTTACCAATAAAATGAAACCACACTCCCCCACTCCAAGATGTGTACCTGCTTCCTACAAAACTATAAGAAAAAAGAACACAAACTAAAAGCAGATATAGGTCATATACTGTTTCTCTCAGCAAATCCCATCCTGGGCTCAACGTTCAACCATTCTCATCATTTCACTATACAGCCTTTCCTCTGACAGCCAGCTTTTACAAATCACAGTTCCATGACTTGGGCCCTATCACCCTTTGATCAAGCATCTCCTCCCCTGTCTCCCCTTGCCCCCACTTCTCACACTGGCACCCTCTGCTGCCTCCCTGGTCACTGTGCCCACGGCCTCTATGTGCTCTGGGCTCCTGTCGTGCCCAAGCTCTTTCTCGCCCGCATGTCTTGACCAATGCTAGTCTCTACTCAGATGTTCTTTTTCTCCTGCTCCCGTATCACCCAACTATGAGCAGGATAAAGCTAACTCCCAAGGCAGAGCTCTCACTGGGAGTTACAAGATATACTTTACACCACAGATTTATTTGGCTCTTGTAATGTTTAAAGGAAATTTTTAATCAATTGCCAACTTTTAAAAATCAGGCAGTTGATATAAAAATCCATATTCCCAGCTTCTCCTTGGCAGTGTGGCCTGAGACTGGAGACAAGTGGTATCAGGGTCCACACGGGCTCTCCTAGCCACCCCCATCCTGTGACATTCATCCCCATTACCACTCTGAGTTCACTCCCTGTCTAAAGGCCTAGAGCCTAAACTGAGCTGCGTTTTTCCAGGGAAATGTCAACCAACTCTGCCTCTCCCCAGCTCTCATTAGTCCACTCAGGCCCAGTCTCCTGCCCCGAGGAGGGGCCCATCTCAAACACCTACCTACTGACTTCATCAGCTCAGGTTATAATAAAATATCAAAGACTAGGTTGCTTAAACACAGAAATCCATTTCTCACAGTTCTCAAGACCAAGAAATCCAGCATCAAGGTGCCAGCTAATTCAGATCCCCTAGGAGCCCTCCTCCTGCTCAAGACAACTGCCTTCTCACTGTGTCCTTGCATGCCAGAGACCAGCTCCCTCACTAGCCAGACTCTGTATTGGTTCTTTATACCTCCTTCTTTCACAATGTATTATACAGCCCATAAATACAATTAATCTACAAACCACAGCACCAAGGTCAAAGCAGGGTACCCCTGTTCAGGTGCAAATGCCTGCTTACCCTGTAAATTCTAAGCTGTATCATTGGTATGCTTACTTTTCCATGTCAAGGCTGTTTTAGCCATTCACTTTAGCCTAGTATTACTAATATTAAAACAGCACTGATGTTGGAAAAAATGGCAAGATTTGTCTGATGCCATATATCCCAAGAAATGATTCTTTATGGACACGATTGATGGTCAGAGCCCCACTGATCCAGGCTTAGGTCATGTAACACATCTGCAGCATTTTACATTCATATGACTTGACCTGTCAACTAATTGTACAATCGAGGATTCGAACTAAAAAAAACTGTCCTAAAATGAGAACTGACAATGCATCTGGCCAAGCTCAGTGTTCCCTCTAGGATAACTCATGGAAGCTTCCTTACACAGAGATGATTCAAAGACCAAGCTCTGAATGTGGGAGCTTGACAGAGTTCCTTTACTGCCCTTGACCTCCATATCTTTACCATGAAATGGAGGGAGGCGGCAGTAGCTCCTTATGAGACCGCTGCACAGGTTAAGTAAGTGACTATGTGGGATGCAATTAGGACAAAACCTGGTACCAAATCATATTAGCTGGTTTTTATTTCTAGTGGAGAACACAGAGTCCTAAAGACAGAACTTCAAAACTCAGATGTTTACAGGGACCATCCAAAGGTGTAGAAGAGACACACACCTCCTCTGAGGGGCAGCTGTGACTAAGGTTCACAGGGGGGACCTCTCAATAAAAGTGCGTTTTCCAGGAAATGTCAACCAACTCTGCCTCTCCCAGCTCTCATTAGTCCACTCAGGCCCAGTCTCCTGCCCCGAGGAGGCCCATCTCAAACACCTACCTACTGACTTCATCAGCTCAGGTTATAATAAAATATCAAAGACTAGGTTGCTTAAACACAGAAATCCATTTCTCACAGTTCTCAAGACCAAGAAATCCAGCATCAAGGTGCCAGCTAATTCAGATCCCCTAGGAGCCCTCCTCCTGCTCAAGACAACTGCCTTCTCACTGTGTCCTTGCATGCCAGAGACCAGCTCCCTCACTAGCCAGACTCTGTATTGGTTCTTTATACCTCCTTCTTTCACAATGTATTATACAGCCCATAAATACAATTAATCTACAAACCACAGCACCAAGGTCAAAGCAGGGTACCCCTGTTCAGGTGCAAATGCCTGCTTACCCTGTAAATTCTAAGCTGTATCATTGGTATGCTTACTTTTCCATGTCAAGGCTGTTTTAGCCATTCACTTTAGCCTAGTATTACTAATATTAAAACAGCACTGATGTTGGAAAAAATGGCAAGATTTGTCTGATGCCATATATCCCAAGAAATGATTCTTTATGGACACGATTGATGGTCAGAGCCCCACTGATCCAGGCTTAGGTCATGTAACACATCTGCAGCATTTTACATTCATATGACTTGACCTGTCAACTAATTGTACAATCGAGGATTCGAACTAAAAAAAACTGTCCTAAAATGAGAACTGACAATGCATCTGGCCAAGCTCAGTGTTCCCTCTAGGATAACTCATGGAAGCTTCCTTACACAGAGATGATTCAAAGACCAAGCTCTGAATGTGGGAGCTTGACAGAGTTCCTTTACTGCCCTTGACCTCCATATCTTTACCATGAAATGGAGGGAGGCGGCAGTAGCTCCTTATGAGACCGCTGCACAGGTTAAGTAAGTGACTATGTGGGATGCAATTAGGACAAAACCTGGTACCAAATCATATTAGCTGGTTTTTATTTCTAGTGGAGAACACAGAGTCCTAAAGACAGAACTTCAAAACTCAGATGTTTACAGGGACCATCCAAAGGTGTAGAAGAGACACACACCTCCTCTGAGGGGCAGCTGTGACTAAGGTTCACAGACAATAAGTGTTCCACGACCTCCCTGGTTGTCCAATGGTTAGAACTTCGCATTTTTCCCTGCTGAGGGTGTGGGTTCAATCTCTGGTCAGGGAACTAAGACACCATGCATGCATGCGGTATGGCCAAAAAATAAAATAAAAAACATAATCTTCCAGAGACAATGAGTGTCCCATGGGGCCTTATCATCCAAGTGACTCGAGAGAATCAAAAGGCATATTTTTACACAAACTATCTGCTTAATTAATTTAATGTCTAAACCATTGCATGACCCAATCAGAAGACAGCAGTGGACCACCAGTGGATGCGTTTCCTCCAGAACACCAAGGGACATGGCCCCTTGCTAATGTGTCCCTGCATTAATTTTACCCATCGGCACATCCCCGGCCCCTTCCTGAAACTCCCCACCTACTGCTTCTGTACTGACTCACTCCATCTTGCAAGCCATCCATTCTTCACTTTCTCCTAAATTACCGAAAAAAGATTCAAACCAGCAGCCAGCCACCCAGACAACTTCTAATTGAAAGGGTAAATTGCTGCAATTACTTATCGGCCTTGCAAACCTATGCTCTGGAAATACAAGAGGACTCTAGATCTCCTGCAAGATTTTCAGCCAAGCACACTGCTGCTGTACTCCATACTGAAGAAAGCTCATTCTCATCCCCCAACCACAGCATGCCCAGATCTGTCTCCTGCTGAAAATCACCCAAGCTAGATTCCGCACGCCAAAGCACTAAAATGCCACCATGTAACCATTTCCTTTTTAACCCGCTTCCTTGCTTGCCCTCGTGTGCAATATGTCAAGTTTCTAAGAATGTCCATTCCGTTTCCCAGAAATGAGCCTCACACATTCACAGAACCACTTAAACTTCCCGTCCCCACCTACGTGGGCTCTACAGCCATCGAGACAAGAGTGAATGGTTGGGAGGCCATCTCCTGCTGGGATTCCACGTCAACAAAGTATCAAAAGATCAGGAAGTTAATGTTATTTAAACGGGAGACAACAGTTCCTCTTTAAAACAATGGAGCCCAGAAAATACTTCCAACTTCATCATTTTATTACTTTACTGTTGCGCTTCTCATTTTTAAATGACTGCATTGTGTCTTTTGCCATCTCTATGGTACTTCATTGCACCCTGAAGGTGTCATTTAAGTGCATTTTTATTCTCTATTTAGGGCATACGGTTTGCAGTTTTGCAACAATTGAAACAAGCTGGAGTTGTAATAAAATAATTTGAGAAGAGGCCAGTCTTTGAAGCTTCTACTTTTAAGGGATTTGAATTAAGGGGGGAAAAATAATTTGTTTAACTTATTTACTGTGGTTAAAAGGACCATTACATTGGCTTGTAAATCAGTCATAATTTGAGAGAGGATGGTTTCTTTAGAGCCTCAGAAAATGGCCCACTTGCTAACAGTGTATTTTCCATTTTGGCTCAGTTTTAAAAAAAAGAAAAAAACATACTCAATAAATGAAAGACATTGGATTTTGTTTGGCTTTCTTTTTTGAACTTTTTATATAAAACACTTCTGTTCCATTAGGATAATCCTATTTGACTTGCTTCTCTCAGTCAAAGAAAAGGAAAAAGCTATTATGAGAGAGCCAGGAACAAAGGATTTCCCACCCCTGGTCTGGCTTTTGATCCTCACATGGTCATAACAGGCCTCCGGCAGTAGCCAATAACTTCCGGCTTCAAAGGAAGGGAAACAGGCTTAAAATGAATGCACCTCCCAGTGATGCCGTGAGGTTTGTGGCCAGTAGATTGCTCTCCTGACCCCCATATACAATCACTTTCTGCCCTCAAGTGATGGATTCAATTACCTCTGTTTTACCTACAGAGAAACCCCCACTCTTATTTTATGGCCATTGAATTCACCTGCTTATGTCTAATACAGTCTGTTAAACTCCACCATCTCACACTACACTCACGTTATGATAATCACAGAATGGGAAGCACTAAATCCCTTTTATTCTTTGCAAAAACACATGAATAGAAACCAACTGTTTTACAAACAACACACCATAGCAAGATCTTTATATAAGAGTCTTTCGAATGATACAGCTTTATAGAGAAAAAAAATATAAATTTGATGCTGCCCTAAATCTATGCAAATAACAAGAAACACTCATAATTTTGGAAATTATCCAGCTCAGCAACCCCATTAACTTTCAATTAACCTCAGAAGCACCAGGCCATTACTGCTGCCAGACAAGCTCAAGAATACTCCACTGCCCATTAATTCTTTACATCAGACCTTTTCCATGTTGATCTCTTTACTCTCTCCCTCCCATATCCTTGTTCCCTCCTCTGCTTCCTCTTTTTCCTTTTCATGTGTCTCCATCTGCCACAACGCAGTAGTGATGGTAGGCAGAAATCATGAACCCCACTGTGGTGCTCCAAGCATTCAACAGGACTCAAGAGCTTATCTGGGAAGTGAGACAGAGAGAGGTGGCTTCACCAACCATGAAAAAAGCAGACTCCACCTTTGCCGCATCATCCGCCCTCTTCTTTCTGTCTGCTTTCTATCCACCTGCATGCCCCTCTCCCTACACACGAACATGTATCTTTGAAACCCTCTGTCCAAACTTCTGCTCTACCAGTATCTATTTAGAGAACTTCTTCCTTATTTCTAAAATCTACTCTTTACCTAAAAATACCACTCAATTCCTTCTCTTGTTCCAAGCATTTAATGACCAAAAGAGTATGTCATGAACTTTCGTACCTTGAATTTATGTAACACTCACCATCCAGGGCAAGAAATTTTATTCATTCAACAGAGAGCACTTGAGCCCCTACTCTATCCATAACACAACGCTAAACCTTACACGGCAGGGTATTTTTTAAATGAATAAAATTTACTCTAGCAAGGAAGAAAAGATGACACATGACACAACTATCTGTATGACAATGTAAAATGTGATGGGGTGTCCTGAAAGATTTAGAAACTACTTTTATAATCCAAATGAAAGAGACAGATGACTTCTCTCTGGAGAAATTGCTTCAGAGGTGTGTTCATTATGCCAGCCTAGGAGGAATGCCACTGTTTATCTCATTAGTGGCCCTGGAGTCATCCCTCTTGCATTTTGCCACCTGTTGCCTTGCATTGTTTAGTTGTATTTTCAGATGCTCTGTCCTGTCACTCTAGCTCAATTATGAGCTCGAAATGGACTGAAATGATGCCTAATAGTTTATGCAGTTCCCTCTCAGTCGCATACATAGTAGTTATGAAATAAATATTTGTTTATTTACCCAACAAACTCTTACAAGTTCTATGGTACCTGCAGAGTAGTTACAAAAAGTGAATATATTCACAAAGCCTACTCTTCACCTAAGCAAAGTGCACAGTCTGAAACAGGATACTACCACAATATGATGTAGGGTACACAAACCTAGAGACACCCTGAGAGCCAAAAGGATAGTGGCTAGTTCTTCCTCCTATTGTCCCCCCCTTTTCATGTGTCTCCATCTGCCACAATGCAGTAGTGATGGTAGGCAGAAATCATGAACCCCACTGTGGTGCTCCAAGCATTCAACAGGACTCAAGAGCTTATCTGGGAAGTGAGACAGAGAGAGTGGCTTCACCAACCATGAAAAAAGCAGACTCCACCTTTGCCGCATCATCCGCCCTCTTCTTTCTGTCTGCTTTCTATCCACCTGCATGCCCCTCTCCCTACACACGAACATGTATCTTTGAAACCCTCTGTCCAAACTTCTGCTCTACCAGTATCTATTTAGAGAACTTCTTCCTTATTTCTAAAATCTACTCTTTACCTAAAAATACCACTCAATTCCTTCTCTTGTTCCAAGCATTTAATGACCAAAAGAGTATGTCATGAACTTTCGTACCTTGAATTTATGTAACACTCACCATCCAGGGCAAGAAATTTTATTCATTCAACAGAGAGCACTTGAGCCCCTACTCTATCCATAACACAACGCTAAACCTTACACGGCAGGGTATTTTTTAAATGAATAAAATTTACTCTAGCAAGGAAGAAAAGATGACACATGACACAACTATCTGTATGACAATGTAAAATGTGATGGGGTGTCCTGAAAGATTTAGAAACTACTTTTATAATCCAAATGAAAGAGACAGATGACTTCTCTCTGGAGAAATTGCTTCAGAGGTGTGTTCATTATGCCAGCCTAGGAGGAATGCCACTGTTTATCTCATTAGTGGCCCTGGAGTCATCCACTTGCATTTTGCCACCTGTTGCCTTGCATTGTTTAGTTGTATTTTCAGATGCTCTGTCCTGTCACTCTAGCTCAATTATGAGCTCGAAATGGACTGAAATGATGCCTAATAGTTTATGCAGTTCCCTCTCAGTCGCATACATAGTAGTTATGAAATAAATATTTGTTTATTTACCCAACAAACTCTTACAAGTTCTATGGTACCTGCAGAGTAGTTACAAAAAGTGAATATATTCACAAAGCCTACTCTTCACCTAAGCAAAGTGCACAGTCTGAAACAGGATACTACCACAATATGATGTAGGGTACACAAACCTAGAGACACCCTGAGAGCCAAAAGGATAGTGGCTAGTTCTGTACAGAGGAACCTGACCTGATACGTGTGTTATTCCTAATATAAATGTGTCATGTCCTGAATATGTTTGCATGGATCTGAACTTATTTTTCCCCCACAATCTATATATGACAAGACACATTACCACTGTCACTAGGCTAGGTTTCAGAAGATAAAGGGGATTTGGGCATAAAGGTTACTAAGAAAGTTGCTGGTGGTGGTGGGACAACTCCAAAGATACCTCCTTGACAGACATTTCTATGTTTTTTAGTGGAAATTGGACATAGGAAAGCATTTAATTGACAAAGGAGGAGACGAAAAATAAATGTGAATTTCATGCTCAGCTAAGAAGCATGCAAAACAAATTATGTGGAAGTTCAGCTAAAGAAAAGAATGGAAATTAATTCTAAGAGACTCTAAGGGACTCAAGGGCATACTGATGACACTGAAAAGTGGAAAGTAACTGCATTATGTGGCAGGACTGGTTGCTGCCATGACAACATGGAGTCCGACATTCATAGCATAAATTTCTGTCATTTTCCCAATAGTTCTATTCTCCAAGGTCTTTCATAGGAGAGATGTTTGTCTGCGGTAGCAAGGACTATGTTTACATTAAGTTCTAAAATAATACCATTCGGGGATTCCCTGGTGGTCCTGTTGTTAAGAATCTGCCTGCCAATGCAGGGGACATGAGTTCAATCTCTGGTCCAGAAAGATCCCACATGCTACTGAGCAACTAATCCCCCTGGTCCAGAAGTCCCACATGCCTTTTTGGAGAAATTGCTTCAGAGGTGTGTTCATTATGCCAGCCTAGGAGGAATGCCACTGTTTATCTCATTAGTGGCCCTGGAGTCATCTCTTGCATTTTGCCACCTGTTGCCTTGCATTGTTTAGTTGTATTTTCAGATGCTCTGTCCTGTCACTCTAGCTCAATTATGAGCTCGAAATGGACTGAAATGATGCCTAATAGTTTATGCAGTTCCCTCTCAGTCGCATACATAGTAGTTATGAAATAAATATTTGTTTATTTACCCAACAAACTCTTACAAGTTCTATGGTACCTGCAGAGTAGTTACAAAAAGTGAATATATTCACAAAGCCTACTCTTCACCTAAGCAAAGTGCACAGTCTGAAACAGGATACTACCACAATATGATGTAGGGTACACAAACCTAGAGACACCCTGAGAGCCAAAAGGATAGTGGCTAGTTCTGTACAGAGGAACCTGACCTGATACGTGTGTTATTCCTAATATAAATGTGTCATGTCCTGAATATGTTTGCATGGATCTGAACTTATTTTTCCCCCACAATCTATATATGACAAGACACATTACCACTGTCACTAGGCTAGGTTTCAGAAGATAAAGGGGATTTGGGCATAAAGGTTACTAAGAAAGTTGCTGGTGGTGGTGGGACAACTCCAAAGATACCTCCTTGACAGACATTTCTATGTTTTTTAGTGGAAATTGGACATAGGAAAGCATTTAATTGACAAAGGAGGAGACGAAAAATAAATGTGAATTTCATGCTCAGCTAAGAAGCATGCAAAACAAATTATGTGGAAGTTCAGCTAAAGAAAAGAATGGAAATTAATTCTAAGAGACTCTAAGGGACTCAAGGGCATACTGATGACACTGAAAAGTGGAAAGTAACTGCATTATGTGGCAGGACTGGTTGCTGCCATGACAACATGGAGTCCGACATTCATAGCATAAATTTCTGTCATTTTCCCAATAGTTCTATTCTCCAAGGTCTTTCATAGGAGAGATGTTTGTCTGCGGTAGCAAGGACTATGTTTACATTAAGTTCTAAAATAATACCATTCGGGGATTCCCTGGTGGTCCTGTTGTTAAGAATCTGCCTGCCAATGCAGGGGACATGAGTTCAATCTCTGGTCCAGAAAGATCCCACATGCTACTGAGCAACTAAGCCCCTGCTCCACAACTACTGAGCCAGCGCTCTAAAGCCTGAGGGTCATAACTACTCAGGCCTGCCTGCCTGGAGCCTGGGCTCTACAATCAAAGCCACCGCAATGAAAAGCCCAAGCACCACAATGAGGAGTAACCTCTGATCACTGCAACTAGAGAAAAATCCACACAGAGCAATGAAGATCCAGCACAGCCAATAAATCAATAAAACTAATTTTAAAAAATAATTAAGAAAAAATAAAATAAAATAATACCATTTGGTTCTACCCTTCCTGGAAGGGACTGCCTATTCCTTAGCTATGGAAGTTGTCCTCTCTCCTTTCCCAGATTTTGCACCAGCACTGGAAAAACAGAAGCACCTGACACTCTTCAGGTTATCAGTTCAGTTGCTCAGTCGTGTCTGACTCTGTGCAACCCCATGGACTGAGATACACCAGGCTATAGTTTCCAGCAAAATCTAACTCCTACCTATGGTTTATCTCTTCCAAGGCAATCAGTGTGTCATTGAGACCCACAAAGTTTCCCACTAATCCTCACCTCTGTTCTTCCTGAGTGGCCCCTCCAATGCCCATGCTCTACTTCCAACCCCTTTTACATGGCATGCCAACTTGAGTCTGCTCCTTGCAGGGCTGTACATAGTGTAGCTTCCTTCCCTATACAGCTCTCCTTCCCCATTACACCTCTTTTTCCCCACCACACTTCTCCAGGGCATGAACTCATATCACCAGTCACTGAGCAGATATGCTTTGCAACAAACGGTGTAGGGAAAGGACCAAGTACGAATCAATATATCCCAGGATCTACCTGAAGACAAGAAAGACCAACATGTCCTTCCTTTGAGAGAGTAAAGGTAAGAGTAAAGGGTGCTGATGGAGAGAGGTTGAATCAATCTGGAACTCAGAAGGATGTTTTTATAGAGTTCGAGCCTTGATCCTACAGCTCATTCAAAGTTAGAGAAAATTTAAATGAACAATCTGTATTTAATCCATCTGTGAAAAGGAAAAGTGAAACCAACTTTGCCAATATGTTAAGGCCTAAGGAGTGATCTCAGGTACCATTCGGGATTCCCTGGTGGTCCTGTTGTTAAGAATCTGCCTGCCAATGCAGGGGACATGAGTTCAATCTCTGGTCCAGAAAGATCCCACATGCTACTGAGCAACTAAGCCCCTGCTCCACAACTACTGAGCCAGCGCTCTAAAGCCTGAGGGTCATAACTACTCAGGCCTGCCTGCCTGGAGCCTGGGCTCTACAATCAAAGCCACCGCAATGAAAAGCCCAAGCACCACAATGAGGAGTAACCTCTGATCACTGCAACTAGAGAAAAATCCACACAGAGCAATGAAGATCCAGCACAGCCAATAAATCAATAAAACTAATTTTAAAAAATAATTAAGAAAAATAAAATAAAATAATACCATTTGGTTCTACCCTTCCTGGAAGGGACTGCCTATTCCTTAGCTATGGAAGTTGTCCTCTCTCCTTTCCCAGATTTTGCACCAGCACTGGAAAAACAGAAGCACCTGACACTCTTCAGGTTATCAGTTCAGTTGCTCAGTCGTGTCTGACTCTGTGCAACCCCATGGACTGAGATACACCAGGCTATAGTTTCCAGCAAAATCTAACTCCTACCTATGGTTTATCTCTTCCAAGGCAATCAGTGTGTCATTGAGACCCACAAAGTTTCCCACTAATCCTCACCTCTGTTCTTCCTGAGTGGCCCCTCCAATGCCCATGCTCTACTTCCAACCCCTTTTACATGGCATGCCAACTTGAGTCTGCTCCTTGCAGGGCTGTACATAGTGTAGCTTCCTTCCCTATACAGCTCTCCTTCCCCATTACACCTCTTTTTCCCCACCACACTTCTCCAGGGCATGAACTCATATCACCAGTCACTGAGCAGATATGCTTTGCAACAAACGGTGTAGGGAAAGGACCAAGTACGAATCAATATATCCCAGGATCTACCTGAAGACAAGAAAGACCAACATGTCCTTCCTTTGAGAGAGTAAAGGTAAGAGTAAAGGGTGCTGATGGAGAGAGGTTGAATCAATCTGGAACTCAGAAGGATGTTTTTATAGAGTTCGAGCCTTGATCCTACAGCTCATTCAAAGTTAGAGAAAAAATTTAAATGAACAATCTGTATTTAATCCATCTGTGAAAAAGGAAAAAGTGAAACCAACTTTGCCAATATGTTAAGTTCAGCCAATAGACTGGGTTCTCCATGGCTTTGATCTACAGCTATGTTGTTGGCAGCTGGTTCACACTTAGGGCTAGAGAGCAGTCCCTGAGCTGTCCTCATGAGACTGGTCTAGGATCCCAACATTAGGACAGTCCAAAGGTTGTTTTAATTGAGGTTGTGTCCTGGGAACTGAATTGCTGAAGCATAAAGAAGGAACTTTCCTCAGTTCTCATGATATATCATTTAAGGCTTATTTGTTGGAAAAGGGACATCCAGTGGTTTCTCTTTAAGGTCCTTTGGCCCCATGCCCTCTGAATCTAGGTGAGAGGCTCCATCCAGGAAAAGGCACTGAAGATTAAGATAGTAACTGATCACGTCCCTTCAAATCTCCCTCCTGCTGTGCCTCACAACTCAATTTACATCACTACCACCATTCCTGTTGTCTACTCCAGAAAACTCAAGCCATCCTTAACCCCTCTTTCTTCCTGTTATTATCATTTCACATTCAGTTTATCACAAAATCCTATCAAATTCCCCTCTTAAATAGCTTTTCTACAGTCTGTTCATTGGCAGCCTGGTCTCCACAAATTTACAGAGATGCATCTTGAAATGTTACACTTTCCCAGATTAAAACCTATCAATATCTTCTCATTGGTTGACTTTAGGATTAACATTTAACTGAGTCCAGCAAGGTCTAGCTTCATGGTCAAGCCCTTACCAACCTTCCCAACCTCTGCTCCATATCTTCTGAATTTCATTCTTCCCCACATCAGCCACCGCTGCTCCCTTCCCACTTGTACCCCCATCTCCTCTCCCCCGACCCCCACACACTTGGCAACACATATACATGCTATGATTCAGCCATTTGCATATGCAGGTCCTTCAGTGGGCCAAAATCTTTCCTTTTATCTCACTGTTCCCCATTTCTAGAATGCTCTTTCTTCTACTTATTCTTCATCTACTTATTCTTCAGGACATTCTCTACAAGTCAGTTCTTCTGGGAAGCTTTCCTTGAGCAACCTAGTTCAGGGAGTGTCATTACTACCCAATGTTTCCTCCCTTTGATAGCAATAGAGTAGAACAGGTAGAGTCCTAGTGGGGGATGATAGGTAGAAGGGTGAAACTGGAGAAAGGTTGGGAGGCCAGTAAGTTGATGATAACTCAGAAGAGCTGCTCTTCATTCAGTAAAGCAGGCTTGACTGGGCATGGACGGCTGATGAAGGAGGAGCTGGTGAGGAAGGAATTAACAATGTATGTCTTACACCTGTGTCTACTTGAGGGGGGCGGTCTTCTACCATCCTATATATTGCTGCCCATTCAGTCAGGGGAGGAGCAACAGAGCAGAACATTCCTGCCTGTCCGTTTACACCGCATTCAGGTACCCTACTCCAATAAATCCTTTTCTTGTCTGTCACTCTGCTTCTCGCTGAATTCTTTCTGCGTTGAGGCACAAAGAACCTGAGCCTCAGTGGGCCCAGACCTTGGATTAAGTCCCGGCCACGTGGGTTCGAGTCCCAGATAGGGTTTTGGCTGGGATAGAGTCCTGACTACCCCAAGCAGGGTTTTGGTTGGGGCTGAGCCTTAGCCACGAGAGTTCAAGTCCCAACTTGGCTTTGGCTAGGTTCAGGCCCCAGTCATGTGGGTTCAAGTCCCAAACAGGGTTTTGGCTGGGTTCAAGTCCCAGCAGTGTGGGTTCAAGTCCCAAACAGAGTTCTGGCTGGGCTCAAGTCCTAAACCAGGGATTGTGGGTTCAAGTCCCAAACAGAGTTTTGGCTGGAATTCAAGCTCCAGCCACATGGGTTCAAGTCCCAAGCAGGGTTCGATCAGGTCTGGGCCCTGGGTTTAAGTCTCAAATCGAGGTAAAACCCTTTCACCTTCACTGTGTTTATTTATTTACCTGTGCACAGACGCACTCCTGATAGTTGTGGGATTGAGACAAGATTACAAATGGAAATCCTTGAACTATGGTTAGCTTTCTCCTTTCCTCCCATTCACAGTTCCATCATGAGTGGGAGGAGCCACACATGCATTTAGACACTGTAGCTCATATACCCAAGCTCTACCCACAATCCCTTTTTTAAACTGCTGCCTCCAGCTAATCCATGGGCCTGGAAGAGCTTGTGAGGTAAGTGCTGTCTGATCCAGAGAGGTGGATCTGAAAAAGGCCAATTCATGCCTAGCAAACTGATGGAAATGTTTAGGCAATAATTTCCATCTTGGACACCTAGAGGGATTGAGACAGTGTGTTTAGGTGGAAATTATTTCACTGACCCTAGAACAATCTGCCCATGGCTAGAACAAGAGCCCCATATAACACAAAGCCAACTGCAGGGGCCAGATCACCTGGATTATAGAGGTGCTGCCTGTCTGCCTAGCTCCGCATGAACTTAAGCTCCAAAAGAAAATGCATCATGCTAGTTTGATCACCACATGTGTGGAACAGGCCTTGCCACAGCATGGCATAGTAGCTGTTCAATAAACAAAGACTAAATAAATTACACATGTTATAGAATTTTATGAGACAAGGCAGGGGTTGTGTGAGGGTTAATAAAACATGTTCAGTTCAGTACATATTTACTGATCCCTTAAAGATGAGGCACTGTGGAAAACTCAAAGATGAACCAGTTGTGGCCCTTATACTTCATCAGTTACAATCTAATAGATGTGATTTTATGTATCTGTAACTTTGTGTGTGTGCATACATAGTTGTTTCTGACTCTTTTCACCCCTCTGGACTGTAGTTCACCAGGTTCCTCTGTCCATGGGATTTCCTAGACAAGAATAAGTGGGTTGACATTTCTTTCTCCAATCTATAACTATAGTGCCAGCCAACTAGATGTGTAAACTCGGTGAAATATAATTCTGAACATTCATTTCTTAAAAGAAAATATTAAGAAAAAAATAAAAAGGTCTGGGCCCTGGGTTTAAGTCTCAAATCGAGGTAAAACCCTTTCACCTTCACTGTGTTTATTTATTTACCTGTGCACAGACGCACTCCTGATAGTTGTGGGATTGAGACAAGATTACAAATGGAAATCCTTGAACTATGGTTAGCTTTCTCCTTTCCTCCCATTCACAGTTCCATCATGAGTGGGAGGAGCCACACATGCATTTAGACACTGTAGCTCATATACCCAAGCTCTACCCACAATCCCTTTTTTAAACTGCTGCCTCCAGCTAATCCATGGGCCTGGAAGAGCTTGTGAGGTAAGTGCTGTCTGATCCAGAGAGGTGGATCTGAAAAAGGCCAATTCATGCCTAGCAAACTGATGGAAATGTTTAGGCAATAATTTCCATCTTGGACACCTAGAGGGATTGAGACAGTGTGTTTAGGTGGAAATTATTTCACTGACCCTAGAACAATCTGCCCATGGCTAGAACAAGAGCCCCATATAACACAAAGCCAACTGCAGGGGCCAGATCACCTGGATTATAGAGGTGCTGCCTGTCTGCCTAGCTCCGCATGAACTTAAGCTCCAAAAGAAAATGCATCATGCTAGTTTGATCACCACATGTGTGGAACAGGCCTTGCCACAGCATGGCATAGTAGCTGTTCAATAAACAAAGACTAAATAAATTACACATGTTATAGAATTTTATGAGACAAGGCAGGGGTTGTGTGAGGGTTAATAAAACATGTTCAGTTCAGTACATATTTACTGATCCCTTAAAGATGAGGCACTGTGGAAAACTCAAAGATGAACCAGTTGTGGCCCTTATACTTCATCAGTTACAATCTAATAGATGTGATTTTATGTATCTGTAACTTTGTGTGTGTGCATACATAGTTGTTTCTGACTCTTTTCACCCCTCTGGACTGTAGTTCACCAGGTTCCTCTGTCCATGGGATTTCCTAGACAAGAATAAGTGGGTTGACATTTCTTTCTCCAATCTATAACTATAGTGCCAGCCAACTAGATGTGTAAACTCGGTGAAATATAATTCTGAACATTCATTTCTTAAAAGAAAATATTTAAGACAAAATACTAACCAATAGAGAATTAATATGTCTTCATAGTTTTTCAAGGATGTTGGTGTGAGATTTCGCCGTGACGATTGATTGACTACAAATAAAACATTGGATACATTTCATTTTTGTAACACCTCCTATTTCTTTACATTTTTACCTGGTGAGTAAGTATAGAATATAAGTGACTTTCTTTGTCCTCTGTCCTTAGCATAAGAGCCTCTTTAAATAATTCTACTTTTCCTGGGCAATGTGGTGTCCTGAGCTATTACAGACTAAACTCTTCCCAGGGAGAGGCTGGGAACTGATAGCACATTGTGTTCCAACACCATGCTTATTACTATTTCTTGTACAAAACATTTAATTGACTGAAATTGCAGAACACAAAAGATGCGTATTTGCTAGTGACTCCTTACCAAAGGAGTAGAATATATACTAGATGATCAAAATTGCCCTTCTCAAAATCTGGAAGATTTTATCATTATCTATTTTTGTTATTTTCCAAAGCCTTTCTGGCAAATAGGGCCCCTAGCCTTGAGGTCCTCTCTAGCTCATTCCATTTGATTGCAATTGTTCATCTTCATTAGAAATTTCACCTATATGCGAGTGTATTGCAGAGAAAGCTTGGAGGGTGATTTAACACAACATGCAATTGCTTTCATGCTTCAAATCCGAGATTCTATCCTGTTGATCTTGTTCATTTCCAAGCTTTTCTCTTTGGTTTGGCTCTTGAATAAATTGTTTGACTTGAATCTCTTCTAAACAGAAGTTCAATAGCCAAGGTATTATTTGATCAATATCACAGGGCTTTAATGGTCTCCATTTATCTTCCTCCATTTCAGTATTACAGGTTATATCTTAACAAACTTCAAAGGCCTCCCAAGTAACTTAGATATACTATAACTTATCATATTACCTGAAATAGAAGGCCTAGTCACTAAAGTTGGAAACTTTTTGCTCCACAGAAACTCAAAGAAAGTGTATTAGGCTCTTTCAGGATATATAAGAGACATGAGCTCTGGTTACTTCCAAAAGATTATGGGATTTGTGGCACGTGTTCATTAATCAGAGTTCTTTTTATCCTTTCTTCATTATGGTCCAGGCTTCTCTATCAAAGTCACTCCCCTGTCTCATCCTCCATGCAAGCAGCAAGGCCCATGGCATTCACTGCCTCCAGGAAGTGTGTTGCTGCAGCAAAATGCAAAGAAAAAGGAAGCTTATGATGGAACTGGAGCTCAAGGTTCTAGTATCTTACAACTAGAAATCTAGGCAGGACTCAAAACATATAATAAGTGAGAGAAATGGGGCTTCCCTGGTGGTCCAGTGGCTGAGGCTCTTTGCCCCCACTACGGGGGGGCCCAGGTTCGATCCCTGGTCAGGGAATTAGATCCCACATGCTGCAGCTGGGACCTGGTACAGTCCCATACCCCTCAAAAGCAAGAGAAAGAGAGCTACTATGCTTCCCCATATGGGCAACAAGACATTCTTAGGCTTCCAAAGGCTCAGGGAGAGAGGGTTGATGAGGAGAGAACAAAAAGCAGAGGGCACGAGCAGGCTTGCAGTGAGGGGGCTTGGAGGCAGGAGTGATGCATGATCCTCTGGCTGTCTGGCCTCTTCTCCTTGAATTGCCCTCCAATGCCAGTGGGGATTGCATGAGGGTTACTGCAGGAGATGTGGGTTCAACTCCTGGGTCGGGAAGATCTTCTAGAGAAGGAAAGAGCAACCCACTCCAGTATTTTCCTGGGAAATCCCATGCATCCTGGCTAGTCCAACTCATTCCCATGCTTCAAATCCGAGATTCTATCCTGTTGATCTTGTTCATTTCCAAGCTTTTCTCTTTGGTTTGGCTCTTGAATAAATTGTTTGACTTGAATCTCTTCTAAACAGAAGTTCAATAGCCAAGGTATTATTTGATCAATATCACAGGGCTTTAATGGTCTCCATTTATCTTCCTCCATTTCAGTATTACAGGTTATATCTTAACAAACTTCAAAGGCCTCCCAAGTAACTTAGATATACTATAACTTATCATATTACCTGAAATAGAAGGCCTAGTCACTAAAGTTGGAAACTTTTTGCTCCACAGAAACTCAAAGAAAGTGTATTAGGCTCTTTCAGGATATATAAGAGACATGAGCTCTGGTTACTTCCAAAAGATTATGGGATTTGTGGCACGTGTTCATTAATCAGAGTTCTTTTTATCCTTTCTTCATTATGGTCCAGGCTTCTCTATCAAAGTCACTCCCCTGTCTCATCCTCCATGCAAGCAGCAAGGCCCATGGCATTCACTGCCTCCAGGAAGTGTGTTGCTGCAGCAAAATGCAAAGAAAAAGGAAGCTTATGATGGAACTGGAGCTCAAGGTTCTAGTATCTTACAACTAGAAATCTAGGCAGGACTCAAAACATATAATAAGTGAGAGAAATGGGGCTTCCCTGGTGGTCCAGTGGCTGAGGCTCTTTGCCCCCACTACGGGGGGGCCCAGGTTCGATCCCTGGTCAGGGAATTAGATCCCACATGCTGCAGCTGGGACCTGGTACAGTCCCATACCCCTCAAAAGCAAGAGAAAGAGAGCTACTATGCTTCCCCATATGGGCAACAAGACATTCTTAGGCTTCCAAAGGCTCAGGGAGAGAGGGTTGATGAGGAGAGAACAAAAAGCAGAGGGCACGAGCAGGCTTGCAGTGAGGGGGCTTGGAGGCAGGAGTGATGCATGATCCTCTGGCTGTCTGGCCTCTTCTCCTTGAATTGCCCTCCAATGCCAGTGGGGATTGCATGAGGGTTACTGCAGGAGATGTGGGTTCAACTCCTGGGTCGGGAAGATCTTCTAGAGAAGGAAAGAGCAACCCACTCCAGTATTCTTGCCTGGGAAATCCCATGCATGGAGAAGCCTGGTGTCCTACAGTCCATAAGGCAGCCAAAGAATCGGTCAGGACTTAGTGGCCAAACAACAACAATAGGAACATTCATGAACGCTCAAGGAAGGATAGCTATCTAGATTCCCCATGAAAATCACCTTGTGTGGAGAGGCTGGGCTGAGCTCTCAGGCCACATCACTGTGAGACCACTGGCAAGCCTATGAGTTGGCTGTCACTGAACAGGGCACCAGTCACTGACCAGATCCAGTGCTGCCAAACTCAGGAGAGGGGTGATGGGTTTGGCAGTTATCCTCAGACCTCACATAAAGGAGCAGGGTAACTGGCAGGTATTTTACATGCCAGACCAAGAGATGACATGGAGACTGGAAAACTACCCTCATTTTCAGTTTGTGAGAACCAAACCCCATGGAGGAAGTCATCTGGCTGATATTATGCAACATCATCACAACATTAGCAGCTGAGTCAGAATGAGGATCTGTTGATGTAAGCCCAGGAGTGGGGTTGCTGAAAGGATAAAGAAAATGTGGTACATACATATAATGGAATATTCCTCAGTCATTAAAAAGAATCAAGTATGTCATTTGCAGCAACATGGATAGATCTAGAGATTGTCATACTGAGTGAAGTAAGTCAGAAAGAGAAAGACAGATATGATATGATATTGCTTACATGTAGAATCTAAAAATATATGGTACAAATGAATTCATTTACAAAACAGAAACAGAATCTCTGATGTAAAAAACAAACTTAAGGTTACCAGAGGGGAAACTGCGGGGAAGGAATAAATGGGGAGATGGGGATCGACATACACACATTACTGTAAATAAGGCTCAGGAGAGAGGGTTGATGAGGAGAGAACAAAAAGCAGAGGGCACGAGCAGGCTTGCAGTGAGGGGGCTTGGAGGCAGGAGTGATGCATGATCCTCTGGCTGTCTGGCCTCTTCTCCTTGAATTGCCCTCCAATGCCAGTGGGGATTGCATGAGGGTTACTGCAGGAGATGTGGGTTCAACTCCTGGGTCGGGAAGATCTTCTAGAGAAGGAAAGAGCAACCCACTCCAGTATTCTTGCCTGGGAAATCCCATGCATGGAGAAGCCTGGTGTCCTACAGTCCATAAGGCAGCCAAAGAATCGGTCAGGACTTAGTGGCCAAACAACAACAATAGGAACATTCATGAACGCTCAAGGAAGGATAGCTATCTAGATTCCCCATGAAAATCACCTTGTGTGGAGAGGCTGGGCTGAGCTCTCAGGCCACATCACTGTGAGACCACTGGCAAGCCTATGAGTTGGCTGTCACTGAACAGGGCACCAGTCACTGACCAGATCCAGTGCTGCCAAACTCAGGAGAGGGGTGATGGGTTTGGCAGTTATCCTCAGACCTCACATAAAGGAGCAGGGTAACTGGCAGGTATTTTACATGCCAGACCAAGAGATGACATGGAGACTGGAAAACTACCCTCATTTTCAGTTTGTGAGAACCAAACCCCATGGAGGAAGTCATCTGGCTGATATTATGCAACATCATCACAACATTAGCAGCTGAGTCAGAATGAGGATCTGTTGATGTAAGCCCAGGAGTGGGGTTGCTGAAAGGATAAAGAAAATGTGGTACATACATATAATGGAATATTCCTCAGTCATTAAAAAGAATCAAGTATGTCATTTGCAGCAACATGGATAGATCTAGAGATTGTCATACTGAGTGAAGTAAGTCAGAAAGAGAAAGACAGATATGATATGATATTGCTTACATGTAGAATCTAAAAATATATGGTACAAATGAATTCATTTACAAAACAGAAACAGAATCTCTGATGTAAAAAACAAACTTAAGGTTACCAGAGGGGAAACTGCGGGGAAGGAATAAATGGGGAGATGGGGATCGACATACACACATTACTAATATATAAAAGGGATAATTGATAAGAACTTGCTCTATATAGCACAGGGAACTCTACTCAATACTCTGTAATGGCCTATCTGGGAAAGGAATCTAGAAATGAGTGGCTACATGCATATGTGCAACTGAGTTACTTTGCTGTACAGCAGAAACTAGCAACATTATAAATCAACAACACTCCAATTAAATAAATAAAGGAAGGAAAAAAACATGGCAGCAATGACTACTCAGCAGATACAACACTCAAGAGAGAGATTACTTATGGCTCCAACACAACAGAGAGTATGTTGAGGAGCAAAGGCTAACTCTCTTGAAGTGAAACTTTCCTAAATCATCTCAAGCTCAGTCAACAGTATCTCTCTTCCACAGGCTAGGAAGGGAATACGGAGGTCACCAAAAACCACAAGTATAGGTGCCTAGTGCTGCCAAGGGAATGCTGGGGGCCCTTCCTTTGTTAAGCACCTTTCACTGCAACATCCCCTGTGTGATGCTATCTCTGTGCTGGTGAAACACTGCCAACATTCAGGCTCAAGGCTATAAATATGAATAATTTAAGATATTTTACAAGCATTTCTGTAATAACTTCATGAACACATATCCCCAAACCTTGCATTCTGTAAAACCACATATGAAAAATAACAGGACTTTGGGGGAAAATAATATTGGAGAAACTCAGACAAAAGCTATGGAACTTTGTTAATAGAACCCTAACAAGAAGAACAATAACTCTCATAAATATACTGACGCAGTTGACTTTCCAATGACATTGCGACACCCTAATCAGCAGGTCATTTGTAGTCCTTAACCTGAGGTCCCAGCTTCATTGATTCAGATACAAGTCCTTGAAGGCACATTCTTCTAATAAAGACCAAAATGTGGTACATACATATAATGGAATATTCCTCAGTCATTAAAAGAATCAAGTATGTCATTTGCATAGATCTAGAGATTGTCATACTGAGTGAAGTAAGTCAGAAAGAGAAAGACAGATATGATATGATATTGCTTACATGTAGAATCTAAAAATATATGGTACAAATGAATTCATTTACAAAACAGAAACAGAATCTCTGATGTAAAAAACAAACTTAAGGTTACCAGAGGGGAAACTGCGGGGAAGGAATAAATGGGGAGATGGGGATCGACATACACACATTACTAATATATAAAAGGGATAATTGATAAGAACTTGCTCTATATAGCACAGGGAACTCTACTCAATACTCTGTAATGGCCTATCTGGGAAAGGAATCTAGAAATGAGTGGCTACATGCATATGTGCAACTGAGTTACTTTGCTGTACAGCAGAAACTAGCAACATTATAAATCAACAACACTCCAATTAAAAAAAAAATAAAGGAAGGAAAAAAAAAACATGGCAGCAATGACTACTCAGCAGATACAACACTCAAGAGAGAGATTACTTATGGCTCCAACACAACAGAGAGTATGTTGAGGAGCAAAGGCTAACTCTCTTGAAGTGAAACTTTCCTAAATCATCTCAAGCTCAGTCAACAGTATCTCTCTTCCACAGGCTAGGAAGGGAATACGGAGGTCACCAAAAACCACAAGTATAGGTGCCTAGTGCTGCCAAGGGAATGCTGGGGGCCCTTCCTTTGTTAAGCACCTTTCACTGCAACATCCCCTGTGTGATGCTATCTCTGTGCTGGTGAAACACTGCCAACATTCAGGCTCAAGGCTATAAATATGAATAATTTAAGATATTTTACAAGCATTTCTGTAATAACTTCATGAACACATATCCCCAAACCTTGCATTCTGTAAAACCACATATGAAAAATAACAGGACTTTGGGGGAAAATAATATTGGAGAAACTCAGACAAAAGCTATGGAACTTTGTTAATAGAACCCTAACAAGAAGAACAATAACTCTCATAAATATACTGACGCAGTTGACTTTCCAATGACATTGCGACACCCTAATCAGCAGGTCATTTGTAGTCCTTAACCTGAGGTCCCAGCTTCATTGATTCAGATACAAGTCCTTGAAGGCACATTCTTCTAATAAAGACCAGTTTCATTAAATTGAAAATCAGATCTTTGTTATAAAACAGGAGGAAATATCATTTTAGCCTCTTTACCTGTACACTTGGCTTCCTTCAGCTAGCTTAACAAACACGGAAAAATGTACTCATTCTTGAAGTCACTAAACTAGTGATAACCAGCATAAAGGAGGTCAGGCTTACAGGATTTTCAGCTTTTTCTTGAAGTCTTCATATATGGCCAAAGCTTTCTCTTTAATTGTGAGGAAACTTGCCTCCCATTACTTCAGAACACAGCCTGGGAAAATCCTGTGCAATTCAACATGACTTTGCCTTATACAGCCACTTCCCACGATTTACCAGCTGTGTTTCAGGCAATTTACATTAAAAAAACGTACACTAAGGAAGAGGCTGGAGTGTTTAAATCATTCTATTTCTAGGATAGAGGAAGATATTACAACAGCACCACTTTCACCAACATGTTGGCCTTTCTGTTATCAGTTGGAAACAGAACCACAAAGTAAGGGTAATAAACCATAGCTGAAAGAACAGGCAAGAACATCTAAGTCAGTCCTGGATTTCTATGCCTGGAGTTTGGTATTACTGAGATGAATGGTTCAACTGAACCCCATGTCCAATGAAGGTGTCAAAAATAAAGCAAGAGAGTAGAATGGAGTCATCCTTTGGTGCTTTCTATCAGAGGATATATTAGGTCTCTAAAATGAAAACCACAGCTGAAATCCTCCAAAGCTAACCAGAGATGCAAATAAAATTCAGATAAAGTCCCAAACACACCAAGAGCTTTCACCTCATTAAACTAATAGAAGACAAGGAGAAGAGGTGTGGAAGATGAGATCATCTGAGATCTAGAAGACAAGGAGAAGAGGTGTAGAAGATGAGATCATCCAAGGTCTAATAGTCACATCAACATTGAGAGGGAGGAGTGGAGAGAAGGACCTTGAAAAGGAATAATGTTCTCACCATGAGTTAAGACTTTTCTAATGTTGTGTCTTTTCTCATTGTAGAACACCTTCCTCCTACAACCCCATAGAACACAACCCATTTAGATCAGCAACATGTCTTTAGGTGCTATCTCAGCACCAAGGAGAGTTCCAAGCCAACTGCAAGATAAGGCCATTCTTCCAGGCTTTTCTTTTTGTACAACAGAGGGAAATCTGGTCCAGCTGACTCTTTCATCCACTTTTTGGTACAGAAAAGTCTATATCAGAGGAACCCAATATTATACTCCAGTAAGTTATTTTGTTCCTCTCCTAAATCAAACAGGCCCACTCCCACCTCATTTCACCAGAACTCTGTTCCAGAATTGTCCCAGATCCAGGCTAGGGGACAACTATGTGAGAAGTAAATTTAGGCAACAGTGAAAGTTTGAATGTCTATCTGAAAGTGGAAGTGATCATGTCCCACTGGGAAACCTGTCCAACATGACTTTGCCTTATACAGCCACTTCCCAGGATTTACCAGTTGTGTATCAGGCAATTTACATTAAAAAAACGTACACTAAGGAAGAGGCTGGAGTGTTTAAATCATTCTATTTCTAGGATAGAGGAAGATATTACAACAGCACCACTTTCACCAACATGTTGGCCTTTCTGTTATCAGTTGGAAACAGAACCACAAAGTAAGGGTAATAAACCATAGCTGAAAGAACAGGCAAGAACATCTAAGTCAGTCCTGGATTTCTATGCCTGGAGTTTGGTATTACTGAGATGAATGGTTCAACTGAACCCCATGTCCAATGAAGGTGTCAAAAATAAAGCAAGAGAGTAGAATGGAGTCATCCTTTGGTGCTTTCTATCAGAGGATATATTAGGTCTCTAAAATGAAAACCACAGCTGAAATCCTCCAAAGCTAACCAGAGATGCAAATAAAATTCAGATAAAGTCCCAAACACACCAAGAGCTTTCACCTCATTAAACTAATAGAAGACAAGGAGAAGAGGTGTGGAAGATGAGATCATCTGAGATCTAGAAGACAAGGAGAAGAGGTGTAGAAGATGAGATCATCCAAGGTCTAATAGTCACATCAACATTGAGAGGGAGGAGTGGAGAGAAGGACCTTGAAAAGGAATAATGTTCTCACCATGAGTTAAGACTTTTCTAATGTTGTGTCTTTTCTCATTGTAGAACACCTTCCTCCTACAACCCCATAGAACACAACCCATTTAGATCAGCAACATGTCTTTAGGTGCTATCTCAGCACCAAGGAGAGTTCCAAGCCAACTGCAAGATAAGGCCATTCTTCCAGGCTTTTCTTTTTGTACAACAGAGGGAAATCTGGTCCAGCTGACTCTTTCATCCACTTTTTGGTACAGAAAAGTCTATATCAGAGGAACCCAATATTATACTCCAGTAAGTTATTTTGTTCCTCTCCTAAATCAAACAGGCCCACTCCCACCTCATTTCACCAGAACTCTGTTCCAGAATTGTCCCAGATCCAGGCTAGGGGACAACTATGTGAGAAGTAAATTTAGGCAACAGTGAAAGTTTGAATGTCTATCTGAAAGTGGAAGTGATCATGTCCCACTAAGCCCTACGTGTGACTCTATGTGTCTGTGTGTATCATCAGCTCTCCAATCATGAAAGCCACTTTATGGGGATAAAACCATTACCAATTTGTCCAACAATTTTGAAACTCCAATATTATTAAATATTCACCAGATGAATTTTTTCTCAGTTGAGAACATGAGCAATTGCAATTAAAACACAAGTACACCCATGTTTGCCTTTCATCTTACTCCTATCTATTTCATCTGCTCCTATCTATTTCTTCTTGAGACAGGACTTT
The DNA here is from genome assembly GCA_022376925.1 of Tragulus kanchil. Taxonomy (NCBI): domain Eukaryota; kingdom Metazoa; phylum Chordata; class Mammalia; order Artiodactyla; family Tragulidae; genus Tragulus; species Tragulus kanchil. Next base: position 57,552,942 of record JAIOJX010000029.1, on the reverse strand, counting down.
TCCTTCCTCTCAAAAAAAAAAAAAAAGAAAAGAAACTTGAAATAAAGGCTTAAGAGAAAATGAACTATGACTTAGGTTGCTTTTTTTTCTTCTTGTATTTCAAAGGAATGATCTGGAACAAGAAATACTTTTGTGAGGTAAAACAGATGATCCTCTAAGAGGACTGCACAATATGCGAGTATTATTGATTTCTCTTTCTAAGTCATTTAGGTGATACAATCTCAAGCTGAATGATCATCGATAGTAAATGATTTCCAGCTAGACATTCAGTCATCAAACCTGCTTCTCTCAAAGGTTTGGCACTTCCGGTGAAAACACGTACATGGATTTTGAGGCATAGCCAGTATGTAACAGGAGATGTAAACTTCAGAGGATTTTTACTTATTATAATAAGTCCTATAACTGGAATTAAAAAGGACAAAAGGAAAGGGAGCCACAATTCCTGCAAATCTTTTTTTTTTTCAATGTTTTTATTCAAGGCTTGAGAAGTTAACACTCACCAGATCTATTGCTTCCTAAACCTTAAAACCAAAAGGAACAATACTAAATCTTCCAGGATGCAGATTTCTAGTATCAAAGGACACAAAATAAAACAACATTTCAATGTCTTAAACAGTAGCACTGCCACCTTAAAAGATTAGTGATGTCATGATGTATGGACAATAGGTTTCAAGAAATTCTTTTGAATTCTATAAAATGCCAAGGTTTAATTGCAAGTTTCAACACAGCTCTTGAGCTCTCTGTGGCAACAAACATCTCAAACTTCAAGATTCAATTCATAACAATTCATTATTTCTCAACAAAATATAGTCATTCATATTTCTACCCGCCCCCACATCCTACCCCATGTTTCTCCATCCCTCTCTTCCCTCCCTTATTACCTCCATCCTTAGGACCAAGATGATTCTGCACAGTCTTGTGTAAGTCCTTGGAAAATCAGCAAGACACTGGACTACATTATATCTAATGAAAAAGGACAAATATTCAAGTGAGATAAAAATGTGACTACTTTAAGAACACAACATCAGGTTCTACTGGGTTCATGCAAGATTTTCCATGAAAAGAGTAGCATTTAAATATTTAATCAATGCAGCAGACTTTTGTTTGGGGAGGTGGGGTATAGACTCGACAGGATATACCTCCAGTGTTATTCTCCCTGAGAAATCCACAGGGGTAAGCTTTGTATCTCCTCCATAAACAGTATTCCCACAGGGCTATAGGCTCATGAATTTGGCCAACCTGTTAGATTTCATCTTCATTTACTGAAAGGCAAGTCTGCTCACCAAGGAGATATTCATTAGATGGGCCAGTCCCAAACAAGTTGTCATCTGATATCCAGCTAATCAATTTAAATGATCACTAACTTCACTGTAACTGCTTCTCTAATCATAATGATGCTGAAAGACTTTGAAAACTGTCTTGGTTTCTTTATACATGCCATAGTTTTAACCTCCCAAGTCCCAGTTGTGGAAATCTGTCCCGCCAAAAGAGTCCTTTCAGGGAAATAAGGGAAAGTAGAAACAAATGGGATGGATTTTCTAAACTCAAGGGTTCACTGTATTTGGGAAGTCCATTTCACTCCCATCTGATACAGAAGAACCAAAAACAGGCTGACCAACTTATGATACAAAGGAAGTGGTCTGGGGATTGACAGAGATGCTGAGTAGAATGGTAGCCCATACAAGGGATGCTCAGAGACACAACCAACCAATTATCTCTTGTTCCCATTTGTGCTAATTGTCATATAATAGCTTGTTTAAGTCTTCTCACCAGCCATAACTACAGGCTAAGTGCTCACCTTTGAGCTGTCATCTACTAGTTTCAATTGCAAACAATAAATAAACATCTTTCCAATTCTTTCACTTTGCCTCCATCCTCTGAACATGGAATCCACATAAGCTTTACATCAAGCTAAAAGTAGAAGAGTAAGAGGGAGAGACGCCAGGGCAGACTTTAGCCGTCACCTCTGAGCTGTACATGAACAAATGAAAATGACAGGTGGGAGGACCTAGAAAATTTGGTATCCATAGATAGCAGGTGATCTAGCCCTAGCTTCACGGTGACCTAGTTTTACCTCTGCCCCCACCTTCTCCCACACAATGATCTCTGGGGGAAGGTAGTTGTGGCCATTTAAATAGTTAGCTTCCCAGAGTCTGTGCCAGACAGTTCTTTTTAATTGTCTATGGGCCTTGAGAAATAAATGTTACGCCACCGAGGTCCTTCAACTTTTTCTAATATGAATCAAGGGCGGATCTTTCAATCCACTGGGTATCATTCCCGTTTATTCCTTTGTATATCACTCAGGCCATTAATCACTCTAGCAGTCGCTCCTTCTCACAGGAGATGTGAGGAAATGATAATGTTTTATGTGAGTAATTAAGCCAGTGGCAGATGCGGAGTTTCCAAGACTACTACCATTAACACTTTGACAGGCTCCTGAATACATATTCTAGTACCAGCTACTAATGATTTTAATATGTTAATACTATGTGACTCATAAACAAGAAACATTCAGGTCTTACGTTTTATATAACTGCTATTATTTGTAAAGGCTTTTCCAAGAGGACTAGTGATGAGGTTTTTATATTTTTAATGCTGCTGTTGAATAAACAGTGTCCAATTAACACACCAGATGGAAGGACACATCCCTCAGTTCCATTTCTCCCTATAATATTCAACATTTGTAAAGTGCATCAAATAATTTGAAGTGAAACTTTATGACCATTTGGGGAAGGGAAAACAGGAGTAAGGTGGTGGATTATTTTTCCAGCAACGTGGCTTTGTCTCTTAAAAATTACAAACACGACAAATAGTTACAAAAGAAAATGAAAAAAAAAAAAAAATCCTGGCTTCTTTTAATCATTTAAAAAGGTTTCCTAAACACGCAAAGCTGGTGTGTGAACCATATGGGCAATACTGGTGGCCGCTGTGAGTTTTGTCATTGGACGAGCCTGTGTTCTCATATTAGCTATTCATTCAGCAGTGGCACAGTCTACAGCCTAAGATTAGTGTTATCATTTTTCCCTAGCTTAGGTAAGGCAATAATCCCTAGACAGCACAGTACCTTCTGTCTACCTTTCTTCTTGTCACATTTTCTCCTTAAATATGTTTTAGAACAATAATAAATTGCTATCCATGGTAAAAGTGCTTCATCATAATTTTGCCTCATGCTGAATGTGTAAAATGGCCACTGTCGTGGACAGGCAGCCTTTAAAACTAACAGCAACAACTGGTGTTGCTGCAGGAACTCACTCAAGGTCACAGCCTCGCGGTGAGAAAGGACACAACGCTGTCTCCTGGAGAATTGTGTTTCTTCCTGCTTAGTGTTTAACTTGATCAGAGAAAAGAACTCTCATCACAGTTTAGACTTTGAAACAAAAAGTTATTTTTGAAAAACACACACATTTTAATCGAACAGTTTGGGCAAACATACACCCATGGGTTGAGACAAAATGACAAAAATGGAGGGGGTGGGGTAAACCAAGGAATGAATTGAATGAATTCCAGCCTGTTTAGCCATGCAGTCTTTTCCTTAGGAAAGTATCTGCAAATAGGAGTTTTTGTTGGAAATCCTCAATGTTCCACACCAAGGAGAGGGTTCTGTGTTTGTTTTGTTTAGGCACTTATGTTACATTCTTTCATAAAATATTCTCTCAGAAATATAGTCCACACCATTAGCGGTTAGTGATGAGGTTTTTATATTTTTAATGCTGCTGTTGAATAAACAGTGTCCAATTAACACACCAGATGGAAGGACACATCCCTCAGTTCCATTTCTCCCTATAATATTCAACATTTGTAAAGTGCATCAAATAATTTGAAGTGAAACTTTATGACCATTTGGGGAAGGGAAAACAGGAGTAAGGTGGTGGATTATTTTTCCAGCAACGTGGCTTTGTCTCTTAAAAATTACAAACACGACAAATAGTTACAAAAGAAAATGAAAAAAAAAAATCCTGGCTTCTTTTAATCATTTAAAAAGGTTTCCTAAACACGCAAAGCTGGTGTGTGAACCATATGGGCAATACTGGTGGCCGCTGTGAGTTTTGTCATTGGACGAGCCTGTGTTCTCATATTAGCTATTCATTCAGCAGTGGCACAGTCTACAGCCTAAGATTAGTGTTATCATTTTTCCCTAGCTTAGGTAAGGCAATAATCCCTAGACAGCACAGTACCTTCTGTCTACCTTTCTTCTTGTCACATTTTCTCCTTAAATATGTTTTAGAACAATAATAAATTGCTATCCATGGTAAAAGTGCTTCATCATAATTTTGCCTCATGCTGAATGTGTAAAATGGCCACTGTCGTGGACAGGCAGCCTTTAAAACTAACAGCAACAACTGGTGTTGCTGCAGGAACTCACTCAAGGTCACAGCCTCGCGGTGAGAAAGGACACAACGCTGTCTCCTGGAGAATTGTGTTTCTTCCTGCTTAGTGTTTAACTTGATCAGAGAAAAGAACTCTCATCACAGTTTAGACTTTGAAACAAAAAGTTATTTTTGAAAAACACACACATTTTAATCGAACAGTTTGGGCAAACATACACCCATGGGTTGAGACAAAATGACAAAAATGGAGGGGCTGGGGTAAACCAAGGAATGAATTGAATGAATTCCAGCCTGTTTAGCCATGCAGTCTTTTCCTTAGGAAAGTATCTGCAAATAGGAGTTTTTGTTGGAAATCCTCAATGTTCCACACCAAGGAGAGGGTTCTGTGTTTGTTTTGTTTAGGCACTTATGTTACATTCTGTGCATAAAATATTCTCTCAGAAATATAGTACAGACACACCATTTAGCTGGATTGTACAGCAATGCTTCAGGCACAAGACAAACGACAGTCCCAATATTCTCCAGAGAAACAGCTAGGAGGTAGCGTCACTCAGGGGGCAGTGTCACTTTCTGCAGTCATCTGGCAGACCCTCCTTCCTCACCTCTATTTCCTTTGTCTTTTGGTCCAACGAAAGGGCACTACAATTTGATGAGTGCCTGTGAATAAGTACAATGTCTTAAGCATGCTCCATCCTTATTTAATCCTCAGAACATACTTCTGAGAGAGGAATCATTTTCTCATTTCAGATGAGCCCCAACAAGAATAATTAAATTGTGCCTGGCCCAGAGATTCAAATCCAGTTTTATCTGGCTTCAAACTCTGTTTTCATTACTTCTTCTTCTCATCTTCTCAACAGCAACCATATTCCCTGGAAATTATTCTTGAGACTCTAGTATGATAAAATTATCCCTCCCTTGGAGAAAGTCAAATTTTAGCTAACAATTTAGAAGCTTATATTATCAAAGGACAGTTTCACCTTGTGGAATATTTGCTGAAGACTCCATTTAAGTGGAAAGCTTCATTGGTATCACTACAATTTCAAAACTATGGCCAACTTAAATGTTTGCATTTTCTCACTCCTATTTTCAATGATTTTCCTCTTTGAACAAGTGAGATGTCAGAATAACGAGATAGTGAGGTGACTCCCTATAAATATCTTCTGAACAAATTCAACAGTTTTAGGGACTTAACTACAAGCATACCTCAAGACCAAAGGAAACAATATGCATGACTAATAGTGAATTTCAAACCAGTCAGTCCTAAAGGAAATCAACCCTAAATATTCATTGGAAGGACTGATGCTGATGCTGAAGGTGAAGCTGAAGCTCCAATACTTTGGTCCCTTAATGCAAAGAGATGATTCATTGAAAAAGACTCTGATGCTGGGAAAAATAGAAGGCAGAAGGAGAAGGAAATGGCAGAGGATAAGATGGTTGGACAGCATCACTGAATCAAATAACATGAGTTTGAACAAGTTGCAGGAGATGGCAAAGGATAGAGAAGCCTGCCATGATGCAGTCCATGGTGTCACAAAGAATCAGACATGACTAAGTGACTGAGTTGAACTGAATGGTGAATTAGGGCTTCCCAGGTGGCACAGTGGTAAAGTATTCACCTGTCAATGCAGAAGACACGAGAGACTCAGGTTCGATCCCTGGGTTGGGAAGATCCCCTGGATTAGGAAATGGCAACCTACTGCAGTATTCTTGCCTGGGAAATCTCATGGATAGAGGAGCCTAGTGGGCTATACAGTCCATGGGATCACAAAGAAGTCAGACACGACTTAGCATGCATGCAAAGCAAAGCAATAGTGAATTAGAATCACATTAGACCCTCTACACAGTTAATTCATGCCTTTAAAATCTCTTTCCATTTCACTGGCCTCATGTAGGCACTGCAGACTTACATATGACCTGAAATCCTCTATCGGTCTATAAAAGACAGGCATCATAGCACTGTTTTTCCACTGTTGTAGCCTTTGGAAAATGTATAGTCGTGATCCCAAGAGGCTGTTTTAAATTTTTTCAATTCTCTCCATGGCAAACTCACATTTCATAATATGCTGATCCTTAATTCAGCAAGTGATGGTTTTGCACCTACAGTGTGCAAGGCAGTATGCCAGGAGTACAGATGCTTTAGTTGCTCCTAGAGAGCTTTCTAGACTGTTGTCCAGTCCCTCAGTCGTATCTGACTCTTTGTGACCCCATGGATGGGAGCACATCAGGCTTCCCTGTCCTTCACGCTCTCTTGGAGTTTGCTGAAACTCATATCCATTGAGTCAGTGATGCCATCCAACCATCTTGTCCTCTGTTGTCCCCATTCCACTTTCTAGATCAGGATCAGCAATTTTTTTTCTGTAAAGGCCAAGGTAATAAATACTTTAGTCTTTGTGGATCCTGTAGTCTCCACTGCAACTATTCAGCTGTGCCCCTGAAGCAAAACATAGCCACAGACACAACAGAGAAGTTAAGCACCAAGACTGTGTTCCAATTAGAGGTTATTTCCAAAAACAGGCAGTGGCCAGACTTGGCTTGCCAGCCACAGCTTACTGATCCCCACTGAGGAAATTGTCATGCTGTGCTCACTTCTACGTTTTATAATAGGTACTGTTTAAGTAAGCCTAATATTATTTTCTATTAAATTTTAATTTTAGTATAATTACAGAACCTCATGAACTTGTAAGAAATAATACAAAGGGGCAGGAGATAGGACAAACAGGTGAAGATGGTCAAAGGATACAAACTTCCAGCTTTTAAGATGCATAAGGTGGCACAGTGTAAAGTATTCACCTGTCAATGCAGAAGACACGAGAGACTCAGGTTCGATCCCTGGGTTGGGAAGATCCCCTGGATTAGGAAATGGCAACCTACTGCAGTATTCTTGCCTGGGAAATCTCATGGATAGAGGAGCCTAGTGGGCTATACAGTCCATGGGATCACAAAGAAGTCAGACACGACTTAGCATGCATGCAAAGCAAAGCAATAGTGAATTAGAATCACATTAGACCCTCTACACAGTTAATTCATGCCTTTAAAATCTCTTTCCATTTCACTGGCCTCATGTAGGCACTGCAGACTTACATATGACCTGAAATCCTCTATCGGTCTATAAAAGACAGGCATCATAGCACTGTTTTTCCACTGTTGTAGCCTTTGGAAAATGTATAGTCGTGATCCCAAGAGGCTGTTTTAAATTTTTTCAATTCTCTCCATGGCAAACTCACATTTCATAATATGCTGATCCTTAATTCAGCAAGTGATGGTTTTGCACCTACAGTGTGCAAGGCAGTATGCCAGGAGTACAGATGCTTTAGTTGCTCCTAGAGAGCTTTCTAGACTGTTGTCCAGTCCCTCAGTCGTATCTGACTCTTTGTGACCCCATGGATGGGAGCACATCAGGCTTCCCTGTCCTTCACGCTCTCTTGGAGTTTGCTGAAACTCATATCCATTGAGTCAGTGATGCCATCCAACCATCTTGTCCTCTGTTGTCCCCATTCCACTTTCTAGATCAGGATCAGCAATTTTTTTTCTGTAAAGGCCAAGGTAATAAATACTTTAGTCTTTGTGGATCCTGTAGTCTCCACTGCAACTATTCAGCTGTGCCCCTGAAGCAAAACATAGCCACAGACACAACAGAGAAGTTAAGCACCAAGACTGTGTTCCAATTAGAGGTTATTTCCAAAAACAGGCAGTGGCCAGACTTGGCTTGCCAGCCACAGCTTACTGATCCCCACTGAGGAAATTGTCATGCTGTGCTCACTTCTACGTTTTATAATAGGTACTGTTTAAGTAAGCCTAATATTATTTTCTATTAAATTTTAATTTTAGTATAATTACAGAACCTCATGAACTTGTAAGAAATAATACAAAGGGGCAGGAGATAGGACAAACAGGTGAAGATGGTCAAAGGATACAAACTTCCAGCTGTAAGATGCATAAGCCCTGGGGATGTAATGTACAGTGCAGTGAGTGCAGTTAACAGTATTGTACTGTATATCTGAAGGTTGGTCAGAGAGTAAATCTTGAAAGTTTTCTCACACACACACACACACACATAAATCGTACATACGAACTATGTCAGGTGACAGATGTGTTAACTAACCTTATTGTGGTGATCACCTAGCAATATACAGGTATATCAAACCATCATTTTATACCCCTTAAATGTACACAGTGTTATGTTAAAAGATAAACTGAGATATATTAAACTTTTAAATATTATTTGTCAAAATACAATTGAAACTGGGCAAGAGTAAACTGGAAGTAGTTAGGAATATTCCACCAACTAAAGCTGAGGGGAAACTTTATAGAAAAGAGATGGAAGCAAAGTAAGGAAATTACGTGACTGGGTACAGCTTACATGGTTGCCTTATTTGGGAATGCCTAGATGGCTGTTTGTGATTGGCTGTATTTAGGTTTTGACTTCTTCACCTTGAGGCATTATGGCCTTAGATTTTGCTTTGCTTACACAGACTACTAAGGTACCAGAACCACCTCAATCTAACTGCCTCCTTGTTTAATTAACTATAAACAAGCAAATTGTCAATTATATCTCAATAAAGGTGAAAAAAATGAAAGAGAAACAATGCAGAGAAATTCTGTGCACACTTTACCCAGTATCCCCAATAGTAACGTCTTCAAAACTAGCACAAGATATCACCACCAAAATATTGGCCAGAATATAGAACATTTCCATCACCATAAGAATCCCTCATGTCACCTTTTTATAGCTGACACAACAGAAGTTAAGCACCAAGACTGTGTTCCAATTAGAGGTTATTTCCAAAAACAGGCAGTGGCCAGACTTGGCTTGCCAGCCACAGCTTACTGATCCCCACTGAGGAAATTGTCATGCTGTGCTCACTTCTACGTTTTATAATAGGTACTGTTTAAGTAAGCCTAATATTATTTTCTATTAAATTTTAATTTTAGTATAATTACAGAACCTCATGAACTTGTAAGAAATAATACAAAGGGGCAGGAGATAGGACAAACAGGTGAAGATGGTCAAAGGATACAAACTTCCAGCTGTAAGATGCATAAGCCCTGGGGATGTAATGTACAGTGCAGTGAGTGCAGTTAACAGTATTGTACTGTATATCTGAAGGTTGGTCAGAGAGTAAATCTTGAAAGTTTTCTCACACACACACACACAAACATAAATCGTACATACGAACTATGTCCGGTGACAGATGTGTTAACTAACCTTATTGTGGTGATCACCTAGCAATATACAGGTATATCAAACCATCATTTTATACCCCTTAAATGTACACAGTGTTATGTTAAAAGATAAACTGAGATATATTAAACTTTTAAATATTATTTGTCAAAATACAATTGAAACTGGGCAAGAGTAAACTGGAAGTAGTTAGGAATATTCCACCAACTAAAGCTGAGGGGAAACTTTATAGAAAAGAGATGGAAGCAAAGTAAGGAAATTACGTGACTGGGTACAGCTTACATGGTTGCCTTATTTGGGAATGCCTAGATGGCTGTTTGTGATTGGCTGTATTTAGGTTTTGACTTCTTCACCTTGAGGCATTATGGCCTTAGATTTTGCTTTGCTTACACAGACTACTAAGGTACCAGAACCACCTCAATCTAACTGCCTCCTTGTTTAATTAACTATAAACAAGCAAATTGTCAATTATATCTCAATAAAGGTGAAAAAAATGAAAGAGAAACAATGCAGAGAAATTCTGTGCACACTTTACCCAGTATCCCCAATAGTAACGTCTTCAAAACTAGCACAAGATATCACCACCAAAATATTGGCATTGATACAGTCAAAATATAGAACATTTCCATCACCATAAGAATCCCTCATGTCACCTTTTTATAGCTACACCCACTTTCCATCCCAGGCCTTCTCCTTAACCTCTGGAAAATACTAACTGGCTCTCCATTTCTCTAATTTCCTCTTTAACTCTGTAATTTTAAAGAGTTACAACTACATTCATTCACATGCTAGCAAGGTAATGCTCAAAACCCTTCAAGCTAGGCTTCAACAGTACATGAACTGATAACTTCCAGATGTACAAACTGGGTTTAGAAAAGGCAGAGGAACCAGAGATCAAATTGCCAACATCCATTGGATCATACAGAAAGCAAGGGGATTCCAGAAAAAAATCTACGTCTACTTCACTGAAAGCCTTTGACTATGTGGATCATAACAAACTGTGAAATTCAAAGAGATGGGAGTACAAGACAACTTTTTCTGCCTCCTAGGAAATCTATATTCAGGTCAAGAATTGACAGAACTGGACATGGAACAACAGACTGGTTCAAAGTTGGGAAAAAGTACATCAAGGCTGTATATAGTCAACCCACTTACTTAACTTCTATGCAGAGTACATTATGCAAAATGCTGGGCTGGATGAATTAAAGTGGATACCAGGAAAAACATCAGCAACCTCAAGTATGCAGATGATACCATTTTAATGGGAGAGAGTTAAGAGGAACTAAAGAGTCTCTTAATGAGGGTGAAAAAGGAGAGTTAAAAGCTGGCTTAAAATCCAACATTCAAAAACTAAGATCATGGTATCTGGGCTCATCACAGATTTTACTAAGGTTTTGTATTGGCTTTAGGTTTTGACTTCTTCACCTTGAGGCATTATGGCCTTAGATTTTGCTTTGCTTACACAGACTACTAAGGTACCAGAACCACCTCAATCTAACTGCCTCCTTGTTTAATTAACTATAAACAAGCAAATTGTCAATTATATCTCAATAAAGGTGAAAAAAATGAAAGAGAAACAATGCAGAGAAATTCTGTGCACACTTTACCCAGTATCCCCAATAGTAACGTCTTCAAAACTAGCACAAGATATCACCACCAAAATATTGGCATTGATACAGTCAAAATATAGAACATTTCCATCACCATAAGAATCCCTCATGTCACCTTTTTATAGCTACACCCACTTTCCATCCCAGGCCTTCTCCTTAACCTCTGGAAAATACTAACTGGCTCTCCATTTCTCTAATTTCCTCTTTAACTCTGTAATTTTAAAGAGTTACAACTACATTCATTCACATGCTAGCAAGGTAATGCTCAAAACCCTTCAAGCTAGGCTTCAACAGTACATGAACTGATAACTTCCAGATGTACAAACTGGGTTTAGAAAAGGCAGAGGAACCAGAGATCAAATTGCCAACATCCATTGGATCATACAGAAAGCAAGGGGATTCCAGAAAAAAATCTACGTCTACTTCACTGAAAGCCTTTGACTATGTGGATCATAACAAACTGTGAAATTCAAAGAGATGGGAGTACAAGACAACTTTTTCTGCCTCCTAGGAAATCTATATTCAGGTCAAGAATTGACAGAACTGGACATGGAACAACAGACTGGTTCAAAGTTGGGAAAAAAGTACATCAAGGCTGTATATAGTCAACCCACTTACTTAACTTCTATGCAGAGTACATTATGCAAAATGCTGGGCTGGATGAATTAAAGTGGATACCAGGAAAAACATCAGCAACCTCAAGTATGCAGATGATACCATTTTAATGGGAGAGAGTTAAGAGGAACTAAAGAGTCTCTTAATGAGGGTGAAAAAGGAGAGTTAAAAAGCTGGCTTAAAATCCAACATTCAAAAAACTAAGATCATGGTATCTGGGCTCATCACTTTATGATAAATAGATGGAGAAAAAGTAGATTTAGTGACAAATTTTATTTGGGGGGCTCTAAAAATCACTGTGGATGGTGACAGCTGCCATGAAATTAAAAGATGCCTGCTCCTTGGAAGGAAGCTATAACAAAGTCATTTTGCTGACAAAGGTCTGTACAGGCAAAGCTATAGTTTTTCCAGTAGTCATGCATGGATGTGAGAGCTGGACCATAAAGAAGGCTGAGCACCAATGAATTGATGCTTTTGATTTGTGGTGCTGGAAAAGACTCTTGAGAGTCCCTTGGACTGCCAGGAAACCAAACCAGTCAATCCTAAAGGAAATCAACCCTGAATATGCATTGGAAGAACTAATGCTGAAGCTAAAACTCCAATATTTTGGCCACTTGATCCAAAGAGCTGACTCACTGGAAGAGACCCTGATGCTGGGAAAGACTGAGAGCAGGAGGAGAAGGGGACAACAGAAGATGAAACGGTTGGAGAGCATCAGTAGACCTGAGTCTGAGCAAACTCCTTGAGAGACTGAATGACATGGAAGCCTGGCATGCTGTAGTCCACAGGGTAACAAAGAGCCAGACACAACCTAGCAACAGCAACATGAAAATTTCTTCTGCTTCCTTGAGCTGTTATCACAGCTCAGAGTCACAACTCACTCAACAGTTAGATTCTATAGCTAGTCAGTAAGTTAAAAATTGACCACATAGGGCTTCCCCGGTGGTCCAGTGGGTAAGGACACCGCCTTGCAGTGCAAGGGGCACCAGTTCGATCCCTGGCCTGGGAAGATCCCACGTGCCACGGAGCGGTTGGACTGATGTGTCCAACTACCAAACCAGAACTCTGGAGAGCATGCACCCAGAGCCAGTGCTCTGCAGCAAGAGAGGCCACTGCGATGGGAGGCCCGCACAGGCCAAAGAATAAAGATGGATGAAAATAAATGAATGAAAGACTAATAGAACTGGCCAAAAAAAAAAAAAAAAACTGACCACACAAAGAATCAAATTCATCCTTCACAATTCTTAGGAAAGCGCCACTTGGTACATATATACTCACTAGATAACAAAAGAGCTTTTGGGATAGACCAGATGGCCTTCTCAGGTCAATTATTCATATCCAGGATTATGTTGCTTTAGTCACTAGAATTATATTCAGCACATCAAGAAAAGAGGCATGTGTAAACTGAGGTTACCAAGTAAACAACTGCTCTGGCTTAGTCTCAAGTGTCTTATACAGCATGTGATTGCCTTTGAGTGAGCAGAACATCATTCGCTAGCCCTCAATGTCTTTTTAGTTCTTTAATGCCAAGCATAATTGCTTAGTATTAAATATATTGATTCTTCTGATCATCACTGAGGCTTTTACCATGTAATTCTTTGCCTTGGGAGAGCTCACCTAATGCAGTAGAAATAACAAAATGTCTGCCTGCTTCTTGCTAGTTCCATACATTGTATTACACTTTAGCCACCTGGCTTCTTACAACTGCATCTGTTATTGAAAAATTTAATAACACTCTTTCCTTTTGCAGATATTACGTAGCTTTGGTACTGTAATTTTCAGCACATCACATGAAGACTTCTTATCTAAAATTGGATATTTGTTTTGCACATTAAGAAGACAACTTTGATTCTTGTTTGATTCAGCTTCCATGCAGTAAAGAATGCTACCATCTATAATAGGAAGGACTTTGTTGTCTTCTGACTTCCAAAAAAGTGACCAATGTAGACCAGATCTATGTGCTTGTTTTTTAAGACACATGCTATTCAAAGGGAGCACTCTAGTATGCCAAGTTTTTCACCTACAGGAAATTTTTACAGTCAAGTGAAAGTCACTTCTTTGTGATCCCATGGACTATGACCCACCAGGCTCCTCTTCCACAGAATTCTCCAGGCAAGAATACTGGTGTGGGTTGCCATTTCTTATTCCAGGGGATCTTCCTGACTGAGGGATCAAACTCGGGTCTCCTGCAATGCATGCAAATTGTTTACCAGCTGAGCCACCAGGGAAGCTCCAGTTAAGTTACAACCCTCTTAAATGGGGTTATAATGGAAAACACCAGTATACAAAAGAGTAGTCGCATTAGAAGTTCCCCTTTAGAGCAGATAAGTATTGGCTATTTTCTGAAAAATATCTGACATACATAAGTGTTCCACCTTCTCTCAACCACGTACCTTCTAAATAATTTCCTAACACAAGTGGAGATTTGTGACTAGAAGGGCAACGTGGGCTGTCTGGAATGTTCCCTCAGATTTCTGCAGGAAGCTTGTGCCCTTCACACCAGTCACTCTTAACATGAAAGAGACTTGATTTAACTCCTGCCCAGCTGCACACCCTTGGACTGCTGTGAAATGGAAGCTTATAGTCAATGCATGAGCCTGATCCTGAGAGCCTTACAATTCACAGCTTTCCCCAGTGGGAGTCGAGCCCTGACTCCTTAGCCTTTGCTGTGCACCATGGTTGTGCCCCTATTTCAGCACATATTTCACGCTGCCTTGTGTTTCTGGTATACACGTCCAGTTTTTTTCTACCAGATTCCAAGCTCCTAAGAACAGAAATATTTCCCCTACAGCACTTAACACAGAGGGACAACTGCATCTGTTATTGAAAATTTAATAACACTCTTTCCTTTTGCAGATATTACGTAGCTTTGGTACTGTAATTTTCAGCACATCACATGAAGACTTCTTATCTAAAATTGGATATTTGTTTTGCACATTAAGAAGACAACTTTGATTCTTGTTTGATTCAGCTTCCATGCAGTAAAGAATGCTACCATCTATAATAGGAAGGACTTTGTTGTCTTCTGACTTCCAAAAAAGTGACCAATGTAGACCAGATCTATGTGCTTGTTTTTTAAGACACATGCTATTCAAAGGGAGCACTCTAGTATGCCAAGTTTTTCACCTACAGGAAATTTTTACAGTCAAGTGAAAGTCACTTCTTTGTGATCCCATGGACTATGACCCACCAGGCTCCTCTTCCACAGAATTCTCCAGGCAAGAATACTGGTGTGGGTTGCCATTTCTTATTCCAGGGGATCTTCCTGACTGAGGGATCAAACTCGGGTCTCCTGCAATGCATGCAAATTGTTTACCAGCTGAGCCACCAGGGAAGCTCCAGTTAAGTTACAACCCTCTTAAATGGGGTTATAATGGAAAACACCAGTATACAAAAGAGTAGTCGCATTAGAAGTTCCCCTTTAGAGCAGATAAGTATTGGCTATTTTCTGAAAAATATCTGACATACATAAGTGTTCCACCTTCTCTCAACCACGTACCTTCTAAATAATTTCCTAACACAAGTGGAGATTTGTGACTAGAAGGGCAACGTGGGCTGTCTGGAATGTTCCCTCAGATTTCTGCAGGAAGCTTGTGCCCTTCACACCAGTCACTCTTAACATGAAAGAGACTTGATTTAACTCCTGCCCAGCTGCACACCCTTGGACTGCTGTGAAATGGAAGCTTATAGTCAATGCATGAGCCTGATCCTGAGAGCCTTACAATTCACAGCTTTCCCCAGTGGGAGTCGAGCCCTGACTCCTTAGCCTTTGCTGTGCACCATGGTTGTGCCCCTATTTCAGCACATATTTCACGCTGCCTTGTGTTTCTGGTATACACGTCCAGTTTTTTTCTACCAGATTCCAAGCTCCTAAGAACAGAAATATTTCCCCTACAGCACTTAACACAGAGCCTGGCACATGATGAGTGCTCAAAAGTATGTGTGGAAATATAGACCCTGAGAGCTCTGTTAAAGCAAGGCAGAGAACAGCAAAGTAAAGAACACCTTAAAAGGAAAACAAAAAGAAATGGCAAGCTGATAACAAAGCTGGAGGGTGTATGATAAGAACGCAAAATCTGGAGTCAACCTGAGGATAAATGCCAGTATTAGTACAGGGTTTTGGTGGCTATGTTTTGTGAATGCTGCAAGCTGGGCAAAGTGAATCTAGAAAATATCCATTAGTGTGGCCCCTCCGAAGAAGCTAAAGGCTCTCAGGTCGATAGTACTTTACTCCTAGCTCTGAGGAATACTAAATGCAAATCCTCGTGGAAAGAAACCATCCCCAATTTAAGTGACCACAATTCCCAGGGATTAAGTTGAACTAAATAGGAGCTCAAAACAAGAGAAACAAAAATCAACAAACGCACAAGGAAATAAGTAGCTGTAAGTGAATTCAGCAGGAAAAAAACAAACACATGTTTAATGTCCTGATCATTTCAATTTTATAATAATTCTAAGAGAAAATAAAATAAGTATGAAATTTTATTGTAATATGCAATTTTTAAAAAAATAGCAAGCAATAAGAACCGTTGCAAAATTATCAGGAAGACTTCAATTAGACTCAAGCAAAAGTGACAGGCATTCAACGATGTCCAACTCTTTGCAACCCTATGACTGTAACCCACCAGGCGCCTCTGCCTTTGGGATTCTCCAGGCAAGAAAACTGGAGTGAATAGCCAGTCCCTTCTCCAGGAGATCTTTCCAACCCAGAGATCAAACCTAGGTCTTCTGCATTACAGGGATATTCTTTACCATCTGAGCCATATCAGTAAGAATCAAACCAAATTTTAGAAGTAGAAAATGTGAGCACTGAAATTTAAAATTCAATGGAAATATTGGATAGCAGATTATATATAGCTGAAGAAAACATTAGAGAACTGAGTGACAGATATTTAAAAGTTACAGCGTAGAACAGAGAGGATGAAGCATGGATACACGTCCAGTTTTTCTACCAGATTCCAAGCTCCTAAGAACAGAAATATTTCCCTACAGCACTTAACACAGAGCCTGGCACATGATGAGTGCTCAAAAGTATGTGTGGAAATATAGACCCTGAGAGCTCTGTTAAAGCAAGGCAGAGAACAGCAAAGTAAAGAACACCTTAAAAGGAAAACAAAAAGAAATGGCAAGCTGATAACAAAGCTGGAGGGTGTATGATAAGAACGCAAAATCTGGAGTCAACCTGAGGATAAATGCCAGTATTAGTACAGGGTTTTGGTGGCTATGTTTTGTGAATGCTGCAAGCTGGGCAAAGTGAATCTAGAAAATATCCATTAGTGTGGCCCCTCCGAAGAAGCTAAAGGCTCTCAGGTCGATAGTACTTTACTCCTAGCTCTGAGGAATACTAAATGCAAATCCTCGTGGAAAGAAACCATCCCCAATTTAAGTGACCACAATTCCCAGGGATTAAGTTGAACTAAATAGGAGCTCAAAACAAGAGAAACAAAAATCA
This sequence comes from Tragulus kanchil, assembly GCA_022376925.1. Taxonomy (NCBI): domain Eukaryota; kingdom Metazoa; phylum Chordata; class Mammalia; order Artiodactyla; family Tragulidae; genus Tragulus; species Tragulus kanchil. Next base: position 57,535,755 of record JAIOJX010000029.1, on the reverse strand, counting down.
ACAAACGCACAAGGAAATAAGTAGCTGTAAGTGAATTCAGCAGGAAAAAAATAAACACATGTTTAATGTCCTGATCATTTCAATTTTATAATAATTCTAAGAGAAAATAAAATAAGTATGAAATTTTATTGTAATATGCAATTTTTAAAAAAATAGCAAGCAATAAGAACCGTTGCAAAATTATCAGGAAGACTTCAATTAGACTCAAGCAAAAGTGACAGGCATTCAACGATGTCCAACTCTTTGCAACCCTATGACTGTAACCCACCAGGCGCCTCTGCCTTTGGGATTCTCCAGGCAAGAAAACTGGAGTGAATAGCCAGTCCCTTCTCCAGGAGATCTTTCCAACCCAGAGATCAAACCTAGGTCTTCTGCATTACAGGGATATTCTTTACCATCTGAGCCATATCAGTAAGAATCAAACCAAATTTTAGAAGTAGAAAATGTGAGCACTGAAATTTAAAATTCAATGGAAATATTGGATAGCAGATTATATATAGCTGAAGAAAACATTAGAGAACTGAGTGACAGATATTTAAAAGTTACAGCGTAGAACAGAGAGGATGAAGCATGGAGGATATAATGAGAAGGTTAAGAAATCAGCTAACTCTCAAGGAGTTAAAAAACCTTGAGAGCTGGGAGATTTTATTAAATCTAAGTCTTGATTTTGTTATCTTAAAACTAGGTATCAGAATCGTACCTGTACCACAGGGTTCTTATGCAGATTGAACATTAATATATGCAAATGATATTAATGTGGCCATGTAATATGTTAGCTATAATCTTTGTTATCTGGGTTCTAGAATTGATGCTACTTTTATAATACTTTGGGCTTCCCCGGTGGTCCAGTGGGTAGGGACACCACCTTGCAGTGCAAGGGGCACCAGTTTGATCCCTGGCCTGGGAAGATCCCACATGCCACGGAGCGACTGGACCAATGTGTCCAATTGCTGAGCCAGAGCTCTGGAGTGCATGCGCCCAGAGCCGGTGCTCTGCAACGACAGAGGCCACTGTGATGGGAGGTCCACACGGGCCAAAGAACAAAGATGGATGAAAAAATAGATAAAATGAAAAAGACCAATAGAAGTGGCCTGCCCACCCCTCTCCCTCCCCAACCCCTCCTCCCCAACCTCCCTCCCCTTACCAAAAAAAAAAAAAATTATAATAATGCTTTGCTAACACTTACAGATTATCTGCGCCCTGTACCAAACTGTCAAAAATATAACCCAGACCTAGTTCTGAATAAGAAAATGTTAGAGCTGGGAGACATCATAGAGTTCTATATGACTCAATTTTCTGTTTTAGGATCCTGGGACCTACCCTATGACCCAGCAATCCCACTCTTAGGCTTATACCGTTATGAAATCAAATCTGAAAGAAGCACCTGTACCCCAATGTTCATTGCAGTTCTCTATACAATAGCCAGAACATGGAAGCAACCTAGATGCCCATTGACGAATGAATGGATACAAAAGCTCTAGTACATATATACAATGGAATACTACACAGCTGTAAAGAGAAATGCAGAAGAATCAGCCCTAATGAGTTGGCTGGATCTAGAACATATCATAAAAAGTGAAGTCAGTCAGAAAGAGAAGGACAAATACAGTATATTAACACATATATATGGAATCTAGTAGGATGGTGATGATGACACACACAGTGAAGCGATGGAAAGACAGACATGGACAGTGGACATATGGACACTGTGGGGAAGGAACAGAGAGTGGGAAGCATAAAGGAGGTAGCATGAAGGCCTGTACTATCGTAAGTGAAGAAAATAGCTATAGTCATTGTTTAGTCTTTTTAATTCTTATTGTCCCAAAATGCACCCATCCACAGAATCACTGAGTTGCACCTGATCTAGTCACCTGGCCTTCAGCGATCTAACCTCTTTGGTTTCTGCTGTGCTTAGCAGTCTATACACCTAAACTGCTGTCTGTCTTCATCTATGTGAATTTCTCCAGTGCATACATTCGTTTGACTACAAGGATGTTCAGACAGAAATTTTGCACACAAGTGGTTTTTTCCACTCTTACTAGAATTTTACCTTGCAGGTCTAGAAATAAACATAAGCTTTGTCAAATACTGACTTCGAAAGACTTGACTACCATATTCTTTTCACGTTTACATATTTATTTAAAGTGCCTAGCCAAACAGTTTCAAGTGAATTCATGTTAATAAATGTCATGGGTGTCATCTGAGCGCCTCCAGAAGATTCTAGGAGCCCCAAACCTTTACTGCTTTCACTTAATCGAGGTGTCTTCAGTGCCACCCAGAATGATTTAGTCCTTTCTCAAAAGCAGTTCTATCTTCTCAAGCTCCTTATTAAAGTACAAATGCCCTTCAGAGAGCGACCACCTCGAGACAGCAATTTAGCATGATAAGCTGTCAGCTGGGCTCATGTCCATGGTCTGCTTGATCAGTTCAGGCTTATACCGTTTATAAAAAAGAAATGCCCCAATGTTCATTGCAGTTCTCTATACAATAGCCAGAACATGGAAGCAACCTAGATGCCCATTGACGAATGAATGGATACAAAAGCTCTAGTACATATATACAATGGAATACTACACAGCTGTAAAGAGAAATGCAGAAGAATCAGCCCTAATGAGTTGGCTGGATCTAGAACATATCATAAAAAGTGAAGTCAGTCAGAAAGAGAAGGACAAATACAGTATATTAACACATATATATGGAATCTAGTAGGATGGTGATGATGACACACACAGTGAAGCGATGGAAAGACAGACATGGACAGTGGACATATGGACACTGTGGGGAAGGAACAGAGAGTGGGAAGCATAAAGGAGGTAGCATGAAGGCCTGTACTATCGTAAGTGAAGAAAATAGCTATAGTCATTGTTTAGTCTTTTTAATTCTTATTGTCCCAAAATGCACCCATCCACAGAATCACTGAGTTGCACCTGATCTAGTCACCTGGCCTTCAGCGATCTAACCTCTTTGGTTTCTGCTGTGCTTAGCAGTCTATACACCTAAACTGCTGTCTGTCTTCATCTATGTGAATTTCTCCAGTGCATACATTCGTTTGACTACAAGGATGTTCAGACAGAAATTTTGCACACAAGTGGTTTTTTTCCACTCTTACTAGAATTTTACCTTGCAGGTCTAGAAATAAACATAAGCTTTGTCAAATACTGACTTCGAAAGACTTGACTACCATATTCTTTTCACGTTTACATATTTATTTAAAGTGCCTAGCCAAACAGTTTCAAGTGAATTCATGTTAATAAATGTCATGGGTGTCATCTGAGCGCCTCCAGAAGATTCTAGGAGCCCCAAACCTTTACTGCTTTCACTTAATCGAGGTGTCTTCAGTGCCACCCAGAATGATTTAGTCCTTTCTCAAAAGCAGTTCTATCTTCTCAAGCTCCTTATTAAAGTACAAATGCCCTTCAGAGAGCGACCACCTCGAGACAGCAATTTAGCATGATAAGCTGTCAGCTGGGCTCATGTCCATGGTCTGCAGGAAATTGATTCAAGTTATAGGGCATCAGTGGGGGCGGGGGAGGGGAGGATAAGGGAAGACAGATGGGCTGGGAGTGTCCCTGGCTAGAGAAGAAGAGGAGGGGGCACAAATTCACTTATAGAAGAGTTACCGAGGCCATGGTGGGCGGGGGGGAAAACAAGCAAAACCATGCTGCTCCTACTGAAAATATTTCGGAGGAGTAGGTGATACCAAGAAGTTAGATTTGCCTAAAGGGAGAGCAGAACAAGACCATTATTTTTGTCAAGGATATCCAGACACAGAGTCACAGGTCATCGATTCAGCTGTCTTCAGTATCTGATCTTGAAGCTCTCATTTAAAAAACAAAGTGTTAAAACAGAGCAAATTCTTTATTGCCCTCTATTAATGTGCACAGTATTTCTAGAATAATAAATGAGATACCTCTATGAGCTGAGAGAGGGAACCATATGGGTGAGAAAGATTTCCCACTGATACTTGATACCTGTCTAGACACCATGAGTCACTTAATGTATATCCTCAGATTCAAGCAGAGAGATACTTGAGTGTTTATCTTTCCTAATGGCAAAAGTGATACATTCTCATCATGGAAAATGGGGAAGTTGAAAAGGATAATAAAATATCATTTCTCATTCATCAAATAGGAAAAAACTGAAAAGCCCAATAATATCAAACATTGGTTGGGATGTGGACAGATAAAAACTCTTATCCACTGCTTGTAACAACCACTTTGACACGACCTAATAAAACTAAAGATGGACGTACTTGTAATCCAGGAACTCTCCCACTAGATCCCTACCCTACAGAAATTCTCACACTTTTCTGCAACTAAACACAAAGATGTTTGCTGTGGTATTTTTGCAACAGTAAAATAAGGAAAACAATCTCTATGCTCCTCAGTAGGAAAAGAGATAAATGGAGGACGGGGATATTTAATCAAAATCAAAGAACTATACCTACAAATATCAACACAGATAATTATCCAAAAAGTCTTGTCAGATATTTTAAAAAGTAAGTTATAAAAAGATATATACAGTATACCTTCTAGTTACAATCTTAACACAGTGTGGAAGTTGGCTAGGATCCATACACATGTGGTAAAAATACAAGACAAGTGATAAGAGTACATGGTATACTAAACACATTAGCTTAGGCTACTAGTGACAAGAAATCTAAAATAATACTGACTTAAGTAAATTACAGTTTCATGTCTTTGTCAAATTAAAGTCCAGGTTAGCTACTTAGGGTTGCAATGGCAACTCTGCAAACATGATGGCCAGGGTTTTTCTGTGTTATAGATCTTCCATCCTTAACACTGAGAGGCTGCCTGGTGGCCCAAGACAGCTCCTACAGGGAAAGCCACAGTTCAGCTGCCACGAAGGAGGAAAGGAGGGGAGGACAATCCTCCACCCACTTCCTTTAAGAAATCTCCCAGGAAGTTGTGTATATAATTTCTGCCTTAATTCCACTGGCCAGAATATAGCCACACAGCAATGCCTGGGAAATGTAGTGTCTCTTCCAAGTAAACAGATACCAAACAAAAAATTCAAGGCAACATCTGCAAAGGAATGTGGGGAAAAGGTGAGGATGGGACAGAAGCTGCTAACTGTAAGGCTGAATTTCTTACACATTTTCAAGAGCAATTTGATGCAAGTATAACCCATTAACAATGTTCAATTTTGTGGTGGGTACATAAGTGTCAGTTCTATGACTTTCTTAACTTCTCTGATTCTCTGAAATTTTCATATTTCAAACGCTTTAAGGAAAGCATAAACAATAAACCAAAGTTGGCCTGAGTCCTGTCACCCACATATACGTGTCCATACATATTAAATACATGCTAAAACATTAAAATACCAGCATTAACATTTTGGTGGCTGGGACTTCAGTCTTTCTCTTTACAGAATTGTACTCAATCCTGTCTTTAATTCTTTTTTTTTTTTTAATTTTTTTTAAATTTCTTTATTTTGGAGGGAGTGGGGTGGGAGGGAGGGGGAGGGAGGGGGATGGGCGGGCCACTTCTATTGGTCTTTCATTTCTCCATTTTCATCCGTCTTTGTTCTTTGGCTCCTGTGGGCCTCCCATTGCAGTGGCCTCTGTCATCGCAGAGCACCAGCTCTGGGCGCATGCGCTCCAGAGCTCCGGCTCGGTAATTGGACACATTGGTCCAACCGCTCTGCGGCACATGGGATCTTCCCAGGCCAGGGATTGAACCGGCGCCCCATGCACTGCAAGGCAGTGTCCTTACCCACTGGACCACCAGGGGAAGCCCCTGTCTTTAATTCTTACATAGTTTGTAACTTGTTTTATAATTTATTGGGTCATAAGCATTTCCCATGTCTTTAAAAAATTTTTAAAAATATGCTAGCTTGTGACTGCCCTATAATCTATTATAAAGAGGTATTGTCACTTAATTAACTTTTTGTTAAACAACAAATTTTAGATAAATTTAATATTTATGATTTTAAATGTACATATTTTATCATCAGTTACTTTGTCTCTAAATATTATTCATTTGCAGGTAGAAATAGTCACTGGTATAATCCACATTCATCTCCCATTCTAAATCACCGCAGAAGTGATTTTCACTTTCCAAAGAATTTTTGCTTCCTAGTGTTCCCATTCACATGGTGAATGGTCCAACTGCTCATTTTTCTTGAATGCTAAATTCAATTCTCTAAGAAGAATGACTCTCTGATCACTCTCTTCCTATCCACTCTCATGTACTTTTAGTAACTCTCCGTTTTAAAAAATACATAAAGGACACCTTTCATAGCCCCTCTCATGGGTCATGTTTTGTGATGCCTGCATCCAAACAGACTTTAGAACCTTTTCCAGATACTACCATCATGAACCAGAATTTCTTGATGCATTTTACATAAACAATAAACCAAAGTTGGCCTGAGTCCTGTCACCCACATATACGTGTCCATACATATTAAATACATGCTAAAACATTAAAATACCAGCATTAACATTTTGGTGGCTGGGACTTCAGTCTTTCTCTTTACAGAATTGTACTCAATCCTGTCTTTAATTCTTTTTTTTTTTTTAATTTTTTTTAAATTTCTTTATTTTGGAGGGAGTGGGGTTTGGGGGGAGGGAGTGGGATGGGCGGGCCACTTCTATTGGTCTTTCATTTCTCCATTTTCATCCGTCTTTGTTCTTTGGCTCCTGTGGGCCTCCCATTGCAGTGGCCTCTGTCATCGCAGAGCACCAGCTCTGGGCGCATGCGCTCCAGAGCTCCGGCTCGGTAATTGGACACATTGGTCCAACCGCTCTGCGGCACATGGGATCTTCCCAGGCCAGGGATTGAACCGGCGCCCCATGCACTGCAAGGCAGTGTCCTTACCCACTGGACCACCAGGGGAAGCCCCTGTCTTTAATTCTTACATAGTTTGTAACTTGTTTTATAATTTATTGGGTCATAAGCATTTCCCATGTCTTTAAAAAATTTTTAAAAATATGCTAGCTTGTGACTGCCCTATAATCTATTATAAAGAGGTATTGTCACTTAATTAACTTTTTGTTAAACAACAAATTTTAGATAAATTTAATATTTATGATTTTAAATGTACATATTTTATCATCAGTTACTTTGTCTCTAAATATTATTCATTTGCAGGTAGAAATAGTCACTGGTATAATCCACATTCATCTCCCATTCTAAATCACCGCAGAAGTGATTTTCACTTTCCAAAGAATTTTTGCTTCCTAGTGTTCCCATTCACATGGTGAATGGTCCAACTGCTCATTTTTCTTGAATGCTAAATTCAATTCTCTAAGAAGAATGACTCTCTGATCACTCTCTTCCTATCCACTCTCATGTACTTTTAGTAACTCTCCGTTTAAACAATACATAAAGGACACCTTTCATAGCCCCTCTCATGGGTCATGTTTTGTGATGCCTGCATCCAAACAGACTTTAGAACCTTTTCCAGATACTACCATCATGAACCAGAATTTCTTGATGCATTTTACAAATTCGGAAAAGAACGTATTCAAGCAGAATTTTTCCAAGTATCCTCAAACTGGTAAATTCAGTCATTCAACAAATTGAGCAGCCACTATCTCCATTTCAGGGTCCCCCAAAATGCAGACTTAATATGGGAGGTAGATAGCTAAATAAATAGATAATGTAATAGCTAAGTAAATACCGGAGATACCTGATATAATGTAATACCTAAGTGAAGTAAGTGCAGGTGCTAAGGGACTATGAACGTGCATGTGTAAAACAAAGACCAGGTTTTTTTCTCTGATGTGGTTGTTTAGTTGCTAAATCGTGACTCACTCTTCTGCAAGTCCGTGGACTGTAGTCCACCAGGCTCCTCTGTTCATGGATTTCCCAGGCAAGAATACTGGAGTGGATTTCCATTTTCTTTTCCTAGGATCTTCCTGACCCAGGATTAAACCCACATCTCCTGCATTGGCAGGTTAGTGGATTCTTTACCACTCAGCCACCAGAGTGACCCCTTTTCTGTGATACCTATGATATTCATCAGGTCCATGAAGAGAAAACACATTGACTCATGGGTTCTGCCTAATAACATACATGAGTCAGCATCCCTCTCAGGAACTTCCCTTCTCCTTTGAGCTCCTTTCCCAGATATTCACAACTAGCACTCCATTCCCCTCATCACTTCTGCTCTCTATGGATTCCAACTACATGTCTCTGCCACCCCGTGCTCAAGGGCTCATCTTCCAGGAAGTCTGCTCTGAGTTCTGTGGAGCCCAGATCTCTGTTTCATCATCACCACATCCCCAATAAGCACCAAAGTGACTTCTCCAAGAAGAGCAGTAGAGATAATACGAGAATTATACTTGGCCAGATTCGTTTCCAAAAATGAACATTATAAATGAAATGCCAATTAAGATTCAATAAATATTTGTTGAATGAAAGGAAGAATAAATCAATTAGTATGCTTCCAGATTCCCCTTAGCAGAGTGCTGAGCACACAGATTTCAGTAAATTGTTGATTGATTTCCTTATGTGGTACAGAATTTCAAATGCATTAATAGATTTTCTTAAGACTAGGTGGCACTTTTCTAATATTTAGCTTGATTTTTTTTTTTTAGTTTTGACCTCTTCTTATTGATATTTTATTTATTTATTTTTCATCCATCTTTATTCTTCGGCCTGTATGGGCCTCCCATTGCAGTGGCCTCTCTTGTTACAGAGCACTGGCTCTGGGTGCATGCGTCCCAGAGTGCTGGCTCGCAATTGGACATACCAATCCAGTCCCTCTGTGCCACATGGGATCTTCCCATGCCAGGGATCGAACTGGTGCCCCTTGCACTGCAAGGCATACTCTTTACCCACTGGACCACCAGGGAAGCCCTTGCTTATTTTTACTTAATATATATTCATTAGATACATAATATTTGGCAACACTTTTTCATAAAGGGTGGTCGGATTCACCCAATTTTGGTCATGTAAAATTTCTGTAAAAAGAATCTATAGCCCAAGGTTCTCTCTCAGGAGGTTTGCTCAAGACAGGACCTGTGCCACTGGAACCCAGCCCATCTCAAGGAAGCAAAGTGACCCTCAGCATGTCATCAGATGTTCTTTGCTTAGGCACCAGATGCAGCCCATTACAAGGTAGTCAGAAGATAAGATGTTTCCCAACTTGTATCCATAGGAAGGTCTATGATCAGATGTCTTCTTCCTTCCTTATAGGATGATTTGTGTTCCTTCAAAATTCATATGATGAATTTCCAACCCCCAGTGTCTCAGAGTATGAATGCTCTCTGCCACCCCGTGCTCAAGGGCTCATCTTCCAGGAAGTCTGCTCTGAGTTCTGTGGAGCCCAGATCTCTGTTTCATCATCACCACATCCCCAATAAGCACCAAAGTGACTTCTCCAAGAAGAGCAGTAGAGATAATACGAGAATTATACTTGGCCAGATTCGTTTCCAAAAATGAACATTATAAATGAAATGCCAATTAAGATTCAATAAATATTTGTTGAATGAAAGGAAGAATAAATCAATTAGTATGCTTCCAGATTCCCCTTAGCAGAGTGCTGAGCACACAGATTTCAGTAAATTGTTGATTGATTTCCTTATGTGGTACAGAATTTCAAATGCATTAATAGATTTTCTTAAGACTAGGTGGCACTTTTCTAATATTTAGCTTGATTTTTTTTTTTTAGTTTTGACCTCTTCTTATTGATATTTTATTTATTTATTTTTCATCCATCTTTATTCTTCGGCCTGTATGGGCCTCCCATTGCAGTGGCCTCTCTTGTTACAGAGCACTGGCTCTGGGTGCATGCGTCCCAGAGTGCTGGCTCGCAATTGGACATACCAATCCAGTCCCTCTGTGCCACATGGGATCTTCCCATGCCAGGGATCGAACTGGTGCCCCTTGCACTGCAAGGCATACTCTTTACCCACTGGACCACCAGGGAAGCCCTTGCTTATTTTTACTTAATATATATTCATTAGATACATAATATTTGGCAACACTTTTTCATAAAGGGTGGTCGGATTCACCCAATTTTGGTCATGTAAAATTTCTGTAAAAAGAATCTATAGCCCAAGGTTCTCTCTCAGGAGGTTTGCTCAAGACAGGACCTGTGCCACTGGAACCCAGCCCATCTCAAGGAAGCAAAGTGACCCTCAGCATGTCATCAGATGTTCTTTGCTTAGGCACCAGATGCAGCCCATTACAAGGTAGTCAGAAGATAAGATGTTTCCCAACTTGTATCCATAGGAAGGTCTATGATCAGATGTCTTCTTCCTTCCTTATAGGATGATTTGTGTTCCTTCAAAATTCATATGATGAATTTCCAACCCCCAGTGTCTCAGAGTATGAATGCATCTGGAAACAAGGTCTTTAAAGAGATAATTAAGCTAAAATGAAGTCACTAGAGTGGATCCTAATCTGACATGACTGGTGTTCTCATCAGAAGAGGAGGTTAAGACAGACATGTGCCCATGCAGAGGAAGACCACGTGAAGACAGAGGGAGAAAAAGGCAATCGCTTGACACAAGGAGTGTGTAAGTTGTGCTGTGGGCTCAGTCTCGTCTGACTCTTCTATGACCCCGTGGACTGTAGTAGCCTGCCAGGCTCCTCTGTCCAAGGAATTTTCCATGCAAGAATTCTGGAGTGGGTTGGCATTTCCTACTCCAGGGAATCTTCCTGACCCAGGGATCAAACCCAGGTCTCTTGCATCTCTGTCACTGAGAGGCAGACTACCACTGCACCACCTGGGAAGCCAAAGGAAAGAGGCTCAGAAGGAACCAACACTGCCAACCCCTGGTAGGTTTCTTGTTTCTAGAACTGTGACAGCATAAGTCTCCATTGTTCAAGTCATCCATACTGTGGTAATTAATCGTAGTAGCTCTAAAAAATTAATACATCTCCCAAGAAAACTCTCCATAGGAACACTATGCATTCTGCCTCATTATCAATATCATAATTATAAGCTGCTGGAGACTTGCCAACCAGGTTTTAAAATGGCGCATAGCAGTGACCTTGAACTGGACACTCCTGCCCAAATCTGCTTAATTGGCCCCTCCTGATAGAGAGAATCACTGAACAGCAACTCTCTCCTCTTCCTCATCCCTTACTCTCTATCATACCACATACTATTATGCCATTTACAGCTTAAGTTCCATCCTGGAATTCTCTCTCTGTCCTCTATCTTCCTAACAAAACTATAAGTTTGGCAAGGGCAGGGAACCCTCTCAGAGTCCCCAAAACCAGGCACAGCATTTGCCACTAAAGAATAAACATTTGATGACTGAGCCTGCTATTTCTGACTTTCTGAATGAGCTCAGTGAGTACAAGCTCCATTTTCGACACATTGACTCCAAAAATAGTTCTTTTGTTGTTGTCTTTGTTGTTGTTTCCAATTTACTTTGCTCTGGAATACAGGGCTGAGAAACCTTGATTTGACTTCTGAGAAGGATTCTGAAGAGAAAATGATGGCCTTGTTCAGTATGAACCAGCTTTCCTGGTAGCAGCAGTTCACCTTACTTTAAAAGACGGAGGTTGGGCGAGAGGGAGTGAGCAGGATGGAAGACCCATTAGACGAATGATATAGCATTCAGAGGAGGGTTAAAAATGAAGTATGTGTTATAAATAATAAAACATACCCAACCGCACATATCAAGTTGTAATTCGAGGCCTGCAGATAAACCACTCAAAGCCGCCTTCTCATGGTTTCTGAGGCCAGGCTCCTCTGTCCAAGGAATTTTCCATGCAAGAATTCTGGAGTGGGTTGGCATTTCCTACTCCAGGGAATCTTCCTGACCCAGGGATCAAACCCAGGTCTCTTGCATCTCTGTCACTGAGAGGCAGACTACCACTGCACCACCTGGGAAGCCAAAGGAAAGAGGCTCAGAAGGAACCAACACTGCCAACCCCTGGTAGGTTTCTTGTTTCTAGAACTGTGACAGCATAAGTCTCCATTGTTCAAGTCATCCATACTGTGGTAATTAATCGTAGTAGCTCTAAAAAATTAATACATCTCCCAAGAAAACTCTCCATAGGAACACTATGCATTCTGCCTCATTATCAATATCATAATTATAAGCTGCTGGAGACTTGCCAACCAGGTTTTAAAATGGCGCATAGCAGTGACCTTGAACTGGACACTCCTGCCCAAATCTGCTTAATTGGCCCCTCCTGATAGAGAGAATCACTGAACAGCAACTCTCTCCTCTTCCTCATCCCTTACTCTCTATCATACCACATACTATTATGCCATTTACAGCTTAAGTTCCATCCTGGAATTCTCTCTCTGTCCTCTATCTTCCTAACAAAACTATAAGTTTGGCAAGGGCAGGGGAACCCTCTCAGAGTCCCCAAAACCAGGCACAGCATTTGCCACTAAAGAATAAACATTTGATGACTGAGCCTGCTATTTCTGACTTTCTGAATGAGCTCAGTGAGTACAAGCTCCATTTTCGACACATTGACTCCAAAAATAGTTCTTTTGTTGTTGTCTTTGTTGTTGTTTCCAATTTACTTTGCTCTGGAATACAGGGCTGAGAAACCTTGATTTGACTTCTGAGAAGGATTCTGAAGAGAAAATGATGGCCTTGTTCAGTATGAACCAGCTTTCCTGGTAGCAGCAGTTCACCTTACTTTAAAAGACGGAGGTTGGGCGAGAGGGAGTGAGCAGGATGGAAGACCCATTAGACGAATGATATAGCATTCAGAGGAGGGTTAAAAATGAAGTATGTGTTATAAATAATAAAACATACCCAACCGCACATATCAAGTTGTAATTCGATCTCTGGCTTCTTCTGACATTGATAAACCACTCAAAGCCGCCTTCTCATGGTTTCTGAGGCCATGAATGACTAACCCGTCTCAATGGACTTTCTACCTTGTTATTATGTGCAAGCTGTTCTATATTCTGCATGTGTGAAAAACGGGTGTTGAGAGCCACACGGAGTGAACTGGACAAGCCCAAATTTTGCTTCACTTGTGTTTAGCCAGTTATAAAGCAATAAAGTATACTTGTAAATGGGACATAAAGGGGCAATCGGAGCAGGAGTCATTTTTGGGTTCTGGGTCACACCTAGACCTTCAGTCAAATGTAGAAAAGAAGTGAAGAGCTCAAGATGTCATATGCTAAGCGTCCAGGTTCTAGAGCTGCAGTTTTCTCCATTCGGTAATAGAGAACAAATCTGACTCCATATTAGATCTGTTTGTTTTAACTCTGGCGTTCTATTGCTTTTGCTTCCAGTTAAGAATGTTATCTATATATGAAATATATTATCTTTATATGAAAATATGTTATCTGTATATGAAATATACAGGACAGTCCGTTCTCAAGGCTCTGCCCTTGAAGGGCTCTGACACTTTTCCGTGTGTATAGAGACAAAAAGTTGCAGTACAGACAATAACATTTTGTGTTTGAGGTTTACAGGAATATCACAACCTGACCTAGGTGGATGGCTATAAGAACAAAGGGCTCCTGTACCAAGAAATCTGCAAAAACAAACCACGCTCCTCTTTCAAGTTACCTTTAAATATGCCTTGCTGAAACCCTCTGGGAGTTCATGGCACAAGCTACCCATTTCCTTGCATGGACCTGCAATAAACATTCCTCTGCTCTAAACTCCAATATTTCAGTCTGTTTAACCTCACTGTGTGTCAGGCACAAGAACTTGCATTTGGTAACATACTGAATTTGGAGCCTAACTTACTTGGAAAGAAGTGCCTCCCCCTGGGAGCCAGAGTTTAGGCAGTGCTGCTGAGGGGTTCAGACGAGAATGAAGGGGCTGCTCAGAGTTCCATCCAACAGCTTTCCAAACTTTCTTATAAAACAACCCTCACTGCAGAAATATTCCTGAATGGTTCTCCCCATCTGGTAAGGAGCAATGACTTCAATTCTCTTTTGAAAACTAGCCTTGCTGCTATCTGTTCCTCTGTCATTAGGCCTTCAGCTCCAGCCTAAAGCCAATGCCTGGGATTTGACTTGGCCAGAGGCAGCTCCTTGTCCTGGAGAATAAATAAGAGCCCTCCTTGTACCTATTTACCAGATTCCAAGATGCCTCCCAGGTCCCCTCTGGCTCCCACACATCTGACTGATTTCCTTGGAAGCCACAGGACATCTGCTGAAGCAACTGCGTGTATTGGCTGGTTCTTCCCCAAAGCACTCAGTTACATCAGAGAAACAGAATGTCAGCTGCCTAAAAATAGAAATGGAGTACTTGTTTCTCCCTCCTCTCAAAACTCCCTCTGCCCCGGTTCCCCGATCAGCCACTTTCCGTTTAGAATATGTTCCATTGAAATAAGGACGAAGGGCAATCAAGAAGAGGGTCAGGAATTAAAACAAGAAAGGAAGAATGAGAGGAAAGAAGAAAGGAGATAAACAGACACATCCAGGACGAAAAGCCCAGACAGGTCAATACATGTGCTTCCTATCACTTGGGTCAGCTGGGACCCCCACTCATCCCACGATGGCTCCTGACATACCCACAGATGGCTGTGCAGAAGTGTTGCACAGAGGCAGCCTGAAGCGGACATCCTGAAAGCGCAAGGTCAGTCCGTGTCCTTCATGTCACAAAAATGGGAAAATCAGCCCTTTCATCTTGGAATTTTCTACTTTTCAAGTAACTCTGATAAAAAAAAAAAAGGGGGGGGGACTGGAAGTACAGACGCAAAAACTAAACAAGAGTTTATCTTCTGAGTGGTGGGGTAGGAGTTGGAAGGAGGGACTTGGACCTTGATGTCCATAATTTTTAAATAAATAAATATGTTTCTAAAGAAAAGAAAGATGCTTTCACAGGCATGCTCACACTTAATCTTCTCAACAGCCTAGTGAGGTGAGCAGAGTGGATGTGGCTCAGGAATCAGGGTCAGATTTGGGTTACGATCCTTCTTTTCACACCTATCCACTGTGGGTTGTGAGCAACAGGTTTAACCTGTACTGTGAAAATAAAACACAGCATGTAAATTCCTAGGAGAATTATAGCAGCTACAACATAGTAACCCTTATAAAAGTGAATAAGCATGAATATAAGTACATATATTCAAGCTCTGCTACATATATACAATGGAATACTACACAGCTGTAAAAAGAAATGCAGGAGAATCAGTCCTCTGTCATTAGGCCTTCAGCTCCAGCCTAAAGCCAATGCCTGGGATTTGACTTGGCCAGAGGCAGCTCCTTGTCCTGGAGAATAAATAAGAGCCCTCCTTGTACCTATTTACCAGATTCCAAGATGCCTCCCAGGTCCCCTCTGGCTCCCACACATCTGACTGATTTCCTTGGAAGCCACAGGACATCTGCTGAAGCAACTGCGTGTATTGGCTGGTTCTTCCCCAAAGCACTCAGTTACATCAGAGAAACAGAATGTCAGCTGCCTAAAAATAGAAATGGAGTACTTGTTTCTCCCTCCTCTCAAAACTCCCTCTGCCCCGGTTCCCCGATCAGCCACTTTCCGTTTAGAATATGTTCCATTGAAATAAGGACGAAGGGCAATCAAGAAGAGGGTCAGGAATTAAAACAAGAAAGGAAGAATGAGAGGAAAGAAGAAAGGAGATAAACAGACACATCCAGGACGAAAAGCCCAGACAGGTCAATACATGTGCTTCCTATCACTTGGGTCAGCTGGGACCCCCACTCATCCCACGATGGCTCCTGACATACCCACAGATGGCTGTGCAGAAGTGTTGCACAGAGGCAGCCTGAAGCGGACATCCTGAAAGCGCAAGGTCAGTCCGTGTCCTTCATGTCACAAAAATGGGAAAATCAGCCCTTTCATCTTGGAATTTTCTACTTTTCAAGTAACTCTGATAAAAAAAAAAAAGGGGGGGGGACTGGAAGTACAGACGCAAAAACTAAACAAGAGTTTATCTTCTGAGTGGTGGGGTAGGAGTTGGAAGGGAGGGACTTGGACCTTGATGTCCATAATTTTTAAATAAATAAATATGTTTCTAAAGAAAAGAAAGATGCTTTCACAGGCATGCTCACACTTAATCTTCTCAACAGCCTAGTGAGGTGAGCAGAGTGGATGTGGCTCAGGAATCAGGGTCAGATTTGGGTTACGATCCTTCTTTTCACACCTATCCACTGTGGGTTGTGAGCAACAGGTTTAACCTGTACTGTGAAAATAAAACACAGCATGTAAATTCCTAGGAGAATTATAGCAGCTACAACATAGTAACCCTTATAAAAGTGAATAAGCATGAATATAAGTACATATATTCAAGCTCTGCTACATATATACAATGGAATACTACACAGCTGTAAAAAGAAATGCAGAAGAATCAGTCCTAACGAGGTGGCTGGATCTAGAACCTATCATAAAAAGTGAAGTAAGTCAAAAAGAGAAGGACAAATGCAATATACTAACACATATATATGGAATCTAGTAGGATGGTAATGATAACACACACAGTGAAGCAATGGAAAAACAGACATGGAGAATAGACATATGGACGTTGTGGGGAATAAACAGTGGGTAGGAGGCATAAAGGAAGTAGCATGAAAACCTATACTGTCATATGTGAAAAAATAGCTATTGTCATTGTGCTGTGAGAAAAAGGGATCCTGTAGGGGTGCTGTGCGACAGCCTGGAGGGGTGGGATGGGGTGATATACATATGACTAATCTGGGATCATACATATCTGTAAACAACAAAACTCTGTAAAAATAAAAAGTAAAATAAAAATTAAAGGAAAAAATTGGATAAAAAGAAAAAGAAGCATGATATAAGTACTCAGTAATTGGTAAGTACTTAGTAATTAGTTCTCAGTATTTTTCTTTTAAGAGATAAATCATGGACAATACAGCAACACAGATAACAGCTGACTAAACCAAAACCAGACTTGTGTTCACCGTGTGGCCATCATTCAAGAAGCAGAACAGGACTGTATACTCTGTACCCTCAAGAGCTTTAGGCTAAAGCAGGGCATACAGAGTCCGGAACCCTCCTCAGAGAGGAAATTCCGTAAGATGTCTACAGAGGTGGACAACCACCTCTGCTCAACCATGAATACTTCCCATTTCAACCCAAAGATATTCTGGAAACAAATAATGCTATTTAAAAATACTGGTTCTGGGCTTCCCTGGTGGTCCAGTGGGTAAGGACACCGCCTTGCAGTGTAAGGGGCGCCGGTTCGATCCCTGGCCTGGGAAGATCCCACGTGCCGCAGAGCGGCTGGACCGATGCGTCCAATTACCGAGCCAGAGCTCTGGAATGCATGCACCCAGAGCCGGTGCCCTGCGACAACAGAGGCCACCGCGATGGGAGGCCCACACAGGCCTAAGCACAAAGATGGATGAAAATAGACAAATAAAAGACCAATAGAAGTGGCCTGGGCTTCCCCTGGTGGTCCAGTGGGTAAGGACACCGCCTTGCAGTGCAAGGGGCGCCAGTTCGATCCCTGGCCTGGGAAGATCCCACGTGCCACAGAGTGGCTGGACTGATGTGTCCAATTACCGAGCCGGAGCTCTGGAGCACATGCGCCCAGAGCTGGTGCTCTGCGACAACAGACGCCACCATGATGGGAGGCCCACAGGAGCCAAAGAACAAAGACAGATGAAAATAGAGAAATGAAAGACCAATAGAAGTGGCCTGCCCGCTCCCCTCCCTCCCCAACCTGACTCCCGCCCAAAATAAATAAATAAAGAAATCTTTAAAAAAAAAAGAAGTGGCCTGCCTGCCCCTGTCCCTACCTCACCCCCACCAAAAATAAATAAATAAATGTTATCAAAAAATAAAAAATAAAATACTGGTTCTGGTGGGCAGGGACTTCCCTGGTGGCTCAGACGGTAAAGAATCTGCCTGCAGTACAGGAGACTCAGGTTCGATCCCTGGGTCAGGAAGATCCCCTGGAGAAGGGGATGGCTACCCACTCCAGTATTCTTGCCTGGAGAATTTCCGTGGACAGAGGAGCCTGGCAGGCGAACTCCACGGGTTCACAGAGAGTCAGACACAACTGAGCAACCACCACAACCACTGCTGGTGGGCAGAAGCAGAGACAAAACTTTGAAACAAAATTAATATTTCTGTAGATGTCAACCCAATACCGACTCCCCACTGAAGATTGTTAAGGTCACTCATAAAAAGAAACAACAAAAAAGAGAGAGCTTGAATATTCTCAAGCCCACTCTCTGATTTGATGTCAAAGCAAATGCAAAATGTACTAGTACTTCACTGCACCTTAGGGTACCCTTCATTGCTTTTATTTTACACAGTGTAACTGATCTTTAATCTTCTTAAATATCCATTACACCATTTAGATTGAATGCTAAATCCTAGGTCTTCCAGATTTTCTAGGATTTTTTGTTCTAGTCTGGAACAGTTCTCAAAGAGGGCTCACACTGATGCTGCCTGAGACCAGACCACAGAAGCAGGGGCAGTCTTGAGGCCCCAGAGGGACCCTACGCACCTGCTCTCACTCCCTACAACCCCAGGTGACACCTGGCGCTGGCATGTTGTTGTCCACTGTACAGAGCACATTTTTGTATATTATTCCACCCCATCCACTCAACAATTCAGTAAAAAGCTAACATTGTTAGCCCCATTTTTCAGCTAAAGAATCTGGAGGCTTAGCAAATGGAAGTGATTTTTCAAGGCCATCAGACAAGTAAGGAAAGGCATAACTTGAACTCCATATCTGGTACCCTTCCTGCTTTACCTCAAATGTTGTTTGTGCCTCTAATTCCCAAACAGAAAAGAGTTTTCCATTTCACCTCTCTAACCTCCCGGCACCACCACGATCATTCCCCTGTACACTCTCCCTTCCTAAAGCTGCCAAAGCTCAGGTAACAAGCCACAGCAGAGCGCCCTGATGCTCGCTGCAGCTGTGACAAGGCTGACGAAGTCCTTGGCAGGCCCTTCTTGATTCATGATCAATGGGACCGTAGCCAGGACAAGCCTTGCTGGCACAGAGCTGATTCTGGCCGTGAACATTCACCCATGGTATTCGTTTGTATGCTGAGCACAGAGGATGAAATAATTCTGCCCCGTGTCCATTTTGGTGCTGTTAAGGCGAACGGTTGCTTTGCAAGCAAAACAGTAGATCTTTCATTTGCCAGTGACATTCCACAAAGTGCTTATAATTCAGTGTTAGCTTATCAGCCGTCCAATCTCCCACTCTAGGGAATGTGTCAACCATCAAAAGGAGTAGAGGAGGCGTGCTGCATCTTAATGGCTTTCATTTCATCAGACTTACTTTCTTAAGGGCATTTAATCAATGAGGACAAGTAGTCGGCAGATTTTTAAATAAATGTGTCACTTTAGGTTAATCCACAGCACAGTTGAACGTATTTGTTTATGCGACTCCCAAATATGTCTCTCTGTTGCTCAGCAGAATTGATATTCTGTAAATCAAAATGAGTTACAGTACTTTTAAACTATCCCCTCCCCTCCCAAGGAACAGCTCTATTTGACCTGCCAGAATAGGAGATGTCCAGAAGTTTCAGGTACTTGCCAGAAGTTAGGATTTTTTGTTCTAGTCTGGAACAGTTCTCAAAGAGGGCTCACACTGATGCTGCCTGAGACCAGACCACAGAAGCAGGGGCAGTCTTGAGGCCCCAGAGGGACCCTACGCACCTGCTCTCACTCCCTACAACCCCAGGTGACACCTGGCGCTGGCATGTTGTTGTCCACTGTACAGAGCACATTTTTGTATATTATTCCACCCCATCCACTCAACAATTCAGTAAAAAGCTAACATTGTTAGCCCCATTTTTCAGCTAAAGAATCTGGAGGCTTAGCAAATGGAAGTGATTTTTTTCAAGGCCATCAGACAAGTAAGGAAAGGCATAACTTGAACTCCATATCTGGTACCCTTCCTGCTTTACCTCAAATGTTGTTTGTGCCTCTAATTCCCAAACAGAAAAGAGTTTTCCATTTCACCTCTCTAACCTCCCGGCACCACCACGATCATTCCCCTGTACACTCTCCCTTCCTAAAGCTGCCAAAGCTCAGGTAACAAGCCACAGCAGAGCGCCCTGATGCTCGCTGCAGCTGTGACAAGGCTGACGAAGTCCTTGGCAGGCCCTTCTTGATTCATGATCAATGGGACCGTAGCCAGGACAAGCCTTGCTGGCACAGAGCTGATTCTGGCCGTGAACATTCACCCATGGTATTCGTTTGTATGCTGAGCACAGAGGATGAAATAATTCTGCCCCGTGTCCATTTTGGTGCTGTTAAGGCGAACGGTTGCTTTGCAAGCAAAACAGTAGATCTTTCATTTGCCAGTGACATTCCACAAAGTGCTTATAATTCAGTGTTAGCTTATCAGCCGTCCAATCTCCCACTCTAGGGAATGTGTCAACCATCAAAAGGAGTAGAGGAGGCGTGCTGCATCTTAATGGCTTTCATTTCATCAGACTTACTTTCTTAAGGGCATTTAATCAATGAGGACAAGTAGTCGGCAGATTTTTAAATAAATGTGTCACTTTAGGTTAATCCACAGCACAGTTGAACGTATTTGTTTATGCGACTCCCAAATATGTCTCTCTGTTGCTCAGCAGAATTGATATTCTGTAAATCAAAATGAGTTACAGTACTTTTAAACTATCCCCTCCCCTCCCAAGGAACAGCTCTATTTGACCTGCCAGAATAGGAGATGTCCAGAAGTTTCAGGTACAAGGGTATTGAATGTCAGAGCTACTCAGAATGCTTGAGTGAACGCCAGATCTCTTTACAACAAAGCTTTCTATTCATTCTTCCTTCCTTTCTTTCATTAACCAGGTGAATAATGTGCTTTAAAAAAAAAATGTTGAGGATGACAAAGAGGCTGGCAAAAGCTGGGAAGTGGAAGGGACTGCAGGAATTTTAATTTATTCTTGGGGCTATTATTAAATGCAGCAGCAAATAAAAATTAAAAGTAGACGAGAATGATACTGATGGGACTTGCATCGTTTTGCATTGATTATACCGAGATACTGGCTTCTGTTTATTCTCTCTGCTTTTTGCATCCTTAATGTGGCCCAGACAAACAGAGAGGAGTTGTAATTGCAGAAACTCAGGTTCCACGTCAAAGAGAAATTGCTTTTGCCATCCGTTATCAGCTATCTGAACTGTCAAAATATGATTGTCACATTGGCTATAAGTATATTGGCCAGGTTGTGACGTGAACGCAGTTTTGTTATTTCAGATTGATTTTCTTAATGCTGCCCATAAGTGTGACCGTGTGCGGGCTCGCCAATCTTTTCAGTCCTTTTAACAAAGCTTGAACTGTGTTGACATTTGTCCCCAGGCAACAGTATCCATTCAGAGTCAGACCTCTGCTGAGGCTTTTGTTGGGAACATTTAAATAATCTCTTTCTTCTTTCTTTCCTCTTTTTTCTTCTTTAAACAACGAGTGTTCCCCAAATAAGATCGAGAGGGTATGATCCTTTTGACACTGCAGCTAACGAAAGTTATTAATATTCCATGGGCTTCCTAGCAAAAATCTAGTTAATGGTTTCAGGAATAATTCGAATCCCAAGCGCAGCCTTAACTACAGCTTTTTATAGATAGAGAAGGATATCCAGATTTGTGCGTGTGACATTGCAGAGGACACTGGAGGTTGATAAAAACTCACTGTATTCTCTCTCTCTCCCTCTTTCTTTAGAAATGACCAAGGAAAAGCTGGTATTCTTGGAATTGTGAAGGGTCATTGAAGCTGCTTGTGAATGCCTATCAGAAGAAGAGATGGTGCTCTTCATTTCATTTTAACTGAAAATTTTGACATTTAAATAATGACCTATCATCTTTCCGCAGGCCTGGTAAGGGCTCTGTGGATTTTCAAAATGCTGCCTCTGCTTCTGTAAGGAGCCAGAACCTCAGAGCTTCAACAACAACTGGGGAGAGCAGGCCAGTCCTAGTGCACCTATAAACATCCATAATAGCCAATTTACAGCAGAGTCAAGTCAGAATGGATATTCATGTGCCAGCTTGTAGGACAATTCAGCTCTGAATCCTGAGACAAATTAAATTCATCCTTGTGCATCCTAGTGGCAATGGACAATGAGCTTTCAGATATGGTCATATATTTTCCCATCCTATAGAGGCCTTTGGAAATTTCAAGGGTAACCTCTCCAGTTCCCTTAATAGTAATCTTAAGTGTATATCTGCAAAGTTACATAAATCAAACCATTTGGTAAACTGTGTTGTAACCTTTTTAAACATAGCTCCCTGTTAGCTTTAACATCATTATATCCCATTGTGATGAAAATGGACTCTCTGTATCCAGCGATAATGAAAATAGCTCCTTTATGCAGTTTCTGCATGCAATTATCCAGGCTTTTCTCAGACTCTGGAGAAATCTAAGCTAATTGCTTTGGGACTTTCCTACATTTCCATAAATTCTTTGTTAATTTTTCATGAGAAACTGTTATTGCAGTTGCCCTTAAAGTTGCCATTGTATTCAATCACAGAAAGAAGTCATTATGGAAATAGGGCCATTTGCTGGTGTCCACCAGACCTGGACTCCTTTTCATGCCTGTGTATTCTCAGGTAAGGTAGAGGTTTTTTCCTCTCAATCCACAATCTCTCTGTCTCTTATTTTTTCGATACAAGCTTTTCTTCATCTGACTTTACTCAAAGCTCATCTAAAAGCTGTTTTCTGTGGTACATGACCTTGTCATTATAGGGCATGAATTGTGTTTGCTTTATCTGACAGTTGGCTCTGGAATTGCCTTTATTTATACCTACTCATCAACCCCAAAGACAAAGAGCTCTGTTTTAAGTGATAGAGGGGGAACTGAGGAAGCCAAGCTTCCCAGGGAACACTCTGAAACTACCTCACGTGTTACATTTGATTTATTGATTGCTTTGAGCCCAGAGCCACAATTTCTGTAGCTTCCAATAAGCACTATCTAGGAACACGTCTAACACAGAGAAGAAATTTTCAGGGATGTTTCAGCCCGACTCTCTTCTGTGAGCTCCCCTGAAGCCAAGAGCATACTTTCTGGCATCACTAATGGAAGACAATCTTCCCTTTCTTGTTGTTAGGCAGAGTCCAAGGTAATCTGAACATAACAGAGAATCTTAGAGGTTGCACCTATCTTTGTTAATTATAACTTTGTCCAGATAAATGTTCAAAAATGGGACTGCTGGATCATCTGGCAACTCTATTTTTAGTTTTTTGGCAACTCTATTTTTACGGTTTTCCATAATGGCTGTGACGATTTACATTGCCACCAAAAGTGTGGGAGGGTTCCCTTTTCTCCACACCTTCTCCAGAGCATTTGTTATTTGTAGACTTTTTAACGATGTCTATTCTGACTGTTGTGAGGTGGTACATCATTGTAGTTTTGATTTCTGTTTCTCAATTAGTAATGTTGAACACCTTTTCACACGCTCACTGGCCATCTACATGTCTTCTTTGGAGAAATGTCTGTTTAGGTCTTCTGCCCATTTATGGATTGGGTTGTCTGTGTTTTAGTTGTTGAGCTGTATAATGCTCTAGCCTTGACATTATTTTGGGCCCTGGTCTTTATGCAAAAGTCACTCTGCCCCTTTAAGCCTACCTTGAACTCAGCTTTGAATAGCTGACTTCTAAGAAAAGCTCCTATATTTCCTGCAGTTTCTAAAGATGTTCTTAAACATCATGAAAAAGAACTTGGCCATATTTAGGAAAAGCACACAGTGCCGGAATACACATTTTATTTAGGCACACTAGTGGTAAGTGTAGCTAAAAGCTGTTTTCTGTGGTACATGACCTTGTCATTATAGGGCATGAATTGTGTTTGCTTTATCTGACAGTTGGCTCTGGAATTGCCTTTATTTATACCTACTCATCAACCCCAAAGACAAAGAGCTCTGTTTTAAGTGATAGAGGGGGAACTGAGGAAGCCAAGCTTCCCAGGGAACACTCTGAAACTACCTCACGTGTTACATTTGATTTATTGATTGCTTTGAGCCCAGAGCCACAATTTCTGTAGCTTCCAATAAGCACTATCTAGGAACACGTCTAACACAGAGAAGAAATTTTCAGGGATGTTTCAGCCCGACTCTCTTCTGTGAGCTCCCCTGAAGCCAAGAGCATACTTTCTGGCATCACTAATGGAAGACAATCTTCCCTTTCTTGTTGTTAGGCAGAGTCCAAGGTAATCTGAACATAACAGAGAATCTTAGAGGTTGCACCTATCTTTGTTAATTATAACTTTGTCCAGATAAATGTTCAAAAATGGGACTGCTGGATCATCTGGCAACTCTATTTTTAGTTTTTTGGCAACTCTATTTTTACGGTTTTCCATAATGGCTGTGACGATTTACATTGCCACCAAAAGTGTGGGAGGGTTCCCTTTTCTCCACACCTTCTCCAGAGCATTTGTTATTTGTAGACTTTTTAACGATGTCTATTCTGACTGTTGTGAGGTGGTACATCATTGTAGTTTTGATTTCTGTTTCTCAATTAGTAATGTTGAACACCTTTTCACACGCTCACTGGCCATCTACATGTCTTCTTTGGAGAAATGTCTGTTTAGGTCTTCTGCCCATTTATGGATTGGGTTGTCTGTGTTTTAGTTGTTGAGCTGTATAATGCTCTAGCCTTGACATTATTTTGGGCCCTGGTCTTTATGCAAAAGTCACTCTGCCCCTTTAAGCCTACCTTGAACTCAGCTTTGAATAGCTGACTTCTAAGAAAAGCTCCTATATTTCCTGCAGTTTCTAAAGATGTTCTTAAACATCATGAAAAAGAACTTGGCCATATTTAGGGAAAAGCACACAGTGCCCGGAATACACATTTTATTTAGGCACACTAGTGGTAAGTGTAGCCCTGGCCTCCCACGTGCAACCTCAGAGGGGACCTCCCAGAGTATAATGTGAACTGACTCTCCTGGACACAGGCTCTTTGTTAGCCTCAGTTGTTCTGGCAGTCCACACGGGAAAACGGTCCATTTGTAAACATATATCAGCAAAGGACCAAGTGGACATTCCGCAAGGACCCAAACCCACTGGGAGTTGTTTAGTCTCTCTGATGGCAAATAGAATAAATGCACTTCTGTGCAAGTGAGATTCAAACCTGTTGCCTTCAAAAGTCATAAAAGCAGAAATCTCACAGCCTGATATCTCCCAGGAGTCCCCCCAGGGGTGACAATTCATGAGAGAAGGCAGTAAGTATGTGTAAATTAAGTAGAAACAAAGAGCAGTGGTATCTGGAATATTCTTTGTCTTAACATTTACTTTGGTATTGAGACATCAATTTGGTATCTGGGGGGACTGTCAGGCCACTGTGGGCACTGAAGATGCTGTAGCATTGTCCAGCTGCCAAAGCCAAGACCTATCTTCAATCACACAACTGTCTGAATCATGAGTTGTGATTTGGTCCTCTTGCATCCAATTATATGAGCATTAAAGTATTCCTTCCAATAGTCTTACAAACTTTTTTTTCCAAAATTATTGCCCTTGACAGTGTAAATGTTCATCAGCGATACCACTTAACAATAAGAGTATGATGCCATTCAAAAATAATATTACAAATGAACAAGATCAGGCTATGAAGCCATGATTATTTTCATATTTTAAAACCAAAAACTGGATGGGTTTGGAACTACTGTAATTCAGTCACAAGGAAATCTTGTTAAGGAACAGGAAGATTTTTTTCTTCACAATGACATTCACATGGAGTAATTACTTGCACATCAATATTCTTTCATGCAATCCTCCTAACTGTATGATTTAAGAAGGAAGCATAATTCCTCTTTTTCTTTCAGCAAGGACACAGAGACACAGACCTGTGGAAGACCCTGATAGGTGACATCATCACCGTTGAGATCAAGCCTTATGATGCCATCAAGAATGTCAAACCCAAAATTCAAAATAAGGAGGGTATCGCACCTGACCAAGAGCATCTGATTTTCATGGGTAAACCATGAGAAAATGTAGAACTCTAGGACAATAATATCCTGAGATTTCCCTGCACCTAGAGCTTTACCTTCAGACAGCATCATGGACCCTTACTACTGCCACCTCACCCAGAAATAAAACTGTGACAAGACAATCAAGGGCTATGCTCACCCACAACCCCATACTGCCTTCACCTCCTCCTCCTTTCTTTGCAGGGAAGTCCTTCCTTGAAAAGATGGAGGAAGAGGAAGGGATTGGGAGGATGGGGTAGGGGGGAAGGAAGAGGCTGAGGAGGAAGGGATGAGGGAAGGGGAAGGATGTGGGAAGGAAAGAGAAGAGGAGGAGGAGGGAGGACAGCAGAAAAAAACCATTTTATAGGTAATGAAACTGAAACTGAGGGCGCTCAAAGAAATTTCCCAAGACAGTACAACAAATAAGAGTCAGGATCCCAATCTGTCTGCCTCCAAAACTCCTTTTATTCAGCTAGGCCTCATTCAAGATCAGCTCTTCCACGTCCTCGACCTGCAGCCTTGACCCATGCTGGCAGAGAACTGTCCAGATGGCTCTGTGGACTCCCACAACATTCTACATGAGCTTCTTCCATGGTACCCCTAATAGTTCATTGCAGTTTTTATTTATGTTTATGTGTCTGATAGACTGTGAGGTACCTGAAGACAGCTGTCTTGCCCTCTTCATCCTTCTATTCCTGACACCTATCCCCATGCCTGTCACAGAGGTACATTTGTTACAAGATAATACTATTGCCTAATAAATACTCAAATACTCCCAGGAAGAAATTAAATAAACTGTTGCTCAAATAAAAATAATGAAATTTGGGCTTCACTGGTGGTCCAGTGGGTAAGGACACCACCTTGCAGTGCAAGGGGTGCCAGTTTGATCCCTGGCCTGGGAAGATCCCACGTGCCGCAGAGCAGCTGGACCTGTATGTCCAATTATGAGCCAGTGCTCTGGAGCTCATGAGCCCAGAGCCAGTGCTCTGCAACAAGAGGTGTCACTGCAATGGGAGGCCCACACAGGCCAAAGAATAAAGATGGATGAACATATATAAATAAAAAGCCAATAAATGAGGCCAAAATTTTTTTTAAAAAATGAAATTTTATTTAGCTACCAGTCTGGTCAATATGAGAACATTTTCTAATACTGTATTTTCTAGGATAGGGGAAAAACAAAGACTTTCAAATTGTGTTGGATGGCATCAAACTCAGTGTAATTTTCAGCAAAGGAAACTATAAACAAGGTGAAAAGGCAACCCTCAGAAGAGAGAAAATAGTACCAAACTATACAGTTGACAAAAAATTAATTTCCAAAATATACAAGCAATTTATGCAACTCAATAACAGAAAAGAAAGAACCCAGTCAAAAAGTGGGCAAAAAATCTGAACAGAAATTTCTGCAAAGATGACATACATAAACACAAAGAAAGATGCTTAACATTGCTCATTATTAGAGAAATGTAAATTAAAACTAAAATGAGATATCACCTCACACCAATCAGAATGGTCATCACCAAAATATCTACAAACAATAAATGCTGAAGAGGGTGTGGAGAAAAGGGAACCCTCTTGCACTGCTGATGAGAAAGTAAACTGATACAGCCTCTATAGAAGACAGTATGGAGACTCCTTATAAAACTAGGAATAAAACTACCATATGACCTAGCAATCTCATATACTACTATTACTAGGCATATACTCTGAGGAAACCAAAATAGAAGAAGATATATGTATCCCAATGTTCATTGCAGTGCTATTTACAATAGCTAGGATGTGCAAGTAATCCACATGTCCATCAATAGATGAATGGACAAAGAAGCTGTGGTACATATATACAACAGAGTATTACTCAGTCATAAAAAGGAAGTCAGTGCTAGTGAGCTGGAAGAACCTAGAGCCTATTATACAGAATGAAGTCAGAAAGAGGAAAACAAATATCATATATTAATACATATGTATGGAATCTAGAGAAATGGCACTGATGAACCTGTTTTCAGGGCAGAAGTGGAGATCCAGACAGAGAACAGACTTACAGATCCTGGGTGGGGAGGTTAGGAATGAGAGGGTGAGCCTAATGGAGAGAGTAGCATGGAAACATGTATACTAACATATGTAAAACAGAGCCGGTGAGAGTTTTCTCTATTAAACACTCAGGGAAATCAAACTGGGGCTCTGAGACAACCTAGAGGGATGAGATGGGGTAGGAGGTGGGAGGGAGGCTCAAGAATGAGGTGACAATAAGTACACCTATGGCTGATGCATGCGCAGAAACCAACACAATATTGTAATTATCCTTCAATTAAAAATAAAGAGAAAAAAAACCTTCAGTGCAGGGCTTCCCTGGTGGTCCAGTGGGTAAAGAGTATGCCTAGCAGTGCAAGGGGCACCGGTTCGAACCCTGGCCCAGGAAGATCCCCCGTGCCATGGAGTGGCTGGACCCGTGTGTCCAATTACGAGCAGACGCTCTGGAGTGCATGCAACCAGAGCTGGTGCTCTGCAACAAGAGGCCACTGCAATGGGAGGTCCACACAGCCAAAGAATAAAGATAGATGAGAATAAATAAACCAGTAAAAGAGCCAAAAAAAACCTGACATCACTTTAAAAAAAATCCTCAGTGAAATTTTGAATAACATATTCGCAATATCCACCAAAAGTTTAAGTCTACACTCCTCTTCCAGACATTTGTCCTTTAGATATACCCCAAAACAGTACAAATATAAATCTACAAGAACATGTATCATGGTACTGTTTGTAATGACAAAAATATGCAAACTATCTTAATGTCCTTAATAGGAGATTTTCAATGGTGTGATCCATTCACATACCAGAACGCCACTGTTGCTGTTTACTTGCTAAGTCATGTACAGTTCTTTTGCGACCCCATGGACTGTAGCCCACCAGGCTTCTCTGTGCATGGGGCTATCCTGGCAAGAATACTGAAGTGGGTTGCCATTTCCTCTTCCAGGGAATCTTTCCAACACTGGGAATGAACTCATGTCTCGTACATCTGCTTTAAAAAAAAAATGGGGAGGGGGGAGGGTGACCTTTGAGTACTATAATAGAGAAATACTCACATGTGTGGAAATACCTAAAAAGGTAGAGAACAGACTTACAGATCCTGGGTGGGGAGGTTAGGAATGAGAGGGTGAGCCTAATGGAGAGAGTAGCATGGAAACATGTATACTAACATATGTAAAACAGAGCCGGTGAGAGTTTTCTCTATTAAACACTCAGGGAAATCAAACTGGGGCTCTGAGACAACCTAGAGGGATGAGATGGGGTAGGAGGTGGGAGGGAGGCTCAAGAATGAGGTGACAATAAGTACACCTATGGCTGATGCATGCGCAGAAACCAACACAATATTGTAATTATCCTTCAATTAAAAATAAAGAGAAAAAAAACCTTCAGTGCAGGGCTTCCCTGGTGGTCCAGTGGGTAAAGAGTATGCCTAGCAGTGCAAGGGGCACCGGTTCGAACCCTGGCCCAGGAAGATCCCCCGTGCCATGGAGTGGCTGGACCCGTGTGTCCAATTACGAGCAGACGCTCTGGAGTGCATGCAACCAGAGCTGGTGCTCTGCAACAAGAGGCCACTGCAATGGGAGGTCCACACAGCCAAAGAATAAAGATAGATGAGAATAAATAAACCAGTAAAAGAGCCAAAAAAAACCTGACATCACTTTAAAAAAAATCCTCAGTGAAATTTTGAATAACATATTCGCAATATCCACCAAAAGTTTAAGTCTACACTCCTCTTCCAGACATTTGTCCTTTAGATATACCCCAAAACAGTACAAATATAAATCTACAAGAACATGTATCATGGTACTGTTTGTAATGACAAAAATATGCAAACTATCTTAATGTCCTTAATAGGAGATTTTCAATGGTGTGATCCATTCACATACCAGAACGCCACTGTTGCTGTTTACTTGCTAAGTCATGTACAGTTCTTTTGCGACCCCATGGACTGTAGCCCACCAGGCTTCTCTGTGCATGGGGCTATCCTGGCAAGAATACTGAAGTGGGTTGCCATTTCCTCTTCCAGGGAATCTTTCCAACACTGGGAATGAACTCATGTCTCGTACATCTGCTTTAAAAAAAAAATGGGGAGGGGGGAGGGTGACCTTTGAGTACTATAATAGAGAAATACTCACATGTGTGGAAATACCTAAAAAGGTAGATAACAAATGTGTTGCAGTGTGTATCTCTCGGGAGTAGAGAGATAAGAGGGACTAAGTAGGAACTCTTTTCATTTCCTTATACATTTATCAGTATGCAAATGATATTATAACAGTCATGTATATTTTTATAATTATTATGGAAGACTATGTGGAATTCACTGAATAACATTATTTTTTAAAGTCTGTCAAGTGTCTGGCTCAGGGAAAGTCTATTCCTTGCTCCAGTCACCTATAAGATTTTAAGAGACAGGGTTTTCCTGGTAGCTCAGTGGTGAAGAGCTCACCTGCCAATGCAGGAGACATGGGTTTGATCCCCAATCCAGGAAGATCCCACATGCTGCAGAGCAACTAAGCCTGTGAGCCACAACTATTGAGTCTGTGCTCTAGAGCCTCAAGAGACACAAGTATTGAGCCCATGTGCTGCAACTACTGAAGCCTGTGAGCCCTAGAGCCCTAGAGCCACAACAAAAGAAGTCACTGCAACAAGAAGCCTGGTCACCAACTAGAGAGTAGCCCCCACTCCCTACAACTAGAGAAGGGCCTGTGGCAGTAGTGAAAACCCAGAATAGCCAAAAATAATAAATAGATAAAGGAAAATGGTTAAAAGAATTTTTTTTAAAGGTGTACTTGTTTTCTAAAAAAGAGAAGATTTTAAGAGACAGAGTAAACTTTTGTTATCAGATCCACTACTTAAAATGAAGTTATGAAGACAACACCTAGCCTATCAGTTTCTATTTCATCATCTACAAAACAGGCAAAATTCCTCCACCCTCATAGAACACTGAGGGCATCAATAAATAATAAACAAGACACATATAGCTTAGCACCTGGCACAGAACAGGTCCCTAATCATTAGAACAGATTCTCTATCCTCTTTTCTCCCACAGACAGTCACTCCAACATTTATAACCCTTCTCCCTATGGGTAGGGACTTGGAGGATGAAATAAGGAAAGAAAAATTCACTAGTTAATTTTGCTACTTAGACTACAAAGGGGAAAAAGGAAAAAAAGCTTAAGGGAGGGGAGGGTGACCTTTGAGTACTATAATAGAGAAATACTCACATGTGTGGAAATACCTAAAAAGGTAGATAACAAATGTGTTGCAGTGTGTATCTCTCGGGAGTAGAGAGATAAGAGGGACTAAGTAGGAACTCTTTTCATTTCCTTATACATTTATCAGTATGCAAATGATATTATAACAGTCATGTATATTTTTATAATTATTATGGAAGACTATGTGGAATTCACTGAATAACATTATTTTTTAAAGTCTGTCAAGTGTCTGGCTCAGGGAAAGTCTATTCCTTGCTCCAGTCACCTATAAGATTTTAAGAGACAGGGTTTTCCTGGTAGCTCAGTGGTGAAGAGCTCACCTGCCAATGCAGGAGACATGGGTTTGATCCCCAATCCAGGAAGATCCCACATGCTGCAGAGCAACTAAGCCTGTGAGCCACAACTATTGAGTCTGTGCTCTAGAGCCTCAAGAGACACAAGTATTGAGCCCATGTGCTGCAACTACTGAAGCCTGTGAGCCCTAGAGCCCTAGAGCCACAACAAAAGAAGTCACTGCAACAAGAAGCCTGGTCACCAACTAGAGAGTAGCCCCCACTCCCTACAACTAGAGAAGGGCCTGTGGCAGTAGTGAAAACCCAGAATAGCCAAAAATAATAAATAGATAAAGGAAAATGGTTAAAAGAATTTTTTTTAAAGGTGTACTTGTTTTCTAAAAAAGAGAAGATTTTAAGAGACAGAGTAAACTTTTGTTATCAGATCCACTACTTAAAATGAAGTTATGAAGACAACACCTAGCCTATCAGTTTCTATTTCATCATCTACAAAACAGGCAAAATTCCTCCACCCTCATAGAACACTGAGGGCATCAATAAATAATAAACAAGACACATATAGCTTAGCACCTGGCACAGAACAGGTCCCTAATCATTAGAACAGATTCTCTATCCTCTTTTTCTCCCACAGACAGTCACTCCAACATTTATAACCCTTCTCCCTATGGGTAGGGACTTGGAGGATGAAATAAGGAAAGAAAAATTCACTAGTTAATTTTGCTACTTAGACTACAGAGAAGATGTGGAGCTTAACGAAAGAGGGCAAACAAATAAGCTATAAGGAACTTCTGGGGTTTGCAATTGATAAATAAAATTCATATTTAAGGCAAGACAAGAAAAATTTACAGACAAGAAGAGTAAAACTTCTCTGCCATTCACCCTCGCCTCTGTACAGTGTGTTGTATATCACATTATGCATTGACAAACTCCCCAGCCCTCATTGGCAAGAATACCTGCTCAACCATAAACAGCAACACTCTCCTCTCATTAACAAGACAACTCCTTTAGGATAGCATTCCCTCTTGATCTTGTAAAGAGTCACATGACACATCAGGATGGTGCTTAAATCCAGATTATGTAAACTGTCAATAATACACCATTTAATGTATAGCCCTCTGTCTCAAAAACTGTATAAGTTATCTTCACAAAAATAGAAATACAGACCAATGGAACCAGATGGAAAGCCTAGAGATAAACCCATGCATCCATGGATACCTTATTTTGACAAAGAAGGCAAGAATATACAATGGTGCAAAGATAGTCTCTTCAACAAGTGCCGCTGGGAAAATTGGACAGCTACATGTTAAGGAATAAAATTAGAATATTTCCTAACACCATGCACAAACATAAACTCAAAATGGAATAAAACCTAAATGTAAGACCAGAAACTATAAAACTCCTGGAGGAAACAAGCAGAACATTCTATGACATAAATCACAGCAAGATCCCCTGTGACCGACCTCCTAGAACACTGAGGGCATCAATAAATAATAAACAAGACACATATAGCTTAGCACCTGGCACAGAACAGGTCCCTAATCATTAGAACAGATTCTCTATCCTTTTTTTCTCCCACAGACAGTCACTCCAACATTTATAACCCTTCTCCCTATGGGTAGGGACTTGGAGGATGAAATAAGGAAAGAAAAATTCACTAGTTAATTTTGCTACTTAGACTACAGAGAAGATGTGGAGCTTAACGAAAGAGGGCAAACAAATAAGCTATAAGGAACTTCTGGGGTTTGCAATTGATAAATAAAATTCATATTTAAGGCAAGACAAGAAAAATTTACAGACAAGAAGAGTAAAACTTCTCTGCCATTCACCCTCGCCTCTGTACAGTGTGTTGTATATCACATTATGCATTGACAAACTCCCCAGCCCTCATTGGCAAGAATACCTGCTCAACCATAAACAGCAACACTCTCCTCTCATTAACAAGACAACTCCTTTAGGATAGCATTCCCTCTTGATCTTGTAAAGAGTCACATGACACATCAGGATGGTGCTTAAATCCAGATTATGTAAACTGTCAATAATACACCATTTAATGTATAGCCCTCTGTCTCAAAAACTGTATAAGTTATCTTCACAAAAATAGAAATACAGACCAATGGAACCAGATGGAAAGCCTAGAGATAAACCCATGCATCCATGGATACCTTATTTTGACAAAGAAGGCAAGAATATACAATGGTGCAAAGATAGTCTCTTCAACAAGTGCCGCTGGGAAAATTGGACAGCTACATGTTAAGGAATAAAATTAGAATATTTCCTAACACCATGCACAAACATAAACTCAAAATGGAATAAAAACCTAAATGTAAGACCAGAAACTATAAAACTCCTGGAGGAAACAAGCAGAACATTCTATGACATAAATCACAGCAAGATCCCCTGTGACCGACCTCCTAGAGAAATGGAAATAAAAACAAAAATAAACAAGTGGGACCTAATTAAAGCTAAAGGCTTTTGCACAGCACAGGACACTATAAACAAGGTGAAAAGATAACACTTAGACTGGGAGAAAATAAGAGCAAATGAAACTGACAAAGGATTAATTTCAAAAATTCACAAGCAGCCCATACAAATCAATACCAGAAAAAATATGCAACCCAGTCAAAAAGTGAGGAAAAGATCTAAACAGACATCTATCCAAAAAAGACAGATGGCCAACAAACACGTGAAAAGATGCTCAACATTGCTCAGCATTAGAGAAACTACAATGAGATATTACCTCACTCTGGTCAGAACTGCCATCATCCAAAAATCTATAAACAATACAAGCTGGAGAGGGTGTGGAGAAAGGGGACCCTCTTGCATTGTTGATGGGGAAAGTAAAGTGATACAGACAGGAGGGAGAATGTTGTGGAGATTCCTTTAAAACTAGGAATAAAAACCACCATGTCTGTGTTCAACTCTTTTCGACCCCATGGACTGTAGCCTACCAGACTTCTCTGTCCATGGGATTCTCCAGGCAAGAATACTGAAGTCAGTTGCCATGTCCTCTTCCAGGGCATCTTCCTGATCCAGGCATCAAATTCATGTCTCTTACATTTCCTTCATTAGCAGGTGGGTTCTTCACCACTAGTGACACCTGGGAAGCCCTTAAACCACCATATGACCCAGCAATCCCACTCGAGGCATATACCCTGAGAAAATCAATATTGAAAAAGACATATGTACCCCAATGTTCATTGCAGCACTATTTCCAATAATTAGGACTTGGAAGCAACTTACATGTCCATTGGCAGTTGAATGGATAAAGAAGTGTGGTACAATGGTGCAAAGATAGTCTCTTCAACAAGTGCCGCTGGGAAAATTGGACAGCTACATGTTAAGGAATAAAATTAGAATATTTCCTAACACCATGCACAAACATAAACTCAAAATGGAATAAAACCTAAATGTAAGACCAGAAACTATAAAACTCCTGGAGGAAACAAGCAGAACATTCTATGACATAAATCACAGCAAGATCCCCTGTGACCGACCTCCTAGAGAAATGGAAATAAAAACAAAAATAAACAAGTGGGACCTAATTAAAGCTAAAGGCTTTTGCACAGCACAGGACACTATAAACAAGGTGAAAAGATAACACTTAGACTGGGAGAAAATAAGAGCAAATGAAACTGACAAAGGATTAATTTCAAAAATTCACAAGCAGCCCATACAAATCAATACCAGAAAAAATATGCAACCCAGTCAAAAAGTGAGGAAAAGATCTAAACAGACATCTATCCAAAAAAGACAGATGGCCAACAAACACGTGAAAAGATGCTCAACATTGCTCAGCATTAGAGAAACTACAATGAGATATTACCTCACTCTGGTCAGAACTGCCATCATCCAAAAATCTATAAACAATACAAGCTGGAGAGGGTGTGGAGAAAGGGGACCCTCTTGCATTGTTGATGGGAATGTAAAGTGATACAGCCATGAGGGAGAATGTTGTGGAGATTCCTTTAAAACTAGGAATAAAAACCACCATGTCTGTGTTCAACTCTTTTCGACCCCATGGACTGTAGCCTACCAGACTTCTCTGTCCATGGGATTCTCCAGGCAAGAATACTGAAGTCAGTTGCCATGTCCTCTTCCAGGGCATCTTCCTGATCCAGGCATCAAATTCATGTCTCTTACATTTCCTTCATTAGCAGGTGGGTTCTTCACCACTAGTGACACCTGGGAAGCCCTTAAACCACCATATGACCCAGCAATCCCACTACGAGGCATATACCCTGAGAAAATCAATATTGAAAAAGACATATGTACCCCAATGTTCATTGCAGCACTATTTCCAATAATTAGGACTTGGAAGCAACTTACATGTCCATTGGCAGTTGAATGGATAAAGAAGTTGTGGTACATATGTACAATGGAATATTACTCATAAAAAGGAACGCATTTGAGTCAGTCCTAACAAGTCCTAATGAATCTTGTGCTATTATACAGAATGAAGTAAGTCAAAAAGAGAAAAACAAGTATCATATATTAATGCATATATGTGGAATCTAAATAAATGGTACTAATAAACCTATGGGCAGAGCAGCAATGGAGACCTGCAGAACAGACTTATGGACTCAGCTGTGGCTGACGAGGAAGGAGAGGGTGGGATGTATAGGAAGAGCAACATGGAAACATACACTACAATATGTAAAATAACCAGTAGGAAGTTGCACTCTGCCTCCCTGTATGCTGTATGAACCTGTTAAACCAGGGCTGGGTAACAGCCTAGAAGGGTGGGATGGGGGAAAAGGTGGGCGGGATGTTCAAGTGGGAAGGCACATAAGTAAACTTACGCCTGATTCACGCTGATGTTCAGTAGAAATCAACACAATAGTGTAAAGCACTTATCCTTCAATTAGAAAAAAAAAAAAAAATTATGTATAAAGTGTCCTGACTATTAATGGTAGAACAGTTCTCACAACTTTTTAAGATGCTCTTCCCCAGTTATAATCCTCAAATTTGGCTTGAATGAAACTTTCCAGTTCTTTTTAGATCAATTGGTTAATTTTTCGTCAGGTGGATATCAGTAATTCCGTGATGACAACGATCCTATTTTCTAGCTGAGAAATTTAAGAGGATCAGATTTTTCTAAATTAGGATGACCAACCTGTCCAGGCTGGAGCACCGAGGTCCCACACTCCAGAAAGTTCCTCAAATCCCAGGCAACTGGGACCACTGGCTACCCTATATTGCAACCTTCCTGATTGTACAGAGGATCAGTTGCCATGTCCTCTTCCAGGGCATCTTCCTGATCCAGGCATCAAATTCATGTCTCTTACATTTCCTTCATTAGCAGGTGGGTTCTTCACCACTAGTGACACCTGGGAAGCCCTTAAACCACCATATGACCCAGCAATCCCACTCACGAGGCATATACCCTGAGAAAATCAATATTGAAAAAGACATATGTACCCCAATGTTCATTGCAGCACTATTTCCAATAATTAGGACTTGGAAGCAACTTACATGTCCATTGGCAGTTGAATGGATAAAGAAGTTGTGGTACATATGTACAATGGAATATTACTCATAAAAAGGAACGCATTTGAGTCAGTCCTAACAAGTCCTAATGAATCTTGTGCTATTATACAGAATGAAGTAAGTCAAAAAGAGAAAAACAAGTATCAT
Organism: Tragulus kanchil; assembly: GCA_022376925.1. NCBI lineage: Eukaryota > Metazoa > Chordata > Mammalia > Artiodactyla > Tragulidae > Tragulus > Tragulus kanchil. The sequence continues at coordinate 57,498,830 of JAIOJX010000029.1, read as the reverse complement.
ATATTAATGCATATATGTGGAATCTAAATAAATGGTACTAATAAACCTATGGGCAGAGCAGCAATGGAGACCTGCAGAACAGACTTATGGACTCAGCTGTGGCTGACGAGGAAGGAGAGGGTGGGATGTATAGGAAGAGCAACATGGAAACATACACTACAATATGTAAAATAACCAGTAGGAAGTTGCACTCTGCCTCCCTGTATGCTGTATGAACCTGTTAAACCAGGGCTGGGTAACAGCCTAGAAGGGTGGGATGGGGGAAAAGGTGGGCGGGATGTTCAAGTGGGAAGGCACATAAGTAAACTTACGCCTGATTCACGCTGATGTTCAGTAGAAATCAACACAATAGTGTAAAGCACTTATCCTTCAATTAGAAAAAAAAAAAAAAATTATGTATAAAGTGTCCTGACTATTAATGGTAGAACAGTTCTCACAACTTTTTAAGATGCTCTTCCCCAGTTATAATCCTCAAATTTGGCTTGAATGAAACTTTCCAGTTCTTTTTAGATCAATTGGTTAATTTTTCGTCAGGTGGATATCAGTAATTCCGTGATGACAACGATCCTATTTTCTAGCTGAGAAATTTAAGAGGATCAGATTTTTCTAAATTAGGATGACCAACCTGTCCAGGCTGGAGCACCGAGGTCCCACACTCCAGAAAGTTCCTCAAATCCCAGGCAACTGGGACCACTGGCTACCCTATAATTCTGGCAACCTTCCTGATTCTCTCTAGGCTTTCCTGGTGGATCAGCAATAAAAGAATCCACCTGTAATACAGGGAACTGGGTTTGGTCCCTGAGCAGGAGGAGGACATGACAACCCACTCCAGTATTCTTGTCTGGAGAATCCTATGAAAGGAGAAGCCTGGTGGGCTACAGTCCATAGGGTTGCAATGAGTAGGACAACTGAAACAATTGACCATGGCTCCTCTCCCCGGAAATCCAGCTTCCCTGGGGCTAATTCTGGCCCTTCTCCACAGGTGGTTTTCCCAGGAGAAGGTAGGCCTGACCCTCCTTGACCCCACCCAGTCAGGCAGCCTTTCCCAGCAGGGAAGGCACGCTGTTTTGAACCCCAGCCAAGGGCCTGGGTTCTTATTTCCACGTCAATGCCCTTTTCCTTTGTCTGGATTTCAGTGCTAGCTGCTAAATGTGTGCTCTTCTCTTTGCTTTGCTATCTGTCACCTCAAATGGTGAGGGTTAGACAAACATTTCCGTGAAGTGGTTCAAGGAAAATTATCCCTGCCCTAACAAGGCAGATCTGGATCTTCTCATCCTGAGGGCTAATGATAAAGAGAATGGACCTTGGCCTGTGAATCCAAATCCAGTGTCTATTGAGAGACTGAAAATGAATTCACTTGTCCTTAAAAGTGGGCAACAAATGAAATGGAGAAGGTTTTGCATCAGTTTACTTTTTAGCCCTTCACAAGCCTCGCTTTCATCCATTCTGACTGTCCAGGTCAGCGACCAGAGAGTGCCTCGCTTCACAGCTGGGCTCCGCATGGCTCTCCTAGATGAATGCAGGCCCGCACACTACCCCCTCTCCCTCCAAACAGCAGTCAGCATTCAAAACAGACAATTGGCTCTTTCAAAATCCACTGGAAGCTAGCATTCCTGTGCCTCCAGTGTGGAGCAAGAAGTTGGGGGTGGGTGGACGCTTCAGTCATTAAAACATCCATCACACAGTCTTTTGCTATAATGGGCATCTCCCAGGAATGTGAAGCAGTCCAAGCAAAGGGTGCAAACAAGCGCCAGTTCAGGATCCAGCAGTATCTCTAAAAACTCTTTAGCTCTTGCGCTCCACATCCTAGCTGAGTAAAAATGAAGTGTCCTATGAGTCCATATCCATGAGTCTGCCCTTCGGTGCTGACTAGGAATTTCCTCTGCCACCACGTAAGCATGGCTCTTTACTTAAAGATGCTGCATTACGTTAGGCAGACAGTCTGTCATTACTTAGTGGCCACAGAAAACAGCGGATGCAGTCCTGTTGTTTTTATTAGAGCGGTTGTCAGGACCTGTAATTCACACATCATTAACTGCTTCATTAAGACAGCGGTCTGTGGGTCCTAAACCTGCAGTAGTTTGAAGTCCATACAAGTACACACTCTGCTTGTCTGAGCTGGGGAGGCAGTCCCACCCCCTCCACCTCCCACCTGTGGGAGTGACTCAAGAAGTACTGTTTTCTAGGGGGAACCAAAAGCTTTTTTCTAACTCTGGAGCAGAAATGTGTAAAACATATTCACTTAAAACTGATTTGATTTAAGTTAAAAGCATTACTTTGCAATGAGCTGCGCAATCCCACATCATCCATCAAAACAAAGCCATCACAGGCAGCAATGTGTAGTTACTTAAGCATTTTCATACGCTTCATCGTCTTTTTACTGGAATAAAAAGACCATGAAACACACAGAAGGGAAAACATCCAAAAGTTTGTACATGGCCCATGACATTGGTATTTCCCTAACATGGATTTTTCTAGCATCGTTTATATAAACAACAGAGCCAAATACTGTTTTCTTTCATAACACATGTTTTCTCAGCAGCAGTCTGCAAATCTTGAAATGCAGTGTGGGGGCTCTGGTTTCCCAGTGAAATCATATGGTTGGTCTGCTTCCTCAGAATAAATGTTCCATATGGAACCAGCCCCGGGTCAAACTGGAAAATAGCTGAAGACCTCTTTGAGACAACACAGTCAAGGCATATAGACCAGTGTGTTTTCAAACTCAGCCTTGATGGTTTCCTCAGATCCTTTCCATTTGTTCCTATACAGTGGGCTTCCTCTGGAATTTTGTTTGAACAAAGGATTCTGTGACTAAAATAAGTTACAAACACAATAATTGAACCTTCTTAATTTTTTAACCTCATCAAAATGTTCCTGTCCTTCTTGCCGTTTTCCTGGAAGCTCTGCTAAATAACTGGCTAAATAAACTAGACTACTAATAGAGCTAAGACGCAAGGGGTCAAAACATAATGTGTTTATGTTTTCTGTATAGCATTTGCATTTTTACTGAGGTTTCCAACTTCCTAAACAAAAGGAGTTAAGTACAAACGTCAGGCTCATTAGCTCATGACAGGGTTAGTTGGCAGGACATTCTTGCCATAGGGAAAGGGCAAGGGAGAGGCCTTCCTGGTGTTTAAAACTGTACCAACTTAGCAGTTTCTTAAGCAATAATTCTTCAAGTGAGTTGCCTAGACCAGGCACACCAGCATCACTTGGCAATCTGCTAAAAATGCAAATTCTCAGGCCCTACCCCAGACCCATTGCATCAGAAATTCTGAGGCAGGGGCCCAGGGATGTGTGTTTTAACCAGGCCCGTGGGTGATTTTCATGCATGCACAAGGTTGAGAACCACCTGCCTAGGCTAGTGCTGTAAGTTGGATTTTCCCAAAGCAGACCCTGAGAGGAAGATTCTTTTGAGGGTGATATTAAAATCATGCTCTCAGGAGAGACTCTCAAGCAAGGGTGGAGCAAGATAAGGAAGCAGAAGAAGCCAGTCATGCAGGTGGGCTCAGGGACAGTGTTGTTTTGACCAGATTCACAAGAAAATGACCCTGGAGCACAAGCTATACAATAGCTATACCCCCTTAAGGTAAGGAACCAAACGTCATTTTATCTTTTCTTTAGTCACTGATTGTGGGGAGAAGGGATGCCACCCATCAGTTGAGGGTAGTTCTCTGGGGAAGGGGGAGCTGGTTGTTGTGATGCCCAAGGACAAAAGAACAAGGCAAAAGGGGAGGGTCTTGGACTGTAAGAAGAGATAAACAGGACCCTTATTGTTCTTGCTCCCTTAGGCTGTAGTACACCACCCAACTGTTAAGACCCCTATGCCACTCCTTGGAACCTACTGACTTTCCCTCATGCTGTAGTCATCACTCTGCCCCACTCAATAGATCATCCAATCAGGAATGATCCTTAAGACCCCTATGCCACTCCTTAGACTCTGGCTATAAAATGGATCAAAGACTCCTGCTTAGGGTCGGCACTCCCTTGAGCTGGCCTGCTGTTCTCACAGCGTCTCCCACTTTCTCCCTTAAGCTGGCCCGCTGTACTGGCAGTGACTCTCCCTTTCCCTACTCTCATAAACTCTCCTCTCCTCTCACTTTGCCTTGTGTCTGGAAATTCTTTTCCAACCCACACACAGACCTCGATAGTTGTCTTTGGTAGCTAACAGTCACCATGGTTGGGGAGTGGGATCCGGGCAATACACCAACACTGACCACCACTATGATCGCACTACCCCTACCATTACTACTAGTACTACCACCACAGAGGAGGTGACAACAGAGGACAAGATGGTTGGATGGCATCACCAACTCCATGGACATGAGCTTGAGCAAGCTCCAGGGGATACGAAGGACAGGGAAGCCTGGCATGCTACAGTCCATGGGGTCGCAAAGAGCTGGACATGACTGAGTGACTAAACTGAACTGAACTGTTACCACGATCACCACCACCAATGTATAAAGTCAGCTTCCTCAAGAGACAAGCTAGTAGAGGAAGATTCTTTTGAGGGTGATATTAAAATCATGCTCTCAGGAGAGACTCTCAAGCAAGGGTGGAGCAAGATAAGGAAGCAGAAGAAGCCAGTCATGCAGGTGGGCTCAGGGACAGTGTTGTTTTGACCAGATTCACAAGAAAATGACCCTGGAGCACAAGCTATACAATAGCTATACCCCCTTAAGGTAAGGAACCAAACGTCATTTTATCTTTTCTTTAGTCACTGATTGTGGGGAGAAGGGATGCCACCCATCAGTTGAGGGTAGTTCTCTGGGGAAGGGGGAGCTGGTTGTTGTGATGCCCAAGGACAAAAGAACAAGGCAAAAGGGGAGGGTCTTGGACTGTAAGAAGAGATAAACAGGACCCTTATTGTTCTTGCTCCCTTAGGCTGTAGTACACCACCCAACTGTTAAGACCCCTATGCCACTCCTTGGAACCTACTGACTTTCCCTCATGCTGTAGTCATCACTCTGCCCCACTCAATAGATCATCCAATCAGGAATGATCCTTAAGACCCCTATGCCACTCCTTAGACTCTGGCTATAAAATGGATCAAAGACTCCTGCTTAGGGTCGGCACTCCCTTGAGCTGGCCTGCTGTTCTCACAGCGTCTCCCACTTTCTCCCTTAAGCTGGCCCGCTGTACTGGCAGTGACTCTCCCTTTCCCTACTCTCATAAACTCTCCTCTCCTCTCACTTTGCCTTGTGTCTGGAAATTCTTTTCCAACCCACACACAGACCTCGATAGTTGTCTTTGGTAGCTAACAGTCACCATGGTTGGGGAGTGGGATCCGGGCAATACACCAACACTGACCACCACTATGATCGCACTACCCCTACCATTACTACTAGTACTACCACCACAGAGGAGGTGACAACAGAGGACAAGATGGTTGGATGGCATCACCAACTCCATGGACATGAGCTTGAGCAAGCTCCAGGGGATACGAAGGACAGGGAAGCCTGGCATGCTACAGTCCATGGGGTCGCAAAGAGCTGGACATGACTGAGTGACTAAACTGAACTGAACTGTTACCACGATCACCACCACCAATGTATAAAGTCAGCTTCCTCAAGAGACAAGCTTTATGACTCTTACCACGGATCACAGATAAGAATTCATCTACTCACTAGGGACCCTCCTATGGAGAAGGAAATGGCAGTCCATTCTAGTATGCTTGCCTGGAGAATCCCATGGACAGAGGAGCCTGGTGGGCTACAGTCCACGGAATCGCAAAGAATCAGACACGACTGAGCAAGTAACACACACTCAGTACCCAAGACAATATCAAGTGTGCAAATACAAAGCAGGAAGTATCTCTGACTCCAGTCCAGCCCTGAAGAGCCACTAGAAATCTCATCCACTTCAGTCATCCTCGAGTGAGAGGGCTCCTGGAGTCAAGCTGGTTAGACCATGAAGGCAGACACCTCTCACATGTGTCAGAGGACCACTGGTTCTGTACAATGTAGCTCTGGGTGTCTCACATCCATTTTTCCTTTTGTAGAGCTGAGTACCCTCATTGCCCTTGGAAGACTTACTTCTTCCCTGTTTTGTGTGCGTCTTGGTGAAGTTGCAGACCACTGGGCTTGTTCCGCTAGATAAGGTGTGGGCATGCGGCCCAGTCTGTGCTGACTGGTTAGACTGTCACTGGATCAGAGGGACGCGACTGTCTTCAGAGCACATCCTTAGCAGTGACTGCATCTTAAAGAAACCCCTTCTCAGTCCCTGCTATCAAGATCCCTACAGGGCATTCCTAAGTGAGATTATTTTTAATTCTTTTAGATCTTTCTAGCTCCATATTCTCCCAATAAATTCTCTTTTGCTTAAGTGATTCAGTGTTGGTTTTTGTTGCTTGGAACCAAAGAAGCCTGACTAACACTTGCTCTCAAATTCGCTGTATTTTGAAGGCCCATTTAAAAATAAACTGTTTTGGTTTCTTTGCACGGTTATTAAATCTTGGTCCTGTTTTTCTGAACAGCAAACCATTCTGAAAACTGGAAATTTACCTCTTTATTAAATTCACACATTCTGTGGGTCAGAACATAGCAGGGGTGGTTTGCCTCTGGTCCAGAAGGTCTGGAAGCTCAGCTCAGAAGACTCAAATGCTTGAGGGGGCTGGGCTAGGTGTGGTAGACAGGTGCCACTCAATGGCTGGAAGCTGGAAGCATCCAGAGGTCTCTTACGTGTCAGGTGTCTGAACTTTGGTGACTCAGAGGCTTACTTTAGTGGGGCTATCAACTTGAGCACCTACATGTAGCTTTTCCATGTAGCCTGGGCTTCCTCACAGCATAGTGGCCTTAAGGCATTTGAACTTTTGAAACTGTGTCTCAGAGCTCCAAAGCAAATATGGCAGCAAAATGGAAACTGATTGCTAAAAGCCAACTTTATAAACCCAGTCCCATTTCAAAGCAATTTCTACCATTTTGTTATTAGCATAGACTTGTATTTAAAATTGGAGTATGTACGTGTGGCATTATTCTTCATACTAATACTATTTAGGATCACATGGATTTATGTGCCCCTTTGCAATGACTTCTACTTCCCTACTGGACCCCTGGAGGCAAGTGGCTCTGAGATCGTAAGCTATCCCGGCTATTGCCCTTGGAAGACTTACTTCTTCCCTGTTTTGTGTGCGTCTTGGTGAAGTTGCAGACCACTGGGCTTGTTCCGCTAGATAAGGTGTGGGCATGCGGCCCAGTCTGTGCTGACTGGTTAGACTGTCACTGGATCAGAGGGACGCGACTGTCTTCAGAGCACATCCTTAGCAGTGACTGCATCTTAAAGAAACCCCTTCTCAGTCCCTGCTATCAAGATCCCTACAGGGCATTCCTAAGTGAGATTATTTTTAATTCTTTTAGATCTTTCTAGCTCCATATTCTCCCAATAAATTCTCTTTTGCTTAAGTGATTCAGTGTTGGTTTTTGTTGCTTGGAACCAAAGAAGCCTGACTAACACTTGCTCTCAAATTCGCTGTATTTTGAAGGCCCATTTAAAAATAAACTGTTTTGGTTTCTTTGCACGGTTATTAAATCTTGGTCCTGTTTTTCTGAACAGCAAACCATTCTGAAAACTGGAAATTTACCTCTTTATTAAATTCACACATTCTGTGGGTCAGAACATAGCAGGGGTGGTTTGCCTCTGGTCCAGAAGGTCTGGAAGCTCAGCTCAGAAGACTCAAATGCTTGAGGGGGCTGGGCTAGGTGTGGTAGACAGGTGCCACTCAATGGCTGGAAGCTGGAAGCATCCAGAGGTCTCTTACGTGTCAGGTGTCTGAACTTTGGTGACTCAGAGGCTTACTTTAGTGGGGCTATCAACTTGAGCACCTACATGTAGCTTTTCCATGTAGCCTGGGCTTCCTCACAGCATAGTGGCCTTAAGGCATTTGAACTTTTGAAACTGTGTCTCAGAGCTCCAAAGCAAATATGGCAGCAAAATGGAAACTGATTGCTAAAAGCCAACTTTATAAACCCAGTCCCATTTCAAAGCAATTTCTACCATTTTGTTATTAGCATAGACTTGTATTTAAAATTGGAGTATGTACGTGTGGCATTATTCTTCATACTAATACTATTTAGGATCACATGGATTTATGGGCCCCTTTGCAATGACTTCTACTTCCCCTACTGGACCCCTGGAGGCAAGTGGCTCTGAGATCAAGAATAACTGCTACGGGCGTCCCTGGTAGCTCAGTGGTAAAGAGTTCGCCTGCCAATGCAGGAGACACGAGTTCAATCCCTGATCTTGGAAGATCCCACATGCCACGGAGCAACTAAGTCTGTGGAGCAACTAAGTCTATGGAGCAACTAAGCCACAACTAACGTGCCCATGCTTTAGAGCCTTGGAGCCACAACTATAGAGCCCTTGTGCTTCAACTACTGAAACCCACGTGCCTTACAGTCAGACTTCCACAACAAGAAAAGCCACCGCAACAAGAAGCCTGTTCACCTCAGCTAGAGAGTAGCCCCCACTCCCTGTAACTAGAGAAGAGCGTGCAGTAGCAGTGAAAACCCAGAATAGTTAAAAATAAATAAATAAAACTATATATATATAAAAGAATAACTGCTATAAAGGCTTTATTTACCCTTGGGATCTTTTAAATAAGAAATGTGCTAAAATTTGGATGCCCCTGTCCATAGCTCCAGTGTTGCAAGCTATAGTGACTACACCAGAAAGCAGAGTTTGTAATCACCATTCTCCTGTTATGCCTTCTTGCTTCCCACTGAAGCACAAGCTTCTATCCCAGTGGGGCACGCAAGCCCTGGCTCTTCTCTGCCAAACAGAATTGTACATGGCAAAAAATAAAAGGCTGTTTCTGTAATTACGATAATGAGATTGACTTTCATCGTGAATGAAATTTGAATTTAATGCGTCTGAGGTGAAGAAAACCCAATCAGATAAATTAGAATCCACGTTGGAATTATTTTTATGAATGACCTTCCAGCTTTCAGAAATACGTTTGACATTAACCCCAATACCTCTCTCACAGTTCAATCTTCTCCTGAGATCAAATCTGACGGAAATTGCTAGAGTTGAGGTTGAGCCTTCTGGGTGGTTTTTTTCTTCATTCCCATTTCAAAGCAATTTCTACCATTTTGTTATTAGCATAGACTTGTATTTAAAATTGGAGTATGTACGTGTGGCATTATTCTTCATACTAATACTATTTAGGATCACATGGATTTATGGGCCCCTTTGCAATGACTTCTACTTCCCCTACTGGACCCCTGGAGGCAAGTGGCTCTGAGATCAAGAATAACTGCTACGGGCGTCCCTGGTAGCTCAGTGGTAAAGAGTTCGCCTGCCAATGCAGGAGACACGAGTTCAATCCCTGATCTTGGAAGATCCCACATGCCACGGAGCAACTAAGTCTGTGGAGCAACTAAGTCTATGGAGCAACTAAGCCACAACTAACGTGCCCATGCTTTAGAGCCTTGGAGCCACAACTATAGAGCCCTTGTGCTTCAACTACTGAAACCCACGTGCCTTACAGTCAGACTTCCACAACAAGAAAAGCCACCGCAACAAGAAGCCTGTTCACCTCAGCTAGAGAGTAGCCCCCACTCCCTGTAACTAGAGAAGAGCGTGCAGTAGCAGTGAAAACCCAGAATAGTTAAAAATAAATAAATAAAACTATATATATATAAAAAGAATAACTGCTATAAAGGCTTTATTTACCCTTGGGATCTTTTAAATAAGAAATGTGCTAAAATTTGGATGCCCCTGTCCATAGCTCCAGTGTTGCAAGCTATAGTGACTACACCAGAAAGCAGAGTTTGTAATCACCATTCTCCTGTTATGCCTTCTTGCTTCCCACTGAAGCACAAGCTTCTATCCCAGTGGGGCACGCAAGCCCTGGCTCTTCTCTGCCAAACAGAATTGTACATGGCAAAAAAAAAAAAAAGGCTGTTTCTGTAATTACGATAATGAGATTGACTTTCATCGTGAATGAAATTTGAATTTAATGCGTCTGAGGTGAAGAAAACCCAATCAGATAAATTAGAATCCACGTTGGAATTATTTTTATGAATGACCTTCCAGCTTTCAGAAATACGTTTGACATTAACCCCAATACCTCTCTCACAGTTCAATCTTCTCCTGAGATCAAATCTGACGGAAATTGCTAGAGTTGAGGTTGAGCCTTCTGGGTGGTTTACTTCATTCCTCTGACATTTTCCCACCCTTCTACTTCTCACTGCCTTTTAGGTTTTCATCTTTGAATTGGGCTGGTTTGGAGACACTCACCTTTTACCCAGAGACCAAAAAAAATCTATAGGAACAATTCTTGGTCACACTTCTTCAGCTTTTGCCTTGTCACTTTACAGTCACTCTAGCCTAGAAGGAGACATAGGGAAAACTCTATAAAATGTTTTATGGGGCTGCACACACAAAAAATGTTAAATAAATGGATGATGTTGTATTGTACACTTTGATATTAACCTAAGAGTGCCAGGAAGTGTTTAATTGATTGATGATGTGTTCAAGATCCATTTGAATTGTGCTAAGCTCATTCATTTTAGTTTTGCTGACAATCTGAACACCATATTTGTTAGCATAAAGTCAATCTCTGGCTAAATGTACTGTCAGCAGTGATACTGTACAGTCTTCAGAGGCAAGATGCAAAACCTTCTATCAATAATTTTAAAAGTAAATAAAGCCAAATTAAAAAAAAAAAAAATTGAAAGCTTTTGCCTTCAGCTTCTACTGGCAAGTGCAGATGCCTGACACAGCTATCTATCTCTCTTCATCACTGTGCGGCTGTTCAATGTTATCATCGTCTCTGGGGGAACCATAACTGAGTATTTCTTTTAAAGTCTTTTAGCTAGGTCTGATCTCTCATGTGACTACACCAGAAAGCAGAGTTTGTAATCACCATTCTCCTGTTATGCCTTCTTGCTTCCCACTGAAGCACAAGCTTCTATCCCAGTGGGGCACGCAAGCCCTGGCTCTTCTCTGCCAAACAGAATTGTACATGGCAAAAAAAAATAGGCTATTTGTGTAATTACGATAATGAGATTGACTTTCATCGTGAATGAAATTTGAATTTAATGCGTCTGAGGTGAAGAAAACCCAATCAGATAAATTAGAATCCACGTTGGAATTATTTTTATGAATGACCTTCCAGCTTTCAGAAATACGTTTGACATTAACCCCAATACCTCTCTCACAGTTCAATCTTCTCCTGAGATCAAATCTGACGGAAATTGCTAGAGTTGAGGTTGAGCCTTCTGGGTGGTTTACTTCATTCCTCTGACATTTTCCCACCCTTCTACTTCTCACTGCCTTTTAGGTTTTCATCTTTGAATTGGGCTGGTTTGGAGACACTCACCTTTTACCCAGAGACCAAAAAAAATCTATAGGAACAATTCTTGGTCACACTTCTTCAGCTTTTGCCTTGTCACTTTACAGTCACTCTAGCCTAGAAGGAGACATAGGGAAAACTCTATAAAATGTTTTATGGGGCTGCACACACAAAAAATGTTAAATAAATGGATGATGTTGTATTGTACACTTTGATATTAACCTAAGAGTGCCAGGAAGTGTTTAATTGATTGATGATGTGTTCAAGATCCATTTGAATTGTGCTAAGCTCATTCATTTTAGTTTTGCTGACAATCTGAACACCATATTTGTTAGCATAAAGTCAATCTCTGGCTAAATGTACTGTCAGCAGTGATACTGTACAGTCTTCAGAGGCAAGATGCAAAACCTTCTATCAATAATTTTAAAAGTAAATAAAGCCAAATTAAAAAAAAAAAAAATTGAAAGCTTTTGCCTTCAGCTTCTACTGGCAAGTGCAGATGCCTGACACAGCTATCTATCTCTCTTCATCACTGTGCGGCTGTTCAATGTTATCATCGTCTCTGGGGGAACCATAACTGAGTATTTCTTTTAAAGTCTAGTGATTTCTTAGCAGGGTGTGGGGGAGGGTTCTAATCAGGAAACAAAAAATCTCTTGTGACAATAAAATCCAGATAATGACTTCACTTTGACTCTTTTATATATAGGTCACAAATTACGACATAGCCTAGCTATACTTCATCAAAATATGCAGGCTACAAAATTGCAACTGGTGCAAAGATATCATTAACCTTCATTTACAAACAATGACTGTGTTGCCTTCTCCCTAAATCACCTCAAGTCATTCTATTTTATTTTCATGAGTTGGCCTTTCGTCTTCCACTGATCCATTTCTGCTGTGCAAAGCCTGACAAGAGGAGATTACTGAAGTTCTCCTTATTTTTCTTTTAAAGAACCTCCTGGATGATTACTGTATTCGCTCATCATTATACGGAGTATGAGAACACTCTTAATATTTGCCTCTCTGAGGGCCTCATAAAAAGAAATTGAGCTACTCTCCAACCTTCTACTTGCCCCCTAAACTCCACCATCGCTACCACAGACATACAATCTTATACTGTCCTCAGTCTTAACCTAGAAATGTCATTCCAAGAAGGAAGAAATTTAATTGAGCCTAGTGACATTTGTTATGGGGCTCTTTGCTTAGGAGTAGCATTCAGGGAACATGTTAGCTATGAGTATAGGAAATATGATTTGATATCCCTAAATACCAGCTAGCAGCTCTGGGTTTCATTCCTGCTGTTTTGATACTTGGTTATGTTGATCTTGAAGTATGTTTCAAGTTGCTCAGCAACTGCACAAAAATCAAGGAAGTACTCCAGAACTATGTAGAATAGCATGGTAGAGGTGATCTCAGTTCAGGATGCACATTTCAAAAAGATTGATATATTTTGATACTTTAAAGATGTATTCTTTCAGCAGGGCTCTGGGAGAACCATATACTGAGAAATGACTTCATTCTTACAGAGGCAAGATGCAAAACCTTCTATCAATAATTTTAAAAGTAAATAAAGCCAAATTAAAAAAAAATTGAAAGCTTTTGCCTTCAGCTTCTACTGGCAAGTGCAGATGCCTGACACAGCTATCTATCTCTCTTCATCACTGTGCGGCTGTTCAATGTTATCATCGTCTCTGGGGGAACCATAACTGAGTATTTCTTTTAAAGTCTAGTGATTTCTTAGCAGGGTGTGGGGGAGGGTTCTAATCAGGAAACAAAAAATCTCTTGTGACAATAAAATCCAGATAATGACTTCACTTTGACTCTTTTATATATAGGTCACAAATTACGACATAGCCTAGCTATACTTCATCAAAATATGCAGGCTACAAAATTGCAACTGGTGCAAAGATATCATTAACCTTCATTTACAAACAATGACTGTGTTGCCTTCTCCCTAAATCACCTCAAGTCATTCTATTTTATTTTCATGAGTTGGCCTTTCGTCTTCCACTGATCCATTTCTGCTGTGCAAAGCCTGACAAGAGGAGATTACTGAAGTTCTCCTTATTTTTCTTTTAAAGAACCTCCTGGATGATTACTGTATTCGCTCATCATTATACGGAGTATGAGAACACTCTTAATATTTGCCTCTCTGAGGGCCTCATAAAAAGAAATTGAGCTACTCTCCAACCTTCTACTTGCCCCCTAAACTCCACCATCGCTACCACAGACATACAATCTTATACTGTCCTCAGTCTTAACCTAGAAATGTCATTCCAAGAAGGAAGAAATTTAATTGAGCCTAGTGACATTTGTTATGGGGCTCTTTGCTTAGGAGTAGCATTCAGGGAACATGTTAGCTATGAGTATAGGAAATATGATTTGATATCCCTAAATACCAGCTAGCAGCTCTGGGTTTCATTCCTGCTGTTTTGATACTTGGTTATGTTGATCTTGAAGTATGTTTCAAGTTGCTCAGCAACTGCACAAAAAAAATCAAGGAAGTACTCCAGAACTATGTAGAATAGCATGGTAGAGGTGATCTCAGTTCAGGATGCACATTTCAAAAAAGATTGATATATTTTGATACTTTAAAGATGTATTCTTTCAGCAGGGCTATTTTTGGGAATGGGTTATCCCTGGTGGTTCAGTGGTAAAGAATCCGCCTGCCAGTGGAGGAGACTCAGGTGCGATCCCTGGATCAGTATGATCCCCTGGAGAAGGAAACAGTAGCCCACTCCAGTACTCCTGCCTAGGAAATTTCATGGACGGACAAGCCTGGCAGGCTACAGTCCATGGGATCACAAAAGAATAGGACACGACTTAGCAACTAAACAACAAAGACAAGGGTTATTTTTATAGCGGATGTAATATAAGTTTTTGTTGTCACAGAAACTATAAGAAACACAGTAAGCAGAAAAATAGGAATACTTAATATCACTTTCCTATGTGTTTTGCTCCCTAATAAGTGCACTGTTTGGCATCTTTACATTTGAAGCTTATTATTTTTTTAAACAGAATTTTTTAATATAATTTTGACCTCTTTTATTGGTCCTTCATTTATTTATTTTCATCCATCTTTATTCTTTGGCCTGTGTGGGCCTCCCATTGCAGTGGGAGGCCTCTCGTTAACTGAGCACCGACTCTGGGGCACATGCGCTCCAGAGTGCTGGCTCATAATTGGACACACAGGTCCAGCTGCTCTGTGACATGTGGGATCTTCCCGGGCCAGGGATCAAACTGGTGCCCCTTGCACTGTAAGGAGGACTCTCTACCCACTGGACCACCAGGGAAACCCCATCACAATCTTAATGTGTGCAATCCCCTGGCGGTCCAGTGGGTAAGGACACCGCCTTGCAGTGAAAGGGGTGCCGGTTTGATCCCTGGCCTGGGAAGATCCCACGTGCCGTGGAGCGGCTGGACCAATGTGTCCAATTACCGAGCCAGAGCTCTGGAGTGCATGCGCCCAAAGCCAGTGCTCTACGACAACAGAGGCCACTGCAATGGGAGGCCCACAGGAGCCAAAGAACAAAGATGGATGAAAATGGAGAAATGAAAGACCAATAGAAGTGGCCCGCCCGCTCCCCTCCCTCCCCAACCCGACCCCCACCCAAAAATAAATAAATAAATAAATCTTTAAAAAAAAAAAATGAGTTCTTCAGAAGAAGTTCTTGACTGAATGGATCCTGATTCTGACAGTTTTGAGACTAGATGACACTTAAATATTTTCCTATTTCTTTGCCTTCTTTATCTAGTTCTTTTCAAATCCTTCTTTAAAACTTAGCAAGGACAACCTTGTGTAGAATGGGTCTAGCAATATTTTCAACCAAATAAATACAAAGCAGTGCAAACAACTTTAGAAAATGCTCATTAAATAATGTTATTCAGTGATGTCACAATACAAAACTATTTGCCGACAAGTCTGTTCATTTGAAAACCAGTCCAATTTTCTATCCCCATCAGTCCAATTGTTACTTCCCCATCAAACCTGGAGAAACAGCTCAGAGATTTGCTTGCTGAAGGGTCATCAATGACTAGCCCAGATTGGAATCTGAGCTAAGGGAGTCAATTTATTCTCTCTCTCACTGGACTATTTCTTCCATTTTCTCTCCAAATTCTTTCAAATTTTACGTATCTTTTTATATGCAAATATAATTCTATACATTTTGACAAATGCATAAAGCCATGTTGCCCTACCTTAATCAGGATATGGAACATTCTGAGCAACCCTGTGCTCAGCTGCTCAGTTGTGTCCAATTCTGTGCAACCCCATGGAATGCAGCCCACCAGGCTCCTCGCGCCTGTGGAATTTTTCAGGCAAGAGTGGGTTGCCATTTTTCTCCTTCAGCAGACCGTCTCTACCCAGAGGACAAAGTGCATCTCTTGTGTCTCCTACACTGGCAGGCAGATTTTTCTCCACGAGCACCATTCATCATCCCCACTGACCTTAAAAAAATTCTCTCACACTACCTCTTGGTAGCCAAACAATGTCACTCCCAACTGCAGGTATGGTGCCACCTGGTCCAGACAGTGGCTAAAAGCACTGTTTCTCAATATGTAAGGCTCATCTTCGTGAAGGTGTGTAAGATGAAATAGTTCATGTACACAGCATTAGGTAAGAGTAACTCAGAGTGATCATGATTCTATTTTCAATTCTTTCTCGGTCCTTCCAAAGAAATTAATGAAAATAATTTTACTTTGGCACCAGAATAGCTTTCTCATGTCCTTAATGCTGACATCTCTTTTTTAGGAAAAAGAGATCAGGCTTCAAGCTCAGATCCTTTTAAGCCTTGAGAGTCTAAAGACTCTTTGTCTTCACAGCTTTTGTGTTGAGTATTCTATTTTTGACATGTGATGTCCTGTTTCCTTTTATTATAACAGATTTGGCTAAATAAAAAGGTAAGTGGGCTGGTTTTAGGCTTTTGTTTTGTTTTTTTTTTTTGAAAGTTGGATCCACAAATGACTCAAGTGTGGGGAACTCTGCTCTAAAAGCCATTCTGGCTAAAATTCTTTCTCTCTAAACCCAGGTAAGTGCCTTGAGCCTACAGTTTTGAACACAATCAATGGCTCAACGGTGAGCAAATTAGCTCTATTCCTCTGGGGAGACAGAGACCAGAAAGGTCTGGACACTGAGCCTGAACACCTGAGTTTCACAATTGCACGGTGCACCATGAATCACCTCCAATACCAAGGCAAGCTTCCCATGCCTGTGCCTCAAGACTGCCTCTCTGCAGCTTGCCTCATATTTCTCTGATTTCTCCCAAGAAAAGATACTCAGTGGAAGCGGCAAGTCATACGACTCATTCTAGACCCAACAGCATGTCAGAATTTGGACCTCACTTTTCCTAAACATGATCCAACATATCCAAGCCCATCATTTCTATTTATCTTTGAGCCATGTAGAAAACAGAGATGACGGCTACAGTTTGCTCTTAAATGTTAGCAGAAAACTAATCTAAATTCCTGATCTTTGGATTCTAGGAGGAAAAAAACAGGGAAATTATATGATGCACTGCCAAGAATGTATCTAAGAAATAATTATACTGAAATTCCCTTGTTATCTGTTAATTGCCAGGCACTCTATCAGCATGGGGATAAGCAAGTGACCCTGATCGTTCCATTGTTAGGTGCTAAGGGATAAGATAAAACAATATTGTGGGGAGAAGTGGGTTCTTATTTTTTTGTGATAAATCAAATAGTACATTGGATAAGTCCTGTTATTACCTGTTAAGGATCCAGGAGAGACTGATGGTTGAAGGCAGAATTCTGAGACTTTTTCTAAACAGAACTGGTAGGAGAAAAAAAAATCACAGATACAGAGCGAATGATCATTCCAAATCTTACTAATGACATGTATCTATTAACAGAATCTTATAGGCTAATTGTTGCTGGGTCAAGATTAAATCTTCACAGCTTTTGTGTTGAGTATTCTATTTTTGACATGTGATGTCCTGTTTCCTTTTATTATAACAGATTTGGCTAAATAAAAAGGTAAGTGGGCTGGTTTTAGGCTTTTGTTTTGTTTTTTTTTTTTGAAAGTTGGATCCACAAATGACTCAAGTGTGGGGAACTCTGCTCTAAAAGCCATTCTGGCTAAAATTCTTTCTCTCTAAACCCAGGTAAGTGCCTTGAGCCTACAGTTTTGAACACAATCAATGGCTCAACGGTGAGCAAATTAGCTCTATTCCTCTGGGGAGACAGAGACCAGAAAGGTCTGGACACTGAGCCTGAACACCTGAGTTTCACAATTGCACGGTGCACCATGAATCACCTCCAATACCAAGGCAAGCTTCCCATGCCTGTGCCTCAAGACTGCCTCTCTGCAGCTTGCCTCATATTTCTCTGATTTCTCCCAAGAAAAGATACTCAGTGGAAGCGGCAAGTCATACGACTCATTCTAGACCCAACAGCATGTCAGAATTTGGACCTCACTTTTCCTAAACATGATCCAACATATCCAAGCCCATCATTTCTATTTATCTTTGAGCCATGTAGAAAACAGAGATGACGGCTACAGTTTGCTCTTAAATGTTAGCAGAAAACTAATCTAAATTCCTGATCTTTGGATTCTAGGAAGAAAAAACAGGAAATTATATGATGCACTGCCAAGAATGTATCTAAGAAATAATTATACTGAAATTCCCTTGTTATCTGTTAATTGCCAGGCACTCTATCAGCATGGGGATAAGCAAGTGACCCTGATCGTTCCATTGTTAGGTGCTAAGGGATAAGATAAAACAATATTGTGGGGAGAAGTGGGTTCTTATTTTTTTGTGATAAATCAAATAGTACATTGGATAAGTCCTGTTATTACCTGTTAAGGATCCAGGAGAGACTGATGGTTGAAGGCAGAATTCTGAGACTTTTTCTAAACAGAACTGGTAGGAGAAAAAAAAATCACAGATACAGAGCGAATGATCATTCCAAATCTTACTAATGACATACACAAGAGACTATGGCTAGGTTAGGAAGCAAATGAAGAGAATTATGGCAAGAATGCTATGAATGAAATCATCCAGGCTAATTGTTGCTGGGTCAAGATTATCAGAGTTGGGACTTCCCTGACAGTCCACTGGTAGAGGGCCCGGATTTGATCCTTGGTCACAGAACTAGACCCCACTGTGCTGCAAGTGAAACTCAGAACAGTCAAATAGATAAACATTTTTTAAAAAGATTACAGGAGCTAAGCCACAATACCATAAATCACTTAACCACACTGGAAATTACTTACTATATTTTTGATTACCAAATACCTATGTTCAGATGTATCAAAACTGGTACAGACAATTCTTCAAACTGATCTCTTAGACTTTACATTAATGGAAAATGCTAGATGTTTTCTAAGAATAAGGCCAGTAGGGCTTCCCTGGTAGCTCAGTGGTAAAGAGTTTGCCTGCCAATGCAGGAGACACAGTCCCTGATCCAGGAAGATTCCACAGGCTGTGAAGCAACTAGGCCCTTGAGCCACAACTATTCAGACTGTGCTCTAGAGTCTCGGAGCCGCAACTGTTGAGCCTGTGTGCTGCAACTACTGAAGCCCATGTGCCCTAGAGCCTGAGTTACACAACAAGAGAAGTCACTGCAACAAGAAGTCTGCTCACCTCAACTAGAGAGTAGCTCCCACTCCCTGCAACTAGAGAAGAGTCTGTGGCAGCAGTGAAACCCAGAATAGCCAAAAATAAGTAAGTAAATAAATGGAATGAAAAAAAAAAAAAAAAAAAAAGAGCTGTCCTTTAAAAATAAAGAAGAGGAAGGCCAGTAGAACCCATGGTCAGAATGCTATCTGGTGTCCCCAAGTCCTGCCAGGTAACACCATTGACATCAACAAAACAGACAAAGCAGAATTGGATTGCCACTGACTGTTTCAACATTTTGCACTTTATATTTTCCATAAAAATTGCGTACTTACAACTTTTGAAAAATATATGCACATGCCCTATGTGAATATGTTAGGAATCAATCAAAATCTTATTTATTCAAAACAAGGCAATGGAAATCTCCTTTGTTATATACAGCTGCACTGAAATAAATTCTAAATTCAGACTGCACTCAAATATCACCCATATTATAAAATAAAGTACTTATTAACAGTAATAAATATAATAGAGTTTAGTTCTCAGTTGCTTATATAACAAATACATGCCAAAAGTCATGCCTTATATTTTGAAGTTCCTCTTCAGTGTTTCACACTCCCAAAATTTGATTCAGTAAATGCTACTTGATTAGAGAGAGCTAGATTTTCCTAAAATTTGTGATAAAAGAATTTTTCATTAGTATTTATGGCAAACTATGCAATCAAGCAGCAGACATAGATATATGTTCATACCAATGATTATAACCAACCCAAACTAAGTCTCGGTCTTTTTAAATACATTTGAAGACACGGTCAAAGCCTTATCGATGTGTTCGAATTTCACAATTGTTGATTTCACAGCTAGAAGTTACCTTGAAGTTCACAGTGCCTGAGAAAGTTGAAATCCAACTGAGTTGGCTGTACATTCGAACATCCGAGTCAGCGTGCTCCATACCAGCTAACTGACTTGGAGCGGTGTTCTCTGCTTTTCTGAGATGTGGTAGGAAACAGCACCCACCTGGGCGGGCTCTTTGGAGAAGAACGTGAGCGAAGTGGGCGGAGTCCACAGCGGCGGGCACACAGGGAGCTGGATAAGCGTGGGCGGCCTTCATCAGTTTCATTAACAACAGCTGCGTAGCCCTAGGGGGAAAATGAGGACCTTGACCAAGACCAAATAGCTAGCAGGTGAGAGAGCTGGGGCAGGACTCAGGTCTCCTGAATGTTCATCCCATGCGTTTTGCTACTTAACCACAGCTGCCCCGAAACGTTTCATCCAGTTAAAAACCAGGTTTTGTAAGAGATGGATGAAGGTGGTCATTCCCGCAGCTTCCGCTCAGTGAAGCCTCAGAACCGCGCGTGATATCCCACTTTAAAAAGACAAAGCAGAATTGGATTGCCACTGACTGTTTCAACATTTTGCACTTTATATTTTCCATAAAAATTGCGTACTTACAACTTTTGAAAAATATATGCACATGCCCTATGTGAATATGTTAGGAATCAATCAAAATCTTATTTATTCAAAACAAGGCAATGGAAATCTCCTTTGTTATATACAGCTGCACTGAAATAAATTCTAAATTCAGACTGCACTCAAATATCACCCATATTATAAAATAAAGTACTTATTAACAGTAATAAATATAATAGAGTTTAGTTCTCAGTTGCTTATATAACAAATACATGCCAAAAGTCATGCCTTATATTTTGAAGTTCCTCTTCAGTGTTTCACACTCCCAAAATTTGATTCAGTAAATGCTACTTGATTAGAGAGAGCTAGATTTTCCTAAAATTTGTGATAAAAGAATTTTTCATTAGTATTTATGGCAAACTATGCAATCAAGCAGCAGACATAGATATATGTTCATACCAATGATTATAACCAACCCAAACTAAGTCTCGGTCTTTTTAAATACATTTGAAGACACGGTCAAAGCCTTATCGATGTGTTCGAATTTCACAATTGTTGATTTCACAGCTAGAAGTTACCTTGAAGTTCACAGTGCCTGAGAAAGTTGAAATCCAACTGAGTTGGCTGTACATTCGAACATCCGAGTCAGCGTGCTCCATACCAGCTAACTGACTTGGAGCGGTGTTCTCTGCTTTTCTGAGATGTGGTAGGAAACAGCACCCACCTGGGCGGGCTCTTTGGAGAAGAACGTGAGCGGCGGGCGGAGTCCACAGCGGCGGGCACACAGGGAGCTGGATAAGCGTGGGCGGCCTTCATCAGTTTCATTAACAACAGCTGCGTAGCCCTAGGGGGAAAATGAGGACCTTGACCAAGACCAAATAGCTAGCAGGTGAGAGAGCTGGGGCAGGACTCAGGTCTCCTGAATGTTCATCCTATGCGTTTTGCTACTTAACCACAGCTGCCCCGAAACGTTTCATCCAGTTAAAAACCAGGTTTTGTAAGAGATGGATGAAGGTGGTCATTCCCGCAGCTTCCGCTCAGTGAAGCCTCAGAACCGCGCGTGATATGAGACGAGATCACATTGGAACAGGTTGTGGAAGCCAGGCAGAGACATTCCTTTTGTGTTCCATTAGTTTAACTATGCCACAGTGAAACAGACTCCAAGAAATTTCAGACCTGGGAACGTGTGGCCACAGAGACACCCAGGGCCTGGCAGTGACTCTGAATCGCATTCCTCAGTCAGGTGTCAGGCACAGCTCAGGCACCAGCGCACAAGCCAGTTTTGTTTAGAATACCTCAAAAAGCCAGCCAAGTGGCAAATGTGGACATCTGTGCTAGACTGTGGCTGTCCTGTTTTTTCAGTCTAATCTGTCAAGATAACCATTTCCCCATTCTCTTAAACAAACACAGACTTCCTTGTTTAAACACTATAACAGTTCTAACAGAACACACAGCTTTTAATCATTCTGCGTTAAGTACACTGGCAAGAGTCTGAGAAAAGAATCAAAACATCTTAAATGTAAACTGACTGATTTTGCTGCTTGGCAAATCCCAGGAAACAGGAGAGAGAAACCTGGAATTCTAGATAAAAGAAATGTAGCATGATAGGAGAAACGGAAGCGAGTTTTAAATGATCACTGAATTAGAACTGCAGTGGGGAACCCAATTCAGCTTCTAATGAAAGAAGAAAAAGAGAAATGGGGTCCTGTTTTTTTTCCCCTTGTGCAAAATGATTTTCGTTTAGCAAATTTAAGTTGCTTGTTTCCGTTGTTTTGTACATTATCCAGGGGGTTTTCTAAGTAGCTAACTGACTTGGAGCGTGTTCTGCTTTTCTGAGATGTGGTAGGAAACAGCACCCACCTGGGCGGGCTCTTTGGAGAAGAACGTGAGCGGGGGCGGAGTCCACAGCGGCGGGCACACAGGGAGCTGGATAAGCGTGGGCGGCCTTCATCAGTTTCATTAACAACAGCTGCGTAGCCCTAGGGGGAAAATGAGGACCTTGACCAAGACCAAATAGCTAGCAGGTGAGAGAGCTGGGGCAGGACTCAGGTCTCCTGAATGTTCATCCTATGCGTTTTGCTACTTAACCACAGCTGCCCCGAAACGTTTCATCCAGTTAAAAACCAGGTTTTGTAAGAGATGGATGAAGGTGGTCATTCCCGCAGCTTCCGCTCAGTGAAGCCTCAGAACCGCGCGTGATATGAGACGAGATCACATTGGAACAGGTTGTGGAAGCCAGGCAGAGACATTCCTTTTGTGTTCCATTAGTTTAACTATGCCACAGTGAAACAGACTCCAAGAAATTTCAGACCTGGGAACGTGTGGCCACAGAGACACCCAGGGCCTGGCAGTGACTCTGAATCGCATTCCTCAGTCAGGTGTCAGGCACAGCTCAGGCACCAGCGCACAAGCCAGTTTTGTTTAGAATACCTCAAAAAGCCAGCCAAGTGGCAAATGTGGACATCTGTGCTAGACTGTGGCTGTCCTGTTTTTTCAGTCTAATCTGTCAAGATAACCATTTCCCCATTCTCTTAAACAAACACAGACTTCCTTGTTTAAACACTATAACAGTTCTAACAGAACACACAGCTTTTAATCATTCTGCGTTAAGTACACTGGCAAGAGTCTGAGAAAAGAATCAAAACATCTTAAATGTAAACTGACTGATTTTGCTGCTTGGCAAATCCCAGGAAACAGGAGAGAGAAACCTGGAATTCTAGATAAAAGAAATGTAGCATGATAGGAGAAACGGAAGCGAGTTTTAAATGATCACTGAATTAGAACTGCAGTGGGGAACCCAATTCAGCTTCTAATGAAAGAAGAAAAAAAAGAGAAATGGGGTCCTGTTTTTTTTTTTTTCCCCCTTGTGCAAAATGATTTTCGTTTAGCAAATTTAAGTTGCTTGTTTCCGTTGTTTTGTACTATTAATAAAAGCAGCAGCAAGCTGTGCTTGGAAAGGTATTTAAACTGGAGTAAGGTTGCTTCACTTCTCAGTTAGCGCCCTCTTGAAAGCCCTTTAGCATAAAGCTCTGTCACAGCACGGTGCACAGTCTTTTTCATTGATGAGGTGCTCTGGGTCGTTTGCTAATATTTGAGAACAGATATGGAAGGGTAAGGGGAGAAACTTTCATGGCAGAACGAGCAGGATATTGACAACACTGAAGTTCGGTCTGCGCTTCTTCAGCCTCACTGCTCTTGATTTCACTTGCAAAAGATCCAAACACTCTGAAACGTGAGGAAGCTCAAGCTTACATAAAACCCGGATAGACTTTATGTGTTTTGAAGAGAAAAATGCTGGTTAAATAATCCAAACTCTACGTTGTCCATTCTTGAGCACGGTGCACATAAAGGTTATGAGATCTGATTGATCGGGGTACAACTCAATCAGGCGACTTTAGACAATACACCTTTCTGAACCTCAGTTTCTTTATCTGCGAAGTGAGGATAAACAGTTTGCAGAGTACTTGTGAAGGTGAGATACAACTGCAAGGGTGAGTGCTTCATAAAGTCACCAGTAAATAAAACATCCACTAACTCCTATCATAATTAGAAAATGTTCTGACAAAATTCAAGTAAGTAGAGTAGACACATAATGGATTCTCAACTTGAAAAAATGAGAAAATAATGTACCATTGCAATACTAAACCCATTTAAGAGAGAGAGTGCTCTGAGTGTCAATCACACGTCTAATTCCTTGTGGAAAAGGAGTCAGCATTTACACAGGTGTCATAGTTATCGCAACACAGCTGGCTGGTCACATTCCCTGAAAAAAAAATCTTAAATGTAAACTGACTGATTTTGCTGCTTGGCAAATCCCAGGAAACAGGAGAGAGAAACTTGGAATTCGAGAAAGAAATGTAGCATGATAGGAGAAACGGAAGCGAGTTTTAAATGATCACTGAATTAGAACTGCAGTGGGGAACCCAATTCAGCTTCTAATGAAAGAAGAAAAAAAAGAGAAATGGGGTCCTGTTTTTTTTTTTTTCCCCCTTGTGCAAAATGATTTTCGTTTAGCAAATTTAAGTTGCTTGTTTCCGTTGTTTTGTACTATTAATAAAAGCAGCAGCAAGCTGTGCTTGGAAAGGTATTTAAACTGGAGTAAGGTTGCTTCACTTCTCAGTTAGCGCCCTCTTGAAAGCCCTTTAGCATAAAGCTCTGTCACAGCACGGTGCACAGTCTTTTTCATTGATGAGGTGCTCTGGGTCGTTTGCTAATATTTGAGAACAGATATGGAAGGGTAAGGGGAGAAACTTTCATGGCAGAACGAGCAGGATATTGACAACACTGAAGTTCGGTCTGCGCTTCTTCAGCCTCACTGCTCTTGATTTCACTTGCAAAAGATCCAAACACTCTGAAACGTGAGGAAGCTCAAGCTTACATAAAACCCGGATAGACTTTATGTGTTTTGAAGAGAAAAATGCTGGTTAAATAATCCAAACTCTACGTTGTCCATTCTTGAGCACGGTGCACATAAAGGTTATGAGATCTGATTGATGGGGGTACAACTCAATCAGGCGACTTTAGACAATACACCTTTCTGAACCTCAGTTTCTTTATCTGCGAAGTGAGGATAAACAGTTTGCAGAGTACTTGTGAAGGTGAGATACAACTGCAAGGGTGAGTGCTTCATAAAGTCACCAGTAAATAAAACATCCACTAACTCCTATCATAATTAGAAAATGTTCTGACAAAATTCAAGTAAGTAGAGTAGACACATAATGGATTCTCAACTTGAAAAAATGAGAAAATAATGTACCATTGCAATACTAAACCCATTTAAGAGAGAGAGTGCTCTGAGTGTCAATCACACGTCTAATTCCTTGTGGAAAAAGGAGTCAGCATTTACACAGGTGTCATAGTTATCGCAACACAGCTGGCTGGTCACATTCCCTGGACACAGGAAGGGTTCCTGTGCATAGGCTCTGCATGTGGTCTCCTCCTGGAGGGCACTTGTAAGTTGGGATTAGCTGGCCAGTCAAATCTTCCACTTAAATGACAGTCATTCCTGGAAGGCATCTATGCTCACTACTATATTACCGATGTGACAAAATCATTCTCAATGAGAGCAGAAGCAACAAGGAGCAACGCAAGGTGACTGATCATTATTTGACCTCACTGAAAAAATTCAGGAGTTAGCAGCAACAAGGGCTTTGCTGAGGAGACAAGGAAACAGTCACAGAGCTGAAAAGACTTATTCTCCAGGACCCTGACGGTGTGGTAAATGAGATTATGTCTAGTCATGCTTTATTTCCTTATGAATCCTTACAATAAATACCCTACTGGAAGGAACCTGAATATATACTGGTTACTTTTCAGCCTGAAAGAGTCTGACAGCATCATTTTAGTTTTGATGATTCAAGAGGAACTGATGCATCTCAGAACACTCAAGGGTTAGAAGTATTCACATCAGTTGCCCGTAAGAGCATCAGGACCTCTGGAGATGCATGTCTGCATTCAAATGGTTCCTACAAAATAGTGGGTAATACTAAGGAGAATCTTTCAAGCTCAATGTAATACTTTCATTAAGCAAATATTTATTAATACTCTGTGATACTATACACATTGATCAATATAATGAAAAATTAACACATGAATACAAAGTTTCCTCTTTTCAAAAATATTACAAATGCATGGCATGTGACAAGTTCACAAACACTGACTATGACAGAGACTATGCAAAATGCTTTAAGAGTAAGAAGTACTCCACACAATACTCTCTGATGACCTATATGGGAAAAGGATCTAGAAAACAGTGGAGATATATATAACTGAGTCACTTTGCTGACTCACATGAAACTAATACAACATCGTGAATCAACTATACTC
The DNA here is from genome assembly GCA_022376925.1 of Tragulus kanchil. Classification (NCBI taxonomy): domain Eukaryota; kingdom Metazoa; phylum Chordata; class Mammalia; order Artiodactyla; family Tragulidae; genus Tragulus; species Tragulus kanchil. The sequence goes on along the minus strand of JAIOJX010000029.1, from coordinate 57,472,724 downwards.
CAATTTAAAAAAAAAAGAATAAGAAGTAAAATTTTCACCATAGTCTAGGTAACTATGCGAAGTGATGGATATGTGAATTAACTCCAATGTGGTAATCAAATTTCACTGTGTATATGACTACCAAATCATCATGTTGTATACCTTAACTATATATAATTTTAATGTTTCAATCATACCTCAATAAAGCTGGTGGCGAACTCCAAAAAGGAAGCTCAATAGGTAAAGTAAGCCATGGGCTGAAATAAATTTGGAAAAGCAACAACAGTAGCCAAAGTTGGACTGTGATCCAGAGCTGAAAGAAATTTCAGGCATTTGGGAGAAGGCTGCCCAGGATTCAAGAGGTTATCGGAGGGCTGGACTTTAAACATCTTGAAATCCCAGCAGAATTTCAATGGGATGATGAAGCAGGGGGTGGGAAGGAGGGAGCTGGACAGAGTGTGAGCGAGGACAGTGAAGAACACTTGCAGATCAAATCAGTACCACTGACTGATGGGCACGGAGAGAACTTGGGTTAAAGATAAGGATGGGAGGAAGTTTGGGGCCAGAGAATGAAGGCCTTGAAAGGTCACGATACAGAATTTAGAGTTTATTGTGTAAGTAATGGAGTCTAGAGAGGTTTTTGAGAAAGCAATGATATAATCAGCTGAGTCAGAATCTGACACATGTTTCCACACTTGAATACCTTTTCTATAAACATATGACTTTATCTTTAAATAGTGGGTAATACTAAGGAGAATCTTTCAAGCTCAATGTAATACTTTCATTAAGCAAATATTTATTAATACTCTGTGATACTATACACATTGATCAATATAATGAAAAATTAACACATGAATACAAAGTTTCCTCTTTTCAAAAATATTACAAATGCATGGCATGTGACAAGTTCACAAACACTGACTATGACAGAGACTATGCAAAATGCTTTAAGAGTAAGAAGTACTCCACACAATACTCTCTGATGACCTATATGGGAAAAGGATCTAGAAAACAGTGGAGATATATATAACTGAGTCACTTTGCTGACTCACATGAAACTAATACAACATCGTGAATCAACTATACTCCAATTTAAAAAAAAAAGAATAAGAAGTAAAATTTTCACCATAGTCTAGGTAACTATGCGAAGTGATGGATATGTGAATTAACTCCAATGTGGTAATCAAATTTCACTGTGTATATGACTACCAAATCATCATGTTGTATACCTTAACTATATATAATTTTAATGTTTCAATCATACCTCAATAAAGCTGGTGGCGAACTCCAAAAAGGAAGCTCAATAGGTAAAGTAAGCCATGGGCTGAAATAAATTTGGAAAAGCAACAACAGTAGCCAAAGTTGGACTGTGATCCAGAGCTGAAAGAAATTTCAGGCATTTGGGAGAAGGCTGCCCAGGATTCAAGAGGTTATCGGAGGGCTGGACTTTAAACATCTTGAAATCCCAGCAGAATTTCAATGGGATGATGAAGCAGGGGGTGGGAAGGAGGGAGCTGGACAGAGTGTGAGCGAGGACAGTGAAGAACACTTGCAGATCAAATCAGTACCACTGACTGATGGGCACGGAGAGAACTTGGGTTAAAGATAAGGATGGGAGGAAGTTTGGGGCCAGAGAATGAAGGCCTTGAAAGGTCACGATACAGAATTTAGAGTTTATTGTGTAAGTAATGGAGTCTAGAGAGGTTTTTGAGAAAGCAATGATATAATCAGCTGAGTCAGAATCTGACACATGTTTCCACACTTGAATACCTTTTCTATAAACATATGACTTTATCTTTGTGAATAAAAGAGCACATACTTAGAAAATGTGAATAAGCAATAGAAACACAGTAAAGACTGAGAATTTAAAGAATATAACAGGCACATAATGTGGTCTCCAATTTGCCTTATCAGTGAAAGATGTCAATTTTCTCTACTAACAATCACTTGAAGCTGATTCCTGCAACCAATATTCTTTTCTTCACAGAGCACAGAACCAACGAGTCCTATTTGTTCAGTTCTTTCCTGAGGCTACAGCATAGAGTTAAATGCAAAGAATGTGAGACAGGGCTTCCCTGGTGGTCCAGTCGGTAAGGACACTGCCTTGTACTGCGAGGGGCACCAGTTCGATCCCTGGTCTGGGAAGATCCCATGTGCCGCAGAGCAGTTGGACCGATGTGTCCAACTACCGAGCTGGAGCTCTGGAGTACATGCGCCCAGAGCCGGTGCTCTGCGGTGAGAGAGACCACAGAGATGAGAGGCCCACACCAAAGAACAAAGATGGATGGAAATAAGTAAATAGAAGTGGCAAAAAAAAAAAATAAGAATGTGAGACAGTGGAATTTTTGTCCATTATTCGTGCTGTATCAACTATCACAGCCTGCGGGAGGGATGAACTGGGAGTCTGTGGTTAGTTGATGGAAACTATTACACATAGAAAAGTAAACAACAAGGTCCTACTCTATAACACGGGGAACTGTTCAAAGTCCTGTGATAAACCATGATGGAAAGGAATGTGAAAAAGAATATATATGAGTGTATAACTGAGTCTGTCTGCTATACAGCAGAAATTAACACAACCTTGTAAATCAACTATGCTTCACTAAAACATAAATGAAAATAAATTGACACCATCCCTTGAGAGATCAATCTAGCATGTGTATTAAGAGCTACAGAATTTATATCCATTGACCCCAGTACGCCCACTTCGGGTTTCTAGTTTAAGGACATTTTTAAAAATAAAGTATTACAAATTAATAGGATTATTATACTATTACACATATAGATGAAAGAAAATAAACAGAAACAATTTTTTTAAAGAAAGCAAGAGGCATCCTTACATGATGGATCATCTCCTTTATGAACTATTTACAGTTATTTTAAATCATAATGATGAAGACTGTAGGAACACACAATAAAGTTTGTATGCTAAGTGTAAAAAAATTAGACCCAACAGATACGATTACAAACCATGCAAAAAAAAAAATCATAAAAGAGATTGGATGATGATAGATATTTTTTTAAAAAAAGCAATGCTATCAAATTGTGTTGAGATAATTTTATGAAAGCAGATGGTTCTGTTTTGTCTTCCAAAGTGCTGTTATGTTGTTACAATTAAGAGTAAAGGTGAAACACCTCTCCAACAACGACATACAGATGGCCCAAAAGCACATGAAATGATGCTCAACTTCACTTATAATTAGAGAAATGCAAATCAAAACTACAATGAGATATCACCTCACACCCGTCAGAATGGCCATCATCCACAAATCGACAGACAATAAATGCTGGAGAGGCTGCGGAGAAAAGGGAACACTCCTGCATTGCTGGTGGGAATGTAAATTGATGCAGACTCTATGGAAGACAGTCTGGAGATTTCTAAAAAAACTAAAAATAGAAGCACCATACGACCCAGCAATCCCACTCTTAGGCTTATACCCTGATGAAATCAAATCTGAAAGAAGCACCTGTACCCCAATGTTCATTGCAGTTCTCTATACAATATCCAGAACATGGAAGCAACCTAGATGCCCATCGACGAACGAATGGATCCAAAAGCTCTAATACATATATACAATGGAATACTACACAGCTGTAAAGAGAAATGCAGAAGAATCAGCCCTAATGAGGTGGCTGGATCTAGAACGTATCATAAAAAGTGAAGTCAGTCAAAAAGAGAAGGACAAATACAATATATTAACACATATATGGAATCTAGTAGGATGGTGACGATGGCACATGCAGTGAACGACGGAAAGACAGCGTAAAGACATATGGACATTGTGGGAAGGAATCCCTTGAGAGATCAATCTAGCATGTGTATTAAGAGCTACAGAATTTATATCCATTGACCCCAGTACGCCCACTTCGGGTTTCTAGTTTAAGGACATTTTTAAAAATAAAGTATTACAAATTAATAGGATTATTATACTATTACACATATAGATGAAAGAAAATAAACAGAAACAATTTTTTTAAAGAAAGCAAGAGGCATCCTTACATGATGGATCATCTCCTTTATGAACTATTTACAGTTATTTTAAATCATAATGATGAAGACTGTAGGAACACACAATAAAGTTTGTATGCTAAGTGTAAAAAAATTAGACCCAACAGATACGATTACAAACCATGCAAAAAAAAAAATCATAAAAGAGATTGGATGATGATAGATATTTTTTTAAAAAAAGCAATGCTATCAAATTGTGTTGAGATAATTTTATGAAAGCAGATGGTTCTGTTTTGTCTTCCAAAGTGCTGTTATGTTGTTACAATTAAGAGTAAAGGTGAAACACCTCTCCAACAACGACATACAGATGGCCCAAAAGCACATGAAATGATGCTCAACTTCACTTATAATTAGAGAAATGCAAATCAAAACTACAATGAGATATCACCTCACACCCGTCAGAATGGCCATCATCCACAAATCGACAGACAATAAATGCTGGAGAGGCTGCGGAGAAAAGGGAACACTCCTGCATTGCTGGTGGGAATGTAAATTGATGCAGACTCTATGGAAGACAGTCTGGAGATTTCTAAAAAAACTAAAAATAGAAGCACCATACGACCCAGCAATCCCACTCTTAGGCTTATACCCTGATGAAATCAAATCTGAAAGAAGCACCTGTACCCCAATGTTCATTGCAGTTCTCTATACAATATCCAGAACATGGAAGCAACCTAGATGCCCATCGACGAACGAATGGATCCAAAAGCTCTAATACATATATACAATGGAATACTACACAGCTGTAAAGAGAAATGCAGAAGAATCAGCCCTAATGAGGTGGCTGGATCTAGAACGTATCATAAAAAGTGAAGTCAGTCAAAAAGAGAAGGACAAATACAATATATTAACACATATATATGGAATCTAGTAGGATGGTGACGATGGCACATGCAGTGAAGCGACGGAAAGACAGACGTAGACAATGGACATATGGACATTGTGGGAAGGAACAGAAGGTGGGAGGCGTAAAGGAAGTAGCATGAAGGTCTGTACTATCATAAGTGAAGAAAATAGCTATAGTCATTGCTCTGTGAGAAAAGGGGATCCTGGGCTTCCCCTGGTGGTCCAGTGGGTAAGGACACCGCCTTGCAGTGCAAGGGGCGCCGGTTCGAGCCCTGGCCTGGGAAGATCCCACGTGCCGCGGAGCGGCTGGACTGATGTGTCCAATCACCGAGCCAGAGCTCTGGAGCGCATGCGCCCAGAGCTGGTGCTCTGCAACAACAGACGCCACCGCGATGGGAAGCCCACAGGAGCCAAAGAACAAAGACGAATGAAAATAGAGAAATGAAAGCCAATAGAAGTGGCCCGCCCACTCCCCTCCCTCCCCAACCTGACCCCCGCCCAAAGTAAATAAATAAATCTTTAAAAAAAAAAAAAAAAAAAGAAAAGGGGATCCTTCAGGGGTGCTGTGTGATGGTTGGGAGGGGTGGGAAGGGGGGGATATACATATGACTAATCTGGGAACATACATATCTGTAAACAACGAAACTCTGTAAAAGTTAAAAGCAAAATAAAGGTTTAAAAAAAAAGAGTAAAGGTGGGGAAGAAAGGTTAAAAACAGAGACATAAGAAAAGGCTAGCAGTGCCTTTAAGATCAGATGTGAAGCAAGTAGCAAGCGGCCCTAATAACTTCTTTCTGGACAGACCCCAGGGGGGCTCAGAGTGTTGTGCTCTGTTCCCTGGAGACCCAAGGCTGACAAATTCACATAGCATAGGGTGAAAAAGGAATTCCATGAGGATTTTGTCTTCTTTGGTTTCTGCATGATAGAGCAATAAGAGCAAGAAAGAGAAGAAAGAGGTATGTGTGACATTTCATTGAGCTGTAGTCCAGTACACAAATCATCCAACAATGCCCCCTTCATTCTAGTCTCGAAGGTTTATACAGGGTATGGTTTCCTTCTTCGTCCTCCCTGGGGAAGGAGAACTAGGAAGTCCAGTTATAGAATAACCCGAATAAAGTCACTGTTTACCAGCTGGTCTTAGCACCATACATTTAGAGATAAGAGATATGTCATTCTTTTAAAAAAATCAGTGAAAGCAAAATGTTTTCTAATCACAACAGAGACTACGATAAAGACCTTCTTAAACATCTTATGTGGCATCATAGAACGTGTATTTAATTGTTGGCTACAGAGAGTCAACGTTTTATCTCTACATTTCTCAGAATAATCTTATCTACCTAATTAATTCATAATTCTACGAAATGTACAGCGACTGAAAGAGCAACAACAAAATATAGAGCACCACCATAGAAAATGAGGCACATTAAATTCCTACTTCAAAAGATTTCAATATTATTCAAAACTTAATGGGCTGCTTGGATTCAAACAGTTTTAAAGGGAAAGGCTGATTCAAAGGCAATTAGTACTATTAAATAAAAGCTTTGCTTTTGGGGACTTTCATTATTTACAAGATCTTTTTATCATTAGTTTAAATTAGACATTTAACTAGCTTGCTACTATGTATGTTGTGTAAAACAGAAAACAGCATTTTTCCAGGCACCTATTCTTACATGGAACCTATTCCCACTGGTAGGTGGATATTCTGATCTAGCCCTGGGTGCTGGTGTTTTTCTTGGGGTGTACAAACATCTTTAACCCTGCTCCTCCTGACTATTGTGAGGAAGATACACAGAGAGAATACAGAGTTCTGGCAGTAGTTCACACTTTGTTCCAAGGAGAAGGCAAAGGTTAAGAATGAAGAAAATTAAGCTGACAACCGTGTGTGGCCAAAAGAAAGCCTTGCTATTCCACAGAGACGGATTCACTGACATAAATAAGAGAAAGGTCCATGAATGAGATCGTGTCAATTTCCTCTGCTTACATAGTAATGCCGGCCTTCTTCCCTTTCGGAAAAACAAGTCATCCGTGCACCTGAGTTCAGGGCTGCATTGTCAAATGTTTCCGAAGTTCCAGTGACAGCATGATGACACAGGTCCAAGGGAAAGGGCCAACCTGGCTTTTCAGGGCCTGGTCTGAGGGCCCTACAAGAATTCAGAGTCCACTCTGCATGTCAGTGAAGTCTGAACCTCACATTATCTAGCAGTCAATAGACCTCTGGTAACGTGCTGAGTGAGTGGCTTGCTTTGGGAAGGGAACACAAATTTTTTAAGATCTTGGTGCTTCTTTTAAAAAATCAGTGAAAGCAAAATGTTTTCTAATCACAACAGAGACTACGATAAAGACCTTCTTAAACATCTTATGTGGCATCATAGAACGTGTATTTAATTGTTGGCTACAGAGAGTCAACGTTTTATCTCTACATTTCTCAGAATAATCTTATCTACCTAATTAATTCATAATTCTACGAAATGTACAGCGACTGAAAGAGCAACAACAAAATATAGAGCACCACCATAGAAAATGAGGCACATTAAATTCCTACTTCAAAAGATTTCAATATTATTCAAAACTTAATGGGCTGCTTGGATTCAAACAGTTTTAAAGGGAAAGGCTGATTCAAAGGCAATTAGTACTATTAAATAAAAGCTTTGCTTTTGGGGACTTTCATTATTTACAAGATCTTTTTATCATTAGTTTAAATTAGACATTTAACTAGCTTGCTACTATGTATGTTGTGTAAAACAGAAAACAGCATTTTTCCAGGCACCTATTCTTACATGGAACCTATTCCCACTGGTAGGTGGATATTCTGATCTAGCCCTGGGTGCTGGTGTTTTTCTTGGGGTGTACAAACATCTTTAACCCTGCTCCTCCTGACTATTGTGAGGAAGATACACAGAGAGAATACAGAGTTCTGGCAGTAGTTCACACTTTGTTCCAAGGAGAAGGCAAAGGTTAAGAATGAAGAAAATTAAGCTGACAACCGTGTGTGGCCAAAAGAAAGCCTTGCTATTCCACAGAGACGGATTCACTGACATAAATAAGAGAAAGGTCCATGAATGAGATCGTGTCAATTTCCTCTGCTTACATAGTAATGCCGGCCTTCTTCCCTTTCGGAAAAACAAGTCATCCGTGCACCTGAGTTCAGGGCTGCATTGTCAAATGTTTCCGAAGTTCCAGTGACAGCATGATGACACAGGTCCAAGGGAAAGGGCCAACCTGGCTTTTCAGGGCCTGGTCTGAGGGCCCTACAAGAATTCAGAGTCCACTCTGCATGTCAGTGAAGTCTGAACCTCACATTATCTAGCAGTCAATAGACCTCTGGTAACGTGCTGAGTGAGTGGCTTGCTTTGGGAAGGGGAACACATTTTTAAGAATCTCAGGATGGTGTCTAGCATGCTTGGGTGCTTAGGGGTACATCTTTAAATGTTCAAGGAAGTTATTCTGGGTTTTGCCAGTATTCATGGTGAATGAGACTCAGTCAAATCATTTCACAGATGAACTCTAAGTCAGAAAGAGTTTTCTGAATTATATTTTAATCCATGGATTAGTATACTCGATTTCCTTTATGATTTTTTTTTCTCATAAATTATTTTGCTCTCCAGAAGTGATTCCAGTTAGGGAATATGACATCAATTCCCAGAGTAGGCATTAACTCATGGTTGATGGAAAGACTCAAGAACATGATAATTTATAAACAAATAAGGCTCCTAGAATCCAGATCTGAACATTACTCAATTGTTTTATGGGCAAATTGGCCTCTAACTTACTGAACATTAAACAATGAGTAATATGTTACTATGGAAATTCTATATTAAAATCAGATGTGTATAAATATCTTCAATTTGATCTTTTGTTTGTTTGTTTGTTTGTTTTGGTTATTGCTGCATATGTGAATTTTTTTTAAGTTTCTTAAAAAAAAGAAAAGAAAAACCAACTTTAAGACCCTTAGCTGGTTGGCAAACTTGTAGCCACCTCTGTCAATGGCAGAAGTTTTTCATAGTGGTGTTAGGGTATTATTCCAGCAATACTCTCCCCACTTCAAAGTAATGTTCTCATGAAGTCAGGTATCTCTACAGATTGTTAGTGATATTCTTTAGGATTTGAGAACAAAGATATCTCACTCCAGGTAATCTGACAATATAGTTGATGTTCTGTTACCAGATCCCCTAAATAGCCAAATTCCCAGACTAGCTGATCTTTCCTAGCCCTGATTCTTGCCACTGATGGCCTGTACAGCTCATTGCTAATAGGGCCTTCTCTAGACAAAATATCTGAGCCCTTCTGCTCCACTCAGTTGGATTGTACTCTTGTATTAACCAAAAATGTATGGTCGTCAACCAGTGGATATAAATGGCCTTTGTTATTATGATTGTGTCATGTATTTACTATTTAAAATACACTGATGAAAGTGCCCAAAGAAAGAGATGTGTACTTTCTCTGAATTTTTTTTAAATGTCATCAAATTAGGTGTAGATGAGAGCACTAAATGACTGGTAGGATAACATAACAATTTAGGAGGATTGTTTTTTCAGATTTCTTCAAAAATTTTTACATTCCTCTTCCACTTTTAAAAACAAACAAACAAAAAAACAACAACACCAAACTAAGGAAACCATGAAATTGAGATGCTCATGCAAAGATTATATGGGACATGAATCATTGGTCCATAAAGTGTTAGATTAATGCATACTTATATGCTATAAGTTAGCAGAAAATGTTTATGATGTATCAATCACCACTCACAATTCCGTTTTGGCTTTTTTTTTTCTTTAATTAACCCACAAGATACCAATTCCTGATGATTTTGAATAGGAGGATCTCTACTGTAATATACAGAGAAATACATTCAATCCTATACTATATAGATTTCTTCTGTAGTCTATGGGCTCCCAGGCTTCCCACATGGTGCTAGTGGTAAAGACAATAAAGTTGGCAAGGAGAGAGAAGAGCAAGAGAGCAAGAAATGGCAAATTTGACCAAAAGGAAAATGACTTTCTTTCTTGAAGGTGGCAGTAAGGAAAGGGTGAAGAGAGGAGGAAAATTAAAAGTGAAAATGAGGATTCACCACAGAAAGAAATTAATACTACAAAAGATTTTTTGTTAATTTTTTTCATCCTGGAGAAACATCAGACAGATAATCATGCCATGCCATGCTAAGTCACTTCCACTGTCTCTGATTTTTTGTGACCTTGTGAACTGTCCATGGGATCTGGAGTGGGTTGCCATGCCCTCCTCCAGGGGATCTCCCTGACCCAGGGCTTGAACCCATGTCTCTTGCATCTCTTCGCCTTGGTAGGCAGGTTCTTCCCACTAGCACCATTTAGGAAGCCCGCAGATAATCCTAGCATCTGGTAGAACCAAGAAAAGACTGAATTAACAATTTCTGAGTTTCTCTTCATGCTCTTGAGTCATGGCTGAGTAGGACAGACAGCCTGAAGGTCCATGTCAGGGTCCTGGCATAGGTAAGGCACCGTCTTCTGGGGAATCCACTTATCTAAATAATTCCTCCCTCTTATGCTCATAGCACCAGCCTGAATCCTTCAGCATATAGATTTTCTATAGCTGTGGTTGGTGTTCCTGACTGAGGCCCCATCACATTACTTGAGTATTGGCTTCTCAAAAGGAAAGCCTTGTGGTGACAGGGATGATGGTTCCCAGATCCCCCACCAGAGGGGTCCACCCGCAGGCCTTCCCTACCTGTTCACAGCCTCTTAAAAAAGTGCCAGACTGAAACATGAAGCAGCTGGACTGGCTTTTTTTTTTAGAAACCTTAGAAACCTTAGAAACCTTGAACAGCTGAAACACTAATATGATAGGAATCAGTCTTTTCTGGCTTATTTCCATCTTAGGTCAAAACATTTCAATTGCACCGAGTAATCAAATGAGTGGAGAGACTTTCTCTGTTTCTGCTAACACAAATGCTTGTCCACACTCATCTTACTCATAACAGCCGGAAGGTAAGTACTTCGTATGCCTCAAGTGGGCGCCTCCCAATGCCTCACTGTCCCAAGATAGAGCCGCCATGTAGTTGCTCAAGTCTCAGGTCCCCCCATATCATTTCAGCTGACGAGGCCACTGGAGATTTACAAGTCACTTTTAGGCTGAAAATAATCCCAAGAGGAGATAATCACTAATATTTTATAAACTGATGGTGTCAAGTTCGTCCACCTGTCTATAACAATGAAGAACAGAAAGGCAAACGGTCTAGATTAGATGGGCCAGCGGGGAGTGCAGGCCTGGGAAGAAGTGTCTCTAGATGGAGGAGCCTGAACAGCCAGCCTGGTCTCCTGGAGCAGGCCCAGGAGAATAACCACATGTAACAAGTGGCAGCAACGCTTCCCTTTAAATTACCAAAGGACCCGAGAGACGTGCAGCTTGGGGCCATTTCAAAAGAAACGTATTTAACAAGGTCACCTAGGGTCTAGCCCACCATGCTGCTCCACAGGTGAAACTCCAGTCTGGTAACACGTTACCCCTGCTTCCAGCCAGTAGTCTGTTCACTGTGTAAGTTCAGACAGAACCAGGTTTCAGGGTCCTATAGGCACCGTCTTCTGGGGAATCCACTTATCTAAATAATTCCTCCCTCTTATGCTCATAGCACCAGCCTGAATCCTTCAGCATATAGATTTTCTATAGCTGTGGTTGGTGTTCCTGACTGAGGCCCCATCACATTACTTGAGTATTGGCTTCTCAAAAGGAAAGCCTTGTGGTGACAGGGATGATGGTTCCCAGATCCCCCACCAGAGGGGTCCACCCGCAGGCCTTCCCTACCTGTTCACAGCCTCTTAAAAAAGTGCCAGACTGAAACATGAAGCAGCTGGACTGGCTTTTTTTTTTAGAAACCTTAGAAACCTTAGAAACCTTGAACAGCTGAAACACTAATATGATAGGAATCAGTCTTTTCTGGCTTATTTCCATCTTAGGTCAAAACATTTCAATTGCACCGAGTAATCAAATGAGTGGAGAGACTTTCTCTGTTTCTGCTAACACAAATGCTTGTCCACACTCATCTTACTCATAACAGCCGGAAGGTAAGTACTTCGTATGCCTCAAGTGGGCGCCTCCCAATGCCTCACTGTCCCAAGATAGAGCCGCCATGTAGTTGCTCAAGTCTCAGGTCCCCCCATATCATTTCAGCTGACGAGGCCACTGGAGATTTACAAGTCACTTTTAGGCTGAAAATAATCCCAAGAGGAGATAATCACTAATATTTTATAAACTGATGGTGTCAAGTTCGTCCACCTGTCTATAACAATGAAGAACAGAAAGGCAAACGGTCTAGATTAGATGGGCCAGCGGGGAGTGCAGGCCTGGGAAGAAGTGTCTCTAGATGGAGGAGCCTGAACAGCCAGCCTGGTCTCCTGGAGCAGGCCCAGGAGAATAACCACATGTAACAAGTGGCAGCAACGCTTCCTTAACTTACCAAAGGACCCCAAAGACTTGCAGCTTGGGTCCATTTCAAAAGAAACGTATTTAACAAGGTCACCTAGGTTCTAGCCCACCATGCTGCTCCACAGGTGAAACTCCAGTCTGGTAACACGTTACCCCTGCTTCCAGCCAGTAGTCTGTTCACTGTGTAAGTTCAGACAGAACCAGGTCATAAAATAAAGGGGATTAGAACACTAGGTAGACAATCAGACCAGATGATGCTTTAAATTCTCTTCCAATATCAAGATTCTGTGAGTCTAAGGGAGAAAATATTTGCAAATGATGTGACTGATGAGGGATTAGTCTCCAAAATTTACAAACAGCTTATGACACTCAATAGCATCAAAACAAACAACCCATTCAAAAAGTGGCCAGAAGACTTGAATAGACACTCTAAAGAGGACATGGAGATGGCCAACAGGCACATGAAAAGATGTTCAAAATCACTAGTTATTAGAGAAATGCAAATTAAAAATACAATGAGTTACCACCTCACGTCAGTCAGGATGGCCATCATCAAAGATTCCACAAACAACAAATGCTGGAGAGGGTGTGGAGAGAAGGGAACCCTCCTGCACTGTTGGTGGGAGTGTAAATTGGTACAGGCACTATGGAAAACTGTGTGGAGGTTTCTTAAAAAACTAAACATAAAGCTACCATATGACCCTGAAATCCTACTCCTGGGTATATATCCAGAGAAAAACATGGCCCAAAGAGACACATGCTCTCCAATGTTCATTGTAGCACTGTTTACAATAGCTAAGACATGGGAAAAAAAGATTCTATTAGTCTATAAAATACTGCTGAAAGTATGTTGTCTGAAGCTTAGAATTTCAAGGGTGTTTGATGAGATACTCTCCTTCCACAAAGCTTTTGATTTTTTAGATAATGAAATTATCCCAACTCATTTATTATTTCTTGATGGATTATGAGTACAGAGAAGTTGGAACATTTGTAAATATATTTCATTTAGCAGTTGACGGATCTTGGCCATGTCAGGCACATCTTGATGTTATTTGGAGATAGGAGAGGGAATGGGAAAGAAAAATAATGTTTCGTGTGTAACTGTTAGGCACTTTGCAATTCATTACCATGTTTCTCTTTAATACACACTCGTTTTGTTACCCCCATCTTATAGATGAGAGAATTGATACTCATCAAGGTTAAATAACTTGCCTAGGGACATAAAATCAAAGACAACAGAGTCAGGGTCTAACCAGAGTGTTTCTGATACGAAATCTCATGCTCCTTCTACTATGCATATGGTCTATCTCATACTTTGAGTTAAGTGTCGACACTTCTTAATTGATTCCACCAGATCATTCACATTCAGTAGTAAAAGTCATGAGCTATAAACCAAGTACATTCTGCTGCTGCTGCTGCTGCATAGTCACTTCAGTTGTGTCTGGTTCTGTGCGACCCTATGGACTATAGTGCACCAGATTCTGTTTGTGGAGATTCTCCAGGCAAGAACACTAGAGCAAGTTGCCATGCCCTCCTCCAGGGGATCTTCCCAACCCAGGGATCAACGCATCCCAATCCAGGGTATATTTCATTGAAGGCAGATTCTTTACCACTGAGCCAACCCTTAGTTAATACTTTTTATCAGATAAGGAAATCTTTACACCCATTCTATTGACAGAAACAATTTCAACTAATTAAAATGTGATAAATTCTAAAGCATTTTAAATACCAAATATTAAAATATAGTATTTTTATAGCATATACTAAAGCAGACTTAAAAGCAAAAATACAATGGTATCCTTAAAAAAAAAAAATAGCTTGATACTCTAATATAACCAATAGGCTTAACCTTACATATTCAAATAGGATGCTTAAAAAAATATTTAGAATAGTTAGAATTGCTGTCCATGTCACCACTGCAGATCCTTTTTTTAAAACTCTGGTATTTAAATGTTTATGAAAGCAATAAATAGATCCCCTTGAAATATGATGATAGATTTGTTAGCAATTATATGATAATATATATTTTTTTAAATAGCATATTCTCCGATTCAGAACAAACTAACTAGGCCTATGCCCTTCCTTAGAATAAGAGAAAAATTAAGATTTTTACTCATATGTAATTTGGAGATAGGAGAGGAATGGGAAAGAAAAATAATGTTTCGTGTAACTGTTAGGCACTTTGCAATTCATTACCATGTTTCTCTTTAATACACACTCGTTTGTTACCCCATCTTATAGATGAGAGAATTGATACTCATCAAGGTTAAATAACTTGCCTAGGGACATAAAATCAAAGACAACAGAGTCAGGGTCTAACCAGAGTGTTTCTGATACGAAATCTCATGCTCCTTCTACTATGCATATGGTCTATCTCATACTTTGAGTTAAGTGTCGACACTTCTTAATTGATTCCACCAGATCATTCACATTCAGTAGTAAAAGTCATGAGCTATAAACCAAGTACATTCTGCTGCTGCTGCTGCTGCATAGTCACTTCAGTTGTGTCTGGTTCTGTGCGACCCTATGGACTATAGTGCACCAGATTCTGTTTGTGGAGATTCTCCAGGCAAGAACACTAGAGCAAGTTGCCATGCCCTCCTCCAGGGGATCTTCCCAACCCAGGGATCAACGCATCCCAATCCAGGGTATATTTCATTGAAGGCAGATTCTTTACCACTGAGCCAACCCTTAGTTAATACTTTTTATCAGATAAGGAAATCTTTACACCCATTCTATTGACAGAAACAATTTCAACTAATTAAAATGTGATAAATTCTAAAGCATTTTAAATACCAAATATTAAAATATAGTATTTTTATAGCATATACTAAAGCAGACTTAAAAGCAAAAATACAATGGTATCCTTAAAAAAAAAAAATAGCTTGATACTCTAATATAACCAATAGGCTTAACCTTACATATTCAAATAGGATGCTTAAAAAAATATTTAGAATAGTTAGAATTGCTGTCCATGTCACCACTGCAGATCCTTTTTTTAAAACTCTGGTATTTAAATGTTTATGAAAGCAATAAATAGATCCCCTTGAAATATGATGATAGATTTGTTAGCAATTATATGATAATATATATTTTTTTAAATAGCATATTCTCCGATTCAGAACAAACTAACTAGGCCTATGCCCTTCCTTAGAATAAGAGAAAAATTAAGATTTTTACTCATATGTAATTTGAAACTATTTATAAGAAATCTGTAGGAAAAAACTGAACTTCATGAAACTTTTTGGCTATTGTCTCCATGAGGTTTGAGGTTTGAGTCCCACAAGCATGCATCTCCAAATGTATGATTCTTCCTGCAAGAAGAGGCTAATTATGAGGTATGTGAGGTTTTAACGGCTCCTCTGTAGGAACTGCTAAGAATAACAAGGCTCTGCTCTTTCTTTGGTTCCAGAATCATGTCCTACTCTGGAAGCTCACAGACCATCAGTGCCTTGGACTGTGGTTGTGGCATTCAGACTGGGCCCCCTATACGGACCACTCTGGTGGCATCCAGCTCTTTTATAAATAAGTTCAATATGCTGAGTTTTAAGATTAAGAAAGTAATACAACTTTTGACCTGTCATTACCTCCTCCAAAATTTAAGGAACTGAACTTCTGTGCCTGCTAAGCTACACCATCTATTAGCAACACATAGTATTATAACCTGGGTCCATGGACTATGTAAACATCTAGACCAGAGAAACAGGGCAGCTTAGTACCAAAATCTGCTCTTCTCTTTTAGTTATTAACCAACCTTTTCAGAAATATAGGTTCCAGATGAATCATGTCAAACACTTGAAAATTCTGAACACCCTTCAAAGTAACAACTGGTGTCCTGCAACACTTTTTGACAATATCTTGGGAAATTGTTTTCCTTGGACATATGTCTGATTTTATAATAGACATCAATAGGGAAATGGAATTTGCTTTGCAGAAATTCACTTTATAGCCAAATGTGCCAGCATGCACCTATTTCATAAATTGAGAGATGAATTCATTTATGTTCATATCTATCATCTCTCTATCTGCTTACCTCTTTGGGGCTTCCTTCATGCAGAATCTGACAGAAGAAAATTGAGTAGAGAAGAACCTGATTAATTCAACAAATATGAATACAGAGGGAGAGCTCAATGTAACATTTATAACCATCTCACAGAACCTTCCAGAAAGACTGAGAAGCAATTTCCTTAAAAGTAGGCCATATTCTCCGATTCAGAACAAACTAACTAGGCCTATGCCCTTCCTTAGAATAAGAGAAAAATTAAGATTTTTACTCATATGTAATTTGAAACTATTTATAAGAAATCTGTAGGAAAAAACTGAACTTCATGAAACTTTTTGGCTATTGTCTCCATGAGGTTTGAGGTTTGAGTCCCACAAGCATGCATCTCCAAATGTATGATTCTTCCTGCAAGAAGAGGCTAATTATGAGGTATGTGAGGTTTTAACGGCTCCTCTGTAGGAACTGCTAAGAATAACAAGGCTCTGCTCTTTCTTTGGTTCCAGAATCATGTCCTACTCTGGAAGCTCACAGACCATCAGTGCCTTGGACTGTGGTTGTGGCATTCAGACTGGGCCCCCTATACGGACCACTCTGGTGGCATCCAGCTCTTTTATAAATAAGTTCAATATGCTGAGTTTTAAGATTAAGAAAGTAATACAACTTTTGACCTGTCATTACCTCCTCCAAAATTTAAGGAACTGAACTTCTGTGCCTGCTAAGCTACACCATCTATTAGCAACACATAGTATTATAACCTGGGTCCATGGACTATGTAAACATCTAGACCAGAGAAACAGGGCAGCTTAGTACCAAAATCTGCTCTTCTCTTTTAGTTATTAACCAACCTTTTCAGAAATATAGGTTCCAGATGAATCATGTCAAACACTTGAAAATTCTGAACACCCTTCAAAGTAACAACTGGTGTCCTGCAACACTTTTTGACAATATCTTGGGAAATTGTTTTCCTTGGACATATGTCTGATTTTATAATAGACATCAATAGGGAAATGGAATTTGCTTTGCAGAAATTCACTTTATAGCCAAATGTGCCAGCATGCACCTATTTCATAAATTGAGAGATGAATTCATTTATGTTCATATCTATCATCTCTCTATCTGCTTACCTCTTTGGGGCTTCCTTCATGCAGAATCTGACAGAAGAAAATTGAGTAGAGAAGAACCTGATTAATTCAACAAATATGAATACAGAGGGAGAGCTCAATGTAACATTTATAACCATCTCACAGAACCTTCCAGAAAGACTGAATTTGTTGCCTCCCAACTCCTAACTCTTCCCACCTATAAAATTAAACTATCTAATTAAGAAGGTACTATTCTTACTGTGTTATTTTCATCCCTGTCTCACAGATTAGGAGATGCTATTTGATTTTCACAAGATCACAAAGCTAACAAGTGTGGTGATTATCTTAAAAGAAAGGTTCTTTTATGTCTCTTAATCCCAAATTCCACCTTTTTTCCCCCCACTAAACCACACTGTCTTGTTTGCTCAGCCTAACAATACAGTGATAATTTTTCTTTCTCGTGGTTCTATTTTCCATTCTATAGAATTTCTTTTCTCACTTCTTCATCCAACTGAGAATAGTTCAATGAAGTAAAAAATCTTCAAAATCGAGGTATCTCTTCTAAATTCTCAGATTAGAAGATGCTGACCTAGCTTTTCAGGTCAGAGCAGTCTTTACGCCAGATTGCAAAACTCAGACTGCATGCGTGGTGGGGAGCAGAGAGAAAAATAGGAGGGACCGATTCAGACATCCAGGTGGCAACTTTACAGAGGACTCAGCACAACACCTCCTTGTGAGGGGCAGGAAGGAGACCCCGAGTAACAGAGTCATTTATTTGAGCTTCAGATTATTCACTTTCCTAACTAATCAATAATTGTTATAATTAAAATTGATAGCTGCAAATAACATGACAGAGGGCTGCTGCCAGAATACTGATTGTGTCGTTGGCTTGGAAAGATAGGCAGCAGCGTGGAACACTTATTTTCCAATTTGCTTTTAGCTGTGTGCAAATTGCTTTCGCTGTATCCAGCTGATTTAGACCTTGCCTGGAGGTGCACTAGATTAATTGGGACCCTCACTTTCATTGCTTACAGAATGGACTCTGTAATTGGCGAAATTTGTTAGTGCCAGTTATAAAATAACTATATAGTTCTCCTTTTAGCTGTCCTCTCCTTACTCTTTCTGTGAGAGGGTGGGGAAACAATTAGAACCCATCTGACGATTAAGATGGGTGTTTTTACATAAGGACTAAAAGGCATGGGTCTACAGTCAATATTTTATACAAGTAAACATTAATGTGAATACGGTATTGATTTTTTCAAACCCTGAAAAAAGTACTTGAGCATATGATAGAATTTTTTTTATTTCTGTTGTGTCTGAACCTTAGATAAGAATACCCACTTTGTTCAAACTATGCGCAGATTTTTCAAAATGTTTCTTTGTTCTCTCTCCTCACTTTACTGCATTTAAAGAGAACCAGCACTCTTTCTTACTCATTTTCAAATGGAAGAAATAAGAAAAATTCAGGCCACAGTTGGGTGCCTTCTAGGTCGTCGTGTTTCTTCTATTCTCCTTTTCAGGTTCCAGTGTACAACAAGGACATCCCTACTACCCAGTTCAAATATCAGACAAAGTTCAATGCACATGAGAGTCATTTTGGGCAGGGAGGATTTTTTTTCTTTTTCAGAGCAAAACTTAGTAGGCCAAGAACAAAGTAGAAACTATAATACTTGTTAGAAAAACAGTATTTTTAGCCCTTAAAAAATATTTTATGTCACCAGACTTAAATATATGCAAAACAGTCCCTTCCACTTCTTAAATGACACTTGGTTTATTGCTATATACACCAAACTGTGGGCTTTCCAGGTGGATCAGTGGTAAAGAATGTCAATGGAGAAGATGCAGGGGATTCAGGTTCAATCCCTGGGTCAGGAGGATCCCCTGGAGAAGAAAATGGCAACCCACTCCAGTATTCTCACCAGGAAATTCCATGGACAGAGGAGCCTGGTGGGCTAGGGTCCACGGGTTGCAAAGAGTTGGATATGACTGAAGTGACTGATCACATACACTCACATGCACACAAATTGTACAAAGGCCTTTCCACACACACTGAAAAGCCACACATACCCATAAAATAGAGGTATCAGCCAGGACTCTGTCACCCAGGTGACAAAACCCCAGATTTATGGACACAAGCAAACAAAGGAAAAAGTCGGGGAGGGGTGTTTACTGGTTCAGATAAATGAAGAAGAAGCTAGACACTGCTAGATTCCGGTGCTCAAAAAGGTATCATGACTGTTTACCTCTACCCCTCGGCTCACTTTTACCTCCTGTTAGCTGCACTTGCAGGAAAGCCCTCCCTACATGGGAAACCATGTCAGATTCAGATTTATATTCTATCTGTTCAGCAACACCACCGAAAAGAAAGTGTTCTTACCCAGGAGATCCGGCCTATTCTCAGTCCTCAATTTCACAGGCCCATCATGAGTCACCTGGTCACTCTGGAACCAATCACTATGGCCAGAATATGCAGGCAGAATATGCTGATCTACCACACCTGGGCCCCAGGCTCCACCTATAGAGTGAGGTGAGGTAAAGGAACCAAAGCAGGGGAAGTGGATGCTAGGCAGAAATATCAAATGACCACAACTCTCAGAAACAAAGTGATACTAAACAAAGTGATGAGTGTTTCTAGTAATGCTTCTTAAACTTCACTCATTTCTATCTTTAGAATTTATTTAAAACTAAAGATCTCTTCCTCTGGAAAAATGTCTATGTGATCACATCATGCAAAATGTTGCTTGCCACTTCAAAGTAGAAACTATAATACTTGTTAGAAAAACAGTATTTTTAGCCCTTAAAAAATATTTTATGTCACCAGACTTAAATATATGCAAAACAGTCCCTTCCACTTCTTAAATGACACTTGGTTTATTGCTATATACACCAAACTGTGGGCTTTCCAGGTGGATCAGTGGTAAAGAATGTCAATGGAGAAGATGCAGGGGATTCAGGTTCAATCCCTGGGTCAGGAGGATCCCCTGGAGAAGAAAATGGCAACCCACTCCAGTATTCTCACCAGGAAATTCCATGGACAGAGGAGCCTGGTGGGCTAGGGTCCACGGGTTGCAAAGAGTTGGATATGACTGAAGTGACTGATCACATACACTCACATGCACACAAATTGTACAAAGGCCTTTCCACACACACTGAAAAGCCACACATACCCATAAAATAGAGGTATCAGCCAGGACTCTGTCACCCAGGTGACAAAACCCCAGATTTATGGACACAAGCAAACAAAGGAAAAAGTCGGGGAGGGGTGTTTACTGGTTCAGATAAATGAAGAAGAAGCTAGACACTGCTAGATTCCGGTGCTCAAAAAGGTATCATGACTGTTTACCTCTACCCCTCGGCTCACTTTTACCTCCTGTTAGCTGCACTTGCAGGAAAGCCCTCCCTACATGGGAAACCATGTCAGATTCAGATTTATATTCTATCTGTTCAGCAACACCACCGAAAAGAAAGTGTTCTTACCCAGGAGATCCGGCCTATTCTCAGTCCTCAATTTCACAGGCCCATCATGAGTCACCTGGTCACTCTGGAACCAATCACTATGGCCAGAATATGCAGGCAGAATATGCTGATCTACCACACCTGGGCCCCAGGCTCCACCTATAGAGTGAGGTGAGGTAAAGGAACCAAAGCAGGGGAAGTGGATGCTAGGCAGAAATATCAAATGACCACAACTCTCAGAAACAAAGTGATACTAAACAAAGTGATGAGTGTTTCTAGTAATGCTTCTTAAACTTCACTCATTTCTATCTTTAGAATTTATTTAAAACTAAAGATCTCTTCCTCTGGAAAAATGTCTATGTGATCACATCATGCAAAATGTTGCTTGCCACTTCAGGAGGGTTCGTGCACTCCTAGAGCTTAGCTGATAATACGGAAATGAGAACAGCTTTCTGAGGTAGCTGCTTCCAGAATGAGATGCGTTACATAGATAAGTATGATTTTAGGCTTTCTTTTCCGTTCCAAGTCTGTTGTTGTTTTCCTTTTCCAAGCAATTCTGTTTGTGCAGAATTCCCCTTATGCAGCTATTCGTTATCTTTGTTGTGGATAAACTCTGAAAATCCAAACTGTGCCAAATGACTATTTTGTCCAGATGATAGATTGTCAAGGACCACGCTTTCAATCAGATGACTCACACAGTGACCGCAAGAGTGATGGCGGCCCTTCTTTATTTGGCACAAGAAAATGAGTGTTCCAAGCTAAGGCTGTGCAGTAAGTCTAATTTAAGGACCCAGAGTGGAGACATGGGCTGCCAAAAATAAAAATGTTCTTTCATCTTCTCTATCATGTAGGACTATATGTGACTACTAAGGAGGAAAAATTACACATCATCAGGAAACTTTTTTCTTGACTATGATTAGGAAGAGACATTGTCTAAACCATAAAGTGACTACTCAAAATGAAATATTTCATAAAGTTCACCTCAGAAGTGTGAATCTGAGTTCTTAAAATAATTCTCATGGTTTAAAAAATTAGTTAACTTCATATCAGAGGGGAAAAATACTTTTAGCAAAAACAAAACAAAAAACAAAAGATTTTCCAGGCAAATGTAAAATTTTAAAAATGCAGGTTTACTTCTACTGATATAGAAATATATACGAGTATATGAGATGGAAATACATCATGATCATTTTACTTTAAGAGCTATCCTAGTACTTTCCTGCTATTACAGTGCAGGAGAATCTGCTTGTAGATGCAGAGGGCACAGGTTCAATTCCTGGTCTGGGAAGATTCCACATGCTGCGGAGCAACTAAAGTGCCAACTTCTGACTGATTGCTATAGAGCCCATAAGCCACAACTACTGAGCCTGTGTGCTGCAACTACTGAAGCCTGTGTACCCTAGAGCCTGTGTCCTGCAACAAGAGAAGCTACTGCAATGAGAACCCTGTGCATTGCAAGCTAGAATAGCACCTGCTCCCCCAAACTAGAGACAGCCAACACACAGCAATGAAGACCCAGCACAGTCAAAACTAAATGAATAAGAAAAGAAACTGCTAATGGAATGCAATTTTTTCTTTTAAAAAATAACTATTCTAAGCCTGCTTGTAGTTTTGGGTTCTATCATTTACTGCCTGTTCCTAGATGCTAAGTATGGGGGAAAAAGAAAGAAAAAGGAACTGTGGGCACTCATTAACCTTAACTCATTAAATTCATCGCTTGTCAAACATGTAAACCACTGTATGCCCTCTGTGTGTGTCTGAGCTACCTTTCCACAATAATATGAGATGAGTCCACTGTTTACTCTTAAATGCCCATCACAGCTGAGTTGGGGGACTAAATGATTAGCGATATGAGAACATTTCAATCAGATGACTCACACAGTGACCGCAAGAGTGATGGCGGCCCTTCTTTATTTGGCACAAGAAAATGAGTGTTCCAAGCTAAGGCTGTGCAGTAAGTCTAATTTAAGGACCCAGAGTGGAGACATGGGCTGCCAAAAATAAAATGTTCTTTCATCTTCTCTATCATGTAGGACTATATGTGACTACTAAGGAGGAAAAATTACACATCATCAGGAAACTTTTTTCTTGACTATGATTAGGAAGAGACATTGTCTAAACCATAAAGTGACTACTCAAAATGAAATATTTCATAAAGTTCACCTCAGAAGTGTGAATCTGAGTTCTTAAAATAATTCTCATGGTTTAAAAAATTAGTTAACTTCATATCAGAGGGGAAAAATACTTTTAGCAAAAACAAAACAAAAAACAAAAGATTTTCCAGGCAAATGTAAAATTTTAAAAATGCAGGTTTACTTCTACTGATATAGAAATATATACGAGTATATGAGATGGAAATACATCATGATCATTTTACTTTAAGAGCTATCCTAGTACTTTCCTGCTATTACAGTGCAGGAGAATCTGCTTGTAGATGCAGAGGGCACAGGTTCAATTCCTGGTCTGGGAAGATTCCACATGCTGCGGAGCAACTAAAGTGCCAACTTCTGACTGATTGCTATAGAGCCCATAAGCCACAACTACTGAGCCTGTGTGCTGCAACTACTGAAGCCTGTGTACCCTAGAGCCTGTGTCCTGCAACAAGAGAAGCTACTGCAATGAGAACCCTGTGCATTGCAAGCTAGAATAGCACCTGCTCCCCCAAACTAGAGACAGCCAACACACAGCAATGAAGACCCAGCACAGTCAAAACTAAATGAATAAGAAA
This sequence comes from Tragulus kanchil, assembly GCA_022376925.1. Taxonomy (NCBI): domain Eukaryota; kingdom Metazoa; phylum Chordata; class Mammalia; order Artiodactyla; family Tragulidae; genus Tragulus; species Tragulus kanchil. Next base: position 57,449,227 of record JAIOJX010000029.1, on the reverse strand, counting down.
AGAAACTGCTAATGGAATGCAATTTTTTCTTTTAAAAAATAACTATTCTAAGCCTGCTTGTAGTTTTGGGTTCTATCATTTACTGCCTGTTCCTAGATGCTAAGTATGGGGGAAAAAGAAAGAAAAAGGAACTGTGGGCACTCATTAACCTTAACTCATTAAATTCATCGCTTGTCAAACATGTAAACCACTGTATGCCCTCTGTGTGTGTCTGAGCTACCTTTCCACAATGGCAGAGATACTGCAGATGAGTCCACTGTTTACTCTTAAATGCCCATCACAGCTGAGTTTCCTCAAACAATGAAACTATGGCTGCAAAATGAGATAAAACCTCTATTGAAAAAGCTTTATATCACAATTGATATGTTCTATTTTAATCTCAGAAATATTAAATACCATGTGAAGGTACTCGACCTATCATTAATAAAGACATATGTTTTCTACTCCATTTGAGCATTTTCCTCATTAAATATATATGAAGATACACATGATGTTATACTAAAATAAAATATTAGACACAAATGACTAAGAGCAAACTTTGTATAATACATTTCAAAGCAGTTAACATAGCTGTGAATACTCTATAACTAATACACACTCTTCCTTAATGTTATATATATTGAATGAACTAAACAGAGATGAATCAAGTAGAGATAGTGAAGAGATGGCAAGGGTAGTAGAGACAGAGACTAAGACAGATACCATGCCACAAACTCTTGGTGAGAGAAATAATAGCTTATTTTTAAAGTGATTCATGTCCATCATTTCAAAAAGTCATGGTTCACAATTATACTAATTACAAATACAGTCCCTTCCTCCTCGAGTCCACTGCTGTCCACTTCCTGTTCATCATAAGTTAACAATGTGAGAGGGTTGCTTTCCAGATGTTCTATCCAAATGAAAATACACTGCACAAATATGCACACCTACATATGCATTAACACACACGTATATAAACATGTACTCGCTTATTTGCAAAAGAGCTTGTACACCTACAATCCTATATAAAACATCCTAAAAATTCATTTAACAACATGCTGTGGCCATCATAGCATGTAGATCCACATATACTTCAGTTTTTCAAGGCACCATGTTGTGGTTTTACCATTTCCAGATTACAGTGATGGTTGTTTAAACAGTTTTTGGTTATTTAAAATGATGCAAGGAAGACAATTGTACAGTGTCTTTGGGCAACTGAGTGAGAATGGCTATAAGTTGAATTCCCTTGAAGAAAATTACTATGTGTATTTTCAATTTGGACAAACAGTGTGAAATTTACCCCAACATATTTCTCATTACCAGTATAGGAACTCTGACCCTCACACTCACCAACCTTTAACCTTTGCTGTACTAATTGTAAAATATAATCCATCATCCCTGTAATGTGCTATATAATCTATCAAAGAATAAAACCTCTATTGAAAAGCTTTATATCACAATTGATATGTTCTATTTTAATCTCAGAAATATTAAATACCATGTGAAGGTACTCGACCTATCATTAATAAAGACATATGTTTTCTACTCCATTTGAGCATTTTCCTCATTAAATATATATGAAGATACACATGATGTTATACTAAAATAAAATATTAGACACAAATGACTAAGAGCAAACTTTGTATAATACATTTCAAAGCAGTTAACATAGCTGTGAATACTCTATAACTAATACACACTCTTCCTTAATGTTATATATATTGAATGAACTAAACAGAGATGAATCAAGTAGAGATAGTGAAGAGATGGCAAGGGTAGTAGAGACAGAGACTAAGACAGATACCATGCCACAAACTCTTGGTGAGAGAAATAATAGCTTATTTTTAAAGTGATTCATGTCCATCATTTCAAAAAGTCATGGTTCACAATTATACTAATTACAAATACAGTCCCTTCCTCCTCGAGTCCACTGCTGTCCACTTCCTGTTCATCATAAGTTAACAATGTGAGAGGGTTGCTTTCCAGATGTTCTATCCAAATGAAAATACACTGCACAAATATGCACACCTACATATGCATTAACACACACGTATATAAACATGTACTCGCTTATTTGCAAAAGAGCTTGTACACCTACAATCCTATATAAAACATCCTAAAATTCATTTAACAACATGCTGTGGCCATCATAGCATGTAGATCCACATATACTTCAGTTTTTCAAGGCACCATGTTGTGGTTTTACCATTTCCAGATTACAGTGATGGTTGTTTAAACAGTTTTTGGTTATTTAAAATGATGCAAGGAAGACAATTGTACAGTGTCTTTGGGCAACTGAGTGAGAATGGCTATAAGTTGAATTCCCTTGAAGAAAATTACTATGTGTATTTTCAATTTGGACAAACAGTGTGAAATTTACCCCAACATATTTCTCATTACCAGTATAGGAACTCTGACCCTCACACTCACCAACCTTTAACCTTTGCTGTACTAATTGTAAAATATAATCCATCATCCCTGTAATGTGCTATATAACTATCTTTCAATATTTCTGTTAGTCATGTTGTTCCTTTTCTGTTGAGTGATTGCTCATATTTTGGGTCCATCTTCTCTATGTGGTTGCTGGTCAAATGCTTTTAGAAATAATCTGAGCATAAAAATTGGCCCTTTTATATATAAAACAGATCATCAATAAGACTTACTGTACAACACAGGGACCTTTACTCAGTTTATGTAAAAACTTATATGGGGAAGAATCTGAAAAGAATGGATATAGGTAGATGTACTGAATCACTTTGCTGCACACTTGAACAGCATATTGTAAACCAACTATACTCCCAATATAAAATAAATATTATAAAATAAAAATTGAATTAAAAAATAAAATGAAGTCAAGATGAGTGTTACAGGATCATAAAAAAACTGGCCCTTTGCCTGAGGATATATTGCAAGTATTTCCCCAGTCTCTTTTTAGTTTTTTGAATTCATTTATGATATTATTCCCCAAATGTAACTTAAAATTTTTAATGTGATCAAATTATCAATCTTGTCTTCTATGGCTCCTGAATTTGATGCTATATACAGAAACATCACTCCCACTCCAAAAATATAAATACATCACCCATGTTTTCTTCTAGTACCATGATGCTTTTATTAAATGTTTGATCCCTCTGGAATTTATTGTTATAAAAAGTTATGTTGGATTCCAAGCTGTTTTTTTCACACAGCCAACCAGTGTGTGTGTCAAAGTATATCTAAGGCAGTATCATAGCACCTCAGTTGGTCAAGCAATGTCTGACTACAAATGAAGAAAAACTGGTTTATGTTTTCATGTATTAATCTTACTTTTCAAAAATACTAATAGTATACTATAGTAATTTCACAAGTTTTATGTATTTCTTTAAGAAACTGCAACTTACAAATAAACAACATGCAATTGAACATTCTGTGTTACAGAAACATGAGAAAGGAATAGCCTCCAAATGCTTTTCAGCGAAAGACCCCTTCATAATACTCCACAAAATCATTTTTCAATGACTTTTTCACTAGAGCTACAAATGCCATGTTAGTATTATATACCAATTGAAACTGCTGCACTGGTTTTGCTTTATGGACAAACCCTGTAACGTTGTCATCCAAGAAGTAAATATATGAGTACTTGGCCCCAGTTACAATCCAAATCACAGAAACGGTGCAATTAAAGTGCATTATATGGCCTCACCCAAAGTCCATTCAAACAGGGAGGAGGAAATACAGGAAGAATGATTGGAGTAGGACATCTTAGGGAGTTAAGTCAAATTTATGGCAAAGACTGAAGGATGAGTCAAAAGCAGCAATGCCTCTGAATGCTAAAGGTGCTATTTTATCTCCTCCTACCTGGGAAGCTTCTCCCATTCAGCTTCCGTCTAGAGCTTGGCTGTACCTCTGCTCATCCACTCTGTGCCCAGTGCCTCCCTTTGCATCCTTGGGTGGCTGTCTCATCCTGCATGTTCTTGTCCCCTTGTCCCCATGACAAGATTAAAATAGCTGGTAGACAAACAAGTCCAATTAATGTCTATTGGATCCACCTCCCCCAGTAACATGGTTCTCAGTATTTTCATACTAATTTACAAAGAATCTGCTAGTCCCTGCTTCTCTAATGCTTCCTACCTCCTGCCTTTCTTAAAATCTTCCTCACATGTGATAAAGTTATAATCTCGTCTAAACAGACAGCTCCTCCCTCCAAGTCAGAGTGAAAATCAAGTCCTTACAACAGCTTGCAAGACAGAAACAGTAAGCCTCCTTCCCACCCAAACACATACAGCCATTTCTTGGACTTCATGGGATGAGGGCTTGCCACACTGAGAATATTCAGTTCTGTAGTAAAAGTCAAGAAAACAAATCAGGTGGATGCAAATCGTTAGGTGTGTTAAGCATAGGTAATTACATTATTTACCTGGGAGATACGTTAGATAAAGTAAGTGGAGCATATATGTGTGAACCTAGATAGAAGGGAATGTAAGAACCTAGTAAATAATAAATATTCATGACACACTAAATATACCTGAGGCACAGGAAGCACTGAATATTCATGGTATCCTAAATAAACATTAGGACACAACGCACTCAATATTTGTGAAGTCCAACTGTAGCCACTCGTTGATGATGGTTGTGCAAAGCCCCACCTGCCCTCTATCGTGGACATGCGGATGCCCTAAGGGCTCTTCAGGTTAATGCTTCACCTCAGTCAGGCTTTCCAATAGAGCAAGCTGTGCCAACCCCGGACATCCTTTTCCTCACCTGGGGTCCTTGTAACACAGCATCCGTTGGGGAGATGGATGTGGTACAGAGACAAATAGAACAATGGAACATTGTGTAACACAGAATTAAGGGGACGTGGCCCTTCCTCTGCCTATACCCCAGCCTAAGTGTGTCAATCTACTTCTATTTTCTTCCAATTGCTTCTAACTGTATGCTTTGGTTTAAATTGCTCCAATAATCCGTGGAATTTGTGTGCCTTAAATCTGTGAATTTTCTGTCCCACAACTAGGGAAGAGCTTGTTTGGTTGTGTACAAGGCGGCGAGCATTGCAAGGCAATGTCCATACACATACAGTCGATGCTGCTGCTTCTCATTTCAGCACTACCACACTGTTCTTATTTTCCCTTAAATATGCAAGCACGTCTATAGCCCAGGACCATTGCATGTGCTCTCGCTTCCTGAAACACAATCCTACAGACAACTACGTGACTAGCTCCCTCATTTCCTTTAGGTGTCTCTTCCCTGAAACTCCTACATAAAATCACGTCATTTTCCGGCAACAATTCACTAACACCAGTTGGGTCCTACAATTCAATTCTTTCACTACCCAGAATTTGTGCAAACCCAACAGGTGAAGTGTTCTGTCCCACAAAATTGCCCCCTACATCAGATGCCAGCTGTAAATGGAGCCCTCAGGCTACCTTCATTTCTTACCCGGTCAGCTATGAATTTGGAAAGTTTCCACAAAACTCCTATCCCAACAAACAGCTTCAATGATTTGTGAGAATGACTCATAGATCTTAGGAATGCATTAGACTTAGGATTAGTTTTACGATAAGGGATAGAACTTAGGAACAGTCAACTGGGAGAGAGGTGCAGAGCAAGATACGGGGGGAGATGAACAGTCCAGAGCTCCTATCCTTCTCCAGGCATGCCACCTTTCAAGACAGCCATGTGTTCACTAACCCGGAAGCTCCCTGGACCTCATGTTGAAGAGTTTCTATTTAAGCTCATTGGCCACGGTGATTGAATGCAATCTCCAGTCCTTCTCCTCTCTAAAAATTCCAATCCTCTAACCATGCAGTTGGGTTCTCCGGTGTTCAGCCCTCATGCCAAAGCTAACTCAGGGCCCACCAAGACTTGCTTCATTAACGTGAATTCAGGTGTAGTCAAAATGGGCTCTTTAGGAACAAGAAAAGACATTCCTATCACTTACGAAATTCCAAGGGTTTTAGGAGCTCTGTGCCAGGAACTGGGACAAAACAAACAAACAAAAAAAACCAAAAAAACCTTCTTTTTCTAATACCACAAAATTAGAAATATATTCTTCTCCCTAGGCACTCCCTGCTCTCATTATCCTACTTATTGTTAACCAACATCTGACATATGCGATATATTCATTTGTATATCATACATGGCTGTGTCTTCCCACTGGAACGTAAACTCCATGAGGGCAGGATTTGCTCTTTTCTCTTTACTGTTCTATCTTCTTCATCCAGAAGAGTTTTTAGGCCAAAACACATGGGTGAGTGGATGTGGTGTCAGCTTGAGAGTAGAGAGGCCATCACCTCATTTCCTTCCTTGAGAATCTGCTCTGTCCACAGGAAAGCTGAGGAGGACAGTCCTCGGTTCTGTTGGACTCTACCCCACCTCTCCCACGACTGGCCAGACGCATTTGGCTGTGACCAGAATAGAAATCCATTACACCCAGCGTAGGTATCTGGAGTGAGACCAAACCATTAAATGCTGGTGAAAAGTGGGGCAGTGAGATCCACAGCTGTCCCAAGCCACGTGTAACAACAGGAGCAGGGAAGCTGCCAGGAGGTGGAAACAGTCGGTCTGTCAACAGAGGCAGGAGAATGCGACAGCTGTGCCCAAAGGAGCAGGGGAAGAGATTATGTGACACTGGAGAGAGATTTAGGGGTTTTCTAGACATCATCACTAGGACCTGCCAACTCCCTTCCTATCCTTGGGTGTCATGAGACTCATCAGCTTTCAATAAAACCTCTCTGTAACTAAGATGGTTTGAATAGTTCTTGGCCACAAATGTTCCTTGGCCACAGGGCATAGATGGCACAGGTGTAGAGCTAGCCCAAAGAAGCCAAACCTCGGAGCCAGCTTAGCTATCTGTTTCCATTTCCTGGCCCCTTAGCAAGGCAAGTTATCCTAAGTGCGGTACCTTCCTGACTCGCTGGACTCAAGTCAGACCACACTGATCCTCTCTCCTGGGAATCTGGACTTACAGATGCCAGACAGGACTGCCAGCAAGGCAAGCCATGTGTTTGGAGCATCACAGATAGCCAGTGGGCAGTGGGAGAAAGAATGAGAGAGAGGAAAAGGAAGAGCAGAGAGGAGTCATGATGAAAGTGACCAGGGATAGGGGTGGTGAGGAAAGGAGAGGAGGGGAGGGTGGAAGAGAAACAGAGAAAGGGAGAGGCTGCCTGGGTGCCTGCATGTGTTCCAGGGCCGGTGCCAGCCCCATGATGCTGGTACACTCCTCCCACCCTTCCTCCCATAAGACCTCTTTGCCCTACGTTAACATGTTCTTTTCTTTTTCATTGGCTGTGTCTTCCCACTGGAACGTAAACTCCATGAGGGCAGGATTTGCTCTTTTCTCTTTACTGTTCTATCTTCTTCATCCAGAAGAGTTTTTAGGCCAAAACACATGGGTGAGTGGATGTGGTGTCAGCTTGAGAGTAGAGAGGCCATCACCTCATTTCCTTCCTTGAGAATCTGCTCTGTCCACAGGAAAGCTGAGGAGGACAGTCCTCGGTTCTGTTGGACTCTACCCCACCTCTCCCACGACTGGCCAGACGCATTTGGCTGTGACCAGAATAGAAATCCATTACACCCAGCGTAGGTATCTGGAGTGAGACCAAACCATTAAATGCTGGTGAAAAGTGGGGCAGTGAGATCCACAGCTGTCCCAAGCCACGTGTAACAACAGGAGCAGGGAAGCTGCCAGGAGGTGGAAACAGTCGGTCTGTCAACAGAGGCAGGAGAATGCGACAGCTGTGCCCAAAGGAGCAGGGGAAGAGATTATGTGACACTGGAGAGAGATTTAGGGGTTTTCTAGACATCATCACTAGGACCTGCCAACTCCCTTCCTATCCTTGGGTGTCATGAGACTCATCAGCTTTCAATAAAACCTCTCTGTAACTAAGATGGTTTGAATAGTTCTTGGCCACAAATGTTCCTTGGCCACAGGGCATAGATGGCACAGGTGTAGAGCTAGCCCAAAGAAGCCAAACCTCGGAGCCAGCTTAGCTATCTGTTTCCATTTCCTGGCCCCTTAGCAAGGCAAGTTATCCTAAGTGCGGTACCTTCCTGACTCGCTGGACTCAAGTCAGACCACACTGATCCTCTCTCCTGGGAATCTGGACTTACAGATGCCAGACAGGACTGCCAGCAAGGCAAGCCATGTGTTTGGAGCATCACAGATAGCCAGTGGGCAGTGGGAGAAAGAATGAGAGAGAGGAAAAGGAAGAGCAGAGAGGAGTCATGATGAAAGTGACCAGGGATAGGGGTGGTGAGGAAAGGAGAGGAGGGGAGGGTGGAAGAGAAACAGAGAAAGGGAGAGGCTGCCTGGGTGCCTGCATGTGTTCCAGGGCCGGTGCCAGCCCCCATGATGCTGGTACACTCCTCCCACCCTTCCTCCCATAAGACCTCTTTGCCCTACGTTAAATTTGCCTATTTTGCTTAAGTTAGCTTGAATAGGTTAGTATTATTTACATGTTACAAGTCCTTGACGAAGGCAAGGTGGCATTAGCAAGAGGGGTGCCCAGGTGAGCCTGCCAAGCATTCAGAGGGAGCCTCTTACGAGGAGTCGGACAAAGAGACACACAGGCTTTCTGAGGATGCTACGTTCATATTCGGCACAAGGTCATCAGTTTCCAACACGAGACAATGAGAAGGAAGTCCCTTCAGCGGACCCTGGGGATGCTGCCTTGTCACCTACATGACTTGATTCTGCCTCACCAGAGTCAGTCACAGGAACACTCCTGAACCCCCGAGACTGTCACACCGGGCTTCCAGAAAGTGCTCTACCACAGTGTGAAGCCCCTCGAGATCGTTAACAATTACAAACTGGTCACTAATTGGCAGTGGGGGTCTCCTGGGCTAGAGGGCAATTTCTGCCTCTGATATTGCCACTCATTGACTCAACAACCAAGACTCCAGTTGAGGGGCAGCAATGAGCCATCCCAACTCCCCACCTCTGAGCACATCTGGCTGTGAGAGGAGAGGGCCTCCTGGAGCTAACTGCTGCAGATAGCTTATCCTGCTTCTGTTCCAGCCTGGGGGTGGCCCAGACTGTGAGACAGTCTGGTCCCCCAACTGCTACCATAAAATCTATCATTTATTGTCTGTCCTTGTATCTCATCCTCAAGGGTACAGTCTGGATTTGGGGGCAGGGAGCAGACCCACAGGCATCTGGGATTTCTGAGGCTGAACATATCACACTGGAAGGTTACAAGCTTTGGTCACAGAATCCCCAAAGCAAATACTGATCGTGCATCAGATCTCTGCAGTTGGCAAAAGGTCAGTAGCGTCCTCTATGCCCAGTTCTTCAAAGCCACCTAGCCGAGGCAAAGAAGGGAGCACCGTACCATGCTGCTGAAGGGCTGTGAGCCCATGGTCTGAGTTTTCAATCACTGGGAAACAGCGAACCCTTAGAAGGAGCTCAGAAGGTGTCTCCCAAATGAATTCTGCCTCCAATCCTGTTCACCCGCTTTCAAACTTCTCTGGAAGGAATTGAGTCACTAGACCTGAGAGTGCAGCACCAGCCCATCCCTCATCAATCAGAGTCCATCCTCTGTGGGTAAGCAGGCTAACCTATGTACACTGGAGCCAGGGAGGGTTGTTGGAGAGCCAGGACATGGGGACCATTCCTTTGTCTTCTTCCTCACCAAGCACTCCGCTCTCTGTAAGGAGAAAGGAGGGTGGGGGCAAAGGGGGATCATGCCCCATGCAGTTGCAGACCACCTAGGAGTTACCTCGTATTCCTGCCCTTCCAGTGACTACAAGACTCTCTTCAGAAGCAGACTAGCTCCTTCTTTTTGGAGGGAGAGCAGGTTGGGGAGGGAAGGGGGCAGGCGGGCCACTTTTATTGGTCTTTCATTTATCTATTTTTTCATCCATCTTTGCTCTTTGGCCCGTGTGGGCCTTCCATCACAATGGCCTCTGTTGTCACAGAACTCTGGCTTGGTAATTGGACACATCAGTCCAGCCCCTCCACGGCACGTGGGATCTTCCCAGGCCAGGGATCGACCCGGTGCCCCTTGCACTGCAAGGCAGTGTCCTTACCCATTGGACCACCAGGGAAGCCCCGAGGCTCCTTCTTAACCTAAAGTTTTTGGTAACCCTGAGTCAATGACTCCCAGGCCCCAGCCTGGTTTCTCTTTCTCAAAGAACCTTCCTTCTTCTTGGAGGGGTAAGGGTCACCCTCTGTCAGTGGGCTATCGTGCTTTCTCTTGGAACACCAGTGCCTGAGGCATGCCCTTCCCAACCCTCCAATTCCCTTACATTGCCCTCCCCACCCCCAGTGTACCTCTGTTCCAGTAAGAATTGTCCTGAGCTCCTCATTTCTCTCCGGAGAACAGCCTACTTGCTTGGGAACAAGGTAGGTCCCCCTTGATTCTTTTACAAGCTATAAATTCCAGGGCAGGAGAAAAGGACAACATAACAATATAACTCGTGTGTGTGTGTGTGTGTTTGTGTGTGTGTGTGTTCGGGGTGGCAGTGAAGAGAGATACCTCTGTTTCCACCAGTAGAGTCCTACTTGGCAGGTTTCTGAGGCCCTTTTTCTTCTTTTGGATGTTTGGTGTAGCCATGCTCTGAGTTCTTCAATTCTTCCCGGTTACCAGACTCTAAGGGAGATTCGGTTACTACCTAGGGTGTCTCTGAGTTCTGCTTTAGTACCATCAACTGCCTGCCTCCCCTGGCACCCCATCCCATATGCAGACCTACAGCTTGGAAGAGCCAGAGAGGATGCCAGGAACAGTGCCGCTGGCTTTAGGAAAGGTTCATTCTCAGACAACAAAACATTCACCTCTTCCTTCTTTCCCCTCAGAGAACTCTGGTTCTAAGCCATGTTCCCCCACCGTCCCCATGCACGATCCAGGAGCCCTTTCTCACCCTTCTTAGCCTTAGAAGGTCCTGACAGTCTCATCTTCTTGGCCATGACGACTTACGAGTGACTATGTGACCCAGTTTTGGCCAAGCAGACCTGAGGCTGATGGCTGCCAGAGGTGTCCAGGAAAGATTTCTTCCCTCCTAAGAGAGAGACAGACTCAGTCCTGTCCGCTGGACAGTAATGCCTCTGGATGGGGCCCTGGAACTCTCATGGCCATAGGAAGAGGGATAAAAGAGGACAAGACAAACAGTGGTGCGAGGAAGCAGGGCCAGCAGTACGGAGGGCTGTGCCTGGAGCCCACCCTGCTCTCGGCTTCATGTTAGGGAAGAAAACGCACTTCCTGTGGTTTAAAGGCAGTTTGGGCCATGGTTTCTATCATATGCAGCTGAAAATATCCAGCTCTACCACCACTCTGCTAGCGATGCCCTCCTCTCCATGACGGCGCTCAGAAGCCACCCCTGCTAGGCTGGCAACTGTACCCCTCTTCCACTGGCCAGGAACCAGTCAAGAAATAGATCCTGCAAAACTTGAGATCTGATCTGGAAGAAGGGGATGGGTGGCTGGACTACTTTTTCTGAAGAGTGAGGCGGAGAGGGGACCACCGGGTTTCCAACCCGTAGCCCTGAAATGACCGCTTGGTGCCCAGGGGCCTTTGAAGCCCTGACTCCTGCCACCCTTATTAGGAAGAATTTTTGACTCAAATAGCATAACCTACCCCCACCACACAACATTTGGTACAAAGGACTGTTGAGGCCAAGAAAATTCTAGTTCATTTTTTAAGGTTCCCAATACGTTAAAATAAAGTGACTCCAATAAAGGAGTAGAGAAATTATTGTTTAAATGTTTACATTCTGCAAATGTAAATATGCTTCTCATAGCCCCACCCCCTACTTCAGGGCACATAAAATGTACTAGAAAAGGACCTGGTTATGGGAAATGAGTTTAAAGCTGTGGTTTTAAGGTCTTTCTTTTCTAATCTTTCTAGAAGCCCTCTGGGACAGTTCAGCCCCACATCATTTGGAGCTGATTAAGTCTGAATTGGAGATCCTTTGACAGCCTCTGTGATGGTCTCTTCCAGAATTAAAAAAGTCATCCGCTTTCTCTGGCAACCAGACAGCCAAGCACCCATTCCTGCCAAGCCCACCTCTAAGTTATTAGACGTTGATAGTAGAGGATTAAAGGTGGCAGGGACCATCACGATGGCCAGAAAGATTTCTGACACCTTCTGCTGGCTGTGTGCTGAGGACATTTCAGACTTGCAGGATGTGGGCCTAGGTTGCCTTGCCAGCTCCAGAAAAATTCCACAGGCATTTTGCCTCATAGTAAACCAGAGACACAGACTATGACTCCCTCATTGGCCCCTCCGAAAGTCATACATACTGGCTAGCTTGGTTAATAACCTAGGGAGTTCAGGATCCCTTTTCTGAAGCAGCACAGCATAGGGGGCACAAAATCAGACCATCAAACTGGCATGGACTCCAACACAGTACTTTACATCTGTGCCTCAGTTTTCTCAGCTCTAAATGGGGATAGCAGTTGGGCTGTTGTGAGCATTAAGTGAATGGTTCTATGTGCTATGTTTAGGAATAGTTTCTAGAGTGCGGTAAATTCTACGTAAGTGCTGGTGCTGTGCTCGGTCTTGTCCGACTCCTTGCAATCCATGGACTGTAGCCTGCCAGGCTCCTCTGTCCATGGGATTCTCCAGGCAGGAATACTGAGAGGATAGCTATTCCCTTTTCCAGGGGATCTTCCCAACTGAGGAACTGAACCTGAGTCTCCCATGTCTCCTGCATTAGCAGGCAGGTTCTTTACCCCAGGTCACCTGGGAAGTCCTAAAAACGTAAATGCTAGCTGCTATTATGCACTGTGTTATGATTTCTACCCAGGCATAAAGGAAACTGTGACCTTCCAGAGAGGTTTTCCACTTTTCCTAATCCAGAATTAAAATAAAGTGACTCCAATAAAGGAGTAGAGAAATTATTGTTAAAACATTCTGCAAATGTAAATATGCTTCTCATAGCCCCACCCCCTACTTCAGGGCACATAAAATGTACTAGAAAAGGACCTGGTTATGGGAAATGAGTTTAAAGCTGTGGTTTTAAGGTCTTTCTTTTCTAATCTTTCTAGAAGCCCTCTGGGACAGTTCAGCCCCACATCATTTGGAGCTGATTAAGTCTGAATTGGAGATCCTTTGACAGCCTCTGTGATGGTCTCTTCCAGAATTAAAAAAGTCATCCGCTTTCTCTGGCAACCAGACAGCCAAGCACCCATTCCTGCCAAGCCCACCTCTAAGTTATTAGACGTTGATAGTAGAGGATTAAAGGTGGCAGGGACCATCACGATGGCCAGAAAGATTTCTGACACCTTCTGCTGGCTGTGTGCTGAGGACATTTCAGACTTGCAGGATGTGGGCCTAGGTTGCCTTGCCAGCTCCAGAAAAATTCCACAGGCATTTTGCCTCATAGTAAACCAGAGACACAGACTATGACTCCCTCATTGGCCCCTCCGAAAGTCATACATACTGGCTAGCTTGGTTAATAACCTAGGGAGTTCAGGATCCCTTTTCTGAAGCAGCACAGCATAGGGGGCACAAAATCAGACCATCAAACTGGCATGGACTCCAACACAGTACTTTACATCTGTGCCTCAGTTTTCTCAGCTCTAAATGGGGATAGCAGTTGGGCTGTTGTGAGCATTAAGTGAATGGTTCTATGTGCTATGTTTAGGAATAGTTTCTAGAGTGCGGTAAATTCTACGTAAGTGCTGGTGCTGTGCTCGGTCTTGTCCGACTCCTTGCAATCCATGGACTGTAGCCTGCCAGGCTCCTCTGTCCATGGGATTCTCCAGGCAGGAATACTGGAGAGGATAGCTATTCCCTTTTCCAGGGGATCTTCCCAACTGAGGAACTGAACCTGAGTCTCCCATGTCTCCTGCATTAGCAGGCAGGTTCTTTACCCCAGGTCACCTGGGAAGTCCTAAAAACGTAAATGCTAGCTGCTATTATGCACTGTGTTATGATTTCTACCCAGGCATAAAGGAAACTGTGACCTTCCAGAGAGGTCCACTTCCTAATCCTTAGAACCTGTGACTATGTTGGGTTACATGGCAAAGGGAAACTAATACTGCAAATGGAATTAGGATTGCTAATCGACTGACCTGAAAATGAGGAGATTATTGTGGATTATCTGGGTGGACCCAATTTAATCAAGGATCCTTATAAAAGGGAGGCAGTAGGGGAAGCAGAGCTATGCTGACACAAGGTTAAAAAACAAACAAACAAAAAACTCCATTAATCAACAGAAAGATGAGTCAATAAATAATGATTCTGGGATCTCAACTTTTCTGACTAAAGAAATAATGGTTGCTTTAAAACACTGAAGGTAAATAAAATAACTTCCAAATTTTTGAATAATGGGATGCACAGCCCCATGTTAAATCTCCTGGCTTGAAAATGAGTGGGTGGGCTTCCCTGGTGGTCTAGTGGGTAAGGATACCGCCTTGCAGTGCAAGGGGCGTCACTTCCATCCTTGGCCTGGGAGCGGCTGGACCGATGTGTCCAATGACCGAGTCGGAGCTCTGGAGCGCATGCGCCCAGAGCCGGCGCTCTGCAGCAACAGACGCCACCGCGATGGGAGGCCCACAGGAGCCAAAGAACAAAGATGGACGAAAATAGATAAATGAAAGACCAATAGAAGTGGCCCCCCAAAAAAAGAAAATGAGGGGGTTCTGACACCCTTGAAAGATACAAGGTCATGATTCCATTGCTCAAGATCTCAGTTTCTTAGAGGGGTATCAAATGGACTTTATTTTGTGTGTTAACTTTGACCCACTTTCAGTGATGGCCGGGAGAGCTGGACTGAGAACTCGAGGAGGTCTCCCCCACGGGTAACTCGAGAGCTGCAATGATTAGCTGCATTTCTGTTATGACTCAGGCCCCACCTGCACCTACTACTCCATGTTTCATGAAGAGTAGAATGACTTAGATAGGTTAAGGCCATACATCTGACCATGAACTTGGACTGTGAACTGGTTCACATCCAGGGGCATCGTCCACGTCTTTTGAGTTCATGATGGCCCCGGAGAGCTTTATTTCCTCTCAATTTCCAGGTCTGTCATGTTTCCTTTCATCTTATTTTCAGATGTCCAAGTTAAAAAAAAATGAATCTTCACTGAAATAGATAGTGCATCTGGAAAGCTCCCATTAAGGACTATGTTGGGTTACATGGCAAAGGGAAACTAATACTGCAAATGGAATTAGGATTGCTAATCGACTGACCTGAAAATGAGGAGATTATTGTGGATTATCTGGGTGGACCCAATTTAATCAAGGATCCTTATAAAAGGGAGGCAGTAGGGGAAGCAGAGCTATGCTGACACAAGGTTAAAAAACAAACAAACAAAAAACTCCATTAATCAACAGAAAGATGAGTCAATAAATAATGATTCTGGGATCTCAACTTTTCTGACTAAAGAAATAATGGTTGCTTTAAAACACTGAAGGTAAATAAAATAACTTCCAAATTTTTGAATAATGGGATGCACAGCCCCATGTTAAATCTCCTGGCTTGAAAATGAGTGGGTGGGCTTCCCTGGTGGTCTAGTGGGTAAGGATACCGCCTTGCAGTGCAAGGGGCGTCACTTCCATCCTTGGCCTGGGAGCGGCTGGACCGATGTGTCCAATGACCGAGTCGGAGCTCTGGAGCGCATGCGCCCAGAGCCGGCGCTCTGCAGCAACAGACGCCACCGCGATGGGAGGCCCACAGGAGCCAAAGAACAAAGATGGACGAAAATGGATAAATGAAAGACCAATAGAAGTGGCCCGCCCGTCCCCTCCCTCCCCAACCCATCCCCCCCCCCCAAAAAAAGAAAATGAGGGGGTTCTGACACCCTTGAAAGATACAAGGTCATGATTCCATTGCTCAAGATCTCAGTTTCTTAGAGGGGTATCAAATGGACTTTATTTTGTGTGTTAACTTTGACCCACTTTCAGTGATGGCCGGGAGAGCTGGACTGAGAACTCGAGGAGGTCTCCCCCACGGGTAACTCGAGAGCTGCAATGATTAGCTGCATTTCTGTTATGACTCAGGCCCCACCTGCACCTACTACTCCATGTTTCATGAAGAGTAGAATGACTTAGATAGGTTAAGGCCATACATCTGACCATGAACTTGGACTGTGAACTGGTTCACATCCAGGGGCATCGTCCACGTCTTTTGAGTTCATGATGGCCCCGGAGAGCTTTATTTCCTCTCAATTTCCAGGTCTGTCATGTTTCCTTTCATCTTATTTTCAGATGTCCAAGTTAAAAAAAAATGAATCTTCACTGAAATAGATAGTGCATCTGGAAAGCTCCCAAAGTTTACTGCTATACATGAATTGAATGGCACTCCCTGTGGGAAGGAAATCTGAGTTCAATCCCAGCAGCCACTTTGGACATCTATGGCAGATTCAGGTTGACGTGGGGCAGTAAACAACAAAACTCTGTAAAAAATTTAAAACATTAACAAAGAAAAAAAGAAAAAAGAATGACTCCCTTCTCTAGGTTTTCTAACTGGAAGGTCTTCACTCCAGGGAAAAAGAATACGTATCTTAGCAAGCTCGTGTGAGGATTTCTAACAACAGACATAAAGTGTATCTTCCTAATTGAGATGTTGTGAGTCGAATTCAGCCCTCAGACATGGATTTTAGATTGAATTTATTTTCAGTCTAGAAAAACTACTAATTATTAGGCTAAAGTCTAGATCATCTAACTCTATTTTTAGAAGGTCTGGTCCAACCTCGCCCATGTTGGTCAAATGAGCACCCTCCACTATACTTTCATGAGATTACCAGGTGTCCCTGCTGGCTTTTGTATCTTCTAAAAAGACAAAAACCCAGAAGACACAGCAGTCTATCTGTGCGAGAGAAGGCGGGCAGAAGATCTGAATTTCACATGACCAGTTGATTGGCATGGCCTGGGGTGGGGGTGTGGTTAGAAGCTACTACTGGCACCGGGTGGGTAGAGTCTAGCTCAGTACCTTACAGTGTATGGGACAGCCCCTACCCTCATTCCCGAACAAACAATTTTCCTGTCCAAAACGTCCATAGTGCCAAGGCTGAGACCCCCTGCTTTAGAGAGAGTGATTTTTGTTAAGGAAAATAAAAAAGAAATCATGATGGAGGTACTGCTAATAGTAGGTTTCACTGTTTCCTTTCTCCTAAAGTTAACTGAAAGCAAACAACGTTTATGACTCAAGCTTCTGCAGGAAGCAGGGGATGGGATGACTGTGGTTAGTGACAAAAACAGTCATAAATGGCTGTGCCTGTCTTGTCTCTTTTTCAGAGTCAGGGAGGGAATGAAATGACCAGTAATTATCATTTAAACTGCTGTTTTATCCTGTATCAATCAGAGCTATTCATTCTGGTTACTCTCAGACCCCTGGGCTGAAACCACACTCAATCAGGGTCAGAGCCAGGGTGAATACATAAGGCCAGCCTTTTTACTCTCTAAGTGCTAATGACCTGGGCTGAACACCAATGGCAAGTTTCCATGAAAAAGTCATCTGAGATCCTAATCTAGGAACAAATGGTTCTATATGGAGCCTACAGAGCCCATTACCTTGTTTTTCATAGTCTGTATTCACTGGGACCACAGCTGTAAACAACTCTTCAGTCTCATTTCTCCACGAAGCTAATTTGCACTGTGTTAGCACTACAGGCTTTTTGCATATGTTCAGGACAAGCTGATAGGAGCAGGCCTGGAATGAATAATGTTCAGTAAAATCAATAAACCCTATTATTAGTCACTAAGGGGACTGATTTTATGTCTATAAAAGTAAAACAATTAGAACCATATTAATGGCAGATTCATCATAGTAATATAATAGAGCCAAGGAGGCTTGTCTTTGGGGAATCTTTAATTTACCATTCAGTACTGACTATGTACTCAGTCAGAGAAATGGCACACATAATATAAACAAGCTCTGGCCTTTGGCAATTCATGTTGTCATCGTCAGAGACACCACTGCAACAGTAAGGGGAAGAAACAAAACTTCATTCAGTGATTAATGGAAACCAGTCACGAACAGTGTTCCAGTAAGAGCCCGGGGGGACAGCCTATTCAAATTGCATTGCGCTTTTGGTCATATACCTCTTTGTATTTATCAGCACTCCTGTTTATTTCAGTAGCAGAGTTAAGCATGATCTGATGCCCACATTTGTACCCTATCTATATAGACACCTAACTAGAAGTGATTAAATCTTATGTAATGAGCATATATCTACTCCCACATGGCTCAGGAGAGATGGGCTTCCATAAGATTTTTTTTGGGGGGGGTGGGGAGGAAGGGGAGCAGGCGGGCCACTTCTTTTGGTCTTACATTTGTCCATTTTCATCCATCTTTGTTCTTTGGCCCGTGTGGGCCTCCCATCACGGTGGCCTCTGTTGTCGCAGAGCACTGGCTCTGGGAGCATGCGCTCCAGAGTTTGGGCTTGGTAATTGGACACATCAGTGCAGCCGCTCCGCGCACGTGGTATCTTCCCAGGCCAGGGTCAAACTGGCGCCTTGCTTTTTTCAAAGAGCTATTCATTCTGGTTACTCTCAGACCCTGGGCTGAAACCACACTCAATCAGGGTCAGAGCCAGGGTGAATACATAAGGCCAGCCTTTTTACTCTCTAAGTGCTAATGACCTGGGCTGAACACCAATGGCAAGTTTCCATGAAAAAGTCATCTGAGATCCTAATCTAGGAACAAATGGTTCTATATGGAGCCTACAGAGCCCATTACCTTGTTTTTCATAGTCTGTATTCACTGGGACCACAGCTGTAAACAACTCTTCAGTCTCATTTCTCCACGAAGCTAATTTGCACTGTGTTAGCACTACAGGCTTTTTGCATATGTTCAGGACAAGCTGATAGGAGCAGGCCTGGAATGAATAATGTTCAGTAAAATCAATAAACCCTATTATTAGTCACTAAGGGGACTGATTTTATGTCTATAAAAGTAAAACAATTAGAACCATATTAATGGCAGATTCATCATAGTAATATAATAGAGCCAAGGAGGCTTGTCTTTGGGGAATCTTTAATTTACCATTCAGTACTGACTATGTACTCAGTCAGAGAAATGGCACACATAATATAAACAAGCTCTGGCCTTTGGCAATTCATGTTGTCATCGTCAGAGACACCACTGCAACAGTAAGGGGAAGAAACAAAACTTCATTCAGTGATTAATGGAAACCAGTCACGAACAGTGTTCCAGTAAGAGCCCGGGGGGACAGCCTATTCAAATTGCATTGCGCTTTTGGTCATATACCTCTTTGTATTTATCAGCACTCCTGTTTATTTCAGTAGCAGAGTTAAGCATGATCTGATGCCCACATTTGTACCCTATCTATATAGACACCTAACTAGAAGTGATTAAATCTTATGTAATGAGCATATATCTACTCCCACATGGCTCAGGAGAGATGGGCTTCCATAAGATTTTTTTTGGGGGGGGTGGGGAGGAAGGGGAGCAGGCGGGCCACTTCTTTTGGTCTTACATTTGTCCATTTTCATCCATCTTTGTTCTTTGGCCCGTGTGGGCCTCCCATCACGGTGGCCTCTGTTGTCGCAGAGCACTGGCTCTGGGAGCATGCGCTCCAGAGTTTGGGCTTGGTAATTGGACACATCAGTCCAGCCGCTCCGCGGCACGTGGTATCTTCCCAGGCCAGGGATCAAACTGGCGCCCCTTGCACTGCAAGGCGGTGTCCTTACCCACTGGACCACCAGGGAAGCCCTTCCATAAGATTTTTAAAAACACTTTATTACTAAAGGCAGGAAATCATCAGAAATCCACAGTATCCCCAGCCACCACCAGGAACATGGTAACGCAGCTGGTAAAGATACACGTTGACCTTAGTTGTGGTCCTGCGTTTTGCCTCTGAATTGTTCAGCCATTTCTAGAACTGGAACAACACATAGGCAACCAAAAGTCACCCTTTAAACAATATTCCGAACAGAGAAAACATGTTTGCTTAACTGGAATAAGACAAATGACCTTAGGTCTTCAAGGACATGGTCTGAGAAGTAAAAAAATCTGATAGTTTGAAAACATGATGAAAAATAGGTGAAATCCACTGAAGCACAGGGATAAATGCCATAAACAATGTCGGATGACATTCATAACAAAAGCCACTTTCAGGTGGCTTCCAAAAGTAGAGGAAGTTATTTTTGATCGTACGTATCTGTTCATTTGACAAGCAAAGGCCCCTAATTTGGCGAGCTGACTGAAGTAGACCAAGACCAATTCTGTCAGCTTAGGAAACCAAGTGGCAGACCTGTCATTAGCAACTACAGTAAAATCATTAAAACTTAGAGCTGGGATGAAGCACTGGCCAGTCCAAACACATGATGCACAGCCCCACTTTAGGGCTTTGGCTTTCCTTTTGCAGCTCACTCTAGTGCTTTTTCCCCAGAGATGTGCATGACTGCTCTCTCATCTCCGTGAGTGAGATTTTCCCCTGATCACTCTATTTATAGTTATAAACACCCACGCATCCCTCATGCCCATACCCAGACAAAAGTCTGTCTCCAGTGCATTTATCAACCGCCTAACATACTCCGTTTGTTACTTACGTACCTTATTATGCTTACCCGGACCTACTAGAAAATGCAAACAGCAATGTTTGCCTGCTTTGCTCATGGCTGTATTCCAGCACACTGTACAGTGTCTGGGATAAGGTAGGTAGGTACTCAGACAGTATTTGCTGAGAAGGAGGGAGAGAGGGACAGAAGGAGGGAAGCAAAGAAAGGAAACAAAAGGGAGGAAGCAGTTAATTCTGAATATTCTGCATAACATATGCTAGTAAAACAATGTAGGGACAAATTAAATAAATGGCTGGTCGACTACCTTTCCACACATTTCACCTACTGTCTATAGGTCACAAGACTAAATACCTTTGGAAAACCATTCCACACCACAGAAACCTGGCTCTATCCATTTGGAGTGATGTTACACTCCATGCTTGGAGCAAATACCCAATACAAATACATATATGCACTGGATGAAATCCACTATTTCGCTGTTTAACCTGGGTATCATATATAGGAAAAGTCAGTATCTCTGTACTGTATCGTAACACATGGATCTTTCTAAATATTAAGAAACCTTTCTTTGAAAATTAGAACTACTATCAGCCAGCTAGAAATAACATGAGACAGACAAGAAGCCATCGTGTATATATATATATATATATAAAAAAAAACCTTTTTAATTCTGATTGCCAAATTATTTAAGGCAGGTATAAAAAAGGAAAAGCATTCAATATACATTTTACATAAAATAAACTAGATTACAGCATAAAACAAGTAACCAGGCAATGGCGTTAAAGTCTCTCTCCTCTAAAACTGGGTAATTGTAAACATTTAAAGAAAAAAGAAAAAAAAGGACTGCAGAACTATTCAAGTAATAGAACAATCACAGATGTCTCTGGTATGCAGGCTATTGGGTTATTTGCCGTTCAAGATTATCAAAAATGACACCTCATTATTCACAGATGCTCATTATTTCCCCATTTTAATCTTTACATTATGTACAACACAGTTTTTTGTGGTACTGGCAACCCCATGCCTTCCAAAAGTAAGTTTTCCACAATACACAAGTACAAACAGTGACTACAAGAACATTTCACACTGAGGCGTCGCAACAGGAGCCACCAAATAGACATCTAAATTGTACCAAAGTGTCGTCATCACAGTTCGCCTTTTTGAGGGGCTTATGGGAAGTAATATGAAGGATATGCAAAGTTCAGGCACACTGATACGTAACATTATTTATTTACAATTGAAAAGCAAAAAAAAAAATAAAAATAAAAAGGAAGAAAGTAAGCAGCCTTCCGAAGCTAACACTTTTCAACTCGACAAATACATGTTTATCTCCTTTACTGAGTGGTTTGCGACCTGGCAGCAGACCCTGTGTGTGCGAGCCTGGTTACTGATACAAAAAGTAAAGAATATATATATATATATATATGTATATATACATATATGTATACGTATATATATATAAAACAGAAGTTTAATTACAGCAACATTTGTTACTCTGTGATAAAATCTGTAATTTACAAAAATGAAATGACTGGTTTTTGCCTGCCATTAAGGCATTTCAAATTAACACCATGGAACTGATGTCTGTATAAAGCGCTTCCCCATGTGATCCAGTCACATGACAACGTACATTTTCAATCTTGTTATTCTCTGCAAAAGAAAAGAAAACCTTAGCACAGAGGGCCATCCACATGCAACACCGAAAAGAAGAAAACAGTATTTTCTTATACTGCTATTTTATTTTTGTTCAATTCAAGGAATTCAATCCCCAAGAAAATGAATGAACACAAGGGTCATAATATATAATCTGAAAACTAAATCATGTTCCCTTTTAAAACAAGCTGAGAGATAACTGAAAATATCAGAGAATACTGCCTTAGCACTCTGAGAATAAATTTCTCCATGTGCAACTTCATTTTTAAACCTAATAAAACAAAGGCAGTCACAGTGAATTATAAAGTGACGAAGACAACCTAAGACAGTTTCACTAGGTACATTAATAGCTATAAAAATGAGAAGACTAGAAGCTGCACATAAGGCATCATGGCGTAGTAGGTACACTCACTACAATATCAAACTCTAAGGAGCTATGTTTTTGGTCTAAAAAACCTACACTTGTTTCCTCCCACCCATTATGACGTCTCTGTCTAGAAAACAGGTTCAAAACAGGAGTTTCTTTACCTTCTTTGTGCAGGAAACATTCCTGATGCAGATGCCTGTGCGGCCACCTGCTGAGAGGCAACGAGGGCAGCAGAGGTCAAGCCTAATGGAGAAAAAGGCAGGGTTTGTGACCTTCAGAAAGGGAAGAGTAGATGCAGGCCCAGGGGTGAAAGGCTGCAGACCTGTGAGCAGTGATCTGGCCTTTCTAAACACATTCGCATGAAATGTTTCATGCAGCAAGGACAGACTACAAACTGCTCAGTCTAACTGGAATCCATCTCTTCACTGAATACTCTGTGGTTTTGTTAATAGCTATTCAAAGAGAATACAGTATTCCATCTCTCTGGCTCTGCATGGTGCTAAATGGTTTACAGGCATTCCTGAATAGGAAGCTCAGGAGAAATAATAGGTACCAGGTAACAACAGGAATCAAAAGTCACAGTGAATTATAGAAGCGACACGCTATTTGCTTAGAATACAATACTTTCATAATAACTTTAATGTTTAACATCATATCACTTGAATGTTTTCCCCAGTTACTGAACACAGTGCATCCCATAAGGTACATGGAATCACTGAACTGAACTTAGAAAATAGTCTTAACTTTTACCCTGCAAGAGCAAGGGAGCAGTAAAAGAATGCAGTAGCTCCAAATGGCATGAAGTTGCCTAATAGGAAATTCTTCTAAATTCTATAGGAAACAATCCTGGAAAAACAGAAGAGGAAATAAATGCAAACTTTGGGAAAATGACTCTTTGTATGTCCTCTGTGGTCTCTTTTAACACCACTATCTGACACCAAGTAACATGAACTGAATAAATTAAAACGACTCCTTCCCATGTGGACAGTACTTCCTACTTTCAGACGTTCCTTCAAACGTATCATCTTGTATACAGACAGCAGAGTAAGTGGCAACCTGGCAAGCAGACATGCATCCTTTGGAAGGACACAGGCCAAACTGGGACCTTCCAAAATTCCTATGTGGAAGCCTTAACCCCCAACGTGACTGTATTTGGAGACAGAACCTATAAGGAGGTAATTAAGATTAAATAAGGTCCTACAGGTAGGGCCCTGATCCAAAAGGGTTAGTGTCTGTTAAAAAGAGACAGGAGACAGGCACTCTCCCTCCCCTACCCCTGGCCCTAAGCCACCCTCACCCCCAAGAGGTCACAATGGCTGTCTTCAAGCCAAGAGGAGAGCTCTCACCAGAAACCAGCCCGGCTGGCACTCTGATCTCAGCCTCTCAGCCTCCAGAACTAAGACGAAATGCATTTCTGTTATTTAAAGCCATAAAAACCGTGCTATTTTGTTATGGCAGTCAAAGCTAAGGCAGCAAGATCCTAGCAAGTGAGACAGTGCCACTTCCTGCCCAGGCCAGGAGCTGACGGAGCTAGGAAAAATGACCAACTGAAACACCACAAACTGTGGTTCCTCATGTCAGTGCTCTGGCTTTTAAACATGTTTCTCCTCTTTACTACAATAGGGTCAGTACTGAAGGGCTGGAAGAGTCCCCAGATTAGGTTCTAAAAAGTGGTGACCCTGGTCATGTGATTCCCATTACTTCCATGGGAAAAAGCGCAACTTCGAGGCCCGCAGAGATCAGGGCAAGTCCTTTCACCAAAGCCTCCCACCATCCCTCCCAGTCTTCCACAATCTCCCTGAAGCAGCTATCTGATATTCTGATTGTTAGAGTCAGTGCCTCAGACACTGGCTACCACCAGTAACATCAACAAGTGACAATTATTAAGCGGCAGCCCTTTCATGTCTCCAATAGAACACAGAGATGTGGGAATAGCCTTAGCTGTGTCCCTAGGAAATACCAGGAAAGAAGTGTTAAAAATCTGCCCCAGAGCTAATTAACTCCAAGACCTTAACTCAAATCAACTCTTTCATTTGAAGACAAGAAAGTTAGTCTTGGCAATTGTTTCCCAAAGCAGGACGAACAAAGGCATAAGGAGGACGGAGCTGCTGACCTTGGAAAGGGTCATATTGCCCAGGGATGAGTGGGTACCCCATACCCACGTGGGTGTGGTGGTGCGTATGCAGGTGCCGCTGGCCAAAGGGGGAGTGGCGGTCCCTCTCCCTCTCGGCTTCCCGCTCCCGCTCAGCTGAGGCCTTTTCCACAGGCTGCAAAAGAAAAGACAGGATCCCCGCTTACTCTTCCGGACAACAAGTAGGAGTGGTATAGTAAATCTCCTTGGTCCCTTCAGCAAGAGGCACTGCTAATGTTAAAAAAAGGAAATACATGGCCACTTAAAAATTTCTTATTAATGGAAAATCATTTCAAAAGACATGCATTTCAGTTGGAATTAAGCCATTAAGCCAACGCTATAGTACTGCTCATGCCAAAGCAGTATCAATGTTTTCCTCAAAAGACTGAAATCAGAGGACCTCTCTGTTGCCATTCATAATTGCAGGTTTTGAATTGACCCAATTTCTTGCTACAAACAAGTTTCATATCGGGATCAAGGAGAAGAAAATGTTGTAGAGACTTCTTTAAGGTAAAGTTTTCTGATTACTCTTCGATTTTTACTACATTTTGTGAGAATATATCTGACATTTTTGAACCTATCTTTGTTATTTTGCTCCACTGAGAACATTCATCCTAATATTATATGTCAATATCAAGCACACGAAATCTTGCCCCGAGCCACTGGAAGCACTCCAAAATCTTTCAATCTTCGAACATTCAGAGAAGCTCCAGTTCTTCAAAATCATAATTTAGTTAAGGATCCAGTGTTTTTGAGAGATTTTTACCCGTTCGAACTTAACTACCCTTTCACCTAACGTTCTTTTTCACTTGAAAAAAAATCTTTCTATTAGAAGGAGTACTCTTAGGGAAAGATTCATTAATCATCTTTTTTAGCTTTTTTAGAGTCTCAGGTAGACCCACTCAGACACACATCACAAAGCCTACATTTTAATTTTCTAAGTGTCTTCCTTCTAGACAAGAACTACCACACCCTTTGAATTTTCTTTCTTCTCAATAGCCTTCAGGACTTTCTCTGGGAATGGGGTTGGGGAGTAAAGTCACCTTTCACAAAGATATACGTCTGAATCATTTCAACAGTTACAGGGGCCTGTGGAGGAGTCAAGGTTGAAGCAGAGAGGATGCAGCCGCGACTCTTCAGCCAAGTGATGCAATGCCACACGAGTGCATCAGAAATATTTCCCATCAAAGGTTGGTTCCTATGAATTTAAATGTCTGACTAACAAGCATCCTGCTGGGTAAGCAAGGCAATAGGTTTTCCAGCAGAAGAGACTGCTAGTACTGTACATGCTTTAACAATTTTTCCCCTTGTGTGAAAGCATCTTATTTTGAACACTGCATTCTTTCCGTATTAGAGAAAAAAGGAAAAAAGAAAAAAAAAAAAAACAGCACCCTTAAATCACAGTTGGGTTCCAAAACCATTTATATTTCAAGCCTGTTCTCTAGCTTGTCCCCTCTTTTCCCCTAAAACGTGGTATACTTCTAAGTGACAACAAAAGGAGGCATACAGCGGGAGACTTGCTGCGGTACTGGTTGGCATGCTGCTGGAGCAAATCCAGTGCTTTCGATTCAGTGGTTGTTTTCGTGTTGATGCTAGGGCTGGTATTGACTTTTTCTGCCTCTTCTCTCCCTGACATCTTCCCATAAACAGGATAATGAAATCCTGGAGACAGATAGGCCCCTGCAGATACACAACAAATGCCATGTCAAGCTACGAACAACATCTTTAAGCAAAAACAAAAACTCATTTGGATTCCATGAATCTGGGATAAGAGTTGGAGATCTTAAAATTGGGAATATGACATTAAGCATCGACTACATCATTGTTAAACTGTATCAAGGTTCTCCAACTCTCTTCCTCCAGGTTAACCCATCCTGATGATCAGAGATTCTAAAAGAAACGAGGTTAGTGCCATTTCATGTGTTTACGTGTCCAATTAAGTCAAAGGAACAGTCACTAACGATTATGACAGTAACTGCTCCAAATATATTCCTAGGCGATAACGTTTCTGTCTGTGTAATAGCTATAGCGGACCACCAGACTCTATGGAAACTTAGCTAAGGACTCTTGACATTTGATCTAAAAAAAAAAAAAAAAGATCTTCCATTAATTCCATTTGATCTTAGGGTCGTCTCTATACAGCATTAAACACAAGCCAAACAACGCCACTCTTGAAGCGTCTAATTGACCCAGACTTTAAAAACAGTTAGTATTTGAAAACTGCCTCTCCCCTCCAATACAATAAGAACCCATGACACGTACCAGGGTAACTGTGCATTAGGACGGGAGAAACGGCCCGGTATGCAGGGTGACTGGGGTCATACATCTGCGGGTAAGGATAAGCATGCAAGTACTGAATGTAGGACTGGTGCTGACTCATGGGCGAGGAGACCGCCACTCTGGTTCCCCGAGAGTCCTTCCAGCTCACGGGAGTCTTCCGGTCATCGTTTTTCAGCTTGCCCTCCTCCAAGGACTGAGAATCAGGACGTTTGGCCTCTTTGGGCTCCTCTTTGATGCTCGTTAATGATACAGGAAGGCTGGGCACACCACTCTCTTTGTTTGGGGTTTTCCTGGGACTATCCTCTTTTAATTTCTTTTCTCTATCAAGTTCTTCTGACTTTTGCGGGTCCAGGTATTTGGGCTGGTATACATAATGATGCCAGGTCCTTGTATCTGGATCCTGGTTTTGGAAAGAAAGACTTTTTTCAATTTTCAATTTTTAAGAAAAACTCATTCATCACCATGACAACACAATCACTATTACTTCTAGTACTAAGGCAACACTTGTTTACATGCTCACATTGTACAATGAGCTTTACAGCCTCCCCTTAGGATGAAATGATGCCTGAGGCTGGCATGATTAATAATCTCTTTTCCACAAGATGAAAGTAAAGCTCTTAAAGCTCAAGTAATAACAGGGTCACCCTTCTGGAGCTGGGCTCCAAACCATAGCTGGGCTGGAATTCAGAGCTGGATTGTTAAAGTCAATTCTTAACATTAAATAACATCCTCAGACATGTGGAATCCAACCCTTGTTTTTCTCTTAATGTCTCACATAGGTAAAAAAGAATGTTACGAATTCAATCTGATAGCATTAAGTTTTACATACTGTTTTAAGTTTTAATAAAGTTTAAGTATTTATTATATCAATTAACATCATTTAGAAGGGGAAGTTCTTGGCTTACTAATACATTTTCTCCATCTACTTCAGCCAAGGCTGAATAGAACAGGATCACGTTTCATTATGTGCTAACATCTTCATCAAAACAAAATTAAAAATTAACAGCACATATGATGGCTTTACAACTATGAAACAAAGGTAACCCCCCCCCCCCCAAATTGTACAATTCTAATGCAGCCGTGTGAAGTCACAGCCTGACTCAATTCCTGAAGTGGGGAAACTGAGCAGCTTTAAATGGTCTCTGTGTCCCCAACCCCCTCATGCTACAAATCCAAGCGGTAAGGATAAGCATGCAAGTACTGAATGTAGGACTGGTGCTGACTCATGGGCGAGGAGACCGCCACTCTGGTTCCCCGAGAGTCCTTCCAGCTCACGGGAGTCTTCCGGTCATCGTTTTTCAGCTTGCCCTCCTCCAAGGACTGAGAATCAGGACGTTTGGCCTCTTTGGGCTCCTCTTTGATGCTCGTTAATGATACAGGAAGGCTGGGCACACCACTCTCTTTGTTTGGGGTTTTCCTGGGACTATCCTCTTTTAATTTCTTTTCTCTATCAAGTTCTTCTGACTTTTGCGGGTCCAGGTATTTGGGCTGGTATACATAATGATGCCAGGTCCTTGTATCTGGATCCTGGTTTTGGAAAGAAAGACTTTTTTCAATTTTCAATTTTTAAGAAAAACTCATTCATCACCATGACAACACAATCACTATTACTTCTAGTACTAAGGCAACACTTGTTTACATGCTCACATTGTACAATGAGCTTTACAGCCTCCCCTTAGGATGAAATGATGCCTGAGGCTGGCATGATTAATAATCTCTTTTCCACAAGATGAAAGTAAAGCTCTTAAAGCTCAAGTAATAACAGGGTCACCCTTCTGGAGCTGGGCTCCAAACCATAGCTGGGCTGGAATTCAGAGCTGGATTGTTAAAGTCAATTCTTAACATTAAATAACATCCTCAGACATGTGGAATCCAACCCTTGTTTTTCTCTTAATGTCTCACATAGGTAAAAAAGAATGTTACGAATTCAATCTGATAGCATTAAGTTTTACATACTGTTTTAAGTTTTAATAAAGTTTAAGTATTTATTATATCAATTAACATCATTTAGAAGGGGAAGTTCTTGGCTTACTAATACATTTTCTCCATCTACTTCAGCCAAGGCTGAATAGAACAGGATCACGTTTCATTATGTGCTAACATCTTCATCAAAACAAAATTAAAAATTAACAGCACATATGATGGCTTTACAACTATGAAACAAAGGTAACCCCCCCCCCCCCCAAATTGTACAATTCTAATGCAGCCGTGTGAAGTCACAGCCTGACTCAATTCCTGAAGTGGGGAAACTGAGCAGCTTTAAATGGTCTCTGTGTCCCCCCACCCAATCCCATTCATGCTACAAATCCAATGGGTACTTAAGGTTAAGGGCCAACTTTGAGGCAGAAATAAGCATGAAGGATTCTGTTGTTCTGATTCACCAGGGATCTCTAAGCCCTGGTCTAAGCCTGGTGTGTGTTGGGGGGAGGGCTTGGGGGACTGGGAAATACCAGAATTAATACTCATGGGACTAAAGTTGAGTCAGGATGTCTCAACTGTGACAGAAAGTGCTAGCACATGTGTGGTTTCATGGCGACCGATTTTCAGGTGTCGGCACATTTAACCACAGGCTGGCTGACGGCGGAAGGGACTCTGGGATGACTGCCTGAGGCCCATCCCCCGTCTCCTCACTCTCCTCACAAGCAAGAGGCATTGAGCCTGCTTTGGGGCCCTTAAGGCAGAGCATAAAACAAATGTCCAGACACCTCAAGTTTCATTAAAAAGATAAGCAGGAAATGTGAATTTAACGACTCTGTCTTAATATTCCCAGAAGATGCCAAAAATAAATTCGCAAATGTGAAAGAACAGATTATTTGAGTGCTCAGACTCAGAATCCTGGGAGTGAGCGGGGAACTCAGCCACTACAGGGTAGAATTCCCTCACTCTGGACTTGGTAAGGGAATAAAGGACCTCATCAGAGTTAGTTAGTGGAAGAGAACATGAATCTGTAAAGCACATGGCCAAGGTTCTTTTTACTGCACCACCTGACAAGGAAATAGTGAGCAATGTACATTTCAGAGATACACAAGAATTCTCGAGAGAATCACTTAAAACACTTTTCAAGAGAAGAGAAATCCAGCCTAAGGAACCCTTGGTTGATTGCCTGTGAAGAGCTGTAACCAGACCAAGCCCAGCCATGTACAAGTTTCAGGCTGGTCTCTCCCTGTGGGGGCTCCACAATCTTACTTGTTTAAATCTCGAGGTTGGGTCTACACCTGTCTGCTTCATAGAGTCCATGACAGATTTCATTTCTACAGCCTCCTTAATAAGCTGGTGGTTTTCCATCTGCTTAGCTTTGAAGCTGTCGGCCTGAAGCTGCTGCTGGTGACTGGAGAGAAGCTGCGATTTACCTGTCTCCTCAGTTTTATTAGGCACTGACGGCCCTAGTTTAGAATGGTTTTTGTTAGGCTCCGGGGTAGAGGGAGCTTTTGAGACTGTGGCCGACGGCAAGTTTTTCTGTTTACTGTCCTCTTTGCCCAGTTCTCTCAAGGGGAGCTCGTTTTTCCTTTCACAGTCTCCTCTCCCAGTCTGGGCCATTTTCTGCTCTGCCAGCCTCTGGTCCTCATAGTATTTCTCATACTGCTGTCTATAGGCAGGGCTGGTGGCCATCAGAGACTTCTGGTCCATATAGAGCCCATAGGCATACTGGCCGTAGTACAGTGACTGAGCCAGGGCCGGGTGTCTCTGCGTGATCACTGACTGGTGCTGAGGCTGTAAGGATGCCTGATTATGGTCCACTTTCTTGGCCTCAAGCTGCTCTGCCTTGTCTTTCTTATCCACCTCTTCCTCCGACTCCTTCTTGATCTTTGATCCCTGTGTGCTCCCGCCATTCCCAGCTACAGGGGCACCCACTTGCCCAGGGTGCATGTAACTGGGAGAATAATAAGGATCATAGCCATGGTAATAGGGAGAGTGGGACTCTTTCATTTGAGATGATGGTGCTGCGGTTGAAGAATGCCCTTTTACCACACCGTCCTTACTAGAGAGGATGTCCGATGGGGAGCCGGTCTTTGACCTCATGCCCTCTGACCTGCTGTCAGAGCCACCATCGTCAGCAGCATCAGAGATGTCCGAGTAGGCGGGGCTGCTCGTCTTGGCCGCAGAACTCTCGGCCCCATTCTGGGTCAGCACGTGCAGCGGGCCCATGGGCGCCTGCCCATTCACCAGGGTGCTGCACTCCATCCTCGAGGCGCTCCCAATGGAAGGGCTGGGGGCATTGTCGGTGAAGGTGTAAACCTTGTCAGCCTCGGCTTTGATACTGGCCATCCGACTCTCTTGAGACTCTGACAGTCCATTTGCCAGCCCTTCATTCTTGCTGAGATGGTCCTTTAAAAAATGCCCGGATAAATCTTTCCCAGCTCCCTTGGCGTCCTCTAGCTTGCCTAGCTTCGCATCCCTTTTCGGACTCCCAGTCTCCTTCCCTTCTTTGTCCTTCAGCTTTCGCTTCTCCTTCTTCTTTTTGTCCTTGAGCGACACGAGAGCTGGGTTCACGGTGATGGGCTCCCCCATAATTGTGGGCTTTGGCTGAATCGGTTTTAACGGAGGACTCTTTGGTGTGGCCTGCACAACTGTGGTTGTGAGCGAGGGCAGTCCGGGTATGGTCCCCGTGGTGGTGCTTGTAAAGGCTGCTGTGGGAATAGCAATTAGCTGTGGGGGTGTTGGGGCCGGGGCGGGGGCAATGGGTCGGGTCGTTTTAAGTTTAGAGAGATTTTTGTCCATTTTGCAGTTGTTGGCTTTTTTGCCCTTTTCTTTCTCTACCAAAGTTTTCTTGTCAATTAATCCTTCTGCCTCCAGTTTGGGCATTTCTACAGTCAAACTGCCGTCTACTGTGGAGCAACTGTCTAAGGTGGCAGTCATGTTGGAGATGACTGGAAGGTTGTTGAGATCATTGTTAAGACCCTTCTTTTTGCCAGAATTCTTTCCAGCCTTTGATCCGATCACCGAACCCGGGCCGGTGCTCATTAGCTCTCTCTTTCCCTTAGGGGTCCCCGGGGGGTTCCCAGAGCCAGGGGACACGGGCGCCTTCACCTGCTCGTAAGTTGACACACTTGTGCTTGGCTCGCTGCATTCCAGCGCCACGTTGCTCAAGGCCTCCTCGCAGTCCGAGATCTTGTCCTCACTATCCGGTTCGAACTCCAGTTTGTTCTCCGGGTCCAAGTGGGCATGAGCCTGGTGGTACCTGAGGCCATTGATGTGCTTGTACTTTTTGTTGCAGTTTGGGTGAGGACAATCAATCAACACGGGAGAAGAGCAACCCTGGTCCAAAAAAGTCGTCTCTGGTTTCCCTTGAGGGGTAGTAGGAGTGCTTCTGGAATTTGTGCGGACACGCTTCCCGGGCTTATTGTCCTCGGAGCTGGAGTTCAAGTCTAGCTCCATCGGAGGCTTGTTTTTCCTTTTGTTGGTGGACGAGGGGCTAGCTTTGATGTCCTCGGCGGCACAATTTGGGGGTGTCCTTCGCCCGCTGGCATTGAGGCTGCCCCGCCTCCCTTTCCCATTGGCCCCGCCTCTGTTCTTGCTTTGTAGCCCTCTGGACTCTGTGAAGCTGGCCTCCGAACCAGGGCAGCTGCGGCAGACCTTGCTCTTTTCCTCGACCCGGCCCCTCTCATCTCCAGGTCGCTGGTTGGTGACTCGCAGAACCTAGGGAAGAAAGTAACAGATGTCAAAACGAGCATCCTCAAAGGGGCCAGGTGAAATCATAAGGCTCGATGTAGGAAAGAGCAGTCAACACACCAGCAGCTTCGAGGCCAATTTTGGCAGTGTGTTTGGGGCTTTAAAGGCTGCTGTGGGAATAGCAATTAGCTGTGGGGTGTTGGGGCGGGGCAATGGGTCGGTCGTTTAAGTTTAGAGATTTTGTCCATTTGCAGTTGTTGGCTTTTTTTTTCTTTCTACCAAAGTTTTCTTGTCAATTAATCCTTCTGCCTCCAGTTTGGGCATTTCTACAGTCAAACTGCCGTCTACTGTGGAGCAACTGTCTAAGGTGGCAGTCATGTTGGAGATGACTGGAAGGTTGTTGAGATCATTGTTAAGACCCTTCTTTTTGCCAGAATTCTTTCCAGCCTTTGATCCGATCACCGAACCCGGGCCGGTGCTCATTAGCTCTCTCTTTCCCTTAGGGGTCCCCGGGGGGTTCCCAGAGCCAGGGGACACGGGCGCCTTCACCTGCTCGTAAGTTGACACACTTGTGCTTGGCTCGCTGCATTCCAGCGCCACGTTGCTCAAGGCCTCCTCGCAGTCCGAGATCTTGTCCTCACTATCCGGTTCGAACTCCAGTTTGTTCTCCGGGTCCAAGTGGGCATGAGCCTGGTGGTACCTGAGGCCATTGATGTGCTTGTACTTTTTGTTGCAGTTTGGGTGAGGACAATCAATCAACACGGGAGAAGAGCAACCCTGGTCCAAAAAAGTCGTCTCTGGTTTCCCTTGAGGGGTAGTAGGAGTGCTTCTGGAATTTGTGCGGACACGCTTCCCGGGCTTATTGTCCTCGGAGCTGGAGTTCAAGTCTAGCTCCATCGGAGGCTTGTTTTTCCTTTTGTTGGTGGACGAGGGGCTAGCTTTGATGTCCTCGGCGGCACAATTTGGGGGTGTCCTTCGCCCGCTGGCATTGAGGCTGCCCCGCCTCCCTTTCCCATTGGCCCCGCCTCTGTTCTTGCTTTGTAGCCCTCTGGACTCTGTGAAGCTGGCCTCCGAACCAGGGGCAGCTGCGGCAGACCTTGCTCTTTTCCCTCGACCCCGGCCCCCTCTCATCTCCAGGTCGCTGGTTGGTGACTCGCAGAACCTAGGGAAGAAAGTAACAGATGTCAAAACGAGCATCCTCAAAGGGGCCAGGTGAAATCATAAGGCTCGCGATGTAGGAAAGAGCAGTCAACACACCAGCAGCTTCGAGGGCAGGGCCCATAAGAGGAAAAGACACCTGATTTTTCTTTTTTTTTTTTTCTTCCTTGTTCTTTTTTGACACCTGATTTTTCCATTGACAATTTCAACACCTATGGAAGAACAGGCTAGCAACGGCTTATGTTCTTCCTCAGAAAACCAAAGAACACCAGCTCGGGTACCTAAGTTTCCGATGCAGTTCAAATTCTTGGGTGGAGAAAAAAGAAAACAGAAGAGATAGAGAAGAGCCAGAAAGTAGAGCTCTCCCTAAAAACAAGCAACACAACATCTGCATTTTACTGTGTTCACTCCTGAACTGCTCATTGCTTTTTTTGCCTAGTTTCAACTGCAAACTGACTTTTATGTACTATTAATCACTCTCTGTAGTTTCCTTGCAAAGAGGAAGGACAGAGGCAGCAGAGGAAGGAGGAGAGAAAAACAGAGCCTGAAATCAAAGGTGCGTGCCTACCTGGGTGGGGCCCAGTCGTGTTTGGTGCAGTCCAGTAAGGTCCCTACATAAGTTTTGTTCCTCCACGTGACATTGACCACTAGGACACCTGCAGGAGTGGGGAATGAAAAAAAGACCAGGGTTAGTACACATACCCTATTTACAGTTCATTTATTATTACTATGCTTTTTACCAGCAAAGCTCTATTCTCATTTGCTTTCAAAAGCTGTGGTTTGCATTCTTCCTCTTTCTGGTTTCAGTGACCTCAAGAAAACCCAGGAAATGTGTGTGCGTGTGTATGTGCGTGTGTTTGTGAGCATACTTGTGATGTCCTCGGCGCACAATTTGGGGGTGTCCTTCGCCCGCTGGCATTGAGGCTGCCCCGCCTCCCTTTCCCATTGGCCCCGCCTCTGTTCTTGCTTTGTAGCCCTCTGGACTCTGTGAAGCTGGCCTCCGAACCAGGGGCAGCTGCGGCAGACCTTGCTCTTTTCCCTCGACCCCGGCCCCCTCTCATCTCCAGGTCGCTGGTTGGTGACTCGCAGAACCTAGGGAAGAAAGTAACAGATGTCAAAACGAGCATCCTCAAAGGGGCCAGGTGAAATCATAAGGCTCGCGATGTAGGAAAGAGCAGTCAACACACCAGCAGCTTCGAGGGCAGGGCCCATAAGAGGAAAAGACACCTGATTTTTCTTTTTTTTTTTTTCTTCCTTGTTCTTTTTTGACACCTGATTTTTCCATTGACAATTTCAACACCTATGGAAGAACAGGCTAGCAACGGCTTATGTTCTTCCTCAGAAAACCAAAGAACACCAGCTCGGGTACCTAAGTTTCCGATGCAGTTCAAATTCTTGGGTGGAGAAAAAAGAAAACAGAAGAGATAGAGAAGAGCCAGAAAGTAGAGCTCTCCCTAAAAACAAGCAACACAACATCTGCATTTTACTGTGTTCACTCCTGAACTGCTCATTGCTTTTTTTGCCTAGTTTCAACTGCAAACTGACTTTTATGTACTATTAATCACTCTCTGTAGTTTCCTTGCAAAGAGGAAGGACAGAGGCAGCAGAGGAAGGAGGAGAGAAAAACAGAGCCTGAAATCAAAGGTGCGTGCCTACCTGGGTGGGGCCCAGTCGTGTTTGGTGCAGTCCAGTAAGGTCCCTACATAAGTTTTGTTCCTCCACGTGACATTGACCACTAGGACACCTGCAGGAGTGGGGAATGAAAAAAAGACCAGGGTTAGTACACATACCCTATTTACAGTTCATTTATTATTACTATGCTTTTTACCAGCAAAGCTCTATTCTCATTTGCTTTCAAAAGCTGTGGTTTGCATTCTTCCTCTTTCTGGTTTCAGTGACCTCAAGAGAAAACCCACAGGAAATTGTGTGTGTGCGTGTGTGTATGTGTATGCGTGTGTTTGTGAGCATACTTGTGACTAAGGCTGTGTGTGAGAGTGTAATCAAGATACTGCTGACAGAAGGAAATGGTTTTTGCCATGTCCTGCTGTAAAACAGCAACACTCACCTCTTAATTTTTCTATTATTACACATAATTGCTTTCCCTTGGCAAGCAGCCAACAAAAACTAAGCGCCAGTTACCAGTGCTTAAACCAGAAGATGACGGAAAGGAATCGGTTTTGTTTCTAATTCAACAATATAAAATAATGGAGATTATTATTTAGAAAAGAAATGATGTGCATGCACAAAAATAGGTCTAGAGGCAGGGAACTGAGAAAGCTTGGAGTTCATATAGTAAACGATTGGCTATGATTTCTTTTTCCTAATCCTCCCCTCTCTGGCTTTGTGAGACAAGAATCACCCTTACTATAGTATCCGTTTCACTGTTTGGTCTTGTTTCATATTAAGAACTTCCTAAAATAGCCCTGTTAGGAAAATAAATATACATAATAGGTTTGCTCTTGGGGTTATCTTTCGAATCAACTTTAGTAAGCATTTACCACAGAAGAAAGAAAGGAAGAAAGAACACCTCAAAACCAGCACACTTATTTCCTGCAAGCCATTCTGCGTTGCCTAACTGCTGTGCAGACAATTTAATGTGGCACTGCATCTGTGAATTTCTAAACTTCAGTACACTTAGTATACCAAATATTATGGGGAAACAAAATATAATATCCTCTTGATTTCTTTAGAGGACAAGTGCTTTCAAAAAACCTCATTTCTTTAAAAGCTCACATTAAAAAAAGGTAGATTTTGAGACATATATAAAATATTAAGTTAAAGGAATAAAGTAAGTATGTCTTAGTTTCTATAAACCACTAGAGTCTCCCTTCTTTTTTGGAAACACCAAGGGACAACACTCAATGTCTACTTCTAGCTGGTTTACTCACTTGCTTACTGCCTTTTGAATTCTGCAGAAAACTTGTACTGAACTCCTTGTGGTAAGGGACACCTCACCAGGTAAGACTTATTTCCTTGGGAATGTTCTTAATAGCAGGCAAAATATTTGGGTAGTTGGGACTCAAGTAGTGGGAAAGAAAGGCTTTCAAAAGTCCTAAAATGAGATTTAAAAATTGTTTCCCATATGGTCTGTGTTACTATTACTTAGGTGACAGCTGAATTTACTCACTGTATCAATGGGGGAGGGAGGGTTAAGTAAAGGAAAGCATGCATGTCCTCAAGTCATACTTGATTCCGTTCTAATTCCTTCAGGGGAAAAGAAAAACACAACTAACATTATTGAGTATAAAAATGCTTATTAAGATGAGAATCGATGGTAATTAGGCATTTGGTAAAAATGTGCACTAGGCAGAACAATTGGAGGAAAAGATTCTTTATAAGCACATCCCTTCAGGAAAAGGGAGGGGGTGGGGACAAGGCAAAGGGGAAGAAGGAGCTGGTTTTCGCATCATCTGCTCTCTGGGGCACTATGTGTGGTGTCAAAGACCTTTGCAGCTGCTTAAAATTCTTTAGCATGTCAGCTATATTTACAGTGCAGGAACATATCTGTATTGCCAGAAGGTTACTGCATTTTAGCTTTAGATGCAATAGGCGGAATCACTGCGTTCCTCAGTCCCTGATGTAGCACAAATGTATAATTAAAATTGCTTGAAAGGAAACATGAAAGAAACAACAAACCCTCCATTCTTACAGTAATAAAATTAAAAACAGGAAAAGTCTGCACAGACACTTAACATTTGTCTGCAGTGAAAGGCTTTTGTTATTGCTTTTCCCCTAAGGGTTTCGCGTTTCCAGCAAATGCTGGCCGTGGATTGGCCGGCGCCTGCGGCGAACACCGGCGTCTGATTGGCTGGGGGGGGGGGGAAAGGGGTCGACACCTCATTTCTTTAAAAGCTCACATTAAAAAGGTAGATTTTGAGACATATATAAAATATTAAGTTAAAGGAATAAAGTAAGTATGTCTTAGTTTCTATAAACCACTAGAGTCTCCCTTCTTTTTTGGAAACACCAAGGGACAACACTCAATGTCTACTTCTAGCTGGTTTACTCACTTGCTTACTGCCTTTTGAATTCTGCAGAAAACTTGTACTGAACTCCTTGTGGTAAGGGACACCTCACCAGGTAAGACTTATTTCCTTGGGAATGTTCTTAATAGCAGGCAAAATATTTGGGTAGTTGGGACTCAAGTAGTGGGAAAGAAAGGCTTTCAAAAGTCCTAAAATGAGATTTAAAAATTGTTTCCCATATGGTCTGTGTTACTATTACTTAGGTGACAGCTGAATTTACTCACTGTATCAATGGGGGAGGGAGGGTTAAGTAAAGGAAAGCATGCATGTCCTCAAGTCATACTTGATTCCGTTCTAATTCCTTCAGGGGAAAAGAAAAACACAACTAACATTATTGAGTATAAAATGCTTATTAAGATGAGAATCGATGGTAATTAGGCATTTGGTAAAAATGTGCACTAGGCAGAACAATTGGAGGAAAAGATTCTTTATAAGCACATCCCTTCAGGAAAAGGGAGGGGGTGGGGACAAGGCAAAGGGGAAGAAGGAGCTGGTTTTCGCATCATCTGCTCTCTGGGGC
Organism: Tragulus kanchil; assembly: GCA_022376925.1. NCBI lineage: Eukaryota > Metazoa > Chordata > Mammalia > Artiodactyla > Tragulidae > Tragulus > Tragulus kanchil. Next base: position 57,411,099 of record JAIOJX010000029.1, on the reverse strand, counting down.
ACTATGTGTGGTGTCAAAGACCTTTGCAGCTGCTTAAAATTCTTTAGCATGTCAGCTATATTTACAGTGCAGGAACATATCTGTATTGCCAGAAGGTTACTGCATTTTAGCTTTAGATGCAATAGGCGGAATCACTGCGTTCCTCAGTCCCTGATGTAGCACAAATGTATAATTAAAATTGCTTGAAAGGAAACATGAAAGAAACAACAAACCCTCCATTCTTACAGTAATAAAATTAAAAACAGGAAAAGTCTGCACAGACACTTAACATTTGTCTGCAGTGAAAGGCTTTTGTTATTGCTTTTCCCCTAAGGGTTTCGCGTTTCCAGCAAATGCTGGCCGTGGATTGGCCGGCGCCTGCGGCGAACACCGGCGTCTGATTGGCTGAGCCAAGGGCAGCCACCGGGAGCAGAGGCAGGGGATAAAGGAGCATCGCCCGGGGGAAGAGGCGTCGGCAACGGTGGCGGACCATCTACAAGTGGGGGGACCACTCCCCAAGCCGGGATTCTGTTGGGGACAGAGGCCGGCCCTGCACCATAAAATAATGCGGGCTGGTTCGTGTGATGAAAGGCTACTGTCCGCGTGATCGTCCTGAGTTTCCCACCACAATCCAGGCAGAGTAGCTCCACGAAGCACACCAGCCTGCTCACAACCTTCAGCATTGAATTCTTGGTTTTGGAACAGGACAAAGGGAAGCAAAGGGGCCGGCAAGAAGGACAGGACCCCAATATGCCACAGTTGATCATTTTCTATGTGCGGTTATCGGGTGAAGTCACACAGGTGAAACAACTTCCACACTGCAAAACTATTCTCATCGCCTGATGCTATTTCTAGAAGCCATACATGTAGACCTCTTATCTAAGTACAAGTAACATAATCATCATTGTTAGCACGTGATAGGAATAAAATCCTTTTTAAAAAATGTCCATTTTCAACTTAAAAAGGCCTCAATAAGTCAGCCTTATTTTCCTAGAATCCCTCCATATTTTAAAAGATGTTCAAAATGTTCTACTTCCGAGAAGATCTGAATAGTTTCTCTAATTAAATACGTTTGCTTCATCTAGTTTTATGTGCACAATCCGCTTCACCATGTCAGCCTAGAATTCACGTGCGGAATACACGCATGTACATGCTTATGCAGTCAAATCTGCTCTGTATTGGAATGAAGGCTTAAGAAACGCCCTTTTCTTCATCATGTAAAAAGTGCAGGAACATATCTGTATTGCCAGAAGGTTACTGCATTTTAGCTTTAGATGCAATAGGCGGAATCACTGCGTTCCTCAGTCCCTGATGTAGCACAAATGTATAATTAAAATTGCTTGAAAGGAAACATGAAAGAAACAACAAACCCTCCATTCTTACACTAATAAAATTAAAACAGGAAAAGTCTGCACAGACACTTAACATTTGTCTGCAGTGAAAGGCTTTTGTTATTGCTTTTCCCCTAAGGGTTTCGCGTTTCCAGCAAATGCTGGCCGTGGATTGGCCGGCGCCTGCGGCGAACACCGGCGTCTGATTGGCTGAGCCAAGGGCAGCCACCGGGAGCAGAGGCAGGGGATAAAGGAGCATCGCCCGGGGGAAGAGGCGTCGGCAACGGTGGCGGACCATCTACAAGTGGGGGGACCACTCCCCAAGCCGGGATTCTGTTGGGGACAGAGGCCGGCCCTGCACCATAAAATAATGCGGGCTGGTTCGTGTGATGAAAGGCTACTGTCCGCGTGATCGTCCTGAGTTTCCCACCACAATCCAGGCAGAGTAGCTCCACGAAGCACACCAGCCTGCTCACAACCTTCAGCATTGAATTCTTGGTTTTGGAACAGGACAAAGGGAAGCAAAGGGGCCGGCAAGAAGGACAGGACCCCAATATGCCACAGTTGATCATTTTCTATGTGCGGTTATCGGGTGAAGTCACACAGGTGAAACAACTTCCACACTGCAAAACTATTCTCATCGCCTGATGCTATTTCTAGAAGCCATACATGTAGACCTCTTATCTAAGTACAAGTAACATAATCATCATTGTTAGCACGTGATAGGAATAAAATCCTTTTTAAAAAATGTCCATTTTCAACTTAAAAAGGCCTCAATAAGTCAGCCTTATTTTCCTAGAATCCCTCCATATTTTAAAAGATGTTCAAAATGTTCTACTTCCGAGAAGATCTGAATAGTTTCTCTAATTAAATACGTTTGCTTCATCTAGTTTTATGTGCACAATCCGCTTCACCATGTCAGCCTAGAATTCACGTGCGGAATACACGCATGTACATGCTTATGCAGTCAAATCTGCTCTGTATTGGAATGAAGGCTTAAGAAACGCCTCTCACATAAATTACAAAGTGTATTGTTTCTTTGTCAGGAAGTCTATGTTTAGACAACATCCTATTGTGAGAGGCCAAGGAACAAAGGTAGTGTTTAGCTCTAACAGATACAAACGGCTTATCATTTTGAAGTCACAACATCTTGAACACTTTGTAACCCACGGTGATATAAACCAGACTATACTTTTGAAAGACATAAATAACTAACATGAAAATAAGTCCTGTAAAAGTCCAGATTTTAATTTTATAAATCTGGGCATGGCTATTTTTCTCACTTACAAAATTAAAAATAAGTGTACACTTATTTCAAAAGAGTTAACATTAATCTTACTGCACATTTATGCTTTTAAATGTCTTGCCAACTTGTCAGGTGCTGGGGACACTCTGTACAAGTCCTTTTCATCTTTACCTTCTCAAGTTTCCCACCAGATAATTATTATCTTCCCTTCCTACTTGCATAGGGCTTCTGGGGTAGCTCAGATCCCAAAGAATCTGCCTGCAATGCAGGAGGCCAGGGTTTGATTCCTGGGTTGGAAAGATCCCCTGGAGAAGGAAATAGCTACTCACTCCAGTATTCTCACCTGGAAAATTCTATGGACAGAGAAGCCTGGTGGGCGACAGTCAACAGGGTCGCAAAGAGTTGGACACAAATGAGCAACTAACACTTTCACTTTTCCCACCTATAGACTGGGCATGGTCTTTCTCAAAATGCTAATAATATCTGCCATGTAACACTTTGTATTTAAAAAAATATCTTAAGATTATTACCAAAAAAGTAAAAATACAGCTGAAGAGAGCAGGGGGGGGGCTAACAGTTTTCTCTTTGTGTTAAGGTTGTGTCTTAGATACTTTTCAACTTAAAAAGGCCTCAATAAGTCAGCCTTATTTTCCTAGAATCCCTCCATATTTTAAAAGATGTTCAAAATGTTCTACTTCCGAGAAGATCTGAATAGTTTCTCTAATTAAATACGTTTGCTTCATCTAGTTTTATGTGCACAATCCGCTTCACCATGTCAGCCTAGAATTCACGTGCGGAATACACGCATGTACATGCTTATGCAGTCAAATCTGCTCTGTATTGGAATGAAGGCTTAAGAAACGCCTCTCACATAAATTACAAAGTGTATTGTTTCTTTGTCAGGAAGTCTATGTTTAGACAACATCCTATTGTGAGAGGCCAAGGAACAAAGGTAGTGTTTAGCTCTAACAGATACAAACGGCTTATCATTTTGAAGTCACAACATCTTGAACACTTTGTAACCCACGGTGATATAAACCAGACTATACTTTTGAAAGACATAAATAACTAACATGAAAATAAGTCCTGTAAAAGTCCAGATTTTAATTTTATAAATCTGGGCATGGCTATTTTTCTCACTTACAAAATTAAAAATAAGTGTACACTTATTTCAAAAGAGTTAACATTAATCTTACTGCACATTTATGCTTTTAAATGTCTTGCCAACTTGTCAGGTGCTGGGGACACTCTGTACAAGTCCTTTTCATCTTTACCTTCTCAAGTTTCCCACCAGATAATTATTATCTTCCCTTCCTACTTGCATAGGGCTTCTGGGGTAGCTCAGATCCCAAAGAATCTGCCTGCAATGCAGGAGGCCAGGGTTTGATTCCTGGGTTGGAAAGATCCCCTGGAGAAGGAAATAGCTACTCACTCCAGTATTCTCACCTGGAAAATTCTATGGACAGAGAAGCCTGGTGGGCGACAGTCAACAGGGTCGCAAAGAGTTGGACACAAATGAGCAACTAACACTTTCACTTTTCCCACCTATAGACTGGGCATGGTCTTTCTCAAAATGCTAATAATATCTGCCATGTAACACTTTGTATTTAAAAAAATATCTTAAGATTATTACCAAAAAAGTAAAAATACAGCTGAAGAGAGCAGTGGGTGGTTTGGGTGGGCTCACCACACAGTTTTCTCTTTGTGTTAAGGTTGTGTCTTAGATACTAATACACAATCTAAGCTGCCAGCCCCACAAAGCATACCACCTACAAGATACCTACTAAGAAGATGATCTGCATTCTATAACCTGAGCCCCTTCCCTACCGCTACAAGTCAAAAGAGCCCTGAGATCCCATAAGGATTCCTCATTCACAGGGTTCTATTATCTCTTCTTGTCAATACTTAGTAGTTCAGTGATCCTAGAGAGATGGTCAGGCCCATTAAGTATGGACTGTACATCTACAGGGTATGGAACAGTAGGAACCTATTTGGTGCTATGGAATCAGCCATGGGTTGTCTGTAACTCCATCCAGACTTGATACTTTGAAGACTCTGCAGACAGAACATAAGCACATTCTGTATTCCAGAAGTGGAAGATGAGTCAGCACATTCCCCATACTAGAGAGTTGGCCCCTTAATTCATCTTCACTAGATCCAGGATGTGACTTTCACAGTGACTGCCCTGCCCACAGTCCCTGTTCAGAGGGAAGTCCTAGACAACTAGGCCCTTAGACCGGTCACCCTAACCCTGGCTTCCTCTGACTGCTCCAGTGATAGGCAACTGAAGCAGAGATAACTGAACAAGGGCTTGGTCTGGGAATCTGAGCTAGTGATATGGAAGGTAAAATTGATAATTCAAGAGTGGAGACCTAGAGGTCACAAAGTACTGAAGGGTGAGGTCGGTGGGTGGTACAAGGCCCTCACACCTATGTGCCGCCTTCCCTCTTGCTTCAACACTGAATGGGGAGCGGAGAGGGTAAGAGCGAAGAAGCTCTTACTGGTTCCCAGGGCTGCCCCATTGTTTTCTAGTCAACTTGGTAGAAAGTCACTCCTGGTTCTGAACTAAAATCTGTCTTTGAACAGTTAGGTCCTGGCTATGCCTTCAGAGACCCTACAGTCAGTCAGTCCCCTTGACAGCCTTTCACCTACGCAAGGACAATGACCAGGTCAACCTTCCCTGCACCTTCAGCTGCCCTCTTTTTTCCCCCTCCAGCATGAACAAGTTTCTTCAAATGTTTTTGATATCATAATTTTAATTTTCCTAAGGGGGGGGCAAGCTTTAAAGATGGAATCATCCAAATTTCCATGGAAAGGCTTCGAATAAATTAGAGACCAGGCTTCCCAGGCGGCACTAGTGGTAAAGAATCCACCTGTTAAGCAGGAGACATAAGAGATGCACGTTTGATCCTTTGGTTGGGAGGGTCCCCTGGAGGAAGGCATGATAATCCACTCCAAGATTCTCGCCTGGAGAATCCCATGGACAGAGAAGCCTGGCATTTTTACGACCATAGGGTCATAAACAGTCAGGCACAACTGAAGCAATTTAACAGACAAGAGACCAAGTCTGATGTTCACTCTTCCATAAATTCTCTCCAGACACAGAGACCTTGTTCACCTTTAAAAACATGGTCACTCCCTCCTGGGTCCCCACTAAACTTCATCCAAACCTTCTCCCCAGTGGATGCTCCCCAGAATCCATGATTATCCTTTGTCTACAGTGAGCAGTTTTCTCAGCCTCCCTACGGGTTAGATGGGCTCCTCAGGTCTGTAAAAGGCAAACTGATAGGTGCCACTGCCAGGCCTGGGCCAGAATCTCCTGTGCATGTCCCTCTAATTTCTTCATCTTCTGGCTGGCTGGTACAGACACCTTGGTGACCTTGAAGGCCACAAGAAGATGGTAGAGTCTCTTTTAGTTGGAACCGTATGACAAGGATAACTCTCGTCCAATAGGAACACTGAATTCAGTCCATTAGGCGAGGAGCACATAAACTCCTACTGTGTCAATACTGTTGAGACTGTTCTAACTTAAACTACACTGTCCCTTTAACACCTTCCTCCACTCATGTACGCAAGAGGCCAGTCTCTTCCAAGCAGACTCCATTCCTTGACCTCAGGAGCAGTACCTGCACCAACCATACCTGTGGGCACAGTGCCCAGCACACGGAGGGAGAGTTCATTCAACTCCCAGAGGCTACTAGATGATCACCGAAGAAACTTGAGATCCGAATTCTACCCAGTGTCTTCTGTTCGTGATACTTTTTCAATAAGCATCGTCTCCCTCTAGCCTAAAGATGATAGGAATTCTCTGCAGAGAGATTTTGCTCTGAAGATGTTATAAATACAATTTATGAATTAGTTTCTGGTATTTGTGAGGATACTTCCTCAAGAACTGGGCAGAGGCCTGATTTCCCAGTGGATCCACCAAACTCTGTCTATATTACAGTCTAAAGACTCTTGCGGAGCCTTCCAAGGGCCTCATCCCTGGGACAGAACTCTCCACCAAATAGTGCACATGCCGAATCTGGACGCGGACATCGTTTCTCAGCCCTCTTATAGAGACGGCCACACCTGGACCGCTTGGGTGTGAATTACTGCAGAACACAGAAACACCACTTCAGGAACACCACCAAAATGGAACCCAGTTTATGCCACAATTATTTTTAAGTTGACACATTTCTTTCCTTCTGTGTGTGTGTGTGTGTGTGTGTGTGTGTGTGTATGTATCCTCTCCCCACCCAGGAGAAACATGAGTGATGATACAAATGTCACAATATGCTCTTTCCTAAGTGTAAGATAAAGTTCCTGTGGACAGGACATCGCATGACTCTCTATTTTTAGGCAAGGTGGCTACTGTAGAGGGTAGCATCTATCATCTCTCCTCTGTACGGAATCCTCCCTCTCATAGTTAGTTGTGTTTAATGTGTGGTGTTCAGCACTGGTACTATTTACAAAGCTGAGTCTTGTCTAGCACACTTGTTCATTTTTCCAGCTCCAGAGCTTCCAGCTAATCATGTCCCTTTAACACCTCTTTAGTTGGAACCGTATGACAAGGATAACTCTCGTCAATAGGAACACTGAATTCAGTCCATTAGGCGAGGAGCACATAAACTCCTACTGTGTCAATACTGTTGAGACTGTTCTAACTTAAACTACACTGTCCCTTTAACACCTTCCTCCACTCATGTACGCAAGAGGCCAGTCTCTTCCAAGCAGACTCCATTCCTTGACCTCAGGAGCAGTACCTGCACCAACCATACCTGTGGGCACAGTGCCCAGCACACGGAGGGAGAGTTCATTCAACTCCCAGAGGCTACTAGATGATCACCGAAGAAACTTGAGATCCGAATTCTACCCAGTGTCTTCTGTTCGTGATACTTTTTCAATAAGCATCGTCTCCCTCTAGCCTAAAGATGATAGGAATTCTCTGCAGAGAGATTTTGCTCTGAAGATGTTATAAATACAATTTATGAATTAGTTTCTGGTATTTGTGAGGATACTTCCTCAAGAACTGGGCAGAGGCCTGATTTCCCAGTGGATCCACCAAACTCTGTCTATATTACAGTCTAAAGACTCTTGCGGAGCCTTCCAAGGGCCTCATCCCTGGGACAGAACTCTCCACCAAATAGTGCACATGCCGAATCTGGACGCGGACATCGTTTCTCAGCCCTCTTATAGAGACGGCCACACCTGGACCGCTTGGGTGTGAATTACTGCAGAACACAGAAACACCACTTCAGGAACACCACCAAAATGGAACCCAGTTTATGCCACAATTATTTTTAAGTTGACACATTTCTTTCCTTCTGTGTGTGTGTGTGTGTGTGTGTGTGTGTGTGTATGTATCCTCTCCCCACCCAGGAGAAACATGAGTGATGATACAAATGTCACAATATGCTCTTTCCTAAGTGTAAGATAAAGTTCCTGTGGACAGGACATCGCATGACTCTCTATTTTTAGGCAAGGTGGCTACTGTAGAGGGTAGCATCTATCATCTCTCCTCTGTACGGAATCCCCTCCCTCTCATAGTTAGTTGTGTTTAATGTGTGGTGTTCAGCACTGGTACTATTTACAAAGCTGAGTCTTGTCTAGCACACTTGTTCATTTTTCCAGCTCCAGAGCTTCCAGCTTTCGGATAGGTCTTTCTTCAAAGGACAAAGTGGAGTTTATCATTATTGGGGAGGGGTGCGGGGGGGATTTTAAATTCACATTTGGATCGCCAATGAAGCACCTGACGGTCAAACAGCAGAGAGACTTTCCTATCACCTCTGCCAAGGATGTATAGAGGATGTCAGGACCAGGAACGGGTTACGTGCCCAGAAAATGTGGTATTTTTTTCTTTTTTCAAAAAGAGCTCTACTGCTGGGCTGGATGTTTGAAGAGTCACTTTAACCACATCCTGTAATCAAACCATCTGGAACACAGCGCTGCGATTAGTCACCCTGAACACTGGGCTTTCTCTGAACAAAGAGAGGAGGCTATGGAGTTGGGAGACAGGGCAGCGCGAACAAGGGAAAGCGTAAGGAAACACTGGACGCCCTCGAGGGCCGCCACCCCAGTCATAAGCCCCAGAGACGCGCTGCTCTGGTGCGGATGTCCTGCTTGAGGAAAGCACAGTGAGCTTAACGATTAAAGGACTGGATTTTTAAAGATTAAAAACTGCTGGTCTGGAGAGATGTTCTCTGTCGGCAGCTGGGAAACGTTGGCACCGCTCTGTCTGTGTTAATGACAACCTCTCGGATGACAGTTCAGCGTTTCTAGCAGGGTTTGGTGTTATTTTTAGGACAAGAGGAACAAGGTCCGTTTATTGGGGGAGAGTTAATGATTTTTTTATTTGCCAGAGGCTAATCTGAACACTGAGACATTTCTTTTCCGTTCATTTAAAGTCCGTCCATAAATAACAAGAAAAAAATGGAAGGTCTTAATCTAAATAAATATGCTAAACCAATACCAAAAAGAAATGGCAAGATGCTGCTCTAATCTGCATTTTAAAGGATGGTATTCTTTCTAACTTGACTGTGCTTATCTCTTTCAAAAGTACATTTGATCATCAGGATACAATCTATGGAAATTTTCCAAAAAAGACCTGAAAGGATTTCCCCCCTGAATACATCAAATAAGCTCTAAAAGGGAGGGGGAAAAAAAAACCCTGGCTAAAGAAACCTTGTTTCCCCATGGGTCTTATGGTTTAATACACAAAAGAACACAGCCACTTCCATGACTGTCGCCTCCCCTGCAGCCTTTGTTCTGAGGCCTGATGAGCTGTATTGATTTGGGAAAATCATTGAGCTTCTTGGAAAACTAGACTCTCGCTTATTCACTGCCATCTATTTCTTTCCCGTGAAGACAGGTGGTCGATATTCAGTTGACTGGTCAGCGCAAAGAAGCTCGCACTGCTTTTCTTTCCTGGCTTGCCTAGAAACATGATCCTTCCCTACTTCTAGAAAACACAATGGCCTGTGAAGAAGTCTTGTGGTTGAAAAGAGCGAGTAGGAATGAAGCTTTTGGGAGGCACCCCTGGGGAACACGGAAAAACCACTCCACACAGCTGCCGGGGAACCTGCGCCGCCTAAGTGCATGGAGACAGTATTCTCACTGACCGAGGATGACACAATTTCCAGCATTTATGAAAAGACTGAGAGTCTAAAACTTAAGTCAAAAAAAATCAAAACATTAGAGCTCATTAGATCCTTAGAGTGCAAATAATATTTACTCAAGAGATGTTTTACTTCTTTACGTAAGTAGCACTTAGTTTCATAGTTCACAGGAGTCGTTATAGGCATTTCAGGAGTCTTATCAACTATCACATGGAGATCTTCACCAAGTAATTTTAAGCATTTTGTAACAACTACAAAAAATGTTGATTTTAAGTTAGACAGGCACACACAACCTAAAACAACAATCTGTTTGATGGTTTCAGGCTAGTTTTAAATAAATACATACGTACACACACACACACACACACACACTTAAAACTAGTTTTAAATGTATGTTTGGGGCTTTCCTGGGACACCCGGCAAGACCGCACTTCGATCCCTGGCCTGGGAAGATTCCATGCACCACGGAGTGGCTGGACCGATGTGTCCAACTACCGAGCTGGAGATCTGGAGTGCATGAGCCCAGAGCTGGTGCTCTACAATGAGAGAGGCTGCGATGGAGCCACACCGGCTCTAACTGGCTAAAAGTACATTTGATCATCAGGATACAATCTATGGAGTTTCTAATACATCAAATAAGCTCTAAAAGGAGGGGAAAAACCTGGCTAAAGAAACCTTGTTTCCCATGGGTCTTATGGTTTAATACACAAAAGAACACAGCCACTTCCATGACTGTCGCCTCCCCTGCAGCCTTTGTTCTGAGGCCTGATGAGCTGTATTGATTTGGGAAAATCATTGAGCTTCTTGGAAAACTAGACTCTCGCTTATTCACTGCCATCTATTTCTTTCCCGTGAAGACAGGTGGTCGATATTCAGTTGACTGGTCAGCGCAAAGAAGCTCGCACTGCTTTTCTTTCCTGGCTTGCCTAGAAACATGATCCTTCCCTACTTCTAGAAAACACAATGGCCTGTGAAGAAGTCTTGTGGTTGAAAAGAGCGAGTAGGAATGAAGCTTTTGGGAGGCACCCCTGGGGAACACGGAAAAACCACTCCACACAGCTGCCGGGGAACCTGCGCCGCCTAAGTGCATGGAGACAGTATTCTCACTGACCGAGGATGACACAATTTCCAGCATTTATGAAAAGACTGAGAGTCTAAAACTTAAGTCAAAAAAAATCAAAACATTAGAGCTCATTAGATCCTTAGAGTGCAAATAATATTTACTCAAGAGATGCTTTACTTCTTTTACGTAAGTAGCACTTAGTTTCATAGTTCACAGGAGTCGTTATAGGCATTTCAGGAGTCTTATCAACTATCACATGGAGATCTTCACCAAGTAATTTTAAGCATTTTGTAACAACTACAAAAAATGTTGATTTTAAGTTAGACAGGCACACACAACCTAAAACAACAATCTGTTTGATGGTTTCAGGCTAGTTTTAAATAAATACATACGTACACACACACACACACACACACACTTAAAACTAGTTTTAAATGTATGTTTGGGGCTTCCCTGGTGGTCCAGTGGGTAAGGACACCACCTTGCAGTGCAAGGGGCGCCGGTTCGATCCCTGGCCTGGGAAGATTCCATGCACCACGGAGTGGCTGGACCGATGTGTCCAACTACCGAGCTGGAGATCTGGAGTGCATGAGCCCAGAGCTGGTGCTCTACAATGAGAGAGGCCACTGCGATGGGAAGCCCACACAGGCCAAAGAACAAAGATAAATAAATGAAAGACCAACAGAAGTGGCCAAAACATCCCAAAAATAGATAAATAAATAAATGTATGTGTGTATGTATATATACACACATACATATAGATCGAATACGGCAGTCATTCACACTGCAATTATGTAGCCTGTGTTCCTTCAGCAGTTTCTCTACTAGTTTTTGTGCCAAGGCCCCACTTGCGGACAGACAGCAGGACAGGTTATGGTGATACTGCTGGGGTTGCGGGAAGGGGAGTGGGGAGAGGCCTCAGCTGGCTTCAACAATGGCAGCAAGCCATAAATACTTAGACAAAAACACTGTGTCAACAGCTACCCTTCATGTTCTTCAAGAAGATGCTTTTCAGACTGTGATCACCATGGCGTAGCCCAAACACAACAGGTAAAAGACAAAAGAAGAAGGCAGGAGAGAGGCAGAAGGTAGAAAGAGAGAAGAGGCCGAACAGGAAAAGAAAAACAGTCTCCGAGACAGACTTCTGGAGCAATTTAAATGCATTAACTGAATAGGTACATGTGTGGCGTACAGGTACACACGTGCCCACTTGTACAAAGCGGTTGCCTTTCACGTCTTTGATGGAAGGTATGCCTTGAGGCTTGATAACAAGGGGATAAGCAACGGCACCACTCTGAGGTTCTGGGACAAAGTTCTAAACTTGAATTTCTCCTGCTCCTTTGCAAGGCAGGCATTAGGTGATGAAACCAGATGCACTTAAATGAATGACTTCTAGTGCCAGCAGGTTTCTTGCCCCTATCCTTTTCCAAGGCACAATTTCCTCATTCGAACAGGAGAATAATTTCTCATCTCCCCCTCTCTTTCTCCCTGGGAAGATGAGGGTTCAATGCCAACAGCAATAGAATAACCTCCTCCCCCAATCCAATCTCACATGCTTCAGCTGTTTGCTCATTGGGAAATCATTTTTTCCTTCCTTTAAATAAAAGCATTTCAAGTTTGGGAAAGGTATCTGATAAGTATTTATTGAAGGAGGCCTACAAAGAGAAAAGGGGAGGAAGCACACAGGCCAAAGAACAAAGATAAATAAATGAAAGACCAACAGAAGTGGCCAAAACATCCCAAAAATAGATAATAAATAAATGTATGTGTGTATGTATATAACACATACATATAGATCGAACGGCAGTCATTCACACTGCAATTATGTAGCCTGTGTTCCTTCAGCAGTTTCTCTACTAGTTTTTGTGCCAAGGCCCCACTTGCGGACAGACAGCAGGACAGGTTATGGTGATACTGCTGGGGTTGCGGGAAGGGGAGTGGGGAGAGGCCTCAGCTGGCTTCAACAATGGCAGCAAGCCATAAATACTTAGACAAAAACACTGTGTCAACAGCTACCCTTCATGTTCTTCAAGAAGATGCTTTTCAGACTGTGATCACCATGGCGTAGCCCAAACACAACAGGTAAAAGACAAAAGAAGAAGGCAGGAGAGAGGCAGAAGGTAGAAAGAGAGAAGAGGCCGAACAGGAAAAGAAAAACAGTCTCCGAGACAGACTTCTGGAGCAATTTAAATGCATTAACTGAATAGGTACATGTGTGGCGACAGGTACACACGTGCCCACTTGTACAAAGCGGTTGCCTTTCACGTCTTTGATGGAAGGTATGCCTTGAGGCTTGATAACAAGGGGATAAGCAACGGCACCACTCTGAGGTTCTGGGACAAAGTTCTAAACTTGAATTTCTCCTGCTCCTTTGCAAGGCAGGCATTAGGTGATGAAACCAGATGCACTTAAATGAATGACTTCTAGTGCCAGCAGGTTTCTTGCCCCTATCCTTTTCCAAGGCACAATTTCCTCATTCGAACAGGAGAATAATTTCTCATCTCCCCCTCTCTTTCTCCCTGGGAAGATGAGGGTTCAATGCCAACAGCAATAGAATAACCTCCCCTCCCCCAATCCAATCTCACATGCTTCAGCTGTTTGCTCATTGGGAAATCATTTTTTTCCTTCCTTTAAATAAAAGCATTTCAAGTTTGGGAAAGGTATCTGATAAGTATTTATTGAAGGAGGCCTACAAAGAGCCACGATAATGATATGGTTGTTATTTTATTACCTCTTAACACATCGTTTCTTTAAGAGGGTTATTTTTTGGAGACAGCTGTGCACTTGGGGTTCTGGGCAGACAGCACAGGGCCAACATCCCCCAGGCGGAGAGGGAAACAGGCTCTACACACTCCCACTTGCAGCCTCACAGGCCACTGAAGATAAGCAACTGAAAGAATGCAGGCCTTTCAAATCATCAGTCGTTTCCTGTCCTTAATATTAATTACAGGATCTTTTCAAGTTAACAGCTTCTACAGCCAGGATCTCCACAAGGCTGTTTCTGCAACTTGAAAAGCAGAGAAATAGAACAGCAAAACCAGACCCAAAATAGACTATCCTGAAGGCAAAACCTCCCCCCCACCTGGACACCAATGACCCTAAAACAGAGTACTCTGGGGCTAAATGAGGGAAGAAAGGCACAAGAAGCCAGGAACTGAAAAGACACCGGCCCTGTCCCCTAGCTCCTGGTGGAGGCTGCAGTCTGTCTCTTTCCTAATACTCCCCTTGTGGCAGGAGCAGAGAAGAAGGGGCAAGTGGGGAGGCAAAGTTATCCTTGAGACGCAAGAAACTGAAAGATGCAAAGGAAACAAATCTAAGAAAACCCTCACACCCTTGGAGAAGCGGGTAGGCTCTGAAAAGGGTTATAGAAGGCATCAGACCTATCGAACCTCCCGCAGATCAGTCTCGGCGGGTAATTAGCAGGTTCAGATTTAAATGCCAGTGTACTGCTTGGCAGGATCTGAGTAACACAACTACAGATTTGGGGACTGTATTTTAAAATGCTTTCTTACCATCCCCAGTCCTTGAGACACAAGGAGACAGTGGGAGCCAATTGACAATTATGCTCACATCAAAAAGCTGCTACTGATGCACGCATCTCCCTGGGACTGAAGGGCCAGGCTTCATATAAATTATGATGCTTTATTTAAAGCCAGAGCGCTTATTTGCTTTTGTGCCAGCTCAGGGCCCTTTTCATCTGCAGCTCTACTGGGCCCAGGAGAGCACACATTCCTACAGCTCTGCTGGCCACCAGCTGTGTCCCTGTAAATCATAAAACCTCTGAACAAGCCATTCTTTACAAAGGCCAACAGCATTTACTGGAAATGATCACTCTGCTATTATTCCACGTGCTGAAATTTAAAATAGCAATTTACAACAGCAGCTGAAAAACAGGGAACTGCCTCTCTCCACCGTGTGTGTGTGTGTGTGTGTGTGTGTGTGTGTAAGGAAACAGGAAGGCTCTGACTGATGCATATGGTACACAAAGAGGTATATGTTGTGTGTTACCTGAAATTTACCATCTTTGCACAAACAGAAAGGAAACAAGGGATGCTGACATCAGTGAAGGCAGTCAGCACCCTCGCAATGAAACGCAATGGGTGAGTGAGGATTCCGTCACTGGTGACCCCACCCTGTTCTCACCTGGAGGTGGCCATGCCCAGCAGGCAGCGTGGGAGGTAATTCACACCCTCTGCTAAGTGAAGCCACATAAAGTATGGTTCGGAGTGTAATCAAAAAAAAAAAAAAAAGGAACTGAAGGAATTAAGTCTAATTAAGCTCAGTCTTTAGTTAATCTTACTTCAAGGACTGGACAAGGGAAGAAGAAAGAGTAAAAGTGACTGCAGATGGAACAGGACAGTCTGAACTGCTGAAGACAGGGCTCTGGAGACAAACCCACTGGGCTCAAAGCTGCTTTGTAGCTGCTTCACCTTGAACCTTGGCTATCTCTCTGACCCTTCGCTACCCCATCTACAGAGTAGGAATAATATGAATATCAAAGAAGGTGTAATTCATAGAAAGCCACTAACATGCACACAGATACAAAATAGTCACTCAGCAAAAGAACTCTGGCTTCCTCACCTCTGGACTACCCTGGAATCCAGGTCCACCAGCTGAAGAATGGTGGAAGATGCCAACAGACTAAGAATCCCCTACTGAGAAATACAGAACCATCAAACAAGGCCTCCTGTGTCCCTTCCAGGGCAAGTATTGTCAGACAGGGACATCAGCCCAAATTATCCTGTATTCCTGGTGCCCAGGCTTCTTACACATGTGTTCTGTCTCTTAGAATCTTAGGGGCTACAAATTCTAATATTAAGGACTTGTATTATTTCTGATCAACAAGAAGGTCCTTCCGTATGGCCCAGAGAATTATTCAGTATCATATGATAAACCATAATGGAAAAGAATATTTTAAAATAAGAATGTATATTTATGTAAACCACTTTGCTGCACAGTAGTAATGAACACAACCTTGTAAATCAAATACATTTCATTTCTTTTTTTTTCCATAAAAAAGGACTTGTATTATGTCTAGACATGCCACCAATTTCAACCAAATGATTTCAAGCCATCCTTCCTACCATATCCATTGTTTAAAGCCAATGTTTCCTCATTTCCCACTCAACAATGAAGCCACTAAGAAATGCAGTCTGAATCAGAGACTCCTTGTCTCTGGACGGAGGGTGAGGAAACCTCACATCAAGTTTTCAAGAACAGGGAACTGAACCCACTATCTAAATGATCAAAAATCAAAATCCAAGGTCTCCGCCATCTGACAACAGAAACCAGAGCCCGGCAGCAAAGCTCCTGGGGCTGCAGAAAGAGGTTCAAGGCAAACGCCCCTTTCCAAGCTCAGCTGAACAGACCAGTTTTCAATGACAATGGTCAGAGGCTGCCTTCCCGCCCTCCCCCATCCCACATTCCAAAGTTCTTATCTTTCAGGGAAGAAAACAGCCCCACAGAGTTACAAGTATTTCAATAACGTGCTTAGAGACCAGCTCTTTTCTGTAAACAAGCCTAATGAAGCATGACTAATAGTGCTCTCTGAGAGCAGAGCGCAGGGAAAAGCGCCTTTGTTAGCACTTACTGGAGCAAGTCCTCGTTTGCTGGAGCAGAACAAAACTTAGCTGGTTACTGATTGACCGGCCTCGCCTGGTGTCACTGCTTGGCTGTCCGTGTCTTGGTACCGTGAGTATAAATACATGTGTTTATGTGGACACGGAGAGGCTCTGAGATACACACACTCCCGCGGACTCAGTCAGAGGCAGCCATCTCCGCTAACTTTGGGTGACATTTCTCTGCAAGCTAGATGAAAGACTCAAGGCATCTAACTGAAAGCTAAGTCCTCGAGAGTCCCTAACATTTTCTCTCCAGGCTGTCAATTACCACCGACCTCAATCCTACAGCCTGTAAATCGACACTCATGGACACTGTGCTAGTTTTCAAAGTCATATGATTACGTTCGAGAGGTGGTTTTCTTTTGCTTTTTAATAAATTCCAAATTGCCAGTGTTTCCTTGCCCAACTCACTTATCAATTCTGAATTTAGCTCCATATGATACATGCGAAATAAATATATATCTCTATCCCATGAAAACTCAAATTCTCTTCTTCAGTTAAGTTTGCCTTAAGTGTTATTCATACACGCGGCAGTGGTCAGCAGGAAGATCTGACATTGACCCAGACTTCTTTTTAGGACCAATAAAAATTTGTGTCAAAACGGGCTTTCCTTGCGACTCTGAGCACACATTTCCGTATAAATTATTGACTGCACTTTAGCCTCATCTGAAACATTAGCCCCGCAGGCTGATAAGTTCTGACCCCAGGTGGCACATCAAGCCTCTCAGAAGAGGCCGGAGTGTTCCTGCCTTGCACTGGGGACTAAGGCGCGAGAGCCAATCCATCAAGCGCTCTGACAGCCTTTATGGCCTCCCAGCATTAAGCCCGAGTCAAACTCCAAAACACCTATTGTTCGCATTATTCTCTTCTTCTCTGGTCTGATGAAGTTAGGGTTAAGTCCAAGGCTTCAGCAGGAGAGAAAGGCTATTGTCAGTACCTCAGTCTTTATTGACTCTGACCTGCAGGGCAGCCAGCTTGAAGTCTTCCAGAATGTAATGCACTGTTAATTGCTGCTCATCATCAGGGTGTGTTTTATACACCTCTTTCCACAGAAAGAAGACCTGACTCAACATCTTAACATCATTCCAGGTTTTAACAAAACCTTTAGCTTGGAGCAAGTCCTCGTTTGCTGGAGCAGAACAAAACTTAGCTGGTTACTGATTGACCGGCCTCGCCTGGTGTCACTGCTTGGCTGTCCGTGTCTTGGTACCGTGAGTATAAATACATGTGTTTATGTGGACACGGAGAGGCTCTGAGATACACACACTCCCCGGACTCAGTCAGAGGCAGCCATCTCCGCTAACTTTGGGTGACATTTCTCTGCAAGCTAGATGAAAGACTCAAGGCATCTAACTGAAAGCTAAGTCCTCGAGAGTCCCTAACATTTTCTCTCCAGGCTGTCAATTACCACCGACCTCAATCCTACAGCCTGTAAATCGACACTCATGGACACTGTGCTAGTTTTCAAAGTCATATGATTACGTTCGAGAGGTGGTTTTCTTTTGCTTTTTAATAAATTCCAAATTGCCAGTGTTTCCTTGCCCAACTCACTTATCAATTCTGAATTTAGCTCCATATGATACATGCGAAATAAATATATATCTCTATCCCATGAAAACTCAAATTCTCTTCTTCAGTTAAGTTTGCCTTAAGTGTTATTCATACACGCGGCAGTGGTCAGCAGGAAGATCTGACATTGACCCAGACTTCTTTTTAGGACCAATAAAAATTTGTGTCAAAACGGGCTTTCCTTGCGACTCTGAGCACACATTTCCGTATAAATTATTGACTGCACTTTAGCCTCATCTGAAACATTAGCCCCGCAGGCTGATAAGTTCTGACCCCAGGTGGCACATCAAGCCTCTCAGAAGAGGCCGGAGTGTTCCTGCCTTGCACTGGGGACTAAGGCGCGAGAGCCAATCCATCAAGCGCTCTGACAGCCTTTATGGCCTCCCAGCATTAAGCCCGAGTCAAACTCCAAAACACCTATTGTTCGCATTATTCTCTTCTTCTCTGGTCTGATGAAGTTAGGGTTAAGTCCAAGGCTTCAGCAGGAGAGAAAGGCTATTGTCAGTACCTCAGTCTTTATTGACTCTGACCTGCAGGGCAGCCAGCTTGAAGTCTTCCAGAATGTAATGCACTGTTAATTGCTGCTCATCATCAGGGTGTGTTTTATACACCTCTTTCCACAGAAAGAAGACCTGACTCAACATCTTAACATCATTCCAGGTTTTCTTGTACTTCTCCTGAGTGAAAACACACAAACATACACACACACACACTCTCTCTCTCTCTGTCCCTCCCTCCCTTTCTCCATCAGAATCTGATTTGTACCCACCACAGACCCTGAATAGCTAATTCTAACACCAACACACACCAGAGACTGTTTGGTGGGACAATGCTAACACTTGAGAGCTGGCATATGGAACATTAAATATCCCTTCTCATGGCAAATATCTCTTGGGATGAGTACACAGGGCAGGGAAAATGCTTGATGGAGAAATGAGGTAGAAACATATTATTTCCTTCTGACATCCTTTGCTTAAAATACCTAAAGACCTTTTTCAGTGAAAATGGGAAGTTAGATTTGCTAACAGCTGGCAACAGACTGGATGCCACTCAGGTTCTGTTTGAGGAATGTCCCACTCTAAAGCAGTTTCAGAATTACTGGTCCAAAGGCCTTTTCAGTTTTCTTTGAAAGAAAAATCAGGCAGATGATGTGCTTCTTACCCAAACAGGATTCCCAGTGGAGAGGGGCTTGGTAGAAGCTAGTAATAAGCACCAGGGCACCCAGGACTGTTGCCGCAAGTGCAAAGTCCCCCCAAACCTGCTATAACTGCTAGCCAACAATCTAAAATCTGACTACTGCCAAGGAGAAAATTACATGTCAACATTGCAGAAATCAAACTTCTTGGATACACACACACACACAAGGCGGTGGGCAGGAAATCCAAGCTGCTTAGTGTTTTATTTAGCTTTTGATTTAGAGGTTTTGGGTCACAGAGTCCTACAACATTTAGCCACAAGACAGATTGTGTTACTTTATTTCATATATCCCAGTGTATGAATTAGTAACAGAAATCAGTGTGTGTTTTTCCAAACGAGTGAACAGAAAGCCATTTTTCATTGTGTTTGATAGTATATTGACTCCAAGGTTTGTGAACGTAATACAAGGTTTGATAAGGTTTCCCAAGAGGTGCTAGTTAAGGGAACAAAGCCTCTTGGTCCTGTAAATTACATCTTCTGATGTCATTCAATTCAAGTTTAATATTTTTTAAAAAATGAGAATTTTCTCTTTTAACAAAGAATGCATGGTCAAAGCACATTAAACTTGTAAGTATCACCAGGGCCAAATATATATATGTACTCAAGACAAAACTGCATGTGTGGCCTGTTTTTATATAGAAGGTCTTCTTCCTTGGGTAGCCCAATGTCTCAACACACCCAGAAACATGAGAAAACAACTAAAATACTCAAGTAGTTGCTAGATACAGAAACAGACTACAAATTACAAGCCCTGAATCAGTAAGATTAAAGCTGCAAGAAGGCCAAATTGATCACTAAAACAAACTCGAGATTTGCTCACTGAATGTCGGTATAGTTGCATTTGGAGTCCCTGTGAAGCTGCAAATATGGCAATCCTAAACTAATAAAAGCAGCATTATTTTACACAACAGGCAGTTAACATTTGTGCGAATGTCCCCAGGGGGTAAAGACAGAACATAAATACAAGAACATTGATGGAGCACTTTACTACGTGTAGGTCGCAAGAAGAAATGTTTTTACACAGATTATCTCATTTATTTCTCAGCACTTACATGCCGGGTTCTTTTATTATCACTGTTTTACTGATGAACAAATTCAAAAGTGGAACTGACTGACTGGCCCCCAGTCAGAGATTTGAAGACAAGCAGGCTGACTTTTTTTTTTTTTTGGCCACTTCTATTGGTCTTTCATTTATTTATTTTCATCTGTCTTTGTTCTTTGGCCTGTGTGGGCCTCCTATTACAGTGGCCTCTGTCGCTGCAGAGCACCGGTTCTGGGCTCATGCGCTCCAGAGCTCCAGCTCGGTAGTTGGAAACATCGGTCCAGCCGCTCTGCAGCATGTGAGATCTTCCCAGGTCAAGGGTTGAACCGGTACCCCATGCACTGCAAGGTGGTGTCCTTACCCACTGGACCACCAGGAAAGCCCACAGGCTGACTTTTGATACCATGCTCCTAAACGCATTGTGTAAGTTTCCATAAGCATAAGCTTATGAATGACACAATTTCATGAAGGAACTGTGCACACCATGGATGGAATCCACAAAGTTATAGCACTGAAAGTGACGGGCAATAATGGGCTTGGAGGTCGGTGCACGCATCTTCTCCCAGCTCCACTGGAGATACTGTGGTGGAAGCTTGCACTTGACCCTGGTGAGAATACACACCACAGAAAACAGCAAAGACTACACATCGGAGTTCCCCTCCTCCCAGCTCCCAACCCCTACCTCAGAGCCAGTGGTTAACTATTTATCAGCACACCAATGCTTAAAACACTTGATTTGTTAAACTACTCATCTCTCTTATAAAGCACCTATCAGAGAAAAAAGTGGTCTGGGAAAAGTCCACAGTCTGGAAACGCGTTTGTATTCAACTTATGTTTAACTGCTTAGATGGTTATTACCTATCCATAGTATAAAACCAAGGGATGATTCTAGAACTCACTACAGACTACAGTTCTAACTTCTTAGGCATTTAGACTTTGTTTAAAAGGAATCTCAATTCACACCCCCAGACTTCTACTTCTGTTTAAGCATTCACATCTCACTAGTCATCATGTCCCACCTATTCTGACTCCTAACCAATTCTAATGTCCATTCCTTCCTTCTCATCCTCACCACAGTCCAGGCAGGCTTGGTTACCCCTCCACTCACCACCTACCACTCCCCTCAGAGTGCCTTTAAATGTCCTGGGCACCCAATAGGTCACTTCATGCTTTGCTCCTACCTTTTGCCTAGAGAAGCTGAACCAGCCTTCCTCTTTGGAGTCCACATTCATGTGCCTGAACTCAAGGAAGCCCTGAGGATGCCTAACTGCATCTGAATATACGTCTATCATAGAACTTACCATAACAATTCAGGATGCCTGATATTTCCCTGCCAATCTCTCAGAAAGGCTAAGCACTATCTCCTTCAAAATGCCTGACAAAGAGTAGATACTCAATTAGGTGGGTTTGTCTTTTAAGGCAAGTGAAACATTAAAACGAATAAAAGCATATAAGAACTCTCCTACACTGTAGGTGGGAATGTAAGTTTGTGCACCCGCTATGGAAAATGGTATGGAGGTTCCTTAAAAAACTAAAATCAGAGTTGCTGTATGATCCAGCAGTCCCACTCCTGAGCATATTATCTGGACAAAACTCTTATTAGATACACAAAAGCCCTATGTTCATAGCAGCATTATTCACAATAGCCAAGATATCAGAACAATCTTAATGTCCATGAACAGACAAACAGATAAAGAAGATGTGGTACATATATACAGTGGACTACTACTCAGCCAAAAAAAGAAGAAAGAATGCCATTTGTAGCAACATGAATGCACCTAGAGATTATCACACTAAGTGAAGTAAGTCAGAAGGACAAATACCATATGATATCACTTACATGTGGAACTTAAAATATGACACAAATGAACCTATCTATCAAACAGAAGCAGACTCATGGACATAGAGGGCAGACTAATGGTTGCCCAAGGGAGGGGGTTGGGGGAGGAATGAGTGGAAGGCTGTGGTTAGCAGATGCAAGCTATTATCTATGGAACAAGGTCCTACTGTACAGTACAAGGAACTAAACTCAATATCTTATGATTAACTGTAACAAGAAAGAATATGAGAAAAGGATGTGTTGCCATATTTGAAAGTGATAACCGACAAAAATCTCTTATATAGCAAAATGAACTCTGCTTAATGTTATGAACCAGCCTGGATGGGAGGGTGCTTTGGGGGACAATGGATACATGTATCTGTATGGCCGAGCCCTTCACTGGTCACCTGAAACTATCACAAAATTGTTAATTGGCTATACCCCAATAAAAAAGTTTTTGGTGTAAAAAGAAAAAAAAGGATGTGTTTTATACATATATATATGTATAACTGAATCACTTTGCTGTATGGAAAACAGGAACACAACAATGTAAATCAACTATACTTCAAACAGAGAATAAAAACATAAAAGAACCACTGCATTGTAACTATATACACGAAGCAAAACATAAAAGTGAAAAACCATGAAGCTGAGTGTTCTCCACCTGATTCTGATAATTCCTAAGTGAGGAAGCTCGTCTTCGTTGATTCCTTCCATTTTTAAAATAATTTGATGATGATAATGATGTCAACAATTTGGCTTCTATTTCTTTAGTAGAAAATTTTGTGAGCAAAGTATTCTTGTAAGTTAAAGCAAGAAGCTTTGCTCTATGATTTCAAAAGCCATCCACTTTGCATATGTAACTATGATAGGACAAAACTCTTATTCCAGCACCCACTGAGCATATTATCTGGACAAAACTCTTATTAGATACACAAAAGCCCTATGTTCATAGCAGCATTATTCACAATAGCCAAGATATCAGAACAATCTTAATGTCCATGAACAGACAAACAGATAAAGAAGATGTGGTACATATATACAGTGGAATATTATTCAACCATGAAGAAGAATGAAAGAATGCCATTTGTAGCAACATGAATGCACCTAGAGATTATCACACTAAGTGAAGTAAGTCAGAAGGACAAATACCATATGATATCACTTACATGTGGAACTTAAAATATGACACAAATGAACCTATCTATCAAACAGAAGCAGACTCATGGACATAGAGGGCAGACTAATGGTTGCCCAAGGGAGGGGGTTGGGGGAGGAATGAGTGGAAGGCTGTGGTTAGCAGATGCAAGCTATTATCTATGGAACAAGGTCCTACTGTACAGTACAAGGAACTAAACTCAATATCTTATGATTAACTGTAACAAGAAAGAATATGAGAAAAGGATGTGTTGCCATATTTGAAAGTGATAACCGACAAAAATCTCTTATATAGCAAAATGAACTCTGCTTAATGTTATGAACCAGCCTGGATGGGAGGGTGCTTTGGGGGACAATGGATACATGTATCTGTATGGCCGAGCCCTTCACTGGTCACCTGAAACTATCACAAAATTGTTAATTGGCTATACCCCAATAAAAAAGTTTTTGGTGTAAAAAGAAAAAAAAGGATGTGTTTTATACATATATATATGTATAACTGAATCACTTTGCTGTATGGAAAACAGGAACACAACAATGTAAATCAACTATACTTCAAACAGAGAATAAAAACATAAAAGAACCACTGCATTGTAACTATATACACGAAGCAAAACATAAAAGTGAAAAACCATGAAGCTGAGTGTTCTCCACCTGATTCTGATAATTCCTAAGTGAGGAAGCTCGTCTTCGTTGATTCCTTCCATTTTTAAAATAATTTGATGATGATAATGATGTCAACAATTTGGCTTCTATTTCTTTAGTAGAAAATTTTGTGAGCAAAGTATTCTTGTAAGTTAAAGCAAGAAGCTTTGCTCTATGATTTCAAAAGCCATCCACTTTTACTGAACTATTACAAAAGCAATGGATGAGGTACATTTGCTGCTCACATGATGCAGATGCTCTCAACACAGACCATAACCCACCAAGTCCTGGCAGATCCAGACCGCTGGCCTCATCCCTCGCTTCTTCCAACTTAATGAACAGTCGGATCCAACAAATCTCTTCCCAATAGCCTGCCACTGGTTCTTCTCCCAGACTCTGGGCCTCAAAGAGAGATTTGTCATTGCTTAAATAAATCTTAGAGATGTAATAGATAAAGTAATAAAGAAAACAGAGCTTTTCTAAAACAAAGTTGACAGAGCAGAAAGCTCGCTTGCCACAATGGGACGTAGGTTGGTGCGTCCTAGGCAGCTTGTGTATACCAAAGGGAAACAGACA
The DNA here is from genome assembly GCA_022376925.1 of Tragulus kanchil. Taxonomy (NCBI): domain Eukaryota; kingdom Metazoa; phylum Chordata; class Mammalia; order Artiodactyla; family Tragulidae; genus Tragulus; species Tragulus kanchil. The sequence continues at coordinate 57,386,756 of JAIOJX010000029.1, read as the reverse complement.
ATGAAGCCCAGGAAGCATGAAATGACAGCCTTCTTTGCCTTTCAGGGAACATAAATTTTATTTGCTGAATGTAAATCTTAAAACCATGGCTTTCAGCCTACATGTGTGATCACCAGAAATTGATTTCAAGGAGATATACAATTATTTAATTTACTGCTCGGCAAATCTCAGGTTACACCTTCCCGATGATTACTGGCAGAAGACTCAGGTAATGTTTTGAGTGATGTTTGCCAGGTGTGACGCTTCTTGGCACAGATGTCATCACCTGCCCTTTGGTTAGTCTTACTGGAAGTGGTACAAGCATCACTTGTGCTCAACAAGTGGCCTGTGACTTCTGACAGGGACTTTTCTGGTGCCAACGGCAATGCAGAATGATGAACGTTATCTCCTGTTCTCCCAGGAATACAAATAGTTTCTCTTAAAATGTTACGTCTTTAGGCAATTAGGGATCATGTGCCTGGTTCATTCCACAAGGAAGGATGGATACCAACCACTTCCATATTCTAGGCTTCACCAAACAGTAAAGGTACGCCCTATCCCGCCCCACCTCACCAACCCCAGAAAGTTGGTAACTCACTTAAACTAGTCTCTTCACAACTCAAATGATCAAAATATGAATTGGGTTGGCTTGCGTGTTTTAATTAGCGCCTCAGATTGTGGCATTTAATGTTGAATTCTAGTTCATTAAAGTAGCCTAATTTTACGAGAAGGTGGGTTTTTCTGGCGGGGGTGGGGGGGGTCCACTTCTATTGATCTTTCATTTATTTATCTTTGGTCTTTGACCTGTGTGGCTCTCCCATCGCAGTGGCCTCTGTCGCTGCAGAGCACCGGCTCTAGGCACATGTGCTCCAGAGCTCCGACTCGGTAGTTGGACACATCCATCCAGCAGCTCCGTGGCACGTGGGATCCTCCAAGGTCAGGGGTCGAACCAGCGCCCCTTGTACTGCAAGGTGGTGTCCTTACCCACTGGACCACCAGGGAAGCCCGAGAAGGCGTATATTTAATAGAAATCTTGTAAATATATGTAAATCACAGGGTACAGGCAAATACTCTATAAAGTAGAACAACAAAAACAAATGATACAAACTGCTATTCTAAAATAAAATGGACATGATAACAATAATACAAATGCCAGTGATCCCACAGGAGTAAACCCAGTCAAGGTAGATGTAGAGTGTGTCTTGGGAAGAGGGGACGATAGACATGCAAATTTTTTATTTACTTTAATATGAATCAGCAATTTAGCAAAGAGTAAAAAGTCAATTGTCTGTCCCCTGAGTGCAGGTTATTTACCATCAGTCCTCAAGATTATTTCTACATAGGGTGCATTCACAATCCCCTAAGAAATAAACTTAAAAAAAAAGAAATTTACTGACTTGGGTTTGGGAAGAGGGCAATAAATATTTATCATGAAGCACTCTTCCCAATGACACCGGTTCCACACTGCTTCCTGTAGTTCACATTCCACACGACTCACAGAAAAGGTGTCTGACAAGCACTCGAAGTCACCTCCTGGGAACAAGTGTTCATTCACTGCAGATCACAAGTGCATGCATGGACCACAGCATGTCTCTCTGCCCACGGCTACCTGTGTTGGAAGGTCTTACTGTCAGGACACCTGCTAGACAGCCTGAAACCACTGTCCGAAAGGACACACTGGCAACACTAATACTGCTCTTAATAACTGTAAGAGAATCCATAAGAATGAGGGTCTTCCTATCATCTAGCTGGAATCCCACATGTTAGAGAACATGCTGGAAAGCTAACAAAGAACACTAGTGTCTCTGTCTACAACCAATATTTCAATGCTAGGCACTGTACTTTGGTGTGTCCATAAAGTTAACAAGTGAATTTTGTGCCAAATATGTTTCAGGCACTACCCCAAATGTCTTATAGAACCAGCAATCCCAATACTGGGCATATACCCTGAGAAAACCAAAACTGAAAAGACACATGCACCCCAATGTGCACTGCAGCACTATTTAAAACAGCCAGGCCACAAAAGCAGCCTACATGTCCATCAACAGATGGATTAAAAAGACGTGGCATACATGTATGATGGAACATTACTCTGCCATGAGAAGGAATAAAATTGAGTAATTTATAGTGACGTGGATGGACACAGAGTCTGTCATACAGAGTGAAGTAAGTCAGAAAGAAAAAAAGAAACATCATATACTGATGCATATATATGGAATCTCGAAAAATGGTACAGACGAACCTATTTGCAAGGCAGAAACAGAGGCAGAGATGGAGAGAATGGACGTGTAGATACAGAGGGAAGTGGGGACAAACAGAGATTAGCATTGAGATATATACACGGCCGTGTATAAAACAGCTAGCTAGTGGGAAGCTACTGTAAAGCTCAGCTTGGTGCTCTGTGACAGCATAGAAGGGTGGAAAGGGAGGGTGGGGGATACAAGGAAGGTTCAAGAGAGAGCGGATATATGGATACTTCTAGTTGATTCAATCTGTTGTACAGCAGAAACTAACACAACATGCTAAAGCAATTATATTCCAATAAAAAAGAAAGTGTCTCATGGATACTTATCTAATCCTCCTAAAAGCCCAGCATGTTGGGGTGGGGGGGGCACCTAAGGAGGAGGGGCATACTATATTCATCTCCATTTTACAAATGATGGACTGGGGCATAAGGCAGGTGGTGAGTTACTGCTCAAGGTCACACAAACAGTAAGCTCTGGAAGTGGGAATTGGAACCCAGGGGGTCTGGTTCCAGTTTGGGACAATGACCCAGTGTCCCCACATACACTGGGATGAAGAGAATGAATGCACACACTTGACCTTCGAGTCACAGGGCTTACCTTTTCCCCTCACTTATTTTACACAATAAGCTTCATCATATCGTGCCCTGAACTCTAACAAATCAAAAAATCATGTAGTTTTTAAGCACAAAAGAATCTTATTCTTATATAAGATTCTTACAAGAATAAGAATCTTATTCTTATTCTTACCTTATAAGATAATCACTGATTTCAAACTTGCTCTCTTTATGGAGAAGAAAATTGAGGCCCAGAGATAGGACATGGCTGGTCCCAGGACTATTTAAAACAGCCAGGCCACAAAAGCAGCCTACATGTCCATCAACAGATGGATTAAAAAGACGTGGCATACATGTATGATGGAACATTACTCTGCCATGAGAAGGAATAAAATTGAGTAATTTATAGTGACGTGGATGGACACAGAGTCTGTCATACAGAGTGAAGTAAGTCAGAAAGAAAAAAAGAAACATCATATACTGATGCATATATATGGAATCTCGAAAAATGGTACAGACGAACCTATTTGCAAGGCAGAAACAGAGGCAGAGATGGAGAGAATGGACGTGTAGATACAGAGGGAAGTGGGGACAAACAGAGATTAGCATTGAGATATATACACGGCCGTGTATAAAACAGCTAGCTAGTGGGAAGCTACTGTAAAGCTCAGCTTGGTGCTCTGTGACAGCATAGAAGGGTGGAAAGGGAGGGTGGGGGATACAAGGAAGGTTCAAGAGAGAGCGGATATATGGATACTTCTAGTTGATTCAATCTGTTGTACAGCAGAAACTAACACAACATGCTAAAGCAATTATATTCCAATAAAAAAGAAAGTGTCTCATGGATACTTATCTAATCCTCCTAAAAGCCCAGCATGTTGGGGTGGGGGGGGCACCTAAGGAGGAGGGGCATACTATATTCATCTCCATTTTACAAATGATGGACTGGGGCATAAGGCAGGTGGTGAGTTACTGCTCAAGGTCACACAAACAGTAAGCTCTGGAAGTGGGAATTGGAACCCAGGGGGTCTGGTTCCAGTTTGGGACAATGACCCAGTGTCCCCACATACACTGGGATGAAGAGAATGAATGCACACACTTGACCTTCGAGTCACAGGGCTTACCTTTTCCCCTCACTTATTTTACACAATAAGCTTCATCATATCGTGCCCTGAACTCTAACAAATCAAAAAATCATGTAGTTTTTAAGCACAAAAGAATCTTATTCTTATATAAGATTCTTACAAGAATAAGAATCTTATTCTTATTCTTACCTTATAAGATAATCACTGATTTCAAACTTGCTCTCTTTATGGAGAAGAAAATTGAGGCCCAGAGATAGGACATGGCTGGTCCCAGGACAAAGGAGACCAGAGCCAAAACCGTAACAGAGTCTCCGATGTCCTTCTCTTCCAAGAATCCTCTGCATTCGCACACAAGCACTCAAGGGGAGCAGCAACCACGATGCCAGTCGACAGGCTCTCAGTGCTTCTCCAGTGAGCACGGGGTCCCTCCGGCGCCCATCACACAGCTGAGGGGCCTGCCCACCAGCCAGGAGCTCTGGCAGAATTTTGCTCCAGCAAGAGTAACACATATCCAAGATATCGAAGTTGCTTGGGAGGAAAGAGGTGATTAAGAAAAGGCCTCTCTGACGTCTGGGCAAAGAAAAAGCCTGAGCAGTAAGCAATAACCGAAGTCTTGTGGTAAGTCACAAGGGAACAGGATTTTTCCCTTCTCATTTAATCAAACCTAAACACACAGGCACTACACATGCACACATGCTACCTGCTGAATGAATGATGTCCAAAATCATAGTAAAAATAGAGTTTATCTAAACTTGCACTGAGAACTTTTTGTTTTATTTGCTTCATTTTATCATAGAGCTCAAAAGTACCCAATGATGGCTGAATAGCTGGGGCCGCATCCCCAGACATTAGCTGTCTTTTCTTTGGAAAAGGATGCCCACTAATCACCACAGCTTCCTGGCCTGTGGGGATGGTATGTGGCCAAGAACACCTAGCAACAATGGGTGGGCAACACGTGATACCTAGACCAAACGGAAGGCTTGTTAAATTGCACAGAATAGCACTGTCCACAAGAGCTGGGACAGAAGCACCCCAAGTGCCCTTGATTACTCAGCCATAAAAAGGAACAAAATTCTGCCATTGGCAGCAACGTGGATGGACCTAGAGAATACTATGCTTCAATGAAATAAGGCAAAAATACTGAATCACTATGCTTTATACCGGAAACTAATGTAATTTTGTAAATCAACTACAGTTTAAAAAAAGAAAAATAGCAAGGTACCAATTTTGGAGGAAATATAGGGCAGGTTTCTGATTGGACTACAGACATATTTGTTAATCTCTTTTCATACACACAACACACAGGAAAATGGTAGCTATGGGTCTTAAACCCGGGCCAATTATACTCTTAATTTTCCCCCAGACTCCAAGGATGATACAAGTCCCCTTGAGTGCTTATTAAAAATACTGATTCTTACTTCTACTCATGCTTCAAACATGTAAGGTGATTCTTAGCAGAGAAATTAGGCTAACAGACTTTAAAAGGAAAATATTTATCATATACTATATATGTATATATATATAGAGAGAGAGAGAGAGAGAGACATAAACCACGTAGAGTTTTACTAAGAAAGAAATGGGGCATAATGATTTTGATTAATTACTTTCTGACATTCTGAGGTAGGAGGTATTATGCTATTCCTTTGGGAAAAAGTCACCAAGGAGCTTGGAATGAGGCTGAAAACTTTTTATCTGCCTGAGCCCTTTGACAGGAGTATTAATACAACAGCTTAACTCGGTTTAAAGCAAGAATTATTTCACCATCCACACTAATCTCTTCTGGCAAGAGGCAGAATTCTGCTATGGCTACTCACAAAGGATGATGGAGCCCAGCAATCCTTTCTTCACTGAGGGGAATTTGGGGCTTTTCAAAATATTAATATAAGCTCACTTATTAAGATAAAACGATGTGCTTAAAGCACTGGAAAGTCTCACACTGCAGCAGCTATTTTTTTTCATAGAAACGATCTATAATTAAAAGTATCAATTTTCACATCACCACAGCTTCCTGGCCTGTGGGGATGGTATGCAAGAACACCTAGCAACAATGGGTGGGCAACACGTGATACCTAGACCAAACGGAAGGCTTGTTAAATTGCACAGAATAGCACTGTCCACAAGAGCTGGGACAGAAGCACCCCAAGTGCCCTTGATTACTCAGCCATAAAAAGGAACAAAATTCTGCCATTGGCAGCAACGTGGATGGACCTAGAGAATACTATGCTTCAATGAAATAAGGCAAAAATACTGAATCACTATGCTTTATACCGGAAACTAATGTAATTTTGTAAATCAACTACAGTTTAAAAAAAGAAAAATAGCAAGGTACCAATTTTGGAGGAAATATAGGGCAGGTTTCTGATTGGACTACAGACATATTTGTTAATCTCTTTTCATACACACAACACACAGGAAAATGGTAGCTATGGGTCTTAAACCCGGGCCAATTATACTCTTAATTTTCCCCCAGACTCCAAGGATGATACAAGTCCCCTTGAGTGCTTATTAAAAATACTGATTCTTACTTCTACTCATGCTTCAAACATGTAAGGTGATTCTTAGCAGAGAAATTAGGCTAACAGACTTTAAAAGGAAAATATTTATCATATACTATATATGTATATATATATAGAGAGAGAGAGAGAGAGACATAAACCACGTAGAGTTTTACTAAGAAAGAAATGGGGCATAATGATTTTGATTAATTACTTTCTGACATTCTGAGGTAGGAGGTATTATGCTATTCCTTTGGGAAAAAGTCACCAAGGAGCTTGGAATGAGGCTGAAAACTTTTTATCTGCCTGAGCCCTTTGACAGGAGTATTAATACAACAGCTTAACTCGGTTTAAAGCAAGAATTATTTCACCATCCACACTAATCTCTTCTGGCAAGAGGCAGAATTCTGCTATGGCTACTCACAAAGGATGATGGAGCCCAGCAATCCTTTCTTCACTGAGGGGAATTTGGGGCTTTTCAAAATATTAATATAAGCTCACTTATTAAGATAAAACGATGTGCTTAAAGCACTGGAAAGTCTCACACTGCAGCAGCTATTTTTTTTTTCATAGAAACGATCTATAATTAAAAGTATCAATTTTCACATCCTAGTCTCAAATATTGAACATCATGATATGCTAATGCTACATATCTGTATGCTCTTTTATCAGAGGTCAAGTAAGTAGACAGGTACTGTGCAGATTAGAAATAGAGTGTAGCTTAGCGGCAACACCAATAGCATTGTTATAGGCAGGAAGCCTCTGTCAGACATAGGGGCTTACCTGGGGTGGGTGTGGCTAGGGCAGCTTCTAACTCCACCTACTCACCCTACCTTAGAATTAGAGCTAGGCAGTACCCTTTTCACGAAGTTTATCAAAGCCCCTTTCTTTTAAAAGGATGAGTGGGAGAAGGGGAGGGAAAGAGAAGAATAGAGTAGAGAAGAAAGGGGGAAAAAGAAAAGAAAAAAGAAGCAAACAAGCTTGCCTTGTCTCCCCGGCTCCACCACAAAAACCTCTTGTGAGGTCTTCAAAAATAACAATTCAGCCAAAAGTGACAGCAGAGCCACCACTGAGGCAACCCTTATAAGTCCTTTTCAAAAGGCTGCTTTCAGTGAATCTATTTTCAATGTTGTTTCAGTTATTCTCAGATAGAAAACTTTCTCCCCCCTCCCCTTCTCCTTTGGAAATTTGGTAACCATAGTTTCTGTACCCTGCTGAGACTTGATATGTAGAGCTGTATTCTACCTGCTATTAAGCTGCTGATAGCAGTGTTTCTGTTGCAATTTATGAGCAATGTCAGTGGAAGGCAGAGAGTATTGTACACACTATATTTTCCCAGCTGGAGATCTCCGTGAATGGAAAGCAAAAACATGAATACACATGCATTGTGGGCTTGAGGGAATAAAAAGGCAGGGGAAAAAAGTCAGCAGGCTAAAATCAGGTGGGTGGTCCTGATTATAAACCAAGCAGAAAAATAAAATATTCAAAGGGGGACAAACACCATCCACACTAATCTCTTCTGGCAAGAGGCAGAATTCTGCTATGGCTACTCACAAAGGATGATGGAGCCCAGCAATCCTTTCTTCACTGAGGGGAATTTGGGGCTTTTCAAAATATTAATATAAGCTCACTTATTAAGATAAAACGATGTGCTTAAAGCACTGGAAAGTCTCACACTGCAGCAGCTATTTTTTTTCATAGAAACGATCTATAATTAAAAGTATCAATTTACACATCCTAGTCTCAAATATTGAACATCATGATATGCTAATGCTACATATCTGTATGCTCTTTTATCAGAGGTCAAGTAAGTAGACAGGTACTGTGCAGATTAGAAATAGAGTGTAGCTTAGCGGCAACACCAATAGCATTGTTATAGGCAGGAAGCCTCTGTCAGACATAGGGGCTTACCTGGGGTGGGTGTGGCTAGGGCAGCTTCTAACTCCACCTACTCACCCTACCTTAGAATTAGAGCTAGGCAGTACCCTTTTCACGAAGTTTATCAAAGCCCCTTTCTTTTAAAAGGATGAGTGGGAGAAGGGGAGGGAAAGAGAAGAATAGAGTAGAGAAGAAAGGGGGAAAAAGAAAAGAAAAAAGAAGCAAACAAGCTTGCCTTGTCTCCCCGGCTCCACCACAAAAACCTCTTGTGAGGTCTTCAGAAATAACAATTCAGTCAAAAGTGACAGCAGAGCCACCACTGAGGCAACCCTTATAAGTCCTTTTCAAAAGGCTGCTTTCAGTGAATCTATTTTCAATGTTGTTTCAGTTATTCTCAGATAGAAAACTTTCTCCCCCCTCCCCTTCTCCTTTGGAAATTTGGTAACCATAGTTTCTGTACCCTGCTGAGACTTGATATGTAGAGCTGTATTCTACCTGCTATTAAGCTGCTGATAGCAGTGTTTCTGTTGCAATTTATGAGCAATGTCAGTGGAAGGCAGAGAGTATTGTACACACTATATTTTCCCAGCTGGAGATCTCCGTGAATGGAAAGCAAAAACATGAATACACATGCATTGTGGGCTTGAGGGAATAAAAAGGCAGGGGAAAAAAGTCAGCAGGCTAAAATCAGGTGGGTGGTCCTGATTATAAACCAAGCAGATAATAAAATATTCAAAGGAAGCTCTAACTAAATAATCAGGAAATGGAGACACACAACGGAGATCGAAGCCCAAAAAAGTCCTTTTTTTTTTCCTGCCTGTATGTCTGCCACTCAGTTCTTAGAACTGGTGATGAGCCAAGACTCACCTGACCACATGGGGTTTTCAAACAACTTGCCCTAACCAAAAGGTCATTTGAAACCTCAGAAACAGATCCCATGCTACATTTATGTCTCTCAGAACGACACCAGCCCACATTGAGTACAATGGATACAGTTTTCAGCCTTCTCTTCTAAATGCCTCAACCCAAATGGCACCTCAAGAGTCAAAGGTCTCTTTGCTCTTAACCAAAAGTATTTCAGAAGAAAACACAAAATGGGCTTTATTTTCTGGACTAAGCAACAGACACATGGTATCCTTGGGCTTCTTTATCTTGGAGCACACAGAAAAGATAACAGAGAGCTCCTGAAGGCCCAATAATGATTCCAGAAACTACCCAGGAAAATTATTTAAAAAAAAAAAGGGAAGATACTTTCTTTCCCTAAATAGCCTCCTGATAAATACAACATAAAATTTAATAATTAGCACCTTGTCAGATACACTCGATTGGTTTGTATCTGTGGTTCCCATCAGAACTATGGGAGAAAAGTTTTTATAATAGCTATACCATGCTCTGACCCCTAACTACTGTGACTCAATTGATCTGCGTTCCAGGACTTAACACTTTTCAAAAAACACAATTCTAAGGATTTCCCTGGTAGTCCAGTAACTAAGACTCTGCACTCCCAATATGGCGACTCGGTTCAATTCTTGGGTCAGGGAACTAGATCCCACATGCCACAACTAAGACCCAGCATAGCCAAATTAATTAATTAACTTAAAAACAAAAAACCATGATTCTGGTATCCTTCCTTCCATGAAAACAATCAACCTCAGAGGAATAAATCAAACATGCCCTCAGTAACATCAACAGGCTAGACTGACTTGTAAAACAGGAGAAGTGTTTCCAGTACTAAAGGGAAAATGCATACAAAATAAACAACTACAAGAAACAAAAGGATCATTCATTTAGTTTCACTGGAACCGTGTTTAAGATTATTTCGAAGCTAACACTGGAGCAGATCTTCAGTCAAGGTGTTTAACCGTCTTCCTAATCAGAATTTAATGTTTTTGAGTCAAACACTCACCTCCTAGTACCAACAATATAAAATAAAAATACCAAGCCTGTTGAATTTATCAAGTCCAGAGCTAAATCAGGAGAAAAGTAATTACCAATTAAATAGCAACATGAAGTTCTTTGAAGGAAAACCCTTTTGATGTTAGTATCTCAAATACTAAAAGGCGAAAATTTCAGATCTTAACACTGTTCAGAGAAACCCTAAGAAAACCACGTAGATCTCCTGAAAGTTCTTTCATCAGAAGAATGCACAAACCCAACTCATAAGGCTCACACTCAGTGCCAGGGGACAGCAGGCAAGTTTTACTAAATTAAGGTGATTCTAAGGAAAAAAAAAGGGGGGGGGGGGTACAAGGGAATGGCTTCTAAAACGGCAGGAAAAAAAAATCACTGAGAGAGATGAGGTACATCCAGCTAATAAATTTCTAGAGCCTCAAGATTCAACAAAGGGGATCCAACTATAGTATCTACACCTACATGTCACTGCACACCCCACCATCAATGTGAGCAAAGGTTGTGCATCTTTCAAATGGATTCTGCACAAAGTTGAGCATGCTTGTCATTATTAAATTATGTCTCTTAATTCACATGGGGAGGGATATCTATTTCTACAAATGATTGCAAATCTCTTACAAATGACTCTTACGGCAGACAGTATGATGAATATATACATCTCCCACTCTTAATTATCATGCAGTTGATTAACCAGTTGGTAGATAAAACAGGCTGCACATTATTCAGACACTGAGAAACATTTCTATTTATTCTCTGCCCACACAAGAGATGTTCTTTCCATTTCCAGTGGCTCACACAATGCTAGGCACATAGATTTCGGGCAATTCTATTGAAGGTTCTTGGCTTTTCACCTTTGTGTGGTTAGTTGTTTGTCTATAATATAATAGCATATTTGATTATCTCCAAAAGACCAGTACTAAAGGGAAAATGCATACAAAATAAACAACTACAAGAAACAAAAGGATCATTCATTTAGTTTCACTGGAACCGTGTTTAAGATTATTTCGAAGCTAACACTGGAGCAGATCTTCAGTCAAGGTGTTTAACCGTCTTCCTAATCAGAATTTAATGTTTTTGAGTCAAACACTCACCTCCTAGTACCAACAATATAAAATAAAAATACCAAGCCTGTTGAATTTATCAAGTCCAGAGCTAAATCAGGAGAAAAGTAATTACCAATTAAATAGCAACATGAAGTTCTTTGAAGGAAAACCCTTTTGATGTTAGTATCTCAAATACTAAAAGGCGAAAATTTCAGATCTTAACACTGTTCAGAGAAACCCTAAGAAAACCACGTAGATCTCCTGAAAGTTCTTTCATCAGAAGAATGCACAAACCCAACTCATAAGGCTCACACTCAGTGCCAGGGGACAGCAGGCAAGTTTTACTAAATTAAGGTGATTCTAAGGAAAAAAAAAGGGGGGGGGGAGTACAAGGGAATGGCTTCTAAAACGGCAGGAAAAAAAAATCACTGAGAGAGATGAGGTACATCCAGCTAATAAATTTCTAGAGCCTCAAGATTCAACAAAGGGGATCCAACTATAGTATCTACACCTACATGTCACTGCACACCCCACCATCAATGTGAGCAAAGGTTGTGCATCTTTCAAATGGATTCTGCACAAAGTTGAGCATGCTTGTCATTATTAAATTATGTCTCTTAATTCACATGGGGAGGGATATCTATTTCTACAAATGATTGCAAATCTCTTACAAATGACTCTTACGGCAGACAGTATGATGAATATATACATCTCCCACTCTTAATTATCATGCAGTTGATTAACCAGTTGGTAGATAAAACAGGCTGCACATTATTCAGACACTGAGAAACATTTCTATTTATTCTCTGCCCACACAAGAGATGTTCTTTCCATTTCCAGTGGCTCACACAATGCTAGGCACATAGATTTCGGGCAATTCTATTGAAGGTTCTTGGCTTTTCACCTTTGTGTGGTTAGTTGTTTGTCTATAATATAATAGCATATTTGATTATCTCCAAAAGACCAAATCATGTAAGTGAAACAGAACAAGACACAAACCAGACAATAATGCCAAAATTTTAAAAAGACTAGGGTGGGACAGGGCAGAGTAGAGGGAGGAGGAGGAGATTATCACCTACAACCAAACTTTTTCCTTGGTTTTGGCTTTCATTTATCCATGACATCCCTACTCATTATAATCAACATTTAAGAATTTGCCATAATCCTATAATCAAATGTTCATCTCTGAATAGATTTTTAAATTTCAGACTTAAGCAGTTTCTTAACTAGTTTCTGGTTATTTAACTACAAAGGAGAGCAGCTGTTCAATTAAATTACAAAATTGACACTTTTTCCTGTTTATATACATTTCTCTAAATCTCACAGACCATTGTTTTCATTATTCATAAGACAGTGAGTGCCTACAAAGCAGGTTTTACTGTTAAGAGGCAAACCAAATCAATTATAAGAAAATCCACCCACAACGACGGTATGGTAATAGGCCATGTTTCCAAAACTTGCCTAATCTGATCATAAAACCACACGGGGAGCCTGGGATTCCCAGCTATTCCTCTGGAGATTCTGGGTAGAGAGGGCCTCTGCATTTTCTTATGCATTCCAGGTACACCTTACTATCTGGCAAAGTCACATAGATTTTTCTGGATTTCATGCTGTATTCAAGGAGCCCATGTTGAGCACTGAGGTTCCCCCAAATGCTGCCCATTAGAATCATCTCAGTTGTCTTTTAAAAATCCCAAGGCCCTGGGGGCCTCCCTGGTGGCCCAGTGGGTAAAGACTCTGCCTTACCGTTCAAGGGGCGCCAGTTCGATCCCTGGCCCGGGAAGATTCCACACGCCACGGAGCGACTGGACCAGTGTGTCCAATTACAAACTAGCACTCTGGAGCACATACACCCAGAGCTGGTACTGTGCAACGAGAGAGGCTACTAGGGCTTCCCTTGCGGTTCAGTGGGTAAAGAGTCCGCCTTGCAGTGCAAGGGGCACTGGTTCAATCTCTGGCCCAGGAAGATCCCACGTGCCATGGAGCAGCTGGACCAGTGTCCGGTGTTCTGCAATAAGAGAGGCTACTGCAATGGGAGGCCCTCACAGGCCAAAAAATAAAGATGAATGAAAAATGAATAGATAAAGGGCCAATAAAAGAGGCCAAAATGAAAAATAATAATAATAAAAGAAGCTTAGTCTTTCCAAAAAAAAAAAAGAGAGGCCACTACAATGGGAAGACTACACAGGCCAAAGAACAAAGAAAGATGAAGGAAAGACCAATAAAAGAGACCAAAATTAAAAAAAAAAAAAAAAATCCTACGGCCCACCTTAATTTAAACTGGAGCCTCTGAGAGTGGGCCTCAAACACAAGCATATTCAAATTTCCCCAGATGACTCCAGTGAATAGTCACACTTGTGAACTAATGATCTATTCTAATTTACTGCTTCTCAACCCTGAGCACTGATCAGAAAAAAACTGTGTAAAGTTACAAAGAAACTAACAAACAAACAATGCCTGGACTCCATTTTAAACCAACTGAGTCAGAATCTTTGGGCAGGAGACCTGAGCCATGGCATTTCCCCAAAGTTCCTAAGATGATTTTAATGGACAGTCTCGGTTGAGAAAAATGGGTCTAGTAGGTTCTAAAGTTAATAAAAACACTTAAACAGCTTCATAAGCTTGTATCCAAACACTTTTTCTCTGCCAAGCACATGACTATGTCCGAGAGAATAACAAATTCCAAAGAAACTAGTCTCTCTTTTGAAGGAGAGTACAACTTAGCTGGTCCAATAATTAGCACACTAAATGAACGAACCAGAGAATATTACAAACTGTCAATAAGAGTAAAATTTCTAAAACTCTGAACATGTAACTATTGGGAGAAGAAAATAAAAATATCCTTGGGTAGTGTCAGGTCCTATCAGCAAGGTACCTATATCATTTAAAAGCAGGCAGATTCTTGATGAAAATTAATAAGGCTGATTTGGACTTCTGGATTTGAGATAAACAAAGTCTTATGGTGCCTTCCAACTTGACAGGTCCTTTTATCTTTAAAGAGTGTTTTCCTCCAGGAGAACTCTAAAATGGTCTCAATTCAAGTTCCCGTCAACAACCTTAAGGGCTAATATGCCCATGGCAATATATATAATGTCAGCAATACATACAATAATAACACACCTTTTCTATTTTTAAAAAAGCAATTTATTGTTTTTATACATGCTACATACATAATCCCATTTTACAAATGAGAAAAATGAGTCCTAAAGAGCTTGCTAAGTCTCTTGTCTCTACTAGGATACACTCTATGAGACAATAGCCTTCCTTGACTCAGAAATATCCTTAATCTAGATGCTATTTAAGGAAAATTCATTTACTCAACCCATTTTGACGCCCCCACCCCATGTGTGCTGGGCACTACTGGGTGGTTGGAATAGAGCAGTGAACAAGATAGACTCCATGCCCACATACCAAGTGGGACAAGACACGTAATAACCACACAGACAAGTTAGTTTGAGTATAGGAGTGAAGAAATGTTATTCTGGGGAAGTAATATCTGAACCAAGATACTGAGAAAGACCTTGAGAACTGGCCATGCAGAAGATCTGGGAGAAGAGGGCTTTGGGCAGGCAGCAAAGGAAGGCAAGGCCCCTGGGCAGCAAGAGAAGGCCACGCAAGACACGCAGAGATCTTCCTATTCAACATAGCATCTCTGTGTTCTCAGCATTATGCAAAGCTGAAGAGATGCCATCAGAGGCCTTTAGTGAGGCCATTAGGGACTCCTAACCAGAACACCTACTGCCAAGTGCACACAAATGCCCCATGAACTCAGAAGGAGAGGTAAAGATAGCACCTGTAAATGGAGCAGGTATTTCTTGTTGGATTTTCTTTCCTTAATGTTTGTCTTTTTGATCTTAAAATTCCATTTGACTCTTCAAGGCACAGTTTTAACAAACATTAATGAAAAGCCTTTTACGCGAACAAGGACTTTTATCTGGACCACTTTTAAGAAGAGAAATAAAGCTACTGTTCTTTTATACTGTTGTGTAAATACAGGCCTTCCTTTGAAGTGTGTAATAAATGGTCATTTTATAATCTATAATACCTGGAATATTTTGTGGCATACCCTCTTATCAAAACAAATCTAAGGGGAAAAAAAGCATACTGCTTAAAGTAGATTGGTTTGTTTTAACTCTGGCTTAGGTATTAGGAGACACGTACAAGAATATTCACATGGAGAATGTTTGAAATAGCAAAGAACTGGCCACCATCCAAAAGTCCACGGGCACAGGAATGGATAAATAATAGTGGTATATTCAAACAACCTGATACAGCAGTGAAAACAAACTAGAACTTAACATTTAGTGAAAAGTTAGTTGAAAAAATATACTGAATGTGTTCCCATTTATATAAAGTTCAAAAACATGTGGGATGCTGTATTAGCTAGAAATTGAGAGGGATGAAGTCAGACATAAGATTACAAAACAAAACATTCAAAAAGTGGTTTTGTAGAGAAGCAGCAGCTGAGTGGGATGAAGGAAGGGCCACCAGGGGTTTTCAAAAGTCCAAAGAGACCCTGATGCTGGGAAAGAATGAGGGCAAAAGGAGAAGAGGGCGACAGAGGATGAGGTGGTTGGATGGCATCATCGACTCATTTTCAGCAAACTCAGGGAGACAGCGAAGGACAGGGAAGCCTGGTGTGCTGCAGCCCATGGGGTAGCAAAGCATCAGACATGGCTCAACAACTGATCAACAACAAAACCACGGTTTTCTATTCATCTCAGTGGCAGGAAACATGTGTTTGGTCCATACTGTTCTTTATACCTTACACATACATCTAAAACAGTATTCGCCACATATTTAACAAAACGAGTCTTTAATTAAAACTGACTAAGCAAGGGCTCAGATCATATTTGCCCAAATGCAGCTCTGGCTTATTTCACAGGTATATATAAACGCCTCGTTGAAAGTGCTGAAGTTCAATATATCCTTTCCTCAGTGTGTGGATGAACACAGCATGAAGAAAAGGAGAAAATCTGAAAACATAAGACAAACAGGGAATGGAAGCAGTTTTCCCAGAAAAGTTGTGGGACGCTGGTCTGGCCCTCTCCTGACAACACATGGCCGGTGTCCTGATCTGCCCCAGCCTGGCCCAGGGGCTGTGTGGCCCACCTCAACGACATGTGCCACCAAGGGGGCCTTCCGCAGGAAATCAAGGATTAATTTCCCCGAGATTCATAGGCAAGAGCTTCCAAAAAAGGGAAAAATCAAACTATTACATATCCGTACAAATCAAAATTCACAGGCCAGTGGCAGGCAGCCAACCCCACTATTTCAGGTCTGCTCTCCCATCTGCTTGGCCTGTTAACCGTCGGAAAATACAAGCAAATCACTTCTTCTGCAACTAATTCTCAATAGGGCTCCTAAAAACCAGACTCCGTGATGCAACTTTAATAAGACAGAACAGCTTATTATGATCAATAAAGCACAGCCGTCTCACAGTCCTGGAGCCCAAACTGGCTCTGATGTCTCTTTGCTGGACACAGAGTATGAACGCCATCCCACCCCAGCCTTGTGGAGGGCCTGGGGCCAGGCGAAGCTCCCTGATTCCCCTCCACACAAGAACCCAAAGGCCTTCTCAGTCTGCAGATTTTATGAGCCCCAATATAGGGTAATTAATTTACTGCAGCCTCTTAATTCATAAATGGATCAAATAAAGGCCCACATGTCTTTTGGCAAGCAAACCCTTGTGAAATTATGGTGACTAGAAGTTCGTTCAAATGCAGCCCATAAGGCCAACAGGGCCCCTCAGCTTGTAAAGTTCAATTAGAGAGTTCTTAGCTCATTGTGTGCCTTTGAGCTTCAAAGAAGGCATTATTCATGCGTTGCCAAAAAGGAAAGCTGGCAATGCAAAGATTTCATTTTTTTTGCGCCACATATTTAACAAAACGAGTCTTTAATTAAAACTGACTAAGCAAGGGCTCAGATCATATTTGCCCAAATGCAGCTCTGGCTTATTTCACAGGTATATATAAACGCCTCGTTGAAAGTGCTGAAGTTCAATATATCCTTTCCTCAGTGTGTGGATGAACACAGCATGAAGAAAAGGAGAAAATCTGAAAACATAAGACAAACAGGGAATGGAAGCAGTTTTCCCAGAAAAGTTGTGGGACGCTGGTCTGGCCCTCTCCTGACAACACATGGCCGGTGTCCTGATCTGCCCCAGCCTGGCCCAGGGGCTGTGTGGCCCACCTCAACGACATGTGCCACCAAGGGGGCCTTCCGCAGGAAATCAAGGATTAATTTCCCCGAGATTCATAGGCAAGAGCTTCCAAAAAAGGGAAAAATCAAACTATTACATATCCGTACAAATCAAAATTCACAGGCCAGTGGCAGGCAGCCAACCCCACTATTTCAGGTCTGCTCTCCCATCTGCTTGGCCTGTTAACCGTCGGAAAATACAAGCAAATCACTTCTTCTGCAACTAATTCTCAATAGGGCTCCTAAAAACCAGACTCCGTGATGCAACTTTAATAAGACAGAACAGCTTATTATGATCAATAAAGCACAGCCGTCTCACAGTCCTGGAGCCCAAACTGGCTCTGATGTCTCTTTGCTGGACACAGAGTATGAACGCCATCCCACCCCAGCCTTGTGGAGGGCCTGGGGCCAGGCGAAGCTCCCTGATTCCCCTCCACACAAGAACCCAAAGGCCTTCTCAGTCTGCAGATTTTATGAGCCCCAATATAGGGTAATTAATTTACTGCAGCCTCTTAATTCATAAATGGATCAAATAAAGGCCCACATGTCTTTTGGCAAGCAAACCCTTGTGAAATTATGGTGACTAGAAGTTCGTTCAAATGCAGCCCATAAGGCCAACAGGGCCCCCTCAGCTTGTAAAGTTCAATTAGAGAGTTCTTAGCTCATTGTGTGCCTTTGAGCTTCAAAGAAGGCATTATTCATGCGTTGCCAAAAAAGGAAAGCTGGCAATGAAGCAATTCCTAGAATGTTGATCCCGGCATTACCAAGAAATGTTAAAAACTTCAACTCTCAGTACCCAAATGCCTCCACTTTGGGACAAAATCACAGTGAACTGTGAAAGACTAAACTTAATCAAGTTAAACTGCAGAAATCCACAGAATAATGAAAATTCTGACCGAGAGTGTACAAACCTAAGTACCCACTTGAGTTTCTTTTTCTGTGGTCCCCTCATAAGTACCACTGATGACTTCCTGTAAAACCCTAAACAGGCCGAGGGCTTAACCAGGGGCCACAAAGTGCCACCCCTATCACAAAGGGTGGTCATCTCAGTTTCTACGCTCGTAACTCCAGCTGGTAGGCAGAGTGAGGGCACAGCTTGGTCAAGTTTGAATCTGACTTTTGCTTGCTGACATAACACAGTGTCAGCTGTATGCAGTGTTTCTGGATGTTCACTATCTCAAGCTGGGCTAACAATAGTCTACCCAGGCAAGTGGGCATGAATTTTCGCTCTGATGCTTCCCTTCCCAGCAGGTAAGTGACCGGACGCCAGCTGGCCTTCCCGCAGGCGGCTTCTGTGGTTGCCCTCAGATCTGAAAACGGACTGACGTATTTTCCCAAGAGCACACCATTAACTCAGAAAAGTCCCAGGCAACCAATCTCATGACTGTCTGCAAAAGAAGAATCGGGTGCTGCCAGCTCTGTACACATCCAACCTTTCCTATGGCCATGCAGGAGGCTTAGATGAAGGAGCAGGACGACAATTCCACGGTGAGCTACAGCCATGGGGGCCAAGGCTCTAAATATCCTTGAAGTTGAAAACAAATTCGAAGCTTTGCCTGCATCAAGCCAGCCCCTGAAAGGAGGCTTCTTTCTACTCCAGCATTACAAATTATGCTGCTCAAAGATAACACTTTAAGGATATAAAAATGTTTCCTGCAGCTTACTTTCTGTCCTCTTACTGACTGGACCTGCAGAACCGTGCAAAACCCACACAAGAACCCTCTGAGAGTCAACGTGGGCTTGAGCCACAGGGAGAGGGGACAGGGGAACAGGGGTGGTTTTATTACAGTCACAGGCTAAACTTTTCCCAATAATCTGTAATGGTCTATATGGGAAAAAGGATCTAAAAAAGAGTGGATATAGAGGCATGTATAACTTGTACACTTTGCTGTACACTTGAAATAACATTGTCAATCAACTGTACTCTAATAAAAATTATAAATAAACTTTAACAAATAAAAATAAAGTCATGGGCTGACTTGACTTCCTTTCTCTTCATGCATTCATTCAGACAACACTGATTTACTGGTTGTTTGCCCATGTGCTTGGCACTAGGGATACATGCACAAACCAGGCAGACCAAAAAAATACTTCACAATAAAATACTGATGTGATTTTACAACCAACTTCTACAGTCTTTATACTCAATAAGGAAGCTAAGCATCCTTCATTGTACAAAAGTAGGTGGACTAAAGGAAAAGCTCCTTTCTGGGCTGAGAGGAAAACCTTGAAAATTCAAGTAATTCCATGCGCATTAAGCAGACAAAGTGCTTTCAGAGACCCTTGGGGCCTGGTTCTACCACAGGACAGGGCCATAGGACCTTGGCTTTCATGGGGTGTCTTCAACACAGCTATTCTTTGTAGAAATCACATGCTTATGAGCCCTGTCTCAACTTCAGAGTCTGAGAGATGCAAACGTTAAAGGGTTTTTGTCAAAACCAGGGAGATAAAGAGTTTTGCTACAAACACTGAAAGGGATTTGTCAAAAAACCAGCTTGGTGAACAACCTGTATTGCTAAGTACAGATAAAAAGAACAGAGTTCAAGCCCAAAATAACTATCTGGCCAGGACCTTTAAGAGAGACAGGTAGAGCTGGGGTTAGGGGAGAATCTGCCTACTTCAAAAGCTAATGAATTTCTTTTGTTTAGATAACAAACAGCCAAACAAAAAAGACAGTTTGTTGCTTCATTTATATGCCACTGTTTTAAAGCTCCCAAGCTTCAAATCTGTCTGAAAGTCAAGAATAATTAAAACCAGTTTTAGGGAAAAAAAAATAGGTCAAGTAACCCATGACAACAATAAATTAAATCACTTGATCTCTCTAGAGAAGTGATCATTATGACAACACAACCCAAATCAACTCAAATTATCTCAGTTTCAGACCATGAAATAAATGGTAGCTACATCAAGAAAATTCAGCAAAGGAACATAAGGCTTCTTTTAGAGTTTTCTCAACTGTATGGAGCTAATATTACAGTTACTAAAAAAGAAAACACACACACACACAACAGGAAGATGAGATTTTTTTTTATACAAGGGAGAGTGTGAAACCTTCACCCATTTTTCCCCTGAACTGGATACCCCAAAAGCTAGTAGCCAGAAAATCAGGAAAGGATTTTCTGGGAAAACTGATCAAAGCAAGAGAAAAGGCAGCTAGGGAGTCCCTGAGAGAGCCGATACACCAAGGTCTCCCTACACCATCGAAAAGGTACATTCAAGCACATGAAACTTCAAACCAGCTTCTCAATGTATCATTCAGGTACCTGAGGAAAATCTCCAACATCAAATAAAGAGGCCAAAACAAATACAAACAAAAAATGGAACTTAAATTAGAAACAATGCTAAGAGGAAAAAAGAGAGGGAGAGAGTAATTCATATATTTAGGGAAATGAACAGACACTGCATGCATGAAACTAGGAGGATTTTAGAGAATTCCAATAATAAAAAGAGCTTTTAGAAATGGAAATTTTATGAGAATGGATTTCTTCCTCAATGAAAAAACTGAAAGATAAATTTGAGAAAATGTTCCCACTGAGAAAACACATAAAAACCTATTAAACAAGATATCTGGAAAAGGAGAGAAAAGATAGAAAAGTAGAAGACTGGCATAGGAGGTTCAACTTCTAAATAAAAGTAGCTAGAGAAACAGAGAACACAGAAACAGATTTTACTTTCTCTACAAAGAAATTCACCTACAAAACTTCCAACCTACCGGGCCTGAGTCTCCAATGACAGGACCACGTCCAGTGCAGCAAATCAAAGAAGGATGTCACGGAGAAATGGCACAATGCTGGGGACAAGGAAAAGGCAAAAGCTTGGAAGACAGGAGAATGGGTATCAGGAGAAATGGGTATCAAGAGAGGAAAAAAAAAAAAACGGTCAAGTAACCCATGACAACAATAAATTAAATCACTTGATCTCTCTAGAGAAGTGATCATTATGACAACACAACCCAAATCAACTCAAATTATCTCAGTTTCAGACCATGAAATAAATGGTAGCTACATCAAGAAAATTCAGCAAAGGAACATAAGGCTTCTTTTAGAGTTTTCTCAACTGTATGGAGCTAATATTACAGTTACTAAAAAAGAAAACACACACACACACAACAGGAAGATGAGATTTTTTTTTATACAAGGGAGAGTGTGAAACCTTCACCCATTTTTCCCCTGAACTGGATACCCCAAAAGCTAGTAGCCAGAAAATCAGGAAAGGATTTTCTGGGAAAACTGATCAAAGCAAGAGAAAAGGCAGCTAGGGAGTCCCTGAGAGAGCCGATACACCAAGGTCTCCCTACACCATCGAAAAGGTACATTCAAGCACATGAAACTTCAAACCAGCTTCTCAATGTATCATTCAGGTACCTGAGGAAAATCTCCAACATCAAATAAAGAGGCCAAAACAAATACAAACAAAAAATGGAACTTAAATTAGAAACAATGCTAAGAGGAAAAAAGAGAGGGAGAGAGTAATTCATATATTTAGGGAAATGAACAGACACTGCATGCATGAAACTAGGAGGATTTTAGAGAATTCCAATAATAAAAAGAGCTTTTAGAAATGGAAATTTTATGAGAATGGATTTCTTCCTCAATAAAAAAACTGAAAGATAAATTTGAGAAAATGTTCCCACTGAGAAAACACATAAAAACCTATTAAACAAGATATCTGGAAAAGGAGAGAAAAGATAGAAAAGTAGAAGACTGGCATAGGAGGTTCAACTTCTAAATAAAAGTAGCTAGAGAAACAGAGAACACAGAAACAGATTTTACTTTCTCTACAAAGAAATTCACCTACAAAACTTCCAACCTACCGGGCCTGAGTCTCCAATGACAGGACCACGTCCAGTGCAGCAAATCAAAGAAGGATGTCACGGAGAAATGGCACAATGCTGGGGACAAGGAAAAGGCAAAAGCTTGGAAGACAGGAGAATGGGTATCAAGCAGAAGGTCTCACATCAGGATGGTGCTGATGTCAAAGACAACACTGGGGGGCTCCAAGTGATAGAACCACACCATTCAGAGTCTTAAGAGAAAATCAGTTTAACCAGTTCTTCATGGAGCCACTATATCAGTCAGGTGAGGGAGTAGAAGGAAAGCATGTTCCAACATCAAGATGGCAAACATTTTTACTTTCCAGGAACCCTCTTCTAAGGGAGCTATTAGGAGATGTACTTCTCCAAAATGGAGAGACAAAACCAAGAGAAAAGAGCACACAGACCCAGGAAACAGTGTCCAACACAAGAGGCAAATGGAATGAATCTGCAGGATGTACAAGACATGCTCTGGTCTTCGTACCTTTGCAGAAGGCCGGAGCTATTAATCCAGATTAGAGCAGAGCAGAACACTCTAGAGAGACTACTCCAAAAGATAAAATGTCTAGAAATGCTTGATGTACATCAACAAACTGAGAAGCAGTTTGTAATTCTGGCATGACAGTTTGTGGTGAATTAGCAATGGGCACATAGAACACTAAGCAAATTTAAAAAAATGAGACAATTATTGCGCCCAGGGAGAAAGCTGAATGAGGAAATAAAGGTAATCATAGTACATGACTGGGCTGTGATTCATATACGCAAAGCCATGATAACCTTAACACTGGCTACTCTAACCAGAAATTAACTTGTGGATGCAGCCTCTAGGCTGGCCTCTGAACACCCCTGCTTGTTCTGATTCCCATCCTTGTAGGGTGTCCTTCTCCAGACTGAGTTTGGGCTGGACGTACTCCTCATTTCTAATGACTAGAATACACGGCACAAGCAAACAGTTGTCATTTCTAACATTAAGTTATACAAGGATTCAAGCCTATCTCAGGCTTGTTGTCCCTGGGTCTTGCTCGGGAAATAAGCTGCTATGCCATGGGCAGCCCTGTGGAGAGGCTCATGGGGCAATGCAGGAAATTAAGGTCAGTTCAACAGTCCACAAAAAATGAAAGTCCACCAACAATCACGTAAGTGAGATGAGAGGAGAGCCCTGCAGCCCCACTCACTTCACTGCTGCCTCAGCCCCATAGACTGACTACAACCTCATGAGACAACTTGGGTCAGAAGCTGCTCCCCTATTTTTGGCACATGGAAACTAATGAGATGATAAATGTTCATTATTTTAATGTACTATGCTTTGTAATAATTTGTTACACAGCAATGAATTACTCACAACTATATTGGGCTCCAAAATCACTGTGGACAGTGACCGCATCCATGAAATTAAAAGTCACTTGCTCCTTGGAAGGAAAGCTGTGACAAACCTGGAGAGCATAGTAAAAAGCCTAGACATCACTTTGTTGACAAAAGTCCAACACAGTCGAAGCTATGGTTTCTCCAGTAGTCGTGTACAGATGTGAGAGCTGGACCATAAAGAAGGATGAGCACCAAAGAACTAATAATGCTTCCAAATCATGGTGCTGGAAAAGACTCTTGAGAGTCACAGGACTGCAAGGAGATGAAACCAGTCAGTCCTAAAGGAAATCAACCCTGAATATTCATTAGAAGGACTGATGCTAAAGCTGAAGCTCCAATACTTTGGCCACCTGAGGTGAAGTCAACTCATTGTAAAAGATCCTGATGCTGGGAAAGATTGAGAGCAGGAGGAGGCAGAGGCGGCAGAGGATAAGATGGTTAGACAGTATTACCAACTTAATGAACTTGAGCAAACTCTAGGAAAAAGTGGAGAGCAGGAATACGGCATGCTGCAGTCCATGGGGTTGCAAAGAGTCAGACACAACTCAGCAACTCAAGAACAACAACTAAATTGGGAAGATGGGAAGCAGTGAAAGATATTTTACTGTCTTTTGTGTTGGGAAAGAGGGGAGTAAGAGAGCTGAATCAACTTCTAAAATAAAAAATTAATACGTGCTAAGTTGCTTCAATCATGTCCAACTCTGTGACCTCATGGACTGTAGCCCTCCAGGTTCCTCTGCCCATGGGATTCTCAAGGCAAGAATACTAGAGTGTGCTGCTAGTTCCTTCTCCAGGGGATCTTAAACCAATATGGAGATTCCTTGAAAATCTAAAAATAGAACTATCATATAAGCCAGCGTCCACCAACAAGCACGTAAGTGAGATGAGAGGAGAGCCCTGCAGCCCCACTCACTTCACTGCTGCCTCAGCCCCATAGACTGACTACAACCTCATGAGACAACTTGGGTCAGAAGCTGCTCCCCTATTTTTGGCACATGGAAACTAATGAGATGATAAATGTTCATTATTTTAATGTACTATGCTTTGTAATAATTTGTTACACAGCAATGAATTACTCACAACTATATTGGGCTCCAAAATCACTGTGGACAGTGACCGCATCCATGAAATTAAAAGTCACTTGCTCCTTGGAAGGAAAGCTGTGACAAACCTGGAGAGCATAGTAAAAAGCCTAGACATCACTTTGTTGACAAAAGTCCAACACAGTCGAAGCTATGGTTTCTCCAGTAGTCGTGTACAGATGTGAGAGCTGGACCATAAAGAAGGATGAGCACCAAAGAACTAATAATGCTTCCAAATCATGGTGCTGGAAAAGACTCTTGAGAGTCACAGGACTGCAAGGAGATGAAACCAGTCAGTCCTAAAGGAAATCAACCCTGAATATTCATTAGAAGGACTGATGCTAAAGCTGAAGCTCCAATACTTTGGCCACCTGAGGTGAAGTCAACTCATTGTAAAAGATCCTGATGCTGGGAAAGATTGAGAGCAGGAGGAGGCAGAGGCGGCAGAGGATAAGATGGTTAGACAGTATTACCAACTTAATGAACTTGAGCAAACTCTAGGAAAAAGTGGAGAGCAGGAATACGGCATGCTGCAGTCCATGGGGTTGCAAAGAGTCAGACACAACTCAGCAACTCAAGAACAACAACTAAATTGGGAAGATGGGAAGCAGTGAAAGATATTTTACTGTCTTTTGTGTTGGGAAAGAGGGGAGTAAGAGAGCTGAATCAACTTCTAAAATAAAAAATTAATACGTGCTAAGTTGCTTCAATCATGTCCAACTCTGTGACCTCATGGACTGTAGCCCTCCAGGTTCCTCTGCCCATGGGATTCTCAAGGCAAGAATACTAGAGTGTGCTGCTAGTTCCTTCTCCAGGGGATCTTAAACCAATATGGAGATTCCTTGAAAATCTAAAAATAGAACTATCATATAAGCCAGCGACCCCACTCCTGTACATAGACCCAGAGAAACTATAATTCAAAAAGATATATGCACCCCTAAGTTCACAGTAGCACTATTTACAATAGCCAAGACAGGCAAACAACCCAAATGTCCATTAGCAGATGAATGGATAAAGCAGGCAAATGACCAGGGCCTTGAAACTTGCTAAAGGAACTGTGAGCATTCTACCTTTTAGAAATCTTACCAGATAATGTCTTTAACGTGCTCATTCTTCCCTAGAGTGTATTAGAGCATAAAATAAATGTCAGCCAACACAGACCAGAATCCACTTTCCCTACACAACTGCTAAAAGTTCAATAAATGATTTGGGTAAATAAAGCATTTCAGAAACAGATTTACTTCTGGAGACTCAGGCCATGTCCATTTGTTCAACAGGAGAAAAAAAAAAAAAAGGGAAAGAGAAAGTATTAGTTGCTCAGTCACGTCCAACTCTTTGTAACCCCATGGATTGTAGCCCACCAGGCTCCTCTGTCCACAGAATTCTCCAGGGAATCTTCCCAACCCAGAGGTCAAACTGGGGTCTCCTATAAATGCAAGCACTGTGTTTAATCTGAGCCACCAGGGAACCTGGCACTAACTCAGAGGGTGATTTAAGGGTAATCCCACCAAGGCTATTTCCTAAGAATTCTGTTCTGGATCCTTTAGAAGTCCAAAATTATTCTGGCAAGAATACTCTCTATACGTTCCTTTGCTCCCCAAACTTCAGGCATCTACAAGAGATGATGTACTTCCCCACCCCACTCTTGCCATTTTCCCTGCAGGAGGAAAATGAGATAACAGCCTGGTTCTGTTGGTATCTGGTTGAGGGCCATTTTCTAAGTCTTCTGGTTTTCCCTGGTGCCTTGTCAAACTTCCCTATAGGTACAAAGGCATTTCTGGACTACATCATATTATTCAGTTTATGTAAAATACATTAGCTTTCACGTGGAACAGCAGTGATTTCAGGAAAAGCTGAGAAAGACACTTCTCAAAGGACTTCATCATATACACAAAAGCTTTTTTTTTTACTATATTTTTTTTCTTTACTAGTTCTTTTTTTTGTTTTGTTTTGTTTTTTAAACTTTTATTTTACTTTTAACTTTTACAGTTTTGTTGTTTACAGATATGTATGTTCTCAGATTAGTCATATGTATATCCTCCCCCCCCCCCAGACCATCATACAGCACCCGTGAAGGATTTGCTTTTCTCACAGAGCAATGACTATAGCTATTTTCTTCACATATGATAGTACAGGCCTTCAAGTTACTTCCTTTATGCCTCTCACCCTCTGTTCCTTCCCCACAATGCCCATATGTCCACTGTTCATGTCTGTCTTTCCGTCGCTTCACTGCATGTGCCATCATCACCATCCTACTAGATTCCATATATGTGTGTTAGTATATTGTACTTGTCCTTCTCTTTCTGACTGACTTCACTTTTTATGATAGGTTCTAGAGCCAGCTACCTCATTAGGGCTGATTCTTCTGCATTTCGTTTTACAGCTGTGTAGTATTCCATTGTATATATGTACCAGAGCTTTTGGATCCATTCGTTCGTCAATGGGCATCTAGGCTGCTTCCATGTTCTAGCTATTGTATAGAGAGCTGCAATGAACACTGGGGTACAGGTGCTTCTTTCGGATCACATAAACTTTTATAACAAGTGGGGATAGTGGAAAGTCAGAGTTACCAATATTACAGTCACATAGGTTTCCTTTTCCTTTCAACTAGTCACTCTTTACGCTTAGGACCAGTGGATTCTAGCATCTCTAAAGTTACAGGAATCATACCATCTTGTCATGGTTTAGCCACACGACTTTCCTCAAAAACCTTTTGTCAAGTAGCTGGCACAAACGACAATGCTAAGAGCTTCGAGGGCTCTGCACCAATACATTTTTGAGAATCTGTTAAGGACAGGTATCAGAACCTCTGCAGCTGAGAATAAAGGAAAAATTTTAATAAAAATATTACACGTTTCTTGATTTATGCAACTGTGCCCTTCCAGAAAAATCTTAAGAAGCAATGTTTTGTATGAAATATAAAATATTCCTTTTGTTTAGCTATCTTGGGAAACTAAAAAGGCACACAGCCTCTCAATATGCAGTTTTCAGTTGGGTACCATCATTCAAAATACTTTTCACTATGTAAGTAACCAAACAACAAAAAGAAGTTCCTGTGAAATTCAAGAAAGGCTTTGGCTGCCTTCTTTGAAAACTGACCCTCTCTTTCGGGTAAGATCTAACCAATCACACTATGCTTACCAACAGGCCTGGCACTTAAGCTACTTCCTGCCACTTTTTACTCATAATCAGAATGAAATAAACATGACGATGACACCAAACACTGAACCGTAACAAGTGGAAACTGCCAGAGTTTTTGGAGTGACTCAACAGCACAAATTTAGGTTCCATGACAATTTCCTAAAATTTCTTTTTAAACACTAGACTTCTCGTTCTTCTTTCCAAAGTACGCAAAGGTTTACACTGAGTAAATGTACCCAAGTTAAGAGTGGCGACTGCTTGGCCACTCTTAACAAAGATCTCCCTTGGGTGAATTGTAGCTTAAAGCCTAATCACAAGTGGTCAGGATGGGAGTCAAATTTGAATGAAAAAGGGTTTATCAATAAGCCAGAACCCAGATTCCAAGATTTTGGGCCAGGTTAATGACGCCTTGAAGAAGGAACCCCATATGGTCCAGTCCACATCCTTCTGAAACCTTGAGGTGAGCATATGCGGACAAGGCTAGATTCACACCATCACAGAAGCTACTGGAACTTTATAGCCCTTGATTCTCCTTTAGACCTTTCCTTGATTTCCACCCCAGTCAGAACTTCCCCAGGCTCCATTTTCCTTGCTTTGAGAAAATGAGGATAGTGATGCCAATCAAAGCCTCAGATACTTAGTGGTCACACTCAACTTATGGCATGCTTTGCTGAAATTCAGACTTGGAAATGTGCTGCACAAAAACCTGCAAGGCTGCATGATATTTACTTTAAAAAGGTATTTAATTCAAAAGCCATATATACAGTTAGACGTCCTAAAGGGTTTCCACTTCAGAGATTCGTCAGGAACTGGCTGAGGATCCGAGGTTAACAGTCTCCTTCTGAATCACTGAAGATAAATGTGCAGTCAGTATAATTTTAAGTAGCTCACTGTATTCTGCTTCTTTGAAAACTGAACCCCCTTCCCAATGCCATTTCCCTACCCCTAACAATTTGGTCGCTTGTTCCACTAGCAACTCAGACTTCACGTGTTTTAGAATTCCCAGCGAACATATAATGCCTTTTAGTCACCCTACCCAGCAGAGGTCTTAGGAAAGAGATGACCACATACATGTCTCTAGTGCTTTTGCAGAGAAAATGGTCACAATTCTGATCCGTGGCCTCCCAACCTGTCTGCCCTTGAGTGTTCGAAGACTTCTTGAGTTCAGAATGCCTCTCACATGCTTGGTTACTGCAGCCACCCCACTTCCAAGATCAGAGAGAATGCAGTCGATACCCCTGATCCCCACAATGGTTCATCCTGTCTTCCAGCACCCACCTCTTTCTAGTCTGTCTGAACTAGAAAGAATTCCATACATATATAGTTGAGGTGGTGCTCTCTGAAAACACTGGCTGGAACTGGGTGGCTTTTCATGTTCTCAAGAGCTACTGGATCTTCTCTTGAAGCTGCAGAAAGTGGTGGAAAGCAGTCTTCATTGGCTCCCTTTAAACAAGTCGGTCTCTGTTGCTATTGGGGCGAAATAAGACACATTCAGTGTTCTCCGCTGTCAGCTCTTGACTTCCTTCAAAAGTTGCCTGTCAGCGTGGATATCAAGAAGACATCAACATGACAACATACAAATGGTACAGATGCACGAGTGAGCCCCTGAAGGGCTGGCGGGAACAGGCTGCCCACGGAGCCAGAAGAACATGTGGTACTGCCTCTGACGCACGGGAAGTGCTGGGCCTTTGTTTGTTCCCTCCTTGTTGAGAAATACGCAGTTGAAGATGACATTTGGGGGTATTTTTGTAAAACTATCTGGTGAATATTAAATTTTTTAAAAACATTTCTCTCTATAAGCCGAACTGAGTTCCCACATTTCAGTCAAAACCTCAAACTGACAAGCAAATGTTTATTTTCCTTTCAGTATATTTTTTAAATAATTGGTTATATTCATACAGACACACATCAACAAACACAGACTTAAAACTAGGCAAGGCTGATCATTTAAGGTAGAATCTCTAGAAATCCAGAAAGAACATACAGTACTTTATTTAGATTTGTCTGGACAACAGTTTCTCTAGAATAATCGGGCTAATGATAGGAGTCCTCTACGTAAATGAGATGCTAATTACACAGTATTGGCAGAGCAATGTAAAATTCCCTGGGCAAAAGTATTGAATTGTTCAGGCCTATCAAACATGTCATGGGTCATGTAGAGGAAACAGCCATACTTTTTTTCTTTTTAATTTTACTTTACTTTTAACTTTTCTTTTGTTGTTAATTCCATTGCAGAGAAAATGGTCACAATTCTGATCCGTGGCCTCCCAACCGGGGATTCAGAGAGAATGCCTCTCACATGCTTGGTTACTGCAGCCACCCCACTTCCAAGATCAGAGAGAATGCAGTCGATACCCCTGATCCCCACAATGGTTCATCCTGTCTTCCAGCACCCACCTCTTTCTAGTCTGTCTGAACTAGAAAGAATTCCATACATATATAGTTGAGGTGGTGCTCTCTGAAAACACTGGCTGGAACTGGGTGGCTTTTCATGTTCTCAAGAGCTACTGGATCTTCTCTTGAAGCTGCAGAAAGTGGTGGAAAGCAGTCTTCATTGGCTCCCTTTAAACAAGTCGGTCTCTGTTGCTATTGGCGAAATAAGACACATTCAGTGTTCTCCGCTGTCAGCTCTTGACTTCCTTCAAAAGTTGCCTGTCAGCGTGGATATCAAGAAGACATCAACATGACAACATACAAATGGTACAGATGCACGAGTGAGCCCCTGAAGGGCTGGCGGGAACAGGCTGCCCACGGAGCCAGAAGAACATGTGGTACTGCCTCTGACGCACGGGAAGTGCTGGGCCTTTGTTTGTTCCCTCCTTGTTGAGAAATACGCAGTTGAAGATGACATTTGGGGGTATTTTTGTAAAACTATCTGGTGAATATTAAATTTTTTAAAAACATTTCTCTCTATAAGCCGAACTGAGTTCCCACATTTCAGTCAAAACCTCAAACTGACAAGCAAATGTTTATTTTCCTTTCAGTATATTTTTTAAATAATTGGTTATATTCATACAGACACACATCAACAAACACAGACTTAAAACTAGGCAAGGCTGATCATTTAAGGTAGAATCTCTAGAAATCCAGAAAGAACATACAGTACTTTATTTAGATTTGTCTGGACAACAGTTTCTCTAGAATAATCGGGCTAATGATAGGAGTCCTCTACGTAAATGAGATGCTAATTACACAGTATTGGCAGAGCAATGTAAAATTCCCTGGGCAAAAGTATTGAATTGTTCAGGCCTATCAAACATGTCATGGGTCATGTAGAGGAAACAGCCATACTTTTTTTCTTTTTAATTTTACTTTACTTTTAACTTTTACAGAGTTTTGTTGTTTACACGTTATGTATGTTCCCAGAGGTGGAACAGCCCATACTTCTAACATCCAAGGCCTGCAATAGCACAAAAATGTCTCAAAAAAATACATGAGTCAGGGCTTCCCTAGAGGTTCAGTGGGTTAGAAGTCCAACTTCTGGTGCAAGGGGCACTGGTTTGATCCCTGGCCACATGCCGAGGAACAGCTGGGCCGGTGTGTCCAATTACGAGCCAGCGCTCTGGAACGCATGCGCCCAGAACCAGTGCTCTGCAGTGAGAGAGGCCACTGCAATGGGAAGCCCATACATGCCAAGAGAATAAAGATCGATGAAAAATTTTAAAAATTTTAAAAATGATGACTTAGAGGCAAAAAAAAAAGTGTGAGTCAGAAGGCATCATTAGGAAATGAATATATATATATGTATATAGATAGACAGACAGATAGGTGTGGTGAATATGCAATGGCTCTATTTACAACCCAGTTGTAAGCAATCATCAAATGAGCAATAAGGGCCTTGCCTATCACTTTCCATCCACCCCCACCTCGGGCCTCCCCACCATTACATCAGACTTTGCCAGATACTCTGCAGTTGTGCCCATGAGCTTAATTCCCCCAACTTTGCTGAGAAACGCTTTTTTGCAACCTCTACTATTCCTTCTCCCTACAGTTTATTTTGCTTTTGCCTGGGAAATGTTAGCCAAACTTATTTGAGAACAGACGACCTGGGTACATAGGGAAATGCTTTGGTAGATATTACTTTTAAAAACTACCTCAAGGGGCTTCCCTGGTGACTCAGTCGTAAAGAGTTCGCCTGTCAATGCAGGAGACATGGGTTCAATCCCTGATCTGGGAAGATCCCACATGCCGCAGAGCAACTAAGCCCGTGAGCCACAACTATTGAGTCTGTGGTCTAGAGCCTTGGAATCACAACTATTGAGCCCTTGTGCCCCAACTATTGATGCCTATGTGCCCTGGAGCCCAAGTTCCACAACAAGAGAAGTCACCACAACAAGAAGCCTGCTCACCTCAACTAGAGAGTAGCCCTGATTCCCTGCAACTAGAGAAGGGCCTGGGCAGCAGTGAAAACCCAGAACAGCCATAGATAAATAAATAAATTTAAAAAAAAAAAAAAAAACTACCTCAATAGTTCTTCTTCCTGTGGTCTCTATACACAGAGACAGCCAGGGCGAAGAGGTCATGGGAAGAAATAGATGCTTGGAGATGGGGGCCAGGCCAAGTCAGAGTGTGTCACAGAGAAACCCACAAACGGCTGGGGTACAACACATGACAAGTTATATGTTACCCACAAGTCATGTGGTGCAAAGATTTTTTTGTAAAGATCTATCCCCTGTTGGTCCTTATTCTGAAGGTGCAGAGCCCAAAAGAAAGGCATTTTCAGAGACAGAAACATGAGTGATTTGGATTCCCCCCAGTTCAGAATGGATGCTTGACAGACTAATTTTCTCCCCTGGGTGTTTGAATTCCTCAGATCCAAAAGTCTCTTTAACTTCTTTTACTTGGCGGAGAAAGAACGCTGTAAAATGTCCTTCTAGACATAAGCAGGAGTGAAGTCTATGGCTCCCTACATCCACAGCAAAGCCCACCGTCAGGCAAAGCCTCGACAGCATGCTCTCTTGAACCACCACTTCACTTGCACACATGTCTTCTCAATGCTGAACCATTTTGGTATTTACTACACAGGGAAGATCCTGTTCCCTTTCTGTCTAGGAGAAGACCCTGGATATCACCACGACCAGCTATGCATTTGACTTACAGTCTCATGCCTTTTGCCATCAAAATGTCACTGAGCCCCAAAGCTGGGAAAGCTAACCAAGAAGGGGACTGCCCTGGGCTATGATCCAGTACCACCTTTTGGGAATAGTGGTCAAATAGTTAATATCTTCCAGCATATTAAAAATGCCTGTGTTAGACATGGACAGTGGACATATGGACATTGTGGGGAAGGAACAGTGGGTGAGAGGCGTAAAGGAAGTAGCATGAAGGCCTGTACTATCCTATGTGAAGAAAACAGCCATAGTCATTGCTCTGTGAGAAAAGCAGATCCTTCACGGGTGCTGTATGATGGTCTGGAGGGGTGGGGGGGGGGGGGGCGGTATACATATGACTTATCTGAGAACATACATATCTGTAAACAACAAAACTCTGTAAAAGTTAAAAGTAAAATAAAAGTTAAAAAAAAAATGCCTGTGTTCTTTGAACTGGCAATTCTGCTTTGTGAAAACTGACGCCAGCATAACTTAAATCCATAAACCAATCAAAAATGCCATGTACAGAGATGACAGTTATCTAAGGAGCTGAAGGCAATGTAAATAGCTACCATGAGAGGAGTTTATACGTTTTGTGTCCATTCCATGTAACATTTTTTAGCAATGAAAAATGCATTTTAGAAAGTATTTAAATAGCATCAGAAATGCTTATTTTTTACTATTAAAAGAAGAAAAAGCAATATTCAAAAGTGTTCTCCCAAATGAGTTCCATTATATTTTAAAAATGTTTATTAAAAAAGCTAAGAAAGAAATCAACAAACTGAATGAAGTCTTATCTGAACAATGAGATCATAGATTTTTTTTCTTCTTTTGTTTTTTCCTCTACCAAATGTCTTAAAATGTATTTCTTTTATAATAAAAAAAAAAATACCATATTGAGGATATAAATGACTGAAGGCAAGAAGAACGAGAAATATTTTGTTTCTCCTTTTTTGTGGAGTTTAGTCTAATAATAGCAAGATTGGAAGCTGAAATGAAACAGTTGGATTTTATAATGGCTTTAAAAAGTCTGTGATGAAGTAGATTTCTAGAACTCTATTTTCCAGATTGTGTAGGCCAAACCTCACTTAAAAGTAACATATTCCTGAGTCGAAAGCAACACTATTCAAACTTAAACAGGTATCAAGACCATCTCACTTTGTTCTGCGAATTTATTCAACATTCAACAAATATGTACGGTGCATTACTCCGTGCCAGGCACTGGGGATCCAACAGCGAACAGAACAGATGGGGTTTGTGCATGAAGGAAGCGTACAGCATAGCGGGGCCGAGAGGGATGGTTTGTATACAGCAACCCAGCTAAGGCTGACTCGATGCCTCCTGCCAAAATCAGATGCTAGACCTCTACAGAATTTCCTATCATTCCACACTGAAAAACAAAACCTCCAGCTATTATGTCAAATTCAATCCTTCTCTCCAACGAGCACTTTGTAAGCCACACAGGAACTTTTGAGCACTGACGGAAACCAAGGACACCAGGAGGAGGTCTGAAGAGCAAAGCCTCCAGCTATGAAGAGCAAGGACCCAGAATCCAATCGTGGTGGGTTCAAGTTCCTCACCAGGTGTGCTGCCCTGCACAGGTGAATCCCTAAATCTCCTCTTTTAAAATATAATGAGAGTGAGATCACTTTGGATTTTGTCCTGAGAAGTGAAAAAAATTACTGGGCAAGCATGCCCAGGGTTATGTCTGTCTGGCACAGAGAGGGTGCTCAACAAACAAGTCTCTCTCTTCTCCATAAAACAGACACCTCTACACATTAAAGACAACAAAGAAGCATGTAAGGACAAACACGTAAACATCAGTGAAATGAAGGACTGGACTAAGTCGTAGTGACTGCTAATGGGCACAGGGTTTCTTGCAGAGTAATGAAAACATTCTAGAATTAATTGTGGTGATAGTTACACAACACAGAATATACTAAAACTCCATTAAAGTGGGCTTCCCTGGTGGTCCAGTGGGTGGACACCACCTTGCAGTGCAAGGCGCGGTTCGATCCCTGGTGGGGACTCCTTGTGGAGTTTAGTCTAATAATAGCAAGATTGGAAGCTGAAATGAAACAGTTGGATTTTATAATGGCTTTAAAAAGTCTGTGATGAAGTAGATTTCTAGAACTCTATTTTCCAGATTGTGTAGGCCAAACCTCACTTAAAAGTAACATATTCCTGAGTCGAAAGCAACACTATTCAAACTTAAACAGGTATCAAGACCATCTCACTTTGTTCTGCGAATTTATTCAACATTCAACAAATATGTACGGTGCATTACTCCGTGCCAGGCACTGGGGATCCAACAGCGAACAGAACAGATGGGGTTTGTGCATGAAGGAAGCGTACAGCATAGCGGGGCCGAGAGGGATGGTTTGTATACAGCAACCCAGCTAAGGCTGACTCGATGCCTCCTGCCAAAATCAGATGCTAGACCTCTACAGAATTTCCTATCATTCCACACTGAAAAACAAAACCTCCAGCTATTATGTCAAATTCAATCCTTCTCTCCAACGAGCACTTTGTAAGCCACACAGGAACTTTTGAGCACTGACGGAAACCAAGGACACCAGGAGGAGGTCTGAAGAGCAAAGCCTCCAGCTATGAAGAGCAAGGACCCAGAATCCAATCGTGGTGGGTTCAAGTTCCTCACCAGGTGTGCTGCCCTGCACAGGTGAATCCCTAAATCTCCTCTTTTAAAATATAATGAGAGTGAGATCACTTTGGATTTTGTCCTGAGAAGTGAAAAAAATTACTGGGCAAGCATGCCCAGGGTTATGTCTGTCTGGCACAGAGAGGGTGCTCAACAAACAAGTCTCTCTCTTCTCCATAAAACAGACACCTCTACACATTAAAGACAACAAAGAAGCATGTAAGGACAAACACGTAAACATCAGTGAAATGAAGGACTGGACTAAGTCGTAGTGACTGCTAATGGGCACAGGGTTTCTTGCAGAGTAATGAAAACATTCTAGAATTAATTGTGGTGATAGTTACACAACACAGAATATACTAAAACTCCATTAAAGTGGGCTTCCCTGGTGGTCCAGTGGGTAAGGACACCACCTTGCAGTGCAAGGGGCGCCGGTTCGATCCCTGGCCTGGGAAGATCCCACGTGCCGCGGAGCGGCTGGAACGATGTGTCCAATCACGGAGCCGGAGCTCTGGAGCGCATGCGCCCAGAGCCAGTGCTCTGCGACAACAGAGGCCACCGCGATGGGAGGCCCATAGGGGCCAAAAAACAAAGATGGATGAAAACGGACAAATGAAAGACCAACAGAAGTGGCCCGCCCATCCCCCTCCCTCCCCACCCCACCCCCCACCAAAATAAATAAATAAATAAATCTAAAAAAACCCCCACTAAAGTTGAACACTTTAAATGGATGGATTGTAAGCCATGTGAACTATACCTCAATGAAACTGCTTTTTTTAAAAAAACATGTATCTAAAAAAAGTCAATAGCATATTTTAATCCATATGCCCAGACGGGCCAACCAGCTATTGTTTGGCAGTCCGTAAGACTGAGAGATTTTTGGTAATTAGAAAATAATAGCTTCAGTTCCAAGTCACTAAGACACACATTTTCTTACCAACTCCTTTATATGGAAAAGATACTTAAGCATTCAATACCACACACACAACTCTTGTAAGACAACTTCTTAAATCTTTTACTATATATATCTCAGTCCTAAGAAAAGTTTAGTTTAAAATAGTTTAAATTCTGTATTCACATACAAGACTATAGTTAGCTACAATATCAATCAACCAAATGGGAAAACAAAATACCTTTACCACAGGGAGTTTGAAACTTACCACTACATTACCTAACACCTAATGTCATCACAAAAAATATATACATAAAATAACACAAAAGAACAAATGTTTGGTCCAAAACCATTATGTTAAACCTTATCTAATAGCAGCTTAGTTTTCACATAGACGAGGTGAACTGACTTGTTTTATGAGTTTCCAGCGACCCACAGTCACTCATCATGTCCAGATTTTCTCATTATCTCTGTATCAGGAAAACATTAAACAGGTCCAAGAAAGTATAAAGCAAAAACCCAGGAAAATGGCCCAGACAAGGCTTCACTGCTCCTGTCCTTACTCCCTTCTTCTGTCAACACATCTTTACTAAGCATCTACCATGTGAAATGCAGACGGTCAGTAAGGGGGCCTACCCGGTGGCTCAGAGAGTAAAGAATTTGCCTCCAAGGTGGGGGATTCAGGTTCAACCCCTGGGTCAGGAAGCTCCCTTCGAGAAGGAAATGGCAACCACTCCAGTATTCTTGCCTCAAGAATTCCTTGGACAGAGGTACCTGGTGGGCTACAGTCCATGGGGTCACAAAGTGGTAGACATGACTGAGTGACTAACACACTATGTGAAGACCTCTTCTCCATCTTTACCTTCTGTATTGTTCTCATAATATCAGTTTCACCAATCTTTTAAAAAATGTGATAAGAGTTTTATAGTTATTTATAATATACCTCACTGAACCAATTTTATTTTATTAAAAATTCTGCCATTGTACACAGAATTATCAGAGACAATAAAGTTGAACACTTTAGGGCCCCCGGTGCCAATAGCATATTTTAATCCATATGCCCAGACGGGCCAACCAGCTATTGTTTGGCAGTCCGTAAGACTGAGAGATTTTTGGTAATTAGAAAATAATAGCTTCAGTTCCAAGTCACTAAGACACACATTTTCTTACCAACTCCTTTATATGGAAAAGATACTTAAGCATTCAATACCACACACACAACTCTTGTAAGACAACTTCTTAAATCTTTTACTATATATATCTCAGTCCTAAGAAAAGTTTAGTTTAAAATAGTTTAAATTCTGTATTCACATACAAGACTATAGTTAGCTACAATATCAATCAACCAAATGGGAAAACAAAATACCTTTACCACAGGGAGTTTGAAACTTACCACTACATTACCTAACACCTAATGTCATCACAAAAAATATATACATAAAATAACACAAAAGAACAAATGTTTGGTCCAAAACCATTATGTTAAACCTTATCTAATAGCAGCTTAGTTTTCACATAGACGAGGTGAACTGACTTGTTTTATGAGTTTCCAGCGACCCACAGTCACTCATCATGTCCAGATTTTCTCATTATCTCTGTATCAGGAAAACATTAAACAGGTCCAAGAAAGTATAAAGCAAAAACCCAGGAAAATGGCCCAGACAAGGCTTCACTGCTCCTGTCCTTACT
Organism: Tragulus kanchil; assembly: GCA_022376925.1. NCBI lineage: Eukaryota > Metazoa > Chordata > Mammalia > Artiodactyla > Tragulidae > Tragulus > Tragulus kanchil. The sequence goes on along the minus strand of JAIOJX010000029.1, from coordinate 57,348,633 downwards.
CCCTTCTTCTGTCAACACATCTTTACTAAGCATCTACCATGTGAAATGCAGACGGTCAGTAAGGGGGCCTACCCGGTGGCTCAGAGAGTAAAGAATTTGCCTCCAAGGTGGGGGATTCAGGTTCAACCCCTGGGTCAGGAAGCTCCCTTCGAGAAGGAAATGGCAACCACTCCAGTATTCTTGCCTCAAGAATTCCTTGGACAGAGGTACCTGGTGGGCTACAGTCCATGGGGTCACAAAGTGGTAGACATGACTGAGTGACTAACACACTATGTGAAGACCTCTTCTCCATCTTTACCTTCTGTATTGTTCTCATAATATCAGTTTCACCAATCTTTTAAAAAATGTGATAAGAGTTTTATAGTTATTTATAATATACCTCACTGAACCAATTTTATTTTATTAAAAAAACTTCTGCCATTGTACACAGAATTATCAGAGACAATAAAGATGGTGCATGGTTCAGCATGGGTTTTACAGGTGGCTCAGTGATAAAGAATCTGCCTTCCAAGCAGGAGATACAGGTTTGATTATGCATTAGGGTCAGGAAAATCCCATGGAGAAGGAACTGGCAATCCACTCCAGTATTCTTGCCTGGGAAATCCCATGGACAGAGCAGCCTGGCGGGCTATCGTCCATGGTGTCGAGAAGAGTTGGATACAACTTAGCATCATGGGAAAACACATGTGTGGATCTGATTTTCTGCTTGGGTTGCCTTTTGCATGTGATGATGAGCAGAACTTGTACGCTTTGGAAGGCACATCTTTCGAGCTGCTCTACTGCCAGTGGCGATGCATCCACATTTCTTCAGCAATCCCCACTGCAAGATGACCCGGGAAGGTGAAGGAGCGAGTGGAAGTAACGAGCAGGTTTCTCAGCCCCTCAAAACCTCTGTGGAGCTTACGCTAAGGATGATGTTTGGACCCTTTTTCTCCCTTAGTGATTAAACAATTATGCTCATCTATCAAACTCACATCCCGGGGCTGCTGCAACTCCACTGAGCACAGGACTGACAGGGAGCACGCCCATCAGCCATCCTAAGGTTCCCCATCGCTGCCCAGCTGTAATCATCAACTAGTATGGCAGGTAATGAGACGCAGAAGTGAAAGCGGGCCTCTCACTCCCCTTGTGAGTTAAAGCCGAATTTATAAAATCACTGGGAACAATCCCCAGAAACAGTAATGTTTCAATCATTAACATACTACACCGACTCTGGGCTCAGTTACTAAAAATACAAAGTCAGTTTGGATTAACATTTAATCTCCTGAGTCAAAATTTAAAAAGAAATGTTCTCTTTTCAACAGGGTTAGTGATTAAACACGGCAAAATATGAAGAACAATACCAAACGTTAGATCCATCATCAATTATGTAGGATCATCTGCTTTTAAAAAACTTATTTATTTTTAATTGAAGGATAATTGCTTTTACAATATTTATTTGATTTCTGCCATATGTCAACATGAATTAGCCATAGGAGTACATATCTAAAACCTCCCTCCCACCTCCCATTCTTTCCCACCTCTCTAGGTTGTTACAGAGCCCCAGTTTGAGTTTCCTGAGTCACAGAGCGAATTTCCATTGGCTATCTGTTTTCCACAGGGCAATGTACCTCTCTCCATGCTACCTCACTTCATTCATCTTGCCCTTTCCTTCCTTCATGTGTTAGTTTGAAACCACCTGCACATAAAAACACTATCCTTTTTATGACTTGGGACATGCAGAAAAAGCAGAAGAATTTAAAAACATTTCTGATGGTTTCAAAGAGAATCATTTACTTCTCTAATTAAAACATGAATTCCCAAGATCAATTTTCTTCCCTCAGAAAACACACAGAAGAACCTGCCAGAAGAAAGCATTCTTCCTCTCACAAGAGGTGCTTCCTCTTAAGTCATTGTCTGCATTTCCGTTATCCCCTCTGAACACTCCCAATGTTTTCTGAGTATAATCTTTTATTTGCTACTTTGACCAACTTTCCTTAAGATTTTGGATTTCTCAACTGTTTCAAAAATAACTCTGCAGAGCACACAGAAATGTGGTCACAGTGTCTAGCTTACCGGAGAGACAAGCTAAGGTTCACCCCACTGTATTAATGAATTAGGATGAGGGCTACACCAGTTAATCGTTCACTAAGCCCCTCCAAACCTCTATGGGGTTCACGGGCAAGATCCAAGCTGGACCCTCTTACTCATGAGTCATTAAGCAGCTATGCGTCCTGGGCACACTGCAGCATCCCGACAGATATCACCTATCCTGTGAGGTAAACAGGGCAGGTGTTTCTGTCCATATCACACCTGAGAAAATGAGGCAGTGACACATGGGACTTCCTTAAAGGGAAAAAGTCGAGCAGCGTGCAAGGAGCCAGGACATTCCCTGTTTTCCCTGGGACAATGGTTCTCATAAATGTTGACACATTAGAAACCCCTGGGGGGAGTTGAAAACACAGCAATGACAGGTCACCAAATTGCCAACCCAGACCAAGGAGACGCCTGGGCATTAGTGCAGTTTAAAAGCTCTCCAGGTGATTCATAGGCACGAAGCTGAGAACCACTGAGAACCTACACTGAGAATCTACAGGTATTTAAAAGGTCTTCACTGGCAAATACCAGTTTTCTTTCTCTCACTTCCTGTCTTTCAGTGGCTTTGCTTAAGGACAGAGAGACAGAGAGACAGAGCCATGGTGAATGACAGTCATAACAATGAACAGTGGACCCAGCTGAGCCAAATATGTTCTTAGCGAGAGCAAAAAAACAAAACCAAAAACAAAACCAAAAACAATAAGAAACAGGATTCAATAAGAATCAAAAGGAAAATACATTCTCAAAATCTAAAAGAGTCAAGCTCGACACACATGTATTTACACACAGTGCTGTACACACTGTTTTCTTTGTCCCCCTACTCCCCACCCCCTGGGCAAGAAGTAAATTTTCAAACAAATGACTATACATTGGCATGTGTGTCCCAAATGTAAGGAATGAAATGCTAAGGAAATTCTTCCTAACATCTGTGAGTGATTTTCAACAATACGTCATCGATCCTATGCATTCACCTTAAAGAAGAAAGATCACAGTAGAATAACTATACATCCAAATGCTGTAATAGTTTTTCTCTCTTATTAAGCCTGATCTGAAACCCACTAATTATTTCCAGAGGGAACTCTGCTCCTAACACTTTATTCCTGAGTACAGTTTCTGGCAGTAACACAAGCAGGAAAGTCTGTGATTAAAAGAACCCTCCTCCAATGAGGCATTCTAAACATAAGAAACAATAGAGTATCTAGTGGGGATTTCCAGTTGTGCTGCTCCTGCCATCTTCCAGGGAAATCACCAGAACACTCAACATCCTGCCAAAGACTGCAAATAGGAGCCTTTGAAATTTCTAGGATTTTAAAACAAGTGCATACAAGCTTCACACAATTTATGTGAATGCACATAAACTGGGCTTGTGAAAAACACTACCAGTTACATACAATATCTTCAAAAGGAAAATACCGAGGAAGAGATTGTATTCAACTCAATCTACAGGACATTGGTCAAAGGCAACCTACAGTTTTGCATGTGCTAGACCTGAAGCTCTTTGTTAGTAAAACCTCCATACTAGAAACAACTAAGCTTCTTTCCCTGTACTTCTCCCCAAATCTATCACTTCTAACATGTTTGTTCCATTTCTTTGTTTCTCCCGAAAGGGAAAAATTAATGGTCAAGTGGGTTTAATTTTTAAATTGGTACAAGAGTTTTAAACATGGTACCAAAAAAAAAGAAAAAGCCAATGGAATGCTCTTGAAAATGGTTACACATTAAATACACATCTTATGACCCAGGCCTCTACCAAGGCAAGTTCTTAAATTCTCTGGAGGTCAGAAGTTCAGTTTATTCAGCAAGAATAACTCTATTAACAGCTCCCTCTCCTTCTTGTCACCACAGTAAACATCCACACATTCCAAGTCCTGGAAGATGTGAGACGATTCAGAGGAGGCTGGGGCTGTGGGGGGCTCCACTACTGTGCCTGAGAAGCTTCTAGAGCTGTCATCTGAAGGAAGCCACCCCCGGGGGACTGAGGGCTCACAGAGGATCAGAAACGAGCACACTGGACTCGGGAGATGGATTTTCAGAGAACAGGAAGGACCTGGGGAGGGTTTATGTGTCTCACTCCTAAATAATTATGAATGAAAGCTCTTCAAGCATATGCTCAGTATATCAAAATTCCTGATCTGAAACCCACTAATTATTTCCGAACTGCCTAACACTTTATTCCTGAGTACAGTTTCTGGCAGTAACACAAGCAGGAAAGTCTGTGATTAAAAGAACCCTCCTCCAATGAGGCATTCTAAACATAAGAAACAATAGAGTATCTAGTGGGGATTTCCAGTTGTGCTGCTCCTGCCATCTTCCAGGGAAATCACCAGAACACTCAACATCCTGCCAAAGACTGCAAATAGGAGCCTTTGAAATTTCTAGGATTTTAAAACAAGTGCATACAAGCTTCACACAATTTATGTGAATGCACATAAACTGGGCTTGTGAAAAACACTACCAGTTACATACAATATCTTCAAAAGGAAAATACCGAGGAAGAGATTGTATTCAACTCAATCTACAGGACATTGGTCAAAGGCAACCTACAGTTTTGCATGTGCTAGACCTGAAGCTCTTTGTTAGTAAAACCTCCATACTAGAAACAACTAAGCTTCTTTCCCTGTACTTCTCCCCAAATCTATCACTTCTAACATGTTTGTTCCATTTCTTTGTTTCTCCCGAAAGGGAAAAATTAATGGTCAAGTGGGTTTAATTTTTAAATTGGTACAAGAGTTTTAAACATGGTACCAAAAAAAAAGAAAAAGCCAATGGAATGCTCTTGAAAATGGTTACACATTAAATACACATCTTATGACCCAGGCCTCTACCAAGGCAAGTTCTTAAATTCTCTGGAGGTCAGAAGTTCAGTTTATTCAGCAAGAATAACTCTATTAACAGCTCCCTCTCCTTCTTGTCACCACAGTAAACATCCACACATTCCAAGTCCTGGAAGATGTGAGACGATTCAGAGGAGGCTGGGGCTGTGGGGGGCTCCACTACTGTGCCTGAGAAGCTTCTAGAGCTGTCATCTGAAGGAAGCCACCCCCGGGGGACTGAGGGCTCACAGAGGATCAGAAACGAGCACACTGGACTCGGGAGATGGATTTTCAGAGAACAGGAAGGACCTGGGGAGGGTTTATGTGTCTCACTCCTAAATAATTATGAATGAAAGCTCTTCAAGCATATGCTCAGTATATCAAAATTCCTGATCAACTTATACACTGCTGTAGTTTTTAAACACAGAGTTTCTTTTTTTTTTCTCCCTAAATAGTCCCATCCTTTACTAAAGGCCAAGGTTAAAAGTCAAAATCCAGCAGATTCCTAAGCAAAGTGAAAGAAAAAAAAGGAACAAACAACACTCTAAGCCTTATGGTTGTTTCAGAACCACACACTTTCTGGATTTTTAATTTAATTTTGCAGCAACAACCTACCATGCAGGAAGGTCACACTGCAGGACCCTGCCCCATCCCACACTGAAATAAAGGAAACCACGACACGCTGTAAACTGACGGGCGCTAAGTCACAGCTGGGAAAACGGAAGACAGTGCTTCACCCTAAGGAGTCAGTTACCCAAATCCAAGACAATCTTTCACCTGGATGGAAATTAACCCTTACTCTTTCCAAATCTTTTTGTTCCTGAAAATCAGCACCTCCTCTAATTGACCATATGAATGTCTTGATGTTTTTTCTACACTTTTTCTCGCGGAGATGCCAGGCTGAAGCCCTTATCGGCCAGTTGTGCTCTGGGAAAATAATCTCAGCGAAGATGAACCATGCACAACCCAGCAACAACGAAGGAGAAGCCAGCGCCCCCACAGGGAGCCCCTGCACTGGATGGTATCTGAATAGACAAGCAAGATGGCAGAGGTTTAAATTTCGGCTTCTCTGATACGGATTCCTCCCAATGTGGTTGCGTAATACTGTTTTAAGTGATTTTCCAGTTAAAAGTACAAAGAGGAAGGAGACGCAAAATTTCCCACATTTCTAAAACCAAGAGCAAATGTTTACTGTTGGTTCTATTTGAGCAAATATGAGAGCTCCCCAGGTCTACTGCTTTTGTTTCCTTTCATGATTGCTTCTTATATAATTTGATCTTGATTTTTTTCCTTACTGATGCTATCTACCAAATTTTTAATCTTAATTGTGAGCTCCATCCTACAAGAAGAGTATACTCAATGTAATCCATAGAATGCAAAGATTTTCCTTAAAAGTTGTGTTTTTCCATCTTGAAACAGCTTGAGCTGTTTCCTACCTGCTCACAGTTATGCTTACACCTGTCGCCTGAATTTCAGCCTTCATTTTTATTCTCATTTCCTAGTTTGTCATCATTCTTAACCATTTTCTCCCAACTATTCCTTTCCCAAAAGTAACCTCCAACACATTCTCCTTTCCCATCCAATCAGCTCTTCAGCATATATTTTACTTGCTCCCCATTTAGTTTCAGTCCCCAATTTTCCCCTTTGATACAAAGGAACCTATATCATGATTTTGCATCTCAGGTCCTTCCTGTCATCATTATCCTTGCTCTGAATTCCTCTCCTGAAAGACCATGATACAGACAATGGTCATTGCCTTATTCTTGACCAGTCTAGCTCAGAGGAAATAAAGTTTCCCCTGTGTTCTTTACTTTCCTTTGGTCCCCTGGGCATGCTTCTTCCACATCTGTTCTACTTTACTCACTCCCCAGTGGAGCAATGTAGCTCTCTGCTATGTATTCAGTTTGCATTAATCATCTATGGGCTTCCGTCAAGGACACTGGCCATCTGAAACATACTATACTTGATAATCACCTGCCATGAGATGTGGCCAACCATGATCTGGACCCCCTGTCAGTAGACATACACCTGGTATGTATTTCTAATAGCAATGACAGATTCACCCTATCCATTTCTTTTGTACCTTGGTTCTCGTGAGTAAGGGACAGCACTTGCCGGAGGGCTTGCTGAGTTACGCAACCAGAAAGGTGCTATGTCTCCAGTCAAAAAACTAATCAGCTCAACTGGGGCTGAGGCCTTTGACCTTGGCTTCCTTAGCTCTGAGCAACAACCAGCCACAGCCACATCACAGCAATGGCCCCGCTAAATGCGGGAAGCCTGGCTCGATTCAGAAGGTAAATATAAGCCTCGATAACACAAAAACACCCACCTCAAGACAGCTGAGTTGGCAAACCAAGAACAAAATGAATTTGAGATCTGTTGCCTGTTCTAATTGCCATGATACTTCCTAGGAGAAAGGGTAACCTTCACCCTGCTTCTCACAGTCCTTCCGAGTTAAAGCACGCAAAGCAGAGAACCACTTTGAGGGACACCAGATGGCTTCTGAATGAGTGTAAAGCAGCCATGAACCAAAAGAGAAACACAGCTCCTACTTCAACAGAAACTGAGAGCGCATAAAAACCATTTTTCTTTCCTCTCTGCATACCACAAAGCAAATTCCCCCTCCAGGTAGACAGACAAACATCACAGGGAAGAGGATAGGGGAGGTAGATAAAAATAAATTGTATTTACCTTCTTCTGTTTCATGCCACACGATCCCTTCCAAATTCACACTGGTCCCGGGTTCACAGGGCCCAAGACACTCTGGCTCTGTCACTACTCCAACTTCACACGTATTGACACCCACGGAACGAGTCCAACCAAGAGCTGTTCAACCGGTGCTGCAATATTGGATGAAGATGGGGAAAAGTAGGAGGGCAGAATCTGAGGCGTGAGACCGCTGGAAATCGCGGCGGTGGCGCTGGCACTGTAAACAGGGGTCAACCTGAAAGACAGACAGGCTTACTGCAGTGGTGCTGCGTGCTCGAGCGCTTTTCAATGCGTTTACATCACTTCCAGAATACATCACCTGCCATGAGATGTGGCCAACCATCTGGACCCCTGTCAGTAGACATACACCTGGTATGTATTTCTAATAGCAATGACAGATTCACCCTATCCATTTCTTTTGTACCTTGGTTCTCGTGAGTAAGGGACAGCACTTGCCGGAGGGCTTGCTGAGTTACGCAACCAGAAAGGTGCTATGTCTCCAGTCAAAAAACTAATCAGCTCAACTGGGGCTGAGGCCTTTGACCTTGGCTTCCTTAGCTCTGAGCAACAACCAGCCACAGCCACATCACAGCAATGGCCCCGCTAAATGCGGGAAGCCTGGCTCGATTCAGAAGGTAAATATAAGCCTCGATAACACAAAAACACCCACCTCAAGACAGCTGAGTTGGCAAACCAAGAACAAAATGAATTTGAGATCTGTTGCCTGTTCTAATTGCCATGATACTTCCTAGGAGAAAGGGTAACCTTCACCCTGCTTCTCACAGTCCTTCCGAGTTAAAGCACGCAAAGCAGAGAACCACTTTGAGGGACACCAGATGGCTTCTGAATGAGTGTAAAAGCAGCCATGAACCAAAAGAGAAACACAGCTCCTACTTCAACAGAAACTGAGAGCGCATAAAAACCATTTTTCTTTCCTCTCTGCATACCACAAAGCAAATTCCCCCTCCAGGTAGACAGACAAACATCACAGGGAAGAGGATAGGGGAGGTAGATAAAAATAAATTGTATTTACCTTCTTCTGTTTCATGCCACACGATCCCTTCCAAATTCACACTGGTCCCGGGTTCACAGGGCCCAAGACACTCTGGCTCTGTCACTACTCCAACTTCACACGTATTGACACCCACGGAACGAGTCCGAACCAAGAGCTGTTCAACCGGTGCTGCAATATTGGATGAAGATGGGGAAAAGTAGGAGGGCAGAATCTGAGGCGTGAGACCGCTGGAAATCGGCGGCGGTGGCGCTGGCACTGTAAACAGGGGGTCAACCTGAAAGACAGACAGGCTTACTGCAGTGGTGCTGCGTGCTCGGAGCGCTTTTCAATGCAATCTGTTTACATCACTTCCAGAATACATCACCATTCCAAATTCCATTTGCAATTATAATACGCGTTGAGTGTCTTAATGGTGCCAAAATACAAAGTAGAAGAAAAATAAAGTAGCTTCATTTTTCATGACACACAAAGTAAACATGCGGAGCTCTACCTTCCTGAGGGTTACAGACAGGCCTTCAAGGTCCTTCTAAATTTACCCATTGACAACCTTCACCCTCAAGAGATGTGAAGGAAATACGCTTTGCAAACCGAAGACTTTTTCCTATGTTTCATAGATTCAACATTACAACATTTTCCAAAGGAGAAATTCCAATAAATACCCATGTAAACATCACTGGACATTTAAGCGTAAGAGATGGATTAAACTTCTTTTCAAGTATTTTATAAGCCATAATGAATTCAATTACTATTAAAATAGATTCACTTACTCTGCCAAATATATAACATACATAAACGTGATTACATACTGAAAAACAGAAACTGTGTATTATTAGCACGTATGAAGCATCAACTTTTAACTAAATATTCTACTGCAAAGTTTGATAGAATTCATACCAACGGAGAAATACCAATACATGTAGGTGTTCAACAGAATCTGAGTTTCTCCGTGCACAAACCTTTAGTGGTTCAACCTGTAAAGATCCCTGACCAGTGTGATCAGGACTCAGCAGCCCTCTGGGAAAGAGAAGTATCAGCCAAAACAAGACCATGTGGTGCAACTGCTCCCTTACACCCCAATCCTGAGGTCAGCAGCAAAGAAGTCCTTCACCACAGAAAATTTAAGGGTTAGGCCATAAGGAAACCAATAGCTACACATGTACTAAGTAGGTACATTGACATCAGACTCATCCGCTCCTTCCACCCACTGTAACAGCTGTAAGGAATGGTCCAGAGTAGCTCTGGCCCTGCTCACAGGTTGTCATGGGAGAAAGGGCCAAACACACAGCATCTCTGCACAGGGTTCCAAACCTCCTGTGTCCTCGGGCTGCACAGAGACTCCACCAGCATACAACAGACGATGCCTCATACGACTTATCAGTTTGGCTAACAAATGAGACGTGTCAAAAGGACACAGAGAAAGCTGTTTGGGTAAAATACCATCTTAGTCTGTTCATATATTCTCAGTTAACATTTGCAAGAAATCAACATCTGATGCAGACATAATAGTATGTAGTCTTTATACTTTAAAAAAAAAAAAAAGCACACACAGAGTGTTTCTAAAGAGAAGTTACAGGAGGAAGTGTGCTCCTCGATCAACAGCTGAAGCAGTCATCTGTGTGGGCTCCTCGTTCATATGACTGGAGGTACTATTTCTACAGTTTGCATTTCACTAACACGATACAGCGACGTTCACTTGCCTGAGTGATCCAAGACGCGATAGAACAGCCCTTCATCCAACTGCACGCTAAAGAAAGTTAATTTCCTGCTCTCCAAGCTGCCATAAAACTCCTTTTGCTCCACGCTTTTTATTGTTCTTCATTCTTGATCACAGCGCCCGAGAAAGGAAAGCATTCAACAGCCCCAAAGCCCCAGATCTGGTGATTTTATGCAGCGAATTCATACCAACGTGAAAGAAAACAGAAATTTTAAGCACGTATGAAGCATCAACTTAACTAAATATTCTACTGCAAAGTTTGATAGAATTCATACCAACGGAGAAATACCAATACATGTAGGTGTTCAACAGAATCTGAGTTTCCCCGGGCACAAACCTTTAGTGGTTCAACCTGTAAAGATCCCTGACCAGTGTGATCAGGACTCAGCAGCCCTCTGGGAAAGAGAAGTATCAGCCAAAACAAGACCATGTGGTGCAACTGCTCCCTTACACCCCAATCCTGAGGTCAGCAGCAAAGAAGTCCTTCACCACAGAAAATTTAAGGGTTAGGCCATAAGGAAACCAATAGCTACACATGTACTAAGTAGGTACATTGACATCAGACTCATCCGCTCCTTCCACCCACTGTAACAGCTGTAAGGAATGGTCCAGAGTAGCTCTGGCCCTGCTCACAGGTTGTCATGGGAGAAAGGGCCAAACACACAGCATCTCTGCACAGGGTTCCAAACCTCCTGTGTCCTCGGGCTGCACAGAGACTCCACCAGCATACAACAGACGATGCCTCATACGACTTATCAGTTTGGCTAACAAATGAGACGTGTCAAAAGGACACAGAGAAAGCTGTTTGGGTAAAATACCATCTTAGTCTGTTCATATATTCTCAGTTAACATTTGCAAGAAATCAACATCTGATGCAGACATAATAGTATGTAGTCTTTATACTTTAAAAAAAAAAAAAAGCACACACAGAGTGTTTCTAAAGAGAAGTTACAGGAGGAAGTGTGCTCCTCGATCAACAGCTGAAGCAGTCATCTGTGTGGGCTCCTCGTTCATATGACTGGAGGTACTATTTCTACAGTTTGCATTTCACTAACACGATACAGCGACGTTCACTTGCCTGAGTGATCCAAGACGCGATAGAACAGCCCTTCATCCAACTGCACGCTAAAGAAAGTTAATTTCCTGCTCTCCAAGCTGCCATAAAACTCCTTTTGCTCCACGCTTTTTATTGTTCTTCATTCTTGATCACAGCGCCCGAGAAAGGAAAGCATTCAACAGCCCCAAGCCCCAGATCTGGTGATTTATGCTTTCGTGTAAATGCAGCTTAATACGGATCAAAGTTCGCACTGATAGTTCCTATTTTAAAACTGAGCTGACAAACGAAAAAAGGGGTTCTGAGGGAGAAAATTTACGGGAGGTGGCGGGAGGCAAGGCAACCTTGTAGTCTTTATTACAACTAAAGAATTGCATGAGGCTTAAGTCACTTTCTAGAATTTAAAAGAGAAAAAAAAAAAAGACCATGGAAAATTATAAACCAGCTACTGTACAGTTTTTTTTTGCATGATTCCCAACAACCTCTTCATTTGTGTAGTTAGTTGTCAATTGACTATAATTTGGTATCACACATATAAACTGAAAAGACAAAATGGAACATATTCTCAAAATAGTCTTTATATCCTTGATGAACAGCATGTGTTAATTCCAAGAAGACAAATATAGCTTCAGTTAGGTAAATAAGAAAATAGAATAAAATAAAAGAAGTGATGTGTCTCGAAGAGTACCGACTCTCTGATTTTGAAGATCAGGACACTGTGGGACAAGGTATACAACAGAAGTTGTACGACCGGGGTGTGGAATAGCAGGACTTTGACCCCACCAAGTAAACCTGTGACTTGCGAGGGTCATTTAAGTTCACTGAGGCCCATGTTCCTCAACTGGAAATGTCTTCTTTGGCCTTCCAATAGCGATGACGAATCCTATCACGAGAAGAATTTCTAGACTAAATCTGTATTTCAGTATATTCTGTTTATGAATATATTTGCATAGAGATAAACACACACTCAGAGACTCTTTAGGATATTTAGGTAATTTCAAAGATGAAGCTTCTAAAGACTCAAGATAGCTTTATGGGAGAGACTATGGTATTCTAGGCCTACTATCAAGTTATGGAACACAATGGAGACTGTATTTATTTCCATTAACACAATTTGAATGCAATGAAGAGTTCAGCCCTGTGCACTTTTATTTTAAAATGAGACAACTAAGATTCAGAAAAGTTATAAATATGAACTTAATCATAAAGAGTCCCCACATGGGTTAATAGTCTAAAATCCTTAAACTTGACAGGAAAACTCAATAGTTTATACGGTTTCATAGGTTCAGCTCTTTAACTTACACAAGTGCCTTTTTTGTCTTAGTTTGTTCACTGTACTCACTTCTCAGTGTAGCCCCAAACTCTGATTCCCTTAGGTCTCAATCATTATTATAAGAGTAGAAAAGGAAACTTCTCTCCCTTGACATTTCAGGATTTGGGGTGGAAAGCAAAGACCACCCACAAAGTACAATGAGGGTCCCTATCTCCCAGAGCTCACCAAATGGAAATTATAAACCAGCTACTGTACAGTTTTTTGCATGATTCCCAACAACCTCTTCATTTGTGTAGTTAGTTGTCAATTGACTATAATTTGGTATCACACATATAAACTGAAAAGACAAAATGGAACATATTCTCAAAATAGTCTTTATATCCTTGATGAACAGCATGTGTTAATTCCAAGAAGACAAATATAGCTTCAGTTAGGTAAATAAGAAAATAGAATAAAATAAAAGAAGTGATGTGTCTCGAAGAGTACCGACTCTCTGATTTTGAAGATCAGGACACTGTGGGACAAGGTATACAACAGAAGTTGTACGACCGGGGTGTGGAATAGCAGGACTTTGACCCCACCAAGTAAACCTGTGACTTGCGAGGGTCATTTAAGTTCACTGAGGCCCATGTTCCTCAACTGGAAATGTCTTCTTTGGCCTTCCAATAGCGATGACGAATCCTATCACGAGAAGAATTTCTAGACTAAATCTGTATTTCAGTATATTCTGTTTATGAATATATTTGCATAGAGATAAACACACACTCAGAGACTCTTTAGGATATTTAGGTAATTTCAAAGATGAAGCTTCTAAAGACTCAAGATAGCTTTATGGGAGAGACTATGGTATTCTAGGCCTACTATCAAGTTATGGAACACAATGGAGACTGTATTTATTTCCATTAACACAATTTGAATGCAATGAAGAGTTCAGCCCTGTGCACTTTTATTTTAAAATGAGACAACTAAGATTCAGAAAAGTTATAAATATGAACTTAATCATAAAGAGTCCCCACATGGGTTAATAGTCTAAAATCCTTAAACTTGACAGGAAAACTCAATAGTTTATACGGTTTCATAGGTTCAGCTCTTTAACTTACACAAGTGCCTTTTTTGTCTTAGTTTGTTCACTGTACTCACTTCTCAGTGTAGCCCCAAACTCTGATTCCCTTAGGTCTCAATCATTATTATAAGAGTAGAAAAGGAAACTTCTCTCCCTTGACATTTCAGGATTTGGGGTGGAAAGCAAAGACCACCCACAAAGTACAATGAGGGTCCCTATCTCCCAGAGCTCACCAAATGGAAATGGGGTGGGAAATTACAGCCACTCCCAGAGTTTTACTTGGCAGATAAGCTACTTTTAAAAACATTTTCTTTTTTGGGGGGCCACTTCTATTGGCCTTTCATTTATTTATTTTCATCCATCTTTGTTCTTTGGCCCCTGTGGGCCTCCCATCGCAGTGGCCTCTGTTGTCACGGAGCACCGGCTCTGGGTGCCTGAGCTCCAGAGCTCAGGCTCGGTAATTGGACACATTGGTCCAGCCACTCTGTGGCACGTGGGATCTTCCCAGGCCAGGGATCGAACCAGCACCCCTTGCACTGCAAGGCAGTGTCCTTACCCACTGGACCATCAGGGAAGCCCACATTTTCATTTTTTGACCAACACAAAAAATGAGGGAAAACTCTGAATTTCCACTTGCTCGTAATGTAACAATTGGATCATGTGCTAGGCTGGGCCCACATAGCTCGTGACATCAGTTGACAGGGCTGAGCGTCCCTCAGCCTGCAGTGACCTGCCCGGGCACGACCAGCTGAGTTTGCATTTCTAGCTTTTCGAGACAACCACAGAATGTTCTAGCTAGGAGGTCATCTAACCCAGCTTACTCATTCTAGAGAAAACCACACCCATCGCTATGCAAAGGTAGTGATTTTCCTCTAGAGGTGGTCCAGGTGAGCACAGAAGAACAGCATCCTCCAAGAAAGACCTTTACCGAAGGGGTTCAGCGTACACTGGGAGGTAAAAGAGGGATGAGGGGAAAAAAATTCAGAGTGTGCCCATTTCTTTGTGCCAGCAAAAATCCCAAGTGGGAAGTGTTCTCCCTAAAAAAGGAATTGGTTCTCTTGTGTATTTCATGGTATCAAAGACACACCCAAGTGACACCATACATAATACAGGATTTTGAAAGATCATAGTTATTTTTGCCTTATACAAAAGGTCAACTCCACTGTTCCCTGACTTCTCAGGTCATTCACTGCTACACTGAAACACAATTTCCTTACCCAGGGAGGTTCTTTAAGAGCAGTAACAGTTCCTATGAAGGTGTCTGGAAAGGATGCCAGCATTGTGACAATCCTCGGATTGTGCTGGGTTCAAATTTGGGGTGGAAAGCAAAGACCACCCACAAAGTACAATGAGGGTCCCTATCTCCCAGAGCTCACCAAATGGAAATGGTGGGAAATTACAGCCACTCCCAGAGTTTTACTTGGCAGATAAGCTACTTTTAAAACATTTTCTTTTGGGGGCCACTTCTATTGGCCTTTCATTTATTTATTTTCATCCATCTTTGTTCTTTGGCCCCTGTGGGCCTCCCATCGCAGTGGCCTCTGTTGTCACGGAGCACCGGCTCTGGGTGCCTGAGCTCCAGAGCTCAGGCTCGGTAATTGGACACATTGGTCCAGCCACTCTGTGGCACGTGGGATCTTCCCAGGCCAGGGATCGAACCAGCACCCCTTGCACTGCAAGGCAGTGTCCTTACCCACTGGACCATCAGGGAAGCCCACATTTTCATTTTTTGACCAACACAAAAATGAGGGAAAACTCTGAATTTCCACTTGCTCGTAATGTAACAATTGGATCATGTGCTAGGCTGGGCCCACATAGCTCGTGACATCAGTTGACAGGGCTGAGCGTCCCTCAGCCTGCAGTGACCTGCCCGGGCACGACCAGCTGAGTTTGCATTTCTAGCTTTTCGAGACAACCACAGAATGTTCTAGCTAGGAGGTCATCTAACCCAGCTTACTCATTCTAGAGAAAACCACACCCATCGCTATGCAAAGGTAGTGATTTTCCTCTAGAGGTGGTCCAGGTGAGCACAGAAGAACAGCATCCTCCAAGAAAGACCTTTACCGAAGGGGTTCAGCGTACACTGGGAGGTAAAAGAGGGATGAGGGGAAAAAAATTCAGAGTGTGCCCATTTCTTTGTGCCAGCAAAAATCCCAAGTGGGAAGTGTTCTCCCTAAAAAAGGAATTGGTTCTCTTGTGTATTTCATGGTATCAAAGACACACCCAAGTGACACCATACATAATACAGGATTTTGAAAGATCATAGTTATTTTTGCCTTATACAAAAGGTCAACTCCACTGTTCCCTGACTTCTCAGGTCATTCACTGCTACACTGAAACACAATTTCCTTACCCAGGGAGGTTCTTTAAGAGCAGTAACAGTTCCTATGAAGGTGTCTGGAAAGGATGCAATGTATACTTGGACTTGCATTGTGACAATCCTCGGATTGTGCTGGGTTCAAATCCTGACCCGGGTGGTACTTGCTTGTGCAGGATCTTGAGCAAATGACCTGGCTATTCTAACGTTCAGTGTCTGGATCTAAGAAATGGGAGTAAGAATAACAATGACCCACACAGGGTCTGGTGAAGAGGCAATGAGAAAACTCGTAACTAGTGCCTGGTGAAAGTTCGGCACAGCACTTAGCTCAGTAAACAATGGCTTTGGAAAAGAAAAAAATGTCCCTGGTCTGATATTACAGTTTTCTAACCCGGCATGCACTCTTACAAAGCTCCTTTTTATATCCTACTATGTTTAACATAAATCTATAATCCTCTCCAAATGCATGGTTAAGTGTGGTTAAAGTGTGCTAAAAGTATAAGAAAAAGGGCTTAACCCTGAGAAGCTCAGCCTGAGGAAATACTGCTCCTTTCATACACTGGCATCTGGCAGGCGTCCACTGGCTTAATCCAGCCCCATTTTACAGCAGGCCCTGGTGAGTCCTACACTCCTACAGGATCTCCTTCCACTTATCTCCAGTTGGACCTCTTTTCTTGTGCCCTGCTTCCCCTAAAGTCTCCTTTTATTCGCCTCAACTTGATCACATGTCCACCCAATAAATAATTACCCACCTGCTGGGTGCCAGGTGCCGCTAGCAAGACAAGAGTAGGCAAGACCGTGCTGTGCTTAGCCATCGGTTATGTTTGACTCTTTCTGACCCCATTGGACTGTAGCCTGCCAGACTCCTCCGAACATGGGATTATCTCAGCGAGAATACTGGAGCGGCTTGCCATGTCCTCCTCCAGGGGATCTTTCCAACCCAGGGATCGATCTCAGGTCTCCTGCATTGCAGGCGGATTCTTTGCTGACTGAGCCAGCAGGGAAGTCCAAGAATACTGGAATGGGTAACCTATCCCTTCTCCAGGGGATATTCCTGACCCAGGAGTTGAACCAGGGTGTCCTGCATTGCAGGCAGATTCTTTACAAGCTGAGCTACCAGGGAAGCCCTGGGCAAGACTGTCACCATAATCAAATGATCATACTAATCCATCAACACTGCCAGTGTCACGGCAGCATCTCTTCTAAAGGGCTGTCCTTGGTGGCCTGAGTGCAAAAACCAGCATGTAGAAGACAGTGCAGGGCAGGGATCAGCCTCTGGAACTGGAATCTAGGTCAACCTTGAGCAAGAGAACCCTCGGCAAGTTCCCTGACTACTCTGGGTCTCTCGCTGCATCTGTAAAATGATAATAACACCTGATGGCTAAGGTGACTACTACCTGAGATCACACAAACCACGTTAGCCCTGAACGAGGTACAGAAGAGCCCTCAATAAGTAAAAGCTACTGCCATTGTCTATATGATTATGATTATTATTACAAACATACGTGAGAACTGAACTGAAAAATACAGGTGGTCTGGCCCTTTAAAAGCTAAATGCTAGGACTGCTACATTCAAAGGCAATTCAGCAGAGGTAGTAGCCATAAATACCTTTTGGGAGGGACGTACCCTAAAACAGTATTCACATTCCATTTAAAAATTGGTGGGGGAATTATTAGTCAAAGAATTACCAATAACTGGAATGAAAGAGCAGGAGAGAGAACTGGCCAGTTTTAGCAATGGTTCCTTTGTCAGAGCTCTTTTCTGTTATCCTGACGGGACACTGATGTAATATACTAGAGCCTGTAAGAGGAAAGCAGCCATCTCCAGTGGAAGAAAAAAAGAAAAAAGACCCATAAGTCTAACAGCTGGTGGTGGCAGCCTGTCAAACTGAGGAAAGTTAATGTCAAGAACAGACGCGCGGCAGTCTCTCACTGTTATTTTTGCATGATTATTCCCAGGTGTTGGTGCACACTGAGCAGTAGCCTGGCTATTTATCACTCGAGAGTGCCTAAGAGCAAGGGAGTCGGGGAGCAAAGGGGGAGAGGGAGGAGGGGAAGAAAAGGTTATTTACACTGATAGCGGCACTTAGGGTGTGTAATCAGAGAACTGGGGGTGGGGGGAGTGGATCTGCAGAGAGATTCTGGCAATATTTTCTCCTTATTTCAAGAGCTTCCTGAGTGCGGACAAGCAAGGAAGGCACTAAAGCTGGAGTGTGGGTGGCAGCAGCTTTGGGGAGTGATCTGCCCTGGGCAAGACTGTCACCATAATCAAATGATCATACTAATCCATCAACACTGCCAGTGTCACGGCAGCATCTCTTCTAAAGGGCTGTCCTTGGTGGCCTGAGTGCAAAAACCAGCATGTAGAAGACAGTGCAGGGCAGGGATCAGCCTCTGGAACTGGAATCTAGGTCAACCTTGAGCAAGAGAACCCTCGGCAAGTTCCCTGACTACTCTGGGTCTCTCGCTGCATCTGTAAAATGATAATAACACCTGATGGCTAAGGTGACTACTACCTGAGATCACACAAACCACGTTAGCCCTGAACGAGGTACAGAAGAGCCCTCAATAAGTAAAAGCTACTGCCATTGTCTATATGATTATGATTATTATTACAAACATACGTGAGAACTGAACTGAAAAATACAGGTGGTCTGGCCCTTTAAAAGCTAAATGCTAGGACTGCTACATTCAAAGGCAATTCAGCAGAGGTAGTAGCCATAAATACCTTTTGGGAGGGACGTACCTAAAACAGTATTCACATTCCATTTAAAAATTGGTGGGGGAATTATTAGTCAAAGAATTACCAATAACTGGAATGAAAGAGCAGGAGAGAGAACTGGCCAGTTTTAGCAATGGTTCCTTTGTCAGAGCTCTTTTCTGTTATCCTGACGGGACACTGATGTAATATACTAGAGCCTGTAAGAGGAAAGCAGCCATCTCCAGTGGAAGAAAAAAAGAAAAAAGACCCATAAGTCTAACAGCTGGTGGTGGCAGCCTGTCAAACTGAGGAAAGTTAATGTCAAGAACAGACGCGCGGCAGTCTCTCACTGTTATTTTTGCATGATTATTCCCAGGTGTTGGTGCACACTGAGCAGTAGCCTGGCTATTTATCACTCGAGAGTGCCTAAGAGCAAGGGAGTCGGGGAGCAAAGGGGGAGAGGGAGGAGGGGAAGAAAAGGTTATTTACACTGATAGCGGCACTTAGGGTGTGTAATCAGAGAACTGGGGGTGGGGGGAGTGGATCTGCAGAGAGATTCTGGCAATATTTTCTCCTTATTTCAAGAGCTTCCTGAGTGCGGACAAGCAAGGAAGGCACTAAAGCTGGAGTGTGGGTGGCAGCAGCTTTGCATCACTCAAGCAGGGACTGTGGCCGCTGGTGATGGTTTCCAGGACCCGGAAACTGACAACAAAGTGAGGAGGGGTCGGCAGGGTAGGACTGACCTAACAAAGGGCCAGTCAGGTGACATTGCTTCCAGGGACCGCCAGGCAGAGGGTAAGTTCATGGCCAGGAGACAGACAAGCCTCAATGAAAGATTCCCTCCCACACCCTGGGGCAGGTCTGAACCCCTACTGGGGAACTGGCCAGGGTTTCATCCATCTGTTGCCACAAATCTCCATGTTCATCTTGATCGTAAGCCCTCAATCCTGGGATTCTCAGGTCACCAACAGCCAGAGTGTGAATGGTGCTTTATTTGGTTCAGAGTCAATATTTTTACATTCTATGAGCGCACCGGGGCACAATGACTTAATGCTCACGTTTCCTCCATATCCTGGTATTTGGCTGTTTTATGAGATTGCCCACAGTCACCTCTTTAATTCAAAAAGCATTAGACAGAGACTGCACTTTGTGTAAGGGAAATCACAGCTCTTTAAAGGTGACCACTGGCGTAGTCCATCACTTTGCATTTTAACCACCATTTCTGCCTGACACCATTGCTTCATTAGCAAAGCAATGGAAGCTTAAAAAATGGTTTCCTTAAGCACCCATCTTTTCCTCAAAATGATTCGTCAAGGGTCAGTGTCTTTCCTTGTCAGACAAAACTGGAACAACTGCATTTCAGTACTCCTAATTCTGTCTCTCCTACATGAAGTGGAGACTTTTCCTTCTAGAACCATGATCAGGGCAATGCACATTCTTCAGTTTGCTGTCAAACAACAGGGGCAAACTCTAAGGGTCTACTGGACACCAGGCCCCAGATGTTTTCTATCTCCTCCGACACTCATAACATTCTTATTTTATAGAAACAGAAACTGAAGATCTCAGAGAAAGGGCAACTTACCCAATGAGTTGAAATTGAAAGCCAAACCACTGACTTCAAGTCCATGAGCTTTTCCTGTAAAACCAGTAACACTATCAGTCACTACTGTTTTACATATAACATGGGAGGGAGGATACTGTGCATTCTCTCAGTCAGTCTTCACAAGGTTGTGACTAAAAAGTTCTTCACAGATGAGGAAGGAACTTAAAAGGTCACTTAGGGTCACTCAGGAGCTGAGCCAGAATTTGAACTCACATTGATCAAACAGCAAAAGTAACTCTTCTCAATGTGAAAGAAAATACATGGTTCCCCTCGCACACCCTGGGCCCGGGGGGTAAGTTCATGGCCAGGAGACAGACAAGCCTCAATGAAAGATTCCTCCCACACCCTGGGGCAGGTCTGAACCCCTACTGGGGAACTGGCCAGGGTTTCATCCATCTGTTGCCACAAATCTCCATGTTCATCTTGATCGTAAGCCCTCAATCCTGGGATTCTCAGGTCACCAACAGCCAGAGTGTGAATGGTGCTTTATTTGGTTCAGAGTCAATATTTTTACATTCTATGAGCGCACCGGGGCACAATGACTTAATGCTCACGTTTCCTCCATATCCTGGTATTTGGCTGTTTTATGAGATTGCCCACAGTCACCTCTTTAATTCAAAAAGCATTAGACAGAGACTGCACTTTGTGTAAGGGAAATCACAGCTCTTTAAAGGTGACCACTGGCGTAGTCCATCACTTTGCATTTTAACCACCATTTCTGCCTGACACCATTGCTTCATTAGCAAAGCAATGGAAGCTTAAAAAATGGTTTCCTTAAGCACCCATCTTTTCCTCAAAATGATTCGTCAAGGGTCAGTGTCTTTCCTTGTCAGACAAAACTGGAACAACTGCATTTCAGTACTCCTAATTCTGTCTCTCCTACATGAAGTGGAGACTTTTCCTTCTAGAACCATGATCAGGGCAATGCACATTCTTCAGTTTGCTGTCAAACAACAGGGGCAAACTCTAAGGGTCTACTGGACACCAGGCCCCAGATGTTTTCTATCTCCTCCGACACTCATAACATTCTTATTTTATAGAAACAGAAACTGAAGATCTCAGAGAAAGGGCAACTTACCCAATGAGTTGAAATTGAAAGCCAAACCACTGACTTCAAGTCCATGAGCTTTTCCTGTAAAACCAGTAACACTATCAGTCACTACTGTTTTACATATAACATGGGAGGGAGGATACTGTGCATTCTCTCAGTCAGTCTTCACAAGGTTGTGACTAAAAAGTTCTTCACAGATGAGGAAGGAACTTAAAAGGTCACTTAGGGTCACTCAGGAGCTGAGCCAGAATTTGAACTCACATTGATCAAACAGCAAAAGTAACTCTTCTCAATGTGAAAGAAAATACAAGATGGAAAGAAATCTACCTCCCCAGGTAATTTCTAACCCTTTTCTGCAAATTAGAAGCCACACATCTGATCACTTTTCTCAGCACCTAGTTCAGGACGGTGCATCTCGCTGTGTCCAAGCAAATACTGCCATCCCTTCAGAAAACTCAACTAAAACCTCAACTTTATGGAAACCATAGCTCCGGTCTTATTTTGCTGTTGTTATTGTTGTACGCTATCTGACTCCAAAAGCATCAGCTATGTAAAATGATGAGGAATCATGCCGTTATTTCCACTTTCTCATTTCCAGGTATAAAAACCTGTGGGGGCGGGGGGGGCTTCCCTGGTGGTCCAGTGGGTAAAGACACCGCCTTGCAGTGAAAGGGGTGCCGGTTCAATCCCTGGCCTGGGAAGATCCCATGTGCTGCAGAGCGGCTGGACCAATGTGTCCAATTACCGAGCCGGAGCTCTGGAGCGCATGAGCCCAGAGCCAGTGCTCCGCAACAACAGAGGCCACTGCGATGGGAGGCCCACACGGGCCAAAGAACAAAGACAGACGAAAATAGATAAATGAAAGACCAATAGAAGTGGCCTGCCTGCCCCCCTCCCTCCCCCACTCCCACACACACAAAAAAACCAGTGCGTGTGTGCTGTGCTAAGTCCCTTCAGTCAGTCATGTCTGACTCTTTGTAACCCCATGGACTGTAGCCCACCAGGCTCCTCTGTCCATGGGATTCTCCAGGCAAGAATACCAGAGTGGGTTGCCATGTCCTCCTTCAGGAAACATTCCCGATCCAGGGATCAAACCCAGGTCTCCTACATCTCCCATTGGCAGTGGGTTCTTTACTACTCGCACCACTTAGGAAGCGCATTAAGACCAGAGACTACCCCCACTCCCCAGCAAAAAGCCAAAGGTCTAGCTGTTCAAGTGCTTTATCAAGGCTTAGCCACTGGACAGGTAGAGCTCAGCCTAGGGGCTCAGGGTTCAGGTTCCAAGGCCAGTGGGATCAAGGCAGACGCTTCCATTTCCAACCGGGCCTCTAGATACTCTGAAGTCACAGAATGTCAGCCCAGGGTCCTTGTGGTGCTGCTTGGGGCAGGGGGGGGTGGGGGAGGGGAAGGAGGGGAGGAGGCTGCGGTGGTAAAGTGAAGGTCTCCGACTGTTAAGTATCATTCAAGAAGCAATGCCATTGCGCTGTGAGAAAAAGGGATCCTGCAGGGGTGTTACGTGACGGCCTGGAGGGGTGGGATGGGGGGATATACATATGACTAATCTGGGATCATACATATCTGTAAACAACAAAGCTCTGTAAAAGTAAAAAGTAAAATAAAAATCAAAAAAAAAAAAAGGCAACGCTATGTGTAGGCCACAAGGCAGACGCACACATGAGCCAGCCTCAGGTGTAAAATATATTTTAAATAACAGTGTTGATTTTTAACTTTACGCTCTAGCCGTGACTATTTTACAAGGAAAAAGACAGGGTACTAAGTATGGAAGAACAGAGTATAATTAAACTCCTTGGGACTCAGTGTTGAAGTTTCTCTTGTTTGTTTTAATTTTTTTTTGGCCACTTCTATTGGTCTTTCATTCATTTCCATCTTTGTTCTTTGGCCTGTGTGGGCCTCCCATCGCAGTGGCCTCTCTCTCTGCAGAGTGCCGGCTCTGGGCGCCTGTGCTCCAGAGCTCCGGCTCGGTAGTTGGCACAGATCCGTCCAGCCGCTCCGCGGCACGTGGGATCCTCGCAGGCCAGGGATCGAACCAACGTCCCTTGCACTGCAAGGCAGTATCCTTACTCACTGGACCACCAGGGAAGCCCAGGACTCAGTATTTTAAGTTTTTTGGTATTGTTTTGAAGCCAAACCAAATTCTCCCCTAGAAGGCCCTCCCTCAGCTGTGGCAGGTTCCACGGGAAAATGATGCTGGTGGAGGTGGAACAGACATAGGGCCTCAGCCTCGGGCACTTTCCACCAACCACAGCAGTTGTTACATACTCAGCCTCGTTTGTGTTCTTTAGTGGGTGAAAAAACAACAACCCTGTCAAACTGCTGAGCCACAGATTCTTAGTCTGTTTTTAAAAGTGTTGGTGACACTGCTCCGCAAGCTGAGCATGCTTTAAATAGCAGTAAATGACCAGTGTTTTCTTGTTCATAAGGATTCTCACTTCCTCTCATCCTGCCTACTTCCAAAGACACTTAAGGAAAAAAAAAAAAAAAAAAAACAACGAAGTCGCAAAGAAAGGAGGCAGTGGTAAAAAAAATATTTTAAAAAAAGTCTCTCTTCTTGGATTAATCCTTTTCCTTTTATTTTGTACAAAACTAAACTCCTTTAAGGTTCCACATCAATCCCATTTCTTGCAATTAGATCTGGCTCTCAGTCCTGAAGAGTGGAATTTTTAAAACAAAAAGCCCTGAGGTAAAATTCTGGATTAACTCTGGATTTTGCTTCACATGGGTACACCTGTATCAGCAAGCAAATCAATGTCAACACCCCTGATTATGGAGTATCTCCGCAGACAACTGGCCATTAAAGCATTGCCTGTCTTCGCATGACCCCAATTTCTCCTTGAAATTAACAAAAGGTTGGAGGCCTCAAATTCTCAATCATCTCAGGACACAGACATGACTCAACTGAAGAGAGAAAGAAGGGGAAAAGTAGGAGAAAAAAGCCTGTACGGTTGGGGTCGCAGGTGAAAATCGCCTTATTCCTAATCCTCTCAACCATTAGCACTTCTCTATAGTAGAGAATCTCACCTGCAACCATCTGAACAGAGCCTTTTCAAGGAATCTCTTAGACACTTAAACACAATACATGTTGGTCAGAACAAGTTCGACGGCAAGGAGTCCAACCTTATGGGAACAAAGACGCACCATGGAGGAGTCAAAGCCCTCATTCCACAGCAAAGTCGGTCAATTGTTACTTCCTGCCTACTACCTTAGGACCATCCTCTCCCTGAAATACCTAAAGGCTGCTCACATAAATTCAGGTCTAGGACACTCGGCATCCACATCTTATCCCTCATCCTTCCTTCCGTAACTCCCACACACTGATTCAAAGTAGTCATCACTCTCATAATGCAAGGTTTAAACTTTTAATTTCATATCAAATGGAACAACTTAGCAAAGCTCTCCATAGCTCATCACAGAGATAGACAGAAAGAGAAGAGGAGGTGTGGCTGTTGAGGTCACAGCAAACCAGGGGAGAGCTGAGTGACCAAAACCAAAGTAAAGCTTCAAGGTCACCACGGTCTGGGAGGTCTGGTGGCCAACACCACAGAGTGGTCAAGGGAAGACAACGACCATCCTTGGGGAGCTGGTTCAGGGTCCCTCCTCCTCCTCTCCACCTACAGAAGAGCAAGACTTCTAGCTTTTTAAGATCAAGCCATGAATTCCACCCTAACAATAGCCACTGGCAGCCCTGAAATACAGCCCCTACACCTCTCTGGAACCTTCCGTTTCAATCCAGGTGAAGAGATAGTGAGTCAACACCATGGCTGCAGCCACCTCTCCTCCATCAGATGACTTAACCTTCGAGAACCCAGACTTCACCCTCAAAGCCCAGTTCCTGCCACTCTTCTGTGTTACCAGCAGCCAAGAAAGTAAAGAGGCCTCCACTAGAGGAGGCTGTACAAAACCAGCAGTCATCCTGAATACGCTTTTTCAGACTGCCCTCACCTGATCCATTGAAATAACAAAGGTTGGAGGCCTCAAATTCTCAATCATCTCAGGACAGGTCAACTGAAGAGAGAAAGAAGGGAAAAGTAGGAGAAAAAGCCTGTACGGTGGGGGTTGCAGGTGAAAGCCGCCTCATTCCTTATCCTCTCAACCATTAGCACTTCTCTATAGTAGAGAATCTCACCTGCAACCATCTGAACAGAGCCTTTTCAAGGAATCTCTTAGACACTTAAACACAATACATGTTGGTCAGAACAAGTTCGACGGCAAGGAGTCCAACCTTATGGGAACAAAGACGCACCATGGAGGAGTCAAAGCCCTCATTCCACAGCAAAGTCGGTCAATTGTTACTTCCTGCCTACTACCTTAGGACCATCCTCTCCCTGAAATACCTAAAGGCTGCTCACATAAATTCAGGTCTAGGACACTCGGCATCCACATCTTATCCCTCATCCTTCCTTCCGTAACTCCCACACACTGATTCAAAGTAGTCATCACTCTCATAATGCAAGGTTTAAACTTTTAATTTCATATCAAATGGAACAACTTAGCAAAGCTCTCCATAGCTCATCACAGAGATAGACAGAAAGAGAAGAGGAGGTGTGGCTGTTGAGGTCACAGCAAACCAGGGGAGAGCTGAGTGACCAAAACCAAAGTAAAGCTTCAAGGTCACCACGGTCTGGGAGGTCTGGTGGCCAACACCACAGAGTGGTCAAGGGAAGACAACGACCATCCTTGGGGAGCTGGTTCAGGGTCCCTCCTCCTCCTCTCCACCTACAGAAGAGCAAGACTTCTAGCTTTTTAAGATCAAGCCATGAATTCCACCCTAACAATAGCCACTGGCAGCCCTGAAATACAGCCCCTACACCTCTCTGGAACCTTCCGTTTCAATCCAGGTGAAGAGATAGTGAGTCAACACCATGGCTGCAGCCACCTCTCCTCCATCAGATGACTTAACCTTCGAGAACCCAGACTTCACCCTCAAAGCCCAGTTCCTGCCACTCTTCTGTGTTACCAGCAGCCAAGAAAGTAAAGAGGCCTCCACTAGAGGAGGCTGTACAAAACCAGCAGTCATCCTGAATACGCTTTTTCAGACTGCCCTCACCTGATCCTACTCTTCTCAGAGTGATGCCCTTCAGGGTCCACAGCTCGTTTCCTTGAGAATCAGTGCTGGGACCTAAATAGAGATAAACTTTCTCACCTTCCCTTCTATCATCCTACACTGATATCCTAAAAACATGTCCCCCTCATTCTCTATGTTCCTGTTCCCAGCCTGCAAATCCTGATTCCCCCCATGTGAATGCATTGGCTTCCAGCCTCTGAGCCATGAGCCTATAGAGAAGAACAATATCAGGAGCACCACGACAGTTTACACTGCTTGGGATGTCTCTATTCCACAGTCTAGCGCAAGGGTCAGCAAACAAAGGCCAGAGGGCCAAATGTGGGCCTCCTGCCAGTATCTCGTACACCTCCACAAGCTAAGCATGTTTTTTTATAAATAACATTTTACAATCAATTTAATGATGATAACCACCAACTCTGAACCAACATTAAGTGAAATGTTATCACCAGCCCCCATAAAAAGAGAATTCCATTCTTCTCATCAGTAGACCTGTATTACAAATTATACTCAATTATCATCATTAGATTTTAATTTTCATCAATTAAAAAAATCCTGTAGAGATTGTTTCCTCTCCCTTGTCATGTAAGGACCTATGTATTACTCATGATTTTGCATCTGGTTCCACAAAGTTAAAATACTATGGACCCTTTGCAGAAAAAGTTTGCTGGCCTCTGCTCTAGGTTAATGGGAAATGCTTTAAGTAGCCCACTTAGGTTGACCAGTGAACTCTAATGAATGTTACCAGGAAGAGGAAGAGAAGATGGGATTAGGGGAAGGGGTGGAGAGTGCTGAAAAAGAGCAGGAGGGAAGGGAAAAAGGAGGTAAGAAGAAATACACAAATAAAAAGAAGTATATAGATTCATTTCTGAATGAAGGAGAAAGAAAAAATTTTAATCCACTACTATGCTTAGCTCTCCCACAAAACAGGAAGTAAACTACATTTCTAAATTAAGCAGTTATGACTTTAAAAAGTCAACAAATATTTATTGAACCTATCTTTATTATGACAGCTCAATACTAATATAATGATAACCAAGAGAGCCCAGATTCCTGCCTAACCAGTGCTTACACACAAGTCTTTTTGAAATATTAACATTGTTGATAAACTATACCTTTCTATTCCTATAAGAATGAAGGACTGTTAAGCATCCCATGTAACTGCAATGTGTCTTTTGGTCACATTTTTAATCTTGAAAATCAGGATATTTTATCCGAATTCCCTCTTCAGTGAATGAATGAGATGAAATTATGGTTCTCAAATACCTCTGGTTGAGAGCTAGAAATGAATCAAGCAATCCCAGAAACCTGAGTTCTTTCATGCAGTTGTCTAGTCATGAATGATTCAACCGGAATTGCCAGTTCCAGAAGCTGCTTCTCACAGAGCATTATGACAGACAGGTCAACATCCCATGCGACCCTCTAACATTTCTGAACTCAGTAAGAGTGTGAGGATTACAGATACGTCTCTGTGTTTGACTCTCAGATCATTTACGAACCAGTGTCGTCATCTTACAATTCACTTAACTCTGCTAAGCCTCAGATTCCTTACCTATGAAGCAGGGATCACAGTATATGTTACCAACTTGTATTTAATATAATGGACACATGAAATGAGGTCACTCGAATCAAGCCCTTATCATCCCCATCCTGTGGTAGGTGCTCAGACAATGTGAGTGGTCCTTGCCATCCCCACACACAGTTTTCACCAAAACCTCAAAAGCAATGTTTTTAGGACTTGTTCAGTGTGTCACGTGGCTAAATCAACACATTAAAAACCTGCTTCTATGGTCTCTGGAAATCAGAGAATGATTTTTCAAACAAAATGAAAACCTTATAGTTGAAAAACTTATATATCTGGAGACAAACCTACAGTTGAACATTTACAGTTACTTAATCAGGTATATGATTTGATTTCATTGGGGAGGAACAATAATTGTTCGTCTTCCAGAAACTGGTGTCCTGGGAGGAATCTTAAGTCTAATAATGAAATCAGGATCGTTATCCACAAAATGGCACTGCTTGCCTGAGCTACTCCATAGGGCAACTTCAAGAATCAAAATAAACGGAAAAGAAAGGACACAAATAAATAAAAGTAAGTATGGTCATCCACGTATACTATCACACTCACTAATGCAATATAGTTACTCTTTAGTGTCAAAAGGACTGAAGGCTAGTGGGGTGTGAGACACAGGGTCAGAATATCTTAGCCTCCAGCATCCGTATTTTCTGAATATTTAATTTTACCATGTGTTTCATTTTAGGATCGATTTTAGATGGCTATAACGAATTATGAAGACAAATTTTTAGAGGCAATTCAATCAATCTCACACCTATCAAAGAATGCCTGTTTTAATGATGAGATGAAATTATGGTTCTCAAATACCTCTGGTTGAGAGCTAGAAATGAATCAAGCAATCCCAGAAACCTGAGTTCTTTCATGCAGTTGTCTAGTCATGAATGATTCAACCGGAATTGCCAGTTCCAGAAGCTGCTTCTCACAGAGCATTATGACAGACAGGTCAACATCCCATGCGACCCTCTAACATTTCTGAACTCAGTAAGAGTGTGAGGATTACAGATACGTCTCTGTGTTTGACTCTCAGATCATTTACGAACCAGTGTCGTCATCTTACAATTCACTTAACTCTGCTAAGCCTCAGATTCCTTACCTATGAAGCAGGGATCACAGTATATGTTACCAACTTGTATTTAATATAATGGACACATGAAATGAGGTCACTCGAATCAAGCCCTTATCATCCCCATCCTGTGGTAGGTGCTCAGACAATGTGAGTGGTCCTTGCCATCCCCACACACAGTTTTCACCAAAACCTCAAAAGCAATGTTTTTAGGACTTGTTCAGTGTGTCACGTGGCTAAATCAACACATTAAAAACCTGCTTCTATGGTCTCTGGAAATCAGAGAATGATTTTTCAAACAAAATGAAAACCTTATAGTTGAAAAACTTATATATCTGGAGACAAACCTACAGTTGAACATTTACAGTTACTTAATCAGGTATATGATTTGATTTCATTGGGGAGGAACAATAATTGTTCGTCTTCCAGAAACTGGTGTCCTGGGAGGAATCTTAAGTCTAATAATGAAATCAGGATCGTTATCCACAAAATGGCACTGCTTGCCTGAGCTACTCCATAGGGCAACTTCAAGAATCAAAATAAACGGAAAAGAAAGGACACAAATAAATAAAAGTAAGTATGGTCATCCACGTATACTATCACACTCACTAATGCAATATAGTTACTCTTTAGTGTCAAAAAGGACTGAAGGCTAGTGGGGTGTGAGACACAGGGTCAGAATATCTTAGCCTCCAGCATCCGTATTTTCTGAATATTTAATTTTACCATGTGTTTCATTTTAGGATCGATTTTAGATGGCTATAACGAATTATGAAGACAAATTTTTAGAGGCAATTCAATCAATCTCACACCTATCAAAGAATGCCTGTTTTAAATCTTGTTCACACAGAACTGTGAGAGATCAGTTTCAAAATAAAAAGCCACTCTTTTCAGCGGCTGTGCAGCCTATGAATAAGAAATTCTTGTATGTTGTATTGTCACACAAATGACGGAGGGCATACCCTATACACAAATATGAACTATAAGCACTCTGTGGGCGATGCAGCTTTCCGTATCTATATTCAAGTGTATATTTCTGGCCTGCTATCCCTTCAGAGCACAGTAAATTCCAGTCAGTTGCTAAACACCTGCAAAGAGAGTTAGCATTAGACTAAGCTAAATTTAAATCTAGTTGATTTGAATTATGATGTAAGTCATCAGTCAAGAAGAACTGGTATCTTTTTAAAATTAAAAAATGCATATTTATTTTTGCTATAATGGTAATAAGCTTCATAAAACTCACAGATAACATACATAACTACTTAAAAATCATTTAAATATGGTATAAAAATCTTTTAAAATATTCTATTTTTTTAATATTACCATCCAGGTCTTACATATGCATACATATTTTATTTGCTCAAAGACAGACTCAATGCCTCAATAGATTTTTTTCACATTTTACAGCTACATTAGAACTCTAACACCATTCCTTTATATATCACAACTAAATGAAGCATCCATTTATATCACTGAAAGACTATCTTCTCTAAGGTAATCATGAACTTTCTTCACAGTACATTAAAATCTAATAATCAAATCAGGATCGTTATCCACAAAATGGCACTGCTTGCCTGAGCTACTCCATAGGGCAACTTCAAGAATCAAAATAAACGGAAAAGAAAGGACACAAATAAATAAAAGTAAGTATGGTCATCCACGTATACTATCACACTCACTAATGCAATATAGTTACTCTTTAGTGTCAAAAGGACTGAAGGCTAGTGGGGTGTGAGACACAGGGTCAGAATATCTTAGCCTCCAGCATCCGTATTTTCTGAATATTTAATTTTACCATGTGTTTCATTTTAGGATCGATTTTAGATGGCTATAACGAATTATGAAGACAAATTTTTAGAGGCAATTCAATCAATCTCACACCTATCAAAGAATGCCTGTTTTAAATCTTGTTCACACAGAACTGTGAGAGATCAGTTTCAAAATAAAAGCCACTCTTTTCAGCGGCTGTGCAGCCTATGAATAAGAAATTCTTGTATGTTGTATTGTCACACAAATGACGGAGGGCATACCCTATACACAAATATGAACTATAAGCACTCTGTGGGCGATGCAGCTTTCCGTATCTATATTCAAGTGTATATTTCTGGCCTGCTATCCCTTCAGAGCACAGTAAATTCCAGTCAGTTGCTAAACACCTGCAAAGAGAGTTAGCATTAGACTAAGCTAAATTTAAATCTAGTTGATTTGAATTATGATGTAAGTCATCAGTCAAGAAGAACTGGTATCTTTTTAAAATTAAAAAATGCATATTTATTTTTGCTATAATGGTAATAAGCTTCATAAAACTCACAGATAACATACATAACTACTTAAAAATCATTTAAATATGGTATAAAAATCTTTTAAAATATTCTATTTTTTTAATATTACCATCCAGGTCTTACATATGCATACATATTTTATTTGCTCAAAGACAGACTCAATGCCTCAATAGATTTTTTTCACATTTTACAGCTACATTAGAACTCTAACACCATTCCTTTATATATCACAACTAAATGAAGCATCCATTTATATCACTGAAAGACTATCTTCTCTAAGGTAATCATGAACTTTCTTCACAGTACATTAAAATCTAATAATCACAGGGAATTCTCCAGCAGCCCAGTGGTTAGGACTCAGCTTCTATTGCAGAGGGGTATGGATTCACTCCCTGGTCAGGGTACTATGCCACACAGCATGGACCCCCCACCAAAAAAATGAATTAAAAAAATCTAATTATCATAATCAAGACAACTTAAATGGTTTTAACTTTTTTTAAAGGGCATTTCTATAAAATAGACAATCAATGAGAACCTACTTGTATAGAACAGGAAACACTATTCAGTACTCTGTAATAATCTACTCATGAATCTGAAAAAGAATAGATATATGTATAACTGAATCACTCTGCTATACACCTGAAACATAACATTATAAATCAACTATGCTTCAGTTTAAAACTTAAAAAGTAATAAGGATATTTCTTTCAACCAGAAATCATTTAAAGATAAACAGCCTTTGTTCTTTTTAAGTACCTTTATTCAACACTTATCAAGAATGAGGACTCAAATGACAAACTATAGAAAAGTTCTATGTATACAAAATACCAAATAGTATATAAAAAGCACATCTATCAAGCAGCTGCTTTAACTAACAATTTTAAGTGCCTTTTTAGTAGTAAGTCTGAAGCACTTTGATACCTTATGTGACTTCTTGTATTCTTCTGTCCTAATGCGATGGAGTGGGGGGAATTTGTTTTGGGTAGGTTTGGTATTGTTTGTTCTTCAGCCTTCTTACATTCAGGAACTCTGGTAACTATTTTATTTTATTTTATTTGCCATTTCTCTTGGTCTTTCATTTACTTCCATCCATCTTTGTTCTCTGGCCTGTGTGGGCCTCCCATCGCAGTGGCCTCTCTCACCTCAGAGCACCGGCCCTGGGCGGATGCGCTCCAGAGCTCTGGCTCAGTAGTTGGACACATCAGTCCAGCCGCTCCGCGGCATGTGGGATCTTCCCAGGCCAGGGATCGAACCAGCGCCCTTTGCAATGCAAAGCGGTGTCCTTACCCACTGGATCACTGGGGAAGCCCTCTGGTAACTCTTTAAACTCAAACATTATGTATCAACAAAACCTCTACTCCCGTTTTTTGCCACATAATTTTACTCTGAATACAAATGGTATAATTTGGTAAAATATTTAACTTCTGACACACTATAAGCGATATAAACGTCTCTCAAAAGCAGAGTAGTTTTTAAAACAGTTTTTAAAAACCCAGTCTTTAAAATCACAAGTAACTGTAAATACTCCTTTGAAATCTAATCATTGACCTCAAAATTTAAGTGAAGATTAATTAACTAATGCTAGCAAAAAGACTTTAAGGGGTTCTAGAATAACTCAGTCCCCCAAGGATATGCAAAATGGTGAAATTAGTCTTTTTTTTTTTAAGTTTCACAGATAAGCAAAGTTAGCTCAAGGACACAGGAGTTTATGGCAAAAAAAGGGTCCAAATCTCAGAAGAGTTTCCTAATCTCAGACCCTTGTGTGTATGCAACATGCACCCTGGTTCCATTTCTGCAGAGCCCAGGATTCTGGGCAGAAAGGGACTCCAGGAGTGGGTATGGCAGTGAACTCTGCCCACACAGGCTCTGAAGGAGGACAACCGTTCCAACTTCTGTGGCTGTTACCTCTTCCTCACATAAAACCTTCTTGTTTTCTAGTGCCCTTGTACAGAGTAGAGCTTTAACTAACAATTTTAAGTGCCTTTTTAGTAGTAAGTCTGAAGCACTTTGATACCTTATGTGACTTCTTGTATTCTTCTGTCCTAATGCGATGGAGTGGGGGGAATTTGTTTTGGGTAGGTTTGGTATTGTTTGTTCTTCAGCCTTCTTACATTCAGGAACTCTGGTAACTATTTTATTTTATTTTATTTGCCATTTCTCTTGGTCTTTCATTTACTTCCATCCATCTTTGTTCTCTGGCCTGTGTGGGCCTCCCATCGCAGTGGCCTCTCTCACCTCAGAGCACCGGCCCTGGGCGGATGCGCTCCAGAGCTCTGGCTCAGTAGTTGGACACATCAGTCCAGCCGCTCCGCGGCATGTGGGATCTTCCCAGGCCAGGGATCGAACCAGCGCCCTTTGCAATGCAAAGCGGTGTCCTTACCCACTGGATCACTGGGGAAGCCCTCTGGTAACTCTTTAAACTCAAACATTATGTATCAACAAAACCTCTACTCCCGTTTTTTGCCACATAATTTTACTCTGAATACAAATGGTATAATTTGGTAAAATATTTAACTTCTGACACACTATAAGCGATATAAACGTCTCTCAAAAGCAGAGTAGTTTTTAAAACAGTTTTTAAAAACCCAGTCTTTAAAATCACAAGTAACTGTAAATACTCCTTTGAAATCTAATCATTGACCTCAAAATTTAAGTGAAGATTAATTAACTAATGCTAGCAAAAAGACTTTAAGGGGTTCTAGAATAACTCAGTCCCCCAAGGATATGCAAAATGGTGAAATTAGTCTTTTTTTTTTTAAGTTTCACAGATAAGCAAAGTTAGCTCAAGGACACAGGAGTTTATGGCAAAAAAAGGGTCCAAATCTCAGAAGAGTTTCCTAATCTCAGACCCTTGTGTGTATGCAACATGCACCCTGGTTCCATTTCTGCAGAGCCCAGGATTCTGGGCAGAAAGGGGACTCCAGGAGTGGGTATGGCAGTGAACTCTGCCCACACAGGCTCTGAAGGAGGACAACCGTTCCAACTTCTGTGGCTGTTACCTCTTCCTCACATAAAACCTTCTTGTTTTCTAGTGCCCTTGTACAGAGTAGAGTCATACCACGAGGTGCGGGATCAGCACATTCTATGACTGCACAGGAACAGTGCCATCTCATAGCTCTAGGCAGCCAGTCCCAGCCACGGCACAATTTAAGACAGGCCGCCCACATTCTGAAGGGTTCCTCCCCAGCGCCTCTTCCTTTCTTTCAGAATGCTCCCAACAGTATGGACCCAATTCACGCACTGACGTGTGAGTACCAAAGGACAAAATACTACTTGGAGACCCCCACTCCCCCGAGTTGTATCTCTTCCCATGGAGAGCAGGTAGTCCTTCTCCACCTATCATTCACCACGTGCCTGGTTTGAGGAACCAACACGTTCTCGTTCACATGAGTTAGAAAGTCTAATATTTTGTCA
Source organism: Tragulus kanchil (assembly GCA_022376925.1). Taxonomy (NCBI): domain Eukaryota; kingdom Metazoa; phylum Chordata; class Mammalia; order Artiodactyla; family Tragulidae; genus Tragulus; species Tragulus kanchil. Next base: position 57,313,826 of record JAIOJX010000029.1, on the reverse strand, counting down.
AACAGAAATGAAAAATAAACCTAATCTAAGCTGTCATAGAATGGTGAGATGCCTCTGGCAGTTCTATCAAAGTATGGAGACACGTCGGGACTCTTTGAAGAAATGAAACAGCAGTTTATCAAGTATGATTTATAAGCAACACTGATGTAGCTGGTAGATAACACCGCTGTCTAATCATTAGTAGTCAGACAACAGCCATGTGAACACATCAATTATGGGCCCCTGCCAAAAGCCCTTGAGATCTTGGAGATTAACAGCCAATCCTCTGTTTTACAAGCTCACATCAAAAAGAATATTAATAAGAGGAGGGGCAATGTGAAAACTTGTCAGAGTAATTCAGCCACTAAAAAAAGGCATTTTTCCCCTTCTCCTCTCTGCTGAATTGGCCCAAGGAAGTAGCTGGCATCGGCTACAAAGTGCAATGCTGCCAATTTCCTGGGAAATGTTTTTCACTAACATATGGGAACTTGCAAGGGTCTGCAAAACTGCTATTTGGTAAGAAAGACAGGAAAGCCTTCTTCATGTCCCTTTTTTTAAATGCTGGAATAAAACAAACAGGGTCATTATGGAATTGGTGAACTCTTTTTAAATTAATACGCATGAAGAAGGATCCACTGACTTCAACTCTACCCAATCAGAAATTTTCTAAAACCTCACATTATTCCTCTACTTCCACCAGTCAACAAAATTTAATCAACTAAGAGAAACGACCATTAACTACTCTGCATATTAATGAGTTTCTTCAAACCAACACGGTTTTTTCCAAAGTAGGACAAAAATCAAAAAATGTGTGGTTTCTTACTTTAAGTACTTAAATTCCTTCTTTCCAACTATCTCAAGAAGAGATATATAAACCCCACTGATATTTCCTCAGTTAGAATTAAGCGAGCTCTCACAACCCACACACAGAAAGCATGTGCAAAAATATATGCCATGGGCACGGCCTATTTCTCACTTATATTGTTTTTAACACACGCACCAGTTAGGACTGCTATTTTCTTGTAAATGATCAGGTTAAACCCAACAGCTAGCAACTAAGGGTTTAGTGGGGTTCCAGCCCATAAGCCACACTAGAGAATCCTTGGGCTGGGTCTACCCTGCCGTTGAGAGGTGTTTACCTCTGTATTTGTAAAACACTCTATATTTACAGAGAGTTTTCCTAGTACTTCATTTGCTGCTCGTCATTTCAAAATCAGCATGGGATGACAGGAAAAATCATTAGGGGAGAAAAAACCAGCTTGGAGTTCCTATCACTTCTTAGCAGTCAAGCTGTTTGTCCCCTACTGAATTCAAGGGCTTGCTGACAAGCAACTGTTAAATCAAAGCTTCTTTACCTGGGGTTCAAAGACTTGGTGGAGTCGGGGAAACTCTGTAATTACAGAAGCAAAGGTTTGTGCTTGCACAAAAGTACACTTTCTCCTCCTTTTCTTTCTCCTGGGGAGAGAGTCCATAGATGCTCAATAAAATCATGACCTAGAATATACTAAAGAAGCAAGAACCTAGCAGTAAAGTCCAGGACACAAGTCCTGCTTCTTTTTGATTATAGTGCATCCTCAATACGTGTTTGTTCAAGTAAAGGCACTGCACTAGTTCTAAACCTCTGTTTCTTCATATATAAAATCAAAACAGTAACGTGTTCTCTGATGACCTTCGAAGGATGTCAAAAAAACCTACAGGATATGGCTTTAGAAGTACTTAAACAAAACTGACAGTGTTAATGAATTAAACATTCTTTGGGAAGCCAGATGTTAGGTGTTGTACAAAGACTAGTAATTATTGATTGCATTTTCGATATTAGAAATAGCCTTCTGAGTAAACACTGTACCTGGGAAACTTACTGGAGCCCAGGAGGTAGGGTTGGTAGCAGGGTGTGGTGGCAGAGGAGCTCAGAAAAACCAAAAAAAGAAAAAAATTATGCCCTGGCTTTGTTGATGTTGTATTAAATACTTACTACAAAAGATGTTATAGTTTCAACTATGGGTATCATCATCAACAACTTTCTTTTAATGTGTAATTATGAGATTTATTTTCTCTACCAATTTTCCAGCCAAATCTAGTGTCAGAAACTAGAATCAGTAGTAACTTGGTAGAAACTCTAGAAGAGCCGCTCAACAGCAACTCTGTAAGAGAAAAGTCTTTCACAAGAAACACACAGAGTTTCAGTCTATAAAATGTATATTTGCAAATGTCTTTTTGAAAAAAATACTTTAATAACATGTTGAGTTTAATGGGCAACTTCAAGGTGAAAAATCAAACCACTGTTCTGCTTAACAACACTTGGGACTATGAATGACATATGATTATAGTCAATGATTATCCACCAAAGCTGTCAGAATGGGCTGTGCTCCAAGTTCTTAGACAAATTTCACCAAAGATAAAGGGGCAAATTCATACCTGTGTTCCTAAGATTATACTCCCAAGTCCTGAACTGGCTTTTTTTTTTCCTCCTTAGACTGTTAACTTGGTTTAAACAGTGTTCCCAAGGTCACGCCTAAGCTATAAGTTGTAATAGACACTTCTCTCTCACTTGAATAACGACTTTTTTCTTAGGAACAGTCTTCTATTTTAGCCCTGAGGGTTTTGTGGGTGACAAAGAAATCATCAGACAAAAATCTGCCAGCAAACAGGATGCCATTGCAATCTGTTATTCTGACACAAAATAACCCTTCTGAGTAAAGCATCTTTATCTTCATTCTTTAAAATTCAACAGACATGCTCTAGCAGACACAGGCAAGCAGGTGCAATACCGCCGATTATAGACAGATGATGGTGTTTTGTAGAATTAAAAATGCTGCATAAATACAAGATATACCTAAATCTAGATAATTCCCAGCAATGTTTTTGCCTATGATCTCTGCATGAAAGAGAAAAGATGTGGGCTCTCTGTGGAGCTGGCTCAAGGCCCTCCTCTTTCTGCAACCCTACTAAGAGAGAAGCCAGTTCAGTAGTTAACTGAGCATTTCCTAGAATCAGGCACAGAGCTAGGTGCTGGGTGGCATCCATGCTCTACAAGGTCTCAGGCTGACAGAGGAAACAGAAGAGATGCAAGTCAAATACATTTGTCTCCAATACAGCAACTAGGAGTGAGGGGGAGTAACACCTTTTTTGGAACTAAAAGGACACTCAGAAAAGATAGCCCTGGGAAAAACTATTAATGAGACACAGTAGTCCAAAAAGAATTGATGACTTTGAACTATGGTGTTGGAGAAGACTCTTGAGACTCCCTTGGACTGCACGGAAGTCAAACCAGTCAACCCTAAAGGAAATTATCCTTGAATATTCTTGGAAAGACTGATGCTGAAGCTGAAGCTCCAATACTTTGGCCACATGATGCGAAGAGACAATCCGTTGGAAAAGACCCTGATACTGGGAAAAGTAGAAGGCAAAAGGAGAAGGGGACAACCGAGGACAAGATGGTTGGATGGCATCACTGAGTCTATGGACATGAGTTTGAGCAAACTCAGGGAGATGGTGAAGGACAGGGAAGCCTGGCGTGATGGAGTCCATGGGGTCGCAAAGAGTCGGACACAACTGAATGACTGAACTGAGTCCAAGAACAAACTATGCCCAGGGTCACAAAAGAAGTCAGTGCCAAAGCATCAAGTGGGACCCAGTCTCTCAAACCCCAGCTCTTGATTGATCACAACCAAGGCAGGAATCAGAGTCTAGGGCCTGCCACGAGGAACAGTCCCCCTGAAGGCCACGTGGGGCCAGCATCAGCAGGACTCATCAGCTATGCTCTGCTGACTAAGAGGGCACCAGCTGCCCAGGAGAGATGACCTCCACAAATCAGTCCCATGGCAGTAGTACTCAAACTGCACACTTGAGACACTTTCCAAAGCCTATAAGACAGTCTATTCCTAAATGCTACTAAACCAAATGGTTAACTAAGCAAAACCGTGGCCATCTTTACTGTCTAAGCAGTTCACTGGGCAAGTATGCTTTTGCTCTAGGATTCTAAGAAACACCAGCAAGGGTATTTACCAGGCCCTAAATATTATGAGGGCTGGAGCTGCCGACCATGAGTCCTTCCTGCTCCACCTGCCAGCTGACCAAGTACAGTATTTAACCACCTGTAATGTAAAACACTTGATGAAGCCTTATTTAAAGCAATACTGTGGCAATTTTTCTATTAAAAGAAAACCTTAAAACAACAGGCAAACACAGGAAATTCTGATAACCATTCCTAACATCTGCCTTTGAGAGAGATAAGGGGAAAAAATAAAAAGACATCTTCAATCAAGCTGTCTAAATCTTTTCCTAAATATATACAAAGAAGTCCCTCTGTGTGGGTAGCGGATCACAGACAGGTTATTTGGGGAAAGGAATAAAATGAAGCGCTCTTCAGGTGATCAAATGTAAATCTCTGATTAAGAAACAATGCTGGGGCTTTCCTGGTGGTCCAATGGGTAAAGAGTCCGCCTTGAAAGAGGCACTGGTTCAATCCCTGGCACGGGAAAGATCCCACATGCCGTGGAGCGGCTGGACCAGTGTGTCCAACTGTGAGCCAGCGCTGGCGCAAAGAGTCGGACACAACTGAGATGACTGAAACTGGGAGGGGAAGGACAGGGAAGCCTGGCGTGATGGAGTCCATGGGGTCGCAAAGAGTCGGACACAACTGAATGACTGAACTGAGTCCAAGAACAAACTATGCCCAGGGTCACAAAAGAAGTCAGTGCCAAAGCATCAAGTGGGACCCAGTCTCTCAAACCCCAGCTCTTGATTGATCACAACCAAGGCAGGAATCAGAGTCTAGGGCCTGCCACGAGGAACAGTCCCCCTGAAGGCCACGTGGGGCCAGCATCAGCAGGACTCATCAGCTATGCTCTGCTGACTAAGAGGGCACCAGCTGCCCAGGAGAGATGACCTCCACAAATCAGTCCCATGGCAGTAGTACTCAAACTGCACACTTGAGACACTTTCCAAAGCCTATAAGACAGTCTATTCCTAAATGCTACTAAACCAAATGGTTAACTAAGCAAAACCGTGGCCATCTTTACTGTCTAAGCAGTTCACTGGGCAAGTATGCTTTTGCTCTAGGATTCTAAGAAACACCAGCAAGGGTATTTACCAGGCCCTAAATATTATGAGGGCTGGAGCTGCCGACCATGAGTCCTTCCTGCTCCACCTGCCAGCTGACCAAGTACAGTATTTAACCACCTGTAATGTAAAACACTTGATGAAGCCTTATTTAAAGCAATACTGTGGCAATTTTTCTATTAAAAGAAAACCTTAAAACAACAGGCAAACACAGGAAATTCTGATAACCATTCCTAACATCTGCCTTTGAGAGAGATAAGGGGAAAAAATAAAAAGACATCTTCAATCAAGCTGTCTAAATCTTTTCCTAAATATATACAAAGAAGTCCCTCTGTGTGGGTAGCGGATCACAGACAGGTTATTTGGGGAAAGGAATAAAATGAAGCGCTCTTCAGGTGATCAAATGTAAATCTCTGATTAAGAAACAATGCTGGGGGCTTTCCCTGGTGGTCCAATGGGTAAAGAGTCCGCCTTGAAAGAGGCACTGGTTCAATCCCTGGCCGAGAAAGATCCCACATGCCGTGGAGCGGCTGGACCAGTGTGTCCAACTGTGAGCCAGCGCTCTGGAGCTGCACTCAGAGCCACAGCTCTGCACCAAGAGAGGCCACTGCAATGGGAGGCCCACAAAGGCCAAAGAATAAAGATGGATGGAAATAAACAAATAAAAAACCTATAAAAGTGGCCAAAATTAAAAAGAAAAGAAACAATGCTTTGGGGATTTCCTTGGCAGTCCAGTGGTTAAGACTTCACCTTCAAAAAAAAAAGACTTTGCTTTCCAATGCAGGGGTAGCAGGTTCGATCCTTGGTCAGGAAACTAAGATCCTACATGCCTCTTGGCCAGAAACCAAAACATAAAACAGAAGCCATATTGTAAAAATTCAATAAAGACTTTAAAAAAAAAAAAAAAAAGGAAGCAATGCTTTTGATTCAAGGATTTAGGAATTTTAGATATTGGATCAAATATTATTTACACTGAAATGTAAACTCAAAGGACTTCCCTGGTCGCTCAGCTGGTAAAGAATCCACCTGGAATGCGGGAGGGTTCAATCCCTGGGTTGGGAAGATCCTCTAGAGGAGGAAATGGCAGCCCACTCCAATATTCTTGCCTGGAGAATCCTCATGGACAGAGGAGCCTAGCAGATTATAATCCATGGGGTCACAAAGAGTCAGACACGACTGAGTGACTAAGCACAGCACATCATAAACCCCAAAGCTAGTAAGATGAAAATCATGCTCACCTCTGAGTTGGAAACTATAAATGTTGCCAACTATCATCAAAACAGTACAAGAAAAAAAAAATCTTTAATAATCCTGGAGAAATCTTTTTCTACATGAGTACAAAACTCAGAGTCCATAAAAGGAAATGAATTATACACTATTATTAACTACACTATTTAAGATATTTACATAGAAAAAAAAATAAAACAACATCATAAATAGAATCAAAAGACAACTGAAGAAATGAGGGGGCTTCCCTGGTGGTCCAGTGGGTAAGGACACCGTCTTGCAGTGCAAGGGGCACCGGTTCGATCCCTGGCCTGGGAAGATCCCACGTGCCGCAGAGCGACTGGACCCATGTGTCCAATTACCGAGCCAGAGCTCTGGAGCGCATGCGCCCAGAGCCGGTGCTCTGCGACAACAGAGGCCACTGCAATAGGAGGTCCACATGGGCCAAAGAACAAAGATAGATGAAAATAGAGAGATAAAAGACCAACAGAAGTTGCCCCCTCGCCCCCCCCCCCCCCCCCCCACCCCAAATAAATAAATAAATAAATGTTTAAAAGAAATGAGGGAAAAAATTATAAGCACACAAAAAAAATTCTAAAACACAAAAAAGTGTATTTAACTGATACACATTGAAATGCTTGAAAATTAATCAGAGATTATAAACTGGTAGCATGTAGGAGATACAATGGCACGTAAACATGAAAAGGGCAAATGTTAGAAAGGGCTGTCCCTCTGATTATCAGAGATTACAAGCCAAAGAACTAGAATTCAGGGCACTAAACTGTAAAAATACATGCATTTCATGTTCCATTATTGGTTGGAATGCATCATGTTCCATTACTGGTTGGAATGCAACCAATGAAATCAAGCTGGAGGACAATTTTGAAATGCATTCAAAATAAGATTCACCAGAGCCTTCTGGAACTGAAAAAGACTAGAAAACACCAATGCTATTAGCAGAGGATCAGTTAAATAAATTATGGAATCAAAGAAGTAAGGGAACATATGATATCTAAGACACACAGTGAAGTGAAGAGTAAAGTGCAGATCTGTTTCTTTAACATGCTCTGATCTTATAAGGAGACAAGATATATAAATATACATGCTTGAACATATGGAGGCTATTTCAAGAAAGACATACAAAACTGTTCAAAGTAGTTGACTCTGGGGAGTAGGTCTAAGGGGAAGATAACCTGAGAAATCTTTTGGCAAAACAACTATCATCAAAACAGTACAAGAAAAAAATCTTTAATAATCCTGGAGAAATCTTTTTCTACATGAGTACAAAACTCAGAGTCCATAAAAGGAAATGAATTATACACTATTATTAACTACACTATTTAAGATATTTACATAGAAAAAAAAATAAAACAACATCATAAATAGAATCAAAAGACAACTGAAGAAATGAGGGGGCTTCCCTGGTGGTCCAGTGGGTAAGGACACCGTCTTGCAGTGCAAGGGGCACCGGTTCGATCCCTGGCCTGGGAAGATCCCACGTGCCGCAGAGCGACTGGACCCATGTGTCCAATTACCGAGCCAGAGCTCTGGAGCGCATGCGCCCAGAGCCGGTGCTCTGCGACAACAGAGGCCACTGCAATAGGAGGTCCACATGGGCCAAAGAACAAAGATAGATGAAAATAGAGAGATAAAAGACCAACAGAAGTTGCCCCCTCGCCCCCTCCCTCCCCACCCCACCCCAAATAAATAAATAAATAAATGTTTAAAAGAAATGAGGGAAAAAATTATAAGCACACAAAAAAAATTCTAAAACACAAAAAAGTGTATTTAACTGATACACATTGAAATGCTTGAAAATTAATCAGAGATTATAAACTGGTAGCATGTAGGAGATACAATGGCACGTAAACATGAAAAGGGCAAATGTTAGAAAGGGCTGTCCCTCTGATTATCAGAGATTACAAGCCAAAGAACTAGAATTCAGGGCACTAAACTGTAAAAATACATGCATTTCATGTTCCATTATTGGTTGGAATGCATCATGTTCCATTACTGGTTGGAATGCAACCAATGAAATCAAGCTGGAGGACAATTTTGAAATGCATTCAAAATAAGATTCACCAGAGCCTTCTGGAACTGAAAAAGACTAGAAAACACCAATGCTATTAGCAGAGGATCAGTTAAATAAATTATGGAATCAAAGAAGTAAGGGAACATATGATATCTAAGACACACAGTGAAGTGAAGAGTAAAGTGCAGATCTGTTTCTTTAACATGCTCTGATCTTATAAGGAGACAAGATATATAAATATACATGCTTGAACATATGGAGGCTATTTCAAGAAAGACATACAAAACTGTTCAAAGTAGTTGACTCTGGGGAGTAGGTCTAAGGGGGAAGTAAAACCTACTTTCCATTATATAACATTTGCATAAAGTGTATTAATTTATATTCTACTTTTCAAATTTTAAGTCAAATTAAAAGTATTTTAGTAAATACAACTAGTTTCTCAGGGCCCTAGATAAGTCTCTGGAGTTGGACAGCTGAACCCCCAGGGAGTATACAACAACTTCAACAGGATGCAAGGGAAAACAATCAGAGTTTCTACTTACACTATGACTTCATCATTTTAAATTTCTACTGTAATTTGAGTAACGATAAACTACTTAATACAATAGTGTATGTGAATGTGTGTGTGAGAGAGTGTGTGCATATATATACACACACTAGCTGGAGACATCCAGTAAATATCCCTTCTTTTTAATTTGTTCTGAGGAAGGTACTATTTTGTCCACTCTCCGGGAAAAAAACGTCTTATTTACGACCTTGCATCTGAAGTCAGTTGATAAAATCACACAAGATACCCCGCCCCCTCTCTTCTTCCTTAACCACTCAGAAACAAGAATGAAATCTAACAAACCTGAGAAACAGAGAAGGAAGTTAAGCGTAGGGTGGGTCCCCAGACATTGAGATTCTTTAGTAGCCTAAGTCACAGCCTAGCCCGCCCCCTGCTCAGGCCCCCAGTCCCTCCCCATCTCTGAGTCCTACCTGATACTTCATGGCTTCCTGGAGCCTGACCTGACCCTCCCATGTGAATTTTACCTCCTTGCTCTCTTGCATTTCCCTCACTCAGCTCCAGCAACGTTGGTGTCTCCTGGAACACAGGGTACACACTCCATCCTCCAGGGCTTGCACATAAGCCTGCCCTCTGGGTCTACAGAGTTCTCTCCCCAGGAGTCCAACAGCTCCTCCTCACTGGTTACCAAGTCCCTACTCAAATGCAAACGAGTACTGACTCGCCTTTCCCACATGCCTCTACCATCTCCAGCTTGATTTTTCACTCACAGCTCTTAACACCAAGCAAAATATCTTTATTTGTCCCAATTAAACTAGAATATTACGAGAGCACAAACGTTGTTGCCGACTGTATCTCCAGGACTCAGGCTGTGGGTGGCATTTACTGTGTGTTCAAAAAACCACGTGCTATGTGAAGGAATGAAGAAAGGAATGAATGAATGGACACCCCCACCTTTCTGAGTATTTCTACTGTCAGAACACAAAACAATCCAAGCTCTCCAAACTGTACGGGGAGACAGGGAATGACAATAATACTTAATGGCGATGACAGTATCTGTATAAAAAGGAATCCTTTAACAGAGCCAAAACATTCCGCACACATGACAAAAAATGAAAACCTGCTCTCATTTTTCCACCACGAAACCTACCAACCACCCTCTCTCTGACAGCTATTCTCATTTGCTGGCTTTCTTCCTACTATGAAAAACCTGGTCCAGCCCCAAAGGCCCACAGCTGCACCCATGCACCCAATCACCCTCATCCCCCTGCCCCTCCAGGGCCATGTGAATGTGTGTGGAGAGTGTGTGCATATATATACACACACTTTTTCCCTTCTTTAATTTGTTCTGAGGAAGGTACTATTTTGTCCACTCTCCGGGAAAAACGTCTTATTTACGACCTAGCAACTGAAGTCAGTTGATAAAATCACACAAGATACCCCGCCCCCTCTCTTCTTCCTTAACCACTCAGAAACAAGAATGAAATCTAACAAACCTGAGAAACAGAGAAGGAAGTTAAGCGTAGGGTGGGTCCCCAGACATTGAGATTCTTTAGTAGCCTAAGTCACAGCCTAGCCCGCCCCCTGCTCAGGCCCCCAGTCCCTCCCCATCTCTGAGTCCTACCTGATACTTCATGGCTTCCTGGAGCCTGACCTGACCCTCCCATGTGAATTTTACCTCCTTGCTCTCTTGCATTTCCCTCACTCAGCTCCAGCAACGTTGGTGTCTCCTGGAACACAGGGTACACACTCCATCCTCCAGGGCTTGCACATAAGCCTGCCCTCTGGGTCTACAGAGTTCTCTCCCCAGGAGTCCAACAGCTCCTCCTCACTGGTTACCAAGTCCCTACTCAAATGCAAACGAGTACTGACTCGCCTTTCCCACATGCCTCTACCATCTCCAGCTTGATTTTTCACTCACAGCTCTTAACACCAAGCAAAATATCTTTATTTGTCCCAATTAAACTAGAATATTACGAGAGCACAAACGTTGTTGCCGACTGTATCTCCAGGACTCAGGCTGTGGGTGGCATTTACTGTGTGTTCAAAAAACCACGTGCTATGTGAAGGAATGAAGAAAGGAATGAATGAATGGACACCCCCACCTTTCTGAGTATTTCTACTGTCAGAACACAAAACAATCCAAGCTCTCCAAACTGTACGGGGAGACAGGGAATGACAATAATACTTAATGGCGATGACAGTATCTGTATAAAAAGGAATCCTTTAACAGAGCCAAAACATTCCGCACACATGACAAAAAATGAAAACCTGCTCTCATTTTTCCACCACGAAACCTACCAACCACCCTCTCTCTGACAGCTATTCTCATTTGCTGGCTTTCTTCCTACTATGAAAAACCTGGTCCAGCCCCAAAGGCCCACAGCTGCACCCATGCACCCAATCACCCTCACCTCAACCCCATGCCCACTCCAGGGCACCTTATTCCCTCTTTGTATCAGCCCCATCAGCTTTTCTCCCTCTCAGTTCCATCACCACACAAACAGATGTTCATCGTCAAAAATCGAAAGACACATTCCCGGATCTCAGACGCACCTTTCATAAAAGCTAAACTCATCAGCTTCTGATTTCCTCTCCTCAAATCCAAGGACTCCTGACTGTTACTCTTACTCATCCCCACCCTTCACCCAAGACCATTTGTCTTAAGATGGATCACCAAGGGGCTTCCCTGGTGGTCCAGTGGGTAAGGACACCACCTTGCAGTGCAAGGGGCGCCGGTTTGATCCCTGGCCTGGGAGGATCCCACATGCCGCAGAGCGGCTGGACTGATGTGTCCAATTATCGAGCCGGAGCTCTGGAGCGCATGCGCCCAGAACCAGTGCTCTGCGACAACAGAGGCCACTGCGATGGGAGGCCCACAGGGGCCAAAGAAAAAAGATGGATGAAAATGGACAAATGAAAGACCAATAGAAGTGGCCCACCTGCTCCCCTCCCTCCTCACCCCCACCAAAATAAATAAATAAATAAATCTTTAAAAAAAAAAAAAAAAAAGATGGATCACCAATAACTATCATTCCAGGGCCAATTCTGAGTCTCATCTTAACCTGACTTCCTGGCATCATTTAACATATCTTCTTGTAGCATGATCACACTCTCGCTAAAATCTCTTCACTTGCTTTTCAGAAACACAAGACGGGCTTGGTCTTCTCCTTCCCCAATGAATGTGGTGCTGGCTCACCCCAGTGCTCTGTGGTTCAGCACTGGGCCCGCATCTTCTCCAACTATGTAAAGAAACAGATCTGCACCTTCTCCTATGCTTTCCAGGTGAACTCTTCTGGTCCCACGACTCTTGCCCACCTGTAATTCCACTGCTTCCAGTCAATGCCTCTAGCACTGGCCATCCAATTTGCGCATCATCCCTTGGCAGCCATGAGGTATGTCAAAAGTCCCAACTCCTGACAGCACGGACCCCAAAATCCTAGATGCTACTCTTAATTCGCATCCTCTCACCATTCCATAACAGTCCTGTTCATTACCTCGGACAATGTGAATATTTATCACACCTCCACAAAGAAGTCTATCCTCTCTTGCTAGACGAATGAAAAAGTCTTGTTAATTCATTTCCGTATTTCTCTCTACAGTCACTTCTCCACATAGCAGTCAAGATCAAGTTTTTAAAAAACAAACTAAATTATATCACTCCCTTTTCAAAACTGTGTAACACAGTCTCATCACATTCAAACAGAAATCCAAACTCTTTTGCCATGGTCTACAAGGCCCTCCGTGATCCGATCTGTACCTAACTCTCAATCCAATATGACATGATCTGCTCAGAACACTGTCCATGTATATTATCTGGGTGGGTTTAACAGCATGTACAGTCAATCAGGAAACTACGAAGCACGTTCCATGACGAGAACAGGCTTTCATATCCCCTGAGTCAGCCCAATTCTTTTTCTCTCTTCTCAGGTTCACACCTGACACAGCTCCCTAACCTGCAACCAGACTTCAAAACCATACCTACATCAGACCCTGTTTCACACTTCTCTTACACCCAATTCCTCAAGTCAAGATTTTAAAAAAATGTCAACAGGTTTTTAACAAGTAGAGAAATCTTCTACTCAATTTTTTTTTCAATGAATCTCTTCTCCACTGTGTCATAAGATATGCCAGGGTTTTCAACAGAAGAAATACACGTGGGCTTTGTCACCCCTAAAACCATCTTCTTAAGTCAAGGCTTCAGAGGAAATTAAAGATGTCCCTATTGCATAGGTCTTTCCTGATGGCTCAAATGGAAAAGAATTCACCTGCAATGCAGGAGACCCGGGTTTGATCCCTGGGTCAGGGACAATCCCCTGGAGAAGAGTTGGACTTCACTGAGTGACTTTCACTTCTTTCTTTTCTATGTTATATATGTGTACATTTATTAACACAAATGGAAAATAGAAATGTATGACATTTATACTACTATCAAGTCTGACTCACCCCATAACTTACTGGCAGGATCAATCCTTAGGATTTCATTTGCCTATCATGTCCCAACTTGAAGCTCATTCCTTACATTAGTTAGCAAAGTCCCCTTACAATATCCACTATGAAATAAGGAAGGGGTGGAAACAAGCCACGTCCAGACACTGCTTCAAACTCATCACTTACACCTTGTTGTCAGCTTCAAATGTTAAGAAACATCTATAGAAGAGGTTGTCTCCAAATCTACAAAAAAATCAGTTTTGAAATCCCCCCACCCTCTCCTCCTACCAAAAGGTCCCCTTGTTCGAGCTCCATTCTTGGGCCTTTAAAAGTTTTCTCAGAGAAATGACTGTCTTAAAATCACCTTAATCACTTATTCAGTAGATTGCTGCTATGAGGCAAAGCTCCTGATAAATGGAGGAAGATTATCTTAACAGATCGGGAGATACCAGAGGGTAAAACAAAGATATTTTTAAAAGGAACCGTAGACAAGAGGAGCAAACCAAAGACCATCTCTGCCTTGGGGTAGCTGGCCTTCTGTTTATCTTGCTCTCCCATGCTACCAATAATAGTCTCAAAGACCTACACTTACATCTCCTCCGGAAGTGCCTCCTCTTGGCCTATATTACACAGGTTTTCCATCATCTGAAAAATCACTAGCCCATAGAGCTGCCCTTCTTTTTATCTTCCTTACGGTAAAAAACAACCTCAAGCTCATTCTTCGTGCATTTTAAATGTTGAGGGCTCAATAAATATTAACACCTCATAAGATGCCAGGGTAGAGAAATCTTCTACTCAATTTTTCAATGAATCTCTTCTCCACTGTGTCATAAGATATGCCAGGGTTTTCAACAGAAGAAATACACGTGGGCTTTGTCACCCCTAAAACCATCTTCTTAAGTCAAGGCTTCAGAGGAAATTAAAGATGTCCCTATTGCATAGGTCTTTCCTGATGGCTCAAATGGAAAAGAATTCACCTGCAATGCAGGAGACCCGGGTTTGATCCCTGGGTCAGGGACAATCCCCTGGAGAAGAGTTGGACTTCACTGAGTGACTTTCACTTCTTTCTTTTCTATGTTATATATGTGTACATTTATTAACACAAATGGAAAATAGAAATGTATGACATTTATACTACTATCAAGTCTGACTCACCCCATAACTTACTGGCAGGATCAATCCTTAGGATTTCATTTGCCTATCATGTCCCAACTTGAAGCTCATTCCTTACATTAGTTAGCAAAGTCCCTTACAATATCCACTATGAAATAAGGAAGGGGGTGGGGGAAACAAGCCACGTCAGACACTGCTTCAAACTCATCACTTACACCTTGTTGTCAGCTTCAAATGTTAAGAAACATCTATAGAAGAGGTTGTCTCCAAATCTACAAAAAAATCAGTTTTGAAATCCCCCCACCCTCTCCTCCTACCAAAAGGTCCCCTTGTTCGAGCTCCATTCTTGGGCCTTTAAAAGTTTTCTCAGAGAAATGACTGTCTTAAAATCACCTTAATCACTTATTCAGTAGATTGCTGCTATGAGGCAAAGCTCCTGATAAATGGAGGAAGATTATCTTAACAGATCGGGAGATACCAGAGGGTAAAACAAAGATATTTTTAAAAGGAACCGTAGACAAGAGGAGCAAACCAAAGACCATCTCTGCCTTGGGGTAGCTGGCCTTCTGTTTATCTTGCTCTCCCATGCTACCAATAATAGTCTCAAAGACCTACACTTACATCTCCTCCGGAAGTGCCTCCTCTTGGCCTATATTACACAGGTTTTCCATCATCTGAAAAATCACTAGCCCATAGAGCTGCCCTTCTTTTTATCTTCCTTACGGTAAAAAACAACCTCAAGCTCATTCTTCGTGCATTTTTAAATGTTGAGGGCTCAATAAATATTAAATCACCAGATACTTGTAAATGTGACACAATTTAACTCATGTCTCTACATTTTCTGAATATATGAAATCTGTTTATACACACACATATGCATGTATGCATATTTGGGTATGTTTCCACTTCCTTGCCTAGTATATCACTTTTCCGTCCATTCTACTTGAACCAAGCAGATCTTATCAATACCCCCATTGTCTAACCTTCTCCTGACCCATGATACTTTCCTCTTCTTCCCACTATCTCTCCTTACAATCCCAAGCAATACAAATCAAGTCCACCTAGAGATGCATGATCGTGCATACTAAGTTGCTTCAGTTGTGTCTGACTCTTCTTTGACCGTAGGGGCTGCAGCCCGCCAGGCTCCTCTGTCCATGGGATTCTCTAGGCAAGAACACTGGAATGCGGTGCTATGCCCTCCTTCAGAGGATGGTCCCAACCCCGAGATCAAACCTGCATCTCCCGCAGCTCATGCAACACACACATATTCTTTACCATCTGAGCCACCTGGGAAGCCCACTCTAAAGCCCTGCTATCCTACAAACTTCAAAGCTAATCTATTGGACCAAGATTTTAGCTCAGTGATGTCCCAACTACAACAAGAGAAGGGGACAACTTCTATTCTTTAAGCACTGATCTGTACAGGAAGCTGCCAGAAGAAGATCTTGACCAATTTTAAAAGCATCTGCTCAGATGACTGTACTCCTGTTGAAACAAGAACTATTTAGAAACTCCTGATAAATGGAGGAAGATTATCTTAACAGATCGGGAGATACCAGAGGGTAAAACAAAGATATTTTTAAAAGGAACCGTAGACAAGAGGAGCAAACCAAAGACCATCTCTGCCTTGGGGTAGCTGGCCTTCTGTTTATCTTGCTCTCCCATGCTACCAATAATAGTCTCAAAGACCTACACTTACATCTCCTCCGGAAGTGCCTCCTCTTGGCCTATATTACACAGGTTTTCCATCATCTGAAAAATCACTAGCCCATAGAGCTGCCCTTCTTTTTATCTTCCTTACGGCAAGAAACAACCTCAAGCCCATTCTTCGTGCCTCTTTAAATGTTGAGGGCTCAATAAATATTAAATCACCAGATACTTGTAAATGTGACACAATTTAACTCATGTCTCTACATTTTCTGAATATATGAAATCTGTTTATACACACACATATGCATGTATGCATATTTGGGTATGTTTCCACTTCCTTGCCTAGTATATCACTTTTCCGTCCATTCTACTTGAACCAAGCAGATCTTATCAATACCCCCATTGTCTAACCTTCTCCTGACCCATGATACTTTCCTCTTCTTCCCACTATCTCTCCTTACAATCCCAAGCAATACAAATCAAGTCCACCTAGAGATGCATGATCGTGCATACTAAGTTGCTTCAGTTGTGTCTGACTCTTCTTTGACCGTAGGGGCTGCAGCCCGCCAGGCTCCTCTGTCCATGGGATTCTCTAGGCAAGAACACTGGAATGCGGTGCTATGCCCTCCTTCAGAGGATGGTCCCAACCCCGAGATCAAACCTGCATCTCCCGCAGCTCATGCAACACACACATATTCTTTACCATCTGAGCCACCTGGGAAGCCCACTCTAAAGCCCTGCTATCCTACAAACTTCAAAGCTAATCTATTGGACCAAGATTTTAGCTCAGTGATGTCCCAACTACAACAAGAGAAGGGGACAACTTCTATTCTTTAAGCACTGATCTGTACAGGAAGCTGCCAGAAGAAGATCTTGACCAATTTTAAAAGCATCTGCTCAGATGACTGTACTCCTGTTGAAACAAGAACTATTTAGAATAAATGATGCTGAAAAAGAGGCTGGTCCTTCCGTAGCACTAATCAGTACCTAACTGCCCCTTTCTGCAAGTTTTTTCCCTCTTTGAGCTTCCTAGATTCAGCATCAGAAAAATGGGCTGGCCCAGGCCTTAGAGAGCACCCCAGTGAGGAAGCACCTGCCAAGGCCCAGGCAAGAGTGGTATTTCCAGAATGCTTGATGAGGTCATTGTCAACACTCTCTAACCAAGAATAGAGGGTGACAGGAAAGTGGTATCTTCTTAACACACTTGAGAGGAAACCTATTTTGAGCCCAGGAAAGGCCAAATACACATATAGTAGGTAACACCAGAAAGCTAACATACTAAATCATTAAACATTAAAAATCACTCTTCTTCTTGATCCCAGCTGTTCTTGCTGACTGGTATAATAATTCCTTCAAGTTTTCCCTTGACTGTAATATACAGAAATATATATGTGTGTACATGTGTGTGTGTTTATAAATGTGTAATATACAAATAGGCTATATTTAGTGACTTACTTCTCCTTCTCTTTTGTAGTTTAGTTGTTGTCTCCCGCACTTCCCCAAAGGGTACTTTGAAATCTCTCCAGTTTTTACAATTAAACCTAACCATCTGGACAAAAATCTTCACATTCACTAAATTAGTCACAGATTTTGTGGGTAAGCTGAGAAAGTAAATGCTATGCTCAGTGCTAGGATTTAAACCACATCTACCACAGCAAAACACTCTCTCTCCAATAATCTCTCCAATTATGCACACACATTCAGGCTCAGATAACATGGAGGCAAAGAGAACTCACTACACAGAATATTTGTACGGTAAGCATTACCCTTTAGATACCTGAGTTTTACAAATGAGCCAAAATGAAATTCTTCAAAAACCCTGCAGAATTTATTTTACAGACAAAAGATAAAGAGGTATATTCTTCCTCCACCATTAAACATCCTGCTACTACTTGCGTGTGCGGAACAAGTTGCTCACCAAATTCACAGGCGATTTGAACAGACCTGTATGTATGTGTTGAACACCAGTAAAAATGTGATTTGAATACACTCAGCATTCTCTAGATTTTTTTCATGTATGAAAATCTATAATCTCTTTAGATTTCACCCTATGTGTCAGAAAAGGAAAATTTAATGTAAGTTTTCAGCTGAAGTGCAACAAGGGCAAGTGATTTTGTGTCATCAGGCAGTCACGGGTGAAGGGCGGTAGATTGTACAGAACTTCCATCCACCTAAAGCTCAATAGGCATATAGGCAGTTGTGCAAATGCCAGCTAAGCAGGAAACACCACTTTTTATAAGGAAATAAGGTACATGAATTTATAGTAGGCTTACAGATTCCTATGCTAGCCTTTCAAAAGAGACATTAAGCCTTTAATGTGAGCTAAAATAGAAAGTACTAAACTTTGGGGTAAACAGGTTTACAAAAGTCATTTCCAGAGCATCTTAAAAAGGTTAGCGTGTTTCCTTTCACATTTTATATGGGCAACAAAAAGCATTCAATTAAAACAGTATTACAGAACAGGTTAGAGAGGAGGAACCAGACACAAGGGGACACTTGTTAATAAGGCAGAAAGCTCAGCACCACTCCCCATTCTCTATGTACACATGAGCACAGACTAAACTCACCAAAATACATGGTATGTTTAGATTAAGTGCTTTTTTAAACCCTCAGAAGTATTCACATTGTGGAGGCACTAACAATTTAGGGTAAGGGAAGGGGGGAGGGGGAACTTTCCTTCCAGGAGAGATTAAAATTGCAAAGAGATTTCAATCTTAGAAAGCCTCTTAGCTGTCATAAATATTAACAGGAGCTATGGTGTTTTTATCTTTGCACTTTTGTTTTGGTTTCATAAGTTAGTTATGTAATCACCCAAAAAATTAGACTACACTTATTCTTCCATTGCACACACATTCAGGCTCAGATAACATGGAGGCAAAGAGAACTCACTACACAGAATATTTGTACGGTAAGCATTACCCTTTAGATACCTGAGTTTTACAAATGAGCCAAAATGAAATTCTTCAAAAACCCTGCAGAATTTATTTTACAGACAAAAGATAAAGAGGTATATTCTTCCTCCACCATTAAACATCCTGCTACTACTTGCGTGTGCGGAACAAGTTGCTCACCAAATTCACAGGCGATTTGAACAGACCTGTATGTATGTGTTGAACACCAGTAAAAATGTGATTTGAATACACTCAGCATTCTCTAGATTTTTTTCATGTATGAAAATCTATAATCTCTTTAGATTTCACCCTATGTGTCAGAAAAGGAAAATTTAATGTAAGTTTTCAGCTGAAGTGCAACAAGGGCAAGTGATTTTGTGTCATCAGGCATTCACGGGTAAAGGGGCGGTAGATTGTACAGAACTTCCATCCACCTAAAGCTCAATAGGCATATAGGCAGTTGTGCAAATGCCAGCTAAGCAGGAAACACCACTTTTTATAAGGAAATAAGGTACATGAATTTATAGTAGGCTTACAGATTCCTATGCTAGCCTTTCAAAAGAGACATTAAGCCTTTAATGTGAGCTAAAATAGAAAGTACTAAACTTTGGGGTAAACAGGTTTACAAAAGTCATTTCCAGAGCATCTTAAAAAGGTTAGCGTGTTTCCTTTCACATTTTATATGGGCAACAAAAAGCATTCAATTAAAACAGTATTACAGAACAGGTTAGAGAGGAGGAACCAGACACAAGGGGACACTTGTTAATAAGGCAGAAAGCTCAGCACCACTCCCCATTCTCTATGTACACATGAGCACAGACTAAACTCACCAAAATACATGGTATGTTTAGATTAAGTGCTTTTTTAAACCCTCAGAAGTATTCACATTGTGGAGGCACTAACAATTTAGGGTAAGGGAAGGGGGGAGGGGGAACTTTCCTTCCAGGAGAGATTAAAATTGCAAAGAGATTTCAATCTTAGAAAGCCTCTTAGCTGTCATAAATATTAACAGGAGCTATGGTGTTTTTATCTTTGCACTTTTGTTTTGGTTTCATAAGTACACCCAAGTTGAGCACATATTATCAGTCAAACTACACCCAAAGAAATTAGATTTACATGGGCATGTGCAGAACATTACCACCTCTTCAGTGAAACATGATTTTTTTTGGCATGATTGTCTTTTTAAATGTATTTACACAAGTTTAGTCTACTTAGTGACTATGACAGTGTGCTAAATTTTATAAGATTAGAAGTCTGAAGTTTTACAGCACAGGGAACTATATTCAACATCCAGTGATAAACCATAATAGAAAAGACTATGAACAATTGTGTGTGTGTATGTATGTGTATATATAAATATATATATTTTTTATATATGTGCATAGCTGAGTCCCCTTGTTATATGACAGAAATTAATACAACACTGTAAATCAACTATACTTGAATAAAATAATTTGTTTTTAAAAAGTTCAAAATATTATGTTGGATGCTCACAGAAATAAAATCCAGTCTCTTTCTTCCGTAACATAAGAAAACATTAATGGAAAAGCACCCAGAATGAATGGCATATTTAAGTTACCAGCTTGACAAGGCTGAAAACATTTACATCTAAATCTTTTCACCCTTATCTGCTCCCCCATTCCTATAATCTTCCTGCTGCTCACCACTCTCCCACAGAAGAAAATTTGTAAAATAAAGCTATCAGCTATGAGTCAGACTCAAAAATAAAACTATTTCAAAAAGATCATATCAAAATAAAAGTGTTATAACTTAGTAAGGAGAAAAACCGCAAAACAAGATCATGTTAAGCCAATTTAACATATTTGAAACTTCAATTTATCAAATGTTCCATCAAGCAACAAGTTAATTTTATTTTTTTTTTTTAAACATTTATTTATTGATTAATTTTGGCGGGGGTGGAGAGGGAGGGGGGTTGGGCGGGCCACTTCCACTGGTCTTTCATTTGTCTAGTTTCATCCATCTTTGTTCTTTGGCCCATGTGGGCCTCCCATCGCGGTGGCGTCTGTTGTCGCAGAGTGCCGGCTCTGGGCGCATGCGCCCCAGAGCTCCGGCTCGGTGATTGGACACATCAGTCCAGCCGCTCCGCGGCACGTGGGATCTTCCCAGGCCAGGGATCGAACCGGCGCCCCCTGAACTGCAAGGTGGTGTCCTTATCCACTAGACCACCAGGGGAAGCCCTCAACAAGTTAATTTTAATGTTACAGAAAGAATGAGCTCTTTCATGACCAAAAAGCATACAAAGACATCACACACAAACAATCCTTGTAAGTAATCAGAGTTATCATTAGGGTGACAGTTTATACACATAAGAACACCGAGATAAAGGGTTTTGCTTCCAAGATGAATATTAAAATTAAAAAAAAAAAAAGTTAATAGGGGAGTGTTCAATAGGATTCTTCTATAAAACAACACCTTACCCGTGATTTCCTTAAGCCCATAAATGGTTTAGAAAGACTATCACTACAATGGGACCAAATGCCAGGATTTCGGGTCTTTACTGTTTGATATAACCTGTTGTTGTTATTTATTTTTCTTAGTTGATAAGTTTTAGCAGCTCTAAGGACGGTAGTATGCCAGGCTCCTCTGTCCACAGGATTTCTGAGACAAGAATATCTAGCCCTAAAAAAAAGGAAAAACAAAAACAGAACAGAAATGATAACTTGAAATTCTGGCTCCCAGGCAACCCTCCACAATACCACTTCACTGCCCTGGCTGGAGAGTTTCTCTCTATTCAGTACCTTGGCTGCTGACTAATGAAAGAGGGAATTTCTGTAAAGAATCCCAATTATTCAAGAGGATGCATGGTCAAGGGCCATTTTAACAAAGGCTCTCCACCAAACAGCCCCTTTCCCACCCACTTTCTTCCCGCTTTTCACTCCTGACCTCTAGCACCGCTATTACCAGTCCACCTAACTCAACAGAAACTTCAGCAACAGCCAGTGTCCCTCTCTCAACTGAAAGAACTAAGTTTTTTGCTTCCTGACCAGGCAGCAAAGAAGTGACAACCTGCCTTGGCCTTCCTTCCCTCTCTCTTTTCAACTTAAAAAGTACACTTGGCTGAGCAGTTCTCACCATTCACCAAGTCATTCTTTTGTGAAAAACAAGGGCAAAAACAGCTGAGCATGATCACAAAACATAACACTGGGCACTCAATTCCTATATCTTACAGTCCCATTCTTTTACCTCCTGGTCCATAGGATTTGGTGACTGAATAAATCTTAATCTGTAAACAAATGGTTTGCTCTACAATTAAACCATTCATTCTTTTTTTAAAACTGCTTGGCGGCTACCCAACCCAGAGACTTCTAGGTTCTTCCATTATTTAGTGCTCCCAATGGTTAAAAGGCAATAAGCTCATTTGGAGTTTATAAAACTATCCACTGTCAACAAAAGCACGTAATGTTTCCAAGACACACAGAGGCTTCTACACACACAATGGGGAGCTGTGTGTAGTCTCCCCCAAAACAAAAATGCCCAGCCCCAATTAAGCACCCCTGGGGGCCTTCAAAGCAGTTATGCTAAGTTGCAAATACAGCAAGATCCACTTGAACTCCAACTGTCTTGCGTGCTTTTCCTCCCAAGGTAGGGAAAAGGCTGGGGCAGACCAACCTCATTAAAGGGTAATTAGTGAACCCCAGGACTTGAGGGGCTAGCACAATCGTGCCCATTGTGAACATTTCACTATGGGGCCACTCTTTTCTCTCATTTTTTTGCTTTTAAACCCAGGAGGTCTCTACCATCTGAAAGGCCTACATTTTAAATTTTTAAGGATTTCAATCTGGCTTTTTTTTCTACTATGAGTCATAGAGTAAAAAGAAAAGAGGCAAAACAAAGAGCTTTCCTACTTCTTTTGTGGAATTCCAGCATAGCTCAAAGTTTTTCAATAAAATTATTTGAATAATTCATATTCAACATATAACAAATAATTTAAGATCATGTTTAAGCATAGTGAAATAAATTCTCTACCTCCTCATTATAGAGACTGAAAATAACACATCAAAAAAGGACATTATAAATCAGTCAATATAGGGTTCTTATAATCACATGTAACATTGTAGAAAAAAAATGTGAAGGTGTTATTTAGAAACTAATACAGAGTAATGTGATCAACATAACCACCTTACTATCAATAAAATTCTTCACACCTCTTTAAAGCCATTATTCCTGTTGATATCAGTCTGCCAAGATGCTGAAGACTGAACACTACTATAAAATACACCAGTAAACGTGGCTGTTTACATTCTTTAAGAGTACCACCTTTCTGCAAATACTAAACCTGAGAGCCCACTGCCTTGCTACTAAAATTCCTAGTACAGGAGAAAGCAGTCTTTTAGACAAGCAATACAGCTAAATTTGACCTTCTCAGCAACCAAGGTGTAAACAGCTCTATATTTACATATAATCAGGTGAATCATTATCTCTGTTTAAAAAACACACACACACTAAAAAGGAGGAAAGAGGTTGCAGTGACCTCCCTCAAAGCAGAACCACTGCTAAAGCCAGAGTCCAAAACATTTTCTTGCAGTGGCTTAAGTAGGGTAAGGGGATCTGAGCACAAACTGGGAGGAACACGTTAGGGCCAGCAAAGTGACTTCTTTAATTCTGCCCTTGTATTTGTTAAGCCTCCTGATTACCCAATTCATTTACTTTGTGAATATCAAATGAAAGAATGTAAGTGCAACAAGTGTTCTGACCAAATATTATAAGCAGATTTGTGTGTATCTGTGTCCTATTAAAACTCTATAGCAAGAGGTCCCTTCCATTAACACTTGGGCAAACATCTTCCTTGCTTATTTCAGAAATACAAAATTGATGCTTAAACGTACACAATACATATTTGAGAAATTTTCAAAAAGATGGAGAAAGCTCATTAACAGATGGTGGGGGCGGGCTACCGTGGTTACTGTGCTTCTTCTTTAAAAAAAAAAAAAAAAACCCGTCTGTATAGCGGACTTCGAGGGAAAAAAATGCAATCCTGGAAGTCATTCCCAACAGTTGGAAACTCTTCCTCTTCAAGTAAATCCAAGGGCTCAAAAAATAAATATTCAAGAGCATTAATTTGTTTCTAGATGTGTGCGTGCAAGTAAAACAGCAGTCATAATGTGGAAATTTCAGTCACATTTTGCAACTAATTGGAAGCAGATTAGAATTCCGCCTCAGGGGAACGTTGTCAAACTAGAAGCTGGAGCAAATGAAGAAAGAGGTGAATGCATAGTGAAGAGCTGACAGATTTACAGCGCTCAAGGCTATAAACGGGTCCAGGCGGGGAAGGAGGGCGCGGCCCAGCGGCGCGCCCCCGCCGCGGCCTCCACCACCCCCACCATCGGGAGCGCGCCGCCCGGCCACGCCCCCAGCGACCCCCTGTCCTCCATCTGCTCCTGTAGAAATAAACCGGGCCTTCCTGAGAAATCTGTGGTCCTGATAAGATGGAAAACCTACAGGCTGATAAACTCAGAAGGAGAGGTTACTTTCCTTTTTTTTTTTTTTTTCCGGGGGGGAGGGGAGCGAAAAAGCTAGCAGATTGTGGAGGATAATACAGCCATGGAGTAATGGAAACAGCTGCTCGCTTTCTACTTCAGTGTCTGGCATCTGCTGCGGCATCATGGGAAAGGCGGGTGAAGGATTTGGGCAAGGAAAGTAATGGAGACAATTGGCCAAATGGAGTTTGATGGAACACGTTAGGGCCAGCAAAGTGACTTCTTTAATTCTGCCCTTGTATTTGTTAAGCCTCCTGATTACCCAATTCATTTACTTTGTGAATATCAAATGAAAGAATGTAAGTGCAACAAGTGTTCTGACCAAATATTATAAGCAGATTTGTGTGTATCTGTGTCCTATTAAAACTCTATAGCAAGAGGTCCCTTCCATTAACACTTGGGCAAACATCTTCCTTGCTTATTTCAGAAATACAAAATTGATGCTTAAACGTACACAATACATATTTGAGAAATTTTCAAAAAGATGGAGAAAGCTCATTAACAGATGGTGGGGGCGGGCTACCGTGGTTACTGTGCTTCTTCTTTAAAAAAAAAAAAAAAAAACCCGTCTGTATAGCGGACTTCGAGGGAAAAAAATGCAATCCTGGAAGTCATTCCCAACAGTTGGAAACTCTTCCTCTTCAAGTAAATCCAAGGGCTCAAAAAATAAATATTCAAGAGCATTAATTTGTTTCTAGATGTGTGCGTGCAAGTAAAACAGCAGTCATAATGTGGAAATTTCAGTCACATTTTGCAACTAATTGGAAGCAGATTAGAATTCCGCCTCAGGGGAACGTTGTCAAACTAGAAGCTGGAGCAAATGAAGAAAGAGGTGAATGCATAGTGAAGAGCTGACAGATTTACAGCGCTCAAGGCTATAAACGGGTCCAGGCGGGGAAGGAGGGCGCGGCCCAGCGGCGCGCCCCCGCCGCGGCCTCCACCACCCCCACCATCGGGAGCGCGCCGCCCGGCCACGCCCCCAGCGACCCCCTGTCCTCCATCTGCTCCTGTAGAAATAAACCGGGCCTTCCTGAGAAATCTGTGGTCCTGATAAGATGGAAAACCTACAGGCTGATAAACTCAGAAGGAGAGGTTACTTTCCTTTTTTTTTTTTTTTTCCGGGGGGGAGGGGAGCGAAAAAGCTAGCAGATTGTGGAGGATAATACAGCCATGGAGTAATGGAAACAGCTGCTCGCTTTCTACTTCAGTGTCTGGCATCTGCTGCGGCATCATGGGAAAGGCGGGTGAAGGATTTGGGCAAGGAATGTAAATGGAGACAATTGGCCAAATGGAGTTTGATGCGGAAAAGCTCAATTGCTCTGTCTTCAAATCATGTTCCCTTTGGGGAGCAGAAACCAACAATATTACTGAACTCACATTCCATCTTCAAAGCAGTTGAAAGGTTTGGGAATGTGAACCGCTCTTGAACCAGATACTTCAGATGGGAAACAATATAAAGGAATAAAGCCTCGTTGTTGGAACAGTCTCCATTTGTCAAAGTGTGCAGCTCATCTTCTACTGATCTTCATGGAAAAGTTAAATCTGAGTCCTTTTTACCCTATGAGTGCCACTTTGAGAAAAATGCTTCTTAAATCACCACTGCTTACTTCTGAACTGGCTCAAGGGACAGTTTCTACTTCTTGTGCGTATTTTCCCCTTGGCTGCAAAGCACCAGTTCTAATTTCATTTCCATCACAAAAGAAATTGGCAAAGAAGGGAAATGGAGAAACACATAACTGAAGTGCTGCTGTGCTAGTCATAAGCTTATAATAAAGCACAGATTTGATAGCATTATCCATGTACTGTGGTGAACCACACACAAATAAACAGTTCTCCATGAAGAATGAAAACCCAAGGCTTCAGCCCTTCCAATTCAAACATTATTATTGCTTTCAACATGAGCCATCCATAAATCAGCCGAGGAGGTGACAGGAAATCCAAAAGTAATCTGGTCTGGCTATGCACACTTTGTTATAAAAAAAAAAAAAAAAAAAGTTAAGAAATGCTTTCCAACCCATCCTGATGATGTTCTCAGCAAATGGGTAAAACTGTAAAACTCAGGCATAGAAATAAATGGCACTTTTATGCCAATTGAATTCAAACACATGGTAGGTTATAGCAACCAAAAAAAGTACAGCACTTCAGTATGGGGAAAGCATGTAACCTACAAGGAACAACTTAGACAGGACCTTTGAACCTTCAGTGACTAATGCGAAAGACAAAAAAAGGTGGATCTAAAGCAGCCAGAGGCCCATATGTGCTTTCCAGAGAAACCAAACCAGGAGTTTTCTTTAATCAAAAGGAAGAACAGTGACTTCTAGGAGTTCCTGAAAGTGTTACCAGTTGGAATCTGGTCGTTCTGTTGCTAATTGAAGCATATAAAAGAGTCCATTTCTTAAAACATACTACACACTTTTTTTTTTTTTTTTAATTCACTGCCACATGACGAAAACCAGAATCAAGTTGACTAGTAGAAGATCAGTGCAACCAAAGACCAAGCTATTATTTCAAACTGTCAGGGGAAGGCAGTAAAATTGCTACCAGGTCTCCTTAAGTTACCCTTCAATAAAAAGAAGCCATCAGGGAAATAAGAGGAAAAGAAAACACATCAAAACCTTAAAAGTCCCTTTAAGTAAAATTATACGTCTGTGGCACCATGCCATCTGCTCTCTGGTTAACACAATAAGCCAATTCCACAACCTAAATATCTGCTTTCTAAAATCATTATATACAACACAAAATATAATCAATATATTTTTAAACTGTAAAAGCTGCCTTTTATGGCCTTATTGAAATAAGCCTAAATGTCCCCGTAGGCACCTTTTTCTTAAGGTGCTAGCTGAAAAAGAGGATTCCCAGGAGTTCCAAAAGGTCAGTGGTTAAGCGAGAATAGTCTCAGTGAATAATACTCAAACTGGGCCAGGAGGTGGGGCTGAGAAAGAAGAGTAGCTTTGAAAAACCAACAACAGTATTTATTTCATCACTTCCAACCTATGTGTTTGAGTCGAAGCACCCTTCTCTTTGAGCTTTCTCTACTACTACATATTATTAATTTTCATTTAGCTTCCTGAGGCTTGGGAGGGACGACTTCTGAGTACCAGAAGAGATTCACGTGGTTCAAGGGCCACTGACCTATCAAAATAGAACAAGTATTTGCTTTGTAATCTCTTCATTTCTTCAGGCAAAACCCATAATCTATTTTAATACTTTCTCAAAAGTATTTCTAACCAAAATTTAGCAGGTATGTAGAATTCAGTTCTAGGAGCAAGGTGCCAGTCTCTCTGTCTTGAATATCCTTTACAGAACCAAAACAACATTACAAACACCCCAACTGACAGTCAATCTACTATGAATTATTTAACTACTTTTCATTCACTTGCAAAGACTTTGTTCCCACTGCAAAACCTTGGGCTTGAATTAAAAAGAACTTGCAACAGAGCAAGAAGTCACAAAAGAAACTTCATCTGGAAGAGAACTGGATGGATATAGAGGGGCCAATTACTTTACAGCAGAGTGGAACAGAAAAATCAACTGTGACTCTTACAAAGAATAAAGCCCACAGTAACTAAAATCTCCAAATCCACTCCCACCCCAACTGCTATGTATGAAATTATAACATATCTATACACATACACATTCACACGGGTACCGGTCTGGCCCTGTATGAGCCTGTAATGATGACTGAAGTCATTGCTAAGACAGAATTTCACCTGTTCTCTTTCCCTGTAACCTTTAATGTACACATTCAGAGGGCATTATTATTTATAGACAACAGTCTTAGTCAAGAGGAGTTATTTCCACTCTCCTGTTGCTAAGGATAGCTCAGTATTTCCTTCATTCTGGTTTCCACGTTCTACAAGAATGCAACACAAGTAACTTAGAAATTCACTGTTCAGCATTCAAGCAAAACCCTTGATGTTCAGATCACCGGCAAGTTCAGAGTGCTGGCAATCAAAAACTATGTTGTGCTACAGTAATTACTATGAAAAACTTCCAGTGCTTAATATTAAAGAATAGAATAACATGATCCTTCCACCTCTTCTACACCTCTAGAGTGTGTTCAACATGGCAATTATCTCTGTTCAAGAAGCAGAGAGTTTAAACTGTATTGAAACTCAATTATACCCATGACTTTTTAAACATACACTTCAAAAGGCAGGTTTCATCACATTCAAATCACTAAGCAAAATCTCCCCAACTTAGAAAGAATAGATTTTATCCCTCTCCCACGAGACCTCTTCAAGGACAAGAAGGGTTTCTTTTTTAGTTTCTGGACCCACTTCTTCCTTCGTTTATACAGTAGAGGGATGACTGAGCCATGGTGAAAAACAAAGAGAGATCGGATCTGATAAAAGCAGGAGATGTGCAGCCCTCCCAAGTGTCATTACCACTCCACCTAGAACTGCCACCATTTTTAAAAACCAGATCACACACGTGCTAACCCAAAACACAGACTTTGCTCCTTTTAAGATGCAAAGGAACTAGGAGTGGTAGATTTATGATTTAAGTGCTTGTGGCTAAAATACCTTTCCAATTATCCAGGGCCTCTTAGGAAGAGCAGGAATGTATGTGTTAATGACCACAACCAGGGGTCCCTTCTCCACTTTTTTGTCAGAACCCAGCCACATCCTCCCTGCAGCTTCGCCATTAACATGTCTGTTTCCTGTCAGCCCACTCAGAGATAATGTCATTTATCTCAGGGAGGCACAAGCCCAGTCATTAGCTTCTATAAAAGACCTCAAACAAAGGCCAGATAATGTTTTACCCAGGGCTCTTACTAAAACTAGAACCCAGAAGCTTAGCGGTCTAAAAGTCAAGGACTCCAAAGTTATTGTCATTAAAAGAATATTTTCTTTATGATCAACAATCCTAGACTAATAGCTCTGAACCAGAGCAAGGTCTATGGAGAGCAAATACTGGTTCAAGACGTTACCACATAGAATTAGATTAACCGATAAACACTGACCAGTGTTAGCCTGGGAGAGCCTTTGCCGCCCACCCCCCACCCCCGCCACCTCCCACCGCCCCACCATGCCTCCAGGGGGAAAATTGACAGAATAATTCAGATACTGACTAAATAGTTTGATCTTTGAAAAACTGACCCCTCACTGTGATTGCCTGCAGGAACTGAATAACCATCATAAAGTGTTCAATGGCTGGGCTTCTGGAAATCTTTTAAATAAAAAGTGGAACTGGTTAAAATAAATGTAGGAACATGTGTTTTCACAGTGTTGCTCATATTACTGCAATTTTGAGTTTCTATGAAGTACCAGGTGAACTTTTTTAAATTAAAAAAAAAAAAAAACAGACACAGTCAAAATTGGAGCAAATCTCAGCCATTCAATCCATGTTTTTCATGCTGAAAACGAAGAACAGATGGTTCTTTCCATGTTGTTTGAGTCTGGTTATTGAACACCTCTGTGGTTAGGGAGATTTCTGCTTAGCACTTTCAGTATACATTTCATTTACTAACTATAAAATGCTGCTTAGGAAAAATAAGTCTTTATAACACTCTAATTAAAACCATCTTGCAGCCAAGCAATTTCACTTGAAGAGCGTTCTTAACCTCATGACACTTGGATAATCAATCCCTCTGGCCCCACCCCCCCATTTTTTTTTTTTACAGACTATTTGCAAAGTTATTAAAAGTTGCTAAACAGTATTTATCTCTTTTAGCACATCAGTTGTTGAGTTTCTTTTACTTTTTTTTAAATTTCCCCAGCAAACCCAGCGGATTTCAAATACTATGCTCAGAACCCAGTGATGTGCTTGGTCATGCAAATATTCCAAGCTTCCATGGGTTCTCACAGAAAACTTCCTCGGGGAAAGGGCAGCCCCTCTGCAGGCATCTCAAAAGCCCTGTCACCCTACGAGGAAGCCCATAGAAAAGAAAGGGGCTGAATCAATGCAGATTGGGAGCCGCCCTTAGTTACCAACGTTTTTAACAGCTAAATCCCTTATGTAGCTTTCAAAACAGTTTGCTGTCCAACAACAATGGACTTTGTTCTTTAATTATAGCAAGTGACCTTTCTGCCCTTTTATTTCACAGTAGATAAACTGCACTCTCTAAGCAGAATTTGTAGGGGGCACTATCTTTGCGGGGGAGAGGAGGGTAGGAAGCATATCATCCACAAAACTCATTAATCAAAATATGTTGTTCAACTACTCACACTCACTTAGAAAAGGTGCCAGAATTCCCTAGTGAAGTGTAAAAGGCTTCCGCAAGAGAATAAAATACAATGAATGACACCCTTTATAGACAGGTCCATTTGTAGACACCACATGCAGGCTGTTAAGGACCATCTTAATGAAAGCAGCACGATATTACTGAAATCACTCTCTTTTCTAAACGTGCACTGAATAGTCAGAACCCCAAGACCCAAACATAAGATTTCCTGTGCTTTTCATGTGCGTTTGAAGTCTCAGTTGTTTTTAAGAATTCTTTCACGTATTATTTTCGTTTCTCAGCAATCAAATACACCCATATACTGTACTGAACTTCAGCCCAGTCAAATGCCTGCGTCTGATAAATCAAAACTGTAATACGGTTAAGAAGGACACATGCAGAACAGCCTCAGTGCAGGCTATTATGCTTTAAAAGAAAAGGAGGGGGCAGATGGAGAAGGTCTTAACAGCCAAAAGCCAACCCGTCAAATCTACTTATTCATACACGTCACTGGTGGCTTAACCACAAAACAGGCTATAGCCCCCTTTTTTTTTACAGACTATTTGCAAAGTTATTAAAAGTTGCTAAACAGTATTTATCTCTTTTAGCACATCAGTTGTTGAGTTTCTTTTACTTTTTTTTAAATTTCCCCAGCAAACCCAGCGGATTTCAAATACTATGCTCAGAACCCAGTGATGTGCTTGGTCATGCAAATATTCCAAGCTTCCATGGGTTCTCACAGAAAACTTCCTCGGGGAAAGGGCAGCCCCTCTGCAGGCATCTCAAAAGCCCTGTCACCCTACGAGGAAGCCCATAGAAAAGAAAGGGGCTGAATCAATGCAGATTGGGAGCCGCCCTTAGTTACCAACGTTTTTAACAGCTAAATCCCTTATGTAGCTTTCAAAACAGTTTGCTGTCCAACAACAATGGACTTTGTTCTTTAATTATAGCAAGTGACCTTTCTGCCCTTTTATTTCACAGTAGATAAACTGCACTCTCTAAGCAGAATTTGTAGGGGGCACTATCTTTGCGGGGGAGAGGAGGGTAGGAAGCATATCATCCACAAAACTCATTAATCAAAATATGTTGTTCAACTACTCACACTCACTTAGAAAAGGTGCCAGAATTCCCTAGTGAAGTGTAAAAAGGCTTCCGCAAGAGAATAAAATACAATGAATGACACCCTTTATAGACAGGTCCATTTGTAGACACCACATGCAGGCTGTTAAGGACCATCTTAATGAAAGCAGCACGATATTACTGAAATCACTCTCTTTTCTAAACGTGCACTGAATAGTCAGAACCCCAAGACCCAAACATAAGATTTCCTGTGCTTTTCATGTGCGTTTGAAGTCTCAGTTGTTTTTAAGAATTCTTTCACGTATTATTTTCGTTTCTCAGCAATCAAATACACCCATATACTGTACTGAACTTCAGCCCAGTCAAATGCCTGCGTCTGATAAATCAAAACTGTAATACGGTTAAGAAGGACACATGCAGAACAGCCTCAGTGCAGGCTATTATGCTTTAAAAGAAAAGGAGGGGGCAGATGGAGAAGGTCTTAACAGCCAAAAGCCAACCCGTCAAATCTACTTATTCATACACGTCACTGGTGGCTTAACCACAAAACAGGCTATAGAAATACAGCTCAAACATCTTAGAATTATGGCATGTTTTGATTTTGTTCACGTATTAAGGGAGTGGCGACTTTTACAGCATACTTGTGGTTTCCACATAAAGGAGTAGAATGCTCATTGATTTAATTAGGTTTCATAAGGTCCAATTTATCATGTTTTACATGACTTTGTGTAGTGAAAAAACAGAATAAACAGACCAAAAATAGACATTTAAGCATGCTGTGAAAATTAACCGGTGACAGCAGGTCTTATGAATCTCCTGTGAACCATCCAACCAGGGAGGAAAAAAAAAAAGCACACACCACATTACAAGTGTCCCCCTCTTTGGTTTTCACATTTGGCCCCTTCAAGAGCCACATCCAACTGCTGCAAATTAATCAACTTCACTTTTGAGACACTTAACTCTTCACAACCCAAATAATCACACAAGGCTGAAATTAAAACACTGTACAAAACCATCCAAAAAAAAAAAAAACAACCCTTCTCAAAGGATGCCTCCGTTTCGAATTATTTTGTCAGGTAAAGTTTCTCCTAGCAAATCTTTCCTTTCTCAGGAGGTCTCCTCCAATCATTAGTAAGTATTTTCTAAATTGAAGTTGAATTTTACACAGTCAAGAGTTGGTGGCACTGGAGTTACTTCCCTGGGAGTGCCATCCCTGTGTGCCAAGGAGGAAACATTAAGAGGAGTCCTCCTCCTAAGGTAGAGTGGAGGCAGGGAGGAAAGCCTGAAGGAACAGGCTTCCAGATCTTGGGTCAAGGCCCTGAGAGTCATCTCTGAAAGGTTCCTGTGCCCACACCAGCAGCTATGGTTGGCAGTGGTGTGAATCTAAATGCATTATGCGTGCACCCCTCCTCCACCCCAGACCCATCAGGACTTGTTTGCTCTTCATTTAGGTAATTCATATGATCACATTTATATTGCTCTAACTGAAGATGAGTTGCCTGTATCTGAATAATTTAATTCTTTCATTTTTCATCCAGTTTCCTCTGTGACTGGAAAGTGAAAAGAACACAAAACCTGGAGAACCGACACCACGCTCTCATCTCAGTTGCCATGACAGCAGCCTTTGAGATACTGAAATGTCCCGATTGCCAGCTAAACAAAATTGTTGAATGTGAACATTTGGCTGGAAGATTAAAAGGCTAAGGGGAATGCAAAAGGGCAGTACCTCCCACATTCCAGGCAGCAGTGAATCCAATCAAATGGCTCTGACTCCTTAACCACAGCCATTGTGAGCACTGGATTAGGGCAATTCATCTAGATAGTTAGAGCAGATTAGAACTGCAATTTGAAGACTATTGGCAACAAAAGTAAATGCCCTACTGTACTAATAAGACTCCAGAATGCCTTTTAACAGAAATTGGTGAAACTCCACATTTCAGCCTAAGAATCAAAACTTGGATATTTAAAAAATGTATTTAAACTCCTAAATTCAAAATGCTGTCTGCCCAAGGGGTTATGGATAAAAGAAGCAGACATTCAGAAGGTTTTTGTGATTTTGGCATCATCTACACCTTAAAGTATCTTCATCAACTTCTAAAATTATAAAACCAAAACTTTATTCCCATATTCCCATTTAAATCTCAAGCACAGGAAAAATAAAAAGGTTTATTTACCTAGACAGCTGAGTAATTGAACACCCCAAACATGTCACAATTCTCATCATGTGAGAAATAGCAAAAACTAAATAAGCATATATCCAATCATGCCACAAACCACATGATATGCATTTTGCTTCTATAGATTTGACAGTTAACTTTATGGAGTCAGCACGTACGCGCCCAGCTCAGTCTCAACCTGCTCCATGGACAGAGGGCCTTCAGCTCTCGGACATCCCTTAAGGCGCAATAATTGCCCAAGCAGTAAGTCCTAGGCCTCCAGCACTAAGCAGCACAGCACTGGGGGCAGTTTTTCAAAAGCAGTGTCTCACCAGACTTTCAGACAATGACAAAAGATGGGCAGAAGGATCCAAAAGCCACATCAATGCTCCCCACTGCTCAAATGCGACGTATATTTAGAATCTTTCAACACACCAATCCACCAAGTCAATTTCACTTTTCTTACCAACCTTTCGGCTCCCTGGTCGAGCTAGAAACCCGAGTGATAACACTGTTTAAATCTCTAGCTAAGAACTGGGCAAGGAAACAAGGAAAGAGTCCTGGCCAGCCACCAAAACCATTCCATCCTTGCTACACAGTTATGAAACCAATGACCCCAGGATCCCAAGGTTTCATTCAGGAACAATAACAGGACCGTACCCCTGGACAGGACTATTTTGGAGAATATCATGAGAAAATAAATGGGTGGAGGGTGGGGTATAAATAAGAATCCTAGACATACCTCTACGGGAGAGGGAACCTGAACCCTGCACCTAAGGACACATTACCAGAAATACTAGGGCAGGTAAATTAAGACAGAAGATAGTTCTCCTTAGGGGAGAAACCAGGACAAGAGGCAGGAGGGTCCAGGAGCAGGTTTTCTATTAAAAGCACACTGCAACTGCCTGACTGGCCAAGAGCCCTTGGGCAGGGCAAAGGTACTTAGAACACTCAGACCCTCCCCCGACCTGAGGACCCAAACACTAGCACCAGAAGCAGCAGGAGCAGCAGAAGCAAGAACTTGAACAATTCACCCAAGTCAACTGCCCCAGACCAAACGTTCACAGAAAGGATGCACAGAAGAGAAATCTCACAACGCACCAGAAAGCACGAAGAAGTGTCAGGCACATAGAGGCACACCCCCACCCCGGCCCCCAATCCCACACAAATGCACACAAAGAGAAAAGTAGGAGATCTAAGAAGGCGACTTTATCCTACCTTCTCAGTTTTCAGTTTCTTGATTCGCCTGTGGCTCTCCTCCTCCTCCTCTTCCTTCTTTACCAACATAGAGTTTCCCATGAGCCCTGAATCCGGGGCACTTTTGCTAACTTCCCCAGCAGCCGCGACGCTGCCACTCCCAGCGCCCCCGCAGTGGAAGGGGCTCGTGCCACCTCCATTGCTCTTGGCCCCAAAGCCATAGAGGTGCCCCGGAATTTTCCCCAGGCGCCTGGCCCGCCACCCTTCGCCTCTGGCTTTACCTGGCTTCTCCTCTTTGCTCAGCAGTGCTCCCCACTGCTCAAATGCGACGTATATTTAGAATCTTTCAACACACCAATCCACCAAGTCAATTTCACTTTTCTTACCAACCTTTCGGCTCCCTGGTCGAGCTAGAAACCCGAGTGATAACACTGTTTAAATCTCTAGCTAAGAACTGGGCAAGGAAACAAGGAAAGAGTCCTGGCCAGCCACCAAAACCATTCCATCCTTGCTACACAGTTATGAAACCAATGACCCCAGGATCCCAAGGTTTCATTCAGGAACAATAACAGGACCGTACCCCTGGACAGGACTATTTTGGAGAATATCATGAGAAAATAAATGGGTGGAGGGTGGGGTATAAATAAGAATCCTAGACATACCTCTACGGGAGAGGGAACCTGAACCCTGCACCTAAGGACACATTACCAGAAATACTAGGGCAGGTAAATTAAGACAGAAGATAGTTCTCCTTAGGGAGAAACCAGGACAAGAGGCAGGAGGGTCCAGGAGCAGGTTTTCTATTAAAAGCACACTGCAACTGCCTGACTGGCCAAGAGCCCTTGGGCAGGGCAAAGGTACTTAGAACACTCAGACCCTCCCCCGACCTGAGGACCCAAACACTAGCACCAGAAGCAGCAGGAGCAGCAGAAGCAAGAACTTGAACAATTCACCCAAGTCAACTGCCCCAGACCAAACGTTCACAGAAAGGATGCACAGAAGAGAAATCTCACAACGCACCAGAAAGCACGAAGAAGTGTCAGGCACATAGAGGCACACCCCCACCCCGGCCCCCAATCCCACACAAATGCACACAAAGAGAAAAGTAGGAGATCTAAGAAGGCGACTTTATCCTACCTTCTCAGTTTTCAGTTTCTTGATTCGCCTGTGGCTCTCCTCCTCCTCCTCTTCCTTCTTTACCAACATAGAGTTTCCCATGAGCCCTGAATCCGGGGCACTTTTGCTAACTTCCCCAGCAGCCGCGACGCTGCCACTCCCAGCGCCCCCGCAGTGGAAGGGGCTCGTGCCACCTCCATTGCTCTTGGCCCCAAAGCCATAGAGGTGCCCCCCGGAAGGCGCCTGGCTGCCACTGCCATTCTGGTGGCCCTGAAGCAGGTCGTGCTTGTCCTTCCTGGATTTCCCTGCATCCTTATCCCGTTTGGCGCCTCGGCTGCTCTGGCTTTTACCTGGCTTCTCCTCTTTGCTTTTCCCGCAGGAGGCCGCCCCCGCGGTGGCAGCGGAGGTGCCGGTGCTGGTACTATTGCTGTTCGGGTTGCCGCCGCCGCCGCCGCCGCTCACACTTTGACCCAGCGCTGAATTCATGCCAGTTGCCTCTCCAGGGCGCCCTTGGACTTCCTGCCTCTTGCCAGTGCCGCTGATCTCGGGAATCCCATACAAGGCAGCAGAAGGCAGAGATTTATTAGCATCCTTAGAAGTTTTACTCCTTTTCACTTTTGATTTGCTGGTCTCTTTGTGTGAATTCCCCTGGGGAGCAGAGGGCTGAACAGAAGCAAATTTTAGGCCATCAGCTAAGGCTGCGGTAGCACCGGCCCCACTGGAGGCCAGACCTCCACAATCCTTAGAGTTGCTGCTGCTAGCGGTGTTGGTGGAATTATTCATTTCAAATTTCTGTCTGTCCTTCTCCAAATCAGCGTCCAAATCAATTATTAAATTTCCAACCCCGATTTCCCAATCATCGCCACTGTCATAAGTATCAACCGTATTTGGATCCACACCTTTTCCTGCAGTAGAAATGTTCACTGACATCCTGAAGACGAGCTCTCTAGAATAAAAATCCGATGAACTTTCCTTTGGAGATGAGGGGACATTCGTTTAGCTCCGCTGGGCTTTCTCTTAAAAAAAAAAAAAAAAAAAAAAATCTTCTAATCTTCCTCTTCTTTTTCCTGCCCCAGGAATGGGTCCAGGGATTTTACACCCTTCAGTCCAGGTCCACCTTTTCCTGTGAAGGGGGGAAAAGTCGAATATTTCTTGTCTGGGTGTTACCAGAATAAAAACGATTAATATTGGGGAGTCAGTAAGGGGTACAGGGAAGGATGGCTAACTTCCCCAGCAGCCGCGACGCTGCCACTCCCAGCGCCCCCGCAGTGGAAGGGGCTCGTGCCACCTCCATTGCTCTTGGCCCCAAAGCCATAGAGGTGCCCCCCGGAAGGCGCCTGGCTGCCACTGCCATTCTGGTGGCCCTGAAGCAGGTCGTGCTTGTCCTTCCTGGATTTCCCTGCATCCTTATCCCGTTTGGCGCCTCGGCTGCTCTGGCTTTTACCTGGCTTCTCCTCTTTGCTTTTCCCGCAGGAGGCCGCCCCCGCGGTGGCAGCGGAGGTGCCGGTGCTGGTACTATTGCTGTTCGGGTTGCCGCCGCCGCCGCCGCCGCTCACACTTTGACCCAGCGCTGAATTCATGCCAGTTGCCTCTCCAGGGCGCCCTTGGACTTCCTGCCTCTTGCCAGTGCCGCTGATCTCGGGAATCCCATACAAGGCAGCAGAAGGCAGAGATTTATTAGCATCCTTAGAAGTTTTACTCCTTTTCACTTTTGATTTGCTGGTCTCTTTGTGTGAATTCCCCTGGGGAGCAGAGGGCTGAACAGAAGCAAATTTTAGGCCATCAGCTAAGGCTGCGGTAGCACCGGCCCCACTGGAGGCCAGACCTCCACAATCCTTAGAGTTGCTGCTGCTAGCGGTGTTGGTGGAATTATTCATTTCAAATTTCTGTCTGTCCTTCTCCAAATCAGCGTCCAAATCAATTATTAAATTTCCAACCCCGATTTCCCAATCATCGCCACTGTCATAAGTATCAACCGTATTTGGATCCACACCTTTTCCTGCAGTAGAAATGTTCACTGACATCCTGAAGACGAGCTCTCTAGAATAAAAATCCGATGAACTTTCCTTTGGAGATGAGGGGACATTCGTTTAGCTCCGCTGGGCTTTCTCTTAAAAAAAAAAAAAAAAAAAAAAAAATCTTCTAATCTTCCTCTTCTTTTTCCTGCCCCAGGAATGGGTCCAGGGATTTTACACCCTTCAGTCCAGGTCCACCTTTTCCTGTGAAGGGGGGAAAAGTCGAATATTTCTTGTCTGGGTGTTACCAGAATAAAAAACGATTAATATTGGGGAGTCAGTAAGGGGTACAGGGAAGGATGGTGAGGAAGGTGGCCCATGTATTGTCTCCACAGTCCAATATCAGGTTTAAGGAAAAATAACCAAACCCCCAAAACATACCTATGAGAGTAAGCATCTTACAGTAGCTAAAAAAAGAAATGCCCTTTACCAGCAACACAAAGATAATCACTTTTTAAAAGGCATTAAAATATCTTAAAGATCTAAGTCAAGTCCAGAAAGGTTTAAGAAAAAAAGAGTTTAGCATATTTTTTCCCTAGCACATACACATGATAACAACCCCAGAAACAGCCTGAACACTCAGACAAGAGGAAGGAACAAGGTTTAAACACCCTGAAACACGTCCTAGATCTTGCAGCTTAAAAGATCAGACCCTGGAAGTTCTCTGAGGCTAGTTTCAGAATGATGTTGCTAAATTTTCCTTATTTCTAATTTTATTACTTCTTTTTACAAATTGTGTGGGCAATCTGGTTTTTGTTCCCAGTAAGGAACAGAAAAAAAAAAAAAAAAAAACCACCAACCTATAATTCCCCTCATACACATGCCCTCCCCTTCTATCCTCTCTTCCCCAACAGTTTATACAATTTTATTTTTGAAATATACACACATGTCTTTAAGAGTATTTCTCTATTTTAAAAAAGACAGTGCTAAATAAAAAGGCTAAATATCTGCCTTTTGAGGGAAAAAAAATTACATCTGAACAATTCTACCATATTCCTAGGTCACAGACTGGCTCAATCTGTTAAAGATGGTGCTACTGACTGTACGGGAAACTGATTAAGACATACACTTTAAGTGATCTGCGCCAAGGTAATCAACCCGTTATTTGGATCCACACCTTTTCCTGCAGTAGAAATGTTCACTGACATCCTGAAGACGAGCTCTCTAGAATAAAAATCCGATGAACTTTCCTTTGGAGATGAGGGGACATTCGTTTAGCTCCGCTGGGCTTTCTCTTAAAAAAAAAAAAAAAAAAAAAAAATCTTCTAATCTTCCTCTTCTTTTTCCTGCCCCAGGAATGGGTCCAGGGATTTTACACCCTTCAGTCCAGGTCCACCTTTTCCTGTGAAGGGGGGAAAAGTCGAATATTTCTTGTCTGGGTGTTACCAGAATAAAAAACGATTAATATTGGGGAGTCAGTAAGGGGTACAGGGAAGGATGGTGAGGAAGGTGGCCCATGTATTGTCTCCACAGTCCAATATCAGGTTTAAGGAAAAATAACCAAACCCCCAAAACATACCTATGAGAGTAAGCATCTTACAGTAGCTAAAAAAAGAAATGCCCTTTACCAGCAACACAAAGATAATCACTTTTTAAAAGGCATTAAAATATCTTAAAGATCTAAGTCAAGTCCAGAAAGGTTTAAGAAAAAAAGAGTTTAGCATATTTTTTCCCTAGCACATACACATGATAACAACCCCAGAAACAGCCTGAACACTCAGACAAGAGGAAGGAACAAGGTTTAAACACCCTGAAACACGTCCTAGATCTTGCAGCTTAAAAGATCAGACCCTGGAAGTTCTCTGAGGCTAGTTTCAGAATGATGTTGCTAAATTTTCCTTATTTCTAATTTTATTACTTCTTTTTACAAATTGTGTGGGCAATCTGGTTTTTGTTCCCAGTAAGGAACAGAAAAAAAAAAAAAAAAAAACCACCAACCTATAATTCCCCTCATACACATGCCCTCCCCTTCTATCCTCTCTTCCCCAACAGTTTATACAATTTTATTTTTGAAATATACACACATGTCTTTAAGAGTATTTCTCTATTTTAAAAAAGACAGTGCTAAATAAAAAGGCTAAATATCTGCCTTTTGAGGGAAAAAAAATTACATCTGAACAATTCTACCATATTCCTAGGTCACAGACTGGCTCAATCTGTTAAAGATGGTGCTACTGACTGTACGGGAAACTGATTAAGACATACACTTTAAGTGATCTGCGCCAAGGTGGCCTCAATGACCGCAAATGAGTGTGTGTTTGACAAAGATCAGTTAAAACGGTTTTTAAAGGGATCAGCCCCTTTTTAACAGTTGATTGTCAAGGAAAAATAAATAAATAAATACACACACACACACACACACACACACACACACACACACACACTGCTTACCTTTAATCCTTTATCATTTTTTAATTAGGCCAGCAAATCAAAATGCCTTTCCCACTCCACTCGGCAAACAAGCCTGTGCCTCATTTTACTTAAACACCAAATGATCAAGAAGGAAGGAACCAAATAACACATCTCAGCCAGAATAATCACTCGATAACATTATTCCACCTCCCCACCCCCCCTTTTGGCA
The DNA here is from genome assembly GCA_022376925.1 of Tragulus kanchil. Taxonomy (NCBI): domain Eukaryota; kingdom Metazoa; phylum Chordata; class Mammalia; order Artiodactyla; family Tragulidae; genus Tragulus; species Tragulus kanchil. The sequence continues at coordinate 57,273,128 of JAIOJX010000029.1, read as the reverse complement.
AACGGATCAGTCCTTTTCTCCTTAAAAAAATGTGTCACTGTACAGCTGGAAGATAATGTTTCACATTCACAACAGAAGCACCAAAGGGTTTTTTTTCCTCCTAACAAGCATCGAAAATAATAGTTTAAAAAAAAAGAGAGAGTTTAGAGAAAAAAGTTTTCCCAACTTCTCATTCCGCCTTCAGTTCCAGACGTCAGAGTCACCGTGATCAGTAAGTAATGATCCCATGTAGCAAACCTACAGGCGTCCGCTAGTAACAAGACAGAATGTGCTAACATCGGGATAAATTAGTGAAAGGGAAGAAAGAATAAGAAGAAAGGACTGAAAATCTGGGCTGGATTCCGCCTGTTAGTCGGGAAGTGGCATTTTTCCGCCCGTCCTGACAGATTTGATTTCTTGAACTAACTTAAGAGGAAAGGAGGGGCGGGGAGGAGGGCGAGGGACCGAGGGGCAGGAGGAAGAGGAGGAGGAGAAGGAGGAGGAGGAGGAAAGGGTGGGAAGAGAGGCTGAACTCAAGGAGAAAAAGAAAAGGTGTGGAGGGGGAGGGGAGCAGACGATTCAGTGAGCAGATAAACCAGTTACGACAGCATTCGCTCGGGGCGGCGGGATGGGGAAAATAACGGCGTTTAAAATTGGTTCAGTCTTCGAAACCTAAAGGATGTGATATTTTCCTGTTTTATGTTGTTTTAAGAAAAAGGAACCGAGTTCCTAGTATAGTCCCCGGGGAGGGGGGAGGGGAGGAATCCGCTGTCGCTCAAGCCAATCAGTCATGTGGTAATTCGATAATTAGAGTTAAAAATATTTTTTTTTTAAGGCGACCTTTTTCAGGACAGTTTTTTCCCATTTATAGTCGCCGCAAACGGTGCGTCTCCTTTTTATTTTTCTCTCCTCCTCCCTCACCCATCCCCTCCTGTGTTTAGTCAGATGGCCCGGGAGCTTGGCTTAGTATTTTTAATTAGCTGGCGTTTGGAAGCTAAAAGCAGTAATGAATTGTTGATGGATTGGAAGTGGAGAGTCGCTTTGCTGGAAATGTCGGAGCTGGGAGAGGGGGATGGGCGAGTTAGCAACAACCAACCATCTAAAAGGAGCGATTTTGTTACAGTGCAAGCCTTTCACATCACGTGAGGATCAAGGGCTCAATTGGTTGTCGTGAGAACAAAAATGGTGACAAGCGTATCAAGAAAATACTGATCTGGTCTTTAAAAAGCTATAATGTTTCACATTCACAACAGAAGCACCAAAGGGTTTTCCTCCTAACAAGCATCGAAAATAATATTTTAAAAAAAAACAGAGAGTTTAGAGAAAAAAGTTTTCCCAACTTCTCATTCCGCCTTCAGTTCCAGACGTCAGAGTCACCGTGATCAGTAAGTAATGATCCCATGTAGCAAACCTACAGGCGTCCGCTAGTAACAAGACAGAATGTGCTAACATCGGGATAAATTAGTGAAAGGGAAGAAAGAATAAGAAGAAAGGACTGAAAATCTGGGCTGGATTCCGCCTGTTAGTCGGGAAGTGGCATTTTTCCGCCCGTCCTGACAGATTTGATTTCTTGAACTAACTTAAGAGGAAAGGAGGGGCGGGGAGGAGGGCGAGGGACCGAGGGGCAGGAGGAAGAGGAGGAGGAGAAGGAGGAGGAGGAGGAAAGGGTGGGAAGAGGCTGAACTCAAGGAGAAAAAGAAAAGGTGTGGAGGGGGAGGGGAGCAGACGATTCAGTGAGCAGATAAACCAGTTACGACAGCATTCGCTCGGGGCGGCGGGATGGGGAAAATAACGGCGTTTAAAATTGGTTCAGTCTTCGAAACCTAAAGGATGTGATATTTTCCTGTTTTATGTTGTTTTAAGAAAAAGGAACCGAGTTCCTAGTATAGTCCCCGGGGAGGGGGGAGGGGAGGAATCCGCTGTCGCTCAAGCCAATCAGTCATGTGGTAATTCGATAATTAGAGTTAAAAATATTTTTTTTTTAAGGCGACCTTTTTCAGGACAGTTTTTTCCCATTTATAGTCGCCGCAAACGGTGCGTCTCCTTTTTATTTTTCTCTCCTCCTCCCTCACCCATCCCCTCCTGTGTTTAGTCAGATGGCCCGGGAGCTTGGCTTAGTATTTTTAATTAGCTGGCGTTTGGAAGCTAAAAGCAGTAATGAATTGTTGATGGATTGGAAGTGGAGAGTCGCTTTGCTGGAAATGTCGGAGCTGGGAGAGGGGGATGGGCGAGTTAGCAACAACCAACCATCTAAAAGGAGCGATTTTGTTACAGTGCAAGCCTTTCACATCACGTGAGGATCAAGGGCTCAATTGGTTGTCGTGAGAACAAAAATGGTGACAAGCGTATCAAGAAAATACTGATCTGGTCTTTAAAAAAAAGCTGAAGGTCTCTCCCCTCCCCCTCCCCCTGCACACACTCTCCCCCCGCCGCCTCTGCCCACCCCCGCCCTTGCAGTGGGAGCAGCCACAAGTTATGAATGTGAAACATTTCTCACAGATCTAGGCTCTCGGAAGTTCGGAAGGAGTGAAATGTAATGAGCATAAGAGCAAAGCAGATGTTTTAAAGAAACACCTTATAAACCTTTCCTCAACTTATCTCCAATTTGTCGGCTTTGCCAAGGGGCCAGGGATGGAGAAGGCTAGGCGAGAGGGGAGGGCACCTCCACGCTACTTGGATTTTAGGGACGCACCCCCCTCCCAACGTCTTAAACAAAGAAAAACATTTTAACTAGTTCCCAAGCCAGGTCCTGTAATAAACACACCATTGTTACTATTTGGGGGTTTGTTTGGGTAGGGTGGGGCTTTTTTTTTTTTCCCCCTTAATGGTGTTTTTGCAGCTTGCTTTTTTCTAAGGAGGTGGAAAATGGTAATTATAACCACTACATGTAGTGGGTGACTATTCCCTTGTTTAATATTAAATTATTGGGCACTGGATGTGACAAGAGACAGACATTGGCTTGTTCTGCCCTTGCCCCCATTTTCCTGGCTCGGTTTGGAAGAGGGTCCTGCCCAGCTAGGACAGGAGAAGGGAGAGGTGAGGTGCGCTAGAGTATGGACACTGCAGCTCAAGATTTGTAATTGTGTCACTTTATTCTCCTTGGGTTAGAGCCCCAAAGGTAATTTACTCTAAGTTACCCGGCGTGCCCAGTCAAGCTTAATTTGTGTGAAGAAGTTATACAAATGCTTCACCCTCCACTGAATAAAAAATTCACCCCTCTTGGGTTGTTGTTCTCAATGCAAAAGCCAAACCCTGTAACTAGTTCCTCATTTCAATGCATAAAACTCGCACATTCCCCTGCATGAAGTCCCCGCTAAGTGCTATAGAGAGACACACCACGCAACCGTACTTACGGTCTGTATTGGATCGAGTTGACCTTTTCCTTCTAACTGCATTGAATGTGTTTGGTTGCAGCCGCTTTATTTTGGAAATTATGATCTCTTCAACAAATGTATTATTAAAGAAGATGGACCATCAAATGTCACAGACTGTCCTGTGTATTTTTTATAAAAGCAAAAATTAAAAGAAAAAAAAAGGAAAAGAAAAATCCCCCTGGTGCACACACACAACAAGCTTGTTCTGCAACACTGAAATCAGGACTGAAACACAACACACACTCAGGGGGAGTGAAGCAAAAGGAGCTCTCAGCCTCTATACCTGAAAGGGACTTTTCTTTGTTCCCATTGCCCTTTCTCATCGGGCCAATCAGAGAGCAGCTTTTATGAAACTAGGCTCTCTCATTGGTTAGCTGCTTTCTCTTGGCTACTGTAGGGGGTTGAGATATACACACGTATAAAACACACACTGAGAGCGGGTGGGGGTGCGGTGGGGGGTGGTTGTGGAGACAAAGCGTTTTATTTTCCAACCAGATTGGGGTTGAGGAACCTCCTGCAATAAGATGAAAAAAAAAAAAAAAAGGTGCGCCCGTTTCCATTACTACATCATTCATATAAAACACTAATTTATTAAAACAAATCTCAAACAGGCTGCGAGAAGAGGATGTCGGTAAATACAAGTTTGATTGGGTTATCTTGGGGGAAATAATGTATGTGATCGCTCGGTGGCACAGGGAAGCCAAATGAGCCACTAGCGCGTAGCGAGGAGGAAAGGGAGGCTGGCTGGGTGGAAACGACTGCGACCGTTTTGCTGGCTTCCCTTCCGCGTTGTGAGGACTCGGCTGCGCGAACTCCCAAGACTGATTTTCTGTATTGCAGCTTCTGGCTTTCAACCCTCCCCCACCACTTTCCCCTTCTTCCAATTTTTTTTTTTTTCCCTGTGTCTCTCATTTTACTCGCTGATTAAATAAGAAAAATCGACCTGGGGGTGAAGGCGGTGGTGGGGAAACAAGTAACCCTTTTGTTCCCAGGCTTTTCTGGTCTATAAGCAATGAAGTGTGAACGCTAGGAACCATTTAACCTCCACTACGTGAAGGGTTCTTCCCTGGAGTTAGTAACAAAGCTTTTCCACCTGGTTCTAGGCAGCTCCAAAAAAATTAAAAATAAATAAGGTCCCAACCAACCATATTAACACCTCGGGCCGGCCTCATTAAAAAAAGTAAAAATCGATTTGTCAGAGATAAATATACTAGGAAGGTTTAACCCATTAAACAGTCCCAGTGCCATTTTTAAGCTAAGGGATTGTCAGAGTTCCCCTTCTTCCAAATATTTAACCTTCTCTTGGGGAGAGCCGGTTTCAAAGGCCTTTGAAGGCAAGACCATGCAATCCACCAAGAACACAGAAAATATTTTAGAATGTACTGTAGGACAAATGCCAGCAACCAACCAAGTTAATGGGACTCTGAGGTCACAGGACGAGAGAGATAAATATGAAATAACAAGTTCAGTATTGTACTGTTACAGTGAATATACTTAAGCTAATATATTTATATACATTAAGCATTTAAAGTACTTTTAGTTTTACCTTTTCATTGTTATTGTCTATCACTTTTTTAGGAGTTGTAATATGGAAATTTTAAAGTCAATCGGCGAGTTTCAAATTTAATTGAAACCATCATGATCCCAAGTTTTAAAGATCCAGCACTATGGGATTTGTAATTTCCACATGACAATTACAATTTAAGAATGTGTCTGAGTCAAACTGGACATATAAAGTGAATTAGAGCTAGCAGAAGATTGCTTATGATGTAAATATTCAGTGATGACCTCATGGATCAATAAAAATATTTACGTCACATGTTTTAAGTATTGTCTTTTGGCGGCGCTTTGAGCTTTCAATATATTTAGTTCAGCGACCGTTTTGCTGGCTTCCTTCCGCGTTGTGAGGACTCGGCTGCGCGAACTCCCAAGACTGTTTTTAGCAGCTTCTGGTTTCAACCTCCCCACCACTTTCCCTTCTTCCAATTTTTTTTTCCTGTGTCTCTCATTTTACTCGCTGATTAAATAAGAAAAATCGACCTGGGGGTGAAGGCGGTGGTGGGGAAACAAGTAACCCTTTTGTTCCCAGGCTTTTCTGGTCTATAAGCAATGAAGTGTGAACGCTAGGAACCATTTAACCTCCACTACGTGAAGGGTTCTTCCCTGGAGTTAGTAACAAAGCTTTTCCACCTGGTTCTAGGCAGCTCCAAAAAAATTAAAAATAAATAAGGTCCCAACCAACCATATTAACACCTCGGGCCGGCCTCATTAAAAAAAGTAAAAATCGATTTGTCAGAGATAAATATACTAGGAAGGTTTAACCCATTAAACAGTCCCAGTGCCATTTTTAAGCTAAGGGATTGTCAGAGTTCCCCTTCTTCCAAATATTTAACCTTCTCTTGGGGAGAGCCGGTTTCAAAGGCCTTTGAAGGCAAGACCATGCAATCCACCAAGAACACAGAAAATATTTTAGAATGTACTGTAGGACAAATGCCAGCAACCAACCAAGTTAATGGGACTCTGAGGTCACAGGACGAGAGAGATAAATATGAAATAACAAGTTCAGTATTGTACTGTTACAGTGAATATACTTAAGCTAATATATTTATATACATTAAGCATTTAAAGTACTTTTAGTTTTACCTTTTCATTGTTATTGTCTATCACTTTTTTAGGAGTTGTAATATGGAAATTTTAAAGTCAATCGGCGAGTTTCAAATTTAATTGAAACCATCATGATCCCAAGTTTTAAAGATCCAGCACTATGGGATTTGTAATTTCCACATGACAATTACAATTTAAGAATGTGTCTGAGTCAAACTGGACATATAAAGTGAATTAGAGCTAGCAGAAGATTGCTTATGATGTAAATATTCAGTGATGACCTCATGGATCAATAAAAATATTTACGTCACATGTTTTAAGTAATGTCTTTTGGCTCCTCTTTGAGCTTTCAATATATTTAGTTCATTTTTTTAAAAAAATGCCAATTAGTTGTTTCACTACCCAAGATGAAGTTTATTCAAAGCTGCAGACAGTAATAAACAGCAGTTTCCATCCCTACTGAGGTACATAAACTAGAGGAATGAATCTATAATAGTCCTTAGATCTGCCTAAAATGATTTATTTTCAAACCAAAACTCTACATTAGCCAACAGGCCAAATTAGATCATCTGATACCCACTTATCCTCTATTTTAACTTTGATTTTTTTTTATATTTTTGACTGTGTAGATTTACAATTTGTGTGTGTCCCATTGCTAATAGAACATACACGCTGATTTTTAACTTTTCTTCTTTTAGAAGAGTGGTCCCTCAAAGGACTGAATCACTTAGGCGCTTCCTGTGTCCCTGGAGTATCATCTGCATTTCAGCCTTCGGCAGTCCATAACTACCTCATATATTATATCAGCTTGGAAAAATCAATAATTAGCTTTTAAAACAACTGGACTTGAAAAGGCTTAGAAATAAGACCTGTTGAAGTTCAAAAATGGTAGAAGCACTCCTCCAACACCCTCCATTGGTAAAAGCAAATCACAGGGTCAGCAGCGTAGGTTTTAGTATAACAAAATCAAAGTTTATACTTCCTAATACTGAAATAATCTGATCTAACCCTGACTTCAAACAATACCTAACCCTCATTCTTAAATCCTCTCTAATAAATCCCACTTGATAAAGGCTTATGCCAAATGCAATCACATATTTAAGCCAAACCATTTTTGATAAACTCAAGGATTTTCTTTCCATTCCAACAACTCCACACTCCATTCGCACCCCACCCCCAGCTCCTGCCCTCCACGTTCTGCCAAGAATCAGCCAGCGTCGTTCTGCTGGCTGCGTGTGTTTGTTTTGTTTTGTTTGACAAAGGGGCCTATCAAGAGACATCAGAGGGCTATCAGCTAATTGATGGTAATGTATATATGTTGTCAGTTTCCAAAGCTCTCAAGTCTACCCTATTTTAGAAGTAATTTGTGAAACTAAAAATTCTACTTTTTGTCACATGTTTTAAGTAATGTCTTTTGGCTCCTCTTTGAGCTTTCAATATATTTAGTTCATTTTTTTAAAAAAATGCCAATTAGTTGTTTCACTACCCAAGATGAAGTTTATTCAAAGCTGCAGACAGTAATAAACAGCAGTTTCCATCCCTACTGAGGTACATAAACTAGAGGAATGAATCTATAATAGTCCTTAGATCTGCCTAAAATGATTTATTTTCAAACCAAAACTCTACATTAGCCAACAGGCCAAATTAGATCATCTGATACCCACTTATCCTCTATTTTAACTTTGATTTTTTTTTATATTTTTGACTGTGTAGATTTACAATTTGTGTGTGTCCCATTGCTAATAGAACATACACGCTGATTTTTAACTTTTCTTCTTTTAGAAGAGTGGTCCCTCAAAGGACTGAATCACTTAGGCGCTTCCTGTGTCCCTGGAGTATCATCTGCATTTCAGCCTTCGGCAGTCCATAACTACCTCATATATTATATCAGCTTGGAAAAATCAATAATTAGCTTTTAAAACAACTGGACTTGAAAAGGCTTAGAAATAAGACCTGTTGAAGTTCAAAAATGGTAGAAGCACTCCTCCAACACCCTCCATTGGTAAAAGCAAATCACAGGGTCAGCAGCGTAGGTTTTAGTATAACAAAATCAAAGTTTATACTTCCTAATACTGAAATAATCTGATCTAACCCTGACTTCAAACAATACCTAACCCTCATTCTTAAATCCTCTCTAATAAATCCCACTTGATAAAGGCTTATGCCAAATGCAATCACATATTTAAGCCAAACCATTTTTGATAAACTCAAGGATTTTCTTTCCATTCCAACAACTCCACACTCCATTCGCACCCCACCCCCAGCTCCTGCCCTCCACGTTCTGCCAAGAATCAACCAGAGTTGTTCTGCTGGCTTTGCGTGTGTTTGTTTTGTTTTGTTTGACAAAGGGGCCTATCAAGAGACATCAGAGGGCTATCAGCTAATTGATGGATGAAACTAAGATAATTAACTACTGCTTAGAAAATCAGAGCTTCTCCTCTCACAAACTCTGAAGTTCTACCATATTTTAGAAAAGAAAATTTTACCTTCATCTCTTATCAAAGATGATAGGGAATATGCTAGTCTGCCTACTGATATCCACGGGCATACACTTGATACTAGCAGTAATGCTATTGCATAACATGTACACTTCATAATTTTACATTTTAGTGTCCGGCTACTCAGAGCTGTGGGAGAGGGAAGGAGCCGTCTGGAAAGGCATTCAGGAGGAATGACAGAGTGGGCAGAGCAGAAGGATAGTATAAAAGGAGCAGTTTAAGAATGCCATCCCATCTCCAGGAACCACCATCACCATCTCTGCCCTTGCAGCTACTACTTCCATACTAGGTGATCAGAAGATCCTGGCCCAAGACTTGTCCTCCTTTTTAAGGGCAGAGAGCTCAATGCTGAAGAGGCCGGGGGCTTCCAGGAGTAACACATAAAAACACAGTGGTCCTTCTTTGGTGTCTATTTCCTCAGATTTGTGCTGTTATCATTAAGGATCAGAAATAAAGTCTTAGATTTTTGTTTACTTGGAAGGGAATCTAGATGTGAGTCTAAGTTGTCTAAATCTGTGCCAGTCTTGACACTCGAAAGTTACTCAAGGGGAAAAGGTGGAAAGCAAAGCTATTAAAAAAGGAGAAAAAAAAAAAAACTTACCTGAAAATGGACTTCTAATATGAGAAAAGAACCTTGATTTAGATGTAAGGCAAAACTCTCTGGCTACCTAGGAAGATTATGGAGAAGGGGTCTTATCTGGTTGGGCTTGGTTATGAATAGATCTGCCTCAAGGCTATGAGCAGGTGACCTGGTGTCTAGGGAATATGCGATTTATTGACACCCTTACAAACACTAGAAATTGTTTACTTTACTTAGGGGTGACATCTTCACTTTCTGCCTAGAAAAGGTCTTTTAGAGAAAACTCTGTCTTCTCACACACACTTCCTGAATCCAATTCAAGTTTCTATATTTAACAATAACCATCTCTAGACAACTGTCCCCAAAAAGAGATGAGCAGTGTTCCTGATCAAACATTTGACAGTTTTGCAATATCCTGAAATACCACTGGACCAAAATAAAGTGCCAAGGAGCAGATGTCTGGGGAAAGAGAGAATCTGACACAGAAACACTTCTCGTGTTTGTCAATGGGGGTTGGGAGTAGAGAGGGGAAGAAAGACACGAATGGTGTTCACGCTGCCACTGAAGGCTCCTCGTGAGGGACTTGTGGACATGCTGATATTCATTTCGTCAATATAGACATTTACACACACTGTATAACACAGCTGTGTTAATTCTTCAGGTCATTTCCATGTCCTGTTAGTTCACCTTCAATTTAAACTCCTTAGAATAAGACAAAGGGACTTTACATCCAAGGGAAGGAGAATAATGTCTACCTTCCAAAATCTTTATAACACGATTTTGCTTAAACAAGCTGAAATGATATAAAGCAAAACTTCCATGCTCTGATTCACAACTACAATGAATTTTAATAGTAAAGAAATGCCAGATCAGGCTTCCCTGGTGGTCCAGTGGGTAAGGACACCGCCTTGCAGTGCAAGGGGCGCCGATTCCATCCCTGGCCTGGGAAGATCCCACGTGCCGTGGAGCGGCTGGACCGATGTGTCCAATTATTGAGCTGGAGCTCTGGAGCGCATGAGCCCAGAGCCGGCGCTCTGCAACAACAGAGACCAATGCGATGGGAGGCCCACACGGGCCAAAGAACAAAGATGGACGAAAATAGATAAAAGAAAGACCAATAGAAGTGGCCTGCCCGCTCCCCTCCCTCCTCAGCCCGCCCCCCTAAAAAAATAAAAAATAAATAAATAAATAAAAAGAAATGCCAGATTAAGGGAGGAATTTCTCTCTGTATGTGTAGATATTTCCCCATTCTTTCTCCCAATCCTCAGCCTGGAAAGAATTCAAAAGGAAAAGTAGCAAATCCTGTCTCTTTTATACCGAACAGTCCTGGGGAACCCAGCAAAATATTGCAAAGCAGCACATTCTTCCAAAGCAAAACATTTGTATACTGCTCACATTGGGAGAACTGTGATATAGGTCAGTGTTAAGTATCTGAAATCTTACCTCCGTTTGGCCGGCCCTTCTTGTGTGGTGTGCGCTACTATATCTGAACCCGTGCCCAAGTAAGGTCTGCAGACCGGTTAGCAAAGGAAGGCAATTTACATCTCATGTAATGAAACCATTTCTGGAAAAGGATTTCTCTTTCATGCTAGTGGAGACTGGGTGCATAAAGAAGATCAAAACAGAAGCTACATTTTTTTAAACTACTTATTGGAGATTGCTGTTGCTGGTTTTATTACAATATGTATTTTACAGATTTAGGTAATAGCCCTGATTTTTCAAATCGACCTCTGTTTAGACACGTTTCACTTTGGGCTGTTTCTTGTCTGCGAAATTACAGTCATTTGCACGTTATTACAGTGAGTAGGAGACAGATTGTATTTAGCGTTGGGTGGGGGAAGGGTTATTATGGGAAGTGATCTGCTACGGTCAGCACATAATTTCAGCCTGAAGAAAATTGCTTCTGAATGGCTGGTCTGTTAGCTAGCCAAGGAATGGTCACTGGGAGAGACTGAAAAAATGCTTCTGCTTAATCTGCATTATAGAATTATTCTCATTTCCAGAAAGATGGTTTGTGGAAAAAAATGATTGTAAAACCAAATTTAAAAATGTGGAGGTGAAACGCTGTCACTGCTCTATTTGAATCTAAAATAACTACAACAACATACAAACCCACCAAGCAGGAGAGGGCCTAAAGGCAGCAGGATACAGCCTGTTCTACTCCATCTTTCCTTCTTGTTTTCCTTTTTCTGCCCCAACCTTTGGTTGTTTTCAGAAATCTCTATGACTGAGTGATGATGGATTTTTACACATGTGTAAACATGTGTAACACCAAAAGCATTGATAAAGAAATTTTATCTCTTGCTTTCATACGTACATGACTGGAAGAAAAAGATTTCCTAATATAGCTTCTTTCTGGAGAGTAGCAGAATCCCCTTAATTGTGAGCATATTACATGCTTTTGGCTAGAATTTGAGGATTTTCCAACACTTTACAAAATACATTGTATTTGTGCATATTTCAGAAAGCTGACAGATTAATAAAGCAAAGATGATGCTTATCAAAAATTGTAGCCCCTGTCTAATTTATAATTTGAATTGAATCTTTATGAGTTACCTAGGAAGTCTTAACATACTTGGTTAAAAAAAATCAGGAGACTTAGGTTTATTTTAAAGAGAAAAGAGTATGATTATACTCAGCTCCTTGGCTGCTATCACTTTTGTTGTGAACAACTGTGCCTCTTTTGTTTTCAAAACAAGCTTTCCTAAAGGATGAATCACTACAATCATTTGGAGAATATGCAATAAACAACAGAAAGCCAGAAAGTTGTTTTGCTATTTTCTCAGCAGAGCATTTCCGTCCCATCCTCAGCTCAGCTGAACCTCCAGTCCACCAGCCAATCATCATTATGGAAATATGGTTCCCAGCCTCCTGATTGGCTGACTCCTGGACCAGAATGTTAACATTTCTTCAGCTCAATGTACACTGCATGCCAGCCTGCTCTGTGGACCTTCTCCTAAAAATATTTTAATCGCCTTTCTTTTCTTTCCTTGTGTCTTTTTTTCAAGATTCTTACAATCATCCAGGAAAAAACCTTGTATTTTTTTAAACACTCTCAAAAACATAATGATCATACTGGGTATCTGCTAAGAATAGAATTAAATGGCCAGAGATATTTCTTCTAAGCATATTTTAATTTGTTTTCTGTTTACTTGGGTTCTCATGGTGTTTCCTTGGATTTTAGAGGAATTCCTACAAGTTAAATGAACAAATTGTTATAATGTATGCTTTTTTAAAAATTTAATCTTAAAACATTATCTGTCACAACTAAAATTTTTTTCTCTAATATTTTAAAAATTTAAAACATGCAATTAAAACACTGTCAATTTAATACTGAAAAGTAAGCATGTCATTTTTAGGGAGCTTCCCTAGTGGCTCAGTGGTAAGGAATCACCTGCCAATTCAGGAGACATGGGTTTCATCCCTGATCTGGGATGATCCCACATACTGTAGAGCAACTAAGCCCTTGCTCCACAACTACTGTCTGCACTTAGAGCCTGTGCTCTACAACAAGAGAAGCTGTGGCAATGAGAAGTCCAGACACCACAACTAGAGAGTAGCCCCTGCTCACCGTCAGTAGAGAAAAACCCAAGCAGCAATGATGACCTAGCACAGCCAAAAATAAATGAATAAAATAACAGTTATTAAATTTTTTTTTTCTTCATAATTAAGGCATCATATCTATAATTAGTTAATGGTTTAAAATATTACATCATTATCCCCCCACACCCACAATGTCTTAAGGATGCACAAACTTTTCAAATTTAAAAGAGGTTTGTAATACAAGATAATGAATAATAATAATGGGAAATATATGTGTAATCTACCATGTTCCAAAAGTTGTTCTTAAATTCTTCATATGTATTGATTCATCTAATCTACCATGAGATATTATCATCAGATGAGGAAACTGAGACAGAGAAAAGATAAGAAGTTTTTTCAAATACTGAAGCCATATCTTGGTGGAGCCAAGATTTTTTTTTTTTTTTTAAAGATTTATTTATTGATTTATTTTGGGGATTACGTCATCAGGAATACTGGAAATGAACTTTTAGCAAAGCCTGTGACCTTCTCCTAAAAATATTTTAATCGCCTTTCTTTTCTTTCCTTGTGTCTTTTTTCCAAGATTCTTACAATCATCCAGGAAAAAACCTTGTATTTTTTTAAACACTCTCAAAAACATAATGATCATACTGGGTATCTGCTAAGAATAGAATTAAATGGCCAGAGATATTTCTTCTAAGCATATTTTAATTTGTTTTCTGTTTACTTGGGTTCTCATGGTGTTTCCTTGGATTTTAGAGGAATTCCTACAAGTTAAATGAACAAATTGTTATAATGTATGCTTTTTTAAAAATTTAATCTTAAAACATTATCTGTCACAACTAAAATTTTTTTCTCTAATATTTTAAAAATTTAAAACATGCAATTAAAACACTGTCAATTTAATACTGAAAAGTAAGCATGTCATTTTTAGGGAGCTTCCCTAGTGGCTCAGTGGTAAGGAATCACCTGCCAATTCAGGAGACATGGGTTTCATCCCTGATCTGGGATGATCCCACATACTGTAGAGCAACTAAGCCCTTGCTCCACAACTACTGTCTGCACTTAGAGCCTGTGCTCTACAACAAGAGAAGCTGTGGCAATGAGAAGTCCAGACACCACAACTAGAGAGTAGCCCCTGCTCACCGTCAGTAGAGAAAAACCCAAGCAGCAATGATGACCTAGCACAGCCAAAAATAAATGAATAAAATAACAGTTATTAAATTTTTTTTTTCTTCATAATTAAGGCATCATATCTATAATTAGTTAATGGTTTAAAATATTACATCATTATCCCCCCACACCCACAATGTCTTAAGGATGCACAAACTTTTCAAATTTAAAAGAGGTTTGTAATACAAGATAATGAATAATAATAATGGGAAATATATGTGTAATCTACCATGTTCCAAAAGTTGTTCTTAAATTCTTCATATGTATTGATTCATCTAATCTACCATGAGATATTATCATCAGATGAGGAAACTGAGACAGAGAAAAGATAAGAAGTTTTTTCAAATACTGAAGCCATATCTTGGTGGAGCCAAGATTTTTTTTTTTTTTTTAAAGATTTATTTATTGATTTATTTTGGGCGGGGGACGGGTTGGGGAGGGTGGGGAGCGGGCTGGTCACTTCTATTGGTCCTTCATTTCTCCATTTTCATCCGTCTTTGTTCTTTGGCCCATGTGGGCCTCCCATCACGGTGGTGTCTGTTGCAGAGTGCTGGCTCTGGGCGCATGCGGTCCAGAGCTCCGGCTCGGTGATTGGACACATCGGTCCAGCCGCTCCGCGGCACGTGGGATCTTCCCAGGCCAGGGATCGAACCGGTGCCCCTTGCACTGCAAGGCAGTGTCCTTATCCACTGGACCACCAGGGGAAGCCCTGGAGCCAAGATTTGATGTAGGAAGCCTAGCCTGGGTGTGGTTACTTGACCACTGCACTTTAGTGCCATCAAAACATGACTCCTGACAATGGTTCCATCCATTTTATTGAATATAGAAACATCAGCAGGTGACTGGTGACTTCTCTTCTTGAAAGAATAATGGATTCAACTACTTTTCAATGAGATAAAAGCCACTGTGTCATTTTTCTAAGACTATGCCAAACAGAAGACATGGCACCTAAGACTCAGAATTAAAAAGAAGAAAATCAACTTCTTGTTATTACTCAACATTAAAAAAAATTACCACAATGGGAAGCAGAGTGAAGTTAAAAATGAAATGACTGGTCATTTTGAGACTCGTGATATATACATTGGGATCATAATATTATTCTTTATGTAACACACACACACATATATATATATATAGAAATTTCTATGTTAAAAGGGAAAGAAAAAAGCTACTGGGTCTTCAAGAAGGAAGAGCCATTCAGAAACACAATTTATTCCTTGGCTTTGGAACATTCTTACCATTAACGTAAGAGGGTAAAATTGTCTTAAATGATGATGCGTGCATACAAACAAGCAGCAGCAGATTACATTTGCTTCCTATCATTTGTTTACTTGAGTTTTTATCTGTTTGTTTGAGGTCAAATTCTTCATATGTATTGATTCATCTAATCTACCATGAGATATTATCATCAGATGAGGAAACTGAGACAGAGAAAAGATAAGAAGTTTTTTCAAATACTGAAGCCATATCTTGGTGGAGCCAAGATTTTTTTTTTTTTTTTAAAGATTTATTTATTGATTTATTTTGGGCGGGGGACGGGTTGGGGAGGGTGGGGAGCGGGCTGGTCACTTCTATTGGTCCTTCATTTCTCCATTTTCATCCGTCTTTGTTCTTTGGCCCATGTGGGCCTCCCATCACGGTGGTGTCTGTTGCAGAGTGCTGGCTCTGGGCGCATGCGGTCCAGAGCTCCGGCTCGGTGATTGGACACATCGGTCCAGCCGCTCCGCGGCACGTGGGATCTTCCCAGGCCAGGGATCGAACCGGTGCCCCTTGCACTGCAAGGCAGTGTCCTTATCCACTGGACCACCAGGGGAAGCCCTGGAGCCAAGATTTGATGTAGGAAGCCTAGCCTGGGTGTGGTTACTTGACCACTGCACTTTAGTGCCATCAAAACATGACTCCTGACAATGGTTCCATCCATTTTATTGAATATAGAAACATCAGCAGGTGACTGGTGACTTCTCTTCTTGAAAGAATAATGGATTCAACTACTTTTCAATGAGATAAAAGCCACTGTGTCATTTTTCTAAGACTATGCCAAACAGAAGACATGGCACCTAAGACTCAGAATTAAAAAGAAGAAAATCAACTTCTTGTTATTACTCAACATTAAAAAAAATTACCACAATGGGAAGCAGAGTGAAGTTAAAAATGAAATGACTGGTCATTTTGAGACTCGTGATATATACATTGGGATCATAATATTATTCTTTATGTAACACACACACACATATATATATATATAGAAATTTCTATGTTAAAAGGGAAAGAAAAAAGCTACTGGGTCTTCAAGAAGGAAGAGCCATTCAGAAACACAATTTATTCCTTGGCTTTGGAACATTCTTACCATTAACGTAAGAGGGTAAAATTGTCTTAAATGATGATGCCGTGCATACAAACAAGCAGCAGCAGATTACATTTGCTTCCTATCATTTGTTTACTTGAGTTTTTATCTGTTTGTTTGAGGTCAAATTCACTTGCTGGGCTATATACACTAAAAATCTGTAATGTTCTGTTTATATTTTCAACATGCACTATGTAAACACTTAGTGACTTTCCTTATAAACTATATCTCAATCAAGAAGGAAAAAAATCAATCACATAGAAATATACTCAATAGAAATTAAAAAATGAAGATTCAATATTTTATTACAGATATATTATATACTGGGAGAAAAAAAAATTTGGCAGTTTAAATTTCTTCAGTATATATTTTCTGTCTTATTCAAAGAAGTAGAATTGTAGAACTGAAATCAACAGTTTAGACACAGAATTAAATTCTTTAAGCAAAACAGTAACATACAGTGAAATTCACTAGATAAGCAATATTGAGGAAAATGAGACTAAATGAAGAGAAAAATGCTTAATCCTTGCACAAAGAAAGCTATGACATTGAGATTAAAAAGAGCATTGCAGAAGATGAAATCAAGTTAACAGTACTATTCTTAACAAATAGGATATGATTTTGTGAAACAATGAAATTATAACACAAGGAGTCACTGATAAAACTGTTATCACAGAAAATGGACACATCATTAAATATAATGAAATTTAACTATCACTGTGAGAGAAATGATATATAATTAGAAAAATGAATAGAGTAAAAAAAAGAAAGCAATGTTTCTACTGCAGTTCAATATTACTGAAGTCTACTGACAAAAGAGGAAAATATTTTCTGAGCCTGTTAATAAATCATAGACACAACTATTTTTAATTACAACAACAAGAGTCCTCTCAAATCCAAACTTATGTCCTGTCAACCTTTCATTTTACTTAACAGACACCTGTAGAGCATTTACTCTGTGAAAGTCACCATGCTCAGCATTTTGTAAATACCAACTCATTTCCTGTGATGAAGTTTCAGATATTCATTCAACATCTATTGTGTTTCACAAGTTCACAGACAATACGTAAAAGAATAAGACATCATCTCTGCCCTAGAGAGGCTTCAAATTTCATAGCTGAGATAAGACACTTGAAAAACCCCAGAGGGGATTTAATTTATGATAATAAGTAAAAAAGTATTACTTTGGGGAAGAAGAAGAGCTAACATTATCTAAAGAATCAGTATAGACTCTAGGAAAGAAGTAGGGGAAACTGTTGTTCCACATTAGGATGGAGTTGGAGGGAAGGTCCTACCAAGAAGAAGAAGCAAAATGCACATAGTGTAGAGGCATAAAAGAAGAGCTTAGCTAGATCACTGGAACCCCAGAAGTGAGGAATGGTGGTCAGATTTGGGTTGAAGTCTTATTGTAGACAGGGCCGTTATGAACCTGCACAGAGGTGTTTCAGTGAGGAAACAATGGAGCTAACATCCAGCTCATGCTCTGTTCATCAAGCTCTGTGCCCTGGCTCTGTGCTGTGTCAGCCTAAGAAAGGGCAATGTATAAATGGTGCTTCCATTCAGACTGGACTGGAAGATAGTCTTTATTCACTGTAAAGAGGAGTTTGAGTTTATCACAAGGGAATGAAAGGCCTAGCTGTAGTAGGCCTATGTGAAACTCTTGAATCTCTTATAATATAAAATAATATATATAATATATAAAAAGAAGGTAGTCAGAAAGGTCTCGAAGGTAGTAAATAAATTATATCATCCTAGCAGAGTTCTTAGAAATCAGTGTTCAAAAAAAAAAAGTTTGTTAAAGAACTTATCTTCTAAACGTGAGAAGAGTAGATAGGATTCCCCCCCAAATGCAGGAGATCATAATGGTAAATGAGCAACTCAGGGTGTATTGAGATAATATTCAAGTCAACAAGTATATTCAGTGGGAAAACGATAACAATAAACATGTAGTAAACCAACTCTGAACTTGGAAACTCTCAGCTTAGAAAGTACAATTCCTATAAGAATATTCTATAGCCAAATTAAATAAACTAACCAGAACAAGGAAAGGTCTTTATGAATGAAAACCTGTTGAAAGATAAGTCTTTATGAGTACACTTAACAGACACCTGTAGAGCATTTACTCTGTGAAAGTCACCATGCTCAGCATTTTGTAAATACCAACTCATTTCCTGTGATGAAGTTTCAGATATTCATTCAACATCTATTGTGTTTCACAAGTTCACAGACAATACGTAAAGAATAAGACATCATCTCTGCCCTAGAGAGGCTTCAAATTTCATAGCTGAGATAAGACACTTGAAAAACCCCAGAGGGGATTTAATTTATGATAATAAGTAAAAAAGTATTACTTTGGGGAAGAAGAAGAGCTAACATTATCTAAAGAATCAGTATAGACTCTAGGAAAGAAGTAGGGGAAACTGTTGTTCCACATTAGGATGGAGTTGGAGGGAAGGTCCTACCAAGAAGAAGAAGCAAAATGCACATAGTGTAGAGGCATAAAAGAAGAGCTTAGCTAGATCACTGGAACCCCAGAAGTGAGGAATGGTGGTCAGATTTGGGTTGAAGTCTTATTGTAGACAGGGCCGTTATGAACCTGCACAGAGGTGTTTCAGTGAGGAAACAATGGAGCTAACATCCAGCTCATGCTCTGTTCATCAAGCTCTGTGCCCTGGCTCTGTGCTGTGTCAGCCTAAGAAAGGGCAATGTATAAATGGTGCTTCCATTCAGACTGGACTGGAAGATAGTCTTTATTCACTGTAAAGAGGAGTTTGAGTTTATCACAAGGGAATGAAAGGCCTAGCTGTAGTAGGCCTATGTGAAACTCTTGAATCTCTTATAATATAAAATAATATATATAATATATAAAAAGAAGGTAGTCAGAAAGGTCTCGAAGGTAGTAAATAAATTATATCATCCTAGCAGAGTTCTTAGAAATCAGTGTTCAAAAAAAAAAAGTTTGTTAAAGAACTTATCTTCTAAACGTGAGAAGAGTAGATAGGATTCCCCCCCAAATGCAGGAGATCATAATGGTAAATGAGCAACTCAGGGTGTATTGAGATAATATTCAAGTCAACAAGTATATTCAGTGGGAAAACGATAACAATAAACATGTAGTAAACCAACTCTGAACTTGGAAACTCTCAGCTTAGAAAGTACAATTCCTATAAGAATATTCTATAGCCAAATTAAATAAACTAACCAGAACAAGGAAAGGTCTTTATGAATGAAAACCTGTTGAAAGATAAGTCTTTATGAGTGAAAACATGTCTACTGAAGCAAACGTTAATGTCAACAAATAGAACATAGGGTCAAAAATGGTCTCCCTGGGAACATCAACATTTAAATTGTGGGCATGAACTGTTTCAATGATGAATGAGTGAACAGAGAGAATACAAATAAAAGCAAAAAACCAACAGGGAAGAGATATCTCTGAAAAGGACAGAGTAATCAACAATTCAAAATGCATCAGGAAAAAAAAAATGCATTAGGAAAATCAAGCAAATGAGACTGAAAAGCCTACCAAGCTTTTACTTGGGATAAGACTTAGTGATTGCAGAAAGAATAATATAAGCAAATGGCAGCAAAACCCAGTGGGTTCAGAACTGAAACAGAGGGAAGCAAATCAAGAGATCAAATGAAGCCTGCTCTTTCTGGAAGCTTGTTCTTAAAAGGGAATAGAGAAGGATAGTTTGAAGAGAGTCTGGGAGGAAACTTTCCTTGCTGTTACTATGAAACAACCTTCAACATCCATTTTCAAAGAAAAGAATTGGTAGAGAGAGAAACTTAAACTTTTAGAGGTTAACTGATGAACACAGATCTGAGCTGAAGAAAGATTCTTCCCTGACAGGGAAGGAGACCACTCAGCTGCGTCTGCATCAAGGCCCTTCCATCATGGACAAGAATTTCTAGCACAGATAATTTCTAGCACTACCTCCCAAAATGCAGGGAGAAGGTGGAGACTTGGGGAGCTGCTACAATAAGGAGACTGCCCCTCATACAGCAGGAGTCTAATGAACTCAGAGGAACCCAAATCGGTCTTAGCATGCCATAGAAGTGAAACAGCTAATACGAATTGAGACCCTCACGTTAGAATTTTTTATTTAAACACCTAGAGTTCTTAATAAACTCAGTATATCCAGTAATTATCTGGGAAGCCTATGAGTTAAGGGAAAAGAAACTTGGGATATGCCTTGTCAAGTACAAAAATTTAATCAGTGTATTGGCAGCCATGAAATTAAAAGACACACGTTCCTTAGAAGAAAGGTTATGACTAGCCTAGACAGCATATTAAAAAGCAGAGATATCACTTTGCTGACAAATGTCTGTCTAGTCAAAGCTATGGTTTTTCCAGTAACTGAGTATGGATGTTAGAGTTTGGACCACAAAGAAGGTTAAGTGCTTAAGAACTGATGCTAACTGTGGTGTTAGAGAAGACTCTTGAGAGTCCCTTGGACTGCAAGGAGATCAGACCAATCAATCCTAAAGGAAATCAACTCTTGACTATTCATCGGAAGGACTGATGCTGAGACTGAAGCTCCAATACTCTGGCCACCTGATGAGAAGGAACAACTCATTGAAAAAGACCCTGATGCCAGGAAAGACAGAAGGCCGAAGGAGAAGGGGACCACAGAGGATGAAATGATTGGATAGCAGTAGACATGAGTTTCAGCATTCTCAGGGAGATGGTGAAGGACAGGGAACCCTGGCGTGCTGCAGTCCATAGGAGTACAAAAAGTTGGTCACAACTGAGCAACTGAAGAACAACAATTGTTCTAAGTTAGTCTCTCCCTTTCTTAACAGGGTTTAAATGATAAAAATAAGAAGGAATTTTAGCTCATTCTTTACATTCCAACTTTACATCCCACTGAGTCACATGTGTGTCTATGGTAAAAGGTTTCTGTACTTACAGCTGTGTGTAAAGCCAAAGTGAAAGACTGTCATTAATCCACATTTGAAGCACTTGCCTCAATATAAACTGTAGCTGACCTCATTAAAATCTCACTGCTTTATTTTGCATCATTATTTTACTCATCTGTTTAAATATTATTCATCAAACCCCAATTATATTCCAGACATTGTGTTAGACTTGATACAAAAAAGAATTTTATTGGTTCATTCTTGAAAAGGACACTTTTTAAATATTTTATTTCAATTTTTTTTAACAAAGTTGGATGGTCTGGATGGTCACTTAGGAAGGAACCTATTTCTACAGAGTCATTAACCTTTGCACTCTAGAAACAAGAAGCTAATTAATGAATCCCTGAGCTGAGGCATAGGTCAGTATCAGAAAACAGAACCTAGGATGTCTAGTTCTAGCAGCAAAGGTGTCAAAAACACAGGTAACATGAGATCATAAACAAAACTTGTAAGACAAGACTGTTTCAAATCTGCAACCTCAGCAACCATCTCAGAAAAATTTATTTAAGTCAATAGACTAAGAAATAAGAAAGAGGGAAGTTCCTAGGAGGATAAACATCATTTTGCTGCCAACAAAATCAAACTGTACGCTAAGATAATTATACAAAGTATTCTAATAATATTCCTGAAAACATTCAAAGATGTTCTAATGGAAAAGACAATTGAAAGTGCTGTATCATTCACTAGAGGAATCAGAAAAGATTTATGGAAGTCATGAAATATTGGAGCTCTGAAAAAATACTATAAAAAAGGGGAAAAGGTAGATACTGGAAATACATGTAATATCTCATAAGGCTTAAAACTATTAAGTGAATTTGAAGTAGAACAAAACAGGTTACCTAGCACTTCTCAGACACTTAAATAAACATTGTCTATTTTTCCATTTGAAGAGTTTAGTATATAGTTAGTGCCTGACATTTTTTTTTTTAATTTTGCTTTTATGAAATTTTGTTGTGTAGTGCCTGACTTTTAAAAAAAGAATTTTATTGAGATATAATTTATATACCATAAGATCCACCCATTTTAAGTGTAGAATTCAATGAATATTAGCATATTTACAAAAATTTGCAACCATCGCATCTAATCTCCTTATCAGCCTAAAAAGAAACCTTGTGCCTATTTACCATGACTAAAAGAGCTTTTCCCCTGGTGGCTCAGGCAATAAAGAATCTGCCTGCAATTCTTCAACCAGGGTTCCATCTCTAAGTTGAGAAGATCCCCTGGAGAAGGAAATGGCAAACCACTCCAGTATTTTTCCTGGAAAATCCCATGGATAGAGAAGCCTGACAAGTCATAGTCCATGGGGTTGCAAGAACAGGACACAATTTAGTAACTAAACCACCACCAATAGAGTTTTTAATAATAATTTTGGAAGCAACATTTATTGCTTTGGTACTCTACAAAATGGTGCTCACATAAAAGTTTTTGATTGAGTTTGGTCTGGATGGTCACTTAGGAAGGAACCTATTTCTACAGAGTCATTAACCTTTGCACTCTAGAAACAAGAAGCTAATTAATGAATCCCTGAGCTGAGGCATAGGTCAGTATCAGAAAACAGAACCTAGGATGTCTAGTTCTAGCAGCAAAGGTGTCAAAAACACAGGTAACATGAGATCATAAACAAAAC
Organism: Tragulus kanchil; assembly: GCA_022376925.1. Classification (NCBI taxonomy): domain Eukaryota; kingdom Metazoa; phylum Chordata; class Mammalia; order Artiodactyla; family Tragulidae; genus Tragulus; species Tragulus kanchil. The sequence continues at coordinate 57,250,486 of JAIOJX010000029.1, read as the reverse complement.
TTGTAAGACAAGACTGTTTCAAATCTGCAACCTCAGCAACCATCTCAGAAAAATTTATTTAAGTCAATAGACTAAGAAATAAGAAAGAGGGAAGTTCCTAGGAGGATAAACATCATTTTGCTGCCAACAAAATCAAACTGTACGCTAAGATAATTATACAAAGTATTCTAATAATATTCCTGAAAACATTCAAAGATGTTCTAATGGAAAAGACAATTGAAAGTGCTGTATCATTCACTAGAGGAATCAGAAAAGATTTATGGAAGTCATGAAATATTGGAGCTCTGAAAAAATACTATAAAAAGGAGAAAAGGTAGATACTGGAAATACATGTAATATCTCATAAGGCTTAAAACTATTAAGTGAATTTGAAGTAGAACAAAACAGGTTACCTAGCACTTCTCAGACACTTAAATAAACATTGTCTATTTTTCCATTTGAAGAGTTTAGTATATAGTTAGTGCCTGACATTTTTTTTTTTAATTTTGCTTTTATGAAATTTTGTTGTGTAGTGCCTGACTTTTAAAAAAAGAATTTTATTGAGATATAATTTATATACCATAAGATCCACCCATTTTAAGTGTAGAATTCAATGAATATTAGCATATTTACAAAAATTTGCAACCATCGCATCTAATCTCCTTATCAGCCTAAAAAGAAACCTTGTGCCTATTTACCATGACTAAAAGAGCTTTTCCCCTGGTGGCTCAGGCAATAAAGAATCTGCCTGCAATTCTTCAACCAGGGTTCCATCTCTAAGTTGAGAAGATCCCCTGGAGAAGGAAATGGCAAACCACTCCAGTATTTTTCCTGGAAAATCCCATGGATAGAGAAGCCTGACAAGTCATAGTCCATGGGGTTGCAAGAACAGGACACAATTTAGTAACTAAACCACCACCAATAGAGTTTTTAATAATAATTTTGGAAGCAACATTTATTGCTTTGGTACTCTACAAAATGGTGCTCACATAAAAGTTTTTGATTGGAAAATGAGTTTGACAGTTCAACATATGACCATCACCATCTAAAATATGTATATGTTAAAAACATCAGGATAATCCTTCAAATTTGATATAAGTTCAAGACATAAAATCTTGGTGCATCAATATATTTTATAATAATTGTCACAGTTATTTCTTTTTTTCTTTTGTGCCATTTGGCTCTGAATTCATTGTTTTTGGTCCATGTGGTGAAAGTGATTTGAGCCCTTTAGTTTTCTTTGCCAGCCAGCACAGTGTTAAACTTTGTTAGTGGAGGGTGCTGGAGAGACATTGTAGAAGAGAATGGTTTTGCATACCAGTTTTAGAATATTCACTCACTTAACTCCTGCAGCATAACCCTGCTCCTGTGGTACATGCTGACCAGCAACCTCCCTTGGCAGTACAGTGGCCGATACCATTGCTAAATGCATCTTATGAGGATACCTTCCAGTTCACAGCTTCCTCTAACACTCTAGAGTACAGATTCCCACAAGCTTTGCTGGAATGGCCCCCTAAAGACATCATCCAATGAGTCAAGGCCATGCTGTATTCAAAAGGTCTGGGTCTCAGTTCTAGGTGTAAGGGAGCAGAGAGCTCTTTCTCAGGTGTTTTATCTCTGCACCAAGGATAGTGGCTATGCTCTATTGCATTATTTCTAAATATTATATCTTTTATTCTTACATTTTTTTTTAAAGTTCTCTGAACTTCTTACTAGACCATCCCTCATTACTATAATTCCCTATTATACTTCATAGTTATTTATATTAAACTTTCCCTACTCAAATTGCTATTTGGTTTCTCTCCTTGATTAAATGCAAACTGATATAAAAACATACCACGAGCCACAAATATCTGCTTTTTAAAAAAAATTTCTATCAAAAGACAATTTACCTTAACATCAGAAGACAGTTTATCTTAACATCCACTTACTATAGTCCAGTCGTGTACCTAATATCTAGAAAGCTATGACTCGATTTAGGAAGAGAATTTATAGTAAGTCTGAAAGGAAAAAATCACAATGCTGAATTGTGGTTAATAATAATTTTGGAAGCAACATTTATTGCTTTGGTACTCTACAAAATGGTGCTCACATAAAAGTTTTTGATTGGAAAATGAGTTTGACAGTTCAACATATGACCATCACCATCTAAAATATGTATATGTTAAAAACATCAGGATAATCCTTCAAATTTGATATAAGTTCAAGACATAAAATCTTGGTGCATCAATATATTTTATAATAATTGTCACAGTTATTTCTTTTTTTCTTTTGTGCCATTTGGCTCTGAATTCATTGTTTTTGGTCCATGTGGTGAAAGTGATTTGAGCCCTTTAGTTTTCTTTGCCAGCCAGCACAGTGTTAAACTTTGTTAGTGGAGGGTGCTGGAGAGACATTGTAGAAGAGAATGGTTTTGCATACCAGTTTTAGAATATTCACTCACTTAACTCCTGCAGCATAACCCTGCTCCTGTGGTACATGCTGACCAGCAACCTCCCTTGGCAGTACAGTGGCCGATACCATTGCTAAATGCATCTTATGAGGATACCTTCCAGTTCACAGCTTCCTCTAACACTCTAGAGTACAGATTCCCACAAGCTTTGCTGGAATGGCCCCCTAAAGACATCATCCAATGAGTCAAGGCCATGCTGTATTCAAAAGGTCTGGGTCTCAGTTCTAGGTGTAAGGAGCAGAGAGCTCTTTCTCAGGTGTTTTATCTCTGCACCAAGGATAGTGGCTATGCTCTATTGCATTATTTCTAAATATTATATCTTTTATTCTTACATTTTTTTTTAAAGTTCTCTGAACTTCTTACTAGACCATCCCTCATTACTATAATTCCCTATTATACTTCATAGTTATTTATATTAAACTTTCCCTACTCAAATTGCTATTTGGTTTCTCTCCTTGATTAAATGCAAACTGATATAAAAACATACCACGAGCCACAAATATCTGCTTTTTAAAAAAAATTTCTATCAAAAGACAATTTACCTTAACATCAGAAGACAGTTTATCTTAACATCCACTTACTATAGTCCAGTACGTGTACCTAATATCTAGAAAGCTATGACTCGATTTAGGAAGAGAATTTATAGTAAGTCTGAAAGGAAAAAAAATCACAATGCTGAATTGTGGTAGACCAAACACTGGACCAGAACTGAAGTGACCTGAGAATCTTTGGATAATTTCAGCCCCTGTTCTAATTATCTACTGCTATGTAGCAAGCAACCCCCAAATTTAGTGGCTTAAAATAAAAACTAGTTTCATATATTTCATGATTTTGAGGGTTAGGCTGACCTTGACGATGAATTTTTTGTTCTGTGTGGTACTGTATCAGGCACTTGGTGATACTCAAATGGAGCATGGGCTATCTAAAGGATTCAAGACAGCTTCACTCACATTTTTGGCACCCTGAGGACGGGCCTGAAGGGTGGAGCTCAGCTGGAACTGTCAATCAAAATGCCTACACAGGGCCATTCCAACCTGGCAGTGAGACTCCTTACATGGCTCCTCAGGGCTCCAAGAATGAGCTCAAGCGAATGAGGTGGCAACTGCCTGGCCTGATTTTCTATCATTTCATTGAAGTTTGAGGTGTAAGGGGAGTTACACAGTATATTTAGGCCATTATCTTGATATAATCTCTGTTGAATTTTCAACTCAAGAAATAAAAGTAATCATGCACATCTTGAAAAGACAGAAAAGAAAAAGAAGGATAAAATGTAAATGTATATAAAGTATAAAGGCATAAGCTTCCTGTCCTTCTCCTCCTAACTATACTCCCTTCTCTGGTAGAAACGTCTCCCAGTCATCCACTAGGTGCCTTTCCACAACTTCCTCCCATGCATTTACAAGTATGTACATGATATGTACACATTTTTTCTTGCTAAACCTGGAATTGCACTATTACATCTTTCCTGCAATTACTTTTTCACTTAAGAATAAATGATGAATTCCACATATAAGGAATGTCTTAGGATATTTCTCCAGATAGAGAAGGAGAAATATTGTATGAGTAACTAAATGAAAGTCGCTCAGTCATGTCCGACTCTTTCCGACCCCATGGACTATGTAGCCTGCCAGGTGCCTCTGTCCATGGAATTCTTAAGGCAAGAATACTGGAATGTGTGGCCATGCCCTCCTCTAGGGGATCTTCCCAGCTCAAGGACTCCTGCATTGTAGGCAGGTTCTTTACCATCTGAGCCACTAGGACATCCCTTTTATGTGGAATCTAAAAAAAAAAAAAAAATGCAAAATGCACTTACTTACAAAACAGAAAGAGACTCATATATTTAGAGAACAAACATGGTTGCCAGGGGTTGGGGGAGAAATGGAGGGAAGGATTAGTTAGGTAGTTTGGGATGGACACTGCTGTATTTACTATGGATAACCAACAAGGAGTGACTATATAGCACGTGGAACTCTGCTCAATGTTATGTGGTAGCCTGGATGGGACGGGAGTTTAGGAGAGAATGGATATATGTATATGTATGGCTGAGACCCTTCACTGTTCACCTGAAACTGTCACAAGACCATTCATCAACTACACCCCCTTACAAAATTCTTTTTTTTTTTTTTAAGAATAAATGATAAATAACTTCTCAGGTCAGCACATACAAATTATCTCATTCTTTTTATGACTGCATAATATCTTTAGGATGGAAATACCATCATTTATTATGTCAGTTCTCCAACTGATGAATTTCATGAACTGAACACTTATTTCCTTGCCAACCCAAATTTACATGTTGAAATCCTGATGCTCAGTGACATGGTATTTGGAGATAGGATCTTTGGGAGGGGCTTAGGTCAGTCAAGAGAAGCCCTCATGAATGGAATTGGTGCCCTTATAAAAGAGACCCCTTGCTCCTTCCATCTTATGAGGTCACATTAAGAAGAGGGTTATCATCAAGGAAGTCCTTCACTGAGGAAGTGGGCTCTCACCATTGGTGACCCCTTGATCTTAGCCTATGAATCTCCAGAACTGTGGAATATAAATTGCTTTTGATTAGAAGGTGCCCAGTCTATGGTCTTTTTTAAAAAACATTTTTCTTTTAAGAAAAGCCTAAACAGACTAAATGGATAATTAGGTTGTTATAAAAAAGTTTATGGTTTGGGCTTTCCTGATAGCTCAGGGGGTGGAAGAGTGGTCCCCCTGCCAGGTGCCTCTGTCCATGGAATTCTTAAGGCAAGAATACTGGAATGTGTGGCCATGCCCTCCTCTAGGGGATCTTCCCAGCTCAAGGACTCCTGCATTGTAGGCAGGTTCTTTACCATCTGAGCCACTAGGACATCCCTTTTATGTGGAATCTAAAAAAAAAAAAAAAATGCAAAATGCACTTACTTACAAAACAGAAAGAGACTCATATATTTAGAGAACAAACATGGTTGCCAGGGGTTGGGGGAGAAATGGAGGGAAGGATTAGTTAGGTAGTTTGGGATGGACACTGCTGTATTTACTATGGATAACCAACAAGGAGTGACTATATAGCACGTGGAACTCTGCTCAATGTTATGTGGTAGCCTGGATGGGACGGGAGTTTAGGAGAGAATGGATATATGTATATGTATGGCTGAGACCCTTCACTGTTCACCTGAAACTGTCACAAGACCATTCATCAACTACACCCCCTTACAAAATTCTTTTTTTTTTTTTAAGAATAAATGATAAATAACTTCTCAGGTCAGCACATACAAATTATCTCATTCTTTTTATGACTGCATAATATCTTTAGGATGGAAATACCATCATTTATTATGTCAGTTCTCCAACTGATGAATTTCATGAACTGAACACTTATTTCCTTGCCAACCCAAATTTACATGTTGAAATCCTGATGCTCAGTGACATGGTATTTGGAGATAGGATCTTTGGGAGGGCTTAGGTCAGTCAAGAGAAGCCCTCATGAATGGAATTGGTGCCCTTATAAAAGAGACCCCTTGCTCCTTCCATCTTATGAGGTCACATTAAGAAGAGGGTTATCATCAAGGAAGTCCTTCACTGAGGAAGTGGGCTCTCACCATTGGTGACCCCTTGATCTTAGCCTATGAATCTCCAGAACTGTGGAATATAAATTGCTTTTGATTAGAAGGTGCCCAGTCTATGGTCTTTTTTAAAAAACATTTTTCTTTTAAGAAAAGCCTAAACAGACTAAATGGATAATTAGGTTGTTATAAAAAAGTTTATGGTTTGGGCTTTCCTGATAGCTCAGTGGTGAAGAGTTCACCTGCCAATGCAGGAGACATATGTTTCACCCCTGATCTGGGAAGATCCCACGTGCTGTGGAGCAACGCAGCCTGTGAGCCACGACTGAGCCTGTGCTCTAGAGCATCGGAGCTGCGACTATGGAGCCCATGTGCCAAAACTACTGAAGCCTGTGTGTCCTAGAGCCTGAGTTCCACAACAAGAGAAGTCACCGCAACAAGAAGCCTGTTCACTTCAACTAGAGAGTAGCCTTCACACCCTGCAACTAGAGAAGACCTGCGGCAGCAGTGAAAACCCAGAATACTCAAAAATAAAGAAAGAAAGAAAAATTTTTAAAAAGTTTACAGTTTGATATCAACACCGTACAGAATTATTATTATACAAGTTAGGAGTATCAAGCAACATTTTATATCCCTGTTGAAAATATTCTTAAATCACTATTAAATGTGGAAAATAGAAGTTATTTCAGAAAAATCATTTAGTTGTCTCTTCTATGCTTAGGATTTAAATTGAGACAAAAAACTAAATAACAGTGGCCGTGGCTGAGCATGAAAGCAAGCAGCTCATCAAATATTTGCTTTACACGGGTCATCTGAAGTTCTGTCAACTCCGAGCACATTGCCTTAAACTGTGGAAAATTCAAAAACAGTTGTGCTACTGCTCTCTTTATTGTTCCTTATTCATCCCCTATCAGTTTACTTCTCTTTTATCCTAATATGTATTTAAACATTCTCTGTGTGCCAGGCATTGTATGAAACCTTTAACAAGAGCATTTCATTTAACCTATAACCAACCAGAAAAATAACTTTGTTAAACTGTGTGATCTTGTCCAAGTAATATAATTTTGAGTTTTGGCTTCCTCACAAATAAAATAAGGACCATATTCTAATATTAAGTAATTCAACACACATCCATTGAGTTCTCTCACTATGTGCCAGGCATTCTAACTCAGGCAAAGTTATTTGGAGAATTAAACAAAATAATGAGCATAGCATAATACTTGATATAAAAAGTTTATGGTTTGGGCTTTCCTGATAGCTCAGTGGTGAAGAGTTCACCTGCCAATGCAGGAGACATATGTTTCACCCCTGATCTGGGAAGATCCCACGTGCTGTGGAGCAACGCAGCCTGTGAGCCACGACTGAGCCTGTGCTCTAGAGCATCGGAGCTGCGACTATGGAGCCCATGTGCCAAAACTACTGAAGCCTGTGTGTCCTAGAGCCTGAGTTCCACAACAAGAGAAGTCACCGCAACAAGAAGCCTGTTCACTTCAACTAGAGAGTAGCCTTCACACCCTGCAACTAGAGAAGACCTGCGGCAGCAGTGAAAACCCAGAATACTCAAAAATAAAGAAAGAAACAAAAATTTTTAAAAAGTTTACAGTTTGATATCAACACCGTACAGAATTATTATTATACAAGTTAGGAGTATCAAGCAACATTTTATATCCCTGTTGAAAATATTCTTAAATCACTATTAAATGTGGAAAATAGAAGTTATTTCAGAAAAATCATTTAGTTGTCTCTTCTATGCTTAGGATTTAAATTGAGACAAAAAACTAAATAACAGTGGCCGTGGCTGAGCATGAAAGCAAGCAGCTCATCAAATATTTGCTTTACACGGGTCATCTGAAGTTCTGTCAACTCCGAGCACATTGCCTTAAACTGTGGAAAATTCAAAAACAGTTGTGCTACTGCTCTCTTTATTGTTCCTTATTCATCCCCTATCAGTTTACTTCTCTTTTATCCTAATATGTATTTAAACATTCTCTGTGTGCCAGGCATTGTATGAAACCTTTAACAAGAGCATTTCATTTAACCTATAACCAACCAGAAAAATAACTTTGTTAAACTGTGTGATCTTGTCCAAGTAATATAATTTTGAGTTTTGGCTTCCTCACAAATAAAATAAGGACCATATTCTAATATTAAGTAATTCAACACACATCCATTGAGTTCTCTCACTATGTGCCAGGCATTCTAACTCAGGCAAAGTTATTTGGAGAATTAAACAAAATAATGAGCATAGCATAATACTTGATATAAAATAGGCATTCACATGGTAATTCCTAGGGACTTCCCTGGCAGTCCAGTGGTTAACATTCCATTCTTTCAAGGCAGGTGGCATGGGTTGGATCCCTGGTCAGGGAACTAAGATCACATGCTGTGTGGTATGGCCAAACAATTTAAAAAAAAAAAAAAAAAAAAAGCAAAGAAAAGACAGATGGAACTCCTGCTATTGTTATTAGAAAGACATCAAGTTTGAGTTAGAAACCAAATCTCTATGAGTCCAAAAGCCCCCACCTCCCCCTTTTTGTGATCCATGCTATCTTCCTAAAACCAGCATGGTATGACTATACCTGAAATCCACTATTCTTTTCACTGGTTTCCATAATCCAAATCACACAGTTCTTCCAAGGTTAAAAAGAAAGTCTAAGCTCACTATCATTTCCAGTCCAAATAATTTTTTACTTCTGTGATTTAATTATTTCTTTGCATTGTGTACAACATGATCTAGTTTTCCATAGGTTGTCATATATTTTTTTCCCTCCAGTTCCTTCTTAAATGTACCCTGTGCTTCAAGACTTCAGGTAGACAGACAGTACTTTCTACTCCTTTTATGTTTCTTCTATAGGACTTAAGTTGTGACTAGACATGTAGTCAGTCGTGTAATATACAAATGCAGTCCGATTCTACAAGATTTACAAATCAAAAGAAATGGAAGGACAACTACTATGATACATGGATTCACTAGTGAAAGAGGTAAGTGAAGGAAGAGTGAAAAAGGGGCAACATTTAAAAACATCTAGGCTTTCTGAAGTTAAAAGAGATCAATACCCGTGTCCTTGATGTTACAATAATAAAACTGTGAAGGTGAGTGGGAGTCAGCAAGAGTAAACAGCTAACCTAACAGTTCATTCAGAGTTGTAAACAGATGTACTTCACAGTTCAAGGGGTAAGCATTTTTCTCTGGTCCTCATAAATAGCAATGCTACCTATTTTTCACAAAAATCTGATAGTTTATTATTTTTAGCTGACTGATAGACGATACACCCCATTAAGATCCATACTAGAGGAGATAATAGGCCAGTAAGGCCAAGCACAGCCAAAACTTTTACCATGTCCGGCAATGTATCGCATCTAAAAGTGAAAGCTAGAAGTACCTTTATCAGCTTTTCGCATGTGTGTATGTATATGTGTGTGTGTGTGTGTGTGTGTGTGTGTGTGTGTGTGTTATTTTTTACATAATAACTCCTTGACTAATTCTGCCCAAATAAAATCATGTGGTTAGTGGGTAGGAAATATATCTTGCAGTAGCAGAGAGGATTCACTGATTTTCATTTGACAGGGAATGAACAAGCTGGTGGCAAATATGGGCAAGCACCACGGAAAGAACCTTGAATTCAGAGTTAGAATTCTGAGTTCTTGTCCTAGATGTCACTAATCAACTGTGGTGCCTAGGGCAAACCACTTAAATTTTCTGCTGTGCCCTAGTTTTTCTTGTTATAAACTGGGACAGTAAGACTTGTTCTACTTACCTCATTAGTTTGTGAGGGTCACAGGAGTTAATGTGTATGAACGTACTTGGAAAACATAAAGCCATCTGTAAATGCAATGCCTTTTCATTTTGTATGTTGACTAGTGAAACTACTAACTAAGTCTGTAGCTGGTAGATACTCTATCTTGACTGCTATGGATCATACAAACAGGAAGAATAAATTTACTAACATATACTAAAATTGCATTTCCAATATGAACTGATAGAGGTTCTATACATATAAATAAGCCTAAAAGTATGTTAGAGACTGATATCAGAAACTGATAGCTGTGGGAGGGTTGAGATAAAGACGTAATAGCAAATATGCAATCTAGATCAGCTAGTTCAATATGTGATAAAATAATAGTGAGGTTGAAAGTTTTGCTGTAATAGAAATTCTTTGAAAATCTAACCTGAATAGTATGGAAGTAAAGGAAGTGTTATATAATTAGAACAAAATGGTTTAGCTGGAAAAGATCTTATAGAATTATTCTAAACCAATTCCCTTCCTTCTACAGCTGAAAACATGAAAACTCAGCCTCCATGTGTTTTGCTCAAGACCACAGTTTGAAGTGGTAGCCAGATTATGCTAATGTCTAATTACTCAGAGCCACCTTTGAAACCATTTTTTAAGTCCAAAGTGAGAGACTGGCTCATGGTGGTGTCTGAATTAAAAATCTGGGAGTCCAGAGATGGGTAAGATAGATAATGCTGTTATTGTTAGATTAGGAGACTAAATGAAACTCACTGACAGTCATGAGTAAAGACAGATTTGCTGAATGATCCATTCCAATGAATGAGCACAAGCAGGTCAAAGAAATTCTAAAGGCTAACAAAGGGAAACCTTGAACTGGAGATAACATATACATATGGAATTATTTCAGAAGTTAAGACTGGCTAACTGGGCTTCCCTGGTGGTCCGTGGGTAAGGACACCACCTTGCAGTGCAAGGGGCGCTGGTTCGATCCTTGGCCTGGGAAGATCCCACATGCCATGGAGCAGCTGGACCAATGTGTCCAATTACCCAGCCAGAGCTCCGGAGTGCATGTGCCCAGAGCTCTGCGGCAACAGAGGCAACTGCGATGGGAGGCCCACAAGGACCAAAGAACAAAGATGGATGAAAATAGATAAATGAAAGACCAATAGAAGTGGCCTGCCTGTCCCCCTCCTTTCCCTCCCCCCCAAAAAAGACTGGCTAAACCAAACTGGATTTGGGAGTAACAGAAGAGAATAATACTAATTCTAGTTCATAGAATTTACGGCTAACTTTTATGGAGTGCTATATGCCAGGCATGGTGCTAGGTGTTTTATATAATTCTCTTTGAAATCTCACTAACTGATATGAAGTTGAGATGGAAACTATTCTCCCATGTTGGGGAGGAGAAAATGGAGGCATAAAGGGAGAGCTGGAGATTGGCCAGCATAAGTCCAAAATCCACATGCTCAACTGCTGTGTTCCATGACCTCCAAAGAAGGCAGGAAGGTAAGAAGGTAAAAGGTAAAAAGACTCGATTTCACAACACCAGTCCTTGATTCATAGGCTGGTTGGTCAGGGTGCAGTGTATGTTGATATATCTGGTTAGAAGGAACTAGTTCTAGGTATTCACCATATTACCACATTCATTCATTCAACAAATCTTTCTTGAACATCCATTGGGTGCCAAGCTCTCTTAAAGGCACCAAGTGTATCTGTCATAAATACCCAAGTCCCTGTTGTCATGGAGCCTATATTTGAGTGAAATTGAGAAATTAAAAGTAAATAGGTAAATGTCTATCAGAGCCACCTTTGAAACCATTTTTAAGTCCAAAGTGAGAGACTGGCTCATGGTGGTGTCTGAATTAAAAATCTGGGAGTCCAGAGATGGGTAAGATAGATAATGCTGTTATTGTTAGATTAGGAGACTAAATGAAACTCACTGACAGTCATGAGTAAAGACAGATTTGCTGAATGATCCATTCCAATGAATGAGCACAAGCAGGTCAAAGAAATTCTAAAGGCTAACAAAGGGAAACCTTGAACTGGAGATAACATATACATATGGAATTATTTCAGAAGTTAAGACTGGCTAACTGGGCTTCCCTGGTGGTCCGTGGGTAAGGACACCACCTTGCAGTGCAAGGGGCGCTGGTTCGATCCTTGGCCTGGGAAGATCCCACATGCCATGGAGCAGCTGGACCAATGTGTCCAATTACCCAGCCAGAGCTCCGGAGTGCATGTGCCCAGAGCTCTGCGGCAACAGAGGCAACTGCGATGGGAGGCCCACAAGGACCAAAGAACAAAGATGGATGAAAATAGATAAATGAAAGACCAATAGAAGTGGCCTGCCTGTCCCCCTCCTTTCCCTCCCCCCCAAAAAAGACTGGCTAAACCAAACTGGATTTGGGAGTAACAGAAGAGAATAATACTAATTCTAGTTCATAGAATTTACGGCTAACTTTTATGGAGTGCTATATGCCAGGCATGGTGCTAGGTGTTTTATATAATTCTCTTTGAAATCTCACTAACTGATATGAAGTTGAGATGGAAACTATTCTCCCATGTTGGGGAGGAGAAAATGGAGGCATAAAGGGAGAGCTGGAGATTGGCCAGCATAAGTCCAAAATCCACATGCTCAACTGCTGTGTTCCATGACCTCCAAAGAAGGCAGGAAGGTAAGAAGGTAAAAGGTAAAAAGACTCGATTTCACAACACCAGTCCTTGATTCATAGGCTGGTTGGTCAGGGTGCAGTGTATGTTGATATATCTGGTTAGAAGGAACTAGTTCTAGGTATTCACCATATTACCACATTCATTCATTCAACAAATCTTTCTTGAACATCCATTGGGTGCCAAGCTCTCTTAAAGGCACCAAGTGTATCTGTCATAAATACCCAAGTCCCTGTTGTCATGGAGCCTATATTTGAGTGAAATTGAGAAATTAAAAGTAAATAGGTAAATAAAAAGTATACTTTCAGATATTAAGAAATGCTACAGGACTTCCCTGGTGGTCCAGTGGTTAGGACTCCACACTCCCAATGCAGGGGGCCTGGGTTCAATCCCTGGTCAGGGAACTAGATCCCACATGTTGCAACTAAGACCCAGTGGAGCCAAATAAAAATATAAATAAAATATTTAAAAAAAGAGAGAGAAATGCTACAAAGAAAATACAAGGGATGGCATGGGATACCATGACTGGGGCAGGAGGAAATTTAATTCTTTTACTGCCCCACTCTTTCATTAAAGAATCAGTGAAGATCTTTCCTAAATGTGGAATATTCCTCTGCATTGGGTTTAAAATAAACACCAAAAATGCCTTAAAGGGAATATTAACTAAGTGCTGCCCATCCAAAACAGGGTCAGCCTCAGAAAAATTATGTCCTTGTTCTGTGTGACCAAGGGAGGTGCGGGAGGAGGGCTCACTGGGCATCTTCCACTCCATTCTTACCATTTGCTGCAGCCTCTTTCAGGTCACAAAGCTGGGGCTCCCATCAGCTTTTTAAGATTGAATGAAGTAACTGACGGCTGTGGTCTCCCTAGCTTACAAATAAAGGCACGGGACATCACTTTCTTTTGTTTAATCACAGCCATTGGTAAAGTTTGGCCAAATTGATGTTACAGGCTGGCATTCAGAAGTTATCAGGAAACTTTCAACACTGGTCAGATCACTTTCCTAATGCAGCCATGTTCACTGTCATAAGCAAAACAGCTCCAAATGGGAAATAATGCTGGCTCTGTTAATACTTTATCATGTAAATGCAAGCCATCACTGAGCTTCAGAAGCATAAAGCTAGGGAAATATGGAGCTCTAGCCAGATAGATCCGTGTGTCTCTATGAATAATACAGAAATGAAGAATGCAAACTTTATGACTTTGAGATAAGCTATAATAAGTATTTGGCTCAAGATAAGGTTTTCATGAAAATAAAAATTCTTTTCAAAAATCTGCAGTTTGGAGGAATAAAATTGGGAGGTGGAGAGAGATTGTGAGGGGAGAATTGTGAAGAGGAAGGAGAAAGTCAACAAAAAGCGGGTACTATTAGGAAGAGATGCTGATTGTTCCAACATGGGCCTTGATCATAGACACATGTATTTCTTACAATAAGAAACCTCTGTATCAACTTGTGGTTGCCAAGGGCAAGAGGACTAGAGGAGGGATGCATTGGGAGTTTGGGATCAGCAGATGCAAAGTATTATATATAGGATGGATAAACAGTAAGGTCCCACTGTATAGCACCAGGAATTATATTCAATATTCTCTGATAAACCATAATGGAAAAAACATATATACACACACATATATGTATAGCAGAAATTAGCACAACACTGTAAGTCAGCTATACTTCAATAAAATAAATTAAAAATAAAGTCTCTGTATTAACTTTACATGGAAATCCTGATGGGTACCACAGTCTTCAAAGGAAGCTGCTCAAATAAAGGTTTAAAATTAAAAAAAAAAAAAAAAAAAAAAAGAAGCTGCTCCTTCTAATTACAAAAACAGAACCAGCCAAAAAAAGTCCACTTTGAAAGATTTCATTTGGTTTGGACCCAGATCACATTGGCTGAGTCAGGGGTGCTGTCCCCAGTTTTCTCCCTCAGAACCAGCACAAGGAAGGTACTCCTGTTCAGCTGGTCCAGAGTCCCTGCGGCCTACAGGCACCATCACATGCAGATTGACATCTATTTGTAGCCCCACTAGAAAAGCCAGTTTCATTCTGAATTATTTAACACGGCAACATTTTATACATATAAATCATGTCCAGCTTTATTAGATTAGGCCAATTGAAGAAATATATACACCTGCCTGTCATGTAAAGCCCTTCATCTTGGGAAGTAGACTCCCAAGGGGGACATCCCAGGAGGTAAATTGAATACTGAGTAGTTTATCTTATGGTGGGGCCTGAATTGGAAATTGAAATTCCTGCATGGACATCCAATTTCACATCAAAAATGAGGACCTAGTTCATCTCTCTTGGTCACCAGGGTACGAATCACTCTAGAAACTTAGATTTACATGACTGTGACTGTTATGCGAACTTTATGCTGGAGCTGGGCCCTGTCAATGTGATATTGTGCCTCAAGCCCTTTGAGGTTCTCAGATGAAAGGCATGCTACAAACACAAAGTATCACTTGCCCAAATCAGCCAAGTAGCTTGATATTATTTTTATCCACCTTTGGTTTTGCAGAATGGGACAGGAGATAGCAAATGGTACACAGTGAGATGAAAGGATGGAGATTAATAGGCAACTACTTTTTAATCAGATAAGGCGTGAGGATGCACAGCTGATAGGCCTGATTTCTTATTATGAGAAGGTTAAAAAATTGATAGCAGAATTGCACAACACTGTTGAAGTCAAGGGGCAGTAAGGTCCCACTGTATAGCACCAGGAATTATATTCAATATTCTCTGATAAACCATAATGGAAAAAACATATATACACACACATATATGTATAGCAGAAATTAGCACAACACTGTAAGTCAGCTATACTTCAATAAAATAAATTAAAAATAAAGTCTCTGTATTAACTTTACATGGAAATCCTGATGGGTACCACAGTCTTCAAAGGAAGCTGCTCAAATAAAGGTTTAAAATTAAAAAAAAAAAAAAAAAAAAAAAAGAAGCTGCTCCTTCTAATTACAAAAACAGAACCAGCCAAAAAAAGTCCACTTTGAAAGATTTCATTTGGTTTGGACCCAGATCACATTGGCTGAGTCAGGGGTGCTGTCCCCAGTTTTCTCCCTCAGAACCAGCACAAGGAAGGTACTCCTGTTCAGCTGGTCCAGAGTCCCTGCGGCCTACAGGCACCATCACATGCAGATTGACATCTATTTGTAGCCCCACTAGAAAAGCCAGTTTCATTCTGAATTATTTAACACGGCAACATTTTATACATATAAATCATGTCCAGCTTTATTAGATTAGGCCAATTGAAGAAATATATACACCTGCCTGTCATGTAAAGCCCTTCATCTTGGGAAGTAGACTCCCAAGGGGGACATCCCAGGAGGTAAATTGAATACTGAGTAGTTTATCTTATGGTGGGGCCTGAATTGGAAATTGAAATTCCTGCATGGACATCCAATTTCACATCAAAAATGAGGACCTAGTTCATCTCTCTTGGTCACCAGGGTACGAATCACTCTAGAAACTTAGATTTACATGACTGTGACTGTTATGCGAACTTTATGCTGGAGCTGGGCCCTGTCAATGTGATATTGTGCCTCAAGCCCTTTGAGGTTCTCAGATGAAAGGCATGCTACAAACACAAAGTATCACTTGCCCAAATCAGCCAAGTAGCTTGATATTATTTTTATCCACCTTTGGTTTTGCAGAATGGGACAGGAGATAGCAAATGGTACACAGTGAGATGAAAGGATGGAGATTAATAGGCAACTACTTTTTAATCAGATAAGGCGTGAGGATGCACAGCTGATAGGCCTGATTTCTATTATGAGAAGGTTAAAAAAAAAAAATACACCCTGGGTTGTTCTCATTGTGCTCAAAATCTCAGAGGAAAATCACTTTCATAAAAATAGGCTGCATTTCAAATGCTCTTCCTAATTCAAGTTCAAGAAAAAAAAAATCACATACAGGAAGGCACTAAGAAAATGCGATTGGATCCTTCTTCCCCCTTCATTGATCTCCTTTCCTTTTTTTTTTTTAACCGTGTTAAAGGGAGAAACTATGCATCTGAAAAGAAAAACATGAGGAGGAGACCCAGTGCTATTACTTTGGAGAGCTGAGAGGTGGAGAATGAAAAGCCATTGGTCTCAGTTTTATTGCCACAATGGCCTTTTATGAGAGGGATTAGACACGCCAGGAGCTGGCGCAGCATTCACTGGTGCCCAGTGACAATCTGGAAGAAGGACGATAAAAATCAGTTTGTCGTAAGGTTAAATCGCCAAAGACTTCCTAGATTGGCTTTTCAGATTGTTTTCCCTTCGGAAAGAAGATGAAAAAAAGAAAGAAATATGGGCAAAAGGCTGATTTTTTTCCTTTCTCTTTTCTCCCCCCTCAGTGCAAGATGTAGCATTCAGAAAACATGTTGAGCGAGCTGACGCATTAAAAAGAACAGTCGTTGGCTGATGAATGAAAGGCTGTTGTGCGTGTGACTCACATACTAAAGAAACCTGCCTTCAAAGGCCCTGTATGTTGTTTCATCAAATCAAAAATTTCAAATGCAATTTTCATTTGGAAATTGAAATTCCTGCATGGACATCCAATTTCACATCAAAAATGAGGACCTAGTTCATCTCTCTTGGTCACCAGGGTACGAATCACTCTAGAAACTTAGATTTACATGACTGTGACTGTTATGCGAACTTTATGCTGGAGCTGGGCCCTGTCAATGTGATATTGTGCCTCAAGCCCTTTGAGGTTCTCAGATGAAAGGCATGCTACAAACACAAAGTATCACTTGCCCAAATCAGCCAAGTAGCTTGATATTATTTTTATCCACCTTTGGTTTTGCAGAATGGGACAGGAGATAGCAAATGGTACACAGTGAGATGAAAGGATGGAGATTAATAGGCAACTACTTTTTAATCAGATAAGGCGTGAGGATGCACAGCTGATAGGCCTGATTTCTATTATGAGAAGGTTAAAAAAAAAAAATACACCCTGGGTTGTTCTCATTGTGCTCAAAATCTCAGAGGAAAATCACTTTCATAAAAATAGGCTGCATTTCAAATGCTCTTCCTAATTCAAGTTCAAGAAAAAAAAAATCACATACAGGAAGGCACTAAGAAAATGCGATTGGATCCTTCTTCCCCCTTCATTGATCTCCTTTCCTTTTTTTTTTTTTTTTAACCGTGTTAAAGGGAGAAACTATGCATCTGAAAAGAAAAACATGAGGAGGAGACCCAGTGCTATTACTTTGGAGAGCTGAGAGGTGGAGAATGAAAAAGCCATTGGTCTCAGTTTTATTGCCACAATGGCCTTTTATGAGAGGGATTAGACACGCCAGGAGCTGGCGCAGCATTCACTGGTGCCCAGTGACAATCTGGAAGAAGGACGATAAAAATCAGTTTGTCGTAAGGTTAAATCGCCAAAGACTTCCTAGATTGGCTTTTCAGATTGTTTTCCCTTCGGAAAGAAGATGAAAAAAAGAAAGAAATATGGGCAAAAGGCTGATTTTTTTCCTTTCTCTTTTCTCCCCCCTCAGTGCAAGATGTAGCATTCAGAAAACATGTTGAGCGAGCTGAAGCATTAAAAAGATCAGTCTTTGGCTGGTGAATGAAAGGCTGTTGTGCGTGTGACTCACATACTAAAGGGAAACCTGCCTTCAAAGCCTATTTTACTGCCTAATTATATATACACAAAATGTAGCTGTCTGTTTCAATCAAATCAGAGGAAAAGGAATAAAACTCCTCTAAAGATGCAATTTTCATGGTTTGTCATAACCTTAGAAACACTGCTAATGCAAAAGGAGGAAGTACAGCTGCATGGTCCAGATAAGGCTTCAGTAATTGTTTTTCTTTTAATTATTACTTTATAAAGACATTATACCTCCTACTCCGAAGAAGGAAAATTAGTGTCCTCTGTCTCCTCTTTTATCCCCTCCCTGTCCATTTTCACACCATGCTTGTTGATATGCATTTCAGCTGTGGCTAGAAGTCAGAGTAGCTATGGAAATAATATTTAAGTAACCACCCTCACTACAGGCTCTCAGAGGGTTCCAGGGATGATGTCTTTTCCAAATTTATGTTTTGAATTGAGTTGAGCCTTCCAAAGCACTAAATAGAGTGCCAGAGATCAAGATAACACGCTCAGACTCAAACAACTGTGTGTACTCGGCTTTCATGGAAATAGCTTCTATTCACAATAGTGAATATATTTATTCTTTTAAATTATGAATGGCATGAGCATTTCCATTGTTGACATTCCCACTGAAGATGATGTAATAAAATACTCAAAAGACATTTTTCTCTCTAACATTTAATACGTACAAATCTTTTTTTATATGATAACCCGAAACTGTAAAGTTTAATAAGCCATTACTAATTTACATATTTTCATAGATTCAAATCATTAAAATGCAATGATATTTTAGTGGCTTAATATATATCTAATTGCAGATTAAACTTTTTAACACTGGAGATGGCACTGAGCATACTACCACGGGGTTTCAAATACCCAATTCAGAAAACACTGGTAGCTACTAACATATCTGAGGGAAACATAAAGTTTATCACCCAGTGAGTAAATTGATTATCTTGTAATGTGCCATGCTTTTAAAAAGTCATCATTTTAGCTACACCTACCCCTTTTCTCCTTTATCTCTTACAGTCCACTCCCTGTTCTGTCTCTAGCCCTATTAAATATGGAATCTGTTGTATTAATCCATAGAATAAACAACTCAATTAAGAATTCTATGATAATTAAGTAGGTATGATCATTAAGGCACTCTCAGTGACTCTGAGTAGTCCTGGGGCATAAGAAATATGGAGAAAATCACAAACAGGCAAGAACTAAATGAGGCTTAGCTCTAGAAATTACTGCCTACATTCCAAATTCCAAAATGGTATTTGAGACCTATTGAAAACAAATGTACACAAATGTTCATAAACGCTATTCACAATAGCCAAAAGGTGGAAAAAAGCCCAAATGTCTATCAACAGATGAATGGGCAAACAAATACACAGACATACACTCACACACAGAAATATAATTCAGTTATAATAAAAAGAAGAGCATTGATATATGTTATGGTGTGAATGAGCCTTGAAAACATGTTAAGTGAAAGGTATTAGACATGAAAAGCCACATAATATATGACTCAATTTATATGAAATATTAAGAACAGGTAACTTCATAAACATAGCAAATTGGTGGTTGTAAGCAAGAGACGACTCTACAAGTGCACATCACCAGATGGTCAAAGCTGAAATCAGAGTGATTCTTTGCAGTCGAAGGTGGAAAAGCACTATATAGTCAGCAAAAAACAAGACCTGGAGTTGACTGTGGTTCAGATTATCAGCTCCTTATAGCAAAAATCAGGCTTAAACTAAAGAAAGTGGGGGCAAACCACTAGGCCATTCAGGTATGGCCTAAATTAAATTCCTTATGATTATACAGTGGAGGTGATAAATAGATTCAAGGGATTAGATCTGATGGACAAAGAACCTGAAGAACTATGCACGAAGGTTTGTAACATGGTACAGGAAGCAGTGATCAAAACCATCTTAAATAAAAAGAAATGCAAGAATGCAAAATAGTTGTCTGAAGAGGGCTTACAAATAACTGAAAAAAGAAAAGAACCAAAGGAAAAAGAGAAAAGGAAAGATACACCCAGCTGAATGCAGATTCCAAAGAAAAGCAGTTTTTTCTTTTACAAAGTCATTTTAGCTACACCTACCCCTTTTCTCCTTTATCTCTTACAGTCCACTCCCTGTTCTGTCTCTAGCCCTATTAAATATGGAATCTGTTGTATTAATCCATAGAATAAACAACTCAATTAAGAATTCTATGATAATTAAGTAGGTATGATCATTAAGGCACTCTCAGTGACTCTGAGTAGTCCTGGGGCATAAGAAATATGGAGAAAATCACAAACAGGCAAGAACTAAATGAGGCTTAGCTCTAGAAATTACTGCCTACATTCCAAATTCCAAAATGGTATTTGAGACCTATTGAAAACAAATGTACACAAATGTTCATAGCAGCGCTATTCACAATAGCCAAAAGGTGGAAAAAAGCCCAAATGTCTATCAACAGATGAATGGGCAAACAAATACACAGACATACACTCACACACAGAAATATAATTCAGTTATAATAAAAAGAAGAGCATTGATATATGTTATGGTGTGAATGAGCCTTGAAAACATGTTAAGTGAAAGGTATTAGACATGAAAAGCCACATAATATATGACTCAATTTATATGAAATATTAAGAACAGGTAACTTCATAAACATAGCAAATTGGTGGTTGTAAGCAAGAGCGACTCTACAAGTGCACATCACCAGATGGTCAAAGCTGAAATCAGAGTGATTCTTTGCAGTCGAAGGTGGAAAAGCACTATATAGTCAGCAAAAAACAAGACCTGGAGTTGACTGTGGTTCAGATTATCAGCTCCTTATAGCAAAAATCAGGCTTAAACTAAAGAAAGTGGGGGCAAACCACTAGGCCATTCAGGTATGGCCTAAATTAAATTCCTTATGATTATACAGTGGAGGTGATAAATAGATTCAAGGGATTAGATCTGATGGACAAAGAACCTGAAGAACTATGCACGAAGGTTTGTAACATGGTACAGGAAGCAGTGATCAAAACCATCTTAAATAAAAAGAAATGCAAGAATGCAAAATAGTTGTCTGAAGAGGGCTTACAAATAACTGAAAAAAGAAAAGAACCAAAGGAAAAAGAGAAAAGGAAAGATACACCCAGCTGAATGCAGATTCCAAAGAAAAGCAGGGAGAGATAAAAAAAAGTCTTCTTAAGTGAAAAATGCTAAGAAATAAAGGAAAACAATAGAATGGGAAAGACTAGAGATCTCTTCAAGAAAAATTACAGATACCAAAGAAACATTTCATGCAAAGATAAGCGCAATAAAGGACAGAAATGGCAAAGACCTAACACAAGCAGAAGAGATTAAGGAGAGGTGGCAAGAATACATAAGCAGAAGAGATTAAGAAGAGGTGGCAAAGACCTAACACAAACAGAAGAGATTAAGATGAGGTGGCAAGAATACCTTGTACAAAAAAGGTCTCAGTGACCTGGATAACCATGATGATGTAGATACTCATCTAGAGCCAGACATCTTAGAGTGTGAAGTCAAGTGAGCCCTAGGAAGCATTACTACGAACAAAGCTAGTGGAGGTAATGGAATTCCAGCTGAGCTATTTCAAATCCTAAAAGACGATGCTGTTAAAGTGCTACAGTCAATATGCTAGCACATTTGGAAAACTCAGAAGTGGCCTCAAGACTGGAAAAGGTCAGTTTTCATTCCAATCCCAAAGAAAAGCAATGCTGAAGAATGTTCAAACTATCTATTATTGCATTCATTATGCACACTAGCAAAGTGATACTCAAAATCCTCTAGCTAGCTTCAGTAGTACGTGAACCAAGAACCTCCAGATGCACAAGCTGGATTTAGAAAAGGCAGAGGAACCAGAGATCAAATTGCCAACATACTCTGGATCATAGAAAGAGCAAGGGAATTCCAGCAAAATATCTACTTCTGCTTCAGTGACTACACTAATGCCTTTGACTGTGTGGATCACAACAAACTGTGGAAAATTCTGAAAGAGATGGAAACCCCAGACCGCCTTACCTGCCTCCTACAAAACCTGTATGCAGGACAAGAAAGTGGGGCAAACCACTAGGCCATTCAGGTATGGAATTAAATTCCTTATGATTATACAGTGGAGGTGATAAATAGATTCAAGGGATTAGATCTGATGGACAAAGAACCTGAAGAACTATGCACGAAGGTTTGTAACATGGTACAGGAAGCAGTGATCAAAACCATCTTAAATAAAAAGAAATGCAAGAATGCAAAATAGTTGTCTGAAGAGGGCTTACAAATAACTGAAAAAAGAAAAGAACCAAAGGAAAAAGAGAA
Source organism: Tragulus kanchil (assembly GCA_022376925.1). Classification (NCBI taxonomy): domain Eukaryota; kingdom Metazoa; phylum Chordata; class Mammalia; order Artiodactyla; family Tragulidae; genus Tragulus; species Tragulus kanchil. Next base: position 57,228,218 of record JAIOJX010000029.1, on the reverse strand, counting down.
AAGGAAAGATACACCCAGCTGAATGCAGATTCCAAAGAAAAGCAGGGAGAGATAAAAAAAAGTCTTCTTAAGTGAAAAATGCTAAGAAATAAAGGAAAACAATAGAATGGGAAAGACTAGAGATCTCTTCAAGAAAAATTACAGATACCAAAGAAACATTTCATGCAAAGATAAGCGCAATAAAGGACAGAAATGGCAAAGACCTAACACAAGCAGAAGAGATTAAGGAGAGGTGGCAAGAATACATAAGCAGAAGAGATTAAGAAGAGGTGGCAAAGACCTAACACAAACAGAAGAGATTAAGATGAGGTGGCAAGAATACCTTGTACAAAAAAGGTCTCAGTGACCTGGATAACCATGATGATGTAGATACTCATCTAGAGCCAGACATCTTAGAGTGTGAAGTCAAGTGAGCCCTAGGAAGCATTACTACGAACAAAGCTAGTGGAGGTAATGGAATTCCAGCTGAGCTATTTCAAATCCTAAAAGGCGATGCTGTTAAAGTGCTACAGTCAATATGCTAGCACATTTGGAAAACTCAGAAGTGGCCTCAAGACTGGAAAAGGTCAGTTTTCATTCCAATCCCAAAGAAAAGCAATGCTGAAGAATGTTCAAACTATCTATTATTGCATTCATTATGCACACTAGCAAAGTGATACTCAAAATCCTCTAGCTAGCTTCAGTAGTACGTGAACCAAGAACCTCCAGATGCACAAGCTGGATTTAGAAAAGGCAGAGGAACCAGAGATCAAATTGCCAACATACTCTGGATCATAGAAAGAGCAAGGGAATTCCAGCAAAATATCTACTTCTGCTTCAGTGACTACACTAATGCCTTTGACTGTGTGGATCACAACAAACTGTGGAAAATTCTGAAAGAGATGGAAACCCCAGACCGCCTTACCTGCCTCCTACAAAACCTGTATGCAGGACAAGAAAGAAGTTAGAACTGAACATGGAACACTGGACTGGTTCCAAACTGGGAACGGAGTATATCAATGGTGTATGTTGTCACCCTGCTCATTTAACTTATATGCAGAGTACATCATGCAGAATGCTGATGACTGGTTCAAAATTGGAAAAGGAGTATATCAAGGCTAAAAAACAAAGACATTACTTGGCTAACAAAGGTCCATATAATCAAGGCTTATGGTCTTTCCAGTACTCATGTACAGATGTGAGAGCTGGACCATAAAAAAGGTAGAGCACCAAAGAACTGATGGTTTCAAACTGTGGTGCTGGAGAAGACTCTTGAGGGTCCCTTTGATAGCAAGGACCTCAAACCAGTCAGTCTTAAAGGAAATCAACCCTGGATACTCATTGGAAGGACTGATGCTGAAGCTCCAATACTTTGGCCACCTGATACAAAGAGATGACTCATTGGAAAAAACCCTGATGTTGGGGAAAACAGAAGGCAGAAGGAGAAGGAGACAACAGAGGATGAGGTGGCCAGATGGCATCACTGAGTCAATGGACATGAGTTTAAGCAAACTGGGAGACAGTGAAGGACAGGGAAGCCTGGCATGCTGCAGTGCCTGGAGTCACAGAGTTGGACATAACTTATTGACTGAACAGTAGCAACAACAACAGTGGCGTTGAGGGATGAGAGAATGTATAATATCACTACAATAGCTCCAGTTTTCTTTTCCATTGTCACTTATCTTCTCTTCTGCCTCCTTCCTTCCTTGTAATTATACTGGGTCCACACAGTTAATTCAGAATAATCTTCCCATCTCTCAGTCCTTAATCTTAACTATATCTGTGAAGTTTCTTTTTCCATGTAAGATAAGATATGTTCAGATTCCAGTAATTAGTATGTGGACATCTTTTGGAGGGCCATAACTCTTTTTACCAGAGGGATAATTGGGAAAGAACTAGGTTTAAGCTGATAAATTAAGATTTAACTTGATCAAGAGACAACCACTGGAGATGTTGGATCACTACTTGTGTATATATCTAAAACTCAGGAGACAGATCTTGGCTAGTAGGTATAGATGTAGAAATCATGATATTTAAAACCATAGTAAATTCTCTCTAGGGAGAGAATGATATAAAGAAGAAAGTCTAGAACTAAGCTCTGAAGCACTCCAATGTTTAGAATTTGGTTAGAGTAGAGTGAACCAGCTCAAGAGAAGAGGTAGTCAGGGAATCAGGAGGCAAAGCAGAAAAGAACATGGTATCTTGGAGACGAACAGGAGCAGAAAAGCATTTTAAGAAAGACTTGCTTGATGTGCTGAAGAGAGAATAAGGGTATGTCAGAGAAATGAGTTTTGTATCTTGCAACAAGGAAACCATTGCTGAACTTGCTAACAAGAAGTTTCTCTGGTTTCAGAGTGAACAAGAGATGAGAACATGCAGATTATGAGAACAGACAGCGTTATGAAGAAGTTTGGGTATGAAAAGGAAAAGGGAGCAGGAACACCACTTTTGGAGATATTAACAAGATCAGGAGAAAGTTTTGCTTTGTTTTGTTTTAATGAGATGGAATATAGTAGATTGGTGGTTCTCAAGATATGGTACCCAAGACCAGTAGCATCAGCATCAACTGGGAAGTTGTTAGAAGCACAAATTATTGGCTCCCATGTCAGATTTGTTGAATGAGAAATTCTGGGGGGTGACACACAGCAATTTGTGTTTTTAATAAATCCTTTGGGTGATTCTGACACAAAATGAGGTTTGAGAACCACGATTACAGTGATAACGGCTACAGTCCAATGAAAAGGAAAACTGGCATTACAGAAGAGAAGGGACACCTGAAATCTGCAAGAACGTGTGAGGAGATTGGAGGAGTCCTAGAAGAAAGACGGATCATCAAGTGAATTTAAAGAAAGGTAAAGAAAATGAATCCAGTGCAGGTAAGGGTGCCTGTAGATCAGTCAACAAGAAGATGAAAACAAGTCATGACCACATAATTTCTTTTTATTTTAAAAGATAGGATTGGGGCTTCCCCTGGTGGTCCAGTGGATAAGGACACCGCCTTGCAGTGCAAGGGGCGCCTGTTGGATCCCTGGCCTGGGAAGATCCCACGTGCCGCGGAGCGGCTGGACTGATGTGTCCAATTGCCAAGCCGGAGCTCTGGCGCGCATGCGACCAGAGCCAGCGCTCTGCAACGACAGATGCCACTGCGATGGGAGGCCCACAGAAGCCAGAAGAACAAAGACAGACGAAAATAGAGAGAAATGAAGGACCAATGGAAATGGCCTGCCCGCTCCCCTCCCTCCCCAACCCCCGCCCAAAAATAAATAAATAAATAAATCTTAAAAGCTAGGATTGCTTAAATAAGTTGGTATAAAAGAATGCTATAAACATTTGATATCTTAATTTTGCCAAGACATATGACAAGCTTGGAAAGGATAGAGAAATGAAAACTGGAGGAGAGAAGATTTGGGTAGGTGTGTAGCTTATTAAACCTAGAGGAAGGTATCTACTGGTACAGTCGTGGTGGGTCTTCATATGAGGGCTTCCCTGGCCAATATTTTACCATCTACTTTGCTGAAGATAGAGGAAGTGTGCTCATGAAACTTCAACTGGGTACAAATACTGGGAAGGTGGGCTTCCCTAGTAGCTCAGTGGTGAAGAGAGTGCCCGCCAATGCAGGGGACACGTGTTTGATCCCTGTTCTGGGAAGATCCTACATGCTGTGGAGCAACTAAGCCTGTGAGTCACAACTATTGAGCCTGTGATCTAGAGTCTCGGAGTTGCGACCATTGAGCCCATGTGCCACAACTATTGAAGTCCATGTGCCCTAGAGCCTAAGTTCCACAGCAAGAAAAGACACTGCAACAAGAAGCCTGTTCACCTCAACTAGAAGAGTAGCCCCACTCCGTTCAATTAGAGAAGAGCCTGCAGCAGCAGTGAAAATCTAGAATAGCCAAAAATCAATCAATAAACAAAATAAAAAAAAAAAAAAACACAACTTAGCATATAACTTTAAATTATAAAAAAATATTGAGAAGGCAAGCAGATATATTTGATGACATAATGTAGATACAGAACAATCTGATTCAGCCATAAACTGAAGATAAAACTAAACAGGGGCAACAATTATGTGTTTATGGTATTTTTAATGATTTTTACTGACTATTTTCGGATGAAAGAATACAAGTAGTTTGTAGGAGAATACCTTAGGGTTTTTAGTTACCTAAAAGTTCCATAGGAGCGGAGAAATTCAGCCTTTCCTAGTCTTTACAAAAGTGAAGTAACCAGATCAAGAGACACTTAGGTACAGTGCCAGAGGACAGTGAGTACTAGAAGATACCTGCCATCTTGATACAGGTGAATACAGTGAAAATTTGGAAGCCATATTATAGGAAGGATTTTGAAGTAAAATGGACTACATTTAATCAAACAGTAAGTATTTCCTGAGACAGACAAAGTTTTTCATGTTGGGGAGAGAATAAAAAACTAGACAAAGTCCTTATTCTGTATCATGGAATTCATAATCTCACAGATAGATGAAAAAAGATCATAAACAAAAGACACAGGGGCTTCCTTGGTGGTCCAGTGGATAAAGAGTCCACCTTGCAGTGCAAGGGGCATGGATTTGGTCTCTGGCCTGGGAAGATCCCACATGCCATGGAGCAGCTGGATCGGTATGTCCAATTACGAGCCAGCTCTCTGGAGCGCATGCAACCAGAGCCTGTGCTCTGCAAGGAAAGAGGCCACTGCAATGGGAGGCCCACACAAGCCAAAGAATAAAGATGGATGAAAATAAATAAATAAAAAAACAATAAAAGAGGACCAAAAAAAAAAAAAAGAAATTCAGATCATGCCATTTGATTTTTGCATGATATATCAGTAAGACTCCATTGTTAGATGAAATAAACATCAACCAATACCTTAATGAACCATTCAGAACCCTCTGTAATGAGATTTGAATTTACCTTATCCCATACTTTTTCCATTTCTATACCCTAGTGATCTAACTAACAAAGAGGAAGAAATAAATTTAGTTTTCATAATGTTATACTCCATATATTATTATCCACAATAATGTTATATTCCATATGTTATTTATATTTCATAGCAAAAAAGGGTGTTTGTTTGCAAGGTGGTCATAATAATTCTTCCCATTTACCTACTCATGCTTTTGTACAAAGTGACTGACTTTCTTCTTAATAAGTGGTAGGGTTTATTTCTCTACTTTTTTGAATTTGGGCTTGGCCATGACTCTTTCTTAGGCAAATGGAACATGGCAAATGTGAGCAGAGTTTTGAAAGTGCTTGTACATAAACTCGCTTTCTTTGAGCTGTGGTTACAGCCCTGAGTCCAAGCCTAAGCTAGCCTGCTAGAATAGTGATGGGGCAGAGGACAGTGAGTACTAGAAGATACCTGCCATCTTGATACAGGTGAATACAGTGAAAATTTGGAAGCCATATTATAGGAAGGATTTTGAAGTAAAATGGACTACATTTAATCAAACAGTAAGTATTTCCTGAGACAGACAAAGTTTTTCATGTTGGGGAGAGAATAAAAAACTAGACAAAGTCCTTATTCTGTATCATGGAATTCATAATCTCACAGATAGATGAAAAAAGATCATAAACAAAAGACACAGGGGCTTCCTTGGTGGTCCAGTGGATAAAGAGTCCACCTTGCAGTGCAAGGGGCATGGATTTGGTCTCTGGCCTGGGAAGATCCCACATGCCATGGAGCAGCTGGATCGGTATGTCCAACGAGCCAGCTCTCTGGAGCGCATGCAACCAGAGCCTGTGCTCTGCAAGGAAAGAGGCCACTGCAATGGGAGGCCCACACAAGCCAAAGAATAAAGATGGATGAAAATAAATAAATAAAAAAACAATAAAAGAGGACCAAAAAAAAAAAAAAGAAATTCAGATCATGCCATTTGATTTTTGCATGATATATCAGTAAGACTCCATTGTTAGATGAAATAAACATCAACCAATACCTTAATGAACCATTCAGAACCCTCTGTAATGAGATTTGAATTTACCTTATCCCATACTTTTTCCATTTCTATACCCTAGTGATCTAACTAACAAAGAGGAAGAAATAAATTTAGTTTTCATAATGTTATACTCCATATATTATTATCCACAATAATGTTATATTCCATATGTTATTTATATTTCATAGCAAAAAAGGGTGTTTGTTTGCAAGGTGGTCATAATAATTCTTCCCATTTACCTACTCATGCTTTTGTACAAAGTGACTGACTTTCTTCTTAATAAGTGGTAGGGTTTATTTCTCTACTTTTTTGAATTTGGGCTTGGCCATGACTCTTTCTTAGGCAAATGGAACATGGCAAATGTGAGCAGAGTTTTGAAAGTGCTTGTACATAAACTCGCTTTCTTTGAGCTGTGGTTACAGCCCTGAGTCCAAGCCTAAGCTAGCCTGCTAGAATAGTGATGGGGCAGAGGAAGGAGGTGCCCCAAATGAATGTGTAAATGAGACCATCTTTGACTGGGCAGCCCCATTTGAGTTACTGTCTGACTTAGCTGGATGGCTGACTCCAAGAGAGGCCAAAAAAACTGCCCAGTGGAACTTAGCCCAAATTACTGACTCATACAATAATAAGCAAAAATAAATAAGTATATAAAAAAATAAAAGTTATTTCTAGCCTACTAAGTTTTGAACTGCTTTATTACACAGCAATAAATAAATGATTGCTAGAGAGGTTCAGAGAATTGCTCATGACCTCATAGGAAGTATTGTTGGAGCTAGGGTTCCAACTTAGGTATAGTAACTGCACTATCTGCTGGCTTGCCAGTATGTACACTAATTCTGAAGTATCCCACGAGAACCACCAGCGAGGTTAAAGTATATGTGAGTGAAAAATGTATGCTCACACACTTAGTAGTGATCCAAACTTAGGGAGATGGTTCTCTCAGAGGAAACAGAGATGTGGCAAGGCGGTTTGCTTGTTAAATTGAGCAAAGTCTTATAAAGTCCTTAGCCAAAAAATAGGTTTGCTCTAGATTTGGAAAAAGCCTCTGACCCACTTTTTTCAGTCTCTAGAAAATGAAATACATTTTTTCAGAAGGTTTTTTCCATTCTTTTAAAGACACCTCCAGAAAATCACGTAGGACTTGAGCTGAAGTGTAGTCCTGGTCCTTCTGCTGTTGGACTTCTGGGCAGGACTCCTACTGCTAGTGGAGGAAGAAATAAATTTAGTTTTCATAATGTTATACTCCATATATTATTATCCACAATAATGTTATATTCCATATGTTATTTATATTTCATAGCAAAAAAGGGTGTTTGTTTGCAAGGTGGTCATAATAATTCTTCCCATTTACCTACTCATGCTTTTGTACAAAGTGACTGACTTTCTTCTTAATAAGTGGTAGGGTTTATTTCTCTACTTTTTTGAATTTGGGCTTGGCCATGACTCTTTCTTAGGCAAATGGAACATGGCAAATGTGAGCAGAGTTTTGAAAGTGCTTGTACATAAACTCGCTTTCTTTGAGCTGTGGTTACAGCCCTGAGTCCAAGCCTAAGCTAGCCTGCTAGAATAGTGATGGGGCAGAGGAAGGAGGTGCCCCAAATGAATGTGTAAATGAGACCATCTTTGACTGGGCAGCCCCATTTGAGTTACTGTCTGACTTAGCTGGATGGCTGACTCCAAGAGAGGCCAAAAAAACTGCCCAGTGGAACTTAGCCCAAATTACTGACTCATACAATAATAAGCAAAAATAAATAAGTATATAAAAAAATAAAAGTTATTTCTAGCCTACTAAGTTTTGAACTGCTTTATTACACAGCAATAAATAAATGATTGCTAGAGAGAGGTTCAGAGAATTGCTCATGACCTCATAGGAAGTATTGTTGGAGCTAGGGTTCCAACTTAGGTATAGTAACTGCACTATCTGCTGGCTTGCCAGTATGTACACTAATTCTGAAGTATCCCACGAGAACCACCAGCGAGGTTAAAGTATATGTGAGTGAAAAATGTATGCTCACACACTTAGTAGTGATCCAAACTTAGGGAGATGGTTCTCTCAGAGGAAACAGAGATGTGGCAAGGCGGTTTGCTTGTTAAATTGAGCAAAGTCTTATAAAGTCCTTAGCCAAAAAATAGGTTTGCTCTAGATTTGGAAAAAGCCTCTGACCCACTTTTTTCAGTCTCTAGAAAATGAAATACATTTTTTCAGAAGGTTTTTTCCATTCTTTTAAAGACACCTCCAGAAAATCACGTAGGACTTGAGCTGAAGTGTAGTCCTGGTCCTTCTGCTGTTGGACTTCTGGGCAGGACTCCTCTGGGGTAGCTAGAATGGAGGCACAGGGTGGCATACGAAGAATGTTGAGTTCTGCAATCATGATCACAGATACTGTGGGGCTCTGAATTAAAAGAGGACTGTTTTAAGCATAAAGAAGCTTAAGCACATGTTTACAGTTTGGAGCTAAGATGGCGCCTGCAGGAAGGGACATGGAAATGAAGGGAAGCTTAAGTGCATTGTTTAAAGAAGCTTAAGCACATGTTTGCAGCTAAGATGGCGCCTACAGGAAGAGACAGGGCGTGATCTAAATTGTTAATTGATGGTCAAAATTTCTGATTGGCTCCCCTGGCTTCCGCGCTCGTGAATGATTGCTTGGTCTTTAGCTTGATTGGTGTAATCTATAGGAAGTCCCGTGCAAAACCCCCTTCACTTGCCTATAAAAGCTGTGGATCTTCATTAATAAAGCGGAACTACTTTGATGGAACCCCTGTCGCGTCTGATTGTCCCTTGCCTTCAGCCAAGGGGCTGGCGGGGCGGACAGTTCAAGATTTGCCTCTCTCCGAGATCTCCCGGTTCTGCCGGGAGTAATCCCTGCTGCCTTCCCTTTCTGCGGAAGGTCCCCGCAAGATACTTGTGCATTTATTCATTCTTTTATTGATTTTAAAAAAATTATTTATTTTTCATCCATCTTTATTCTTTGGCCTGGGTGGGCCTCCCACTGCAGTGGCCTCTCATTGCAGAGCACTGGCTCTGGGTGCATGTGCTCCAGAGCACTGGCTCTTAATTGGACGTACCAGTCCAGCTGCTCTGCAGCATGTGGGATCCTCCTGGGCCTGGGATCAAACCGGTGCCCCTTGCACTGCTAGGTGGACTCTCTACCCACTGGACCACCAGGGAAGTCTGCATTTATTTATTTTCGATAGGGATGAAAATAAAAGAGGAAACTTGGGAATTCCCTGGTGTTCCAGTGGTTAGGACTATGCTCTCACTACCAAGGGCCTGGGTTAAATCCCCAGTCGGAAAATTATGATCCCATAAACCATCTGGCATGGCAAGAAGAGGAAGAAGAAGAATAAGAAAAATAAGGGCTTCCCTAGTAGTTCAGTGGTAAAGAGTTGGCCTGCCAATGCGGGAGATACAAGTTCGATCTCTGATCCAGAAAGATCCCACATGTCGTGGAACAACTAAGCCCGTGAGCCACAATTAATAAACCTGTGCTCTAGAGTCTCAGAACCACAACTACTGAATTCACGTGCCTCAATTACTGCAGGCTGTGTGCTCTAGGTCCTGAGTTCCACAACAAGAGAAGTCACTGCACCAAAAGCCTGCTCATCTCAACTACAGAGTAGCCCCCAGTCCCTGCAACTAGAGAAGAGCCAACAGCAGCAGTGAAAACCTAGAATAGTCAAAAATAAATAAAATTAAAAAAAAAAAAGGAGTAGGAGGAGGACCATATTAGGTAGAAGAGGAAGAGATCAACTCTATTGTGGCCCTGAAAGTTCATCTGGTCTTATAGGTTGTTGAATAATGATCTGGAGACCACTCATGTCTGATGGAGCTTGGATCATCTCTGAGAAACCCAGGGTACCACGTGTTGAGTGCAAGTGTATTGATGGCTTAGCATGTGCGAAACACAGCAGGCATTCAGACAAATGACAAGCTGTGCATTTGTGTGCCAGGGGTATAGTGAACCCTGGCTTGGACACAGAAGGTTTGAATACTTAGATGAGAGTTTCTATCCCTCAATAGGTTTCTGTAGGGTAACCTCATGCCAAAGATTTAAGTAACCCCTGAAATGGTGTTTCTAAGCTCTACATAATACTGATTTTTCCAATGATTTCTTGATAGTAGATGATATGCAAGTGCTAAGTCACTTCAGTTGTGTATCTCTCTTCGCCACCCTATGGACCATTGCCCAGTAGGCTCCTCTGTCCAAGGGGATTCTCCAGGAAAGAATAATGGAGTGGGTTGCTAATCCAGGGGAATCTTCCCAACCCAGGAATCAAACCCTCATCTCATGCCTCCTGCACTAGCAGGTGGGTTCTTTAAATACTGGTGTCACCGTAGAAGTCCAGGGTTTTTCTTCTGCCTACAATGCAGGAGACGCAGGAGCAATCTCTGGGTTGGGAAGATCCCTTAGAGATGGAAATGGCAACCCCCTCCAGTATTCTTGCTTGGGAAATCCCATGAACAGAGGAATCCAGCGGGCTATGGTTCATGGAGTCACAAAGAGTTGGGCATGACTGACCAGCATTAACACTTTCACTAGATGATAACCAATTCTTAAATTTTCAATATTAATAAAGGTGAGAACAAGCATATATGAATATAACTTCAGCTCTTTCCTCTACCAGAAGGCAACATGCTTATATTTCACATTTCTTATATCTATGTTGTTAGGAAAGTTTAGTCCTTGAAATATGAAACTCTGTGAGCAAACACTAAGCTCTGATCTGGACCTTCTCTCTTTACTCAACAGAGGAAAGACAGCCACTGACTCTAATGGGTTTTTGCGAGAATAGTTACACTATAAACACCAACTTTGTATGTATTTTTACAATTTAATTTCTCGTTTTTATGGGAATATAAAATGTAATTTTAAAAATAAATCTTTAATGGAAGTGTACGATGGTGACATGGGAAATATATAAATCTGTCACATACAATATAAGAACATATTTAAATATGCATATTATAAACATTTAAAGCTGCAATGGTTCAAAATAATATTAGCCTCTTACGTGAAACATTTCTTTCTAAATATGGGCCTGCTAGCATCTTAAATATAGATTGCATTATACATATATATATATATATATATATATATATATATATATATATATATACATATCTGCAACCAGTGGTTAAATATTTTTAACCAAATATTTGTTTTTAAATTTTCTCTCTTAGACATTATTATTCTGTGTGTCATTTACTATTTATTTAGAGAAAAACATAAAAATTCCTCAAGCTTCTAATTTTTTCTTCTCAATGTGAAAACCATTACAGAACCAAGAAATACTTTCTCTCCCAGACACTCTTTTCTAGACTGTCTTTCCTTCTTTTTATACTTTCTCCCCTTAGATATTCTCATCTTCCCTTATGACTTAACCTGGTAAAAATTAAGGGTCCCCAAATCAGTGCATCCAGTCCCAACATCATTCATCATTGCCATGTACTATGTCCAACACTCTAATGGAAATCACCATTTTAATGTTTCCATGACCTCGGATTCTTTGGTTAATGACATTACCATCTGTGTATGCAACACAGCTAGATCTCTTGGCACCATTTTGGATCTGTTTTCTCCATCAGCCATCCTGGACTCCCTTCAGGAACTCGGGTGACCATTCCTGTCATATCTGGTTCCATAAGATAGGTTTCTTTCCATTCTGTGGCCAAACATAAGCTGTTATCATGTTCATGGATGACTGAATTCCCTTTCTTTTAGAAGACAGCCATTCTAATTTCTTACCAACAAACCTACCATCCAACCTGCCCTCACCCCAAACTGTATTCACTTTCTACTTCCCAACAGAGGAAAGACAGCCACTGACTCTAATGGGTTTTTGCGAGAATAGTTACACTATAAACACCAACTTTGTATGTATTTTTACAATTTAATTTCTCGTTTTTATGGGAATATAAAATGTAATTTTAAAAATAAATCTTTAATGGAAGTGTACGATGGTGACATGGGAAATATATAAATCTGTCACATACAATATAAGAACATATTTAAATATGCATATTATAAACATTTAAAGCTGCAATGGTTCAAAATAATATTAGCCTCTTACGTGAAACATTTCTTTCTAAATATGGGCCTGCTAGCATCTTAAATATAGATTGCATTATACATATATATATATATATATATATATATATATATATATATATATATATATATACATATCTGCAACCAGTGGTTAAATATTTTTAACCAAATATTTGTTTTTAAATTTTCTCTCTTAGACATTATTATTCTGTGTGTCATTTACTATTTATTTAGAGAAAAACATAAAAATTCCTCAAGCTTCTAATTTTTTCTTCTCAATGTGAAAACCATTACAGAACCAAGAAATACTTTCTCTCCCAGACACTCTTTTCTAGACTGTCTTTCCTTCTTTTTATACTTTCTCCCCTTAGATATTCTCATCTTCCCTTATGACTTAACCTGGTAAAAGTTAAGGGTCCCCAAATCAGTGCATCCAGTCCCAACATCATTCATCATTGCCATGTACTATGTCCAACACTCTAATGGAAATCACCATTTTAATGTTTCCATGACCTCGGATTCTTTGGTTAATGACATTACCATCTGTGTATGCAACACAGCTAGATCTCTTGGCACCATTTTGGATCTGTTTTCTCCATCAGCCATCCTGGACTCCCTTCAGGAACTCGGGTGACCATTCCTGTCATATCTGGTTCCATAAGATAGGTTTCTTTCCATTCTGTGGCCAAACATAAGCTGTTATCATGTTCATGGATGACTGAATTCCCTTTCTTTTAGAAGACAGCCATTCTAATTTCTTACCAACAAACCTACCATCCAACCTGCCCTCACCCCAAACTGTATTCACTTTCTAACTCAACCTGGTTCTTTAAATTTTCTTCCTTAAAATTCTTCAAAGATGTCTCATTGTTTTCAGAGTAAAGTGCATACTGAGAGATTTTACCATCTGGTTCCATCTGACTGTACAATCTCATCCTCTGCTGCTCCCATCAGCTCTTCCACAAAAGCCTTCTGCTCCAGTCCCATCAGGTCACTAATGAGTCTGGGGACACTCATCAGTTCTCCACCTAGATGACTTTGTCCACCTTTCTCTCTCTGTAAAGTTAACATCAGTAAAGCCTTTTCTGACTTCCTATCACAATGAATCATTCCTTCCTCTGGACTCCTACAAAACTCTGCTCAGACTATGCACATCTGGTACACATCTCCTGGGATGGATCATGTGGTTCTTGGAGGGAGCAGGGAAAGGAGCACTGCGTCTGGTTCAACTTTGCATGGACAGTTCTAGCCAGTACCTGGTGGTTCACATGTACTTAAAAAACCGTTAAGTGAATTAAGTTTCATTTTGAATGCTCAGAAAGAACTTATATTTGACCTATAAACTTCCAGAAATAGGAAGGAGGATGCCTACAGATTCACAGAGGAGATATTGACCCCACGAAGTAAAAGCAAGCACGTCGTAATGTCAAGCAGCAGTTAGCCCATTTTCCCACAGTTGCTTCTCTCTTAAGAAAAGTCTAATTTGGGATCCCTTTCACGTGCTCTCCATCCAAGGTTTAATGTACGTGATTAATCTTGACTCGCCTTAATACTGCTAGGAATGTGGCAATGACCTCAGCTGAACACTGGCAAAGTGATTAATGTCACATGAACTAGACCAGTATCTTTCTTTTTTTTTAAACTCTAGATTCTGAAAAATAAATACCCATTTTAATGTTTCCATGACCTCGGATTCTTTGGTTAATGACATTACCATCTGTGTATGCAACACAGCTAGATCTCTTGGCACCATTTTGGATCTGTTTTCTCCATCAGCCATCCTGGACTCCCTTCAGGAACTCGGGTGACCATTCCTGTCATATCTGGTTCCATAAGATAGGTTTCTTTCCATTCTGTGGCCAAACATAAGCTGTTATCATGTTCATGGATGACTGAATTCCCTTTCTTTTAGAAGACAGCCATTCTAATTTCTTACCAACAAACCTACCATCCAACCTGCCCTCACCCCAAACTGTATTCACTTTCTAACTCAACCTGGTTCTTTAAATTTTCTTCCTTAAAATTCTTCAAAGATGTCTCATTGTTTTCAGAGTAAAGTGCATACTGAGAGATTTTACCATCTGGTTCCATCTGACTGTACAATCTCATCCTCTGCTGCTCCCATCAGCTCTTCCACAAAAGCCTTCTGCTCCAGTCCCATCAGGTCACTAATGAGTCTGGGGACACTCATCAGTTCTCCACCTAGATGACTTTGTCCACCTTTCTCTCTCTGTAAAGTTAACATCAGTAAAGCCTTTTCTGACTTCCTATCACAATGAATCATTCCTTCCTCTGGACTCCTACAAAACTCTGCTCAGACTATGCACATCTGGTACACATCTCCTGGGATGGATCATGTGGTTCTTGGAGGGAGCAGGGAAAGGAGCACTGCGTCTGGTTCAACTTTGCATGGACAGTTCTAGCCAGTACCTGGTGGTTCACATGTACTTAAAAAACCGTTAAGTGAATTAAGTTTCATTTTGAATGCTCAGAAAGAACTTATATTTGACCTATAAACTTCCAGAAATAGGAAGGAGGATGCCTACAGATTCACAGAGGAGATATTGACCCCACAGTAAAAGCAAGCACGTCGTAATGTCAAGCAGCAGTTAGCCCATTTTCCCACAGTTGCTTCTCTCTTAAGAAAAGTCTAATTTGGGATCCCTTTCACGTGCTCTCCATCCAAGGTTTAATGTACGTGATTAATCTTGACTCGCCTTAATACTGCTAGGAATGTGGCAATGACCTCAGCTGAACACTGGCAAAGTGATTAATGTCACATGAACTAGACCAGTATCTTTCTTTTTTTTTAAACTCTAGATTCTGAATAAATACATTCATGCAAGATTCAGTTGCAGACCTTTGCTCGATAGAAAATGTACTGTGATTCAAAGAGTAATGTTTCAGATACAATAAACAATGTTAACAGAAACATGGCTCTTGTTAAAGAAAATGCTGTTTCAGGCTAAAGTCCCAGTGATCATAAAACATATATGATGCAATAAACAAAATGAACCACAGGCAGACAGGTCCATTCTACGACTAACCACTGATTGAATTTTCCAACACTTCTGGACTTTGTGAGAGACAAACTATTCACAAAAGGTCCATGCTAACTATAAGGCTGTCATTTCTTTTTTACGTTTCCAGTGAGGTCCAAGAATAGGAGAGGATCCTTGCTCTCCACCCCCAACTCCCCAACTTCTTTTCTTTTCCATATTGGTTGTTTGTGTTTTTGAATATTTTATGACGTGGGAAGACTGGCAAACAGTTGCTGTGATTGTCAAATGCCTTAAATCAAGAAGAGAAAATGCAATAAAACACAGTTTCCATGGTAACACATTGTAACCTAGTACCTCTGGATTATGAGCCAGCTTACATCTCTGATCACTACTTGTTGACAGGCATAAATTGAGCCTAAAAGCATAAATTTTAGAGATAAAACTGGAATGTGGAGCTAAGTTATAATAATGTTTAAACATTTCCAAGGTAGTGGGATCAAATCAACAGTGGTTATGCCACTATTTAAATAATGTTAATAAACTTATCATAAACACTTAAAACATCTACAAGCTTTTCTCTAAAGATGGCATGACAAATTTGTATATACTCTTCAAGCTGAAAATGGTAGCTGACATATTTTTGGTGGGGTTAAAAGAAATTAAATGGAGTGATCAATGGATGTTTTAATCGTAATGTCAAGCAGCAGTTAGCCCATTTTCCCACAGTTGCTTCTCTCTTAAGAAAAGTCTAATTTGGGATCCCTTTCACGTGCTCTCCATCCAAGGTTTAATGTACGTGATTAATCTTGACTCGCCTTAATACTGCTAGGAATGTGGCAATGACCTCAGCTGAACACTGGCAAAGTGATTAATGTCACATGAACTAGACCAGTATCTTTCTTTTTTTTTAAACTCTAGATTCTGAATAAATACATTCATGCAAGATTCAGTTGCAGACCTTTGCTCGATAGAAAATGTACTGTGATTCAAAGAGTAATGTTTCAGATACAATAAACAATGTTAACAGAAACATGGCTCTTGTTAAAGAAAATGCTGTTTCAGGCTAAAGTCCCAGTGATCATAAAACATATATGATGCAATAAACAAAATGAACCACAGGCAGACAGGTCCATTCTACGACTAACCACTGATTGAATTTTCCAACACTTCTGGACTTTGTGAGAGACAAACTATTCACAAAAGGTCCATGCTAACTATAAGGCTGTCATTTCTTTTTTACGTTTCCAGTGAGGTCCAAGAATAGGAGAGGATCCTTGCTCTCCACCCCCAACTCCCCAACTTCTTTTCTTTTCCATATTGGTTGTTTGTGTTTTTGAATATTTTATGACGTGGGAAGACTGGCAAACAGTTGCTGTGATTGTCAAATGCCTTAAATCAAGAAGAGAAAATGCAATAAAACACAGTTTCCATGGTAACACATTGTAACCTAGTACCTCTGGATTATGAGCCAGCTTACATCTCTGATCACTACTTGTTGACAGGCATAAATTGAGCCTAAAAGCATAAATTTTAGAGATAAAACTGGAATGTGGAGCTAAGTTATAATAATGTTTAAACATTTCCAAGGTAGTGGGATCAAATCAACAGTGGTTATGCCACTATTTAAATAATGTTAATAAACTTATCATAAACACTTAAAACATCTACAAGCTTTTCTCTAAAGATGGCATGACAAATTTGTATATACTCTTCAAGCTGAAAATGGTAGCTGACATATTTTTGGTGGGGTTAAAAGAAATTAAATGGAGTGATCAATGGATGTTTTAATGAGAGAATGTTTCCAATATGGAAATGATTCTTAAAAATGTTGATAATAGAAAAGCTCCTGAAACTATCTTAGGACATAAGCATATAATGTTTCTGGATATTTTCCAGTAAACATAATTTCTTCCTTTTTAAATTAAAAGACACTCAAAATAAAATGTGAATTATCATATTAGAATGATTTGAAACATACTTTTTTTTACACCCTTCCAAATTCCCATTAGAAGCACTTATACTTCTCTTACATTTTAAAGTTAAGAATAAAAAGATCATTTTGTGTATATGGCTGCCTTCAGCTGACCTTAGCAGTTATACATCAACTAATATAATTAACCATCAAAAGATAATTTTTTTCAAGACTGTTAGTCACACTTCTAAATATATTTTTATGATGAAGATAATCTGATCTGATTTAATATGATAATAAAGAATTGGTCGATTTTCTCAGTATCTAAATTTGATGTAAAAGCCCACTTTATCTCCCTGGTAACTTCTGAGTTCAACTTCAGTGCCACCACTTTTAAAGTAAGAGTGGGGAACAAGGCAAAGGTAGATGGCCTTTCCTCAAAGTTTGACTTCTACTACCTTGAGCCTCAGGGAGGCACAGAGACCAACATGCCCTAGTTTCTACTTCTGTAAGGCAGACATTAGACCCACCTCACCAGATTACTATAAGCACTCAATGAACCAGTCTTCCCACATCATAAATAATTGAGAAACACACACAACCAATATGGAAAAGAAAAGAAGTTGGGGCAGGGGGCGGAGGGCAGGGATACTCTCCTGTTCTTGGACTTCACTAGAAAAATAAAAGTGACAGGGCTTCCCTGGTGGTCCAGTGGGTAAGGACACCACCTTGCAGTACAAGGGGCACCAGTTCGATCCCTGGCCTGGGAAGATCCCACGTGCCGTGCAGTGGCTGGACAGGTGTGTCCAACTACCAAGCCAGACCTCTGGAGCGCATGCACCCAGAGCCGGTGCTCTGTGGTTAGAGGGGCTACTGCAATGGGAGGTGCACCCAGGCCAAAGAACAAAGATGGCTTAAAATGAATAGATGAAACACCAATAGAAGTGCCCCCCTACCCCAAAAAAGAAGTGACAGCCTTATATGGAGGGAACTTAGAACAGCATCTGATGCATAGGAAGTCCCTTCTGAAGAAAGCTCTCATTAGCCCCCACCCTACCCCCCATCATCATTACAGTATCCACCCCCTCTTAGGACCCAACACTGTGCTTCACAATGAGGGGTGCCTAGTAGGTGTTTGTTAAATTGAATCATCCAACTTGTTAAGCTCCATGTTATGAGAGTTTACTGTAGCTATTTTTGCTAGAATACAGAACATTTTTAAGAAATTTGACTAGATTGCTTTTATTCATGTGCACCATACTTCTCAGAGACTCATAAAACACCTGTGAAGACAGCTCATGGAATTATGCAAGAATCCTATCTGCCAATGTTGCTAATTTGTAGGATTAAACCCTTGGGAACACTGGAGGGAATCTGAACCATGTAACAGAGGCTTGTGTTTAACCTATTGACCTGGGAAGGACATGGATTTAAGAACCCTCCATACTTTCAAGCACTATTACTGGCTCAGAAATAAGCTAATGACTTTGCTTTTCTCTGTTCTTTTCAGCCTAGCTTTAAAGAATATAAGCATTTTTAAAATGAAGAAAACTTTTTTTTTTTTTTACATTCTAATTGATATATTCACCAGATTATGTCACATAGCACTTAGTTTGTCTAAAAAACTTAAGATCTTGACCTATGCTGACCCAGCTCTCAGTATGACCTGGCATTCCTTTTTTTCCCCTAGTCATTTTCCTTTCACAATCCCCAATGTATACCCTCAAAGGGATTCATCTTTTTTAATCTGATCACAATTTTTAAAAGAATCATAGACTGTTCTTGTCCTGTAGACACAGAGAGAATAAAGGCTGTCAAAGAATTTTAGCCTGCTCTCTTTTTTTTTGAAACGCATTTTTAATTAATCCATTCATTTATTTTTGGCTATTCTGCAGGCTGCTGCAGGCTTTTCTCTTGTTGCAGGGAGTGGGGGCTACTCTCTAGATGAGGTGAGCTGACTTCTTGTTGTGGTGACTTCTCTTGTTGTGTAACTCAGGCTCTAGGGCACAAGGGCTTCAATATTTGTGGCTTTGAGGCTCTAGAGCACAGGCTCAATAGTTGTGACTCACGGGCTTAGTTGCTCCACAGCACATGGGATTTTCCTGGATCAGGGATCAAACCCATGTCTCCTGCATTGGCAGGTGATCTCTTTACCACTGAGCTACCAGGGAAGCCCTAGCCTCTTTAACGGCCTCTGAACACATGAGAACCCAAGAAAGTGCAGAAGTCTCATGCTAGGTTCGTATAAAGTCATCAGTACATGTTAGTTCCTGAGTTTAAAGGAAGGAGTTTCCTAGTTTAGAGCAAGTTGTTTCCTAGTTTAGAGGAAGAATGTCTCTCTTTCCTCTTTTTAAGTTAATTCTTAGGCTGAGTCGGGTCCTAACTATCTCCTCTGGTCTGGCTCCTGGCTCTATCTGTTGTCCCTGTTTCTCTGTGTTTAGGATGTTTCTCTTTTCTGATTCTTTTTCCATGATGGTCTTTCTCCTCCAAATGTGGTCATCCTGAAGAGTTTCTATTTCAGTAAAAACACCGTCATTCCATCCAGTTATTTAGTCCTACTTTGCCAGATTTCCCTCTATTCTCTTCTCCGTCTCCTCTAAGCACTCTAGTCCATCCCATCAATGGGATGGGGATATGTGGTTGAAAAATGGTGGTACAGTGTTGTTTTGGTCTGTAAATTGGTCTTAATTTGGGATATGTTCTGATGGTTTTGGGAAAAACACCAATGTATACCCTCAAAGGATTCATGACCTGGCATTCCTTTTTTCCCTAGTCATTTTCCTTTCACAATCCCCAATGTATACCCTCAAAAGGATTCATCTTTTTTAATCTGATCACAATTTTTAAAAGAATCATAGACTGTTCTTGTCCTGTAGACACAGAGAGAATAAAGGCTGTCAAAGAATTTTAGCCTGCTCTCTTTTTTTTTGAAACGCATTTTTAATTAATCCATTCATTTATTTTTGGCTATTCTGCAGGCTGCTGCAGGCTTTTCTCTTGTTGCAGGGAGTGGGGGCTACTCTCTAGATGAGGTGAGCTGACTTCTTGTTGTGGTGACTTCTCTTGTTGTGTAACTCAGGCTCTAGGGCACAAGGGCTTCAATATTTGTGGCTTTGAGGCTCTAGAGCACAGGCTCAATAGTTGTGACTCACGGGCTTAGTTGCTCCACAGCACATGGGATTTTCCTGGATCAGGGATCAAACCCATGTCTCCTGCATTGGCAGGTGATCTCTTTACCACTGAGCTACCAGGGAAGCCCTAGCCTCTTTAACGGCCTCTGAACACATGAGAACCCAAGAAAGTGCAGAAGTCTCATGCTAGGTTCGTATAAAGTCATCAGTACATGTTAGTTCCTGAGTTTAAAGGAAGGAGTTTCCTAGTTTAGAGCAAGTTGTTTCCTAGTTTAGAGGAAGAATGTCTCTCTTTCCTCTTTTTAAGTTAATTCTTAGGCTGAGTCGGGTCCTAACTATCTCCTCTGGTCTGGCTCCTGGCTCTATCTGTTGTCCCTGTTTCTCTGTGTTTAGGATGTTTCTCTTTTCTGATTCTTTTTCCATGATGGTCTTTCTCCTCCAAATGTGGTCATCCTGAAGAGTTTCTATTTCAGTAAAAACACCGTCATTCCATCCAGTTATTTAGTCCTACTTTGCCAGATTTCCCTCTATTCTCTTCTCCGTCTCCTCTAAGCACTCTAGTCCATCCCATCAATGGGATGGGGATATGTGGTTGAAAAATGGTGGTACAGTGTTGTTTTGGTCTGTAAATTGGTCTTAATTTGGGATATGTTCTGATGGTTTTGGGAAATGAACATTTTGAACGTGGGGGAGTGGAGGTGCAAAAGATTCCTTCCTAAGTGCATGCTCATCTTTAACATTATTGCTACGACACTGTCACCTTCGGACAAATAGCCCTGGAAAAAATTCCCCCGTTTTAGGAGTCATACTTCCTTTGTAAAAACTGTTTGGTAAACAGCAATCTTCCACTAAAGAAACACTGTTATTTTCTTTATGAGACTGTGGCTATTCCATGGCTCCCTTTGCTTTCCATGGGTGACAAGGCCCAAGGTGTCATTGTCAGCCCAGCAGACTTCAGAACGAAACAAGCTTAGCCACCGTGGCCTGGCATGGGGAAGCAAGAGTGGATTAGGAGCCAGCTCAGAGCTGTGGTGTTTCTGGGTGACCTAGAGCAGAGGAACTTCAAATTTGGCATGTTTTTACTTACGATGGAGCCCTCCTTTATTCCAGGGAAGTACTTACCCCAAAGGCGGCAGGCAACAGATGAAAGGGAGCTAAGCCTCTCTGAGTCA
This sequence comes from Tragulus kanchil, assembly GCA_022376925.1. Taxonomy (NCBI): domain Eukaryota; kingdom Metazoa; phylum Chordata; class Mammalia; order Artiodactyla; family Tragulidae; genus Tragulus; species Tragulus kanchil. The sequence goes on along the minus strand of JAIOJX010000029.1, from coordinate 57,207,043 downwards.
GGTCAGCCAACTGGGTACTTCATGCTTCCAAGATACTTCTAAAAAGTGCCCTAGGTAATTCAAAGCAAAATCAGCTTTTCTCATTGTGTATTACTACGCCCTTTCTATTACATTAAGAATGTTTGAATTTGGCCTCTGTATTACTGATATCACCGAAGTGCTGATCATAATACCGCTACTTTTTCACATTTTTCCTAAAAGGACACAGTTTTCATTTTCTAGAGGCTTTTTGAAGCTTGCAGTTAAGAAAAACAAGGGCCGGGAATGCCTGGTGATTCACTGGGTAAAGAGTCTGCCTTGCAATGCAAGGGATACCGGATCTATTCCTGGCCCGGGGAGATCCCACGTACCACGGAACAGCTGAGCTGGTGTGTTCAATTACAAGCCAGTGCTCTGGAGCGCATGCGCCTAGAGCCAGTGCTCTGCAACGAGATAGGCCAACATGATGGGAGGCCCACACAGGCGAAAGAATTAAGATGGATGAAAATAAATAAATCAAGGACCAATAAAAGAGCCCCCCCCCAAAAAAGAACAACAACAAAAAAGAAAATATTAAAAAAAAAGAAAAACCAAGGCCAAGGCAATCGTCTAGTTTGCAGGCCAGAGACTCCCAAACTCAAAACTCACTGTTCTGTTTCCCAGCTCCATTGCTGGCTTCCTAACCTTGAGCTGTCCTAGGAAATACTGAACTGTTGTCCACTGAGCACTCTGGGTAAACCCTACATTTATGCAAAGGCAGCACAGGATAAGACATCACCTCCACTTCTTGCATTTAACCTACAGTTCTAACCTTGTTCTTCTGATGACTCTGCTACTAGTAACACCCCATTATTCTAGTCATTATTTTGGACATTTCTGTGAATCGAGGCTTTCTTTTGTCAACTACAAATTGACACTTACCAATTACATTGCCAATGACTGAACAACAAGGGTATTTGCCATCCACCACTGCGGAGACTGAACCCTGTGCTATGGCAGCTGCTGACTCTCAACACTCCCTGAGGGAGCTCAGGTGGAGGGAGCCACTCTGTGCTCCAGAGAATCTGGTGGGAAAGGTCTTTAGACAGGCAGATGTTTTTAGGAACAGATTTTATGATCTCAATCCTTGCATCTCCTCATACCTAGAAAACATTAAATCCCTTCATGGTGACACCAGATCCTCATGACTAACCAAAGCCCCCTTTGTAAAATGATGGTTTAATGGTATTGAAAAAACTCCTGCTTTTCTCATTGTGTATTACTACGCCCTTTCTATTACATTAAGAATGTTTGAATTTGGCCTCTGTATTACTGATATCACCGAAGTGCTGATCATAATACCGCTACTTTTTCACATTTTTCCTAAAAGGACACAGTTTTCATTTTCTAGAGGCTTTTTGAAGCTTGCAGTTAAGAAAAACAAGGGCCGGGAATGCCTGGTGATTCACTGGGTAAAGAGTCTGCCTTGCAATGCAAGGGATACCGGATCTATTCCTGGCCCGGGGAGATCCCACGTACCACGGAACAGCTGAGCTGGTGTGTTCAATTACAAGCCAGTGCTCTGGAGCGCATGCGCCTAGAGCCAGTGCTCTGCAACGAGATAGGCCAACATGATGGGAGGCCCACACAGGCGAAAGAATTAAGATGGATGAAAATAAATAAATCAAGGACCAATAAAAGAGCCCCCCCCCAAAAAAGAACAACAACAAAAAAGAAAATATTAAAAAAAAAGAAAAACCAAGGCCAAGGCAATCGTCTAGTTTGCAGGCCAGAGACTCCCAAACTCAAAACTCACTGTTCTGTTTCCCAGCTCCATTGCTGGCTTCCTAACCTTGAGCTGTCCTAGGAAATACTGAACTGTTGTCCACTGAGCACTCTGGGTAAACCCTACATTTATGCAAAGGCAGCACAGGATAAGACATCACCTCCACTTCTTGCATTTAACCTACAGTTCTAACCTTGTTCTTCTGATGACTCTGCTACTAGTAACACCCCATTATTCTAGTCATTATTTTGGACATTTCTGTGAATCGAGGCTTTCTTTTGTCAACTACAAATTGACACTTACCAATTACATTGCCAATGACTGAACAACAAGGGTATTTGCCATCCACCACTGCGGAGACTGAACCCTGTGCTATGGCAGCTGCTGACTCTCAACACTCCCTGAGGGAGCTCAGGTGGAGGGAGCCACTCTGTGCTCCAGAGAATCTGGTGGGAAAGGTCTTTAGACAGGCAGATGTTTTTAGGAACAGATTTTATGATCTCAATCCTTGCATCTCCTCATACCTAGAAAACATTAAATCCCTTCATGGTGACACCAGATCCTCATGACTAACCAAAGCCCCCTTTGTAAAATGATGGTTTAATGGTATTGAAACTCCCCTTCATCCAAACCTTATATATTAATTTTCCTCCTGTTGCCTCTTTGAAGCAGTCTCTCAGAGCTATCTGAGGTGCTGCCTCCTAGGCTGCAGTCCTAATTGTGCCCCAAATAAAACTTAACTCACAACTCTCAAGTTGTTTATCTTTTTGAGCAGACACTTTCTATTTAGAATTCCTTTTTAAAGCACAAGACCTCTCTGCTGTTTCCATAGTACCTGGAAAACAGCTGATGCTTATTGAGTGATAGCTGATTTAAATTGCCCTCAATTTATTAACTGACAAGAACATACAAACAGCCAGAATAGAACAGACAGTCACCACAATGACATCACATTCCTTCTTTGAATGGCACTTAAAAAAAAAAAGAATCTGTAGAACTCAGTTTGCAGTGTCTTAACCCAGCTTCGGAAATGGCCCACTAGTATCACTAGGAAAAAACCCGAGATGGTTGCAATTCAGATCCATCCAGATTAGGCGAGAAAAGGAAGGGCTGCTCTGCTTCCTTGCCCTTGTGCTGCCTTTCATCATTAGTAATTCTATCCCTCTCTTATCTGATCACGCAGAGACACATTATCTCACTAGCAAATGAATACACTGTGGAAAAACTCCCCAAATGCAAATGAACAGGAAAGACGTGCTGATCCTGAAATTAAAGGAGCTCTTTTTTTTCTCCTGCCGCTGTCTGTGGATGAAGCTATGGAGATTCTGAATCAATTCCACTTCTACTTATTCAAACTTTGTCAAGATAAACCTTTTATCTCATTGTTCTAATGCTATATCGAGGAGATCATTTACATGACAGTAATTATGTTGCTATATTTAGTAGTGTGCTCTGTGCCCATTTCTGGTAGCTTGCTTTTATATGAAACACTGAATGGGCTTTTCAAAATTTGGAAGGTTGTGTGGATGAGACTATTTAAAACATGACAGTAGAAAGCAGTGCAATGTGGGTGGATTTTGGACACTTTGTAGCTTTGGGGGAAGATCATAAGAGAAGTCATAGCTCTAAAGTTCCATTTAAACAGTGTGTACTATTAGAAGGAAACCTCATGAAGTTTTATTATTGACTCTCTCTCCTCCCTACACGCAAACGAGTATTTTCATTTTTAATACATTGTGTGGAGCTACCGGGAACTTCTAAAACAAATCCGACATTGATTTATTTTTTTTCATCCCTTAGGTTAAAACAATGAAAAGAAAGAAACTATCCTGTAGGACCCAAGATTTATGTGCAGCTTTGACTGCAGAGAGGCTTAAGTAGCATTCTTTCATTTATTCCATGGCATTGGTTGTTTTAACCCCTTTTGTTGCATCCAAATACACTGCTCTTCCTGCCAACTGGGAGTTTGCTGGTCCAGCTGCATTATGTCATGTCAAAAACCCATAGGTCCTCCTCTTTTTTCGGTGTTCACAGTTGCCAAAGGATTTGGTCAAGATAATACTGCCTCACATTTTGAGTTGACTTCTTTGAGTGCGAGGGTTACCTAGTTTCTTCTAATTTTATTACAAGAGTGACTCTGGGTTAACATCTCGGGAGGTTATAAGGTTTTACGAAATAGAAGGTTTTGTGTGCTCTGACCCTAAGCCATGCTTCCTGCATTTTAGCTTGACACTACAGGGTGGAGTGGGGCTCCTTAGGCTTCTGGGCACGCAGAGACACATTATCTCACTAGCAAATGAATACACTGTGGAAAAACTCCCCAAATGCAAATGAACAGGAAAGACGTGCTGATCCTGAAATTAAAGGAGCTCTTTTTTCTCCTGCCGCTGTCTGTGGATGAAGCTATGGAGATTCTGAATCAATTCCACTTCTACTTATTCAAACTTTGTCAAGATAAACCTTTTATCTCATTGTTCTAATGCTATATCGAGGAGATCATTTACATGACAGTAATTATGTTGCTATATTTAGTAGTGTGCTCTGTGCCCATTTCTGGTAGCTTGCTTTTATATGAAACACTGAATGGGCTTTTCAAAATTTGGAAGGTTGTGTGGATGAGACTATTTAAAACATGACAGTAGAAAGCAGTGCAATGTGGGTGGATTTTGGACACTTTGTAGCTTTGGGGGAAGATCATAAGAGAAGTCATAGCTCTAAAGTTCCATTTAAACAGTGTGTACTATTAGAAGGAAACCTCATGAAGTTTTATTATTGACTCTCTCTCCTCCCTACACGCAAACGAGTATTTTCATTTTTAATACATTGTGTGGAGCTACCGGGAACTTCTAAAACAAATCCGACATTGATTTATTTTTTTTCATCCCTTAGGTTAAAACAATGAAAAGAAAGAAACTATCCTGTAGGACCCAAGATTTATGTGCAGCTTTGACTGCAGAGAGGCTTAAGTAGCATTCTTTCATTTATTCCATGGCATTGGTTGTTTTAACCCCTTTTGTTGCATCCAAATACACTGCTCTTCCTGCCAACTGGGAGTTTGCTGGTCCAGCTGCATTATGTCATGTCAAAAACCCATAGGTCCTCCTCTTTTTTTTCGGTGTTCACAGTTGCCAAAGGATTTGGTCAAGATAATACTGCCTCACATTTTGAGTTGACTTCTTTGAGTGCGAGGGTTACCTAGTTTCTTCTAATTTTATTACAAGAGTGACTCTGGGTTAACATCTCGGGAGGTTATAAGGTTTTACGAAATAGAAGGTTTTGTGTGCTCTGACCCTAAGCCATGCTTCCTGCATTTTAGCTTGACACTACAGGGTGGAGTGGGACGCTCCTTAGGCTTCTGGGCACAGAAGCCTTTTTTTTGTTCCCCCATTTCTTGCAATCAAGACTTCAGCCTCCACAACCTTCCCTGAGTTCCAAAGGGCAGATTCAAATAGTTGCTAATCAAGACAGGAGGAGCCAAGAAATCACTTGAGACAACCCCACCTTTGAACCACTGTTATAAAATTCCTCATTATGTCCTCTGGTGTTGGGACACAAAGATCTCCAGTGCAGGAACTCTCAGTGAACCCCTCTGCCTGAAAAAGCAACAACGCTGTTATTTACTATTTCACCCAAAACTCTGTCTCCAAATTCAATTTGATACTCACATATATAAACTGAGATTTTGGCACCAAGATCTCAATTTCTAGTGATTTTTCACAGTCGTCCTAGAACCACCATGAATTTCTCCACATTTCATGTTTTTTCTTTCACATTTCATTTTAGTTGTTGAGTTAAAAGCCTTAATTGGCATTTTCACAAATTTGCATTTCAAAACTAGAAATAACTATATCCTCTTTTGTTGTTTAGTTGCTAATTCGTGTCTGACCCTTTGTGACCCCATGACCTGCAGTACACCAGGCAACCAGGTTTCTCTGTCCATCAGTGTCTCCCTGAGTTTGCTCAAATTCACATCCTTTGAGTCAGTGATGCCATCAACCATCTCATCCTCTGTCACCCCCTTCTCCTCTTGACTTCAATTTTTCCTGGTATCATGGTCTTTTCCAATGAGTTTTTTTGCATCAAGAGAAGATTGCCAAGGTTAGTGGAACTTCACTTCACCACTAGTCCTTCCAAGGAATATTCAGGGTTGATTTCCTTTAAGATTGACTGGTTTGATCTCCTTGCTGTCCAAGGGACTCTCAAGAATCTTCTCCAGCACCACAGTTAGAAAGCATCTTCGGTGCTTGGCTTTTTTTTTTTTTTGCCCAGTTCTCATACCCATACACGACTACTGGAAAAACCATAGCTTTGACTGCATGGGGTTTTGGTGGCAAAGTGATGTCTCTGCTTTTAAAATACTGTCTACATTTGGCATAGTTATTCTTCTAAGGAGCAAGCATTTTTTAATTTTGTGGCTGTAGTCACCATACACATTGATTTTGGAACCCAAGAAAGCATCTTCTTTAGTTAAATATATTTACAATAGAGTGTTGGGTTTTTAAAAATAAATTAAAATGGAAAACATTTGCTTGTGATATGAGCTGTGTGACAATTTGGTACTAGTGTGTTGCCAGCCCTGATTTGACCTGGGTGGTCCAGGATAATCACCCAAGTTATGAAAACAGTTGCTTCCACCGGTGGGTCATTTTTGCTCTCTCACCAGACAAATCGCCATGACAAACATCTTTGCTAGACACATTCTTGACACTGAAGCTCACATTGTCCTCAGGAAGAGCTTCACTCAGAGCTTCATGATGCATTTCAACAGATTTGACTTTAGCTGATTGGCACAAATGTGACCACTATGAGAACATCCACCAGTCTCCACTCAGCTCACAGGGACAGTGCCAATACTACCAATTTTGTAGATATCCAAAAGGGACAGAGGTAAGGACTTGTCATCTGGCTGAGTTGGTAGCACGATGCAATCCCAAGCCTCAAGCAGCATGGTTCCACTGGAACTGGCATCTTCGTAGGTGATTTCACAGGCATGTTAGCATTTTGTTCTAGCATGTTGTCACTATCTTAATGGAAATTGGCACAAATGCTACTGTGTTGGTGTTGAGCCAATTTTCTTAATGGGGTACTGACTTCCTGTATGATGTCCTTATAGCATTTCTGGCCCCAGAGTAGCTCAGCGGGATCCATTTGGTTAACATTAACAATTTGCTGTTTCATACCTAATTTGGAAGCCAGAAGGGCAGGTGGACAGGTCTGCCTGTTCTTGGAGATCCCTGCTACAAATTCACCAACACCAGCAGGAACAATGAGGACAGCAGTCAGATGGCGGTAGCCTGACATCACGGTTTTGATAAAGTCTCTGTGTCTTGGGGCATCAGTGATGGTCACAAAATACTTGCTGGAACTGAATTTCCATAGGGAGGTATCAGTGGTGATACTAAGCTCACATTCATTTTATCCAAGACCCCAGACGTCCTTGAAGGAGCCCTTTCCCATCCCAGTAGAGTCCTCAAAGTTTTGATAGTTCTTCTGTCAGTCCCACCAGAATTGTAGATCAGATAGTAAACTTGCCCAAATCTATGCATCCAATGATGATCGTGTTGCTATAAGTCTATTCCTTTCCCATTCTGGCCTAGGTTTAGTGTTGGTCTTTATGACACCCATGTTCTGGCAGCAAACTCAGTGCCAGAAAGCTTTCTTCTCTCCTTTTGTTTCTTTAATTCCCATTTTTCTCCTTTTGACTTTGCCTCATCTCAGTGTTCACGCTGGTCCTTAGCTCTCTGTGAACTAAACACTTAACAGTTTCAAGATCCTTAAACCACATCAAGAAAAGTCACAAAAGCCTCCTGATAGGATCAGGAAGAAATACTACATCTATAAATTCTGCACACAGCTGACTTTCTAGGTCTCCTTCAGTTATAACTTTAACCTCAAAAAGCATTTGAAGAGACCCTCTAACTGTTTAGAACATTTGTTAGAACCCTGAATACAGTTTGGAGGTGTGATTCTGATCTGGAAGTTTGCCCAGGTGACTTGTCCACACCCAAGTTTCCACTGAGATCCTTCCCCTAACAGCCAATGAAAAATCAGAAATCACAATGAAATGCCATAGTTCACATGAAGCTATTTCTACCACAGAAAAAAAGCATGCTTCATGGGAAACTCTGGATTGTCTGCACCCAGCACACCCTTCCCATTATCTGATTCTAGCCTTAATTGTCTTTGAGCTATTTTACAACTTGTACATTACAGGTAACTGTCAGACATGCAAATGCTTCCCTGTCTGGTAGAGATTCAATTGATTTCTCTTTACTCTCCCTGGAAAGTAAGAAGTTTTGTTCTATTTGCATTCTCATTTCAGTATTCCTGATCTTTAAATGTGTCTCTTCAGATTCTCTTGAACCAGTTATAACATATGTTGGTTCCTCTTTGATTAATGAGTAGAATCAAATCTTTAATATGTACTCATTTTCGTATTTGTATGAGTGTCACGAAGTTTTTCTTTTTCTTGAGCCATGAGGTATCAGGTGATACTAAGCTCACATTCATTTTATCCAAGACCCCAGACGTCCTTGAAGGAGCCCTTTCCCATCCCAGTAGAGTCCTCAAAGTTTTGATAGTTCTTCTGTCAGTCCCACCAGAATTGTAGATCAGATAGTAAACTTGCCCAAATCTATGCATCCAATGATGATCGTGTTGCTATAAGTCTATTCCTTTCCCATTCTGGCCTAGGTTTAGTGTTGGTCTTTATGACACCCATGTTCTGGCAGCAAACTCAGTGCCAGAAAGCTTTCTTCTCTCCTTTTGTTTCTTTAATTCCCATTTTTCTCCTTTTGACTTTGCCTCATCTCAGTGTTCACGCTGGTCCTTAGCTCTCTGTGAACTAAACACTTAACAGTTTCAAGATCCTTAAACCACATCAAGAAAAGTCACAAAAGCCTCCTGATAGGATCAGGAAGAAATACTACATCTATAAATTCTGCACACAGCTGACTTTCTAGGTCTCCTTCAGTTATAACTTTAACCTCAAAAAGCATTTGAAGAGACCCTCTAACTGTTTAGAACATTTGTTAGAACCCTGAATACAGTTTGGAGGTGTGATTCTGATCTGGAAGTTTGCCCAGGTGACTTGTCCACACCCAAGTTTCCACTGAGATCCTTCCCCTAACAGCCAATGAAAAATCAGAAATCACAATGAAATGCCATAGTTCACATGAAGCTATTTCTACCACAGAAAAAAAGCATGCTTCATGGGAAACTCTGGATTGTCTGCACCCAGCACACCCTTCCCATTATCTGATTCTAGCCTTAATTGTCTTTGAGCTATTTTACAACTTGTACATTACAGGTAACTGTCAGACATGCAAATGCTTCCCTGTCTGGTAGAGATTCAATTGATTTCTCTTTACTCTCCCTGGAAAGTAAGAAGTTTTGTTCTATTTGCATTCTCATTTCAGTATTCCTGATCTTTAAATGTGTCTCTTCAGATTCTCTTGAACCAGTTATAACATATGTTGGTTCCTCTTTGATTAATGAGTAGAATCAAATCTTTAATATGTACTCATTTTTGTATCTGTATGAGTGTCACGATTTTACCGTTCTTTGAAAATTATCTTTTAACACCACTTTTTCCCAGTCTTTTCTCATGATTCTTTTCCTATCTGACAGTTCTTTCAAGTGTATCAAGTGGGTGATGGTGATTCAGCAGTTGATGGGCATAAATCATTTACAGACACAATGGGCCATAATATTTTGAGGTGGTGTCTCTCAGAAAATCTGGGATGTGTGCTTGCTCACAAACTTTCTCATGGAACTCTACAGTTGGAAGGGGTCTTAGTTCCAACAAGTCTCCTTCACTACAGGAATTAGGCCAGCCAAAGCCCAGAAGTAGGGAGATGTCTTTTTCTGACGTTGGACAAATTTTGGGTATTAACAGAACTGAGCTTGAACCCTGGCTAATTGCAGGCTCCAAAGCCTTTTTTTACTATAGTAAATCTTTTCTTCCTAAAGTGGGGCTGACAATATGAACCCAAAGCTTACTATAAGATTGAAATGAAAGTCAGAATCTAGGAAACTTAACACCAATTTCTCTGTCACTCACAGCAGGGCCTCCATGCTCTCTCTCAATGAATGAAATGAAATGACAAAGCCAGGACGCAAACGGCACCACTTCTGCATTTGATTGGTCGACCAGTTTCCTTAAGTCATAGGCATGCTTTGCATGTCATTTATCTTTCCACAGTGGTGAAGCACATAATAAATACTTGATAAAATTTTGTTGAATAGAACTGATTGGAGTAGAACTTGCAGAGAGGCAAAGGACCCACAGCTGACTTTAAACAAGTCAGCTTTAACTAGAGAGCTTAAAGGAGCCAGCCTGTTGTACCCTAATCCTTCAGTGAACCATGCATTCTAAAAATAACCCAACCAGGTTGGCAGTGAATAATTTACAATCTAGAACAATTATTGTAACTAAATACCCTGACCCACTTTTTTCTGGAAACTCACTTATACATTCCGATTCACCTAGGAATCAGAAACCTCTTGGAGTGAGTGACAGCTTGTTTTAGGAGATGAGTAGCTGCACTTACATTGGTTGCCGCTTCCTTTCCCAGCTCGGTTTTCAGTTCAGGCGAAAGGATGAGGGGCGCTGTTCGCAAAGGTGCCCTAGAGCAGAGATGCCCGAGAGCTCTTTAAAAGGTGTGCTAACAATATTTTTATATACTCCGTCTTTCTCTCATCATCTCCCCCACTTCTCCCAACTGTTTCCTTTGCTGCCTGAGCTGTTTGGCCGTGTCTGAACTGCAGCTGCCGAAGCCTTTTCTGGCAGGTTGCCCAGGGAGCAGCTCTCCTGTGGATTCCGCCTCTCTCCAGGAGTTGCCTGCCTTCGGTATAATGGGCAACATTGAAAGCCGCAAGGCGCTTGGTCGACAAGGTCAGAGTGCCTTTCATTCCTGCAATAATCAACCAGTGTAGCTCTTCCTCAGACCTGGGGAGAGAGAAGATAGAGGTCAAAAGAGCAATTACATTTCACATTGACTCCAGAAAAGGCTTGGATCACAAGACTGAAAAGCAAAACGGATTCTTGCTTCATTCTGATCCATTCTCTTTCTGGTCATCTTTGTTATTAACACTGGCCTGAAACCATAACAAGTTTTCGCTTGATGATGTGCAGAAAGCATTTTCTGCGTCCAGATGAGATCTTTCTTCTTAGACATTTAGCAATGTCAGCATATTGCCAAAGAATGCAAATGAGCTGCAGGATCTATAACCAGAGACAGTAAGCAAAGGCCATTAATTATGTTTTTAAAAAATGTTAACCCTAGCAGACTGTATAACAAGCAATTGTGCTAATTTCAATCTGTAATCAGTCCCTACATTAGCATAACTTTATTTATTTAGCATTAAGGCAACAATTTAGAGAATATAATTTAGTTGGAAATGTCAGTAATTTTGCAGTGGCAGATTGCTGTTACAAAGCCACCTCTATTTGACCTTACAGCTGCCAGGACTAATTACTTTAATTGCATTAATTGCACTGACCATTCTGGTGTTTAGTGTAGTTGTTGTTAGTCTTTAACCATTGAGCAAATCAGTCTGGCTGAATTCTTAGGAAAATAGGCCAATGTTTTCTTCTAACTCTTTCATTCTTTTCTAAATTTTGAGAACCTAGATAATTCACAGGTTATCAGTGGTCTCACTGAGATCAAGGATTTTGAGGAAAACCTTTGAAGGAAAAAAAAAAATCTGTATTTTTTAACTGATCTTTATAGCTCATTGCTGAGTCGATTAAAACACAGTCATTATACTAACAATTAAGAAGCATTTAAAAAATAGTTGTGGCAGTTACAAGTCCCTCATTTTACATTTTAGAATGAAGACATATTAAAAATTTTATGATCTTTGTTTCCATTTTATTAGACTGAAAACAGAGTTTTCCCCGAGATTGACCCAACATGAATTGAAACACACAGCTATGTCCTAGTTGAAGACCTACGGCCTTATGAATCTAAAAACAGATATTTGCTCCCAACAAGGAAAGCCCCACAGGACATTTGATCATTTGCTACCAGAAACACATCTATTAACTGAAATGAAGAACTTTTGGCATACCCAGTTCTTGAACATGAAATTGTGGACTCTGAAAGTCAGAAACACCAATGTCATATAATTTATCTGCCTAATCAAGGCAGGTATCCATCCTCCTGGTTTCTTTCAGATGATCATCTAATTTCTGGCTAAATATTTGATATCAACTTTTTCAAATAACAGTTTATTTGCTCAACAAATTGGATTGCTAAAGCATTCTATTATGTAATGGTGTATACCTATCTGCTTTGGAATACTAATAGCCAGCATATATTGATGACTATGTCCTAGGCACTGTTTTAGACACTTGACATGTATTTATTTATTTAATAATAAATAATAAATAAATAATAATAAATAAATACATGTCAAGTGTCTAAAATAACAGTCCTATGCAATATGTCATATTATTGTTATTATCCATAGGAGGCAATGTAATTCATGGCAGAGCCAGGGTTCAAATTCAGATATTTGAGTTTGAAGCCTTTGAGCTTGATCTTGATACTAGACTGCTTCAGAAACAGAGCAAATTCTTCCTCTGAGACTACACAGAATTGATAAAACAGCTTTCCTGCTTAAGACGGTGGTTCCTGGCTTGTTGTCTCTGGTTCTTCATATGACAGCTTCAGTTCGGAAAAATTCCTTTTTAAAGTGAGGCAGCAGTATCAGATGAAGGTCTTAACACTCCCCCCACCCACAGTGGCACAGTTCTTCAGGCTTAGTTCTACTTGGTTCTGCAAACTCTCAGCTCATATATCACGTCCTTTGCGAAGCTGTCCTCGACCCCTTGTCTGCCTTAGGAAGCCTTATTATGAGCTCTGGTGAGGCCAGCAAGCTTTCTCTGTTAGAATTAACACCTTTCAATTCAATAATTAATAGGCTCCAACTGACACAACATTATAAATCAAGTATACTTACATAAAGATAAAGCATTAAAGAAAATAATAATCCAGACACCCTATCTTCAATTGGCAAGGAGAAGTGGTACTGTCCATTTTCAACAGTTTTACTATTAACTGTTCAATCCCGCACAAAAGCACAAAGAAATTCACAAAAGCCCTGATTCAGTTACGTTTGAGCTATATATCCCAATTACATAGTGTCCGGAGGGCAAAATACAAGAATGGCTCTATCTTTTTTTTTCCACTCCTCTCCAGCTCCTCAGCAGATGTGGAGCTCTCATTCTGGGTTTTCTGATAGGTAATAAACCTTTGGACTTTATCTCTTCCTCCATGTCCACTTTATATCCAGCTATTACAACCTGTGATTCCAGCAAACCTGTATTCTCCCTGGTGTAAGTGTATCCCAGCTTACTGTGTCCATGACTAGATCCTCGTGATTGCTCTCGACCCACACTGTCCACTCCCCCATCTTGTCTGTTCTCTGTTGTCACAGAGGATCTGTGAAATCCTCAAACAGCACATCCACATCTTTTCTAGAGCATCTGCAGTGGGCTAGTCCATCACTCTGTCTCCTCAACCTCTCCATGAGACCTCCTTTCCCTGACCCTCTGCACCTGAATCCTTCATCATCTCTGCTAGGGACTGTTGCAGCACTGACCCAGCTTCTGGCTGATCCCACCTCTGGGATCCTTCACACAGCTGTATCCCCTACAAAAAATCATTCATGGGCTCTCTGCGTGGTGTTGAACACATTTCATTTTCAGTCCTCAGGCACATCTGCCAGGCATCTTTACATTCTTAGTCTGAAGGTCATTCTTCTGGTTGAGAAGACAGAGCAAAATAGGAGCTGAGGAATTCTATTTTCTCTTTGTCTTGTTAACATTACATTCTAATCTCTTAGAAATGTGACTACCAGTTTCTTGTTCTTATTTGCTCCTTACACACTGGGAAAAGTCATTTCTTGCCATCTTTTTTTTCTCCTAGTGAAACTGAGGCTATTTTCTTACTTTATTCTTTATGATACTATTCTTCTAGGTTTGTGTTATTGCATTGCTTTTGTTCTTGGCTACAAGTTCTTTGATTTTTCAAACATGCTTTTTAAAATTTGAGCTCAAAAGAGAGTTCTCTGAGCAACCATATTGATTACTATAGTTTTTCTTTCATATCTGGCTTATTCTTATTACATACTTAGAATTTCATTTTCTACTGCTTGTGAATCTATTTATACCCTTTTAGAAAACCCTTTGGCCATGAGACCAAGCATATATTTTCTTTGAATTTTTGACATTTGCTTTTCCATAGTCGCGGATGCATGTCACACACTGATGAATGTTCCTGACTTTTGCTTATTTGAATTCTGAGAAGCTCTCATTTTTCTCCCAAGGTTCTCCACACTTCATTCTATACCTGCCCTATCTTGAAGATCAGGACCAAATTTAGAGGAACTGCATGCTTTAGATCCAAGCTGACGATCTACATCTCTTGATCGGCTGAGTAGAAGACTTTTGGGCAGGGAAACTCCCCCAATCCCACACTCTGCCTGATGATGGTAGGTGATCCTTCTCACTCCTGGCTCCTGGGCACAGTCTCTGGGAAAGAATGACAGAGGAACAGGAGAGATAGCAGCCTCAGGTGAGATACCCAGCCTCCTTCAGAGGTGGGGAGACCACCGGGTCCATCCCTCATCTAAAGCCACTGAGCGCCATTGTTCCTTGTCCAGAGGTGTGTCTCTGAAGGTACAGAGTAGAGGTGGTAAGGGATCTCACATGGGGGAAATAAAAGTAGGGTAGAGTGGGGAGGTGGAGAGTAATGGCTGTTGAAACTCTACTATGTGCTGCTGTGCTAGGCACTTACATCTCTCTCTGTGTGTGTATGTGTGTTTGTGTGTGTGTTAGTCACTTAGCTGTGTCTGACTTTTGTGACCACACAGACTGTAGCCTACCAGGCTGCTCTGTCCATGGAATTCTCCAGGCAAGAATACTGGAGTGGATTGCCATTCCTTCCTCCAGGTACTTACATACACCTGTCATTTATTCTTCCCAGTACCATTTTACACATGTGAAAACTGAAACACACTAACAGAGTTGACTGTCTCCTCTAAGTTACAGGGTAGGGAATGCAGAAACCAAAAATTAAACCTAGACCTGAGGATGAGAGGGTAATACAACAAAACTAAAACCAAAAAATTAGCAATTCACTGCCAATATATAGATATTAAAAGATAATGTCCTTATAAAGGGAATATATGTACAAATCAATGCCTATTACAGTAAACTTCAAGAACATATCTATTTAGTTGCACATTACTAATAATTTTGATGTATGTAACTTGAATTTGTATCATATCCACTTTCTTGAAAAATGTAACCATTATTTCAATATTTTGCTTAGGCAGAGGTTTTTTCTTATTGTTGTTTGTTTTAAAGTCTATTGGTGAAATTTCTTGTCAGAATAAAGGAAAATGAAATAACTCCACAGTGGTAGAGGGTGTGATTCTTAAAGGAACTAGTCCTTTTGGCACACTGCTATCAGCTACACATATAAATGTTCTTTGAAAAGTCTCTTCTATATGTTAATGGAAGTATTGATTTTCCCCTTTGTGTCTTTTATAACATCTATTTGCCATGCTACCTCCTCATCTTCATTCTGTGCCCTGTTCTCTGAAGTGTCAGTGTCAGCAGCAAGGGCCAAAACCAAGGTGACAAAGCAGGTGTCAAGCCAGTTCCAGAAACAGAGAGAAGACTTAACTAATGGCACAGGTCTTCTAAGTCAATGGACCCTGTCTCCCCTAATTTCATTATCAATTCACCACAAGAGCCTGACAGAGTCAGTGTTTGTCGTTTCTGAAGGTACAGAGTAGAGGTGGTAAGGGATCTCACATGGGGGAAATAAAAGTAGGGTAGAGTGGGGAGGTGGAGAGTAATGGCTGTTGAAACTCTACTATGTGCTGCTGTGCTAGGCACTTACATCTCTCTCTGTGTGTGTATGTGTGTTTGTGTGTGTGTTAGTCACTTAGCTGTGTCTGACTTTTGTGACCACACAGACTGTAGCCTACCAGGCTGCTCTGTCCATGGAATTCTCCAGGCAAGAATACTGGAGTGGATTGCCATTCCTTCCTCCAGGTACTTACATACACCTGTCATTTATTCTTCCCAGTACCATTTTACACATGTGAAAACTGAAACACACTAACAGAGTTGACTGTCTCCTCTAAGTTACAGGGTAGGGAATGCAGAAACCAAAAATTAAACCTAGACCTGAGGATGAGAGGGTAATACAACAAAACTAAAACCAAAAAATTAGCAATTCACTGCCAATATATAGATATTAAAAGATAATGTCCTTATAAAGGGAATATATGTACAAATCAATGCCTATTACAGTAAACTTCAAGAACATATCTATTTAGTTGCACATTACTAATAATTTTGATGTATGTAACTTGAATTTGTATCATATCCACTTTCTTGAAAAATGTAACCATTATTTCAATATTTTGCTTAGGCAGAGGTTTTTTCTTATTGTTGTTTGTTTTAAAGTCTATTGGTGAAATTTCTTGTCAGAATAAAGGAAAATGAAATAACTCCACAGTGGTAGAGGGTGTGATTCTTAAAGGAACTAGTCCTTTTGGCACACTGCTATCAGCTACACATATAAATGTTCTTTGAAAAGTCTCTTCTATATGTTAATGGAAGTATTGATTTTCCCCTTTGTGTCTTTTATAACATCTATTTGCCATGCTACCTCCTCATCTTCATTCTGTGCCCTGTTCTCTGAAGTGTCAGTGTCAGCAGCAAGGGCCAAAACCAAGGTGACAAAGCAGGTGTCAAGCCAGTTCCAGAAACAGAGAGAAGACTTAACTAATGGCACAGGTCTTCTAAGTCAATGGACCCTGTCTCCCCTAATTTCATTATCAATTCACCACAAGAGCCTGACAGAGTCAGTATGTTAAGTTAAATTCAAAAGCTCAAGAACTAAAAGGGAGAAAAAAATCCAATCTCAGAGTCAGGTAGAAACATATTTCAGAGAAAAATCTTTAGTATTGATTTATAGCTGCAGACGCTTGTCTAATGGTTTCCTCTTTAAATTAAGATTACTAATGATTTCCCATCCTGAAATTAATAATCCAGAAGCTGCAAAAATTCAAAAAAGGCCCTGACTGCCGTACTTCAACCAGGAAGTGCCAATAGGGGATGCCCAGCCTGGTCCCAGCAGTGACTGTGGATGCTGACCTGCTGGGGCATCCTGAGAGTCACAAGCACACTTGGCTTGCTGGGAGAACATAAATTTGAGGTGGAACATCCTGTTTGTGAAGACTTTTGTACATGCAGTCCAACTGCTGTCTGATAAACAGATTGTTTGGGGAGAAAAGTTCCTGCCTATGTAGTATGGAGACGTGGACTCATGGAAGAGGTGAGACAGACCCCACATGGAGATAGAGCCAGGCACTCTCAGGCCTGTGGAAGGCATGGAATCAGTTCCAGAGGAAACCCAGTTTCCCTGGACAGCCACGGTGACTTGAAGTAGAATTGAAACCAGAAAAAAAGGAAACAGTTGTTTGTGGGGAACAGGAAATGGATATTAAGAGGAAACTGATATAGATAGCATCATTTTGGGACCAAGTATTTTAATTGACCCTGTGTTGTTGCATGCATTTTTATAAACCATGTTAAATTTATTTTTAAAAGAATGTGGGAGTAGGAATAAATCAGTGAAGTCTCCTTAGACCATTTTAAGGTTCAGAATCCATCCCATTTGTTTGCTAAAAGAAAAAAAGATATTCTTATATTCTTAGTTATTTATCTGTGCTTTTAGTAAATTGATTGTATGAAAATATCAGAGTCCTTTGTAACTACTTTGGAATTTGTTTTTTGGGAGGGGGTAAAACTACTATTTTGATTGGTGCACATCTTAAAGAGATTTATATTTTCAAAATGCAACCTCCTGCAACCTTCTGTTACGTATCTGTTATGGCATCTTTCTCATAGTATTGTAAATGAGTCACTCATGTTGTCTTGCTGACTGGACTGAGTTCTTGGAAGCGACACTTTGTGCATTTTGGACTTGATTGACCATTTCCTTTCCCATGCTGGGGAAGTTCAACTATAAGCTCTTCAAAAATTTTCTCATACACTTTATTTTTCTCTTCTCCTTCTGGAACCCCTATAATTTGAATGTTGGTGCATTTGATTTTACCCCAGAGGTTCTCTGAGACTATCCTCAGTTCTTTTCATTCTTTGAACTTTTTTCTGTTCTTTAGCAATTATTTCCACCATTCTATCTTCCAGCTCACTTATCCATTCTTCTGCCTTAAATACTTGACTATTGCCATGCAGCTCCAAGGCGGGGCCCATGGTCCCAGCAGTGACTGTGGATGCTGACCTGCTGGGGCATCCTGAGAGTCACAAGCACACTTGGCTTGCTGGGAGAACATAAATTTGAGGTGGAACATCCTGTTTGTGAAGACTTTTGTACATGCAGTCCAACTGCTGTCTGATAAACAGATTGTTTGGGAGAAAAGTTCCTGCCTATGTAGTATGGAGACGTGGACTCATGGAAGAGGTGAGACAGACCCCACATGGAGATAGAGCCAGGCACTCTCAGGCCTGTGGAAGGCATGGAATCAGTTCCAGAGGAAACCCAGTTTCCCTGGACAGCCACGGTGACTTGAAGTAGAATTGAAACCAGAAAAAAAGGAAACAGTTGTTTGTGGGGAACAGGAAATGGATATTAAGAGGAAACTGATATAGATAGCATCATTTTGGGACCAAGTATTTTAATTGACCCTGTGTTGTTGCATGCATTTTTATAAACCATGTTAAATTTATTTTTAAAAGAATGTGGGAGTAGGAATAAATCAGTGAAGTCTCCTTAGACCATTTTAAGGTTCAGAATCCATCCCATTTGTTTGCTAAAAGAAAAAAAGATATTCTTATATTCTTAGTTATTTATCTGTGCTTTTAGTAAATTGATTGTATGAAAATATCAGAGTCCTTTGTAACTACTTTGGAATTTGTTTTTTGGGAGGGGGTAAAACTACTATTTTGATTGGTGCACATCTTAAAGAGATTTATATTTTCAAAATGCAACCTCCTGCAACCTTCTGTTACGTATCTGTTATGGCATCTTTCTCATAGTATTGTAAATGAGTCACTCATGTTGTCTTGCTGACTGGACTGAGTTCTTGGAAGCGACACTTTGTGCATTTTGGACTTGATTGACCATTTCCTTTCCCATGCTGGGGAAGTTCAACTATAAGCTCTTCAAAAATTTTCTCATACACTTTATTTTTCTCTTCTCCTTCTGGAACCCCTATAATTTGAATGTTGGTGCATTTGATTTTACCCCAGAGGTTCTCTGAGACTATCCTCAGTTCTTTTCATTCTTTGAACTTTTTTCTGTTCTTTAGCAATTATTTCCACCATTCTATCTTCCAGCTCACTTATCCATTCTTCTGCCTTAAATACTTGACTATTGATTCATTCTAGAGTATCTCTGAGTTCAGTAGTTGTTTTGTTTGTCTTTGTTTATTTTTAATTTCTAATTTCTTGTATATCTTTGTTCAATATGTTAATTAATTATCGGCATTTTCTCCATTATTATTTTCTCCATTCTATTTTTGAGGTTTTGGATCATCTTTACTAGCTTTATTCTGAATTAACTTTCAGACATTTTGTCTAATTCCTCTTCATTTATTTGAACTTGTGTGTCATAAGCTGTTCCTTCATTTGTGCAGTATTTATCTGCCTTTTCATCATTATTATTAATTTTTTAAGCTTATTGTGTTTGAGGTCTCCTTTTCCCAGGCTTTGAAGTTGAATTCTTTCTTCTTTTTGGTTTCTGACCTCTTAAGGTTGGTCAGCGGTTTGTGTAAACTTCATGTAGGGTGTAAGAGGATTATTTTTTATTTTAATTTTTTCCTTCTGAAAAAATGTGTTCAGGGACATAGACTGACTCAGCCGCAGGAGCTATGGCCTATATCTTTTCCTTGCCTCTGGCAGAAGTCGAATCAGAAGGCCTCTTTTACTGGTTCTTTTCTGCAGCTCCACCTGTTCAGCACTAAAAGGCCTGCCTTGGCTGGGGTACATCTGGCACTTGATCTTTAATCCAGTTATCTGCTGATGGGTGGAGGTATGTTCCCTCTTTGTAGTTTGCCTTGAGACCAAACTATGGTAGGGGTAATGGCGACCCTCTCCCAAAAGACCTACTCCAGCATGCTTCAATAGGACCACTGCCTCAGTGTCCCTGACCCTTTGGCAGGCCACAGTCGACCCGCACCTTCACCAGAGTCAAGTCTGGCCTAGTCTCATGTGGGGTCACTGCTCCTTTCTCCCAGATCCCCGGTGCACACAAAGTTCTGTTTGTGTCCTCCAGAGTCTGTTTCCCTCATCCTGCTTGATGGCTCTACAGTCTAGCTAATGGTGACTTCCTTCAAGAGAACTTAGGCCAAGTGCTGTGCTTCTGAGGACTGCTATAGGCCACTGTTGAACTGTGCCTCCACAGGGGACAGTCAGGAAGGAGGCACTCAGACCCTCAAAGACAGGCCTGCCTCAGTCTCTTGTGGGGGTCACTGCTCCTTTTCTGGGTCTTGGTGTACACAAAGTTTTGTTTGTGCCCCCTCAGCATCTCTGCTGGTTTGAGGTTTAATTTAATTTATTTATTTATTTTTTTTGGGGGGTGGGCAGGTTGGGGAGGGAGAGGGGTGGGTAGGCCACTTCTATTGGTCTTTCATTTGTCCATTTTCATCCATCTTTGTTCTTTGACCTGTGTGGGCCTCCCATCTCAGTGGCCTCTGTTGTTGCAGAGCACCAGCTCTGGGCGCATGTGCCCCAGAGCTCCTGCTTGGTAATTGGACACATCAGTTCAGCTGCTCCACGGCATGTGGGATCTTCCCAGGCCAGGGATTGAACCGGCGTCCCTTGCTCTGCAAGGCGGTGTCCTTACCCACTGGACCACCAGGGAAGCCCGAGGTTTAATTTTAAAAGCATGATTTCGCCCTTCCTACTGGCCTGTTGCAGCTTCTCCTTTGCTCTTGGATGTGAGGTATCTATTTTATGGGATCCAGCTTCCTCCTCTCGATGGTTTTTCAGCAGCTAGCTGTAATTCTGGCACTCTCGCAGGAGACAAAGGGTACACATCCTTCTATTCTACCATCTTCTTCCTATTCTCCTTTTCTCCATCTTAGATGAATACCCTCAGGCCCCAAACCCAAACTATGGCTAGGTCACTTTAAAGGAATTGTAATAAATTTGGTGCCAGTGGTTCAGATCAATATTTCCTCAGACTGACTCATTTATTGCTCTGCTTAAATCTTAAGGATGAGACATTTTCTGGACTCTCCTACCCCAGAATTACATGGCATTTGCATCTTGCAAACAGACAAGCTATTTGCTATAAAGTTTGGTTGCTGAGGAATAGCTCTGCAGGTATTACAAGGAGAGGAAGGCTTTGTGGAAGAAAGTACAGTATAGATGGGGGAGAGGGATGGGCCCCGTGCATACAAAAGGTTTTTGGTCATTGTTAAGAATTTTTTTTCAGGACCATAATTCAACGCATCTGTTCTTTGGCACTCAGTCTTCTCTATGGACCAACTGTTATATCCATACATGAGTAATGGAGAAAACATAGTTTTGACTATATGGACGTTTGTCACCAAAGTGATGTTTCTGCTTTTAATACATTGTCTAGGTTTGTCATAGCTTTCCTTCCAAAGAGCAAGTGGCTTTTAATTTCATGGCAGCAGTCACCATGCACAGTGATTTTGGAGCCCAAGAAAAGAATACCTGTCATTGCTTCTACTTTTTCCCTTTAAATTTGTCCTGAAGTGATGGGACTGGAAGCTATGATCTTAGCTTTTTTCATGTTGAGTTTCAGCCAGATTTTTCACTCTCCTGTTTTCACCCTCATTAAGAGGCTCTTTAACTAGCTACGTAAGAGTGAACACAGGGTGTCCCTCTCTGAAAACAATATCTATCACTTCAATGATCTCTAAACATGTCTCTCTCCATCAACATTTTAATCTCTTTAAATCGCTAGTGAGAAGGACTTTTAACACATCCAGTTAGTGATTCTTACTTTTTGGGTAGTAATTTGAAGAGAAGTAGTGCCTCTGATCACTTAGAGGAGACTCTGGAAATAACACCTATATGATTTAAAAATAAACAACATCTTTTTACTGTGGTCTCTGTCTGCCATTGAGACATATCTGTCAGTGCACTGAGTGATGATAACAGCTATACTTATGAGAACTGACTATACTTATGAGAGATCCCTCTTTGCTCTTTCTGGAGGGAACTGAACAAATTTCTCTTGAATTCTCCTTTTCTGTGTCAGGAAAATTCTCTGGATCATCCACCATTCCTCATTTCAAAAAATGGGGTGTATTTAAGACTCTGTGGTCTTTGTGGAAACCAGAAAAGAAATGAGTCTAAGAATGTGAGTCAGCTATCAGCACTGACCCTCTCGTTAGCTTTAGGGTTTTCATTAATGAGACAATAACTTCACAGGGAAAAGCTCCACTATGACTCTGAAGAAAGGGTTGTAAACACTTTTGGCTGCTGCAGTAGCCAATCCAAAGCTTGATAGTGGACCACATTGATGATAATTTCTCAGCCCTATGCTGGACCTCAGAAACATCAGGGCCATAATTCAACGCATCTGTTCTTTGGCACTCAGTCTTCTCTATGGACCAACTGTTATATCCATACATGAGTAATGGAGAAAACATAGTTTTGACTATATGGACGTTTGTCACCAAAGTGATGTTTCTGCTTTTAATACATTGTCTAGGTTTGTCATAGCTTTCCTTCCAAAGAGCAAGTGGCTTTTAATTTCATGGCAGCAGTCACCATGCACAGTGATTTTGGAGCCCAAGAAAAGAATACCTGTCATTGCTTCTACTTTTTCCCTTTAAATTTGTCCTGAAGTGATGGGACTGGAAGCTATGATCTTAGCTTTTTTCATGTTGAGTTTCAGCCAGATTTTTCACTCTCCTGTTTTCACCCTCATTAAGAGGCTCTTTAACTAGCTACGTAAGAGTGAACACAGGGTGTCCCTCTCTGAAAACAATATCTATCACTTCAATGATCTCTAAACATGTCTCTCTCCATCAACATTTTAATCTCTTTAAATCGCTAGTGAGAAGGACTTTTAACACATCCAGTTAGTGATTCTTACTTTTTGGGTAGTAATTTGAAGAGAAGTAGTGCCTCTGATCACTTAGAGGAGACTCTGGAAATAACACCTATATGATTTAAAAATAAACAACATCTTTTTACTGTGGTCTCTGTCTGCCATTGAGACATATCTGTCAGTGCACTGAGTGATGATAACAGCTATACTTATGAGAACTGACTATACTTATGAGAGATCCCTCTTTGCTCTTTCTGGAGGGAACTGAACAAATTTCTCTTGAATTCTCCTTTTCTGTGTCAGGAAAATTCTCTGGATCATCCACCATTCCTCATTTCAAAAAATGGGGTGTATTTAAGACTCTGTGGTCTTTGTGGAAACCAGAAAAGAAATGAGTCTAAGAATGTGAGTCAGCTATCAGCACTGACCCTCTCGTTAGCTTTAGGGTTTTCATTAATGAGACAATAACTTCACAGGGAAAAGCTCCACTATGACTCTGAAGAAAGGGTTGTAAACACTTTTGGCTGCTGCAGTAGCCAATCCAAAGCTTGATAGTGGACCACATTGATGATAATTTCTCAGCCCTATGCTGGACCTCAGAAACATCAGGGGCCATATAATAGAAGAGAGGAAAGAAGGGAGAAAAGAAGGGAGAAGATGAGAATAGTACACATATAAGGAAATAAAAGCAAATTAGGTAAAAATCTGTACAGTGAAATAATATTCTCTTCCAACCCAGCTTTCAGTTACCCAGTCTCCAATTCTCTCTCATCTGGGATTAAAGAATATACAAATGTTCAGTTATTATCACATACCTGCTAAATCAGTATCTCTGGCAGGTGTACATTTAATATACTGCCCAGATGATCCTATTCCACAGTCAGGTTAAGACACACTGACCTTGACAAGGTGATAACACTTGGAGGACCTCTGGTTGTAATGGTTACATGATATGTTGCATGGGCTTGGAAACCAACTGGGTGCAGAAGACTTCAGAATCTTGTATGCACTTGTTAGGGAGAGGAGGTTTTGCACTATTTGTTGAAGATGCAGAATAGTTTAGTTCAAACAAAATAACACAACAATAAAGCAAACCTTCTATCTAGAACTTAAGAAAAAAGTCTATGACTTCCCTGGTAGTACAGTGGATAAGTACTGCACCTCCTGCCAATGCAGAGGAGTGAGTTTGACCCCTGCTCCAGAAAGATTCCACATGCTGTGGGGCAACTAAGCCTGTGTGTCCATGTGTTTCTGCAACTGCTGAAGCCTGTGTGCCTAGAGGCTGTGCTCTACAACAAGAGAAGCCACTGCAATAATGAGAAGCCACCCACACTTCAACGAAGAGTAGTACTCACTTGCTGCAACTAGAGAAAACCCTCACAAAGCAATGAAGATCCAGTGCAACCAAAAGTAAATAGATAAAATTATTTTAAAAAGTCCAGACATGACTTCGTCCTATGTGACATTACCTCCACATATTAAAAACTGGCTCTCAGAAATTTTGTAAATTTCACCTAATTTTCTGTAAGTTGGTGTCCTCCTCTGGTCCTATTAATATTTTCTTTTTCCTGGTCAAATCCAGTTTTGTTCAAGTATCAATGCCCCTCAACACAGCTCAAATTTCCCAAAGGAAGCTGAGTCCCATACAGCACAGGAGAAAGCCTGACTGGTTAAGGGATAAGTATTTCCCTCTTCAGGAGAGAGTATGTGACCCAAACCCAGTTAATGTAAAGTAAAGACAGATAAGCAGGAGGTTTATGAACTTTGAGAAGCCTTGTAACAGGGAGGAACAAATATGACTCCATGTTGGATCTGTTCCTTTTACTTTCACCTGTGCTCTGTTGCCTGTGCTTAGTCATGCTGACTCTGCACCTTCTGTAAAAGAATGTTATCTATCAGTTCTGTTCAGTTGCTCAGTCACGTGCAACTCTTTGCGACCCCATGGGCTGCAGCACACCAGGCGTCCCTGTCCTTCACCATCTCCCAGAGCTTGCTCAAACTCACGTCTATTGACTCAGTGATACCATCCAACCATCTTGTCCTCTGTTGTCCCCTTTTCCTTCTGTCTTCCATTTTCCCCATCAGGGTCTTTTCTAATGAGTCGTCTTTTTGTATCAGGTGGCCAAAGTATCAGAGCTGCAGCCTCAGTATCAGTCCTTCCAGTGAATAATCAGGGTTGATTTCCTTTAGGATTGACTGGTTTGATCTCCTTGCAGTTCAAGGGACCACAGTTCAAAGGCATCAATTCTTCAGTGCACAGCCTTCTTTATGGTCCAAATCTCACACCCATAAATGAATACTGGAAAAAGCATAGCTTTGACTATATGGACTTTTGCTGGCAAAGTGATGTCTCCGCTCTTTAATATGCTGTATAGGTTTGTCATAGGTTTTCTTCCAAGGAGTAAGCATCTTTTAATGACTGTGGTCACCATTTGCAGTGACTTTGGAGCCCAAGAAAATAAAGTCTGTCACTGTTTCCGTTGTTTGCCCATCTATTTGCCATGAAGTGATAGGACTGGATACCATGATCTTTGTTTTTTGAATGTTGAGTTTTAGGCCAGCTTTTTTACTCTCCTCTTTCACTTTCATCAAGAGACTTTTTAGTTCCTCTTTGCTTTCTGCCATAAGGGTGGTATCATCTGCAAACCTGAGGTTATTGATATTTCTCCCAGCAATCTTGATTCCAGCTTGTGCTTCATCCAGCCTGCCTTTCACATGATATACTCTCAAGTATCAATGCCCCTCAACACAGCTCAAATTTCCCAAAGGAAGCTGAGTCCCATACAGCACAGGAGAAAGCCTGACTGGTTAAGGGATAAGTATTTCCCTCTTCAGGAGAGAGTATGTGACCCAAACCCAGTTAATGTAAAGTAAAGACAGATAAGCAGGAGGTTTATGAACTTTGAGAAGCCTTGTAACAGGGAGGAACAAATATGACTCCATGTTGGATCTGTTCCTTTTACTTTCACCTGTGCTCTGTTGCCTGTGCTTAGTCATGCTGACTCTGCACCTTCTGTAAAAGAATGTTATCTATCAGTTCTGTTCAGTTGCTCAGTCACGTGCAACTCTTTGCGACCCATGGGCTGCAGCACACCAGGCGTCCCTGTCCTTCACCATCTCCCAGAGCTTGCTCAAACTCACGTCTATTGACTCAGTGATACCATCCAACCATCTTGTCCTCTGTTGTCCCCTTTTCCTTCTGTCTTCCATTTTCCCCATCAGGGTCTTTTCTAATGAGTCGTCTTTTTGTATCAGGTGGCCAAAGTATCAGAGCTGCAGCCTCAGTATCAGTCCTTCCAGTGAATAATCAGGGTTGATTTCCTTTAGGATTGACTGGTTTGATCTCCTTGCAGTTCAAGGGACCACAGTTCAAAGGCATCAATTCTTCAGTGCACAGCCTTCTTTATGGTCCAAATCTCACACCCATAAATGAATACTGGAAAAAGCATAGCTTTGACTATATGGACTTTTGCTGGCAAAGTGATGTCTCCGCTCTTTAATATGCTGTATAGGTTTGTCATAGGTTTTCTTCCAAGGAGTAAGCATCTTTTAATGACTGTGGTCACCATTTGCAGTGACTTTGGAGCCCAAGAAAATAAAGTCTGTCACTGTTTCCGTTGTTTGCCCATCTATTTGCCATGAAGTGATAGGACTGGATACCATGATCTTTGTTTTTTGAATGTTGAGTTTTAGGCCAGCTTTTTTACTCTCCTCTTTCACTTTCATCAAGAGACTTTTTAGTTCCTCTTTGCTTTCTGCCATAAGGGTGGTATCATCTGCAAACCTGAGGTTATTGATATTTCTCCCAGCAATCTTGATTCCAGCTTGTGCTTCATCCAGCCTGCCTTTCACATGATATACTCTGCATATAAGTTAAATAAACAAGGTGACAATATACAGCATTCACATACTCCTTTCCCAATTTGGATCAAGTCCATTGTTCCATGTCCGATTCTAACTGTTGGTTTTTAGCTTGCATATAGGTTTCTTGGGAGGCAGGTAAGGTGGTCTGGTGTTCCTATCTCTTTAAGAATTTCCCACAGTTTGTTGTGATAGACACAGTTAAAGACTTTAGCATAGTCAATGAAGCAGAAGTATATGTTTTCTGGGATTCTCTTGCATTTTTTATGATCTAATGGATGTTGGCAATTTGATATCTGATTTCTTTCTCCACCTTTTCTAAATCTAGTTTGTACATCTGGAAGTTCTTTGTTCACGTACTGTTGAAGCCTAGCTTGGAGGACTTTGCTACCATGTGAAATGAGTGCTATTTGTGTGGTAGTTTGAAGATTC
Organism: Tragulus kanchil; assembly: GCA_022376925.1. Taxonomy (NCBI): domain Eukaryota; kingdom Metazoa; phylum Chordata; class Mammalia; order Artiodactyla; family Tragulidae; genus Tragulus; species Tragulus kanchil. The sequence goes on along the minus strand of JAIOJX010000029.1, from coordinate 57,179,923 downwards.
TTTGGCATTGCCCTTCTTTGGGATTGGAATGAAACCGACCTTTTTCAGTCTTATGGTTATTGTTGAGTTTTTCAAATTTGCTGGCATATTGACTGTAGCACTTTAACAGCATCATCTTTTAGAATTTGAAACAGCTCAGTTGGAATTTCACAACCTCCGCTAACTTTGTTTGTCATGATGCTTCCTAAGGTCCACTTGACTTCACACCCCAGGATGTCTGGCTCTAGGTGATTGATCACAACATCATGGTTATCCAGGTCATTAAGAGCTTTCTTTGCATGGTTCTTCCATATATACTTGCCACCTCTTCTTAATATCTTTTGCTTCTGTTAGGTTCATACTATTTCTGTTCTTTATTGTGCCTATGTTTGCATGAATATTCCCTTGGTATCTCTAATTTTCCTGAAGAGGTATTTAGTCTTTCCCATTCTATTGTTTTTCTCTATTTCTTTGCACTGTTCACTTAGGAAGGCTTTCTTATCTCTCCTTGCTATTCTCTGGAACTCTGCATTCACATGGATATATCTTTCCTTTTCTCCTTTGTCTTTTGCTTCTCTTCTTTTCTCAGCTATTTTTAAGACCTCCTCAGACAACTAGTTTGCCTTTTTGCATTTCTTTGTCTTGGGGCTGGTTTTGATCACTACCTGCTGTACAGTGTTATGAACCTCTGGCCATAGTTCTTCAGATAGTGCTGTCCATCAGATCTAGTCTCTTAAATCTATTTGTCACTGTATAATCGGAAGGGATTTGGTATACTGTCTATATCTTGAAATGTACAAGATAGCCCATTCTCAAGGCTCCAACTTTTAAAACTCCATTCATATAGAGGCAAAAATTTGCAGAACAGAAATAACATTTGTTTTATTGGAAATTTACAGGAACACCATGACCTGACCTATGTGATCAGCTGCAAGAACAAAGGATTCCGACACCAAGAAGTCTGCAAGAACTAATCACACTTCTCCCTCACTTTACTTTTAAAAATGCTTTGCTGAACCCCTTTGGGGGAGTTCAGAGTTTTTTGGGCACATGCCACTGAGTCCCTGTCCCCTTGCATGGTCCCACAATAAACCTTTCTCTGCTCCAAATTCCTGTTTGTCTGGCCTCCTGTGCATCAGGTACATGGAACTGCATTGGATAACATCCTCTTCCTCATTCCTATTAACTGAGAATATATCTCTGATGGCTACTGTGGCCATCCTGTGGACTCAGCCCTGGTGAGAACATAGAGAACTAGCTAGAGAACATAGACCCAGGTTGACATATTTAACCACAGAATCCAACGATGCTGAAGTCTGTACTCTATCCAGACTTTCTGATATATGAGCCAATAAAGCTATTGTTTAAGCAATTTTGAACTGAGTTTTCTGTTACCTGAAACTGAAACTTTCCTAAGTAATCCATCTTCTTTAATTCTGAATCTCCTACCCAAGGCCTTAATTCATTCCCTGCTCTAATAGATCTTTCATTAACTTCTTGGCCACTTAGCTTGTCTTTATATATTTTTCAGCTTCTTGACCATACATAATATAAGCAGCCCAGTTCTTGTTCATTGTGGTGGGGTCGGAGTCAGCAAGGGGGATACTTTACCCAATGACAAGTGGATCAGATGGTCACCAGCTTTAGAAATCTAGGTGTGTCTGCCATACACTAAGATCAACTCAAAATGGATTAAAGACCTAAATGTAAGATCAGAAAACATCAAACTCTTAGAGGAGAATATAGGCAAAACCCTCAAGGACATCAATCAAAGCAAGATCTTCTCTGACCTACCTACTAGAATAGCAGAACTGAAAAGAAAAATGAACATGTGGGACCTAATGAAACTTAAAAGCTTTTGTACAGCAAAAGAAATTACAAAAAAGCTGAACAGACAGCCCACAGAATGGGAGAAAACCATAGCAAATGAAACAGACAAAGAATTAATCTCCAAAATCTACAAGCAACTTAGACAACTCAGCACCAGAAAAATGAACAACCCAATCAAAAAATGGGAAAAGGACCTAAACAGACACCTCTCCAAAGAGGACATACAGATGGCCCAAAAGCACATGAAACGATGTTCAACTTCACTTATAATTAGAGAAATGCAAATCAAAACTACAATGAGATATCACCTCATACCCATCAGAATGGCCGTCATCCACAAATCGACAGACAATAAATGCTAGAGAGGCTGCGGAGAAAAGGGAACACTCCTGCATTGCTGGTGGGAATGTAAATTGATGCAGCCTCTCTGAAAGACAGTCTGGAGATTTCTTAAAATACTAAAAATAGAAGCACCATATGACCCAGCAATCCCACTCTTAGGCTTATACCCTGATGAAACCAAATCTGAAAGAAGCACCTGTACCCCAATGTTCATTGCAGTTCTCTATACAATAGCTAGAACATGGAAGCAACCTAGATGTCCATTGACGAATGTATGGATCCAAAAGCTCTGGTACATATATACAATGGAATACTACACAGCTGTAAAGAGAAATGCAGAAGAATCAGCCCTAATGAGGTGGCTGGATCTAGAACGTATCCTAAAAAGTGAAGTCAGTCAGAAAGAGAAGGACAAATACAGTATATTAACACATATATATGGAATTTAGCAGGATGGTGATGATGGCACACGCAGTGAAGCAACGGAAAGACAGACATGGACAGTGGACATATGGACATTGTGGGGAAGGAACAGAGGGTGGGAGGCGTAAAGGAAGTAGCATGAAAGCCTGTACTATCATAACTGAAGAAAATAGCTCTAGTCATTGCTATGTGAGAAAAGGGGATCCTTCAGGGGTGCTGTGTGATGGTTGGGAGGGATGGAAAGGGGGTGATACACATGTGACTGATCTGGGAACATGCATGTCTGTAAACAACAAAACTCTGTAAAAGTTAAAAGTAAAATAAAGGTTTTTTTTTTTTAAAAAAAAGAAATCTAGGTGTGTCTGTAGGAGATATTACCAACATCCCTTCCTCACTTTGACTAAGAAAGTACCATTAGAATGTTAATGCTAAATGAATAAGAAATAGACTACCCTCTTTATGTGGAACATAGAGTTTTTCATCTTTATCTTGGAAAGGTGATTTTATAGGAATTCAGGGCAGAAGGGGAAGGAAGAAAGAAAGTGAGAAAGGGAGGGAGGGAGGAAATAATCTTTTTTTCCTAATCATTCATCCAGTATACTCTCACATATAACTTCAGTTAAATCTTACAACAGTCTACAAGGTAGGTTTATCTGGACTTTACAATAATTTTCTCAAGGCTACTCAAGTGGATGTTAGTCAGATTCACACCAAAGATTGCAACTCCAAAGTCATACCTTCTCTATACCTTAAACATTTTTAGTCTCTTACCTATCCCCTAGACAGTTTTAGGGACTGCTACAATCCCCGCAGACTGTCTCTTTGCTAAGCAGGTGGTAAATATCACTGGGGCAGCCTTCTGGAGTCAGGCTCTCTGGGCTTCCTTTCCTGGGTTCTTTCTGTGGTTCTCCTCAGCCCCTCAGAAGCCAGCCTTGTTGCCTGGCTGTCCTTCTCTAAGGTGCCTGTGTCAAACTCAAGGTCACTGAATAAATTGCTGATAATAAGGCTGTGCTCCTGTCACATATTTCCTGGCTTGATTCCTATGTGACTCTTTGCTTATCTTATGGGTGTACTGTTTCACTTGTTGTAGCCTTGGCACCAAAGAGAAATGCAGAAGAATCAGCCCTAATGAGGTGGCTGGATCTAGAACGTATCCTAAAAAGTGAAGTCAGTCAGAAAGAGAAGGACAAATACAGTATATTAACACATATATATGGAATTTAGCAGGATGGTGATGATGGCACACGCAGTGAAGCAACGGAAAGACAGACATGGACAGTGGACATATGGACATTGTGGGGAAGGAACAGAGGGTGGGAGGCGTAAAGGAAGTAGCATGAAAGCCTGTACTATCATAACTGAAGAAAATAGCTCTAGTCATTGCTATGTGAGAAAAGGGGATCCTTCAGGGGTGCTGTGTGATGGTTGGGAGGGATGGAAAGGGGGTGATACACATGTGACTGATCTGGGAACATGCATGTCTGTAAACAACAAAACTCTGTAAAAGTTAAAAGTAAAATAAAGGTTTTTTTTTTTTAAAAAAAAGAAATCTAGGTGTGTCTGTAGGAGATATTACCAACATCCCTTCCTCACTTTGACTAAGAAAGTACCATTAGAATGTTAATGCTAAATGAATAAGAAATAGACTACCCTCTTTATGTGGAACATAGAGTTTTTCATCTTTATCTTGGAAAGGTGATTTTATAGGAATTCAGGGCAGAAGGGGAAGGAAGAAAGAAAGTGAGAAAGGGAGGGAGGGAGGAAATAATCTTTTTTTCCTAATCATTCATCCAGTATACTCTCACATATAACTTCAGTTAAATCTTACAACAGTCTACAAGGTAGGTTTATCTGGACTTTACAATAATTTTCTCAAGGCTACTCAAGTGGATGTTAGTCAGATTCACACCAAAGATTGCAACTCCAAAGTCATACCTTCTCTATACCTTAAACATTTTTAGTCTCTTACCTATCCCCTAGACAGTTTTAGGGACTGCTACAATCCCCGCAGACTGTCTCTTTGCTAAGCAGGTGGTAAATATCACTGGGGCAGCCTTCTGGAGTCAGGCTCTCTGGGCTTCCTTTCCTGGGTTCTTTCTGTGGTTCTCCTCAGCCCCTCAGAAGCCAGCCTTGTTGCCTGGCTGTCCTTCTCTAAGGTGCCTGTGTCAAACTCAAGGTCACTGAATAAATTGCTGATAATAAGGCTGTGCTCCTGTCACATATTTCCCTGGCTTGATTCCTATGTGACTCTTTGCTTATCTTATGGTTACTGTATGTGAAATACAATGTATTTCACATTGTATGTAGCCTTGGCACCAACTGGTCTCTTATATCACTGTTATTTATTGAGTTGTCTACAAATACCTATTACACTGTTTCTATGCTGCAGGTTTTCTCTCAAGCAATCTGTCCCATCTCTTAGTGAAGCCTGCCATAGCACCTGGGTACATACACTTACAGCACTCACTGAGAAGTCAGGCTTAGAGTACGAGAACACTGTGATGAGATAGGGCTGCCCCTCTTCAGCATTATCCCCAACCATGAGTCAGAGCGGTGTGATAAATTGGAGAGAGAATGGATGGGAAGAAATGTTGCAAGAAGGAAATTAAAAAGAGAGGGAGGGAGAGAGGAAGAGCTGGACTGGCTGAACTGATGGAACTGTTGATAAGATTTGTACCAATTCTACCCACATAGAGATGGTTATGGCTTAGTGATGTTGATATCAACACTTCTGAAAACTATATTAAGAAGATCTAGAAATAAACCCAAAGATATTAACAGAGTTCTTATTCAGTGTACTGATGGTAATTCTTATTGAAGCAACAAACTGAAGAAAATCCTAATGACCTGGTCCTTCTTCTCCCATCTCATCGTCGCCTGTAATTTGAGGGAGAAGGGAGAAGGAAACAAAGAGATTCCCATATTTTTTGATTGTTTTTTGTCTGTGAGGAATTTTCGTATTTAAACTCCAATTGTTTCTCAGAAAACTTCCTCAGTGAAGATAGATGGAAATTATTACCTCTGTGTTTATTACAGGTAACTGAGGCTTACACAATTTCAGTCATGTTCTGAACCACTTCTAGTGAGTGACTCAGTAGAGATTTGAACTTACTCTTGTACCAATTTCTTCACAAGCATTGTCTCTTTTATTCCACAGAGCATTTGCACCAAGTATTTACTATTCTCTAACAGTTCTGGAGGCCAGAAGCTCAAAGCCAGGGTGTGAGCATGGTCGTACTCCTTTTCTGGGGGAGAATCCTTCCTTACCTCTTCTAGATCCTGGCGGTTCCTGGTGTTTCTTGGCTTGTGGGAGCGTAACTCCAATCTCTGCCTCTATTTTCCTATGGCTGTCTTTCCTGCTTCTCTCTGTGTCCTTTCTATCACTATAAGGACTTTCTCATTGCATTTAAGGTTTACCCTAATCCAATAGGATCTCATTTTATTTCTTCGCTTAATTATTGTTTCTGCAAACACCTTATTTCCAAATAAGATAACATTCTTATGGGTGGACATGAATTTTTGAGGGCCACTACTCACCCCATTATTGTGGGTCAGGAAATACTATGCTTAAGATCTTGGAACTTCCCTGGTGGTCCAGTGGCTATGACTCCACACTCCCAATACAGGGGGCCCAGGTTTGATCCCTGGTCAGAGAACTAGATCTCACATGCTGCAACTAAAAAAAAATCTCACATGCCACCACTAAGATCTGTCACAGCCAAATAAATAGATATATATTTTTTAAAAAAATTGTACAACTATATGGACTTAAGGTCTAATTATTAACTATATTTATTTAATACTAAGTCTTGTTTATAAGAAGACTGTTGGTCACACCAGTCAGGATGGCTATCATCAATAATTCCGCAAACAACAAATGCTGGAGAGGGTGTGGAGAACAGAGAACCCTCCTGCACTGTTGGTGGGAAGTCAATTGGTACAGCCACTGTGGAGAACTGTGTGGAGGTTCCCTTAAAAAACCAAAAATAGAGCTATCATATGACCATGCAATTCCACTCCTGAGTATATATCCAGAGAAAAACATGGCCTGAAGAAATGCATGCTCCCCAATGTTCATTGCAGCACCGTTTACAGTAGCCAAGACATGGAAATAACCTAAATGTCCATTGGCAGAGGAATGGATAAAGAAGTAGGGTGTGTGTGTGTGTGTGTGTGTGTGTGGGTGTGTGTAATGGAATATTTCTTGGCCATTAAAAAGAATGAAATAAGGCCATTTTCAGCAATATGGATCGAACTAGAGAGCATCATACTGTGTGAATTAAGTCAGAGAAGGAGAAATACCATATGACATTCCTTTTATGTGGATTCTAAAAAGAAATGATATAAATAAACTTACTGACAAAATAGCAAGAGACTCACAAACTTAGAAAATTAACTTATGGTTGCAGGGGGGCAGGGGATGCTTGGGGAATTTAGGAAATTCACGTACACACTACCAAGTTTGAAATAGATAACCAACAAAAGTCTATGGTGTAGCAAACAAACAAACAAAAAACTGGTGGCAGGAAACAGAATGTATGGATATTGTCATACAGAGGCAAACTTTAGGGGTCCACATCATTAAGTGGTGGGGTTTCCAAAGGGGTCAAGGGCTTGTAATAGCAGGTAAAAGGGAAAGCAGGAGAAGCAATTTAGTATACTGTATATGGCTCTCTTTGAGGTTCCCTGTCTAACAGGTGTGGTAGTATAGAAATTATAAACGTCATGTGAGGATTTTTGGAGACCAATTAGTACAGAAGAATCTCATTTTAAGGCCTCTAATGGACAAGGGTTGATGACATGAAAACATGTCACGTGGAACAACACATGGTATGAAAGGTGACAAGATGGAATGGTAAGGATGGCAGTGACAAGATACTGTGATGACAGAGAACTTAATGTCGAGACAATGAAAAGCAACCATGAGTCCACAGGCTTTCAAGGTGAGAGCAAATTTCAAAGTGAATTAATTAAAACTACATTCTTCGATGTTCTTAAGCATTTGAAAAAGGTATTAATAAAGATTAGGAATTATTTTTTGGGTGTGCTTCTTTAGCTGAAATCTGCAAAAGTGCTCTGAGTCTTGGTCATGGATATATAAACATGATATAAACATTATATGGTGTGTGTTTAGTTCCTAAGTCTCATCTGACTCTTTGTGACCCCATGGACTATAGCCTGCCAGGCTCCTCTGTGCATGGAATTATCCCAGGCAAGAATACCAGAGTGTGCTGCGATTTCCTTCTCCAGGGGAGCTTCCCTACTGAGAGATCAAATCCATGTCTCTTGCATTGGTTAGGCTGGTTTTTTACCTCCGAGCTGCCACGGAAAACCCAAAGATAAATTAGTAAAAAGTTCTGGACATTATACTGGAAGTGTTATACCTTCTACATATGCTACAAATACTGTGTGGGGGGAGGATGCATGATTTGAAGATTAGGAAGTGAAAAAATCAAGGAAAAGTCAGAAATGGGAGAAAGGTTGGGCATCCAAGTAGTCTAGAAAATGAAAAGCTCCGACAAGAAATCTAATAACGTGGAAATCAGATTTACAGTGGTGGGTGAATTAAATCAAAACGTGAAGAGCAGTTTCTAGACTCTCTTGGGAAACAGGTTTTCTCTGACTTCCTCATAAACTTCCTTCTGTTGATAAGCTGCAACATTTTTATTATGGAAAAGTTAAGTGATCCATTTGGGGCACCCACTGCTGGGCAGCTCATTGAAATCCAACCAAATGAACATTAATACACTTATGTCAAAAGAGGAGGATGAGGGCCTCAAGGATGTGTCTACTTGTGCGGCTAAGAGGAAAAATGAGCTTTTCCTTATGACTGTCACTTCAGCAAAGGAGAAGCTAGACTACCAATTAAATGTCTGATTTCATCTAAGTAGCGTGAAGTATGAGAATTCATTTTGTCCCTTTTGTACACTAGCCCTGCCTGTGCCAGCCATTGCTGGAGACTTCTGAGTGTCTTGAAATATTATTAGTGTTTTGAAAATGGTGCTGAACTGTTTTTTCTGCAACAGATTTATCATGTGAAAAATGGAGTATTTTTTTCCTTTTTGTTCCTCCTCTCATTTTCAGACACAATGTTGCCATTATGCTTAAAAGAAAGATACACAAAACGTCAGGGACACTTCCAAAAGAACACTAAAACAGAGAGGCAAGGGTGGCAGGAAACAGAATGCATGGATATTGTCATACAGATTGTGGCCACTGCTCCAGGGGCAGATATAGCGATAATGAATTTTGCCTCATGCAATGATTGATAGCAAACTCATTTCAAATAGCCCTGACACGGCAGAAGTGGAAAAGAAGGGCCTCTCCTCTCCTCTGCCACACGTGGTAAGACCAAGCTCTTCTTAGTACCACAGAGTCATCTATTTGAAGACTTAGGAATTTTGATTTTACCTCCGAGCTGCCACGGAAAACCCAAAGATAAATTAGTAAAAAGTTCTGGACATTATACTGGAAGTGTTATACCTTCTACATATGCTACAAATACTGTGTGGGGGGAGGATGCATGATTTGAAGATTAGGAAGTGAAAAAATCAAGGAAAAGTCAGAAATGGGAGAAAGGTTGGGCATCCAAGTAGTCTAGAAAATGAAAAGCTCCGACAAGAAATCTAATAACGTGGAAATCAGATTTACAGTGGTGGGTGAATTAAATCAAAACGTGAAGAGCAGTTTCTAGACTCTCTTGGGAAACAGGTTTTCTCTGACTTCCTCATAAACTTCCTTCTGTTGATAAGCTGCAACATTTTTATTATGGAAAAGTTAAGTGATCCATTTGGGGCACCCACTGCTGGGCAGCTCATTGAAATCCAACCAAATGAACATTAATACACTTATGTCAAAAGAGGAGGATGAGGGCCTCAAGGATGTGTCTACTTGTGCGGCTAAGAGGAAAAATGAGCTTTTCCTTATGACTGTCACTTCAGCAAAGGAGAAGCTAGACTACCAATTAAATGTCTGATTTCATCTAAGTAGCGTGAAGTATGAGAATTCATTTTGTCCCTTTTGTACACTAGCCCTGCCTGTGCCAGCCATTGCTGGAGACTTCTGAGTGTCTTGAAATATTATTAGTGTTTTGAAAATGGTGCTGAACTGTTTTTTCTGCAACAGATTTATCATGTGAAAAATGGAGTATTTTTTTCCTTTTTGTTCCTCCTCTCATTTTCAGACACAATGTTGCCATTATGCTTAAAAGAAAGATACACAAAACGTCAGGGACACTTCCAAAAGAACACTAAAACAGAGAGGCAAGGGGTGGCAGGAAACAGAATGCATGGATATTGTCATACAGATTGTGGCCACTGCTCCAGGGGCAGATATAGCGATAATGAATTTTGCCTCATGCAATGATTGATAGCAAACTCATTTCAAATAGCCCTGACACGGCAGAAGTGGAAAAGAAGGGCCTCTCCTCTCCTCTGCCACACGTGGTAAGACCAAGCTCTTCTTAGTACCACAGAGTCATCTATTTGCAGAAAGATTAAAAGCGTAAGTGGGAGAATAAAATGCTTATCATTTCAAATTACCTTGTTACCTGGGAGGTTTCATCAAAACCTAACAAAATCTGTATGGATACTCCAACATCTGCCTGTTTCAAGCACCCATAGATGTTTTCCCTTGGCATGAATATTAAGGATCTAGGATTAAATGTTACCATTTAATAATTAATGCCGTTCAAACTCTCTTTCCCTTCTGTTGAAAGTTGGCACTAGGGCATAACTGCTGATGTGCTGACCTCCTGCGATACCCTGCCTGCTGAGTTCCACACTATTGTAACATTATATTCAGGATAAAAGTAGTTTAATTTTCCAATAATTGTAGTTTTCATAAACTGAACCATATGTTGGATTCTTTTCATATACCTGCAGTTAGTTATACTTACATATGAAAATTGGCAAATGATTTTTTTCCAAAGAAATTAAGGATGTAGATTCTCCAACATCCTCCTGAATATTTTGTGAAATCCCTATGCTTTTTATCATACCTATAAGAGCACAGTATCACAGAATTACATAAGACAATTCCTGTTTCTGAACTTGACATTATCTCCCTCTTCTTTAAAATCACACTATGCATCTAGAAAATGGCAACATTTGAGAAATCTGAGTAAGAGGTATCCAGATAATCTCTGTATTATTCTCTCAACTCTTCTGTAATCCTGAAATTATGTCAACATGAAACATTAAAGAAAACCCAAACTGGAACCCCATATGTGAACTAGCTTTACACACTTTTTAAATAAGCTGAATCTTCTGTTTTATCTCCAAATGCATTAACTAAAGTAAATCTATCCTTTTGTATACAGAAAACACTTATATTAAAGGTTCCACCCCAGTACCTATAGAAACATAAAGTAACAGGTATGTTTGCTGTATAACTAACAAGGTCACAGACTGTTCAGCTGCTGGAGCAAACTCGATTAAGACTGTGATAATCTTCTGAAAGATTGTAATTTATCTCCATTTGAAGGGCATTATCTTAGTTCTTCAGCTATCACAGGGAGCAAGGTTAACAAATATTCAGTGATGAATTTTTGAAAGCTGTAGTCAGATCTTGTTCTCTTAAACCCTTATAAGAGGCTGTCAAAAGACAGTGAAATAAAAATTGTCAAATTTATACACAGATACACTTAATGGCTATTATCTGAGAAAGCGGTTTATGACTCATACAGTCACTACCTTTACTTAAGCAATTTTTCCTTTGCTTTATATTGAAGACAATCTGATCCCATTGCTCACGTGGGAGATATTACCAAAAAAAGGCTCTTGTTTACTTGAAATAAGAAGCTATGAGACATAAAATCCACCCAGAGGATCTATACTTTCAAAACAGTCTCATACTTTTTGCTAAGGGTCAGCATGACCAAGAATCTTCTTACTAAATACTCTTTATTTTATATATGGATTTGGGGCCTATAAATGGCCTTGAATATTTCAAGTGGCTTCATTCTTTTTAAGGGGCATGGGAGGAAGAATGATAACCATTGAGCACCGTCCATGTGCTAGAGGCCCTGCTTGGTAAACAGGTTATTCTCACTGAAATTTCCAACAACTCTCTACCTTGCTTTAATCCTGAACATTACTTGTCCTGTTTCTGAACTTGACATTATCTCCCTCTTCTTTAAAATCACACTATGCATCTAGAAAATGGCAACATTTGAGAAATCTGAGTAAGAGGTATCCAGATAATCTCTGTATTATTCTCTCAACTCTTCTGTAATCCTGAAATTATGTCAACATGAAACATTAAAGAAAACCCAAACTGGAACCCCATATGTGAACTAGCTTTACACACTTTTTAAATAAGCTGAATCTTCTGTTTTATCTCCAAATGCATTAACTAAAGTAAATCTATCCTTTTGTATACAGAAAACACTTATATTAAAGGTTCCACCCCAGTACCTATAGAAACATAAAGTAACAGGTATGTTTGCTGTATAACTAACAAGGTCACAGACTGTTCAGCTGCTGGAGCAAACTCGATTAAGACTGTGATAATCTTCTGAAAGATTGTAATTTATCTCCATTTGAAGGGCATTATCTTAGTTCTTCAGCTATCACAGGGAGCAAGGTTAACAAATATTCAGTGATGAATTTTTGAAAGCTGTAGTCAGATCTTGTTCTCTTAAACCCTTATAAGAGGCTGTCAAAAGACAGTGAAATAAAAATTGTCAAATTTATACACAGATACACTTAATGGCTATTATCTGAGAAAGCGGTTTATGACTCATACAGTCACTACCTTTACTTAAGCAATTTTTCCTTTGCTTTATATTGAAGACAATCTGATCCCATTGCTCACGTGGGAGAGATTACCAAAAAAAGGCTCTTGTTTACTTGAAATAAGAAGCTATGAGACATAAAATCCACCCAGAGGGGATCTATACTTTCAAAACAGTCTCATACTTTTTGCTAAGGGTCAGCATGACCAAGAATCTTCTTACTAAATACTCTTTATTTTATATATGGATTTGGGGCCTATAAATGGCCTTGAATATTTCAAGTGGCTTCATTCTTTTTAAGGGGCATGGGAGGAAGAATGATAACCATTGAGCACCGTCCATGTGCTAGAGGCCCTGCTTGGTAAACAGGTTATTCTCACTGAAATTTCCAACAACTCCACAATCTATGCCCTATTTACATTTTACAGATCAGCCCATCTAAGATGGAGAGATAAAGTTCATAGCACTTATACAGAGTGAGTCACTGGGAATTGTATCAGGAGGAGATTCACCAAAAGGTAACATCTTTCTACTACTATCCATACCTGCAGCTCTTTGTCAAATGTTTTGGATTTTGCATAATTTCTGCCTGGTCATTTACTCAAGAGATTGATTTTCTTTCCCCCTAGTTGGCAGCCAGTTTCTTTGCATGGAGCATTACTATGATGTAGACTTAGAACAGGCCTGAAAATCCTCAGTAATACAGAGTAATATAACCTTACTTATGTTTCAAGGAGGGGGAAGTGGAATGGGACAGGCAAATGGGAGGAAATTCTGCTAGGTCCTCCCTCGTGTCTCATTCATTTAGAAGGCATGGACTCATTGTAACAGAAAGGAACAAACCTGACTCCATATCGGATCTAGTCCTTTCACTCTAACCTCTGCGCTGTGCTGTCTCTGCTTAGTCATGCTGACTCTGTACTTGTAAAGATGCTGAGACAGCCTGAACTGTACAGGGGTAGTCCATTCTCAAGGCTCTCCCCTTTAAAGGTGTAACACATTTCCATTTACATAGAGATTACAAAGTTGCAGAACAGCAAATAACAGCTATGTTGTAGAAGGTCTATAAGAACATTGTGACCAGATCTACCCAGACTGCAACAAGAACGAAGGATTCTGGCAGCAAGAAGTTTATAACAACCAGCCACATCCCCTCCCTTTTTATAATAAATTTAGAAGTCTGAATTCCAACCTGGGTAAGATGGTTCTTTGGGACATTAATTTACTGTCTTCTTGGTTTGCCAGCTTTCTGAATGAAGTCACCATTCCTGGCCCCACCAACTTATCTCTTGATGTATTGGCTTGTTATATGGTCAATAAATGAACAATATGGGCTTTAACTTGGTAACGCCACTAGCTTGCAAATACTGCTTTATGAACTTAATTTCTTGCTACTGTTACACTTGAAGGTGATGATGAGAGAGGTGGGATAAAACAAGGACAGAAAAAGAGAAATTCAATTTGACTTTATATAAAAAATGGTTGTGTGCATATGCTTCATCCTCAGTCTCTTAGCAGACCACAAAGCCTACCACATAAGTAGGCCCAGTCCTTTCTAAACAGAGGAGAGAGACTAAGAGGACCTCACTTTTTTGATGGTCCTGGTATAATTGCAAAAATGATTTGATGGCCAAAACAGGCTTAAAAACCTTAAAGTGTATTATATTTAATGCTTTCAATGTTCACATTTAATGCTTCTGCCTTCAAAATATTAAGAGTAGATCCTGGGGCTTCCCTTGTGGCTCAGTGGATAGGAGCCCGTCTTTCATTGCAGGAGACACAGGTTCGATCCCTGAACTGGGAAGATCCCATATACTGCAGAGTAGCTAAACCCACACATCAACAAAGACCCAGCACAGCCAAAAATAAATAAATAAAAGTTTGTTTTTTTTTTTTTTTTTAAAAAAAAGAGTAGATCCTATTTGTGCAACTCACCAGGATTACAAATATTTTTAGTCATGGCTGGCATGACATAAGCTTAAACTAATATGATGGCAATAGTCACACAACTCTATGTATTTGTCAAAATTCACCAAATGAACACTTAGAACAGTGATCTTTTAAAATATCAACCCCATTTTAATAATCCTGACTTTAAAATAGGTTACCATCTTGTCAGTGTATTCCTATGACTATATAACCCTATTTGAAGATACTGCTAAAACTAAAGTTTGATTTCTTTGGAGAATATTAAGTCCAGGTGAGGTCTGACCCGTTTTTCTGAAATGCAAAGAGTTGGGAACTCGTTGGCTGATTTGGGCAAAAAATTAAAAATTTTTAAAAGTCTTTCAACTGGGTAAGATGGTTCTTTGGGACATTAATTTACTGTCTTCTTGGTTTGCCAGCTTTCTGAATGAAGTCACCATTCCTGGCCCCACCAACTTATCTCTTGATGTATTGGCTTGTTATATGGTCAATAAATGAACAATATGGGCTTTAACTTGGTAACGCCACTAGCTTGCAAATACTGCTTTATGAACTTAATTTCTTGCTACTGTTACACTTGAAGGTGATGATGAGAGAGGTGGGATAAAACAAGGACAGAAAAAGAGAAATTCAATTTGACTTTATATAAAAAATGGTTGTGTGCATATGCTTCATCCTCAGTCTCTTAGCAGACCACAAAGCCTACCACATAAGTAGGCCCAGTCCTTTCTAAACAGAGGAGAGAGACTAAGAGGACCTCACTTTTTTGATGGTCCTGGTATAATTGCAAAAATGATTTGATGGCCAAAACAGGCTTAAAAACCTTAAAGTGTATTATATTTAATGCTTTCAATGTTCACATTTAATGCTTCTGCCTTCAAAATATTAAGAGTAGATCCTGGGGCTTCCCTTGTGGCTCAGTGGATAGGAGCCCGTCTTTCATTGCAGGAGACACAGGTTCGATCCCTGAACTGGGAAGATCCCATATACTGCAGAGTAGCTAAACCCACACATCAACAAAGACCCAGCACAGCCAAAAATAAATAAATAAAAGTTTGTTTTTTTTTTTTTTTTTAAAAAAAAGAGTAGATCCTATTTGTGCAACTCACCAGGATTACAAATATTTTTAGTCATGGCTGGCATGACATAAGCTTAAACTAATATGATGGCAATAGTCACACAACTCTATGTATTTGTCAAAATTCACCAAATGAACACTTAGAACAGTGATCTTTTAAAATATCAACCCCATTTTAATAATCCTGACTTTAAAATAGGTTACCATCTTGTCAGTGTATTCCTATGACTATATAACCCTATTTGAAGATACTGCTAAAAACTAAAGTTTGATTTCTTTGGAGAATATTAAGTCCAGGTGAGGTCTGACTGTTTTTCTGAAATGCAAAGAGTTGGGGGAACTCGTTTGGCTGATTTGGGATATAAACCCAGTACCAAGCAGTGTATCAGGCATGTGCCAATTGATAGAATACGTGAAGATCCCTGCTAGTCCAGGAGGGCACAGCCCTCAGTGGCCCTTTTAAGCTCCAGGTCTTCTTGAGCCAAAGGCACCCTACAAACCTAGCTGCTTCTCAGGCTCCTAAAGATTTTTACAGGTATTGGTGGCACTGGTCATGGGATTGCTCAGGGCCACTTGGAGCTATGCCCTCCTGGACAAGCAGGGATCTTTTGGACATTTTAGATCCTCTTTCATCATAAGAGCAGTCATAGAAATGTTCAAGATGCCCATCTTCCTGACAGTTGAGATGTGGGACATCTCTCCCCAAATAGAGTATCATGTGGATCTTGAGGCTAGCCTGAAAAAATGAGGAGCAAAGTTGATCAGCCTGTAAAACTATGTTTATTCCACCATCATTCCTCCTGTAAAGAATAGTGATGGATAATTGCTTTTGGGATTCATTTTGTTTTGCTTGCAGAGATATAACCTTACAGTTAATTGTTCCTCAAAATAAAGCTCAGCTCTTTAACAATCACAAAAACATCTTACTATACCTTAAGTCAAAATTTTGACATAAATAGATAAATCTACTTTAGATTAGAGAAGTATTTATAGTGTTTGCATTCTAATTATTTCTATTCCTAGTTATGAATTTATGACTATGCAAAAGTCATTTGAAGAAACTTCTGTATAAAACTAACAGAATATCACAAGCATTATGCATTTTTCTAGGCATATATATTTCAGTGTGTAGATGTAACAATATTCTCACCAAATCCTTGCAAGTATGAACATAAATACTATCAGTTAAGCTATATCATTACATTTCTCTGGGAAATTGGCTGAAGTCTGTTTTCATCAGTCAACTAAAATTATGTGGGAATATTGCTTTCTTCTATGAAATTTAGCCAACCCTAGAAATACTTTCATAAATGTTAACTGCCCACCAAATTTCTAAAATCCTCTAAAGTCTCACCTCAATGATTTTGGTACTTTATCTCTGGAAAATATGCTCTGCTCTTTATATATCAGAGAGAGAGAGATCTGCTCTGAATTTTCTCTGTTTTTAGTCCCAGTATGATGATGGTGTTAGCCTAAATCAATTAGTAATTTCTCCAGAAGGGAATATCTTCACAGACGCCACACAGGCCAGGGGCATTCCAACCAGTGGAATGGATTGTTTCTAAGAACTGATTATTTAGTTTTTAGGATTTTGGTGAACTTGTTTTTAAACATAGTCATTCTTCAAAATTAAATTAGGTAAATTTACAATTCAGTGAATTATAATCAAACAAAGGTAATAACATCAAAATACCACTATGAATTATTTCGTACTACCTACTTTTTTGAGATTATTTGTGTTCGACAAGTCTATATGATGGAAATACGATGATTTGCTATTTCATTTTCCCAACTCCATGTTTGGTGACATTGTCTGGCTGGTTTAAAATTAGCTACTATAGGGGCTTCCCCTGGTGGTCCAGTGGGTAAGGACACCGCCTTGCAGTGCAAGGGGTGCCAGTTCGAGCCCTGGCCTGGGAAGATCCCATGTGCCACAGAGCGGCTGGACTGATGTGTCCAATCACCGAGCCGGAGCTCTGGGGTGCATGCACCCAGAGCTGGCGCTCTGCAGCGACAGACGCCACAGCGATGGGAGGCCCACAGGAGCCAAAGAACAAAGACGGATGAACATAGAGAAATGAAAGACCAATAGAAGTGGCCCACCTGCTCCCCTCCAACCCGATCCCTGCCCAAAATAAATAAATAAATAAATCTTAAAAAAAAAAATTAGCTACTATAGGAAATCAAAAAATTATAATTTAGAATCACCTACCCACTCCTCCCTCTCCCATATACTTATCCTTTCCTGACCCCAATTTGCTAAGCAGTCTTATGTTTAAAGTTAATGGAAAGAGCACGAGCTTTGGATTCAAAAGGATTTGGAGTCTGAACCCAACCATGTATGATGATCAGCCTCAGGGCTTTTCTATGACTGTACTGGTTTTATCATTGAAAGTTCTGCATCCCAGGAAACCCTTCTGCCCTGAACAAATGGAAACATTTGGTGATACTACAACTGTGACACTTAATGGTTTTAAAAATTTAGGCTACTTACTTATATCTCTGAACCTCAGTTTTCCCTTCTATTGTATGGGGGAAAGAAAACCAGTTTTCAAGACTGGTGTGAGTATTAGTGTTATATGGGTACCCCGTATAGGAGTGTGCCCATATATGTAGGCACTCAGATAGACCTCTTACATGTGCAATATATTCAATTAGAGGTTTTTATTATTATGATTCATAATGAAATGCAGAGTAAAAAAGGTAAAGAACTTTTTTGAAAGAACTGAGATATAATTGCAAGTTCTAATTGAAGGGTTTAAAATGGTATGATGAAAAGCACAATGTTTGACTTTGACCATTAGAATACCAGCTGTCCTTACCCCATTATCAAACCCTATCCTGCCCTCCGATGCTGCTCCACTGTTTTCTAGAATTTGACATTGAGATTTTCAGGTCCTCTACAACCTTGCCATGAAAACCAGGCTCCTCCTTCATACCTCTGCGCTAACTGGCTTAGGGCCTGCTCTCCTTTAATGTGTGCAGCTGGACAGTGTAAAGCAGGTGTTTAAATTCCTGTCTCTGAAAACCATCAATGAAATGGTGTGTTTAGCTTACATACTGGTGGGATAAAAGTTCACTGAGGAAAAGGAAGATGTAATACCTACGCTAGATTTTCAGTGAGGCTTAAAAGGTATGAAATGTTCCCTCACATTAGTATATACTCAAGAAATGCTCAGTCATATTTCCACTTCTACTCCATTGCTTTCCAAAGTCTAAATAGCCAATAAAATGTTAAGCATTGACGATATCCTTGATATTGTGAAAATGTGGAAGTCTCTCATGTAATGATGTTATTAGGCTAGAAAATAAAGGTTTGAAGTAAAGATTTTGAAAAGGAAAGAAACAGTGTTTTGTTCTAGGGAGATGAAGAATTCCACAGAGAGGCTGATTAAAATACCCACAGTGGGCATTTAAAACTATGAATAGAATGCAAGTAGAGCAGCACTGTCATTTGAAAGCCTTCTGCATATGTGGGTACAGACAAAATTTTGAATAGATGTTAAAGTAAGACATATATGCATATATCCATCCATTCAATACTCCGAAATTAGACTTATATCTTGTACCTTCTTCCTTCAAGAGGAATAACTCTTCCTATTCTTATTTAGGGCTTGATACTACATTGTGATAACAGACACTGAAAGATCACTCTTGCTCTGGGGAAAAATGTGAGAAAATAGAATGAATCCTTGGAGAAAAACTTTGGTGATCTGGTGTCTTAGCTGGCCTCCATGATGGCTCCCAATGACGCTTACCTCCTGGTATTATCATCCTTCTGGAGCCTCCTCCCACACTGAATCAGACCTCCTCTGTGCAGCCGAAAAGAACTATACAAGGGATGCTGTCTGATTTTTTGAACCTCTGTCAAGCAAGAGGGGTTGCCAGATGAAATCCATTATGCCCAGTTAATTATGAATTTCAAAAAACCCAAAAAAAATATTTTTATATAAATATGTCCCCAATATTACATGTGCCACATTAATACTAAACAACTAATTATGGCTAATCTGAAATATAAATTTAACTGGGCCTGCTCTCCTTTAATGTGTGCAGCTGGACAGTGTAAAGCAGGTGTTTAAATTCCTGTCTCTGAAAACCATCAATGAAATGGTGTGTTTAGCTTACATACTGGTGGGATAAAAGTTCACTGAGGAAAAGGAAGATGTAATACCTACGCTAGATTTTCAGTGAGGCTTAAAAGGTATGAAATGTTCCCTCACATTAGTATATACTCAAGAAATGCTCAGTCATATTTCCACTTCTACTCCATTGCTTTCCAAAGTCTAAATAGCCAATAAAATGTTAAGCATTGACGATATCCTTGATATTGTGAAAATGTGGAAGTCTCTCATGTAATGATGTTATTAGGCTAGAAAATAAAGGTTTGAAGTAAAGATTTTGAAAAGGAAAGAAACAGTGTTTTGTTCTAGGGAGATGAAGAATTCCACAGAGAGGCTGATTAAAATACCCACAGTGGGCATTTAAAACTATGAATAGAATGCAAGTAGAGCAGCACTGTCATTTGAAAGCCTTCTGCATATGTGGGTACAGACAAAATTTTGAATAGATGTTAAAGTAAGACATATATGCATATATCCATCCATTCAATACTCCGAAATTAGACTTATATCTTGTACCTTCTTCCTTCAAGAGGAATAACTCTTCCTATTCTTATTTAGGGCTTGATACTACATTGTGATAACAGACACTGAAAGATCACTCTTGCTCTGGGGAAAAATGTGAGAAAATAGAATGAATCCTTGGAGAAAAACTTTGGTGATCTGGTGTCTTAGCTGGCCTCCATGATGGCTCCCAATGACGCTTACCTCCTGGTATTATCATCCTTCTGGAGCCTCCTCCCACACTGAATCAGACCTCCTCTGTGCAGCCGAAAAGAACTATACAAGGGATGCTGTCTGATTTTTTGAACCTCTGTCAAGCAAGAGGGGTTGCCAGATGAAATCCATTATGCCCAGTTAATTATGAATTTCAAAAACCAACAAAAATATTTTTATATAAATATGTCCCCAATATTACATGTGCCACATTAATACTAAACAACTAATTATGGCTAATCTGAAATATAAATTTAACTGAGTGTCCTGTATCTTTATTTGCTCAATAGGTCAGCCCTGCACTGGAGGGCATTTTAGCGTCTACCTTCTTCTTTAGGACTGTTCATCATCTCGTGAGCATCTCAAGCAGCCTGTGAAGACGAGCGGAGGTCTCCTCCCATCAGTCAGCACCAACTTGCTGCCCAACTCAGAGCCACCTTGGAGCCATGTTTGTGCTTCAGCTATCTCTCTAAGTAACAAGCTTTGCTTCACACTTCTCATTTCTTTATGTCCTTAATTCTGACTATGGATTCCATGAAAACCAAGACATACCTGTGTATGACCCTTACTATGTTCAAGCATCCAATATAGCATAGGGCAGGCACTGGATCAGTTTGAAATTGTTTTTTTTTTTCTTTTTTTAAAGGGAATAAAATGGGGCTCTGAGCTTCACTTCTGATATTTGTAGAGTGGGGTAAAAATGGTGTCTACCATATAGCTTTGGGTAAAGACTGAATCAGTTAGTAAGCTTAGAAATGTGCATGGTACATGAGAAGTGCTCAGCACACATGGGAAGAGTATTCCTTTATCTCAACATTTAACTTGTATCATAACTACCTGGAGGATTTGTTAAGACTGATTACTGGGCTCCAACCCCCTTAGTTTCTGATTCAGGGGGTCTGGGTGTGGCCAGATGATGCAGATGCTGTTGATCTGGAGACTGGCGATCTGGAGCCACTGCTTTGGCATAATGCTTTCCATGACTGCAGCTATGCCGCGTGAACACCTTCTCTCTTCTCTTTATAGATGGTTCGTGCTGTCTGGGCACAGACCTCAACCCAGGCAGAGTTGTCAAGAGTGTGGAGGCTGATTTCTCTTAACATAAGGAGGCACAGAAGTCTCTGATTTATTTCTGGCTATAATCAATATCTCTCGACCAAGCGATGCTCTATAGCAGCAGGAAGTCTAAAATAGCAGAAAGACAGCAGCCTCTTTTCTAAATTCAGGGAGGAGTTCTATTCAAAAACTACCATTTTTGCTGATCCCCACATCTGGTCTCAGTCTGCTTGAAAGTGAAGTGCATACATTCAGTTGAAATCCTCACTATATGCCAATGGGGGAAGAAATTTTATAGTAAATAGTAAACAATGATACAGTGAATGAGAAACAACATTTTTTTGGTCTCCTAAGTGGCACAGCTATAAAACACTAAACACAAACTTGAAGGGTTCCTTCTCATTAACCTCCTTTCTAAGACACAAATTCATCCCCAAAAGCAGTGTAGGAAAGGAAAAACTTTTCTTCTACTCTTTTAGATTCTTTAAATGGGTCCTGTGAAATAAACTAAAAATAAAAGATTAACAGGAGAAAAGGCAAATTTTTCCAACATTCTTACATGTATGGGGATTTCATAAAAAAGAAATAAAACCCCAAGCGGTGGTCAGATTCAGTGGTTTATGTATCATTTTAACAAAGGACAAATACATTTTAGAGAATGACTAGACGAAGAAGAAGAGGAGTGCAGTTTGGGCTTCCGGCGCAGTCAATTTGGGGACGGTCACTACAAATGCATGGTAGATAAGGTTGTTTGGTAAGGTTTGTTATGCAGACTCATACTGTCTGTAGTGATGAGAGAAAATTTTCATTTAAATACATTGTGAATGGGTATCTTTCAATAATTAATGTGTTACAGTCTTTTCAGTTGTATATGGTCAATAGAATTTTCTTATTTTCATCCTTGGTAATTTACACATCCATCTGCCATTCATTCAAACAGCAATTATAAATCAACTCTGTGTCTTTGTGCACATAGAGATTCTTTAATAGTCCCTATTTAATCTAAATTATAACAGGTCCCACTAACTACTTTTTATGACTCTCAACTTTAACATTTTGTGTCTCTTGGCTTTAAAAAGGTAAGCCTAGTTTTTCATATAGTAAGTAAAGTCAATTTCCCTTCATTCCCATCATTTCTTTAAGAAATAAGGGTTATAAATGAGAATCTTTGCTCTTAGTTATTAACTTACTGTTTGAAAAAAAATAGGACCTTATACAAGGAAAATAAAAAAAAAGTATCTAATGCAAGTAAAGAGAAAATTAAATTATGTATTATATTGCTTATGAAAATGACTTTATGAAATGAAGTCTGGTAATCTCTCAATGAATACAGTAATTTAAGCAAATTTCACATTAACAATGAGTCAGAGTGAGAATTTTCCATTGTGACATTGAAAGGTTTTAATGTCCATTTGTTTTAAAGCAAGTCTCTGGATAGAACTGGCCAAGTGCCAGAGCTGTTCGTGATGAGAAACTGCTTTGAAATAAAACACTAAATACCAGGTTTTTGTTTCTGAAAAAAGTTTGTAAGAATATTAGACATATTCCAGTATCCATAAATCGTCTTCTCTGATCATATAATTTATAATTATTTTATCACTTTTCTAGTTTATGTTTTTCAGATCTTTCTAAATTTTCTACCTATGTCCTTTGTGGCAGCAAAGAGTTGAGTCATATACTATTATTATTTCTTAGGCTGTAATATATGGCATGTGGGTTCAGAATTCCCCCACCAAGAACTGAACCTGTGTCCCCTGTATTGGGAGCTAGGAACTTAACCACTAGACCTACTGGGAAGTCCTGAGTCATATACTATTAATGCTACAGAAACATCATTTCTTCACAAGCTTTTATTATGCAGATGTGCCATGCTTTGTCGATTGGTTTAAGCTTTTTAGTTCTTTCCACTGGTCATAAAAATATGATTTTCACTTCCCTGGCATCGACATTGATTTAACAAAGATAACTGCTGTTAAAATTATAATTGTCTATATTTCAAGTAATGTTATTTATAATATGATCACACAAAATCAAAGAGAATACAAATTAATATTTTTCATTTTCAAAAACGAGTAAGATGGCTGCCAATTTTCAAATAGCAAAACATGTGTCTTCATTTGATTAAGTAGTTCTAGAATTATATTTACATACTGAAAGCAAAGTAGAAAACCAAGGGAAGGAATAATCATTTATTTTTGATAGTTTGAGTTTTCCTTCTTATATGTTGCCTTACTCCTTTTTTAAAACCCGTAAACATGGACCCTCTCCAGAACTAACCCCAGGGTATAATGCTTATACAATCTGGAGGCTTTTCTTTAGGAAAAATGTCTAAAAATATTTTACTTTACAAAATTTACAGAAATAGATGATCTCATGTACTTAAACTTAGGGCTCTTCACAAGTCATGGGAGGGGCCCATTCTGTCATGCCAGTGACGAGTTTGAAGTTTAAGCTTCATTCTCAATGAATACAGTAATTTAAGCAAATTTCACATTAACAATGAGTCAGAGTGAGAATTTTCCATTGTGACATTGAAAGGTTTTAATGTCCATTTGTTTTAAAGCAAGTCTCTGGATAGAACTGGCCAAGTGCCAGAGCTGTTCGTGATGAGAAACTGCTTTGAAATAAAACACTAAATACCAGGTTTTTGTTTCTGAAAAAAGTTTGTAAGAATATTAGACATATTCCAGTATCCATAAATCGTCTTCTCTGATCATATAATTTATAATTATTTTATCACTTTTCTAGTTTATGTTTTTCAGATCTTTCTAAATTTTCTACCTATGTCCTTTGTGGCAGCAAAGAGTTGAGTCATATACTATTATTATTTCTTAGGCTGTAATATATGGCATGTGGGTTCAGAATTCCCCCACCAAGAACTGAACCTGTGTCCCCTGTATTGGGAGCTAGGAACTTAACCACTAGACCTACTGGGAAGTCCTGAGTCATATACTATTAATGCTACAGAAACATCATTTCTTCACAAGCTTTTATTATGCAGATGTGCCATGCTTTGTCGATTGGTTTAAGCTTTTTAGTTCTTTCCACTGGTCATAAAAATATGATTTTCACTTCCCTGGCATCGACATTGATTTAACAAAGATAACTGCTGTTAAAATTATAATTGTCTATATTTCAAGTAATGTTATTTATAATATGATCACACAAAATCAAAGAGAATACAAATTAATATTTTTCATTTTCAAAAACGAGTAAGATGGCTGCCAATTTTCAAATAGCAAAACATGTGTCTTCATTTGATTAAGTAGTTCTAGAATTATATTTACATACTGAAAGCAAAGTAGAAAACCAAGGGAAGGAATAATCATTTATTTTTGATAGTTTGAGTTTTCCTTCTTATATGTTGCCTTACTCCTTTTTAAACCTGTAAACATGGACCCTCTCCAGAACTAACCCCAGGGTATAATGCTTATACAATCTGGAGGCTTTTCTTTAGGAAAAATGTCTAAAAAATATTTTACTTTTACAAAATTTACAGAAATAGATGATCTCATGTACTTAAACTTAGGGCTCTTCACAAGTCATGGGAGGGGCCCATTCTGTCATGCCAGTGACGAGTTTGAAGTTTAAGCTTCATTCTCTTCATGGTAAATCCACCTCTGGACTTTTATACACAGAACTGGGACAGTGTGATTGGTTTGTGTCAGGCTTGTGGAAATAAGTTGTATTTTCCAGTGATATTACGAGGAAAAAAATCATACATCCGTATTAATGGATTGGTAAAAAGACCTTTGCTAAGCATTTGGCCGAGAGCTTTGTGGGATTACCACATCACCAATTTATCTACCAGGAGGACTCCTTGAGGACTGACCATTATCATTGTTATTTAAAAAAAAAAAAAAATTAAAAATTAAACAGCAGTTAATTTTGGTTTTGTTATGTGGACCTTATCTAAGACCTTCAAACTTTTTGGTTTTATCACAGAGAAAACTATTTGATCACATTTATGGACAAATAAGTAATCATATAAGGTAATCTGTATTGTAGGCAAATCATAGCACAGAAAAATCAATGCTTACTCTATAATCAAAGATGAAAGAAAACCTTAAATCCTGTGGGATTTCACAGAAATGGTGGAATTGTTTTGTAGCAAGGATGCGCATCTGTTATAGCAGAAGAAAACATTTCAATACAGATAGGAACATCAATTTTCTTTTCTAACAAATAGAACAGTTTCATTAAAATAGCAGGTTCCTGTGACAGGAACTCATGGATGATCATTTGAAGAGTTAAAGAAAGGACACATTATTATAAGAAAAGGCCAAGAAATTCACATTAAAATCTGAGTTTTAATGTTAACCGTTGTCAAAGTGTGGGCTTTAGATCAGTGGCTTCAGCTTCACCCCGGTATGCTTATATATATATATATATAAATAAGCTCTCAGGTCCCATCCCATCCTACCAGTCTCAGTCCCCTGGGACTCTGGGAGTGGAGCACAGCAATCTGCTTTAACAAGTGCCCCCTCCAGATAGAGAAGCCATAGAAACTTTCTGAAAGTAATGAAATACTTACAAAGTGGTGTTTCTGAAGATTAAGCTGGCAACTGTGGGTGAGATAGATTGGACAGAAAAAGGATTGGAGGCAGGAAAGTCTATTTTTTAAAAAAATAATGTCTTAATCAGCATAATATATATAAATTATAATAGCTGCTGCTGAATTCCAAAGCTGTTCTTTGTCAGAGTTTTAGCATCTTCATTTTATGGTACAACATATTAAATTGTGGCAGTATACCTTAGTGAGCCTGCTTTAAATTATTTAACAATCAATTAAATGCTTTCATTTTATTATCATGAAAGCTAATTTAATGACTTGTAGCTAGTAACTAGTAGGAGGAAACTCCATCTTTTACACAAAATACAATAAAAATTCAGCAACTTTATGAACACAAATCAGACAGATACGAGGACTACTTTCATGTAATGAATTTGGGTGTTTTAAGGGTGTTTTCAAAGAGACTCTCCTTCCCTAGACATAATACCTTCAAGTAAACATGTGTGAACCTTATCCAAGACCTTCAAACTTTTTGGTTTTATCACAGAGAAAACTATTTGATCACATTTATGGACAAATAAGTAATCATATAAGGTAATCTGTATTGTAGGCAAATCATAGCACAGAAAAATCAATGCTTACTCTATAATCAAAGATGAAAGAAAACCTTAAATCCTGTGGGATTTCACAGAAATGGTGGAATTGTTTTGTAGCAAGGATGCGCATCTGTTATAGCAGAAGAAAACATTTCAATACAGATAGGAACATCAATTTTCTTTTCTAACAAATAGAACAGTTTCATTAAAATAGCAGGTTCCTGTGACAGGAACTCATGGATGATCATTTGAAGAGTTAAAGAAAGGACACATTATTATAAGAAAAGGCCAAGAAATTCACATTAAAATCTGAGTTTTAATGTTAACCGTTGTCAAAGTGTGGGCTTTAGATCAGTGGCTTCAGCTTCACCCCGGTATGCTTATATATATATATATATAAATAAGCTCTCAGGTCCCATCCCATCCTACCAGTCTCAGTCCCCTGGGACTCTGGGAGTGGAGCACAGCAATCTGCTTTAACAAGTGCCCCCTCCAGATAGAGAAGCCATAGAAACTTTCTGAAAGTAATGAAATACTTACAAAGTGGTGTTTCTGAAGATTAAGCTGGCAACTGTGGGTGAGATAGATTGGACAGAAAAAGGATTGGAGGCAGGAAAGTCTATTTTTTAAAAAAATAATGTCTTAATCAGCATAATATATATAAATTATAATAGCTGCTGCTGAATTCCAAAGCTGTTCTTTGTCAGAGTTTTAGCATCTTCATTTTATGGTACAACATATTAAATTGTGGCAGTATACCTTAGTGAGCCTGCTTTAAATTATTTAACAATCAATTAAATGCTTTCATTTTATTATCATGAAAGCTAATTTAATGACTTGTAGCTAGTAACTAGTAGGAGGAAACTCCATCTTTTACACAAAATACAATAAAAATTCAGCAACTTTATGAACACAAATCAGACAGATACGAGGACTACTTTCATGTAATGAATTTGGGTGTTTTAAGGGTGTTTTCAAAGAGACTCTCCTTCCCTAGACATAATACCTTCAAGTAAACATGTGTGAACTTGCAGTATTATAGAATATTTAAGAGAGAGACCCATGGGGGGTGGGAAAGAGGATGGAAAAGAGAGAACTAATGGTTATTCAGAGTGGTGAGTGAGTGAGTGAGTGAGGAAGCAGAAGAGTGACAAAAAGAAAAATGCAGCCAGAAAACATAAGAGAATGTGCCTCAAAAGCCAGTCAACTCCATCAGTGGCTGGGTCTCTGTGACTCAGGATCTGATCTGGCTCTGAGTGCTGGGTAATGAGCATCACCTATGACAACCCAACTGCAGAGAACTTCACGCTCTGGGGCCTCGGGGCTAAAAATGACTCTAATGCTGCTGGACGGTTGCCGTTTAAGTGTTTTCTTAAGTTTGAAATCTTGGCCCTTTTTATAGATCCATCCATAGAAAACCTGCTGTGTGAGAAACATGCAGAAATTGTACTTACGGAGCCCCATGTGTGAAGCGATATTGTTTACATAAGGCTTACACAATTTGAGAATAACGCAATTTGACAGAAGAGACAGGTTGATGAAATGTCTGTGGGTTTTTTTTTTTGGCATTATAGTGGAGCGAGTAGAACATAACCATGGGAAAGCCGAGAGCTGGCCCCGATTCCTGGCTCTGTTTCTGACATCCTGCATGATTCAGGACAAGAGACACAGCTTCAGCCCCACATTCATTATCCAGGAGGACCTGAGGGGAGATGGGTGTCAGGTTCAGGACAGGGCTCCAACTTCCTTGTTTTTCATCAGATTAGAAGGTTATCCAGGAGATAACATCCAAGCCACATGTGCCCCTGCCGATCTCCCCTCAGGTCAGGCAGTAAGAAAGACCAAACCCTGAATATTGTCAGTGTTGGAACTGTGTGGGGCAGCTGGTTGTGGAAGCAGGGTAGAAGTCTGCAGGAATGTGATAAGAAAGATTTGGAATGGGATAGACTGAGCATAAATGCCCCCAAAGCACAGGGCATGTTTCAAGGGCCTAGAGACGCAGAAGAGATCCAGAATCAGAACATACATGCAGGTTTCATACACAAATCAAAGCAGTGAGATTAACTATGAGATGGTCAGGGGCCAGAGCCCAGAGCCCAAGGTAGGTAGTAATGATGATGATGATAATAATAATGATAATAAATAATAATAATAATTAATAAAAATAATACTCATTGATATATGCTCAGAGCTTACCATGTATTAGAGACAGATCTTAGCATTTGGACTACATTAATTCATTTAATCTTGGCAACCCACTTTAGGGGGTTAATGATTTTGTTATACTCATTTTAGAGATGGAGAAACTGAGACACACAGAGACATCACTTGGCAGTGACTCAAAGGCTGGGAAGGCAGGCAAGCTGGCAGCATGCCTGAATTCCACAGGAATGGAAGAGGATCAAGAGGTAGAATTATGAATCGAGATCAGAAATGAAATACGTAGCATAAAGGTTAACTTTCTGTTCCAGTCAGATGCCTCCTACATGCTTCCCATCAAGGCGCTAACCAATCACAGAAATGGAAAGGCATACAGCCCAGAAATTCGCCACAGCTCGCAACTCTGAGGAAAGTAGCTGCCTGAATCTGTTTCACCACCACCAGGCTCTTCTATCGGCCCTGATGCTCCGCCAGGTTCGAGAGGCAGAGGATCAGTGGCCTCTGAGCCAGGATAGGAGAGTGGGCTTGGTCAGATTGCAAAACCACAGCCTTAACACAAGCTCTGTGTTTATTCAACAGAAAATGAAGTGGAAAGTTTGCAATTATGTAGCTTATTTGAACCAAGGAGTCATCCAAACTTATAATTCGACTCTCAGCCATGAACCAAATGGGGAGAAAGAGTTGAAGATGTTCACTAGACAATATAGAGGAAAGCGTTCACCCTGGCACCATCCACACAGCCCTGTCTGAGTAAAATGTAACTGTAAAAACCCTCACTCAGACAGCAGATTTGTTGAGATTCTTTCAGCTAAACTGTATTTTAACAAAAGCACGTCAGTGGACAATTTTGAAAAATAGCACTATATAACATGCTGTGAATTCTCACAATGCTTACAGTGATACTACAAGTAAAGACATTTTTATTTTCAGAAAGAATATAACCCACAGGATTATGCCCTGGAACACTCATTTTTCTACTAACTAATTCTTTTGAAAACTTTTTTGCTTTTCATATGAATGAAGCTTTCCCTTCCCTACAAGTGGGAAAAGAAATTTCAGAGCTTAAAAAGTCATCTTAAAAAACAACAAACCTCTAGAACTTTGGAACAGGCCCTGGAGTATCACAGACTATCACGTAGGTTTTGGTGAGAAGTATTGAGTTGATTAGAGCCATTAAACCAAGGAATTACAGGATGGAAATGGAGACAGTCACATAATTAGAGATTACAGATAAAGAAACTACAGTTCAAACGTTTCTTATAAGGTAATTTGCTCATGAAGTTGGGAAGCCACCAAGATGAATCTATGCCTTC
Source organism: Tragulus kanchil (assembly GCA_022376925.1). Taxonomy (NCBI): domain Eukaryota; kingdom Metazoa; phylum Chordata; class Mammalia; order Artiodactyla; family Tragulidae; genus Tragulus; species Tragulus kanchil. The sequence continues at coordinate 57,150,133 of JAIOJX010000029.1, read as the reverse complement.
TACCATCCTTTACCCTTGCTCCACTATCCACTAGACTGAATGTTTTTGCTCAATATTTCTGAAGTGTTTTTCTCCTACAGATGAAAAAATACCAGTACTCAGCTTCACTATGTAAAAATGCATGGGAACTGAAAGAACTGAAAGCCAGGACTTGTACGCCCATGTTCATAGACAGCAGTACTAACCAAAGTTGGAAACAGTCCAAGAGTTCATAGATAAATAATGAATAGAAAATGTGGTATATATGTAAAATGGAATATTGAACCTTAAAAAGGAAGGAAATTGTAATGCCTGCTGTAACATGGACGAAATTTGAGGATGTTTGTTAAGCGAAAGTCATTCACAAAAGAACACATACTGTATGATTCTAATTATCGAAGGTTCCTAAAGGACTCAAAGCCATAGAGACAGAAAGCATTAATAGAATCCAAAAATGAAGTGGAAAGTTTGCAATTATGTAGCTTATTTGAACCAAGGAGTCATCCAAACTTATAATTCGACTCTCAGCCATGAACCAAATGGGGAGAAAGAGTTGAAGATGTTCACTAGACAATATAGAGGAAAGCGTTCACCCTGGCACCATCCACACAGCCCTGTCTGAGTAAAATGTAACTGTAAAAACCCTCACTCAGACAGCAGATTTGTTGAGATTCTTTCAGCTAAACTGTATTTTAACAAAAGCACGTCAGTGGACAATTTTGAAAAATAGCACTATATAACATGCTGTGAATTCTCACAATGCTTACAGTGATACTACAAGTAAAGACATTTTTATTTTCAGAAAGAATATAACCCACAGGATTATGCCCTGGAACACTCATTTTTCTACTAACTAATTCTTTTGAAAACTTTTTTGCTTTTCATATGAATGAAGCTTTCCCTTCCCTACAAGTGGGAAAAGAAATTTCAGAGCTTAAAAAGTCATCTTAAAAAACAACAAACCTCTAGAACTTTGGAACAGGCCCTGGAGTATCACAGACTATCACGTAGGTTTTGGTGAGAAGTATTGAGTTGATTAGAGCCATTAAACCAAGGAATTACAGGATGGAAATGGAGACAGTCACATAATTAGAGATTACAGATAAAGAAACTACAGTTCAAACGTTTCTTATAAGGTAATTTGCTCATGAAGTTGGGAAGCCACCAAGATGAATCTATGCCTTCTACCATCCTTTACCCTTGCTCCACTATCCACTAGACTGAATGTTTTTGCTCAATATTTCTGAAGTGTTTTTCTCCTACAGATGAAAAATACCAGTACTCAGCTTCACTATGTAAAAATGCATGGGAACTGAAAGAACTGAAAGCCAGGACTTGTACGCCCATGTTCATAGACAGCAGTACTAACCAAAGTTGGAAACAGTCCAAGAGTTCATAGATAAATAATGAATAGAAAATGTGGTATATATGTAAAATGGAATATTGAACCTTAAAAAGGAAGGAAATTGTAATGCCTGCTGTAACATGGACGAAATTTGAGGATGTTTGTTAAGCGAAAGTCATTCACAAAAGAACACATACTGTATGATTCTAATTATCGAAGGTTCCTAAAGGACTCAAAGCCATAGAGACAGAAAGCATTAATAGAATGATATTATCTAGCTTTTGGACAGGAGGAAGGAATGAAGACTTGTTATTTAATGGGTATAGCGTTTCAATTGGAGGAGATGAAAGATGCATCTGAAGATGCAAAATTGTGTTTTCTTTTTGTTTGTTCGACTCTTTGCGACCCCATGGGCTATAGCCTACCAGGCTCCTCTGTCCATGGAATTCTCCAGGCAAAGATACCGGAGTGGGTAGCTATTCCCTTTTTCCAGAGATGTTCCTGACCCAGGGATCAAATCTGTGGGATCAAAGCTGTGTCTCTTGCACTGCAGGCAGATTCCTTCTTGTCTGAGCCACCTTGATGGTGACAGCTGTAAACAATGTGGATGTACTTAATGCTATTGAACTGTACACTGAAAAATAGGAAAGATGGTATATTTCATGCTATGTGTACTTCTTCACAATTAAAAATTATTAATTAGAAACAACCCCAGGGCTTCCCTGGTGGTCCAGTGGATAAAGAGTCGGCCTTGCAGTGCAAGGGGCACCAGTTCAATCCCTGGCCCAGGAAGATCCCATGTGCCGTGCAGTGGCTGGACCTGTGTGTCCAATGATGAGCCAGTACTCTGGAGCACATGTGCCCAGAGCCAGTGCTCTGCAATGAGAGGGGCCATCGCAATGGGAGGGCGACACAGGTCAAAGAATAAAGGTGGACGAAAATAAATAAAGGGCCAAAAAAAGAGGCCAAAATCAAAAAAAAAAAAGGTAAATAAAAACAACCCCAAATCACACGGGAAAAAGTAGTTATCTGTGCTCTATGTGTAAAAACTGACAAGGCTCTTATGTTTGTGCCATGGTTTTATTCTTTTAAAAATTATGCTTGATATACTTTTCACCATAATATTTTCATGATGCTTTTAAGCATAACAAACTGACCTATAAATAAAAAGTGAGTACGTTCTTGACCCACTTTAGTAGTTTGCATAGTAGGTTTATGAAATCTATTTAATTACGGGGGCAAGATGAAGTGAACAGACGAAAGCACCTGCTTCAGTGGACAGATATCATAAAGGTTTCAGAGCATAAGGTCAGAGCTGATGCTGTGTCCTAATTGTGTTTGTACACTGGGAGCAAATACGGTCCGCACACAGTGGAACAAAGACTCGAGGAATAACAGAGCATATCCTGAGTTTTTCCACAGGCAACTCAGCAGTTAAGAAATTCTAACAAGAAAACGGGAGGCTTCATACATCTATGCCCTCATGGTAAGAAGATAGTACACTTTGTATGTTGCTTTAATGTGACAAAACAGAGCAGAGGATCCCCAGACTGTGAGGAATGAGTCATTCTCCTACCCAAAATATGTAACTTTTATTGACCATTTTCAACAATTTTTGTCGATTTACTGTAAAAATTATATAATCTTTGTTTAAGCTTATTTCAAAGGTCATTATAATTATTAGCTAACTGTCATTTTTATTTTGGCTGAGAAAATGTTACATAAGAATAAAGCATTTCTATTGTTTATTTCAGTATGTCTCCTGGGACGAAGGTTTTCTGATGATTAATAGTAATCAAAAAAAATCTCTCCCTAAGCAAACTTTTAAATTCAGCTTTCACAATTTGCTACTACAAGGTTAAGCTGTATTATTCTTTCTTCAGATGTTTAGATCTATACTTATGACATATCTGAATGGTGAATTTGGCATGAAACCAATATTTTACTTATGTCAGCTCTGCAGAGTCAATATATCATATTCCCAGAAGAGGAGGTTGTGTTCCTCTTTGCTTCAAACATCAGTAACAAAACTGACAGCGAAGTGCTAATTCCAGAACCATTCCTATTGTTACTGACGTGCATGTAGACCAGAAGGGACTGAGCTTGATTGTCAGATGTCAAGCCAGTTTCCACTACTGACAAATAAAAACCAGCACTGTTTGACTTGCAAAGAAGGGCCAACTGGTCAGAACACAGCAAGTTAGGGAAAAATATTTAAAAAAATGTTTATGGCACCTTTTCAGAATTTTTAAAAGTCATACAAAGAAGAAAATAGATATCTAAGTTAAAAACAACCAGGATACTTTAAGGATAAGTGAAAACAAAGAAAGGTTCAATTAATAAGAAATACATTTCCACTTTCCATCATCTTCTACTAAAAGAAATACACAATTCTCACATTTTGTCATGTTGCTAAAGACAGCCGGACTTCTCCAGGGTCCTTGTCTCTGGGTCTGAGGTGTAGATTTCAATCTTTGCTCTGGTTCCAAGTGAGACATGTATGTTTCCCAGTGAAGGGTTGTCTTTCGTGTATGATTTTGATGACTTCTATAGATTCACTCAAAGATCTTTGTTTTTGTTTTTGTTTTTTAAAGAGGCTTTTAGAATTATTTAGTTAGGATATTCCTTTGCCTTTCTGAACACTTAGTGATGACTGTCGATGCTGGCTGCTTAATGAAGCTCAATCTTCCCACCTTCCTTCCTAACGGAACCTTTATTTTTTGTGGGGGAAATTTTACCCGGTTGAAAATGTTCTCATCAGCTTTTATTCAGCACCCTCCTCACCATCACTCTCACTACTGTCCCCTCACTTTAAGTCATTTTTATTTTGCTGAGAAAATGTTACATAAGAATAAAGCATTTCTATTGTTTATTTCAGTATGTCTCCTGGGACGAAGGTTTTCTGATGATTAATAGTAATCAAAAAATCTCTCCTAAGCAAACTTTTAAATTCAGCTTTCACAATTTGCTACTACAAGGTTAAGCTGTATTATTCTTTCTTCAGATGTTTAGATCTATACTTATGACATATCTGAATGGTGAATTTGGCATGAAACCAATATTTTACTTATGTCAGCTCTGCAGAGTCAATATATCATATTCCCAGAAGAGGAGGTTGTGTTCCTCTTTGCTTCAAACATCAGTAACAAAACTGACAGCGAAGTGCTAATTCCAGAACCATTCCTATTGTTACTGACGTGCATGTAGACCAGAAGGGACTGAGCTTGATTGTCAGATGTCAAGCCAGTTTCCACTACTGACAAATAAAAACCAGCACTGTTTGACTTGCAAAGAAGGGCCAACTGGTCAGAACACAGCAAGTTAGGGAAAAATATTTAAAAAAATGTTTATGGCACCTTTTCAGAATTTTTAAAAGTCATACAAAGAAGAAAATAGATATCTAAGTTAAAAACAACCAGGATACTTTAAGGATAAGTGAAAACAAAGAAAGGTTCAATTAATAAGAAATACATTTCCACTTTCCATCATCTTCTACTAAAAGAAATACACAATTCTCACATTTTGTCATGTTGCTAAAGACAGCCGGACTTCTCCAGGGTCCTTGTCTCTGGGTCTGAGGTGTAGATTTCAATCTTTGCTCTGGTTCCAAGTGAGACATGTATGTTTCCCAGTGAAGGGTTGTCTTTCGTGTATGATTTTGATGACTTCTATAGATTCACTCAAAGATCTTTGTTTTTGTTTTTGTTTTTTAAAGAGGCTTTTAGAATTATTTAGTTAGGATATTCCTTTGCCTTTCTGAACACTTAGTGATGACTGTCGATGCTGGCTGCTTAATGAAGCTCAATCTTCCCACCTTCCTTCCTAACGGAACCTTTATTTTTTGTGGGGGAAATTTTACCCGGTTGAAAAATGTTCTCATCAGCTTTTATTCAGCACCCTCCTCACCATCACTCTCACTACTGTCCCCTCACTCCACTTTGCAGCTAGAGGTGGCCACGTGATGGTGTGGGCCAATATGATGTAAGTGGGAGATTCTGGGTAGAGCTTCTAGGGAGACACTCGAGATATGTTGACTCAGCTGGTGGCTGCCCTTGGCCTTCTCACTCTTGCTAGAAATGGGGTATGGAGTTGAGGTGCAGTGGCCACCCTCTGAGGTCTACCCCTGAAATAGAAAAGACTTTGGATCCGTATTAGCTGACTGGGTTCACAAAATCAGCTCAGGACAGCTTCCTTCTAGACTTCTGGTTATATTAAAATAATGATAGCAATGATAATTATGCTGTCAATGTATTTAAGCTCTCTCCTTTCAGCTTCCTGTTATAGACAAGCTTACTTCCTATTCATGGGGATATTTTAGAGCAGAAAATTCAAAAACAAAACACACGAGAGCCTTTAATGAATGGTATTTCCCTAGGCTAACTTGCTTAATTATGAGGATGTTTAGTTAATATACAAATTATGAAGCTTCGAATAATTGGCTCTGATCAGCATCCTCATTATTATCATTAAAGAGATTTTTATTCAGAACTCATTTGCATGGGAAGCCTGCACAGCTATTTACCTGGTGAATGGTTTCTATACTGGAAACCTCTCGCCAGCTTGGAAATCACAGAGGAGCGTCTGGAGTCTTCGGTACAATTACAGCAAGAGTTTTATAAATGAGTGACTTTCTTGGAGGCGTCACAGCATGTTGAGGCTGTTTTCATGAGAGTTGTTACAAATGATCTTTAACTTAGACTAGTTATTTATGAAAACTTGATATGACTTATTATCTTCTTATATTAAAGGAATTCAAAGTTGCCACATTATTATATGGTTTGTAATAATATCATTCTTATCCCAATTCATATATACTTTCTTGAGTGGGATGGGAAATGACGGAGTTACAAAGAGCAAACTGGGAATTTCTTTTCATTCTAGGCATGCCCATGGGTGTTTCACACTGTGAATATCATCCATTCTATTTCTTAAAGCAGGAAAAGAAAAAGTTACGAACTGCTTTATACACATAGAACCAGCCCCTTAATGAGACTTTTTGTCAGCACCCAGACAGCCAATGGGAGCTCTGTTCTAGTTATTGTTAATAGGCATGGGGTGTGTGTGTGCGCACGCGCGCGTGTGTGTGTGTGTGTTGAGGGAGTGGATAACAACCATTTGAGGATATATCATTACCTCAAGGGTGAGGGTCTGAAGCTTTTTATTTTACTGGAAATGGTATTGAATTAAAAGTTTAGAAAAACTGCTTGTAGAGCCTTCATTTAATGTCTTTTTCAGCTTATGTTCTGTTCAAAAGTTGGTAGTAGTGGCCTGAATTGAGAAGTTTCACTAGGCTGTGTTCAGCCCCGTGGTGGGGTGAACTGAGTGACTGTCTTCATGGCCTTTAGGCATGGCATCCCATGTCCATTGGCACCCTGTTACCCTTTTGCTTACTAGAGCATTTAGGTTGAGGTCATTTCCATTAGCCTGCGTAAACAAGCTTGACCAGTTCTTCTGCACTGCCAGCATATTTGGGCATTCTTTCTATAAATCTGGATATAGTTGGGATTAGTTTAGCAGTAACAATAGCAGTGACTACAGAAGTTTAATTCTCTTAAATAGAGTCAATCTGGAGGTGGTGAGTCAAAGACTGGCATGGCTCCTTTTAGTTTTCTGGTCTGCTTTCCTTATGACAGGGTTTACATTTTTATATTCTGTATATCAGGACAAGGAAAGACCATAAAATGAAAACAAGTTCAGTCCCTGTCTTGTAAGGAAACTTTCTATAAATAGTAGATAAGGCTTTGATTTTTATATCACTGGCCATAGTTTCATTCCATGGCCACATCTAACTGAAAGGGTGGTTGAAAAACAGTTCTCTAGGGGCTTCCCTGGTGGTCCAGTGGGTAAGGACACCACCTTGCAGTGCAAGGGGTGCCGGTTTGATCCCTGGCCTAGGAGGATCCCATGTGCCACAAAGTGGCTGAACCGATGTGTCCAACTACTGATCTGGAGCTCTGGAGTGCATGCACCCAGAGCCAGCGCTCTGCAGCGGCGAAGGCCACTGCGATGGGAGGCCCAAACAGGCCAAAGAACGAAGATGGATGAAAAATAGATAAATGAAAGACCAATAGAAGTGGCTAAAAAAAAGAAAAAAAAGCAAAAGCCAGTTCTCTGTCTGCATTTATAAATGCACTCAGATAAAGTCAGGATTTTGTTACTAAATATGGGAGAATGGTTACTGAGAAGTGATAGCTGTTGTTGCCACCAGTTGCAAACAACTGTAACTAATTGTATGGCTATTTGTAAATACACTAATTTCAACATATGGGCTGGAGCCCTTGTCCCAGTTAGCACCTGAAATGCTTTCTCCACTTCCAAGGAATTTATGGAAGCCAGATGGTGGCTAGTTACCAGCAATAGAAGGCTTAAGTTTTCTCCACTGCTTTTGTTTATCTTGATTCTCTAGATGAAAGGGCTCTAATTTATCTTTTTTCTTTCCCTCCTAGGTCCCATTTCATTTAGTGGAATTGCTTTTCAGATATAATACACATCTTCTTCACCTGTCATGTGGGATACCTGTTTATTTCTGAAGATTATGAGGGTGCTCTTCAAGTATGGACTTCTTTGTGGGGCCCATACCAGTAGCTTGACCATGGCATATACTAAAGAGCTCTGGCTTTTAACTAGAGAAGGAAGAAAAAAAGCCAAACCAGTGAAAATTAGAAAAAAGTTGTAATATCTCCTAGCTGGAGAAAGAATATACCTTAGGGATTTTTAGTAGCAATTATTAGGCACAGGTGACCCTCTTATTTCAGAAAGAGTGATGACATCCTCTTTGTACTTTCTGAAAGAGTAGATAAGGCTTTGATTTTTATATCACTGGCCATAGTTTCATTCCATGGCCACATCTAACTGAAAGGGTGGTTGAAAAACAGTTCTCTAGGGGCTTCCCTGGTGGTCCAGTGGGTAAGGACACCACCTTGCAGTGCAAGGGGTGCCGGTTTGATCCCTGGCCTAGGAGGATCCCATGTGCCACAAAGTGGCTGAACCGATGTGTCCAACTACTGATCTGGAGCTCTGGAGTGCATGCACCCAGAGCCAGCGCTCTGCAGCGGCGAAGGCCACTGCGATGGGAGGCCCAAACAGGCCAAAGAACGAAGATGGATGAAAAATAGATAAATGAAAGACCAATAGAAGTGGCTAAAAAAAAGAAAAAAAAGCAAAAGCCAGTTCTCTGTCTGCATTTATAAATGCACTCAGATAAAGTCAGGATTTTGTTACTAAATATGGGAGAATGGTTACTGAGAAGTGATAGCTGTTGTTGCCACCAGTTGCAAACAACTGTAACTAATTGTATGGCTATTTGTAAATACACTAATTTCAACATATGGGCTGGAGCCCTTGTCCCAGTTAGCACCTGAAATGCTTTCTCCACTTCCAAGGAATTTATGGAAGCCAGATGGTGGCTAGTTACCAGCAATAGAAGGCTTAAGTTTTCTCCACTGCTTTTGTTTATCTTGATTCTCTAGATGAAAGGGCTCTAATTTATCTTTTTTCTTTCCCTCCTAGGTCCCATTTCATTTAGTGGAATTGCTTTTCAGATATAATACACATCTTCTTCACCTGTCATGTGGGATACCTGTTTATTTCTGAAGATTATGAGGGTGCTCTTCAAGTATGGACTTCTTTGTGGGGCCCATACCAGTAGCTTGACCATGGCATATACTAAAGAGCTCTGGCTTTTAACTAGAGAAGGAAGAAAAAAAGCCAAACCAGTGAAAATTAGAAAAAAGTTGTAATATCTCCTAGCTGGAGAAAGAATATACCTTAGGGATTTTTAGTAGCAATTATTAGGCACAGGTGACCCTCTTATTTCAGAAAGAGTGATGACATCCTCTTTGTACTTTCTGAAAGAGCCAGGATACTAGAGCACCTCCCTAGTCAGTGATTCACAGTGGCCCATCAATGAAAAGTCATAATAGGCTAAATCGTCAGACTGTTTAATTCCACATTTCCTGACTTATAATGGTAGATTTTGATATTAAAGTACTTCTTTTTTTTCTTTCTTTTTTTTTTTTTTTTAGCACTGGTTCTATTCCTAGAAGGACTAGGGCTTTAAGAACAGATTAAAGTTTGAAGGAGTGATAATTCTGAAAGTAAATATGTACACCTATCAAGCCAACTTAAAAAAATTCTTTTTCTCTGATTCATTCAACTACTGAGAGAGTTGAGGCTGGATCATTTATCTATTTTTGGACATTCTTGATAAAACAGCACATTTTTCATTGGGATAGGACTTTTAAGAGGTTTTGCTGTCTTGAAAGATTGGAAGTGTTTTTATTTGGTTGTTAAATCCATGAGACTGAGAGTACCATGCTGCCACAAGGGTAGAGACATGTGTAAACAACTACTCAATAATTTCCATATGGCTCTCTTTAATTGAACTCAATGCAGTTCACTGTAATAAACCAATGGAATTCAATTTAATTACTCATCTATTTATGGGTGGGTAAAACAGATACCATATTATTTAGGACATACATGTATATACATCAAGAGAAAAACTAGGAGACAGGGCATTGAGATGTACCCATTGAGACATACCCTGTTTCATACTTTTCTCTTGGTGCATATACATGCTAAAAGTTTTTCCTTTTAATATTTAAGGGATGCTTTTCAGATATAATACACATCTTCTTCACCTGTCATGTGGGATACCTGTTTATTTCTGAAGATTATGAGGGTGCTCTTCAAGTATGGACTTCTTTGTGGGGCCCATACCAGTAGCTTGACCATGGCATATACTAAAGAGCTCTGGCTTTTAACTAGAGAAGGAAGAAAAAAAGCCAAACCAGTGAAAATTAGAAAAAAGTTGTAATATCTCCTAGCTGGAGAAAGAATATACCTTAGGGATTTTTAGTAGCAATTATTAGGCACAGGTGACCCTCTTATTTCAGAAAGAGTGATGACATCCTCTTTGTACTTTCTGAAAGAGCCAGGATACTAGAGCACCTCCCTAGTCAGTGATTCACAGTGGCCCATCAATGAAAAGTCATAATAGGCTAAATCGTCAGACTGTTTAATTCCACATTTCCTGACTTATAATGGTAGATTTTGATATTAAAGTACTTCTTTTCTTTTTCTTTTTTTTTTTTTTTTTTAGCACTGGTTCTATTCCTAGAAGGACTAGGGCTTTAAGAACAGATTAAAGTTTGAAGGAGTGATAATTCTGAAAGTAAATATGTACACCTATCAAGCCAACTTAAAAAAATTCTTTTTCTCTGATTCATTCAACTACTGAGAGAGTTGAGGCTGGATCATTTATCTATTTTTGGACATTCTTGATAAAACAGCACATTTTTCATTGGGATAGGACTTTTAAGAGGTTTTGCTGTCTTGAAAGATTGGAAGTGTTTTTATTTGGTTGTTAAATCCATGAGACTGAGAGTACCATGCTGCCACAAGGGTAGAGACATGTGTAAACAACTACTCAATAATTTCCATATGGCTCTCTTTAATTGAACTCAATGCAGTTCACTGTAATAAACCAATGGAATTCAATTTAATTACTCATCTATTTATGGGTGGGTAAAACAGATACCATATTATTTAGGACATACATGTATATACATCAAGAGAAAAACTAGGAGACAGGGCATTGAGATGTACCCATTGAGACATACCCTGTTTCATACTTTTCTCTTGGTGCATATACATGTATGTCCTAAATAAAATGCTATCTTTTTTACTGCCTCTGTAGAATTGAGAAGTATTTAAAGCTGGGCTTCCCTGATGGCTCAGATAGTGAAGAATCCTCTTGAAATACAGGAGACCTGGGTTTGATCCCTGGGTTGAGAGGACCCCCTGGAGAAGGGAATGGCTACCTGCTCCAGTATTCTTGTCTGGACAGTTCCATGGAATGAGGAGCCTGGCAGGCTCCTCATTCCATGGGCTCTCAAAGAGTTGGACACAACTGAGCAACTAACACTTTCACAAACACACGTCTCAATACCAAGATGTTTGTGATGGGTATCACTGTATCTGTAACATAGTAATCATTTTCAGTTGGATTTGTAGAAAGAATTCCTGAAAGACCATCAAAAGATTGCACCTGATGGCACACCTATGTACATCACACTCCTTTGCAAAGGTGAAAATCTAAGTACAGAGTTGTTTACAGAGAAATGTCAGTACACGATCAACATCTTATTTATGCATGAAGAGTATCATATATAAATTAATGTCAATGGTAGTTACCAATGGGTTGGGGGATTTTAGTGCTTTTATTTTATCTCTTACATTTATGTAATGTTGGAATTATTTATAATAAAGTTGCATTACTTATGTATTATAAAAGTATAAATGCAGCAGATGACATTTTCCATCATTGTTAAAGAAATATGAATATTAAATTAATGCTGTCTTACAAGCAGGTCACAACCATCACTTACTATCTAGCTTTGTTCATCCTCTTTTTTCATTTTTCTATCCAGTTCTCTAAAACAAATGAGGAAAGAAAACCTCCTAAAATAGGATAATGTAAAGAGATGGTGGCATCGCAAGACCCTGAATGCACCTCCTCCCATGGACACAGGAAATAATACAACCGTGTAGAGAATATTCTCTCTGAAACCTGACCTTAAACCTGATGAACAGAGTCTCCACGACAAAGGGTAAAAGGACAAAAATGAGACGGGTAGGAGAAACAGAGATATGGCCATGTCAAGGGAAAAAATACCATCTCAGCTGTGAGAATCAATTGTATTTTTAGCATACAAAAGAGAAAACTAGGAGACAGGGCATTGAGATGTACCCATTGAGACATACCCTGTTTCATACTTTTCTTGGTGCATATACATGTATGTCCTAAATAAAATGCTATCTTTTTTACTGCCTCTGTAGAATTGAGAAGTATTTAAAGCTGGGCTTCCCTGATGGCTCAGATAGTGAAGAATCCTCTTGAAATACAGGAGACCTGGGTTTGATCCCTGGGTTGAGAGGACCCCCTGGAGAAGGGAATGGCTACCTGCTCCAGTATTCTTGTCTGGACAGTTCCATGGAATGAGGAGCCTGGCAGGCTCCTCATTCCATGGGCTCTCAAAGAGTTGGACACAACTGAGCAACTAACACTTTCACAAACACACGTCTCAATACCAAGATGTTTGTGATGGGTATCACTGTATCTGTAACATAGTAATCATTTTCAGTTGGATTTGTAGAAAGAATTCCCTGAAAGACCATCAAAAGATTGCACCTGATGGCACACCTATGTACATCACACTCCTTTGCAAAGGTGAAAATCTAAGTACAGAGTTGTTTACAGAGAAATGTCAGTACACGATCAACATCTTATTTATGCATGAAGAGTATCATATATAAATTAATGTCAATGGTAGTTACCAATGGGTTGGGGGATTTTAGTGCTTTTATTTTATCTCTTACATTTATGTAATGTTGGAATTATTTATAATAAAGTTGCATTACTTATGTATTATAAAAGTATAAATGCAGCAGATGACATTTTCCATCATTGTTAAAGAAATATGAATATTAAATTAATGCTGTCTTACAAGCAGGTCACAACCATCACTTACTATCTAGCTTTGTTCATCCTCTTTTTTCATTTTTCTATCCAGTTCTCTAAAACAAATGAGGAAAGAAAACCTCCTAAAATAGGATAATGTAAAGAGATGGTGGCATCGCAAGACCCTGAATGCACCTCCTCCCATGGACACAGGAAATAATACAACCGTGTAGAGAATATTCTCTCTGAAACCTGACCTTAAACCTGATGAACAGAGTCTCCACGACAAAGGGTAAAAGGACAAAAATGAGACGGGTAGGAGAAACAGAGATATGGCCATGTCAAGGGAAAAAATACCATCTCAGCTGTGAGAATCCGCAATTGGGAAGAACCAGAAAATTATGGTTTATTTCCCTAAGGAGAAAGGGATTTGAGCTCCACATCAGGCAACCCAACTCATAGATCTTGCACAAGAGAGATGAGTCCCCCAAATACCTGGTTTTGAAAGTCAACAGGGAACAGAGAGAGGAAAGCTAGAGAACCACAGGGAATCAAAAATCCACTCTTAAAGGGCTCATATGTAAACTCACTTGACCTGGAAAAACAGCATGAAAACATCATAGTGAAAGTGCATGGACCATAGGTGAAAGGGATCCCCTTACTAATACTGAAACATCTGCTGGAGAGGCAGAAACCAGAAGGGATGCTCCTGGGCACTGAGACACTAGAGGAAGTCATTTTTGTGACTGCAGGCTACCTTGCTAATATCAGCTCTGGAGGGCACCATTTTGAAAATCCCCACCTAACCTGTTAGCACCAAGTGGTGAAGCTTGCTGAGAACCCTGTGTGGCCCTGTGAAGCCTCTCAACGTGGTGGATGATGACTCCACCCACCAGTGTCTGGCAGCCACTAAAACTAGGTCTCACAGTTATTTTGGGGGACAGCCCTGTCCATCAGTACCAGGCAGCTACCATCCCTCTCATTCTGGGAGCTCACACAGCCCCCATGCTGTTGATTAGGTATGGAAGAGACAGCAATGAGCATGGTAGGGGGAATCCTGATCCTAGAAATCTAGAAGTGATTTGCATTCATATTTCTCTATGCTTAAATCTCTTGTATGGAAAAACTAGTAATGGATCTTGCATGTAATTTTAGAAAGAAGCCAATGTTCAAGTCCCTGATCTCAGCTCTAAATCAGAAAAAAATGACAAATGAGTGTTAAAATGTTTGAGATTAGCCTATACTTTTTTGGGGGGAGGTGGCAGATTTCTTATTTTAACTGATATATTCAATAATACTGGTCCAACAAACAGTGCAGCCTGATAATAATGTGTTAAATAAAATAATTATAATTCATTGTGACATGTTTTTGTTAATTTTTTTTTATCACAAAGAATGACATTTTCAGCTTAACAAGCGCCTGACAACAACAGATAGTGAAGGTGCTGATGTAGACTTTGCTGAATCATGCTAAAATGACTTCTCTTCTTACAGCTTCCTCTCACTGAATTTCATAAAGGCAGATGTTTCTTCATTTGATCTTATCAAGAAAATGTAGAACAAAAAAATAATCATGAAACTTAATGAGAACAAGTTTCTTCATGTGCCTTGCAGAGCAGTGGAAGTCAATTTCTTGCTTCTGAGTGCCTACCCTTTCTCTGTACATTTGGGCTTTTACACTCAGTAGGGACCCTCTTTTCCTAATGGTGTTTTCATTCTTTTGTTCAACTCCTTCCTTCAGTTTTCTGAGGTGGAAACATCTGTGGTTCCAGATGCTACTCCGTGCACCAAGCTCTTTCCTGTCTCAGGAGTTCCCAAATGCCATTCCCTCTGCTGTTCCTTACGGCTTTTCCTCAGAGTGTTTGTCCAGTTAGCTCCCTGTTTTCATGAATGTGCACATTAGTGGGGAAAAACATCAAGTACATGAGTCATGGACCTCCTGGGAGGGGAGAGGACTAGAAATTAATTTTAATCATCAATGGCCAGTGGTTTAATCAATTGTGCCTATATAATGAAGCCTTTCCCTACACTACTCCCTACCAAAGAAAAATTTGGACATCTTCCATGTTGCTGAACATGTGTCAATGTGGGGAGAGAGGCTGGCTGACTCAGAGAGGATGGAAACTCCGCACACCCTGTTCTCATACATTGCCCATGTGTCTCTTCCTTTTGAGTTACCTCTTTTTATATAAAACTCATATCGACTAAGTAAAGTGTTTCTTTGAGTTCTGTGAGCTTCTCTAGAGAATTAAGCAAACAAGGAAGGGGTGACTGGAATCTCCAATCTATAACCAGTTGGTCAGAAGTACAGGTGACAACCTGGACTTTTAATTGAAATGGGGGAAGAGAGGCAGGAGGACTGAGCCCTTCAGCTGTGGGATCTGATGCTATTAAGTATCTCCAAGCAGACAGTGTTAGAAATGAGTTGAATTGTAGGATTCCCAGCTGATGTCTGAGAACTGCCTGATGTGGGAAAAGCCCGTACATCAGAACTGGTGGCCAAAATGGTTTGCTATTAACCAATACCAGGGATGCTTTCGTTTCTGTAGATTTCTTCCCTGATAGGAACAAAATAAAAAGTTGCTCATAGTGCCACTTCCCCTCATTGCCTCAAAATGTCCCAAGTGTCTCTTATAAATTTTTTATGTGGGTGAGCAAAAAATTTGAGAAGTGAAACTAAGAACATCTAAAACGGCTTACTGATTGGCCTCATCAGTGTCACTGCTGAGTCTCTGTATGTTGCTAACCACCATCGCTGGTCCTCATCCCCGAGGGGTCGTCTTACTGCGGTGAACATCTGTGCGTTCCATGAGTGTTTTTACTACCCTTTCTCTGTACATTTGGGCTTTTACACTCAGTAGGGACCCTCTTTTCCTAATGGTGTTTTCATTCTTTTGTTCAACTCCTTCCTTCAGTTTTCTGAGGTGGAAACATCTGTGGTTCCAGATGCTACTCCGTGCACCAAGCTCTTTCCTGTCTCAGGAGTTCCCAAATGCCATTCCCTCTGCTGTTCCTTACGGCTTTTCCTCAGAGTGTTTGTCCAGTTAGCTCCCTGTTTTCATGAATGTGCACATTAGTGGGGAAAAACATCAAGTACATGAGTCATGGACCTCCTGGGAGGGGAGAGGACTAGAAATTAATTTTAATCATCAATGGCCAGTGGTTTAATCAATTGTGCCTATATAATGAAGCCTTTCCCTACACTACTCCCTACCAAAGAAAAATTTGGACATCTTCCATGTTGCTGAACATGTGTCAATGTGGGGAGAGAGGCTGGCTGACTCAGAGAGGATGGAAACTCCGCACACCCTGTTCTCATACATTGCCCATGTGTCTTTTCCCTTTTTGAGTTACCTCTTTTATATAAAACTCATATCGACTAAGTAAAGTGTTTCTTTGAGTTCTGTGAGCTTCTCTAGAGAATTAAGCAAACAAGGAAGGGGTGACTGGAATCTCCAATCTATAACCAGTTGGTCAGAAGTACAGGTGACAACCTGGACTTTTAATTGAAATGGGGGAAGAGAGGCAGGAGGACTGAGCCCTTCAGCTGTGGGATCTGATGCTATTAAGTATCTCCAAGCAGACAGTGTTAGAAATGAGTTGAATTGTAGGATTCCCAGCTGATGTCTGAGAACTGCCTGATGTGGGGAAAAGCCCGTACATCAGAACTGGTGGCCAAAATGGTTTGCTATTAACCAATACCAGGGATGCTTTCGTTTCTGTAGATTTCTTCCCTGATAGGAACAAAATAAAAAGTTGCTCATAGTGCCACTTCCCCTCATTGCCTCAAAATGTCCCAAGTGTCTCTTATAAATTTTTTATGTGGGTGAGCAAAAAATTTGAGAAGTGAAACTAAGAACATCTAAAACGGCTTACTGATTGGCCTCATCAGTGTCACTGCTGAGTCTCTGTATGTTGCTAACCACCATCGCTGGTCCATCAGCTACGCTTCCCTGAGGGTGGTTCAAGTCTTACTGCTGACTTGGTCCCAGTCAGTGATGCATATAGTAGCAATTCGCCTCATGCTGTGCTTTCCAAAACTTTTTGAATGTGCACTGTCTATAACAACTCAGTCAGAAAGTCCAGCAATCTTGTGGTCACCTCAGACCTCTCATGCTCAAGTCTGATCATGCTGAGAGAGGGATGTACCCACTGAGCAAAAATTTCTGATTATTATTGGCACCACTTCTTTGGAAGGGGGTTTGGTATATTGGCTAATAAAGAGCAAGAAAGTGAAAACAAAAACCATTACTGTTCACATCCATTACAGGCACAAATCATGGATATTTATCAGAATGGTTAGTAAAAGGCAATGCCAATCAATTTCAGACTCATGTCCGTCCCTGTCATTCTTACTCCTGATAAATTTCCAGAGGCTTTGACAGAAGTGACCTTAATGAATTTCAGGAATATGACTCTGTGTGACTTTCCTTTTCACAGTCTGAAAGGCAAAACAATGGGCTTGTACACAAACATCTCAGTAATGATATTAACTCTGTGGTTTGACTAGAAACTGATGAAACTATGCTTTTAAACGTGTACACAGTTCTCTGGCATTGTTGTGGTTAGGACTTGGGGCTCTCACTGCCAGGATCCCAGGTTCAATCTCTGGTCTGGTAACTAAGATCCTACAAGACGAGTGACATGGTCAAAAAAAAGAAGAAGAAAAGATGCATGTGGAACTGGTCACATCTCGTATACAGCGATGCTTAGCGTGAGTGTGATGGATATGCTGGTGAAGGTGATGATGCACGCTTTGTTGCACGCTTTGTTGAGCAGGATTCAAACTGTTAACTGCAATTAGAAGAAATTTCAGAATTTTGAAGACAAAAAAATATTGAAATGGAGGAAATGGAAGGCTCCCTGGACAGGTTTAAAAGAAACAGAATTTTCTGCCTTCCAGTTAATGATTTGAATCGTGCCCAGCATCCCTGGAGGTCATCAGCATCATCTTCATCAATGTCATTATCATTAAATTTCTCTCAAGCTCACTCTGCGCATGGCTATGCCATATGTGCTTTGGTGCCTTCTACTGCTGTACATCCTGGCTTATTTAGAGCTTGTTAACAGTGTCATCTGGGTTTTAATTGGTCAGCTGTCAAAAACTGGGCAAGTACTGAATCATCTCCCTGAGCAAAAATTGGTGTTTCTCAGCTTCAAACTTGAGTTTACCATGAGGATAAGACAGAGGCATGTCCTGGTGGGAGGCAGTGTGGCCGGGGCAAGTCAAAGGCCTCCTCCACCCACGCACAGCTCTCCATCTCATCAGCGCGCTTCGCCTGTCACTGTCCATATGGTGCCCGAGGCAAAAGGCTAGTGCTGCTGCTGGTGACACAGCCTACAGCAAGCGGCTGCAGCAATTACCTGGGAGTCACATTATATTTGCAGTTTGTTTGGGTGGATGGATGGGAGAGGCTGTAGGCCAACATCAAGTTTTCGGGTCAGACTTGTCAAACACAGGCATAAAAATATGACCAGAGTGGTCATTTAAATACAAGCTGTTGTAATCTTACATCTGTAACATCCCTGACTATGCCCTTCTATTTCTGAAGTTCTTACTGTACAGAACTCCATCATGAGATTATATTTCACATGAACCTCACTTTCCTCTAGGTGAAGCAGGTTTACCTCAAACACTATCAGAGGTAGGGAAAGAGAAGGAAGTAATGATAAAGGGACAATAGTAAAGGGATTTAAGGATAATTTTTAAAAAATGAACATAATTGGTAAAAGTAACAACAGAGAAGAGAAAAATGGAAAGTTGTACCAAAAGCAGTAACACATAAGAAAAATAAAAGGAAGAACAGAGAATGATACTTGCAGAACCTGCATATCTTAAAATATCACAGAAAGGTAAAGGAAGCAAGAAGCATTTAAATGCACTGTATTATACCATATGGTCTAGCAATTCTACTCCTTCATATGTGCCCAGGAGAACTGAAAACATGTCCAGACAAATATCTGTAGAGAATGTTTACCCTAAACTGCAAATAATTCACTGCCTTCCAGTTAATGATTTGAATCGTGCCCAGCATCCCTGGAGGTCATCAGCATCATCTTCATCAATGTCATTATCATTAAATTTCTCTCAAGCTCACTCTGCGCATGGCTATGCCATATGTGCTTTGGTGCCTTCTACTGCTGTACATCCTGGCTTATTTAGAGCTTGTTAACAGTGTCATCTGGGTTTTAATTGGTCAGCTGTCAAAAACTGGGCAAGTACTGAATCATCTCCCTGAGCAAAAATTGGTGTTTCTCAGCTTCAAACTTGAGTTTACCATGAGGATAAGACAGAGGCATGTCCTGGTGGGAGGCAGTGTGGCCGGGCAAGTCAAAGGCCTCCTCCACCCACGCACAGCTCTCCATCTCATCAGCGCGCTTCGCCTGTCACTGTCCATATGGTGCCCGAGGCAAAAGGCTAGTGCTGCTGCTGGTGACACAGCCTACAGCAAGCGGCTGCAGCAATTACCTGGGAGTCACATTATATTTGCAGTTTGTTTGGGTGGATGGATGGGAGAGGCTGTAGGCCAACATCAAGTTTTCGGGTCAGACTTGTCAAACACAGGCATAAAAATATGACCAGAGTGGTCATTTAAATACAAGCTGTTGTAATCTTACATCTGTAACATCCCTGACTATGCCCTTCTATTTCTGAAGTTCTTACTGTACAGAACTCCATCATGAGATTATATTTCACATGAACCTCACTTTCCTCTAGGTGAAGCAGGTTTACCTCAAACACTATCAGAGGTAGGGAAAGAGAAGGAAGTAATGATAAAGGGACAATAGTAAAGGGATTTAAGGATAATTTTTAAAAAATGAACATAATTGGTAAAAGTAACAACAGAGAAGAGAAAAATGGAAAGTTGTACCAAAAGCAGTAACACATAAGAAAAATAAAAGGAAGAACAGAGAATGATACTTGCAGAACCTGCATATCTTAAAATATCACAGAAAGGTAAAGGAAGCAAGAAGCATTTAAATGCACTGTATTATACCATATGGTCTAGCAATTCTACTCCTTCATATGTGCCCAGGAGAACTGAAAACATGTCCAGACAAATATCTGTAGAGAATGTTTACCCTAAACTGCAAATAATTCAAATGTCCATTAACATTTGAGTAGATAAACAAACGTGGTATACGCATACAGTGGAATATTACTTAATGATAAAAGGGGATGAAGTAATGATATGTACAGCAATAGGCATGAATCTTGAAAACATTATGGTAAGTGAAAAAATCTAGTCACATACTGTATTTGTTGTATTTTGTACATATTGTATTTACATGAAATCCAGAATAGGCAAATCAGTAGAGACAGAGAGCAGACTGATTGGATTAGGGGGAGAAGGGAAGGGGAGAAGGCTGTTAATGGGGCTTTTGGGGCTATAAAAAAGCCCCAAAATTGTAAAGTTTTGATGATTTTACAACTCTCTGAAAGCAGTTATAATCACAAATTTTACATTTGGAAATATTAAATTTTATGATATGTAAATTAGACTGCAATAAAGCTGCTATGAAAAAAGACTTCCTATATTATTTCTCTTCAGTTCTCTAAGATCTTCTCTGGGATGGGCCCTAGCAGTATGTCTACAGCATGGACAGTGGGGAAGGAAAGAAGAAACAAGAAAGTAACTTAGAAGGAAAAAAAAAAAAAAGAAGGACATCCAGTCGGGCTTGCTAAACTGCAAGATCAGAGATGTACTCCTGTCACTTGACAAAAGCGTCCACTGGCAGAGAAGAGAGGAAAGACCTTAAATAGTACCAAGAAGGAGTGAGATAGTTATGACATTGAGGTGATTTAGATGGGAATTTACCTCAAACACTATCAGAGGTAGGGAAAGAGAAGGAAGTAATGATAAAGGGACAATAGTAAAGGGATTTAAGGATAATTTAAAAATGAACATAATTGGTAAAAGTAACAACAGAGAAGAGAAAAATGGAAAGTTGTACCAAAAGCAGTAACACATAAGAAAAATAAAAGGAAGAACAGAGAATGATACTTGCAGAACCTGCATATCTTAAAATATCACAGAAAGGTAAAGGAAGCAAGAAGCATTTAAATGCACTGTATTATACCATATGGTCTAGCAATTCTACTCCTTCATATGTGCCCAGGAGAACTGAAAACATGTCCAGACAAATATCTGTAGAGAATGTTTACCCTAAACTGCAAATAATTCAAATGTCCATTAACATTTGAGTAGATAAACAAACGTGGTATACGCATACAGTGGAATATTACTTAATGATAAAAGGGGATGAAGTAATGATATGTACAGCAATAGGCATGAATCTTGAAAACATTATGGTAAGTGAAAAAATCTAGTCACATACTGTATTTGTTGTATTTTGTACATATTGTATTTACATGAAATCCAGAATAGGCAAATCAGTAGAGACAGAGAGCAGACTGATTGGATTAGGGGGAGAAGGGAAGGGGAGAAGGCTGTTAATGGGGCTTTTGGGGGCTATAAAAATGCTCCAAAATTGGACAGTATTGATGATTTTACAACTCTCTGAAAGCAGTTATAATCACAAATTTTACATTTGGAAATATTAAATTTTATGATATGTAAATTAGACTGCAATAAAGCTGCTATGAAAAAAGACTTCCTATATTATTTCTCTTCAGTTCTCTAAGATCTTCTCTGGGATGGGCCCTAGCAGTATGTCTACAGCATGGACAGTGGGGAAGGAAAGAAGAAACAAGAAAGTAACTTAGAAGGAAAAAAAAAAAAAAGAAGGACATCCAGTCGGGCTTGCTAAACTGCAAGATCAGAGATGTACTCCTGTCACTTGACAAAAGCGTCCACTGGCAGAGAAGAGAGGAAAGACCTTAAATAGTACCAAGGTAATTCTGGAGGTGGATGGTGGTGATAGTTATGTGACATTATAAATGTTCTCAACACCACTGGATGGTTAAACTGGTCAATTTATGGTATGTGTATGTTATCACATGCATACACACACACACACAAATTCAGGGAACAAGTGCTATATCCTTTGCTTGAGAGCTTCTTAGTGAAAATAACTTGTTTTCAGGAAATCATTGGGAAATTATCGTCTCCACTAGATCTTTTTACAGAGGTGTTGCTCCAGAAATCAGAGATGTGGTGGCCCAACCCCACCAGTATTTACTCTGCTGCATACTGAACATGGTGTAAAACTATACAGAGACCCTTTTATACACATACAGTAACCTCCTTTAGTATGGTTAAAAGAGCAGGCCCTACATGCCATCTTGATACTTACATCGCTGTTCAAATAGCCCTATGGTGATTCATGCTGATATTAACAGGAAACAACAAAATTCTGTAAAGCAATTATCCTTCAAAAAAAAAAAAATCTCAACTGTTGTATATTGTAACAGATTTCCTTCAGAAAAAGAGTATATTGGTTGTTCCCTCTTCTGTTTCTTTTGTTTTTCCATTTAATAAGGTTTGTTGGCTTATATGAAATTACTTGGTACATATTTCAAGTTATTAAAACAAGGAGCTATGAATATCAGGCAGAAAGCAGGGATTTCTGCCCCTCTTCCACCTTTTCTGCCATTCCTTGTCCTTCGAAAAATGAGGTTCTATAAAAATGAAATGTAACTCTCTTAGAGTTCTTTTTAAAGATACGGTTTCTGGCTTGTAACTAAAGATGCTGTTTATGATTAACAAGTAATAGTAGCTTAGAAGTTTTAAATGGTGGAAGGGTAGAGGCTGAACCTTTGCTAAATATTAAATTTTATGATATGTAAATTAGACTGCAATAAAGCTGCTATGAAAAAAGACTTCCTATATTATTTCTCTTCAGTTCTCTAAGATCTTCTCTGGGATGGGCCCTAGCAGTATGTCTACAGCATGGACAGTGGGGAAGGAAAGAAGAAACAAGAAAGTAACTTAGAAGGAAAAAAAAAAAAAAGAAGGACATCCAGTCGGGCTTGCTAAACTGCAAGATCAGAGATGTACTCCTGTCACTTGACAAAAGCGTCCACTGGCAGAGAAGAGAGGAAAGACCTTAAATAGTACCAAGGTAATTCTGGAGGTGGATGGTGGTGATAGTTATGTGACATTATAAATGTTCTCAACACCACTGGATGGTTAAACTGGTCAATTTATGGTATGTGTATGTTATCACATGCATACACACACACACACAAATTCAGGGAACAAGTGCTATATCCTTTGCTTGAGAGCTTCTTAGTGAAAATAACTTGTTTTCAGGAAATCATTGGGAAATTATCGTCTCCACTAGATCTTTTTACAGAGGTGTTGCTCCAGAAATCAGAGATGTGGTGGCCCAACCCCACCAGTATTTACTCTGCTGCATACTGAACATGGTGTAAAACTATACAGAGACCCTTTTATACACATACAGTAACCTCCTTTAGTATGGTTAAAAGAGCAGGCCCTACATGCCATCTTGATACTTACATCGCTGTTCAAATAGCCCTATGGTGATTCATGCTGATATTAACAGGAAACAACAAAATTCTGTAAAGCAATTATCCTTCAAAAAAAAAAAAATCTCAACTGTTGTATATTGTAACAGATTTCCTTCAGAAAAGAGTATATTGGTTGTTCCCTCTTCTGTTTCTTTTGTTTTTCCATTTAATAAGGTTTGTTGGCTTATATGAAATTACTTGGTACATATTTCAAGTTATTAAAACAAGGAGCTATGAATATCAGGCAGAAAGCAGGGATTTCTGCCCCTCTTCCACCTTTTCTGCCATTCCTTGTCCTTCGAAAAATGAGGTTCTATAAAAATGAAATGTAACTCTCTTAGAGTTCTTTTTAAAGATACGGTTTCTGGCTTGTAACTAAAGATGCTGTTTATGATTAACAAGTAATAGTAGCTTAGAAGTTTTAAATGGTGGAAGGGTAGAGGCTGAACCTTTGCTGTACAAGGGCTGTCCAACACCTTTCCCATGACTGCTGCTACATAGATGCTTTTACAGTTGAGGACAGGGACACACACCCTCTTTGAGGATTGTCTGATCAGCAAAAATCAAATGCTTCCGGGAGCAAAAGAGCTCAAACACTTAACATTTGCTTTAAATGGTGATTATTTTAAATATCTGTGTGCACGCATTTTTATTTTGCTGCTTTGTTCTTGTGTGAAATGAAGTTTCAGTAATCCGACACCTTTTTTATCTTTCACTTTCTTTCTCTCTGGTTCACTCTTCCTGCTTCCCTTTTCTTTCCATCATGCCCACAGCCAGATAACACCTTCCTGCTGAGACATTTTTAAAGTCACTGCACAGCTCTAGCAAATGAGGGCTGTCATAGTTTTTGGATGAGAAAATCTACTGCAGCTCACGCAGATCGAGGAGTTGATAGTGGTTAATTGACAGCCGGAAGCACTTGGTCTCCTGGCAGAGTTAGAGGGAGGGAGAGCCCTGTGGGTTTCATCTGGGCAGAGATAAAACAGGTTTTCATTCAGTACTCATGGAGAGAGTATAATTAACCTTTTAGAAGTTTAAGGATGATCAAATTGTTATTCATTTTTGCAAATGAGAAGAGAGAGCTTCCTTTCCTGCCAGCAAAATGCCAATGCAGATTTCAAGGTCACTGGATGATCTCTTTGAGGGAAAAGAAAGCAGTAAACACACTCACACACACACACACACACACACACACACACACACACACGCCACCCCCTAAACCCATGGATTGAGAAATGTCACCATGAAAACATTCAGGAATGAAAAGGAACAAATGTTCTTTTCTATCAAGCTCCACAATAAAAATCGAAGTTAATGTTTGCCTCACATTCACATGGGTCTATTGGATTTTAATGGCACTACCCCTGTCAGAGAAAACAAGATATACGACTCCAGCTGGTAACTCTTATGCTTTGGTATGTTCTTATGCTTTTTGGAGAATGGGGGAAGGGCTTTTTGAGGTCTAAGAATGTTTTAAAGATGGCATGCATAATATTGCTATCACATCAGGACACTTGTGGTGTAAATAATAAAGTCACAAAATTCTAAAAAGGATTTAGCCAAGTCTATGCATGAATAAAGGTGGTTTTCCCTAGGTACCATGCCTTTACAGATGATGAGGTTTATGAATGAGGTTTATGAATGATGAAAGGTTATGTGAATGACCTTTCTTTACAGCTATGTGCTTTACCACATCACAAACAACACTTCATTCAGTTTTGCTTAGGAGAATATTCTGGCTGTTCTCTTTAAAAAAAAAAAAAAAGAAAAGAAAAAAACCTTTATATTGTGTGATAATCTCAAACACACAGAAAAATTGCAACAATAGTACAAAGAACAAATAATAGTACAAAGCATACCTTTCACCCAGATTTAGTTTTTAACATTGTTATCCCATTTACTTTAATATTCTCTATCTCTGTCTCTATATATGTATCTTTATATATCTCTCTATATATGTTACAAAATGAATATGAGTTAAGATAACACATAATATATATCTACATATGTAATGATTATATAATTTTTTCTGAACCTCTTAAGAGTAAGTTGTAGACACAGTGTCTCTTTATTCCTAAGCAGTTCCATATGTATTTCCTAAGAAGAGGGATATTCATTCATGTAACAATGGTACAATGATCAAAAGAGGAAGCTGAACACAGATACAGCACTATTATCTAATCTACAGATCTTTATTCAAAGGTTGCAAAGGGTCCCAGTAATGTCCTTTAGAGTAATTTTGTCCCTCGTTCAGAATCCAATTTAGGATTTTGCATTTCATTTAGTTTTTATGATTTTTATTCTCCTCTAATCTGGAATGTGTCCTTAACCTTTCTTCATCTTTATTATATTGCTTTGAAGGGTATAGTTTACTTTGTTGAATATCACTCAGTTTGAGTTGATCTGATGTTTCATCATAAATTCAGTATATCTATGTATCTTGTGGGGGGAAGGAGTAAGAAATACAAGATGAATGCGAGATAGTACTGTGTCTTTGTGCCCTTTTTCAAAGATGCTGCTAATGTCACTACTTGTGATGTTAGATTGAGTTAGGCAGCATCTGCCAGAGTTCTCCACTGTTAAGCTGCTATTTTTCCCTTTACAATTTATTAGCAAATTTTGGGGAGAGTCCCCCTTTTCTTTGTTGGCTTTGCTCTAAGATAGGCATAGTTAAACAACAAGCTGCTGGAAGCTATTCTCACAATTTTCAGGGGAAGCTAGACAAGATTTCTTAAATGATTTAGAAAACATGTTGACTAAGCATATTTGGATTTTTTGTTTTCTTACTCTGTGGTATATAGTCTTGCACAGAATGAAGCAGTGCCCTTCCCTTCTGCTAACTTAACTCAAGGCTTATTATTTGTTGACAAAATAATCTAGGAACTCCCTGGGCACTATTTCTGTGAGGGAAGATGAAAAGGATTTAAAGGACTATTGCTCTTAAAGGGGAAGAGGCATGAGAAAAGAAGGTGGACAGCCCATACATGTTGAAAGCACGATGCTGGCAGTTTACAAAGTTTTCTCACATAAATCAGATGTACACGGGTACTCTTTAGTCCTCTGAACATGTATGGATCCTAAGTCATTTGTTCTCTCCCTCATGGTTACGCCTACTTCCTGTTATTGTTTTCCATTTTAGCAGGAACAGGGGCATCTTCCTGCAGGAAATAAGCTCAACTAAGCTGACACAAAGTTTATCAGTTTCCTCAAATTGTCTTAGTTGCATTCACTGTTGAGAGCATTTCAGAAAGTAAATTGTATTATTTAGATGCTGGAAGATGAAAAAGTAAAGCCAAATGAAGTCAGGCCTGGACACACTGTCTGCAGAGTAAGGAGAAACAACTCGTTCTAGGGTTGAGAGCCAAGAGAAGTTTCTCCAACAGGCCCTCACAAAGAAGACGCTTTGTAGCCTGTAATGAAGTAAATAATGTCCTTGACAACCTCCTTACAGGAAAGCAGAGAATGAGCTACAGGGTTGTTTCTCATAAGGTCTCTCAATGCGGCTGATTGCCTTATGTCGAGCACAGGGGATAAAAAGACAGCAGTCAGTTGGTGACAATGCTCTTCCATGACCTGGTTTACTCCAAGGTTAACTTGTAGAGTATCTAAAGCAATATTTTTAAATGTCCTATCGGGTTTTTTTTGGTAATCTCCCTCAGTCATATCCTCAGATCTGTCAAATGGGAATTTGGGAATTATAAAGCTTCCTCCTTGACTGCAGTGAGGGTTGAATGAGGTAAACCAAAGGGATTACACAAATCAGAATCAGTCATAGGGTGAGAAGAAATTAACAAATGGAAGTTATTAGCAGTTTTGTCTTCCAGGAAACAAAAAGGAATGCATGGATAATCAAGGCCCCAAGTAGGGCATGTCCGCAGTAACATGGAATAGCTGGAAAAATTTTAAAGTACTTTTACCACGCCATGACCCATTGCCGTTAGAAATGATCTCTGCAAGTCATCTGGTGAATGTCTGATTTTATGTAATTTATCTTTCTTGTAAATCAGGAAAAGCAAGGATATAAAGCATGTCCCAAAGTGACTTGGTAGGTTTGCTATGTAGGGTTGTCAGCTATAACCCCACTTATCTTCCAGCTTGGGTTACATGTTGAAAGCACGATGCTGGCAGTTTACAAAGTTTTCTCACATAAATCAGATGTACACGGGTACTCTTTAGTCCTCTGAACATGTATGGATCCTAAGTCATTTGTTCTCTCCCTCATGGTTACGCCTACTTCCTGTTATTGTTTTCCATTTTAGCAGGAACAGGGGCATCTTCCTGCAGGAAATAAGCTCAACTAAGCTGACACAAAGTTTATCAGTTTCCTCAAATTGTCTTAGTTGCATTCACTGTTGAGAGCATTTCAGAAAGTAAATTGTATTATTTAGATGCTGGAAGATGAAAAAGTAAAGCCAAATGAAGTCAGGCCTGGACACACTGTCTGCAGAGTAAGGAGAAACAACTCGTTCTAGGGTTGAGAGCCAAGAGAAGTTTCTCCAACAGGCCCTCACAAAGAAGACGCTTTGTAGCCTGTAATGAAGTAAATAATGTCCTTGACAACCT
Source organism: Tragulus kanchil (assembly GCA_022376925.1). Taxonomy (NCBI): domain Eukaryota; kingdom Metazoa; phylum Chordata; class Mammalia; order Artiodactyla; family Tragulidae; genus Tragulus; species Tragulus kanchil. The sequence continues at coordinate 57,122,344 of JAIOJX010000029.1, read as the reverse complement.
CCTTACAGGAAAGCAGAGAATGAGCTACAGGGTTGTTTCTCATAAGGTCTCTCAATGCGGCTGATTGCCTTATGTCGAGCACAGGGGATAAAAAGACAGCAGTCAGTTGGTGACAATGCTCTTCCATGACCTGGTTTACTCCAAGGTTAACTTGTAGAGTATCTAAAGCAATATTTTTAAATGTCCTATCGGGTTTTTTTTGGTAATCTCCCTCAGTCATATCCTCAGATCTGTCAAATGGGAATTTGGGAATTATAAAGCTTCCTCCTTGACTGCAGTGAGGGTTGAATGAGGTAAACCAAAGGGATTACACAAATCAGAATCAGTCATAGGGTGAGAAGAAATTAACAAATGGAAGTTATTAGCAGTTTTGTCTTCCAGGAAACAAAAAGGAATGCATGGATAATCAAGGCCCCAAGTAGGGCATGTCCGCAGTAACATGGAATAGCTGGAAAAATTTTAAAGTACTTTTACCACGCCATGACCCATTGCCGTTAGAAATGATCTCTGCAAGTCATCTGGTGAATGTCTGATTTTATGTAATTTATCTTTCTTGTAAATCAGGAAAAGCAAGGATATAAAGCATGTCCCAAAGTGACTTGGTAGGTTTGCTATGTAGGGTTGTCAGCTATAACCCCACTTATCTTCCAGCTTGGGTGTAGGAAAAACACACAGTTTCAGTGGCTCTCAAATTCAGTGCAGGTAGAAGAATCTCAACCTGCAGAATTAGCACTGTCTGGGCACTTACTAGAAATACAAATTCTCAGCCCTAAGATAGACCTACTGAATCAGAAACTGTGGAAGGGGGACCCAGAGACCTCCATTCTAACAAGCCCGGAAGATGATTCTGATGCTGGTTCAAGTTGGAAACTCACTGTTTTGTGGATCATAATTAGATAAGAGGGCTTATCATCTACTAAGGCCTTTCCCAGGATATGACTGCCCCCGTCAAAAATTTTCTTTTCATATAGAAGGATGCTTATTTTTCCTTCTCTATGGAGGCGGAGGAAACGTAACATCCATTTTATGGTTCATGTGATATCATGCTTAAGTATATTATTAAGGTCAAAGTAAATATAAAAGGATCAGACCATATTCATTTCTAATTTATCACAATGGAAAAGACTGAATTTGACCAATACTGCATCTCTTGACTTTAAAAGTGGCTTAGCTTAAGACTAGTTTCTATTCACAGAGTTAAAGGCTGTGGGACAATCAATGAATGTTTTAAGTGATGCTAGGAAAACAACCTATGTGCATATTTAACCAGAACTACTAACTGACTTTCTTCTGTTACATAAGACAAATGATGCCAAGATATAGAGCCACGTGCTCATAGGAGCAGAGGGAAGGCTATTTCTTCTGGTGTTTGAGCTGTAACTGGGCTCCAGATCTGTCAAATGGGAATTTGGGAATTATAAAGCTTCCTCCTTGACTGCAGTGAGGGTTGAATGAGGTAAACCAAAGGGATTACACAAATCAGAATCAGTCATAGGGTGAGAAGAAATTAACAAATGGAAGTTATTAGCAGTTTTGTCTTCCAGGAAACAAAAAGGAATGCATGGATAATCAAGGCCCCAAGTAGGGCATGTCCGCAGTAACATGGAATAGCTGGAAAAATTTTAAAGTACTTTTACCACGCCATGACCCATTGCCGTTAGAAATGATCTCTGCAAGTCATCTGGTGAATGTCTGATTTTATGTAATTTATCTTTCTTGTAAATCAGGAAAAGCAAGGATATAAAGCATGTCCCAAAGTGACTTGGTAGGTTTGCTATGTAGGGTTGTCAGCTATAACCCCACTTATCTTCCAGCTTGGGTGTAGGAAAAACACACAGTTTCAGTGGCTCTCAAATTCAGTGCAGGTAGAAGAATCTCAACCTGCAGAATTAGCACTGTCTGGGCACTTACTAGAAATACAAATTCTCAGCCCTAAGATAGACCTACTGAATCAGAAACTGTGGAAGGGGGACCCAGAGACCTCCATTCTAACAAGCCCGGAAGATGATTCTGATGCTGGTTCAAGTTGGAAACTCACTGTTTTGTGGATCATAATTAGATAAGAGGGCTTATCATCTACTAAGGCCTTTCCCAGGATATGACTGCCCCCGTCAAAAATTTTCTTTTCATATAGAAGGATGCTTATTTTTCCTTCTCTATGGAGGCGGAGGAAACGTAACATCCATTTTATGGTTCATGTGATATCATGCTTAAGTATATTATTAAGGTCAAAGTAAATATAAAAGGGGATCAGACCATATTCATTTCTAATTTATCACAATGGAAAAGACTGAATTTGACCAATACTGCATCTCTTGACTTTAAAAGTGGCTTAGCTTAAGACTAGTTTCTATTCACAGAGTTAAAGGCTGTGGGACAATCAATGAATGTTTTAAGTGATGCTAGGAAAACAACCTATGTGCATATTTAACCAGAACTACTAACTGACTTTCTTCTGTTACATAAGACAAATGATGCCAAGATATAGAGCCACGTGCTCATAGGAGCAGAGGGAAGGCAGAGGATGAGCTGGGTGTACTTCTGGTGTTTGAGCTGTAACTGGGCTCCTTTTCTCTTCTAATAAGCAAAACATATTCAAATGCAGTGATGAACATGATGAGGTCTAGGAAAATTCATAAATGTTATCTCGTTTCCATTTTTATTAATTGTTTCCTCTGTAACCTTTGGTACTTTACAAAGAGTAACAAATTTCTAAAGGCACCTACATAACCAACCTGACTATTTAGAACTATACTAGTGCATTAATCTGTATGGAGGCAAAAATGCATTCTGAACAGTATGTTCAGATCCAATTCTGAGTGAACCAGGCTTATGAAGTTTTTAAAAATGGGCTGCTCATTCTTGACCTACATACTCCGGTGGCATCACTGGAGGGGATTTAGAATTCAGATTCCCAAGTAGAGTTGAGAGGAAAATGAACATTTTTTTTCTCCTACATAATAAATAGTTAAAAGGAAGAGAAAACTAACCAGAGAAAAAAGGGCAAAAAAGAGAGGGCTAGCTTTTCAACTTTTGTAATGGCCAGTCATTTGGTCACCCTGGAGAAAGTCATCTGGCTTCATCACTACCCTTAAAGCCTTGGACAGACTGCCTGGAGTCAAAAACAAAAACTCAGATGGTAATGACCATGTAAACCAGGGCGGCTCATCAGGTACATGCTTTAAAGATAGATCTTCAGCCGTAATCTTGTGCAATATGGGGGAAAAAAAGCAGAGAACTTGGGCTTCCCTGGTGGTCCAGTGGGTAAGGACACCGCCTTGCAGTGCAAGGGGTGCCGGTTCGAGCCCTGGCCTGGGAAGATCCCACGTGCCACGGAGCGGCTGGACTGATGTGTCCAATTACCGAGCCAGAGCCCTGGAACGCATGTGCCCAGAGCCGGTGCTCTGCGACAACAGAGGCCACTGCAATGGGAGGCCCACATGGGCCAAAGAACAAAGATGGATGGAAATGGACAAATGAAAGACCAGTGGAAGTGGCCCGCCCACCCCCTCCCTCCCCCCCCCCGCCAAAAATAAATAAATAAATAAATGTTAAAAAAAAAAAAAAGCAGAGAACCTTGTAAATATAATTGCTTTTCAGTTTAAGCTAAATGTTCAATAGTAAATTTTAGAAAAAACAAATTATACTTAATTCTAAAATTGGCTCATTTGGCTAAATGTCATATCCGTGTCAAAAAGGAAGAACAAATGCACTGATGTCTTCAAACTTGTTGCAGGCTTTTAGGTTTTCCATTTTTAAAAACTTATTTAGTTTTTACAATATAAAAATTATAGACAGAGTGACATTTAAACCTTTGCTTTTCATAGCATTTCACACTGACACCATTTTAAAAGACAGCTATTAACATTTACAAAAATCTTTCAGAAACCAAATGTTCTAACATGCAGAATTCCAATTATACTGTGTAAGAGGGTTATCAACCATTCTTCTACAAGAATACTTTGAAGTGCCTGGTATTAAACCAAGAGCTAAAATGTCATTTGCACATAGACAATAAATTAGGGTTTATAAAATCTTGTAAGATTTATTTAATATTACAATTTTGACCTTTAGGCTGTCCTCTCCATAGCTTACTTAAGTTTCTTTCTCTCTTCCCATCCCCTACGTGCACCCGCCCCCTTCCCTGTAGTTTTACTTGAATGTTAAACAAAGCCTGTGTGGCAAGCTGTACAAAGTGATATAACCCATTCACACTGTGAGTGAATGCTCCCCAAGCCTCCCCAGCTCTTCTGTCTGGGGTGAAGGAATCCACGAGGCATTGCCCCATTCCTCTACAGAGCACACTTGTGGGGTTATCAACGGAATGCTAACCTCTTCTCGGAATGCTAACAGAACACAGCCTGTTCCTGGAGCAGGAAGGCCATCTCCCTCTTTTAGGACTGATTTCTGAAGACAAGTCTGGAGATGTTGAGGACCAGTCACAGACTCCTTAACTATTTCACAAGAGAGATAAAAGAAGATGGTTCCACATGTATTAGGCTTACAATTTGGGATAAAATTTGTTGAAATTTTCAGAAAAATAATCAAAAGAAGTTTTGATCATTTCCACTGAGTTGAGGAAGACTTAGGGCATTTCCCCGGAAGAATGAAATTCAGACCAGGCACAATCCCTTGGATATCTTGTGGGAGGATCCAGCAAACAAATCATTCTCACCATTGGGCGCTTTTCCCAGAAATGTGGGAAATGTGGAGGGGAGAGAGGAAATACGAGAATAGAGAGGTGGACAGTCCATCATCTTGGTCTTTCCCAGCTGTTTGAAACATTGAGGAATGTTCCCTCTCTTCCACATGTTGGTAAGCAGCTAGAACCACCGTAGTTTCTAGGAATGTTCTCTGAACCACTAAATAAATCGTAATAACACCAGTCAACTGCTACATCGCATTTCTGTAGACCAGACTTCATTTTAAACCCTTTACCTATTTACAACCCACAAGGACTCAAGGATTTTCTAATCTATGGTGAGCTTTAAGCAATTTTCTCAGGGTGGAACAGCTAGAAGATGGTGTAGCTATGATGTGTACACAGGCGGTCTAGCTTTAAGTATAGTAAGGGTCTTTCTGAGAACCACCCTATTCAGGTGGGTTAAGAAAACTCCACCAGCCTATTAATGCTCGTATGTTGTTTAGCAACCATCTGTGAAGTTACAAATGACCTGAAAGAAGGTCATAGACTTGAGCTTTATAGAACTCATTCTGTCACCTGCTTTGAAAGCGGCTTTGCACTGGAGCCAAAAGCAACAAGCGGAATCTAATCAGGAGGAACTGCTTAAGTAAGTGGTTCTCTTCAGCCAACTGCCAAGTCAGAAGCCTGAAATGAGACAAACTTTTCATTTGTGGCAAGACTATATTTTCTCCCAAGCCTCCCCAGCTCTTCTGTCTGGGGTGAAGGAATCCACGAGGCATTGCCCCATTCCTCTACAGAGCACACTTGTGGGGTTATCAACGGAATGCTAACCTCTTCTCGGAATGCTAACAGAACACAGCCTGTTCCTGGAGCAGGAAGGCCATCTCCCTCTTTTAGGACTGATTTCTGAAGACAAGTCTGGAGATGTTGAGGACCAGTCACAGACTCCTTAACTATTTCACAAGAGAGATAAAAGAAGATGGTTCCACATGTATTAGGCTTACAATTTGGGATAAAATTTGCTGAAATTTTCAGAAAAATAATCAAAAGAAGTTTTGATCATTTCCACTGAGTTGAGGAAGACTTAGGGCATTTCCCCGGAAGAATGAAATTCAGACCAGGCACAATCCCTTGGATATCTTGTGGGAGGATCCAGCAAACAAATCATTCTCACCATTGGGCGCTTTTCCCAGAAATGTGGGAAATGTGGAGGGGAGAGAGGAAATACGAGAATAGAGAGGTGGACAGTCCATCATCTTGGTCTTTCCCAGCTGTTTGAAACATTGAGGAATGTTCCCTCTCTTCCACATGTTGGTAAGCAGCTAGAACCACCGTAGTTTCTAGGAATGTTCTCTGAACCACTAAATAAATCGTAATAACACCAGTCAACTGCTACATCGCATTTCTGTAGACCAGACTTCATTTTAAACCCTTTACCTATTTACAACCCACAAGGACTCAAGGATTTTCTAATCTATGGTGAGCTTTAAGCAATTTTCTCAGGGTGGAACAGCTAGAAGATGGTGTAGCTATGATGTGTACACAGGCGGTCTAGCTTTAAGTATAGTAAGGGTCTTTCTGAGAACCACCCTATTCAGGTGGGTTAAGAAAACTCCACCAGCCTATTAATGCTCGTATGTTGTTTAGCAACCATCTGTGAAGTTACAAATGACCTGAAAGAAGGTCATAGACTTGAGCTTTTATAGAACTCATTCTGTCACCTGCTTTGAAAGCGGCTTTGCACTGGAGCCAAAAGCAACAAGCGGAATCTAATCAGGAGGAACTGCTTAAGTAAGTGGTTCTCTTCAGCCAACTGCCAAGTCAGAAGCCTGTGAACAACTTGCAGCTGATGCATTAATATCACTTTTCATTTGTGGCAGATATGACTTTTTTTTCTATATTTTTGTTAAACAACATATTGTGACATATTGCGCGAGCACATTTCCGAATGTTAGCTTCTGAGACAGATCTGCGTAAAAAATAGATCCATATTCATGAACCCATAGAAGGGTATCTTGCTCTGCTAGACTACATTTTATGATTGTAGTACAAATCAAATTCCATCCCAACGAAATAGATTCAAAGACTTCTTACTTTCAGCTGACAGTCCACTTATTTTGAGCAATATTGCATACAACAAAATTTTAACATAACCATAGAATGGGTCATTTTCTTGGAGTGCACTGAAAGGGACTTGGCATGCTGCCATAAGATTGGCACTGTAAACAGCCATCCATTTATATGGATGTCTATCTACAGCGGTTTTAACCCTTTATCTAAGACATGGCTAACAAAACTTTACACCGGAATAGGCAAGTTTTGTGAGAAAGAAATATTTGCCTCTTCCATTTCATATGAAGTAGATTTTGGGGTGATAACTCCAATAAAGTGGAAGCAACTGGAACTCTTTTTCTGCCATCTGACATGCTATGGCTTTTTCTGCAAGAAATTGCACAAGGTCTTTGTTATTTTGTTTGTACTTAACTTTCAAAACATTAGCCTCTGAACTTGGCAAGTGGTAAGTAAATTCTAATTCCTTTAAAGTAAATTCTACCATCTACTAGAAATGTACTAGAAATACACTAGAACGTACTGCTAGAAATCTATCATCTATTAGAAATTACCTCTTATATTAAGCACCAACCTAAGATAATAGAAATAATGGTCATTTAGGGGCTTCCTTGGTAGTTCAGTTGTAAAGAGTTTGCCTGTCAATGCAGGAGACATGGGTTCAATCCCTGACCCGGGAAGATCGCACATGCTGAGGAGCAACTAAGCCTCTGAGCCACAACTAATGACCCTGTGCTCTAGAACCTCAGAGCCTCAACTACTGAAGCCCTTTTGCCATAAAACCCACATTCAACAACAAGAAAAGTCACTGCAGCAAGAAGCCTGCTCACCTCAACTAGAGAGCAGCCCCACTCCCTGCAACTAGAGAAAAGCCTGTGGCAGCAAAGTGAAAACCCAGAAGAGACAAAAAAGAAGAAAAAAAGAAAGAAAAAAAGAAATAACAGTCATTTACCTACATTTGGAACTTTCATTTCAAGATTTCATTTACAAAAAAGAAGTGATGACTGGTAAAATTGGTCATAAAAAAATTAAATCTCAGTCTTGATACAGATATAAGTGGAAACACAAGTTAAAGTTTTATTTACTCTATGAATGAGGAAACTAGTGAGCTATTTCAACCAGTTTAAGGGAGAATTTTTAAGGCTACAATTTAAGGTCATAAACGTTGACATGAACACACAAACAGAGGCAAAACTGGCCTCTTCCGCATAGGGAGGAAAGTCAGTCAAACTTCTACTAGGCAGAATTTATTCATCTGCTGGCAAAAATTATTTTGCATATCTGTCGGTTATGTACAAATTACAGAGTTATAAAAGAGCTCAAAGACAATGAAAGACTAGAATCAGATAACCTGGAAAGGTGTAAAGAATGCATTGAGGCATACCTTTTCATTTACTAAAGTCTGTGAAAAACCAAGAAGGGAATCAGAAACAGACTTCCTTCTGTTGCCTACTATCTTCCATTTCATATGAAGTAGATTTTGGGGTGATAACTCCAATAAAGTGGAAGCAACTGGAACTCTTTTTCTGCCATCTGACATGCTATGGCTTTTTCTGCAAGAAATTGCACAAGGTCTTTGTTATTTTGTTTGTACTTAACTTTCAAAACATTAGCCTCTGAACTTGGCAAGTGGTAAGTAAATTCTAATTCCTTTAAAGTAAATTCTACCATCTACTAGAAATGTACTAGAAATACACTAGAACGTACTGCTAGAAATCTATCATCTATTAGAAATTACCTCTTATATTAAGCACCAACCTAAGATAATAGAAATAATGGTCATTTAGGGGCTTCCTTGGTAGTTCAGTTGTAAAGAGTTTGCCTGTCAATGCAGGAGACATGGGTTCAATCCCTGACCCGGGAAGATCGCACATGCTGAGGAGCAACTAAGCCTCTGAGCCACAACTAATGACCCTGTGCTCTAGAACCTCAGAGCCTCAACTACTGAAGCCCTTTTGCCATAAAACCCACATTCAACAACAAGAAAAAGTCACTGCAGCAAGAAGCCTGCTCACCTCAACTAGAGAGCAGCCCCCACTCCCTGCAACTAGAGAAAAGCCTGTGGCAGCAAAGTGAAAACCCAGAAGAGACAAAAAAGAAGAAAAAAAGAAAGAAAAAAAGAAATAACAGTCATTTACCTACATTTGGAACTTTCATTTCAAGATTTCATTTACAAAAAAGAAGTGATGACTGGTAAAATTGGTCATAAAAAAATTAAATCTCAGTCTTGATACAGATATAAGTGGAAACACAAGTTAAAGTTTTATTTACTCTATGAATGAGGAAACTAGTGAGCTATTTCAACCAGTTTAAGGGAGAATTTTTAAGGCTACAATTTAAGGTCATAAACGTTGACATGAACACACAAACAGAGGCAAAACTGGCCTCTTCCGCATAGGGAGGAAAGTCAGTCAAACTTCTACTAGGCAGAATTTATTCATCTGCTGGCAAAAATTATTTTGCATATCTGTCGGTTATGTACAAATTACAGAGTTATAAAAGAGCTCAAAGACAATGAAAGACTAGAATCAGATAACCTGGAAAGGTGTAAAGAATGCATTGAGGCATACCTTTTCATTTACTAAAGTCTGTGAAAAACCAAGAAGGGAATCAGAAACAGACTTCCTTCTGTTGCCTACTATCTGAGCAGTGACAACTCTCCAGTTCAGTCCCTCATTACTGTGTTACTTTTCACCTGTATAGGTACAAAAGCTTCTTACTTCGTTCCCTCTTCCAGACTCTTTCTCCAGTTTGTGCTCCACCCTGCCGACAGTTTGATCTTCTTAGAGCCCTTTTGTGACTGCCACAGTTCCCTTAAAACTTATAAAATGATTTCCTGCTGCCTGCAGATAAAATTGGAAAGTTCTAACCCAGTCCCCCAGGATTTAGTTCTCTATCAGTCAGGGTTCTACATTGTAAGCTACAGAAACTGACTCTGGTTGATTTCACCAAAAAAGGAATTTCTAAAAAAGGGATACTCAACAAAATCGCTAAGTTAGGGTTGCAGAATCAGGCTCAGAAGTTCATGCTGTAAGAGCTTATTCTCCAAATCATGCTGAGAAACTGTTTGGATAAGGACATCACTGTGGTTGCTACTAAAAGCTAGAAGAGTGGTTCCTACCACGGATGTTGCCATGGGCACTGGCTTCTGCTACAGCCATCACCTTGTTGCTGCCCCAAGCACAAAACTGTGAAGCTGCCACCAGTGCCACTGTGGGCTTTTTCCTGTCCCTGCTACTTCTATTACAAATTCCCTTTTCAAAAATCAGAGGGCAGCGTGGATGGAACTTAGGTCATAGGCCCCTGCCCTAGCTGCAAGGCAGGCTGGGAAAGAACAGTAGGCAAACTGGCCATCTTTTACGGTAGGTGGATCTGCCGCTTCCTGTGATTCCCCAGTGGTGGATTCCACAAAGGAAACTGGGCAGTCCTCAGAAGAAGAAGAGCTGGGGTTAGATTCTGGGTAAATGAGAAATATTCACGATGGGCTTTCTCTGTCTACCCGATCTCATATCCTGCTACTCCTATATCCTACACTACCAACAAATCTGATAACAAATCATTAATTACTATCTCACTGAGCAAACATTGGATGATACCTATATGCTCAGCACTTGTGCTGGGTAATGGAAGCAGTGGTTACTTCAAGGAGACGATAGTCCAGGCAGGGGACACATATAGGTAAGCAGGCAATGACAATTCTGTGTTGTAAGACAGGTAAACTCAAGATGCTTTGGGAATGTCCATGTGGGAGAAATTATTCTGGAGGGAAAAAAATCATCGCCTAGTTGAAGTGATGATTTCCTCTTAAAAGGCAGACCGAGTCAGGACAGGTGGTCTTGCTGGTGCCTTTGTGCCTCTTCTGGTCATCCATGAAACCATTCTACTGACTCCTCTATACCGCATAGCACTATTGAGGTCTGGCTACCAGTGTGTTCATGAGGACCCTCACCTTTTCCATCTGATAAGTTACCTTCAGAATCTGCCCAGAGCATCGTCCCGCAGAATGGCAGGAACTCAGTCCTAGTCCTCTCTGGAGCCTCAGCAGAGGCGTTCATTTTCCTACTCACAGCCCACTTCAGTGTCTGTACTTCTACTTTTCAGCTGCCCTACAGCAGCTCAGTTTGTTCAGAAAGCTGCCCATCCTCATTAGGCTGATCCACCAAAGCTCTGCTCAGGCAGTCTGCAGAACTGGGTTGACCTCCCCCTGACCTCTAAAGTCCCCTTGTGATGTTGAGTCTTTCCGCTACCTCTTGACACCCTGGGGTATTTTTGCCTACCTCTGGATTAGCAGATGACTTTCACTGATTCTGTTTAAGAGAGTCTTAATGCTCATTTCATCCAAGGAGCTGCTGTGATTTTAACTAATTTTTCTGAACATGCTAAAAAAAAAAAGAGGGGTGGGGGTAGGAAATGATATTTCAAGTTCTTGGAGCATGGTTTTGGAACACCTAAACTACACTGAATGTCATGGGCCAGCTTGGCAATTGGATGCTGGCCTGGAAAAACTGGTTCCTAGCTGACAGCAATGTCTTACTGCACTTCTTTCACCATTCCTGAACTTTGCTACCAGTAAGAAACCAAAATAAATAAATAAATAAAGTCAATGGGCTGTTTAAACTGTGTTATTTTGAGATTCGTGTTGTATGGCACATGACACTACTGCCCTGCGTTAGTCTTTTGAGTCTATCTCCCTTGTAGCTGGTGGATCCCCAGAGAACAGGGCCTCTGACTCATTTTGGTAAGACTCAAAACCTCTATCAAACTGCTTTGAACTTCAGAAACAGATGTCAAATACATGAATAACTGAATAAATGGTTTTCCTACTAATAAAGAAGTTGGCAGCCTACACTTCACGGGATGATTTGACCTACTTAGTACTTTCAAACAACCTGCAGTGTCTTCACAACCTGTAATTGATCTGACTCGCATCCAAGGGCTAGCGTGAATACCAGCTCTGGGCCGGGACCCAGGGGTTTGCTGGCTTACAGTCTTTCTGAGCAGGTGAGCACTGAAATGTCCTGGTGATGAGCGATGTGATTGGAAAGAATACATTGTAGTCTATTTTCCCCTTCTTTGCATTCAATAAACCAGATAACCTCCTAGGAAATCAAAACAGGAAATGACTTCAGAGTTGCTAGTCCTTGAACACATTGTTCTTTCTGTACAGATCTCTATAAAGTTATTGGTCCTCTGTTTGCCAGCCCCTTAAAATTTAAATATGTAGTGTCTTTCACATACTCAGATGTGTAGAGCAAGCACATTAGACACCATTAGTTCTCTGCTTAAACTATTTTGGAGAGAAGTTCCATGTTCTGCTGACTCAGGCTTTGCGCTATTGCCTTGGGTATCTGGCCTTTCTTCCTTCTCCCATCACCTCCATCCCAGCTGAGGCTTTCCTATTGCATCCCATGTACTCTTGACCCCTTAACTGGATTAGCAGATGACTTTCACTGATTCTGTTTAAGAGAGTCTTAATGCTCATTTCATCCAAGGAGCTGCTGTGATTTTAACTAATTTTTCTGAACATGCTAAAAAAAAAAAGAGGGGTGGGGGTAGGAAATGATATTTCAAGTTCTTGGAGCATGGTTTTGGAACACCTAAACTACACTGAATGTCATGGGCCAGCTTGGCAATTGGATGCTGGCCTGGAAAAACTGGTTCCTAGCTGACAGCAATGTCTTACTGCACTTCTTTCACCATTCCTGAACTTTGCTACCAGTAAGAAACCAAAATAAATAAATAAATAAAGTCAATGGGCTGTTTAAACTGTGTTATTTTGAGATTCGTGTTGTATGGCACATGACACTACTGCCCTGCGTTAGTCTTTTGAGTCTATCTCCCTTGTAGCTGGTGGATCCCCAGAGAACAGGGCCTCTGACTCATTTTGGTAAGACTCAAAACCTCTATCAAACTGCTTTGAACTTCAGAAACAGATGTCAAATACATGAATAACTGAATAAATGGTTTTCCTACTAATAAAGAAGTTGGCAGCCTACACTTCACGGGATGATTTGACCTACTTAGTACTTTCAAACAACCTGCAGTGTCTTCACAACCTGTAATTGATCTGACTCGCATCCAAGGGCTAGCGTGAATACCAGCTCTGGGCCGGGACCCAGGGGTTTGCTGGCTTACAGTCTTTCTGAGCAGGTGAGCACTGAAATGTCCTGGTGATGAGCGATGTGATTGGAAAGAATACATTGTAGTCTATTTTCCCCTTCTTTGCATTCAATAAACCAGATAACCTCCTAGGAAATCAAAACAGGAAATGACTTCAGAGTTGCTAGTCCTTGAACACATTGTTCTTTCTGTACAGATCTCTATAAAGTTATTGGTCCTCTGTTTGCCAGCCCCTTAAAATTTAAATATGTAGTGTCTTTCACATACTCAGATGTGTAGAGCAAGCACATTAGACACCATTAGTTCTCTGCTTAAACTATTTTGGAGAGAAGTTCCATGTTCTGCTGACTCAGGCTTTGCGCTATTGCCTTGGGTATCTGGCCTTTCTTCCTTCTCCCATCACCTCCATCCCAGCTGAGGCTTTATGAGACCTCATCTGGATGTGCAGTATCCTTCCAGCTGTTCACTCTGACATTTATTCACTCCACCACTTATCTACTGCATGAGTTTGGATGTCACTAGATACATCATGGGAAGCATAAAGTTTTGTTTATTTGCTCATACCCACCACTGATCAAAAATTCTTCTATCATGTTTATAATATGAATGAAGCTCCCTAGAGATGTGCCGGGCCCCATCTGCACAACTGTAATGGTGGCTGTGTGAGCCAGACTCTAAAATGGCCCGGGATGACACCCAATTGCTGATATTTACAGCCCTGTGTAGTCCTCCTCACATAGCAGGAGAGCTGGGCTGTGTGGCCCATAGGGTATGGTAGAAGTGATGGTAGCCATTTCTAAGATGAAGGTACAAAAGGCACTAGATCTTCTAATTTGCTCTCTCTTTTTCTCTCTTTCTGTTTCTCATTATTCTTGAAGAAACCGGATGCCTTGGAGAGCCCCCATGGAGGTGAAGCAAAGCCTCTGGCTGACAGCCATGTGGGTTGAGAAATGAAACCGCTGACGCCAGATAAGCCTTAGGTGACTGCAGCCCAGACTCATGGACACAGTGATTGCAGCCTCATCAGAGACAGTGAGCCTGAGTCATCCAACTAAATTGCACCAGAATTCTTGACTTACAGAAACTGTGATGCAACAATTCCTTTTTGCCTTAAGTGGCTAAGTTTTGGGTAATTTGTTATGCAACAAAAGGTAACTAATACTAAGGAGTCCTGATGTTCTATTCCATCTCTTTTCTCATTCCCATTATATCTTTATGTATATTTTAAGCTCCAGTGAAACTGAACAGGTCTTCTTTCCCCAAACAGAACCAGATGAAACATACTTTTTACAATCACATCTTCTTCTCATGGTGCCCTTCCATGCAAACTACCCTTCCCTGCTATGTCCACTTGCCAATGTTCTCCTCATGTCTGTTATCTTAAAGCTTGTTTGATCACATCTACTGAATACAGAGTACTCACTCCATTCAAACTACAAAACCGGCTCTAGCATTGTATTCTATGTGAAGACAACCACATTCAATTATTTGTTCCCTTTGGTTGTGAAATTAAGGTACATTTCTGTTTTGTGGCTCTGTGAGAATATAACTACTGAAGCAATGGGAAGCTGGTTCAAAAAAAAAGGAAATGAAACAGAGAATAAAGGTGGATAACAGGGAAGAGGTTTCTTCTGTGTTTGTATCAGACATCCAAGGTTCAGAGGGTAACATATATTACATGAGATCTGTTCTTCTGTGGGAAATCCAATTACTCAGACTTTTAGAGAAGTGAGTATATGATGACTGCAGGCAATTTAAGGAATTAAGGTAGAGAGAAGGAATGGAGGATGGGAATAGCAAACTCAATATGTAAGGGAGAACATGGGATCTAATGGTAGAAATTTAAAATATTTGCAGTTGACTTGTCACTTAAGTGAACCAAATTCCTTTAGTTTCAAAAATAAAGAGACTTGGGCTTCCCCGGTGGTCCAGTGGGTAAGGACACTGTCTTGCAGTGCAAAGGGCGCTGGTTTGATCCCTGGCCTGGGAGGATCCCAAATGCCACGGAGCAGCTGGATCAATGTGTCCAACTACCGAGCCAGAGCTCTGGAGCGCATGCTCCCAGAGCCAGTGCGCTGCAATGAGAGAGGCCACTGCAATGGGAGGCCCACACAGGCCAAAGAACAAAGATAAATAAATAAAAGACTGATAGAAGTGGCCAATAAATAAATTAATAAATAAATAAATTAAAGAGGCTTAAGAGAATGAGAACACAAGTCAGAAAAGGGGAAAAAATATCTACAGAAAATATATTTAATAAAAGACAATTATCCTCAAAATTAAAAAAAGAAAAAACAACTTCAAACTCAAAAATAAGGAAATGAACAGCTTGACCTGAACAAAAACCTCACTAAAGCAGATATATAGATGGCAAATAAACACATAAAAAGATGTACAACATCATATGCCACCAGGAAATTACAAATTAAAACAATGGGATCCGCTACACATCTATCAGAAGGACAAAATACAAACCACTGACAATACCAAATGCTGATTAGGATGGGGAGCAATAGGAACTCTCATTAACTGCTGACAGGAAAACAAAATGGTACAGCTACTTTGAAAGATAGTGTCTTAGTCAATGTGGGCTGCTATAACAAAGTACCATTGACTGGGTGGTTTATAAACAACAGAAATTTATTTCTAACAGTTCTAGAGGCTGGGAGTGCCAAAACAGGGTACCAGCATGGTTAGGTTCTGGTGAGAACCCTCTTGTGGACTGCAAACTGCCAACTTAGTGTATCTTCACATGGCAAAGACCAGAGAGGAAAGCTTTTCATACATGGTTCTTATGAGAGCACTAATCCCACTCACAAGGT
The DNA here is from genome assembly GCA_022376925.1 of Tragulus kanchil. Lineage (NCBI taxonomy): Eukaryota > Metazoa > Chordata > Mammalia > Artiodactyla > Tragulidae > Tragulus > Tragulus kanchil. Next base: position 57,106,687 of record JAIOJX010000029.1, on the reverse strand, counting down.
TCAGAGGGTAACATATATCATGATCTTTTTGGGAAATCCAATTACTCAGACTTTTAGAGAAGTGAGTATATGATGACTGCAGGCAATTTAAGGAATTAAGGTAGAGAGAAGGAATGGAGGATGGGAATAGCAAACTCAATATGTAAGGGAGAACATGGGATCTAATGGTAGAAATTTAAAATATTTGCAGTTGACTTGTCACTTAAGTGAACCAAATTCCTTTAGTTTCAAAAATAAAGAGACTTGGGCTTCCCCGGTGGTCCAGTGGGTAAGGACACTGTCTTGCAGTGCAAAGGGCGCTGGTTTGATCCCTGGCCTGGGAGGATCCCAAATGCCACGGAGCAGCTGGATCAATGTGTCCAACTACCGAGCCAGAGCTCTGGAGCGCATGCTCCCAGAGCCAGTGCGCTGCAATGAGAGAGGCCACTGCAATGGGAGGCCCACACAGGCCAAAGAACAAAGATAAATAAATAAAAGACTGATAGAAGTGGCCAATAAATAAATTAATAAATAAATAAATTAAAGAGGCTTAAGAGAATGAGAACACAAGTCAGAAAAGGGGCAAAAATATCTACAGAAAATATATTTAATAAAAGACAATTATCCTCAAAATTAAAAAAAGAAAAAACAACTTCAAACTCAAAAATAAGGAAATGAACAGCTTGACCTGAACAAAAACCTCACTAAAGCAGATATATAGATGGCAAATAAACACATAAAAAGATGTACAACATCATATGCCACCAGGAAATTACAAATTAAAACAATGGGATCCGCTACACATCTATCAGAAGGACAAAATACAAACCACTGACAATACCAAATGCTGATTAGGATGGGGAGCAATAGGAACTCTCATTAACTGCTGACAGGAAAACAAAATGGTACAGCTACTTTGAAAGATAGTGTCTTAGTCAATGTGGGCTGCTATAACAAAGTACCATTGACTGGGTGGTTTATAAACAACAGAAATTTATTTCTAACAGTTCTAGAGGCTGGGAGTGCCAAAACAGGGTACCAGCATGGTTAGGTTCTGGTGAGAACCCTCTTGTGGACTGCAAACTGCCAACTTAGTGTATCTTCACATGGCAAAGACCAGAGAGGGAAAGCTTTTCATACATGGTTCTTATGAGAGCACTAATCCCACTCACAAGAGTCCCATCTACATGACGTCTAATCCTTATCACCTTCCTAAGGTCCTTCCCTGCCAATGAGATCACACTGGGGAGGGGAGTACAGATAGCATTTCATTGTATGCATTTCACCCATTACTGAGTTTGACAGTTTCTTATAAAACTAAACATACTTTTATCACACAACCCAGTAATAATGCTAATGTGATTCAGCACATGCTATCTCAAAATATAGCACCTTGGCATATTGAGTATTTCCAGCCGAGGGAATTTGAGAAATGGCAAGTGTGCAGGAAGGACTTTCTGATCTTCCCCTGAGGCAGGTCATAAAATGCTCCTGTGAGAAGAGCCCTCCCTTACCTGGGAGGAAAGGAGCATCCTTATTGCTAAAGATGAAAGTCCACAGAGAAGAATCTGAAGGAACAGACTGTGTAACTTCCTCCGGTTTACCACAGTTGCCCTATTATATCTTTCTACGACTTTCCATCCTTCCTCAAAACTAGCATACAAACACTCATGTTTACCCATTTCTTTGGGGTCTTCATTTCCTTATGAAGGAATAAAATTCCACATAAACTTTTATCTTAAATAAATGTGCAAGCTTTTCTCCTGTTAATCTGTCTTATGACACTTCATTTTAGGCCCAATCAGGAACCCTAAGAGAGTTGAGAAAAACTTTCCTGCCCTATAGCATTCCTTTCCCCAAAGGAACTGAAAATTTATGCCCACAGAGGAACCTGCACACAGATGTTTATATAGCAAATTTATTCAAAAGCCCCAAAGTCTAGTAGCAACGAAAGACATCCTTCAGTAGGTGAATGGATAAACTGTGGTATGTTCAGACAATAGAATATTACTCAGTGTAAAAAAAGAACTAAGCTGTCAAACCATGGAAAGACATGGAGGAAGCTTAACTGCTTATTATTAAAGTAAAAGAGAGCTTCCTGGGTTGCTCAGTGGGTAAAAAATCTGCCTGCAATGCAGGAGACAGAGGAGACACTGGTTCGATCCCTGGATCAGGAAGATCCCTGGAAGAGGGCATGGCAACCTACTTGAGTATTCTTGCCTGCAGAATCCATGGACAGGGGAGCCTAAGAGGCTGCAGTCCAGGGGGCTGAAAAGAATCAGATATGACTGAAGCAACTGAGCACACACAAAGTGAAAGAAGTCAAACTGAGAAGGCTACCCACTATATGACCATAACCATACAACATTGTGTAAAAGGCAAAATTATGGAGATCGTAACAAGATCACTGGTTTCCAGGGCTTAGGAGAGAGGGATAGATGAATAGGCAAAGCACAGAGGATTTTTAAGGCAGTGAACCTATTCTATATAATATAACAGTGGATACACATCAAATACATTTATCACGAATATACCAAATCAAAAAGGAAAAGCAGTGTAATCTACAGACTTGGGTGCTATGATGTGTCAATGGAGGTTAGTTAATTGCAACAAATGTACCTCTCTTGTGTGAGGCTGGGGATCTTCCCAACCTGGTAGATTGAATCCAGGTGTCCCGCATTTCAGGCAGATTGTCTACTGTCTAGGCCACCAGGGAAGACCTAATTTAAGAAAAATTAACTTTACCTCTATAATTTGTATTTAAATTTATGATATGGTCTTAAACACTAGAATACATTCTTATATATTTTATATGTTGAGATTTATCCTGACTCTATTACATGGTTATTTTCCAACAAGTTACGTGACTATTGAATATTTGTAAATAGTCTCCTACTTTTCTTACACTTGTGAAAAGACATTTCACACATTTTTATTGCATTGTAAAATATTCCTTTATATCTCATGTAATACTTGAATATATGCTCATAGAAAGGTCAGTAAGAACAAAACAGTAAAAGGTGGTTACCCCTGTTGAGGGGAGAGGAAGATTTCAATATTTTTTGTTTTATAGTTTTCATACTGCTTGAATTTTTAAAAATGCATTGCTTTTTAAATTTGTAAAACATGAAATATTAAAAAAAGTCTTTTAGTCATTGAGTTTTCTTTAGTACAGAATTTCTTTCATGTGCTGTGTACTTTGGTTTTACTTTAGTCCCTTTGATTATGATATGATTAATGTTCTAGCTATAATGTATCATTTCAAGTTTTATTTTACAGAGGGCATGGCAACCTACTTGAGTATTCTTGCCTGCAGAATCCATGGACAGGGGAGCCTAAGAGGCTGCAGTCCAGGGGGCTGAAAAGAATCAGATATGACTGAAGCAACTGAGCACACACAAAGTGAAAGAAGTCAAACTGAGAAGGCTACCCACTATATGACCATAACCATACAACATTGTGTAAAAGGCAAAATTATGGAGATCGTAACAAGATCACTGGTTTCCAGGGCTTAGGAGAGAGGGATAGATGAATAGGCAAAGCACAGAGGATTTTTAAGGCAGTGAACCTATTCTATATAATATAACAGTGGATACACATCAAATACATTTATCACGAATATACCAAATCAAAAAGGAAAAGCAGTGTAATCTACAGACTTGGGTGCTATGATGTGTCAATGGAGGTTAGTTAATTGCAACAAATGTACCTCTCTTGTGTGAGGCTGGGGATCTTCCCAACCTGGTAGATTGAATCCAGGTGTCCCGCATTTCAGGCAGATTGTCTACTGTCTAGGCCACCAGGGAAGACCTAATTTAAGAAAAATTAACTTTACCTCTATAATTTGTATTTAAATTTATGATATGGTCTTAAACACTAGAATACATTCTTATATATTTTATATGTTGAGATTTATCCTGACTCTATTACATGGTTATTTTCCAACAAGTTACGTGACTATTGAATATTTGTAAATAGTCTCCTACTTTTCTTACACTTGTGAAAAGACATTTCACACATTTTTATTGCATTGTAAAATATTCCTTTATATCTCATGTAATACTTGAATATATGCTCATAGAAAGGTCAGTAAGAACAAAACAGTAAAAGGTGGTTACCCCTGTTGAGGGGAGAGGAAGATTTCAATATTTTTTGTTTTATAGTTTTCATACTGCTTGAATTTTTAAAAATGCATTGCTTTTTAAATTTGTAAAACATGAAATATTAAAAAAAGTCTTTTAGTCATTGAGTTTTCTTTAGTACAGAATTTCTTTCATGTGCTGTGTACTTTGGTTTTACTTTAGTCCCTTTGATTATGATATGATTAATGTTCTAGCTATAATGTATCATTTCAATTTGATATTTTCCTTCACCTTTCACCCCCATCTCAAATGAAGCATCTCAGTAAAACATACTAAAACATATTTTGGATAATTCAGGTTGAAAATTTTAGAGTCATCCTTAACTCCTTTCATTTCACAACCAAAGTCATGTCAGCCCAATCTTCAAAATCTCTATTTCTCTCTCAAAATACTTCTTTTCTTACCACCACTACTACTACCACTCTAATCCAAGTCGCCATTATTTTTGCCTTGATTGTTGAAATAGTTTCTCAATTGGTCTCATTGCTTATTTTTTTGTCCAATTATAACCTATTCTCAATATAACACAAAGTGTGATCCTTTTAAACAGAAATCGTGTCCTGTCAGTTCTTTGTTCTGACCCCACTAATCACTTCCCATCTCAACTAAAATAAAACACAAAGTCCTTACACTGTTCTACATACAATACAGAGCCCTTCAATTTAGTTCATTAGAAAGACCTTCAGTGACTGGTCTATTAAAATGGTATCTTACCATGATCTTGCCCTATCTATAACTTCATATTTTTCTTTACAGCCCTAACCCCACCTGACATATCATTATTCCTACTAAAAGTAAGTACTAAGAAGGCAGGGATTTTATCCGTATAGCTCGTTACATTAAAAACCAGCCTTGGGCTTCCCTGGTGGTCCAGTGGGTAAGGACACCGCCTTGCAGTGTAAGGGGCGCCTGTTTGATCCCTGGCCTGGGAAGATCCCACGTGCCGCGGAGCGGCTGGACTGGTGTGTCCAATTACCGAGCCAGAGCTCTGGAGTTCATGTGCCCAGAGCTGGTGCTCTGCAACAACAGAGGCCACCGCGATGGGAGGCCCACACGGGCCAAAGAACAAAGATAGATGAAACTAGACAAATGAAAGATCAGTGGAAGTGGCCCACCCACCCCCCTCCCCACCCCTGCCAAAACAAATAAATAAATAAATATTTAAAAAAAAAAAAAAAAACAGCCTTTGTCATTCAGTCTCTAAGCTGTATCTGACCCTTGAGTCAGGCTTCCCTGTGCTTCACTGTCTCCTGGAGTTTGCTTAAACTCATATGCCTATGGAATCAGTGACATCATCCAACCATCTCATCCTCTGTTGTCCCCTTCTCCTTCTGCCTTCAATCTTTCTCAGCATCAGTATCTTTTCAAATGAGTCATCTCTTCACATCAGGGAGCCAAAGTATTGGGAGCTTCAGTTTCAGCATCAGTCCTTCCAATGAATATTCAGGTTTGATTTCCTTTAGGATTGACTGGTTTGATCTCTTTGCTGTCCAAGGGACTCTCAAGAGTCTTCTCCAGCATCACAGTTCAAGAGCATCAGTTCTTCAGTGCTCAGCCTTTTTTATGATCTAGCTCTCACATCTAGATGTACATGACTACTGGAAAAACCACAGCTTTGATTATACGGACCTCTGTGGGTGAAGTGATGTCTCTGCTTTTAAACATGCTGTCTAGGCTTAGCATAGCTTTTCTTCCAAGGAGTAAGCATCTTTGAACTTCATGGTTGTAGTCACTGTCCACAGTGATTTTGCAGCCCAGGAAAATAAAATCTGTCATTGTTTTTACTTTCCCCCTATCTATTTGCCATGAAGTTAACATTAAAGCCAGCTTTATTGAGATATAACTCACATGTTATTCAATTCACCCATGTAATGTGTACAATTCAATGACTTTTAGTATAGTCATAGAGTTGTGTACCCATCATTACAAATTCAGAACCTTGCCACTGCCTGCAAAAGAAATCTCATTTATGCTAGCTATCACTCCCATTCTTCCTGTTTCCTCCAGCCCAAGCAACCACTCTACTTTCTGTCTCTACAGATCTACCTATTTTGAGTACTTCTTGTAAATGTAATCATACATGATTCTTGGTGACTAGCTTCTTTGACTTAACATGTTTTCAAATTTCATCTACACTATTTATCAGTACTTCATTCTTTTGTGTGTCTGGCGAACAGTATTCTCTGTTGACTATGGTCACCTGATGCAAAGAGATTACTCATTGGAAAAGACCCAGATGGTGGGAAAAATAGAAGGCAAAATGAGAAGGGGACAACAAGAAAACAAGATGGTTGGATGGCACCACTGAGTCAATGGACATGAGTCTGAGGCAAGCTCCAGGAGATGGTGAAGGCTAGGGAAGCCTGGAGTGCTGCAGTCCATTGGGTTGCAAAGAGTTGGACACAACTGAGTGAATGGACTGAAGGATAAACCATACTTTGTTTATTCATCAGTTAATGAACACTGGGGCTGTTTCCTTTTTTGTTGTTGTTATTTTGAATAGTACTACTATGAACATTCATGTAGCATTTTATGTGTGACATTGTTTCTAATTCTCCTAGGAGTAGAATTGTTGGATCATATGGCAACTCTAACTTAATCATTTGGGAAACTGTCAGACTACTTTCCATAGCAGAGGCTGCATTCTACATTTCCAACAGAACTGTATGAGAGTTCTAATTTCTTCTCATCCTTGCCTACATATTTTAAAAAGTTCTCGTCATCCTAATAAGTGTGCAATAGTATATCACTGTGGCTTGGATTTGCATTTCCCTAATTGGTAATCCTATTGAGTATTTCTTTTCATGAGCTAATCCATTACTTAAGTGTCTTTTCAGAGAAATGTCTATTCAGATTCCACGATTCTTTTAACAATTTTTGAGCTTTTTATATTTATGTCTTCTTATCAGAAATATGATTTTGAAGTTAACATTAAAGCCAGCTTTATTGAGATATAACTCACATGTTATTCAATTCACCCATGTAATGTGTACAATTCAATGACTTTTAGTATAGTCATAGAGTTGTGTACCCATCATTACAAATTCAGAACCTTGCCACTGCCTGCAAAAGAAATCTCATTTATGCTAGCTATCACTCCCATTCTTCCTGTTTCCTCCAGCCCAAGCAACCACTCTACTTTCTGTCTCTACAGATCTACCTATTTTGAGTACTTCTTGTAAATGTAATCATACATGATTCTTGGTGACTAGCTTCTTTGACTTAACATGTTTTCAAATTTCATCTACACTATTTATCAGTACTTCATTCTTTTGTGTGTCTGGCGAACAGTATTCTCTGTTGACTATGGTCACCTGATGCAAAGAGATTACTCATTGGAAAAGACCCAGATGGTGGGAAAAATAGAAGGCAAAATGAGAAGGGGACAACAAGAAAACAAGATGGTTGGATGGCACCACTGAGTCAATGGACATGAGTCTGAGGCAAGCTCCAGGAGATGGTGAAGGATAGGGAAGCCTGGAGTGCTGCAGTCCATTGGGTTGCAAAGAGTTGGACACAACTGAGTGAATGGACTGAAGGATAAACCATACTTTGTTTATTCATCAGTTAATGAACACTGGGGCTGTTTCCTTTTTTGTTGTTGTTATTTTGAATAGTACTACTATGAACATTCATGTAGCATTTTATGTGTGACATTGTTTCTAATTCTCCTAGGAGTAGAATTGTTGGATCATATGGCAACTCTAACTTAATCATTTGGGAAACTGTCAGACTACTTTCCATAGCAGAGGCTGCATTCTACATTTCCAACAGAACTGTATGAGAGTTCTAATTTCTTCTCATCCTTGCCTACATATTTTAAAAAGTTCTCGTCATCCTAATAAGTGTGCAATAGTATATCACTGTGGCTTGGATTTGCATTTCCCTAATTGGTAATCCTATTGAGTATTTCTTTTCATGAGCTAATCCATTACTTAAGTGTCTTTTTCAGAGAAATGTCTATTCAGATTCCACGATTCTTTTAACTGGGTTATTTGTCTTTTTATTAGTGAGTTGTATGAGTTTCTTATATTTATATTCTAGATATGTCTTCTTATCAGAAATATGATTTGCAGAAATTGTCTTCCATTTCGTGAGATGTCTTTACACTCTCTTGATGTCATTTGAAACACATTTTGATGATATTCAGATTATCTCTCTTTTCCTTTTGATGCCTAAGCTTTAGTTGTCATATTGAAGAAAATCATTGACTAATTCAAGGTCATCAGGTTTATATCTATGTTTTCAACTTAGAGTTTCACAGAGTAGCCTTTATATTAGGCTTTTAATCTATTTTGAGTTAGTTTTTGTATGTGGTGTAAAGTATGAGGTAGGGGTCCAACTCTATTCTTTTGTGTGTGGGTATCAGGTTGTCTTGGCACCTTTTTTGAAAAGACAGTCCTTTCTTCAGTGAATTGTCTTGGTGCCTCATGAAAATCAATTGACTGTGATTATGAGGGTTTATTTCTATATCTGAAATCTATTCCATTGCTCTATATGCCTATCCTTATGCCAGTTCCACTGTCTTGTTAATGGTAGGTTGCAGTTAAGTTCTGACATCAAGAAGTGTGAGTATTCCAATTTTGTTCCTTCTCAAGTCTGTTTTTAAAGATTGTTTGGAGAACACTACAGATGTTAATAAAATAACATCTTGGCTTGGCTAAGATCCTAAAATTGTTGCAAACCTTTACTTTTGGTTTATGACACAAACTCAAGGAAGAATAATGACTAAAATAGAGTATTAGTTATATTACCAGTAATATCAGTAATACCTCTCATGTGGAATTTCAGTTCGAAATGAATCAACACACATATGTACCAGAAAACACAGGATTTCAGATTTATATCTCTTCTAATAAGATGTATAATATAAGAAGACTGCAGAAATAGGTGATATGAATGTCTTGGCTATGATATATATTGGTTAATCCATTTCAAATTCTTTGGAACTCCTTATTTAATATCCCTTAAGAAAAAGAAAAATTTCCTTACTTGAAGGAATTTCCTTACTTTTAAGAAAGACACAGGAAAATCCCCTGGAGGAGGGCATGGCAACCCATTCTAGCATTTTTCCTGGGGAATCCCATGGACAAGGAACCTAGAGGGCTATAGGCCATAGGGTCACAGAGTCGGACACAACTGAAGTGATTTAGCAGCAAGAAAGAGGAAAAAGGTGGTATGCTTATGCTCAGTCGCTTCAGTTTTGTCAAAGTCTTTGCCAGCCCATGAACTGTAGCTTGCCAGGCTCCTCAGTTGATGGGATTTTCCTGGCAAGATCCCTCTTCCAGGGGATCTTCCCCTCCCAGGGATTGAACTCAGGTCTTCTTCATTGCAGGTGGACTCTTTAACACTGAGCCAGCAGTTGTATAGTATACTAGTTAAGAGGATCAAATCTAGGCTAATATTTCCTGGGTTCAAGTCCTAACTCTGTTGCCTAAGTTTTGTGGCCCAGTTCATCCACTTTAAGGGTAAGTGATAATATCCATTTCATAGAGCTGTTTGTTTACTATATTTATAAAACGCCTAGAATAGTGCTAAATGCTATATAGTTGCATTAAATAAAATAAAATAAATTCAATAAAATCTATAAAGTAAATATAAGTCATGCCTTTACTCTTTGTATCATCTCTCTTCAATCCCAGACTGTTATCAATCAATAATCATGGTTTGACCACACCAAAGCATGTTCAAACCTACCATTCAATTGCACTCATTTCACATGCTAGCAGGGTAATGCTCAAAATTCTTCAAGCTAGATTGCAAAAGCACATGAACCAAGAACTTCCAGATGTACAAGCTGGATTTAGAAAAGGCAGAGGACCAGAGATCAAATCTACAACATCTGTTGGATCATGGAAAAAAAGAAAATTCCAGAAAAACATCCATTTATGTTTCATTGACTAGCCTATGTGGAACACAACAAACTGTGGAAAAGTCTTAAAGAGATGGGAATTCCAGATCACCTTACCTGCCTCCTGTGAAACCTGTGTGCAGGCTAAGAAACAACAGATAAAACCAGACATGGGACAATGGATTGGTTTAAAATTGGAAAAGGAGTACATCAAGACTGCATATTGTCACTCTGCTTATTTAAGAAAGACACAGGAAAATCCCCTGGAGGAGGGCATGGCAACCCATTCTAGCATTTTTCCTGGGGAATCCCATGGACAAGGAACCTAGAGGGCTATAGGCCATAGGGTCACAGAGTCGGACACAACTGAAGTGATTTAGCAGCAAGAAAGAGGAAAAAGGTGGTATGCTTATGCTCAGTCGCTTCAGTTTTGTCAAAGTCTTTGCCAGCCCATGAACTGTAGCTTGCCAGGCTCCTCAGTTGATGGGATTTTCCTGGCAAGATCCCTCTTCCAGGGGATCTTCCCCTCCCAGGGATTGAACTCAGGTCTTCTTCATTGCAGGTGGACTCTTTAACACTGAGCCAGCAGTTGTATAGTATACTAGTTAAGAGGATCAAATCTAGGCTAATATTTCCTGGGTTCAAGTCCTAACTCTGTTGCCTAAGTTTTGTGGCCCAGTTCATCCACTTTAAGGGTAAGTGATAATATCCATTTCATAGAGCTGTTTGTTTACTATATTTATAAAACGCCTAGAATAGTGCTAAATGCTATATAGTTGCATTAAATAAAATAAAATAAATTCAATAAAATCTATAAAGTAAATATAAGTCATGCCTTTACTCTTTGTATCATCTCTCTTCAATCCCAGACTGTTATCAATCAATAATCATGGTTTGACCACACCAAAGCATGTTCAAACCTACCATTCAATTGCACTCATTTCACATGCTAGCAGGGTAATGCTCAAAATTCTTCAAGCTAGATTGCAAAAGCACATGAACCAAGAACTTCCAGATGTACAAGCTGGATTTAGAAAAGGCAGAGGACCAGAGATCAAATCTACAACATCTGTTGGATCATGGAAAAAAAAAGAAAATTCCAGAAAAACATCCATTTATGTTTCATTGACTAGCCTATGTGGAACACAACAAACTGTGGAAAAGTCTTAAAGAGATGGGAATTCCAGATCACCTTACCTGCCTCCTGTGAAACCTGTGTGCAGGCTAAGAAACAACAGATAAAACCAGACATGGGACAATGGATTGGTTTAAAATTGGAAAAGGAGTACATCAAGACTGCATATTGTCACTCTGCTTATTTAACTTCCATGCCGAGTACATCATGGGAAATCTGAGCTGAATGAATCACAAGCTAGAATCAAGATTGCTGGGAGAAATATCAACAGCCTCAGAAATGCAGATGATACAACTCTAATGGCAGAAAGACAAGAGGAACTAAAGGGCTTCTTCATGAAGGTGAAAGAGGGCAGTGAAAACGCTGGCTTAAAATTCAACATTCAGGGCTTCCCTAGTGGTCCAGTGGGTAAAGAGCTTGCCTACATTGCAGTGCAAGGGGAGATGTTTGATCCCTGGTTGGGGAAGATCCCACATGCCATGGAGCGGCTGGACCGGCGTGCCCAGTTATGAGCCAGGGCTCTGGAGTGCATGTGCCCAGAGCCAGTGCTCTGCAGTGAGAGAGGTCACTGTGATGGGAGGCCCACACAGGCCAAAGAATAAAGATGGATGAAAATAAATAAATAAAAAATGAATGAGGTCAAAATTATAAAAAATAAATTAAAAAGAATTCAACATTCATAAAACTAAGACATGGCATCTATTCCCATCACTTCATGGTATATAGATGGGGAAAAAATGGAAAGAGTGACAGACTTCATTTTCCTGGGCTCCAAAGTCACTGTTGACAGTGACTGCAGTCAAGAAGCTAAAGGACGGGCTTCCCCTAGTGGTCCAGTGGGTAAGGACACCGCCTTGCAGTGCAAGGGGCGCCGGTTCGAGCCCTGGTCTGGGAAGATCCCACGTGCCGCGGAGCGGCTGGACCGGCGTGCCCAGTTATGAGCCAGGGCTCTGGAGTGCATGTGCCCAGAGCCAGTGCTCTGCAGTGAGAGAGGTCACTGTGATGGGAGGCCCACACAGGCCAAAGAATAAAGATGGATGAAAATAAATAAATAAAAAATGAATGAGGTCAAAATTATAAAAAATAAATTAAAAAGAATTCAACATTCATAAAACTAAGACATGGCATCTATTCCCATCACTTCATGGTATATAGATGGGGAAAAAATGGAAAGAGTGACAGACTTCATTTTCCTGGGCTCCAAAGTCACTGTTGACAGTGACTGCAGTCAAGAAGCTAAAGGACGGGCTTCCCCTAGTGGTCCAGTGGGTAAGGACACCGCCTTGCAGTGCAAGGGGCGCCGGTTCGAGCCCTGGTCTGGGAAGATCCCACGTGCCGCGGAGCGGCTGGACTGATGTGTCCAATCACCGAGCCGGAGCTCTGGAGCGCATGCGCCCAGAGCCGGTGCTCTGCGACCACAGAGGCCACCGCGATGGGAGGCCCACAGGAGCCAAAGAACAAAGACATATGAAAATAGAGAAATGAAAGACCCGCTCCCCTCCCTCCCCAACCCCTGCCCCCAAAATAAATAAATAAATAAATCTTTAAAAAAAAAAAAAAAAAAGAAGCTAAAGGACGCTTGCTTCTTGGAACAAAAGCTATGCCAAGCCTAGACAGCATACTGAAAAGCACAGACATTACTTAGCCAATAAAGGTACATGTAGTCAAAATTATGGTTTTTCCAGTAGTCATGTATGGATGTGAGAGCTGGACCAATAAGAAGGCAGAGCACCAAAGAACTGATTCCTCTGAACTGTGATGTTGGAGAAGGCTCTTGAGAGTCCCTTGGGCTGCAAGGAGATCAAACTAGTCAATCTTAAAGGAAATCACCCCTGTATATTCATTGGAAGGACTGATGTTGAAGTGGAAGCTCCAATACTCTGGCCACCTGATGCAAAGAGTCAACTCATGGGAAAAGACCCTGATGCTGGGAGAGATTGAGGACTGGAGGAGAAGGGCATGACAGAGGATGAGATAGTTGGATGGCATCATTGAGTCAAAGGACATGAGTTGTGCAAGTTCTGGGAGATGGTGAGGACAGGAAAGCCTGCTGTGCTATATATAGTGCATGGGGTCACCAAGAGTAGGAAACAACTTAGCAACTGATCAATAACATCCCAGAGAAGTCCTAATTAGGTTGTTACTGAAAAATTTCCGGATGGACATATACTTCTTCTGCAGAATACTATGTACAAAAAAAATGTATGAACAGCCCAGACTTAAGTGTGTTTCATTTTGATGCCATCTACTTTTAAAATACAAGCTCTTTGCTTTTGTGGTGAATCAGTTCATTTAATGAGCTATAGCTGAAAGCAAGTACTCAGGGACATCAAGTGCTGAAAGTTTGGAGGATTTGATTTTTTTTAGTCCAGTAACCAAAAGCATTTGATCTTTTACTGACTGAATATGGTTGCTGTAAAAAGAAATGAAATGTCCTAAGTATTCAGGGTTGAATAACTACAAATGCTTTCCATTTCCACTGTTCAAACACCCTTAACTTTATGCAGTGTATAATAATATATTAGCATGTTCAGGCTTTATAAAGAAAATAGACTTCTTTTTCTGACAGTGTTAAAATGGTCTCTTTAAAATGTAGATTTCAAAGGAATGAAATTCTCTCCAGGTTGTAGTTCTTTGTGTTAACAATTATTTTTCCAGATTAGTCTTCTGTTTTACCTAGGTACAACAAGTCGAGGAAAAGTAACACTGAGGGATGTTTCTTATTTGAAAGCATAGAGAATGTGGTTTTCTTCCGAATTGTGATTTCCTTTGAAAAATGTGCTGTAACTAGATCCTGGGGGCGATGCAAAGTGCATTCAGGAACAACACACAGCTCGATAGGCAAATCCTCCCAGGAGGCCCTGGAGACAGTCCCACTGGGCTAGAATAACAGTTCCATTATTCAGGCCAGGCAAGTCTATCACCCTACTTATTAGCATAGTTTGGAGGTTAAACAATGGTATCTCCTCCTACTTAAATTCATTATCAAATTACTTCACAATGTTTATTTAGACTACTATCACTGAATCAGTGGCACCAGTTATAAAAACACAACTTTCTGAGACTTCATTAAAGGGCACGCTCCAAGAGGAAAGGTCTCTGGTAGGAACACAGGAAATGTGTTCCTTTAAAAACTTTTCATTGAGTAAAAGGACATGAGTTGTGCAAGTTCTGGGAGATGGTGAGGACAGGAAAGCCTGCTGTGCTATATATAGTGCATGGGGTCACCAAGAGTAGGAAACAACTTAGCAACTGATCAATAACATCCCAGAGAAGTCCTAATTAGGTTGTTACTGAAAAATTTCCGGATGGACATATACTTCTTCTGCAGAATACTATGTACAAAAAAAATGTATGAACAGCCCAGACTTAAGTGTGTTTCATTTTGATGCCATCTACTTTTAAAATACAAGCTCTTTGCTTTTGTGGTGAATCAGTTCATTTAATGAGCTATAGCTGAAAGCAAGTACTCAGGGACATCAAGTGCTGAAAGTTTGGAGGATTTGATTTTTTAGTCCAGTAACCAAAAGCATTTGATCTTTTACTGACTGAATATGGTTGCTGTAAAAAGAAATGAAATGTCCTAAGTATTCAGGGTTGAATAACTACAAATGCTTTCCATTTCCACTGTTCAAACACCCTTAACTTTATGCAGTGTATAATAATATATTAGCATGTTCAGGCTTTATAAAGAAAATAGACTTCTTTTTCTGACAGTGTTAAAATGGTCTCTTTAAAATGTAGATTTCAAAGGAATGAAATTCTCTCCAGGTTGTAGTTCTTTGTGTTAACAATTATTTTTCCAGATTAGTCTTCTGTTTTACCTAGGTACAACAAGTCGAGGAAAAGTAACACTGAGGGATGTTTCTTATTTGAAAGCATAGAGAATGTGGTTTTCTTCCGAATTGTGATTTCCTTTGAAAAATGTGCTGTAACTAGATCCTGGGGGCGATGCAAAGTGCATTCAGGAACAACACACAGCTCGATAGGCAAATCCTCCCAGGAGGCCCTGGAGACAGTCCCACTGGGCTAGAATAACAGTTCCATTATTCAGGCCAGGCAAGTCTATCACCCTACTTATTAGCATAGTTTGGAGGTTAAACAATGGTATCTCCTCCTACTTAAATTCATTATCAAATTACTTCACAATGTTTATTTAGACTACTATCACTGAATCAGTGGCACCAGTTATAAAAACACAACTTTCTGAGACTTCATTAAAGGGCACGCTCCAAGAGGAAAGGTCTCTGGGTAGGAACACAGGAAATGTGTTCCTTTACACTCAAGGAAAACAATTCCAATATTAAGTTTCAACTATCTCACAATTACTATATGGGACATATAAAAGTTAATTTAATAAAAACTAGCAGCATTTAGAATAAATATTAATATAATTAACGCCATCACAGTTGAAAATCATCGACACTTGAAAATAAGAAGTGTTAATAGTACACTTTACAGCCACTGCCAGCAAGTAAAATGTGTATTTTGAACATGGCAGTTTAGAAATACATAAGCAAACCAACGTGTGTCAGTTTTTAGTGGGCAAGACTGAGTTGGTCTTTTTTATATTGGGAAGTAAGTCATTTAATTTTTTAACATGTTCTTTGTGAGTGATTCACAGGAAGAGGGATGATCAGTGGGATCAGTTTGGAGGTTTGGCACAGAGAATTCACTTTTCATTTTCAGTCACTGAAAAAACTGATCATCAACTCAGTTAATCTTTTACTAGGAAAATGCCCACTGATTAGGTGACTTGGTTTCCTAGCTAGGTTAGATCTGCCAGGTCAATTTACATGTTAAGTCTGGGAAGTGGAAAATCCTGCATGTTGGTCTTTCAGAAGGTCTTTGGTGTCTGACTCTCCTTCCTTTGCCCGCAGACATGGTTTCCTCAGAGGAAGCAGTGGTTGGGGTGGGTATGTGAGCCAGTGCCCTGCTTCCCAGTGTACACAGACAGTCAGCTGTTTCAGCACCCTTTAGCAATGAAGGGGGCACCCAGGCATGCCTAGGTACTGAGTAAATGCTGTCTGAAAGACAAGCAGCTATGTAATCATCTAGCTAGTCATGAGAGGAAATGGCTTATTTTACATTATTTTTTCAAAAGCAAATTTGAAGTTCTAGTTGTAATGTGATACCTTGTCTATCCTCAAAGAGGAATGGGGAAAAGAAAATTCATATGGAAGTCAGCTCTCCTCCCCTCCCTTTACTAATAGTATGCTAAAATTTGGGAAGAGCCAAAAATGCCTCTTCGTGGGTGTTTTCACTTTACAGTTGGCTGTCAGTGCTGAACTGAATAAGTACCATGAAGTTAAGGAATCTAAGAATCATGTTAACTGCAGAATAAACCCACCAACCATTGGATTGTTTACAGTGAAAAAGACCCTCAATTTTTCATAAACCTTTGATTTTTATAGCCTTCTAACTATCCACCTTTTCCAATTAAAGGCATTTTCAAAATCGGAAGCACTATAGTCAACATGTCAATTTAAGGAGAGAATACTTTTTTTCACATTTCTCAAGTCTTCCAGAAAGAAGGCTCTGGTGCATCCGAAAGTATCTTGGGACCTAGTTATGTAAAGTACACAAGGCATCTTAGATCTACCTTCAGCATCTCTGCCATTTGTTTAGAAGCTGCACACAGTATCCGTCCTGTCCTGGGCAGCCCTTGCATCACACTCAGAATACATCAGTGTGGTTCTGTTTCACAAGCAGGCGTAGTGGAGGGACAGATTTGATCCAGTTATACTTCTTAGTCTCCAGTTTACAGTTGAGCACTATGTCTTTTTAGGGCTGGATAGGCAATCAGACTGGATGAATCTGGGAACATTGTTTCACAATGTGCATAATCCTGGCTCTATATGGAGGAAAATCAATGAGGGGAAGCATTGATCTCCTTGCAGAGTGCAAATGCAGTTAGCTCAGAAACACTCTGCCCGGGGAATTTGTTATTCAAGTCATTCCATTGCACATGTTTTCAAACCAAGCTCTTATCATACAGCAGCTCTCTGTATTCAGCTTAGATCCAGTTACACATGCAAAAAAATCCCCACGTCTTCAAGAAGGAAAAGGAACTGAGTATCCACAGTTCAGCTTCTATGTTTTCTCAAGGCTAAATGAAATAGCCTTCACTTCAGTGACATTTCACTATGTCATGATGTCACTGGGTGGAGAAAACTCTGGCAGAAAGGTGAGAGTATGAATCACTTCAGGAAAATATTATCTTCAGCTATGATGAATTTGATGTGTGTCTGGGCTGCCTGGCCAATAGGTTTTCCTTCTTTTTTTTACTAAAGAAGCAAATGTGACCAAAAAATTACCTGGAGGGCCCACTATAGACATACACGTGTGTACAGATATATAAAAAGTGAAACATATGATATGGCCACATGCAGTATGTATAAGTATATATATATATATATACCTATATATATATATATATATATATATATATATATATATATAGAGAGAGAGAGAGAGAGAGAGAGAGAGAGCACTATATTATACTTGTTAGTGAAAATATTTTTACAACATAGTGCCTCCCAAGGGCAGGAAATAAATCAAACCTTTTAAAAGTGATTGTAGATGATTCATTTAGTGCTGTCATAATACAGTGTTTTCTTTAATGAAAATTTATGTCATTTTTTTCCTAGACTCAGTCAAATCCATTTATACTGAAAGATGGAAGAGATCGATGTAGTCAGTACTAAACACACCCTATTTTTGACAATAAACAAGAGTTTGATCAAGTGAGGTAAAGACAGACATCACTTAAATGTACCTTTTCTGATCTAAGTCTTTCCACATCAAAACCTTTACACAAATACAGTAGAAACCAGTGGCTTTTAGCACTGAGACAGGGCACTTTCAGATCAACCTGGTGCTGGCATCACAGTAAACTACCCACAGACTTCAGGTTCAGATAACAACTTGGTGCTTTAAAGCAATTTGCAATTGTGAACATCTGCAATAAGAAAGACAGTCAGCAGCTGTAGCTTAAGAGTAT
Source organism: Tragulus kanchil (assembly GCA_022376925.1). Lineage (NCBI taxonomy): Eukaryota > Metazoa > Chordata > Mammalia > Artiodactyla > Tragulidae > Tragulus > Tragulus kanchil. The sequence goes on along the minus strand of JAIOJX010000029.1, from coordinate 57,088,577 downwards.
TTAAAAATGCAGACGTGGCTTCCCTGGTGGTCCAGTGGGTAGAGTCTGCCTTGTAGTGCAAGGGGCACTGGTTCGATCCCTGGCACGGGAGGATCCCACATGCCGCAGAGTGACTGGACCAGCGTGTCCAATTAGGAGCCAACCTCTGGAGCACATGTGCCCAGGGAAAAAATCCCCACGTCTTCAAGAAGGAAAAGGAACTGAGTATCCACAGTTCAGCTTCTATGTTTTCTCAAGGCTAAATGAAATAGCCTTCACTTCAGTGACATTTCACTATGTCATGATGTCACTGGGTGGAGAAAACTCTGGCAGAAAGGTGAGAGTATGAATCACTTCAGGAAAATATTATCTTCAGCTATGATGAATTTGATGTGTGTCTGGGCTGCCTGGCCAATAGGTTTTCCTTCTTTTTTTTACTAAAGAAGCAAATGTGACCAAAAAATTACCTGGAGGGCCCACTATAGACATACACGTGTGTACAGATATATAAAAAGTGAAACATATGATATGGCCACATGCAGTATGTATAAGTATATATATATATATATACCTATATATATATATATATATATATATATATACATATATATATAGAGAGAGAGCGAGAGAGAGAGAGAGAGAGCGCAATATTTCATACTTGTTAGTGAAAATATTTTTACAACATAGTGCCTCCCAAGGGCAGGAAATAAATCAAACCTTTTAAAAGTGATTGTAGATGATTCATTTAGTGCTGTCATAATACAGTGTTTTCTTTAATGAAAATTTATGTCATTTTTTTCCTAGACTCAGTCAAATCCATTTATACTGAAAGATGGAAGAGATCGATGTAGTCAGTACTAAACACACCCTATTTTTGACAATAAACAAGAGTTTGATCAAGTGAGGTAAAGACAGACATCACTTAAATGTACCTTTTCTGATCTAAGTCTTTCCACATCAAAACCTTTACACAAATACAGTAGAAACCAGTGGCTTTTAGCACTGAGACAGGGCACTTTCAGATCAACCTGGTGCTGGCATCACAGTAAACTACCCACAGACTTCAGGTTCAGATAACAACTTGGTGCTTTAAAGCAATTTGCAATTGTGAACATCTGCAATAAGAAAGACAGTCAGCAGCTGTAGCTTAAGAGTATTTAAAAATGCAGACGTGGCTTCCCTGGTGGTCCAGTGGGTAGAGTCTGCCTTGTAGTGCAAGGGGCACTGGTTCGATCCCTGGCACGGGAGGATCCCACATGCCGCAGAGTGACTGGACCAGTGTGTCCAATTAGGAGCCAACCTCTGGAGCACATGTGCCCAGGGCCAGTGCTCTGCAGTGAGAGAGGCCACTGCGATGGGAGGCCCACACAGGCCGAAGAATAAAGATAGATGAAAACAAATAATGACTTAGCGGCAAAAAAAAAAAAGGAAGTAAAGAGTCAATAACTTGAAGAACATTAAAAAAAAATGCAGACATATATAAGAAATAGTACTAGAAAAGGATAACCAATATACAATCAGCAGGAAAAGAAAGCAATGAAAAGATATCTTATTTCATCATGCATATTTTTGCTTTTACTTTTTTCTATAAATGGCAGCTCCTTATGGAGCAAGTATATTGGTTTCATGTTTCTAATAGCATTTGCTCACCTTGTGTCTCTGTGTCACATATTGATAATTGTCCCAACATTTCAAATCTTGTCATTATTTTATTAGTGGTGTCCTGTGATCAGTGATCTTTGATGTTACTATAGCAAAAAGGTTACAATTCACTGAAGGCTCAGATAACAGCTAGCACTTTTTAGTAGCAAAGCATTTTTGAACCAAGATGTGTACATTGCCTTTTTACATGTCTTTACAATTGCAATGTACAATTGCTATTGCATATTAACAGACCACAGCATAGTGTAAGCACAATGTTCATATGCACTGGGAAAGCAAAAAGTTTGTGTGACTTAATTCATTGTGACACTTGCTTCATGGTTGTGATCTGGAACCAAACCTACAGTATCTCTGAGGTCTGCCTGTGTCTGTGCTTGTGTGCGTACATGTATAATTTTAGAGTCCTGGAATACGATACAAGGACTCATGGTAAAGAAAGAGAGGGGGACACAAATCAGACTGATGAGAAAAAAGTCCTTTCTGGTATAGTGAAGATAATCACAGAAATGAATGTAGTTCAGAAGGCAACAATCTTTTCAGGTTTTGATGATGAAAAAAGGTCGCCCGGGCTGGCACTAGGGGCAGTATAAGGGAGCTTTGAAGTTGGGGTGGGAGGGAAGGTGGAGAAATGAGATGAACGGTCAGGACTGGGGTCTCATCTCAGGGTTTATGGAACATCAATTTCATAAACACTGTGAGCTGTGATCCACCCTGGACACCAACTGTGTGCTGCAGAATACAGAAAACAAGCCAAGCAAGAAACCGTGATCTTGTGCTAATAATCTCTAGGATTACCAGTATGAGAAGGAGGATGATTCTTATTGCCCTTGAAATAAAAAGTGATGTTATAATTTGATTTTTGAAAAATGGGAAAACAATAAGACTTAGCGGCAAAAAAAAAAGGAAGTATATAAGAAAAAAGAGTACAAGAAAAGGATAACCAATATACAATCAGCAGGAAAAGAAAGCAATGAAAAGATATCTTATTTCATCATGCATATTTTTGCTTTTACTTTTTTCTATAAATGGCAGCTCCTTATGGAGCAAGTATATTGGTTTCATGTTTCTAATAGCATTTGCTCACCTTGTGTCTCTGTGTCACATATTGATAATTGTCCCAACATTTCAAATCTTGTCATTATTTTATTAGTGGTGTCCTGTGATCAGTGATCTTTGATGTTACTATAGCAAAAAGGTTACAATTCACTGAAGGCTCAGATAACAGCTAGCACTTTTTAGTAGCAAAGCATTTTTGAACCAAGATGTGTACATTGCCTTTTTACATGTCTTTACAATTGCAATGTACAATTGCTATTGCATATTAACAGACCACAGCATAGTGTAAGCACAATGTTCATATGCACTGGGAAAGCAAAAAGTTTGTGTGACTTAATTCATTGTGACACTTGCTTCATGGTTGTGATCTGGAACCAAACCTACAGTATCTCTGAGGTCTGCCTGTGTCTGTGCTTGTGTGCGTACATGTATAATTTTAGAGTCCTGGAATACGATACAAGGACTCATGGTAAAGAAAGAGAGGGGGACACAAATCAGACTGATGAGAAAAAAGTCCTTTCTGGTATAGTGAAGATAATCACAGAAATGAATGTAGTTCAGAAGGCAACAATCTTTTCAGGTTTTAATGATGAAAAAAAAGGTTCCCCTGGCTGGCACTAGGGGCAGTATAAGGGAGCTTTGAAGTTGGGGTGGGAGGGAAGGTGGAGAAATGAGATGAACGGTCAGGACTGGGGTCTCATCTCAGGGTTTATGGAACATCAATTTCATAAACACTGTGAGCTGTGATCCACCCTGGACACCAACTGTGTGCTGCAGAATACAGAAAACAAGCCAAGCAAGAAACCGTGATCTTGTGCTAATAATCTCTAGGATTACCAGTATGAGAAGGAGGATGATTCTTATTGCCCTTGAAATAAAAAGTGATGTTATAATTTGATTCTTTGCTCTTATGACATCTAACTCAGAACACCAAACAAAGCCTTACACCCTGTATCAGTCAGGGTCCAATTAGAAGAGAGAATTCACAGAGAAATCTAAACAGAGAAAACTATTAATTTAAGAGGGGATCAGAGTAATGAGGCTGAGTTATTGGCTACTAAGCAATGAGGAGAAATCTAAAGAAGGTAGGAATGGCAGATATAATAGCATGTAGTAACATAACATGCAGTAATATATTATATATACATATATAATATGCAATATACATTATTATAATGTGTATATACTATAACATATACTATATACAGTATATGTTATAGTAATATATACATTATAAAAATACATATATAACATATTATACATTAATGCATATAATAACATATTATATAATGATAGATAATGCTGTGAAGACTGTGATCAGTGATCTTTGATGTTACTATAGCAAAAAGGTTACAACTCACTGAAGGCTCAGATAACAGCTAGAACGTTTTAGCAGTAAAGCATTTTTGAACTAAGATATGTACATTGTCTTTTTACATGTCGGCGAGAGTCAGGGAGCCTATCGGCGGTCTGGTGCTGGAAAAGCCGGCATGGCTGCATGAGCTGGGCCCTGAGGGAGCTGTGCATTGCAGGTGCTGGACTGCAGAATCCACCTCTGCTACAACTGCCAGATGCTGAGAAAATGTCTGGAGAAAATGTCCGTGCTCAGAAATGTGAGGAGCCGAAACAGCTGGACATGGACGCCAACCCTTCCTCTGCCACGTCTCTCCCATACTTCTACTGAAACAATAGCTTAAACAACTAGTTTTCCATTCAGAAAACGAAAACTGAGAAGGTGGAGAAATGAGTAACGGTCAGGACTGGGGTCTCATCTCAGGGTTTATGGAACATCAATTTCATAAACACTGTGAGCTGTGATCCACCCTGGACACCAACTGTGTGCTGCAGAATACAGAAAACAAGCCAAGCAAGAAACCGTGATCTTGTGCTAATAATCTCTAGGATTACCAGTATGAGAAGGAGGATGATTCTTATTGCCCTTGAAATAAAAAGTGATGTTATAATTTGATTCTTTGCTCTTATGACATCTAACTCAGAACACCAAACAAAGCCTTACACCCTGTATCAGTCAGGGTCCAATTAGAAGAGAGAATTCACAGAGAAATCTAAACAGAGAAAACTATTAATTTAAGAGGGGATCAGAGTAATGAGGCTGAGTTATTGGCTACTAAGCAATGAGGAGAAATCTAAAGAAGGTAGGAATGGCAGATATAATAGCATGTAGTAACATAACATGCAGTAATATATTATATATACATATATAATATGCAATATACATTATTATAATGTGTATATACTATAACATATACTATATACAGTATATGTTATAGTAATATATACATTATAAAAATACATATATAACATATTATACATTAATGCATATAATAACATATTATATAATGATAGATAATGCTGTGAAGACTGTGATCAGTGATCTTTGATGTTACTATAGCAAAAAGGTTACAACTCACTGAAGGCTCAGATAACAGCTAGAACGTTTTAGCAGTAAAGCATTTTTGAACTAAGATATGTACATTGTCTTTTTACATGTCGGCGAGAGTCAGGGAGCCTATCGGCGGTCTGGTGCTGGAAAAGCCGGCATGGCTGCATGAGCTGGGCCCTGAGGGAGCTGTGCATTGCAGGTGCTGGACTGCAGAATCCACCTCTGCTACAACTGCCAGATGCTGAGAAAATGTCTGGAGAAAATGTCCGTGCTCAGAAATGTGAGGAGCCGAAACAGCTGGACATGGACGCCAACCCTTCCTCTGCCACGTCTCTCCCATACTTTCTACTGACAAAGCTTAATATCACGTCTTTCAGCAAAGGCAACATAGTTTAAAGTGCCCAGTTTTGAAGAGCAGACAAAAATGCTGAATTTGGAACTGAGAAGTCACAAACCACTAACTGGCAGAAGTATACATTTAGAATTAATTTAATCATTTACATGGAAAATTTGAACACGTTGAAGGTCTTTGCATAGTCACATGACTTTTTCTTTATTTTTTTTGACCATGCCTCGTGACATGTGGGAATCTTAGTTCTCCAACCAGAGACTGAACCCATGTTCCCTGCAGTGAAATTGAACCTGTGCTCCCTGCATTGAAAGTACAGAGGCTTAAGCATTGGACTGCCAGGGAAGTCCCAGTGAGATGATTCCTATACTGTGAGTTACTTTTTATTCTCTTTTACATCATCACCCAATAATAAAGGTGGCCAGACAAATCACCCAACTTACAAAAGTCTAAATAAGTCCTCCTACATCATTAATATAATATTTTGACTATAGACAAAAGAAGAAATAGAGAATTATCAATGCTTGTCTTTGAAATTCTTGTGTATTGAAGAGCTAAATACACAAATAAGTGACCTGGGCTCAAGTCAGTTCTTTTGTTTCTTTATGATGTTGCTGTTAAATGATTATTCTTCACTTCTTAGATTGGTATATCAGGCTGGTGGGGATGCCAGAGATTCTTTTTCTCACAGTTCTGGAAGTTCTCTAGAAGTCTGAGATCATGGCGTCAGTAGGTTTGGTTTCTTCTGAAGCTTTCCTCCTTGACTTGTAGATGGCTATCATCTTCCTATGTCTTTACATGGTCTTCCCTCTGTGTGTTTCTGTGTCTGAATTTCCTCTTTTTAATAATAACACCAGTCATATTGGATTAGGGCCTACACAATGCCCTCGTTTTAACATAATCACCTCTTTAAAGTCTCTATCTTAAAATATAGTTAGATTCGGAAGTACTAGGGATTAAAGCCTCAACACAGGAGCTTTAGAGGAACACAAGTCAGTCCACAAGAGGTTTTGAGGGTTGTTAACTACAGGAAGCCTGAGTTCAGATTCCAGATCAGCCAGTTTGATACACATCAGCTGTGTAAGGGCCACTTACCTACTTTGAACCTCAGTTCCCTCATCTACTTTGTAAGGCTGTTGTAAGAATTAAGTTAGGTAACATAGGCAAAGTATTTAGAATAGATTATGGAGTAAACTAAGGACAAAAGATGTTAACTGTTAGTAATGATGATATTGGGGCTTCCCAGTTGGCTTAGTGGTAAAGAATCTGGCTGCCAGTGCAGGAGACTCAGGTTCAATCCCTGGGTTGGGAAGGTCACTTGGAGAAGAAAATGGCAACCCACTCCAGTATTCTTGCCTGGATAATTCCATGGACAGAAGAACCTATCAAGTTACAATCCATGGGTCACACAGAGTCAGACATGACAGCACATACACACACACTTGCACCTTTAGTTATAAACACGTAATAACTGTTGCCCAGATGACATAACACCTTTGCTGGAAAGATGATGAGGAAACACGCAAACTAATAGTTACCAGGTTCATTTGAGAAGGACCTTTGTACTTGCTGTTCTTGATGCCTGGACTTCTGCTTTGTTGGTTTCTTCCAGCCTCTGCTCAGATGGGACCCACCCAGAGAGGCCTTTAAGGGCACTCTGTGTAAAGTAAATGCTCACTCTTGTGCTGTCTATCCTATTGCCTTCTCTCCTTTTTTTCATAGCCCTGAGTGCAATCTCAAACACCCATTTATTTTCCTATTTTTTTCTGTCTCTTCTACCACAGTGTAAACTGTCTAAAGTATTGCTACACCTCAACTTCCTAGTGCACTGAATCTGGCACACAGCAAGCATTAAAAAATGTTGTTTAAGTGAATAAAATACCAAAATACCTGTGCAACAACCTATTTTGTGGTAACTACAGGGTGAATAAAAATATACTGCCATGTGCTCAAGATCGTAAGTAAAAAATTTCAAAAAGGAGAAAGGAATATTTTAAACATATTTTGAATACTTCTAATTTTATAATTCAGTGATACAATATTGTTTTTATTATTTGAAAACCTTTTACTGTTTTCCAGAGCACCAGCATTTGTGTTACCACAACAATAACTTGGTATCTTGGAATGCTAACTTTTAAATCTATGAATGGAGAGCTAGAACTCTTTCAAAATTACTGTTATCCACTGAGAATGGTCTAAAAATATGAGCACTTAATGAGCTCCCTTCTCCTCTCCTCCGCAACCCACTCCAATGCATCTGTTCTGATCTTAGGGCTAGCACAGACTTCAAAGAGGGGCTAGGGTCAGCTTGACAGGGCCCATAGGAAGAAGAAAGGTCTCAGCAAACACAAAGCCCATCAAGTCTGAATACACATTTCTTTGACTGAGTCCACAATGCACGAGTATTGCAACAATGATTGGTTTTGGCTGAGGACTATTTTGTCAGGCCTATATGATCAGGCAGGCCATTTAAATGGTCATATTTTATTTTGCTGGCACCAAATAGTTATGATTGAGTCAAATATATTTGTGCATGCACAAATGAGCATCTATATAGCATTTTTGAATGAAAGTCTGATTTCAATCCTTTATTCAAAGTTCTCACTAGATCATTAGATAATTTAGATTAGGAAACATTACACTTATATGGACTTATGTCTGCCATGCACCTCTTGTCTATTGTAGCTTTAGTATCACTATTTTAATAACATGGATATAAATTTAAGCCTGTCCAAATTTGACACCACATCTTTGTGGTCCTTTTCAAATATAAACTGAGATAATATGAATTTGTTAATATAGTCAATGAAAACTTTGCTTTGTAAAAATTAACTTAAAAAAATTAACTTTAAAGTGAACTAAAAAAAAGAAAAATTCTCTGCAATCAGCATGTTTGTCCGGGTACAACAAAGTCCACAGTCGAGCATGAATCACTGCAGGGCATGGGTCAGTGTGGAACCCAGTGGGATCATGGGGCAGTCAACAAACATGATTATTTCCCTACCTAAACAATCAGTGGCTAGGGGTTTCATCATTTGACAAGTGAAACACTGAAATTAACACTAAAACCACGTGGCATAGACTAAAAGTTGAGTCAATGGTGTTTAGTTTATTTCACATTAGGAAATCACTTTTTTCCAGCTCCTAAGTTTGGTTGCCCCTTGTAAGACATTTGTAAGGAACAACTTCATAGGCATATGAAGAGGACTTTATCTGAGTAGGTTAGACTCAATGAATATTGCAATCATGATTCTGATGTCCCAAAATGTGAGTTCAATTTACTAGTTGCTGAATCTTTGCTGCTGGTTACACAAAAAGCACAGAGATTATTGATGAGGGCAGGGAGTAGAAACTAAAATGAGATCGCTTGCTTTGCCTGTTCTAAACTTCAGGTGCAAAAGAGAAGCTTTTCTGCTATTATGCAATACATGTGTTCCTGAAAGGCTTTGTGTTCTCAGAAATTGTGCACTGAAACAATAGGGTTCTTTGACTAAATAGAGTTGGGTCACATCACTCAAACACATGCACCCTTGGAACCAGAGTACCAAGAACACAGCAATAATCCTAAGATACTAACACACTTAAAAAGACATTCCAAATTCCTGATAAGTAAATACATTAGCAAATATAGGATTTTATCCTTTTATTTTCTTAAAAGTAGATTACAGAAGAGGGTACAAGGAAGACCCAAGGTTGCTAAATTACAATGATAAGGAAAAATATACCAAGACTGAAAAAGAATCAAGTTCAAAGCACCTTACATGAAGTTCAGAATGAACTGAGTCAACAGGAAGACCATGCAGCAGCCATGAATCACGGGCCTCAGTGGTTTGTGGCATTCAGTGCCTATTATGTGGTGACATAAAACAGTCATGTGAGAAATGATTATTTTGGTATGTCAATTCAACTAGGCTAGACCATGCCCGGATACCTGGTAAAATGTTACTTCTGGGTGTGTCTATGAGAATGTTTCTGGAAGAGATTAGCATCTGAATCAGTAGAGGAAGAAGGAAGACAGACTTCACCTATGTGGATGGGCATTATCCAAGCAATTAAGGGCCTGAATAGAACCAAAAAAACAGAGGGGAAAAAAAAAATCAGAGGAAGCGTGGATTCATTCTCTGCTTGAGCTGAGATATCTATCATTTCCTGCTCTCTGACATCCACACCCTTTCTTTTCAAGGGTTTGGACTGGAACTGAATTGTATCACTGGCTCTCCTAGGTCTCCAGCATGTACATGGCAGACTGTGGGATTTCTCATTCTCCATAATGACATGAGCCAATTCCTGTAATAAACCTCTCTATATATTCATGTAAGTATAACTTAAATATATATTTTCTATTTTTTCTGTCTCTCTTGAGAACCCCCATGAACAGAGCACACTAGAAAAAAACAGCTGATCCTGATGGCTATTGACTGATCAGGTGGTAGTGACTAAAGGCACAAGAGGCAATTTCTTAAAATAAGACAGCAATGAAGTTTGCCAAATCAATGGGCCCTTCCTTTCACACATGATTTCTCTGCAGCATTCTGTGGTCTTTGATGATGTTTTATCCATAGTAGAACTTTTTTCAAAACTAGTGTCAATCCTCTCAAACTGTGCTGCTGCTTTATCAGTTATGTGTTAGTCTAAATCCTTTGCTGTTGTTTCAATAGTCTTCATAGTATCTTTACCAGGAGTAAATTTCATCTCAAGAAGTCACTTTTCTCACTTACCGATGAGAAACAACTGCTCATCTGTTAAAGTTTTATCATCATTGAAGTACTTCAGTCACATCTTTGGGTTCCACTTTTAAAAATTTATTTATTTATTTTATTTTGGTTGTGCTGGGTCTTCATTGCTGCATGGGCTTTTCTCCAGTTGTGAAAAGCAGAGGCAACTCTCATGGTGCACAGGCTTCTCATTGTGGTGGCTTCTCTTTTTGCTGAGCACAGGCTCTAGGGCATGTGGGCTTCAGTAGTTGTGGCACATGGGCTCAGTAGTTGCAGTTCCCGGGCTCTAGTGCACAAGCTCAATAGTTGTGGTGCATGGGCTTAGTTGCTTTGTGTCATGTGGGATCTTCCTGAATCAGGGATTGAACCCCTGTGTCCTGCACTGGCATGCAGATTCTTTTTATCAATGAGCTGCCAGGAAAGCCCTGGGTTCCACTTTGAATTCTAGTTCTCTTGATATTTCCACATCTGTGGTGACTTCCTCTACCAACATCTTTAACCTCTCAACATTATCCATGAGGGTTGGAATCAACTTCTTTCAAACTCCTGTTGAGGTTGATATTTTTACTTCTCATGAATTACTAATGTTCTTAGTGGCATCTAGAATGGTAAATCTTTTCCATTTACTTTGCCAGATTCATCAGAGGATTTGCCATCTATGGTACTTACCCTTACCTTTGAAGTGTGTTTCTTAGAGAACAAGATTTAAAAGTTGAAACGACTCGATCCATGGATGCTATGTTAACAGGCATGAAAACAACATGAATTTCATTGTAAACCTCCATCAGAGTTCCTCGGTGAACAGGTTATTATTAATAAGCAGTAATATTTTGAAAGGAATTGTTGTCTGAACAGTGGGTCTCAACAATGGACTAAAAATATTCAGTAAGCCATGTTGTCAACAGATGTACTATCATCTAAGCTTTGTTGTTCAATTCAGAAAGCACAGGCAGAGTAGATTCAGCGTAATTCTTAAGGGTTCAAGAAGAGTAGTAAATAAACACTAGCTTCAACTTAAAAGTCACCAGCTGTAGTATCTCCTAAGAGAATCAGCTTGTCCTTTGAAGCTTTGAAGTCAGGCATTGACTTCTCTCTGGCTATGAAAGCCCTAGATGGCATCTTCTTTCAAGACAAGGCTATTTTATCTACATTGAAATTCTGTTGCTCAGCCTCCACCTTCATAATCGTAGTTAGATCTTCCAGATAATTTTATTACAGCTCTTATATCAGCTCTTGTTGCTTCATCTTGTACTTTGATGTTATGGAGACAACATCTTTTCTTAAGCCTAATGAACCAAACTCTGCTAGCTTTACACTTTTCTCCTATATCATCTTCACAGCTCTCAGCCTTCACTGAATTGAAGAGAGTTAGGGCTTTGCTCTGTACTGGTTTGACTTAAGAGAATGTTATGGGTGACTGTCTATCCAGACCACTAAAAGTTTTTCCATCTCAGCAATAAAGCTGTTTCCCTTTCTTAGTGTTTGCATATTCACTGGAGTTGCACTTTTAATTTCCTTTAAGAACAGTTCCTTTGCATTCACAGCTTGGCTAACTATTTGGTGTGAGAGGTCTAGCTTTCAATCTGTCTCAGTGTGAGGCTTGCCCTCCTCGCTAAGCTTAATCATTTCTAACTTTTGATTAAAAGTGAAAGATGTGGACTTCCCTGGTTAAGAATCTGTCAGTATGAGAGATGGACATGATTCCTGGTCCAGAAAAATCCCACATGTCATAGAGAAACTAAGCTCATGTACCGTGTACCACAACTACTGCAGCCCATGCACCTAGAGCCTGTGCTCTGCAACAAGAGAAGCCACCACAGTGAGAGGTCCATTCACTGCAAGTAGAGAGTAGCCCCTGCTCGCTGCAACTACAGAAAGCTGCATGCAGCAACAAAGACCCAGTGGAGCCAAAAATAAATAAATAAAATAAAGGGAGAGACATGCGACTCTTCTTCTCTCTTTTGCACCTAGAGCCCACAGTAGTGTTATTAATTGGCAAAGTTTCAGTATTATTGTGTGTCAGGAAATAGGAAGGCCCAAGCAGAGGAAGAGAGACAGGGGGACAACTGGAAAGGGGAACAGTCAGAACTTATATGAATTACATGAGCCATTTACAGGGATGTGGTCCATCTTGCCCTAAAACAATTACAAAAGTAACATCAAAGATCACTGATCATCATGGCTAACACAATAACAATGAAAAAGTTTGAAATTCTGTGAGAGTTACCAAAATGTGACAGAGACACAAACTGAGTGCAAATGGTATTGGAAAAATGGCACCAACTTGTCGGGTCTCCACAAGTCTTTAATTGATAAGAAATGCAATATCTGCAAAGTGCAATAAAGTGAAGCAGAAGAAAACAAGGTATGCTTGGATAATATGATTTAAGCAATTTTATTCTTTGTCATAGAATGATGATGGTATATTTTACTCAATTGTTAATAATCTCTTATTAAATGATTGGCTGTGAACAGGGGCTGGAAGAGTTTTGCTCTGCTTGAAGTTAACTCATTTTCATTGAATCTATGACCTTGGCTGTGTTCGTTGAGAAAATGCTTTGATTACACAGGCAAATTCAGGAAAAAATGACTCAAAAACCCGAACAGCATTAATATGAGCTCTGCCTCACGGGCAGTGTAACTCTTAACAAGTCAGTTGCTTTACAGAAAGCAGAGTGTGAGATCACTCATAAATTATACAAATTCTCACAGTGGCAAAGTGAAATTTACCTACAGAGAAAAACACGCATGTAAAAATGTTTCCTGTAGTCTAATTCTGTCTGCAGTAAGAGAGAATGATTGCCCTCACCTTCTTCCCCTACCATACAACCCCTAAGACACACACACACACACACACACACACACACACACACTCACACTATACTTTGACTAAATACCTGAAGTGACTTCAAGCAACGCACAAGGTATGGATTCAGTAAGCAATAACTAAGAGCACTGAATTTATTTCCTCCTTTTATTACATTCTAGACTCTGTTTCTAACTTTTCAATATCATTCACTTGACAGAAAAATGACCCCGTATTTCTTTTACATAATGTACCACTCCTCAGCAAATATAAGGGGATCTTGGCATACAAGCCTGTTGTTTTCCTTTTCTCTAAAACCAAGGAACATGAATCAAATTATTTTATTCACTCAGAAAGAAAAGTTTAAATTAGCGTCTTTATGCATAGGGCTACATGAGGTTTTAGATCACTAGATGAAACTAAGTGTCTGACTTAAAAAATAACTGAGTTTGTAGATACTACCAGAATTTTATTAGCATGTCTGTTTATCTGTAGTTTAAAAAAAATGCCAGGACTTCTGATGACATACAGATGACCCTTTATAGGCCTGAGTCAATGTCAAATATCTTGTTTTCTCGGGAGCTTCTTGTGTGGTCAACTATAACTGCTATTCATAGACTGACAGGGCAGGCTTCCAGGTTCAAAATGTATACATCCTACAGTTTAACCCTTCAAGGTGCTATAAAAACATAAAATACATTTCTTTGGAGAAAATTCTCTGCTACAGCATGGTCCCTTGAAACTGTCCAATTTGATCTGTGATTCCTGGTGAGATACGCATTACATCATGGTCTATTTTCAGCTTGTTACATTAATCAAAACCTATGCCATTTATTAAACAGCTTCCTGCAGCTCAGGCATTTGAAATGCAGAGTGCCAGCAAGCAGCTGCCAAACACCATGAAGGAAAGAGGTGGGCTGGATTTGAGCAATGTACAAATTGAATTTCAAGTGACTGAGCAGGCTCTTTATCTCTTGGTGACACAACCAGGGACTGTAGCAGCGTTCTTGAGGAAATGAAACCCAGAGCCATGGTTCAATCATGGGGTGGTTACCAGGGCCCTGCCCAGCAGTCTTTCCGGAACTGCTGATGAATATGACCTTTGGAAAAATGCACAAAGCCTTGATTTCTGCACAGTTAACCTTTACAAGCCAGAACCCCTCTGTGAAACCTACACACAGCAGAGGGAAACTTCAGAATCAAAACAGACACATACACATTTCATGAAAGAGTGACTACAAACACGCATATGCTCACATGTATTCTCAGAGGATGAAGACATTGAACCCATTTTCAATTATTCTCTTGACTGTGTGTTTCCAAGCATTTACATTCCTCTACCTTATGGGCAGGAAAATACCAGCATTGCACCGTCAACCCTGTACTTAAATGCATTTGCTCCGTTTCAGAACTGCCTTGACTGGAATTGGTGGTGAGAATGGAAACTTTATGTGTTCAGGCTTGCAAAGAGTCAGAGACCATTTGGTCACTATTAAATAATGATCACGTGCTCATGTTAAGGAGAAGGAGGTGGGTATTAAATGGACAGCTTTGATTTCTACCATTGATCTCAAAACCCATTCTGATTTGATAGCATCTCCCCATGTTGTTTATTCTAAATGTATTGGACATTCATGGTGAGGATGGGGAACACAGTGTGTTATGAGAATGATGATGGTGATATTCTTAGCCTGTTACTGTAATGAATCAAACTTTCTTTCTAGGGCCCCTCCCTGCTCTTTATACAGTAGTGTTTTGTTTTTAAGCAAATCTAATTTTTCTTGTTATTAATAAGTTGATTCAGATGACATTAATCATTAATGGAAAGTAAGTTACGCTAGCTTATCTAATCTTCTTTTAATGTCTAGTTCTAGTGCTAATATTTTTTTGTATCATACTTCTCTCTTGACTAAGTTCTTTGCCTCCTTTATGGTGTGATTTGCCTAGTGAGCTTATGAAGTAATTAGGATAGGGCAAGCTATTATTATTGATGAGAATACTAAAGTCTAAAGAGGTTAAAGAGCATGCCAGAGGTCAACATGGCAAATCGCTAGTAATCCTGGAATGTTAACCTCTCTTTTCTGTGATTTCTATGAACCACAAGGGATACAGCAGGCTCTTTATCTCTTGGTGACACAACCAGGGACTGTAGCAGCGTTCTTGAGGAAATGAAACCCAGAGCCATGGTTCAATCATGGGGTGGTTACCAGGGCCCTGCCCAGCAGTCTTTCCGGAACTGCTGATGAATATGACCTTTGGAAAATGCACAAAGCCTTGATTTCTGCACAGTTAACCTTTACAAGCCAGAACCCCTCTGTGAAACCTACACACAGCAGAGGGAAACTTCAGAATCAAAACAGACACATACACATTTCATGAAAGAGTGACTACAAACACGCATATGCTCACATGTATTCTCAGAGGATGAAGACATTGAACCCATTTTCAATTATTCTCTTGACTGTGTGTTTCCAAGCATTTACATTCCTCTACCTTATGGGCAGGAAAATACCAGCATTGCACCGTCAACCCTGTACTTAAATGCATTTGCTCCGTTTCAGAACTGCCTTGACTGGAATTGGTGGTGAGAATGGAAACTTTATGTGTTCAGGCTTGCAAAGAGTCAGAGACCATTTGGTCACTATTAAATAATGATCACGTGCTCATGTTAAGGAGAAGGAGGTGGGTATTAAATGGACAGCTTTGATTTCTACCATTGATCTCAAAACCCATTCTGATTTGATAGCATCTCCCCATGTTGTTTATTCTAAATGTATTGGACATTCATGGTGAGGATGGGGAACACAGTGTGTTATGAGAATGATGATGGTGATATTCTTAGCCTGTTACTGTAATGAATCAAACTTTCTTTCTAGGGCCCCTCCCTGCTCTTTATACAGTAGTGTTTTGTTTTTAAGCAAATCTAATTTTTCTTGTTATTAATAAGTTGATTCAGATGACATTAATCATTAATGGAAAGTAAGTTACGCTAGCTTATCTAATCTTCTTTTAATGTCTAGTTCTAGTGCTAATATTTTTTTGTATCATACTTCTCTCTTGACTAAGTTCTTTGCCTCCTTTATGGTGTGATTTGCCTAGTGAGCTTATGAAGTAATTAGGATAGGGCAAGCTATTATTATTGATGAGAATACTAAAGTCTAAAGAGGTTAAAGAGCATGCCAGAGGTCAACATGGCAAATCGCTAGTAATCCTGGAATGTTAACCTCTCTTTTCTGTGATTTCTATGAACCACAAGGGATACGGCAATAAGGATATGGGGATGCCAGTGACTTCAAAAGACACTTTGCTTCATCTTTATAGGGTCTCAGCCTGCATCTTCCTATCCACTGTGTTTACTTTAAAATCTTTGTCCAAGTGCAAGAAATCCATGATCTGGAAACGTCCAGCTTAGAAATGATCTAGCCATCCAAACACCTGCCTTCTGGCTATCTTTTTACTGTTAACTATTCAGCCATGGGGAAATAGTGGGGAGGGGACTGGATAAGCTTCTAGAGACTTTGTTTAGAAGTAAAGAAAAAAGTGGGAGGGAGGATACACTATAAAAGAGCAAAGAAAGAGCAAGTGACCTCCAAAGCCATTCATTCATTCATTCATCCACCATGGGTGGCCATCCAACCATCTTATCCTCTCAAATGGACATACGTTTGAGCAAATTCTGGGAGACAGTGAAGGGCAGGGAAGCTCAGCGTGCTGCAGTTCATGGGGTTGTAAAGAATTAGACATGTCTTAGTGACTGAACAACCACCATGGGTTAGGCAGGAAAAGTGAGGGTTAGTGAAATTCATGAACTCCTTTTAGTCTTTGTGTTTGAGACATTGCAGTAAGTGTTGGGAACACAGATTCAAGATCTGTCTACAAATTGCTCCAAGCAAAGAATGAGTGTGAAGAATGGTATTTGAAAAGTAGAAAGCAAGTTAGAATACAGAGATTGGAAGGTTTATTGCTGGCTGAGGTAACTGGGGAGAAAGGTCATGATGGACGAGCTGGACTCAGTAAACCATTCTAGTTATTAATAAGTTGATTCAGATGACATTAATCATTAATGGAAAGTAAGTTACGCTAGCTTATCTAATCTTCTTTTAATGTCTAGTTCTAGTGCTAATATTTTTTTGTATCATACTTCTCTCTTGACTAAGTTCTTTGCCTCCTTTATGGTGTGATTTGCCTAGTGAGCTTATGAAGTAATTAGGATAGGGCAAGCTATTATTATTGATGAGAATACTAAAGTCTAAAGAGGTTAAAGAGCATGCCAGAGGTCAACATGGCAAATCGCTAGTAATCCTGGAATGTTAACCTCTCTTTTCTGTGATTTCTATGAACCACAAGGGATACGGCAATAAGGATATGGGGATGCCAGTGACTTCAAAAGACACTTTGCTTCATCTTTATAGGGTCTCAGCCTGCATCTTCCTATCCACTGTGTTTACTTTAAAATCTTTGTCCAAGTGCAAGAAATCCATGATCTGGAAACGTCCAGCTTAGAAATGATCTAGCCATCCAAACACCTGCCTTCTGGCTATCTTTTTACTGTTAACTATTCAGCCATGGGGAAATAGTGGGGAGGGGACTGGATAAGCTTCTAGAGACTTTGTTTAGAAGTAAAGAAAAAAGTGGGAGGGAGGATACACTATAAAAGAGCAAAGAAAGAGCAAGTGACCTCCAAAGCCATTCATTCATTCATTCATCCACCATGGGTGGCCATCCAACCATCTTATCCTCTCAAATGGACATACGTTTGAGCAAATTCTGGGAGACAGTGAAGGGCAGGGAAGCTCAGCGTGCTGCAGTTCATGGGGTTGTAAAGAATTAGACATGTCTTAGTGACTGAACAACCACCATGGGTTAGGCAGGAAAAGTGAGGGTTAGTGAAATTCATGAACTCCTTTTAGTCTTTGTGTTTGAGACATTGCAGTAAGTGTTGGGAACACAGATTCAAGATCTGTCTACAAATTGCTCCAAGCAAAGAATGAGTGTGAAGAATGGTATTTGAAAAGTAGAAAGCAAGTTAGAATACAGAGATTGGAAGGTTTATTGCTGGCTGAGGTAACTGGGGAGACTTTGTGTCCATTGATAGGGTCATGATGGACGAGCTGGACTCAGTAAAAGCCTACTTGTCAGAAGTCAGGCTACTGGGTTATGGCTCCCTTGAGTCAAATTTTCAGCCCAAAGGGTTTTTGTGGGGTGTTTTAGGATTCTACTCACTTTCATAAAACACAAAATACAGAAAGCAATGTACATTGTGTAAAGGAAAAGTCAAACTAGTCACACTAGATGCTTCTGTACACTAGTTGTATATGATCACTCATCTTTACAACTACTCCTCAAAGTAGATATTATAATATCATTTTACAGATGGGGAAACTGACACTCAGAAAGGCTAAGTCACTAGCTATCACCAGTGAATGGAAAATGATGTAGTCATTTTCAAGGAAAGTATCAAACATACAAGTTTTGCCTAGAGTCCTAATGTGTACAGATAACCAGTCCCATTGGTTATTTAGCTGGGTACAGTATACTGAATCTTTCACACAATATTATGAGATCATGTGCTAGTGTCAGCATATTTGTTCCTTTACAGGGGCAGTCAAATATAAATCTTTCCAAAATACATATTCTTTTCTATTGGACAAGGTCCCTTTTATTTTGGCAAAGAATGGTTTCCCTTCCTTCCTGTCCATCAGGAACCTGTACCAAAGACAGAATTTAGCTGAAGTTAAAAATAAGGAGGGGAAAGGGTATATGGAAATGTTAAGGCTGATTCTCCATGAATGAGAGGTGACTGTCCCAGGGAAAGTAGGCAATTCTTTCTCTATTTTATGCTATCAACTCTGGCCTATGTCTTTAGAGGCACCTTAAGGCCTCAGTGTATTAGCTGTTCAGACTTTTGATTCCAAAAGATTACTTCTGAAAAGCTGACCCAGGGCTTGGCATTGCTGCTTTAAATTCAGGTCTCTAAGAAATTGGTCAGAGCAACTTAAAGCCTTCAAAGTAAAGCCAAATGTTCCGTCCTCAGCGGGAAAGTGACTTTAATTAATTCTGGACGACCTTTCCATTGAAAAGCAAAACACTGCCCCGAGGCTTTTTGGAAAGGTTAGGTTGTACCTTTTCCCTCTTATTGTGATGAGAAAGATATGAGTGTTTCTCACACAAGTATCTGCCTCCTTCATTCTTGTGGATGAGCATGGTCTTTAATAAAGGCGAAAACAAAATAAAACAAACAAGTCAAAAGCCCTGTGTGTAGCCAATTAACTTCTCAATTCTACCAAGGACTAAACTACAGTACAAAATCTTCCATCACAATAAAATATGACTCAAGACCTCATCAATTCTCATTCGGCAAATGCTTTGTACTGGACCATCTTTTTCTAATACTTAGGAATTCCATTATTTCTTATTTCAGTGAACATGTTAGGGGAAAAAATTAAGTGAAATGGGATTAGGCTCGCCATTTGTCATTTACTCAGAGCAGAATTCCGGTCTGACATGTGGGCAACTCATACCCAGAGCTTAATGCTTTTAGTAATTATAAGGATCATGTAGAGTATGTTGATTGGTGGGGGAAAAAATTTTTATTAACTGCTCAAAAATAGTTAATTCTTCATTAGTCAGAGCACTGCACTAGAGGCTGCTGCCTGTGAACCATGGATTAGAGTTTATGATAGTAATAACCTCCCTGAAAATACATTTGTTACTATACTTAATGACCAGATTTTAGTGCATTAACCTTCCTTGGGAGGTCAGCTCACAAAATGGATGTTAACTGCTTGTAACAACCAATTCCTCTGAAATTAATATTTAGATGCCTTTGGTGTCAAAAAACCTTCCTTCCATATCAAGGCACTAAAAACACTTCTAAATTATTAAAAGCAGGCGGGATTCAATGCCTCCAAGATTTCCATGCCAATGCTCTTTACCCTCAGCCTCTTCCTATTTTCTCAAACAAGAGTTCTCTTCTGCAGGAACAAGGCAGGCATTCAGGGAAATTAGGTCTCAGAAATGCATGTGGGTCAACAATGCACTGCAGTTTGGAAAAGGTCACTCTTTAAGTTCAACAGAAATAAACATTACAGGAGTGTGAAAGGCGATGTTGAGAGCACTGGGAACCCGACGAGGACAAACTCCCCACCAGGGACAAACTCCCCCGCCAGGCCGGGGCTCCCGAGCCATGGCCTCTCACCACCTGTCAGGAACTCCTTCCCAACACATTTTTGCATCCTTTGTGCAACTGACCTCCTGGCTCATCTCTCCAGTCCCTCCCCCGTCTTCAAATTGGAAACAAACCACACAATGTCAAAACAAGTTCTGAACTATTTCCTTCCTGAGCAACCCCAGAATATAAAACATGTTCTGAAAGCCTGCACCATTCCCTGGAGAAATTTTTATGATTTGGTTACCGCAGCGTGTGCTGCTCCTTGGCTGGGATAGCCTTGGGTTCTTGCCAAACAATGAAGCAATGCTATTATTAGCCTTCCTATTCAACGGCCACAAAATAGTCTGTTGTTATTTTCAGACTATGCGCTTTGGGTGCAATAGGGCCAAGGGTGCACCAGGAGGGTAGAATAGCCGTCTATTGCCAAAACCTGCACAGCAACATGAACGTGCAAATGTTTTCATGGTGGCATTTTCTGAGCAGAGGTGAGATAACAGCTTCCAAAGCCCTGCCTGCTGAAACCTCTGCTGGTTTCCACAGAGACATACCTACTGGAGTTGGGAGAGCACCTCCGGGACCTCAGTGATGAAGCTGCTGTGTTTAATAATTTCCTCAAATCACATGAAGGCAGTAACAGTCCTGACTCAGTCGTTTACATGAGCCCAGCTACCGGCATAAAATGATAAACCAATTTCAAACAGAGCGTGACAGGGATGATAAGGGTGATATAAAATGCATGCATAGTATAAAAGGGCCTTTTCTTTATGGCATGATCAGTTGCAGACCCCGCGCAGTGTTTCCAGAGGAGCCAGGCAACTTGTGGGCACTCGTTTTCTAAGAAATGAGCTATCATTGACATAATGCTATATTAGTGTCAGGTCTATTACCAGAGATAGTAGAGGACAGAGGGCTTGGCATGGGTTAGTCCATGGAGTCACAAAGAGTCAGACATGACTCGGTGACTGAGCACACACATGTACAATTTAAAATGTAATGATTAAATATATATATAGTGAAATAACCATCACAATAAGTCGTTAACATTCATCCCTATACAGGGTTACAATATTTTTCCCTTTTGATAAAAATTTTAATATTTATTTTCTTAGAAACTGACTTGACCCATTTTGCTCACCACCCCACCTCTGCCTCTGGCCACCACTACTCTGTTCTCTGTGTCTATGAGCTTTTATTTTATTTTTTAAAGATGATGCATATAAATGTGATCAGATAGTATTTGGCTATCTCTGCCTTATTTCACTTAGAATAATCCTTTCAAGGTCCATCCATGTTTTCACAAATTCTTTTTTATGACTGAGTTACGTCTATATATAGATATATATAGATATCTATCTATCTATCTATCTATATGAGGAAATGACAACCCACTTCAGTATTCTTGCTTGGGAAATCCCATAGACAGAAGAGCCTGGTGGCTACAGTCTCCATGAAGTTGCAAAAAGTCAGATATGACTCAGTGACTAGATAACAGCAGCATGTTAGACTTGAGAAAATAATTATAATCCTGCTACCGGTGGTGCTGGTGGTAAAGAATCCTGCTGCTGATGCAGGAGACATAAGAGCCACAAGTTTGATCCCTGGGTAGGAAAGATCCCTTGGAGGAGGGCATGGCAACCCACTCCAGTATTCTTGCCTGGAGAAACCCCATGGAAAGAGGAGCCTGGTGGGCGGCAGTTCATAGGGTCTCACAGAAGTAGACATGACTGAAGCGACTTAGCACAAGCACCCATGTATGTGTGTGTATCTATCTCATGTTTTCTTTCTTTTAAATTGACGTATAGGGCTTCCTGGGTGGTCCAGAGGGTGGGGAGTCCACCCTTGCAGTGCAAGGGGCACCTGTTCAATTCCTGGCCCAGGAGGATCCCGCGTGCCATGGAGTGGCTAGACTGGTGTGACCGATTGCCAGCCAGCGCTCTGCAGCACATGTGCTCAGAGCCAGTGCTCTGCAACGAGAGAGACCACTGCAATGGGAGACCGACACAGGCCGAAGAATAAAGATGGATAAAAATAAATAAACAAAGAAATCAATAAAAGAGGGCAAAATTTTAAAAAAAGGAAAATCAAATATTAAATTAGAAGTATAGTTGATTTATACTGCTGTACTAATCTCTGCTGTATAGCAAAGTGATTGAGTTTTATACACATGTACATTCTTTTTTAGTATTCTTTTCCATTACAGTTTATCACAGCATTTCACGTTTTCTTTATCCACTCATCCATCCGTGTATGTGCGTGCTAAGTCTGACTCTTTGGGATCCTATGAACTGTTGCCCACAAGGCTCCTCTCTCCACAGGGATTCTCCAGGCAAGAATACTGGAGTGGGTTGCCATTCCCTCCTCCAGGGGATCTTCCCGATCCAGGGATCAGACCTGACTCTCTTGTATCTCCTTACACTGGCAGGTAAGTTCTTTACCACTAGCACTACCTGTGAATACTTAGGCTATTTCCATGTCATGTCTATTATAAATAATGCTGCTGTTAAAATGGGGATGACTATATCTTTCCAAGTTAGTTTTAATATCTAGAAGTGGAGTTGCTGGATCATATGTTAATTCTATTTTTAGTTTTATTCATCATGCTTGCACCAATTTTCACGCATGCCAACAATACTGAAGAAGTCCCTTTTCTCTACATCCTTGCCAATATTTGTTATATCTTGTCTTTCCAATAATAGCCATTCAAACAGGTATGAGGTGATGCATCACTGTGGTGTTTTTTTTTTTTTTAAACATTTATTTATTTATTTATTTATTTGGAGGGTGGTGGGTTGGGGAGGGAGAGGGTGGGCAGGCCACTTCTATTGGTCTTTCATTTGTCCACTCTCATCCGTCTTTGTTCTTTGGCCCGTGTGGGCCTCCCATCGCGGTGGCCTCTGTTGTGCAGAGCGCCGGCTCTGGGCGCACGCGCTCCAGAGCTCCGACTCGGTAAGTAGACATATCTGTCCGGCCGATCCGCAGCACGTGGGATCTTCCCAGGCCAGGGATCGAACTGGCGCCCCTTGCACTGCAAGGCGGTGTCCTTACCCACTGGACCACCAGGGAAGCCCCACTGTGGTTTTAATTTGTGTTTCTGTGATAACTGGTGAGGCTGAGCATTTTTTCATATGCCTGTTGGTTATCTGTATGTCTTTTTTGGGAAAATGTCTCTTCAGATCCTCTGCCTACATTTTACTTGGGTTGGTTTTGTTGTTGCTGTTGAGTTGTATGAGTTCTTTATGTGTTTTGGATATTAGCTTTTGTTTAATATAAGATTTGCAAGACTTTCCTGGTGGTTCCATGGATAGGAATCTGCTTACCAATGCAGGGGACATAGGTTTAATCCCCAGTTTGGGAAGATTCCACGTGCCTTAAACAACTAAGGCCAAGTACTACAACTACTGAAGCCGGGTGCCTAGTGTCTGTGCTCTACAACAAGAGATCGAGCCTGATTGGGTTCCATTTAGGGGATCTTCCCGATCCAGGGATCAGACCTGACTCTCTTGTATCTCCTTACACTGGCAGGTAAGTTCTTTACCACTAGCACTACCTGTGAATACTTAGGCTATTTCCATGTCATGTCTATTATAAATAATGCTGCTGTTAAAATGGGGATGACTATATCTTTCCAAGTTAGTTTTAATATCTAGAAGTGGAGTTGCTGGATCATATGTTAATTCTATTTTTAGTTTTATTCATCATGCTTGCACCAATTTTCACGCATGCCAACAATACTGAAGAAGTCCCTTTTCTCTACATCCTTGCCAATATTTGTTATATCTTGTCTTTCCAATAATAGCCATTCAAACAGGTATGAGGTGATGCATCACTGTGGTGTTTTTTTTTTTTTTAAACATTTATTTATTTATTTATTTATTTGGAGGGTGGTGGGTTGGGGAGGGAGAGGGTGGGCAGGCCACTTCTATTGGTCTTTCATTTGTCCACTCTCATCCGTCTTTGTTCTTTGGCCCGTGTGGGCCTCCCATCGCGGTGGCCTCTGTTGTGCAGAGCGCCGGCTCTGGGCGCACGCGCTCCAGAGCTCCGACTCGGTAAGTAGACATATCTGTCCGGCCGATCCGCAGCACGTGGGATCTTCCCAGGCCAGGGATCGAACTGGCGCCCCTTGCACTGCAAGGCGGTGTCCTTACCCACTGGACCACCAGGGAAGCCCCACTGTGGTTTTAATTTGTGTTTCTGTGATAACTGGTGAGGCTGAGCATTTTTTCATATGCCTGTTGGTTATCTGTATGTCTTTTTTGGGAAAATGTCTCTTCAGATCCTCTGCCTACATTTTACTTGGGTTGGTTTTGTTGTTGCTGTTGAGTTGTATGAGTTCTTTATGTGTTTTGGATATTAGCTTTTGTTTAATATAAGATTTGCAAGACTTTCCTGGTGGTTCCATGGATAGGAATCTGCTTACCAATGCAGGGGACATAGGTTTAATCCCCAGTTTGGGAAGATTCCACGTGCCTTAAACAACTAAGGCCAAGTACTACAACTACTGAAGCCCGGGGTGCCTAGTGTCTGTGCTCTACAACAAGAGAAGCCACTGCAATGAGAAGCCTGTGCACTGCAACAGAGTAGCCCCTGCTTGCTGCAACTAGAGAAAGCCTGTGCAAAGCACCCAAGACCAGATGGCAAACATAAATAAATAAATAAAAGATTTGCAAACATTTTCTCCCATTCTGTATGTGGCCTTTTAATTCGATTAATGGTTTACTATGCTGTACAGAAAGTTTTTAGTTTTGATGTCTCCTCACTTATTTTGACTTTTGTCGCCTTTGCTTTTGGAGTCAGATGCAAAAAAATCATCTCCAGTATTGATGTCAAAGAGCTTACCGCCCAATGTTCTCTTCTAAGAGTTTATGGTTTCAGGTCCTATCCTCAAATGTTTAATCCATTTTGAATTAGTTGCTGTGTATGGTATATGATGTGGCCCAATTTCATTCTTTTGTATAAGACTGTCAAGTTTTCCTAGCACAATTTATTGAAGAGGCTATCTTTTTGCCATGGCTTCTTTGTTATAGATTCATTGACCATGTAAGCATAGGTTTATTTCTGGTCTCTCTGTTCTGTTCCATTGATCTGGTATCTGTTTTTGTGCCCAGATCATACTGTTTTAGTTATATAGCTTTCTAATATAATTTGAAATCAGTGAGCATAATGACTCCAGCAATCTTTATCAAGATTTCTTCGGCTATATGGAGTCTTCTTAGGTTCCATACATGTTTCAGGATGGTTTGTTCTATTTCTGTGAAAATGTCATTGAAATTTTGATAGGGATTATGCTGAATCTGTGGATTGCTTTGGATAGTATGGATAGAATATTCTTGTTTCTTTCTGATTGATACTTTACTAATATTGGGAATTTAGTACAGATGGGGGGAATCTATTAAAATTTTTGGCCTGTTTTCACATGAAAACATGATTTGCTGTCTGACCATTTGGCTGGGATAAGTTGTGTATAACAACAATTTTAATAGCTAGATTCTTCACTGCTTTGGGAATAATTTCTAATTGAAAGTTTGCCATGCCACTGCATATATTATTTCCTTTTCTATTGAATTATTTTGTTTGCACTGCCTTAAACAACTAAGGCCAAGTACTACAACTACTGAAGCCCGGGGTGCCTAGTGTCTGTGCTCTACAACAAGAGAAGCCACTGCAATGAGAAGCCTGTGCACTGCAACAGAGTAGCCCCTGCTTGCTGCAACTAGAGAAAGCCTGTGCAAAGCACCCAAGACCAGATGGCAAACATAAATAAATAAATAAAAGATTTGCAAACATTTTCTCCCATTCTGTATGTGGCCTTTTAATTCGATTAATGGTTTACTATGCTGTACAGAAAGTTTTTAGTTTTGATGTCTCCTCACTTATTTTGACTTTTGTCGCCTTTGCTTTTGGAGTCAGATGCAAAAAAATCATCTCCAGTATTGATGTCAAAGAGCTTACCGCCCAATGTTCTCTTCTAAGAGTTTATGGTTTCAGGTCCTATCCTCAAATGTTTAATCCATTTTGAATTAGTTGCTGTGTATGGTATATGATGTGGCCCAATTTCATTCTTTTGTATAAGACTGTCAAGTTTTCCTAGCACAATTTATTGAAGAGGCTATCTTTTTGCCATGGCTTCTTTGTTATAGATTCATTGACCATGTAAGCATAGGTTTATTTCTGGTCTCTCTGTTCTGTTCCATTGATCTGGTATCTGTTTTTGTGCCCAGATCATACTGTTTTAGTTATATAGCTTTCTAATATAATTTGAAATCAGTGAGCATAATGACTCCAGCAATCTTTATCAAGATTTCTTCGGCTATATGGAGTCTTCTTAGGTTCCATACATGTTTCAGGATGGTTTGTTCTATTTCTGTGAAAATGTCATTGAAATTTTGATAGGGATTATGCTGAATCTGTGGATTGCTTTGGATAGTATGGATAGAATATTCTTGTTTCTTTCTGATTGATACTTTACTAATATTGGGAATTTAGTACAGATGGGGGGAATCTATTAAAATTTTTGGCCTGTTTTCACATGAAAACATGATTTGCTGTCTGACCATTTGGCTGGGATAAGTTGTGTATAACAACAAT
The DNA here is from genome assembly GCA_022376925.1 of Tragulus kanchil. Lineage (NCBI taxonomy): Eukaryota > Metazoa > Chordata > Mammalia > Artiodactyla > Tragulidae > Tragulus > Tragulus kanchil. The sequence goes on along the minus strand of JAIOJX010000029.1, from coordinate 57,061,850 downwards.
TTTAATAGCTAGATTCTTCACTGCTTTGGGAATAATTTCTAATTGAAAGTTTGCCATGCCACTGCATATATTATTTCCCTTTTCTATTGTAGCTACTTTTCACGTTGTTTATGTTGTCCTAGGAAAGAAGTATTTGCAAATGGTAAATAAACCATTGTTTCTTTTAAACCATGACAGATTTTATAGGTTTAACTGTTAAAATTTCAGATTATGGTATCTCTCCCTGTTTAGTGTTTAAGTTTTGCCTTAGAAAATAAAAATTAAATAATAAGACCTTTTGTAAATTCAATGAAAAAGATAGGATGGTATCTTCATGACAGATTTTATAGGTTTAACTGTTAAAATTTCAGATTATGGTATCTCTCTCTGTTTAGTGTTTAAGTTTTGCCTTAGAAAATAAAAATTAAATAATAAGACCTTTTGTAAATTCAATGAAAAAGATAGGATGGTATCTTCATGACAGATTTTATAGGTTTAACTGTTAAAATTTCAGATTATGGTATCTCTCTCTGTTTAGTGTTTAAGTTTTGCCTTAGAAAATAAAAATTAAATAATAAGACCTTTTGTAAATTCAATGAAAAAGATAGGATGGTATCTTGGTTTTTAAAATCTCTTTTGCTACACTTTTTCTTTTAAACAGAGGCATTTAGGAAAAGATCTCTTTCCACATATAAAACCGAAATATTAAGTGTTGACATTCTCCCCCTCCCTTTATTTTTTTCCATGGAAATATCAGTTATAGGCTACTGGGAGCCAGTTTTTAGACATAGTGTTCTGAATGATCAAAATACAGTTGTCCTGGCCTGCTTTATCTCTAAACTGATAAGGCTTCTGAAAGTTATTTCATTGTCCTGTGAATCATTAACTTCATTATGTTTACAGAGAATATGTTATCTCTTCTGCTTCCTGGGAACTGTGGATCCTTCATCTGTGACCTGGAATGGTTGTTAAGTGCGATGCAGGTAATGTACCTGTGCAATTTATTAGTGCCAGGTATAGTTTTAAATCAGCATGTGGATTGTAGTGTTGTTCACTTAATGAACTTCCATGCACTGCTTCCTGAAAACCCTTTTATGGTTTCTGTTGGCTCCATATGGCATTCTGATGAGCTTACACTTCTCCTTAAGTGCTTCTATATCAGAAAACAAGAGCAAAGCTAAAACAAAGTGAGTCATCTGGTTTTGTCTTTGCTTTCACTGCATGAGATAATGTGGAGGTGTTAATTACAAGACTTCACTGAGTCTTGACTAATAACAGTGTGCAAACAAATGTATGTCAAGCTCAGCCACAGAAATGCTTCTACTAATAAGGTAAAGCTAGCAATTAGAGCTGACAATGAAGTAATACTTTCTGTTGAATATTCATTAATGAAGTTCTTGTTTGGGAAAAGGAAGGCTCTGATTGTCCAGATGGAAACCTAGAATAGGAATCCCGGTCATTCCTTTTAAATGAATTAACCACCATTTGATGAGCCAGCACTCTGGATTAATTCCCTTTTGTACTAATGCACTGACCCTTTGCTTCAAAGGCAGAGCCCTGATGGCCACTCAAATCCTTCAATCCATGACCTTGGCATAATAGGGACAAATTTCTCCTTCTGTATTTCCAGAAGGAGAAAACTGATGGTGACCACAGAACAGCATTAATAGTAGACTAGAGACACAACATGTTTTATTTAAATTCTTCACTACAGCTCCTAGGGTTTCAGGGAGAAAGTGTGTGATTAGCTTACCTAACCCAGGCATGATACTTTGATGTTTCTCTTTTTCTTTGTCTCTTTTCTTGCCTCTCCCTCTTTCATAGAGCAGTTTTGACATGCTTCTTTAAGTGCATGAGATCCACTGCTTTCATGCCCAAAAGACACCTCCCAGAAAAGAGAGTGCTGGGCATCGACGGCTCTTTCACACCCTGCACTGTTATTTCTGACACTAGTTGTAGTACTCAGGTGAAATATGCCTTCCTGTTATTTCTTAATAAAGACACTCAAATGAGAGACTCTATGATGAAAGCGTTTCATTTAGGGGACCTTTTAAAAGCTAGATATATGTTTATGGAAATACAAAGAGGGATGTATATTTTTGGATTGGGAGAATACAAAATCTTCCATTGCAATAAACCAACAACAGATCACGTTTTAAAAATGGTTCATGGCTTGGGTAAAATAAAACAACCTTCTATTCTGACTTTCTTCACAGCCCAGATCCTAATTTGGTGGAAGTGACTCTGCCTGGATTAGACAGCCACAGTCCCAGCCTCCTTTGCAGTTAACGATGATCACTTAACACACATCTGGCCAACAGTATGTAAGAAGTTAGTCAAAGCTACTGAAAATAGGATGGAAGCTGCTGAGAGGCACACATTTTGTTCTGCATGTTCTCCTGTAGTAGCTGGAATCAGCTAGTCAGTCTATACTAGACTATGAGAAAAAAATGAAAAGAATCAGAGACCAGCAACACTGGTGCTCTGAACTTCTCTGTGTGTGAGGCATTCTTCCTTCCTCTTCCACATGAAGCCACTAATTTTTAGTTTCTAACCTAGAATAGGAATCCCTATTCCTTTTAAATGAATTAACCACCATTTGATGAGCCAGCACTCTGGATTAATTCCCTTTTGTACTAATGCACTGACCCTTTGCTTCAAAGGCAGAGCCCTGATGGCCACTCAAATCCTTCAATCCATGACCTTGGCATAATAGGGACAAATTTCTCCTTCTGTATTTCCAGAAGGAGAAAACTGATGGTGACCACAGAACAGCATTAATAGTAGACTAGAGACACAACATGTTTTATTTAAATTCTTCACTACAGCTCCTAGGGTTTCAGGGAGAAAGTGTGTGATTAGCTTACCTAACCCAGGCATGATACTTTGATGTTTCTCTTTTCCTTTTTGTTCTCTCTTCTTGCCTCTCTCTCTTTCATAGAGCAGTTTTGACATGCTTCTTTAAGTGCATGAGATCCACTGCTTTCATGCCCAAAAGACACCTCCCAGAAAAGAGAGTGCTGGGCATCGACGGCTCTTTCACACCCTGCACTGTTATTTCTGACACTAGTTGTAGTACTCAGGTGAAATATGCCTTCCTGTTATTTCTTAATAAAGACACTCAAATGAGAGACTCTATGATGAAAGCGTTTCATTTAGGGGACCTTTTAAAAGCTAGATATATGTTTATGGAAATACAAAGAGGGATGTATATTTTTGGATTGGGAGAATACAAAATCTTCCATTGCAATAAACCAACAACAGATCACGTTTTAAAAATGGTTCATGGCTTGGGTAAAATAAAACAACCTTCTATTCTGACTTTCTTCACAGCCCAGATCCTAATTTGGTGGAAGTGACTCTGCCTGGATTAGACAGCCACAGTCCCAGCCTCCTTTGCAGTTAACGATGATCACTTAACACACATCTGGCCAACAGTATGTAAGAAGTTAGTCAAAGCTACTGAAAATAGGATGGAAGCTGCTGAGAGGCACACATTTTGTTCTGCATGTTCTCCTGTAGTAGCTGGAATCAGCTAGTCAGTCTATACTAGACTATGAGAAAAAAATGAAAAGAATCAGAGACCAGCAACACTGGTGCTCTGAACTTCTCTGTGTGTGAGGCATTCTTCCTTCCTCTTCCACATGAAGCCACTAATTTTTAGTTCTCTGATTTGTACAGTCAAATGTAATTCTTAACTGAAATAGAATATGTTATCAGAGCTGGTAGGGGGTGTAGGAGAGGAAAGGATGCTTCAAGTAATACAACTAAAATGGGGCTTCCCTGGTGGTCCAGTGGGTAAGGACACCGCCTTGCAGTGCAAGGGGCCCCGGTTCAATCCCTGGCCTGGGAAGATCACACGTGCCACGAAATGGAGCGGCTGGTCTGATGTATCCAACTACCAAGCCAGGGCTCTGGAGCTCATGCACCCAGAGCCGGTGCTCTGCAAGGAGAGAGGCCACTGTGATAGGAAGCCTACACAGGCCAAAACAACAAAAATAAATAAATAAAGACCAATAGAAGTGGCAAAAAAAAAAAAAATTAATAGAACTAAAATGTTTAATTTGCTTAATGGGAGAGGTAGGATGGTAAGCGCAGTATTGCAGGCAGTAAAGCTGGATGATCCATATCAAACAGGGGAAAATGTTTTTTTCTTCAGATTCTAAGAATGCTGTCTACTGACTCCTAAGTAATACAGAATGTTGGCCTGTGTTGGACTCTTCTTACTGCTTTTAGCAAAGCCCCAAGGGAGTGATGAACTCATTCAGGAGACACACAGTCTACAAACAGATGCAGAAGAAAATACAGCACTGCTGAGAGAAGTGCTTTTCTCAAGACCTTCGATCAAAGTTGTTGAGAATCTCAAAAGTCAGAACTTTTTGATAGGTAGGATATGTCTGATGGCTGAAATGCCAAATATAATGGAAAAGAGAGACAGAAACTTAGTTCTCTCTCCTGCAATAGCCTGTGTGTAAGTAGGAAAGGTGTACAGTGCATGCCTCCTTGCTATCTTTATACTTTACTGCTTTTGAATCTCCATGTCACAGGGATCCAAGATGACTCTCAAATACTTGGGCATTTCAGTAGACAAGAAGGTAAAGAGGGAAAAGAGGAGGACCGGGTTTTGTTCTGCATGTTCTCCTGTAGTAGCTGAATCAGCTAGTCAGTCTATACTAGACTATGAAAAAAAATGAAAAGAATCAGAGACCAGCAACACTGGTGCTCTGAACTTCTGTGTGTGAGGCATTCTTCCTTCCTCTTCCACATGAAGCCACTAATTTTTAGTTCTCTGATTTGTACAGTCAAATGTAATTCTTAACTGAAATAGAATATGTTATCAGAGCTGGTAGGGGGTGTAGGAGAGGAAAGGATGCTTCAAGTAATACAACTAAAATGGGGCTTCCCTGGTGGTCCAGTGGGTAAGGACACCGCCTTGCAGTGCAAGGGGCCCCGGTTCAATCCCTGGCCTGGGAAGATCACACGTGCCACGAAATGGAGCGGCTGGTCTGATGTATCCAACTACCAAGCCAGGGCTCTGGAGCTCATGCACCCAGAGCCGGTGCTCTGCAAGGAGAGAGGCCACTGTGATAGGAAGCCTACACAGGCCAAAACAACAAAAATAAATAAATAAAGACCAATAGAAGTGGCAAAAAAAAAAAAAATTAATAGAACTAAAATGTTTAATTTGCTTAATGGGAGAGGTAGGATGGTAAGCGCAGTATTGCAGGCAGTAAAGCTGGATGATCCATATCAAACAGGGGAAAATGTTTTTTTCTTCAGATTCTAAGAATGCTGTCTACTGACTCCTAAGTAATACAGAATGTTGGCCTGTGTTGGACTCTTCTTACTGCTTTTAGCAAAGCCCCAAGGGAGTGATGAACTCATTCAGGAGACACACAGTCTACAAACAGATGCAGAAGAAAATACAGCACTGCTGAGAGAAGTGCTTTTCTCAAGACCTTCGATCAAAGTTGTTGAGAATCTCAAAAGTCAGAACTTTTTGATAGGTAGGATATGTCTGATGGCTGAAATGCCAAATATAATGGAAAAGAGAGACAGAAACTTAGTTCTCTCTCCTGCAATAGCCTGTGTGTAAGTAGGAAAGGTGTACAGTGCATGCCTCCTTGCTATCTTTATACTTTACTGCTTTTGAATCTCCATGTCACAGGGATCCAAGATGACTCTCAAATACTTGGGCATTTCAGTAGACAAGAAGGTAAAAGAGGGGAAAAGAGGGCACCTTTTTCCCTTTAAAGGTATACTTTAGAAGCTGCACATACTATTTTTGCACATAACTTATTAGACAGAATTTAGTTATTTGGTCACCAAAGCATGACCTGGAGCCACCTTGTGCTCAGCTATAAGCCATCAATTCCATGACTCAGGTAGAGGGGGGAGAACTGACAGAGCCTCCACTACAGGGCTGAACATCCAGCTTCTCCTCACCTTAAGTAGAAACCATCCTTTTTGCTGTTGTTATTGTTTATTTTTATTTATTTTCAGGCCATGCCATGTGGCATGTGGGATCTCAGTTCCCCCACACCAGGGACTGAACCCATGCCCCCTGTGCTGGGAACGTGGAATCTCAAATGCAGAACCACCAGGGACGTCCCTCGAGTAGGAGCCATTCTAAGCTCAAGATCCCAATCTGATTTTCCTCCTCTGATCTTCTGAAAAACCAGCTTTGAAAAGCTATCTATAGCGATCTTAAATTTTTCATGCTCCACATTAGAAAAAAAATAAAAAAGTAATGTAGCTTTAATAAGATAGCAAATACTTTATATTTTGTTCTTCCATTAGGCCAAAGAGCTATAGTGTTGGAATGTTCTTTGGCAATTCCAGTCAGGAAAAGTAAAATCTAAAAAAACCTTCTGAAGACATGTAGGATAGTAGAAATGTCTGAAGATTTATTTCTAATTAGCCTCTGAGATAATGATCCTGGCAACTTCACTGCATTGGCTGAGTTTAGATCAGGCATCCTGGGACATTTCCTTCTGTTTTGAATAAAGAGCATTGCAAATTTTCTAACCAGTGAATGAACACTCCATTTGTTTAAAAGACAAAAAGGAATAATTTGCTATGATTTGACTAGATTTTAATTGTATTCCTTGAATTATGGGAACATCTTATAAAATGGTGGGAAAATAATTTTTAACCTATATTTTGGAGAAAAACTTGGCAAAATCTTTTCTTTTCTTTTTTTTTTAAAGATTTATTTATTTATTTATTTAGGGCGGGGGTCGGGTTGGGGAGGGAGGGAAGCAGGTGAACCACTTCTATTGGTCTCTCATTTCTCTATTTTCATCCATCTTTGTTCCTTGGCTCCTGTGGGCCTCCCATCGCTGTGGCCTCTGTTGTCGCAGAGCACTGGCACCCCAGTGCTCCGACTCGGTAATTGGACACACCGGTCCAGCCGCTCCGCGGCACGTGGGATCTTCCCAGGGCAGGGATCGAACCGGCGCCCCCTGAACTGCAAGGCAGTGTCCTTACCCACTGGACCACCAGGGGAAGCCCGGCAATATCTTTTCAAACTCACACATGGGATGGATTTGTTCAAACATTATATGAACAAGTATGCTACTATAAGGATGCTCACTGAAGCATTATTTACAACACTAAAAATTTTTGAACACTTACATGTCTATCTACAGGAGACTAGTTAAATAAAATACTATCTATACTAAAAAACAAACAAAATAACCCTTATGCAACCCTTAAAATAAGGAGATAAATCCATGAGAAAAAGATATCTAAGACACAATATTAATATTAAAAAAATTATAAACTAATATGTATAGTTTATCTGTAGCCGGACAAATCAGGAAGCATGCATATATAATTATGTGTGTCTGGCAATTTCTAGAAGGATATGCAAGTAGCTATTAATGTTTACAACTAAATAGTGGATTGATTGTTTTAATAGGAAGAATGAAAGACTCTTTTGCTTGGTAAATCTTCTGTATTTGCTGTAGTTTTTACCTTAAATGTGCATTTTTTTAAAAAAATTAAAAATTATTAAAACCTCTAAAAATAACTTTATTCCAATGTATATGGTCTTTAAATATACCATGAATACACAGAATAAGGAATTATTGAACAAGTGTCTAAAAGAATTCTGTTTCCCTTTGCTTTATATTGATTAAGAACCTGCTTCCAGACAATTTACCGTATTTGTTTAAATAACATGAAATTTAACAGTAACTTGTTTCATGTATACTCTTGCTCTGGAAGCAAAGCCATTGTAAAAGAGAACCATAAGATCCTTCAGCAATATATTTAATATCTGGCAACTTATTTCCTTTTTTTCTAAATTTGACTTTCACAAAGAGTTTCAAACTTAATGAAGTTTGCCTTATTCAGCAGCTTGGGAATTCACTGGAAAAAAAAAAGTGAGAAACACTTTTTCTCTCAAACTCAGTTTAATCCTGTTCCTTATAAGGAGGCAGCCTTAGCCAGCACCTGGCAAGCAAGAAATCATCAGTAATATCCCACCTTATCTGCAAGGTGAAGAATAGATTAAAGAAGCTGATGTTCATTTTGACCAGCAAGAAATTTACTGAAAAAATTTTTCCCATTTATCAAAATGAAACATGCTGTATCAACTGGACCTCTAATTTCAAATAATTTTGTGGGAGGTACAATGTCTACTTATTTTAAGAAAGAAAGAGTACATTCCTCTTATGGGAACACAAGATTTAAGTCTGCAGGAGCATGAATTTGAATTTGATTGTATAGAATCAATTAGAAGGCCAGGCTTCTCCAGCTTCTTTATGCCTCTGAAAGTCATAGGTCACGGTAGAGAAATATTTATTTCGTAGGAGTTTACCTAACAACAGCACGTGTCATTGTGATAGAAAAACCAATGACTATGGTTATGTCCTATGAGCTACTGTGTCCTAGGCTATCTGCCTGCAAAGGGAAAAGACATCAACTCTGTCATTTAAACTTTATCATCTAGTTGGAGGAGACTCGACTTCTGCCATGGAAATCCTTTATAATGAGGAGCCTTATGCTGCTACACCGTAATATTCATTTCTGAACTATAGAAATTGAGAGCCTAGCTCTCTTGTAGAAAGACCTCTCCACACAAATGTGATAAACAGTTTTTAAATCTAATTTGCAAACAGGAAAGGGGAAGAATGGCTGAACAATAATAGCACATCTCTCATAGGCACCTACTCTGATTCCACCCTTCACAGACATTCTCCCTAAACTTCACACGGATCTCACAAAAATGGATACGATCAGTGTCATTTTTTCAGAGGAAGAAACTGAGGTTATGCACTGGTTAGCTACTGAGTCAGGAATCAAACCTCAAGCACAGGTTCTTTGAACCTCTGAGCTCTAATGCTTTGTACTCCTAATGAAGGGAAGTGGAGATGGGAGGGGGTAGAAGATCTTTACATTCTTTTTTTTCCACCCCCTTTGCAACCCTTTAAAAAGAGAGACAGGACAAAAGAAGAATGTGTGTTCTATATGCATGATTCTTTGCAGGCCTCTGACGAAGTACCTCAAAAGCTAAGCTCCCATCAATCCTGGAGAGATAGGATCAGCGGAGCATAGTGATGGGATGAAGGGTTGAAAAGAACAGCGGTGACCAAAGAGCGTTTTATGCAGAGAAAACCCCAAATCTGGGGCAAAGCCCTCCTGTTCATTTTCCCTCACAAAAGGTAGGTAGTGCTGCCTGTCAGGGTAATGTATTACTACACTATTTGGAAAAACTATAGTTCTAATTAGGTGAGCAAATAAATGTTCATTTCAATTTATTAATATAGCTGTAGGCCTTGTTACAATTTATCTCTTGGTTCTGAGACCAATCCATCTCAGGCTGGGAATCATTGTGGGGAAGTAACGGGTTTTAATAATGGATACAGGCAGTGAATTATTCAGGCAGATGGGAGCAGGCCTTGATGCCTTCACTCACTTCTTTAATTAACTGTGAGATGCTGACGAGTCTGGGCTGTCTTGAGGCTTTCTAAGTTTATCTCTTTCAGAACTGTGAATTTTTCTTGAGCCATGGATATGTTGTGTTCTGGCTCATCCTTATTTGAGAAAATAAAAAAAGAACGCCCATTGTCCCATCACCATTTTCTCTTATAGTTTGAATTTCTTTGTCTACTTCAATATTATTTTCATGCAGCTCTTTGAGCAATGAACATTTTTCTTGAAAAAACCTACACTTTCATTCCACTGCACTTACGGATAAGATTTTAGCAAAAGAGAATCCAAAATAGCTCAAACCTGATTTAAGTTTGTGAACTAACCTATAAACAAAACAAAATCTGGTTCTAGTCACTGAAGCCTACTTGCTTGGTTTAAAGTCATATTGTCTTAGTGGTGTAGAAAGAACTGAATTGCTAGAAAAGAATTTTTAGAGTCTCCACTTGACAGACCATCAAACAAACAAAACTAAAACTCTTATGAGATACAGAGTGCATGGAATAAGGTTTATTAGTTATGGGGCTTTGCAATGTGCCCAGTGGTTCCTGCAAATGCAAGTTCATCAGGGCTTGGCATTAAAAAAAATGGCAGGGCATGGTCTTGTCCAGTGAATTTTTTCTTGGGCTTAACAAGAGATTTTCTGAGTGGGAAATGTATCTAAGTTGTTGATATTTGCTCCAGTGTAAATCAATGGTTTTGCTTTGAACACATTAATAACATAGTTAGATAACTGATTGCACTTATTTGGGTCATCCACTTTACTATTAACTGTTACTATGAAACTTTGTTTTTCAAAAGTGCATGTAAGCTACTATACAGCCACTTACAAATGCTGTGATGAGAGAGTTCCTCTTTCAATTTTGTCACAGCAGAAAGAAAGTAAGAATCTCGGGGAAGTCTGAGCTCACCACTTTTCAGTAGAGATTGAATCATGATTTCTATAAATCAAAAGTCATGTTCAGAACGCGGCGAAGTAAACAATGATGTATATGAATTAGCAGCACAACCCTAGTCAATACAAATCAAAGTTGTTTTATGAAGGTATTGATGTTTTCAGCTCTTCTAAGGTTGAATACATTTAAGTGTTTATCCCCCAGGGCACTGTTGCTCTGAATGAGTCTATTCACTCTAAGACCAGACCATACTTGTGGCTGGAGACACAACTGTTCGTGCTGACCCCAAAGTAGTTCAGACCCAAAGTGAGTGGTCCCATCAGTGGTCAGATGCTCATGGTAAACTGAAATTAAATGAATGACAATTGGGACAAAGACACTCTTATGCATACAGGGTAAGTAGCATTAGTCGCTCAGTTGTGTCTGACTCTTTGTAACCTCAGATACTGTAACCTGCCAATCTTCTCTGTCCATGAAATTCTCCAGGCAAGAACACTGGATTGGGTTGCCATTCTCTTCTCCAGGGGATCTCCCAACCCAAGGATCGAACCTGGGTCTCCTGCATTGCAGGCAGATCAATTACCATCTGAGCCACCAAGGAAGGCCCACTCTTAAGCATAGTTTAAGCTAAATCCCAACACAAGATTCACATCCATATGAATGCTATTGGGCAAATCCTTATAAGAAACCTCTGTGTTGCGTTCCAGGAGATTCCAAACTTTGAAATTCATGTATAAGGAAAATGAACACAAATGTAGCTACTTTTTAAAATCAAATGTCTTTGTCCCCGGTGTCTGGAGGTGCTAGATGTAAAGAACCCACCTGCCAAGTGGGTGAGACATAAAAATGCAGGTTTAGTCCCTGGCTTGGGAAGATGCCCTGGAGGAGGAAATGGCAACCCACCTCAGTGTTCTTGCCTGGAAAATCCCATGGACAGAGGAGCCTGGAGGGCCACTGTTCATGGGGTCGCAGAGTTGGACAAAATTGAAGCAATGCATGCATGCTCTTAAAAGATCGATTCTGTATCTTCAAGTTGTATCAATACTTGATACTGACTAACTCAGTAGATGCCTCAGGCATACCTTGCTTGTCTGAAAGAAAAGTTTATTTTTATAGCCAAATGCCAGATTTTAAAACTTAGATAATGCAGGGATCCTGTTAGGATTAAAAAAAAGATTGTTATTGAATTAGCAGCACAACCCTAGTCAATACAAATCAAAGTTGTTTTATGAAGGTATTGATGTTTTCAGCTCTTCTAAGGTTGAATACATTTAAGTGTTTATCCCCCAGGGCACTGTTGCTCTGAATGAGTCTATTCACTCTAAGACCAGACCATACTTGTGGCTGGAGACACAACTGTTCGTGCTGACCCCAAAGTAGTTCAGACCCAAAGTGAGTGGTCCCATCAGTGGTCAGATGCTCATGGTAAACTGAAATTAAATGAATGACAATTGGGACAAAGACACTCTTATGCATACAGGGTAAGTAGCATTAGTCGCTCAGTTGTGTCTGACTCTTTGTAACCTCAGATACTGTAACCTGCCAATCTTCTCTGTCCATGAAATTCTCCAGGCAAGAACACTGGATTGGGTTGCCATTCTCTTCTCCAGGGGATCTCCCAACCCAAGGATCGAACCTGGGTCTCCTGCATTGCAGGCAGATCAATTACCATCTGAGCCACCAAGGAAGGCCCACTCTTAAGCATAGTTTAAGCTAAATCCCAACACAAGATTCACATCCATATGAATGCTATTGGGCAAATCCTTATAAGAAACCTCTGTGTTGCGTTCCAGGAGATTCCAAACTTTGAAATTCATGTATAAGGAAAATGAACACAAATGTAGCTACTTTTTAAAATCAAATGTCTTTGTCCCCGGTGTCTGGAGGTGCTAGATGTAAAGAACCCACCTGCCAAGTGGGTGAGACATAAAAATGCAGGTTTAGTCCCTGGCTTGGGAAGATGCCCTGGAGGAGGAAATGGCAACCCACCTCAGTGTTCTTGCCTGGAAAATCCCATGGACAGAGGAGCCTGGAGGGCCACTGTTCATGGGGTCGCAGAGTTGGACAAAATTGAAGCAATGCATGCATGCTCTTAAAAGATCGATTCTGTATCTTCAAGTTGTATCAATACTTGATACTGACTAACTCAGTAGATGCCTCAGGCATACCTTGCTTGTCTGAAAGAAAAGTTTATTTTTATAGCCAAATGCCAGATTTTAAAACTTAGATAATGCAGGGATCCTGTTAGGATTTACTAGATTAGCTAAAGAACACAAAATATCAGATTGTTATTAGATGACTACAGAGAAAAAACGCAGGATGCATATTTGCACAGTATCTGGCATCCTTTAGCATATTCAAAGTAAAAATAAGTCATCGATTTTGGTTTTTCTGTGGTTTGGAAAACGATTCTTTACACAAAGCACACTAATCAGAATTCATCTTGCCTCTCTTAGAATATTACGGCATCTGACTTTGTCTCCAAAAAGACCAGCCTCAAATTATCTGACCGAGGGCACTCACGTTTAGACCAGCAGTTAGAAAAAATACTGAGAAGTGAAACATAGTCTGATAAGTGGGTGGAAGTCATTCATCTTTTAAAGGCCATAAAAAAAGAGTGAATTGTAAATTAAAATGTCTACAATAGGTTCAACACCTCTCTCTCAGCCCCTCCCCTCCCTTTGTCACAGAGCAGCATTCAAGTGTGGGAATGTTTCTCTTAAACATGTGTAAATCACACATTTAGTCATGCACCAGGCAGAAGCCCCTACCAAGGGCCAGGGGGGAGGGAAGCAAAGGATATTAAATACTAGTCCAGCAGTTTGTTAATGAAACATTTACACAAGCATTTTGTGTGGTTGCAATAAAAAGGGGGGCCTCTTTCATCGCACCCTTTCATTACTTAGCACAATCTTTAAGAGGATTAATGTTGGGGGAGGTGGGGGGAAGAATGTGCTTATCAGTTGAGTCTCAGGATCCGTAATGCCGAGTTCTGAATAGATTTCCTCTGGATTTGGGATTACTGCCTGCAAATTCTTCCAGGCTTTCAATAGAATAGAAAGCAGTTTGTTTTCCCCCCTTCAATGAGAAGAGCTATTGACTTTGTGATGAAATGACCTGGGACTCAGTTTATTCATACTATTCCCTTCTCCTCCTGTCAATTCAAACAAAGACACTTATTTCATTTATTTATTTAGGCTCCTGGTGGCCAATGCATCAATATATGCATTCAGGCCACTGTTACTTGGAGTTAAGAGGCAGTAAAGGAAACAAGTTTTATAGCAACCAACTGACTTTTATGACATTCATATCAAGTATTATATCAAGAAAAGGAAGTTACTGAGAAGACATCTACATGTGAGAAGCTGTGTGCATCTCATTTTCTGCAATATTTTCAAACAGCTCAGATAAAGTACCTATTTTGGAGGACACTGAAGCTAGTAAGTGGTCCTCTTATTTCTCTGGCGAGTTAGAGGCAGCTTTTGTTGGCAATCTCATGAAAGAGTACAGTACTGATGGAGCATGCTGCCTGAGGTCCCATGGCTTTTCACTATTTTTAGCACAAGGAAGATGTTAGTTGAAACAGTGTACAATGGACTAATCAGCCATAATAGAACTCACACTGTTTTTTTACTTCACATTGCACTTATTATGTGCCTTGAATGTAAACAGCTCTTTGCTCTGACAAAGATGGCAGCGTGCCATGGTGGGATTCAGCCTTCTCTAAAGCTCAGCAAACACTGAATAGAAACAAGCCCGAGGACTCTGAAAAAGCAATTGTTCGAATGTATGTCACTTGCAGCCTTAGACAAAATTATTTTTGTTCCTTCCATCCTTTACTCCCCACCTCCCTCCTCAAATTAACAAGCATTCACATATGCCAGTTATCTGTGTGTGAAAAATTATTTCCATTATTTCTCTACCCACATACAAAGAATTAAAAAATCACATTTTACATAAAGCCTTGAAGGATGACACCCTGTACAGTTTATATGCATTGTGAAATACGTGGAATTTAATGTTATAACATAAAGCTTGATCATGTAAGTATATTGAAGTCACTTTAAGGCATGGTAAGAAAGATTCTGTTTAAAATTACACCCAACACCAAAAAGAAGTTTATTGTTTTGTACCATCTGTATCTACCATTAGCAAATTCAATAGTTTGCTCTCAAAACAGATTTAGAGTTATTTACTATAAAGCAAATTGTTGTTGGCTAGCCTACCTACATTGTTATCATTTTGTGTTTTTTCTAGCCACGTTGGCTTCTTTCATTTATTCATTTAGGCTCCTGGTGGCCAATGCATCAATATATGCATTCAGGCCACTGTTACTTGGAGTTAAGAGGCAGTAAAGGAAACAAGTTTTATAGCAACCAACTGACTTTTATGACATTCATATCAAGTATTATATCAAGAAAAGGAAGTTACTGAGAAGACATCTACATGTGAGAAGCTGTGTGCATCTCATTTTCTGCAATATTTTCAAACAGCTCAGATAAAGTACCTATTTTGGAGGACACTGAAGCTAGTAAGTGGTCCTCTTATTTCTCTGGCGAGTTAGAGGCAGCTTTTGTTGGCAATCTCATGAAAGAGTACAGTACTGATGGAGCATGCTGCCTGAGGTCCCATGGCTTTTCACTATTTTTAGCACAAGGAAGATGTTAGTTGAAACAGTGTACAATGGACTAATCAGCCATAATAGAACTCACACTGTTTTTTTACTTCACATTGCACTTATTATGTGCCTTGAATGTAAACAGCTCTTTGCTCTGACAAAGATGGCAGCGTGCCATGGTGGGATTCAGCCTTCTCTAAAGCTCAGCAAACACTGAATAGAAACAAGCCCGAGGACTCTGAAAAAGCAATTGTTCGAATGTATGTCACTTGCAGCCTTAGACAAAATTATTTTTGTTCCTTCCATCCTTTACTCCCCACCTCCCTCCTCAAATTAACAAGCATTCACATATGCCAGTTATCTGTGTGTGAAAAATTATTTCCATTATTTCTCTACCCACATACAAAGAATTAAAAAATCACATTTTACATAAAGCCTTGAAGGATGACACCCTGTACAGTTTATATGCATTGTGAAATACGTGGAATTTAATGTTATAACATAAAGCTTGATCATGTAAGTATATTGAAGTCACTTTAAGGCATGGTAAGAAAGATTCTGTTTAAAATTACACCCAACACCAAAAAGAAGTTTATTGTTTTGTACCATCTGTATCTACCATTAGCAAATTCAATAGTTTGCTCTCAAAACAGATTTAGAGTTATTTACTATAAAGCAAATTGTTGTTGGCTAGCCTACCTACATTGTTATCATTTTGTGTTTTTTCTAGCCACGTTGGCTTCTTTAAAAGTATCTTGAATTATGATAACAGTAACACATGCCAAAGGCAAATACAATCAAATAGGGAAAGGGGGTTTATAAAGAAAAGTATCCATTCCAATATAGTCCTTTCCATGCTCAGGCCCATTTCCAGCAACAATTCTGAACCTCTTTTGGTTTTTCAGTTCTTCTGGGAATCACCTTCTAAATTAAAGAAACAACAGGCTTATAATGGTTTATATTTATAATGTTAGAATGTGAAAGCCTTATTGGTAAAGGGGAGGAAGCAGGCTTGGGCAGGGAATGTAGATCTGAGTGGAGCCACTTAGTCCTACAGGGAGCTCCAAATCCAAATCCCATGAGTACAATTCTAGGTTGGCCCCGGAACTAGTTTCTTGCTTCATATGCGGCTATATCTGCCCTGAGAACAAGAGCAATCTTGGTTAAAAGCTGAGGAGGATTGTGAAGGAACTGAGAGCTGGAGGTTGTCTGCCAGCTGCACCATTTAACTGGGCAATAAGCCAATTTTTGAAGGATGGTCTGAGCTGAGCATCTAGGTCTCTGCCCCAGTCTACTCCCTTGCTGCATTTTGATTTAGTGCTTCAAACACAAGTGTAGAACAGCTTCTCAGGGCTCAGATTGGCCTCTCTTCCTGAGAAGAAACTACCCTCAGGCTCCTGCACTAGACAATAAAATACCCACCAGAGGAATTCCATCTTGAGCAGAAATGGCTAGGCTTCACTACACCGTCAATGGCTGACTATCATCCTGAAAATAGTGGACCCTCAGCTCACAAGCTGAGGCAAAACCTGAAAGGACTGACAGCAAGAGGTTGGAGCATATAGCTGGACACTGGGCAAGACTACTCGTTTCTGGAAGGGTGAAACTGGTCTAGGCAGGACCTGTATTGTGTTCCATGGATTATTTATAATTTTTTTTTTTTTTTACTGTAACTCTTTTTCTGGCCACTTCTATTGAATTTTCGTTTATTTATTTTTGTTCTTTGGCCTGTGTGGGCCTCCCATTGCAGTGGCCTCTCTCAGCACAGAGCACTGGCTCTGGGTGCATGCGCTCCAGAGCTCCGGCTCGGTAGTTGGACACATCAGTCCAGCCGCTCCAGGGCACGTGGGGTCTTTCTAAGCCAGGGATCAGCGCCCTTTGCACTGCAGGGCAGTGTCTTTACCCACTCCAGGGTCTTTAAAAGTATCTTGAATTATGATAACAGTAACACATGCCAAAGGCAAATACAATCAAATAGGGAAAGGGGGTTTATAAAGAAAAGTATCCATTCCAATATAGTCCTTTCCATGCTCAGGCCCATTTCCAGCAACAATTCTGAACCTCTTTTGGTTTTCAGTTCTTCTGGGAATCCCCTTCTAAATTAAAGAAACAACAGGCTTATAATGGTTTATATTTATAATGTTAGAATGTGAAAGCCTTATTGGTAAAGGGGAGGAAGCAGGCTTGGGCAGGGAATGTAGATCTGAGTGGAGCCACTTAGTCCTACAGGGAGCTCCAAATCCAAATCCCATGAGTACAATTCTAGGTTGGCCCCGGAACTAGTTTCTTGCTTCATATGCGGCTATATCTGCCCTGAGAACAAGAGCAATCTTGGTTAAAAGCTGAGGAGGATTGTGAAGGAACTGAGAGCTGGAGGTTGTCTGCCAGCTGCACCATTTAACTGGGCAATAAGCCAATTTTTGAAGGATGGTCTGAGCTGAGCATCTAGGTCTCTGCCCCAGTCTACTCCCTTGCTGCATTTTGATTTAGTGCTTCAAACACAAGTGTAGAACAGCTTCTCAGGGCTCAGATTGGCCTCTCTTCCTGAGAAGAAACTACCCTCAGGCTCCTGCACTAGACAATAAAATACCCACCAGAGGAATTCCATCTTGAGCAGAAATGGCTAGGCTTCACTACACCGTCAATGGCTGACTATCATCCTGAAAATAGTGGACCCTCAGCTCACAAGCTGAGGCAAAACCTGAAAGGACTGACAGCAAGAGGTTGGAGCATATAGCTGGACACTGGGCAAGACTACTCGTTTCTGGAAGGGTGAAACTGGTCTAGGCAGGACCTGTATTGTGTTCCATGGATTATTTATAATTTTTTTTTTTTTTTACTGTAACTCTTTTTCTGGCCACTTCTATTGAATTTTCGTTTATTTATTTTTGTTCTTTGGCCTGTGTGGGCCTCCCATTGCAGTGGCCTCTCTCAGCACAGAGCACTGGCTCTGGGTGCATGCGCTCCAGAGCTCCGGCTCGGTAGTTGGACACATCAGTCCAGCCGCTCCAGGGCACGTGGGGTCTTTCTAAGCCAGGGATCAGCGCCCTTTGCACTGCAGGGCAGTGTCTTTACCCACTGGACCACCAGGGAAGCCCTCCATGGATTTTTTCTTTTTTTTTGGGAAGGTGGGGTGGGCAGGGAGGAGGATGGGCGGGCCACTTCTATTGGTCTTTCATTTCTCTATTTTCATCTGTCTTTGTTCTTTGGCTCCTGTGGGCCTCCCATCGCGGTGGCCACTGTCGTCACAGAGCACCGCCTCTGGGCGCACTCATGCCAGAGCTCCGGCTCGGTATTTGGACACATGGGTCCAGCCGCTCCGCGGCACGTGGGATCTTCCCAGGCCAGGGATCGAACCGGCGCCCCTTGCACTGCAAGGTGGTGTCTTTACCCACTGGACCACCAGGGGAAGCCCCCTCCATGGATTATAAATAGGAATGTTATCAGTGTTACATGGAATGCTACAGGAACTTTTATGCTGTCTCCTTGTGGACTGACTCCATGGCAGACAGTGACTCCTGGCTGGTGGATTGGCTCCAGGGGAGTCAGTGGCAGCGGTAAGGCCTGGGCGTCCTCCAACATCAGCTCCAGACTTCCCTGGAGCTCCTTCCCAGCTACTCCAGAAGAGTCTTTGCCTCTAGCCCTGGCTCTCTTGACTGACACCCGATGGCCAGTGAAGGTTTACTCACTGAGGACCAGCACTGGGACAGCCAGGGCATCAGGCATGCCATTCAACAATGTTGAGTGGCTGAAGGGAATGTCCCTGCTAGTTAGGGGCTGACAAAACATGGTCCACTGGAGAAGGGGTCTTGAGCATCGCAAATAGTATGAAAAGCCAAAAAGATATGACACTGAAAGAGGAAGCCCCCCCGGGTTGGTAGCTGTCCAATATACTACTGGGATAGAGCAGAGAAACAGCTACAGAAAAAATGAAGAGGCTGAGCCGAAGCAGAAATGATGCCCTATTGTGGTTGTATCTGGTGGTGAAAGTAAAGTCCAGTGCTGTAAAGAACAATATTGCATAGGAACCTAGAATATTAAGTCTAAAAATTAGGGTAAATAGGATATGGTCAAACAAGAGAAGGCAAGAGTGAATATAGACATTTTAGGAATCAGTGAACTAAAATGGCCAGGAATGAGCAAATTTAATTCAGATGACCATTATATCTACTACTGTGGGCAAGAATTCCTTAGAAGGAATGGAATAGCTCTCATGGTCAACAAAAAAGCCTGAAATGTAGTACTTGGTTGCAACGGGCCACTTCTATTGGTCTTTCTTTCATTTCTGTCTTTGTTCTTTGGCTCCTGTGGGCCTCCCATCGCGGTGGCCACTGTCGTCACAGAGCACCGCCTCTGGGCGCACTCATGCCAGAGCTCCGGCTCGGTATTTGGACACATGGGTCCAGCCGCTCCGCGGCACGTGGGATCTTCCCAGGCCAGGGATCGAACCGGCGCCCCTTGCACTGCAAGGTGGTGTCTTTACCCACTGGACCACCAGGGGAAGCCCCCTCCATGGATTATAAATAGGAATGTTATCAGTGTTACATGGAATGCTACAGGAACTTTTATGCTGTCTCCTTGTGGACTGACTCCATGGCAGACAGTGACTCCTGGCTGGTGGATTGGCTCCAGGGGAGTCAGTGGCAGCGGTAAGGCCTGGGCGTCCTCCAACATCAGCTCCAGACTTCCCTGGAGCTCCTTCCCAGCTACTCCAGAAGAGTCTTTGCCTCTAGCCCTGGCTCTCTTGACTGACACCCGATGGCCAGTGAAGGTTTACTCACTGAGGACCAGCACTGGGACAGCCAGGGCATCAGGCATGCCATTCAACAATGTTGAGTGGCTGAAGGGAATGTCCCTGCTAGTTAGGGGCTGACAAAACATGGTCCACTGGAGAAGGGGTCTTGAGCATCGCAAATAGTATGAAAAGCCAAAAAGATATGACACTGAAAGAGGA
This sequence comes from Tragulus kanchil, assembly GCA_022376925.1. Classification (NCBI taxonomy): domain Eukaryota; kingdom Metazoa; phylum Chordata; class Mammalia; order Artiodactyla; family Tragulidae; genus Tragulus; species Tragulus kanchil. The sequence goes on along the minus strand of JAIOJX010000029.1, from coordinate 57,041,965 downwards.
AGCCCCCCCGGGTTGGTAGCTGTCCAATATACTACTGGGATAGAGCAGAGAAACAGCTACAGAAAAAATGAAGAGGCTGAGCCGAAGCAGAAATGATGCCCTATTGTGGTTGTATCTGGTGGTGAAAGTAAAGTCCAGTGCTGTAAAGAACAATATTGCATAGGAACCTAGAATATTAAGTCTAAAAATTAGGGTAAATAGGATATGGTCAAACAAGAGAAGGCAAGAGTGAATATAGACATTTTAGGAATCAGTGAACTAAAATGGCCAGGAATGAGCAAATTTAATTCAGATGACCATTATATCTACTACTGTGGGCAAGAATTCCTTAGAAGGAATGGAATAGCTCTCATGGTCAACAAAAAAGCCTGAAATGTAGTACTTGGTTGCAACCTCAAAAATGACAGAATGATCTCGGTTCATTTCCAAAGCAAACCATTCAACATCACAGTAAACCAAGTCTATGCTTCAACCACTAATGCTAAAGAAACTGAAGTTGAACAATTCTACGAAGACCTACAAGACATCCTAGAACTCATACCACACACACACACACACACACACACACACACACACACACACACACACAGATGTCCTTTTCATTACAGAGGACTGGAATGCAAAAGTAGCAAGTCAAGAGACACCTGGATTAACAGGAAAGTTTAGCCTTGGAGTACAAAATGAAGCATGGCAAAGGCTAACAGAGCTTTCCTAAGAGGATGCACTAGTCATAGCAAACACTCTTCCAACAACACAAGAGACAACTCTATACATGGACATCACCAGATGGTCAGTACTGAAATCAGATTGATTATTATCTTTACAGTGAAAGATGGAGAAGCTCTTTACAGCCAGCAAAACCAAAACTGGAACTGAGTTTGGCTCAGATCATCAACTCCTTATTGCAAAATTCAGGCTCAAATTGGAAAAAGTAGGGAAAACTATCAGGCCATTCAACTATGATCTAAAGGAAATTCCACATGATTTATACAGTGAAGGTGACAAACAGATTCAAGGGGTTAGAGCTGGTAGACAGAGTGCCTGAAGATCTATGGATGGAGGTTGGTAACACTGTGCAGGAGATAGTGATCAAAACCATTGCCAGAAAAAGAAATGCAAGAAGGCAAAGTGGCTATCTGAGGAGGCCTTACAAATAGCTGAGAAAAGAAGAGACAGGAAAGGCAAAGGAAAAAGCGAAAGATATACCCAATTGAATACAGAGCTCCAGAGAATAGCAAAGAAAGATAAGAAAGTGAACAATGCACAGAAATAGAGGAAACAAAGATAAGACAAGTTTAGGAATCAGTGAACTAAAATGGCCAGGAATGAGCAAATTTAATTCAGATGACCATTATATCTACTACTGTGGGCAAGAATTCCTTAGAAGGAATGGAATAGCTCTCATGGTCAACAAAAAAGCCTGAAATGTAGTACTTGGTTGCAACCTCAAAAATGACAGAATGATCTCGGTTCATTTCCAAAGCAAACCATTCAACATCACAGTAAACCAAGTCTATGCTTCAACCACTAATGCTAAAGAAACTGAAGTTGAACAATTCTCGAAGACCTACAAGACATCCTAGAACTCATACCACACACACACACACACACACACACACACACACACACACACACACACAGATGTCCTTTTCATTACAGAGGACTGGAATGCAAAAGTAGCAAGTCAAGAGACACCTGGATTAACAGGAAAGTTTAGCCTTGGAGTACAAAATGAAGCATGGCAAAGGCTAACAGAGCTTTCCTAAGAGGATGCACTAGTCATAGCAAACACTCTTCCAACAACACAAGAGACAACTCTATACATGGACATCACCAGATGGTCAGTACTGAAATCAGATTGATTATTATCTTTACAGTGAAAGATGGAGAAGCTCTTTACAGCCAGCAAAACCAAAACTGGAACTGAGTTTGGCTCAGATCATCAACTCCTTATTGCAAAATTCAGGCTCAAATTGGAAAAAGTAGGGAAAACTATCAGGCCATTCAACTATGATCTAAAGGAAATTCCACATGATTTATACAGTGAAGGTGACAAACAGATTCAAGGGGTTAGAGCTGGTAGACAGAGTGCCTGAAGATCTATGGATGGAGGTTGGTAACACTGTGCAGGAGATAGTGATCAAAACCATTGCCAGAAAAAGAAATGCAAGAAGGCAAAGTGGCTATCTGAGGAGGCCTTACAAATAGCTGAGAAAAGAAGAGACAGGAAAGGCAAAGGAAAAAGGGAAAGATATACCCAATTGAATGCAGAGTTCCAGAGAATAGCAATGAAAGATAAGAAAGTGAACAATGCAAAGAAATAGAGGAAACAATAGAATGGGAAAGACTAGAGATCTCTTTAAGACAGCTGGAGATACCAAGGTAACATTTCATACAAAGATATAATAAAGTACAAAATTGGCAATGACCTAACAGAAACAGAACAGATTAAGAAAAGGTGGCAAGAATATACAGAAGAACTGTACAAAAAAGCTCTTAATGACCAAGATAACCCTGATGGTGTGGTCACTCATCTAGAGCCAGACATTCTGGAGTGTGAAATCAAGTGCGCCTTAGAAAACAATACTGCAAATAAGGTTAGTGGAGGTGATAGAATTCCAGCTGAGCTACTTCATATCTTTAAAAATGCTGTTAAAGTGGTACACTCATTATGCCAGCAAATTTGGAAATCTCTGCAGTGGCCTCTGGACTGGAAAAGGTCAGTTTTCATTCCAAAGAAAGGTTATGCCAAAGAATGTTTAAATTACCATATAATTGCACTCATTTTACGTGCCAACAAGATTATGCTCAAAATTCTTTCAGATAGGCTTCAGCAGTACATGAACTGAGAACTTCCAGGTGCACAAACTGGATTTAGAAAAGGCAGAGGAACCAGAGATCAAATTGCCAACATACACTGGATCATAGAAAGAGCAAGGGGATTCCAAAAAAAATTTTACTTCTGCTTCATTAACCATGCTAAAGCCTTTTACTGTGTACATCACAACAAACTGCGGAATATTCTTAATGAGATGGAAATTCCAGACCATATTACCTGTCTCCTGAGAAAATTGTATGCAGGATAAGAAGCAACAGTTAGAACTGGACATGGAAAAGGGACTGGTTCAAAATTGGGAAAGGAACACATCAATGCTGTATACTGTCACCATGCTTATTTAATTTATATGCAGAGTACGTTATGTGAAATGTAGAGCTGGAGGAATCACAAACTAGAATCAAGATTGCTAGGAGAAATAACCTCAGATATGCAGATGATACCACTTTAATGGCAGAAAGTAAAGAGGAACTTAAGAGCCTCTTAATGAAGGTGAAAGAGGAAAGTGAAAAAGCTGGCTTAAAACTTAACATTCAAAAACCTATGACCATGGTATCCAATTTTGCCAAACAAAACTACTTCATGGCAAATAGATGGGGAAATGTGAAAACAGTGTCAGATTTCATTTTCTTGTGCTCCAAAATCAATGCAGATGGCGACTGCAGCCATGAAATTAAAGGATGCTTGCTCCTTGGAAGAAAAACTATGACAAACCAAGACAGTATATTAAAAAGCAGAGACATCACTTTGCTGACAAAGGTCTGTATTGTCAAAACTGTGGTTTTTCCAGTAGTCATGTATGGATGTGAGAGCTGAGAGCTGAAGAATTGATGCTTTCAAACGATGGTGTTGGAGAATATTCTTGAAAGCCCCTCAGACTGCAAGAAGATTGAACTAGTTAATCCTAAAGGAAATCAACCCTGAATATTCAGTGGATACTGATACTGAATCTGAAGCTCCAATACATTGGCCACCTGATACAAAGAGCTGACTCACTGGAAAAGACTCTGATGCTAGGAAAGATTGAGGGCAAGAGGAGAAGAGGGTGACAGAGGATGAGATGGTTAATGACATCACGGACTCCATGGATGTGAATTTGAGCAATCTCGGGGAGATAATGAAGGACCGAGAAGCCTGGCACAGTGTAGTCCATGGGGTTGCAGAGTCAGACATGACTTTGCAACATGTAGAACAACAACAACTATAATGAGAAGTGTTTTGTTTAGCCAAAGAAGCTGCTGTGGATGCTCTGATTGAAGAAGTAAAGGGCTATGTGGTTGGTATCAGTGATGTGATGAAAAACCATATTTGTCCATAAAGAAGGGTAGAATAGAAGGGCTAGAAGAAGCAAGCACAAATTTGCTGAGGGGGCACACTGTGGATGCCAGTTTGAGTGTTCTCAACTTGGTTGTTGTAAAAAAAACAAAAAAGAAAGATATTCTTGGGCTCACTGATTCTACTGTGCTTCGTTGCCTGGTGCCCCAAAGAGCTAGCTGAACACACAAACTTTCTATTCTCTCTAAAAGATGATGTCCACCAATGTGTTGTGGTAAGCCCCTAATGAGTGAAGGTAAGAAACCTCAGTGCCCCAAACTGTGTTACATTACCCTCTGTATCCTGCAACACCAGTATCAGCTTGTTTCTTTGAAGAAACAGCATCCTAGGAAAAATTAGGAAGAGGCCACAGAATACACTAACCATTGACCGAGAGGATGAAGGATACCAAAGAAAAATGTTAGGAACAGATTGTCAAGAGACGGATGCTATTCTGTTTAAAAGCTTCTACCCCTAAGTTTGTGTTCTGGAAACAATAAAACTTTCTGAGAGTAAGACATAAATAATGTCAGACTAAAAAGAAAAAGAAAATTTACCTTAAGCAATCAGAAATGTGGACTTATAGATTTATACATAAAAAGTATACATCTTAGTAATATTTGTCATATCAAAAGCCAGAAAACACTCAAGGGTACAAACTTAGGAAAAGTGTTACACAAACTACATTGTATTTATAAGATACTGTGTTGTGCAGCCATTAAAATGAAACTGTGATGAAGCTTTTCAAAAAAAAAATAAAATCACTAGGTGGATACTGATACTGAATCTGAAGCTCCAATACATTGGCCACCTGATACAAAGAGCTCATTCACTGGAAAAGATTCTGATGCTATGAAAGATTGAGGGCAAGAGGAGAAGAGGGTGACAGAGGATGAGATGGTTAATGACATCACGGACTCCATGGATGTGAATTTGAGCAATCTCGGGGAGATAATGAAGGACCGAGAAGCCTGGCACAGTGTAGTCCATGGGGTTGCAGAGTCAGACATGACTTTGCAACATGTAGAACAACAACAACTATAATGAGAAGTGTTTTGTTTAGCCAAAGAAGCTGCTGTGGATGCTCTGATTGAAGAAGTAAAGGGCTATGTGGTTGGTATCAGTGATGTGATGAAAAACCATATTTGTCCATAAAGAAGGGTAGAATAGAAGGGCTAGAAGAAGCAAGCACAAATTTGCTGAGGGGGCACACTGTGGATGCCAGTTTGAGTGTTCTCAACTTGGTTGTTGTAAAAAAAAGCAAAAAAGAAAGATATTCTTGGGCTCACTGATTCTACTGTGCTTCGTTGCCTGGTGCCCCAAAGAGCTAGCTGAACACACAAACTTTCTATTCTCTCTAAAAGATGATGTCCACCAATGTGTTGTGGTAAGCCCCTAATGAGTGAAGGTAAGAAACCTCAGTGCCCCAAACTGTGTTACATTACCCTCTGTATCCTGCAACACCAGTATCAGCTTGTTTCTTTGAAGAAACAGCATCCTAGGAAAAATTAGGAAGAGGCCACAGAATACACTAACCATTGACCGAGAGGATGAAGGATACCAAAGAAAAATGTTAGGAACAGATTGTCAAGAGACGGATGCTATTCTGTTTAAAAGCTTCTACCCCTAAGTTTGTGTTCTGGAAACAATAAAACTTTCTGAGAGTAAGACATAAATAATGTCAGACTAAAAAGAAAAAGAAAATTTACCTTAAGCAATCAGAAATGTGGACTTATAGATTTATACATAAAAAGTATACATCTTAGTAATATTTGTCATATCAAAAGCCAGAAAACACTCAAGGGTACAAACTTAGGAAAAGTGTTACACAAACTACATTGTATTTATAAGATACTGTGTTGTGCAGCCATTAAAATGAAACTGTGTGATGAAGCTTTAATGTCAAAAGGCAATGTTTATAACATGTTAAATGAAAATAAAAACCACTGCACATATACATAAGGAGATCTTACTATAGTGTGTCGGTTCAGTTTAGTTCAGTCACTCAGTCACGTCTGACTCTTTGCGACCCCGTGGAACTCAGCATGCCAGCCTTCTCTGTCCTTCATCATCTCTTGAAGTCTACTCAAACTTGTGTTCATTGATCTAGTGATGCCATCCAACTATCTCGTCCTCTGTTGTCCCCTTCTCCTTTTCGTCTTCTATCAGCGTCAGGCTCTTTTCCAGTAAGTCAGCTCTTTGCATCAGGTGGAAAATTACTGGAGCTTCAGCTTCAGCATCATTCCTTCCAATAAATATTCAGGGGTGATTTCCTTTAGGATGGACTCAATAGTCTTCAACACCATAGTTCAATGGCATCAGTTCTTGGGCACTCAGCTTTCTTCATGGTCCAGCTCTTTTACAAACTGGCTAGAAATCTGATGCTTCCCACTGCTTCCCCAAGTTCTATAATCTGCTAGAATGACTCCAGGAATTCAGGAAAGCATTATATTTAGGATTATAATTTTATCATAAAGCACACAAATTGGAGCCAGCCAAATGAAGAGATGCATAGGATGATGTCTGAGAGGATCCCAAGCAAAAAAATGTTCCCCATCCTCAGTATGCATGACACTCCTGGTACGTGGAAAAATAGTACTAGGTTGGAAGCTCGTCAGAGCTTCAGACACCCAGAGTTTTTATTGGGGGTCATGACATAGGTTAGATTGACTGACTTGTTGGCCATGTAATTACACTCAATCTTGAGTTCCCCTGCTCAGAAGCTGGCCTTATAAATGTGTGGCTCTTGGCCTTAACCATCTAATCACACAGTTGGTCCCTCTGGCATCACAGCCCCCATCCTGATGGTCTCTAGAAACTCACCAGGAGTCACCTCAATGGCATAAATTCCAGTGTGGTCCATGGGAACCACCATGAATAACAAAGACACTCTTTTCATTTTGGAAATTCCTAGGAGAGGCTTTCTCCTAGGAAGTAGGGACAAAGACCAGTCAAATTCTTTCTCATGCAACAATATCTCTCACTCATTGGCTGTGGCCTTCAATATGGAGGACCATGTCTGGCATGCCTATGCCTGGGACTGACTCCCAGGTATATGTGTGTGTGTATATATATATATATATGTATGTATGTATGTATTTTTATAATGCACATGTATATATATATATAATAGTTTATATATATTAAATATTGATATTATATATATTATAAAATATTATATATAAGGTTATATAATATATATATATTTTAGGTAGCTTAAAAAATAAGGTAGCTCAGGAGATTTGGCCTAAGTCCCATTAGTAAGTTAGAGAAGCACCTTTCTGTCTGTGGGTCCTAACTCAATGCTTTCTTTGTTAGTTTCCAGAGTAACCTCAGAAAGTCACTTTCCCAGGAATTAGTAATGCACTGATCTTTTGGTCTTCTGATAAATTTAATCCATCACTGAGAATAGTAATACAACAACTATATGACAGGTTTTTCTTTTACCGTATTTTTTCTCTTTCCTGGTTGAGAAATGCAGCATCAGTTCTTGGGCACTCAGCTTTCTTCATGGTCCAGCTCTTTTACAAACTGGCTAGAAATCTGATGCTTCCCACTGCTTCCCCAAGTTCTATAATCTGCTAGAATGACTCCAGGAATTCAGGAAAGCATTATATTTAGGATTATAATTTTATCATAAAGCACACAAATTGGAGCCAGCCAAATGAAGAGATGCATAGGATGATGTCTGAGAGGATCCCAAGCAAAAAAATGTTCCCCATCCTCAGTATGCATGACACTCCTGGTACGTGGAAAAATAGTACTAGGTTGGAAGCTCGTCAGAGCTTCAGACACCCAGAGTTTTTATTGGGGGTCATGACATAGGTTAGATTGACTGACTTGTTGGCCATGTAATTACACTCAATCTTGAGTTCCCCTGCTCAGAAGCTGGCCTTATAAATGTGTGGCTCTTGGCCTTAACCATCTAATCACACAGTTGGTCCCTCTGGCATCACAGCCCCCATCCTGATGGTCTCTAGAAACTCACCAGGAGTCACCTCAATGGCATAAATTCCAGTGTGGTCCATGGGAACCACCATGAATAACAAAGACACTCTTTTCATTTTGGAAATTCCTAGGAGAGGCTTTCTCCTAGGAAGTAGGGACAAAGACCAGTCAAATTCTTTCTCATGCAACAATATCTCTCACTCATTGGCTGTGGCCTTCAATATGGAGGACCATGTCTGGCATGCCTATGCCTGGGACTGACTCCCAGGTATATGTGTGTGTGTATATATATATATATGTATGTATGTATGTATTTTTATAATGCACATGTATATATATATATAATAGTTTATATATATTAAATATTGATATTATATATATTATAAAATATTATATATAAGGTTATATAATATATATATATTTTAGGTAGCTTAAAAAATAAGGTAGCTCAGGAGATTTGGCCTAAGTCCCATTAGTAAGTTAGAGAAGCACCTTTCTGTCTGTGGGTCCTAACTCAATGCTTTCTTTGTTAGTTTCCAGAGTAACCTCAGAAAGTCACTTTCCCAGGAATTAGTAATGCACTGATCTTTTGGTCTTCTGATAAATTTAATCCATCACTGAGAATAGTAATACAACAACTATATGACAGGTTTTTCTTTTACCGTATTTTTTCTCCTTCCTGGTTGAGACCTCTAGGAACACATTAGATAGATTTGAATTAACTAAGAAATTAATAGAGACTGAATTAGCTTTGCACAATTAAAAAAACCAACAAATGGAAGTGTAGGATTGGCAGTTTCATGGCTGCCTTTATGAGTGTCTAAGACTGTCAATATTTAGCAAGTTATTGAAGTGAGTGTTGGTATTTTTGTTTTTGTTCTTAATCTGAAGATGGCCTGGGGACTGCTTTTAAACATCAATATGGTATTTGGTGAATTTAACATCTTAGTTGATTGCATTTATGTTTGCTCTTTTGTTGCAAAAGCTATTTGCTTCTGGTAGGTTATACAGTCAGTGCTGAGCATTGAATATTTAACTTCGTTCTCCAAGTCTTTGATAATTTCTATTTACTAGATTAAAACTAGGACTATTGCCTAGAGGTTTTTTGTTTTACTTCAGAAGACTATGTATTTAAAATTAATCCACTTAAAAGTAAGTCAAGGGGCTTCCCTGGTGGTCCAGTGGGTAAGGACACCGCCTTGCAGTGCAAGGGGCGCCGGTTCGAGCCCTGGCCTGGGAAGATCCCACGTACCGCGGAGCAGCTGGATGGATGTGTCCAATTACCGAGCTGGAGCTCTGGAGCACATGCGTCCAGATCCAGTGCTCTGCAACAACAGAGGCCACCGTGATGGGAGGCCCACACGGGCCAAAGAAGAAAATGGACAAATGAAAGACCAATAGAAGTGTCCCGCCTGCTCCCCTCCCTCCCCACCCCACCCCCACCAAAATAAATAAATAAATAAATCTTTAAAAAAAAAAAAGTAAGTCAACTTATTACTGAGATAAAATAATACATACCTTAATTTTAAATATTTTACACAAAGACAATGGCAAAAGTTCCCAGGCATCACAATTCACTAATTTTTTTCCTATACATAGGAATGCCTTGCTGGCAGTCCTAGGGCAGTTGCCCAGGGTACTCTTCCACTTTCTCTAGGCCCCTAATTGGGTCTGAGCCCTTAGTTTTTCTCTGTCTTTCTGAGCAGATTTAATTCCAGATTTTCAGAAGAAGACAGGGCCTTCTGTAAATTAGGATCAACAGAGAGCTGCTGTTTTTGCTGGATTTTTAAAAATAGACTCCTGTTCTTATCTGAAGGTGAGAGGCCTCTGTATCTGTGTTTACAGTCATTCACGGGTATCACCCAATACCCCATCCATATTTAAATTTTCCTATTAAAATCAAGGGTTGATTTTACTTTATCTAAAACAGGGGAGAGGGCTTCCCTGGTGGTCCAGTGGGTAAAGAGGGGGTAAAGAGTCTGCCTTGCTGTGCAAGGGGCACTGGTTCGATCCCTGGCCTGGGAAGATCCCACATGCTGAGGGACGGCTGTGCCCCTGTGTCCAATTGCAAGCCAGCACTCTGGAGCGCATGCGCCCAGGGCCAGTGCTCTGCAACAAGAGAGGCCACTGTGATGGGAGGCCCACACAGGCCAAAGAATAAAGATGGTCAAGAATAATAAACAATGACTGAGAGGCAAAAAGAAAAAAAAAAGGGGAGCATAACAGCATGTTTGTATGTAACAGGATGATGCAGGCAAGAAGGGAAAACTGATGACGTAGGATTGAGTGGAAACCTTTGTGGGGGTGGTGCCCTTGGCCAGGGCACTCCACGTCACAGGACCTTCTCTGTGCATGGTGTCCCAAGAGGGTGTATCAAGAGGGTCTATCTGTGCAGGCTACAGAAGATGGGACTCAAGAAATTAGGAGTTCACCAAAATGGTCTGAAGATTATTTTAAACTGAAAACATCTGAACAGCAGCCACAGAAAGACATTATCTCAATGAGCAAAACCTTCTGAAAATATAGCTGCCATTTCCCCCCATCAATCTCCTCTCCATCCCACCCCCACCAGGAGAGTCTGCAGCCAGAAAGGAGTCTGCTCATTTTCATTAGCATCAAAAAGTTCAACAGAAGCTTCCATATAATCTCACTGAAACCCTGAGCCTTGTTCTTTGTTAAACTAGTGTGTACCTTTATGAGTGTGCCTGTGTGCTCAGTCACTAAGTCATGTCCCCTTCTTTGTGACTCCATGGACTGTAGCCCACCAGGCTTCTCTGTCAATCAAATTTTCCAGGCAAGAATACTCAAGCAGTTTGCTATTTCTTCCCACAGGGGATCTTCCCGACCTAGGATCAAACCCATGTCTCTGTGTCTCCTGCATTGGCAGGCAGATTCTTTACCACTGTGCCAACTGGGAAGCCCATATATCTCAATTCCCTGAGTTACTCATCACTGAGAAACTCCTGTGTGCTCCTGGTTTTTTTTTTTTTTTTTTTTTTAAATCTTGTCTTTTCTCCAGTTAATCTATCTATTTTCAATTATTTTTCAGACCTCTGACTCTTTGGACTTATGTTGATAAAGAAAATCTTTTTCCCTCCCCACCTGATCACAGTTATATATGGAGCATTAGCCTTAGTTAGAAGCATAGACCCTTGGTTAATCGCCAGTAACAGCAGAAAAGGCAGAGGAAGTTGTGTATATTCAGTTTCTCACTCTCAAACTTACTAGAAGTGTCACCTTCTCTCACTGACTCATGACCTCACTTCCCATTGACTACTCTAGCTATTCCAATAAGACTGGCCCACACAGGCCAAAGAATAAAGAAGGTCAAGAAAAATAAACAATGACTGAGAGGCAAAAAGAAAAAAGGGGAGCATAACAGCATGTTTGTATGTAACAGGATGATGCAGGCAAGAAGGGAAAACTGATGACGTAGGATTGAGTGGAAACCTTTGTGGGGGTGGTGCCCTTGGCCAGGGCACTCCACGTCACAGGACCTTCTCTGTGCATGGTGTCCCAAGAGGGTGTATCAAGAGGGTCTATCTGTGCAGGCTACAGAAGATGGGACTCAAGAAATTAGGAGTTCACCAAAATGGTCTGAAGATTATTTTAAACTGAAAACATCTGAACAGCAGCCACAGAAAGACATTATCTCAATGAGCAAAACCTTCTGAAAATATAGCTGCCATTTCCCCCCATCAATCTCCTCTCCATCCCACCCCCACCAGGAGAGTCTGCAGCCAGAAAGGAGGCTGCTCATTTTCATTAGCATCAAAAAGTTCAACAGAAGCTTCCATATAATCTCACTGAAACCCTGAGCCTTGTTCTTTGTTAAACTAGTGTGTACCTTTATGAGTGTGCCTGTGTGCTCAGTCACTAAGTCATGTCCCCTTCTTTGTGACTCCATGGACTGTAGCCCACCAGGCTTCTCTGTCAATCAAATTTTCCAGGCAAGAATACTCAAGCAGTTTGCTATTTCTTCCCACAGGGGATCTTCCCGACCTAGGATCAAACCCATGTCTCTGTGTCTCCTGCATTGGCAGGCAGATTCTTTACCACTGTGCCAACTGGGAAGCCCATATATCTCAATTCCCTGAGTTACTCATCACTGAGAAACTCCTGTGTGCTCCTGGTTTTTTTTTTTTTTTTTTTTTAAATCTTGTCTTTTCTCCAGTTAATCTATCTATTTTCAATTATTTTTCAGACCTCTGACTCTTTGGACTTATGTTGATAAAGAAAATCTTTTTCCCTCCCCACCTGATCACAGTTATATATGGAGCATTAGCCTTAGTTAGAAGCATAGACCCTTGGTTAATCGCCAGTAACAGCAGAAAAGGCAGAGGAAGTTGTGTATATTCAGTTTCTCACTCTCAAACTTACTAGAAGTGTCACCTTCTCTCACTGACTCATGACCTCACTTCCCATTGACTACTCTAGCTATTCCAATAAGACTGCTGGGCTTAATACATACTCATTAAATTATTCATTCATCAAATGTTTCTTTAATCCTACTAGATAGCCTAGACCTGGAAGATATAGCTTGAACAAAATCCAAAAACTCCTGCTTCCATGGAGCTAGGTCTCTGGTGGGGAAAAAAAACATATATATAACAAACTACATAGTACTTTCAGTGGTAATAAGTATGATGGATATAAATAAACACATACACAAAAGGTAGGAAAGGGAGTAATGGAACAATGATAGCCTCACCAAGAAGGAAACATATGAATAAAGACCTGAGGAGATAAAGAGCAAGCACTGTGGACATAGTGGGAAGCCTTTTTCAGGAAGAGCAAACAGATAAACAGTGGGAGTGTACCTGGTATAGACAAGGGAGACCAAGAGATCAGTAGCGAATAAGCAAGGGGAGGAGATGAAACCGGTGAGGTCATAAGCCGCCAGACCTGCTGGAGCTTGTAATCATTGCAAATGCTTTGGCTTTGCTCTGACTGAGCTGAGGACCCAGTGGAGGGATGTGAGCAGACAAAATGGACTGTGGGGAGCAAAGATGGAAGCAAGGACAGCAGAAACAATCTCATGCAAGAATTCTACCAAGAGATAATCATCACTGCTTCGGAAAACAATCTGGCAGTTCCTTAAAAGGTTAAACAAAGAGTTACCCTATAACCTGGTGACCCCTCAATTGCACTCCTAAACAGACATCCAAGACAAAGGAAAACAAATGTTCAAAAAAAACATGAGGGCTTCTCTGGTAGTTCAATGGTGAAGAGTTCACTTGCCAATGCAGGAGACACTGGTTCAATCTCTGATCCGGGAAGATTTCACATGCTGCAGAGCAACTAAGTCTGTGAGCCACAACAATTGAGCCTGTGCTCTAGAGCCTCAGAGTTGCAACTGTTGAGCCCATGTGCTGCAACTATTGAAGCCTGTGTGCCCTAGAGCCTGAGTTCCACAACAAGAGAAATCACTGCAACAAGAAGCCTGCTCACTTCAACTAGAGTACCCCCAGTCCCTGCAACTAGAGAAGAGCCTGCAGCAGCAGTGAAAACCCAGAATACCAAAAAAATAAATAAATAAATTTTAAAGAATAACAGAAATCTTAAAAAAAGAGAGTATTTATAGCATTGTTATTCCTCAGAGCCAAAAGGTGGAAATAACTGAAATATCCATCAAATGAGGAATGGATAAACAAAGTGTGCTATAGCCATGCAATAAAAATCTTATTCAGTCATAAAAAGGAATGAAGTATTGATATAACCACAACATGATAAATCTTGAAAACAGTATACTATATGAAAGAAGCCAGTCACAAAAGACTGTATCATGTACAATACCATTTATATGAAAAGTCCAAAACAGAGAACTCCAAACACATACCAAGTAGATGATTGCTAGGAACCAAGGGAGTGACTACTAATTTTGTGGGGGGGAGCAGTAACTAAATGTTCCAAAATTAACTGTGGCAATAGATGTACCACTATCTAAACAGAATAAAAACCATTGAAGTGTGCACTTTAAATGGATAATTTGCATGATACTTGAATTATATTTTAATATTTTAATAAAAATTAGCAATAGAATTGATATAGGGTGGTGGTGAGATGTTGTTAGGGCTTAGAATACTTTGAAGGTAGAGCTAATAGAATTTGGTGAAGATTGGATGAGTTGTAGGAAATTAAGAGTGAAGGATACGGGATTAACACTAAGTGGGATGAGGGAGAATGGCTAGAAAAATAAACTTTGAAGGTAGGCTAATAGAATGATTGGTTGCACTCCTAAACAGACATCCAAGACAAAGGAAAACAAATGTTCAAAAAACATGAGGGCTTCTCTGGTAGTTCAATGGTGAAGAGTTCACTTGCCAATGCAGGAGACACTGGTTCAATCTCTGATCCGGGAAGATTTCACATGCTGCAGAGCAACTAAGTCTGTGAGCCACAACAATTGAGCCTGTGCTCTAGAGCCTCAGAGTTGCAACTGTTGAGCCCATGTGCTGCAACTATTGAAGCCTGTGTGCCCTAGAGCCTGAGTTCCACAACAAGAGAAATCACTGCAACAAGAAGCCTGCTCACTTCAACTAGAGTACCCCCAGTCCCTGCAACTAGAGAAGAGCCTGCAGCAGCAGTGAAAACCCAGAATACCAAAAAAATAAATAAATAAATTTTAAAGAATAACAGAAATCTTAAAAAAAGAGAGTATTTATAGCATTGTTATTCCTCAGAGCCAAAAGGTGGAAATAACTGAAATATCCATCAAATGAGGAATGGATAAACAAAGTGTGCTATAGCCATGCAATAAAAATCTTATTCAGTCATAAAAAGGAATGAAGTATTGATATAACCACAACATGATAAATCTTGAAAACAGTATACTATATGAAAGAAGCCAGTCACAAAAGACTGTATCATGTACAATACCATTTATATGAAAAGTCCAAAACAGAGAACTCCAAACACATACCAAGTAGATGATTGCTAGGAACCAAGGGAGTGACTACTAATTTTGTGGGGGGGAGCAGTAACTAAATGTTCCAAAATTAACTGTGGCAATAGATGTACCACTATCTAAACAGAATAAAAACCATTGAAGTGTGCACTTTAAATGGATAATTTGCATGATACTTGAATTATATTTTAATATTTTAATAAAAATTAGCAATAGAATTGATATAGGGTGGTGGTGAGATGTTGTTAGGGCTTAGAATACTTTGAAGGTAGAGCTAATAGAATTTGGTGAAGATTGGATGAGTTGTAGGAAATTAAGAGTGAAGGATACGGGATTAACACTAAGTGGGATGAGGGAGAATGCAGGAACAAGGTCAGGAAAGAAAATAAGGAACTTTCTTTTGAATGTGTTAAGCTTGTGATGCCAAGGAGACATTCAAAATTCAATTGGAAATACGAGTCTGGGTGTCAGGAAAGAGCTGGACTGGAATTTAATATTTGGGAGTTATTAGCATATGAATGGTACTTGACTGGTTAGAATCATCAATTACTTCCAGGTAGCCACTCTTCATCATCTCAATAGACTGGGCATGATTGACTATTGTCTTCATCTGTAATTGTTCTTTCTCCTATTTTCAGTAGAGAATTTTTTGCTGTTTTTGTCCTTCCTTTCTTATCTCTCCCAATCTGTTTAATTTACTCACTATCTTCCACCTAATCTTCAATTCAGAGTTGTTCAAATTTTGCTTTTGTATTGTTCCCTCTGTGATACTGAATATTCGCTAAGAGCTTGTATCCACATCTTAATTTCAATGATCTCTTATAAACAAACTCACAAGTGAGCTTCAGATTAGTCTCATAATGACTAAATATGTATCAAAAGCATCTCAGATTCAACCCATGCAATGCCAAACTCATCATCTCTACCTCTACCCCCAATCCTAAACCAGTTCTTTTCCAACATCCCTTACTTCAATGAATGAGTTATGTATTTATGTAAACCACAAGTCACATGCCATCCTTCCTATCTCTTACCACAGAACATCTAATCCATCATCAGATTCTAAAATATTCTCAGAATGTCTCTATTTTTACTGGTGAGCCATGCAAATACATATCTACTCTATAATTTTTCTCACAATCCACAATGATAACCAGCTTTTGCACCATTCTAAGGACCCAGAGTAGATATTGGGGTGAAGGGGTATTTTTGGTGAAAACCATTGAAGTGTGCACTTTAAATGGATAATTTGCATGATACTTGAATTATATTTTAATATTTTAATAAAAATTAGCAATAGAATTGATATAGGGTGGTGGTGAGATGTTGTTAGGGCTTAGAATACTTTGAAGGTAGAGCTAATAGAATTTGGTGAAGATTGGATGAGTTGTAGGAAATTAAGAGTGAAGGATACGGGATTAACACTAAGTGGGATGAGGGAGAATGCAGGAACAAGGTCAGGAAAGAAAATAAGGAACTTTCTTTTGAATGTGTTAAGCTTGTGATGCCAAGGAGACATTCAAAATTCAATTGGAAATACGAGTCTGGGTGTCAGGAAAGAGCTGGACTGGAATTTAATATTTGGGAGTTATTAGCATATGAATGGTACTTGACTGGTTAGAATCATCAATTACTTCCAGGTAGCCACTCTTCATCATCTCAATAGACTGGGCATGATTGACTATTGTCTTCATCTGTAATTGTTCTTTCTCCTATTTTCAGTAGAGAATTTTTTGCTGTTTTTGTCCTTCCTTTCTTATCTCTCCCAATCTGTTTAATTTACTCACTATCTTCCACCTAATCTTCAATTCAGAGTTGTTCAAATTTTGCTTTTGTATTGTTCCCTCTGTGATACTGAATATTCGCTAAGAGCTTGTATCCACATCTTAATTTCAATGATCTCTTATAAACAAACTCACAAGTGAGCTTCAGATTAGTCTCATAATGACTAAATATGTATCAAAAGCATCTCAGATTCAACCCATGCAATGCCAAACTCATCATCTCTACCTCTACCCCCAATCCTAAACCAGTTCTTTTCCAACATCCCTTACTTCAATGAATGAGTTATGTATTTATGTAAACCACAAGTCACATGCCATCCTTCCTATCTCTTACCACAGAACATCTAATCCATCATCAGATTCTAAAATATTCTCAGAATGTCTCTATTTTTACTGGTGAGCCATGCAAATACATATCTACTCTATAATTTTTCTCACAATCCACAATGATAACCAGCTTTTGCACCATTCTAAGGACCCAGAGACAGAGTAATACTACAGAATATTGTGGATTTAAAAAGGGGGATGGTGAGGGCATAGGTTTCTTACACATGGTGAGGATTTCTCCTCCTCAATGCTCTCTACAGCTTTCCTTTCCAATTTTCCTACTGTGAGCCTCTCTTAAACCCCTATCATTCTACCAGTTATTGCCAGACCAATTCTCTTAACATTTAGCTCGATTTGTTTCCCAGCTCAAAAACCAAGGCAGCATTTTGCCTAGAAATTTAAAAGCAGACTCCTAACACTAGCACTACAGGTCCATCAAAACAAAGTCCAAATACTCTTCTTCTCTATGTCCCAGTGCTATGGGTTGAATAGTCCTGCTCCAATCAATGTCCTTCCTAGAACCTCAGAATGTGACCATTTTTGAAAATAGTCATTGAAGATATAATCAAATTAAGATGAAGTCATCTGGGTTGGGCTCTAATCCAAATGATGGTGTCCTAATAAGAAGAGAGAGATTTGAAAATCAGCTCACAGAGAGAACACCATGTGACGACATAGGCGGAAAAGAGAAGGATGCAGCTCTAGGCTGAGAAATGCCATGGACTGGTGACTTCTACTAGATGCTAGGAGGAGGCAAGGTAGGATTTGCCCTACAAATTACAGATGGAGCATGGCTTTCCAACAACTTAATTTTAGACTTTCACCTTCCAGAACTATGAGAAGTAAATTTGCTATTTCAAGCCATCCAGTTGCGATATTCTGTAATGGTAGCCACAGGAAACTAATGTATCCTCTTATACTGGAAAATTTATTTTCCCCCTGAATCTGCATTCTTTTTGTGTGTGTGTGTGTTTTAAATTCAGGTGTAAGTCACGCACTAAAACATTTACCCTTTTAAGAATATAATTTAGTGGTTTTGAAAAATATTTTCACAAGGTTGTACAACACCACCACTATCTAATTTTAGGACATTTCCTTCAGCTGTAAAATAAATCCAATGCTGTTTATTCCCCAACCCTTCCTCCTCCCAGACCTTCTAAACCACATCTTTCTCTATGAACTTGCCTCTTTAGACTGCACTAATTTTATTTGTTCCATGACTTTTCCTCATATCTTCTTTATATCACCACAGAAAAAGTTCAAAATATCTCAGAATGTCTCTATTTTTACGGGAGCCATAATCTACTACTATAATTTTTCTCACAATCCACAATGATAACCAGCTTTTGCACCATTCTAAGGACCCAGAGACAGAGTAATACTACAGAATATTGTGGATTTAAAAGGGGATGGTGAGGCATAGGTTTCTTACACATGGTGAGGATTTCTCCTCCTCAATGCTCTCTACAGCTTTCCTTTCCAATTTTCCTACTGTGAGCCTCTCTTAAACCCCTATCATTCTACCAGTTATTGCCAGACCAATTCTCTTAACATTTAGCTCGATTTGTTTCCCAGCTCAAAAACCAAGGCAGCATTTTGCCTAGAAATTTAAAAGCAGACTCCTAACACTAGCACTACAGGTCCATCAAAACAAAGTCCAAATACTCTTCTTCTCTATGTCCCAGTGCTATGGGTTGAATAGTCCTGCTCCAATCAATGTCCTTCCTAGAACCTCAGAATGTGACCATTTTTGAAAATAGTCATTGAAGATATAATCAAATTAAGATGAAGTCATCTGGGTTGGGCTCTAATCCAAATGATGGTGTCCTAATAAGAAGAGAGAGATTTGAAAATCAGCTCACAGAGAGAACACCATGTGACGACATAGGCGGAAAAGAGAAGGATGCAGCTCTAGGCTGAGAAATGCCATGGACTGGTGACTTCTACTAGATGCTAGGAGGAGGCAAGGTAGGATTTGCCCCTACAAATTACAGATGGAGCATGGCTTTCCAACAACTTAATTTTAGACTTTCACCTTCCAGAACTATGAGAAGTAAATTTGCTATTTCAAGCCATCCAGTTGCGATATTCTGTAATGGTAGCCACAGGAAACTAATGTATCCTCTTATACTGGAAAATTTATTTTCCCCCTGAATCTGCATTCTTTTTGTGTGTGTGTGTGTTTTAAATTCAGGTGTAAGTCACGCACTAAAACATTTACCCTTTTAAGAATATAATTTAGTGGTTTTGAAAAATATTTTCACAAGGTTGTACAACACCACCACTATCTAATTTTAGGACATTTCCTTCAGCTGTAAAATAAATCCAATGCTGTTTATTCCCCAACCCTTCCTCCTCCCAGACCTTCTAAACCACACATCTTTCTCTATGAACTTGCCTCTTTTAGACTGCACTAATTTTATTTGTTCCATGACTTTTTCCTCATATCTTCTTTATATCACCACTATTTGTGCATTATAGCTATTGTCTAACCACTCAGTAAATTGGTTCCCTGTGTATCCCAGTTCCCAGTACATGTTAAGAATTTATAACATGTTTTCTGAGTGAAACTATGAATCAATAAACGCCCATTTCAACAACTTTCCTCTTTCTATCATTTGTTTTTTCTCATTTTGTTCAAATATGTGTTTCTAATGCATGTGGTTCTCCATGGAATCAGACTGGTTTTGATGTATGAAAATATAAACATACAGTAATATGTGCCACAATATTCAGTAGACAAAATTTATTAAAGAAACTACTCCATAAATGGTATTGGGCAAAATAATTACAGTCATGAAACAGACATAAATGAATAGTAGAGTTTTTTTGTGTTTTTAAGGCCATCTGCATACTTTGCTTTAATGATACTGTAGTCTGAATGGGGCTGTCCAAGATTAGAAATGATGTGAACTACCAGAGATCAGTACATGGACTCTTGGTCCAAGTATGAATTGCTGATACAAGACAAATGATGCTGCTTGAAATTGTAACTTGAAAAGCAAGTAAACCATGAATCATCCCCATGTGTAAAGTTGTAATCAGAACAATGGCGAATTGATACCTGAATACTTGCCATTTACCATGCTGTTGGCAAAACAATGACCAATTCATGGTTATGCATGAAGTTGCAACGTGAATACAATTCTTATTTTCTGAAACAGCAGACATTTCTTTTCATTATTTTTTTAACCATATGTTTAGAAAAAAAAAAAAACTATCCTAAATTAGCTAAAGCTGGGATAGCACACTGTGCTTCCCCATTGAAAGACATTGTATTAATAGAGATAAGACTAAATATGTATAGTACTGCATACCACTTTAAGACATACAAAATATATTTTCCATATTAAAACACATTTAAAACATCTACGTGACTTAAGCATTATTATTGTCCCGCATGTACGAACATCCTTGGTAAAATGAGATGATTTTCTTTCAAATCTATCAATGCAGTACATGGTAGGGAGGCAGGATACAAATGCACATCTTTACCTTCAAACTACAAACTCACTACATCCACAGTCCAAATGATATGCACACACACAATAGGCAATGTTGCTCTGATCATGATGATGAAAACAATAGGAATAATAAATCTATTGATTTATTTGTTTCTATTAGAATATAAGCACTATGAAGAGAGAGATTTAGTCTTGTTCACTGCTACATCCCAACGCTTAGAATAGTCCCAGGCACAAAAGAGCATCAATTAAAATATCTTTATAAATCAAAGAAGAATACATCACATTTTCAAAGACATTTCACAAAAATTATTTCATTGTTGTCACAGTAATTTCTAAGGTTTCTGACTGTTCCAATATTTTTCTTATTACTTCCCACTGTATAAAAGATAACTTAAAATATCAACATTGAGATATTGCAAATAGGAGGTATTACTCATCAAGACCAGTGCCATAATAGGACCCCAGCCAATCTTACCTCAAGGATGACAAGCAGTAACTTGAACAGGTTGGCTTCTCTATGAATGGAAGATGTTGAAAGGCATGTGGAGAAATTCACCTTTGAGGAACCCACATACCTGTCAACATTAAAAAAAAAAATCCATTAAAATTCAGAAATGTGGGAGAAGGTTGGCTTCCTTCATAAGAAAGGTAGTTTTCAAGAGTCTTGCCTGTGAGAGCTACTATATAAAATGCCTTCCTATCCTGGAAGATAGTAAAAGTGTAACTGAGTAAATTGAGAATACTTGCCATTTACCATGCTGTTGGCAAAACAATGACCAATTCATGGTTATGCATGAAGTTGCAACGTGAATACATTTTATTTTCTGAAACAGCAGACATTTCTTTTCATTATTTTTTTAACCATATGTTTAGAAAAAAAAAAAAACTATCCTAAATTAGCTAAAGCTGGGATAGCACACTGTGCTTCCCCATTGAAAGACATTGTATTAATAGAGATAAGACTAAATATGTATAGTACTGCATACCACTTTAAGACATACAAAATATATTTTCCATATTAAAACACATTTAAAACATCTACGTGACTTAAGCATTATTATTGTCCCGCATGTACGAACATCCTTGGTAAAATGAGATGATTTTCTTTCAAATCTATCAATGCAGTACATGGTAGGGAGGCAGGATACAAATGCACATCTTTACCTTCAAACTACAAACTCACTACATCCACAGTCCAAATGATATGCACACACACAATAGGCAATGTTGCTCTGATCATGATGATGAAAACAATAGGAATAATAAATCTATTGATTTATTTGTTTCTATTAGAATATAAGCACTATGAAGAGAGAGATTTAGTCTTGTTCACTGCTACATCCCAACGCTTAGAATAGTCCCAGGCACAAAAGAGCATCAATTAAAATATCTTTATAAATCAAAGAAGAATACATCACATTTTCAAAGACATTTCACAAAATTATTTCATTGTTGTCACAGTAATTTCTAAGGTTTCTGACTGTTCCAATATTTTTCTTATTACTTCCCACTGTATAAAAGATAACTTAAAATATCAACATTGAGATATTGCAAATAGGAGGTATTACTCATCAAGACCAGTGCCATAATAGGACCCCAGCCAATCTTACCTCAAGGATGACAAGCAGTAACTTGAACAGGTTGGCTTCTCTATGAATGGAAGATGTTGAAAGGCATGTGGAGAAATTCACCTTTGAGGAACCCACATACCTGTCAACATTAAAAAAAAAAATCCATTAAAATTCAGAAATGTGGGAGAAGGTTGGCTTCCCTTCATAAGAAAGGTAGTTTTCAAGAGTCTTGCCTGTGAGAGCTACTATATAAAATGCCTTCCTATCCTGGGTTTTTACATTTATGATGGAGAATCAAAAAGTCAAGTAACTGAGTTAAAAATTGAGCATCTTATTTTGGAATACAATGGTCACAAGGCCCTGGGTTCTAAGGAATCTCCTCTCAAGAGGCTCAGTGGTTTCGAGGGGAGGATGAGAGTAAGAGGGATGTAACTCTGTTTATTTTCTTCAACACGGGAAGTGGGGAATGGGGACCTGGTGTTAAAACAAGTTTGAAAACCAGTTTTATTTAGAGTATAAAACCAGTTTTATTTAGAGTTTTATTTAGAGTATCCATATCCAGAAAAGATGAAGACTCAAATTGGAAAAGATACTTGCACCCCAGTGTTCATTACAACACTATTTACAATAGTCAAGACAGGGAAACAACCTGTGTGTCCATCAATAGGCAAATGGATAAAGCTGTGGTGTATGTATACAATGCAGTGCTAGTCATAAAAAAGAATGAAATGTTACCATATGCAACAACATGGATGGACCTAGAGATGATCATACTAAGTGAAGTCAGTCAGACAGGGAAAGACAAATATCATATGATGTCACTTATATATAGAATCTAAAATAGGACACAAATGAATTTATCTGTGAAACAGAGACAGACTCACAAACTTAGCAAATTTATGGTTACTAAAGGGGAAAGGGAGGGAGGAATGCAAAATTAGGAATTTGAGATTCACAGACTATTATTTATAAAATAAACAACAAATTCCTACAGTATAGCAGAGGGACTATATTCAATATCTTATAATAATCTATAATGAAAAGAATCAGAAAAAATCTGAATCATTTCACTGTACACATGAAATTAACATGATATTGTTTTAAAAATGAAATATTTTTCTTATTACTTCCCACTGTATAAAAGATAACTTAAAATATCAACATTGAGATATTGCAAATAGGAGGTATTACTCATCAAGACCAGTGCCATAATAGGACCCCAGCCAATCTTACCTCAAGGATGACAAGCAGTAACTTGAACAGGTTGGCTTCTCTATGAATGGAAGATGTTGAAAGGCATGTGGAGAAATTCACCTTTGAGGAACCCACATACCTGTCAACATTAAAAAAAAAAATCCATTAAAATTCAGAAATGTGGGAGAAGGTTGGTTTCCCCTTCATAAGAAAGGTAGTTTTCAAGAGTCTTGCCTGTGAGAGCTACTAAATAAAATGCCTTCCTATCCGGGGTTTTTACATTTATGATGGAGAATCAAAAAGTCAAGTAACTGAGTTAAAAATTGAGCATCTTATTTTGGAATACAATGGTCACAAGGCCCTGGGTTCTAAGGAATCTCCTCTCAAGAGGCTCAGTGGTTTCGAGGGGAGGATGAGAGTAAGAGGGATGTAACTCTGTTTATTTTCTTCAACACGGGAAGTGGGGAATGGGGACCTGGTGTTAAAACAAGTTTGAAAACCAGTTTTATTTAGAGTATAAAACCAGTTTTATTTAGAGTTTTATTTAGAGTATCCATATCCAGAAAAGATGAAGACTCAAATTGGAAAAGATACTTGCACCCCAGTGTTCATTACAACACTATTTACAATAGTCAAGACAGGGAAACAACCTGTGTGTCCATCAATAGGCAAATGGATAAAGCTGTGGTGTATGTATACAATGCAGTGCTAGTCATAAAAAGGAATGAAATAATGCCATTTGCAGCAACATGGATGGACCTAGAGATGATCATACTAAGTGAAGTCAGTCAGAGAAAGACAAATATCACATGATGTCCCTTATATATAGAATCTAAAATAGGACACAAATGAATTTATCTGTGAAACAGAGACAGACTCACAAACTTAGCAAATTTATGGTTACTAAAGGGGAAAGGGAGGTAGGAATGCAAAAATTAGGAATTTGAGATTCACAGACTATTATTTATAAAATAAACAACAAATTCCTACAGTATAGCAGAGAGGACTATATTCAATATCTTATAATAATCTATAATGAAAAAGAATCAGAAAAAAAAATCTGAATCATTTCACTGTACACATGAAATTAACATGATATTGTAAATGAACTATAATTTTTAAAATATGGAAATCATATGCAAATAAGAAAAAACCAGTATTTTTTTTTTAAAGGTATCATGCCATCAATGCCATTTAGGATGGTCCTATTTATGTTTTATTCTACACTCAGAAGCAATATCCAATCAAAGGTAAGGCAAGGTATTCTGAATATGAGGATTGTTTATCCAGCTCTCTCAGCTAACTGGAACTCAGTTAGGAAGCAGAAAGAAAGGCTCACAGTAAGCAAGCACGTGCCTCCCCAATACCGCAATACCATTCTCAAAACTATTAAGCCGTTTACTCACAGGCAAGTCTTCATCTTCATCAGGACCAGTTCTCTGGAATGCTAAGAGCCTCACTTTTCTGGCTTCTCAACCCCTAACAGTAATACAACACCCAAGAAAGGATGAGAGGCACCAGGAAGGTGACGGGGTTCTTAGAAGAAAGTTCTACTACTGGCCACAAAATGGAAGCAGGAGAGACTGATGAGGAGAACAGAGTGCCTCCTCACCACCCGATCCCTGCCAATTGTGTAGAGGAGGCAGGTGCGTATTGTTAGGAACTCAGTAAACATTTTACAAGCCTCAGCTGACTCACCGGACCCATCAATGGAGAGGCACAGTCAGTGATGTTCATAACAATGATGCAAGTATTTTAAAAAAGCTTGCAAAATAAGTATTACCATTATCTCACACTTACAATGGAGGGATTACCTTATGTGTAAATTATGCTTAATATTGCTCTTAAAAAAGAGACAGAGACCTTTAATTTTAAGGAAATATTTGACAAATCTTGGTGGGTTAAAGGGAAAAGCCTCAGTTACCTGGACATAGCTCACTGTTTGCAACAATGAATCCCTAAGGGATTTCCAATAAAGGAGGTGTTACTTTCCTTAGATGTAACCATATGGTCAATTACAGAAAAGCACATTGGTAGAAAATCAACAAAATATCCACAGATAGTTTCACAAAGTATGGTTTTCTGTGATTTTTCCCTTGAAATTTAAATTATTCTGAATAAATGTTTTTAAAACTAGTTTATGGAAAGTAAGTCTGTTCCTTAAGTTTAGTGTTTTCCAAATAAATACATTGTTTTTAAAAATGCATTCTTACCTGGAAAATAAATATCATTGTCTACTGTTTTGCAAAGAAACATGTATACAAATAGTTGCTCTGCCTTTAAAAAATAAACAAATAGCACTCAGGCTTCTCAGTCACCTTTTATATTAAAAGTGCTTTCGTATCATTAACCTTACTTGTGATTTTAATTCTTCTAAAAATCTGTGATCTCAATGCACCAGAGAAATAATTTGTCTGATAACATGAATGAAGAGAACTGATCAGGTACACACACACACACACACATATACATCTTGTGACATCGTCCAAAACACACAGCAAGTAAGGTGACAGCCTGGAAATAAAACAGCTATTGAGAAACAAATGTTCTTTTGAAGAAATGTTTCCTTTGTGTCTATCTTACTTTTCTTTTTCTTTTTCTTTACATCATGTATTTCCTGTGAAAAATGAAATCAAATGAGATATCCTTGAAAAACTAAAGCTTCTGTATACTCCGTATGCAGGAACTAAATCAGTACATGTGAAAAAATGTAAAATGTGCTAGGATATAATGCAATTGGAAAAAGAATTACTTTTTTCTCTTCTTTCTGATGGAGAACTCCATGAAAGAGTGTGCCAGTAAGAACAAGTCCCTCTAAGTGACATTTCATTTCTTAGCAGCTAGATAGATTAATGCTAACTTCTCTGCAGCTCATGCATTACTAGCCCTAGTACTTCAGAAATGAAATATCATGTACTCAATTTATTCTTTTGCATAAATGTTATACAAAAAAATTGCATTACCATTATCTCACACTTACAATGGAGGGATTACCTTATGTGTAAATTATGCTTAATATTGCTCTTAAAAAAGAGACAGAGACCTTTAATTTTAAGGAAATATTTGACAAATCTTGGTGGGTTAAAGGGAAAAGCCTCAGTTACCTGGACATAGCTCACTGTTTGCAACAATGAATCCTAAAGGTTTCCAATAAAGGAGGTGTTACTTTCCTTAGATGTAACCATATGGTCAATTACAGAAAAGCACATTTGTAGAAAATCAACAAAATATCCACAGATAGTTTCACAAAGTATGGTTTTCTGTGATTTTTCCCTTGAAATTTAAATTATTCTGAATAAATGTTTTTAAAACTAGTTTATGGAAAGTAAGTCTGTTCCTTAAGTTTAGTGTTTTCCAAATAAATACATTGTTTTTAAAAATGCATTCTTACCTGGAAAATAAATATCATTGTCTACTGTTTTGCAAAGAAACATGTATACAAATAGTTGCTCTGCCTTTAAAAAATAAACAAATAGCACTCAGGCTTCTCAGTCACCTTTTATATTAAAAGTGCTTTCGTATCATTAACCTTACTTGTGATTTTAATTCTTCTAAAAATCTGTGATCTCAATGCACCAGAGAAATAATTTGTCTGATAACATGAATGAAGAGAACTGATCAGGTACACACACACACACACACATATACATCTTGTGACATCGTCCAAAACACACAGCAAGTAAGGTGACAGCCTGGAAATAAAACAGCTATTGAGAAACAAATGTTCTTTTGAAGAAATGTTTCCTTTGTGTCTATCTTACTTTTCTTTTTCTTTTTCTTTACATCATGTATTTCCTGTGAAAAATGAAATCAAATGAGATATCCTTGAAAAACTAAAGCTTCTGTATACTCCGTATGCAGGAACTAAATCAGTACATGTGAAAAAATGTAAAATGTGCTAGGATATAATGCAATTGGAAAAAGAATTACTTTTTTCTCTTCTTTCTGATGGAGAACTCCATGAAAGAGTGTGCCAGTAAGAACAAGTCCCTCTAAGTGACATTTCATTTCTTAGCAGCTAGATAGATTAATGCTAACTTCTCTGCAGCTCATGCATTACTAGCCCTAGTACTTCAGAAATGAAATATCATGTACTCAATTTATTCTTTTTTGCATAAATGTTATACAAAGAGAATGAAAATTTGCATTTGGGTCGTCATTCCTGATAAAATATTGTGGTCTGATAACAGGTTCAGAAATACTATAGTACCACTGTCCTTTCCTATTTAGCCTGTATAAAACAGCCTAATGGATTATATGTATAAGATGACGAGAGAGGGAAGTAGAAATACGTTAAATTGTGTAGCCTTTAAATAGATGACAAAAAAGTTTTATCACTCTTTTTCAGGGCACTGCTAAAAAGATCACCTGTAAATCTTCTTAATAGCCAAATCACAGGGAACCAGAGACTTTTCCAATGATCAACATCACAACTCAACCGAAAGGCAACTAAACTGAAAATTCAAAAGAAAACTCTAAAGGAATACACAGAGAAGGACTGAGAGACTCCTGAACAAAATGCTTGAAAGCAGGTCCAAGAGTCTGATCTCTTCTGCTTCAGAGAAAAGAAAGCAATTTTCAGTCAAGCAAGTCCAAGGCACAAACTTGGACTTTCATTCATGGTACCCACACTATTCTTCCTTGTTAAGAGTCTCTATCCCACAAGCCTTAGTACTCTGGTTTAAACTTGAGTTTTTGTTCTTCAGATACCTATTTCTTACCTTAGTTAGAATTTGAGTGTTTGAATTGGGGTGGCGTGGGGTGGAGGAGGAATGGGGAAGGAAAGATGTCAAGTTTCTGTTGTTTGCCTCCAGTGATGAGTTTACCCCAACTCATCGTCAGTGCTTTGGAGAAAAATGAAATCAAATGAGATATCCTTGAAAAACTAAAGCTTCTGTATACTCCGTATGCAGGAACTAAATCAGTACATGTGAAAAAATGTAAAATGTGCTAGGATATAATGCAATTGGAAAAAGAATTACTTTTTTCTCTTCTTTCTGATGGAGAACTCCATGAAAGAGTGTGCCAGTAAGAACAAGTCCCTCTAAGTGACATTTCATTTCTTAGCAGCTAGATAGATTAATGCTAACTTCTCTGCAGCTCATGCATTACTAGCCCTAGTACTTCAGAAATGAAATATCATGTACTCAATTTATTCTTTTTTGCATAAATGTTATACAAAGAGAATGAAAATTTGCATTTGGGTCGTCATTCCTGATAAAATATTGTGGTCTGATAACAGGTTCAGAAATACTATAGTACCACTGTCCTTTCCTATTTAGCCTGTATAAAACAGCCTAATGGATTATATGTATAAGATGACGAGAGAGGGAAGTAGAAATACGTTAAATTGTGTAGCCTTTAAATAGATGACAAAAAAGTTTTATCACTCTTTTTCAGGGCACTGCTAAAAAGATCACCTGTAAATCTTCTTAATAGCCAAATCACAGGGAACCAGAGACTTTTCCAATGATCAACATCACAACTCAACCGAAAGGCAACTAAACTGAAAATTCAAAAGAAAACTCTAAAGGAATACACAGAGAAGGACTGAGAGACTCCTGAACAAAATGCTTGAAAGCAGGTCCAAGAGTCTGATCTCTTCTGCTTCAGAGAAAAGAAAGCAATTTTCAGTCAAGCAAGTCCAAGGCACAAACTTGGACTTTCATTCATGGTACCCACACTATTCTTCCTTGTTAAGAGTCTCTATCCCACAAGCCTTAGTACTCTGGTTTAAACTTGAGTTTTTGTTCTTCAGATACCTATTTCTTACCTTAGTTAGAATTTGAGTGTTTGAATTGGGGTGGCGTGGGGGTGGAGGAGGAATGGGGGAAGGAAAGATGTCAAGTTTCTGTTGTTTGCCTCCAGTGATGAGTTTACCCCAACTCATCGTCAGTGCTTTGGAGAAATAATGTTTGAAAAAATTAGGTAGAATTAAAATAATTATGGCTGTTAGAGTTGTATACATTACAGATCATAAAGTCTGTTATAAATATATCTGTAAAGTAAAACAAATTCTGGGCAAGTGTAGATGTTTTCAGCTTAATGAGTCAGCATGCGAATCTTCAATTATGAATCATTTCTTTAATATATTTGATCTGATCAATGTTTTATTTTTGGATACATTTTTGGATAATAATTTTGCACAGCTGCTTAAAATTCCTTTCTAGCCATGCAAAACTTTGGGAAACAGTACCTCTTTGCCATGCAGAGCCTTTAGAATACAGCCTCAACCCGCTTCTCTGTCTACAGACACTCTGGCCTCCAGGGTGTTCCCAAACTCAGCTGAACACAGAGGCTGTGTTGGACATATAAAACGACAGATCCTAACAGCCTCTTTCAAGGTCAAAGTTTGATTTTCTGCCCCCTGTAGCCTTGAGGACTGCTTCTAGAAATTTGCTGAGTTAAACTTAAGTCCAACACTCAGAGGAAGGAATTGTTTGTGGTGCTAAGGAAGAGAAAGGGAAATGCTTGGGGGCTTAATTTAAAGTAATTATGGCATTGGACTACTGCCAGTGGAAATTTTTCCAGAAAGCCAGTCTTTTGTGAGAAAGTCAACTCCTGAAAATTTGCAGGAGGAAAGCCATTTTTGGGGGTGGGGGTGGGGTGGGGAAATACTAAGAACCAAGTAATAGTTTAAAGTAGCCCACCCCCAAACACTGCATGGATAAGATCTTTGTATTATCCAAAACTTTCCTACAACACAATGTATAGGAGCCATAAAACAGCAAATACAAAGAAAGGCAATAGAACTAAAAATTAATTCTTTATCTTAGGGAAGTCATAGTCATTTACGTAGTTGCTTGGGCCTTGGATTTGAAAAAAATCATAATGCAGCATAGGAAGACTGAGGGAAATGAAATGTTGCCTACATCTCCTTTCTGCTCTGTTTCTGTTGACCTTGGGAATTCAGGAAGTCAGAAAGACCAAACAATATGGATATCCAAGTATTGTTACAACTTTTCAATCAGTGCGAAAGCCATAAAACAAGGTTGGAATATGTTGAATTATTAACGTGTTGGTCAAAGGAGGGGAAACTTAAAATGAAGTTAAAAACTATTTGTTTTTTAAAAAATAAAAGCTTCTTTTGCATAACTGAGGTATAAAGTTACCCAAAGGCAAGGTAATTTTCAAGAACTTTTCCTAAATACATTATAAGAAAAAATTTTTTCAACTTTTTATTTTCTATTGGGGTATAGCTGATTAACAATGTTGTGATAGTTTCAGGCAAACGGTGAAGGAACTCAGCCATATATATATCCAGTCTCCCCTTAACTCTGTTCCATATACTATACAATAGGTCCTTGCTGGTTATCCATTTTAAATACAACAGTGTGTACGTGTCCATCACAGACTTTCTAATTATCCCTTTCCCCCATTCTCCACCCCTCCTCACCCATCTTGCAGCAACCACAAGTTCATTCTATGAGAAAGAATTTTAATGTTTGGATAGCATCAGATAGACAGGGTAGGTCAGCAGGAGAGTGAATCAGATACTGTTGATCCTGTCCCTGTGGTTGCGTTGCTGCTTTGGTTTTTGAATGTCTTAGGCTGGTTCTGCCTTGCTCACCTGACTGGTCCTTACTGTCTTCTGTAGAATTGTTTTCATAAATTTATCCTCATTAGCTTTTAAGTTAGCAATTTTAGAAGAAGCCTATTGTTGTTAGATAATAATAATAAAAACTACCTTTTAAATAAATGCCTACAATATGTCAGGCACTTAACATTCACCATTAACCTTTACAGCAGTCCCAGAATATTGATACTATTATTCCACTTTAAGACTAGGAGTCTCTTAGATGGTAAAGCTAAAATTCGAACACAAGTAAGTCAGGCTTCCACACACCTCTTTCCATGAAGCCTGAACTTCAGAACTAATGTTGTGCACCAGTTTTGAGGATATGCCACTTCAGATAATATATGGGATAAATGACATCTATATCCTATTAAGTTTCAATATAAAAGACATCAAGAACCTTTGGATAGCAACTGAAATTCATAACAGAAAAAAGATGTATTTGTTCTGCATAAGATCAGACTAGAAAGAACATATTTTTCTTTTCCTTTTGGTAATACGGCCCCATGGCCCAAAGTGGTCAACCATTGTCATAATTCATTTGGCAGTCCTGTCAAAGATAACTCAGTCATTTAGTCTAACAAAATATTTTTTAAGAGTCAGGGTACATATCTGATCTGGATCCAGGGACAAATGGCTCTCCTAAGGCTTCCTGGCAGGTTGATGACTCGATGCATCAACTGGATGTACCAGGACTTAATAGCACTGAACCATGGAGCATATTTTAAAAGCTCACATACATTCTTAGATATCATGGTATATAACAAATTTCATTGCCTTTGACTCAATGATATTTAGAATATATGATATATCACTCCCTTAACTCTGTTCCATATACTATACAATAGGTCCTTGCTGGTTATCCATTTTAAATACAACAGTGTGTACGTGTCCATCACAGACTTTCTAATTATCCCTTTCCCCCATTCTCCACCCCTCCTCACCCATCTTGCAGCAACCACAAGTTCATTCTATGAGAAAGAATTTTAATGTTTGGATAGCATCAGATAGACAGGGTAGGTCAGCAGGAGAGTGAATCAGATACTGTTGATCCTGTCCCTGTGGTTGCGTTGCTGCTTTGGTTTTTGAATGTCTTAGGCTGGTTCTGCCTTGCTCACCTGACTGGTCCTTACTGTCTTCTGTAGAATTGTTTTCATAAATTTATCCTCATTAGCTTTTAAGTTAGCAATTTTAGAAGAAGCCTATTGTTGTTAGATAATAATAATAAAAACTACCTTTTTAAATAAATGCCTACAATATGTCAGGCACTTAACATTCACCATTAACCTTTACAGCAGTCCCAGAATATTGATACTATTATTCCACTTTAAGACTAGGAGTCTCTTAGATGGTAAAGCTAAAATTCGAACACAAGTAAGTCAGGCTTCCACACACCTCTTTCCATGAAGCCTGAACTTCAGAACTAATGTTGTGCACCAGTTTTGAGGATATGCCACTTCAGATAATATATGGGATAAATGACATCTATATCCTATTAAGTTTCAATATAAAAGACATCAAGAACCTTTGGATAGCAACTGAAATTCATAACAGAAAAAAGATGTATTTGTTCTGCATAAGATCAGACTAGAAAGAACATATTTTTCTTTTTCCTTTTGGTAATACGGCCCCATGGCCCAAAGTGGTCAACCATTGTCATAATTCATTTGGCAGTCCTGTCAAAGATAACTCAGTCATTTAGTCTAACAAAATATTTTTTAAGAGTCAGGGTACATATCTGATCTGGATCCAGGGACAAATGGCTCTCCTAAGGCTTCCTGGCAGGTTGATGACTCGATGCATCAACTGGATGTACCAGGACTTAATAGCACTGAACCATGGAGCATATTTTAAAAGCTCACATACATTCTTAGATATCATGGTATATAACAAATTTCATTGCCTTTGACTCAATGATATTTAGAATATATGATATATCAGTCTTTCTGCTCTGGGATTTAGTCATAGTCCAAGGTTGTCTTCTGTTCAAATGCAAAAAGCTTGACTAGAAGTATAGCTCTTTTATCTTAGCCTCGGCTTGAAATGGCATATATTCAATCATGTTATAATGTATAATAGCTTCTAATTTAACCATAGAGAAAGTTACAGCCATACATCATTTACCCAGAATCACTAAGAATGGAGATGTTACACATAACATAACAACATTTTCCTGAACACCTTAAGTGTATTTTCAAAATCTGTACTTATTTTTTATCCATTCAGATTTGATTAAAACAGGGTCATCAGTCAATCACAATTTGACTTCTTGATAACTTAAAGTTTTTACATTATAAGTTTTTACTTAAAAAAGAGAGAGCACTAAAAAAAAATAGTCATGAATTTGTGCCTGGACCCACATTCAACCTTCAGCACTGCAGAAAAAGAAGCGCTCTTTTTCCTTTACTTTCTTACTAGTTGTAGTGCTTTCTGCAGCCTCTCCTTCCTCCTCCTTTTTTTCCTCGTCAGTCCATTTTTAAATAACACTGTTTTCTTATTGTTGTGTTTTAAGAGTTCTTTGTATATTTTGGATAATAGACCTTTATCTGATATGTCTTTTGCAAATATATTTCCCCCCCAATATGTGGCTTATCTTCTTCTCTTGACATTGTCTTTTGTAAAGCAGAAGGTTATAATTATAATACACCTTGATGCCAGGTACTGTCAGTCTTCTAACTTTATTCTCCTCCAATATTGTGCTGAATATTCCAAGTCTTTCTCTCTCCATAAAACTTTAGAATCAGTTTCTTTATATCCGTAAAATAACTTGCTGGGATTTTGATCAGGATTGCATTGAATCTACAAATCAAGTCGGAAGAACCAACATTTTGACAATATTGCATGTTCTCATCCATGAACATGGAATATCTCTCCACTTATTTATCTTCTGATTTTGTTCATCAGAGTTCTATAGGTTTTCTCATATAAATCTTATATATATTTTGTCAGAGACACCAAATAGTTCATTTTGAGGGATGCTAATATAAACAGTGTGGTGTTTTAGATTTCAAATTTCATTACTTGATAGGAAAGGGATTGACTTTTGTATAGTAAACTTATATCCTACAACCTTGTTATAATAGCTTATTAGATTTTTTTTTCAATTCATTTGGATTTTCTAAATAGGTAATTATGTTTCCTATGAACATAGAGTGTTTTAGTTGGCCTGTCCTTGAAAAGAAGAGTTTTCCATTAGCCAATCTGGGAAAAAAGTAACTGTGGTTAAATAATCATTTACCAAATCCTAAGAATGGAGATGGTTACACATAACTTTAACAAAACATTTTCCTGAACACCTTAAGTGTATTTTCAAAATCTGTACTTATTTTTTATCCATTCAGATTTGATTAAAACAGGGTCATCAGTCAATCACAATTTGACTTCTTGATAACTTAAAGTTTTTACATTATAAGTTTTTACTTAAAAAAGAGAGAGCACTAAAAAAAAATAGTCATGAATTTGTGCCTGGACCCACATTCAACCTTCAGCACTGCAGAAAAAGAAGCGCTCTTTTTCCTTTACTTTCTTACTAGTTGTAGTGCTTTCTGCAGCCTCTCCTTCCTCCTCCTTTTTTTCCTCGTCAGTCCATTTTTAAATAACACTGTTTTCTTATTGTTGTGTTTTAAGAGTTCTTTGTATATTTTGGATAATAGACCTTTATCTGATATGTCTTTTGCAAATATATTTCCCCCCCAATATGTGGCTTATCTTCTTCTCTTGACATTGTCTTTTGTAAAGCAGAAGGTTATAATTATAATACACCTTGATGCCAGGTACTGTCAGTCTTCTAACTTTATTCTCCTCCAATATTGTGCTGAATATTCCAAGTCTTTCTCTCTCCATAAAACTTTAGAATCAGTTTCTTTATATCCGTAAAATAACTTGCTGGGATTTTGATCAGGATTGCATTGAATCTACAAATCAAGTCGGGAAGAACCAACATTTTGACAATATTGCATGTTCTCATCCATGAACATGGAATATCTCTCCACTTATTTATCTTCTGATTTTGTTCATCAGAGTTCTATAGGTTTTCTCATATAAATCTTATATATATTTTGTCAGAGACACCAAATAGTTCATTTTGAGGGATGCTAATATAAACAGTGTGGTGTTTTAGATTTCAAATTTCATTACTTGATAGGAAAGGGATTGACTTTTGTATAGTAAACTTATATCCTACAACCTTGTTATAATAGCTTATTAGATTTTTTTTTCAATTCATTTGGATTTTCTAAATAGGTAATTATGTTTCCTATGAACATAGAGTGTTTTAGTTGGCCTGTCCTTATCAGACTAATTTATGAAGAGTTTTCCATTAGCCAATCTGGGTATAAATAAGAATAACAACTGGAATGGATTAAAACAAATTAAAAAAGGTTAAACCTAGAAGTGTATACTGATCTTAAGAAAATAAAACAAAATCTCATTGTTCTCTTTCAGAAGATGTCAGAGAAAACAACTCATTATCTTTTAAACTTATAAATACAGGGAAACGTTCAAGCATTTATCTTGCCTTTCCTTTAAGGTAAGAATAAGCAAAAGAGTTTTGAAGGGGAAGTTACTGTTTATAGAAGTACTCCAGCTAGTAAATGTAGAAGCCATGTTACAATTATCATATCACCATTTTGTAATACTTTAAGAAATAATGGATCTACACAATGATTATCTAAGACTAATAGCAACTCTAAAGGAGAAATAATTGAACACTATATACTTCATAATCAAAACACACAATACTATCTAATAAGCGTTAATACAGATAATTAACTCCTGAAATGGCCAAACTTACAGATTCAATTGTAGGAGATATAGGAGACAGAAGAATATCTTAACTATTATTATTACGATGATGCAATTAGCAAAGTCCAGTCTGAGAAACTCTAAAGGACAAATGGGTTAGTTTTCCCCCCCTAAATAAGTTGAAGGACAGAGAGGGGGAGAAGGGGAGAGAGAAAGAGAGAGGGTATCTATGGTCTAAAACATAAACACTTCAACAATTAAATTTAATGAACCTTATTTGGATCTTTTAAAAAAGTATTTGAAAAGTTTAACAATCAGGACAGTTTGAACACTGTCTGGATTTTTAAAATATTGTTAAATTATTATTGTTTTTAGTATTTATTATAATATTGTTACCAAATCAAGCTTGGGTCTGCTTGCCCAAGAGGAGTAAAGGCAATCTACTGACACTGGATTGGGGTGAAGGACAGTGCAGCACTTATTGTAAAAACCTTATGAGGAGACTAGGACACTTAATGATCAAAAACCCTGGACTACCTGAAGAGTTTCAGCAAAGTATTTTCAAAGGCCAGATGAGGGAGGGGAGTCTCAGGGTAAGTGATCGGCTTGTGTAAAACTCTCTGATTGATGGTGAGGTAACAAGGCTGTATCATAGGGTTTAATATTATCACTTCTTGGACTCCAGTAGGCCTAGGGGCCCAAGAGTCATCAAATTAGTTAACTTCCATTTGGTGGTTTTAAAGTCTGTGAAACTCAGGAATTGTGCATCGGATATTGTTACCTAGGCACCTGAGAGAGGGGCTACAGCAGAGGATATGGGGGAGGGGTCTGTCCTGGGAAGGCCCTATAGAGTTCTGCTGGGTTACATAGTGTGATTTTTGAAAACAAAATAGTTCTTATTTTTAAGAAGATACACTTTGAAATACTTACAATATGAGGTCTGCGATTTGTTTTATAATAATCTAGTAGGTAAGCAGGGTATAGATAAATCAAAATAAACAATTATAGAAATAAATGATAAGGTATATGGGGCTCATGGGCTTCCCTGGTGGCTCAGCAGTAAAGAATGTACTTGCAATGCAGGAAACATAGATTCAATCCCTGGATCAGAAGATTTCCTGGAGAAGGAAGTGGCAACCCACTCAAATATTCTTGTATGGGAAATCCCATGGACAGAGGACCCTGGTAGATTACAGACCACTGGGTTGCAAGAGTCAGATATGACTTAGCAACTAAACCACCATGTGAGACTTATTGTATTATTCTTTTGCTTTTTTATAGTGATACAATTTGGATCTTTAAGAAAGTATGAGAAGGGTTCTGAAAACATAAACACTTCAACAATTAAATTTAATGAACCTTATTTGGATCTTTTAAAAAAGTATTTGAAAAGTTTAACAATCAGGACAGTTTGAACACTGTCTGGATTTTTAAAATATTGTTAAATTATTATTGTTTTTAGTATTTATTATAATATTGTTACCAAATCAAGCTTGGGTCTGCTTGCCCAAGAGGAGTAAAGGCAATCTACTGACACTGGATTGGGGTGAAGGACAGTGCAGCACTTATTGTAAAAACCTTATGAGGAGACTAGGACACTTAATGATCAAAAACCCTGGACTACCTGAAGAGTTTCAGCAAAGTATTTTCAAAGGCCAGATGAGGGAGGGAGTCTCAGGGTAAGTGATCGGCTTGTGTAAAACTCTCTGATTGATGGTGAGGTAACAAGGCTGTATCATAGGGTTTAATATTATCACTTCTTGGACTCCAGTAGGCCTAGGGGCCCAAGAGTCATCAAATTAGTTAACTTCCATTTGGTGGTTTTAAAGTCTGTGAAACTCAGGAATTGTGCATCGGATATTGTTACCTAGGCACCTGAGAGGGGGGCTACAGCAGAGGATATGGGGGAGGGGTCTGTCCTGGGAAGGCCCTATAGAGTTCTGCTGGGTTACATAGTGTGATTTTTGAAAACAAAATAGTTCTTATTTTTAAGAAGATACACTTTGAAATACTTACAATATGAGGTCTGCGATTTGTTTTATAATAATCTAGTAGGTAAGCAGGGTATAGATAAATCAAAATAAACAATTATAGAAATAAATGATAAGGTATATGGGGCTCATGGGCTTCCCTGGTGGCTCAGCAGTAAAGAATGTACTTGCAATGCAGGAAACATAGATTCAATCCCTGGATCAGAAGATTTCCTGGAGAAGGAAGTGGCAACCCACTCAAATATTCTTGTATGGGAAATCCCATGGACAGAGGACCCTGGTAGATTACAGACCACTGGGTTGCAAGAGTCAGATATGACTTAGCAACTAAACCACCATGTGAGACTTATTGTATTATTCTTTTTGCTGTGGTATATGTTTGTAATTCCCATAATAAAGTGTTAATAATAACAAAACAAATGAGAAAATACCTAAAGTCCAGATATATTAAGTTACTTGCCCAATACCATAAATGTAATCAGGGGTAGTTCAAACCTAAAATTGGACTCTTGACCTCTAATCAAATACTGTCTTCTTTATAACAAGCTATTTTTCAGAGAAGCCAAACTTCTGGGGTACCAGATATCTGCCCAAGGCTTGACAAGCCAGTGGGTGAACTAGGAAATTCACTGTGGGGCTATCAAACACTGGTACAAGCAGCTCATCAGTAAGCAGCCAAGTGGCAAATTGGGATTGACTGGGAGTGCAGAACAGCTGTTGACTTTTGAAGTACTGCCCAGAGTTCTTGGCGTTCCCCCATGTGGTCTTTAAAGGGAGCCATTTCAAAACTGACCAGCCTCAAATATGCCCAAACAAATAGAAAGGCTGCTTAGTCTATACCTAGACTTTTCTAAAGCACATCACAAAAATTCTTTTGTTGAAAGATATATATACAGTAATTCCCCTACATACAAATAAGTTCCATTCTGAGAGCATGTTTGTAAGTCCAATTTGTTTATAAGTCCAACAGAGTTAGCCTAGGTACCCAATTAACACAACTGACTATATAAAATTGCACTATAATAGGTTAATAATACATTTTACACAAATAATACATAAAAAACAAACACACACAAGAAAACATTTTTAATTTTACAGTATAGTACCTTGAAAGGGACTTCCCTGGTGGCTCAGATAGTAAAAAGTCTGTCTGTGATGCAGTGGCCTCAGGTTTGATCTCTGGGTCGGGAAGATCCCCTGGAGAAGGAAATGACAACCAACTCCAATATTCTTGCTTAGAGAATCTCATGGACAGACGAGTCTGGCAAGCTACAGTTCATAAGGTCACAAAGACTCAGACATGACTAAGTGACTAACATGCTGACATAGTGCCTTGAAAAGTACAGGAGTACAGTACAACAGCTGACATACAGGAGCTGGCAGTGAGTGAAGGCAAGAAGTTACTAACTGGAGGAAGGGAGGACAACCCACTCAAATATTCTTGTATGGGAAATCCCATGGACAGAGGACCCTGGTAGATTACAGACCACTGGGTTGCAAGAGTCAGATATGACTTAGCAACTAAACCACCATGTGAGACTTATTGTATTATTCTTTTGCTGTGGTATATGTTTGTAATTCCCATAATAAAGTGTTAATAATAACAAAACAAATGAGAAAATACCTAAAGTCCAGATATATTAAGTTACTTGCCCAATACCATAAATGTAATCAGGGTAGTTCAAACCTAAAATTGGACTCTTGACCTCTAATCAAATACTGTCTTCTTTATAACAAGCTATTTTTCAGAGAAGCCAAACTTCTGGGGTACCAGATATCTGCCCAAGGCTTGACAAGCCAGTGGGTGAACTAGGAAATTCACTGTGGGGCTATCAAACACTGGTACAAGCAGCTCATCAGTAAGCAGCCAAGTGGCAAATTGGGATTGACTGGGAGTGCAGAACAGCTGTTGACTTTTGAAGTACTGCCCAGAGTTCTTGGCGTTCCCCCATGTGGTCTTTAAAGGGAGC
Organism: Tragulus kanchil; assembly: GCA_022376925.1. Classification (NCBI taxonomy): domain Eukaryota; kingdom Metazoa; phylum Chordata; class Mammalia; order Artiodactyla; family Tragulidae; genus Tragulus; species Tragulus kanchil. Next base: position 57,002,337 of record JAIOJX010000029.1, on the reverse strand, counting down.
CATTTCAAAACTGACCAGCCTCAAATATGCCCAAACAAATAGAAAGGCTGCTTAGTCTATACCTAGACTTTTCTAAAGCACATCACAAAAATTCTTTTGTTGAAAGATATATATACAGTAATTCCCCTACATACAAATAAGTTCCATTCTGAGAGCATGTTTGTAAGTCCAATTTGTTTATAAGTCCAACAGAGTTAGCCTAGGTACCCAATTAACACAACTGACTATATAAAATTGCACTATAATAGGTTAATAATACATTTTACACAAATAATACATAAAAAACAAACACACACAAGAAAACATTTTTAATTTTACAGTATAGTACCTTGAAAGGGACTTCCCTGGTGGCTCAGATAGTAAAAAGTCTGTCTGTGATGCAGTGGCCTCAGGTTTGATCTCTGGGTCGGGAAGATCCCCTGGAGAAGGAAATGACAACCAACTCCAATATTCTTGCTTAGAGAATCTCATGGACAGACGAGTCTGGCAAGCTACAGTTCATAAGGTCACAAAGACTCAGACATGACTAAGTGACTAACATGCTGACATAGTGCCTTGAAAAGTACAGGAGTACAGTACAACAGCTGACATACAGGAGCTGGCAGTGAGTGAAGGCAAGAAGAGTTACTAACTGGAGGAAGGAGAGGCGATCAGAGATGGTAGAGCTGAAGGATCATCAATAGGAGACAGGGGACAGAGGGCAAGCTGTAATGTCACTCACGCCTGACGTTGATGGCACAGGTTTTGGTTCCTCGCTGGATTCAATTTTATCTACCCTCTTGCTTTTGGACATCCTGGACTTGCAATAACGATACTGTACTACTGTACTCTATACAGTAAGGTACAGAAAAGCACAACTACTTGTAGAGGATGCACACATGTGACAATGCACACCAAACCTGTGAACTAATGTGACTCAACATGTGAACTTATGTTTGCATCTTTGAAAGTTGAAGGTTCACATATAGAGGACTTATAGTAGTCTGTAGTCAGACTAACAAGCAGTCATGAGGTGAGAGCTGAGGTTACGGTGCCTTGGCATCAAGAATCAGAGAATTATTAGACTGGAGAGTCATTTCCACATTGCTGAAAATTGCTGTTTTATGAGACGCTAAAAGTCAGTCACCATTGCTTTAGGTTTGGCATTGTTGAGACACTGCAATGATGTGTAGAGCTGTGGATCGATGGAGAACTAATGAAGCACATATGGAAAATCAGAAAAGGGGTAAAGTTGTGGTGGTAGCATTATAAAACTGAAAGGTAGCATTATAAAACTAATTTGAGATCAAACCCTGCTTGGGACTTGAACCCACATGGCTGGAGCTTGAACCTAGCCAAAACCCGGTTTGGGACTCAAACCCACGTGGCTGAGGCTTAATCCCAGCCAAAACCCTGCTTGGGACTTGAACTCACATAGTCAGGACTCAATTCCGGCCAAAACCCTGTCGAGGACTCGAACCCACATGGTCGGGACTTAATCTAGCACTCACCCAACATCTGGACCCACTGAGGCTCAGGTTCTTCATGCCTCAGTGCAGAAGGAATTCAACAAGAAGCAGAGTGATAGACAAGAAGAGAGTTTATTAGGATAGGGTACTTGTAAGAGGTGCAAGCGGGCAGGCAGGAAAGCTCTGCTCTGCTCTCTCTTCGGCTGAGTGGGCCACAATATATATAGGATGGTAGAAGACCACCCCTCTCAAGTAGACACAGATGCAAGGCATACATCATTAGTTGCTTCTGCGCCAGCTCCTCCTTCATCAGCTGTTTATACCCAGTCAAGCCTGCTTTACTGAACAAGGAGTAGTTTGCCTGAGTTAGTGTTAGCTCACTGGCCTCCCAACCTTTCTCAGGTTTCACCCTTCTACCTATTGTCCCCTAACAGGACTCCACAACTATCTACCTATTCTATTCTGTCCCTATGAAAATCAGCAAAGGGCATTCAAATCCAACATTAGAGGCAAAATGCTGACCCAAAGTTACTGAGTAGACAGTGATTTTGCTCATCTGATATGCAGCAGGGCCACTCTATTGATACCTGGCTGTGGTGAAGTAAAGTACATTTATTGCAGGGCATCAGGCAAGAAAATGGGAGACAGGAGATCTCAGATCCAATCCCACCTGATCTTTAAGTTAGTTTACTTCTTTTTAGAGGAAGAACAAAGAGTGTGGAATTAATCATTGTCTTGTGACATTTCTTAATCTTAGTTTTGGGAGTCAGGATTGCTTCGGTTTATGATTTTCTTGCCAGGTGGTTCATGGCTTGGAGGTCTGTTAGTTCATCTTGCCTTGAAGAAAGAACCTAACTTGGTACATTAATGATGATACCTATAGTAGCAGATTTAGTATATTTAATGATGTTATCGACAACAGCAATTTTAGTCATCTGACTCAGATTGATTACTGTTCTGTTAGCACAGACTGAGGTCAAGGGGACACAGAGTAAAGTTTTGGATAGACAATTAATCATGAACTTCGCATAGGAACTCATTTTTAGGAGGACTTGGTTTCACCAATATTTCAATGCAGCTTTCTAGGCAGATATTCCCTGCCATTACATAGCATCCTTCTTTCTGGGTTTTATTACTATGTATTCAGAGACCAAGGATCTCCTGGGAGGTCATTTTTGGGAAAGAAAGGCAGCATAAAAATTTTCTGCTTCTACAACCTAGATGTCCATTGTAGAATGAATGGATAAAGCAGCTATGGTACTTGTAAGAGGTGCAAGCGGGCAGGCAGGAAAGCTCTGCTCTGCTCTCTCTTCGGCTGAGTGGGCCACAATATATATAGGATGGTAGAAGACCACCCCTCTCAAGTAGACACAGATGCAAGGCATACATCATTAGTTGCTTCTGCGCCAGCTCCTCCTTCATCAGCTGTTTATACCCAGTCAAGCCTGCTTTACTGAACAAGGAGTAGTTTGCCTGAGTTAGTGTTAGCTCACTGGCCTCCCAACCTTTCTCAGGTTTCACCCTTCTACCTATTGTCCCCTAACAGGACTCCACAACTATCTACCTATTCTATTCTGTCCCTATGAAAATCAGCAAAGGGCATTCAAATCCAACATTAGAGGCAAAATGCTGACCCAAAGTTACTGAGTAGACAGTGATTTTGCTCATCTGATATGCAGCAGGGCCACTCTATTGATACCTGGCTGTGGTGAAGTAAAGTACATTTATTGCAGGGCATCAGGCAAGAAAATGGGAGACAGGAGATCTCAGATCCAATCCCACCTGATCTTTAAGTTAGTTTACTTCTTTTTAGAGGAAGAACAAAGAGTGTGGAATTAATCATTGTCTTGTGACATTTCTTAATCTTAGTTTTGGGAGTCAGGATTGCTTCGGTTTATGATTTTCTTGCCAGGTGGTTCATGGCTTGGAGGTCTGTTAGTTCATCTTGCCTTGAAGAAAGAACCTAACTTGGTACATTAATGATGATACCTATAGTAGCAGATTTAGTATATTTAATGATGTTATCGACAACAGCAATTTTAGTCATCTGACTCAGATTGATTACTGTTCTGTTAGCACAGACTGAGGTCAAGGGGACACAGAGTAAAGTTTTGGATAGACAATTAATCATGAACTTCGCATAGGAACTCATTTTTAGGAGGACTTGGTTTCACCAATATTTCAATGCAGCTTTCTAGGCAGATATTCCCTGCCATTACATAGCATCCTTCTTTCTGGGTTTTATTACTATGTATTCAGAGACCAAGGATCTCCTGGGAGGTCATTTTTGGGAAAGAAAGGCAGCATAAAAATTTTCTGCTTCTACAACCTAGATGTCCATTGTAGAATGAATGGATAAAGCAGCTATGGTACATATATACAATGGAATATTTCTCAGTCGTAAAAAGAAATGCAGAAGAATCAGTCCTAAGGCAGTGGGTGAATCTAGAACCTTAAAGTGAAGTAAGTCAAAAAGAGAAAGACAAGTACAGTATACTAACACGTATATATGGAATCTAGTGAGATGGCACTGATAAATACATCTGTAGAGCAGTGACAGAAAAACAGACATAGAACAGAACTATGGACACTGAGAGGAGGGAAGGGTGGGTGAGAGGTATGGGAGGAGTAACATGAAAGCGTGTACTATCTTATGTAAAAGAGATAACTATTGTCAATGTGCTGTTGGACTAAGGGATCTTACATGGGGGCTATGCGACGGCTTGGAGGGATGGGACGAGGGAGTACTGGAAGAGGGGCATAGGAAGGAGGGGTCAGGGATATACCTACAACTGATCTGGGATTATACATATCTGTAAACAACAAAACTCTGTAAAAGCAAAATAAAAATAACTAAGTAATAAAAAAGGGGGGAAAACATTCTGATATGATAATTACCTCCAAGATATTATAAGTTTCCTTTGAATCATAGTGAAGTTTTCTTTCAAGTACTTGTCAAATATTCATCATTGGCCTGTATTTTTTATATCACATTTATTGAACATATTTTCTCATTAGTTTATAAAACAAAAATATCCTATTAAGTATAAAACATTTTTTTTCCCCGCTTCTAGTGCTTCTACTCTCACCCTTCACCCTTCCCTAATCAATATTCAACACAGGTATAGCTCAGGCAGTTGTGCCTAGTAGACATCTGTTCTGTTTTCCTGCCTAGTGTTCATTCCCATTTTCTAATAGCATGCATGCCTTCCCTGAAAACCTATCAGTTCCTTATCACATGTGGTTTTAGTTAATCAGATGGCATCTGATCCAAGCTTTGATGCCCTGATTCTTTTTAGTGCAAGTCTGGATATCGAGGCTTATTTATTCCAATAGCAGTTTTCTAAAAAGAGTGGCTTCTGGGTAAACTCTCTAAAACCCTAAAACTTACTCTATATCCCTTTCTACAACCTAGATGTCCATTGTAGAATGAATGGATAAAGCAGCTATGGTACATATATACAATGGAATATTTCTCAGTCGTAAAAAGAAATGCAGAAGAATCAGTCCTAAGGCAGTGGGTGAATCTAGAACCTTAAAGTGAAGTAAGTCAAAAAGAGAAAGACAAGTACAGTATACTAACACGTATATATGGAATCTAGTGAGATGGCACTGATAAATACATCTGTAGAGCAGTGACAGAAAAACAGACATAGAACAGAACTATGGACACTGAGAGGAGGGAAGGGTGGGTGAGAGGTATGGGAGGAGTAACATGAAAGCGTGTACTATCTTATGTAAAAGAGATAACTATTGTCAATGTGCTGTTGGACTAAGGGATCTTACATGGGGGCTATGCGACGGCTTGGAGGGATGGGACGAGGGAGTACTGGAAGAGGGGCATAGGAAGGAGGGGTCAGGGATATACCTACAACTGATCTGGGATTATACATATCTGTAAACAACAAAACTCTGTAAAAGCAAAATAAAAATAACTAAGTAATAAAAAAGGGGGGAAAACATTCTGATATGATAATTACCTCCAAGATATTATAAGTTTCCTTTGAATCATAGTGAAGTTTTCTTTCAAGTACTTGTCAAATATTCATCATTGGCCTGTATTTTTTATATCACATTTATTGAACATATTTTCTCATTAGTTTATAAAACAAAAATATCCTATTAAGTATAAAACATTTTTTTTCCCCGCTTCTAGTGCTTCTACTCTCACCCTTCACCCTTCCCTAATCAATATTCAACACAGGTATAGCTCAGGCAGTTGTGCCTAGTAGACATCTGTTCTGTTTTCCTGCCTAGTGTTCATTCCCATTTTCTAATAGCATGCATGCCTTCCCTGAAAACCTATCAGTTCCTTATCACATGTGGTTTTAGTTAATCAGATGGCATCTGATCCAAGCTTTGATGCCCTGATTCTTTTTAGTGCAAGTCTGGATATCGAGGCTTATTTATTCCAATAGCAGTTTTCTAAAAAGAGTGGCTTCTGGGTAAACTCTCTAAAACCCTAAAACTTACTCTATATCCTGTCCTTTCAAGCAGGAACTTGACTTTAATTCTGTGACGTTTTTTTTTTTTTCCATCTAACAGTTCCTTTTTTGCTTACGTCAGAATTGGTTTATGTTGCCACAACTCAACCTAGATGCCATATTGCCCACATGATAGCCACTAAAAGAGAACAAATCAAGGGAACTGAATAGTCATTTGACATCACTGACTCAATGGACATGAATCTGAGCAAACTTCAGGAGATAATGGAGGACAGAGGAGCCTGGTGTGCCACAGTCTGCAAGGTTGTAAAGAGTCAGACATGACTGAGTGACCGAACAACAACAAGTAGACAGAACTCTTAATCTTTTCTATTTCTGATTCATTCATGAAATGTTCATCCTGGTTTTCCTATGGATTGAATTTCTTCTCCCCCTCATTCATATGTTTCAGTCCTAATTCCCAATGTGACTGTATTTAAAGATAGGGTCTTTCAAGAGGTGATTAAGGTTAAATGAGGTCACAAAGGTGAGGCTCTCAGGAAAATTAGTCTTTGCCCCAGTATCTTGAGCCATGTTTCTCTAAAATTCATATGCTGAAGTCCTAACCCTTAATAACTCAGTATGTAAGTGTATTTGGAAATATATCTTTAAAGAAATAATTAAGTAACTATGAGATCATTAGGAAGAACCCTAATCCAGTAGGACTAATGTCCTTACATGAGAAAGAGACATCAGAGCTCACTCCCTCTCTGTGAACACAAGGGCAAAGTCATGTGAAGACACCAGGAAGTCAGCTATCTGCAAGCCAGGAAGAGACTCCCCACAAGATCTCACCAATGGCACTGTGATCTTGGACTTCTGGCCTCAAGAACCGTGAGAAAATAAATTTCTGTTGCTTAAGCCACCCAGTCTGTGATACTTTGTTATGGCAACACTAGCAGACTAATATGCTCTGTTTTCCAAAGTAGATTGTATGTTCATATAATCCTTCCTTAGACCTTAACTGTCTATGATTCTTAGGTAAGGTAAATTTAACATCTTGGCTGAATCTCAACTCCTTCCCTTTTTTTACCATATCATTACCAGCCCCCTGCTTCTCCGAGGCTCCATTGCTACTCAGACTGACCCACTGGTGCTTATGGTTTATCACCACTGCTAATGTTCAGGCCACCTGAATTGTGACTTTTAATCTCCAAAACTTTATGAGACCGGATTTCTGTGCTTGCCTCTGAATTCTATGACATTCTTGTATACTTCTGAATTCACAGTACATTGACCTCTTCTCATTTTCTTATCCCACCATATCCAGGTGATCTCTGAGAACTACTTCAGGTTAGTTTCACTCTGTGCTGGAGTGCACTAGTTTTCTGTTGTGGGACCTGTTTTTAAATCTGGTCCACCATGCAGAACTTCTCATGGTTTTTCTTCTAAGGGATGCCACTGTTTCTTCTGCAGTCTGGCCTCCATTGCCCTACACACACCCCATCAACGTATGTCTGAATACAGACGACAGAGTTCAAGATCTTTCCCTTGAGCTGGCTGAGATTCATGCAAATCACTGTTAAATAGGCAGTGAGGTGGCCTAAGCTGACAAGCAATCATATCCAAGTCTCACCAAGCCAGAATCCCTCTGGGAGTTTTCACTGGCTGGACTTTTTAGGTTTCATTCCACTTTAGCTCAGTTCTTAGGACAGAATCTATGATAGATAGATGACTAATGTATTCAAATGAATTAGGGAAACAGCAGCATCATAGCTCAGGGAGTCCTCAACAGTGTCTCTGCTCAACTCACCTTTTGTGGATTTCTGCTGCCACACAGCCTGAAGTGTCTTTCACCTGAGCACCTTTACCGTCTTTACTGTTCCAGTACCACCCCAACTTCCTTCTACTGTTGGATATTTTGACAAATGCCTTTCTTTTATTTTGCCTCTAATATCAAGAGGATATGTTCATGTGGTCTCTTTCTCTGCTTTCCTGACCTCTCGTCATTTGTATGAACATTTTCTGAAGTTCAGAACAGCTTTTGGGAACAGTCACAGCCCATTTCCCTCCAACTCTTTACTTTCTTTCATCAGACCAAATAAAAGGCAGAGAAGACTCATGATTGCTCTTCAATTTCTGCAGACACCACCAGACCCAGGTAAGGGTATCTCTCTCCTACAGGGAACTGGCTGGTTTTCCAAATGAAAAAATGCTGTGCACAACTGCATATCTCAGATAGGTGTCTTGCTTTTTTTTTTTTTTAGGTTAAAATCTAAAGGATATGGTTACTTGACAACCATCATTCATTATTTGACATTCCTTCTCTTTTCAGAGAACAGATACATTACTGAAAAGAGTCGACAGATAAACCGGAGATTACTGAAAATGACTCTCCCAGTATATGTTGGCTAAGTCTTTAAAATCAGATACAGAGATTATCCAGCAAGACAGTGAAGAGTCAATCACAATCAGTAGCTTCCAAAGAAGCTCAAACAACAACAAAAAATAGCCACAGTGTTCCCTACATAAACAGAGGGTTCCCATTTAGCTAATTTGTTACAAATTATCTATAGTGAGAAATTTTAATGCACAAAACAAATAAGTATAAGTGTTTTCTCCTCATCACCTCCTTATTACGCCTGTTAATACAGCACGTGGCACATCTTATTGTTAATTTGTTGATGTTAAATTAGCACTTACCTGCCTTTTTCTCTGTAACTGCAAAAGAAACAATTATTATAAGACATGTTAGATCACTGTCATTTGAACTGTATGTCTAAACTCTGGAGCATTTTACCTTAAACTCTAGTTCTATTAAGTGTCTTACTCGTGTCCATAGATTTTTTTTTCCCTAATTTGCATTGCTTGGTTGCTGTGTTTTGACCATGCAAAAAACCTTTATAAATTTACAAAATTTGTATAGTCAAGAAAACTGCTTTTCAAAATCAATTCTAGACTTTTCCATATTAATATTTATATAGCTGTTGAGATTTCAGTCTTCAAAGTATTGATCCACAAATGTAAATTAGTATAGCCACTATGGAAAAACAGTATGAGGATACCATACGGTCCAGCAGTCCCATTCCTGGTCATATACACAAATAAAACTATAATTCGAAAAGATAGATGCACCCCTATGTTCACAAAAGCACTATTTACAACTGGATGGACGTAGGGATGATCACATTCAGCAAAGTAAGAAGACAAATACCATATAATGTCATTTATATGTGGAATCTAAAATGTGACACAATTGAACATATCTATGAAACAAAAACAGACTCACAGACATACAGAACAGACTTGTGGTTGCCAAGGGAGATGAGGGAAGGAAGGACTGGGAGTTGGGGATTAACTGATGCAAGTATATACATGATGGATACACAACAAGGTCCTATTGTATAGAACAGAGAACTCTATTCAATATCTCTGATAAGCAATGATGGAAAAGAATATAAAAAAGAATATATGTATATAAAGAATATATATATATGTATAAAGTGTGTTAGTCTCTCAGTTATATCTGACTCTTTGCAACCCACTGAATTACTTTTCTGTATAGCAGAAATCAGCACAACATTGTACATAAACTATATTTCTGTAAAATTTTTAAAAATGTATTTTACTTTTTAATTGGATAATTGCTTTACATTGTTGTGTTGCTTCCTGCCACACAACAATGTGAATCAGTCAAAATTATGTATATATCCCTTCCCTCTTGAGTATTGATCCATGAAAGAATCCCAGGGGTTTCTTCTGAGAGATGCCACATCAAGGCCTGTTTCATCAAGTTATCCACTTAACTGTTAGCCCACCATAACATGTTGTGTGAAATCACCAGTATTTTCTCTCAGGTCTTCAAGATAAATGTGTATTTTGTGGACATGGGAAGAAAGCATTTGTTTTCCACCTCAAACTTAACAAGCACCTCCCTATGCCCCCAATACCTATGCTTAATTTTCAACAGTTATTACTACAAATGCTTAAGTTTTGTGGGGAAAGTTAATTTTTATGGACAGTGCTGGCATGCACACACAAAAATGATGTATGAATTACCATAAACTCTGCTTGGGTTAACAACTAGTTAGTCTTCCCAAAGAGGTTAAATCCCTTTGGAACCTAGGAAAGATGGGCCAAATCAACACTCCTCTGTGTGTGTGTGTGTGTGTGTCTATGTGTATGCATGCACATAGCAACAAGAAAGCACTACATTGGTATATTTAAAAAATCCAATTTGTTTAATTTTCTGCAAATGATGTGGGGTCTTTCTCAGATATGGGAGCAATAATGAAAAAATTCCCCTCGGGGCTTCTCTGGTAGCTCAGTTTTAAAGAGTTTGCCTGCCAATGCAGGAGACACTGGTTTGATCCCTGATCTGGGTAGATCTCACATGCTGCGGAGCAACTAAACCCGTGAGCCACAACAACTGAGCCTGTGCTCTAGCGCCTTGGAGCGCAACTATTGAGCCCATGTGCTGTAACTACTAAACCCATGTGGTCTACAGTCATAGTTCTACATCAAGAGAAGTCACTACAATAAGAAGCCTTCGCACGGGGCTTCCCCGGTGGTCCAGTGGGTAAAGAGTCTGCCTTGCAGTGCAAGGAATACCGGTTCGATCCCTGGCCTGGGAATATCCCACATGCCACAGAGCAGTTGGACTGTGTGTCCAATTACAAGCGGTGCTATGGAGCACACACGCCCAGTGTGTTGCAGTTTTAATTGGATAATTGCTTTACATTGTTGTGTTGCTTCCTGCCACACAACAATGTGAATCAGTCAAAATTATGTATATATCCCTTCCCTCTTGAGTATTGATCCATGAAAGAATCCCAGGGGTTTCTTCTGAGAGATGCCACATCAAGGCCTGTTTCATCAAGTTATCCACTTAACTGTTAGCCCACCATAACATGTTGTGTGAAATCACCAGTATTTTCTCTCAGGTCTTCAAGATAAATGTGTATTTTGTGGACATGGGAAGAAAGCATTTGTTTTCCACCTCAAACTTAACAAGCACCTCCCTATGCCCCCAATACCTATGCTTAATTTTCAACAGTTATTACTACAAATGCTTAAGTTTTGTGGGGAAAGTTAATTTTTATGGACAGTGCTGGCATGCACACACAAAAATGATGTATGAATTACCATAAACTCTGCTTGGGTTAACAACTAGTTAGTCTTCCCAAAGAGGTTAAATCCCTTTGGAACCTAGGAAAGATGGGCCAAATCAACACTCCTCTGTGTGTGTGTGTGTGTGTGTCTATGTGTATGCATGCACATAGCAACAAGAAAGCACTACATTGGTATATTTAAAAAATCCAATTTGTTTAATTTTCTGCAAATGATGGGGGGTCTTTCTCAGATATGGGAGCAATAATGAAAAAATTCCCCTCGGGGCTTCTCTGGTAGCTCAGTTTTAAAGAGTTTGCCTGCCAATGCAGGAGACACTGGTTTGATCCCTGATCTGGGTAGATCTCACATGCTGCGGAGCAACTAAACCCGTGAGCCACAACAACTGAGCCTGTGCTCTAGCGCCTTGGAGCGCAACTATTGAGCCCATGTGCTGTAACTACTAAACCCATGTGGTCTACAGTCATAGTTCTACATCAAGAGAAGTCACTACAATAAGAAGCCTTCGCACGGGGCTTCCCCGGTGGTCCAGTGGGTAAAGAGTCTGCCTTGCAGTGCAAGGAATACCGGTTCGATCCCTGGCCTGGGAATATCCCACATGCCACAGAGCAGTTGGACTGTGTGTCCAATTACAAGACGGTGCTATGGAGCACACACGCCCAGAGGTGGTGTTCTGCAGTGAGAGAGGCCACTGTGATGGGAGGCCCACACAGGCCAAGGAATAAAGACGGATGAAAATAAATAAATAAAAAATCAGTAAAAGAGGCCAAAATTAAAAAAAAAAAAAGAAGAAGAAGCCTGTTCACCTCAACTAGAGAATAACCCCCACCACCTGCAACTAGAGAAAAGCCAGTGGCAGCAGTGAAAACCCAGAATAGCCAAAAAATAAAATGAATAAATAAAATTAAAAAAAAATTCCCCTCAATACAAGTGACTTTCATTCTTTTCTATGACATTCAGCATGTCTTATCTTAATTAGGTAAATACATATAATTCTCACAATAGAAAATATTAAGAAAAATATTTAATATTTTAATAGTAAAACATACTTAACAATAATGCAAGGAAAAATTTTGAAGGCAAAAGGAGAATGGGGTGGCAGAGGATGAGATGGTTGGATGGCAACACTGACTCCATGAACATGAATTTGAGGAAAATCAAATACCGTGAGATGGTGAAGGGCAGGGAAACCTGGCATGCTACAGTCCATAGATTTGCAAAGAGTCCAAAAGGACTTAGAGACTGAACAACAACAACAAAGACAATAGCAACAACCTACTGAGTACAACTGTAATTCAATTCTCAATGCTCCTATAATCCCATTTTTCTATTCGATTTTTTTTCAGAAGGAAGGATTTACTACTTGCAGCATCTAAGGAGGACAATTTGCTTTCCCAAAGCAGGGTCTCCTCTTTCCATCTGATTTTGAAAAGTTGTTGTGAATAGTAGCAAATATATAAATTTCCTGGAAGATGAGTACTTTTTTTTTTTTTTCCAGAAACAGAGTATGAGACAGAGAAAGTATTCATGGACAAGCTGAGCCATGTGAGGTAGACCTGAGTTCAGACCCCAGACAAGACTTGAAGGCAAGTAGGGATGGGGGAAGGAGGATTTAAGGGAGAACTCTCAGAGTGACTGGAATGTTTGTTTAGAAAGCAGCAGGGATTATCTGATAAACTGGGTAAACGGCTTGTCATTTTTATAATGTAAATGAAACCAATAGTAAAACGAAAAGCTGACATCCTCTCACAGGACAGATAAAGCCAAACGATTATTTTTAGAATCATTTACAGAAGAAAGCAAACATTTTTTGCCCCTGATTTTCAACACTCACCACCTCCTCTTAGCCTCTTGGAATGTTTATTGGGACTGAGTGAATGAAAAGTGGAGGAAGGGTGAGGTAGGGGGAGAAAAGGGTGAATTACTCCCTCATTTTTGCCTTGAGGCTTCAGATGAAGAGTACCGAGCATTTGAAATTGGCAACACAATGAAGATTTACACAGAAGAATTGGTTGGTTCTCACTAGGCCATGGAAATGTCTACAATTATTATTCGAAAGTGATTTTGCCTTCCATTTCTCCATAAGGACCTGACCCAAAAGGTATTTAGTTTTTAAGTGGGCATACAAGTAATTCAAAACAAAACAAGCTTTTAACAACAACAACAAAAAACCCCATCTTATTTAAAATCCCTGGAAGGCTTTTAGTGAGAGCAGCGTGTGACTGACGTGGTAAATTAGGCCTGTTGGAGAAAAATCAAGACAAAATGCGGATTCATTGTTTTTTTGAAAGACAGCCATCTTTCCAAGAGAATGTGTACACCACGTTTTATTAAGAAATTATATCTTTCCCCATGTTTTCCATCTCTCTCACATGCTGGCAGTGGCAAGCAGGCTGAACAGATGTGATGAAAGAATTAATACCAGTCTTGGGAGCATGTAAACGAAATATTTCTTTTGAAACACCTACCTTTAAATTCCATTAGTTTGATCAGATGCTGGAAGAGCCTGGATTAGGGGAATGATTTACCCCGCACAGGCTGTTTGTCCAGACTCAGAACACCTTCGTAATATGAAAAACGTGAAGATGAATTTAATAGTTCTCCAATGAATTGGCTCGGCATTTAAAATCCTGCTCTGACTGAGATAGCTGCGCTTGTTTCAGTGTTAATAAATTCACCTGGAAATTTTTTTTCCAGAAACAGAGTATGGACAAGCTGGCCCATGTGAGGTAGACCTGAGTTCAGACCCCAGACAAGACTTGAAGGCAAGTAGGGATGGGGGAAGGAGGATTTAAGGGAGAACTCTCAGAGTGACTGGAATGTTTGTTTAGAAAGCAGCAGGGATTATCTGATAAACTGGGTAAACGGCTTGTCATTTATATAATGTAAATGAAACCAATAGTAAAACGAAAAGCTGACATCCTCTCACAGGACAGATAAAGCCAAACGATTATTTTTAGAATCATTTACAGAAGAAAGCAAACATTTTTTGCCCCTGATTTTCAACACTCACCACCTCCTCTTAGCCTCTTGGAATGTTTATTGGGACTGAGTGAATGAAAAGTGGAGGAAGGGTGAGGTAGGGGGAGAAAAGGGTGAATTACTCCCTCATTTTTGCCTTGAGGCTTCAGATGAAGAGTACCGAGCATTTGAAATTGGCAACACAATGAAGATTTACACAGAAGAATTGGTTGGTTCTCACTAGGCCATGGAAATGTCTACAATTATTATTCGAAAGTGATTTTGCCTTCCATTTCTCCATAAGGACCTGACCCAAAAGGTATTTAGTTTTTAAGTGGGCATACAAGTAATTCAAAACAAAACAAGCTTTTAACAACAACAACAACAAAAAACCCCATCTTATTTAAAATCCCTGGAAGGCTTTTAGTGAGAGCAGCGTGTGACTGACGTGGTAAATTAGGCCTGTTGGAGAAAAATCAAGACAAAATGCGGATTCATTGTTTTTTTGAAAGACAGCCATCTTTCCAAGAGAATGTGTACACCACGTTTTATTAAGAAATTATATCTTTCCCCATGTTTTCCATCTCTCTCACATGCTGGCAGTGGCAAGCAGGCTGAACAGATGTGATGAAAGAATTAATACCAGTCTTGGGAGCATGTAAACGAAATATTTCTTTTGAAACACCTACCTTTAAATTCCATTAGTTTGATCAGATGCTGGAAGAGCCTGGATTAGGGGAATGATTTACCCCGCACAGGCTGTTTGTCCAGACTCAGAACACCTTCGTAATATGAAAAACGTGAAGATGAATTTAATAGTTCTCCAATGAATTGGCTCGGCATTTAAAATCCTGCTCTGACTGAGATAGCTGCGCTTGTTTCAGTGTTAATAAATTCACCTTGGTAAGAATTTGTTTTTTCTCCCAGATTCATTCAGAGCTGCTACACATTTGTCTCTGTGTAAAACCAACTCTCCCCTCTGAGAAAGCAGCATAACCAGTCAAAGAACAAGTATATAGGATTAGCACATTATGAAGAAAAAAGAGAAGCTTTCAGCGCTCTGTCATGGATGATATTTATCACATTTTTCATGACCAGCTCTAATAACAGTGCAGAGATAAAATAGGGTTGATGCATCTTTCCTGTACAGAAAAATTTTACAACAGCAACTCGAAGAAATTCAGGAGATGAAACATGTGCTTCTCCTCTCTTGCAGTTTTTATTAGTGAAAAATCGGAGGTGTGGAGTTAGGGGGGAGAGGACTTCCACCAAAGTGGGCTTGAATTTTCTGTCTGTTATGCTAATATATTCATAGAAAAAGCTGGTGCTGAGGGCGGTTCTCCAATTAAGACAAATGAGGCACATTGAATTTCTCCCCCAGGGCACAGCAGGGGTGCTGGCAAAATCTACTTTATTCTTTTCTGTCAGGGCTGAACTGGAAACAAAAGCATGAAAATTCAACACATCCACTTACAGAATAATAAAGGCTGTTGTTTAAAGCGTGAAGAGTTTTGGCACCCTTCTGGGGCCTTATGCAAATCAGTCTCCCTCTTCACTGCTACCACACCATCGGTCTTGGAAATTAAAGATGTACTTGGTCGGTTAACAGCTGAAAGGAGAAGAGCAGGCTGAAACTCAATTAGATTTGTATTAAGCAAATAAATCAGGACTCACTGATATTGCCAAGAGAATGTGTACACCACGTTTTATTAAGAAATTATATCTTTCCCCATGTTTTCCATCTCTCTCACATGCTGGCAGTGGCAAGCAGGCTGAACAGATGTGATGAAAGAATTAATACCAGTCTTGGGAGCATGTAAACGAAATATTTCTTTTGAAACACCTACCTTTAAATTCCATTAGTTTGATCAGATGCTGGAAGAGCCTGGATTAGGGGAATGATTTACCCCGCACAGGCTGTTTGTCCAGACTCAGAACACCTTCGTAATATGAAAAACGTGAAGATGAATTTAATAGTTCTCCAATGAATTGGCTCGGCATTTAAAATCCTGCTCTGACTGAGATAGCTGCGCTTGTTTCAGTGTTAATAAATTCACCTTGGTAAGAATTTGTTTTTTCTCCCAGATTCATTCAGAGCTGCTACACATTTGTCTCTGTGTAAAACCAACTCTCCCCTCTGAGAAAGCAGCATAACCAGTCAAAGAACAAGTATATAGGATTAGCACATTATGAAGAAAAAAGAGAAGCTTTCAGCGCTCTGTCATGGATGATATTTATCACATTTTTCATGACCAGCTCTAATAACAGTGCAGAGATAAAATAGGGTTGATGCATCTTTCCTGTACAGAAAAATTTTACAACAGCAACTCGAAGAAATTCAGGAGATGAAACATGTGCTTCTCCTCTCTTGCAGTTTTTATTAGTGAAAAATCGGAGGTGTGGAGTTAGGGGGGAGAGGACTTCCACCAAAGTGGGCTTGAATTTTCTGTCTGTTATGCTAATATATTCATAGAAAAAGCTGGTGCTGAGGGCGGTTCTCCAATTAAGACAAATGAGGCACATTGAATTTCTCCCCCAGGGCACAGCAGGGGTGCTGGCAAAATCTACTTTATTCTTTTCTGTCAGGGCTGAACTGGAAACAAAAGCATGAAAATTCAACACATCCACTTACAGAATAATAAAGGCTGTTGTTTAAAGCGTGAAGAGTTTTGGCACCCTTCTGGGGCCTTATGCAAATCAGTCTCCCTCTTCACTGCTACCACACCATCGGTCTTGGAAATTAAAGATGTACTTGGTCGGTTAACAGCTGAAAGGAGAAGAGCAGGCTGAAACTCAATTAGATTTGTATTAAGCAAATAAATCAGGACTCACTGATATTGGCTAAACTAGAATGCATTATGGGCTGACAGTAATTCTAATTTGATTGACAAATATATGTGGTATGTTATTAGCCTAAATGAAAGGTAAGAATTTTCTTAAAGGGTTTTATTCTCGCAAACAGTCCTCTTCCCACTCTAAATTTATACAAAACCGTAAACAGAGACCACCGCTCAGTGCTGTGTATAATCCATGCTCAAGAACACAGGACATCTATTTCCTGATACATGTTAAGACTTGAAGACAAAATTATTCTGCAGAAAGACATTTGTTTTCATTGATCTATTTGGTGTAATGTAACAGCTAAATACATTATTTATTTGCTGGAATGAAGCACACATATTTTTATTATGGTGAGTAACAAAAGCATAGACCAGATATTTTTTTTCCAGAGTTCTGCCGTACCTGATGCTTTTCTAGAGCAGGGTATATACAGAGGAGTTTCACATGAAGTTCAAACTCATAAATGAAGACTTCAGTCAAATCCAAGGTTGAGGGAAAAAACCAATCTTAAGTAGCATAGATGTGTTCATATATGTGGTTAGATAAGGGAGAGGTTTTCCCTTGTGAGATGATTTTGGGAGTTCTTTTTTAACTCGCTTCCTTGTCTTTGCTGTTTACACTTTTAGAACACATAGAGACCTAAGTCATTACATTTAACATACTCTTAAGTTAATCACTGCATACTAATTTCAACTTTTGCATTGGTTGTCAGCATCTTCTACTTGCCCTACCTTTTCCTTTTATCTGCAGGAACCCCTTTTCCTCCTAGGTGCTAGATTAAAGATCCATTCTTATCTTTCAATGATCATTCCTTCTATTTTTCCAGGACAGAGTTGGCACCTGAACTGGAAACAAAAGCATGAAAATTCAACACATCCACTTACAGAATAATAAAGGCTGTTGTTTAAAGCGTGAAGAGTTTTGGCACCCTTCTGGGGCCTTATGCAAATCAGTCTCCCTCTTCACTGCTACCACACCATCGGTCTTGGAAATTAAAGATGTACTTGGTCGGTTAACAGCTGAAAGGAGAAGAGCAGGCTGAAACTCAATTAGATTTGTATTAAGCAAATAAATCAGGACTCACTGATATTGGCTAAACTAGAATGCATTATGGGCTGACAGTAATTCTAATTTGATTGACAAATATATGTGGTATGTTATTAGCCTAAATGAAAGGTAAGAATTTTCTTAAAGGGTTTTATTCTCGCAAACAGTCCTCTTCCCACTCTAAATTTATACAAAACCGTAAACAGAGACCACCGCTCAGTGCTGTGTATAATCCATGCTCAAGAACACAGGACATCTATTTCCTGATACATGTTAAGACTTGAAGACAAAATTATTCTGCAGAAAGACATTTGTTTTCATTGATCTATTTGGTGTAATGTAACAGCTAAATACATTATTTATTTGCTGGAATGAAGCACACATATTTTTATTATGGTGAGTAACAAAAGCATAGACCAGATATTTTTTTTCCAGAGTTCTGCCGTACCTGATGCTTTTCTAGAGCAGGGTATATACAGAGGAGTTTCACATGAAGTTCAAACTCATAAATGAAGACTTCAGTCAAATCCAAGGTTGAGGGAAAAAACCAATCTTAAGTAGCATAGATGTGTTCATATATGTGGTTAGATAAGGGAGAGGTTTTCCCTTGTGAGATGATTTTGGGAGTTCTTTTTTAACTCGCTTCCTTGTCTTTGCTGTTTACACTTTTAGAACACATAGAGACCTAAGTCATTACATTTAACATACTCTTAAGTTAATCACTGCATACTAATTTCAACTTTTGCATTGGTTGTCAGCATCTTCTACTTGCCCTACCTTTTCCTTTTATCTGCAGGAACCCCTTTTCCTCCTAGGTGCTAGATTAAAGATCCATTCTTATCTTTCAATGATCATTCCTTCTATTTTTCCAGCTTGGCTCTTCTTGCTAAGTCCTGCTACGTTCTGTGCTGCATCAGTGCCAAAAAGGTTTCTTCTTCCCTAGAAACCTGTCCAAACCTTTGTCCTGTATGGGCTGCCTCCTGCCACAGACCTCGCCAATTCCTGTTCTTCATTTTTTGCATCCTTTTCTCTCTTCCAATAAGCACATCAAAAATACTCGGCCTAAACACTTTTCTTTGGCACCCGATCCCTATTTTTCATCCTTGTCATCACCAATAATACTCCTCATTGATACTGAGAGCAAAGTAACATGTCAATCATACTCCTTATTGATACTGAGGGCAAATGTCTCAGGATGAGACAGTGTTAGTCTCCAGCAGGTTTCACAGTGTCTTCCATCCCAGATTAAATCCTCTATTTTTAGCTTTTTAAGCACTTGCCATCTCAGAACACTCAACTGTTACTTTCACTTATTTCTCCTTACTCCCCTGCAAAGCTGATCATCTGATGGGTTTCTTCTTGTCTCTCCTATTTTATTCAGTTTTTGCTCTCTTTCCTGACACCTTACCTGAGAAATCACTCACACACAATCAGAAAATGACAATCTCTACCATTTCTTGTGGGCTTAGAATAATTTTCTTCCATAATATTAATATTTATTTAATGCTCTTTTTTAGGTTTCAAACTCTAGTTAACATTCTTCAATTATTTCTTTAATTGGTAAATATGGGATTAAATATTATTTTCTTGAAGGGCTTTGTTTATGCCTATTAGATTATTGGATTATCCATTTTGTTTCTTTCCATTTAAGAGTACTGCCATCACAGAACTTTGACATGTGCCAGGAACCAACCCATTCTTTGGACTTCCATGAATCCTAGAGTTTATTTTTTTCACTAAAAAATATTATGGTAATATATGCCTAACATAAAATTTACTGTATTAACTATTTTTAGGTGTACCGTTCAGTAACATTAAATATATTCACAATGCTTTACAGTCATCACCAGTATCCATTTCCAGAGCCTTTCCCTCATTCAGAACTGAAACTCTGGACCCATTTATCAATAACCTTCCATTCCTCCATGTCCCTACTATTCTTTCTCTCTGATGCTGATCACCCTATGTAGTCGTAAGTGGAATCATACAGTATTGGTTTTTCTGTGACTGGCTTATTTATTGACCATAATCATAACATCTTTAAGGCTCATCCCTGTTTTTAAATCATAAAATCATTCATTTTAAAGGCTGAATAGTATTCCATTATATGTTCATACTGCATTTTGTTTATCCATTCATTTGTCAAAGGACATTTGGGTTGTTTCCACCTTCTGGCTATTGTGAATAATGCTGCTGGGAACATGAGTGTGCAAATATCAGGGTCTCTGCTCTCAGTTCTTTTAGGTATTGAATTTGAGGTTTGACAACACAAACGCTGCATATGACTTTCCTTATAAAATATTAGCTTGTTTCTTAGACCCATTCATGTCTCTCTCTTTGCTGTAGCTCTCACAGCAGTTTATTTCTTTTTGGGGTAATTTTCTGTCAAGACATACCATTTCATATCTACTCACAAGGCAAAGCTAAGTCAAAACCAAGATGATACTGATGCTCCCTTCAAATAAATATGCACTGAGTCTGGGAAAAGGAAAATTGAAGACTCCCAGATCTGTGATCAGCTGCCCAATTTAAACGAAATTATATCCTGCAGTATATAATTTTCACACCTTAAATTCATATTGAAAGTATTTTTCTGCTTCTTATAGTGCAAGGAGAGGAGTGAAAGCAACACAGGAAACAAGACTTGAGGGGGAGAGACTGACACCTGGGTAATCAGAAGCCTTTTTTCCCTAAAGCCCAGTCAAATGGTGTTGAGCTATCACTCACTGCTAACAGAAACAGGTTTTCCTCACATTGCAGGAACACCAACCACTAGATAATGTTAGGATATCATTGAGGCAATAATATGTAATCACTCACAGTTCTTTTTGAAGGGAATGGGGTTAAGTTTTTTAAAAAGCTCAAAGGCAGAGAACTTTTAGCTCCTAGACATTTGGCTCTATTACTTTCATTCTCCTTTCTGCCCTCTCCTCTCCCCCACAACTCTTAGTGAAAACCTTCCTTCTGGATTTAATATTGGAGAGAGATAGATCCTGCCTTCACTTGAAGGCAAGTTCTTGTTGTTTTTCATTTGTCCTATTGACTTCACTATTGAAAGGGGGATAGATCCTGCCTTCACTTGAAGGCATTCGTTTTTTTATTATGGGACCTTTTAATCATAACATCTTTAAGGCTCATCCCTGTTTTTAAATCATAAAATCATTCATTTTAAAGGCTGAATAGTATTCCATTATATGTTCATACTGCATTTTGTTTATCCATTCATTTGTCAAAGGACATTTGGGTTGTTTCCACCTTCTGGCTATTGTGAATAATGCTGCTGGGAACATGAGTGTGCAAATATCAGGGTCTCTGCTCTCAGTTCTTTTAGGTATTGAATTTGAGGTTTGACAACACAAACGCTGCATATGACTTTCCTTATAAAATATTAGCTTGTTTCTTAGACCCATTCATGTCTCTCTCTTTGCTGTAGCTCTCACAGCAGTTTATTTCTTTTTGGGGTAATTTTCTGTCAAGACATACCATTTCATATCTACTCACAAGGCAAAGCTAAGTCAAAACCAAGATGATACTGATGCTCCCTTCAAATAAATATGCACTGAGTCTGGGAAAAGGAAAATTGAAGACTCCCAGATCTGTGATCAGCTGCCCAATTTAAACGAAATTATATCCTGCAGTATATAATTTTCACACCTTAAATTCATATTGAAAGTATTTTTCTGCTTCTTATAGTGCAAGGAGAGGAGTGAAAGCAACACAGGAAACAAGACTTGAGGGGGAGAGACTGACACCTGGGTAATCAGAAGCCTTTTTTCCCTAAAGCCCAGTCAAATGGTGTTGAGCTATCACTCACTGCTAACAGAAACAGGTTTTCCTCACATTGCAGGAACACCAACCACTAGATAATGTTAGGATATCATTGAGGCAATAATATGTAATCACTCACAGTTCTTTTTGAAGGGAATGGGGTTAAGTTTTTTAAAAAGCTCAAAGGCAGAGAACTTTTAGCTCCTAGACATTTGGCTCTATTACTTTCATTCTCCTTTCTGCCCTCTCCTCTCCCCCACAACTCTTAGTGAAAACCTTCCTTCTGGATTTAATATTGGAGAGAGATAGATCCTGCCTTCACTTGAAGGCAAGTTCTTGTTGTTTTTCATTTGTCCTATTGACTTCACTATATTTTGACATATAAGTGTTGTGAGAGTAGACTCAACTCTGAATTGCTAGGTTGCATATTAACTAGCTGTAGGATTAGGTTTCAATTCACCAAAGAGCTCAAAATTTCTTCATAGCAGGTGGTCTAGAGCTGTAAGGATAGTTCAAGATACACAATTCAATCAAGGTGATACACCACATCAACAAAAGACAAAACTTAGCGATCATCTCAATAGATGTGGAAAAAACATTTGATAAAATTGAACTTTCATTCATGATTAAAAAAAAACTAAAACGCCTTACCAAGGGGGAGTATAGAGGGAACATGTCTCAACATAATAAAAGCTGTTTATGACAAACCTGCAGCCAACTTTACACACAACAGTGAAATGGTGAAAGCCTTCCTTACTGCTAAAATCTGGAAGAAGAAAAGGATGCCGACTCTCATCACTTCTATTTAACATAGTATTGGAATTCCTAGCCACAGCAATCAGACAAGAGAAAGAAATAGAAAGTGAAAGTATCAAGTCATTCAGTTGTGTCTGTCTTTGTGACCCCATGTACTATAGTCTGTCAGCTCCTCTGTCCATGGAATTCTCCAGGCAGGAATACTGGAATGGGTTGCCATCCCTTCTCCAGGGGATCTTCCCAACCCAGAGATCGAACCTGGGTCTCCTGCATTGGCAGGAAGATCTATTACTGTCTACGCCGCCAGGGAAACCCTAGTCACAGCAATCAGACAAGAAAAGAAATAAAAGGTATCCAAATCAGAAGAGGTAAAATTATCATTAGAGGAATATTATATGATACTCTATATAGGAAACCCTGAAAATTTCACAGAAAAGCTATTAGAACTGACAGACGAATTCAGCAAGAGAGCAAGATGCAAGATTAATTCATAGAAACCTGTTGCATTTCTTTACATTAGCAGTGAGATATTAGAAAGAGAAAGTAAAGAAACAGTCTTATTTAAAGTTAAAAAAAAAGGAAAGTAGAAGCTACTTTTCATTTTCTCCTTTCTGCCCTCTCCTCTCCCCCACAACTCTTAGTGAAAACCTTCCTTCTGGATTTAATATTGGAGAGAGATAGATCCTGCCTTCACTTGAAGGCAAGTTCTTGTTGTTTTTCATTTGTCCTATTGACTTCACTATATTTTGACATATAAGTGTTGTGAGAGTAGACTCAACTCTGAATTGCTAGGTTGCATATTAACTAGCTGTAGGATTAGGTTTCAATTCACCAAAGAGCTCAAAATTTCTTCATAGCAGGTGGTCTAGAGCTGTAAGGATAGTTCAAGATACACAATTCAATCAAGGTGATACACCACATCAACAAAAGACAAAACTTAGCGATCATCTCAATAGATGTGGAAAAAACATTTGATAAAATTGAACTTTCATTCATGATTAAAAAAAAAAACAAAAAACGCCTTACCAAGGGGGAGTATAGAGGGAACATGTCTCAACATAATAAAAGCTGTTTATGACAAACCTGCAGCCAACTTTACACACAACAGTGAAATGGTGAAAGCCTTCCTTACTGCTAAAATCTGGAAGAAGAAAAGGATGCCGACTCTCATCACTTCTATTTAACATAGTATTGGAATTCCTAGCCACAGCAATCAGACAAGAGAAAGAAATAGAAAGTGAAAGTATCAAGTCATTCAGTTGTGTCTGTCTTTGTGACCCCATGTACTATAGTCTGTCAGCTCCTCTGTCCATGGAATTCTCCAGGCAGGAATACTGGAATGGGTTGCCATCCCTTCTCCAGGGGATCTTCCCAACCCAGAGATCGAACCTGGGTCTCCTGCATTGGCAGGAAGATCTATTACTGTCTACGCCGCCAGGGAAACCCTAGTCACAGCAATCAGACAAGAAAAGAAATAAAAGGTATCCAAATCAGAAGAGGTAAAATTATCATTAGAGGAATATTATATGATACTCTATATAGGAAACCCTGAAAATTTCACAGAAAAGCTATTAGAACTGACAGACGAATTCAGCAAGAGAGCAAGATGCAAGATTAATTCATAGAAACCTGTTGCATTTCTTTACATTAGCAGTGAGATATTAGAAAGAGAAAGTAAAGAAACAGTCTTATTTAAAGTTACATTCAAAACAAACAAAAAACCCAGGAATAAACCTAACCACAGAGGTAAAAGATTTACTTTCTGAAAACTATAAAACAAAGATAAAGGATATCAAATACGATTTAAAGAAATTAAAAGATATCCGTGTTCTTGGATTGGAAGAATTAATACTGTTAAAGAAGAATTAACAGTGTTAAATGGCTATACTACCCAAAGCAATTTACAGATTTAATGTGAATCCTATCAAATTATCCATGATATTTTCCACAGAACTGTAACAAATAATCATAAAATTTATATGGATTTCAAAAGACCCAGAATTGTTAAGCTACTCTTGAGGCAAAAGAACAAAGTTGGAGGCATAACATTTTCAGATATCAGAAAACACTGCAAAGCTACACTACTTAAAATGGCACGGTGCTGGCACAGAAACAAACACATGTATTAATGGAACTAAATAGAAAGCCCAGAAATAAACCCATACAGTTTTGGTCAATTAATATTTGACAGAAAAACCAAGAATATACAATGGAGAAAAGATAGCTCTTCAGTAACACAACAAAACTAAACTCAAAATGGCTTAAACACTTAAGTATAAGACATGATATCATAAAACTCCTAGAAGAGAACATAGACAAAATATTCAAACAAAAATAAACAAAAAGACAGCATACACCCTAGAAGAAAATATTTGCAAATAAATATTTGTGACAGATAAGGGCTTAATTTCCAAAATATAAAGACAGCTCATGCAACTCAATATCAAAAAGCCCCAAACAATCCAATCAAAACATGGGCAGAAGACCTACATAGTCATTTTTCCAAAGAAAACATACAGATGGCCAACAAGCAAATGAAAAGATGCTCAACATTGCTAATTATTAAAGAAATGCAAATCAAAACTACAATGAGGTATCATTTTACAGTGATCAGAATGGCCATCATCAACAAAGTCAACAAATAATAAATGTTGGTAAGGGTGTGAAGAAAAGGCAGTTCTCCTGCACTGTTGGGTAGGAATGTAAACTGGTGCAGCTATTATGGAAAACAGTATTGAGTTTCCTTAAAAAAGTAAACCACCATATGATCTGGCAAGCCCTCTTTTGGAAATATATCTGGGAAAGATGAGAACTCTAATTTGAAAAGTTACATGTCCTCCAGTGTTCACAGTAGCAGTATTTACAATAGTAAGACATGGAGGAAATCTAGGTCCATCTGAAGATAAAACAAAAAAGTTTTAAAAAAAAACTTTCTGAAAACTATAAAACAAAGATAAAGGATATCAAATACGATTTAAAGAAATTAAAAGATATCCGTGTTCTTGGATTGGAAGAATTAATACTGTTAAAGAAGAATTAACAGTGTTAAATGGCTATACTACCCAAAGCAATTTACAGATTTAATGTGAATCCTATCAAATTATCCATGATATTTTCCACAGAACTGTAACAAATAATCATAAAATTTATATGGATTTCAAAAGACCCAGAATTGTTAAGCTACTCTTGAGGCAAAAGAACAAAGTTGGAGGCATAACATTTTCAGATATCAGAAAACACTGCAAAGCTACACTACTTAAAATGGCACGGTGCTGGCACAGAAACAAACACATGTATTAATGGAACTAAATAGAAAGCCCAGAAATAAACCCATACAGTTTTGGTCAATTAATATTTGACAGAAAAACCAAGAATATACAATGGAGAAAAGATAGCTCTTCAGTAACACAACAAAACTAAACTCAAAATGGCTTAAACACTTAAGTATAAGACATGATATCATAAAACTCCTAGAAGAGAACATAGACAAAATATTCAAACAAAAATCAAAAAAAAGACAGCATACACCCTAGAAGAAAATATTTGCAAATAAATATTTGTGACAGATAAGGGCTTAATTTCCAAAATATAAAGACAGCTCATGCAACTCAATATCAAAAAGCCCCAAACAATCCAATCAAAACATGGGCAGAAGACCTACATAGTCATTTTTCCAAAGAAAACATACAGATGGCCAACAAGCAAATGAAAAGATGCTCAACATTGCTAATTATTAAAGAAATGCAAATCAAAACTACAATGAGGTATCATTTTACAGTGATCAGAATGGCCATCATCAACAAAGTCAACAAATAATAAATGTTGGTAAGGGTGTGAAGAAAAGGCAGTTCTCCTGCACTGTTGGGTAGGAATGTAAACTGGTGCAGCTATTATGGAAAACAGTATTGAGTTTCCTTAAAAAAGTAAACCACCATATGATCTGGCAAGCCCTCTTTTGGAAATATATCTGGGAAAGATGAGAACTCTAATTTGAAAAGTTACATGTCCTCCAGTGTTCACAGTAGCAGTATTTACAATAGTAAGACATGGAGGAAATCTAGGTCCATCTGAAGATAAATAGATAAAGATGTGGTAGATACATATGATGGCCTACTACTCAATCACAGAAATAATGAAATTTGCCATTTGCAGGAGCACGGGTGATTTTAGAGATTAACATACTAAGTGAAGTAAGTCACAGAAGGACAAATATTATATGGTATCACTTAAATGTGGAATCTAAAAAATGATATGTGAACTCATTTACAAAACAGAATGAGATTCATAAATGTAGGAAACAAACTTACTGTTACCAAAGAGTAAAGTGGGAGAAATAAATTCGAAGCTTGGGATTAATAGAAATACAGTATCATATATAAAATAAACTACAACTATTTACTGTATAACACAGGGAACTATATTCAATATCTTATAATAGCTTATAATAGAAAATAACCTGATGATATACCTCTATATCACTTTTCTGTAAACCTGAAACTAATACATTATAAATCAATTATACTTCAAAAAATTCACAAATTATTAGGATTGTATGAGAAAAAACATATATGCTTTAGACATCTATCTAGCAATTTTTTTACAAATGGCTCAGGATGTTTTCATTGGTTGGGAAACTCTGTACTTGTTTCTTGTACATATTCATAGTATATGGTCTACAGGTTGTAGTTTTTGCTTCTTTCAAGTGAATTGGAAGTATATAGCCAATTGAGAAGCAATATGCAAGTACAATCATTCTGGATGAATGGTTCCTAAATGCTGGCATCTGAATAATTTGGAGGGCTTGTCCAAACACAGATTGCTGAGCCCCATCTGTGAGTTTTGGATTCAGTAGATCTGGGGTGAGGTATGATAATTGATATTTCTAACAAGTTTCCAGGTGATGCTTATGTTGCTGGTCAAGGGATTACTCTTTGAGAACCACTGTTGTAGATTTTCATCATACTTCACAGAAAGTGTGTCATTTTATAGAGAAGGGAGAGTGCTGATTAGTAGCAGAATTAGTTAATAGAATGTGGGTTGAAAGTGAATATAAACATATACCTATTTCATGTAATTGATAAACAACAACCCATATTCACATGCATTTTGTCCAGACCACTACTAAATCTGACATAGAATGTTAAGAATGCTAATGTTGTTAATATGATTAATAATGTTAATAGGTGAATTTATAAAAGGTAGCATGGAGTCCTGGACATGGGAATATTCTTTAAAATCCTTCCTTTTCCCAACTGAGCAAGTTAAGTTCTCACTGCTTTTTTATTAATAAATTGGGCATGATTACAAATATATCACAGGGCTCTCCTGAAGATGAATGCAATAATATATAAAGATTTTCTGAAATATTTTCATCACTATCTTTGATGGGAAAAATTAGGAAAGCCCATGAATTCATAGTAGAGAGAAAACTTTTATTGAAGTCTTAAAAAAATATATATACCTTGACTATTTTTTTTTTTTTTTGGTCTAGAATATATCTGTTTATTTAAAAAATATTTTAGACTTCCCTGATGGTCCAGCATCATCTGCCAATGCAGGAGACACAGATTTGATCCCTGGTTCAGGGAGATGGAGCCTGGCAGACTAATGGCCATGGGGTTGCAAAGAGTCACACGTGACTGAGTGTACTGTGACAGCACAGTACACAACTACGGAGATCCTACACGCTGTGGAACAACTAAGCCTGTGTGACTCAGTTAATGAGTCAGAGCTCTAGAGCTCAAGCTCCACAACAAGCCACAATGCAAATCCTGTGCATCACAATGAAGAGAAACCCTGAGTTGCTGCAACAAGAGAAAGCCCTCACATAGCAATGAAGATTCAGTGAACCCAAAAATAAAATAAATAAGTCTTTACAAAATATTTTACCCAATCTGGATATTATTCATGTTTATCTTTGCTTTTTGCTATGAAGAACAACTGCCTCAGTTTGAGAAACTTAGGAAAATACTTTGTAAATAGTAGGATATTGCATATAATTTTCTCATTATTAGATTTTGTTTTCTTTTGGCAAGCATGTGAGATATTCATTAGCATATCCACTGACTTTGATGCCTCATTTTCTCATTTAAAGATTCCTTATGCTGATATGTTGGTTTTAAGTGACCCTATATATGATGAAATTTTTTTCTTCCCAGAGTACAATCTTAAAATTTAACTTCTAAATTGAAATTCAGAGATGAAGCAAGGTGAAAGCCATTTTAAGAGTACAACTGACACATGGATTTATTTATCTCTTAATAAAGTAACAAATTAGGGAACAGTGAATCAAATGACTTCTGTGTTACATCAACATACTATTAACATAATCAAAAAATTAAATCTGTATCTTAAATTTATACAAAAGTACTATTTTAATATCATTTCCAACAATTTGAAAACAATAATTCTGAAGTATGCATGATCCTTTCAGTTATTGGTACTTGAGTATCTCCTATGCTAATACTGAGCTAGCCTCCATGAATAATACATAGATAAATAAGACACAATCCTTCTTTGATTCTTGAGAATCTTAAGAATTTCCCATTTTAGCAATGACCAGAGATCTGCTAAATTTTTCCACTTAAAAGGTAACAACCCACTTATAGCTAATAATCTTTAATACATGGCTAAAATAGCTAGTTGGAGTCAGACAAAGGTGGGCATAAATCAAGGCTCAGCCACTCCTTAGGTATATGATGGTGAGAAAGTAATCTTAAATCTACTCTTTCTATTTGTCAGTTTTTCAGTCTGTAAAATCTGTTAATTATATTTGCCATGCAGGGTCTTGTGAAGAGTGGACATAGTATATTTAAACCATGAAAAACAGGGACCAGCACTTAGCTCTCCCATTCCTATTTCTCCCATTCCTATTTCTTCCTACTTGCTTATCTACTAGCTTAAGTTCATGAGCTGGTCTGACACTGAGCCTGGTGGACATGGGACTGTAGCTGCCTTGGTTTATGTTTAATCACAGTTCTGGGAACTGTGACCAGGAGGGCAAGAAACTCTTGTGAGAAGAGAGCAAAGGCCATCGCTCTTATTGTTGATATCATGTGCTTCCTCCTCCCCCTGTCCCAGTGAGAATGAAAAAGGGAAAAGTCTACCTGTAATTGAATGGAACTCTCATTCAACTTTATGATTCAACTGGAGGCATACCACAGGCTTTACATTAGACATGAAAATCCAAAGTAAGCTTGTTCTCTCATGAAATTTTTACTTTGGGTATCAGAAATTTTCTCTATAAGAGAAACTAAAGTATTAGACTGCATTCATTTTCTCTTTCATTTTTTGAGACCTCTAAAAATTGATGAATAATGGGTATGTGTTCAGAAAGAGTTTACATGTAAATTCTCAGGAAACAAAAGTCAACCTAGAAGTGCTAACATTATATTTATAGACAAATGACTTCTGTGTTACATCAACATACTATTAACATAATCAAAAAATTAAATCTGTATCTTAAATTTATACAAAAGTACTATTTTAATATCATTTCCAACAATTTGAAAACAATAATTCTGAAGTATGCATGATCCTTTCAGTTATTGGTACTTGAGTATCTCCTATGCTAATACTGAGCTAGCCTCCATGAATAATACATAGATAAATAAGACACAATCCTTCTTTGATTCTTGAGAATCTTAAGAATTTCCCATTTTAGCAATGACCAGAGATCTGCTAAATTTTTCCACTTAAAAGGTAACAACCCACTTATAGCTAATAATCTTTAATACATGGCTAAAATAGCTAGTTGGAGTCAGACAAAGGTGGGCATAAATCAAGGCTCAGCCACTCCTTAGGTATATGATGGTGAGAAAGTAATCTTAAATCTACTCTTTCTATTTGTCAGTTTTTCAGTCTGTAAAATCTGTTAATTATATTTGCCATGCAGGGTCTTGTGAAGAGTGGACATAGTATATTTAAACCATGAAAAACAGGGACCAGCACTTAGCTCTCCCATTCCTATTTCTCCCATTCCTATTTCTTCCTACTTGCTTATCTACTAGCTTAAGTTCATGAGCTGGTCTGACACTGAGCCTGGTGGACATGGGACTGTAGCTGCCTTGGTTTATGTTTAATCACAGTTCTGGGAACTGTGACCAGGAGGGCAAGAAACTCTTGTGAGAAGAGAGCAAAGGCCATCGCTCTTATTGTTGATATCATGTGCTTCCTCCTCCCCCTGTCCCAGTGAGAATGAAAAAGGGAAAAGTCTACCTGTAATTGAATGGAACTCTCATTCAACTTTATGATTCAACTGGAGGCATACCACAGGCTTTACATTAGACATGAAAATCCAAAGTAAGCTTGTTCTCTCATGAAATTTTTACTTTGGGTATCAGAAATTTTTCTCTATAAGAGAAACTAAAGTATTAGACTGCATTCATTTTCTCTTTCATTTTTTGAGACCTCTAAAAATTGATGAATAATGGGTATGTGTTCAGAAAGAGTTTACATGTAAATTCTCAGGAAACAAAAGTCAACCTAGAAGTGCTAACATTATATTTATAGACAAAAATATTATGCATTGATCTAGCTCCTCAGAACTGCACAGCCAGATGAAATTACACAGATACAAAAATTAGATCATTTTCCAAAAAGATAAGAGTTTACCATCTACTTTGATTGCATCCATAGTTCTTTTTTTATTTCTCAGAGACAAATTAGAAGCTTTAGGTGGGCCTATATGTACTTTTGTGTTATATATATATATATATAACACACAAAAGGCTTAATTGTTTCTTTGGGTTTTTATATCTTATGAAAGTTACTTCATCATGTAAAACTTATATTAAAAAACTTGTATTCTTTCCTCCTGTTCATCTGTTTCTGTCAATTTAATTTTCAGGTCTAGCATAAATGAGTGGAGGAAAAGCTTTTCTTCCTCTACAATATATACATACATATGTAAGTAACAACTTCAACTTACATACTAATTCAATGCTTTCTCTTTTGTATTTTTGCCACCAAAACTCATCAAGAGACCTTTATAAATATTAGAATCTAAAAGAAGAGTAAGTTCCTTGGTACACACTGTTCACATATTGCTTTCACTTCATCTTCTCTACATTGTTAAAAGCCTAATATGAACAATAGCAATAGATTTTGACTTATGGAAATTCACACCCAAAGTTCTTTGCCAAAAGTACCCTATGTTACTATTTGTTGACTTAGAAGCAGGCAGAACAAAACATTTCCTCCACTCTTGTACCCTGGTATATAAAATCATTCCTTCCTTCACTTTTCTTTTCACCTGCCTGGACCTTTGACTGTTGGACTCAGCTGCAATTCCTATTCTAAGAGTGCATTTATAAAATATATAGGACTGGCTATTCTATTCTATGAACGTGATTATACCATTCAGGATATAAATAGCTTATAATTAATTAAATACAGAATTTATGGCCTCTCCCTTTTTTCTGAAAAGTTTGTCATCAAGATCTTGGTGGGAATATTACATTAAATAATCCTTATGGAAAAATTATATTTAATTTACAGAATTGTTTCTCTAAGAACATAATTTACCAGTCTGCTTTTTTTTTTTGGAGTTTAGTTGACTTACAAAGTTGTGCCAGTTTCTGCTGTACAGCAAAGTGTACTGATCTACTTTTAGTTAAAGATTGCCTGATAATAAATGCAGTTCTGTTATTTATCAGCAGCTAGTATTCAAATATAGATAGGTCTAAAAAAATATAATTTTTTAAATGATAATCTGAAACCATGTATGCAATGTACTAAAGCTAACATAAATAAAAAGAAGCTATTTGCCAAACTTACAGTTTTCATAATTAATATACACATACCCCAAAGTAAGTCTCCATATTGATTGAAGCATAAAATTTGTTGGCATAGCATTGGAACTTACATATAAATATACAAAAAATGAAAAAAAAAAAAAACTTGTATTCTTTCCTCCTGTTCATCTGTTTCTGTCAATTTAATTTTCAGGTCTAGCATAAATGAGTGGAGGAAAAGCTTTTCTTCCTCTACAATATATACATACATATGTAAGTAACAACTTCAACTTACATACTAATTCAATGCTTTCTCTTTTGTATTTTTGCCACCAAAACTCATCAAGAGACCTTTATAAATATTAGAATCTAAAAGAAGAGTAAGTTCCTTGGTACACACTGTTCACATATTGCTTTCACTTCATCTTCTCTACATTGTTAAAAGCCTAATATGAACAATAGCAATAGATTTTGACTTATGGAAATTCACACCCAAAGTTCTTTGCCAAAAGTACCCTATGTTACTATTTGTTGACTTAGAAGCAGGCAGAACAAAACATTTCCTCCACTCTTGTACCCTGGTATATAAAATCATTCCTTCCTTCACTTTTCTTTTCACCTGCCTGGACCTTTGACTGTTGGACTCAGCTGCAATTCCTATTCTAAGAGTGCATTTATAAAATATATAGGACTGGCTATTCTATTCTATGAACGTGATTATACCATTCAGGATATAAATAGCTTATAATTAATTAAATACAGAATTTATGGCCTCTCCCTTTTTTCTGAAAAGTTTGTCATCAAGATCTTGGTGGGAATATTACATTAAATAATCCTTATGGAAAAATTATATTTAATTTACAGAATTGTTTCTCTAAGAACATAATTTACCAGTCTGCTTTTTTTTTTTGGAGTTTAGTTGACTTACAAAGTTGTGCCAGTTTCTGCTGTACAGCAAAGTGTACTGATCTACTTTTAGTTAAAGATTGCCTGATAATAAATGCAGTTCTGTTATTTATCAGCAGCTAGTATTCAAATATAGATAGGTCTAAAAAAATATAATTTTTTAAATGATAATCTGAAACCATGTATGCAATGTACTAAAGCTAACATAAATAAAAAGAAGCTATTTGCCAAACTTACAGTTTTCATAATTAATATACACATACCCCAAAGTAAGTCTCCATATTGATTGAAGCATAAAATTTGTTGGCATAGCATTGGAACTTACATATAAATATACATTGACAATAATTAACTAAATGTCTATCAACAGATAAAATGATAAAGAAGATGTGAGATACACACACAGACACACAATGTAGCATTACTCAGCCATAACAAAGAATGAAAGAATGCCATGAATAGCAACATGAATGAACCTAGAAATTATCATATTAAGTGAAATAAATCAGAGAGGCAAATACCATAAGATATCATTTATTTGTATAACCTAAAAAAATGATATATGGACTTCCTTGGTGGTCCAGTGGCTAAGACTCCATGCTCCCAATGCAGGGGCTCAGTTGGATGGCTGGTCAGGGAACTAGATCTCATATGCCACAACTAAGAGTTCACATGCTGCAACTAAAAGATCCCGCAAGTTGCAAGGAAAATCAAAGATCACAGGTTCCCTAATTAAGATCCAGTGTAGCCAAATAAATAAGCAAATATGTTTTTTCAAAAGGGCACAATTGAACTAATTTACAAAACAGAAACTGATTCACAGACATAGAAAACAAATTTATGGTTCCCAAAGAAGATGGGGAGGATGGGGGCAGAAGGAGGGGGTTGGGACTGACAGATAGCTACTACTATACATAGGATAGGTAAACAAGGACCTACTGTATAGGAATCTATAGTCAATATCTTGCAATAGCATAAAATGTGAAAGAATCTGAAAAGGATCTACATCACATGGCTGTACACTTGGAACTAGCATAGTATTTTAAATTAATTATACCTCAGTAAAAATTTAAAAATCATTACACATGTAATAAATATTAGAAATTATCACTGATACTTATACTCACCAATTAAAAGGCTAATATAAAAGTCAGTTTTTGGTTGTTTAAAGAAAGTATGATGAGTGTTTCTAGTAAAGAAGTTATGAGAAATGAAATTACATTTTATGAAGGAAAAAAGAAGTAGGTCTGACTTATAGATGGCTATTTCAAGATGAGAAAATAAATTGACGTGTACAAAAAGTGATAAGAAGGTTTGTAGAAGTGGACCCCGAATAAAAGGTTTATGCACGTTTAAGACTGATGAAGTAAATTTAAAGATAATCGAGGCAAAAGCTTAAATTCAGCTTTTTTTCTTTAAGTTTACTAATGGGTAAAATCTTACCCTTCTGACTTTCCCTAATGTAAATGAAATCTTAAATTCTAAAATTTGTGTGACCCAGCATTCAGCTTTCTCAACAGACATTATAAAAATACAGCCGCTGACTCAGACAAGCCACTGCCAAGATACATGGACCACTCCCCTCTTCATCAAAGACTTCTATGAAAAGACAGATCTCTCCACTTCAAGAAAGACTAAAAAATCAATTGCTTTGTTTTTGCTGTATGGTCCTTATATCTATAATTACATAGGGACATTTGTTTCTAACCATCTAAATACTTTTAAGTTACAAATGATGGTTCAGACTCCTACAACCTCCTCCAGCTATTACTTGGGACCCCTGGATCAAAGACCCGAATAAAGGGTAAGGAGAATATGTTGCCTCAAAAATTTAGGGACCACGACCCTGCTCTGCTCGAAAAAAACCAGACCCGTCGTTGCCCTCTTCCCCTGGCAACATAATCCTCCTAAAAAAAGGAGCGGAGTGAGGGGAATGTAAGGAGTTCATAGGCAGACTTGGTCGGAGGTCAGCAGGTTCCAAGGACAAGGAGGAGGAGGGTGAAGAACAAACAAACATTTTTTTGGTGGGGCGGGGGGTGGGTTGGGGAGGGAGGGTCAGGCGGGCCACTTCTATTGGTCTTTCATTTATCTGTTTTCATCCATCTTTGTTCTTTGGTACCTGTGGGCCTGTCATCGCAGTGGCCTCTGTTGTCCCAGAGCACTGGCTCTAGGTGCATGCGTTCCAGAGCTCCAGCTCGGTAATTGGACACATTAGTCCAGCTGCTCCGGCACGTGGGATCTTCCAGGCCAGGCATCAAACCGGCGCCTTGCACTGCAAGGCGGTGTCCTTACCCACTGGAACACCAGGGAAGCCCAAGAACAAACAGTTTTAGCCAAGGTGCCTTCACCTTGACCGCCATGCCCATGAGAATAATCCATTTTGCCTAAGAGCGTTCTTTTAAGCCCAGAGCTAAGATGTATAACAATGTATCTTGCTAGAGAATGTGTTTCTTGTATTAACTTGTACCTATGTTATCTAAAGACGAATGTTGTGGGTGTGGGTCTAGTAAGAACTTTATCGTCTCAATATATTCTTTTAAACTACTGTTAATAACCAACTGAAGAAGTATAAAATGCCATGCCTAAAGTGGCTTCGTGGGAATACTCTTCTATCCCCCTTCCAGTGTCTCTTTAAGTTTACTAATGGGTAAAATCTTACCCTTGACCCAAAGAAAAAAGGAATCTTCTCAACAGACATTATAAAAATACACCCTGACTCAGACAAGACTAAAACATGGACCACTCCCTCTTCATCAAAGACTTCTATGAAAAGACAGATCTCTCCACTTCAAGAAAGACTAAAAAATCAATTGCTTTGTTTTTGCTGTATGGTCCTTATATCTATAATTACATAGGGACATTTGTTTCTAACCATCTAAATACTTTTAAGTTACAAATGATGGTTCAGACTCCTACAACCTCCTCCAGCTATTACTTGGGACCCCTGGATCAAAGACCCGAATAAAGGGTAAGGAGAATATGTTGCCTCAAAAATTTAGGGACCACGACCCTGCTCTGCTCGAAAAAAACCAGACCCGTCGTTGCCCTCTTCCCCTGGCAACATAATCCTCCTAAAAAAAGGAGCGGAGTGAGGGGAATGTAAGGAGTTCATAGGCAGACTTGGTCGGAGGTCAGCAGGTTCCAAGGACAAGGAGGAGGAGGGTGAAGAACAAACAAACATTTTTTTGGTGGGGCGGGGGGTGGGTTGGGGAGGGAGGGGTCAGGCGGGCCACTTCTATTGGTCTTTCATTTATCTGTTTTCATCCATCTTTGTTCTTTGGTACCTGTGGGCCTGTCATCGCAGTGGCCTCTGTTGTCCCAGAGCACTGGCTCTAGGTGCATGCGTTCCAGAGCTCCAGCTCGGTAATTGGACACATTAGTCCAGCTGCTCCGCGGCACGTGGGATCTTCCAGGCCAGGCATCAAACCGGCGCCCCTTGCACTGCAAGGCGGTGTCCTTACCCACTGGACCACCAGGGAAGCCCAAGAACAAACATTTTTAGCCAAGGTGCCTTCACCTTGACTGCCATGCCTATGAGAATAATCCATTTTGCCTAAGACGTTCTTTTAAGCCCAGAGCTAAGATGTATAACAATGTATCTTGCTAGAGAATGTGTTTCTTGTATTAACTTGTACCTATGTTATCTAAAGACGAATGTTGTGGGTGTGGGTCTAGTAAGAACTTTATCGTCTCAATATATTCTTTTAAACTACTGTTAATAACCAACTGAAGAAGTATAAAATGCCATGCCTAAAGTGGCTTCGTGGGAATACTCTTCTATCCCCCTTCCAGTGTCTATGCTAGAAGCTTTTCCCTATCCTTTCTTAACATTAATAAACTTTTCACTACACACACACACACACACACACACACACACACACACACACAAAAGAATCTGAAAAGGATCTATATGACATGGCTGTACACTTGGAACTAGCATAGTATTTTAACCTCAGTAAAAATTTAAAAAATCATCACACATGTAATAAATATTTCTCTATTTTATGTGGTTATATATACATATATATATATAAAGATTGTTAAAATCTAAGTTAAAAACAAAACCCAAGAGCACTTATTCTATCAGTGAACTTTTCTTCATCCTTTCCTTTCTAGCAAGAAAAGTGTTCATGACAAGCTTTCTAGAAGCAGCATACTGTTCATATTAGACAAAAACAAGCTTCTCTGGTCTGGGGTGGGACAGTTAGATTTTTGTCAGATGTAAAACTCACTCAATCTTCCCCAAAATGAAGTGCCAGTACAGCTGGTTCTTTAGTCTTTCTTATGCAGGAAAAAATAAATAAAGTATGCACCCTCACATCAAAACAAATAAATAGCTTGTCATGAATTTCATGATAAGGAATGACTGAATCCCAGAAGCTATTTCTAAGGTTTAGATATAAGGCCCACACAAATAATAGTGGTCAAAGTTCTTCAAATAGAATATTTATTCTGAATTACTGATGCCGGCTCAGATTTAGTTTAAAATGCTCTCATTACAACAGAAAATGAAGTGTTTACACAAAAATGGAAATGCCTATTTTTTTTTTTTTTTCTCCTCACACGAAACTGAAATTATTCACAGGTCACAGCTAAAAAAGAGGGGAATGTCCAAACTGACTGTCCTTTTTTATTTTCTCAGCTGGGCATTGTGCATGTCAATGGAATGTATCTGTACAAACAGCATACTTTACATTCAGAAAGTGACATTGCAGAATGAGCTTTTGTAAAACAACGCTGCATTTCATGTGGTTTGGGGGAAAGCCAAGGCGAAATTTAGATTTCTTCTATTTCATAAATGAACTTCATAATAAACAAAACAAAGTCTATAAAGTAGATTTATAATATGACCATTGTATGTGATTCAACACAACTGCAAAATATCACATTTGACAAAATTAATGCTGCTGAAAATGCTTGCTGCCAGCAGCTCTAACAATTACTAGAAAAGGCAATTGGTAATGAATTCTTTTAACTCAGGATTTCAAATCTTGGGACTGAATGTTGCCCATTATTGGAGTTCAAAGGTAACTATCTCTAGAATTGTCCTTTTAATGCTTGTTGGATGGCTTTAGTTGTACTTTTCTTGTAGGCACACAATTGTCGTCTTGATCTTTGTGATAAAAAGAGCTTCCCTGGATCTTTGTAGTGAACTCAGTTGGCTTGGTAACATGTCTGTAGTCAGAATTCCAAAGTGGGAAAACAAAGGCTTAGAAATTATAGGTTGAGAACTATTTGTTCAGGGCTGTGGGAATCTCATTCTGGCCTGGGGAACCAATGTACTCTCTTCATTAGATACACATTCATCCATAAACTCCCCAATTCCTTGCCCTTTTGTCTTTTCCCAAACTAGAGCTTTAACCACAATAAAAACAAATGTGGCAGCTTCTTTTGTAAATCAATTCATACCAATATTCCCAGCATGCTCTAATTCTTCCCCTCCATGTCATAATTCCAAAAGAATGACATTAACTTATTCAACCTTACATTTATTTCCATAGTAAGGATGTGTCAAGGGGCAAGACTTTACTTAAAGGCCCCCCCGCCCCAAAAAAAGCTTCTTTAGGTCTATTTGAATGGTGATTCTCTTTGTGCAGATATGGTCCTTTTCCCCAAGTTAATGAAATGACCAAATAAAGTCTACCATGACTTCTTAAACTGCTTAGTTTAAAAAAATTCTGTCAAATTGAAGTATACTCTGATAAAATTAATTTCATTGAAAAATATCATAGAACAGAAAACAGAAATTTCCCCCCGCTTTCCTTTTTTTTTTTTTTTTTTATAAACTATGTGTAAAGGTATTCTTAAACCAATTGACACTATATCATCAGATTACACAACTGCGAGTTGGAAATGTCAGGAATTTTCCTTTGTGTATCTAAATGATGCAAGTTGAATGTAGCAGTGTTCATATAAATACTTTAATCACACTTAAGCTTTATCAGTGGAAGTCATGAAAAGTATGTGAAACACTCGATAAATATTTTTAAAAGCAAGAACCATTCAAGGTACACAAAATACAGGAAAGTCATAATAACAGTAGCAGCTACAACAGATGAGGGACACTGGTAGCTCAATGATTTTTAGGAGCCTACAACTGAACTGTTTTTCTTTTCATTTTCCACCAGTGCTCTGAATAAAATACTTAAAAATTGGGAAGACGAAGTCTGAGACATTGAAATGACTGAAGAATCTAAGCAGTGTCCTGTGAGAAAAAAATAAAAAGAAACCTTAATAACAGTGTTTCAGATATGAACTAGGACAAACACAAATTCCTTTTAGGAACACTTTAAAAACTTTGTTCAAATTTGAGAAAATGCCTTTCCAATGTGATGTCAAGTTACACATGGTCATGAGTCACTTTGTTTCTACAGAGTCTTAAGTGAGTTCTAAATTTCCATCTGAAATGTGTAGGCCCTTAGCATTAAGGAATGAAAGTTGAATGTGATCTAATGTCTCTAGTGCTATTAGGGAGCTGCTGACCTAAACTGCCTCCCTTGACCAGGCAAGGTGATAAATTGTGTGCATAAGTTGTCTCATGGAAGGATTCTAATGAAGAGTACTGTGATGTCACTGAAAACTCCTTGTGAGAACTCAGGAGAAGCCAAAAGGAGAAGGGAGGGGGCATATCCTGCCAACATACCTCATCTTGGCTGAGAGATGCACACACCACGAAGGAGGATCCTGAGCCAGATCTTCAAATTGACATACTTGTAATGATTTTTAATTTGAAATGACCAAATAAAGTCTACCATGACTTCTTAAACTGCTTAGTTTAAAAAAATTCTGTCAAATTGAAGTATACTCTGATAAAATTAATTTCATTGAAAAATATCATAGAACAGAAAACAGAAATTTCCCCCCGCTTTCCTTTTTTTTTTTTTTTTTTATAAACTATGTGTAAAGGTATTCTTAAACCAATTGACACTATATCATCAGATTACACAACTGCGAGTTGGAAATGTCAGGAATTTTCCTTTGTGTATCTAAATGATGCAAGTTGAATGTAGCAGTGTTCATATAAATACTTTAATCACACTTAAGCTTTATCAGTGGAAGTCATGAAAAGTATGTGAAACACTCGATAAATATTTTTAAAAGCAAGAACCATTCAAGGTACACAAAATACAGGAAAGTCATAATAACAGTAGCAGCTACAACAGATGAGGGACACTGGTAGCTCAATGATTTTTAGGAGCCTACAACTGAACTGTTTTTCTTTTCATTTTCCACCAGTGCTCTGAATAAAATACTTAAAAATTGGGAAGACGAAGTCTGAGACATTGAAATGACTGAAGAATCTAAGCAGTGTCCTGTGAGAAAAAAATAAAAAGAAACCTTAATAACAGTGTTTCAGATATGAACTAGGACAAACACAAATTCCTTTTAGGAACACTTTAAAAACTTTGTTCAAATTTGAGAAAATGCCTTTCCAATGTGATGTCAAGTTACACATGGTCATGAGTCACTTTGTTTCTACAGAGTCTTAAGTGAGTTCTAAATTTCCATCTGAAATGTGTAGGCCCTTAGCATTAAGGAATGAAAGTTGAATGTGATCTAATGTCTCTAGTGCTATTAGGGAGCTGCTGACCTAAACTGCCTCCCTTGACCAGGCAAGGTGATAAATTGTGTGCATAAGTTGTCTCATGGAAGGGGATTCTAATGAAGAGTACTGTGATGTCACTGAAAACTCCTTGTGAGAACTCAGGAGAAGCCAAAAGGAGAAGGGAGGGGGCATATCCTGCCAACATACCTCATCTTGGCTGAGAGATGCACACACCACGAAGGAGGATCCTGAGTCAGATCTAATACAGGCACAAGCAAGATGACTAGCCAGAGAAAATCTGGAAACTAATCCTATCACCATTAAAACCTGAGACCTGAGCCACATGGCAGAGCAATTCACCAGAGTTCTATATCCCTACTGGTCATTGCACAGGCACCCCTTCCGAATAAAGTCTCTTAGTTGACAGCATGTGTGTTTCTTTGGACAATTCGTTTCCAAGTGCCCACTCTTGGGCCCTGGAAGGGGTCTCCCTTCTGCTATGACTGATAGCCACTGATGAGTGACTTCATACAACAAGGAAAATAAGTAATGAGAAAGAAAGCACACCACTTACCTTTAGTGAAACTCATAGTTTACTCTTATTGACCTTAGAGCAATGGAGCACAGAAGCCAACCTAAATTTATCATTGCAAAGCTGGTGAATGATCACAGCCATATTTATCTTTTCCTAACTTGATCTTCCTTCCTTCTTCTTTTCCCACTATTTTGTTGTATAGATAATTGTGAAATGTCACTTTACTTTCTGAAATAGGTACAAATTAAATAAATATAAATATATGTTAATATAGTAAGGAAAACACCATGTGAAAAAATGCTAAATATACTTGGCAAGCAATGTTCAGTGGAAGGCAGTCATTTTATGGATATTGGGTACTTTATAGGCCATCATTGCCTCATTTGTTTTCTCTTAAGCAAGATGGTTTTCTTTGTGCATCAATATTCTGTGACTCAATAAAATGAATAGCTCCAAATAAGTTAATGAATCTTTATTTTCAAATTCTCTTTTTTAAGCAGGTAAATATAACAAATTTTCAGGTCTGGGTTGTGGCTTAGCTCATGGGTCTTCTTACTGACTGAATGTCCAAATCCTTACAAAGTTGTAAAGTACAGATTTCTAGATATCAGTTCAAATGTATTGAATTAGAACATTTTGCATTTTGCTCTGGAAATTTATGTTTTCTTAAACAAACAAAAAAATGCCCTGAGAAATCTCATGAATGGCTGAAATGATCCAACTAGTTCCCCCAAGAAGAATTAAAGGAAAAATTCTCTTAAACTAGAGACCCAGAGCCATTTTACATAACTGCATGCTCATCACAGTCACTTTACAAAAACATATCCCTCTGGTATAAGCATAATTTTCATTTGATACATAACTGCATACATATATTTATTTTTGATGCTTTGTATTTAGTTATTTTTCTTCATTTTTCACATTTTATGTATTAAATATACTTACTTTCATGTTAATGTCTCACCAAAAATCTGGAAAACTTTTTTCCCCATCAGTTTAAAAGACCTGTTTCCAACTCTTCTATGAGGTAATGGTATTCTTTCAATTTTCTCCTTTCCTGCCTCACTCAGTCAAAGTACATTTTTCTAGTTTGCAAACAAGCACCCATTACAGGCTCAGTAAAGAGAAAGGTACAAACAACTGGTTGTCTTTCTATATACTTCACAGGACAAAATAAAACTAACTTTCTGGGAATATTTTTGTGTTTTGACAATATTGTATCTTTGAATTAGGAAAAGTTTTTCAAGAGTGAAAAATGGGCTGTGTGAGTTTTGTGAAGTTATTTCCTATTCTTGCTGGGTTGAGCAGAAATTCTCTGGTGGTCTCACGGGTGAAATATACAGCAAAAAAGATCACTCTTCCTGTTTCCACAACTGCTACTCTACTCCAAATCACTATAATCTCTTAGTAGACTATCAGAGCTTCCTGGATTAATCTCCAATAAATCCTGGTCCCGTTTTACACACTAGCTGATATTATATCTTTATTGCATCATCCCACTCCTAAACTCAAGGACTCTGTAAGGGAAGAAAACTCTCTTCCTTAGGTTCTCCCACTGGGGCCCTATAAACCAGACTGGCCACAAACAGATTAAGAAGATGAAAAACAAACAAGTTTATCAACATGTGGATCATACATGCACGTATGGGAGCACTCAGTGCTGAGTAACTCAAAGGGGTGGTTAAAGCTTGGACTTGCAGACTGTCTCAGGCTAAGCAAAGGAAAAGGGCAGATTTGAACAGTTGCTAACCAGGAAAAGGAGGGGATGCAGAGACAAGGGAGGGCCTGTTAGGAAACAGTAGTGCAACCATGAAGTAGGGTCCTTG
This sequence comes from Tragulus kanchil, assembly GCA_022376925.1. Classification (NCBI taxonomy): domain Eukaryota; kingdom Metazoa; phylum Chordata; class Mammalia; order Artiodactyla; family Tragulidae; genus Tragulus; species Tragulus kanchil. The sequence goes on along the minus strand of JAIOJX010000029.1, from coordinate 56,959,415 downwards.
TTTCAACTCATAGGATACACAGAACAATATCTTTGAAGTTTCTTTTTTTTTTTCTTTTTACAGAACTAAAACCCCCAAAATAGAAGATGTTAGCTTTCTTCATTCCAGAGAAGGTCACAGTTTGATAACCTTGAGAAGCTCATCAGGAGACTACTTCAGGCCAGATTAAAGGAATGCAGGTTCTGCACATGCCCTGATCCTTATCAGCAATTTCACCCTTGAACAATTGTGGTGAAATTCCTCACCAAATCTTCCTGGTTTGGGACACAGTTTCAACAGGCACAAGCCTATGTATCTCCCTTTGCCTGGTAAAGCAATAAAGCTGTTCTTTTCTACTTCACCCAAAGCTCTGCCTCTGAGATTCAATTTGGCAGTGGTACACAGATGGTAAGTTTTTAGCATCCAAAAAATTCATCTGACATATATATTAATAATTTGTTTGTCATCCAAAAATTCAATTTTTTTTCCCCAAAATTACAGGCTCAGTAAAGAGAAAGGTACAAACAACTGGTTGTCTTTCTATATACTTCACAGGACAAAATAAAACTAACTTTCTGGGAATATTTTTGTGTTTTGACAATATTGTATCTTTGAATTAGGAAAAGTTTTTCAAGAGTGAAAAATGGGCTGTGTGAGTTTTGTGAAGTTATTTCCTATTCTTGCTGGGTTGAGCAGAAATTCTCTGGTGGTCTCACGGGTGAAATATACAGCAAAAAAGATCACTCTTCCTGTTTCCACAACTGCTACTCTACTCCAAATCACTATAATCTCTTAGTAGACTATCAGAGCTTCCTGGATTAATCTCCAATAAATCCTGGTCCCGTTTTACACACTAGCTGATATTATATCTTTATTGCATCATCCCACTCCTAAACTCAAGGACTCTGTAAGGGAAGAAAACTCTCTTCCTTAGGTTCTCCCACTGGGGCCCTATAAACCAGACTGGCCACAAACAGATTAAGAAGATGAAAAACAAACAAGTTTATCAACATGTGGATCATACATGCACGTATGGGAGCACTCAGTGCTGAGTAACTCAAAGGGGTGGTTAAAGCTTGGACTTGCAGACTGTCTCAGGCTAAGCAAAGGAAAAGGGCAGATTTGAACAGTTGCTAACCAGGAAAAGGAGGGGATGCAGAGACAAGGGAGGGCCTGTTAGGAAACAGTAGTGCAACCATGAAGTAGGGTCCTTGTTTCAACTCATAGGATACACAGAACAATATCTTTGAAGTTTCTTTTTTTTTTTCTTTTTACAGAACTAAAACCCCCAAAATAGAAGATGTTAGCTTTCTTCATTCCAGAGAAGGTCACAGTTTGATAACCTTGAGAAGCTCATCAGGAGACTACTTCAGGCCAGATTAAAGGAATGCAGGTTCTGCACATGCCCTGATCCTTATCAGCAATTTCACCCTTGAACAATTGTGGTGAAATTCCTCACCAAATCTTCCTGGTTTGGGACACAGTTTCAACAGGCACAAGCCTATGTATCTCCCTTTGCCTGGTAAAGCAATAAAGCTGTTCTTTTCTACTTCACCCAAAGCTCTGCCTCTGAGATTCAATTTGGCAGTGGTACACAGATGGTAAGTTTTTAGCATCCAAAAAATTCATCTGACATATATATTAATAATTTGTTTGTCTATTCACTTATTTTATATTTATTTCCCCATTAGGATAAAAGACCAAACTGTTTGCTTGTTAATTGCACCATCTCTAGCACCTAAAGCATGGAAATATAGGTGTGGTAGGTATGGAATAATATTTGCTGAGTGAATGAATAATTAATCCTAAGTACAGGCAGAAGTCTAATCAAGTGTATTATTCATTCATTCGTTGAGTCAAAAGGATTCAACAAATCTGAAAAGAACAATATAAAACTTTAAAATATGCAAAATAAGTTAGCAGATTTCTTTCTTATGGAATTTTGGAGCTTCTAGGGTCCTATATGGGTTATGCAATGGTTTATCAGTTTGTAAAGTAGAAAGGAACTTGTAGAAAACTGATAATCATGCAAACAATTCTTATCTACAGATAAGCAAATCAATCCTATTCGGTGGAGTTTCAGTTTGGTTCCCCTCTTGCAGAAGAAGCCAGTTTTGCATACATTTGCAAATTCATTTCATTATTCCTAATTTATTTATGTGTCAGTTCTTTTGGATTCTCCTTTTAACCTGTTACAACATTTTGCCAGTTCACCTATTCAATTTATGAATTAAAAACATAACTTTGACATGTGTTCATTTTATATTTATATGAGAGTTATAACTTCACCTCCTTTTGAAATTTGTCCCTTAACAATTTGGAAATATACCTTATGTGATTTATTTCTTTTTTTTTTTTTTGATGTGATCATTTTAGAGCTGGCCACTTAATGTCTCTGAGTTTGTTTGCTCCTCTGTGAGGACTAACTGTCTTATTTCTGGGATATATATAAAAAAAAAACATTGATAAAGGAAATATGGAAGAAATATATTGAACGGCCAATGTGAGTATTAACATGGGAGGATGCTGGATGTTAAATGGTAGAAAACTGAAGGAAGATACTGCCTTAAGAAGCGGGCATTAATTTGTTGATTGGGACTCATTTTAGTTTTGGAGGCAAAAGTCTGTAGGTCTGAATGAGGTGCTGAATGAGGTCTGTAGGTGCTGAATGAGGACTCTCAAAGGAAATCTTTGTATTTAGGGGTACTTATTAATTCAGCTATGGGAACAAGCAAAGAAATATAGAATCACATCTGAAGAAAGTCAAATACTGGCATACATTGGAGATTTTGTAGGTTTGGTTTCAGGCCTGCATAACAAAGCTAATGTTGTAATAAAGCAAGTCACACAATATTTTTGTTTTCCCAATGCATATAATAGGTAAGTTTACATTCTACTGTAGTCTATTAACTGTGCCATAGCATTATGTCCTAAGAAACAATGTAAATACCTTAATTAAAAAATTTTTTATGGATAAAAATGTTAACCATCACTTGAGATTTCAGTAAGTCATAATCTTTTTTTGCAACAGTAACAACAAAGATCATGGACCACAGATCATCATAACAATAATAATGAAAAAAAATTGAAATGCTGTGATAATTACTAAAATGTGACAGAGAGACATGAAGTGAGCAAATGGTCTTAGAAAAATACTGCTGATAGATACAGGGTTGTCATAAACCTTCAACTTATTAAAAAAATACAATATCTGTGAAGTACAATAAAGTGAAATAAATAAGATATGCCTGTATAAAAGTGAAAAAAAATGGGCAAAGAATATATTTTGTAGGGCAAACAATTCTGAAGATCTACTGTGATGAAAAGTGGATAGATATTATTTTATGTATTACACACTAAAGCTAACAGAAGGTTTACGGGTGCACCTATTTGTAAGAATAATATGCACATTGTCCCCTGAGGCTCCCAATATTTCAAGAATTTTGCTGAGATCTGACATCACAAATGCCTTAATGTGGCTGGAATTCACGAGAAGGCATGCAACTACTGAGGAAATATTAAGAACCCAGAATATCTAAGAATAGTCAAGACAAAAAATCAGGCCTCAATTCCTTGACACTTACCACAGAAGTCACTGGTGTTAATCAGACTTACACACCACCCACTCTGAAAGAGATATACTGAGTAGTCCCAAGGCAAGAGCACAGCCCCATGGACCAATGGTCACAGCAGGGCACTAAACTGACAACAGATTTATAATGGCCTTTTGTTCCTTTATTCATTTTTTTCCATAGGTATTTTTTGTTTCTCTCTGGTGAGAAGGAACTGGCTAACATGGGACTCTGGAGTGGGAACAAGATTCTTTCCTTGTTGCTTTGAAACAGTGCTCCCTGTTCAACTCTTATTTCTATGACAATGTCCAGTTAATCAAAGAATCAACAAGCAATATAAGACAATTTAACTAGAATTGGCAACCAGATTCTCATAGCCTATTAAAGAGGAAAAATATTTAGCTAATGAAAAAGGAGATTGATTGAAGTCTTTTGCAGAAACATACGCCCATCTTCTTAGTATATTTCTTGACAGAGCCCTCTTGTCTGTAAAATTATGTGGCTTAAGTTATAAACTCAGGGTAATACACACTCAAACTTGGTGTTAAGTATTCTATTTGAATAGCAAATCAGTTTCCACATTACTATTAGAAGTTTTACTTGCTTGGTAGCGGTCATGTAAACCAAGGACTAAGATGTGCCAAGGGCCAAAAAAATGGAAGGCATCAGTTTGAGATTTACTTACATAGTATGCATATATGAACATAGCATAGTTTTTTTCGTAATCCTTTGGACAGAAAAAACTTAGGGTTGTCATAAACCTTCAACTTATTAAAAAATACAATTTCTGTGAAGTACAATAAAGTGAAATAAATAAGATAGGCCGGTATAGAAGTGAAATTAAATGGGCAAAGAATATATTTTGTAGGGCAAACAATTCTGAAGATCTACTGTGATGAAAAGTGGATAGATATTATTTTATGTATTACACACTAAAGCTAACAGAAGGTTTACGGGTGCACCTATTTGTAAGAATAATATGCACATTGTCCCCTGAGGCTCCCAATATTTCAAGAATTTTGCTGAGATCTGACATCACAAATGCCTTAATGTGGCTGGAATTCACGAGAAGGCATGCAACTACTGAGGAAATATTAAGAACCCAGAATATCTAAGAATAGTCAAGACAAAAAATCAGGCCTCAATTCCTTGACACTTACCACAGAAGTCACTGGTGTTAATCAGACTTACACACCACCCACTCTGAAAGAGATATACTGAGTAGTCCCAAGGCAAGAGCACAGCCCCATGGACCAATGGTCACAGCAGGGCACTAAACTGACAACAGATTTATAATGGCCTTTTGTTCCTTTATTCATTTTTTTCCATAGGTATTTTTTGTTTCTCTCTGGTGAGAAGGAACTGGCTAACATGGGACTCTGGAGTGGGAACAAGATTCTTTCCTTGTTGCTTTGAAACAGTGCTCCCTGTTCAACTCTTATTTCTATGACAATGTCCAGTTAATCAAAGAATCAACAAGCAATATAAGACAATTTAACTAGAATTGGCAACCAGATTCTCATAGCCTATTAAAGAGGAAAAATATTTAGCTAATGAAAAAGGAGATTGATTGAAGTCTTTTGCAGAAACATACGGCCCATCTTCTTAGTATATTTCTTGACAGAGCCCTCTTGTCTGTAAAATTATGTGGCTTAAGTTATAAACTCAGGGGTAATACACACTCAAACTTGGTGTTAAGTATTCTATTTGAATAGCAAATCAGTTTCCACATTACTATTAGAAGTTTTACTTGCTTGGTAGCGGTCATGTAAACCAAGGACTAAGATGTGCCAAGGGCCTGGAGTGGAGAAGATGGGGAAAAGAGGCAGATGTATAAAGTTTGAAAGGATCTGGGTAAGGCTACATCAGTTTGAGATTTACTTACATAGTATGCATATATGAACATAGCATAGTTTTTTTTTCGTAATCCTTTGGACAGAAACTCTTAAATCACGCCAGGGTTTAGGTTTGTGTGGTCTATTCATTTCCAGTTTAGTCTTAGATTATAACTCTATATTCTCCTCTGACAGATGGTTTACAAAACATTAATAGGTAAAAGCATGACTGAGATCATGAACCAAGTATCTCATTGAGAAAAAGTAAATAAAAATGTACCACGCTAAATGCTCTCAAAAGGGACACCAGAAAATACTTACATCAAAGGCTAGTTTGCTTACGACTATGGTCCAGGGCTTATCTGCACAATTTATTAGTCACATAAAATATTTTGTAATTTTGTATTACAATGGATTTGACAGATTTGTCCACATATCTTACACAATGCTTTGACAGGCTCTGTCTATTTAAATTTAAATCTACATATATTACTTGCAAATTGTATAGGTTGGGTATACACACTGTACATATGCACTATGTGTATACATATTTAAGCCTAACTTAAAACTAACCATCACATTTCTAGGAAATGCATTGTTCTTCCTGTATTTTCTTTGAGTAGTGAGAAAAAAAATGCATCAGTATTTATTTATATTTAGGCACATTTTAAGATTAATTTTTTTTTTTACTTTCAGGGTAGGTAAATCTTTCTTTTATATAAATGCATATATTTCTACACAGAAATCCCTCAGTTAATTCATGACACTTGACATTAATCACATACACAGATCAACAAAGACTTTGCTTTCGTATAGAAACTAATTTAGAACATATTTCTAAATTACTGCTTGTTATTGCAGTCAATTTAATTAGCTAGCTAATGACAATATCTGCTCATAATCAACGTAGTCAAAAATACCAAATTTAGTAATTAGACCATATAATTCCTTAACAACTCAATTTTATAATGGCAAAGTACAATGCTTTTAGTCAATTTTCTTCAAAAACTCCTCTGTATTCAAAATTAGGAATTCCACAGTGTATTCTCATGACATTTAAAGCTCAAGATGGAGTGTTTAGGTTAGAAAGCACAGCTCCCTCCTGGATTCCATGTGAAATTGCTTGTAAGTCACATTACTTTCCAAATCCATTTCCCCCAAACCATTCTGAGGGTATAACATTTACTCTTTGTCACTAATGTTCTTTTCTGTAAGACATACCAATATGAATTGTAACACTGTGAAATCCTTTGGACAGTTTAAATCGCCAGGGTTTAGGTTTGTGTGGTCTATTCATTTCCAGTTTAGTCTTAGATTATAACTCTATATTCTCCTCTGACAGATGGTTTACAAAACATTAATAGGTAAAAGCATGACTGAGATCATGAACCAAGTATCTCATTGAGAAAAAGTAAATAAAAATGTACCACGCTAAATGCTCTCAAAAGGGACACCAGAAAATACTTACATCAAAGGCTAGTTTGCTTACGACTATGGTCCAGGGCTTATCTGCACAATTTATTAGTCACATAAAATATTTTGTAATTTTGTATTACAATGGATTTGACAGATTTGTCCACATATCTTACACAATGCTTTGACAGGCTCTGTCTATTTAAATTTAAATCTACATATATTACTTGCAAATTGTATAGGTTGGGTATACACACTGTACATATGCACTATGTGTATACATATTTAAGCCTAACTTAAAACTAACCATCACATTTCTAGGAAATGCATTGTTCTTCCTGTATTTTCTTTGAGTAGTGAGAAAAAAAATGCATCAGTATTTATTTATATTTAGGCACATTTTAAGATTAATTTTTTTTTTTACTTTCAGGGTAGGTAAATCTTTCTTTTATATAAATGCATATATTTCTACACAGAAATCCCTCAGTTAATTCATGACACTTGACATTAATCACATACACAGATCAACAAAGACTTTGCTTTCGTATAGAAACTAATTTAGAACATATTTCTAAATTACTGCTTGTTATTGCAGTCAATTTAATTAGCTAGCTAATGACAATATCTGCTCATAATCAACGTAGTCAAAAATACCAAATTTAGTAATTAGACCATATAATTCCTTAACAACTCAATTTTATAATGGCAAAGTACAATGCTTTTAGTCAATTTTCTTCAAAAACTCCTCTGTATTCAAAATTAGGAATTCCACAGTGTATTCTCATGACATTTAAAGCTCAAGATGGAGTGTTTAGGTTAGAAAGCACAGCTCCCTCCTGGATTCCATGTGAAATTGCTTGTAAGTCACATTACTTTCCAAATCCATTTCCCCTCAAACCATTCTGAGGGTATAACATTTACTCTTTGTCACTAATGTTCTTTTCTGTAAGACATACCAATATGAATTGTAACACTGTGAAACAATTAATCTTTGGGGACAATTTGAAGGATTCTATAATTATACAAAACTGTAGAAAATTTTTTCCCCTTTATTAACTCAGATATTCAGGGAGATTTCAATGCTAAGACAAAAACAAAAGGAGAGAGAATCTTTACATTTCTAAGAATATCATATTAACAGAAATCTATAAAGCAAACACAGATAGTGTCACAAATGCAAACTGACATGTGGCTTAACGGGTGGTGCTGCAAAAATTCAGCTGGAAAAGTCCTAACAGGCTAATTTCATCTCTCTCAGCTGCCTGCCTTTCAATTCTTTATCTTGGTTATTGGGTTTGAATAAATTTCATCTCCCACACCACAAGTCATGAGCAGGCAACGACTTATGAAGCACAGAGACCAAGTTAAGACAGAATTAGAATACAATTTTAATGAGACGGAGCTGAGAAAGTGCTACTCATTTGACAGACCTGGCAAAATATCCAATATTATTTCAAATGTTCTTTCCTTTCTACGAAGCAACTGTCAAAGATTAAAATGAAATGAAAAAAAAAAAAAAAAAACCAGCTCCGAAGAATTCATTAGGAGTAGATGTTTAATGTGATGATAAGATAAAAAAATAGAGAAGTCATTTAAGAAGTCAGGCAAATGTGACTTAAAATGTAAACGTGCTAAGTATAAATACTCCTGTGAAAACAAACAACATTCTTTGGCTTTTCTGGTAGAAAGAAAAGCACATTACCATTCTGACGACATGTATCTTTGAAATAAGGTCCAGAAATTTAAGATTTCTTTTGGGTAAATGGAGATTGCAGTCAATTTAATTTAGTAATTAGAACCATATAATTTCCTTAACAACTCAATTTTATAATGGCAAAGTACAATGCTTTTAGTCAATTTTCTTCAAAAACTCCTCTGTATTCAAAATTAGGAATTCCACAGTGTATTCTCATGACATTTAAAGCTCAAGATGGAGTGTTTAGGTTAGAAAGCACAGCTCCCTCCTGGATTCCATGTGAAATTGCTTGTAAGTCACAGTACTTACCAAATCCTCTTCCCCTCAAACCATTCTGAGGGTATAACATTTACTCTTTGTCACTAATGTTCTTTTCTGTAAGACATACCAATATGAATTGTAACACTGTGAAACAATTAATCTTTGGGGACAATTTGAAGGATTCTATAATTATACAAAACTGTAGAAAATTTTTTCCCCTTTATTAACTCAGATATTCAGGGAGATTTCAATGCTAAGACAAAAACAAAAGGAGAGAGAATCTTTACATTTCTAAGAATATCATATTAACAGAAATCTATAAAGCAAACACAGATAGTGTCACAAATGCAAACTGACATGTGGCTTAACGGGTGGTGCTGCAAAAATTCAGCTGGAAAAGTCCTAACAGGCTAATTTCATCTCTCTCAGCTGCCTGCCTTTCAATTCTTTATCTTGGTTATTGGGTTTGAATAAATTTCATCTCCCACACCACAAGTCATGAGCAGGCAACGACTTATGAAGCACAGAGACCAAGTTAAGACAGAATTAGAATACAATTTTAATGAGACGGAGCTGAGAAAGTGCTACTCATTTGACAGACCTGGCAAAATATCCAATATTATTTCAAATGTTCTTTCCTTTCTACGAAGCAACTGTCAAAGATTAAAATGAAATGAAAAAAAAAAAAAAAAACCAGCTCCGAAGAATTCATTAGGAGTAGATGTTTAATGTGATGATAAGATAAAAAAATAGAGAAGTCATTTAAGAAGTCAGGCAAATGTGACTTAAAATGTAAACGTGCTAAGTATAAATACTCCTGTGAAAACAAACAACATTCTTTGGCTTTTCTGGTAGAAAGAAAAGCACATTACCATTCTGACGACATGTATCTTTGAAATAAGGTCCAGAAATTGTTGGGGAAATGGAGAAGAGACAAATATTTTCCTTGTTCCACTTACTTAGGTGTCTATAAAATAATGCTATTCTGTGACTTTGAAATACAGTGAAAATAAAGCTGATATGGAAACAAGATAAACCTAGGCATGAAGTTCTTTTTCTGAGGCTCAAAGGTCAATGTTTCAGGACAGGAGAAAGAACCTAAGTGAGGTGGTAGGGACAGTCCCCAGGGAGGTATCACAGGAAGTGGTCCCTGGCGAATAAGAAAGATTTGCTCCAAAATGAAAGCATTTATTTTCATATTATAATAATATGCTGTTATTGTTCTATGAAATACTTAAATGCTGCAAAATAAAGAAAACAACTGAAAAGAGAACTCTAGGCCATTATAGATAATATATTATAGATGAAAATAGGATTATAGTTGAAATACATATATATGCAGTTGAATTTCATTATAGATGAAAATAGAATTTTCAAGACTATTTTCACACTTAGTCTATGTAAGGGTGCCCCATCCTCCTTACATGGCCTGGACCTTCTCTGCTTGGCTAAGGTGGAGTCTGGGTCAAACGGAACTAAGCAGCAAGGGTACTCACATTCCGCATTTTAAATTCATTCCCCTAAACAACTCCTCAAATGTAAAAGAGTTTTTTTTCTCTTTTTTTTCTCCCCCTGCTCCAATCTACTCTACCTTGTTTCTTCCTTCCTTTCTTTTTTTTTTTTTTTAGTGATTACTTCCTGTTTTTTTTCTAGTGCCTAAAACATCTGTGATTTGCTGCAGGCTCTCAGTATTTACGGGAGACACACAGCAGGTGCCACTTACAAAAAAAAGAGACTCCTGCAAGCTTGAGCACACCAGTGTTCTCCCATGACCTGCGGGTCACACTGCTGCTGCAGCACGACGTTTAGCAAAGAAAGACTTCTTCCATCAGCAACTAATAACACAGTGTTTTGTCTGGTAGGCTAAACGTTTTATGAAATGATTATCTATACATCTTTGAAAATGAATACCCGGGCTTTAAAAATTATGGGCAGATACCTAATTCTGATATGCGTTCTGCAGTTGAAAAAAAAAAGAAAGAAACAAAGAAAATGATGTCAATCTGCAGCCCTCCCCCCCAAAATAAAAAAGAATAAATAAATAATTCTAGTAACTTTCTAGCACTGACAGAGACTCTCTTGGTGTCCCCATTCTGTGACTTTGAAATACAGTGAAAATAAAGCTGATATGGAAACAAGATAAACCTAGGCATGAAGTTCTTTTTCTGAGGCTCAAAGGTCAATGTTTCAGGACAGGAGAAAGAACCTAAGTGAGGTGGTAGGGACAGTCCCCAGGGAGGTATCACAGGAAGTGGTCCCTGGCGAATAAGAAAGATTTGCTCCAAAATGAAAGCATTTATTTTCATATTATAATAATATGCTGTTATTGTTCTATGAAATACTTAAATGCTGCAAAATAAAGAAAACAACTGAAAAGAGAACTCTAGGCCATTATAGATAATATATTATAGATGAAAATAGGATTATAGTTGAAATACATATATATGCAGTTGAATTTCATTATAGATGAAAATAGAATTTTCAAGACTATTTTCACACTTAGTCTATGTAAGGGTGCCCCATCCTCCTTACATGGCCTGGACCTTCTCTGCTTGGCTAAGGTGGAGTCTGGGTCAAACGGAACTAAGCAGCAAGGGTACTCACATTCCGCATTTTAAATTCCTTCCCCTAAACAACTCCTCAAATGTAAAAGAGTTTTTTTTCTCTTTTTTTTCTCCCCCTGCTCCAATCTACTCTACCTTGTTTCTTCCTTCCTTTCTTTTTTTTTTTTTTTAGTGATTACTTCCTGTTTTTTTTCTAGTGCCTAAAACATCTGTGATTTGCTGCAGGCTCTCAGTATTTACGGGAGACACACAGCAGGTGCCACTTACAAAAAAAAGAGACTCCTGCAAGCTTGAGCACACCAGTGTTCTCCCATGACCTGCGGGTCACACTGCTGCTGCAGCACGACGTTTAGCAAAGAAAGACTTCTTCCATCAGCAACTAATAACACAGTGTTTTGTCTGGTAGGCTAAACGTTTTATGAAATGATTATCTATACATCTTTGAAAATGAATACCCGGGCTTTAAAAATTATGGGCAGATACCTAATTCTGATATGCGTTCTGCAGTTGAAAAAAAAAAGAAAGAAACAAAGAAAATGATGTCAATCTGCAGCCCTCCCCCCCAAAATAAAAAAGAATAAATAAATAATTCTAGTAACTTTCTAGCACTGACAGAGACTCTCTCTTGGTGTCCCCAGGCCTCATGCCCCAAATCCACTTCCTTGACTTTGAAGTCTGGTCCTCTAAAGCTGTGAAATTTCCTGGATAACAAACAATGCGGAGGAAACTGTTGTGAGCAAATAAATTTGATAGCCATGGGACTTGTAAATGTAGTTTACATTTAACACCCAATAACAGGGACCAGAAAGGTGTGTGTGACATTTTCTCATAAAGACTTCCACTCTTTAAACAGCATGTTAGAAATTTAGTTATTTAATGGAGCTAACTATAGTTTGTAAATCTCATTGACTTTCTCTTTGTTGTTTACATGCATCCTCCACTAAAATACTTTATGCGGTTTGCTTCAGCGTGGCTCTCTACAGCAATATTCCTGATTCACCATATCCTCCTTCAGTGTTTCTGTGGTAATGGATTGTGAACATCAGATTCAAGAATCCAAAGAAAGTCAAGGGCAATACCAGGAGTTTAAAAATTGCTTTCCCATGTATGGCCACCAAATGATGTGTTTGGCGTGCTACAGGTAATCCTTTTGGATGACCTAATCAAACTGATAGAAAAATTATGTAATATATGATATATTATATGATTTTATAAATAAAATAATACAAAATGGGAGATGAATATCCAAATCATGAAAGAAGATGAAAGAATGAAGGTGTTTTGGGGTTTTTTTGGCCACTTCTTTTGATCGTTCATTTATTTATCCTTGTTCTTTGGCCTGTGTGGGCTTTCCATTGCAGTGGCCACTCTTGTCGCAGAGCACCTGCTCTGGGCGCATGCGCTCCAGATCTCCGGCTCGGTAGTTGGACGCATCGATCCAGCCGCTCTGTGGCATATGAGATCTTCCCAGGCCAGGGATCAAATTGGCACCCCTTGTACTGAAAGGCAGTGTCCTTACCCACTGGACCACCAGGGAAGCCCAAGAATGAAGTTTTAATTGTCTGGCATGCCATGCATTTACTGTATGTATGGGGAGAGGTAATACCATCAGTTTATGTATGCCCATTCAAGATTCTTAAAGAATTTTTGATTTTCATAAATAATAGAGTCTTCACAATCCCTTTCTTACTTTTCCTTTCCCGCTACTTCCACACACATATCTGGTTTTTAATTAGGGATTATATTTAGTCTTTAATAATAAGATTATTCTTGATCTGTCACTTGGTCAGTTACATTTAATGGTAATGTTTGCCTTATATACAAGGTACTGCTTAAATCCCCTAAAACTTTAGGAATCTTCTTCACTCAAGGCAGAAGTGAACTTATTAGGCAGAGCCTTGGGCTTGGAGGATAGAGGACATCCTTGTCATTCTTATTGCTCTAGGGTGTAGATACTATGTCTCATCCATTCCTTCTCCACCAACTCCTTTCTCCATTTTGCTTATTAATCTTCCCCCCATGGGAACACCTCCATTGCAGCAGGTATGTAGCATACTTATATGCTGTTGTCATTTCCCACGAGTTTCTTGAAGGCAGAGACCTGATCTTGCTCATATGTCTGTGTCTAAGGATTGCTGTATTGATGGTCAGTCATCAAAAGGATAGATGCCGAGAGTGTACAGGACAGTGAGGGGTACGTGATCACTAAAGAAGGCAGTCTCCAGTTCCCAGGAACCATAAACAGACACAGTATGTGAAATCACCCAGTGTATCAGAACTGACAGGACATGCTAGTCATACCTCTAGTCCTCTGTTTCCCCTTGAGTTTCCAAAATGGTACAACAGAGAAATTAGACGGAATCAGATCCTATGGTTTGGCATTCCCTTGTAGTGTTATTAGTACTATTCAGAAAAAAAAGACAAATTCCTTATCCTCTCAGATGCAATTTCTCCCATTGGAAATATTGAGATAAGAGTACCTACCTCACAGGATTAAATGAAATATCAAATGTAAAGCATTCAGTGGAGGCTCAACAATCTTATTTGCCTCTCCTTTACTTTCATCCAAGGAATTTCTTGTCCCTGTTGCACCTTGTACTGAAAGGCAGTGTCCTTACCCACTGGACCACCAGGGAAGCCCAAGAATGAAGTTTTAATTGTCTGGCATGCCATGCATTTACTGTATGTATGGGAGAGGTAATACCATCAGTTTATGTATGCCCATTCAAGATTCTTAAAGAATTTTTGATTTTCATAAATAATAGAGTCTTCACAATCCCTTTCTTACTTTTCCTTTCCCGCTACTTCCACACACATATCTGGTTTTTAATTAGGGATTATATTTAGTCTTTAATAATAAGATTATTCTTGATCTGTCACTTGGTCAGTTACATTTAATGGTAATGTTTGCCTTATATACAAGGTACTGCTTAAATCCCCTAAAACTTTAGGAATCTTCTTCACTCAAGGCAGAAGTGAACTTATTAGGCAGAGCCTTGGGCTTGGAGGATAGAGGACATCCTTGTCATTCTTATTGCTCTAGGGTGTAGATACTATGTCTCATCCATTCCTTCTCCACCAACTCCTTTCTCCATTTTGCTTATTAATCTTCCCCCCATGGGAACACCTCCATTGCAGCAGGTATGTAGCATACTTATATGCTGTTGTCATTTCCCACGAGTTTCTTGAAGGCAGAGACCTGATCTTGCTCATATGTCTGTGTCTAAGGATTGCTGTATTGATGGTCAGTCATCAAAAGGATAGATGCCGAGAGTGTACAGGACAGTGAGGGGTACGTGATCACTAAAGAAGGCAGTCTCCAGTTCCCAGGAACCATAAACAGACACAGTATGTGAAATCACCCAGTGTATCAGAACTGACAGGACATGCTAGTCATACCTCTAGTCCTCTGTTTCCCCTTGAGTTTCCAAAATGGTACAACAGAGAAATTAGACGGAATCAGATCCTATGGTTTGGCATTCCCTTGTAGTGTTATTAGTACTATTCAGAAAAAAAAGACAAATTCCTTATCCTCTCAGATGCAATTTCTCCCATTGGAAATATTGAGATAAGAGTACCTACCTCACAGGATTAAATGAAATATCAAATGTAAAGCATTCAGTGGAGGCTCAACAATCTTATTTGCCTCTCCTTTACTTTCATCCAAGGAATTTCTTGTCCCTGTTGCATAGATGACATATAGAACCTTGGCCTTATCGTGAATGTCTAAGAAATGATCATTTCAAGGATCAATAAACCTTATCTGATAATTGTGTTTTTCACAGGTACCTCAGCCACAATTTTCACAGTGAGGGGTTTTTCTGAAAGGAGATTTCAGTTATTCTGGACAAATCAAGATTATTCAAAGAGACAAAGGCACTGATCATCTTCTCTTTGCTTCTTGTTTTTCCTTGACCCCTATTACAGCCTTACCAACATTGGATATGACTGCTTCTTGTAACTTAAAGTTGGCTTTTGGTAAGAAGATAAGGAACCCTAGCTAGTCCATTTCCCTTGATCCAGAGGAGAATATTTCTCTCAATTATATTAAATAAATTTAATTGTGGTAAAAATATACAACTACATTTATCATCTTAACTATTTTAAATCTATACTTCAATAGCATTAGGTATGTTCACACTGTTGTATCAAGTTAGCCAAAAAGTTCATCTGCTATGGAAAAACGTGAATGAATTTTTTGGTCAACCCAATATAACAGAAATCCAGAACTTTTTCATCTCATAAAACTGAAACTCTATGCCCATTAAATAATAACTTCTCATTTGCCACTAGCCTAGCACCTATGATTATATTTTAAATAGTTGGCTTTGGTCTAGTTTCAAATGTGATAATATGGAAACATGTATTTGGTAATAATTAGAGTATCTTTAAAAATTAGTCATCTTTCATTGGAAAAACACCTATGGTCACAAAAGTGGTGTACAGAATACTCATTTTCTGCTACACATAACATTAATAATAATAGCAATTACCCAATAAATCTGGATCTCACAATAAGATGCTGGATGAAAGTTGTAACCCTGGGATGCGAGCTGATTGAGAATGGAGGACGTGGAATGTGAAAGGTTGGTTTTCCTAGAAGATGGTAATTTTGTTGGAGGCAACTAGATTACATGCTGTGTAACCGTGTAAAGCGATTCTTGAAATTGTATTTCGATAATTGTGGTTAAAGTGATACTTTGGCATTTAATATACCAGTTTTCAGGCTCATTTGCCATATGCTGATTTGGTCTGTATTAATAATTAAAGAAAGGCTTATTTTCTTTGAATAAGTTACAACGTAGAACATTTATTGTTAAACATGTACCACAGTGTAATTATACAGCTTGTAAACAATTTTACTTCAAATACTTAGTTATTTGAATTATTATGACCATATTCTGCTTCCATTTTCAGACTTATCTTCTAACTTTCCATATTTATTTCAATTAGAGAAACAAATCTGAATAGCACATTTGCCTAGCATTGACAATATTTTGCTTCCTAAAGAGCCACTAAATGTTTTCTTTCATTTTCATTCTTTGTATATTAGTAAAATAATTCTAAAACATAAAAAACATTATCTTAAAAAGTTTCAATTATAATCTAACCCTGAAAATGATAAAAAAAAAAAAAACAAAACCAAGAACCATGCTACAAATTGGGAAAGACTATAAATTCCATTATATAAGCATATTCTTTTTAAAAAATTCCCTCTCCTAACGTATTTTTACTGACACATATCATCATGATAGACATAATTAAGATGTCTTAATTTTATTACTATGCCAGATTTTAAAACTACAATAGAAAACAGGATTTGTTGTTGTATTTCTTAAAGCCAAATCATCCTGACAAGGTAAGTTTACTTCAGTTTAAACTCCAAAATGTTTCCATCCCTTTGGAGACTGGGACATTATTAATATTTTTGTCAAGAAAGACTCGTGAATGATGCAGTCTTCTCAGTGAGAAAATGAAAGGGATATTCCACTGTGTGTGGGGAAAGAGATGATGCATCTTCCACGGACTGGGTGGAGGATTTACGGTGTGGACTCCTGATTGAAGCGCCAGCTGTGATCCAAGATTTCAAAGAGACCTTGGAAATGGCAAAGCAAGACCCTGTGTTCTGAACTGACAAAACTCAGTTGACAAGAGAAGCAGTAGCTATTCTTTCAGAATGCTCATCATGGGGAATGTCATTGACAAAAAAAAAAAAAAAAAAAGAGAGAGAGAGAGAAGGGGAGGGAGGAAAACAGAAGGCTTTTGTGTGATATGACCTGACAGACCTGAAATCAGATTATAATGCCACAGAAACAGAAATTTTCTTCCTTTTCCTTTGCATGGAAGACTTTACTTTGTCTATATAGATCAAATAAGTAGTTGGAAGAATCTTTCTTTTTTTAGTCACCCTCCTCAATAGAACTGTATTTTCTCTGGTTTGTAGTATTAATAGAACAATCTGTAAGCAACTCTTGGCCTGATAGGTGTAAGGAGATTCCAGAGAGGTCTAAATTATACCCAAACTGTCACCCCTGTCACTCCAAGATAGAGTTAAAAGGCTTTTGCAACTACCCAGGAATGAAACACAGTCATTTCTCCTTCAGGAGAATGGATTGTTTATTATTCTTAGCTGCCAAACACTTTTAAACAGTATTTTTTTCTCTCTTTTGCTACCCCCAGCCATGGAGAAAAATGTGTAGAAGGCAGGGCTTCCCTGGTGGTCCAGTGGATAGAGAGTCCGCCTTGCAGTGCAAGGGGCACCAGTTCGATCCCTGACCAGGGAAGATCCCAGGTGCCATAAAGCGGCTGGACTGGTGTGTCCAATTACCAGCTAGCACTCTGGAGCACATGTGCCCATAGCCAGTGCTCTGTAATGAAAGAGGCCACTGCAATGGGAGGCCTCCACAGGCCAAAGAATAAAGATGGATGAAAATAAATAAATAAAAACAAATAAAAGAGGCCAAAATTAAAAAAAAAAAAAGCTATGTATAAAAAATATATGTATAAGGCAGTTACTGTTATGCAGCAAACCCACTGATAAATCCACTGGTGTCTCTTGGAGACTCCCACTTTCAGATGTCCAGGTTGTCCTCTTCCACAGATTTGACCTGACCTCCCTCTGCGGTGCCTGAGCTGGATCCTCAGAACTCAGAGCGACTCCAGTGGTCGGTCATGAGACAGCAATCGGCCCATGCCCCAGCTTGCTGTGCCCAGAGGCACAAGAATAGCACTAAGAAGAGTATGCCAAGCAGGGCCAAACCATTAGCGGGACCGCAGTGCTCCTGTTCTGCCAGAGGACTATGCAGAGGGCAGCACATTATCCTCAGCCATTAAGCTCAGTCACAAAGAGATAGCCCTCAGAGGCTCCAGGACAAGTTTGGGAAACCTTTGCCAAAATACAAACCCAGCTGCATTAGAAAATCTGTCTTGCTAAATTCAATGTAGCAAGACTTTACTTTTAACCTCAGAATTGCCTCCTGAGATACTGGTCAGTCAGTCAGATAGTATTTATTTAGTGACATAAGGCAGAGAAAATGAATTTCTGAAAACTTCAGTGTTTAAATCAAGATAAGCAGCAAAGTTTGTGATATTATAATCAGGTTCTTATCTACAAGATAATTTTGAACGGGGGTAGGATATTAAAAACAATCTATTCACACTAGCTTACACTGGTTTTGAACATCTGTACATCTCTAGGGCAAATAGATTAATTTGTCTTTTTTGCTGAACTGACGATCAAACTTTTATTGGTTTTGTTTCTTATGGCAGAAACCTTACAAAAAGACGGGAGGTCATCACGTGCAATCCTGCCTCTGAGCCTCTGATGATTCTCGTCATCTCAGAAGGATAGGGTTTTGCCCTCTTGCTTCTGATTTGCTGGCGATAGACCTTCAGCTAACAGTATATCTGCTCAGCTGAAGATGGAGTGCTAATCTAGAGGGACTCGAAATGGCTCTGTCATTTTCTAGATGACAGCTCCTATTTTACACTGGCTTCTGGCACATGTGCTATCATCCATCTATGTCAGGAAGACACTTGCTTATCTGGTTGCTAGAAATGCTTTTGTTAAAAACATGTAGCTGCAGTTCATCAGTCTTGTGAGCAGGTTGTTGATTTTGCTAAACTAAGTTTAAAGTCTGCTGTGGTTTTGTGATATGACATCTATTTTTATTAGATATTGTCATGATTATTTATAGTGTCTTAGAAGTATACGAGAGTTTACAAAAAAGCAACTTAATCAGCCAGCTGAATGGTGCAAAATGAAAGTTTTAGGACTACAGTGGATACATACTAACTTCATTCTTCATTTTTTGGCATCTCTTAATTAAGAACCTACTGAAAAAGAGATAGAAATTGAATCATGACCATAAAAAATAAAATTCAATGCAAATAATGTATGATTTATACACAATGATGGTAAATATTTTAAAAATTTATTGCATAAAACTCATGAAGTACTATCATATATCAAAGAATATGATGAGTAATTGTCCTTAATTAATGTTTTTAAACTGGAAAACATTTATTTTGCTGAGATTCTTTTGGTTTTGATGAGCCTGTTCATGTTCCCCCTGATTCAGTCAAGACTTGACCACTCGGAAGTTGGGCAAACCCTGTATATGTGGTTCAAGCTAGCCCTAATCTTTGAGGAAGTTTCTGAAGCATTCATATTCACCACAACCAGCTAAAACTGGTTCACACCCTTTTGGCATACATTAACTCACAGGCAATAGGGTTGTTAGCAGTGCCCAAAGCAAGGACATACTACAAAATCTTTCAAGAGTGGTACCTGGATGTCAACAACTTCTATTGTCAGCTGGCCTTTCCCATACTTGCCAGTCTGTTGGGGAAATTGTTCATGTCTCCAAAACCTTTCCCCTCAGATTAACTCCATTTCTTCTGATTCCGTTCTCAGAATACAGTGGTAATACCGCTGCTAACACTTTGGGCATAGTCTATGTATCAGTCTTCATCTTACAACAGTAACATTCTTTCTCCATCAGACATATTACAGTTGTGGCAACTTAAAGCAGCTTTGTTCCTTTGTAAAGATACATATTTCAAGGTGATTTTCTTTTACTTGAAAGTATTAACCTATGCCACTCTAAAAATCCCAGGCAGAACTGTAAAAATTCCACAGGTAGATAATATTACTGGTATAGCTGAAGAAAAGTCATGATAGTCAACATAGTAGCTATCATCAGTCTTGTGAGCAGGTTGTTGATTTTGCTAAACTAAGTTTAAAGTCTGCTGTGGTTTTGTGATATGACATCTATTTTTATTAGATATTGTCATGATTATTTATAGTGTCTTAGAAGTATACGAGAGTTTACAAAAAAGCAACTTAATCAGCCAGCTGAATGGTGCAAAATGAAAGTTTTAGGACTACAGTGGATACATACTAACTTCATTCTTCATTTTTTGGCATCTCTTAATTAAGAACCTACTGAAAAAGAGATAGAAATTGAATCATGACCATAAAAAATAAAATTCAATGCAAATAATGTATGATTTATACACAATGATGGTAAATATTTTAAAAATTTATTGCATAAAACTCATGAAGTACTATCATATATCAAAGAATATGATGAGTAATTGTCCTTAATTAATGTTTTTAAACTGGAAAACATTTATTTTGCTGAGATTCTTTTGGTTTTGATGAGCCTGTTCATGTTCCCCCTGATTCAGTCAAGACTTGACCACTCGGAAGTTGGGCAAACCCTGTATATGTGGTTCAAGCTAGCCCTAATCTTTGAGGAAGTTTCTGAAGCATTCATATTCACCACAACCAGCTAAAACTGGTTCACACCCTTTTGGCATACATTAACTCACAGGCAATAGGGTTGTTAGCAGTGCCCAAAGCAAGGACATACTACAAAATCTTTCAAGAGTGGTACCTGGATGTCAACAACTTCTATTGTCAGCTGGCCTTTCCCATACTTGCCAGTCTGTTGGGGAAATTGTTCATGTCTCCAAAACCTTTCCCCTCAGATTAACTCCATTTCTTCTGATTCCGTTCTCAGAATACAGTGGTAATACCGCTGCTAACACTTTGGGCATAGTCTATGTATCAGTCTTCATCTTACAACAGTAACATTCTTTCTCCATCAGACATATTACAGTTGTGGCAACTTAAAGCAGCTTTGTTCCTTTGTAAAGATACATATTTCAAGGTGATTTTCTTTTACTTGAAAGTATTAACCTATGCCACTCTAAAAATCCCAGGCAGAACTGTAAAAATTCCACAGGTAGATAATATTACTGGTATAGCTGAAGAAAAGTCATGAAAAAATAGTCAAATGACATTAGTAAAACTTCCAATGCACTTGTTGTTTACAGGTCTTATTTGATCATTAGGGTTATGGTTCATATACATCTTATTTGGGTTTGCTATGTTTTATATGAATTATTTCATCCATTTTTAAAGGAGTCAGACAGAGATTCAAAGAGAAAAGGAGGTACTTGATTTTAAAAAAAAGATATTTTTGTGTATACGTCTCATAAATTACAAAACAATCAACATAAAATTTCGTTTTAAAAAATAAACACTTATCTGCGAGAGTTTTAAAAGAATAAATAACTTTTTAATATTTCAGTATCAAACCTAATTGGAAGCTTTAATCCAACTTATTTTTTTAGAAATATAATTCTTTGTCATAAAGTTGATATCATCACTCTGTCAGGCAAAGACAAACCTGTTTCCAACATGGTTCCATTTTACCCTAAAGAAAATAAATCCAAGATTTTTTATTTTCTCTTTTTCACTTTTTGTTTGTTTGTTTGTTTCAAGAAATACAATACAGTGCTTCTGTTTATGAGAAACACCTCTCCATCATTTCAGTCTCTTTAGTCATTGTGACTACTTTTCTGACTTTATTTACACATCTAATGATACTCAACTATTTTTTGATATTGTAATGTTCAGGCCCCTACCTTTCTTTAGCATTCACTTCATCAGTTTGAAATGGATGCATGGAGAAAGCTCTGGGGCAGTCTGCACACCCAGAAGCCACCTGACTATTTCTTACCCACAACTAGACCCTCTCAGGAAAGCTCTGTGGATGCTGACTTTGGCCCTTGACTTCATCTGTCTTCTACAAGGCCAGGGCCTCTGGTGGGCAGTGAATCTTAAAAAGCTCTTGCCAAACATTACTCTGGCGATGTGATAGTCCCTCAGTTTTAAAGGACTGAAAGGGAGTAGGCTGGTGCTTAGCTGAGTCAATATCTCTTGACTCTCCCTGCTCCTCCACACCCATTAATCAGGCCACATGGCAGACTCCTAGCAGTTGGCAGGAAAGTCAGGAGTACCACTGAATGTCAGTTTCGTTTTCTAGCAATATGTCTACTAAGTGCTCTGAAGTCCCATTTTCCTGTCTGTAGACTGGAGTCACACTTGGTCTGCCAGGGCTGTTGTGATGATTCCACACCAGGTACCCTGTCCCAGTGTCTGCCTTGTAGGCAGCATTTCCCAGTTTCTGAGGCTTTGTGGATGTACTTCAGCTCATCACTGCTAACAGGTGTCATGCATGCGTGGGTATGTGTATGCTAATCGCTTCTGTCATGTCTCACAGGACAGCCTTGATATTAAAAGTACACCAAACACACTCCTTGAACTCATCTGCCTTGAAGTGTTATCTGCTTAAGGTCCCATTTCTTTCCCTTTAGGTGAAAAATGTCCTCATTGGGATGTGACTGTTTTCCTCTTCATCTTGTACTGTCCCTTCGTTGCTTATCTTGTAGGCACCAAATGCCTATCACAAAGTTAACAATTTACCACCCCTCTTACCAGATTATGTAAGTCAGGACTGTAGAACATAATGGAGAGAGACACAGAGTCAGCCGGGATTGTTTTGCGGGGCTGAGCGTTACAGGTTCTAAAGTTTGGGAGTTTTTAAGACTTAGTTGCTTTTTACCCTAGTCAATACCAGATATGCTGGTTGCCTTTGGGAACACAGTAGCTAGTATTTTAATTCTTACTGCTTTTTATCAGAAAGGTTTTTATTCTCATTTGATTGAAGGCTCTCTGGGGGAACTGGTCCCCTAGTTTCTCCAAGAAAAAATCTAATCTCACTAATTCTCCTAAACACTACCAATACTCTGTTCCTTTCACCCACACAAGATTCTGATTCCAGTAGGTCTCTCCTGGCCACCACAGACAACCCATTCTTCTCTATGTAATTCTTTGCACATAATTTACTCCATATAGTATTTTTCTCTCATTTGTATAAGCCCAGGATATACATTCCTGGGTAAAGAAAGCTTCTCAGTGTACATATCCAACCCTCATTATTACACTGGCCGACAATGAAGCATTCTTCTCAAGCAGTGTGGCTATAATCTAGTGTTTCCAGCCAACATTAGGACTGTGGTGAGTTGCATACTTCATTGTTATGCTGGATTTGATGTCATCAAATGTCTACTAAGTGCTCTGAAGTCCCATTTTCCTGTCTGTAGACTGGAGTCACACTTGGTCTGCCAGGGCTGTTGTGATGATTCCACACCAGGTACCCTGTCCCAGTGTCTGCCTTGTAGGCAGCATTTCCCAGTTTCTGAGGCTTTGTGGATGTACTTCAGCTCATCACTGCTAACAGGTGTCATGCATGCGTGGGTATGTGTATGCTAATCGCTTCTGTCATGTCTCACAGGACAGCCTTGATATTAAAAGTACACCAAACACACTCCTTGAACTCATCTGCCTTGAAGTGTTATCTGCTTAAGGTCCCATTTCTTTCCCTTTAGGTGAAAAATGTCCTCATTGGGATGTGACTGTTTTCCTCTTCATCTTGTACTGTCCCTTCGTTGCTTATCTTGTAGGCACCAAATGCCTATCACAAAGTTAACAATTTACCACCCCTCTTACCAGATTATGTAAGTCAGGACTGTAGAACATAATGGAGAGAGACACAGAGTCAGCCGGGATTGTTTTGCGGGGCTGAGCGTTACAGGTTCTAAAGTTTGGGAGTTTTTAAGACTTAGTTGCTTTTTACCCTAGTCAATACCAGATATGCTGGTTGCCTTTGGGAACACAGTAGCTAGTATTTTAATTCTTACTGCTTTTTATCAGAAAGGTTTTTATTCTCATTTGATTGAAGGCTCTCTGGGGGAACTGGTCCCCTAGTTTCTCCAAGAAAAAATCTAATCTCACTAATTCTCCTAAACACTACCAATACTCTGTTCCTTTCACCCACACAAGATTCTGATTCCAGTAGGTCTCTCCTGGCCACCACAGACAACCCATTCTTCTCTATGTAATTCTTTGCACATAATTTACTCCATATAGTATTTTTCTCTCATTTGTATAAGCCCAGGATATACATTCCTGGGTAAAGAAAGCTTCTCAGTGTACATATCCAACCCTCATTATTACACTGGCCGACAATGAAGCATTCTTCTCAAGCAGTGTGGCTATAATCTAGTGTTTCCAGCCAACATTAGGACTGTGGTGAGTTGCATACTTCATTGTTATGCTGGATTTGATGTCATCAAATGTCCAGTTTATCAAACTCACTAACTTACAGAAAGCTACTTCTTATAAAAAGCTACCTATTAACTTTTAGGCAATTCCCCTGGAAAAGAATGATTTTAATGGTTTTTGGAGATTTTTGTGAAAATTGTATCTGACTGCTGTGAAATTCTATGTTGTTTAGTTTTATTTTGATGGTAAACATTTTACTGTGACCAGGAAAAGCTTATTAATGTCTGAATTTTTCTGTACTGTTGGTCTATGGCTTTTGGAAATGCACATTGTTAGTGTGTTTTGAATTACAACTATGGTACATATCTTGATGTCAAGTATTTTATGAATGATCAAGTGGATTCATTACAGTATACACAATAGAGTCTATTGCCATTTGGACCTCTATGAATTTATAGACACTTTTATCAAGTTTAACTCAAAGAATACTTCGTGAATGTTTCAAAAATTGAGATGGTTCATGGCTAAGTCAAATATCTCTCCTGATAAATGTCACACTGCACATGAAAATATGTGGGCTATTTTTAAATATCTTTTGATATTGATTTCTAATATAATTCCATAGTGATAAAAGAACAGACTCTGTATGATTTTAATATCTTTAGACCATGAAATTTTTGCACCTTGTTTGATGCCCCCAGATATGCTTCAATGTCTCCTCATTTATAGTCTATGAGAACTTGAACAGAATTTGTATCATGCTATTGTGTGAAAATTGTATAAACCTTAATTATGTTGAATTGTTTCACAGTGTTTTTCAGGTTAGCTATATCCTTCTACTTTTCTGTCTATTCATTCTACTAATTTTTGAGAGTTTGATATTGAAACTCCAACTAAAAATATTTATCTACTTAAAAAAATAATTGTAAAGTATTCTTGCCTGGAGGATCCCATAGACAGCCTGCTGGGCTATGGTCCACAGTAATGAAGCGCTGGGACATGACAGAAGTGACTTCGCATGTACCCACATAGTGGAACTATACATAACTTTGTTCTGTATATTCCAAGTTTTCTGTAAGTGTGTTATCACACTACTTAAAAAAGAAAAAAAAATTATGAAAAAAATGAAGTAACAATCAAATAAACAAATTTTTTTTTTTTTTTTAATTTTAGAAGTTACAGCATTTGAAATGTGAATTGTGTACAGGATAGACATCCAACGAGAAACTAACAAATGTATTGCATAATCAACTGGGTAAAAGAGCAACAGTTAAATATAAGCTTAAACTAAATATAAACTAAAACTTCAAAACAAAGCTTTATATGCTGAGATTTTCTAAATAACTTTGCTTTAAACTTCAAGTAGATAGCAGAAGCTAGTATATGGGAAATCTGTAATTTGGATAAATTTTCTTTTGAGTAACAGTCGTTGAAGCAAACTGGCTTTGAGTAAGTTAATTTTAGGTAAACTGGTTTCTCAAAAGTAAGCTTATGGTAAATGACTGATCTTGAAAAAAAATTGATAAGTTGGTCGTTTGGCCACTTGGCTTTCAGAAAATTGGCTTTTAGGCGACTGGGTTTTTCTACAATTTCCTAGGAATAAATGACGAATGGAACAAGTACAAGGTAGTAAATTAGGAACAATTAGGAGTGCAATAGAACATCAAGTGTATTTTTCTTTTTTCTCAAGTAAAGACGTTGTGAATATAAACTGAATTTGAAAAAAAAACCTTAAGTACCTCATCATGCAAGTTTAAAGAACCACCAGGAGTTGGGATTATTACAGCTCATAAGAAATGGCCCTACCCTCTATTGCCAGCATTTCCCCTCTTCCCCTCTGCTTACCTGGACTGCATCAAGGATACAGTCTTGATGCTTTTGCAGAAGTACAGTGCTCTTGGAGGAAGGCTGTTCTCTCTCCAAACTCAAGGGAATGCAGAGGAAATTCCAAAATAATTGTGCTGACACATTGGGGGTATACATAGAAGGGAAGATTGACATTTATTGCCCCTATTAGATATCTTGTTGATCACTGAACTTACTGAAACAATCTTGTGCTCCTGGGCTAAAGAAAAGAGCACTGAAGAGAGACAGTGTAGTGGAGAACACCCAGGAGGACAGAGGTTAGGGTAGGCCTGCAAGTTCTGGGTTTTTGAAGCAAAAATAATGATGGGACCTACATATGTCAGCTTGTGCAAGATTTGTCTGTGTTGTAAAGATGAGACCAGAGCACCATCTTGATCAGCTAAGGATCACTAATATGTAGAGAGCAAAGTCTTGGGAGAAATGCAACTGTCTGGGGCCCACTGGGGAGGCAGACTGGATCTCACAGAGGACAACTGCTACCCGGCATTGACCTCAGCATCCATTCTCATTGAGGTCACAGAGAACAGCAGTCACAGCTAATTAAGGAGAGGACTGTATTCTTCCTCATCTTAGTAAAGAGATATTTGTGACTTTCCTTTTACTTCTTCTACCCTCAGGACCCTGGATGAGCTTGTGACTAGAAGGAAGGATGTGAGTGAAGACAGGTTGCTTCTACATTCCTCACCCCTTCTCCAAGCTGCTGGAAACACAGATCCTCTGTAACAATGAAGGTGCAGAAGGGAAAGATGGCATGGAGTCTGAGATTAGAACTTTCAAAATGAATAGATGATTACACTATTTGTGTAACTAAAATTCAAGGAAATTAAAGAAACCTAGTCTAGAAAAGGAGACCTTTATTAAAGCACAGCTAAGGACACGTACGAGAAGAAATAAAACTCTTTCAGGTTTAAACTTCAATGAATTGGATTTCCCAATAATCAAATTATGAACATCCATGACATGAATCATCAACTGGTAGAACCAGAATTAAAGTGTTTTCAAAGGGAACAGAAAAGAGGAACTGGGTTCAAGAGAAATTTAGGGGAAAGGATCTGCAAATTTGGCAGCAGAGTGGATATGAAAAGTAAGAGCATAGGATTACCTGTGACTTTCTGGTTTGGATGTGTTATGTTGAAGTTAATTCAAAGACTGAAAATACAGGTGGAAAAGGAAATAAAACATTTAGGATTGGTGTTTGTAGAGACTATTGAGAATCCTGAAGGAGATGGCAAGAAGGGAAAGTAAACGAATAATTTTCTTCCCTTTCTACATTTAGGAAATAAGAATACAGTTAGGAATTTCTAATTGTATATATTATATGTATATAATATATAGCTAGAAATATATGTATATTATATATACACATACAAACACAAGTATATGCATATAAACATGTATGTCTGCACACACAAAATAACATGAATATGAAATCATATAGTACAAAATGGATATATAAGTGATAACAGATAGAAATGACTGTTTAGAGTTTAATATCCTTAATCGAGAGAGATTTTGTAAAAGATGTTTCAGTTTTGAACATATTTGTGTACTTTGTCAAAAGTTTCTCTTTCATTATAACTTTCCCCTTCAATTTAGAGTGAAGAATTTTGTGTTGTTCTGTTTTAAAAAAGACAAACATTTGTTTAGATGAATAATGTGCATGCATGCTCAGTCGCTTCAGTAGTGTTCAGCTCTGCGACTCTATGGACTTTATAGCCTGCCAGACTCCTCTGTCCATGGGATTCTCCAAGCAGGAACCCTGGGGTGGGTTGAGATTAGAAGACATTTCACATCCACCCCTTCTCCAAGCTGCTGGAAACACAGATCCTCTGTAACAATGAAGGTGCAGAAGGGAAAGATGGCATGGAGTCTGAGATTAGAACTTTCAAAATGAATAGATGATTACACTATTTGTGTAACTAAAATTCAAGGAAATTAAAGAAACCTAGTCTAGAAAAGGAGACCTTTATTAAAGCACAGCTAAGGACACGTACGAGAAGAAATAAAACTCTTTCAGGTTTAAACTTCAATGAATTGGATTTCCCAATAATCAAATTATGAACATCCATGACATGAATCATCAACTGGTAGAACCAGAATTAAAGTGTTTTCAAAGGGAACAGAAAAGAGGAACTGGGTTCAAGAGAAATTTAGGGGAAAGGATCTGCAAATTTGGCAGCAGAGTGGATATGAAAAGTAAGAGCATAGGATTACCTGTGACTTTCTGGTTTGGATGTGTTATGTTGAAGTTAATTCAAAGACTGAAAATACAGGTGGAAAAGGAAATAAAACATTTAGGATTGGTGTTTGTAGAGACTATTGAGAATCCTGAAGGAGATGGCAAGAAGGGAAAGTAAACGAATAATTTTCTTCCCTTTCTACATTTAGGAAATAAGAATACAGTTAGGAATTTCTAATTGTATATATTATATGTATATAATATATAGCTAGAAATATATGTATATTATATATACACATACAAACACAAGTATATGCATATAAACATGTATGTCTGCACACACAAAATAACATGAATATGAAATCATATAGTACAAAATGGATATATAAGTGATAACAGATAGAAATGACTGTTTAGAGTTTAATATCCTTAATCGAGAGAGATTTTGTAAAAGATGTTTCAGTTTTGAACATATTTGTGTACTTTGTCAAAAGTTTCTCTTTCATTATAACTTTCCCCTTCAATTTAGAGTGAAGAATTTTGTGTTGTTCTGTTTTAAAAAAGACAAACATTTGTTTAGATGAATAATGTGCATGCATGCTCAGTCGCTTCAGTAGTGTTCAGCTCTGCGACTCTATGGACTTTATAGCCTGCCAGACTCCTCTGTCCATGGGATTTTCCAAGCAAGAACACTGGAGTGGGTTGCCATACCCTCCTACAGGGGATCTTCCTGACCCAGCAATCAAACCCACGTCTTCTGATCTCATTGCATGGGCAGGTGGATCCTTTACCCACTGAGCTACTTGGGAAGCCCCAGAAGAATAATACCTACTCATGGTAGAAAATTTGGAAAATACAGAAGAGAATGAAGATGTTGTTTCTCATTATGTAGATGTTTTTTCTGTATGTCTGTCTGAATGAAAATCTTACTTTGTATCCAGGTTATAAGACTGAAAACAGGTTGAAATGAGTGAGGGAAATTGCTGATTTTTGCAGAACATTCTAAGTATAGAATAAATGCATTTGTGAGTCTGCAATATGCATGTCCATGTGTTGGAGGTGGTGTTGGTGGCAGTTATATCAAGTTAACAATGACAGTTTTTGTGTTGTTAATATGGAAATAGAAAGTGTGAGCGTGTCCCAGATACATGACAGCATATTATTTTTGTTCAGTGGAAATAGATGTTATGAAGAAATTGAATCAGAAGTAATCCTGATGGAAATAGTTTCACTATGTTGCACACTGTGTAAAGATGCAAATTCTTTTTCTCTTTCTAGCTGTGTAACCTCAACTTCTCCAGGGAAATATAAATGTAATATATGCATATATTTTAAAGTAATAAATAACATAAAGGAAGCAACTTTTAAAGATAAAAGCCTGGTGTCCTAGATGTTTCCAGTACAAGTGATCTTATTTTAGTCAAATTGTCTACCCCTTTTTTTTTTATTCAATGTCTGGAACATAAAAAAAAAGGTAGAATCAGAAACTAAGAGTCAACTAAAGTAACAGTGGAATCTGAAATTACAAAACTGACTGTGTCTTTTCTCCTTTTCTCTAATATCCTTAGTCAAATTTCCAGGGGAGTTGTGGTTTTCATCTTTCTCATTTGGAGATACTCAGACTAATGTGTGATCTACCTATACTATTTTCTCACTCATCATAAAGTCATAGTTTCTCTAGTTTTCAGCTCTTAAGCCCCCATGCTTAGGATTTCAGTGTAGTTCAAATCAATTCAATAATGTGTCAGTCATGACAGTCAGAGAAGCAGAACCAACAAGATGAACGGATACATACATATATATCTATATGGATTTCCCCTTTTCCTTCCACCTTCCTTCTTCCTTTCTTTATTATCTCTTCCTTCCTATCTCTTTCTTTTCCCACTTTCTTTTTCATCTACTTATCTATCTATATATCTAGCATCATCTACTTAATGTTTTTGGTTTTATTGTTGTTGTTTACATATTCAATTCATTTGCACATTTTGTGTGTTAGATAGTCAATTTACCTGTGTGTTTTGGTGTTAGAAGTGGTTGGGGAAGTGGATCCAGAATTAAACTATTATGTTTTTAAATATTAAGATTTCTATTCCTTCTTTCCCCTATTACTAGAATCAACAGTTTAGAGGGTATCCTGTCCATTGTTTTCTAAATCTGAATTATTTGGCTCTATAATAGGTACAGTTTCACCTTTCACTTCCTTTATATGAAAAGGCTCATGCTATTTATCTTCTCTCAATGTCTTTTCCTTTTCATCTGTCTTAGATTAGGTTCCTGGACACAGAGTTTGAGGTGGAGAATTACCTGTAGAAGGTTCACTGGGGAGTGCTTTTAGCGGCCCCACATACAATGAAGTGAGTCAGGAAGCACCGGGTGTTTCTGGGTGAGACTGCCATTTGAATCAGCAGACTTAGTAAGGCAGATTTCCCTTCCAATGTGGCTGGGCATCATCCAATTCGTTGAGAATCTGAATAGAACAGTAAGGCTGAAGGAGGAGGAAATCTCCCTTTTTGCTTCCTGCCTGTCTGTTTGAGCTAATACCTATTCTTTTCTGCCTCTGGACTGGGATTTGCACCTTCAGCTCTCCTTCTCAGGGCCTCAGATTCAGACTGGAATTACATTATTGGCTTTCCTGGGTTTCCAGCTTGCAGACTGTACAAGAACTTCTCAGTCATATAGTTATGTGAGTTGATTCCTCACAATAAATCTCTCCATGTGTTAAAAAGGATAAGTCACTCAGTCATGTCTGACTTTTCGCAACCCCATGGACTGTAGCCCACCCGGCTCCTCTGTCCACCGGATTCCCAGGCAAGAATACTGGAGGAGGTTTCCATTTCCTTCTCCAGGGGCTCTTCCTAATTCAAGGACTGAGGCTGGTTCTCCCACATTACAGGCAGATTCTTTATCACCAGAGAGCACCCAAGTCTCTCTATATATCTATGTATGTGTTTATCTACATATCCTATTGGTTCTATTTCTCTGGAGATCCCTTGACTAATACATTTTTTGCAAAATGGGAATTTATTGGCTAATGTAACTCGAACGTCTGTGGATGGCTGGAGTGAGGGATCTTGTCTCTCTCCATATTTCTGCTTGACTCTTATCTGAGTCAGCTCTAACCTCAGATAAGCCCTCATGATGACTGGGGTTTCTCCTTGCAGCCCTAGATTTATTTCCTTTTCATGAAAAATCCAAGATATAGGAATCTTTCCACTAAAAGTTTCCAAAACACATCTGGGCCTAAATCTCGTTGGCTAAAGGATAGGATACAATGAATAATTGGCTTCGGACCTTTGTTCACCTTTGAAGCATGTGATGTGCCTACATGGCCTGAGAGTTAGACAAGCAGGCTTTATTAAGGTAATTTGGGGTGTGATTAGCAAAAAAGAGAAAAAATATGCAGCAATATCTAACAAAAGGAACAAATGACTTCTAAAAGAGACAGGCTATATATTTCCATTTTAATTTAGTGGATTAAAAAAAAATTATAGGTATATTCTGGGGACCTGTATTAGATGCTGGAACACAGAGGAGAATAAGATAAAGTCCTTGCTTTCAAAGAGCTTGTATTCCTGGTGGTGAAGGAAATGGAAAATAAACAGATAAATATGTAACCTGCTGTCCCAATTATCAACTTATTGTCTCTCTCTAAGTCCTCCCTTTTTTGTTTTGCTTTGTAAAACTAAAGCTTGACCCTGTTAACATTTCTCCTTTACCAGCTGGTAAAATGTTAAACTTCATGAATACAAGTCACAGGGCAATATGATACGGCAGGATGATATTTTCTTTCAGAGTTTCTGTCCTCGATTATTATTATTCTATAAGGAAGCTGAGCAGTTCCTACAGATGAGCTCTAGCTGCACCCTTATGTCAAGCTGTTCCCACTATGGCCACTTCTCATGGGTTCTGATCTGTCTATTCTCCAGCAATGGCAGGCAGCACAGGCGTGGCCACACCCTCTGGTAAGAGCAGATTTCTTCTAAAAACCAGTAATAGCTCACACCCTTTCGTAACTTTTATTGGCCACAGACAGACTGCATGTTCCTGTGATAGCCATGCTGCTTCTGAGAAGTTCTAAATCCCAGTCCTGTGGAGAGGGGCCTCTTAGCCCCTAACTCTGGTAATATTTCAGCCTAGAACTAGTTGCTACATTTTTGCATAGGCTATATCTAGACTCCTCAGGGTAATGTTCTACCTCATTTATTAGTTAACTGCCTTCTACTAGTTAACAAATTCTTTATATTGAAATTTTCTTCTTTAAATAAATGGTGTGGTTTCTGTCTCCTAAATGGGCACTGACTAACATATAGTCATGCAGTGATAAGCACTAGAAAGAAAAATGAGTTCTAAAGGAAGAGAATTGTTTTGGATACAGTCATCAGAGAAGGATTTTGAGGCCCAAATAGAGCAGGCATATGAAAATTTTAGTGATGTATGGTTGTGAGAGTTGGACCATAAAGAAAGTTGAGAACTGAAGAACTGATACCTTCAAATTGTGGTGCTGGAGAAGACTCTTAAGAGTCTCTTGGACTGCAAGGATATCAAATCAATCAATCCATTTTAATTTAGGAAAAATATTTCTGGGACCTGTATTAGATGCTGGAACACAGAGGAGAATAAGATAAAGTCCTTGCTTTCAAAGAGCTTGTATTCCTGGTGGTGAAGGAAATGGAAAATAAACAGATAAATATGTAACCTGCTGTCCCAATTATCAACTTATTGTCTCTCTCTAAGTCCTCCCTTTTTTGTTTTGCTTTGTAAAACTAAAGCTTGACCCTGTTAACATTTCTCCTTTACCAGCTGGTAAAATGTTAAACTTCATGAATACAAGTCACAGGGCAATATGATACGGCAGGATGATATTTTCTTTCAGAGTTTCTGTCCTCGATTATTATTATTCTATAAGGAAGCTGAGCAGTTCCTACAGATGAGCTCTAGCTGCACCCTTATGTCAAGCTGTTCCCACTATGGCCACTTCTCATGGGTTCTGATCTGTCTATTCTCCAGCAATGGCAGGCAGCACAGGCGTGGCCACACCCTCTGGTAAGAGCAGATTTCTTCTAAAAACCAGTAATAGCTCACACCCTTTCGTAACTTTTATTGGCCACAGACAGACTGCATGTTCCTGTGATAGCCATGCTGCTTCTGAGAAGTTCTAAATCCCAGTCCTGTGGAGAGGGGCCTCTTAGCCCCTAACTCTGGTAATATTTCAGCCTAGAACTAGTTGCTACATTTTTGCATAGGCTATATCTAGACTCCTCAGGGTAATGTTCTACCTCATTTATTAGTTAACTGCCTTCTACTAGTTAACAAATTCTTTATATTGAAATTTTCTTCTTTAAATAAATGGTGTGGTTTCTGTCTCCTAAATGGGCACTGACTAACATATAGTCATGCAGTGATAAGCACTAGAAAGAAAAATGAGTTCTAAAGGAAGAGAATTGTTTTGGATACAGTCATCAGAGAAGGATTTTGAGGCCCAAATAGAGCAGGCATATGAAAATTTTAGTGATGTATGGTTGTGAGAGTTGGACCATAAAGAAAGTTGAGAACTGAAGAACTGATACCTTCAAATTGTGGTGCTGGAGAAGACTCTTAAGAGTCTCTTGGACTGCAAGGATATCAAATCAATCAATCCTAAAGGAAATCAACTCTGAATATTTATTGGAAGTAATAATGCTAAAGCTCCAGTACTTTGGCCACCTGATGTGAAAAGATGACTCATTGGAAAGGACCCTGATGCCGGGAAAGATTGAGGGCAGGAGGAGAAGAGGATGACAGAGGACAAGATGGCGCGATGGCATCATCACCTCAATGGACATGAATTTGAGCCAGCTCTGGGAGATGGTGAAGGAAAGGGAAGCCTGGACTGCTGCAGTCCATGGGGTCACAAAGAGTCAGACATGACTAAGCAATTGAACGACAACAATAAGAACAACATGGAAAGTGTAGAGCAGAGTGTTCTAGATGGAACAACCAGAACATGCAGACTACAAGGTAGAAATGAGCCTGGTGTGTTCAACAAGGAACAGAATCCTTGTGTGACCTCTGGTGAGTGTGTGAGGAGAAAAGTGGTGGGAAATGAGGTGAGAAAGGCAGTCAGGAGCCAGATCATGGAGGACCTATACCATCATGGAAGAGAGTTTGGGTTCTTTCCTGCAAGCAATGTGAAACCACTGGAGGGTTTTGAGCAGAAGAATAACTTGACTTATGTTTTTAAGAATCCTCTCTGGCTTCTGCACAAAAGAATCAACTGTGGTAGATAATTGGGCTATGAAAATAATCATAAAAAAATGTAAAATGATGGAAGTTTGGACTAAGTGAAGACATAGGGGTGGTACGAAGTGCTTATTTTTTGGATGTATTTGAAGGCAGAACTAATTCTCCTGATAGACTGAGAAATGAAGTTGCCCGTAACTGAGACAGGGAACATGAGAAAGAGCATCTTTGGGGTTTCTCTGGGTCAATTATTTATTTGGGAGAGTTTTTGACACACATTAAGTTTGAGAAGTCTATTAGAATTCTAAATGGAGCTATTGAGTGGAAATTTGGCATGCAGCAGGAATTCAAAGGAAAGTAAGAGACCAGAGATGAACATTTGGCTATTATTAGCATATACACAGTAATTTTAAATGGAATTCCTAATGCAGTGATGATAAAGGAAAGCTAAAGAGCCGGATCATGACATTTGGAGAAACCATAAAGAAAGTTGAGAACTGAAGAACTGATACCTTCAAATTGTGGTGCTGGAGAAGACTCTTAAGAGTCTCTTGGACTGCAAGGATATCAAATCAATCAATCCTAAAGGAAATCAACTCTGAATATTTATTGGAAGTAATAATGCTAAAGCTCCAGTACTTTGGCCACCTGATGTGAAAAGATGACTCATTGGAAAGGACCCTGATGCCGGGAAAGATTGAGGGCAGGAGGAGAAGAGGATGACAGAGGACAAGATGGCGCGATGGCATCATCACCTCAATGGACATGAATTTGAGCCAGCTCTGGGAGATGGTGAAGGAAAGGGAAGCCTGGACTGCTGCAGTCCATGGGGTCACAAAGAGTCAGACATGACTAAGCAATTGAACGACAACAATAAGAACAACATGGAAAGTGTAGAGCAGAGTGTTCTAGATGGAACAACCAGAACATGCAGACTACAAGGTAGAAATGAGCCTGGTGTGTTCAACAAGGAACAGAATCCTTGTGTGACCTCTGGTGAGTGTGTGAGGAGAAAAGTGGTGGGAAATGAGGTGAGAAAGGCAGTCAGGAGCCAGATCATGGAGGACCTATACCATCATGGAAGAGAGTTTGGGTTCTTTCCTGCAAGCAATGTGAAACCACTGGAGGGTTTTGAGCAGAAGAATAACTTGACTTATGTTTTTAAGAATCCTCTCTGGCTTCTGCACAAAAGAATCAACTGTGGTAGATAATTGGGCTATGAAAATAATCATAAAAAAATGTAAAATGATGGAAGTTTGGACTAAGTGAAGACATAGGGGTGGTACGAAGTGCTTATTTTTTGGATGTATTTGAAGGCAGAACTAATTCTCCTGATAGACTGAGAAATGAAGTTGCCCGTAACTGAGACAGGGAACATGAGAAAGAGCATCTTTGGGGTTTCTCTGGGTCAATTATTTATTTGGGAGAGTTTTTGACACACATTAAGTTTGAGAAGTCTATTAGAATTCTAAATGGAGCTATTGAGTGGGAAATTTGGCATGCAGCAGGGAATTCAAAGGAAAGTAAGAGACCAGAGATGAACATTTGGCTATTATTAGCATATACACAGTAATTTTATAAGATGGAATTCCTAATGCAGTGATGATAAGCAGGCAAGAAAAGCCTGAGAATAGAGCTCTGGATCAATGAACATTTATAGTTTGGCAATATGAAGAAACACCAGCAAAGAAATGGATGGAAGTAACTGATGGGCAAGGATGCAAATCAAAAGAAAGAATTGTTCTGAAAGTGGCAAGAGTATTTCAAGAAGGAAAAAGAAGGCAAAAAGTCTGAGTACCCATGGTTTCTGATACAGTAAGATGGAACTTATGGTTTGATCAGGGGATCTAGCAATATGAGGTCAATGGTGACCTTGACAAAAGCTGTTATGTTGGACTGGTAGGGTTCAATCAAAAATCTGACTGAACTGGGTTCAAGTGAGAAGTGAGGAGAGGAAGCATAGCTATTTCATGGGCGTACTGCTATAGAGGGAAAGGGAAAAGTGAGGCAATTGTTGGATAGTGTTTGATCATGACACACTGTGCAAGTATGCTTTCACAATAAGGGTCCACTCAGAGGGAAAACTGAAGATGCAGGAGAGAAAGAGAAAATGCTTGCTAGACTAATATCCTTGCATAGATGAGAAGGCCATGTCCTGTGAATAGGATTGCAGGACCCTTGACAAGAGCACAGACATGTTCATGTCATGTTCATCTGCAGACATGGCAGAGTATAGACAACAGTAACAGTGCATTTAGTGGTGGGAACATGTGAATGTACTTTTTGTTAAGTTTTATTAAAAATAAGAGCAAGGCTTTTACTTAAGATGAAGGAGCGGGGAGTAGAGGTTTGATGTTTGTGAAGAGAGCATAATGGAAAAATTACTGTCTGGGAAAATGGGAGAATGAACTGGCTAGAGAAATAATAGAATTCAGGGCAATGAATGTGTGCAAACAAGACAGCACATATTACTAAGCAAAATCAAATTCAGGAAAGCTGGAAAAAACCCTATTTCATTCCTAAAATACACACATCACAAAACCTATCTCACAACAAAAGGCCCAAACCATAGCCATTCCACCATTTAAAGTTGTGTCTGTTATCTACCTATGGGAAGAGAGAACTGAGACCAAGGCAGATAGCTGACATGGGTTCACTGGATGGACTAGAAAAGTAGATGGACTGAAAAACTTATAAAAAATTTTTTCTTCAGCATTTGACATTTAGGTTTCTTGGGTAAACAGAATCATAGGTATCTGAAACTCAGATAGCTTTTGTTTCCAACCCAAAAGAATCTCTGTTTGAGACTGGCTTTTCAGACTTAGCAGTTTGTAAACTTAACTTTAAGTCCAAAGACAGGCAGTCCTAAGTCTTCTAAGTGGATGGAACCTAATGTATACAAATCATTTCTATGCCCTATACAGGTTAGTGTATTCCAAGTGGCAAAAGAAGGTAATGTTTGTTGAACTACTTCCCCTACGCCATGCTTGGAATACTCTTCTTTACAATATGAACGTTAACTTATTGAATCCTTAAATCAACTTAACCAGTTAGGTAGTGTGGTTAACCAGTTAGGTAGTATGGTTGGTTTCTCATCATACTTTTTCTACTGGAAGCTTCACCATCATTTGTGATTTTGATGGGACTCTCTGCTAGCATAAGCATGTGATGCAGCTGATTTCTCAGCATTATATCTTCTTGAATGGGCTAATATCAACTCCCATATGAGTTGATATGTGGCTGGGGACTGGGGGAAACTATTTATCCATTAATTAACTCAATAAATATTAATTAGAATTTACTGTATTTCAGATACTCTTCCAGGTTTTGGAGATAAGAAAGTGGACAAGTCAGACTCTCTTCTTATAGAATTTTCCTTCTTTTGAGATTGAGAAGAGAAAGAATCATATTATTCATCAGGTACCACTGGCTGTGGGCTTCCCTGGTGACTCAGCGGTAAACAATACTCTTGGAATGCAGGAGACGTGGGTTCAGTCCCTAAGTCAGGAAGATTCCCTGGAAGAGAGCATGGCAACCAACTCTACTACTCTTTTTATTGATTTATTTATTTATTTATTTTGGGCGGGGGCCGGGTTGGGGAGGGTGGGGAGCAGGCGGGCCACTTCTATTGGTCTTTCATTTCTCTATGTTCATCCGTCTCTGTTCTTTGGCTCCTGTGGGCCTCCCACCGCGGTGGCGTCTGTCGTTGCAGAGCGCCGGCTCTGGGCGCATGTGCTCCAGAGCTCTGGCTCGGTAATTAGACACATCAGTCCAGCGCTCTTTGGGGACTCCTGTGGGGCCTACCCACCAGGGCTCTCTCTGAAAACTTAAAATTTTTCTTCAGCATTTGACATTTAGGTTTCTTGGGTAAACAGAATCATAGGTATCTGAAACTCAGATAGCTTTTGTTTCCAACCCAAAAGAATCTCTGTTTGAGACTGGCTTTTCAGACTTAGCAGTTTGTAAACTTAACTTTAAGTCCAAAGACAGGCAGTCCTAAGTCTTCTAAGTGGATGGAACCTAATGTATACAAATCATTTCTATGCCCTATACAGGTTAGTGTATTCCAAGTGGCAAAAGAAGGTAATGTTTGTTGAACTACTTCCCCTACGCCATGCTTGGAATACTCTTCTTTACAATATGAACGTTAACTTATTGAATCCTTAAATCAACTTAACCAGTTAGGTAGTGTGGTTAACCAGTTAGGTAGTATGGTTGGTTTCTCATCATACTTTTTCTACTGGAAGCTTCACCATCATTTGTGATTTTGATGGGACTCTCTGCTAGCATAAGCATGTGATGCAGCTGATTTCTCAGCATTATATCTTCTTGAATGGGCTAATATCAACTCCCATATGAGTTGATATGTGGCTGGGGACTGGGGGAAACTATTTATCCATTAATTAACTCAATAAATATTAATTAGAATTTACTGTATTTCAGATACTCTTCCAGGTTTTGGAGATAAGAAAGTGGACAAGTCAGACTCTCTTCTTATAGAATTTTCCTTCTTTTGAGATTGAGAAGAGAAAGAATCATATTATTCATCAGGTACCACTGGCTGTGGGCTTCCCTGGTGACTCAGCGGTAAACAATACTCTTGGAATGCAGGAGACGTGGGTTCAGTCCC
The DNA here is from genome assembly GCA_022376925.1 of Tragulus kanchil. NCBI lineage: Eukaryota > Metazoa > Chordata > Mammalia > Artiodactyla > Tragulidae > Tragulus > Tragulus kanchil. The sequence goes on along the minus strand of JAIOJX010000029.1, from coordinate 56,920,282 downwards.
TAAGTCAGGAAGATTCCCTGGAAGAGAGCATGGCAACCAACTCTACTACTCTTTTTTTTTTTAAGATTTATTTATTTATTTATTTTGGGCGGGGGTCGGGTTGGGGAGGGAGGGGAGCAGGCGGGCCACTTCTATTGGTCTTTCATTTCTCTATGTTCATCCGTCTCTGTTCTTTGGCTCCTGTGGGCCTCCCACCGCGGTGGCGTCTGTCGTTGCAGAGCGCCGGCTCTGGGCGCATGTGCTCCAGAGCTCTGGCTCGGTAATTAGACACATCAGTCCAGCCGCTCCGCGGCACGTGGGATCTTCCCAGGCCAGGGCTCGAACTGGCGCCCCTTGCACTGCAAGGCGGTGTCCTTACCCACTGGACCACCAGGGGAAGCCCTCTACTATTCTTACTTGGAGAATCCGATGGGCAGAGGATCCTAGTGGGTTACAGTCCATGTGGTGCAAAGGATTAGCCATAACTGAATTGACTTAGTACACACACATCAATTGCTATGTTGTTTTTTTTTTTCTGCCCAATCTGCCTGAGAGTGAAACTAGTATAGAGCAAAACTGAATCAAAACTGAAAAACATAGACATTAATGTGTCAATCTCACATATTTGGTTTTAGCAAGACTCTACATTAAATATAGTCCTGTACCTTTATACTATAAAAAATATTTAATGAGTGCTTGTGAATAGCATAAAACCCTACAAGGTAAGGAGTGGGTATAGAGAAGAAAAGACATAAGGTTTTGACTTTAAAGAATGTTATAATGGGGAGGCAGGTAATAAATACTTGATTAATAAAATTTCGGATAGCAATATATGCTTTGAAAAAACTTAGAAAGGTTAATGGGGTAGAAAATATATGTGTGCTTGTGGAAGACTGTGGAGACAACTTTATTCAAAATGTCAAAGAAAGTCTCTCTAAGGAGTTGCCATTTGAGCTGAGATCTGGATTATCAGGCAGCCAGCCATGTGAAATTCTGGGGCATGAGCTTCCCTGTAGGGGAAAATATAAGTACAGTGCCTCTGAAATTCAGATGCACTTGTTATATCAAGCATAATAAAAAATGTCACAGTGAACATCATGGGTGGGCAAGATCAATTCATGTAGGGCCTCTTAGAATTTGCTTAGGATTCTGGATTTTATTATAATTGTGACTCAAAACCATTGGTGACTCTGGTAGAAGCATAAACTTAGCTGCGTTATGTTCCAAAAATTACCTTGTTAAACATGAAGAACAGACGGGCCACTTTTGTCATTTCTCTATTTTCATCCGTCTTTGTTCTTTGGCTCCTGTGGGCCTCCCCCCGCGGTGGCGTCTGTCGTTGCTGGGCGCCGGCTCTGGGCGCATGCGCTCCAGAGCTCTGGCTCGGTAATTGGACACATCAGTCCAGCCGCTCCGCGGCACGTGGGATCTTCCCAGGCCAGGGCTCGAACTGGCGCCCCTTGCACTGCAAGGCGGTGTCCTTACCCACTGGACCACCAGGGGAAGCCCTCTACTATTCTTACTTGGAGAATCCGATGGGCAGAGGATCCTAGTGGGTTACAGTCCATGTGGTGCAAAGGATTAGCCATAACTGAATTGACTTAGTACACACACATCAATTGCTATGTTGTTTTTTTTTTTCTGCCCAATCTGCCTGAGAGTGAAACTAGTATAGAGCAAAACTGAATCAAAACTGAAAAACATAGACATTAATGTGTCAATCTCACATATTTGGTTTTAGCAAGACTCTACATTAAATATAGTCCTGTACCTTTATACTATAAAAAATATTTAATGAGTGCTTGTGAATAGCATAAAACCCTACAAGGTAAGGAGTGGGTATAGAGAAGAAAAGACATAAGGTTTTGACTTTAAAGAATGTTATAATGGGGAGGCAGGTAATAAATACTTGATTAATAAAATTTCGGATAGCAATATATGCTTTGAAAAAACTTAGAAAGGTTAATGGGGTAGAAAATATATGTGTGCTTGTGGAAGACTGTGGAGACAACTTTATTCAAAATGTCAAAGAAAGTCTCTCTAAGGAGTTGCCATTTGAGCTGAGATCTGGATTATCAGGCAGCCAGCCATGTGAAATTCTGGGGCATGAGCTTCCCTGTAGGGGAAAATATAAGTACAGTGCCTCTGAAATTCAGATGCACTTGTTATATCAAGCATAATAAAAAATGTCACAGTGAACATCATGGGTGGGCAAGATCAATTCATGTAGGGCCTCTTAGAATTTGCTTAGGATTCTGGATTTTATTATAATTGTGACTCAAAACCATTGGTGACTCTGTAGTAGAAGCATAAACTTAGCTGCGTTATGTTCCAAAAAATTACCTTGTTAAACATGAAGAACAGACTATAGTGGGACAAGAGGAAAAGCAGAAGGGAAACCAGGTAAAAGTGTATTAATACAAGTGGGAGATGTTGCCAGCTGAACTAAGGTGCTTGCAGTGAAGATAGGGGAGCTGGTGGAATCAGCATACATTCTTAGAGCAAGTAGGACCTCCTGATAGATTGATTAGATATATGATGGAGGGTGGGAGAGATGAAAAGTGGGAGCATAAGGTGACGGAAACAATAAGGCTTTTCCCTAGCATTTAGGCATCATCAACTGGGTAAAAAGCTATGAAACTAAAGGAAACGGAGATGCTTTGGGAAGAAAAGGACGGCAGGACTGAAAATGGGATAAATGGATAGATATCACAATTTCAGTATTGGATGTGTTAAATGTGAAATTTTTTCTTACCTACAAAAGACCTGATGTTGAGTGAACTGTTGGATTTGCCAGTATGGCATTTAGGAAAGTCATACGGTCTGCAGATATAAACAAACATTCTATTTGAAGCCATAGGATATGATGAGATCTCCCTGAAGAGGGACAAATGTGGAACCCTTGGATACTCCAACCTTTACAATTCAGGTAAAAAAAGAGGAGTCACCAGAGATTAAAAAAATAATCCCTACTGAGGCTATAGAATGATTGTGATATTAAGGAACACAAGAAGAAAGTATTTGCTAAGGAAAGTATGTGTTCAGCCATGCCACCTGTGGACCAGGTATTGAGAGTCCAGTAAGGTCAGCACTGAGAATTCAATATTGGTTGAGTAAATTGATCTTGAAGGAGAAGCTTCAGTAAAAAGTCAAATTCTAGGAGTTGCCATTTGAGCTGAGATCTGGATTATCAGGCAGCCAGCCATGTGAAATTCTGGGGCATGAGCTTCCCTGTAGGGGAAAATATAAGTACAGTGCCTCTGAAATTCAGATGCACTTGTTATATCAAGCATAATAAAAAATGTCACAGTGAACATCATGGGTGGGCAAGATCAATTCATGTAGGGCCTCTTAGAATTTGCTTAGGATTCTGGATTTTATTATAATTGTGACTCAAAACCATTGGTGACTCTGTAGTAGAAGCATAAACTTAGCTGCGTTATGTTCCAAAAAATTACCTTGTTAAACATGAAGAACAGACTATAGTGGGACAAGAGGAAAAGCAGAAGGGAAACCAGGTAAAAGTGTATTAATACAAGTGGGAGATGTTGCCAGCTGAACTAAGGTGCTTGCAGTGAAGATAGGGGAGCTGGTGGAATCAGCATACATTCTTAGAGCAAGTAGGACCTCCTGATAGATTGATTAGATATATGATGGAGGGTGGGAGAGATGAAAAGTGGGAGCATAAGGTGACGGAAACAATAAGGCTTTTCCCTAGCATTTAGGCATCATCAACTGGGTAAAAAGCTATGAAACTAAAGGAAACGGAGATGCTTTGGGAAGAAAAGGACGGCAGGACTGAAAATGGGATAAATGGATAGATATCACAATTTCAGTATTGGATGTGTTAAATGTGAAATTTTTTCTTACCTACAAAAGACCTGATGTTGAGTGAACTGTTGGATTTGCCAGTATGGCATTTAGGAAAGTCATACGGTCTGCAGATATAAACAAACATTCTATTTGAAGCCATAGGATATGATGAGATCTCCCTGAAGAGGGACAAATGTGGAACCCTTGGATACTCCAACCTTTACAATTCAGGTAAAAAAAGAGGAGTCACCAGAGATTAAAAAAATAATCCCTACTGAGGCTATAGAATGATTGTGATATTAAGGAACACAAGAAGAAAGTATTTGCTAAGGAAAGTATGTGTTCAGCCATGCCACCTGTGGACCAGGTATTGAGAGTCCAGTAAGGTCAGCACTGAGAATTCAATATTGGTTGAGTAAATTGATCTTGAAAGGGAGAAGCTTCAGTAGAGATAGAGACAGGAGCTTCATTGCAGTGAGTTGAAGAGAGATGGGGAATCAGGACATAGAAACAGAGTATGAATGAATCTTTCAGAAGAGCAGGGAAATGAGGCGGTTGTCAGAAAGGAATACGGAGCCACTCAAAGGTCACTTGCAACCATAAGTCCTGACTAATACTCTGTCATTATCCTCATTATACACATGATAAATTGGGAACTACAGACTGTATATAATCTATTCAATTACATGTTACTAGCATGTGGCAGTACTACAATTTAAAGTCAGATCTCTATTGCTGAAACCCATACTTTTTCATACTATGTGGCAGGCTTTGCTATTTATACTCTGTGGAAACTGTCGTTATTCACTCGATAAGTCATGTATGACTCTTTGCAAACCCATGAGCTGTAGCATGCCAGCCTTCCCTGTCCCTCAGTATCTCCCAGAGTTTATTTAGATTCATGGCCATTGAGTTGGTGATGCTATCTAACCATCTCATCCTCTACAGAGCTATTTGCCTTTTGCCTTCAATCTTTCACAGCATCAAGGTCTTTTCCAATGAGTCGTCTCTTCATGCCAGGTGGCCAATGAATTGGAGCTTCAGCTTCAGTAACAAGATCAAAAGTAATCAGTATGCAACCATTGTATAAAACAGGTGAATTTCTTTCCCCAAGAGTCTTAAAAGCTCTGTGTTTACCTATTCTCTAGAATTTTAGAGTTGTTAATTGTCAACATTATTTGATGGTACAGGTGTACATCCAAGTAAGTATTCATGGAACAGCTCTCTCATGAGTCACTGTATAGTCAAATGACATTTGCATTTATATTTTGAAGTTCTTTAACATCTAAACTTTAAATTCAATGCCCAGCGTGCCTGTTTCCTGAGATACATTTTCTCCTTCTTATATCATTAATTTGAATATTTGTGACTTTTTCTTTGTACCTTTTCATTATTTGGTTGTATGCAGGTGACCCTGAATTTGTCATATATCCTTAACTCTCATATAGAGTTTTGTGGTCTAGCTGCTTTTTCCCTAAGCATAGCAATGGGCACTTGCAAAGCAAAATCTAATTGCTATGCTGGTGTTGATTTCCTTTGCAATTCTGGGTAGATCATTAGTCTGCCGAACTTCCTTCTACTCTCACAACTGAGTTGATAATCAACAATCTTCTCTTCCCAAACATTTAGGGTCTGACCTTTTTGTGACATCACATGTTTCAATAGTTTATACTGTTTTTATCTCAGGGGAGGAGGGGCACTTACTGAAAGAGTACTTACTAATACTCTGTCATTATCCTCATTATACACATGATAAATTGGGAACTACAGACTGTATATAATCTATTCAATTACATGTTACTAGCATGTGGCAGTACTACAATTTAAAGTCAGATCTCTATTGCTGAAACCCATACTTTTTCATACTATGTGGCAGGCTTTGCTATTTATACTCTGTGGAAACTGTCGTTATTCACTCGATAAGTCATGTATGACTCTTTGCAAACCCATGAGCTGTAGCATGCCAGCCTTCCCTGTCCCTCAGTATCTCCCAGAGTTTATTTAGATTCATGGCCATTGAGTTGGTGATGCTATCTAACCATCTCATCCTCTACAGAGCTATTTGCCTTTTGCCTTCAATCTTTCACAGCATCAAGGTCTTTTCCAATGAGTCGTCTCTTCATGCCAGGTGGCCAATGAATTGGAGCTTCAGCTTCAGTAACAAGATCAAAAGTAATCAGTATGCAACCATTGTATAAAACAGGTGAATTTCTTTCCCCAAGAGTCTTAAAAGCTCTGTGTTTACCTATTCTCTAGAATTTTAGAGTTGTTAATTGTCAACATTATTTGATGGTACAGGTGTACATCCAAGTAAGTATTCATGGAACAGCTCTCTCATGAGTCACTGTATAGTCAAATGACATTTGCATTTATATTTTGAAGTTCTTTAACATCTAAACTTTAAATTCAATGCCCAGCGTGCCTGTTTCCTGAGATACATTTTCTCCTTCTTATATCATTAATTTGAATATTTGTGACTTTTTCTTTGTACCTTTTCATTATTTGGTTGTATGCAGGTGACCCTGAATTTGTCATATATCCTTAACTCTCATATAGAGTTTTGTGGTCTAGCTGCTTTTTCCCTAAGCATAGCAATGGGCACTTGCAAAGCAAAATCTAATTGCTATGCTGGTGTTGATTTCCTTTGCAATTCTGGGTAGATCATTAGTCTGCCGAACTTCCTTCTACTCTCACAACTGAGTTGATAATCAACAATCTTCTCTTCCCAAACATTTAGGGTCTGACCTTTTTGTGACATCACATGTTTCAATAGTTTATACTGTTTTTATCTCAGGGGAGGAGGGGCACTTACTGAAAGAGTACTTACTAATCTTACAAGAGTGTTGTAAAAATTAATTAGTTATTGTTCACAATGTACTTTGAAGATTAAAGCCCAGAATAAATGCTTATTATTGTTTAATATACTCCAAGGGCATAGCTGGGGAGGCAGGAGAATGTGTTTCCCAGAGATGAAAGGATTATGCAATTTAGCAAATTGTGTTGTAAGATTGTAAGTTTGGCAAACAGGTTACTCAGGATTGCGTATGTGGGAATTAACTCTTACCTAAACACAAATGTTCCACCAAAACCAGGAAGAAGGTCATTTGTTAGAACTAGTGCTGATATCCAAAGTATCCAAGCCAAGATGATTATCATTTCATGATACTGAGTGAAATGGTAAGACTGATGAGTTTCTCAGGTAGAGATGAAAGGAGAAAGGTAGCTTCAGGGATCTTAGGATCTAATGCTAGTATAGAGCTCTCAGAACTCCACCTGATGATGAGATGGAGTGCTGACTGACTTGAATCATGCTCGGTCAAGTTCACCATACTCAGCAGGGTTTTAGTGGAGGTCAGAGCCACTAATTAGAATCTGCAAATGTGTATCTAATCTTGAGCACTGTTGGAAGAGTTCAGATTGATACAGTTTTTCATGAGGAGAAGATGATGATAATTACCCAAAGTCTTCAAAGGGCACATATCCTTAAGCCATCAATTTCCTCCCTAGGAATTCACCTTAGGAATATTTATCTGGGTATCACCAATAACTGCAAAAATTTAAACAATGCAAATATCCAATAATAAGGAATTGATAAAGTACTGTTTCAAACACAAAAGAAATGTTTTAAAGTCGTTAACAATGAGATTCTAGACTGCTAACAAGATATCCAGCTAACAAAAAGAAAGCTAAGTGACATAAAAACACTATTATATGTAAAATACATAACTGATAAGGATCTACTGTACAGCACAGGGAACTCTTAATACTCTGATGGTCTATATGGAAAAAGAATCTAAAAGAGTGGAAATATGTATAGGTATAACTGAATAACTTTGCTGTACAGCAGAAACTAATACAACATTGTAAATCAACTGTATCCCAATAAAACTTAGAAAAAGCCAGCTATAACTACAATACATATCATGATGAAGAAACTTTGAAGTATTCTTATTTTCTTGTCTGCTTACTCCTATTCCCTAATTTCTCTATTTTAAACATTTATTACTTTTATAATTTGAAAAATATTTCTTACAGAAGTAGAAAATATACAATACTATGAGCATTCACATGGAAGGCAATATACAAAATAATAAGGCCATAAGATTGGTACAAAATCTTTGGAAAATATTCCAAACAAATATAAGAGGGAGATATGAATAACAGGCTACTGAGGGAGATATGAATGACAAGCTATCTTATACCTTATTAGGCTTCTTCTTGGCCTCAATTTTCTCTGAAACTCTCTGCGATGTGGTTTGTCTGTATGGGCCTGCATGACCAACCCTTCCTAGACTCATGGTCACAACCCAGTAGGACTTTTCCTCAGGTTTATATCGAGAATTCATTGGCTCCCCTCCAAGCTGAGGCTTAAGATCCTGGGAGCACAAACTAGCAGCATAGGGAAGTTAATGCCCTGTGGGCAGAGTATTTGATCAATGGAAGACAGGAGGCCAGTGGATATAGTCTTCTCACTTCTTTCCCTGGATACTCTGTCCTGAGATGGAGTAGCTCATATGTTTCTCTGAAGACTAATGTAAGGATGAGTGATTAATAGTACTCCAAACACAGAAGTGGCCAACTCTACAAGAAGACGGAGGCTGCATGTGTGTTTAGGCATTCAGCTGTGTCCAATGCATTGTGAGCATGGCTCCTTTGTCCATAGGACTTTTCAGGTAACTGCAAAAATTTAAACAATGCAAATATCCAATAATAAGGAATTGATAAAGTACTGTTTCAAACACAAAAGAAATGTTTTAAAGTCGTTAACAATGAGATTCTAGACTGCTAACAAGATATCCAGCTAACAAAAAGAAAGCTAAGTGACATAAAAACACTATTATATGTAAAATACATAACTGATAAGGATCTACTGTACAGCACAGGGAACTCTTAATACTCTGATGGTCTATATGGAAAAAGAATCTAAAAGAGTGGAAATATGTATAGGTATAACTGAATAACTTTGCTGTACAGCAGAAACTAATACAACATTGTAAATCAACTGTATCCCAATAAAACTTAGAAAAAGCCAGCTATAACTACAATACATATCATGATGAAGAAACTTTGAAGTATTCTTATTTTCTTGTCTGCTTACTCCTATTCCTAATTTCTGTATTTTAAACATTTATTACTTTTATAATTTGAAAAATATTTCTTACAGAAGTAGAAAATATACAATACTATGAGCATTCACATGGAAGGCAATATACAAAATAATAAGGCCATAAGATTGGTACAAAATCTTTGGAAAATATTCCAAACAAATATAAGAGGGAGATATGAATAACAGGCTACTGAGGGAGATATGAATGACAAGCTATCTTATACCTTATTAGGCTTCTTCTTGGCCTCAATTTTCTCTGAAACTCTCTGCGATGTGGTTTGTCTGTATGGGCCTGCATGACCAACCCTTCCTAGACTCATGGTCACAACCCAGTAGGACTTTTCCTCAGGTTTATATCGAGAATTCATTGGCTCCCCTCCAAGCTGAGGCTTAAGATCCTGGGAGCACAAACTAGCAGCATAGGGAAGTTAATGCCCTGTGGGCAGAGTATTTGATCAATGGAAGACAGGAGGCCAGTGGATATAGTCTTCTCCCTTCTTTCCCTGGATACTCTGTCCTGAGATGGAGTAGCTCATATGTTTCTCTGAAGACTAATGTAAGGATGAGTGATTAATAGTACTCCAAACACAGAAGTGGCCAACTCTACAAGAAGACGGAGGCTGCATGTGTGTTTAGGCATTCAGCTGTGTCCAATGCATTGTGATGCCATGGCTCCTTTGTCCATAGGACTTTTCAGGCAAGAATACTAGAGTGGGCTGCCATTTCCTCCTCCAGGGGGAATGGAATCCAAATCAGGAATCGAATTTGTCTCTCCTGTGTCTCTGGCATTGCAGGCAGATGCTTTACCCGCTGAGCCACTGGTGAAGCCCAACTCTATAAAGCACTCTTTAATTTGACTCTTTCCTCATTCTCTAACCCATTTCTGCTTTTCCTCACTTTCGTTTCCCTATATTACACTCCCTAAGAAAGTGGCAGCCTCCAAGCTTTGCCTTGGGCTCTGTTTTCTGGGGAACATCAAACTAAGACACATTGTGAAAGACACATGGAAACACTGGATTTCAAAGATACTTTGCCATATATTCAATCAAACTTAAAATACTATTTAATTCTTATAAATACTTTTATAATTGAAGGACCTTTGGACTAGAGAGGTTGAGAACCCTCTAGTCACAGAGTTAGGAACTGGAACTTAGGTGTGTCTAATACTAAATGTGATATCCCTCATGCAATATGGTACACATGATCTATGGACTATAGAAGAATCTTCAGAGCTGTTTCCTACCTCAAGGATTAGAGTCAAGCTATGTAGTCACACTCAGAGCACATGAAACACCAAACATAAAGGATGAATATTTAGCAAAATGTTAAGTTATGTAACATAAACTGTAATGGTTATCATATTCAGAAATAAAAGAGAAATTCCAGAGGCCAGAAGAAGTCTTTGACAGGGAAGATATTGTGCCAAAGGTGAATCTTAAAGAGGGAGCAGTTCATGTCTGAGATGACAGCAAAGGGATTAGGGTGACATGTGGGTGAACTGGGAGAGGGAGTCCAGTTCACTGACTGGTAGTGAGGTTTAGTAGACCTGGTTCCGGAAGGGCCACATTATTGCTGCTTGAAAGCAACTAGAAGAGTGCATGTTTGTTACAGAGGGAAAAGGAACCATTCAACCCTTCTGAGCAGGAGAAAGGTAAGATGCAGTGAATGGAATGATTTGGTGGGAGCAACATGTAAAGACAAGGAGATTTGGCTATTGTGCTAGTGTCACAAAATGTTCTAATATTTTGCTTGGTAGATATAAGAATTTTGCATCTATAAATTAAAACACACACAAACCTAGTGCAATTACAGGATGGCATATCATGAAAACATGGCATAGAATGCTCTAGAGTTCTCTGCTGCAAGAATGTAAGCTCCCATAACAGTAATTTAATTTTGGCTAAGACCAGGAAAAAAGAGAGTATTTATTTAATAGTTACTATGTGCTGGGCACTGTGCCAAGTTCTTGATATGTCATTAATCTGTAAAATCCTTTATGATTTCCCATTTCCACTTAGGGAACTAATGTTGAGAGAGATTCAGTAATTTGTCCAAGTCCATGGACTAGTAAATGATAAGTGTCAGAATGCCAACTTGATTTGTTTAACTCCTTGGTTGAACTTCTCTCCTTTTGGGAACATCAAACTAAGACACATTGTGAAAGACACATGGAAACACTGGATTTCAAAGATACTTTGCCATATATTCAATCAAACTTAAAATACTATTTAATTCTTATAAATACTTTTATAATTGAAGGACCTTTGGACTAGAGAGGTTGAGAACCCTCTAGTCACAGAGTTAGGAACTGGAACTTAGGTGTGTCTAATACTAAATGTGATATCCCTCATGCAATATGGTACACATGATCTATGGACTATAGAAGAATCTTCAGAGCTGTTTCCTACCTCAAGGATTAGAGTCAAGCTATGTAGTCACACTCAGAGCACATGAAACACCAAACATAAAGGATGAATATTTAGCAAAATGTTAAGTTATGTAACATAAACTGTAATGGTTATCATATTCAGAAATAAAAGAGAAATTCCAGAGGCCAGAAGAAGTCTTTGACAGGGAAGATATTGTGCCAAAGGTGAATCTTAAAGAGGGAGCAGTTCATGTCTGAGATGACAGCAAAGGGATTAGGGTGACATGTGGGTGAACTGGGAGAGGGAGTCCAGTTCACTGACTGGTAGTGAGGTTTAGTAGACCTGGTTCCGGAAGGGCCACATTATTGCTGCTTGAAAGCAACTAGAAGAGTGCATGTTTGTTACAGAGGGAAAAGGAACCATTCAACCCTTCTGAGCAGGAGAAAGGTAAGATGCAGTGAATGGAATGATTTGGTGGGAGCAACATGTAAAGACAAGGAGATTTGGCTATTGTGCTAGTGTCACAAAATGTTCTAATATTTTGCTTGGTAGATATAAGAATTTTGCATCTATAAATTAAAACACACACAAACCTAGTGCAATTACAGGATGGCATATCATGAAAACATGGCATAGAATGCTCTAGAGTTCTCTGCTGCAAGAATGTAAGCTCCCATAACAGTAATTTAATTTTGGCTAAGACCAGGAAAAAAGAGAGTATTTATTTAATAGTTACTATGTGCTGGGCACTGTGCCAAGTTCTTGATATGTCATTAATCTGTAAAATCCTTTATGATTTCCCATTTCCACTTAGGGAACTAATGTTGAGAGAGATTCAGTAATTTGTCCAAGTCCATGGACTAGTAAATGATAAGTGTCAGAATGCCAACTTGATTTGTTTAACTCCTTGGTTGAACTTCTCTCCTTTTGGGAATTAACATTCCAAAGCCCTTCTCCTGGGAAGGTTTGAGCTACCTATGACACAAAAGGGACACTTGTTCTTCATGAGCATTCATGTCAAGTAATTCAAATTTAAGAACTTCTCAGGTTATGAGAATCTTACAAGCCTCAGTATCAATCTAGCTGGTTGACAAATTCCTCAGCTAAGCTGGTCTGGCATTGAGGAAATTTAATTTAGAGAAATTTCCCATCACTCATAGACTACAGTAAAATTAAATAATGAAATTTTCCAACATACTTGTGCTGACATACCTGTTCTTGATAGATAAAAATAAAAGCTCCCATGGGAAGAAAGTTCTAGGAAATAGAAAATGGGAAGTTGTGACATCCTTTAAGAAAATGGATCAGTTTTTTTCCCATGGAAAGAATCTATTGTGCTAACAAAAAGCAGTATAAGCAAAACAAACTTTGGAGATTTTTTTAAAATTCAGAGCAAGAACTATCAAGAGCTCCAATGAGCAGGTTTGAGTAGATTTTGTGCTCAGGGAAGCTGGGTGGCAGCCTTGCTGGTGCAATTTGAGTGGTTCTGTGGAAGATTTCACAATCTAATAGAATAGAGTTGTACATTCATAATCACAGGTGCTTGCAATTTCAGCAATTAGGTATTCCTTTCTGTCTTTCAATAAAGGCTTCGGGGCTTTACAAGTTACTTATTAAAATGCAAATACCCCTGGGAGGCATAACACCTTGGATTTATTTCAAATAATATGCAGAAGAAGACTCAATTTAATTCAGCTCTTTTCAGTCCAACTGACTTCACTTTGATTCTTATGAGTCCCTACTAAGCGCAAAGCCCTTTTCCGGATTTTCACTATGGAAGGAAAAGATGAATCAGGTAAGTTTCAGTCTTCTGCAAACTTCTCAAAGGGACAGATAATGAATATTTTTGGCTTTGTGGGCTAAATGGTCTTTAACATAATACTCAATTCTGCCATTTGTAGCCAGAAAGCAACATGTAAATCAATGCGACTGTGTTTCAATAAAACTTTTATATATATAAACAGACTGTCAGATGGATGCTAACTGTTGTTCCAGATAGTTACAATAGGGTAGAGGATTTACTTAATTCCATCCTTTGATGAAATAACACCCCAAGAAGAATTTGTAGGACATAGGCTTTGAATGGAAAGATCACTGGGATCACCTGGAAATCTTTTTTTAAAAATATGAAGGCCTGGTTCCCCTTCTCAGGTCTAGGGATTCAAATAGAATTGGTCTGGGGGTACCATCTGGGTACTGGGATTTTTCAAAGATCCAGAAAGTCTGAGAAGCACTGTTACAGGTAGGACAACACCTGGGAAACTGTTCTAGATGCAGAAGGCTATGGCAGCAGCTCAGGGCTGGGAGAATGAAAGGTCCATTTGCAAAGGTGCCTCCATTCTTTGGGAACAGGATATTAATTGGAAACTTCCCTTACACCCTGAATAACTCAAAAGAAATTAAAGAATCTTCATTATACTGGTGCCTGAGTTGGATAAGACATTGTGTCTCAATGTCCTCATCTGTAATCTGAGGATGAGAGTGCCAATATCCCTGCGTCGCTGTGAGTGGTCATTAATACAAGATGTAAAGTTCTTAGCACGAAGTCAGTGGTCAATTATGCTAATACAACATTGGGACAAAAGTTGGCATTGCAATTTCTAGCAGTTCAAAACCAGCATCAGGACAATTTGTGTTAGGGTAGTGAAAGGAACGGAAGACACACTGTAAGGTGCTAAAATAGCTCCTGAAAGAGATTAGCAGTGCCCAGGATGGACAGAAAAATAATGCTACTAAGACAGAAGAAATCTTTCCCTGGAGCACCATCCCCATGAATGCAGGAGTGAGAGACAGCCACTGTCCCATGGGGCAACTTGACCTAAATGGGTAGGGTCCAATTACCACTCTCTTCACTAGGTAAACACTCCCTCAAGGAACTGCTTATGAAGGACATCCCCAGCTGAAGGTCCACTTCCGGGGATGTAAAAATGGTGGGTGAAAGTTACCATGGCAGGTACCTATGCTGAATGACCTGGAGCTTAATTTGCTCTTAAAAGAAGTTCCCTTTGGCACAGGAAGTACTCCTTTGTGAGGAATACCATGAAGCTGGAACAGGCTGGGAGAATTGAAAAATAGCCCAGGGGTCGTGGAGATCATTCACAGAGCAAGGAACAAAGTCTGTGTTTATTCATTTCCCATCTGTTCACTCCCTCTGAAATACTTCAGAAACCTTTGCTCTCTTTGCCTCTTTCTCAGGTTGCTAGTCCACGCCACCTCCTTCTCCCACTGAGAGATCAGATTCAGGCAGTGATGTCGAAGGATCACAGGGTTTTCTACATGGGAAAATGAGACCAGATGATTATATTCAAGGAGTGACATCTCATGTGTGAGAGAGAGAGTCTGTGTGTTGGGGTGGTGCAGAGAGTGTTTTGAAGCCTGTTATTAGACAGAACGAATCAGGATTAAGGACTCTCACCCATCAACAGAAGATGGGTATCTAGACTATGAATTAGTATCACATTGGCTTCCCCCTCAGACTCCTCCCACTCTGTCCTTTCTAGCGGATAAAACCCTGAATAACTCAAAAGAAATTAAAGAATCTTCATTATACTGGTGCCTGAGTTGGATAAGACATTGTGTCTCAATGTCCTCATCTGTAATCTGAGGATGAGAGTGCCAATATCCCTGCGTCGCTGTGAGTGGTCATTAATACAAGATGTAAAGTTCTTAGCACGAAGTCAGTGGTCAATTATGCTAATACAACATTGGGACAAAAGTTGGCATTGCAATTTCTAGCAGTTCAAAACCAGCATCAGGACAATTTGTGTTAGGGTAGTGAAAGGAACGGAAGACACACTGTAAGGTGCTAAAATAGCTCCTGAAAGAGATTAGCAGTGCCCAGGATGGACAGAAAAATAATGCTACTAAGACAGAAGAAATCTTTCCCTGGAGCACCATCCCCATGAATGCAGGAGTGAGAGACAGCCACTGTCCCATGGGGCAACTTGACCTAAATGGGTAGGGTCCAATTACCACTCTCTTCACTAGGTAAACACTCCCTCAAGGAACTGCTTATGAAGGACATCCCCAGCTGAAGGTCCACTTCCGGGGATGTAAAAATGGTGGGTGAAAGTTACCATGGCAGGTACCTATGCTGAATGACCTGGAGCTTAATTTGCTCTTAAAAGAAGTTCCCTTTGGCACAGGAAGTACTCCTTTGTGAGGAATACCATGAAGCTGGAACAGGCTGGGAGAATTGAAAAATAGCCCAGGGGTCGTGGAGATCATTCACAGAGCAAGGAACAAAGTCTGTGTTTATTCATTTCCCATCTGTTCACTCCCTCTCTGAAATACTTCAGAAACCTTTGCTCTCTTTGCCTCTTTCTCAGGTTGCTAGTCCACGCCACCTCCTTCTCCCACTGAGAGATCAGATTCAGGCAGTGATGTCGAAGGATCACAGGGTTTTCTACATGGGAAAATGAGACCAGATGATTATATTCAAGGAGTGACATCTCATGTGTGAGAGAGAGAGTCTGTGTGTTGGGGTGGTGCAGAGAGTGTTTTGAAGCCTGTTATTAGACAGAACGAATCAGGATTAAGGACTCTCACCCATCAACAGAAGATGGGTATCTAGACTATGAATTAGTATCACATTGGCTTCCCCCTCAGACTCCTCCCACTCTGTCCTTTCTAGCGGATAAAACCAGGAGTGTATTAATTGTGGGGTAATTAAAATGCTGTGTGTAGAAGGGTCAGATTAAAGGGTACAAAGTCAAATTAGCAGGTGTTGATTTCAAAATGCAGGTGAGTTGTCAGCCCTGAAGCAATTGGAAACAGAAAGCCAAGTTATTGCCAACCAATGATGCATGTTAATCCTTATTTCCTTTTTCTGTCCTAAAATTTGGAAGAAAACCCAGCCTAAGGTACAGCAGGAGGCCACAGGGCAAAGGGGACTATTTTGATTTCTTTTGTTATGGAATTCCATAGACAATTGGATTTGGTCATGTACATCTGACAAATGACAAGCTGTCAGTGAGAAGTAAAGCAAATGTGCTCATATAGTTGATTCAGATGATTATGGGTATTTACCTTGAGAGCAAATTGTGACTTGGTAAGTATTAGGGGATTACTTCTACTTAACTGGCTGGGAAATTTTCTTGTTAAAAGTATTACACAACATTTGTAGAAATAAAAGTCTTATTTTGGTACTTCAAATTCTCATGTACCATGAAAACACGTTTCATTACAAGTCAACTATGGGAACAATGCTTGGCAAGACACTGGAGGAAAAAGAAACAGCCCAAATACATGGACAGCATTAAGAGACTGAGTGGTAAGTGGCACAGCAAGGGGAGGGAGTGTAAGTTCATTCACAGAGCAAGGAACAAAGTCTGTGTTTATTCATTTCCCATCTGTTCACTCCCTCTGAAATACTTCAGAAACCTTTGCTCTCTTTGCCTCTTTCTCAGGTTGCTAGTCCACGCCACCTCCTTCTCCCACTGAGAGATCAGATTCAGGCAGTGATGTCGAAGGATCACAGGGTTTTCTACATGGGAAAATGAGACCAGATGATTATATTCAAGGAGTGACATCTCATGTGTGAGAGAGAGAGTCTGTGTGTTGGGGTGGTGCAGAGAGTGTTTTGAAGCCTGTTATTAGACAGAACGAATCAGGATTAAGGACTCTCACCCATCAACAGAAGATGGGTATCTAGACTATGAATTAGTATCACATTGGCTTCCCCCTCAGACTCCTCCCACTCTGTCCTTTCTAGCGGATAAAACCAGGAGTGTATTAATTGTGGGGTAATTAAAATGCTGTGTGTAGAAGGGTCAGATTAAAGGGTACAAAGTCAAATTAGCAGGTGTTGATTTCAAAATGCAGGTGAGTTGTCAGCCCTGAAGCAATTGGAAACAGAAAGCCAAGTTATTGCCAACCAATGATGCATGTTAATCCTTATTTCCTTTTTCTGTCCTAAAATTTGGAAGAAAACCCAGCCTAAGGTACAGCAGGAGGCCACAGGGCAAAGGGGACTATTTTGATTTCTTTTGTTATGGAATTCCATAGACAATTGGATTTGGTCATGTACATCTGACAAATGACAAGCTGTCAGTGAGAAGTAAAGCAAATGTGCTCATATAGTTGATTCAGATGATTATGGGTATTTACCTTGAGAGCAAATTGTGACTTGGTAAGTATTAGGGGATTACTTCTACTTAACTGGCTGGGAAATTTTCTTGTTAAAAGTATTACACAACATTTGTAGAAATAAAAGTCTTATTTTGGTACTTCAAATTCTCATGTACCATGAAAACACGTTTCATTACAAGTCAACTATGGGAACAATGCTTGGCAAGACACTGGAGGAAAAAGAAACAGCCCAAATACATGGACAGCATTAAGAGACTGAGTGGTAAGTGGCACAGCAAGGGGAGGGAGTGTAAGTTTTCTTTATCTGGAGGACACTGAAAGGAAAGGAAAGGCTTTTTAGGAAAATGATATTTTAGTTAGATTCCAACAATGAGAAATGGAGATTAAAGGGAGCCTAGGAATTATAGGCGAACAACAGAAAAAATAAAAACAAGTATGGACTGTAATTTGTAACTGTTGCACAGTCTTTTTTTGGATAAGATACAATCATAGGCAGACTGTTGGGTCAGTGTTTCTTAATCCTGGTTGTGCATTAGAACCCCCAGGGAGCTTTTAAATACCCAGTGACCAGGTCACATTCTAGACCAACTGAACTGGAAACTCAAGAGGCAGGACCCAACATCAGTAATCTTATTATTATTATTATTATTTTAACACTCTCCAGATGATTCCAATGTGCTAGCAAGGTGAAGAATCTGGCTATAGCTGATAATGAACTACAAACAAGGCCCCAGATTCTATTCTCACCTAGTATAGTCTGGAAAGAAACTTTTCACTGGAGAAAAAGGTGCATGGGGAAAAAAAAAAAAAAAAGAATAGTTGACCCTTTGATATATTTTGACTAATTTATCTTGAGAAGCCTTATTAAATGGTTTCCTTGTTCATCTCAGAA
Organism: Tragulus kanchil; assembly: GCA_022376925.1. Classification (NCBI taxonomy): domain Eukaryota; kingdom Metazoa; phylum Chordata; class Mammalia; order Artiodactyla; family Tragulidae; genus Tragulus; species Tragulus kanchil. Next base: position 56,902,032 of record JAIOJX010000029.1, on the reverse strand, counting down.
GAGATTATAAGAACAGCAGTAGAGAAACCTGGGACTAGAAAAAGAAACTGTGACCAAATCTTGGAAGATCTTAATGCCAGGTCACAGAGCATGAGTTTTCTAATTGAATGAAGTGTTTAATTGAAGCATGACTTTTAAAAAATTGAAACATTTAATTGAAGCATTATAATATTGTCTAAGTTACAGTGTATGATACAATATACAGTGCATAATATAGTGATTCACAATTTTTCAAGGTTATACTCCAATTATAATTTTTAGAAAATATTTGCTCTATTCCCCATTTTGTACACTATACCCTTATAGCTTATATTATACCTAATAGTTTGAACCTCTTCCCCCTACTCCTACATCATTCCTCACCCCTCCCCTCTCCCCATTGGTAACTGCTAGTCTGTTCAGCATATCTGTGAGCCAAGAGCCCTGGCTTTCATTCAACGGTCAGTAAGCAACATTGAAAGTATTAAGGTCAGAATGACTAAACAGTCATAGATGCAGTGAGGGTTATTTGTATGTTAGGTGTTAGTAGGGTTAAAGCAATGGAGGGAGCATGCCAAATTAGGAGATTATGGAAGTATTTGAAGCAGGAGGGGTTGAGGCCCCGATTGCACAACAGCATTGAGAATGGAAAGCAGGCAACTATGAAGTATTGGGAAATAGGGCTGACAGAATTTATGTGGTAAAACTTCTTGCCCTTCTTCTGTTCTAATCATGAGAGAAACCCGAGTTAGGAGTAGGTCAAGTACCTCCTGAAGAAGCCAGGGGACAAGACAGCAGAAGTTAGGAGGAAGATGCGGTGTTGGGATGATCGAAATTTATCATAGTAGCTGGCTGACTGTGTTTTCTGAGGAGTTTCAATTTGGGGAAATTTGGCTGTATTTGATTTCATATTTGTTTGGGGTAAAGAAAAGAGTCATAGCTTGGGGTTACCCACCAACCTCAGCCCCAATCACGGAATGCCCTTGAACCAGTTTGCCTGGAGCAAAAAGGAATAGTTCCATAGTATAGTATAGTATGAGACTCACTGGAGGGGTTTCAGAAGGCAGGTGCGGTCAGAGTATTAAAGTTCATAAAGAGATCAGAGTGAGGAGTCCCAGGGACAGCAGTATAAATGTGCCAACATGAATGGGCACAGTGAGCCTGGGACTGCTCTTCTGAGAAGGACCTGCTCTCAAGGCTGGCCTAGGTTGCCATTTGTTTTCCTACATTTTCGGAAGGTTCTCCCCATTCCTAACTGATAGGAGTGCCTCCCTATGTCTAAAGGGTATGTGTAGCGTGGGTGGTGCTAAACCTCAGTTTTCCTCCTGGGGGTCTGGAATGCTGCTGTGTACAAGGCAGATGGTGCCCACCTGACTAGTCTCCAGGAAAAACCCTGGGCACTAAGTCTCTAATGAACTTCCCCGATAGGTGACATTTCACACATATTGCTGATTCTGCTTTGTGTCCTTTTGTGGTAATACATCATAGCTGTGACTATATATTACATCCTGTGAACCCTCCTAGTGAATTATCAGACCTGCAGGTAGTTTTTTGCACCCCTTCCATAAAGACAATGAGGAAAATTTAAGGCCAGTTTAGTCAGAAAAATCAGGAGATCTTGAACTAGTAAATTTTTAATATCTGATGTGGGTCTGTGCCTTTGAAAGTCATAATGGAGAGAGACTTAAATTGAAATTATTTATCCAAGTTTTCTTATTATGATGGAAAGTTTTTTTTATTTCCTTTAGAGAAATGAAAGGTGAACACACTGAAAAGAATAAGTCACAAAAATAAAATTTACCACCTCAACATAATAAAGACTGTTTATTACACTTTTGGTGAGAATGTAAATTGGTAAAACCACTGTGACAAACCAACAGTGTGGAGTTTTCTTAAAAGTTATAATTAAAGTTACTATATGATTCTGCAATACCACTCCAGGCATTTATCTGGAAAAAGAGATAGTTCAAAACTCTAATTGAAAAAGAAACATGCACCCTAATTTTATAGCAGCACTATTTACAACTGCCAACACATGGAAGCAACCTAAATGTCCATCAACAGATGAATGGATAAAGATGTGTTTTATGTATACACACACACACACACACACACACACACACACATATACGTGTATATATATGTATATATGTATGTGTATACACACACACACACACACAATGGAATACTACTCAGCCATAAAACAGAATGAAATAATGCCATTTGCAACAACATGGGTGAACCTAGAGATTATCATACTAAGTGAAGTAAATTACACAAAGGAAGAGAAATATCATGATGTCACTTAGATGTGGAATCTAAAAAGTGACACAAAAAAACTTATATACCAAACAGAAACAGACTCACACCCACAGAAAACAAATTTATGGTTACCAAAGAGGAAAGGGGGGAGGAGGGTTAAATGAAGGATTTGGGATTAACATATACATGCTATTATATATAAAATGAACGAGCAACAAGGGGGCTTCCCTGGTGGCTCAGTGGTAAAGAACCCATCTGCAATGCAGGAGACTCGAGGTTTGATCCCTGGGTTGGGAAGACCCCCTGGAGGAGAGCATGGTAACCTACTCAGTATTCTTACTTGGAGAATCATAATGGACAGGGGAGCCTGGTAGGCTGCAGTTCATGGGGTCACAAAGAGTCAGACACAACTGAAGAGACTGAACATGCATGAGCAAGAAACAAGGATCCACTGTATAGCAAAGGAAATTATATTCAATGTTTTATAATAATCTATGATGGAAGAGAATCTGAAAAAATATACACATTTACATGCATAACTGCATCAATCTACAGAACTATCCTTAAAAAATTTTTTTGATGTGGACCATTTCCAAAATAAGGAGATATTGAACTAGTAATTTTTTCATATCTGATGTGGGTCTGTGCCTTTGAAAGTCATAATGGAGAGAGACTTAAATTGAAATTATTTATCCAAGTTTTCTTATTATGATGGAAAGTTTTTTTTATTTCCTTTAGAGAAATGAAAGGTGAACACACTGAAAAGAATAAGTCACAAAAATAAAATTTACCACCTCAACATAATAAAGACTGTTTATTACACTTTTGGTGAGAATGTAAATTGGTAAAACCACTGTGACAAACCAACAGTGTGGAGTTTTCTTAAAAAGGTAAAATTAGAGTTACTATATGATTCTGCAATACCACTCCAGGCATTTATCTGGAAAAAGAGATAGTTCAAAACTCTAATTGAAAAAGAAACATGCACCCTAATTTTATAGCAGCACTATTTACAACTGCCAACACATGGAAGCAACCTAAATGTCCATCAACAGATGAATGGATAAAGATGTGTTTTATGTATACACACACACACACACACACACACACACACACATATACGTGTATATATATGTATATATGTATGTGTATACACACACACACACACACAATGGAATACTACTCAGCCATAAAACAGAATGAAATAATGCCATTTGCAACAACATGGGTGAACCTAGAGATTATCATACTAAGTGAAGTAAATTACACAAAGGAAGAGAAATATCATGATGTCACTTAGATGTGGAATCTAAAAAGTGACACAAAAAAACTTATATACCAAACAGAAACAGACTCACACCCACAGAAAACAAATTTATGGTTACCAAAGAGGAAAGGGGGGAGGAGGGTTAAATGAAGGATTTGGGATTAACATATACATGCTATTATATATAAAATGAACGAGCAACAAGGGGGCTTCCCTGGTGGCTCAGTGGTAAAGAACCCATCTGCAATGCAGGAGACTCGAGGTTTGATCCCTGGGTTGGGAAGACCCCCTGGAGGAGAGCATGGTAACCTACTCAGTATTCTTACTTGGAGAATCATAATGGACAGGGGAGCCTGGTAGGCTGCAGTTCATGGGGTCACAAAGAGTCAGACACAACTGAAGAGACTGAACATGCATGCGCAAGCAACAAGGATCCACTGTATAGCACAGGAAATTATATTCAATGTTTTATAATAATCTATGATGGAAGAGAATCTGAAAAAATATACACATTTACATGCATAACTGCATCAATCTACAGAACTATCCTTAAAAAAAATTTTTTTTTGATGTGGACCATTTCCAAAGTCTTTATTGAATTTGTCACAATATTGTTTCTATTTTTTATGTTATAGTTTTTTGGTCTCAGGGCATGTGGGATCCTAGTTGCCTGACCATGGATTGAACCCATACACCCAGCACTAGAAGGTAAAGTCCTAACCACTGGGCTGCCAGGGAGGTCCCAGCATTATTCTTCTGGAACCTTCCCTGGGCCTCCAACCACCGCCTTTTTTCCTAACCATCTTTCTCAAATGATAAATTATAACTGTGTGCAGCATTTCTACACTAGGCATCATGCCTTGGAGCCTCTGCCATTCTGTTTTTCTGTTTCAAAAGTCCAGTGACATTTCTGTTCTTCTTTTTCTAGCTTTCAAACTTTTAAATTTTTCTGCTGTATCCATGCTGCTTTTGCCTGCCTGCTTCTCAAAATCATTCCTTTCACTGCTTTTCAAACTTTATTTACCACGTTTCATTGATATCCTCCATCCCAGGAGGGATGTTTTGAGCAAATCCCAGGGTTGCTTTGAGGTAAATCTCAGACTACACATCATTACTGACATAAGTACTCTAGAATATACTTCGTAAATATAAAGATTTATAAAATCCCAAGGTTGTTATGAAGTAACTCTCAAACTACGCATCATTATTGATATCAATATCCTAGAGTATACTTCTTAAATATAAAGATTTATAAAATGTCACAACCATAATACTCAAATGATCACACCTAAAAAGATAAACAGTAATTCCTTAATGTTGTCAAATATCCAGAAAATGTACAAAGTTTCCTGATGGTTTCATGAATATATATATATATAGTTTTTAACCAGGACCCAAATAAAACAGAAACATAGCAAGGCTAAAATATCCCTCAAGTGTCTTTTAATCCACAGATACCCCTTCCTTCTCTTTGTTGTCTTTTCCTTGGAGTTTCTTTGTTGAAGTCTGTTCATCTACTGGAGTTTCTCAGGTTAGAATTTTGTTGATTGTATTCTATGGTGTCATCCCTATAAATTGGTGGCAAGATCTGCAAGCAACAAGGATCCACTGTATAGCACAGGAAATTATATTCAATGTTTTATAATAATCTATGATGGAAGAGAATCTGAAAAAATATACACATTTACATGCATAACTGCATCAATCTACAGAACTATCCTTAAAAAATTTTTTTGATGTGGACCTTTTCCCAAAGTCTTTATTGAATTTGTCACAATATTGTTTCTATTTTTTATGTTATAGTTTTTTGGTCTCAGGGCATGTGGGATCCTAGTTGCCTGACCATGGATTGAACCCATACACCCAGCACTAGAAGGTAAAGTCCTAACCACTGGGCTGCCAGGGAGGTCCCAGCATTATTCTTCTGGAACCTTCCTGGGCCTCCAACCACCGCCTTTTTTCCTAACCATCTTTCTCAAATGATAAATTATAACTGTGTGCAGCATTTCTACACTAGGCATCATGCCTTGGAGCCTCTGCCATTCTGTTTTTCTGTTTCAAAAGTCCAGTGACATTTCTGTTCTTCTTTTTCTAGCTTTCAAACTTTTAAATTTTTCTGCTGTATCCATGCTGCTTTTGCCTGCCTGCTTCTCAAAATCATTCCTTTCACTGCTTTTCAAACTTTATTTACCACGTTTCATTGATATCCTCCATCCCAGGAGGGATGTTTTGAGCAAATCCCAGGGTTGCTTTGAGGTAAATCTCAGACTACACATCATTACTGACATAAGTACTCTAGAATATACTGTAAATATAAAGATTTATAAAATCCCAAGGTTGTTATGAAGTAACTCTCAAACTACGCATCATTATTGATATCAATATCCTAGAGTATACTTCTTAAATATAAAGATTTATAAAATGTCACAACCATAATACTCAAATGATCACACCTAAAAAGATAAACAGTAATTCCTTAATGTTGTCAAATATCCAGAAAATGTACAAAGTTTCCTGATGGTTTCATGAATATATATATATATAGTTTTTAACCAGGACCCAAATAAAACAGAAACATAGCAAGGCTAAAATATCCCTCAAGTGTCTTTTAATCCACAGATACCCCTTCCTTCTCTTTGTTGTCTTTTCCTTGGAGTTTCTTTGTTGAAGTCTGTTCATCTACTGGAGTTTCTCAGGTTAGAATTTTGTTGATTGTATTCTATGGTGTCATCCCTATAAATTGGTGGCAAGATCTGCAAAAGCTTGATCAGGTTCAAGTTCAATTTTTACTCATGAGAATGTTTCAGTTTCAGGACTTCTCTGGTGACCCAGAGATAAAGGGTCAGGATGCCAATGCAGGGAACACAGCTTTGATCCCTGTCCTGGGAGGATCTCACATGCCATGGAGCAACCAATTCCACATGCCACAGCTACTGAGCCTGAGCTCTAGAGCCTAGGCTCTGCAACAAGAGAAACCACTGCAATGAGAAGCCTATGTACCGCAACAAAACAGCAGCCCCCACTCACCACAACTAGAGAAAAGCCTGCATAGCAACAAAGATCAAGCACAGTCAAAAGTAAATAAATAAATACATAAAAAAAAGAATACTTCAGTTTCAGAATGGAATGACCATTGTTGCTTTTTTCTTTATCAAATATGCTTTGGTCAGGGTGCTGCCATGGCTCCAGCTCTGGAAGGGCCTCAGTGTGGTGGGTGACATCAGTCACATAAACAGACTAGTATAACCCAGGCTGAATTGTACAGTGATGCTTTATGAAGGATGCTGGGCAAGCAAGTTGACTGTTCCTTTCTCATCATCCTCATCACACATAAGGTATTTAAAGTTCTCCAGTCCTGGGACAATGTCTCCTCTCTTTCTTCTCTCCACACAGCATGGAATAGCACTTTTGAAAATAGCACTGACAAAATTCATATTGAAAATTCACATACATCTGTGTTTTAGAAACCACACATTCTAGCCCTATGAACTGATAAACATTCAGCTAATTTTCTCATCTTGTTTTCCTTGCTTTGTTAGGGAAAAATCTCACAGATACAGACCAGGTGGATTTTACAGTCTGTTTCGATGGGATCAGCTTTAAGAAGAATAAAACACCACTGTGGCCACTTGCCAAAGGTCCCTTTGTGACCATCAAAGCCAGGGACTGTCATGGGAGGCCTCTTACACATCTGGAATCAATTCTTTTTGTGATATGTGTGTTCTATGCAAAGAAAGTTCTGGATTTAGGAAGGTTGAAATGAGAAACATGTAGTCTCATCAGGAAAAATGACTCACAGTTAAGAGGTCCTTTGCTCTATCAAAGTTCATAAATGGTCACTGAAGCTGCTCATTCACTTTTACAACTTCTGCAGTCAAGTCATGGAATGGCATTCTTGAGCTCCAAGCAGAAATCATCCTCCAAAGTTAGATTAGAGAAAATCCCTAACTGGCCAATAGAGTCCAACCGATTTTCATTTTACAGGTGGAAAGAAATTTATTATGTCAAATCACAGAAGTTTATCTTTAGATCCAATGCCAGATAAAAATGTTGATTTTACAGTGGTAGCCAGTAAAAGCATGTAATTGTATGTTGCATAAAATAAAACTTCTTATTTTGACAGAAACAAAAGGATTAAAAATTGGGAGACTGGGATTCACATATACACACTAGTATATATAAAGTTGATAACTACTAAGAACCTACTGTATAGAACAGGGAACTCTACTCAGTACTCTGTAATGACCTATACAGGGAAAGAAACTAAAAAACAGTGGATATAGGTCTATATATAACTGATTTGCTTTGCTGTATATCTGAAACTAACAGCACTGTAAATCAACCAAAAAAAAAAAAACTCCTTATTACTATTCTGTAATAAAATGCGTTGGTAGTAGGGCCTCAGTGTGGTGGGTGACATCAGTCACATCTAGTATAACCCAGGCTGAATTGTACAGTGATGCTTTATGAAGGATGCTGGGCAAGCAAGTTGACTGTTCCTTTCTCATCATCCTCATCACACATAAGGTATTTAAAGTTCTCCAGTCCTGGGACAATGTCTCCTCTCTTTCTTCTCTCCACACAGCATGGAATAGCACTTTTGAAAATAGCACTGACAAAATTCATATTGAAAATTCACATACATCTGTGTTTTAGAAACCACACATTCTAGCCCTATGAACTGATAAACATTCAGCTAATTTTCTCATCTTGTTTTCCTTGCTTTGTTAGGGAAAAATCTCACAGATACAGACCAGGTGGATTTTACAGTCTGTTTCGATGGGATCAGCTTTAAGAAGAATAAAACACCACTGTGGCCACTTGCCAAAGGTCCCTTTGTGACCATCAAAGCCAGGGACTGTCATGGGAGGCCTCTTACACATCTGGAATCAATTCTTTTTGTGATATGTGTGTTCTATGCAAAGAAAGTTCTGGATTTAGGAAGGTTGAAATGAGAAACATGTAGTCTCATCAGGAAAAATGACTCACAGTTAAGAGGTCCTTTGCTCTATCAAAGTTCATAAATGGTCACTGAAGCTGCTCATTCACTTTTACAACTTCTGCAGTCAAGTCATGGAATGGCATTCTTGAGCTCCAAGCAGAAATCATCCTCCAAAGTTAGATTAGAGAAAAATCCCCTAACTGGCCAATAGAGTCCAACCGATTTTCATTTTACAGGTGGAAAGAAATTTATTATGTCAAATCACAGAAGTTTATCTTTAGATCCAATGCCAGATAAAAATGTTGATTTTACAGTGGTAGCCAGTAAAAGCATGTAATTGTATGTTGCATAAAATAAAACTTCTTATTTTGACAGAAACAAAAGGATTAAAAATTGGGAGACTGGGATTCACATATACACACTAGTATATATAAAGTTGATAACTACTAAGAACCTACTGTATAGAACAGGGAACTCTACTCAGTACTCTGTAATGACCTATACAGGGAAAGAAACTAAAAAACAGTGGATATAGGTCTATATATAACTGATTTGCTTTGCTGTATATCTGAAACTAACAGCACTGTAAATCAACAATACTCCAGTAAAAATTAATTAAAAAACAAAACAAAATTTTCCTCCTTATTACTATTCTGTAAAACTATAAGCCATCTGCAGGCTCCAGTATAGAATGATGTATTTACATAAACATTCATGCCTGCAGAATTCACCTGTCCCCAGTATATGTATATACAACTAACTGCTTACACATTGCATGCCAAGGCTTACATTTATGAACAGAATTGAGTCCTAGCAGATTGTATTAAGCAGGGACATTCTAGGTGGGTGCTTTGGGTCATTGCTGTTGGAATAGGAGCCTAGTTGTACATTAAAACTGACTTAGTTGAAAGGATTAAAACTTCTTTTACTTTCCAGTGGTGATCTCTAGTGATAAGACTGCCTCTTTATACCGGTGTTCTGTGGAAGGAATAGCTAATAATAAACGGAAATGGAGATTAGTAAATGAGCTTCCTCCTTGGAACAAGTCATTTAGTATCTTTTCTTTCTAAGACAATTTCACAGGCCCTTTTTCTTTTATCTTTCATGTTTGGCACTACTTTCTGTATTTCTATATCTCAGTCACAGACAAATGGGCCCGAACTATACTATCACTAATTTTTTTTTCTTCTCTCTTTTCATTGTTGTGCATTTTCATTAGATCAACAGTAATAACAATAACCATTTTGGGAGTTTGACATGTACGGTCTCCTTATAACTGAACTTCACAATCAGTCCGCAGGGAACGGAACAGAGGTACCAATATCAATCCCTGTTTGACATATGAGAAAAATCAAGATTTAGAGACTCAGTGAACTGCCTAAGGTATCACCACTTGGACCAAGAATTGCTGACTTAATCCTCAATCTCCGGTTTCAGACGCTGTTTCCACCATCCCTCAATGCTTTTACTGGGTACCCGGCATGCAGATGTGTGGTGTACACAGTTGGTAATGTGTGGAGTAGTCGAGTGAACTTACTTCAAGGCAATGGGATAATCAGTCAGGACTGACCCAAATAGACATTGCTCTCTACCCGCATGAGCAGCAGGTTAGAACATGGGCAGGGAGCCCAGAATGTGTCTCCTCACAGGCAGACAGAAAGGAATCTCTGTGGAGACTGGCCAGGAGCCCAGAAGGTCTCCCAGAGGGTCAAGAGGACTGCCAGGAGGAATCTGCAATGCTTCCATTTTAGGTTTAAAGGACATTCTAGTCACAGCAGGCATATCTCATTCCCAATGTGTTACTGACACAAATACATATATATCGGCTTCTGTGTAAGGAGATGGTGTCTTGCTGTGAAGTGTGAATCTACAGGCACTTTTCTGGTTTAACTTTCAGTCAAACCCATCAACATCACCAGTCTGAAGCGTATGTGGGATGACAGATACTTCCTGATCTTTGCTGATTGCCCTAGCTGGATAATTAATTTGGGCATAAGTCATGGTTGGGCTGCTCTGCCACTGCATGTTCAGGTTTTTCCCATGGCTGACTGTGGCAGAGGTTGCTAATTGCTTATCCAATACCCACTCTACCTTCTTTCAGTCATAGAACTCTGGTTTTATAGAGGACAGCCAGGGTACAATTAAAAGACTATTTTCCACACTTGACCTTGTAGCTAAGATTAATGGTATGAGTATGTTGTATGTTTTGGGCAATGAAAGGCTAGCAAAATTATTCTATGGGACTTTGGGGATGTTTGCTTAAAGGCAAGTGGTTTAACCTGCCTCCTTACTGCCTGGAATGGGAATGTGACGGCTGGAGTTGTAGACGCCATCTTGTAAGCCTGATGATAAGGGCAACATTCCAGGAATGGAGGAGTAGAGGACAGCAGGGAACGGAACAGAGGTACCAATATCAATCCCTGTTTGACATATGAGAAAAATCAAGATTTAGAGACTCAGTGAACTGCCTAAGGTATCACCACTTGGACCAAGAATTGCTGACTTAATCCTCAATCTCCGGTTTCAGACGCTGTTTCCACCATCCCTCAATGCTTTTACTGGGTACCCGGCATGCAGATGTGTGGTGTACACAGTTGGTAATGTGTGGAGTAGTCGAGTGAACTTACTTCAAGGCAATGGGATAATCAGTCAGGACTGACCCAAATAGACATTGCTCTCTACCCGCATGAGCAGCAGGTTAGAACATGGGCAGGGAGCCCAGAATGTGTCTCCTCACAGGCAGACAGAAAGGAATCTCTGTGGAGACTGGCCAGGAGCCCAGAAGGTCTCCCAGAGGGTCAAGAGGACTGCCAGGAGGAATCTGCAATGCTTCCATTTTAGGTTTAAAGGACATTCTAGTCACAGCAGGCATATCTCATTCCCAATGTGTTACTGACACAAATACATATATATCGGCTTCTGTGTAAGGAGATGGTGTCTTGCTGTGAAGTGTGAATCTACAGGCACTTTTCTGGTTTAACTTTCAGTCAAACCCATCAACATCACCAGTCTGAAGCGTATGTGGGATGACAGATACTTCCTGATCTTTGCTGATTGCCCTAGCTGGATAATTAATTTGGGCATAAGTCATGGTTGGGCTGCTCTGCCACTGCATGTTCAGGTTTTTCCCATGGCTGACTGTGGCAGAGGTTGCTAATTGCTTATCCAATACCCACTCTACCTTCTTTCAGTCATAGAACTCTGGTTTTATAGAGGACAGCCAGGGTACAATTAAAAGACTATTTTCCACACTTGACCTTGTAGCTAAGATTAATGGTATGAGTATGTTGTATGTTTTGGGCAATGAAAGGCTAGCAAAATTATTCTATGGGACTTTGGGGATGTTTGCTTAAAGGCAAGTGGTTTAACCTGCCTCCTTACTGCCTGGAATGGGAATGTGACGGCTGGAGTTGTAGACGCCATCTTGTAAGCCTGATGATAAGGGCAACATTCCAGGAATGGAGGAGTAGAGGACAGCAAGGAACTGGAGCTCTTAAAAACTCTGCAGAATTGTCATGACAGTCCTGGGCTGCTGATCTCCAGACTAATTCTATTTGTGAGACATAAGCTTTTATCCGATTTAAGCCACCATTATTTGCATGTTTTGTTACAGTGCAGTGGAACCTTATGCCGAGTGACATGTAGATGGGGACATGAAACAGAACAGAATTAAAAAGCAGTAAAAATGGAGGCAAAAAAGATTTTAAAAATAGAAGGAAAGAGAAAGAGTTTTAGTGGTATAATAACAAAAAAAGGAAACATAAGCAAATCGTGTAGTTGGATAATTTTCAATTCTGTTGTTTTTCTATTCGTTCTGTGCCTTCTCTTTGCCCTACTATTTAAGCGCCAGTGTCCTAATGGGAGAAACTATACAGAGAGAACAAAGTGTCAAATTAATGGCTTCTGAGGTTTGTGTAGGCTTTTAAGAGTCTATAGAAAGGCCCATAATACACACTTGTAAATTATTCAGTGTTTTTTATGATGGAGACTTTAAACTTAGAAGTAGGCAGAGTAGTGTAGTAAACTCCTGTACTCATCACCCCAACTCTACGACCATCAGTCCATGGTTACTCTTGTCCTGTCCACACTTCCATTCACTTCTCCCTCTTCATTAATTTTGAAATAAACCTCAGATTTTGGGATAATTTTAGGCTTTTAGAAAAGTTATAAAGATAGTACAGAGAATACCATTTCCTACTTTCTTCTGTTGTTCATATCTAAAATTACCTGTTACATTTATAAACTATAACATATGTTTTTCTGCCACTGCATGTTCAGGTTTTTCCCATGGCTGACTGTGGCAGAGGTTGCTAATTGCTTATCCAATACCCACTCTACCTTCTTTCAGTCATAGAACTCTGGTTTTATAGAGGACAGCCAGGGTACAATTAAAAGACTATTTTCCACACTTGACCTTGTAGCTAAGATTAATGGTATGAGTATGTTGTATGTTTTGGGCAATGAAAGGCTAGCAAAATTATTCTATGGGACTTTGGGGATGTTTGCTTAAAGGCAAGTGGTTTAACCTGCCTCCTTACTGCCTGGAATGGGAATGTGACGGCTGGAGTTGTAGACGCCATCTTGTAAGCCTGATGATAAGGGCAACATTCCAGGAATGGAGGAGTAGAGGACAGCAAGGAACTGGAGCTCTTAAAAACTCTGCAGAATTGTCATGACAGTCCTGGGCTGCTGATCTCCAGACTAATTCTATTTGTGAGACATAAGCTTTTATCCGATTTAAGCCACCATTATTTGCATGTTTTGTTACAGTGCAGTGGAACCTTATGCCGAGTGACATGTAGATGGGGACATGAAACAGAACAGAATTAAAAAGCAGTAAAAATGGAGGCAAAAAAGATTTTAAAAATAGAAGGAAAGAGAAAGAGTTTTAGTGGTATAATAACAAAAAAAGGAAACATAAGCAAATCGTGTAGTTGGATAATTTTCAATTCTGTTGTTTTTCTATTCGTTCTGTGCCTTCTCTTTGCCCTACTATTTAAGCGCCAGTGTCCTAATGGGAGAAACTATACAGAGAGAACAAAGTGTCAAATTAATGGCTTCTGAGGTTTGTGTAGGCTTTTAAGAGTCTATAGAAAGGCCCATAATACACACTTGTAAATTATTCAGTGTTTTTTATGATGGAGACTTTAAACTTAGAAGTAGGCAGAGTAGTGTAGTAAACTCCTGTACTCATCACCCCAACTCTACGACCATCAGTCCATGGTTACTCTTGTCCTGTCCACACTTCCATTCACTTCTCCCTCTTCATTAATTTTGAAATAAACCTCAGATTTTGGGATAATTTTAGGCTTTTAGAAAAGTTATAAAGATAGTACAGAGAATACCATTTCCTACTTTCTTCTGTTGTTCATATCTAAAATTACCTGTTACATTTATAAACTATCTAATCGGGTGTTTTGGGATCCTGAGAAATGTTGTCAAAGTCACTCAAAGGATGAGTGTGTGTGTGTATGAATGTGTGTGTGAATTTGGGGGGATCTGGGAGCTGCAGACTTTGTGCTTGCTTACAAAGTATAGCTTGAAGAACTCAATCTCTTATAAGCCTCCAGGTTGGTCTGGCACTGAAGCAGCTGTTACTGGCGTAGCAGGATAGCAATAGCCTATGCAAGGAGGCTCAAAGACAGCCCTCTCTAAATCCTATGGCTCCAGAGTAGTGTTGAAGTGGTGGTGTGAATTCTTGGGCCCCTGGATGGGGCCTTTAAGTGCTGAGAGAACTAGACTGTGGGCTGGAGGAGAGTTTGTGGTTGGATAAGAACAGTACAGAACACTTCACATCCAGATGGGCAATCTACAACCAAGCAGAGGCTGGTGATAGAGAGAGTGTCATGAGAACCAGATAATGAAGATTAGATTCCTCCGGCTCAGGGGAGAAAGGGAGAAGAGACACAGAGAGCCTAGCCCTGAATCTGATAGGCTATTACCCAGAAGAGGAAGTTATTTTCTTTTTCTGTGTACAACTGAAATAAATTCAGTTAAGGAACTTGCATTTTCACATATGAGCAGAAAACCTTCATTTCTCCAATTGTAAGGTTACATTCTGGTAAACTGATTTCAGTTAAATAGGCATAAATTAGTGGAGATTACTGCGCATCCAGGACTGTTCATTTACATTTCTCTATAAGTGGCTCAACGTTTGAAAGGAAGGGAGTCAGAGAGACTGCCTGAGCTGGTAGCTCTACCCTCCAGGAAGTAGGAAGAGAACTGGCTGGCTCTACGGCTGCAGTGGGTGGAGGTGCCGGTGGAACATGAGGGGCTTCAACTTAGGGTCACAAATGCCTCTCCTCTCCGAAGTTTTTGTTAAATCCATAACAATGTCATCAGGCTTTAACTTTGACTGTGAATTGGGACCAGTCAGTTCTCTCTCTGGTTCTTTCTCTGCTCTTGATTAAGGAAAAACCATCTTAATTGGCACCATCACACCTCACCTTCCTCAGTTTTCAAATTCTAGAGGGTTTCCCTGTCCCTTCTGCTGTGAGGACACTTCAAGAAGGAAGCCCTCAGCAGACCCTAAATCTGCCAGCATCTTGACTTTGGACTTCTTAGCCTCCCTAATAGTGAGAAATAAACGTTTGCTGCTTAAGTTACCTGGTCTATGGTATTTTACAGCAGTTCGAACCTAAATCATTAGAGCTAATTGTGCTTGCTACAAAGTATAGCTTGAAGAACTCAATCTCTTATAAGCCTCCAGGTTGGTCTGGCACTGAAGCAGCTGTTACTGGCGTAGCAGGATAGCAATAGCCTATGCAAGGAGGCTCAAAGACAGCCCTCTCTAAATCCTATGGCTCCAGAGTAGTGTTGAAGTGGTGGTGTGAATTCTTGGGCCCCTGGATGGGGCCTTTAAGTGCTGAGAGAACTAGACTGTGGGCTGGAGGAGAGTTTGTGGTTGGATAAGAACAGTACAGAACACTTCACATCCAGATGGGCAATCTACAACCAAGCAGAGGCTGGTGATAGAGAGAGTGTCATGAGAACCAGATAATGAAGATTAGATTCCTCCGGCTCAGGGGAGAAAGGGAGAAGAGACACAGAGAGCCTAGCCCTGAATCTGATAGGCTATTACCCAGAAGAGGAAGTTATTTTCTTTTTCTGTGTACAACTGAAATAAATTCAGTTAAGGAACTTGCATTTTCACATATGAGCAGAAAACCTTCATTTCTCCAATTGTAAGGTTACATTCTGGTAAACTGATTTCAGTTAAATAGGCATAAATTAGTGGAGATTACTGCGCATCCAGGACTGTTCATTTACATTTCTCTATAAGTGGCTCAACGTTTGAAAGGAAGGGAGTCAGAGAGACTGCCTGAGCTGGTAGCTCTACCCTCCAGGAAGTAGGAAGAGAACTGGCTGGCTCTACGGCTGCAGTGGGTGGAGGTGCCGGTGGAACATGAGGGGCTTCAACTTAGGGTCACAAATGCCTCTCCTCTCCGAAGTTTTTGTTAAATCCATAACAATGTCATCAGGCTTTAACTTTGACTGTGAATTGGGACCAGTCAGTTCTCTCTCTGGTTCTTTCTCTGCTCTTGATTAAGGAAAAACCATCTTAATTGGCACCATCACACCTCACCTTCCTCAGTTTTCAAATTCTAGAGGGTTTCCCTGTCCCTTCTGCTGTGAGGACACTTCAAGAAGGAAGCCCTCAGCAGACCCTAAATCTGCCAGCATCTTGACTTTGGACTTCTTAGCCTCCCTAATAGTGAGAAATAAACGTTTGCTGCTTAAGTGACCTGGTCTATGGTATTTTCGTTACAGCAGTTCGAACCTCAAGGTTAAAACCTGGCATGCAGAGAATCACAGAGAAGAAAACCCTAGGGAATTCTGGCTAATCTCAGTTTTAATCCCTGAAGTAGTCCTTATTCACTCCAGGCTTTATTTTTATTTTATTTTTTAAAGATTTATTTATTTATTTATTTTTGGGCGGGGGTCGGGTTGGGGAGGGAGGGGAGCAGGCGAGCCACTTCTATTGGTCTTTCATTTCTCTATTTTCATCCGTCTTTGTTCTTTGGCTCCTGTGGGCCTCCCATCATGGTGGCGTCTGTTGTTGCAGAGCACCGGCTCTGGGCGCATGCGCTCCAGAGCTCCGGCTCGGTAGTTGGACACATTGGTCCAGCTGCTCCGCTGCACGTGGGATCTTTCCAGGTCAGGGATTGAACCGGCGCCCCTTGCACTGCAAGGCGGTGTCCTTACCCACTGGACCACCAAGGGAAGCCCACACTCCAGGCTTTAGACCACCACTTTTTCTGTGACTGGGGCACGCCAGACAACAAAGACTTCTTAAGGCATCGGCTAGATATAATTTACTTCTGTGTATAACCAAATAGCACCGATTAAAGTAGTTAATGGAATTCAAACCAAAATCAGTCTCGCACACAGGCTGAAAACTGGGGAGGAATGTGAGGTGACTTAGCATAAATTCATGACTAATAGAAGTGCTCCTTATTGGATGACAGATTACTGGCCCTGCTTTAATTTGGGAAAAGCCCATTCTAGATAAATCAAAAAAGTGGATTGAGTACAGGTTTTTTTGGCCCTGTACTTTCACAAATGCCTCTCCTCTCGAAGTTTTTGTTAAACCTCAATGTCATCAGGCTTTAACTTTGACTGTGAATTGGGACCAGTCAGTTCTCTCTCTGGTTCTTTCTCTGCTCTTGATTAAGGAAAAACCATCTTAATTGGCACCATCACACCTCACCTTCCTCAGTTTTCAAATTCTAGAGGGTTTCCCTGTCCCTTCTGCTGTGAGGACACTTCAAGAAGGAAGCCCTCAGCAGACCCTAAATCTGCCAGCATCTTGACTTTGGACTTCTTAGCCTCCCTAATAGTGAGAAATAAACGTTTGCTGCTTAAGTGACCTGGTCTATGGTATTTTCGTTACAGCAGTTCGAACCTCAAGGTTAAAACCTGGCATGCAGAGAATCACAGAGAAGAAAACCCTAGGGAATTCTGGCTAATCTCAGTTTTAATCCCTGAAGTAGTCCTTATTCACTCCAGGCTTTATTTTTATTTTATTTTTTAAAGATTTATTTATTTATTTATTTTTGGGCGGGGGTCGGGTTGGGGAGGGAGGGGAGCAGGCGAGCCACTTCTATTGGTCTTTCATTTCTCTATTTTCATCCGTCTTTGTTCTTTGGCTCCTGTGGGCCTCCCATCATGGTGGCGTCTGTTGTTGCAGAGCACCGGCTCTGGGCGCATGCGCTCCAGAGCTCCGGCTCGGTAGTTGGACACATTGGTCCAGCTGCTCCGCTGCACGTGGGATCTTTCCAGGTCAGGGATTGAACCGGCGCCCCTTGCACTGCAAGGCGGTGTCCTTACCCACTGGACCACCAAGGGAAGCCCACACTCCAGGCTTTAGACCACCACTTTTTCTGTGACTGGGGCACGCCAGACAACAAAGACTTCTTAAGGCATCGGCTAGATATAATTTACTTCTGTGTATAACCAAATAGCACCGATTAAAGTAGTTAATGGAATTCAAACCAAAATCAGTCTCGCACACAGGCTGAAAACTGGGGAGGAATGTGAGGTGACTTAGCATAAATTCATGACTAATAGAAGTGCTCCTTATTGGATGACAGATTACTGGCCCTGCTTTAATTTGGGAAAAGCCCATTCTAGATAAATCAAAAAAGTGGATTGAGTACAGGTTCTTTCTAGAAATATTTTGAGTACTTGTTCTGTCTTTTTGTTTTTCTCATTGTGTATGGGATACACACATAGGATTGGGAATCCTAGATGCTCTGTAGCTTAGAAAGACTGTAAGAGGTGACATTCTTTACTTTTCTTTTCAATTTCAACCTCTTTTATTGATTTTTTGGTCCACTTACTTTCATCCATCTTTACTCTTTGGCCTGTGTGGGCCTTCCATCGTAGTTGCCTCTCTTCTTGCAGAGCGCTGGCTCTGGGTGCATGCGCTCCAGAGCACTGGCTGGTAATTGGACACACCAGTCCAGTCACTCTGCGGCACACGGAATCTTCCTGTGATCAAACCTGTGCCCCCTGCACTGCAAGGTGGACTCTTTACCCACTGAACCACCAGGGAAGCCACTGTATTTTTTAAAATAATCCCCAAGTCCAAAAATAACCTATGCATGTCTCTTCTGGGAACCTATAAATAACCCAACTAATACTATCATAATCAGTGATTTCTAATATCATCCGAGGCACCATAATCCTTTTAAAAGACAAAATTTTGGTGTAGGTAAGTTTGAAAACTCCACTGATAAGTACAAAATTCACTGCAATTAAAATTCATTTACTAGATTCTCTTCCAGTTTCCATAATTTTAGGAAATTTGTTTAGGTGAACATTTGATATTGGTGAGTGGTCAGTGAACTCTGTTAATATATAACTATGTTAAAATCCAGGAAATAGTCAACTTATAAACAGCTATCCACATCTCTAGTTCTACCACGTTAAAATATCTACTGTCTGTTTGGCTCCTTCCTTCCAGAAATAGACTTCACACTTTGAACTGAAAATATTTTTTGCTTATCATGGGACAAATTTACTGGCAACCTGCTTTAAAATTTGGCAAACCAAAATCAGTCTACACAGGCTGAAAACTGGGGAGGAATGTGAGGTGACTTAGCATAAATTCATGACTAATAGAAGTGCTCCTTATTGGATGACAGATTACTGGCCCTGCTTTAATTTGGGAAAAGCCCATTCTAGATAAATCAAAAAAGTGGATTGAGTACAGGTTCTTTCTAGAAATATTTTGAGTACTTGTTCTGTCTTTTTGTTTTTCTCATTGTGTATGGGATACACACATAGGATTGGGAATCCTAGATGCTCTGTAGCTTAGAAAGACTGTAAGAGGTGACATTCTTTACTTTTCTTTTCAATTTCAACCTCTTTTATTGATTTTTTGGTCCACTTACTTTCATCCATCTTTACTCTTTGGCCTGTGTGGGCCTTCCATCGTAGTTGCCTCTCTTCTTGCAGAGCGCTGGCTCTGGGTGCATGCGCTCCAGAGCACTGGCTGGTAATTGGACACACCAGTCCAGTCACTCTGCGGCACACGGAATCTTCCTGTGATCAAACCTGTGCCCCCTGCACTGCAAGGTGGACTCTTTACCCACTGAACCACCAGGGAAGCCACTGTATTTTTTAAAATAATCCCCAAGTCCAAAAATAACCTATGCATGTCTCTTCTGGGAACCTATAAATAACCCAACTAATACTATCATAATCAGTGATTTCTAATATCATCCGAGGCACCATAATCCTTTTAAAAGACAAAATTTTGGTGTAGGTAAGTTTGAAAACTCCACTGATAAGTACAAAATTCACTGCAATTAAAATTCATTTACTAGATTCTCTTCCAGTTTCCATAATTTTAGGAAATTTGTTTAGGTGAACATTTGATATTGGTGAGTGGTCAGTGAACTCTGTTAATATATAACTATGTTAAAATCCAGGAAATAGTCAACTTATAAACAGCTATCCACATCTCTAGTTCTACCACGTTAAAATATCTACTGTCTGTTTGGCTCCTTCCTTCCAGAAATAGACTTCACACTTTGAACTGAAAATATTTTTTGCTTATCATGGGACTTAAACATGAAATTTCTATTTTCCTCTGTATTTCTCTCACACTCTCTCATATCCTTCTGGTTGTAATTTCAGCAGCCCTACATTCCCAACATCAAACGGAGGCTAAGCACCATGTTATTTAAACGAGATGAGTGCATTTGATAATGAGTGAGTAAGGAAGAGTGGAGGAGGAATAAAGCAGAGAGGAGCGGCAGAGTCCAACAGCAGGGCATGAGGAGAAACCTCCAGCAACTTCACAGTCATTGGTTCACTCAGTAAAAATACTGCTCTCATAACACTATAATTCATCTCCCTAAATTTTTATGTTTCCCACTTTGGAAAACAACTCTGTCTAGTATATAATTTCACTCTTTTATTATGACATTTGAGAAAGTAGCCAAGAATGGTTAGGCCTAATTACCCCCATCAAGTTATTTTAGATGTCAGTTTCTACAAGTCATTTACAAATGGGCAGATGGCAGAAACATGTTATTCCAGAATAACCAGGCTTGGGGAGAACTAGAGAAAAATGTTGACTCCCTTCTACAAGGTTTAGTGTTGGCGTGAGTATGTATCCTGTATGTCTGTATGAGTGATCTCATTGTATGATTATAGAAGAACCATCCTTTGATTTGTTTTCTCTTTCCTCAAATAATCTTCGAAAATGTGACCCAACTGATTGTTTTTAATGTGAGGTGATGAAATAGAGGCTTTCTAATTGCCTCAAATTTACTATTTGGCATTATTACTTTTCTGACTTAATAGGAAAAGGGAACCATTCCTTTTGAAAAGGAGTAATGGAATTTGCACACCTTGAAAATCTGTATTTCCTCATCGAGAATATTTTTTTTCCCCCTGATAAGTACAAAATTCACTGCAATTAAAATTCATTTACTAGATTCTCTTCCAGTTTCCATAATTTTAGGAAATTTGTTTAGGTGAACATTTGATATTGGTGAGTGGTCAGTGAACTCTGTTAATATATAACTATGTTAAAATCCAGGAAATAGTCAACTTATAAACAGCTATCCACATCTCTAGTTCTACCACGTTAAAATATCTACTGTCTGTTTGGCTCCTTCCTTCCAGAAATAGACTTCACACTTTGAACTGAAAATATTTTTTGCTTATCATGGGACTTAAACATGAAATTTCTATTTTCCTCTGTATTTCTCTCACACTCTCTCATATCCTTCTGGTTGTAATTTCAGCAGCCCTACATTCCCAACATCAAACGGAGGCTAAGCACC
Organism: Tragulus kanchil; assembly: GCA_022376925.1. Lineage (NCBI taxonomy): Eukaryota > Metazoa > Chordata > Mammalia > Artiodactyla > Tragulidae > Tragulus > Tragulus kanchil. The sequence goes on along the minus strand of JAIOJX010000029.1, from coordinate 56,880,779 downwards.
ATGTTATTTAAACGAGATGAGTGCATTTGATAATGAGTGAGTAAGGAAGAGTGGAGGAGGAATAAAGCAGAGAGGAGCGGCAGAGTCCAACAGCAGGGCATGAGGAGAAACCTCCAGCAACTTCACAGTCATTGGTTCACTCAGTAAAAATACTGCTCTCATAACACTATAATTCATCTCCCTAAATTTTTATGTTTCCCACTTTGGAAAACAACTCTGTCTAGTATATAATTTCACTCTTTTATTATGACATTTGAGAAAGTAGCCAAGAATGGTTAGGCCTAATTACCCCCATCAAGTTATTTTAGATGTCAGTTTCTACAAGTCATTTACAAATGGGCAGATGGCAGAAACATGTTATTCCAGAATAACCAGGCTTGGGGAGAACTAGAGAAAAATGTTGACTCCCTTCTACAAGGTTTAGTGTTGGCGTGAGTATGTATCCTGTATGTCTGTATGAGTGATCTCATTGTATGATTATAGAAGAACCATCCTTTGATTTGTTTTCTCTTTCCTCAAATAATCTTCGAAAATGTGACCCAACTGATTGTTTTTAATGTGAGGTGATGAAATAGAGGCTTTCTAATTGCCTCAAATTTACTATTTGGCATTATTACTTTTCTCAAGGCATTACCTTGAACTTGAGCTTGAATATTAACGGATTTTTATTCCATGTCCTTGTCTGAAAGTGAAAAATGGAGTAATGGAATTTGCACACCTTGAAAATCTGTATTCTGCAGCATTTTTAGTTTTGGCAATGATAGACTTATGGGTGGTCTATGAGTTCAGAATGTATGACATTCGGACATCTCTAGTCACTAACATAAATTTTTAATTACTGTTTACATATAAATAAATATTTTTCTTTTTTAAAGCAAAAATGTTGGAGGCAAAGAATAAAACAAGCTTATGTATTTGAGTGGCTTGAGAACAAAACACTGAAAAACTTACAAAAGTGAAAGTGCTAATGTGCTTATGATAATATGAAATTACATCACATTGCAATAAGTCAGATTCTTGATTTATACTAAATAGGATGTGAAGGTTTCAAGATTTTACTTACTTGTAAGCTAATAATTTATCCTGCCAGTGTCATGGATTTTGGCAGAAAACAAGAGGCTTTTGGTGTCAGAGACAAAGAACTATTCACAGCATTAGCAGTAGCCAAAGTATAGTATTTGTGTTAGTTCCTTTTGCTCCGACTCCCATGGGGAACAGAGTGAAGGACAGGTGATGTCTGTATCTAGAGTGGGTTGTTACAACACGGGGACCCTGAGCTAAGGGGACCAACATTTTTTATAATAGGTAGTGAGCCTGCCTGAACCTTGCCCTGGAAAGACACTATCTTTATTTTACTGAACAACAAACAAACATGCCTTGTTTTCTTTGGAGGGAAACAGAAGCCTTCTACTAGACAAACTTCCTTGAAAATATAGCCTGGAAGCTTGCCTCTCAAGGTGCGTTGAAACAGAGGAGAACCGAGGGTAACTGTCTTAGAATAAACGCAGTATACACAAATAAAGGTTTCTTTATATATCTGTTATTATACTAAGCTTTGGAATCTCCTTCTTCTACCATGGAAAACTTAAACTTGTCAGTCACCTCTAGTTTAAAACATACTATAAATTTCAATTAATTTAGAAATCTCATGCTATTTTTCTGCATTTCTTTCAGGAGTAACAAATAGCAAAGACTTGAAATGGCACTTACACTCCGTCACATAATAGTATAAGCTTTTTATTTAAACTTATTCATGGAAAGCATACAATGTTACAATTTCTACTTAATATGAGTGAAAATTGAGGCATGGGGAAGTCATGTTGTCCAATGTCGCACAGCTGGTAAGTGTACAGCTAGAATTTTGACCGTAAGGTCTCTTCTAACCTGTGTCCCATTGCTCTTCTGCTTTAAGTTCTCTGGGCTCTCTTTGCTCCTAGGGACTTGCATGCCATCTCTGCCTCTCATTCACATGTAGTCCAGTCTTTCCTGGCTTCCACTGGCAGTTTATGCTATGTTAGGTGAGAACCTACTGATACCTATTTTTCTATCACATTACCTATGATTCTTCTTCTTTGGCCACCTACTGATTGAATCCTTATTTAACTTCAGGTAGAAAATGATAGGTCTCTATGTTATCACACATTTCCCCTGTTGTGATGGAACTTCTAAGTTCCGTTTTAAATATTAAAAACCAAAGTTTTAGATTTGAAGAAAACTGCCCCCACTTAATCACTTAACTCTTGCCATTGAACATTATAACTTTTTAGACTTTCTCCCACATATATGGATGAAACCTACCCAGTCAACTCAATTCACTTCTTTGAGGTGGGGTTCCTGTCCTCCGTGTGTGGCAATGACTGTCCTGCTCTTACTCACTGCAGTGCTACTGGCAATAAGTGAGAGTCAGGAAAGAAAAATGCCCAGACTGCATCTCCGAATTCATCACCCAATTTACATAAAATGTTCCAGACTCCTAAGAATTTGGGCATGTGTTTTAGAAAACAATAAGTGTTGGTGACACGAATGATTAAAAGCAAGTCTTCAAACAAGGTCCTACCATATAGCACAAGGAACTATAGTCAACATCCTGTGATAAACCATAATGGAAAAGAATATAAAAAATAATGTATATATATGTGTGTGTACCTGAATCACTTTGCTGTACAGCAGAAATTAACATAATGTTGTAAATCTACTATACTTCAATAAAAAACACCAAGAAAACTAGTCTTCGATACATTTAAGCTTGCTAAATTTAAGAAAGTCACATATTAATTAGCTACTCCATTTTCCTTTTTTTTTTTTTTTAAGAAAAATTTTGGCCTCTTTTATTGGTTTTTTATTTATTTATTTTCATCCATCTTTACTCCTTGGCCTGTGTGGGCCTCCCATCACAGCGGCCCCTCTCACTGCAGAGCACCGGCTCCAGGCGCATGCGCTCCAGGATGCTGGCTCATAATTGGACACACCCATTCTAGCCGCCTGCGGCACATGGGATCCTCCCCGGCCAGGGATTGAACCGGCGTCCCTTGTGGTGCAAGGAGGACTCTCTCGCCCTGGACCACCATGGAAGCCCACATTTTCCGTTTTGCTTTATTTTTTCCCTAAAGGCAGGGCCAGGATAAGGTTAAGGTGAATGAGGCTGCTGTGGGTACAAAATTTAGAGGATACCAAAAAACTGAGTAATCAAGAAAACTCACATTTTAATGCAATATTTATAAGTCAAGTAATGCAAAAATTTATAATGAAAGATATAGCAAAATTTTAAATAAAACACAATTATTATTATTGATTTTCCTCTTTGCCCCAGGTTCTAGAATGGTTGAATATAGCATTGTTACTGATCTCTGACACATTTTCTTCCCTGCTGCCACTCCTTTAAAAGTTCTTAATGTGTGTAGTGGCAAAAGAGCAGTGAGAAAGCCTGCAAACACTGGTACTTAAGTGCATGAAATCCTTTTCCTTCTAGCTATTCTTGTGGCTTGACTATCTTCTATTCTTTGTCCCTCTGCTTGAGGAGCAAAAGTTGATGGAGTTTTGCTTTAAATATGTGTCTAGTTTCCTTATTCTCTTTGCTAGACTCCTAAGAATTTGGGCATGTGTTTTAGAAAACAATAAGTGTTGGTGACACGAATGATTAAAAGCAAGTCTTCAAACAAGGTCCTACCATATAGCACAAGGAACTATAGTCAACATCCTGTGATAAACCATAATGGAAAAGAATATAAAAAATAATGTATATATATGTGTGTGTACCTGAATCACTTTGCTGTACAGCAGAAATTAACATAATGTTGTAAATCTACTATACTTCAATAAAAAACACCAAGAAAACTAGTCTTCGATACATTTAAGCTTGCTAAATTTAAGAAAGTCACATATTAATTAGCTACTCCATTTTCCTGTTTTTTTTTAAGAAAAATTTTGGCCTCTTTATTGGTTTTTTTATTTATTTATTTTCATCCATCTTTATTCCTTGGCCTGTGTGGGCCTCCCAGCACAGCGGCCCCTCTCACTGCTGAGCACCGGCGCCAGGCGCATGCGCTCCTGGATGCTGGCTCATAATTGGACACACCCATTCTAGCCGCCTGCGGCACATGGGATCCTCCCCGGCCAGGGATTGAACCGGCGTCCCTTGTGGTGCAAGGAGGACTCTCTCGCCCTGGACCACCATGGAAGCCCACATTTTCCGTTTTGCTTTATTTTTTCCCTAAAGGCAGGGCCAGGATAAGGTTAAGGTGAATGAGGCTGCTGTGGGTACAAAATTTAGAGGATACCAAAAAACTGAGTAATCAAGAAAACTCACATTTTAATGCAATATTTATAAGTCAAGTAATGCAAAAATTTATAATGAAAGATATAGCAAAATTTTAAATAAAACACAATTATTATTATTGATTTTCCTCTTTGCCCCAGGTTCTAGAATGGTTGAATATAGCATTGTTACTGATCTCTGACACATTTTCTTCCCTGCTGCCACTCCTTTAAAAGTTCTTAATGTGTGTAGTGGCAGAGAGAGCAGTGAGAAAGCCTGCAAACACTGGTACTTAAGTGCATGAAATCCTTTTCCTTCTAGCTATTCTTGTGGCTTGACTATCTTCTATTCTTTGTCCCTCTGCTTGAGGAGCAAAAAGTTGATGGAGTTTTTGCTTTAAATATGTGTCTAGTTTCCTTATTCTCTTTGTCTTGCAAATTTTATGCAATTAAGGATTTTTCATAGGAGATTTTCCACCTTCTTGTTGTTATATAACAAGTATAACTTTTTTTTCCTCCTTCTCTCTAGTAATTAAAAACAAACAAAAAAAACCCGGCCTCTCCCTTGGAAAGACAGTGATATTTTCACAAGTTTCTTACCAACCTGACAAAAAATAAAACAATCAATCAACCAAAGTATTAATGGCATTTTAAGACTGGGAGCCGGTAAAGCAAATACACTGGTGACAATAATGTTGACATTACACTATTTTTTCAAAACTAAAACCTCAGTGTAAACTAGAAAAGCAGTTTATTTTTATTTTATTTTATTTTTATCTTTTTTGGGGGTGGGATGGGGAGGGAGGGAGTGGGCAGGCCACTTCTATTGGTCTTTCATTTATCTATTTTCATCCATCTTTGTTCTTTGACCTGTGTGGGCCTCCCATTGCGGTGGCCTCTGTTGTCACAGAGCACTGGGTCTGGGCGCATTCGCTCCAGAGCTCTGGCTCAGTAATTGGACACATCGGTCCAGCAGCTCCGCGGCACATGGGATCTTCCCAGTTCAGGGATCGAACCAGCGCCCCTTCCATTGCAAGGCGGTGTCCTTACCCACTGGACCACCAGGGAAGCCCTAGAAAAGCAGTTTAAACCTTGAAAATGCTTCATCATTTCTTTGCTAAACAGAGACCATTTGTAAGTATTGTTGATCTGGGCCAGAATAAGACCAATGAGGCCAGAAACACCGAGATCAAAAAAAAAAAAAAAAAAAAAAAAAAAGACAAGGAAAAGACAATCAATGGGAAATGACATTTGCCCTCCTATGACTTTGACCTCAGGGGCTAAGACTGAGGTCATCTGGCGGTGAGTTCGGGGAAGAGGGCAGAAGGAGAGCGTGTCAGCTGGAAGCCAGGTTCCTGGTGTAACCTTACAAATCAAAAGGGTCCCTGATACCCTGTCTGACAGACAGCTTGGTGAAAAGAGGCTCCTCCTACCTCACAGCTGTCATAACAGCCTTTTTATTCCAGCATCATCAGGGACTGCTTTCAAGAGCATTTTGATAGATGGCATTTTCTGCAGTGTTAGTAGTGGGAGGAGGGGGAGGAGAATCTATTTGCTGCCCAGGCAGTTTCTGTGATTTGAACAAGACACCCCCACCCCCTCCAAACTCAGCTCTGTAGGACAGAACACACATGCTCGCTTGTTACCACTTGCCTTGTGGCCTCTGGGATTCCTTTCTCTTTAGCTGTGTTTCTCAATCCTTTGCATCTCTCTGAGGCAGAAGTAGCAAAAGCAGCAGGAAATGGCAAAGGCATACAAGTCTGTGCTGTTTCTGGAACACACTGAGCTTGTGTCTATACTCTGGAGGTAGAAATTCTGCCTGAAGAAAAATATTCCACTACAGTGCTCTTTGTCTGCCTGCCAAAGCACACAGAAATGGATCATCTTAAAATGTAGGCACCCAAAAGCCTGACATGCAGATGACCCTGAATAAAATGGCTATTTACAGAGTAAGGACTTGGAGGGGTCCCCGTGATGCAAAGAATAGTGCTTTTTCCCCTTCCTCCCCAACTAGGGCATACACTACACTGAATGCTGCTGCTTAGAAGTGTTAGATACAGGGCTTTTCTGGTGTTCCAGTGGGTAAGACACCACCTTGCAGAGCAAGGGGTGCCGGTTTGATCCCTGGCCTGGGAAGATCCCACGTGCTGCGGAGCGGCTGGACGGATGTGTCCAACTACTGAGTTGGAGCTCTGGAGCACATGCGCCCAGAGCCGATGCTCTGTAGTGACAGAGGCCACTAAGATGGGAGGCCCACACAGGTCAAAGAACAAAGATGGAAATGAAAAACCAATACAAGTGGCCAAAAAAAAAAAAAAAGGGTTAGATACAAATTCCTCCTTCTTCTTGGGGTAAATTCTCCCCTTTCCTCCCATTCATCAAAGCATTTCAAAGTTTAAATAACGGAGACTAAGACATTTATAAATATAGACTTATTCGGTCAATATTAAAATATAAATAAATCAGTTGTGAAGTTCAGTATTTTTACTGCTTGCAGAAACAGATTTCTTTCAGCACACCTCATTTCTCATCCACACCCTTCCACATGCTGAGAGACTTTGTCTCAGGAACCTGACCCAGCATTCACTCCTCTAATATATTCATTCTTAAATCCAGGTGGTAAAAGGGCATGTTATGTCTATACTTGGGCATATTTTGAGAGGGAACTGGAAAGCATATTGCTGCCCAGGCGGGAACAACCCCCACCCCCTCCAAACTCAGCTCTGTAGGACAGAACACACATGCTCGCTTGTTACCACTTGCCTTGTGGCCTCTGGGATTCCTTTCTCTTTAGCTGTGTTTCTCAATCCTTTGCATCTCTCTGAGGCAGAAGTAGCAAAAGCAGCAGGAAATGGCAAAGGCATACAAGTCTGTGCTGTTTCTGGAACACACTGAGCTTGTGTCTATACTCTGGAGGTAGAAATTCTGCCTGAAGAAAAATATTCCACTACAGTGCTCTTTGTCTGCCTGCCAAAGCACACAGAAATGGATCATCTTAAAATGTAGGCACCCAAAAGCCTGACATGCAGATGACCCTGAATAAAATGGCTATTTACAGAGTAAGGACTTGGAGGGGTCCCCGTGATGCAAAGAATAGTGCTTTTTCCCCTTCCTCCCCAACTAGGGCATACACTACACTGAATGCTGCTGCTTAGAAGTGTTAGATACAGGGCTTTTCTGGTGTTCCAGTGGGTAAGACACCACCTTGCAGAGCAAGGGGTGCCGGTTTGATCCCTGGCCTGGGAAGATCCCACGTGCTGCGGAGCGGCTGGACGGATGTGTCCAACTACTGAGTTGGAGCTCTGGAGCACATGCGCCCAGAGCCGATGCTCTGTAGTGACAGAGGCCACTAAGATGGGAGGCCCACACAGGTCAAAGAACAAAGATGGAAATGAAAAACCAATACAAGTGGCCAAAAAAAAAAAAAAAGGGTTAGATACAAATTCCTCCTTCTTCTTGGGGTAAATTCTCCCCTTTCCTCCCATTCATCAAAGCATTTCAAAGTTTAAATAACGGAGACTAAGACATTTATAAATATAGACTTATTCGGTCAATATTAAAATATAAATAAATCAGTTGTGAAGTTCAGTATTTTTACTGCTTGCAGAAACAGATTTCTTTCAGCACACCTCATTTCTCATCCACACCCTTCCACATGCTGAGAGACTTTGTCTCAGGAACCTGACCCAGCATTCACTCCTCTAATATATTCATTCTTAAATCCAGGTGGTAAAAGGGCATGTTATGTCTATACTTGGGCATATTTTGAGAGGGAACTGGAAAGCAAGATATAGGCAGTTTTTAAAAATGAATTTTCAAAAATGAATTTTCATCCTCTCTATAAGTTCTTGCAGAAATAGAAATATCTCCCTAATGGGGAGGGAAGGATGATTGTGCATGTTTTCCCCCAGTTGCTGAGCCTGAATGAAGCTTTTTTAGTGGGCTACTTGGAATACTCTTAGCTGACAGATGGAACCAAGTGCATTTTATTCAAAGTACTGGTAGATTTTCTTTCTGAGACATGTAGCACAAAGAATAACTTCACATTCTTCCAGTGAAAATTTGTATGACCCTTGCAAATGTATTACTAAGGAGTAAAATTACAGGAAATTCACTGGGTATTACTAGTCTAATCACATGATCATCATTTGCTCAGTACTTTCCTTTTTTTTTTCAGTAGGAGATTGATATTTGTAGTAGGATGCTTGCTGGAGCAATATGCAAGAAGGGAAATCGTTTCCTTTCCTATATTTTAAGAATGTTCCCTTTTGGCAGTACATAATCTTTTAAAAATGATCTTGCTTTCAGATAGCTACAAATACATCATTGAGTGCTTTTTGTATGAATGTTGGGCTGATAGATTTAGATACAAGGGAGGGATTACAGGTTTTTCATTATCATAAATCCTGCGTCACATCACCAGCATGATGGAAGCATTTTGATAGATAACATAAACTCATTAATCACTACTCTCTTAAACTAAGTACAGAGGAAGAATTTTAAATGCTCTACATTCCAACATTTGTGAATGCCTCCTCTTTTAAAAATGCCATCCTTTATTAGTTCATGCTGTTCAAGATAGCTTGAGTTAACTCCATGAAAAGAGACTGTGTATCAAGGGAAGAAAGGACTGGAAAGGGGGAGGGGAAATGGGAAGGGAGGCAAGAAGATTAAATTCCGTCTTAAATCCAAACATGGGCTAGATTGCATGCTAGCATTAATGTCTTTGTCCTCTTCCCAGGGAATGTTGGCAGCCTTCCAGTTTATTAAAACAACAATCCAATGCTGATCTTCTCTCTGTATACACAATTCAAGGATGGATCATTTACTCAAACAGAGCTGGTCACTGAGGTATAAAAGCAAAAATGCATTTTAGGAGACGCTGTTTATGACTATTGTGTAAAGCACTATACCCTTGTGTTTCATGTAAGTAATCCTGAACATTATTAAGTGTAGAAAGAAAGCCATGATGATATTCTAAAAGCAGTAAGCACAAGTCACATGCAGGTATTTAATGATAATGGTTAAGCTTGGGAAATTGTACTAAATACGGGTGTGTGTTCCTCTTACAAAATATTTTTTCCTACCAAACAGATACATCCTGGAATGTATATTCTCTTATCCTTTTCATTTCCTAAAGCAATGTATCACAGAATTCATTTCACAGATGGGTTTTCCTACTTCACTTAATACTTAGAAAGTATCTACGAATAGTCAAGTTTCTTGGCATCTATTCAGTGACTAAAATGAAGTTTATCTGTTCACACATTCATTGCCAATATAACAGTGTCTATAAAAGAGAAGTTATGCTTGTCCAGGCATGTATATTAGTGTAAGGACACTCTTGTGTCTGTTTCTTTTGTCACATAAAATTCACCCAGCAACTTTCAGGGTTACAAGTTCTGCTTGGTACCCAAGAGGCAGTGACAAATATCAGACAAACAGACTTCCTACTAGAGGGTCCATCTCAGGAAGCAGAGGTGACCTCAGGGATAACAGCCTTTTTTTTTTTTTGCGAGGGGGGTGGGTTGGGGAGGGAGGGGGGCAGGCGGGCCACCTCTATTGGTCTTTCATTTATCTGTTTTCATCCATCTTTGTTCTTTTTGGCCCGTGTGGGCCTCCCATCGCGGTGGCGTCTGTCGTTGCAGAGCGCCCCTCTGGGCGCATGCGCTCCAGAGCTCTGGCTGGGTCATTGAACACATCGGTCCAGCCGCTCCGCGGCACGTGGGATCTTCCTAGGCCAGGGATCCAACCGGCGCCCCTTGCACTGCAAGGCGGTGTCCTTACCCACTGGACCACCAGGGAAGCCCAATAACAGCCTTTTAAGTGGACTTTGTTTCCAGGTAGTATTCTGTAAATCCAGATCTTTGATAGTGATTCAAAAAAGCTGTCTCTCTGTATACACAATTCAGGGGCATTTACTCAAACAGAGCTGGTCACTGAGGTATAAAAGCAAAAATGCATTTTAGGAGACGCTGTTTATGACTATTGTGTAAAGCACTATACCCTTGTGTTTCATGTAAGTAATCCTGAACATTATTAAGTGTAGAAAGAAAGCCATGATGATATTCTAAAAGCAGTAAGCACAAGTCACATGCAGGTATTTAATGATAATGGTTAAGCTTGGGAAATTGTACTAAATACGGGTGTGTGTTCCTCTTACAAAATATTTTTTCCTACCAAACAGATACATCCTGGAATGTATATTCTCTTATCCTTTTCATTTCCTAAAGCAATGTATCACAGAATTCATTTCACAGATGGGTTTTCCTACTTCACTTAATACTTAGAAAGTATCTACGAATAGTCAAGTTTCTTGGCATCTATTCAGTGACTAAAATGAAGTTTATCTGTTCACACATTCATTGCCAATATAACAGTGTCTATAAAAGAGAAGTTATGCTTGTCCAGGCATGTATATTAGTGTAAGGACACTCTTGTGTCTGTTTCTTTTGTCACATAAAATTCACCCAGCAACTTTCAGGGTTACAAGTTCTGCTTGGTACCCAAGAGGCAGTGACAAATATCAGACAAACAGACTTCCTACTAGAGGGTCCATCTCAGGAAGCAGAGGTGACCTCAGGGATAACAGCCTTTTTTTTTTTTTTTGCGGGGGGGGGGGGGGGTGGGGGGGGGGGGGGGGAGGCGGGCCACCTCTATTGGTCTTTCATTTATCTGTTTTCATCCATCTTTGTTCTTTTTGGCCCGTGTGGGCCTCCCATCGCGGTGGCGTCTGTCGTTGCAGAGCGCCCCTCTGGGCGCATGCGCTCCAGAGCTCTGGCTGGGTCATTGAACACATCGGTCCAGCCGCTCCGCGGCACGTGGGATCTTCCTAGGCCAGGGATCCAACCGGCGCCCCTTGCACTGCAAGGCGGTGTCCTTACCCACTGGACCACCAGGGAAGCCCAATAACAGCCTTTTAAGTGGACTTTGTTTCCAGGTAGTATTCTGTAAATCCAGATCTTTGATAGTGACACAGTATATTGAATGGTGACCCACTGAATGGCTGTTGAACTTTTAAGATATAATTCAGCACACCATGGGGAGAACAGAGGACAATGACATTAAACACCAGATGATATTTCAAAGCCCATCAGACAGATACACAAATCTCTTTTTCTTTTCAACAAAAGATTGGCAAGGCCTTACAAAAAAATAATAATAAATAATAAGAAAAAGAAAGGAAGAAAACTAAAAAAGAAAAAAAGTGCTCATTAAGATAAATGGGATAATTTGGTTTTGTCTGCTTGACTCTTATAGGAAAGACATCTGAACAGATCACATTACAAACTAGATTCCAGATCAAAGGATAACTACTGCCATCATGGGTCAAATTGGTTTGAACTGTGTCAACCAGATCAGCATGAAATTCTAAACTCTGGGCTGAGAAAACATGTCTCTCTCAAACTGAGACTGGACCACACCAATTAACCAAAGCATTTGCCTCTGCCTCGCAGGAAATCTGAGAGAATTTCACTGAGTCAGACCACTGTATGGACATGCACAAGTGACAGGGATCCTGTAACATAGCTTAGATGGTTGGGTTCATGAGTAAAATCCAACTGTCCACCAAAAAGTCACCCAAGAACTGCAGCCATCAGTAGCTCTTGGGTGAATAAAGAGGTGAGTAAAAACCACTTTGCACACACGTGATGTAATTCACTTGAGGAAAATTAGTGCTTGGTGACTCTGAATGTGTGGATAATGGTAGAGAAAGAAGTGTGGTTTTATGTGTCAACTTGGCTCAGCCACAGTGTTCAGATACTTGGTCAAACATTAATCTGAGTGTTTCTTGGAAGGTGTCTTTTGGGTATGCTTGAAATTTACATTAGTAGAGGTGAGTAAAGCAGAAAGCCCTCTAAAATGTGGACCTCATTCAATAGTTGAAGATCTTAACAGAAGAAAGACTGACCTCCCTGGATAAGAAGGAATTCTGCCACCAGATAGTCTTTGAATTCAAACTGTAACTCTCCCTGTGATTCCAGCCTATGCACCTACTCCATCAGATTTTGGCCTTGCCAAGCTTCCACAATCATATGAGCCAATTCCTTAAAATAAATCTCTCTCTCTCTACATATCCTGTTGGTTCTGTTTCTCTGGAGAGCCCTGACTAATACTGAGAGGTACATAAATACAGAGAGTTCATGACACTTTGGCACTTGCATAATGAATTAGCAGGACTCAGTGATCTCAAAGCTCTGCTCCAGAGCTAAGATATTTGAGTAGGATGTATAATGGTTAAGGGCTCCAGCTCTGGAAGGTGATACATCAAGGTTGGAAAACTGGCCTTGCCACTTAACTAGCTCTATCATTTTTCACAAGTTCCTTAGGGATTTTAGGCCTCAGTTTTCATTTTTCTAACATAGTACATTCATGTGTACACCTGGGATTTCAGAAAGGAGGTGGATACAAAAAGAAAGAAAATTTTAAAAATGACCTCAAAAATGGGCAAAAGAGTGTAAACCACAAATGACACAGCAAAATGTCTTTGTAAGAGGAAGACATTCCTCCTGGTTGTGAATCTCAGGTCATACAAATCATTGAAAGTTCTCCTAAATTTACAGCCACCTGAAATGTACAAAATCCTCTGAACACATTGACTCCATTGTCTTCACCACTATTTCCCATCACCCACACTGGGGCTTGTCGTGGGATATTTGTGAAGAAACCATGGGCTTCTGAGAGAATCAGGGCAGAAAGGGGAAGAACTTGGATAAGGTATTATGGCTTAAAGACCCAGAGTCAAGAGATATTCTGAGAAAATTGGCCTGCATATGGAGTCTTCCAATACTAAAAAATTCACACTGACACTCCATAAATTGGTCATTTGGGGGGATTACCAAATCTCCTATTTCTACAATGAAGATACTTTGAAGTTCAAAGGACTGCTTGAAGTGAACTTGGCTGAGGACACCAAGGAATTGACAGTTTTGATTTAAAGATTCATTATCTTCAGAGAAGAGAGCACTTTGAAGAAGTGGAGAGTTGGCTTGGAGGGGAGTACAGAGAGGGAAGGGTGCGTGCTTAACACAGCTGTGGAGCATGGCAGCCATGAGAACGTGAGGAGGAGGGCCGGGAGTGGCAGGACAGGCCTACAGAAGGAACATGGGCAAAGCCAAAACCAGGCTCCATTTCCACACTCTTCCCAGGACCAGCTCTGTCCTCTCATTTTCCTTGTGGTCCCAGATGAGCCCTGCTGCCAGGATTCATGGTGGAGGATGATACCACCCTGGAGTAGTTCTACAGCTTAGTTGTGGGCCAGACTGGGAAACTACACACTACTTACAAATATTTCAATAGAAACAAGCTCTGAATTCAAAACTGACTTATATTGCTGAAAAAAAGAAGTATCTTGTAGTGTGCTGTGTATGAAAATAAGGATTTACATAACAAAACCAGAAGATTAGTTACAAAAAAAAATCCTTCCATGCAGAATTGGAAAAACCTCTTAAGAAGCAAATTTCTTAGAAATTCAAAATGTGCCTTTGATTTTCATGAAGTTTCCATGCCATAATAATTTTATAAAAAGGAATAAAAATGTTATTTCTAGAATGGCTTGGTGAGGTCACACATTTTATATTTAATTTGATTTTCATAACAGTCATATGAAGTGGGCATTTTCAGTTCCATTTTACAGATAAGGAAAGTGAGATTCAGAATTGGTAAGTCATTGAAAATCACATAGGCAGGAAGTAGTGGATCATTTCTGTCTCTAATGCATATGCATTCTCTCAACCTACCATTTTCATTAGGGTTGCTTAGATAACTGAAAATTTGATATTCACAATTATAGATTCAGATTAATTTTTCCTTTTATTCCTCAGGGAAAGTAGATGTGGTCTTCTATGCCACTTATAAATATAAAACCTGGGCTTCCCTGGTGGTCCAGTGGGTAGACAGTCTGCCCTCCAGTGCAAGGGGCACTGGTTCAATCCCTGGCCCAGAAGGATCCCACATGCCAGAGCAGCTGGATTGGTGTGTCCAGTTGCGAGCCTGTGCTCTGGAGCGCATGCGCCCAGAGGCAGTGCTCTGCAGCAAGAGAGGCCACCGCAGTGGGAGGCCCACATAGGCCAAAGAATAAAGATAGATGAAAAATAAATAAATAAAAAAAAGAGGCCAAAATTAAAAAAAAAAAAATTAAAACCTGATGATGTATAACTTGATAATAAAAAGTCAAAGGATGCAGTTAAACAATGGGCAGAGGATTCAAATACTCACCTTTCCAAATAAGATATACAAATGTTCAACAAGTGTTATACGGAAAGATGTTTAATATTATTAGTCACCATGGCAATGAAAATCCAAGTCCTAGTGAGGTGTCACTTCCTGCTCACTATGATGGGTAGGAAAAAAAAGGAAAAATAGCAAGCATCAGCAAGGATATGGGGAAATTGGAACCTATATACTTTGATGAAGGGCATGTCAAATGAATAAGTGCTATGAAAAAATAGTTCAAGAGTTTCCTCAAAATGTAAAACAAAGGATTACCCTATGATCCAAGCAATTACACTCCTAAATATATACCCCAAAGAAATGAAAATATGTACTCAAACAACTGCAAGCACACACATATGTACAGAAACATTATTCACAATAGCCACAGGGTAGAAATAACACAAATGTCCATGAATAGAAGAGTGGATAAACAAATTGTGGTATATCCATATTATGAAACATTATTCAGCCATCAAAAGGAACACAACAAGGTGGATAAAACTCAACACCATTATGCAAAGTGAAAGAACCCCACACAAAAAATCATATGATTCCATTTCAAAAAAACAACCAGAATATGTAAATCCATAGATACCAGAGGTTAGAGAAAGGTATGAATGAGAAACTGTTTCATGGGCATGAGATTTTCCTTTAGGGTGATGAAATGTTTTGGTACGATATACAGGTGATGGCTGTACAACATTGCAAATGCATTAAATGATGCTGAATTATTTATGTTATTTAAATTAAAAAAAAATCTAAGTTTTGTTGAATGGCCTGGTTGTATCAGGCACAGAATTTGAAAAAAAGAGTTAATCAGGTTTTGAGATAGATGATCCTGACTACAAAGAGCCATAGCAAATCTGATGAACCCTTTACCCAAGTGAACAAAAAAGAGTGTTCCTCCATCTACTCACCCTGTCAGAATCCTGGTTTTCACATATTATTTTGTAGAGATCCCTAAATACCTTCCTAGGGTAAAGCAACTTTGAAATGTGGAGTCACTACTTAACAATGGGCATACTTTTCCCCCAACACGTCTTATCATGTCAAAATCAGACCAGCTTTTCTGGCTGACCACTCCATTCACCAATATTCTCTCATAATCAAACTGCTTAATTTGATTACACTGGGGCCCTGTTTAGAATGCAAGAGATGTCTGTTTTTATGTTTTATTTTAATAGTACCTACAGGTAAAGACAGAGAAAGTTTTCTGTGGGAACCAGTGGCCTAGTTTGAGGTAAATAGTAAGCTTTTAGATTAATGCTATACCTCTCTTCTCAGTTACAGTCTCCATCCTTTCTTTGCTCCCCAGGATTGAGCACTGTGAAATGCTACTCTCAGAAGGATGAGGGTGTCCAAACTCCCAGTGATTCGAAGGCTTATGGAACACACAGCGTAGGAGCAATTTAGATGACAAAAAAAAAGCCCACTTCGGTCCAGATTTACCCTGTGTTCTTTTCACCGACACATCAGCAGACATTATAAATGCCTTGCCTGAGTCATGAATGGTTTTTGAGTAAGTTCCCAGGCTGGCAGCAGGTTTGAAATTCTATAGAGTCAGGCAAGGGAGAAGGTGATGAGGGTAGAGTTACAGGAAAGGATTAATGAGGGGGTACTGGTTGAACATACTGCTTCACTGTTCTCTCAGTCACTAGACTAAGGAGTCACTGATTTTTTGCCTCTAGGATTATACTTTTATAACTTAAAACAAGCCTCTTTAAACAAATCTGCATCAGGGAATGTGTCAACACTTCATTGGTTTCAATAGAATTACTTTTCTAAATGCTCTTTTTTGAAGCAATTTTTGTACTTGAAAATACATTACAAGGAACATTTACTATAACTACAGTACAACAATATAGAATATGACAAGTCAGGTTTTAATCAGTGCTAGCTGCAATGCTGAGCACAGTCCACATTCATGCTTCCACGCCCGCCCCAAACCTCAGTGGTAATACTCCCAGGAACATGAGGTTATTTTCACTGGTATTTGTGTAAATAATAGCCAAGATCTCAGTTGCATTTGCCCAGAGTGAATGAGGCTAATAGCCTTCAGAAGTGTCTAGGCAGGTTATGATATAATAGCCTTATGTAACTTGGGCCTTTTGCACCCCATGCCAAATAAAGCATAAGATCATTCAGCTAGCTGAGAGATAACACGCTGGAGCCTGAACAAAGTAGAGGAAACAGCAGTCTGTTAGGCCTGTCCTGGTCAAACTCAGAGCACAGCTAGGAGCAGCCAAGTTACTGAACATTCAACATTTCTAATTCTGACACGTTCTGCAGGACACACTCTCTTGGTAAGATGTCTATAAATACGAGCAGCATGAGGGCCTGCAAAATATTTCCTTTATGCATTCTTTTCATTAATCTCACATGGGGTGTACTTACCATTATTTGTTGTTGTTGCTGTTCGCCAAAAGAGAAACAGAGGGAAAACAGGGTCTTTCACATATTCTAATAAAAAAAGATTGTGGGTCTTTTTAAGAAGCCAGCTAACCTCATTCTACCTGAGTTTCACCTTTTTCTCAATGTGGCTGGAACAGGGATGAAAGGGGAGTGACCACCATACCCACGTGTACAAAGGGAGCACTGCAGAAGCAGGTGGTGGGTCCCACACTCCTGTGTGCTAGGATGTTCCAAGTGGGTTCTTTCAGATGTGCTGAAACACACAAGTAGAGACAATGGCCTCTCTTCTCCTTATTTCTCCTGAGACACCTGCATTGCGGTACTGAGTTTTACCTTTCTCTGACTAGATGATTTTTGCCTCTGTGATTATACTTTTATAACTTAAAACAAGCCTCTTTAAACAAATCTGCATCAGGGAATGTGTCAACACTTCATTGGTTTCAATAGAATTACTTTTCTAAATGCTCTTTTTTGAAGCAATTTTTGTACTTGAAAATACATTACAAGGAACATTTACTATAACTACAGTACAACAATATAGAATATGACAAGTCAGGTTTTAATCAGTGCTAGCTGCAATGCTGAGCACAGTCCACATTCATGCTTCCCGCCCCACGCCCCGCCCCAAACCTCAGTGGTAATACTCCCAGGAACATGAGGTTATTTTCACTGGTATTTGTGTAAATAATAGCCAAGATCTCAGTTGCATTTGCCCAGAGTGAATGAGGCTAATAGCCTTCAGAAGTGTCTAGGCAGGTTATGATATAATAGCCTTATGTAACTTGGGCCTTTTTTGCACCCCATGCCAAATAAAGCATAAGATCATTCAGCTAGCTGAGAGATAACACGCTGGAGCCTGAACAAAGTAGAGGAAACAGCAGTCTGTTAGGCCTGTCCTGGTCAAACTCAGAGCACAGCTAGGAGCAGCCAAGTTACTGAACATTCAACATTTCTAATTCTGACACGTTCTGCAGGACACACTCTCTTGGTAAGATGTCTATAAATACGAGCAGCATGAGGGCCTGCAAAATATTTCCTTTATGCATTCTTTTCATTAATCTCACATGGGGTGTACTTACCATTATTTGTTGTTGTTGCTGTTCGCCAAAAGAGAAACAGAGGGAAAACAGGGTCTTTCACATATTCTAATAAAAAAAGATTGTGGGTCTTTTTAAGAAGCCAGCTAACCTCATTCTACCTGAGTTTCACCTTTTTCTCAATGTGGCTGGAACAGGGATGAAAGGGGAGTGACCACCATACCCACGTGTACAAAGGGAGCACTGCAGAAGCAGGTGGTGGGTCCCACACTCCTGTGTGCTAGGATGTTCCAAGTGGGTTCTTTCAGATGTGCTGAAACACACAAGTAGAGACAATGGCCTCTCTTCTCCTTATTTCTCCTGAGACATCTCATCTGCTTATCCTCAAGGAATGCAGAGGGTATAACCAAAAGTGTAGTTTGGAGCCATGCATGCCAGCAGCAGGATCTGAGCCTTTCCATGTTCATTAGTTGTGTATACTTAAATGGGTTACTTAAATCCTCTGAGCCTCAGTTTTCTCATCTTTAAAACTGGCACAGGACCAAACATTTCTGGTTACTATGAGGGTTATGGATAATGATGGCAGCTGCCTGGAATAGTAGGTGCCCAAAACTGCTAGCTGTTACTGCTCTTATGATGAGTATAAACAAGATACACATTACCCAGACATTTATTACAACCCCAGTTAGCTGCTGGAGACTGTGTAAAGGCTGAAATTTGGTTCTTGTCTGAGAGAGTCTCAGACGCCTTGTTGGCAGAGTAGGCTAGTAGGCTTGTGAATCTTATCAAAAGAGATAAGTTCCATAATCAAGAGAGACACTGCATCCTTGCAGTGAACCTAGCTTGCTACATCAGATTCCTGTATTAGGAAAGAGTTTTTAACTTAAGCATGCAAACTTGCAGGACTTCTCAAAATTTATAGTCTATAAAAGGACCTTTTTACACAAAATAGATTTTAGCATATTCATAGGATTGAGTTGAAATCTCTTCATGCATTTAATTAATTTTTTTAAATCAAGACTTTACTCTTTTAAAGCAGTTTAGGATTTACAAAATTGAGAGGAAAGTATAGTAATTTCCCAAACCAGAACTCATACATAATCTCCCATATTATAAACATCCCACACCAGAGTAGTCCATTTGTTACAATACATTGATAGGTCATTACACTAAGGGTCCATAGTTTATCTTAGAGTTCACTCTTGATGGACATGGAGTGAAAAAGTACATTAAAAAAGAATCTCCTAACTTTCACCATTATCTTCAGTTTATATTCACATTGTTGTTCAGTTGCTAAGTCACGTAGACATATTCTAATAAAAAAAGATTGTGGGTCTTTTTAAGAAGCCAGCTAACCTCATTCTACCTGAGTTTCACCTTTTTCTCAATGTGGCTGGAACAGGGATGAAAGGGGAGTGACCACCATACCCACGTGTACAAAGGGAGCACTGCAGAAGCAGGTGGTGGGTCCCACACTCCTGTGTGCTAGGATGTTCCAAGTGGGTTCTTTCAGATGTGCTGAAACACACAAGTAGAGACAATGGCCTCTCTTCTCCTTATTTCTCCTGAGACATCTCATCTGCTTATCCTCAAGGAATGCAGAGGGTATAACCAAAAGTGTAGTTTGGAGCCATGCATGCCAGCAGCAGGATCTGAGCCTTTCCATGTTCATTAGTTGTGTATACTTAAATGGGTTACTTAAATCCTCTGAGCCTCAGTTTTCTCATCTTTAAAACTGGCACAGGACCAAACATTTCTGGTTACTATGAGGGTTATGGATAATGATGGCAGCTGCCTGGAATAGTAGGTGCCCAAAACTGCTAGCTGTTACTGCTCTTATGATGAGTATAAACAAGATACACATTACCCAGACATTTATTACAACCCCAGTTAGCTGCTGGAGACTGTGTAAAGGCTGAAATTTGGTTCTTGTCTGAGAGAGTCTCAGACGCCTTGTTGGCAGAGTAGGCTAGTAGGCTTGTGAATCTTATCAAAAGAGATAAGTTCCATAATCAAGAGAGACACTGCATCCTTGCAGTGAACCTAGCTTGCTACATCAGATTCCTGTATTAGGAAAGAGTTTTTAACTTAAGCATGCAAACTTGCAGGACTTCTCAAAATTTATAGTCTATAAAAGGACCTTTTTACACAAAATAGATTTTAGCATATTCATAGGATTGAGTTGAAATCTCTTCATGCATTTAATTAATTTTTTTAAATCAAGACTTTACTCTTTTAAAGCAGTTTAGGATTTACAAAATTGAGAGGAAAGTATAGTAATTTCCCAAACCAGAACTCATACATAATCTCCCATATTATAAACATCCCACACCAGAGTAGTCCATTTGTTACAATACATTGATAGGTCATTACACTAAGGGTCCATAGTTTATCTTAGAGTTCACTCTTGATGGACATGGAGTGAAAAAGTACATTAAAAAAGAATCTCCTAACTTTCACCATTATCTTCAGTTTATATTCACATTGTTGTTCAGTTGCTAAGTCACGTAGTACTCTTTAGACCCCATTGACAGCTGCATACCATCTGCTGTCAATCACCATCTCCGAGAGCTTGCTCAAACTCATGTCCATTGAGTCAGTGATGCCATCCAACCATCTCATCCTCTGTCTCCCTCTTTACCTCCTGCCATCAATATTTCCCAGCATCAGAGTCTTGTCCAGCAAGTTGTCTCTTCACATCAGGTGGCCAAAGTATTGGAGCTTCAGCTTCAACATAGTCACTCCAATGGACATTCAGGGGTGATTTCCTTTAGGATTGACTAGTTTGATCTTGCTGTCCAAGGGACTCTCAAGAGGTTTCTCTAGCACCACAATTCAAAAGCATCAAATTTTCAGTGCTCAGCCTCCTTTACTGTCTAACTCTCATGACTACTAGAAAACCATAGCTTTGACTGTATGGACCTTTGTTGGTAAAGTCTCTGCTTTTTAATACACTGTCAAGATTTTTCATAGCTTTTCCCCCAAGCAGCAAGTGTCTTTTAATTTCATGGCTGCAGTCACCATCTGCAGTGATTTTGGAGCCCAAGAAAATAAAGTTTGTCACTGTTCCACTTTTCCCCCATCTATTTTCCATGAAGTGATGGGGCCTGATACCACAATCTTCATTTTTTAAATGCTGAGTTATAATTTAGCTTTTTCATTCTCCTCTTTCACCCTCATCAAGAGGCTCTGTAGTTCATCTTCAGTTTTTGCCATTACAGTGTACCTTTTGCATATCTGAGTTTGTTGCTATTTCTCCTGGCTGTCTTGACTCCAGCTTGTGATTCATCCAGTCCAGCATTTCTCGTGATGTACTCTGCATATAAGTTAAATAAGCAGGGTGACATTATGCAGCCTCAATGTATTCCTTTACCAATTTTCAATCAGTCAGTTGTTCCATGTTCGGTTCTAAATGTTGCTTCTTGATCACATACAAGTTTCTCAGGAGGCAGGTAAGCTGGTCTGGTATTCTCATCTCTTGAAGAATTTTCCACAGTTTGTTGTGGTCCACACAGTCAAAGGCTCTAGTGTAGTCACTGAAGCAGAAGTAGATGCTTTGTGGAACACTCTTGCTTTCTCCATGAGCTAACAAATGTTGGCAATTTGATCTCTGGTTCCTCCAAATCAACTTGTGTATCTAGAAGTTCTCAGTTCATGTACTGCTGAGACTAGTTTGAAGGATTCTGAGCATAACCTTGCTAGCATGTGAAATGAGCACAGTTGTATACTAGTTTGAGTATTCTTTGGCAGTGTTTTTTTTTGGGATTGGAATGAAAACTGACTTTTTCCAGTCCTGTGGTCACTGTTGAGTGTTCCAAATTTGCTGGCATATTGAGTGGGGCACTTTAATAACATTATCTTTTAGAATTTGAAATAGCTGAGCTAGAATTCTATTACCTCCACTAGTGCCTTTGCCCACCACAAGGCTGTGATCTATGTGATCATTTTGGTCAGCTCTCTTACTGTGGTTTTTGTTCTGGAGGCTGTGAGAATGTAGTTCTTGTTTCTTCTGTCTCTCCTCTGATGGATGAGGATAAGAAGCTTGTGCCGGCTCCCAGATGGGAGTGAATAGTTGTGGGGGGAAAATGGGTCTAGCTCTGGTGGGCAGGGCCATGCTCAGTAAAATTTTAATCCACTGTCTGCTGACGGTGGCAGGGGCAGAGGGTCTGTATTCCCTCCCTGATAGTTGTCTGGCCTAAAGCAGCCCAATGTTAGAGTCTACAAGCTCTATGGTATTGTTAAGTATGCCCTCTAAGAGGGCTTTCATCAATATCTGCCTCCCAAGTCTGCTGCTTCCAGTGCCTCTGCCCCTGCAGCAAGCCACTGTTGACACATTCCTATGCAGAAGACTCTCAAACATTCATAGTCTGACTCAATCTCATGTGAGGCACTGCTTCTTTCCACTGGGTCCTGGTGTGCCCAGGTTTTGTTTGAGCCCTTCAAGAGTCTCTGTTTTCCCCAGTCCTGTGGAAGTTTTGTGATCAAATCCCTCTGGGCTTCAAAGTCAGATTCCCTGAGGGTTCCCAGTCCTTTTGCTGGATTCCCAGGTTGGGACTTCATATGAAATAAAATATAGTTGGTTTTTGTTGACGTTGTTGTTTTTGTTTTCTGACCATTTGAAAATTTGACTCAGTGTGCATTCCTCATAAGACGACAAAGAGGCTAGCTGCAATAGTTTAGTGGAAGCTCTAGTTACAGGGGAAGGAAGAGCCTCACAAAAGTACACATAGTCATTCAAAACATTACAGTTGTTACCCTCTTCTACAAAAATCTTACTTGCTTTGATATCCCCAAGTACCAGAAGGCCTGAAATGGGTCAGCTGTCTCCTGCTGATTCTGATATTGTCTTAAGATATCTTGATCACTAACTACCTTTCAGTCTTTCTGAAGCTAAAAATATAAAGCTGAATCATCTGGCCGGATATTCTTGATCTCTTTAACTCTATGGTCTCCTTTTTGTTGAGGTTTTCCTTGATCTCTATATTAAAAATCACAAATCCTTCCTTCTTCTCTGTTCCTTGCTTCATTTTCCTCCATAATATTCTACATTCTTTCTGTTTATTTTGCATAGACTCTGTTTCTCCCACTGGAACATAAGGTTACTGTTGAATCTTTGGCTCCTAGGACAGAAACACTGGGTGCATTGAACACTTGGGGGTAAAGGTTGAATGGCTGAATAAATTAGAGATTTATGTTGTGGTTATAAGATGCTATAAAACATTGTAGAAGGTGAAAAGAATAGTCCTGAATGAGAAGCTTGGAACAAGGAGACTTAAATGGCTTTGCATATTTGAATAAAGAAAAGTTTTCTAATTTTCTTCTGGCAGGTTCAGAAGGTGAGAGGAAAGTGGGGAAACTGGACTCAGGGAAAAGAAGACTGGGAAAAATAGTCTGTAGGATGTATTCTCAGTCCCAGTCTCTTACTTATGTGAGGAACCTAGCTCTTCTCTATACACAGTACTCCTGATCCTTAGCATGTGACCCACTGCACAATCTCTGCCCTATTGACTAGACAAAGGCAGTTGAGATGGGTCACCAAGAAAGAGATTTTGTGGAGGAAGGAATGGTCAGTGAAGACTGATAACTGATTTCTTATTTTTCAGTTTAAAGTTGTACCTGGTACTTTGATGTAATTAGCTTAAAATCTTCATACTGCACTAAATAAAATACAAATTAAATGCAATAGCAATTAAAGGCTAAAATGGAAAACTATATATTTAGTAATAATAGAGAATAGAGTTGTGTGAACAGTACATACAGCAAAATAAAAAGAGAAAAATATGAAAGAAAAGGTGAGACATTCATTAATTTAGAAGTTCAATATTTATTAGACAATATGGAAAAGGGCTAGGAATTATCAAACAATGATAAAAGAAAATTTACTATAGAAGAGAGAAGACAGGAGTCCTCATCTTAAATGAATTCAAATTGGCCAAATGACCTAGATATCATTCTGTGAAATTTTAGTAAAGCAAAGATAATGACAAGATACTAAAATCTTCCAGAAAGGACAAAAGTCCTGTAAAGTTTGACACCAAACAGACTAGTGCTAAACTGCATTTTAATGATATCTTTAAAGTTCCAAGAAAAAGGGTTTTAAAAGCTAAAACTACATCTTTAATGAGATTTTGATTTAGTATGAGGTATAAATGAAGATATTTTAGGCAAGGTCATGGAAAATTCTTACATGGCCAACCTGAAAATATATACTTGACAGTACGCTCTAGAAAAATTAGGGGAAAAAACAAATATTAAGATGACATGAAATGAAAGAGATGATGAAATTAACATAAGAATACGAGGAAAAGAAATGCCAGAATGCTAGCCAAATTGCATTGAAAGCAATAAGTTCTCATTTAATAAATACAGTGTGCAGTGGACTCCAAAAATGACATTAGGATAAATGGAATAGAGGCACTCATATGCTGCAAAAAAACTGAAAGATCGTATTGAAAAAATGAGGAAGATATATGTGAGGAAAATACTGATAAAGGGAACAAGTTGTAAAAGAAAGACATGGCCAAATGTGAAGCAAAACCAGACATGGCATGGTTTTGAGATATTGATGGAATCTTAAAAAAGAGAAACCATTTAACCTTATCATAGAAACATGTTCCTTCAGATCCCCTAGGACCTATCATATCAGATCAATATAAGCAGAAATGTAATCCTACCATACAACTTTGCTTTTCTGGAGAAAAAACATGTCTACAATGTCATAATGCTAGTTATGGTTTCAAATATCAGTATCAATCTACAGATAGAGTGTCAAGGAATTACTTGGACATGGAACAGAGTGTAAATACAATCACATTTTACTATCTTAAAGCAAAGGCAGAACTGACAAAAGATAGAAGATGGATAGGAGTGTAGAGCAGGTAAATTAAATGCAATAGCAATTAAAGGCTAAAATGGAAAACTATATATTTAGTAATAATAGAGAATAGAGTTGTGTGAACAGTACATACAGCAAAATAAAAAGAAAAATATGAAAGAAAAGGTGAGACATTCATTAATTTAGAAGTTCAATATTTATTAGACAATATGGAAAAGGGCTAGGAATTATCAAACAATGATAAAAGAAAATTTACTATAGAAGAGAGAAGACAGGAGTCCTCATCTTAAATGAATTCAAATTGGCCAAATGACCTAGATATCATTCTGTGAAATTTTAGTAAAGCAAAGATAATGACAAGATACTAAAATCTTCCAGAAAGGACAAAAGTCCTGTAAAGTTTGACACCAAACAGACTAGTGCTAAACTGCATTTTAATGATATCTTTAAAGTTCCAAGAAAAAGGGTTTTAAAAGCTAAAACTACATCTTTAATGAGATTTTGATTTAGTATGAGGTATAAATGAAGATATTTTAGGCAAGGTCATGGAAAATTCTTACATGGCCAACCTGAAAATATATACTTGACAGTACGCTCTAGAAAAATTAGGGGAAAAAACAAATATTAAGATGACATGAAATGAAAGAGATGATGAAATTAACATAAGAATACGAGGAAAAGAAATGCCAGAATGCTAGCCAAATTGCATTGAAAGCAATAAGTTCTCATTTAATAAATACAGTGTGCAGTGGACTCCAAAAATGACATTAGGATAAATGGAATAGAGGCACTCATATGCTGCAAAAAAACTGAAAGATCGTATTGAAAAAATGAGGAAGATATATGTGAGGAAAATACTGATAAAGGGAACAAGTTGTAAAAGAAAGACATGGCCAAATGTGAAGCAAAACCAGACATGGCATGGTTTTGAGATATTGATGGAATCTTAAAAAAGAGAAACCATTTAACCTTATCATAGAAACATGTTCCTTCAGATCCCCTAGGACCTATCATATCAGATCAATATAAGCAGAAATGTAATCCTACCATACAACTTTGCTTTTCTGGAGAAAAAACATGTCTACAATGTCATAATGCTAGTTATGGTTTCAAATATCAGTATCAATCTACAGATAGAGTGTCAAGGAATTACTTGGACATGGAACAGAGTGTAAATACAATCACATTTTACTATCTTAAAGCAAAGGCAGAACTGACAAAAGATAGAAGATGGATAGGAGTGTAGAGCAGGTAAAGTTACAGAACCTTTATATTATACATTGAGATTAAGAGATGCCACTGAAAGCTGATGGACAAAGATAAAACACGTTAGGCATCTCATTTATGTTCTCGACTATAATGGTTAGAATCCTTTCACTCACTAAATGATATAATTACCAAAAATTGGGAAAAAGAAGAGGAAAGGACTGCAAGTGGGGGAGGTGAGAATGAGCTACTTTTCATCTGTTGTGGTAGAACATTCATGGAATATGTTCCAAATTGATATAAGAAGAAATAGAGGTACATATGTTATTTACTGCCTTATAATATATTACTCCATAACTCTGCAGCTTGAAACAATAAACGTTTGTTAGCTCTGTTAATCAGGCATTTGGAGTGATTTGGCTGGGCAGTTCTGGTTCAGTTTCTCCTGAGATTGCTAAGTCTTGCCTAGGGCTGTAAAATTCACTCCAAATATGGCGACCTCCTCTGCAGGTGGCAGGAGGCCTCAGTGTATTTCAACAGGGCTGCTTTAGTGCCCTCATGACATGACAGCTCCTTCTTCTGGAGTGAGACATCCAGGAAAGCAGTTGTTACCTAGCCCCAGAAGTCACATGCTGCCATTCCTGCAATATTCTATTGGACACATAGGCTCTGCTTTCTAGAAGAGGACTTCATAAGAATGTGAATATAAAGAAGTGAGGTTCATTGGGTGTCATCTTGGAGCTGGATGCCCTAAGAGGTATGAGTCCATTATTTAGAGCTGAGGAGTAAGTATCAAATGAACAAAACATATGTCTTTATAAAATAAATGTTTGCACTCTGATTTTTTTTCTGTATGTACATATTAATTTGATTAAAAGTACTTCTAGAAATATTAGAAAATATAGAAAAATATAACATAATCAATATTACCAATTATTGTTTAACCCAGATGCTGTTTACATTTTATTTTCAAACTTTATTTTCATATTAAGGTATGTATATAGTTTTATGAAAAATATAATTATGCTATATGTAATATTCAGTATCTGCTTCTTCTATTCAAAATTATCTTGATTATTTGTTCCACTGTATATTCTCTAAGGATGATTTAAAATACTTTTATATGAAGTACAATAGCAATACATATTTTTTCTGAAATACTTAGAAAATGACCCACAACCCTATCATTTCACTTAGACCTGTTAACTATCAAGAGACTATCATACTTTTTCTCTCTCAGTCTGGGTATATATCTTTTTTAAAATTGGGAGCATTCTGGAAAACCTGATTGTAATGGCTGCATTTTATTCCACTGTAGAGGTTTATCATAATTTAACTATTTTCCTGTTAGGGAACATTATCTGTTTCCAATTACTATAATGAGTGCTTTATGGCAATCATTGTGTACATCTCTGATTTCTTTCAGGTAAATTCTTAAAAGTCGAAACACACAGATTAAATTTATGAATATGTCTGCATGCATACTCAGTCGTGTCTGACTCTTTGTGACTTTATGGACTATTGCCTGCCAGGCTTTTCTGTCCATGGAATTTTCCAGGCAAGAATACTGGAGTGGGTTTCCATTCCTTTTTCTAGGGGATCTTCCTGACTCAGGGACTGAACCCATGCCTCTTGAGTCTCCTGCATTGAGAGGCAGACTCTTTACCAACTGTGCCACCTGGGAAGTCCATTAAAATACGGCTGAAGTCCTTGAAAAAGCACAGGTAACATTCTCCTGAAGCTTGTACCAATATCTATGCTGCAGTGTGTGAGAACACCTGTCCCACTGCACCTTTGCTCTCCTGTGTGCTCTTACGGAGCCATACTTATTGGAAAAAAGGATGACTCCCTGGGGACAACTTGGACTGAAGAAAGAAATCAGGTTCCATCTCTGAGATTCAGTTTAAAGAGGGAAAAAGAAGTAAAGCAACAGAAAACAAAACTGATTTCTTGGGTTGCCCCAGTGGAAGTACACACAGGCGGCATCTATTTGAAGACTTCTGAGTCATTATTCTGCAATTCTTCCTTTGCACAGTGGACTGCTTTCATTTCCTCTATTCCCATGCTCATAAACTCTTAAATTAGATTTACCTTTACTGAGATATAAAGGTCAGATGTAATTTACCTAATAGAACCAATTGATGGAAATCTATACAGTGAAAGAGATATTAGGCTTGAAAAGCTAAGAACATTTTGTCCCTGCCTGTGTGCTGCTCTCAGCATGTTTTAAATACGACCCAGCATTTGTTAACGGATACCACATGTCACCATCTTTAAATGACCTTATCCATCTTATCACTGCAGTTTTGAACTAAAGGAGGAAACCGCACCACCAAATGATCCTGAATGATGCTGCCTGTCATGTTAGCCATCAGCAGCCTTGACATGGTCAGTAATTCTTGTAGATATTGTATCATTTACCAGATTACACTGAACATAAAAATCTCTTGAAAACATCTCTCTTAAAGTTTGTGTTCTTGGCTCGAAATATAAAGGTAGTGAAAAGGATGAAATTATTTGATTAATTTGAGCCTTCTAGATAAGTGAATTCAATCATTCATATCTGGGAATGGATCGGGAGGCCTGTGTTCACGTTACCAGTTCTACTCATGAGCTGTGTTCCCTTCAGAGGGACCTGAGCCCTTCCCTCTCACTCTCAATTTATCAAATGTGGCAGATGACACTTTTCTTAAGTTAATTTTCAGAGCTTCTTTAAGGATCAAAAATATTTAAAAACTCTTAGTTTTTATAAATGTTATGTGGGCAATAGAAGTTGGGAGTACAGTTTTGGCCTCATAGTTTATAATTTTTAATTATTTTTTAAAAACTTGGATTAGGTCAATTATCTTGAATTACTAGTAATAGGACAATAGGGCTAAAGACAATTTTCTACTGCTTTGCCAGTGTGTGAGAACACCTGTCCCACTGCACCTTTGCTCTCCTGTGTGCTCTTACGGAGCCATACTTATTGGAAAAAGGATGACTCCTGCGGACAACTTGGAATGAAGAAAGAAATCAGGTTCCATCTCTGAGATTCAGTTTAAAGAGGGAAAAAGAAGTAAAGCAACAGAAAACAAAACTGATTTCTTGGGTTGCCCCAGTGGAAGTACACACAGGCGGCATCTATTTGAAGACTTCTGAGTCATTATTCTGCAATTCTTCCTTTGCACAGTGGACTGCTTTCATTTCCTCTATTCCCATGCTCATAAACTCTTAAATTAGATTTACCTTTACTGAGATATAAAGGTCAGATGTAATTTACCTAATAGAACCAATTGATGGAAATCTATACAGTGAAAGAGATATTAGGCTTGAAAAGCTAAGAACATTTTGTCCCTGCCTGTGTGCTGCTCTCAGCATGTTTTAAATACGACCCAGCATTTGTTAACGGATACCACATGTCACCATCTTTAAATGACCTTATCCATCTTATCACTGCAGTTTTGAACTAAAGGAGGAAACCGCACCACCAAATGATCCTGAATGATGCTGCCTGTCATGTTAGCCATCAGCAGCCTTGACATGGTCAGTAATTCTTGTAGATATTGTATCATTTACCAGATTACACTGAACATAAAAATCTCTTGAAAAACATCTCTCTTAAAGTTTGTGTTCTTGGCTCGAAATATAAAGGTAGTGAAAAGGATGAAATTATTTGATTAATTTGAGCCTTCTAGATAAGTGAATTCAATCATTCATATCTGGGAATGGATCGGGAGGCCTGTGTTCACGTTACCAGTTCTACTCATGAGCTGTGTTCCCTTCAGAGGGACCTGAGCCCTTCCCTCTCACTCTCAATTTATCAAATGTGGCAGATGACACTTTTCTTAAGTTAATTTTCAGAGCTTCTTTAAGGATCAAAAATATTTAAAAACTCTTAGTTTTTATAAATGTTATGTGGGCAATAGAAGTTGGGAGTACAGTTTTGGCCTCATAGTTTATAATTTTTAATTATTTTTTAAAAACTTGGATTAGGTCAATTATCTTGAATTACTAGTAATAGGACAATAGGGCTAAAGACAATTTTCCTAATCATTGACTTTGGTATATATTGACTTTTTAAATATATATATATATATATTTTTGGTTATTAAGGAAGAAAAATGTTAACACCAACTAACCATTCTTTTGACTAACAGTGCAAAAAGACTAAAATTTACAGTTATTTTATAAATGATAAATAACTGTTTTTTTTTTCTGTTCTCGCTTCCCGCTGCCTCAATTTATTTGTATCTACATATGAACAATTAATGACTTTTTAACCAGTTTGTCTAAAAAGACGGACAATTTTTTAACAATTTCTTAAATGATTCTAACAATTAGTACCTATCAAAACTCAGCCTCTCATCCAGAATTTTTAATATTCCCCTAATTATAAATCAAACCAACCAATAAAACATAAAATCATATACAGATGTTTATACCCAACATGAAGTCCCATTTCCTCTCTTTCAAGGAAAGGTTCCAGCAACCCAATCAATTAATGTGGTTGTCCAAGGAGAATATTGTTGATTTCTCTTTGTGACAACACCATGACAACATCATTGCCTTCAGTACCTCACAAAATATCTTCAAAGAAGCCAAAATGTTCCCCATATATTGGATACCTATGAAGAATTTAGTAGAGATTTTGTAGGGTAGATCCCATGGGATAAGACCATATACCTATAGATAGTAAATGACCCTCCTTAACAGGCGATTTTGCTACTTTTGTTTCTAGAGCTGCCAACGTCAAACTTGTCTGTTCAATGACCTTATCATATTCTTATTTCCAACAATGTACAGGGATTCCCCTGAAGGAAGTCCTTCTGTTAAATTTCAGTTACCGTCTGAATAATGGGGACCCTCAGTAGAGAGGACAATGTTGTATTGGTCCTGTGTGCCAAGGTGATACAAGGATCTGCTAAGGTTCTAAGGTCTCCACACTTGGGTTCCTTCTTATGACTCAGCTTGGAAGTCAAAACTGAGCAGAGCCTCTCTTTCCATATCTGCAGCAGTACTGCTAATTCTTTCTGTCAGAGGTCACCAACCTGCATGATCTAATGCCTGATCATCTGAGGTGGCGATGATGTAATAATAATAGAAATAAAGTACACAATAAATGCAATGAACTTGAAGCATCCTGAAACCATCCCCAGCCTCAAAAGCCAGTCTATGGAAAAACTTTCTTCACAAAACCAGTTCCCGATGCCAAAAAGATTGGGGACCTCTCTTCTTTGTGATTAAAGAAGTTTCTGCCTGAATAGGTAACTATATTAATGCATGAAAGGAAAATAGAATATATTTTAAGACTCATTATTGTCATCATGCTGGGATATGAGGAGTCTCACTGGCTAGGTGGTTCAGGTGCCAACTAAGGAGGAGGAATTCCCTAGTGGCTCAGTGGCAAAGAACCCACTTGTCAATGCAGGAGACATGGGTTTGATCCCTGATTTGGGTAGATCCCACATGTGGTGGAGCAACGAAATCTGTGTGCCACAAGTACTAAGCCTGTGTTCTAGAGCCCAGGGGCCATGATTACTGAGCCCACATCTGTAACTACTGAAGCCGGTGCCATTAGAGCCCTTGCTTCCAAACAAGAGAAGCCACCACAGTGAGAAACCTGTGCATTGCAAATAGAGAGAAGCCCGCACTCATTGAAACTATAAAAAAGTCTGTGCATTAATGAAGACACAGTACCAGTCAAAAATACATAAAGAAAATTATATTAAAAAAAGAAGAAAAAAAGAGGGGGTAGCATTTAAAGCTTGTCTTTCCACCCTAGGCATTGGCATTTGATATAGCCAGTGGTGTGAATCCTACTGGCAGCCAATACTGAGTACTTTAGCTGTAATCTTATAAAGGTTGATCTTGCCTCCTAAAAGGTTTAATTGGCAAAATGGTGTGAAGGAAATGTGGGGAGCTCACAGAATGGCTAGGAAGGGCTTGGAACAGTCCAAGTTCCAGGGAACATGGAGACAGCAATGAGGCTGCACAGAAACAAAGGAAAGTTACATTTGGAAGAGGTGGCCAGGAACAAGATGGAGACAGAAATGTATAGACTTCAACAGATGGCCTGTTATAGGAAAGGGGCCCAAAAAGGAAGAAGGTCCAAAGTTATTCCTAGGTTTGGAACCTGTATACTGATGAGAGGAACAATGAAATTGAAATCATGTTCACTGATGAGAGCGACAGTGAAAACTGGTAAGTCATATGAACAGGACTATGGGAAATGCAAGGTTTGGGGCTCAAGCACATTGAACTTGATGTGCCAGTAGGTTATCAAATACCTGTGGTCTAGAGGCCCCCCAAATAAATAACCCATTATTTATATTCAGATTTCAGCTTTCTGCATTAAGATAATGGAAAACTTTCTTCACAAAACCAGTTCCCGATGCCAAAAGATTGGGGACCTCTCTTCTTTGTGATTAAAGAAGTTTCTGCCTGAATAGGTAACTATATTAATGCATGAAAGGAAAATAGAATATATTTTAAGACTCATTATTGTCATCATGCTGGGATATGAGGAGTCTCACTGGCTAGGTGGTTCAGGTGCCAACTAAGGAGGAGGAATTCCCTAGTGGCTCAGTGGCAAAGAACCCACTTGTCAATGCAGGAGACATGGGTTTGATCCTGATTTGGGTAGATCCCACATGTGGTGGAGCAACGAAATCTGTGTGCCACAAGTACTAAGCCTGTGTTCTAGAGCCCAGGGGCCATGATTACTGAGCCCACATCTGTAACTACTGAAGCCGGTGCCATTAGAGCCCTTGCTTCCAAACAAGAGAAGCCACCACAGTGAGAAACCTGTGCATTGCAAATAGAGAGAAGCCCGCACTCATTGAAACTATAAAAAAGTCTGTGCATTAATGAAGACACAGTACCAGTCAAAAATACATAAAGAAAATTATATTAAAAAAAGAAGAAAAAAAGAGGGGGTAGCATTTAAAGCTTGTCTTTCCACCCTAGGCATTGGCATTTGATATAGCCAGTGGTGTGAATCCTACTGGCAGCCAATACTGAGTACTTTAGCTGTAATCTTATAAAGGTTGATCTTGCCTCCTAAAAGGTTTAATTGGCAAAATGGTGTGAAGGAAATGTGGGGAGCTCACAGAATGGCTAGGAAGGGCTTGGAACAGTCCAAGTTCCAGGGAACATGGAGACAGCAATGAGGCTGCACAGAAACAAAGGAAAGTTACATTTGGAAGAGGTGGCCAGGAACAAGATGGAGACAGAAATGTATAGACTTCAACAGATGGCCTGTTATAGGAAAGGGGCCCAAAAAGGAAGAAGGTCCAAAGTTATTCCTAGGTTTGGAACCTGTATACTGATGAGAGGAACAATGAAATTGAAATCATGTTCACTGATGAGAGCGACAGTGAAAACTGGTAAGTCATATGAACAGGACTATGGGAAATGCAAGGTTTGGGGCTCAAGCACATTGAACTTGATGTGCCAGTAGGTTATCAAATACCTGTGGTCTAGAGGCCCCCCAAATAAATAACCCATTATTTATATTCAGATTTCAGCTTTCTGCATTAAGATAATCCAGCATTGCATGTCAGAAATGTCTTCTGATTTTTACTTTCTTTCATGCACTTTCCTCTGCTTATCAGGTTTTCTTGCCAAAATGAAGCATCTGCAACTTAAGGATACAAGTTGCTCATCCAAAGTAATGTCAGATTTAGGAATGTATGATTTCCAGAACAGGAATACTAACATCACCCAGATGTTTCAAAGCTGTGGTGTTAAATCCACCCAGATGTCTCTGATTGCATCTAGCTAGTCTTAAATTCTTTGCTCATCCTGTGTGTTCTGTTCATTTAATCTGCTATAAATCTGATGCTATAAAGTATGGCTTTGAATTTTTTAAAAAGGAAGTTTCAGTGGATCCAGTGATATGAATGTGGAGAGAGAAGACTTCATAAAGATATTCTTAGATCTTTATAATAAAGTAAAAATCAGTGAATATCAGAGAATCATAGAACTCTGGGACTGGGAAGCTACTTAGGGATAATCTAGCCCAGTTCTTTCACTCTAGAGACAAGATTACTTATGCTTGAGGATTTAGGAAACTTCAAGAAGACACAGAAAAGGTAGTGAAAGACAGTGGGAGAGCTAGAATTAGACACCAGGGATACTTGGTTTAATATTATGTAAGTGGATTTTGAAAGGTGTGTCCCTTGTTTTTGTTTTTTGCATGGTAGTATGAACCAAATGTACAGAAAACAGAATGCTATATCTCCCCTCACTCTTCTGTATCATCCATTTTTCCCTTTCACGTGCCACTTCTATCAGTTTTCCAATATACTTTTTTTAAGAGATAAGATGGTGGAGTAGAAGGACCCCTAAGCTTATCTCCTGACAAGCACACCAAAATCATAGCTAACAACCATAGGTAAAAAAGACTGGAACCCATCAAAAAAGACATTCTTTATTCAAAGACATAAAGAAGAAACCCAATGAGATGGCAGGAGAGGGCACACTTGCAATATAATAACATATACTGTTACTTATTCTTTAAAAAAAAATCTTCACTGGAACCTGTATCCTTCTTTAGCTACAGTTCTACCTTTTGTTCCCTTCACAGAAAATCTCTTGTATTTAGAAGTCATATGAACAGGACTATGGGAAATGCAAGGTTTGGGGCTCAAGCACATTGAACTTGATGTGCCAGTAGGTTATCAAATACCTGTGGTCTAGAGGCCCCCCAAATAAATAACCCATTATTTATATTCAGATTTCAGCTTTCTGCATTAAGATAATCCAGCATTGCATGTCAGAAATGTCTTCTGATTTTTACTTTCTTTCATGCACTTTCCTCTGCTTATCAGGTTTTCTTGCCAAAATGAAGCATCTGCAACTTAAGGATACAAGTTGCTCATCCAAAGTAATGTCAGATTTAGGAATGTATGATTTCCAGAACAGGAATACTAACATCACCCAGATGTTTCAAAGCTGTGGTGTTAAATCCACCCAGATGTCTCTGATTGCATCTAGCTAGTCTTAAATTCTTTGCTCATCCTGTGTGTTCTGTTCATTTAATCTGCTATAAATCTGATGCTATAAAGTATGGCTTTGAATTTTTTAAAAAGGAAGTTTCAGTGGATCCAGTGATATGAATGTGAGAGAGAAGACTTCATAAAGATATTCTTAGATCTTTATAATAAAGTAAAAATCAGTGAATATCAGAGAATCATAGAACTCTGGGACTGGGAAGCTACTTAGGGATAATCTAGCCCAGTTCTTTCACTCTAGAGACAAGATTACTTATGCTTGAGGATTTAGGAAACTTCAAGAAGACACAGAAAAGGTAGTGAAAGACAGTGGGAGAGCTAGAATTAGACACCAGGGATACTTGGTTTAATATTATGTAAGTGGATTTTGAAAGGTGTGTCCCTTGTTTTTGTTTTTTGCATGGTAGTATGAACCAAATGTACAGAAAACAGAATGCTATATCTCCCCTCACTCTTCTGTATCATCCATTTTTCCCTTTCACGTGCCACTTCTATCAGTTTTCCAATATACTTTTTTTAAGAGATAAGATGGTGGAGTAGAAGGACCCCTAAGCTTATCTCCTGACAAGCACACCAAAATCATAGCTAACAACCATAGGTAAAAAAGACTGGAACCCATCAAAAAAGACATTCTTTATTCAAAGACATAAAGAAGAAACCCAATGAGATGGCAGGAGAGGGCACACTTGCAATATAATAACATATACTGTTACTTATTCTTTAAAAAAAAATCTTCACTGGAACCTGTATCCTTCTTTAGCTACAGTTCTACCTTTTGTTCCCCTTCACAGAAAATCTCTTGTATTTAGAAGAGCTGACTATATTCACTGTCTCTGACTTCTATCCACCCATTCCATCTTTTCAAAAAAATTAATGCAAAATTATGTAACATAAAATTAACAATTTTAAGGTGAACAATTCAGTGGTATTTGATATATTCAGAATGTATGCAACCACTACTTCTATTTAGTTCCAAAAACATTTTCATCAGTCCTGAAAAAACCCTGGACCCATTAAGAAGTTTTTCCGCATTTCCCACTGCCCACAGTCCCTGGTATCCTGTCTCTATTCATTTATTTATTCTTGATATTTAATATAAGTAGTATCGTACAATATGTGATCTTTTTTGTATCTGTCTTCTCACACTTAGCATAATGATTTCATCAAAGCTTATCTACACTATTGCAAGATGCAAGAATCAGTACTTCATTCCTTTTCATGGATGGAAAATATTCCCTTGTCCCATCATTTCCTTAAACTCACTCCAAACACCTCATCATTTTCAAAAGTTTTCTTGTCAAGGGTCACTAGTGTTCACTAAGTTGTCAAATCCAATGATGACATTTCAGCCACATTTCACATAGTTGGCACTCTTCCCCTTGTTTGGATTCTAGGAGAACACATTTTCCTGGCTCTCTTCTTGGTCACCAGACATTCCTATGACCCTTTTGTTGACTGCTTCTTATCTCTTAAGCTTTAATACTGAATGCTTAAAAGTTGGTTGGTGGGCCTTCTTTCTTTAAAAAATTTTTATTTTATTTATTTATTTATCATATCACACAGCTTAAGGGATATGAGTTCCCTGACTAGGGATTGAACTCAGGCCTGGAACAGTGCACATGTGGAGTCCTAATTACTGGACTTCCAGGGAATTCCAGACTTCGTTTCTTCTTGATTTACTCTGTTGGTTATCTCATTGAACACCAAGTTTATTTTCAAAAATGGAAAATCATGACCTCCATGGAAATATATAATGAATACATGGCTAATATTTTATTGTACTTATTAATGAGAGAACCAGTAAGAGATGAAAACTAGTTCAAAGAACATTTGAGGAACTATGTTGCTATTGGCAACTTAATAAAGGAATATGTTATATAACAATAAATAATTTGTCTGGTCTTTGTTATATTGCCCTGAGAGGAAGCTGTTAACCCTTGGATTCTCCCAAGTGATAGAAACGTCCTCGGTATTCCTGGTGAGACCCTGGGAGTGCACCAGAATTTATGCTAATGAAGTGATTCCTGGTGGGCTCCTAGATTGTTCCAGGATGGGGCTGGCCATTCTAGAATGTTGGAGCTTTGAGCCAGAATGAAAATAGCCTGACCTTCAGGGAGAGAAAAAGAACTGGAGCTTGGGCTTGTGGTCGATGAGCGTATTAATCATGCCTATGTAATAAACAGTCTGGGAACCTATGCAATAAACAGTCTGGGAACCAGTCTGGTGAGCTTCCTCAGTCAGTGCTACACACTGATGTGCTGGGAGGGCAACGCATCCCAAGGACATGAAAGCTGTACTTTGGTGATACCCTATGTGCTTCTTCACTTAGGTGGTCTGAGTTTGTCTTTTAGAGTAAAAACTACCATTTTAAGCATAGCACTACCGTAAGTTTCATGAGTTGCTTGATTGACTTATCAGACATAAGAAGGCAGGGGAAGCCTCTAAATTCATAGCCTGTCAGTCTTAAGTGTGGTTGGCCTGAAACCTGGAGCTTGCAGTGGTGTCTGAAGTAATGGTAGCCTTACAAAGGACTGAATCTCTGTGAAGTCTTGGGTCACGGGTGGTTAGTGTCAAAATTGCATTATACAATGTTAATTCAGGGTTTCAGAATTAGATACAAAACAGGTTAATCTTACAGGATTTTTAAAAAATCTGTAATTTGCCACTGGACAGATAAAATTCAATTAGTAGGTAACTTGTGGGACCTTAAATCAAAACAGTAACACCCTCTCCAGAATCATGACTCCCAACATTTTATTTCTAGTTTCTATCTCAGCACTGGTCTTTAGTACTGCTTAACCATGTAAGCTTCCCTGGTGACTCAGCAATAAAGAATCTGTCAATGCAAGAGATTCAGGTGCAGTCCCTGGGTCAGGAAAATCTCCTGGAAAAGGAAATGGCAACCCACTCCAGAATTCTTGCCAGGAAAATCCCACGGACAGAGGAACTTGGTGGGCTACAGTTTATGGGGTTGCAAAGAGCTAGGCATGACTTAATGACTAAACAACAACAATGGAACAACTTGACAGTATAATAAGCATGGAAACTTATTATATCCAGAATTGAAGTCCCAAACATTAAGCTTAATCTATACTTTTATCCATCTCTAACTGTGACTCCATTTTACATTTAATGTGGCAGCAAATCCTGCTGGGTTCTACCTTCTGATTTCCCCCAGAATTTGGCCAGTTCTCATCATCCCCGCTAAACAAGTTGGCCCAGTACACTATCACTTCTTCCTTGGATTAATGCACTACACTTCCAGTGGCTTTCCCTGATTTCTATGCTTCATATCTTTTATTCTATTTTCAACACAGCAGCCAAAATGATATTATTAAAACATAAACTAGATCATGTCAAACCTACAAATGCTTCCTATCTTATCAGAGTAAAAGCCAAAATTCCTACCACGTTTTGTAAAGGCTTATGTGATCCAAGGTCTCTATCTTTATTTCCTACTATTCCTCAGCCTTGCCCTCCTGATACTAACCACTTGGCCTTCCTGCCTTCCTAAATACACCATGTGTTCATTCTTATTGATGTCTTCCTAAAACGTTTTTCCTTCATGTATTTCTACCTCTTTGAAGTCTTTGATCAAATGCCTCCTTAGTGATACATCCACTGCCCACCGTATTTAGAACTTCCTTTCCTCTCTCCACTCTTCCTACCATGCTCCTCCCTCTGAATTACTTATAGCACTTATGGCAATGCAGCATGACATATAATTTACTTGTTTACCTTGTGTTTTCATATAAGGTTCATGTGGGCAAGCATTTTTTTTTATTTGCTTGTTTTATTCATCAAAGCATCTTGAGTGCCTAGAACAACTCCTGCCACACAGGAATTCAACAATATTTGTTGAAAAACGAATTATGACATATTGATATTGTTGAAAAGTAAAGAAGTAAATCATCAGCAATTTTATATGCAAATAAAAGCTGTCTATCATAGTAGTTTTGGGTAGCTTTATAGTTATTTTCATGGTTTGGAATTGATTTAAGAGCCAGCTTGCAAGTCATTAATAACGTCAATTTAATTACTCTATAGTTACAGCTCATTTTGGATCTCAGACTGAATTACCCATATTGAACACCACCTTATTCATCAGACTTGGCTCTGGTAATGACGTGGTGATAACAGCCATTTGTTATTTTCAATAATCTTTTCCTCAGTCAATAATTTTTCATTTACAAGTAGCAGATATATACTTAAACTATCAAGGTGATAGAATTTATTCATATACTAACATATATATATATATATATATATATGTATGTAGATATATATTTGCTGTTTTCATTACATTTTTCCCTTGCCAATTCTAAAAATGGTAGTTGAACTTTTGCCTTCTTCTGCTTTAGCATGGCTGAGTTGCCAGGTCAAAGCAGAAATATCCTGAAGTCAATTCTTTTCTTGCTTTTTGGTTTAGAAAACCTAAACTCTTGTTTCTAAATTCTCATTCAAGGGTTATCTAGGGCAGGAATGGTGCAACTGATGCCACTGAGGGGAAAATTAAGACAGAATAGATGAGAGATGAGAGAGGGGCAGAGATTTTTCTCTGAAGACTAAGTAAGAGACTGTACCTGGGGTTCCGTGAGCACATCATTATGGCTTCTGTGTTGTCTCCCAAGAGAGTAACAGAAACTTGGAAGACCAAGGCTGCATGCTGTGTCTAAGGCTTGTCTTCAGAGAAGAGGATTAGAGTAACCGCCTCACTAAATCCAATGGAGGTAACCAAAGTTGAGTCTCATGAGTGCCTAGAATCAGAAAGCATGAAATCTGCCAGACACCAAGAAAAATGGCAATACCATCTCTCTCTTTTTATGAAGCTGAGTCTCCTTTTCTTCTTTGAAAGCCTAAACATAGACATTTTTGACAGGTTAGTCAGAAGGAAGGTACAGGGAAATCATTTTATTTTTTTCTTCTAAAGATCTGGTTCTCAGTTGTATTAATAAAGATTAATCTGACCCTATGATCAGAGTAAATAGGTTGATTATATAAAAATGAACTTCAA
This sequence comes from Tragulus kanchil, assembly GCA_022376925.1. Taxonomy (NCBI): domain Eukaryota; kingdom Metazoa; phylum Chordata; class Mammalia; order Artiodactyla; family Tragulidae; genus Tragulus; species Tragulus kanchil. Next base: position 56,840,810 of record JAIOJX010000029.1, on the reverse strand, counting down.
ACGAAGAAAGAATAGATTCTAGACCTGTGAGAAATGACCAGTATGGGGCTTCCCCTGGTGGTCCAGTGGGTAAGGACACCGCCTTGCAGTGCAAGGGGCACCGGTTCGAGCCCTGGCCTGGGAAGATCCCCGTACTGCGGAGCGGCTGGACTGATGTGTCCAATCACCGAGCCGGAGCTCTGGAGCGCATGCGCCCAGAGCCGGTGCTCTGCAACAACAGAGGCCACCGCGATGGGAGGCCCACAGGAGCCAAAGAACAAAGACGAATGAAAATAGAGAAATGAAAGAGCAACAGAAGTGGCCCGCCCACTCCCCTCCCTCCCCAACCCGACCCCCGCCCAAAGTAAAGAAATAAATAAATCTTTAAAAAAAAAAAAAAAATGACCAGTATGTATTTACAAATGATGTAGTAGGTTGGAGTTTTATAGATAACTGTAAATCAATAAGTACAAATAAACGTGTGTACAGTTTTACATTCTATTGTAGGAAATATTTTGGCAAAATTATGGAAAATTGCTCTGAAAGTTCATGCTTGGGTAAGTCCTACAATACTTTTTGTAACATGAAACAAAATATCTTAGGTACCATATAACCGGAGTGAAAAGAATGTAAGAGAGTTTTCACCATGGATGGTTAAGAAGATAAAGAGCTAAAAGGAAGGAAACATACAAAATTGCTCAAGTAATACTTAATAGGGAAACATTGTAATCTTTTCTAAAATCTTTAGACTCAGACAAATTCTCTTTCTGGGGTGGTGCAATGCAGAGAATAAGCAGATTGGAAAAACACCAAGGCTGCCATTTGTTTGTTTTCTAAGGCTGGGGTCTTCAGGAGAAGAGGATTAGAGTAACCGCCTCACTAAATCCAATGGAGGTAACCAAAGTTGAGTCTCATGAGTGCCTAGAATCAGAAAGCATGAAATCTGCCAGACACCAAGAAAAATGGCAATACCATCTCTCTCTTTTTATGAAGCTGAGTCTCCTTTTCTTCTTTGAAAGCCTAAACATAGACATTTTTGACAGGTTAGTCAGAAGGAAGGTACAGGGAAATCATTTTATTTTTTTCTTCTAAAGATCTGGTTCTCAGTTGTATTAATAAAGATTAATCTGACCCTATGATCAGAGTAAATAGGTTGATTATATAAAAATGAACTTCAAACGAAGAAAGAATAGATTCTAGACCTGTGAGAAATGACCAGTATGGGGCTTCCCCTGGTGGTCCAGTGGGTAAGGACACCGCCTTGCAGTGCAAGGGGCACCGGTTCGAGCCCTGGCCTGGGAAGATCCCCGTACTGCGGAGCGGCTGGACTGATGTGTCCAATCACCGAGCCGGAGCTCTGGAGCGCATGCGCCCAGAGCCGGTGCTCTGCAACAACAGAGGCCACCGCGATGGGAGGCCCACAGGAGCCAAAGAACAAAGACGAATGAAAATAGAGAAATGAAAGAGCAACAGAAGTGGCCCGCCCACTCCCCTCCCCCCCCAACCCGACCCCCGCCCAAAGTAAAGAAATAAATAAATCTTTAAAAAAAAAAAAAAAATGACCAGTATGTATTTACAAATGATGTAGTAGGTTGGAGTTTTATAGATAACTGTAAATCAATAAGTACAAATAAACGTGTGTACAGTTTTACATTCTATTGTAGGAAATATTTTGGCAAAATTATGGAAAATTGCTCTGAAAGTTCATGCTTGGGTAAGTCCTACAATACTTTTTGTAACATGAAACAAAATATCTTAGGTACCATATAACCGGAGTGAAAAGAATGTAAGAGAGTTTTCACCATGGATGGTTAAGAAGATAAAGAGCTAAAAGGAAGGAAACATACAAAATTGCTCAAGTAATACTTAATAGGGAAACATTGTAATCTTTTCTAAAATCTTTAGACTCAGACAAATTCTCTTTCAGTATTAACGTGACCTATTTTTATGTGTATCCAAAATAAAAGGGCTTCCCCTGGTGGTCCAGTGGGTAAGGACACCGCCTTGCAGTGCAAGGGGCGCCGGTTTGATCCCTGGCACGAGAAGATCCCACGTGCCAGGGAGTGGCCGGACTGATGTGTCCAATTACCGAGCCGGAGCTCTGGCGCGCCTGCACCCAGAGCCGGCGCCCCTCCCTCCCCACCCCACCCCCAAAAGATAAATTAAAAAACTTAAAAAAAAATAAAAGTAAAATAAAATAAATGTTATGATTTCATTAGGAGATCATGTAGTGACAATGTGACAAGATGATGATTGTGTGTGATTTTTGCAAATCCACATTATGACTGTTTGAGATAATTATATGTCCTGATTGTTGCATTCAATGCACTATGAAGGTGAAGTAATTCCTGACTTATCTCTTAGAGATTGAAACTGAGCAGAGTAATTGGAGAAGCACTCAAGGACTTGAAAGTCAGAAGTGGCTGAAAAATGAAAGAAAGTGTCTCTAGATTCTAGATCTAGAAGTTTACTATGGCAGAAAGCTCAAGTACACTTAAAAAAACCATCCATCTAAGCTGGACAGTAATATAGGAGATTTATAAATTATGAAATACTTAAAAGGAAGAGGGGTGCCAATCTCACTGCTTTAACAAGACTAAGAGCTTTGACTTTCTCCTGACAAAACCGTTTACCACTGAATTAAAAATGCTATGCTAAAAATTTTGTTTCATATGAAAGGATGATGTTATTACATTAACATCTAAAAAGGAAAAAATATTAGTTTACTCAACTTTCAGTTTCACCTTTTTCTAAATTATGAATGACTTTCAAAACAGCAAGCACCTGAAAATGAAATATATGGACTTTGCATATATATAGTCATATACACATACACATGTCGCATAAAGTAGATTTAAGACATTGAAACTACTTTCATAATCACATTGCTTAAATGATTAAGATGTACCAATGACTTAACAGTGTTTGATTTGTGTAATATCTTTAGACTCAGACAAATTCTCTTTCAGTATTAACGTGACCTATTTTTATGTGTATCCAAAATAAAAGGGCTTCCCCTGGTGGTCCAGTGGGTAAGGACACCGCCTTGCAGTGCAAGGGGCGCCGGTTTGATCCCTGGCACGAGAAGATCCCACGTGCCAGGGAGTGGCCGGACTGATGTGTCCAATTACCGAGCCGGAGCTCTGGCGCGCCTGCACCCAGAGCCGGCGCCCCTCCCTCCCCACCCCACCCCCAAAAGATAAATTAAAAAACTTAAAAAAAAATAAAAGTAAAATAAAATAAATGTTATGATTTCATTAGGAGATCATGTAGTGACAATGTGACAAGATGATGATTGTGTGTGATTTTTGCAAATCCACATTATGACTGTTTGAGATAATTATATGTCCTGATTGTTGCATTCAATGCACTATGAAGGTGAAGTAATTCCTGACTTATCTCTTAGAGATTGAAACTGAGCAGAGTAATTGGAGAAGCACTCAAGGACTTGAAAGTCAGAAGTGGCTGAAAAATGAAAGAAAGTGTCTCTAGATTCTAGATCTAGAAGTTTACTATGGCAGAAAGCTCAAGTACACTTAAAAAAACCATCCATCTAAGCTGGACAGTAATATAGGAGATTTATAAATTATGAAATACTTAAAAGGAAGAGGGGTGCCAATCTCACTGCTTTAACAAGACTAAGAGCTTTGACTTTCTCCTGACAAAAACCGTTTACCACTGAATTAAAAAAATGCTATGCTAAAAATTTTGTTTCATATGAAAGGATGATGTTATTACATTAACATCTAAAAAGGAAAAAAAAATATTAGTTTACTCAACTTTCAGTTTCACCTTTTTTCTAAATTATGAATGACTTTCAAAACAGCAAGCACCTGAAAATGAAATATATGGACTTTGCATATATATAGTCATATACACATACACATGTCGCATAAAGTAGATTTAAGACATTGAAACTACTTTCATAATCACATTGCTTAAATGATTAAGATGTACCAATGACTTAACAGTGTTTGATTTGTGTAATATCTTCCCTCTTGAATTCTTTTTCTTCATCCTTAAAAATGTATTACCTACCAATCTGTGAAAGTAATAAAAACATAATAATGTGCATAAGTTTTAAATAGGAAGACTCACAACTCATTTCACAAATAAATATCAGATTGTGTTAGTTGCTTAGTCATGTCAGACTCTTTGCAACGCCATGGACTGTAGCCTGCCAGGCTCCTCTGACCATGGGGTTTCCCAGGCAAGAATACTGGAGTGGGCTGCCATTTCCTTCTCCAAAATACCAGTTTAGGAATTTGATTTTATACTTTTGGATCTTTGTCTGTCACTTGGTTTACCACCTGAATGGCACAAAGGGTCAAATTTTGTGCTTCTAATATGAAACTTGTTACATCACCCTATTCATACACAAACACACATAAATATAAAGTTCCTCACCAGATTTTAACTTCTTTAAAATTCTTCACTGACTCTTGTTCATCTTTGCCTTTCTTGAGGACAGGAAATTGAATTAGGAGCAAGTCTTGGTGGTTAAGATCAAAGGAATAAGACCTTCTTGTTCATAAAGCTTTTTTCTTAATCTGAATCAAGATATACAGTAAAAATACATATAGCCCAGCTAATGAAGTTCCAACTTTAAAAATCCAAGCATTCCAATGCGAGCTGGTAGAGTGCTTCAGGTATAGCACTAAGGTATCCACTAAGGTAACGGATATGGGGAGGTTGGCAGTAGACAAGCCCCTGAGAATGGGAAAAATGGGAAAAGAGGAGAAAGAGCTACCTTGACAGTGGAGATGTTAGGTCAGGTATAATATCATCACATCCTTTTTTGAGACTGTATTTGTTTCAGGAAAATAGTAACATATTTAATGTATTGATAGTTTCACATTTTGTGACAGAGTCTCTTTTCTACTGTCTTAGCTCTCCTTTCCTCTGATTAACCTCACCCATTGCAATAAACTAAAAATAACATTTTAGTTATGTTAACTGCAGTTCCTATCAACTTATCTGGTGTTTGAGGTCAAACTTAAGGTTTGGAGCCAATCTAGTAATTTGCTTTAAAATTATCAAAATAGATCTTTTCAAAATGTGTAAAATGCCACCTGTTCAGAAACTGTAAGAATTTTAACTCCCCCCAAAGACAATAGATATTAATAATATTTTATGTTCCTTAATTAAGATGTTTGTGTGACTTTGTAGTGAAAAATTTGGTCAAAGATTAATTAAAAATGATAAAAATAGTTGTCATAGTCTCTTTAAAAATACTATTGTTAGCCAACAATTCTGAATCTAAATGAACAGAACAGGTGTTTAGTGCACAATTACCGAGCGACTCTTCCATGCCAGGTGGTACTATTCTAAGTGCTTAAAAAAATAAATGACTTAAATATGGTCTTTAAAAAATGAAAAGTGAAAAGCCTTGGGAAGTTTATCTAGTCATCATTTTTCAGTTTAGTTGATTTACACATCTTTTGAAGAAATCTTGTCTGAAACAGAAAAAGGCATTCACCTGGGCTAAATGGTACTATTTGGGAATTTTGAAGGTGAGAACACACATTATGATTTTAGACAAAGGGAGAAGACTTTTCAAACCAAAGTCCAGTTCTGGCTCCTACCCTGTCTCTCTGTGCTTTGATCAATTTCTGCTAGGGCTCTTTCAACAAAAGATGTGAACTAGATGTGTTCCAACTAGATGAACTTTAATGACTCTAGTAATTACATTTCTGTGTTTCTTCAAAATATCTGATTACATGAAAGTTTATCTTCCCTCTGGAAAAAGATTTTATAGTTTAAGCTGCAGTCTCAATATCCTTTGAGTACATAGTCATCACAAATACATTTTCTTGACCGTTGCCTCAATTTATTTCGGGGGAAGTAACGGCCTCCCTTTGACTTATTCTCCTATGCACTTGGATGTGGAAGTAAACATAAGGGTAAATGGCAGGTGTGGTAAGTCTCTAGGAGACTACCCCTTCTCTGTTCAGAGAACCCACTGGAAACTCTAGTGAGTGATCCTACAGGAAGCCTGCTATGCAAGAACTTCTAAGCTAATATTTTGTTTAAAAGCTCTGTGGAATAGTTAAAATTCTCCTCATTTATAGTAGGAGAAAACCAGCTCAGAATATGCACAGCTGGCCCAGGTGTGGGTTTGTGTTTGTATACAACCCAATCTAAGGTCTTAAAACCAATACTAAAAGATCAGAATGGAAGAAAACATTTTGTATTTATTTTGTGTAAATGAAGCTTGAGGCATTTGTGTCCTCATGCATAGCTACACAGTATATCTAAGCTAAAAACATGTCAGATTTGTTTTGTATTTTTTTTAACATCTAAACTTTGTTTCAGAAGATGCAAGAAAACACACATATATATGAATATAAACTATTTATATCCATGAACTAAAGCCTACATTTATGCATTTAAGCCATTTTGGGGAAGAAATTATTTTGTGCATAATAGCTTATCATGATTTGGGTGCTTTGCTGAGGCTTAAGAAATTGTTAGTGCCAATTCTAATTTGCTTAGTTCATTTACTTTGCACCTAACTTGTAAATTAATCATTGCTGGTAACATCAATTTAGTTGTAATTAATCATAGAGGGAGGAGTAAAGCAGTCACATTGGTGCCAGCTATATTAACTGCCTTATCTGATTGCTCTTGTGTAATTTTCCAGCACTTTGATGAATATACAAGACAAGGAATACTTTGGGGGCTTTCAAGAATATTCATAGTATATTTGGAAATAGACTTGAAAGCACTATAAATAGTTGATTGCTGCTTTACCTGAAGATGTTTTTGTGACTATTAGATATATAACTTTCACACAACACACGCACATGCATGCACACTTTGCCCTTGCTTTGCTTAAATAACATGTAGGTGCTTTCAGAGCAGTTGAAACTAAAACAAGATTTTATTAGAGTCTTGTCTGTGTGGTTAAGGTCAGAGAGAAGGGGATCTCAACAAATAGCAAGTATTGATGTTTCCTATGCAGTTTCCACTTGTCAGATAAATACTTAGGGAAATATATAATTCTCATTTACAAATATGCAGTATTTTTTTAGCTCTTGACCAAAAAATTGATTTTTACAAAATTACAGTCCAAATATATTCATATATTTACTTATGCTTGATAGAAATTTAGGTGATTTACAACAAACAAACATTACACTGATGTATGAGGGATAATATATTAAACTAGTGCATTTTATGATCCCCGTAAGTTATATCTATGATTTCCTATTCATTGTATCAAGCTTTAGGGTGAAGACAAATTCCATCTACAAAATAGAAGTCAGAGTTTAGCATGGAGCATCAAGATATATTTTTCAGTCCACAGCAAAATAGTACTTTTGAAAGCCTGGCTTTGCAAGTGTTCTCATGAAATTAGGAGGAAGGTCAGTATTACAAACTGTCTTCTGATTTCTCACTGATCCCATGGTATGGTGATTGATCAGTGCGTATCCTTAACAGCTACTCCCTGTGGGTGACCAATCCTGCTAGGTCTCTTTAGCATAACACCAACATCTATTTCCGAGTTCATGATACCTGCCATCGTGTCTTGTAGTAGATTACTGTACCCTTTCTTGGCAGTATCTCAATGCTCTTCAGGATCACAGGTTTACTCTGTACGTTTCTGTCCTCCCATCAGAGCAGGTAGGCAGATGGGGCTTCTGAGCATTCCATGAATAGGCCATGAGGTACTGGAGTTGCTATTTAAGCCCACCTGTTGAGGTACGTCTCTGTTGTTCAGGTATTCTGATTAACATGGTATTTTTCTAAGAGGTATGAAATCTTCTCAGACAGTGCCTGAAGAACCAAACTGGACCAAATAAGATTGAACTGAACCAAACTGAATCAAACTGAACCAAACCAAACAAAGAAATCTACCTTGGGATTCCTTCTATCGTATTTGAATGTTTCTATCCATTCTCTCGGGGTTTTGACCCTAGGATCATGGAGGGCATTCACCTCTGACTTGGTTCTTTATGCTCTTCTTTTTCTTAAACTCCAGGATGTCTTTCTTCGTTTACTTCCTGTCATATAAGAATTTCCCCTACTTCACATCCTCTGACTGTCTCCTTGATATACATGCCAATAAAACTTGACGATCAGTTTTCTTGATGTTTAATATGTAGAGGAAATATTTTGGTGCTTAGAAAGCTTATTTATCTGCACCCAGTCTCTAACTTAGAAAGTAGAAATTGATTTTACAAAATTACAGTCCAAATATATTCATATATTTACTTATGCTTGATAGAAATTTAGGTGATTTACAACAAACAAACATTACACTGATGTATGAGGGATAATATATTAAACTAGTGCATTTTATGATCCCCGTAAGTTATATCTATGATTTCCTATTCATTGTATCAAGCTTTAGGGTGAAGACAAATTCCATCTACAAAATAGAAGTCAGAGTTTAGCATGGAGCATCAAGATATATTTTTCAGTCCACAGCAAAATAGTACTTTTGAAAGCCTGGCTTTGCAAGTGTTCTCATGAAATTAGGAGGAAGGTCAGTATTACAAACTGTCTTCTGATTTCTCACTGATCCCATGGTATGGTGATTGATCAGTGCGTATCCTTAACAGCTACTCCCTGTGGGTGACCAATCCTGCTAGGTCTCTTTAGCATAACACCAACATCTATTTCCGAGTTCATGATACCTGCCATCGTGTCTTGTAGTAGATTACTGTACCCTTTCTTGGCAGTATCTCAATGCTCTTCAGGATCACAGGTTTACTCTGTACGTTTCTGTCCTCCCATCAGAGCAGGTAGGCAGATGGGGCTTCTGAGCATTCCATGAATAGGCCATGAGGTACTGGAGTTGCTATTTAAGCCCACCTGTTGAGGTCGTCTCTGTTGTTCAGGTATTCTGATTAACATGGTATTTTTCTAAGAGGTATGAAATCTTCTCAGACAGTGCCTGAAGAACCAAACTGGACCAAATAAGATTGAACTGAACCAAACTGAATCAAACTGAACCAAACCAAACAAAGAAATCTACCTTGGGATTCCTTCTATCGTATTTGAATGTTTCTATCCATTCTCTCGGGGTTTTGACCCTAGGATCATGGAGGGCATTCACCTCTGACTTGGTTCTTTATGCTCTTCTTTTTCTTAAACTCCAGGATGTCTTTCTTCGTTTACTTCCTGTCATATAAGAATTTCCCCTACTTCACATCCTCTGACTGTCTCCTTGATATACATGCCAATAAAACTTGACGATCAGTTTTCTTGATGTTTAATATGTAGAGGAAATATTTTGGTGCTTAGAAAGCTTATTTATCTGCACCCAGTCTCTAACTTAGAAAGTATGAGTGGGAGGAAGTACCCTTGAATGGGTATAAGGGCCCTTCTTGGAATACTCCCCTGGAGAAAGAACACAATTAAAAATGTACACGGCAACAGTCAAGTCTTCATCCTAGCCCTACCTGTGTTCCACAGGCACTCAGTAGCTTTCCAGAAATAATCACTGACTCCAGTGTCTTACATCTACTTTCCCAGGAGTATTCCATACTTATACATGTGTATATATATAGTTTTCTCTTTTTAAAACAATTTACAGTATGCTATGTACACTGTTCTGTGTCTTCCATCTTTGGCTTAATGTATCTTTATCCATACATATTAGTATCTGTAGAATTGGCTCATTTTTTTCAATGGCTGCATAATACTCAAATATGTGGAAGTAATGTCATTTATTCAATGAGATCTCACCCCACCCCCAAGTTAAACTTACTATTTTTTCTTACAAAATAATGCTGTGAATATCCATCAATATATTTTATTTTAAACATGTATAGGTTAATCTGCAAAACGAATTCATAGTAGTAGAATTGTTAGATCAAATATACTTTTTAATATCACAGGTATGGCCAAATTCTTTGCAATAAATTTAAAATCTTATCAACATAGATGGGCATGTCTATTACCTTTGTTTTTACCAATAGGTTGTATGAACTTCTTCCTTAGCAGTGAGAAGTGAAAGATGGCGCCCTGAAGTTTTAATTTATATTTTTCTTGTTATGAGTGAGGTTGAGTGTTGTATAAATTTTGAGGAGTCTTTAACATTTTCATTTGCTTTTATCTTTTTGCACTTTTAAAATTAATTATTGGTCTTGATTTTTAGAAGCTCTTTCCAAATTAAGAATGCAGGTGTGTATGCTCAGTCAGTTAGTCATGTCTGACTCTTTGTGACTCTATGGACTTTAGCCCATCAGCTTCCTCTGTCCATGGGATTCTCCAGGCAAGAATACTGGAGTGAGTGCCACGACCTCCTCCAAGAGATCTTCCTGACCCAGGGGTCGAACCTGTGTAACCTGTGTCTCCTGCATTGCAGGTGGATTATTTATATCTCAGCCACTGAGTTAGCCCCCTAAATTAAAAATATAGGATATAATTCAGGAGATGCTGTTACGGTCTTTTAAAAATGATTTTGTATTTTTGTTTAGCCTGTGTATAGTATATTTTAGTATACAGAAATTTCTTATGTTGTCTAATTAATCAGTTTTCTCTTTCAATCTTTCTTAGTTTTGTGGCATGTTAGAAAATCTTACTCCACTGACAAAACTACAGACATAATTCTCCCATGTTACTGGTATTTCTATAATTTTATTTTTTATATTGAAGTTTTTATCCACCTGAATTTATTTCAGTGTAATGCAAGAGGTAGGAATTGAATCTTTTCCAGATGGCTACCTAGATGCTTCACCACTAATTATTGAATAATCCATTGTTTCACTTATTTGAAATGTGAATGTTATGATATAATATATAAAGTAAAGTAGAAATATCTATCATTATATAGTATAGTGCTTATATCTGGAATTTCTATTCATTATATTGATCAGTCTGTATATTTGTTTACTAAGACAAGAGAGATTTGAATATTTTGGTAATTAAAGAATGTTGATTTTCATTCATGAAGTTGCATTTTGAACTTAAGTGATTAATGAACTAATTAACTAGAGCACGTCATATTTCATCCAAAAAGAAAAGTTACAAATGACAGCAATGTCCTTGAAAAGTAAAATTATACCAGAAAACCAAGTTGAAAGTTAGTCCCATACATACATGCCCTCCCTAAATATTGAGCATAACTCATATCAAAAGTCATCAGATGGTCTGATAAATATCAATGTCTGAAGTGACATGTAGGAGAAGAGCAACTTTGTAACTGAAATGCTATCTGGAGAATCACAGCCTGACTCTGACATTTTTTAGGAAACAAGGTCAAATTCAGGTCAAGATACTAATACTGACCAAGGTAAGAACATGGATATTATACTGCTTAGGGAAGAAACAAGTTGTTTTTAAATTCTTTAGTTGGGATTTCTCAGCCCCCCAAGAATCGGGTCAGCCCCCCAAGAGATCTTCCTGACCCAGGGGTCGAACCTGTGTAACCTGTGTCTCCTGCATTGCAGGTGGATTATTTATATCTCAGCCACTGAGTTAGCCCCCTAAATTAAAAATATAGGATATAATTCAGGAGATGCTGTTACGGTCTTTTAAAAATGATTTTGTATTTTTGTTTAGCCTGTGTATAGTATATTTTAGTATACAGAAATTTCTTATGTTGTCTAATTAATCAGTTTTCTCTTTCAATCTTTCTTAGTTTTGTGGCATGTTAGAAAATCTTACTCCACTGACAAAACTACAGACATAATTCTCCCATGTTACTGGTATTTCTATAATTTTATTTTTTATATTGAAGTTTTTATCCACCTGAATTTATTTCAGTGTAATGCAAGAGGTAGGAATTGAATCTTTTTCCAGATGGCTACCTAGATGCTTCACCACTAATTATTGAATAATCCATTGTTTCACTTATTTGAAATGTGAATGTTATGATATAATATATAAAGTAAAGTAGAAATATCTATCATTATATAGTATAGTGCTTATATCTGGAATTTCTATTCATTATATTGATCAGTCTGTATATTTGTTTACTAAGACAAGAGAGATTTGAATATTTTGGTAATTAAAGAATGTTGATTTTCATTCATGAAGTTGCATTTTGAACTTAAGTGATTAATGAACTAATTAACTAGAGCACGTCATATTTCATCCAAAAAGAAAAGTTACAAATGACAGCAATGTCCTTGAAAAGTAAAATTATACCAGAAAACCAAGTTGAAAGTTAGTCCCATACATACATGCCCTCCCTAAATATTGAGCATAACTCATATCAAAAGTCATCAGATGGTCTGATAAATATCAATGTCTGAAGTGACATGTAGGAGAAGAGCAACTTTGTAACTGAAATGCTATCTGGAGAATCACAGCCTGACTCTGACATTTTTTAGGAAACAAGGTCAAATTCAGGTCAAGATACTAATACTGACCAAGGTAAGAACATGGATATTATACTGCTTAGGGAAGACAATTGTATTGCTGTAAGTCACACTTCTAACAGCTTCTTTTTATCAATTAGAGCTTTTATATCATCTTTTAGGTATAAAATAATACATACTCACACAAATTTACAGAGTACAAGTGTATCTTTAAAGTGTGAAAGTCCTTCTCTTCAAAAAGAGAACCTAGAAGAGTACTGTTACCACTTGGGTGAACAGTGCTTCGGCATTCACTCATGAGAAATTTTTATTTTGTTTTGTTTAATATAATAAAATCTATATTTTTCATTTTGTTTTGTATCTTGATTTTATTAGTTTGTGGTAGATATCTTCACCTGTCAACACATGGCCTACCTCATTCTATTTTTATTTGTGTTCAATTTTCATGAGCAATGTTCTCTTCTCTTTATGAAATTCATCATTGGTGCTATGATTTTAAGTTACAGAAATAAATTCTTGTATAGATTTAGAAATACAAAACCAAAATTAATGAAATAGAAAATAACTAAAAAATCCTAATGACTATTTTCATTTACCAAATGTGAAAAAACAAAACAGAGAATATTATGAGAAATGGATAGTCTCATACATTTCTTTTTGGAAAGTAATATAGTTTTACCTTTTATAAATTAAACATATCCATACTATTTGGCTGAGCAATCCCATTTTGAGCATTAATTCTGCATAGATCAGAATCCTAGAATGCAAGGACATGGGTGCAATAATTTGTACAGCAAAACTCTCCAGTGTGGAAAAACATTGGAAATGACCTGAAGGTCCGTCAATTATGTACGGCTATACGCTATCATTAAACTATTACTTAAAGATATGTTTGAGCTAGTCCTTGAAAAGTAAAATTATACCAGAAAACCAAGTTGAAAGTTAGTCCCATACATACATGCCCTCCCTAAATATTGAGCATAACTCATATCAAAAGTCATCAGATGGTCTGATAAATATCAATGTCTGAAGTGACATGTAGGAGAAGAGCAACTTTGTAACTGAAATGCTATCTGGAGAATCACAGCCTGACTCTGACATTTTTTAGGAAACAAGGTCAAATTCAGGTCAAGATACTAATACTGACCAAGGTAAGAACATGGATATTATACTGCTTAGGGAAGACAATTGTATTGCTGTAAGTCACACTTCTAACAGCTTCTTTTTATCAATTAGAGCTTTTATATCATCTTTTAGGTATAAAATAATACATACTCACACAAATTTACAGAGTACAAGTGTATCTTTAAAGTGTGAAAGTCCTTCTCTTCAAAAAGAGAACCTAGAAGAGTACTGTTACCACTTGGGTGAACAGTGCTTCGGCATTCACTCATGAGAAATTTTTATTTTGTTTTGTTTAATATAATAAAATCTATATTTTTCATTTTGTTTTGTATCTTGATTTTATTAGTTTGTGGTAGATATCTTCACCTGTCAACACATGGCCTACCTCATTCTATTTTTATTTGTGTTCAATTTTCATGAGCAATGTTCTCTTCTCTTTATGAAATTCATCATTGGTGCTATGATTTTAAGTTACAGAAATAAATTCTTGTATAGATTTAGAAATACAAAACCAAAATTAATGAAATAGAAAATAACTAAAAAATCCTAATGACTATTTTCATTTACCAAATGTGAAAAAACAAAACAGAGAATATTATGAGAAATGGATAGTCTCATACATTTCTTTTTGGAAAGTAATATAGTTTTACCTTTTATAAATTAAACATATCCATACTATTTGGCTGAGCAATCCCATTTTTGAGCATTAATTCTGCATAGATCAGAATCCTAGAATGCAAGGACATGGGTGCAATAATTTGTACAGCAAAACTCTCCAGTGTGGAAAAACATTGGAAATGACCTGAAGGTCCGTCAATTATGTACGGCTATACGCTATCAAACATTAAACTATTACTTAAAAAGATATGTTTGAGCTATAGCTATGGACCTATACAAATTTTCAGAATAGATTATTGAGTGAAAATAACAGACTGAAAAATGATTTGGTATAGTATGCAGTTTTTTTTTCCTGAGGAAAACATCGCTCACGTTGCTCACATATGTCATATGAAAACATATTTGAAATTAACTATCAGCCTATCAAAATTACTTATAGCAATAATGATGATTATTAACAGTGATATGATTTGGTGATAATGATTATGCTTTTCAAGTTTATAAACCATGGTAAACAAGTATATATTACTTTTATAATTTAAAAAGTGAACTAAAGAACGCATAAAATTGGGACTTCACCAGTCGTCTAGTGGTTAAGAACTTGCTTTGCAATGCAGGGGATACAGGTTCGATCCCTGGTCAAGGAACTAAGATCCTACATGCCTTGGAACAAGGAAGCCTGCATGCTGCAATTACTGACCCTTCACACTGTAATGAAGATCCCAAAGGCCAAAACTAAGACCTGACACACCCAAGTAAATAAATATAAATAAATATTTAAAAAGAACACATAAAGTGGAAATATAAACATATAATTATGTGAACAAATTTTATAGAAAATATCTTTCTATTGTCATAGAAAGCTAAATGATTTTAAAAGCAGATACTCTGCATACTGCTACAGTAAAATATCTGAAGTAAAAACAGTGGGATTACATTAGATGGTGCTTAGTAATATTAATATATGGACTTTATTTGGCCTGGTGACCTAGAATATTGTCTTGGTCTCAGTAGTTCTACTTCCGGAAGGTCTCTCGAATAAAGATATATTCAAAGAAGGCTAAGGAAAATGATACCTCCTTATTAACTGAGCATCACCTTCAATACCAGTGTTGCATCCCCTGAACTGATTTCATTACCCCTGGGCTTCCTTTTGGCCGATCTAATGGAAGCTTATAGGCCTGAATCAAAGAAGGCTGAAGACAGGCCATGCTACATTTCTAAGTCTATGCTAGAGGACAACACTTAGCATCCTAACAGTACAAAAATATATCTCTGAGGAAATGAAAGTAAAGGCAATATGCCTGGAGCAGAGCCCTATGTAGGTTAGTTAGCACTTCCAGTGCATGTTTTCCACTAGAAAACATAGTTGATCAATGTTTTGACAGATAATGAATTAGTGCTCTCTGGCTCTCAAAAATGGGTTTCTTACTCTTTTTTCCCACTCATCTTTGAGTAAGAAAGAGGAGAAAGGAAGAAGAGGAGGAAAGGCTTCCACTTCTTGGACAATGCAGGTTAAAAACAAATAAATAAGGAGGTAATTTATTAAAAATCTAAAGCAATAATTTGAAAGAGATGGAAACTAAATTTCAGCTTTTTTTTTTTTTTTAAAAACTTAGAAGTTCATGAAAATAAAAGCCATATTTTTTCCAAGCACTTCTAGGTTTCTCCAACCATCTGTGCTTCAAGGAGAATTCAGTTCATGTGTTTTTTTTTAATTTACACTTAACTCATCAAAATGTTGATTTGTTATTCCAGCTATTTGATGTCTCAGAAATCATACACACATTTTAATATATGTTCAAAAGTCTTTCCTCCATTTGGATAAGGAAATCATCATTAGTTAGCAGTAAACAGAACCTGGAAGAGCTTAAGTCTGATCCAAATGGAGAACCAAGGAAATTCCAAGGGGTTTGAAACTTGGCACACTATTTTCCACACACATGGTTACAAAATCTTTAAAGTGATAAACATGAGAAACGACCAAAACAAAATCAAAATCATCACACACATAAATGGAACCTCTGGTATGTGAAGATCTTAGTCATAAGACTTACAATATATATCATATTAACTCTATGTTCCTTAAATGAAAAAACTTGGATGTCAGCACACATAGCCTCATATGGTCCATGTGTACCATACATGATTCAAAACCAATAGGCTAATTTTTCCAAGGAAAAGGACAAAGGACATCCTTCAGAACTGCTGATGATCTGATGATCTTTCCTTTTAAATAAAATGTATTAAACAGATCTATTAAAATGCTCTTGTATATTCCTGTCCTTATCATCAATCACAGCCTTGTCATGGCAAAAGGGCTTACATAATTCAATGAAGCAGTTCAGGGTCACCCAAGATGGATGAGCCATAGTGGAGAGTTTAGAAAAAGCATGGTCTGGGGCTTCCTGGTGGTCCAGTGCATAAGGACACTGCCTTGCAGTACAAGGGGCGCCGGTTCGATCCCTGCCCTGGGAAGATCCCATGTGCTGCAGAGCGGCTGGACCGATATGTCCAGTTATGGAGCTGGAGCTCTGGAGCACATGTGCCCAGAGACGGTGCTCTGCAACAACAGAGGAGAAAGGAAGAAGAGGAGGAAAGGCTTCCACTTCTTGGACAATGCAGGTTAAAAACAAATAAATAAGGAGGTAATTTATTAAAAATCTAAAGCAATAATTTGAAAGAGATGGAAACTAAATTTCAGCTTTTTTTTTTTTTTTAAAAACTTAGAAGTTCATGAAAATAAAAGCCATATTTTTTCCAAGCACTTCTAGGTTTCTCCAACCATCTGTGCTTCAAGGAGAATTCAGTTCATGTGTTTTTAGTTAATTTACACTTAACTCATCAAAATGTTGATTTGTTATTCCAGCTATTTGATGTCTCAGAAATCATACACACATTTTAATATATGTTCAAAAGTCTTTCCTCCATTTGGATAAGGAAATCATCATTAGTTAGCAGTAAACAGAACCTGGAAGAGCTTAAGTCTGATCCAAATGGAGAACCAAGGAAATTCCAAGGGGTTTGAAACTTGGCACACTATTTTCCACACACATGGTTACAAAATCTTTAAAGTGATAAACATGAGAAACGACCAAAAAAAAAAAAAATCAAAATCATCACACACATAAATGGAACCTCTGGTATGTGAAGATCTTAGTCATAAGACTTACAATATATATCATATTAACTCTATGTTCCTTAAATGAAAAAACTTGGATGTCAGCACACATAGCCTCATATGGTCCATGTGTACCATACATGATTCAAAACCAATAGGCTAATTTTTCCAAGGAAAAGGACAAAGGACATCCTTCAGAACTGCTGATGATCTGATGATCTTTCCTTTTAAATAAAATGTATTAAACAGATCTATTAAAATGCTCTTGTATATTCCTGTCCTTATCATCAATCACAGCCTTGTCATGGCAAAAGGGCTTACATAATTCAATGAAGCAGTTCAGGGTCACCCAAGATGGATGAGCCATAGTGAAGAGTTTAGAAAAAGCATGGTCTGGGGCTTCCCTGGTGGTCCAGTGCATAAGGACACTGCCTTGCAGTACAAGGGGCGCCGGTTCGATCCCTGCCCTGGGAAGATCCCATGTGCTGCAGAGCGGCTGGACCGATATGTCCAGTTATGGAGCTGGAGCTCTGGAGCACATGTGCCCAGAGACGGTGCTCTGCAACAACAGAGGCCACTGTGATGGGAGGCCCACGTGGACCAAAGAACAAAGATGGATGAAAATAGATGAATGAAAGACCAATAGAAGTGGCCTGCCCACCCCCTCCCTCCCCAACCTGCTCTCCCAAAAGAAAAAAAAAAAGCATGGTCTGTTGGAGGAGGATAAACAGCAAGCCACAACAGTATGGAGTAGCCTGTGAACAATATGAAAGACAAAAATATATGACACCAGAAGATGAGCCACCCCAGGCCAAAGGTGTCCAATATGGTGCTTGGAAGAGCAGAGGGAAATTACTAACAGTTCCAGAGAGAATGGAGTGGCTGGACCAAAGCAGAAATGATGCTCACCTGTGGATGTGTCTGGTGGCAATAGTAAATGTCAGTGATATAGGAACAACATTGTCGAGGAGTCTGGACTGTTAGGTCCATAAATCAAGGTAAATTGGACATGGTCAATAAAGAGAGGTCAAGAATGAATGTTGACATTTTAGTAATTAGAGAACTGAAATGGATGGGAATGGGTGAATTTAATTCAGATGACTACTATACCTACTACTGTGGGCTAGAATCCCTTAGAAGGAATGGGGTAGCCTTCATAGTCTACAAAGGAGTCTGAAATGTAGTACTTGGGTACAATCTCAAAAATGACAGAATGATCTCAGTTTGTTTCCTAGGCAATCCATTCAACATCACAGCAATCCAAGTCTACGTCCTAACCACTGATTCTGAAGAAGCAGAAATGGACCAGTTCTATGAAGACATACAATAAGTTCTATGACTAACACCAAAAAAAAAAAGTCCTTTTCATTTTAGGGGATTACAATGCAAAAGTGGGAAATCAAGAGATACCTGCAACTTTGGCCCTGGAGTACAAAATGAAGCATGACAAAAGCTGATAGACTCTTGTCAAGAGAAAACACTGGTCATGGCAACCACCCTCTTCCAACAACACAAGAGACAACTCTACACATGGATATCACCAGATTGTCAGTACCAAATCATATTAATGATGTTCTTTGCAGCTGAAGATGGAGAAGCTACAAATAGCAAAAACCAGCCTGGGAGCTGACTGGGGCTCAGATCATGAGCTCCCTTATTGTAAAATCCAGGCTTAAACTGAATTAAGTAGGGAAAACCAGTAGGCCACTCAGGTATGACCTAAATCAAATCCCTTATGATTATACAGTGGAGGTGATGAATGCATTCAAGGGATTAGATCTGATAGAGTACCTAAGGAACTATGGATAGAGTTTTTTCTAACATTTTACAGGAGGTGGTGACCAAAACCATTCCAAAGAAAATGAAATGCAAGAAGGCAAAGTGGTTTTCTGAGGTTTTACAAATAGCTGAGGAAAGAAGAGAAGCAAAAAGCAAGGGAGAAAGGGAAAGATATACACAACTAAACGTATTTTCAGAGAATAACAAAGAGAAATAAGGTCTTTTTCATTTAACAATGTGAACAAAGACAGGTAAACGATAGAATGGAGCAGCTTAGTGATCTCTTCAAAAAAACTGGAGATATCAAGAGAATATTTCACGCAAGGATGGGCATGAAAGAGGACAGAAAGAGAAGAGGATCTAACAGAAGCAGAAGAGATTAAGAAGAGGTGGCAAGAATATACAGAAAAACTGTACAAAATAGATCTTAAAGGTCTGGATAACTACAAAGATGTGGTCACTCTCAAGAGCCAGTCATCCTGGAATGTGAGGTCAAGTGGGCCTTAGGAACATTACTACGAACAAAGCTAGTAGAGGTTATAGAATTCCAGCTAAACTATTTCAGATCCTAAAAAATGATCATGTTAAAGAGTTGCATTCATTATGTGAGCAAATTTGAAAAACTCAGCAGTGGTCACAGGACTGGAAAAGGTCAGTTTTCATTCTAATACCAAAGAAGGTCAATGCCAAAGAGTGTTCAAACTACCATACAAGCTTGAGAAATCTTCTCATTTTTTAGGGATTACAATGCAAAAGTGGGAAATCAAGAGATACCTGCAACTTTGGCCCTGGAGTACAAAATGAAGCATGACAAAAGCTGATAGACTCTTGTCAAGAGAAAACACTGGTCATGGCAACCACCCTCTTCCAACAACACAAGAGACAACTCTACACATGGATATCACCAGATTGTCAGTACCAAATCATATTAATGATGTTCTTTGCAGCTGAAGATGGAGAAGCTACAAATAGCAAAAACCAGCCTGGGAGCTGACTGGGGCTCAGATCATGAGCTCCCTTATTGTAAAATCCAGGCTTAAACTGAATTAAGTAGGGAAAACCAGTAGGCCACTCAGGTATGACCTAAATCAAATCCCTTATGATTATACAGTGGAGGTGATGAATGCATTCAAGGGATTAGATCTGATAGAGTACCTAAGGAACTATGGATAGAGTTTTTTCTAACATTTTACAGGAGGTGGTGACCAAAACCATTCCAAAGAAAATGAAATGCAAGAAGGCAAAGTGGTTTTCTGAGGTTTTACAAATAGCTGAGGAAAGAAGAGAAGCAAAAAGCAAGGGAGAAAGGGAAAGATATACACAACTAAACGTATTTTCAGAGAATAACAAAGAGAAATAAGGTCTTTTTCATTTAACAATGTGAACAAAGACAGGTAAACGATAGAATGGAGCAGCTTAGTGATCTCTTCAAAAAAACTGGAGATATCAAGAGAATATTTCACGCAAGGATGGGCATGAAAGAGGACAGAAAGAGAAGAGGATCTAACAGAAGCAGAAGAGATTAAGAAGAGGTGGCAAGAATATACAGAAAAACTGTACAAAATAGATCTTAAAGGTCTGGATAACTACAAAGATGTGGTCACTCTCAAGAGCCAGTCATCCTGGAATGTGAGGTCAAGTGGGCCTTAGGAACATTACTACGAACAAAGCTAGTAGAGGTTATAGAATTCCAGCTAAACTATTTCAGATCCTAAAAAATGATCATGTTAAAGAGTTGCATTCATTATGTGAGCAAATTTGAAAAACTCAGCAGTGGTCACAGGACTGGAAAAGGTCAGTTTTCATTCTAATACCAAAGAAGGTCAATGCCAAAGAGTGTTCAAACTACCATACAAGCTTGATCATTTTACATACCAGCAAGGTAATACTCTAAATCCTTCAAGCCAGGCTTTAGCAGTACACGAACTGAGAACTTCCAGATATACAAGCTGGATTTAGAAAAGGAAGATGAATCAG
This sequence comes from Tragulus kanchil, assembly GCA_022376925.1. Classification (NCBI taxonomy): domain Eukaryota; kingdom Metazoa; phylum Chordata; class Mammalia; order Artiodactyla; family Tragulidae; genus Tragulus; species Tragulus kanchil. The sequence continues at coordinate 56,819,936 of JAIOJX010000029.1, read as the reverse complement.
AAATCAAATTGCTGACATTCCCTGGATCATGAAGAAAACAAGGGAGTTCCAGTAGAAACATCTGCCTCTGCCTCACTGATGTCTTTGGCTGTGTTGATCACTACATACTCTTAAAAATTCTTAAAGAAAAGGGAATACCGGACCATCCTACCTGTCTCTTGGGAAACCTGTATGTGTCAAGCAGTAACAGAACCAGACATGGGACAACTGACTAGTTCAAAATTTGGAAAGGAATAGGACAAGGCTATAAACTTTTACCAGGCTTACTTATGTTATGGGCAGAGTATATCATATAAAATACCAGCCTGAATGAATCAAAGATGGATTCAATATTGCTGGGAGAAATATCAATAAACCCAGATATGCAAACGATACCACTCTAATAACAGAAAGTGAAGTGGAACCATCCAATCTCTTGGTGAGGGTGAAAGAGAGTGAAAAAGCCAGTTTGAAACTCAACATTAGAAAAATAAGATCATGGTATCTGACTCCATTACTTTATGGCAATAGAAGGGGAAAAAGTGGAAGCAGTGACAAATTTTCTTTTCTTGGGCTCATAGATCACTGCAGACGGTGGCTGCAGCCATGAAATTTAAAGACACATGCTCTTTGAAAGGAATGTTACGACAGTCTTAGATAGCATATTAAAAAGCAGAGACATCACTTTTCTGACAAAGGTCTATATAGTCAGAGCTGTGTTTTTTTCCAGTAGTCATGTATGGATGTGAGAACTGGATCATAAAGAAGGCTGAGCACTGAAGACTGGATGCTTTTGAATTGTTTTGCTGGAAAAGTTTCCTGAAGTTCCTTGGACAGCAAGGATAGCAAACCAGTCAATCCTAAAGGAAATGAACCCTGACTTTTTATTTGAAGGACTGTTGTTAAGGCTGAAGCTCCAATACTTTGGCAACGTAATGTGAAGAGCCAACTCACTGGAAAAAAACCCTGATGCTTGGGAATATTGAGGGCAGGAGGAAATGGGGGAGACAGAGGACGAGATGGTTAGTTTCACAGACTCAGTGGACATGAATTTGAGCAAACTCCAGAAGATAGTCGAGGACAAGAGGAACCTGAAGTGCTCCTGTCAATGGGGTTGCAAAGAGTTGAACCTGACTTAGAGATTGAATAAAATGACAGCAATGATCATGTAGGTAGTCTGGAAACATTTTTTCTTTCCCACAGCTTACATATGTCTCTAGACCAAAATACCTGAGTAAAAGTTATCATGGATTAATGTGTGATTGTCCAGTTTCACAGCTAATCAAAGCTTCTGTTAAATATGACCCACATCTCATATTTAGAGACATTTAGAGTTGTTTTGATGCAGAAACTTGGTCTTTTGTGACTGAAGACAAGAAGAGGTTCGGAGGCTGCAAACTAGGGAGGGTGTTCTGGGGTCAAATCCCATCCAAGTACAAAAGGAACCAATTTATGTTCAAGAATGAAGCTGAAGATTCAAGATTCAGTGAGTGAATCAATAGAAACATGAAATAAAAGCCAGTCTGTAGGAACACAGTGCTGTAGGGATTGGAGAAGCCTTCAGAGAAGGGCTCAGGGGCAGCGTGGGGAGTGGTGAAGGCAGAGGCAACATTAGATATAGCGTAAGGGCTGATTTGGGGCAATCCATATGATCATGAGTTTCTTGAGTTGGCTTGGCTCATCTTATTGTTAAAAGACAAATTCATAAAATCATGGAAATGTTAGAGGTAGAAGAAAACATAATAATCATCTCATTTGACTTTGTAAATTCTAACCTTCTCATTTTATACTTGTGTATTTCGTTTTGACTGAGTAACTCTTTCACATGGCTACATCCATGCTCGTGTGGATCTAGGAGCAGCAGCTACAAGGATTCCCCTTACTTCTGGTCCAGAATTCTTTTCTGTGTACCACATCCCAAGCGAATTAGTCATTTTTTTTTTTTCTTTCTTGTGTGGATCTGAGCACTGAAGACTGGATTTATTTGCAAAGTTTCCTGAAGTTCCTTGGACAGCAAGGATAGCAAACCAGTCAATCCTAAAGGAAATGAACCCTGACTTTTTATTTGAAGGACTGTTGTTAAGGCTGAAGCTCCAATACTTTGGCAACGTAATGTGAAGAGCCAACTCACTGGAAAAAAACCCTGATGCTTGGGAATATTGAGGGCAGGAGGAAATGGGGGAGACAGAGGACGAGATGGTTAGTTTCACAGACTCAGTGGACATGAATTTGAGCAAACTCCAGAAGATAGTCGAGGACAAGAGGAACCTGAAGTGCTCCTGTCAATGGGGTTGCAAAGAGTTGAACCTGACTTAGAGATTGAATAAAATGACAGCAATGATCATGTAGGTAGTCTGGAAACATTTTTTCTTTCCCACAGCTTACATATGTCTCTAGACCAAAATACCTGAGTAAAAGTTATCATGGATTAATGTGTGATTGTCCAGTTTCACAGCTAATCAAAGCTTCTGTTAAATATGACCCACATCTCATATTTAGAGACATTTAGAGTTGTTTTGATGCAGAAACTTGGTCTTTTGTGACTGAAGACAAGAAGAGGTTCGGAGGCTGCAAACTAGGGAGGGTGTTCTGGGGTCAAATCCCATCCAAGTACAAAAGGAACCAATTTATGTTCAAGAATGAAGCTGAAGATTCAAGATTCAGTGAGTGAATCAATAGAAACATGAAATAAAAGCCAGTCTGTAGGAACACAGTGCTGTAGGGATTGGAGAAGCCTTCAGAGAAGGGCTCAGGGGCAGCGTGGGGAGTGGTGAAGGCAGAGGCAACATTAGATATAGCGTAAGGGCTGATTTGGGGCAATCCATATGATCATGAGTTTCTTGAGTTGGCTTGGCTCATCTTATTGTTAAAAGACAAATTCATAAAATCATGGAAATGTTAGAGGTAGAAGAAAACATAATAATCATCTCATTTGACTTTGTAAATTCTAACCTTCTCATTTTATACTTGTGTATTTCGTTTTGACTGAGTAACTCTTTCACATGGCTACATCCATGCTCGTGTGGATCTAGGAGCAGCAGCTACAAGGATTCCCCTTACTTCTGGTCCAGAATTCTTTTCTGTGTACCACATCCCAAGCGAATTAGTCATTTCCTTTTTCTTCCTTTTCTTCTTTTTAAAGTTTCTTTTTTCCCACTTGCCTCATTTATTCCCAGTCTAACTCAAAACTGAAATAGAAGTGACAAAATGTCACACCCAAAGCTTGACTGGAATTATTCTCAAAGGGAGGTCACAGCAAAGCATGTTTGTTTTGTGAACTTTCAAGCTGATTCTCAGCATATGGGTTCAAAGCTGTGAACCAACCTTGAACTTCGGAAACTGTGAGTTGACAAGATGGGACTAATATGTAAAAGAAAAAAAAATGGTTCAGAAAACTTGTTGAATGTCTCTGGTTCTCTTTTTGAAAAGAATATTTTGGTGAGTTAAGTGTAAATGACTCAGAAACACAAGGATTTTATTTCCTTTGCCATATGCATGGGTTTAAAAATTAATGGAAAAAAGTGCTCTGCACAACATGTTTTGAATTTTACTGGTCTCTATTTTTTTCTATGATCTCTTGAAGATGGAAGCTGAAGAATGAAGACAACTGAATCAAAAATTTTAAATGTATACGCAAACACGACACTTGGTTAGATGGAGTGGTAAGGGTATCTAATCTGAAAGCCCCCATTCTGAGAAGTTTGTTATACTTTTAATGTTTGACCTAATTGTATTGCTAAAAGAATTTCCAAGTAGGTTTTAATCTGAATTTGCTCTATGAGAATCTGGCAAACATTTGTGAGGAAAAAATTAACGTACTTTTACTTATTAGAAGTGGGGATAGCCTTCAGAGAAGGGCTCAAGCGTGGGAGTGGTGAAGGCAGAGGCAACATTAGATATAGCGTAAGGGCTGATTTGGGGCAATCCATATGATCATGAGTTTCTTGAGTTGGCTTGGCTCATCTTATTGTTAAAAGACAAATTCATAAAATCATGGAAATGTTAGAGGTAGAAGAAAACATAATAATCATCTCATTTGACTTTGTAAATTCTAACCTTCTCATTTTATACTTGTGTATTTCGTTTTGACTGAGTAACTCTTTCACATGGCTACATCCATGCTCGTGTGGATCTAGGAGCAGCAGCTACAAGGATTCCCCTTACTTCTGGTCCAGAATTCTTTTCTGTGTACCACATCCCAAGCGAATTAGTCATTTCCTTTTTCTTCCTTTTCTTCTTTTTAAAGTTTCTTTTTTCCCACTTGCCTCATTTATTCCCAGTCTAACTCAAAACTGAAATAGAAGTGACAAAATGTCACACCCAAAGCTTGACTGGAATTATTCTCAAAGGGAGGTCACAGCAAAGCATGTTTGTTTTGTGAACTTTCAAGCTGATTCTCAGCATATGGGTTCAAAGCTGTGAACCAACCTTGAACTTCGGAAACTGTGAGTTGACAAGATGGGACTAATATGTAAAAGAAAAAAAAATGGTTCAGAAAACTTGTTGAATGTCTCTGGTTCTCTTTTTGAAAAGAATATTTTGGTGAGTTAAGTGTAAATGACTCAGAAACACAAGGATTTTATTTCCTTTGCCATATGCATGGGTTTAAAAATTAATGGAAAAAAGTGCTCTGCACAACATGTTTTGAATTTTACTGGTCTCTATTTTTTTCTATGATCTCTTGAAGATGGAAGCTGAAGAATGAAGACAACTGAATCAAAAATTTTAAATGTATACGCAAACACGACACTTGGTTAGATGGAGTGGTAAGGGTATCTAATCTGAAAGCCCCCATTCTGAGAAGTTTGTTATACTTTTAATGTTTGACCTAATTGTATTGCTAAAAGAATTTCCAAGTAGGTTTTTAATCTGAATTTGCTCTATGAGAATCTGGCAAACATTTGTGAGGAAACTACTTCATTAAAAGGAGTGTGATCCTTCAGTAAAGATGTGTAATTAAGCAATTGGAATAAAAGAGGTACATAAATTACTTTGCTTAAACTTTTAAGGCTTTCTAAAAAAGTAAAATAACCTACTGGATGATCTTTTATATACATCATTTGATCTGCCTCATGCCTTTTACTTTGTATAGTATAGCTAAGATCTTTGTAGAATGCTGATTATTTCTATCAAAAGAGATAAATATTTCAGATTTCTCATAATCTGTTTTTTTTTTTTTTAAAGATTTATTTATTTATTTATTTTGGGCGGGGTTCGGGTTGGGGAGGGAGGGGAGTGGACGGGCCACTTCTATTGGTCTTCCATTTCTCTATTTTCATCTGTCTTTGTTCTTTGGCTCCTGTGGGCCTCCCATCGCGGTGGCGTCTATCGTTGCAGAGCGCCGGCTCTGGGAGCATATGCTCCAGAGCTCTGGCTCGGTAATTGGACGTATCAGTCCAGCCGCTCCGCGGCACGTGAGATCTTCCCAGGCCAGGGATCGAACTGGCGCCCCTTGCACTGCAAGGCGGTGTCCTTACCCACTGGACCACCAGGGGAAGCCCTCATAATCTGTTTTTATTTTCATTCTTTTTGCTCAACTTTTGAGGGGATAGTCAATTTTTATTCTATTAATAATATGCGAATCTTTAGTCAAATTCCTGTTTTGTTGTAGGAATACTCATAATTAGCTACATGTATTTTAAATCTTCTGAGCAGGCACTGTCTAAAACTCATCTTTTTTTCAAACTTATACTTGTTTCCTGATTGCACAAAATTAATGGAAAAAGTGCTCTGCACAACATGTTTTGAATTTTACTGGTCTCTATTTTTTTCTATGATCTCTTGAAGATGGAAGCTGAAGAATGAAGACAACTGAATCAAAAATTTTAAATGTATACGCAAACACGACACTTGGTTAGATGGAGTGGTAAGGGTATCTAATCTGAAAGCCCCCATTCTGAGAAGTTTGTTATACTTTTAATGTTTGACCTAATTGTATTGCTAAAAGAATTTCCAAGTAGGTTTTTAATCTGAATTTGCTCTATGAGAATCTGGCAAACATTTGTGAGGAAACTACTTCATTAAAAGGAGTGTGATCCTTCAGTAAAGATGTGTAATTAAGCAATTGGAATAAAAGAGGTACATAAATTACTTTGCTTAAACTTTTAAGGCTTTCTAAAAAAGTAAAATAACCTACTGGATGATCTTTTATATACATCATTTGATCTGCCTCATGCCTTTTACTTTGTATAGTATAGCTAAGATCTTTGTAGAATGCTGATTATTTCTATCAAAAGAGATAAATATTTCAGATTTCTCATAATCTGTTTTTTTTTTTTTTAAAGATTTATTTATTTATTTATTTTGGGCGGGGTTCGGGTTGGGGAGGGAGGGGAGTGGACGGGCCACTTCTATTGGTCTTCCATTTCTCTATTTTCATCTGTCTTTGTTCTTTGGCTCCTGTGGGCCTCCCATCGCGGTGGCGTCTATCGTTGCAGAGCGCCGGCTCTGGGAGCATATGCTCCAGAGCTCTGGCTCGGTAATTGGACGTATCAGTCCAGCCGCTCCGCGGCACGTGAGATCTTCCCAGGCCAGGGATCGAACTGGCGCCCCTTGCACTGCAAGGCGGTGTCCTTACCCACTGGACCACCAGGGGAAGCCCTCATAATCTGTTTTTATTTTCATTCTTTTTGCTCAACTTTTGAGGGGATAGTCAATTTTTATTCTATTAATAATATGCGAATCTTTAGTCAAATTCCTGTTTTGTTGTAGGAATACTCATAATTAGCTACATGTATTTTAAATCTTCTGAGCAGGCACTGTCTAAAACTCATCTTTTTTTCAAACTTATACTTGTTTCCTGATTCACTCAAGAACTTCTAAGAGAACATAGAAATTTAAATAAGTACTTCTTGGTTATCTCAGGATTGGGATTTAAAACACCCTAGCATCATTGAAATCAAATCATTTCAGATGCTACAATTGGAAGAAATCACAACAAAGATATGCTTGCAACTCATTAAAATGATAGGTTGGTCAGGATGAGAATACTCAGCACTATTGACTGCCAAGATGGAGTACTTTCAAAACAGCCTACCTACATAGTGGAGTCACGCCATATCATATGTAGCAAGGTCTCTCTGTTCATGTCATCATCACATCTGTCATTAACAATGTGACTTTTCTTTCCCCCACATTGTTTCCTGTATCTTAAATAGAAGGAAAACTGGGCTACATTTCAAAATTTAAATACGGTACATGAAAAAGCTTTGTTCACATTTAATTAAATTACTGTTTATGTGCCATATGTTTGATCAGACACGGCTTGTATCCCAGATGGAGGTAATGGGTAGAAATAAGGTACAAAGGTTTTTCTTTTTTTCCCCTCTTCCAAAGTACAAGGTACAAATTGAGATGATTTCCTAAGAAATGTCATCACAATGACAAACTCATATGGCTACTGCTGTGACACAAGCCCTTAAATGATCACTTCATGGCTCATTAACTCTCAGAACTATAAAGATAACCATCCCAAAGACAGGTAGGACCCTTAGCTCCAGAAGACACTACTTAAATTATTTGCAAGACTCTTAGGACGATTTTCCTCAGGGATAATGTTACCTTGACTGAATTGCCAAAATTGTTTTCTTTAGGACTTCAGAATAGGTGCATTTTAAGAATTATTAGTATAAAATAGAGATTCACTGTTAATTAAAAAATGTGCAATTAAGCTATGGAAATGTAAATTCAATAATATCTCATGCAACTTGAACTGGAAACAAGTAGATACCTTTCACAATTTCCCTGCATTAGGGAGAAGCAGAATTCACTTTGCTTATTCGCCAAGTGGATGTGCTTTCCGGAGAGGAAGGGGAGAGTCATTTTTACCATAGGAAGTGACAATGAGTTCTTCTTACTATATTTGCTGAGTTCAAGTCTCTCATCAGTTGGTGGGAGTGTAGATTTAACGACATTTATTTTGGAAAGCTCATTATACTTGTTTCCTGATTCACTCAAGAACTTCTAAGAGAACATAGAAATTTAAATAAGTACTTCTTGGTTATCTCAGGATTGGGATTTAAAACACCCTAGCATCATTGAAATCAAATCATTTCAGATGCTACAATTGGAAGAAATCACAACAAAGATATGCTTGCAACTCATTAAAATGATAGGTTGGTCAGGATGAGAATACTCAGCACTATTGACTGCCAAGATGGAGTACTTTCAAAACAGCCTACCTACATAGTGGAGTCACGCCATATCATATGTAGCAAGGTCTCTCTGTTCATGTCATCATCACATCTGTCATTAACAATGTGACTTTTCTTTCCCCCACATTGTTTCCTGTATCTTAAATAGAAGGAAAACTGGGCTACATTTCAAAATTTAAATACGGTACATGAAAAAGCTTTGTTCACATTTAATTAAATTACTGTTTATGTGCCATATGTTTGATCAGACACGGCTTGTATCCCAGATGGAGGTAATGGGTAGAAATAAGGTACAAAGGTTTTTCTTTTTTTCCCCTCTTCCAAAGTACAAGGTACAAATTGAGATGATTTCCTAAGAAATGTCATCACAATGACAAACTCATATGGCTACTGCTGTGACACAAGCCCTTAAATGATCACTTCATGGCTCATTAACTCTCAGAACTATAAAGATAACCATCCCAAAGACAGGTAGGACCCTTAGCTCCAGAAGACACTACTTAAATTATTTGCAAGACTCTTAGGACGATTTTCCTCAGGGATAATGTTACCTTGACTGAATTGCCAAAATTGTTTTCTTTAGGACTTCAGAATAGGTGCATTTTAAGAATTATTAGTATAAAATAGAGATTCACTGTTAATTAAAAAATGTGCAATTAAGCTATGGAAATGTAAATTCAATAATATCTCATGCAACTTGAACTGGAAACAAGTAGATACCTTTCACAATTTCCCTGCATTAGGGAGAAGCAGAATTCACTTTGCTTATTCGCCAAGTGGATGTGCTTTCCGGAGAGGAAGGGGAGAGTCATTTTTACCATAGGAAGTGACAATGAGTTCTTCTTACTATATTTGCTGAGTTCAAGTCTCTCATCAGTTGGTGGGAGTGTAGATTTAACGACATTTATTTTGGAAAGCATATTCTGCTAAGTTTTGTAGTAATGTAAGCCGTTTAACTCTGAAATCGGCAGCTGAAACTAATGCTATGTCCACACAAACAACTACTCAAATGTTTCAGCCCAAACCATTTTGGGGCATCCAAGGCCAGATAGCATCTATACACTTCCATGAAAGTGAAAGTGTACAGTCCTGGGCTTACTCCCAGGAAAAGGGAGACTAAGGAAACTCTGTTTTACCTTCCTATTCACAGTATATCCCTGTACTTAATAAAAGAGCTGCTGTTTTTTTGTCTATAAAGAGAGTTAAGTAGAAATAGAAGAAATGTAAGGATGAAATTCTTGCCCTCAGCAGTGTTCTTAGAAGACAGGAGGTCATGTCCTTTGGAGAGGGGACAGATCAAGTAGTAGGAAAGGGAGGTAGGGAGGCCCCTTGTGAAGGAGATGCACATACTAGGCTCAAATGAGAATGATACTCTTTACTTACTCTCCCCAGAGGGTGGGGCAGAGCTACCTCTAACCCTGGTGGTTTACCAGATGATGGGGTGTCAGAGTAGATGAAGGACACTCTGAGACTCTAGAGCAGTAGCCATTTTTTTGAGCATCTAACATAGACTAGATACTACACTAGAACTTTTTTTTTTTTTTTAACTTTTTTGCCTCTAAATCATTGTTCATTTTTTATCTATCTTTATTCTTTGACCTGTGTGGGCCTCCCATCACAGTGTGGGCCTCCCATCACAGCAGAGCACTAGCTCTAAGCGCATGTCCTCCAGAGCGTTGACCCGTAACTGGACACAATGGCCCAGCCACTCCTCAGTATGTGGGATTTTCCTGAGCCAGGGATTGACCTGGTGCCCCTTGTACTGCAAGGCAGACTCTTTACCCACTGGACCACCAGGGAAACCCTATAGCAGAACTTTTAAGATAGATTTTCCTATTGAAATTTCACAAAGCTCCTGTAATAGGTATTATTATTGACAAATAATATAAATAGCATTTATATTATAATAAATATAATAATTATGAGAGTGACCAACTTGTCACAGTCATACAATTAGCAAGTGATAGCACCAAGATCTGAACCATGGAGTTGGCCCTCATCAACCATTTATTTTCATATTCTCACCCAAATAAAGTGAGGACACAAATCGTGGGGAGGCAAGTCAGGGAGAGGTGAGAAAGACGAGTCAATGAACAATGTTATACTATAATTGAGTGACAAATATTGCCATGCTACCAATTAGGCTATATTTGTCTTAATTCCTTGATATATGGTAGAGTAATGAATACACACAAGTTGTGAAATAACATGATGCTTGACAATGACAAAATTCATTCTCCCTCCAAAAGGCATTAACCTACATTCATGGAGCCTTCTGCTAAATGCAACTGTTGCCCAGATTAATGCTTTGGAGTTATTCTCAATATTGTTCTCTCTCTGACTTGACACAGACCCCCTTGCCTCAATGTTGGTTCTCTCCATTTCTCTCCATTTTACTGGAGGATGCCAACAACAACTCCAGGAGCCTGGACGTCATCCCTGGCACGAGACTTTTCCTTATTTCTATGTTCAATCCTTTACTCATTGCTATCCATTTTCCCTCCTAATATCCATTGAATCTGTCCACTTTTTGGCCATCTCTTCCAGCATTCCACTAATACTTAGACTTCTATCAGAGCTTTGTACCTCTGAATACTAATCCATTCTCCCTAGAGAAGGCAGCAAAATGTTTTAGTGATACAAATTTGATCCCATCAGTTTTCTGTTTGAAATATTTCAGGCACTATTAGGATCAAGACAGAAATCTTTAATATAAACTGTGAGATCCTACACAGACTGACCTCATTTCTCTATCTTCACCTCACATACCCTGCCTCTTTCACTTTCAGTTCCTGTCTTGCAGTCTGTGCAAATGTTTTTCATCCTGGTTAGAATGTTCTCACCCTTCTTCTCTTTCCTGAGTCACCTTTAACGTATCCTTCAGTGAGCTTGGCATTCCCCTCCCTCTAGCCAAGGTGTTGTCTTTCCATATACCCTCCCTTAACCTCTCCTCTTCCATTTTAATGTATAGAGCAACACACAAAATACTTGCTTATCTATTTACCCTTAGTGTCAACTCTGTGAGAGCAAAAGGCAAGTCTACCTTGTTGACTACTATATGTAGTACAAAGCGAAGTGTTTTTGTTAGGTATCTAATTAATCTTGAATGAGGTTATGAATGAATACTTCCTCTAACACTTTAAATTAAGATAGAGAGGAGTTCATCTTAAAACTCTGACACTAGATTCCGTGAGGGCAGCCACCATGTCTTTTTTCTGGTTATCGTCATTTGCTAATGTAATGCCTGGTAGATTCTCAACTGTGAGCTTGCTTACTGAATGTACAAATTGAATGCATACTCCTCCCCGTCTATTAGGAAGTACAATATCCTTCCACCAAACGGGACATAGTTGACTCTTCTAGGCAAATCAGGGAGCACCAGTATATAGCACTGAATTATCTAGATACCTCTTTCACCTTATATTAGTCAGGAATCTCCAGAGAAAATGCTTATATATGTGTCTGTATGTGTGTATGTATATTTTTTTCTCTTTCTGACGTGTACGGGATTAGGTTTAGCATATATATACTACCATGTGTAAAACAGATAGCTAGTGGGAACCTGTTGTATAGCACAAGGAGCACAGCTCTGTGATGACCTAGGGGGTTGGGATGAGGGTGGTGTTGGGGGGTAATTCAAGAGGGAAGGGACATATGTATACATATAGCTGATTCAATTTGTCATACATCAGAAGCTAACACAAGATTCTAAAGTAGCATACTTCAACAACAACAACAACAACTATGTATGTAGATTTCATTTATTACAAGGAATTCACTCATATAATTATGGAGACTAAGAAGTCCCATAGTCAGCCATCTGCAAGCTAGAGATCCAGGGAAGTTGGTGGTATAGGTCAAATGGGCTAAGAGCTGGAGAGGTGATGGTGTATATTCCAGTTCTAATCTGAACATCTGAGAACCAAGAACAATGGAAGGCAGTCAGACTGAGAGTGAATTCAACACTCTTTCAACTTTTTGGCTCTATTCAGGCTCTCAAAGGGCTAAAGAATGCCCACTCTTACTGGAGAGGCTTTCTTTACCTAGTTCACCAACTCACAGCTTATAACCAGGGCTATGTGCCTTAACCTCTCCTCTTCCATTTTAATGTATAGAGCAACACACAAAATACTTGCTTATCTATTTACCCTTAGTGTCAACTCTGTGAGAGCAAAAGGCAAGTCTACCTTGTTGACTACTATATGTAGTACAAAGCGAAGTGTTTTTGTTAGGTATCTAATTAATCTTGAATGAGGTTATGAATGAATACTTCCTCTAACACTTTAAATTAAGATAGAGAGGAGTTCATCTTAAAACTCTGACACTAGATTCCGTGAGGGCAGCCACCATGTCTTTTTTCTGGTTATCGTCATTTGCTAATGTAATGCCTGGTAGATTCTCAACTGTGAGCTTGCTTACTGAATGTACAAATTGAATGCATACTCCTCCCCGTCTATTAGGAAGTACAATATCCTTCCACCAAACGGGACATAGTTGACTCTTCTAGGCAAATCAGGGAGCACCAGTATATAGCACTGAATTATCTAGATACCTCTTTCACCTTATATTAGTCAGGAATCTCCAGAGAAAATGCTTATATATGTGTCTGTATGTGTGTATGTATATTTTTTTCTCTTTCTGACGTGTACGGGATTAGGTTTAGCATATATATACTACCATGTGTAAAACAGATAGCTAGTGGGAACCTGTTGTATAGCACAAGGAGCACAGCTCTGTGATGACCTAGGGGGTTGGGATGAGGGTGGTGTTGGGGGGTAATTCAAGAGGGAAGGGACATATGTATACATATAGCTGATTCAATTTGTCATACATCAGAAGCTAACACAAGATTCTAAAGTAGCATACTTCAACAACAACAACAACAACTATGTATGTAGATTTCATTTATTACAAGGAATTCACTCATATAATTATGGAGACTAAGAAGTCCCATAGTCAGCCATCTGCAAGCTAGAGATCCAGGGAAGTTGGTGGTATAGGTCAAATGGGCTAAGAGCTGGAGAGGTGATGGTGTATATTCCAGTTCTAATCTGAACATCTGAGAACCAAGAACAATGGAAGGCAGTCAGACTGAGAGTGAATTCAACACTCTTTCAACTTTTTGGCTCTATTCAGGCTCTCAAAGGGCTAAAGAATGCCCACTCTTACTGGAGAGGGCTATGTGCTTTACCTAGTTCACCAACTCACAGCTTATAACCAGAAATACCCAAAAATAAAGTTTAACCTGCTATCTGGCCATCCTGTGGTCCAGTTAATTCAACACAATATTAACAAGCATATCTCTATAGCCAAACATACATTTCACTCTATTGATTCTGCATATTTGAGTTTCACTGTACCTTTTCAAATTCTAGCAATTGAAATTCTTGTCTACTCCAAATCTAGTGGATCACTTGTGAAGTTATAGTTGTTAAAAATTTCATGGAGGAAATGCAATGATTTCAATAAATATTACCCATAAATTCTCAATGACATACTTCACAAGTTCTACTTAAAATTACTTCAGAGATGTTTATAGGTATTACATAAAGCCACAAAAGAGCTGTTAAGAAGATAGAATCAGCAGATTTTGTGAAACATTCTAATTCAATGACTTAAAAAGACTTAAAAAAGCTATCTCCATTTTTTTCTACCTAGCTGTGAACTAACATCCTTCTTTCCTCCCTCCATCTTTCCCTTCCTCTTTCTCACTTTTAAAGTGAAAGCTGTGCTCAATTAATTCAGTTATGCATACATTTTAACTTTTCAATATCACTCCACAATGTCATTGTATGTCAAAAGATACTACTAAATACATTTAGAGATTAGTATCATCAATAAAAGTACTATAGCTGAAAATGGGTATGTGATTAGTATGAAAAGAGAGAGTTATGTTTTAAAGCCATGTGACTTTTCTGTAAATTATCTGCCCAATAGCTGGTTTTTATTTATTTTATTTTTTAAAGATTTATTTATTTATTTACTTGGGAGGGTGGGGTGGGGAGGGAGGGGAGCAGGCCGGCTACTTCTATTGGTCTTTCATTTGTCTATTTGCATCCATCTTTGTTCTTTGGCCCGTGTGGGCCTCCCATTGTGGTGGCCTCTGTTGTCGCAGAGCACCAGTTCTGGGCGCATGAGCTCCAGAGCTCCGGCTCCGTAATTGGACACATGGGTCCAGCTGCTCCACGGCATGTGGGATCTTCCCAGGCCAGGGATCGAACCATCGCCCCTTGCACTGCAAGGTGGTGTCCTTACCCACTGGACCACCAGGGAAGCCCTAGTTGGTTTTTATAAGTTAAATTACAACATTAAATTTCCGTAGTATGTTCTGTCAGCCCAAAGTTAGCAAGTTTCTATATTTAGAGCAATGTCTTAGAAAACAAGTTTGACTGAGTCACTCTGCTAAGTCCCTTTAATTTTCTGTCTCTTAGTTTGTTTTTGCATGTGCTCCTAATAAAGACCCTTTGTGGATATTTCATAGGTTATGTCCAAGGATTTACCATTTACCTAGCATGACGATAACTTAAGGGAAATGGAAGAATATAAATAAATGTGAACATCCCTCTCAGCACTACACATGTAATGTTATTACTATTATTTTAACTTAAAGTGGGAAAAAGAAAATGGACACTCTGACTTCATCAAATCTGCTAGTTAAAGTGAAAGAAATAAAGAAAGAAAACAAAGTAGGAAAGCCCGATATTGCTTTGGTGGAGTAAAACGAAAGCCCGACTAATTTTAAAGCCATAGATCTAGTACTAACATCCTTCTTTCCTCCCTCCATCTTTCCCTTCCTCTTTCTCACTTTTAAAGTGAAAGCTGTGCTCAATTAATTCAGTTATGCATACATTTTAACTTTTCAATATCACTCCACAATGTCATTGTATGTCAAAAGATACTACTAAATACATTTAGAGATTAGTATCATCAATAAAAGTACTATAGCTGAAAATGGGTATGTGATTAGTATGAAAAGAGAGAGTTATGTTTTAAAGCCATGTGACTTTTCTGTAAATTATCTGCCCAATAGCTGGTTTTTATTTATTTTATTTTTTAAAGATTTATTTATTTATTTACTTGGGGGGGGGGGGTGGGGAGGGAGGGGAGCAGGCCGGCTACTTCTATTGGTCTTTCATTTGTCTATTTGCATCCATCTTTGTTCTTTGGCCCGTGTGGGCCTCCCATTGTGGTGGCCTCTGTTGTCGCAGAGCACCAGTTCTGGGCGCATGAGCTCCAGAGCTCCGGCTCCGTAATTGGACACATGGGTCCAGCTGCTCCACGGCATGTGGGATCTTCCCAGGCCGGGGATCGAACCATCGCCCCTTGCACTGCAAGGTGGTGTCCTTACCCACTGGACCACCAGGGAAGCCCTAGTTGGTTTTTATAAGTTAAATTACAACATTAAATTTCCGTAGTATGTTCTGTCAGCCCAAAGTTAGCAAGTTTCTATATTTAGAGCAATGTCTTAGAAAACAAGTTTGACTGAGTCACTCTGCTAAGTCCCTTTAATTTTCTGTCTCTTAGTTTGTTTTTGCATGTGCTCCTAATAAAGACCCTTTGTGGATATTTCATAGGTTATGTCCAAGGATTTACCATTTACCTAGCATGACGATAACTTAAGGGAAATGGAAGAATATAAATAAATGTGAACATCCCTCTCAGCACTACACATGTAATGTTATTACTATTATTTTAACTTAAAGTGGGAAAAAGAAAATGGACACTCTGACTTCATCAAATCTGCTAGTTAAAGTGAAAGAAATAAAGAAAGAAAACAAAGTAGGAAAGCCCGATATTGCTTTGGTGGAGTCAACATAATGACTTGAAAGCACCGACTAAATTTTAAATGCCATAGATCTAGTACTAAAATAAAAAGCTAAAACCTAGCTTACACTGGTGGTGGGAATGAAAACTGGTATAGCCACTATGGAGCATAGCATGGACGTTCCTTAAAGATACTGAAAACAGAGCTATCATATGATCCCATAATCTAATTCCTGGGCACATATCTATAGAAAACCATAATTTGAAAAGATATATGGACCTTAATGTTCATTATATAACTATTCATAATAGCCAGGACATGGAAATAATCTACATGTTCACCAACAGAGGAGTAAAGAAGATGTGGTACTTATATACAATGGAATATGACTTAGCCATAAAAAAGATGCTATATGCAGCAGCATAGATGCATAGATGGACACAGAGATTCTCATACAGAGAAAGACAAACACTGTATGTTATCACTTACATGTGGAATCTAAAAACGGTTACAAATGAACTTATTTGCAAAACAGAAACAGAGTTCCAGATGTGAAATAATAAACTTATGGTGACAAGGGGGTGACGAGGGAGGGATAAATTGGAAGACTGGCATCGACACAATCACTCTATAGAGAATGGGCTGCCCTAATGGCTCAGTGGGGAAAAAATCTGCCTTCAATGTGGGAGGTGCAGGTTAGATTCCTGGGTTGGGAAGAGCCCCTGGAGGAGGAAGTGGCAACACACTCCCATATTATTGCCAGGAAAATTCCATGAGTAAAGGAACTTGCAGGCTACAGTCCACAGTGTTGCAAAGAGTTGGACATGACTGAAGTGACTTCTGCTTCATTGACGACACTAAAGCCTTTGACTGTGTGGATCACAACAAACTATGGAAAATTCTGAAAGAGATGGGAATACCAGACCACCTTATCTGCCTCCTGAGAAACATGTATGTAGGATAAGAAGCAACCATTAGAACTGGACATGGAACAATGGACTGGCTCCAAATTGGAAAAGGAATACATCAGGCTGTATATCGTCACCCTGATTATTTAATTTATATTAGAGTACATCATGAGAAAGGCTGGTTTGGATGAAGCACAAGCTGCAATCAAGATTGCTGGGGAGAAAAGAAAATGGACACTCTGACTAAAGCTTAAAGTGAAAGAAATAAAGAAAGAAAACAAAGTAGGAAAGCCCGATATTGCTTTGGTGGAGTCAACATAATGACTTGAAAGCACCGACTAAATTTTAAATGCCATAGATCTAGTACTAAAATAAAAAGCTAAAACCTAGCTTACACTGGTGGTGGGAATGAAAACTGGTATAGCCACTATGGAGCATAGCATGGACGTTCCTTAAAGATACTGAAAACAGAGCTATCATATGATCCCATAATCTAATTCCTGGGCACATATCTATAGAAAACCATAATTTGAAAAGATATATGGACCTTAATGTTCATTATATAACTATTCATAATAGCCAGGACATGGAAATAATCTACATGTTCACCAACAGAGGAGTAAAGAAGATGTGGTACTTATATACAATGGAATATGACTTAGCCATAAAAAAGATGCTATATGCAGCAGCATAGATGCATAGATGGACACAGAGATTCTCATACAGAGAAAGACAAACACTGTATGTTATCACTTACATGTGGAATCTAAAAACGGTTACAAATGAACTTATTTGCAAAACAGAAACAGAGTTCCAGATGTGAAATAATAAACTTATGGTGACAAGGGGGTGACGAGGGAGGGATAAATTGGAAGACTGGCATCGACACAATCACTCTATAGAGAATGGGCTGCCCTAATGGCTCAGGGGGGAAAAAAATCTGCCTTCAATGTGGGAGGTGCAGGTTAGATTCCTGGGTTGGGAAGAGCCCCTGGAGGAGGAAGTGGCAACACACTCCCATATTATTGCCAGGAAAATTCCATGAGTAAAGGAACTTGCAGGCTACAGTCCACAGTGTTGCAAAGAGTTGGACATGACTGAAGTGACTTCTGCTTCATTGACGACACTAAAGCCTTTGACTGTGTGGATCACAACAAACTATGGAAAATTCTGAAAGAGATGGGAATACCAGACCACCTTATCTGCCTCCTGAGAAACATGTATGTAGGATAAGAAGCAACCATTAGAACTGGACATGGAACAATGGACTGGCTCCAAATTGGAAAAGGAATACATCAGGCTGTATATCGTCACCCTGATTATTTAATTTATATTAGAGTACATCATGAGAAAGGCTGGTTTGGATGAAGCACAAGCTGCAATCAAGATTGCTGGGGAGAAATATCAATAACCTTGTATGCAGATGACACTATGCTCATGGGAGAAAGCAAAGAGGAACTAAAGAGCCTTTTGATGAGAGTGAAAGAGGAGAGTGAAAAATCTGGCCTAAAACTCAACATTCAAAAAACAAAGATCGTGGCATCCAGTCCCATCATTTCATGGCAAATAGATGAGCAAACAACAGAAAGAGTGTCAGAATTTATTTTCTTGGGCTCAAAAATTACTGCAGGGCTTCCCCTGGTGGTCTAGTGGGTAAGGACACCGCCTTGCAGTGCAAGGGGCGCCGGTTCGATCCCTGGCCTGGGAAGATCCCACATGCCGCGGAGCGGCTGGACTGATGTGTCCAATCAGCGAGTCAGAGCTCTGGAGCGCATGCGCCCAGAGCTGGCGCTCTGCGACAACAGACACCACCGCGATGGGAGGCCTGCAGGAGCCAAAGAACAAAGACGGATGAAAATGGAGAAATGAAAGACCAATAGAAGTGGCCCGCCCGCTCCCCTCCATGCTCAACCCGACCCCGCCCAAAATCAATCAATAAATAAATCTTTAAAAAAAAAAATCACTGCAGATGGTGACTGCAGCCATGAAATTGAAAGATGCTTGCTTCTTGGAAAAATAGCTATGACAAACCTAGACACTGTATTAAAAAGCAGAGACATCACTTTGCCGATAAACGTTCATATAGTCAAAGCCATGGTTTTCCCAGTAGTCATGTATGGATGTGAGAGCTGGATCATTTGAAAAAAAAAAAAGGCTAAACAATTGGTGCCTTTGTGTGGTTTTGGAGAAGACTCTTGAGAATCCCTTGGACTGCAAAGAGATCGAACCACTCAACCCTAAAGGAAATCAACCCTGAATATTCATTGGAAGGAATGATGCTGAAGCTGAAGCTTCAATACTTTGGCCACCTGATGTGAAGAGATGACTTACTGGAAAAGATCTTGATTCTGGGAAAGATAGAAAGCAGAAGGAGAAGGGGAAGACAGGATGAGATGGTTGGATGGTATCACTGAGTCAATGGACGTGAGTTTGAGCAAGCTCCATAAGATGGTGAAGGACAGGGAGGCCAGGTGTGCCACAGGCCATGGGCTTGCAAAGAGTTGGACACAACTGAGCAACTCAACTGAATTCAACTGACTTAGCACACAGCAGCACAATATAGAGAGTAGATAACTGGTAAGCACCTACTGTATGGCAGAGGGAACTCTATTCAATACTCTATAATGGCCTAGCGGGAAAAAAAAATTTAAAAAAAAATTTATATATAAGATACACTTCACTGTATACATGAAATTAATACAACACTGAAAATCAAGTGTATCCCAACAGCTTTTAAAAAGCTAGCTTAACCAAATCACAACTATTGAATCATAATCCTTTAGTTTTTATGCCTGAATGACAGAGTATTGCTTGAGATATACATAGGTTGCCATGGATAATAATCATTCATATAGTTTAAAATCTGAATGGCATAGTAGACTGAAATAGAATTTTCCTTTTTACTTTGTATCTTTTTATATTTCATAAAAATTCATATATTTTCTGTTTAATCAGTAATTACAGTTTTCTATTTCACCTTCTGTTTCAAGTATTAATTACACAATGAATTATAGAGTTTTTGAAGTTCAAAGGCTAGAGGTAGACCTTAGAGGTCTTTTACATTATAATTGTCATTTGTAATACAACAGACACTACTTGACCTGACATAAGTAGGTATCATGTTAAAGCAAGTTTCATTTTGCTGCTTCACCCCTTCCAACCTTGATTTCCCCTCTAAAATGCCATTTAGCTCTGGTTGCTTTTCCACTTGGAAAATAAGAAAGTTTGATTACATATCAGTGTCCATATAGGATCTTTCAAAATCATCAAAGATTCATAGAGATTTGAGAGGAGGTTGGGTCTCAAATTCAACACTCATTTGTGAGATGCATACCTTGAGAATCGGGGAAGTTTCACTACTTATAAAAAATACTAAGTCTAAGTAGGTAGAGATTCAATAACTGCAGTGACAGAAGCTCAGAGACAGTGATTTATTGCTGCCTGATACCAACTCCAGCTTTGTGATGTCACTGAAATTATGATTTTGAATGGTTGCAACATGTTGACTTTCTTTTTGTATCCCTAGAAAAGTCAAGCTCTTTGATTTCTGTATAGTCCCTGTAATTTCTAATACAGTGCAAGGCACACTCAATATAAATTAAATGAGTCCGTTTTAGCAAGTTCTGTTATTGCCATTAGACCCCTTGAGATTTAAGATTTTGACTTTTTTTTTCTGACTTGAAAAATAAATGCACAAGAAAACTCTGTAAAAATGTATAACAACAACTTTGCGGTACACCTGAAGCTAATGCAACATTGTAAAACAAATATATCCCAATAAAGGGAAAAAAAAAAGGAAATCTTCATCTTTCCCTTTATCGAGCTTTGCATATTTGCTGCTGCTATAAACTCTGTGCATATTTCATGGGCTGGTTACTCCCAGAATTCCATTATTTATTCTTTTTAGCACAATGACAAAGAGAGGTAATACAATAGAAGTAAATATCTGTAAATTCTTTCTGAGCTCAGAGATTAAGACTTTTTCCTCCCTGAATCAAATTTAAGCACAACTGCTTTGTAGTCATTCTTATGATTAGTATCAGGAAAAGTATCTTACTTTTCAGCTAGAGAACCATTAAACATGATATCCCTCATCATGTATTCTCTTGGTTCAAACCCTTGCCTGGTTCCATACATTAATGTTACAGATGCAGACCCTCTTCATACAGATACAGGCTCTTGACTCCCGTGTGTTGCTTCCCTTAGCAGCTCTTCTCTGATACATGACTGTAGTTTTCTCCTGCCATTCTTTTCCTGACTCTGACAAAATGACAGCCACTCTTTTGGATTCTTCTACACGCTCAGCTCCATATCCATATTCTGCTGCTTCAACACCCTTGAGTGATCTATAATGTCCAGAATTGCATGTAGGTTAATGTCATTTTGCATTTTGAGTCTCAAAGAAATTTCAGAGTTACTGATCCCTAATGCAAACAGATCCATGACTATTTCTTTGTGGTTTGCTCTAAAATTACATTTCACAGCCAGGGCATGATCACCATTCAGAGAAGATTCCATTGTCCCTTTCCAGTCTGGATCCACACAAGAAATCTGACCCTTCTGAAAACATTTGGGGTCAAGGTTTCTGATTCCTACGATGTCCACTTATATACTCAACATGTTGACTTTCTTTTTGTATCCCTAGAAAAGTCAAGCTCTTTGATTTCTGTATAGTCCCTGTAATTTCTAATACAGTGCAAGGCACACTCAATATAAATTAAATGAGTCCGTTTTAGCAAGTTCTGTTATTGCCATTAGACCCCTTGAGATTTAAGATTTTGACTTTTTTTCTGACTTGAAAAATAAATGCACAAGAAAACTCTGTAAAAATGTATAACAACAACTTTGCGGTACACCTGAAGCTAATGCAACATTGTAAAACAAATATATCCCAATAAAGGGAAAAAAGGAAATCTTCATCTTTCCTTTATCGAGCTTTGCATATTTGCTGCTGCTATAAACTCTGTGCATATTTCATGGGCTGGTTACTCCCAGAATTCCATTATTTATTCTTTTTAGCACAATGACAAAGAGAGGTAATACAATAGAAGTAAATATCTGTAAATTCTTTCTGAGCTCAGAGATTAAGACTTTTCCTCCCTGAATCAAATTTAAGCACAACTGCTTTGTAGTCATTCTTATGATTAGTATCAGGAAAAGTATCTTACTTTTCAGCTAGAGAACCATTAAACATGATATCCCTCATCATGTATTCTCTTGGTTCAAACCCTTGCCTGGTTCCATACATTAATGTTACAGATGCAGACCCTCTTCATACAGATACAGGCTCTTGACTCCCGTGTGTTGCTTCCCTTAGCAGCTCTTCTCTGATACATGACTGTAGTTTTCTCCTGCCATTCTTTTCCTGACTCTGACAAAATGACAGCCACTCTTTTGGATTCTTCTACACGCTCAGCTCCATATCCATATTCTGCTGCTTCAACACCCTTGAGTGATCTATAATGTCCAGAATTGCATGTAGGTTAATGTCATTTTGCATTTTGAGTCTCAAAGAAATTTCAGAGTTACTGATCCCTAATGCAAACAGATCCATGACTATTTCTTTGTGGTTTGCTCTAAAATTACATTTCACAGCCAGGGCATGATCACCATTCAGAGAAGATTCCATTGTCCCTTTCCAGTCTGGATCCACACAAGAAATCTGACCCTTCTGAAAACATTTGGGGTCAAGGTTCTTCTGATTCCCTAACAGAACTCAGTGTCACACTTATATTTCCTTTTCTTTGCTAAAGGTGAAGGAATTTAAATTTATGGTTGACTTGTAAATACTAACTGCATAATAGCCTGATCTTTCAAAGTCCTTTGTGGTTGATTTAAATAAAAGTGTTGTCTCTACTTGGACATCAGTGATCACTGAAGAAAGAAATACACATGGCAAAGGCACAGAAGGGTATCTTTGTCCATAGAAAGAATGTACACAAGGCATGGGTTCTTCCCCTGTGCTCTCCTAGTAAGAGGCTATCTGTCCTTTAACTCACCTTCATTCCTCTCTTTTTTTTCTTCCTACATTTTTATTTCTGTTTTCTTTCTTTTTTTGGAAGTCTAGCTATGGGCATTTACCTGTGATGGAAGAGGGCTTTTTTTCACCACTGATTTGGGGTTACCAAAACATTCAGTCTTCCTTAAGAATCAGAAAATGTATCCTAACACAGGACATACATTTTTTCTTAAATGAGGACAAATGGACTGCCTCTGAGTTTAAAAGTTAATAGTATATGTGGCAACCAACTTTACATAGGGAAAGAAAATGGTTTTAATGAGACAGAGAGTTTTTTTCTTTTTTTTTCCCAGTTAGCAAGCCATTCTGTTGATAAAAGCCAAAACTTACAACTCTGGTAGTTCAGTGAGCATGGGCTAAAGACATTTAACCAAACCTTTTATTCTTTTCTGTAAAATAGTTTATCTTATGGACTTAAAATCTAAGTCAAAGCTCTTATTTGTTCCTGTTCTTAGTGTGACTTCCCACTTATGCTATATGTCCACATGTATAAAATAATGACATTTTAAAAACTGCAAATGGAACTCAAGTCTAAAAGCAATTACAGGAATAATGTAGTGGGAATTCAAACCTTCTTAACCAAAACACCATTTATAAACCTTGTCAGTTTGTGTCTGTAAGTATGTAAAAGCTCCAAGTGTCAATCTCTTATAAAGGTGCTTGCCTCTGGCTTTTATATCAGAAGATCCTAAATCATATTCTCACCTTAAGCCTTCAACTATATACAAAATATAAGTTTTACAACAACTTTTACAATTCTATCTTTTGTAAAGTGCTTCCAATGATATTTTAAAAATATACATATTAACCTTCACATAGTTAAGTGAATTATATTCAGAAAAGTTGAGCTACAGAGATACCTACATATTCCATGTGTCATTTAATACAGCTCTTTTATAAAGTAATTGATTTTATTATGTGGAATAAAATTTCAGTACATGCCGTGCTTATATATGTAAATCACTGTAACCTGATCTTTCAAAGTCCTTTGTGGTTGATTTAAATAAAAGTGTTGTCTCTACTTGGACATCAGTGATCACTGAAGAAAGAAATACACATGGCAAAGGCACAGAAGGGTATCTTTGTCCATAGAAAGAATGTACACAAGGCATGGGTTCTTCCCCTGTGCTCTCCTAGTAAGAGGCTATCTGTCCTTTAACTCACCTTCATTCCTCTCTTTTTTTTCTTCCTACATTTTTATTTCTGTTTTCTTTCTTTTTTTGGAAGTCTAGCTATGGGCATTTACCTGTGATGGAAGAGGGCTTTTTTTCACCACTGATTTGGGGTTACCAAAACATTCAGTCTTCCTTAAGAATCAGAAAATGTATCCTAACACAGGACATACATTTTTTCTTAAATGAGGACAAATGGACTGCCTCTGAGTTTAAAAGTTAATAGTATATGTGGCAACCAACTTTACATAGGGAAAGAAAATGGTTTTAATGAGACAGAGAGTTTTTTTCTTTTTTTTCCCAGTTAGCAAGCCATTCTGTTGATAAAAGCCAAAACTTACAACTCTGGTAGTTCAGTGAGCATGGGCTAAAGACATTTAACCAAACCTTTTATTCTTTTCTGTAAAATAGTTTATCTTATGGACTTAAAATCTAAGTCAAAGCTCTTATTTGTTCCTGTTCTTAGTGTGACTTCCCACTTATGCTATATGTCCACATGTATAAAATAATGACATTTTAAAAACTGCAAATGGAACTCAAGTCTAAAAGCAATTACAGGAATAATGTAGTGGGAATTCAAACCTTCTTAACCAAAACACCATTTATAAACCTTGTCAGTTTGTGTCTGTAAGTATGTAAAAGCTCCAAGTGTCAATCTCTTATAAAGGTGCTTGCCTCTGGCTTTTATATCAGAAGATCCTAAATCATATTCTCACCTTAAGCCTTCAACTATATACAAAATATAAGTTTTACAACAACTTTTACAATTCTATCTTTTGTAAAGTGCTTCCAATGATATTTTAAAAATATACATATTAACCTTCACATAGTTAAGTGAATTATATTCAGAAAAGTTGAGCTACAGAGATACCTACATATTCCATGTGTCATTTCATACAGCTCTTTTATAAAGTAATTGATTTTATTATGTGGAATAAAATTTGTAATGGGCAGATACTAGTACTATGATGCCTCAGTAGCTATAGATATAATTTATGACATTTTCTCCAATACTTGTCTACACTTTAGGATAAGAAAATGTATCATGAGATATCAGTAATATGCTTTGGTATAAAAAATTTGCCATCAATATACCCAATTTCAACCAGAAAAAATCATCCACTACTACTGACTCTCCACAGTTATTTAGGAAAGGCCTTTTATCAGAGATTGAATGAATTTTTTTTTAACTGTACATACTTAGCATAGTGTGTAGTATATTCTCAATTTGTGTCAGCTTTTATTAGTTTTATTCAAATTAGTAGATCTCTCTTGACAACATATGATCAAATCAAACTAGCTAAAGGAAAACGAGGCTATTATTGGCTTCTGTAAGATCGAGGGCCCCGGCTTCAGGCACAGTTTATCTCAGGTGGTCAGTGGTGTTAAGAATCTGTCTTCTTCCATCTCTCCACTATTCTTTTCTCTGGGTTGACATATTTCCACTGTGTGCTATCTCTGCTAAGATGTCTGCCAGACTTTCCAGATAGATATCCAATGTTCTTTAAAAACAAGCTTCTCTGGTAGCTCAGACAGTAAAGAATCTGCCTGCAATGCAAGAGACCTGGGTGTGATCCCTGGGTGGGGAAGATTTCCCTGAAGAAGGGCATGGAAACCCACTCCAGTATTCTTACCTGGAAAATTCCATGGACAGAGGAACCTGGTGGCTCGATTCCATGGTGTCACAAAGAGAGGTACACGACTGAGTGACTCACTTTCACTTTCTTTCACTTTTTTCAAGAACAGCACAGAGAAGGCTTCTTTAACCCCATAGTTATGTCAGAGACTTCAAGTTGAGTCTCACTTATTCCACTTGGCCTGACTTGAGCCACTTAATTAACCATGAGTGACCATGATTTGACTGGAGATCCAGAATTCCAGTTAGCCAGGCTTGGGCCACATTTCTTAGCAGCACAGACCCATAAGGAAAAAAAGCATGAGGATCAAAATGGTGAATACATGCCAGCCTGGTAAAAAGAAAGCAAAAGATGCCCACTGCCTTGCTTCATTCACCACCAAATGTTTCCAGAGTTTCTGCAGCATACCCTGTGCTGGCTTGTGTGTCTGAACAGGAGAGCGCCTGTGACTGGGAGCAGGGTGACGGGTATAGCAAGAAGGAAGAAATTCAGAAGTAAAAGACTTAGTTCCTCCCTTCAAAGAGATGCCTTAAAGTTCTAAATACAATGAGGAACAAGGACTCTGTGACGAACTTGTTGACACAGGGGCTAGACGTTCAGAGCATGAGAAAACACCGATTGGAAAACTGAAAGAAAAACCCTTGGTGAGGGGTGGTGTTGAATGATGGACCGAATGTGGATGGGCAAAAAGGAAAGTGGCATCTTCTAAAAGGCGGGTGGGATGTTGGTAAAGGCCCATAGCTTTGTTGCATAGAGTGTGTTGGTAAGACAGGAAAGAAGAGGTCTAGCAGCAGGGAGGAGTGGTGCTGAAAAGGAAAGCCAGGCTGTGGAGGATGGGGAGGGAAGCCCTTCTGGAGAGCACCTGAATGCTGGCTGGAACTGTTTAATAGGAACTGATGAAGAAAGACAGAGCTGTGATAGGAGGATAAAAGCTCCTGTTTTGAAAGATGAATTTGTTAACAGGCTACAGGAGGTCTTAGAAAGAAAGATGATGGCAGGTATCCAGAGTTGTGTGAGACCACTGTACGGAGTGGGGGATCCTTTTCCCTGAAGAAGGGCATAAATCCAGTATTCTTACCTGGAAAATTCCATGGACAGAGGAACCTGGTGGCTCGATTCCATGGTGTCACAAAGAGAGGTACGACTGAGTGACTCACTTTCACTTTCTTTCACTTTTTTCAAGAACAGCACAGAGAAGGCTTCTTTAACCCCATAGTTATGTCAGAGACTTCAAGTTGAGTCTCACTTATTCCACTTGGCCTGACTTGAGCCACTTAATTAACCATGAGTGACCATGATTTGACTGGAGATCCAGAATTCCAGTTAGCCAGGCTTGGGCCACATTTCTTAGCAGCACAGACCCATAAGGAAAAAAAGCATGAGGATCAAAATGGTGAATACATGCCAGCCTGGTAAAAAGAAAGCAAAAGATGCCCACTGCCTTGCTTCATTCACCACCAAATGTTTCCAGAGTTTCTGCAGCATACCCTGTGCTGGCTTGTGTGTCTGAACAGGAGAGCGCCTGTGACTGGGAGCAGGGTGACGGGTATAGCAAGAAGGAAGAAATTCAGAAGTAAAAGACTTAGTTCCTCCCTTCAAAGAGATGCCTTAAAGTTCTAAATACAATGAGGAACAAGGACTCTGTGACGAACTTGTTGACACAGGGGCTAGACGTTCAGAGCATGAGAAAACACCGATTGGAAAACTGAAAGAAAAACCCTTGGTGAGGGGTGGTGTTGAATGATGGACCGAATGTGGATGGGCAAAAAGGAAAGTGGCATCTTCTAAAAGGCGGGTGGGATGTTGGTAAAGGCCCATAGCTTTGTTGCATAGAGTGTGTTGGTAAGACAGGAAAGAAGAGGTCTAGCAGCAGGGAGGAGTGGTGCTGAAAAGGAAAGCCAGGCTGTGGAGGATGGGGAGGGAAGCCCTTCTGGAGAGCACCTGAATGCTGGCTGGAACTGTTTAATAGGAACTGATGAAGAAAGACAGAGCTGTGATAGGAGGATAAAAGCTCCTGTTTTGAAAGATGAATTTGTTAACAGGCTACAGGAGGTCTTAGAAAGAAAGATGATGGCAGGTATCCAGAGTTGTGTGAGACCACTGTACGGAGTAAAGGGACAAGATCTGAGAAGGACTAGAGGCTGTGGGGAAGACGGGTAAGGATGCTGAGAGTAATTTCAAACGGATAACCAATGGGACTTTGAGGAGCTTGTGGAACTCAGGAAGGAGAAAATGACTCTAAATCAAGACTGGGGCCTAGAAAATGGAAGGCTCATTACGATGTAGTGACAGGAATCACCATTGCATAGTATCTTGGTGCTTTTCTCGGAGCATTCTCACTTTCTACCACATACCATGGCTATATATATGCATGCCTTTCCTTGGGAAAGATGTCTAATTAATCTTTGTTGCTTTGACAGGATGAAGTTTGGTCTTCTGAATATGAATAAGCCCATGCATATTTCTTAAATGAATTTTACAGAGGACAAACTGATTTCTAGGGAGGTTAAAAATTTTGCTCACCAGTCAAATCAGTGATAAAATGGCAACAGGGGTCATCTTCTCAATCTTTAATACTTTATTCTTTCTAGTCCTTTACTGTTACAGTTGTTTTTAGGAGATAGATGGACCTCTCTAATACAAAATGCCTGGAAAAAATTGAAGTAGAGACCTATATCCTGTCATGTACAAAATGTACACAGCACATTTCCAGATTACTTCATACCCACGATTTCTCTCAAAGAGCATCAGAAACAACTCTCCTGTTGACCTCTTAAAACCATCAGTGATTTTCCATTTAGTTCTATACATTTTAAATGTCTGACACCATGGAACTCTTCTGAGGCCCAAGATCCTGTTAGATTTTGTTTTATATCCAAATTGCAACATTGGAATAATGTTACAAGAGATTTCAAAGAAGTAAATAACTAAATTTTCCGTACTATTTCTCAAAATGTGGTCCCTAGACCAGCAGTGCCAGCATCTTTGGAACTGAAAAATGGGATATTCATTCCTGGCCAGCATCCGAGACCCACTTAATTAAACACTTAGATATGGGACTCAGCAACTCGTGTCTTAACGAGCCTCCAGGTAATCTGATTCCTTGAAGATTGGAAACCACTGGTCTGTGGCAATATCCCCTCAATGACCTTTGAATCTTTAACACTTTTTAAATATGACCCTGTATCAGAATCATCTGGAGGACTTGTCCAGATACTGACTGATGGGTGCATTTTTAGGAAACCTGATGAAGCTCATATTCCCTTACCAAAGATTCAATACCCCTTACCTGCCCTTGAAACGAGGTTTTGAAAGAACTATAAAATTGTTGTGGAATCTGTATATATGTGCGCAGGACATAAAGACTCCTCTGAAATACTCAAGCTGTTATAGAAATTAAGCAGAGAGAGCATAAGGAGGAAGACTCACTTCTTCCCTATAAGGACTAATTTGTGGTAAATTGTAAAATTAAAGTCGAAGCAATACTAAGAACCAGGGATAAAAACTCTTCTGAATTTAAGGTGTCATTTAATAAAATGCTGCAGCAGCACAAAGCCATGATCTGTTTCTGCACGCCAATTTGTGTGTGGCACAAGATCACATCAGTGAGCAAATGTCGCATCTCCTTATCAGGAAAGACTAATTGCAATCTACAATTAAGTGGGAGTAAATGCCAGGAATTCAGAGTCACAGTCAGAAGAATAGCCTTCATTTGGCACTCTGCTGTAAGGAAGGTAGTGATGTCCACTGAGTAAAACAGATGTGGTTCTTTACCTGGAAAGGGTACATCTGGCAGGCCTTTAGTACTTGTTTTTTCCTTGAGAGCATTCCATGCTGAAATTCAGGACTGCTTAGATGAGAGATGGAGAAAGAAAAGTTGGCAATGTACTAATGACCAGTATACCAGATGGGGACCCTGGGTTTGGTTTTATGTCTTTCTTCTGTTAGGTATCATCAAAATGCAACCTCACAGTATGATTAGGATATATCCAGGGTAATTTGAATTTCCATTAGCAATTTAAAGTCTGAATATTTGGTTTTTTTTTATCCAAATTGAAGGCCGTAAATAACTAAATTTTCCGTACTATTTCTCAAAATGTGGTCCCTAGACCAGCAGTGCCAGCATCTTTGGAACTGAAAAATGGGATATTCATTCCTGGCCAGCATCCGAGACCCACTTAATTAAACACTTAGATATGGGACTCAGCAACTCGTGTCTTAACGAGCCTCCAGGTAATCTGATTCCTTGAAGATTGGAAACCACTGGTCTGTGGCAATATCCCCTCAATGACCTTTGAATCTTTAACACTTTTTAAATATGACCCTGTATCAGAATCATCTGGAGGACTTGTCCAGATACTGACTGATGGGTGCATTTTTAGGAAACCTGATGAAGCTCATATTCCCTTACCAAAGATTCAATACCCCTTACCTGCCCTTGAAACGAGGTTTTGAAAGAACTATAAAATTGTTGTGGAATCTGTATATATGTGCAGGACATAAAGACTCCTCTGAAATACTCAAGCTGTTATAGAAATTAAGCAGAGAGAGCATAAGGAGGAAGACTCACTTCTTCCCTATAAGGACTAATTTGTGGTAAATTGTAAAATTAAAGTCGAAGCAATACTAAGAACCAGGGATAAAAACTCTTCTGAATTTAAGGTGTCATTTAATAAAATGCTGCAGCAGCACAAAGCCATGATCTGTTTCTGCACGCCAATTTGTGTGTGGCACAAGATCACATCAGTGAGCAAATGTCGCATCTCCTTATCAGGAAAGACTAATTGCAATCTACAATTAAGTGGGAGTAAATGCCAGGAATTCAGAGTCACAGTCAGAAGAATAGCCTTCATTTGGCACTCTGCTGTAAGGAAGGTAGTGATGTCCACTGAGTAAAACAGATGTGGTTCTTTACCTGGAAAGGGTACATCTGGCAGGCCTTTAGTACTTGTTTTTTCCTTGAGAGCATTCCATGCTGAAATTCAGGACTGCTTAGATGAGAGATGGAGAAAGAAAAGTTGGCAATGTACTAATGACCAGTATACCAGATGGGGACCCTGGGTTTGGTTTTATGTCTTTCTTCTGTTAGGTATCATCAAAATGCAACCTCACAGTATGATTAGGATATATCCAGGGTAATTTGAATTTCCTAGAATGATTTCATTATTCGAAGTCTTCTCCTGAGCTTCAAGCCACTCTGAAAAGCTTTACTTCTCTGGGGCACTGACTCTCCAAGACATTTAAGAGCATTTTCAAAACATGATCATTTATATCATTAGACTGCTATTTGTCTATGCATTCAGTTATTCATTCATCTGCTCTCAGTAAATATTTATGAATCATGCATTCCATATATGGCATCATTCTGGGCCAATTAGGAATGGTTTCTGTCTCCAGGGCTATCTCATCCTCACATAGTGGTGAATGTTGATACTTCTGTCTTTTTGCTTAGATTCTTTTTCTTTCCAATCACTACTTTTCCTTATTGTACATTTCTGGTCAAAAGCTACAATATTTAAGAAAGATAGTACAATAAGTGCCCGAAGAGATGAAATTTTAAGTTTGGAAACCTTCCCAGAGTCATGTATGGATGTGAGAGTTGGAACATAAAAAAAGCTGAGTGCCAAACAATTGATGCCTTTGAACTGTGGTGTTGGAGAAGATTCTTGAGAGTCCTTTGGACTGCAAGGAGATCAAACTACTTAATCCTAAAGGAAATCAACCCTGAATATTCTTTGGAAGGACTGATGATGAAGCTGAAGCTCCAACACTTTGGCCACCTGATGCAAAGAGATGACTCATTGGAAAAGACTTGATGTTGAGAAAAATAGAAGACAAAAAGAAAAGGGGACAACAGAGGGTGAGATGGTTGGATGACATCACTGAGTCAATGGATATGAGTTTGAACAAACTCTGGGAGATGGTGAAGGACAAGGAAGCCTGTCATGCTGCAGTCTACAGGATTGCAAAGGAGTTGGACACAACTGAGCGACTGAACTGAACTGACTGATTTTTTTGTTTCTAAAAATGAAAACATTAACCCTTTTTCTTAATTTTAATTTTTTTATTTTTAGAAAACATTAATTTTATTCAATAATAGGCTTTCTTTGAACAAAAGTTTCACAACCTGATTTTTCACTCACTAATTACACATATTGAGTGACCATTATTGTGTCAAATATTATTCCAGATCTTTGGACTCTATTAGTGAATAAGATGGGCAAGATACCTGTCTTGATAGAGGTCATATTCTAGATTGGGTAGAAATACAGTGCCATAATAAATAAATAAATCATGGTGCATGTTTGAAGATGCTATTTGCCAAGGAAAGAATGATATGTATGAGGTAGGGGATAGGGATCTATAGGGCAACTTGTAGACATGAATCAATAGCATATATTCTCCTTTTGGTTTTTAACAAAATGTTTGAAATCACATTCCTCCTAAAAGTACAGATAAACCTTGAAAAGTTATTTTTAGTATTACAAGGTGGGTGTATCCTCAGATTCAGAGACCACTTAAAATATGTATTTAAACTGAACTCACACTAAAAATGACGGGTTATTTTTAGGAGATGTGTGAATCCTTGATATCCAAGCAGGTAAGGTTAGCTCTTTACCTCATCCTTATCCTGTCTCTATTGGACAGGATATTACATCTGGTGTGATTCAGCATAGGGGACCCCAGAGCTTGATAATGTGGAACTGCTCAATGGAAATAGAGGTCTGAGTTTCTGAAAAAATTGTAAATGTTCCCACTGGTCAGGAAATGGGAAGGCCTCTTTTGGGGAGGTAGAAAGGTCACTTTTCATTCAAGGAAGCATGTACTTAGGGAACTGAATTCTGAAGTTCAGAAATACCTTGCTTTATATGATGGTGATGTCTGGGCATAAATCTAGATGATAGAATTCTTCTTTAGTATGATAATCTGTTTCTAACCAAAAGCCAACATAATGCTGAAACTCTTGAGGCTTCTCTTTCAGGTAGACTACAATCAGGCTGGTCATTATCACTATTCTTTGTTATACTCTAAAAGTTCTGACCTACACAGTAAGACATGAAATAAAAATGAATGATGTAACTACTACGAAAGAGGACTATCACCTAGTAATCTCATAATGAGCTAAGAGAGCTTCCTAATATGTAAGAAGCAACAAAGTGCCTGAATTCAAAGTGGATATCCAAATATTTAGAGCTCCATTGCACAAATGCTACATAGTTAAAGACCCAAAGAAGTTCCATTTATAATAAAATAAAAACCAAAAATTTCCAGGAATCATCTAAGACATACAAGAAACTTTTATTTAGGAAGTAACACAGATGCTCTAAGAAATATAAAAGAACTAGATAAATGGGGAGCTCAATCTCAGCTCAGGACTGGAGTGAGAGTGGTGCTAGATGATCTAACTACAGAAGCTCCTCCCACACTAACATAAAGGACTGATGCAATCACACTTGGAAGACTGCGGTACAAGACATAGTCCTTCTACAGTGCCCAGAGCAGGACAGGGTATAACACAAGAGCTTAATTCAGAGCAAATGAATTATATACATTCCTCCTAAAGCAGTAATAAAAGTTTTAGCAAGGTGGGTGTATCCTCAGATTCAGAGACCACTTAAAATATGTATTTAAACTGAACTCACACTAAAAATGACGGGTTATTTTTAGGAGATGTGTGAATCCTTGATATCCAAGCAGGTAAGGTTAGCTCTTTACCTCATCCTTATCCTGTCTCTATTGGACAGGATATTACATCTGGTGTGATTCAGCATAGGGGACCCCAGAGCTTGATAATGTGGAACTGCTCAATGGAAATAGAGGTCTGAGTTTCTGAAAAAATTGTAAATGTTCCCACTGGTCAGGAAATGGGAAGGCCTCTTTTGGGGAGGTAGAAAGGTCACTTTTCATTCAAGGAAGCATGTACTTAGGGAACTGAATTCTGAAGTTCAGAAATACCTTGCTTTATATGATGGTGATGTCTGGGCATAAATCTAGATGATAGAATTCTTCTTTAGTATGATAATCTGTTTCTAACCAAAAGCCAACATAATGCTGAAACTCTTGAGGCTTCTCTTTCAGGTAGACTACAATCAGGCTGGTCATTATCACTATTCTTTGTTATACTCTAAAAGTTCTGACCTACACAGTAAGACATGAAATAAAAATGAATGATGTAACTACTACGAAAGAGGACTATCACCTAGTAATCTCATAATGAGCTAAGAGAGCTTCCTAATATGTAAGAAGCAACAAAGTGCCTGAATTCAAAGTGGATATCCAAATATTTAGAGCTCCATTGCACAAATGCTACATAGTTAAAGACCCAAAGAAGTTCCATTTATAATAAAATAAAAACCAAAAATTTCCAGGAATCATCTAAGACATACAAGAAACTTTTATTTAGGAAGTAACACAGATGCTCTAAGAAATATAAAAGAACTAGATAAATGGGGAGCTCAATCTCAGCTCAGGACTGGAGTGAGAGTGGTGCTAGATGATCTAACTACAGAAGCTCCTCCCACACTAACATAAAGGACTGATGCAATCACACTTGGAAGACTGCGGTACAAGACATAGTCCTTCTACAGTGCCCAGAGCAGGACAGGGTATAACACAAGAGCTTAATTCAGAGCAAATGAATTATATATCTAGAAGAAAGGAAATAAGCAATTGAGAAGATGCATTTCATCTATTTCTCAAGCTCTGTCTGGAATGCCATCTCCTAGCCTCCTCAGCCATCTCACACTGACACTCTACCAGAGGCCCAACACATGATCTCTGAACTACTGATTCTAGAGCATGTGGGGACTTTTTAGTTTAATAGTACTGAACTAAATGATAGTGTGGGTGTCATTCATCTAGCATCTCTCAACTCTTATCCTGAACTACGTATCCAGTACTATGGCACTTATCATATTATTAGTAAAAGCAGTCTACAATATATAAGAAGGATTAAAACATGTGTGAGGAAGGTACAACCAATTATAAGATAGTGCTTATGAATGAGGAGGGAGAAGAAAGACCTGAAGTATCTATACATGCATGGATGTAAATACTTAGTGTATAGTTATTGGTTATTAAATGATAATTGGCAAGACTGGTACTTAATTTATTTTCAATTTTAGTTGGATAATTGCAAACTTTTAATGTGAAAAATTTCTTAAAATATGACCAAAGCAAAATAGATCTAGTCATCAAATAGCTTAAATCATCTATTGAAAATAAAGGTTGGAACAAACTATGTGTTAAGAAGAGCTCTTACTCAACTGGTTAATTCTTTTCAAATGCCAATTAATGGGCTTCCCTGGTGGTCCAGTGGGTAAAGAGTCTGCTGTGCAGAGTGTTGGATCTCTGGCCTGGGAAGACCCACATGCCTCAGAGTGGCTGGCTGGTGTGTCAAATTACAAGGCAGTGCTCTGGAGCGCATGCATCCAGAGCTGGTGCTCTGCAACAAGAGAGGCCACTACAGTGGAAGGCCCACACAGGCCAAAGAACAAAGATGGATGGAAATAAATAAATGAAAGACCAAAAAGAGGCCAAAATTTAAAAAAAATTGGTGTATTAAAAACAAAATCACAAATAAAGGTTACTTTTTTAAAAAAATGGCAATTAATATTGAGGAGACAAAGAATAAACATCACTCAAAATTTTCTAGAAAATAAAACTTTCACATGGAAAATGTTACAGGGATCAAATGATTATAGCTTTTAGAGACTTTTTTTTTTTAATTCTTTATTTTAAAGATTTTACAGAGTTTTATGTTAACCAGCATGTATGTTCCCAGAAATTCATTCCAGAAGAAAGGAAATAAGCAATTGAGAAGATGCATTTCATCTATTTCTCAAGCTCTGTCTGGAATGCCATCTCCTAGCCTCCTCAGCCATCTCACACTGACACTCTACCAGAGGCCCAACACATGATCTCTGAACTACTGATTCTAGAGCATGTGGGGACTTTTTAGTTTAATAGTACTGAACTAAATGATAGTGTGGGTGTCATTCATCTAGCATCTCTCAACTCTTATCCTGAACTACGTATCCAGTACTATGGCACTTATCATATTATTAGTAAAAGCAGTCTACAATATATAAGAAGGATTAAAACATGTGTGAGGAAGGTACAACCAATTATAAGATAGTGCTTATGAATGAGGAGGGAGAAGAAAGACCTGAAGTATCTATACATGCATGGATGTAAATACTTAGTGTATAGTTATTGGTTATTAAATGATAATTGGCAAGACTGGTACTTAATTTATTTTCAATTTTAGTTGGATAATTGCAAACTTTTAATGTGAAAAATTTCTTAAAATATGACCAAAGCAAAATAGATCTAGTCATCAAATAGCTTAAATCATCTATTGAAAATAAAGGTTGGAACAAACTATGTGTTAAGAAGAGCTCTTACTCAACTGGTTAATTCTTTTCAAATGCCAATTAATGGGCTTCCCTGGTGGTCCAGTGGGTAAAGAGTCTGCTGTGCAGAGTGTTGGATCTCTGGCCTGGGAAGACCCACATGCCTCAGAGTGGCTGGCTGGTGTGTCAAATTACAAGGCAGTGCTCTGGAGCGCATGCATCCAGAGCTGGTGCTCTGCAACAAGAGAGGCCACTACAGTGGAAGGCCCACACAGGCCAAAGAACAAAGATGGATGGAAATAAATAAATGAAAGACCAAAAAGAGGCCAAAATTTAAAAAAAATTGGTGTATTAAAAACAAAATCACAAATAAAGGTTACTTTTTTAAAAAAATGGCAATTAATATTGAGGAGACAAAGAATAAACATCACTCAAAATTTTCTAGAAAATAAAACTTTCACATGGAAAATGTTACAGGGATCAAATGATTATAGCTTTTAGAGACTTTTTTTTTTTAATTCTTTATTTTAAAGATTTTACAGAGTTTTATGTTAACCAGCATGTATGTTCCCAGATCATTCATGTGCATATCCCAGGACCCACCCCACATCCAGTTCCCCCACTCCCACACCTCCAGACCATCGCCCCAATTGATTGTAGGTACCCCTATTCCCTTAGCACAATGACAATAGCTATCTTTTCCACACATGACAGTATAGGTTTCCATGTTACTCCATGCCTCCCTCCCACTGTTCGGTCTCCACAATGTCTTTATGTCTATTCTCTGTTTTTCCATGAGTTCACTGCGTGTGTTATCATGACCATCTTACTAGATCCCATATATATGAGTTAGTATACTGTACTTGTCTTTCTCTTTTTGACTTACCTCACTTTTTATGATAGGTTCTAGAGCCAGCCACCTCATCAGGACTGAGTCTTCTGCATTTCCTTTAACAGCTGAGTAGTATTCCATTGTGTATATGTACCAGAGCTTCTGGATCCATTCATTTGTTGATGAACATCTAGGTGGCTTCCATGTTCTGGCTATTGTATAGAGAGCTGCAATGAACAATGGGGTGCAGGTGCCTCTTTCAGTTTTGATTTCATCAGGATATAGGCTTAATAGTGGGATTGCTGGGTCATACGGTGCTTCTATTTTTAGTTTTTTAAGGAATCTCCGTATTGTCTTCCATAAAGGTTGTATCAGTTTACATTCCCACCAGCAATGCAAGAGGGTTCCCTTTTCTCCGCACCCTCTCCAGCATTTGTTGTCTATCGATTTGTTGATGATGGCCATTCTGATGAGTATAAGGTGGTATCTCATTGTGGTTTTAATTTGCATTTCTCTAATAATAAGCGAGGCTGAGCATCGTTTCGGGGTGGCTGCTAAAAAGGGCCATTGAAAAAAAAATGGATGGAAATAAATAAATGAAAGACCAAAAGAAGACAAAAATTAAAAAAAATTGGTGTATTAAAAACAAAATCACAAATAAAGGTTACTTTTTTAAAAAAATGGCAATTAATATTGAGGAGACAAAGAATAAACATCACTCAAAATTTTCTAGAAAATAAAACTTTCACATGGAAAATGTTACAGGGATCAAATGATTATAGCTTTTAGAGACTTTTTTTTTTTAATTCTTTATTTTAAAGATTTTACAGAGTTTTATGTTAACCAGCATGTATGTTCCCAGATCATTCATGTGCATATCCCAGGACCCACCCCACATCCAGTTCCCCCACTCCCACACCTCCAGACCATCGCCCCAATTGATTGTAGGTACCCCTATTCCCTTAGCACAATGACAATAGCTATCTTTTCCACACATGACAGTATAGGTTTCCATGTTACTCCATGCCTCCCTCCCACTGTTCGGTCTCCACAATGTCTTTATGTCTATTCTCTGTTTTTCCATGAGTTCACTGCGTGTGTTATCATGACCATCTTACTAGATCCCATATATATGAGTTAGTATACTGTACTTGTCTTTCTCTTTTTGACTTACCTCACTTTTTATGATAGGTTCTAGAGCCAGCCACCTCATCAGGACTGAGTCTTCTGCATTTCCTTTAACAGCTGAGTAGTATTCCATTGTGTATATGTACCAGAGCTTCTGGATCCATTCATTTGTTGATGAACATCTAGGTGGCTTCCATGTTCTGGCTATTGTATAGAGAGCTGCAATGAACAATGGGGTGCAGGTGCCTCTTTCAGTTTTGATTTCATCAGGATATAGGCTTAATAGTGGGATTGCTGGGTCATACGGTGCTTCTATTTTTAGTTTTTTAAGGAATCTCCGTATTGTCTTCCATAAAGGTTGTATCAGTTTACATTCCCACCAGCAATGCAAGAGGGTTCCCTTTTCTCCGCACCCTCTCCAGCATTTGTTGTCTATCGATTTGTTGATGATGGCCATTCTGATGAGTATAAGGTGGTATCTCATTGTGGTTTTAATTTGCATTTCTCTAATAATAAGCGAGGCTGAGCATCGTTTCATGTGTTTTGGGGCATCTGTATGTCCTCTTTGGAGAGGCGTCTCTTTAGATCTTTTTCCCATTTTTTGATGGGGTTGTTCGTTTTCCCTGTGCTGAGTTGTCTGAGTTGCTTGTAGATTTTGGAGATTAATTGTCTGTTGTTTCATTTGCTATGATTTTCTCCCATTCTGTGGGCTGTCTGTTCAGCTTTTTTGTAATTTCTTTTGCTGTACAAAAGCTTTTAAGTTTCATGAGGTCCCACGTGTTGACTTTTCTTTTCAGTTCCACTATTTTAGTAGGTGGGTCAGAGAAGATCTTGCTTTGACTGATGTCCTTGAGGGTTTTGCCTGTATTCTCCTCTAAGAGTTTGATGGTTTCTGGTCTTACATTTAGGTCTTTAATCCATTTTGAGTTGATCTTTGTGTATGGTGTCAGGGAATGTTCCAACTTCATTTTTTTGCACGTAGCTGTCCAATTTTCCCAGCACCATTTGCTGAAGAGGCTGTCTTTGTCCCATTTTATAGTTTCTCCTCCTTTGTCCAAAATAAGGTACCCATAGGTGCATGGGTTGATCTCTGGGTTCTCGATCTTGTTCCATTGATCTATAGTTCTGTTTTTGTGCCAGTACCATACTGTCTTGAGGACTGTTGCTTTGTAGTAGAGTCTGAAGTTAGGGAGGCTGATCCCTCCAACTCCATGCTTCTTCCTCAGGATTGCTTTGGCTATTCGAGGTCTTTTGTGTTTCCATATGAACTGTGTGATTCTTTGGTCTAGTTCTGTGAAGAATGTCATTGGTAGTTGGATAGGTATTGCATTGAATCTGTAGATGATATTTGGTAGTATGGTCATTTTCACAATATTTTAATGGACATCTAGGTGGCTTCCCTGTTCTAGCTATTGCATAGAGAGCTGCATACGGTGCTTCTATTTTAGGTTCTTAATAGTGGGATTGCTGGGTCATACGGTGCTTCTATTTAGTTTTTAAGGAATCTCCGTATTGTCTTCCATAAAGGTTGTATCAGTTTACATTCCCACCAGCAATGCAAGAGGGTTCCCTTTTCTCCGCACCCTCTCCAGCATTTGTTGTCTATCGATTTGTTGATGATGGCCATTCTGATGAGTATAAGGTGGTATCTCATTGTGGTTTTAATTTGCATTTCTCTAATAATAAGCGAGGCTGAGCATCGTTTCATGTGTTTTGGGGCATCTGTATGTCCTCTTTGGAGAGGCGTCTCTTTAGATCTTTTTCCCATTTTTTGATGGGGTTGTTCGTTTTCCCTGTGCTGAGTTGTCTGAGTTGCTTGTAGATTTTGGAGATTAATTGTCTGTTGTTTCATTTGCTATGATTTTCTCCCATTCTGTGGGCTGTCTGTTCAGCTTTTTTGTAATTTCTTTTGCTGTACAAAAGCTTTTAAGTTTCATGAGGTCCCACGTGTTGACTTTTCTTTTCAGTTCCACTATTTTAGTAGGTGGGTCAGAGAAGATCTTGCTTTGACTGATGTCCTTGAGGGTTTTGCCTGTATTCTCCTCTAAGAGTTTGATGGTTTCTGGTCTTACATTTAGGTCTTTAATCCATTTTGAGTTGATCTTTGTGTATGGTGTCAGGGAATGTTCCAACTTCATTTTTTTGCACGTAGCTGTCCAATTTTCCCAGCACCATTTGCTGAAGAGGCTGTCTTTGTCCCATTTTATAGTTTCTCCTCCTTTGTCCAAAATAAGGTACCCATAGGTGCATGGGTTGATCTCTGGGTTCTCGATCTTGTTCCATTGATCTATAGTTCTGTTTTTGTGCCAGTACCATACTGTCTTGAGGACTGTTGCTTTGTAGTAGAGTCTGAAGTTAGGGAGGCTGATCCCTCCAACTCCATGCTTCTTCCTCAGGATTGCTTTGGCTATTCGAGGTCTTTTGTGTTTCCATATGAACTGTGTGATTCTTTGGTCTAGTTCTGTGAAGAATGTCATTGGTAGTTGGATAGGTATTGCATTGAAT
Organism: Tragulus kanchil; assembly: GCA_022376925.1. Lineage (NCBI taxonomy): Eukaryota > Metazoa > Chordata > Mammalia > Artiodactyla > Tragulidae > Tragulus > Tragulus kanchil. The sequence goes on along the minus strand of JAIOJX010000029.1, from coordinate 56,779,483 downwards.
CTGTAGATGATATTTGGTAGTATGGTCATTTTCACAATATTGATTCTTCCGACCCAGGAACATGGAATATCTCTCCATCTGTTTAAGTCTTCTTTAATGTCTCTCATGAGTGTCTTGTAATTTTCTGTGTACAATTCTTTTGTTTCTTTGGGTAGGTTGATTCCTAGATATTTGATCTTTTGGTTGCATTGGTGAAGGGGATTGCCTCTTTGATTTTGTTTTCTGATTTTTCATTGTTTGTGTATAGGCACGCCAGTGACTTCTGTGTGTTGTCTTTGTATCCTGCGACTTTGCTGAATTCCTTGATTAGCTCTAGTAGCTTTGTAACCGAGTCTTTGGGATTTTCTATGTATAATATCATGTTGTCTGCAAAAAGAGAGAGCTTGACTTCTTCCTTTCCAATCTGGATTCCTTTGCTTTCTTTCTCTTCTCTTATTGCTGTTGCTAGGACTTCCAGGACTATGTTGAATAGTAGTGGTGAAAGTGGACACCCCTGCCTTGTTCCTGATCTTAGAGGGAATGCTTTCAGTTTTTCACCATTAACAATAATGTTCGCTGTAGGCTTCTCATAGATGGCTTTTATTATGTTGAGATAGGTTCCTTCTATGCCCATTTTCTGAAGAGTTTTTATCATAAATGGATGTTGTTCTTTGTCAAAGGCTTTGTCTGCATCTATTGAGATGATCATGTGGTTTTTGTCTTTCAATTTGTTGATATGGTGTATCACATTGATTCATTTGCGAATGTTGAGGAAGCCTTGCATGCCTGGGATGAACCCGACTTGATCATAATGTATGAGTTTTTGTGCCAGTACCATACTGTCTTGAGGACTGTTGCTTTGTAGTAGAGTCTGAAGTTAGGAGGCTGATCCCTCCAACTCCATGCTTCTTCCTCAGGATTGCTTTGGCTATTCGAGGTCTTTTGTGTTTCCATATGAACTGTGTGATTCTTTGGTCTAGTTCTGTGAAGAATGTCATTGGTAGTTGGATAGGTATTGCATTGAATCTGTAGATGATATTTGGTAGTATGGTCATTTTCACAATATTGATTCTTCCGACCCAGGAACATGGAATATCTCTCCATCTGTTTAAGTCTTCTTTAATGTCTCTCATGAGTGTCTTGTAATTTTCTGTGTACAATTCTTTTGTTTCTTTGGGTAGGTTGATTCCTAGATATTTGATCTTTTGGTTGCATTGGTGAAGGGGATTGCCTCTTTGATTTTGTTTTCTGATTTTTCATTGTTTGTGTATAGGCACGCCAGTGACTTCTGTGTGTTGTCTTTGTATCCTGCGACTTTGCTGAATTCCTTGATTAGCTCTAGTAGCTTTGTAACCGAGTCTTTGGGATTTTCTATGTATAATATCATGTTGTCTGCAAAAAGAGAGAGCTTGACTTCTTCCTTTCCAATCTGGATTCCTTTGCTTTCTTTCTCTTCTCTTATTGCTGTTGCTAGGACTTCCAGGACTATGTTGAATAGTAGTGGTGAAAGTGGACACCCCTGCCTTGTTCCTGATCTTAGAGGGAATGCTTTCAGTTTTTCACCATTAACAATAATGTTCGCTGTAGGCTTCTCATAGATGGCTTTTATTATGTTGAGATAGGTTCCTTCTATGCCCATTTTCTGAAGAGTTTTTATCATAAATGGATGTTGTTCTTTGTCAAAGGCTTTGTCTGCATCTATTGAGATGATCATGTGGTTTTGTCTTTCAATTTGTTGATATGGTGTATCACATTGATTGATTTGCGAATGTTGAGGAAGCCTTGCATGCCTGGGATGAACCCGACTTGATCATGATGTATGAGTTTTTGACGTGTCGTTGAATTCTGTTTGCTAGGATTTTGTTGAGGATCTTGGCATCGAAGTTCATCAGTGAAATTGGCCTATAGTTTTCCTTTTTTGTGTTGTCTTTGCCTGGTTTGGGTATCAGGGTGATGGTGGCCTCGTAAAATGTGTTTGGAAGTGTTCCTTCCTGTGCAATTGTTTGGAAGAGTTTTAGAAGGACAGGCATTAGCTCTTCTTTAAATGTCTGGTAGAATTCGGCTGTGAAGCCATGTGGCCCTGGGCTTTTACTTTTGGGTAGAGTTTTAATCACAAATTCGATTTCTGAGCTTGTGATTGGGTTGTTCAAAGTTTCTGTTTCTTCCTGGCTCAGTCTTGGGAGATTGATCTTCCCCAGGAAACTGTCCATTTCTTCCAGGCTGTCCAGTTTGTTGCCATAGAGATGTTCATAATAGTCTCTTAGAATTCTTTGGATTTCTGCATTATCTGTTGTAATCTCTCCTTTTTCGTTTTTGATTTTGTTGATCTGGTTCTCCGCTCTCTTTTTCTTAATGAGTCTGGCCAGTGGCTTGTCAGTTTTGTTTACCTTTTCAAAGAACCAGCTTTTTGTTTTATTTATCTTTGCTATTGTTTCTTTTGTTTCCTTCTCATTTATTTCTGCTCTGATCTTTATGATTTCTCTTCTTCTGCTGGCTTTGGGGTGTTTTTGTTCTTCTTTCTCTAATCGTTTTAAGCGGAGGGTCAGGTCATCTGCTTCGTATTTTCCTAGTTTCTTGAGGTGGGATTGTATTGCTATAAATTTCCCTCTTAGAACTGCTTTTGCAGTATCCCATAGGTTTTGCACTGTCGTGTGTTCATTGCCATTTTCTTCTAGGGACTGTTTAATTTCTCCTTTGTTTCCTCAATGATCAGTTGGTTTTTTAGGTATGTGTTGTTTAATCTCCATGTGTTTGTGTTTTTAGGGTTTTGTTTTGTTTTTTTTTCTGGTAGTTGATCTCTAGTGTCATTGCATTGCGGTCCGAGAAGATGGTTGATATAATTTCGGTTTTCTTGAACTGACTGAGGTTTGATTTGTGGCGCAAGATGTGGTCTATCCTGGAGAATGTTCCGTGAGCACTTGAGAAGAAAGTGTATTCTTCTGCTTTTGGATGGAATGTCCTAAAGATATCGATGAGGTCCATCTTTTCCAGTGTGGCATTTAAGGCTTGTGTTTCTTTATTAATTTTCTGTTTGGATGATCTGTCCATTGGTGTGAGAGGAGTGTTAAAGTCTCCTACTATTACTGTGTTATTGTTGATTTCTTCTTTTAAGTCTGAAAGGACCTGTCTTATGTATTGAGGTGCCCCTGTGTTGGGTGCATAGATATTCATGACTGTTATGTCTTCCTCTTGGATAGATCCCTTAATCATGATGTAGTGACCTGCCTTGTCTCTTAGAATCTTCTTTACTTTAAAGTCTATTTTGTCTGATACGAGGATTGCTACTCCAGCTTTCTTTTGATTTCCATTTGCCTGGAATATCTTTTTCCAGCCTTTCACTCTCAGTCTATGAGTGTCTCTAGGTCTGAAGTGGGTCTCTTGTAAACAGCATATATATGGGTCTTGCTTCTGGATCCTTTCAGCCAGCCTGTGTCGTTCGGTTGGAGCATTTAGTCCGTTTACGTTCAAAGTAATTATTGATAAGAATGTTCCTATTGTCATCTTCTTAGAAATTTGGGGTTTGATTTGTAAGGCTTCTCCTACTCTTGTATTTATTGGCTATATCAGGCCCTTTAACACTTGTTGTAGGGCTGGTTTTGTGGTACAGAATTCTTTTAGTTTTTGTCTGTCTGAGAAGTTTTTGACTTCACCATCAATTCTGAATGAGATTCTTGCTGGGTAGAGAATTCTTGGTTGCAGGTTTTTCTCTTTTAGCCGTTTAAATGTGTCTTGCCATTCTCTTCTGGCCTGTAGGGTTTCTGTTGAGAGATCCGCAGTTAAACGTATGGGGTTTCCTTTACATGGTATTTGTTGTTTGCTCTTAGCTGCTTTTGGTAATCTGTCTTTATATTTAGTCTGCGTTAGTTTGATTAAAATGTGCCTTGGTGTGTTTCTTCTCGGGTTTCTCCTGTATGGAACTCTTTGTGCTTCTTGGACTTGGTTGATTATTTCCTTTCCCATGCTGGGGAAGTTTTCAACTATAACCTCTTCAAGAATTTTTTCATAGTCTTTCTTCTCCTCTTCTTCTGGAACTCCTATAATTCTAATGTTGGTGCGTTTGATAGTATCCCATAGGTCTCTGAGGCTATCCTTAGTTCTTTTAATTCTTTCAGTTTCATTGTGTTCTTCAGCACTTATTTCCATCATTCTGTCTTCCAGCTCACTTATCCGTTCTTCAGCCTCTGATACTCTGCTGTTGAGACATTCTATAGTATTTTTGAGTTCAGCAATTGAGTTAGTTGTCTCCATTTGCTTATTTTTCATTTCTTGCATGTCTCTTCTCAATGCACTAATTTCCTCTACTATTCTGTTTTCGGTGTTTTGCATCCTCATTAGTATAGCTTTTCTGAATTCTCTTTCAGATAGTTTGTCTATCTCCTCCTCTGTCATTTGAAGCGGTGTTTCTCTAGCTTGGTTCTTCCTTTGTGCAGTGTTTCTCTGGCGTTTCATTATTAGGTTAATTTTTGTTTCTTTGTGTGTGTCTGTGTGTATGAAGTTCTTTTTTCCACCAGGTTTCTTGGTTGAATTCTCCCTTCCTTTGGGTTTCTGTCCTTCTAGAAGGTTTCAGTGGTTTATGTCTCAGGTGGTGCTAGGCCTTGTTTACAGGTGAATAATCTCTAGTGTTGTATGTTCTTTGATAGTGTGGGGTCTGGGAGTCAGGGCTTCTGCTCTGAGGCTCCTTGGTTTGATGATTGGTCAGGGGGTGTAGGCTCTATGTCTGGTTTGCTATGGTGTTCCGTGATATTAGTTCACATACCAGCATCTGAGGAACTAGAGGTGCATCTCTGATGGGTGACAGTCATACAAGCATGCTGATGTTTTCTAACATAATCGTAAGATATACATACATACACAGCAATCCCCACAACTGACCAGTTTTACAGAGATAAGGCACAGGAAATCTTTCTGGCCATTCATGCAATCATAGATGATACTTGCCCGTTAAGCTTTAAATTAATTGAAATAGTGCCTGAATAATAGATCTAGCACAAGGTCCTGGCTTGTATAATTACAATGACAGCAATTTTTAATTAGGACATGTGTTGGGGGTGACGAGGAGGAGAGTCTATAGGTAATAAAAAGGAAAAGATTCGTCTTGAAAGGATTTTATAGGATTCGGTAGCAAACATTAGTGTGTGTATTGTTTAGTGTATTTGGAAGAGAATAGTGGAGACAGGAAGATAGGAAATTATTTATCTAGAGGATATTGGTAGATAGGAAAATGTTTTACATTTAGAACACAGAGGAAGAAAGCAGTGGGAAAGAGAAGAGAGAACTAGAGGTTTTCAAGAATTAAAATTAAAATTAAAAAAAATAAAATAAAATAAAAGTAAAAAAAAGAAATTAAAATTAAAAAGGGCAGAAAAAATGTATAAGAGACCAAAAAACAAAGAAAATACACAAAAAACAAAACAAACAGATGAAAACAACAACAGCAAAAAAAAACCAGAATAAACAAACAAACTAATAAACCCCAAACCAGACCAATCAATTGAATAAGCAAAATATTCCACCACAAATAAACATGCAGAAGAAAAGTAAAAAAGAAGAAAAGAACGTTAAATACTGTCCCTGGTTTTTATCTTCTCATCTGCCTATTGGAAACCAATCTGCTCTTGATGGTGGTGCCTTGATGGCGTAGTCTTTCCCTTATAGCGCCGGTTGCTATGGTTTCTGTTTTTGTGTTCAGCAAAATGAGGGCTTTGCTGCCATACTGGGTGCTGACCGGGACGGTGGGCTGATCCCAGTCAGTTGGGCGGAGGTAGCGGTGCGCGCAGTCCTGTGTTGGAGGGGGGCGCCCCGGCTCTACCGCGTACCCGCCAGTAGTCTCCAATTCCTGCTCTTTCCCCGGCTTCCTCCGCTGCTGCTGCAGCTCTAGGGGAGCGCGGGCTCCTCTGCCGCTGGCACCCGTGCACTGCCCGTTGCGTGTCTAAGTCCCAAAGGTGGGCACGAGCTTTCTTGTCAAGCTCGTGCCCGGTCCCTGGTCAGCAACCCATGGGCGACTTCCCCTCACCATTCAGCAAGCCCACCAGTTGGAGTGGCAGAACTTACCCGCGCCGCGGCTCCTCGTGACACCCGGTTCCTGTGGCTCCTCGCGGCACCCGGTTCTGGCGGCTCCTCGCGGCGCCTGGTTCTGGTGGCTCCTTGCGGCGGCGGGTTCCAGCGGCTCCTCCAGTTCTTTATTATTGCCTGGCAAATGTCTTCACCCGTCTTGGACCTTCTTGAAATGAGACAAAAGTAGCTTTAGAGACTTGACTTGAAAATTAAATTACAGTACAGTCAAAAGAATGAGGGAGGGCTTCCCTGGTGGTCCAGTGGTTAAGGACACCACCTTGCAGTGCAAGGGGCGCTAGTTCAATCTCTGGCCTGGGAAGATCCCATGTGCCGCAGAGCAGCTGGACCAATGTGTCCAACTACCGAGCCAGAGCTCGGGAGCGCATGTGCCCAGAGCCAGTGCTCTTGCAGTGAGACAGGCCACTGTGATGGGAAGCCCACACAGGCCAAAGAACAAAGATGGATGAAAATAGATAAATGAAAGACCAACAGAAGTGGCAAAAAAAAAAAAAAAAAAAAAGAATGAGGGAGTCAATCCAAAGACAAATTAGACCTTTCATTGGTTTCTTTCTGATATGTATGTTTGTGTATCTTCTTAAGAGATCGTGTACTGTGTTACGTTCCCATCAGGCAAGCTTTTGACACCGGTCCATACCTTCTTCCTTGACTGCTTTCTGTGTTCAGAGCTTTTGGTCCTTTGAGATAAAATTAGCAAGGAATTTAAAAATTGGTATGTAAGTATTTATACCTATTCATACATCATCATATCGAGGGCCAGATAGTTAATTTACTTTTGGCTTTGCAGGCCATGAAGTTTCTGCTACTCAACTCTGCCATCGTAGTGTGAAATCAGCTGTAAGACAATGCCAGTGATGAACATGACTGTGTCCCAATAAAACTTTATTCACAAAACAGTGAGCCAGATATGGTTTGCCAACTCCTAGGCAGGAAGCATTTTGGAAATCAAGAGGCTGAGTAGGAGGTAGATAAATTAGAAATATGTAAATAGGTAAAATATGTATATTTCACCCTATGACATAGCAAGTTTGATAGATATCAGTAGCTCTATAGGAGAAAAGGCTTATCCCACCCCTCACATCACTTCTATTAGATTATAATGTAAAATAAGTTTTTGAATTCTGCTGCATTTAGATTTATTCGCAAGTAAGCACAAAAGAAGTTAGACAGTCTTAATAAAGTTCAATCTCTATGTCCATGTTGGTACTTAAAAAAAAAAAAAAAAAAACTTCATGAAATCTTCTCATGAAGCAAATGTGATAATTTTAGAGTTGCAAGATCCAGATGATGATGTATTAGAATTCATAGATCAAAAAATTCTCTAAATCAGTAGTTTGGCATAAGATTAATTGAAGATCAAGGCTGAGTGTAACCAATTGAGTTTCTAACTTATGTTCATGTGTGACGTAGAGAAAAGAGAGAGGGATACAAAGGTGTTTCTACAACATCTTAAGTCCTACTAAATTAATCAATGAGAGTCTATTTCAGATATATATATAGATATATAGATATAGCTAGTTAACAATTCTAATTCATAAATAACTGATTTCTAGTGGGTTTTTTTCTTTTTATTTTCTAAATTTCTGCTGTAAATCAGTTCTCAAAAGCGTTGAAGCATTTTCAGTAGCCACCTACATAAAGTAGTTCTTCTGATTCAGTGTCAACTGACCACCTCCAGGATTCTGGATATGTATGTTTGTGTATCTTCTTAAGAGATCGTGTACTGTGTTACGTTCCCATCAGGCAAGCTTTTGACACCGGTCCATACCTTCTTCCTTGACTGCTTTCTGTGTTCAGAGCTTTTGGTCCTTTGAGATAAAATTAGCAAGGAATTTAAAAATTGGTATGTAAGTATTTATACCTATTCATACATCATCATATCGAGGGCCAGATAGTTAATTTACTTTTGGCTTTGCAGGCCATGAAGTTTCTGCTACTCAACTCTGCCATCGTAGTGTGAAATCAGCTGTAAGACAATGCCAGTGATGAACATGACTGTGTCCCAATAAAACTTTATTCACAAAACAGTGAGCCAGATATGGTTTGCCAACTCCTAGGCAGGAAGCATTTTGGAAATCAAGAGGCTGAGTAGGAGGTAGATAAATTAGAAATATGTAAATAGGTAAAATATGTATATTTCACCCTATGACATAGCAAGTTTGATAGATATCAGTAGCTCTATAGGAGAAAAGGCTTATCCCACCCCTCACATCACTTCTATTAGATTATAATGTAAAATAAGTTTTTGAATTCTGCTGCATTTAGATTTATTCGCAAGTAAGCACAAAAGAAGTTAGACAGTCTTAATAAAGTTCAATCTCTATGTCCATGTTGGTACTTAAAAAAAAAAAACTTCATGAAATCTTCTCATGAAGCAAATGTGATAATTTTAGAGTTGCAAGATCCAGATGATGATGTATTAGAATTCATAGATCAAAAAATTCTCTAAATCAGTAGTTTGGCATAAGATTAATTGAAGATCAAGGCTGAGTGTAACCAATTGAGTTTCTAACTTATGTTCATGTGTGACGTAGAGAAAAGAGAGAGGGATACAAAGGTGTTTCTACAACATCTTAAGTCCTACTAAATTAATCAATGAGAGTCTATTTCAGATATATATATAGATATATAGATATAGCTAGTTAACAATTCTAATTCATAAATAACTGATTTCTAGTGGGTTTTTTTCTTTTTATTTTCTAAATTTCTGCTGTAAATCAGTTCTCAAAAGCGTTGAAGCATTTTCAGTAGCCACCTACATAAAGTAGTTCTTCTGATTCAGTGTCAACTGACCACTCCTGTCCAGGGAATTTCTGAGAAATTATAAGAAATTATTTGCCATAATAAGAAATATGGCAAAATCTGTTGAGATTTCAGGCAGGTTTGAGAAGAGGGTACAGAGAGTGATTCTGATCTAGAAGACAGAATTGTGACTTCAGGTACACCAATGAAGATGGTGAGGTGCCTGGTTATTTCAGGAAATATGTTCAATAGGAAGAATGTGTCAGAAGCAGAGTGGACCAGTAGGAACCAGTGAGAGACAGTGAGACAGGGTGCATTACACACAGAAGAAGAGAAGTCAATGTACAGAAAGAGCAGGCACCACTCCTTCAGGTGCAAAGCAGTTGTAGAACAACTTAAAAAAATAAAGATTCTTGGTATTTGATCAGCTTCCTACACAATTGTCCAGGAGATGAGCAAAGAAACTTGATGCAGCTTTAAATTTGATATCTATGAGCTGGACTTGAACCAGATTGATTGTGCCAAGTACAGAAAAAAGGTGTACGGTGATTACAGACTTTAAAGATAACGCATTCTGTTAGTAAGATTGAAAACAGAGGTTGTGCCAAGTTAAATTGGAGTCTCAAAAGCTTTTCCAAGTTTACAAAGACAGCTCCAAATCTCTGTCTCTCCCAGGTTCCTTCAGATCTGTCTGTTATATTAACTGTATGACTTAGCTTACATCCAGGGTAACTCAATGTTTGTGGCATTTTAAACCTCCTTTCAAAGTGTCTTGACAGCAACAAGTGGCTTTGCCACTCCAGGAAGGGATCCAGTTGGTCATTTAGGAATGGGAATCATACTAAGCAGTTTTCCTTACACAGATCATAATCCAAACTGGGCAAGCCCATGTGCTCCCCAAGTTTTCAAAGATGTAGAAAGAATCCCAAAAGCACTCACTGAAAGCAGTATGCAATGTACTAAAACTCAAGTGCATTTTTAAAAAATGGGATATTTTGTTGAAGGGTGTTTGTCCAGCTTGAGCTGGATGTAATACAAGTGCCCAAATACATATGGAGTGAAGAGATCATCACACAATACAATTTACAGTGAAAACTTTTTAAAATAGACTTTTATCATTAAAATTTTCAGAAAACACAAAATTAGAAATTATGGTGCAATAGCCCCAGATATTTCCAACATCCAGAACCAACAATTATTCAAGATCTTGTCATACCTACTTTGTCTATCCTTTTTATTTTCTCTTGCTGAAGTTGGCAACATATTTTTGACATCAAAGCCAAAGTCACTATATGCCATTATTCAAAAATTAGTTTTGTCTTTTTCTGACTGTCTCTTCCAAAGAAGTGTGTCATTAGTTTGATTTGCCTTCTTTGATTTATGAGCAACAAATTTTGAATGTCTGCTATGGAAAAGGCTTCATATACTTGAACTTCTTCTGACTTCAGCTCTTGAAACTGTCAAAGCAGTTCTGGAATGTCAAATATCTTTCTAGATTTCTTTATCTCATTGTGTCCATGGCTTCCCAGTGGCAGGATAAGAAAATAATCTAGCTAAATTGTGTAGATAATAATATATCAGCATGCTGGTACTTAATTTCTGTTTAAGAGCATTTGCCTTTTAACACTTTCTTCCAAAGGAATACTGTGTTGTTTTAATATTGTTAAATTAGAACAATAAAACATATTGCTAATTACTTTTTATTTTGTTTACATATCATTATAAAGCTTTTCCAAGTTTACAAAGACAGCTCCAAATCTCTGTCTCTCCCAGGTTCCTTCAGATCTGTCTGTTATATTAACTGTATGACTTAGCTTACATCCAGGGTAACTCAATGTTTGTGGCATTTTAAACCTCCTTTCAAAGTGTCTTGACAGCAACAAGTGGCTTTGCCACTCCAGGAAGGGATCCAGTTGGTCATTTAGGAATGGGAATCATACTAAGCAGTTTTCCTTACACAGATCATAATCCAAACTGGGCAAGCCCATGTGCTCCCCAAGTTTTCAAAGATGTAGAAAGAATCCCAAAAGCACTCACTGAAAGCAGTATGCAATGTACTAAAACTCAAGTGCATTTTTAAAAAATGGGATATTTTGTTGAAGGGTGTTTGTCCAGCTTGAGCTGGATGTAATACAAGTGCCCAAATACATATGGAGTGAAGAGATCATCACACAATACAATTTACAGTGAAAACTTTTTAAAATAGACTTTTATCATTAAAATTTTCAGAAAACACAAAATTAGAAATTATGGTGCAATAGCCCCAGATATTTCCAACATCCAGAACCAACAATTATTCAAGATCTTGTCATACCTACTTTGTCTATCCTTTTTATTTTCTCTTGCTGAAGTTGGCAACATATTTTTGACATCAAAGCCAAAGTCACTATATGCCATTATTCAAAAATTAGTTTTGTCTTTTCTGACTGTCTCTTCCAAAGAAGTGTGTCATTAGTTTGATTTGCCTTCTTTGATTTATGAGCAACAAATTTTGAATGTCTGCTATGGAAAAGGCTTCATATACTTGAACTTCTTCTGACTTCAGCTCTTGAAACTGTCAAAGCAGTTCTGGAATGTCAAATATCTTTCTAGATTTCTTTATCTCATTGTGTCCATGGCTTCCCAGTGGCAGGATAAGAAAATAATCTAGCTAAATTGTGTAGATAATAATATATCAGCATGCTGGTACTTAATTTCTGTTTAAGAGCATTTGCCTTTTAACACTTTCTTCCAAAGGAATACTGTGTTGTTTTAATATTGTTAAATTAGAACAATAAAACATATTGCTAATTACTTTTTATTTTGTTTACATATCATTATAACCGTGCCCTGTGCCTATAGAAAAGGAACTAACGAATGGTTGGAAACCACAAATGTAACCACAGTTTGGAATAAAATAATCCCCAGCTCCCTCTAACTGCCTAGGACTCAGTCCAAGATACACGTCCCTGTCTCCTGTAGTTGCTATGTTTTGAGAGGCATGCCTGCTGGTACGACTAGAGTCAAGAGGCTGTCAGCATCCCCAGTCTGACCCCTTTATTCTGGGTTTATAACTCAGCTGTTTAAACTTGCCCTGAGCCAGAACTTAACACAGAGGTTTAACCTGAGGAATATAAGCATGCCTTTGCATATATGTGAAAGCCATATTTTTTCTTCCTCTTTACTATAAGCTATATAAAAAAGATATATATATATATTATAAAGATATATATATATATATATATATATATATATATATATATATATATATATATAATATATATGTATGAAAACTTAGCCTTTGCCGAGCTGTCTCAAAAAATTGGAGAATTTGTTCTGTAGATGATTGGCTTTTACCTACATAAATAATAGGACTTGAGAAAGCCTTCCCTTTAGAGAGAAGATTTTGTAAGTTATAAGACCAAGGCATTGGAAATTTTAAAAATAAATAAATAAATTCAAGAAAAGAGAAAATGAAGCATTGACTTCTTACAACTTGAAAATGAGCTCTTATTCAGCTAGTATTTCACTATGTCTGTTTACCATAAGAACACTTTGAAATTTGGTATAATGACATTAAATAGCCACAATTGAGACAAACATTCTGTAAAGGACTGTTATGGGTTGCCTCTAATGTGGTAATAGATGTCATTTTAAAAATGCAACTGTATCATCTGGATGAAAGACAATGACTTCTAACACATTAGTTACAGACAATTGAATATTAGAGCCACCTTTCCTCCTGACTTGTTGCCATCATTTTATGGAATGCAACTGGTGTGCGATTGGCATGGAATTCTTATGAGATCAAAGAAAGATCTGATGTTTTTTTTTTTGTATAGCTAAATTGTGTAGATAATAATATATCAGCATGCTGGTACTTAATTTCTGTTTAAGAGCATTTGCCTTTTAACACTTTCTTCCAAAGGAATACTGTGTTGTTTTAATATTGTTAAATTAGAACAATAAAACATATTGCTAATTACTTTTTATTTTGTTTACATATCATTATAACCGTGCCCTGTGCCTATAGAAAAGGAACTAACGAATGGTTGGAAACCACAAATGTAACCACAGTTTGGAATAAAATAATCCCCAGCTCCCTCTAACTGCCTAGGACTCAGTCCAAGATACACGTCCCTGTCTCCTGTAGTTGCTATGTTTTGAGAGGCATGCCTGCTGGTACGACTAGAGTCAAGAGGCTGTCAGCATCCCCAGTCTGACCCCTTTATTCTGGGTTTATAACTCAGCTGTTTAAACTTGCCCTGAGCCAGAACTTAACACAGAGGTTTAACCTGAGGAATATAAGCATGCCTTTGCATATATGTGAAAGCCATATTTTTTCTTCCTCTTTACTATAAGCTATATAAAAAGATATATATATATATTATAAAGATATATATATATTGTATATATAGATATATATATATATATATATATATATATATATATATGTATGAAAACTTAGCCTTTGCCGAGCTGTCTCAAAAAATTGGAGAATTTGTTCTGTAGATGATTGGCTTTTACCTACATAAATAATAGGACTTGAGAAAGCCTTCCCTTTAGAGAGAAGATTTTGTAAGTTATAAGACCAAGGCATTGGAAATTTTAAAAATAAATAAATAAATTCAAGAAAAGAGAAATGAAGCATTGACTTCTTACAACTTGAAAATGAGCTCTTATTCAGCTAGTATTTCACTATGTCTGTTTACCATAAGAACACTTTGAAATTTGGTATAATGACATTAAATAGCCACAATTGAGACAAACATTCTGTAAAGGACTGTTATGGGTTGCCTCTAATGTGGTAATAGATGTCATTTTAAAAATGCAACTGTATCATCTGGATGAAAGACAATGACTTCTAACACATTAGTTACAGACAATTGAATATTAGAGCCACCTTTCCTCCTGACTTGTTGCCATCATTTTATGGAATGCAACTGGTGTGCGATTGGCATGGAATTCTTATGAGATCAAAGAAAGATCCCATTCTGAGAACTCTAATGTTCACTATGAAATAGGTAATAAATCTATATGATTAAAGATATACTTGACTTTCAGAGAAAAAGCATAACCTTATAAGTACATTTCTGAAATCTGGCAGGGGTCTCTAAGTTAAGAATATATATATATATATATATATATATATATATATATATATATACACACAAATATAATATATAATTTGTGTGTATACAAATATAATATATAATTTGTTTATATATATGTGTATGTGTATATATATATATATATATATAAAGTGAAAGTGTTAGTCATTTAGTCATATCCAATTCTGCTACAATATGAATTGTAGCCCACCAGACTCCTCTGTCCATGGAATTCTCTAGGAAAGAATACCGCAGTGCATGGCCATTCCCTTTTCCAGGGAATATTTCAGATCCAGGGATCCAACCTGAGTCTCTTGCATTGCAGGCAGATTCTTTGCCATCTAAACCACCAGGAAAGCCTATATATATATATATGTAGATGTAGACATACATATGTGTGTGTGTGTGTGTGTATATATATATATATATATATATGTAGATGTAGGCATATATATGTATATATATATATACACACATATGTATACATATATATACTCAACTTCCTTAAGTCCTAGTGTCCTTTTCTATAAAATTGAGATTGTAATACCTCACAGAGTCAATAAAAGTTAACTTTCACAGAGTAAATTTAAAGATAAATGTGATAATATGAGGCAAGAGCCTAACCCTGTGCTACCACTACCACTTTCTGATACACAAAAAGTGCTCAAGAAATGTCAGTTCCTGATGCTTTGAAGAAACAACACATTAACTTTGAGATACCACATTAGAAATACATTGTCTCTTCTCTCCACTCTAGTGGCTTTACTCTTTCCTGGATAATTATCATTGGCCCTGAATAAACTGAAGCTTTCTATTATCTCCCATAGTGGATGCTCATGTCTTGTATTTCTAAAAACATCAAATTTGAGTGTTATACTGGCTATAATTTTTTCATCTTGAACAACAAAAAAGAAGAGGAAAAATACAGAATAATAGTCTCTAAGAATAACTTCCAACCAAGATTTCTCTACCCAACAAGAATCTCATTCAGAATTGATGGTGAAGTCAAAAACTTCTCAGACAGACAAAAAGAATTCTGTACCACAAAACCAGCCCTACAACAAGTGTTAAAGGGCCTGATATAGCCAATAAATACAAGAGTAGGAGAAGCCTTACAAATCAAACCCCAAATTTCTAAGAAGATGACAATAGGAACATTCTTATCAATAATTACTTTGAACGTAAACGGACTAAATGCTCCAACCGAACGACACAGGCTGGCTGAAAGGATCCAGAAGCAAGACCCATATATATGCTGTTTACAAGAGACCCACTTCAGACCTAGAGACACTCATAGACTGAGAGTGAAAGGCTGGAAAAAGATATTCCAGGCAAATGGAAATCAAAAGAAAGCTGGAGTAGCAATCCTCGTATCAGACAAAATAGACTTTAAAGTAAAGAAGATTCTAAGAGACAAGGCAGGTCACTACATCATGATTAAGGGATCTATCCAAGAGGAAGACATAACAGTCATGAATATCTATGCACCCAACACAGGGGCACCTCAATACATAAGACAGGTCCTTTCAGACTTAAAAGAAGAAATCAACAATAACACAGTAATAGTAGGAGACTTTAACACTCCTCTCACACCAATGGACAGATCATCCAAACAGAAAATTAATAAAGAAACACAAGCCTTAAATGCCACACTGGAAAAGATGGACCTCATCGATATCTTTAGGACATTCCATCCAAAAGCAGAAGAATACACTTTCTTCTCAAGTGCTCACGGAACATTCTCCAGGATAGACCACATCTTGCGCCACAAATCAAACCTCAGTCAGTTCAAGAAAACCGAAATTATATCAACCATCTTCTCGGACCGCAATGCAATGACACTAGAGATCAACTACCAGAAAAAAAACAAAACAAAACCCTAAAAACACAAACACATGGAGATTAAACAACACATACCTAAAAAACCAACTGATCATTGAGGAAACAAAGGAGAAATTAAACAGTCCCTAGAAGAAAATGGCAATGAACACACGACAGTGCAAAACCTATGGGATACTGCAAAAGCAGTTCTAAGAGGGAAATTTATAGCAATACAATCCCACCTCAAGAAACTAGGAAAATACGAAGCAGATGACCTGACCCTCCGCTTAAAACGATTAGAGAAAGAAGAACAAAAACACCCCAAAGCCAGCAGAAGAAGAGAAATCATAAAGATCAGAGCAGAAATAAATGAGAAGGAAACAAAAGAAACAATAGCAAAGATAAATAAAACAAAAAGCTGGTTCTTTGAAAAGGTAAACAAAACTGACAAGCCACTGGCCAGACTCATTAAGAAAAAGAGAGCGGAGAACCAGATCAACAAAATCAAAAACGAAAAAGGAGAGATTACAACAGATAATGCAGAAATCCAAAGAATTCTAAGAGACTATTATGAACATCTCTATGGCAACAAACTGGACAGCCTGGAAGAAATGGACAGTTTCCTGGGGAAGATCAATCTCCCAAGACTGAGCCAGGAAGAAACAGAAACTTTGAACAACCCAATCACAAGCTCAGAAATCGAATTTGTGATTAAAACTCTACCCAAAAGTAAAAGCCCAGGGCCACATGGCTTCACAGCCGAATTCTACCAGACATTTAAAGAAGAGCTAATGCCTGTCCTTCTAAAACTCTTCCAAACAATTGCACAGGAAGGAACACTTCCAAACACATTTTACGAGGCCACCATCACCCTGATACCCAAACCAGGCAAAGACAACACAAAAAAGGAAAACTATAGGCCAATTTCACTGATGAACTTCGATGCCAAGATCCTCAACAAAATCCTAGCAAACAGAATTCAACGACACGTCAAAAACTCATACATCATGATCAAGTCGGGTTCATCCCAGGCATGCAAGGCTTCCTCAACATTCGCAAATCAATCAATGTGATACACCATATCAACAAATTGAAAGACAAAAACCACATGATCATCTCAATAGATGCAGACAAAGCCTTTGACAAAGAACAACATCCATTTATGATAAAAACTCTTCAGAAAATGGGCATAGAAGGAACCTATCTCAACATAATAAAAGCCATCTATGAGAAGCCTACAGCGAACATTATTGTTAATGGTGAAAAACTGAAAGCATTCCCTCTAAGATCAGGAACAAGGCAGGGGTGTCCACTTTCACCACTACTATTCAACATAGTCCTGGAAGTCCTAGCAACAGCAATAAGAGAAGAGAAAGAAAGCAAAGGAATCCAGATTGGAAAGGAAGAAGTCAAGCTCTCTCTTTTTGCAGACAACATGATATTATACATAGAAAATCCCAAAGACTCGGTTACAAAGCTACTAGAGCTAATCAAGGAATTCAGCAAAGTCGCAGGATACAAAGACAACACACAGAAGTCACTGGCGTGCCTATACACAAACAATGAAAAATCAGAAAACAAAATCAAAGAGGCAATCCCCTTCACCAATGCAACCAAAAGATCAAATATCTAGGAATCAACCTACCCAAAGAAACAAAAGAATTGTACACAGAAAATTACAAGACACTCATGAGAGACATTAAAGAAGACTTAAACAGATGGAGAGATATTCCATGTTCCTGGGTCGGAAGAATCAATATTGTGAAAATGACCATACTACCAAATATCATCTACAGATTCAATGCAATACCTATCCAACTACCAATGACATTCTTCACAGAACTAGACCAAAGAATCACACAGTTCATATGGAAACACAAAAGACCTCGAATAGCCAAAGCAATCCTGAGGAAGAAGCATGGAGTTGGAGGGATCAGCCTCCCTAACTTCAGACTCTACTACAAAGCAACAGTCCTCAAGACAGTATGGTACTGGCACAAAAACAGAACTATAGATCAATGGAACAAGATCGAGAACCCAGAGATCAACCCATGCACCTATGGGTACCTTATTTTGGACAAAGGAGGAGAAACTATAAAATGGGACAAAGACAGCCTCTTCAGCAAATGGTGCTGGGAAAATTGGACAGCTACGTGCAAAAAAATGAAGTTGGAACATTCCCTGACACCATACACAAAGATCAACTCAAAATGGATTAAAGACCTAAATGTAAGACCAGAAACCATCAAACTCTTAGAGGAGAATACAGGCAAAACCCTCAAGGACATCAGTCAAAGCAAGATCTTCTCTGACCCACCTACTAAAATAGTGGAACTGAAAAGAAAAGTCAACACGTGGGACCTCATGAAACTTAAAAGCTTTTGTACAGCAAAAGAAATTACAAAAAAGCTGAACAGACAGCCCACAGAATGGGAGAAAATCATAGCAAATGAAACAACAGACAATTAATCTCCAAAATCTACAAGCAACTCAGACAACTCAGCACAGGGAAAACGAACAACCCCATCAAAAAATGGGAAAAAGATCTAAAGAGACGCCTCTCCAAAGAGGACATACAGATGCCCCAAAACACATGAAACGATGCTCAGCCTCGCTTATTATTAGAGAAATGCAAATTAAAACCACAATGAGATACCACCTTATACTCATCAGAATGGCCATCATCAACAAATCGATAGACAACAAATGCTGGAGAGGGTGCGGAGAAAAGGGAACCCTCTTGCATTGCTGGTGGGAATGTAAACTGATACAACCTTTATGGAAGACAATACGGAGATTCCTTAAAAAACTAACAATAGAAGCACCGTATGGCCCAGCAAACCCTCTGTTAAGCCTATATCCTGATGAAAAAAAATACCCCATTGTTCATTGATATCATCTACAGATTCAATGCAATACCTATCCAACTACCAATGACATTCTTCACAGAACTAGACCAAAGAATCACACAGTTCATATGGAAACACAAAAGACCTCGAATAGCCAAAGCAATCCTGAGGAAGAAGCATGGAGTTGGAGGGATCAGCCTCCCTAACTTCAGACTCTACTACAAAGCAACAGTCCTCAAGACAGTATGGTACTGGCACAAAAACAGAACTATAGATCAATGGAACAAGATCGAGAACCCAGAGATCAACCCATGCACCTATGGGTACCTTATTTTGGACAAAGGAGGAGAAACTATAAAATGGGACAAAGACAGCCTCTTCAGCAAATGGTGCTGGGAAAATTGGACAGCTACGTGCAAAAAAATGAAGTTGGAACATTCCCTGACACCATACACAAAGATCAACTCAAAATGGATTAAAGACCTAAATGTAAGACCAGAAACCATCAAACTCTTAGAGGAGAATACAGGCAAAACCCTCAAGGACATCAGTCAAAGCAAGATCTTCTCTGACCCACCTACTAAAATAGTGGAACTGAAAAGAAAAGTCAACACGTGGGACCTCATGAAACTTAAAAGCTTTTGTACAGCAAAAGAAATTACAAAAAAGCTGAACAGACAGCCCACAGAATGGGAGAAAATCATAGCAAATGAAACAACAGACAATTAATCTCCAAAATCTACAAGCAACTCAGACAACTCAGCACAGGGAAAACGAACAACCCCATCAAAAAATGGGAAAAAGATCTAAAGAGACGCCTCTCCAAAGAGGACATACAGATGCCCCAAAACACATGAAACGATGCTCAGCCTCGCTTATTATTAGAGAAATGCAAATTAAAACCACAATGAGATACCACCTTATACTCATCAGAATGGCCATCATCAACAAATCGATAGACAACAAATGCTGGAGAGGGTGCGGAGAAAAGGGAACCCTCTTGCATTGCTGGTGGGAATGTAAACTGATACAACCTTTATGGAAGACAATACGGAGATTCCTTAAAAAACTAAAAATAGAAGCACCGTATGACCCAGCAATCCCACTATTAAGCCTATATCCTGATGAAATCAAAACTGAAAGAGGCACCTGTACCCCATTGTTCATTGCAGCTCTCTATACAATAGCCAGAACATGGAAGCAACCTAGACGTCCATCGATGAATGAATGGATCCAGAAGCTCTGGTACATATACACAATGGAATACTACTCAGCTGTTAAAGGAAATGCAGAAGACTCAGTCCTAATGAGGTGGCTGGCTCTAGAACCTATCATAAAAAGTGAAGTAAGTCAAAAAGAGAAAGACAAGTACAGTATACTAACTCATATATATGGGATCTAGTAAGATGGTCATGATAACACACGCAGTGAACTCATGAAAAAACAGAGAATAGACATAAAGACATTGTGGAGACCGAACAGTGGGAGGGAGGCATGGAGAGAGTAACATGGAAACCTATGCTGTCATGTGTGGAAAAGATAGCTATTGTCATTGAGCTAGGGGAATAGTAGTACCTACAACCACTTGGGGCGATGGTCTGGAGGGATGGGAGGCAGGGAACTGGGTGGGGGGAGGGTCCAAGGATATACATATGAATCATCTGGGAACATACATGTTGGTGAACAACAAAACTCTGTAAAATCTTTAAAATAAAGAAAAAAAATAAAAATAAAAAAAAATAATAAAGAAGTGTAAAGACAATCCATCCTCTTGAAACTGGGAATTGAAGGTCAAGGCTGAGTTGCTTTGACTACCTTTAGGAGGCCACTGATTGTTGCTCATTGATTGTAACTATGGTATGATCTCCCCTATGAACTTGTATAAAGACGATTTCTCCACCAGCCAATTGCTAGAGCATGCTGAATAATACTTTTAATAAATCTTTGGGTTTGCCTGGATTTACTTCTTTTTTGACCTAAGTGACAATTTACCTGAAAGTACCTCTTTAGCTTTGTAATTTAAATTGAGCAACCAAATAAAATATACCCACACATTTGCCTCCTGCCTCCAACTAAGACCTTGTGGTTGTAGAAGATGTCCATAGCTAAAATTACTATGTGACACTGAAGAGTAAAGAAGGATCCAGAATGAATATGACATTTCTATTAAGGTAGTACATGGCAAATAGATGGGGAATAGTGGAAACAGTGACAGATTTTATTTTCTTGGGCTCCAAAATCAATGCAGATGGTGAATATAACCACAAAATTAAAAGACACTTGCTCCTTGGAAGAAAAGCTATGAGAAATCCTAAACAGCATATTAAAAAGCTGAGATATCACTTTGCCGACAAAAGTCTGTATAGTCAAAAGTTATGGTTTTTCCAGTAGTCAGATACAGTTGTGAGAGTTGGACCATAAAGAAGGGTGAGCAACAAAGAACTGATGCTTTCAAATTGTGGTGCTAAAGAAAGCTCTTGTGAATCCTGGGGACAGCAATGAGATTAAACAAGTCAATCCTAAAAGAAATAAACCCTGAATATTCATTGGAAGGACTGATGCTGGAGTTAAACTCCAATACTTTCATCACTTGATGTGAAGGGCGGACTCAATGGAAAAGACCCTGATGCTGGGAAATACTGAGGTAAAGAAGAGAAGGGGGAGACAGAGAATGAGGTGGTTGAATGACATCACCAGCTCCCAAGTTTGAGCAAACTTTGAGAGACGGTGAAGGACAGGGAAGGCTGCTGTGCTACAGTTCATGGGTTCGTACAGAGTTGAACATAACTGAGTGACTGAACAACAAATTGAAGTAAACTGAATTCTTAATTTGCCACTGAGTCAGAGAATAAGAGTCAGCATCATCTCTTGGCAAAGTATAGGTCCTTGCAGGGTTGATTTTATAATATTATTCCTCTATTTCTATGCTTTAGCCTCAGAGAGAAGAAATCCTATAACTGTGCTCCCTCCATAATACAGTCACACACATGTACATGTGTACATATTTACACTTCCTATAAATATAAACACAAGTATGAAAGAGACATTTAGATTTGTCAGTCATTTCATGCTGCGCATGATGTTAAACATAGATATTTATAGCAGTGATTTTGAAAGATAAGGTGCTTTGGAGCTTAGAGTGTAAAAGACTCAACTCTCAAGAAGATTAAGTGTAAGATCTTGAACTCACCTTGATTTTTTCTTAAAGTAATAAACTTAGAAGAAGAAAAAAAAATCAACACCATGTCCATATTTCTAAAATATGAGAGTGTCAGAATATAAGTATTTCCTGTATTTTAAACCTCTTGAATATTGAATTAAAAATTATTGTAGTTAGGCATTTCTTTCACTATTAACATTATTTTATTTTTACATTGCAAACATTCACAAATTTATTTTAGGAACCACTTAAGAGCCTCCCTGCTATATTCTAGAAGTCACTATACAACTGTATCTAATAATTTCTTCCAGGAAAACAAACTGGTTCAGCAATATTGGCATTTATTTATGCATCCACTTGTAAATAAATGTTGAATCATTACTGTGTGCCAAGCTCTGTGCTGGGGCAGACATACAGGAGGGTTCAACATAAGAAGGATATGATTAACTAACCATGACTGAATGAGTCTTATTAGAGCATAACCAAGAAGAACAAGGAAATCTCATTCATAGTAATGGGAACCAGCTGATAGAATCCAAGATTGAATTCCTAAGGCAGGGGGTAATCAATATACAATGATGTGAAGTGGAATGGGCATCAAATAAGAAAGAATGTGTGAAATGTCTGAAGTGAACAATTCAGTGCATGACTTGTTTGATTTCTGCAGGTAATAGGTGGAAGGTATTTCAATTGATTTCAACCAACCATGATAGATCATGAAATAGGAAAAATATTTAAGCCAGCAAGGTTAAACAGATCCCCAATGCCACACCTTCAGTTGGATAGGCAGTTACTTTATCTTTAGAATTAAAAAAATTGGGCATTTGTGTAGCATCACTCATCTCATTCATTACTAAAGAAAACTGTAAAATTCTGTGAAAAGAAAACTTTCAGAAAAAAGAGAAACTTATGACTGTTCTACAGACATAAAAATGAACATGCATTAAAAGTTTAATCCTATTTATCAGTCAGTAAGGAAATCAGGCAAATATGATAACTGACTCAGGAACTAAAGAATGGATAGATTAACAGGACAGGAATAGTGCAATATATGTACAAATGGAAAGCAAAACTTTTTGGAGGAATGGAGAAGCAGATCAGTTGTTTTCTACTAGCCAGAATTTGCCTGTCTGTAGATAAGAATTACTTTTCTTTGCTATATGTTATTCACAATTTGTAAATTAGTTGTAAAGTTGTTTCAGTGGATAGCAACAAATCAGATAGCCCCAAGGGTCTAAACAATGTATAGTTTTTCACTAAAGCACAAATTCCTTTCTACAGTTCTAAACATGGAACCAAACATAGTTTCCCCAATGGCTAAGGATCATTTAAAACAAAGTGAATAGTCCATTCATGGAGTGAAAAAAATTCCACAAATTTAAAATAGTGTTTTAAATGATTATCTAATGCAGAGCATAGAGTATAAGTACTCAACAATGTTTGCTGAATATTTATTACTATAGAAATACTGTCATTATGGAAAACATCCAGTAAAAACAGTAGATACAAAAGTGGAATCCTATATGGTAAAAAAAAAATGGCTTCATATAGCAATATGACAATAAAAACAGTAGCTACTGCAGCAAAATCCTATATAGCAATAAAAATAATCAACCTTACACAAAAGCATGACTTATCTCACAAGCAAAACAATTGAGCAAAAATAGTTGGATACATAAAGAGTACATATTGTATGATTCTAATTATTTAGAAAAAAGAAACACAGAGAAGTAATTCAGGATCATATAAGTTACTTTAGAGATTAGCCTTGGAGAGGAGGTAGCTGGGAGTGTGCATTAGAGGGCTTCCAGGATACTGGGTATTTCTTGAAATTGGTGTTGGTTGCCTGCCTTTGAACTGTGCACCTTTTCTTGTGTGTGTACCTTTTTGTACACATGTTAATACTTATATTTAAAGTCTACCAAAAAAGCATATATAAAATTACCTCTAAAAAGAGCTCTAGGTAAACTTCTACTTACATTAAATCATATATATCTATCGATATGAGTCTAAAAGCAATGCATTAATAATCATCATCTCTGGACAGTGGGATTATGAGTAACATTTACTTCCATCTTTGCATCTTTACACAGTAAATCTGTGGTTTTCTCTGTTCGTTTTAGGGAAAACAATAAAATGTCTTTAATTACAAAAGTAGACTATCGGTTAATCGTGAAATAAAAATTACAACTATTACACATAGTAAATATCTCAATTGTATTGGTTAAAGAAAGAGAACCAATTTATTTATTTTAAGAAACTGCCTATGTGATCATGAAGGATAAGAAGTTCCACAACCTGCTGTCTGCAAGCTGGAGACCCAGGGAAGCAGGTGGTGTAGTTCCAGTCCACCTGTGAAGGTCTGGCGACCAGAAAGCTGATGATTTAATTCCTAGACTAGGAACAGACGATTCAAGTCCCAGTTTAAAACAAAGTGAATAGTCCATTCATGGAGTGAAAAAAATTCCACAAATTTAAAATAGTGTTTTAAATGATTATCTAATGCAGAGCATAGAGTATAAGTACTCAACAATGTTTGCTGAATATTTATTACTATAGAAATACTGTCATTATGGAAAACATCCAGTAAAAACAGTAGATACAAAAGTGGAATCCTATATGGTAAAAAAAAAATGGCTTCATATAGCAATATGACAATAAAAACAGTAGCTACTGCAGCAAAATCCTATATAGCAATAAAAATAATCAACCTTACACAAAAGCATGACTTATCTCACAAGCAAAACAATTGAGCAAAAATAGTTGGATACATAAAGAGTACATATTGTATGATTCTAATTATTTAGAAAAAAGAAACACAGAGAAGTAATTCAGGATCATATAAGTTACTTTAGAGATTAGCCTTGGAGAGGAGGTAGCTGGGAGTGTGCATTAGAGGGCTTCCAGGATACTGGGTATTTCTTGAAATTGGTGTTGGTTGCCTGCCTTTGAACTGTGCACCTTTTCTTGTGTGTGTACCTTTTTGTACACATGTTAATACTTATATTTAAAGTCTACCAAAAAAGCATATATAAAATTACCTCTAAAAAGAGCTCTAGGTAAACTTCTACTTACATTAAATCATATATATCTATCGATATGAGTCTAAAAGCAATGCATTAATAATCATCATCTCTGGACAGTGGGATTATGAGTAACATTTACTTCCATCTTTGCATCTTTACACAGTAAATCTGTGGTTTTCTCTGTTCGTTTTAGGGAAAACAATAAAAATGTCTTTAATTACAAAAGTAGACTATCGGTTAATCGTGAAATAAAAATTACAACTATTACACATAGTAAATATCTCAATTGTATTGGTTAAAGAAAGAGAACCAATTTATTTATTTTAAGAAACTGCCTATGTGATCATGAAGGATAAGAAGTTCCACAACCTGCTGTCTGCAAGCTGGAGACCCAGGGAAGCAGGTGGTGTAGTTCCAGTCCACCTGTGAAGGTCTGGCGACCAGAAAGCTGATGATTTAATTCCTAGACTAGGAACAGACGATTCAAGTCCCAGTTTAAATAGACAGACAGAGAGTGAATTCTCCCTTCCTCTACCTTTTTGCTGTATTCTGTCTCTTGATGGATTGGATGATGCCCACCCACACTGATGAGGGTGATCTCTACTCAGACTACTGATTCAAATGTTAGTCTCTTCCAGAAATACCTTCCCAGACACAGCGAGAATAATGTATAACCAAATATCTGGGCACCTTGTGACAGTCAAGTTGACACGAGTAAAATTAATCATCATACCAATCTTGTTGAATTTACTTAATTCATTCATATGAATTCCAATAAGTGTCTAGAAAAAATACTAAAGAACCTTAACTTCACTATCACAAGTAAAGCTTATATGTTTCCCATGTTAAGTAAAGGTGATTAATGTTCATCCTGTAATAACACTGACTTCACAGAATCATTTCACCCGAAAACTAATCTTTGGCACAGTTCTTGAGAATTCACTGCTTATAAAGTATTCATATAATTTACCTCCAGTTGCCCTGAGGAAAGGAAACATTTTTTCCCCCAAATGTTCAGTCTTGAATGATAAAAAGGTAAGCTTCTTACGTGACTATAAAAATAACAAATACTTGGCATCATCATTTCGGCTATGGTCATGTTGACAATCAGACCTGCCCACCTCACTCATCTGTTCCTGGGTGAAAGGTGAGAGAAATTTGCCAATCAGGGTGGAGAGGCAATTAATGATGTGAAGCAGACAGACTCTGCAATCTTGGCCTGGTTCTAAACAACCAGTGTCTAGAAACGGGTACAAAAGGCACGTCTAGAGTCAGCCAGTATGCTGGGTAACAATGCACTCGTAGTTTCAGTATTATCTTGGCAGTTTCCCATTTCAGTTCTTCATAAAACAGAAAATGTTGAGAAATTCGACAATTTTAAACTAACATACTTTCCTTACAAAACATGGCCCAAAGAAATAGATCTATATCTATAATTATGATGAAAATATGTGATTTTACATCTATCTGAGCAGACCTAAGAAGTATTCACATATATTTCTTCAAGAGAAAGTAATTTCAGGTAAGCTAGTTTAGTTGTGTT
Organism: Tragulus kanchil; assembly: GCA_022376925.1. Classification (NCBI taxonomy): domain Eukaryota; kingdom Metazoa; phylum Chordata; class Mammalia; order Artiodactyla; family Tragulidae; genus Tragulus; species Tragulus kanchil. Next base: position 56,753,201 of record JAIOJX010000029.1, on the reverse strand, counting down.
AACACATTTAACATTGGGTCTTGGGATATGGTATTTAATACACAATGTTGACTCTAACACTTCACATTTTTGTTAAAAGTCAAAGATACTTCTGAGAACTTTTAAAAGCTATAGAACTTCTCAGGAAAAAATATGTATAAAAATTTTAAAAATGCATGTCATTGGTGTAATTTTCAAATTATCTCTACCGATAATGATAATGAGGGAAGAGAAAATAACAGTAACATACACTGATTACTATCTAAGAGTCTGTTATGGGGTAAGTGACTTACAAAGATTATTTTTTCAAATCTTAAATATTCCTAACAGGTTATATTATTACACCCATTTTACAGATCAGGGGACTGAGACTTAGGGAGGTGAAGTAGTTTATTCAGGGTCTCTGAGAGTGACTATTGAATTGTCAAGCCCAAGCTGTGGTTAATCATTCTGAACAGACATGAGTTAAGTGCTTTTAAATAAGCAAATAATATGCAATGAGATAAAATTCTAAATGGCTTGCTTATGTATAAATTTGCAAAATTTTCCCAGTTGCCCTGAGGAAAGGAAAATGTTCAGTCTTGAAGAGGTAAGCTTCTTACGTGACTATAAAAATAACAAATACTTGGCATCATCATTTCGGCTATGGTCATGTTGACAATCAGACCTGCCCACCTCACTCATCTGTTCCTGGGTGAAAGGTGAGAGAAATTTGCCAATCAGGGTGGAGAGGCAATTAATGATGTGAAGCAGACAGACTCTGCAATCTTGGCCTGGTTCTAAACAACCAGTGTCTAGAAACGGGTACAAAAGGCACGTCTAGAGTCAGCCAGTATGCTGGGTAACAATGCACTCGTAGTTTCAGTATTATCTTGGCAGTTTCCCATTTCAGTTCTTCATAAAACAGAAAATGTTGAGAAATTCGACAATTTTAAACTAACATACTTTCCTTACAAAACATGGCCCAAAGAAATAGATCTATATCTATAATTATGATGAAAATATGTGATTTTACATCTATCTGAGCAGACCTAAGAAGTATTCACATATATTTCTTCAAGAGAAAGTAATTTCAGGTAAGCTAGTTTAGTTGTGTTAACACATTTAACATTGGGTCTTGGGATATGGTATTTAATACACAATGTTGACTCTAACACTTCACATTTTTGTTAAAAGTCAAAGATACTTCTGAGAACTTTTAAAAGCTATAGAACTTCTCAGGAAAAAATATGTATAAAAATTTTAAAAATGCATGTCATTGGTGTAATTTTCAAATTATCTCTACCGATAATGATAATGAGGGAAGAGAAAATAACAGTAACATACACTGATTACTATCTAAGAGTCTGTTATGGGGTAAGTGACTTACAAAGATTATTTTTTCAAATCTTAAATATTCCTAACAGGTTATATTATTACACCCATTTTACAGATCAGGGGACTGAGACTTAGGGAGGTGAAGTAGTTTATTCAGGGTCTCTGAGAGTGACTATTGAATTGTCAAGCCCAAGCTGTGGTTAATCATTCTGAACAGACATGAGTTAAGTGCTTTTAAATAAGCAAATAATATGCAATGAGATAAAATTCTAAATGGCTTGCTTATGTATATGACTAAGCTCTCAATTTGCTGTTTTATTATTTTATTTTATTTTTTAAAAAAGATTTATTTATTTATTTATTTTGCGGGGGTGGGGTGGGGAGGGAGGGAGGCAGGTAAGCCACCTCTATTGGTCTTTCATTTGTCTATTTTCATCCATCTTTGTTCTTTGGCCCGTGTGGGCCTCGCATCACAGTGGCCTCTGTTGTTGCAGAGCACTGGCTCTGGGCACATGCGCTCCAGAGCTCTGGCTCGGTAATTGGACACATTGGTCCAGCCGCTCCGCGGCACGCGGGATCTTCCCAGGCCAGGGATTGAACCGGCGCCCCTTGCACTGCAAGGCGGTGTTCTTACTCACTGGACCACCAGGGAAGCCCCTGCTGTTTTATTATTATGTCCATGAAATAACTATTTAAAAGAGTGTTTACTTCTCATTGTTTTAGTGTGAAAATGAAAAGGAACATGCAGAAAACTTTGGTAAAATAATTATATAGCTCACAGAGGAAACATCTGCAAAATATAAGGAAAATAGATTGCAAGGCCCTGATGGCATGAAAATGGGAGCCAACTCTGTCCTTTCTTAGTTTATGATGTCATGCAAACCCTTGACTTATTTTTCTGAAATTCACAGTTACCCATCATATGTAGGGTAGTCACATAATTTCCCTCAAGCTATCCAGAGAAGCTACAGAAAATAAAACAATGATTTTATGTCATTGCTTTGCTAATGCCCTGGGAGCTATTCAGCCCACCCACATTCTATCAAGATGCCATTATGGGAAGAATAAGCTCTTTGTAACACAAGGCAATATAATTTCAAGAATGTGGTGTTGTGAGCACATGTAATCATTATAAAAATATCTATTCAAGTAACCCACAGCCATCTCATGATTTATCTCTTTCATCTAATTCTGTATTGGATCATTTGAATGCAAAATTATCAGAAGAAGGTCTTTTGTAAATGGAAACTCAGGGTCTAATTCATGTAAGAACTTGAATCTCTGCACCTTTCAATTACATAATTCTAAAGGGGAGCCAGAGCAACCAGATCACAATGTGACCAAATTGGTTACTACCATTTACTACCTACTTAATAATTAATATGGGTCATGTTTATGATTGCAATAGAATCAATAGTGAAATACAGACACAGAAAATGGTAATGTTTTGTTCTACCTTGATCTGATTTTCTACCCAATCCTTTTCTTCTTCTTCTTTTTTTTTGGTTACAATTAAGAGAAGTATAATATATTCTTCTATAATATATTTAGCAGATCTATGCTTACTGCAGGTGATGAAGAGGAGGGGCTGAACACACTGGTTAAATATATTGGCTCTGGAGGAGACAGTTTGTGTTTAAATCCTAGCCTGAGACTATGTGTCTAAGGCAATGGTTTTAAAACTTTCTGGTGTTTTCACCAAAATCACCCAGTAGACTTGTTAAATTTCATATTACTGAGTCCCACACTCAAAAATTTTGAGTTCATCTGAGATAGAGCCCCATAATTCACATTTATAGTAAGTTTCTAAGTGATGCTAACATAACTGATTCAACGACTACCCACCTGTTGAGACTCACAAATATCAATTTCTCTGAGCTTCAGTTTTCTTATCTGTAGATATTAGTAATAGTTCCTACTTAAAAGGCTAATTTCCCAAGACAATGTGATTTAGAAAAAATCAACAAGATTTATTATTTCTATGTAAATTATAGGTAATTAAAGATATTGTGTTTTTTCAGTTGTGCCAGCTAAGGAAATCCTTTATTTGATAATCTGGATTAATATTAAGAATATGCGACTAACATCATACTTTCATAAAATGCCTCTTTGCTTTATCAAGAATTTTCAATATCCAATTTTCATTTACATCCAGAAACATGTGCCAGTTATGACAGAGACTATTGGTTACCTTCCAATTTTCCTCCTTCTCTCCCTTTATCCTTGACTCCTATTAATAATTCCTTCAGGAAGCAACCGCCAAAAGAAAGGTCACATTCCTTAGGGGAATCTGGACTCTTTCCTAGAGTGTCCTGATGAAGCTAAGCCCCTTAAGCTAGTCATGAGAATATATGCAGTTCTTGTCTAGGAGAAAGGCTGGTCAATTTTGTGGGGGCACTTCTGGGCAATGGTTTTCAGTAACCCATCACAATGTGACCAAATTGGTTACTACCATTTACTACCTACTTAATAATTAATATGGGTCATGTTTATGATTGCAATAGAATCAATAGTGAAATACAGACACAGAAAATGGTAATGTTTTGTTCTACCTTGATCTGATTTTCTACCCAATCCTTTTCTTCTTCTTCTTTTTTTTTGGTTACAATTAAGAGAAGTATAATATATTCTTCTATAATATATTTAGCAGATCTATGCTTACTGCAGGTGATGAAGAGGAGGGGCTGAACACACTGGTTAAATATATTGGCTCTGGAGGAGACAGTTTGTGTTTAAATCCTAGCCTGAGACTATGTGTCTAAGGCAATGGTTTTAAAACTTTCTGGTGTTTTCACCAAAATCACCCAGTAGACTTGTTAAATTTCATATTACTGAGTCCCACACTCAAAAATTTTGAGTTCATCTGAGATAGAGCCCCATAATTCACATTTATAGTAAGTTTCTAAGTGATGCTAACATAACTGATTCAACGACTACCCACCTGTTGAGACTCACAAATATCAATTTCTCTGAGCTTCAGTTTTCTTATCTGTAGATATTAGTAATAGTTCCTACTTAAAAGGCTAATTTCCCAAGACAATGTGATTTAGAAAAAATCAACAAGATTTATTATTTCTATGTAAATTATAGGTAATTAAAGATATTGTGTTTTTTCAGTTGTGCCAGCTAAGGAAATCCTTTATTTGATAATCTGGATTAATATTAAGAATATGCGACTAACATCATACTTTCATAAAATGCCTCTTTGCTTTATCAAGAATTTTCAATATCCAATTTTCATTTACATCCAGAAACATGTGCCAGTTATGACAGAGACTATTGGTTACCTTCCAATTTTCCTCCTTCTCTCCCTTTATCCTTGACTCCTATTAATAATTCCTTCAGGAAGCAACCGCCAAAAGAAAGGTCACATTCCTTAGGGGAATCTGGACTCTTTCCTAGAGTGTCCTGATGAAGCTAAGCCCCTTAAGCTAGTCATGAGAATATATGCAGTTCTTGTCTAGGAGAAAGGCTGGTCAATTTTGTGGGGGCACTTCTGGGCAATGGTTTTTGTTCACATAGAGTAACCCTGGATCTTGTAGCGTCTGTATGTTGTCTGGTACTTCTATAACTGTCTCAGGACCATAATGGGAGCCAACCAGAGGACAACCTGATACAATAAGGATAGGAGAGCAGAGGGATAGGAAATCAAGGTCTCTTGATCACGGGATTGAACCACAGAATTAACTAACTTTGGAATTACTATAACTTCCTGCTCCATATTATTCAAGATAACACATTTTCCTTATTGTTTAAATCATTTTCAATTCTATTTTCGGTTTTTGCTGCTGAAGGTCTCTTAACTGATAAACCAATTTATGAAGCATATTATCCTTGAAATTAATTAAAATTATCAGAGTAGTGCTATGCCAGGTGTTCTCATTTAAGTAGCAGCATTAATGGACAGTGTGACTAAGCAAATTATTTAACTTCTCTTGGCTCTTTCTTTTTTTTTTTTTTAAATAATAAAATTAAAGTATTTTAAAAAAGTTATACTTGATACACAGCTATTCTAGAATATTGACTATATTCCCTGTATTGTATGGTATATCCTTGTAGCTTATTTATTTATTTATTTTTAAAGTTTTTATTTTACTTTTATTTATTTATTTTTGTAGATCAGATCATCTTAGATATTTTATTTTCAACTTTTATTTTACTTTTAACTTTATAGTTTTGTTTTTTACAGATATGTATGTTCTCAGATTAGTCATATGTATATTCCCCCCATCCCACCCCACCAGACCGTCACACAGCACCCATGCAGGATCCCCGTTTCTCACAGAGCAATGACTATAGCTATTTTCTTCACATATGATAGCACAGGCCTTCATGTTACTTCCTTTATGTCTCCCACCCACTGTTCATTCCCCACAATGTCCATATGTCCTCTGTCCATGTCTGTCTCTCCATCGCTTCACTGCATGTGCCATCATCACTCTTGGCTCTTTCAATTCCCTCATTTGTACAATGATGGCATTGGGCTGCATCATCCCTAAAGACATTCCAAGTTTAAAATACTGGGGCCATTTGACTCCATGCCACATGAAATATAATGAGACTGAACAATCAGATTATACATGTGTAACATAGTAACTACATAATGCTGTGACACCTATGTAACATAATGATCATATATGTATTTTTATAATAATTTAATATCACACAATTTATATACTCTGATTTACCTTCAGTGAGTATCTGATCATTACCATGGTGGAGTTAGTTGAATATTACAGCTCTTTAAATGGTACTTCTGTAAGAAATAATTGATTCCACGTAATATTTCTATTTCTAAAAATACAGTATTATAAATTATAATTCATAATACTGTTCAAATGTTCACATGTCACACTGAAGTACATAAATATGGACATGGACAATATTTGAAAAGAAATGTTATCTGTTAAGAAGTGATTGTTTTTTTCTTCTCTCCAGAAGTATACATACTTGCATACCCTCCATCTTTATCGCTGTTATGGATATATTTTATAGCTTGTGTGATTTAGGCATGCAAAATATAATAGGAAAATTTCACTATAGCTGAATTTAAATGATATTTTGGCCCCACAGCTACCAATAAAAACAAAAATAAATTGAGGACTTCCCTGGTAGTCCAGTGGTTAAAGAGTTCGCCTTGCAGTGCAAGGGGCACCAGTTTGACCCCTGGCCTGGGAAGATCCCACATGCAGTGGAGTAGCTGGACCAGTGTGTACAATTACGAGCCTGTGCTCTGGAGCGCAGGCGCCCAGAGCTGATGCTCTGCAGTGAGAGAGGCCACTGCAATGGGAGGACCACTGCAATGGGAGGCCCACACATGCCAAAGAATAAAAGATGGATGAAAATAATATAAAAACAAAAGAGGCATGATGGGGAAAAAAAATAAAATCAAAAAAATAAATCAAGTGGAAATATGCCATTTTCAGATTTTTTTTAGTGCCTTTGGGTAAATACTAATGAATTCAAGATACTATAGCTTTCCTTACCTTCTCTTTAGTTCCAGGATGGTTATATTGAACTGAGAAAGCTATATATGGTTCCAGTTATTAGCATCCAATCAAGTAGGTTTCCAATGATATATAAATATTCCTTTGCTCTTAGATTATTGACATTTATCTCTGTGGCATCTACAGATGATCTATTGAAATATAATGAGACTGAACAATCAGATTATACATGTGTAACATAGTAACTACATAATGCTGTGACACCTATGTAACATAATGATCATATATGTATTTTTATAATAATTTAATATCACACAATTTATATACTCTGATTTACCTTCAGTGAGTATCTGATCATTACCATGGTGGAGTTAGTTGAATATTACAGCTCTTTAAATGGTACTTCTGTAAGAAATAATTGATTCCACGTAATATTTCTATTTCTAAAAATACAGTATTATAAATTATAATTCATAATACTGTTCAAATGTTCACATGTCACACTGAAGTACATAAATATGGACATGGACAATATTTGAAAAGAAATGTTATCTGTTAAGAAGTGATTGTTTTTTTCTTCTCTCCAGAAGTATACATACTTGCATACCCTCCATCTTTATCGCTGTTATGGATATATTTTATAGCTTGTGTGATTTAGGCATGCAAAATATAATAGGAAAATTTCACTATAGCTGAATTTAAATGATATTTTGGCCCCACAGCTACCAATAAAAACAAAAATAAATTGAGGACTTCCCTGGTAGTCCAGTGGTTAAAGAGTTCGCCTTGCAGTGCAAGGGGCACCAGTTTGACCCCTGGCCTGGGAAGATCCCACATGCAGTGGAGTAGCTGGACCAGTGTGTACAATTACGAGCCTGTGCTCTGGAGCGCAGGCGCCCAGAGCTGATGCTCTGCAGTGAGAGAGGCCACTGCAATGGGAGGACCACTGCAATGGGAGGCCCACACATGCCAAAGAATAAAAGATGGATGAAAATAATATAAAAACAAAAGAGGCATGATGGGGAAAAAAAATAAAATCAAAAAAATAAATCAAGTGGAAATATGCCATTTTCAGATTTTTTTTAGTGCCTTTGGGTAAATACTAATGAATTCAAGATACTATAGCTTTCCTTACCTTCTCTTTAGTTCCAGGATGGTTATATTGAACTGAGAAAGCTATATATGGTTCCAGTTATTAGCATCCAATCAAGTAGGTTTCCAATGATATATAAATATTCCTTTGCTCTTAGATTATTGACATTTATCTCTGTGGCATCTACAGATGATCTATTTGGGGCTACTATTCTTTTTTAATCACACAATTCCTTTGGTGTATTCTTGTTCTAAGTGTAATTTTTTCTCATTTCAAAGTTCACCAGCTACTTTCAAGGTCCTCCTGTGGGCAGAGCAAAAGATGGGACACTCTTCCACTTGCACTACGTGGGTGAACAACTCAAACTGAGTGGCTATCATAGTCACTCTCTATTTCTTTCTGATCTTTCTCTATCCCTGTATTTACACCTGCATCTACATATGGTATCTACTTTATTACTTTCATATTTTGTGTTGTTGGAAACATGTACAAACTATTCTATTAAGGTCAGCAAGATGGTGGAAATGAAGGTTTTTAATGTGAGTCTTCCTACCATCTTAAATCTCACCCAAAAAGGAGCAAGACACTAGTCTGTTCTCTGGTGGCCAGACACAAACTTCTATGGGTTCTTCATGAAACCCTCTGTTCTGGGAAGGTTTGGGGAGGAAGCAACAGAGCTGTGGGCTCCCCAGGTTCTGTTCTCTGGCCATGTCTTTCTGATTCTCCCCTTCACAGAGGGCTGAATGCTTACATTCTTTGGGGCTAAAAAACTGTCCTTGTGTCATCTTAAATGCTCCTTCAAGTTCGTTATGGCCCGAACTCTGTGCTGAGTTGCTAAGGTGCCTAATCTTGATGTGCAAAAGCGTATGTATAGACAGATGAACATATCTTAATAAGCTTGGTCTTTGATACTCAAGGCCACTGCCTGTACTGTGAGTTCAAAAAACAAGAAGCCAGAAAAGGAGAAAAGTGCCAAAAAGAAACACTGTGGCAATTATTTCAGAATTTCACCCTGCCATACTCTAAAAATAAGCAACCTGATTCTCCTTTTTTTTTTTATTCAATGAAATGTACACTTTTTTTCTCTGTAAATAGCTGGTATATTTAGCTATAGCTAACTCTTCTTTTCTTTTTCTCAAGTCAGTATGACTTTCTGCCTTCACAGTGTCTGCCATTGTTACAGCTTGCTTTCTCTGCTCACTGTAAAAATGTATTATTCCAGGATTCCAACTGCAAAGGTCTAAACTAGCTTCTATATATATATTTTTCCTATTAATAGTCCAGCTCACATAATGATTAGCTATTCATTTATTCAAAAAACATTTACTGAGTGCCAAGAGGGTGCCTCGTGCTGGGCTAGATGCTAGTGATCCCTTTGAGAAAGTGACAAAGAACTTCTTCTTAGAGACCTTGTCGTCTTTCAGAGGATTAAAAAAGTGAAGCAAGAGTTAGGATGGCAGAAGTACAGGGAGCTGGGTGAGTCTAGTAGAATCATCTAATCCAGCCAAGGAGGCCAGGGAACATTTCCTAGAGGCAGTGATTTTTAAACATAATCACTAAAGGATTTGGAGGACTTAGGCAGAAAGTATACTTTTGGCAGGAAAATTGTCTGTGTAAAGGACCAGCAACGAAGGGATGTGTATAAAAGAAATTTCATTTGGCCAGAGCCTGGAGCTCAAGTGTCTGCGGGATGGGACAAGGGAGAATGAGTCCAGAGAGACAGCCCAGGAAAGACTGCTAAGGGACAGACCAAGAAATCTGGACATCGTCCTAAGGGCAGTAGAAAGGATTGGAGGGACTTTTAGTAGCAGAATAATTGAATCAGTTTTAGGGTTTAGACATATTTAGGTAGGTGGTAGGTTAGGAAAAACTGAATACAAGTCCTGTTAAAGAGGTGAGGTTATTCATTTCTCAGATGAGAGAGAACGATTAACTGGAGTTGCTAAGGTGCCTAATCTTGATGTGCAAAAGCGTATGTATAGACAGATGAACATATCTTAATAAGCTTGGTCTTTGATACTCAAGGCCACTGCCTGTACTGTGAGTTCAAAAAACAAGAAGCCAGAAAAGGAGAAAAGTGCCAAAAAGAAACACTGTGGCAATTATTTCAGAATTTCACCCTGCCATACTCTAAAAATAAGCAACCTGATTCTCCTTTTTTTTTTTATTCAATGAAATGTACACTTTTTTTCTCTGTAAATAGCTGGTATATTTAGCTATAGCTAACTCTTCTTTTCTTTTTCTCAAGTCAGTATGACTTTCTGCCTTCACAGTGTCTGCCATTGTTACAGCTTGCTTTCTCTGCTCACTGTAAAAATGTATTATTCCAGGATTCCAACTGCAAAGGTCTAAACTAGCTTCTATATATATATTTTTCCTATTAATAGTCCAGCTCACATAATGATTAGCTATTCATTTATTCAAAAAACATTTACTGAGTGCCAAGAGGGTGCCTCGTGCTGGGCTAGATGCTAGTGATCCCTTTGAGAAAGTGACAAAGAACTTCTTCTTAGAGACCTTGTCGTCTTTCAGAGGATTAAAAAAGTGAAGCAAGAGTTAGGATGGCAGAAGTACAGGGAGCTGGGTGAGTCTAGTAGAATCATCTAATCCAGCCAAGGAGGCCAGGGAACATTTCCTAGAGGCAGTGATTTTTAAACATAATCACTAAAGGATTTGGAGGACTTAGGCAGAAAGTATACTTTTGGCAGGAAAATTGTCTGTGTAAAGGACCAGCAACGAAGGGATGTGTATAAAAGAAATTTCATTTGGCCAGAGCCTGGAGCTCAAGTGTCTGCGGGATGGGACAAGGGAGAATGAGTCCAGAGAGACAGCCCAGGAAAGACTGCTAAGGGACAGACCAAGAAATCTGGACATCGTCCTAAGGGCAGTAGAAAGGATTGGAGGGACTTTTAGTAGCAGAATAATTGAATCAGTTTTAGGGTTTAGACATATTTAGGTAGGTGGTAGGTTAGGAAAAACTGAATACAAGTCCTGTTAAAGAGGTGAGGTTATTCATTTCTCAGATGAGAGAGAACGATTAACTGGATTTGGAGTGCAACAGTGGAATGGAGTGAGACGAAGAGACCTGACACATAGATCAGCACTATGTGAATGGGTAAGGGGAGCAGCAGAGCTAGTTCCAGGATGACTTTTGGATGTCTAAGTTAGGGAACCCTGTGCTTGGTGGGCAGCAGTTTCTGACAGAGTGAACCTGGAGAGACTGAGATACTACTGGGAGGGCATTTATATCCCGCAAACACCAGGACATAGTTCAAACATAGTCACAAACATGGCCCCTCAAGACTCAGTGGGAATGTAGACAAGAAAAGAAAGCAGAGTAAACTATAGAAGAGCAATTAGCAGGGCTTCAGCACCAAAGAACAAAGTGAAAATTAACAGATAAGGTGGACCGTGTAGGAGAGTCTTATATCCTGAGGCAAAAGTCTTGGTCTTTCTACTTCTACCAAAACTGAAGCCTTTCTCATATTCCACTAGGGTTTGTACTTTTGCAGTATGCTCTCATCATAGCTTATAAACTCCTAGAGCACTGTTGATTTGTTCAACACTTCCTTCATGCAGCAAATATTATTGAGTACTCATTGCATGTATGGTACTCTGTGAGATGGTCATATTTTAAGGAATATATGCTCTAGTGGGGGAAACTGACAAGGATCAAGGAAAGCAAGAAGGAAATAAGTGTTCTTCCAGAGAGTATCCAGTGAGTTCAGGAGAGAGCCTGGACTTGGTGGGGATGGGAACTTTACAGCACTTAAGACCAAGTGTTTTCTCAATACAGGATTGAACTGTGTAAAGGACCAGCAACGAAGGGATGTGTATAAAAGAAATTTCATTTGGCCAGAGCCTGGAGCTCAAGTGTCTGCGGGATGGGACAAGGGAGAATGAGTCCAGAGAGACAGCCCAGGAAAGACTGCTAAGGGACAGACCAAGAAATCTGGACATCGTCCTAAGGGCAGTAGAAAGGATTGGAGGGACTTTTAGTAGCAGAATAATTGAATCAGTTTTAGGGTTTAGACATATTTAGGTAGGTGGTAGGTTAGGAAAAACTGAATACAAGTCCTGTTAAAGAGGTGAGGTTATTCATTTCTCAGATGAGAGAGAACGATTAACTGGATTTGGAGTGCAACAGTGGAATGGAGTGAGACGAAGAGACCTGACACATAGATCAGCACTATGTGAATGGGTAAGGGGAGCAGCAGAGCTAGTTCCAGGATGACTTTTGGATGTCTAAGTTAGGGAACCCTGTGCTTGGTGGGCAGCAGTTTCTGACAGAGTGAACCTGGAGAGACTGAGATACTACTGGGAGGGCATTTATATCCCGCAAACACCAGGACATAGTTCAAACATAGTCACAAACATGGCCCCTCAAGACTCAGTGGGAATGTAGACAAGAAAAGAAAGCAGAGTAAACTATAGAAGAGCAATTAGCAGGGCTTCAGCACCAAAGAACAAAGTGAAAATTAACAGATAAGGTGGACCGTGTAGGAGAGTCTTATATCCTGAGGCAAAAAGTCTTGGTCTTTCTACTTCTACCAAAACTGAAGCCTTTCTCATATTCCACTAGGGTTTGTACTTTTGCAGTATGCTCTCATCATAGCTTATAAACTCCTAGAGCACTGTTGATTTGTTCAACACTTCCTTCATGCAGCAAATATTATTGAGTACTCATTGCATGTATGGTACTCTGTGAGATGGTCATATTTTAAGGAATATATGCTCTAGTGGGGGAAACTGACAAGGATCAAGGAAAGCAAGAAGGGAAATAAGTGTTCTTCCAGAGAGTATCCAGTGAGTTCAGGAGAGAGCCTGGACTTGGTGGGGATGGGAACTTTACAGCACTTAAGACCAAGTGTTTTCTCAATACAGTACATAGTTGCTCAATAGTATATGTTTGCTGAGTTAATTTTTTCTTTTATACTAAAGCACTCTCATTCTTCTTTTCTTTGATGTTATGTATTTTAATAATTATTCTTTAAACCTGTGGTTTGGGTATCTTTTTCTCATATGTTTGTTTATGCTCAGCAGATTGTTTTCATTACTTGGCAAGGTCATATGCTAAAGAAAGCATACACTGTAACCATGAAGGAGTAAGACTGATTTCTCTAAGTCAAATTAAAAATGAAACAAAGCAAAAAACCTTCCATCCTATTTGATAGATCATACTGGTATCAGTTACCCTAGTCCTATTTTACAAGGAAATACAAAGATTTGCCCATGCTTAATATTTATAAGTCTAATGATAGCTCTTAATTATTTCTGATAATTGTATAGAAATTAAAATACAATTTTAATATTTAAAATTCATTTAACAATGACATAAAAGAATTTTATTGCTTTCTATGTTTAAGAAAAGCAACAAATCACAACCAATTTAACTATATGTGGTCTTATAAAAATGTTCAGCTTTCAGATTTTACAATATTCCTTTAAAAAAACATCATCAAAACTTTTCAGCAAATGGTGCTAAAGTAAGCAGACATTTATGGGCAAAACAATGAATACTGACTAAAAATTACCTTTAATAAAAAGTTAACTTAAAATGGACCCAAAACCAAAATGTAAAAAGTAAAATGATAAAGCTTTAAAAAAAGAGAAAATCTTCAGACTCTAGGGTTAAGAGTGCTTAGACTTGACAGCCAAATCACAATCCATAAAAGGAAAAAGTGACAAATTGTGTTAATTTTCTTGTTCAGTATGCTCTCATCATAGCTTATAAACTCCTAGAGCACTGTTGATTTGTTCAACACTTCCTTCATGCAGCAAATATTATTGAGTACTCATTGCATGTATGGTACTCTGTGAGATGGTCATATTTTAAGGAATATATGCTCTAGTGGGGAAACTGACAAGGATCAAGGAAAGCAAGAAGGAAATAAGTGTTCTTCCAGAGAGTATCCAGTGAGTTCAGGAGAGAGCCTGGACTTGGTGGGGATGGGAACTTTACAGCACTTAAGACCAAGTGTTTTCTCAATACAGTACATAGTTGCTCAATAGTATATGTTTGCTGAGTTAATTTTTTCTTTTATACTAAAGCACTCTCATTCTTCTTTTCTTTGATGTTATGTATTTTAATAATTATTCTTTAAACCTGTGGTTTGGGTATCTTTTTCTCATATGTTTGTTTATGCTCAGCAGATTGTTTTCATTACTTGGCAAGGTCATATGCTAAAGAAAGCATACACTGTAACCATGAAGGAGTAAGACTGATTTCTCTAAGTCAAATTAAAAATGAAACAAAGCAAAAAACCTTCCATCCTATTTGATAGATCATACTGGTATCAGTTACCCTAGTCCTATTTTACAAGGAAATACAAAGATTTGCCCATGCTTAATATTTATAAGTCTAATGATAGCTCTTAATTATTTCTGATAATTGTATAGAAATTAAAATACAATTTTAATATTTAAAATTCATTTAACAATGACATAAAAGAATTTTATTGCTTTCTATGTTTAAGAAAAGCAACAAATCACAACCAATTTAACTATATGTGGTCTTATAAAAATGTTCAGCTTTCAGATTTTACAATATTCCTTTAAAAAAACATCATCAAAACTTTTCAGCAAATGGTGCTAAAGTAAGCAGACATTTATGGGCAAAACAATGAATACTGACTAAAAATTACCTTTAATAAAAAGTTAACTTAAAATGGACCCAAAACCAAAATGTAAAAAGTAAAATGATAAAGCTTTAAAAAAAGAGAAAATCTTCAGACTCTAGGGTTAAGAGTGCTTAGACTTGACAGCCAAATCACAATCCATAAAAGGAAAAAGTGACAAATTGTATCTTGTCAAGATTAAAAACTTTTGCTCTGCAAAATACTCTTTCAGAAGTCAAGCTACGGACGAGGGAAAACTATTTGTAAACCACACACCTGACAGAAGACTGGTATTTAGAAAGCATTAAAAAACTCTGAAAACTCAATAGAACCCCCACCTCCACCAAAAGTCCAGTTAGAAAATGAGCAAAAGACATGTTCCAACATTTGATTTAAGAGACCAAATAGAAAACAAGCATATGAGAAAAATTTTCAATGTAATTAGCCATTAGGAAAATGTAAGTTTAAACTAGGAGACATAACTACTCACCTATCAGAATTGCTACAATAAAAAACAGTGAGAACACTAAATACTGTCAAGAATGTGGAGAAACAAGACCATACATATATTACTGGTTGGAATGGAAAATGGTGCAGACACAGATACGGTTTGCTCATTTCTTGTAAAACAAAAACAACTATCATGCAACCCAGCAATTATACTCCTGAGGATTTCCCTCTGGGAAATGAAAATTATGTTCACCCAAAACTTTGTACATGATGCTCACAGAAGCTTTATCTGTTACAGCAAAATTATTAAACAAATCAGTTGTTCTTCAGGTAAAAAGTTAAACTCTGGTAAATTGATACCACGGGATAAAACTAAGGAATGAACTATTGATACACTCGACAGTTTAAACAAATCTCCAGAGAATTATGCTGCATGAAAAAAGTGGACTCTCAGAAGGTTACACACTGCATGACTACATTTACATAACCTTCTTGAAACAACAACTTTATTGAAATAGAGATTAGTGGTTGCCAGGAGTAAGGGAGTGAGGAAGGAGAGGTGGATGTAGGTTTTGCTACAAGAGCATCTGGTGGTGCTGGGACTGTTGTTCATCTTAACTGAATTAAACAGTATCTTAGTTGTGCTGTTGTATTATTATCTTGTTGCATATTTGGGAGTTACTAGAGAAAATGTACCTAGGATCTCTCAATATTATTTCTTAACAACTCTGCAAATCTGCAATTATATCAAACCAAAAATTTAATTAAAAAGAGAAAATCTTCAGACTCTAGGGTTAAGAGTGCTTAGACTTGACAGCCAAATCACAATCCATAAAAGGAAAAAGTGACAAATTGTATCTTGTCAAGATTAAAAACTTTTGCTCTGCAAAATACTCTTTCAGAAGTCAAGCTACGGACGAGGGAAAACTATTTGTAAACCACACACCTGACAGAAGACTGGTATTTAGAAAGCATTAAAAAACTCTGAAAACTCAATAGAACCCCCACCTCCACCAAAAGTCCAGTTAGAAAATGAGCAAAAGACATGTTCCAACATTTGATTTAAGAGACCAAATAGAAAACAAGCATATGAGAAAAATTTTCAATGTAATTAGCCATTAGGAAAATGTAAGTTTAAACTAGGAGACATAACTACTCACCTATCAGAATTGCTACAATAAAAAACAGTGAGAACACTAAATACTGTCAAGAATGTGGAGAAACAAGACCATACATATATTACTGGTTGGAATGGAAAATGGTGCAGACACAGATACGGTTTGCTCATTTCTTGTAAAACAAAAACAACTATCATGCAACCCAGCAATTATACTCCTGAGGTTTTCGCTCTGGGAAATGAAAATTATGTTCACCCAAAACTTTGTACATGATGCTCACAGAAGCTTTATCTGTTACAGCAAAATTATTAAACAAATCAGTTGTTCTTCAGGTAAAAAGTTAAACTCTGGTAAATTGATACCACGGGATAAAACTAAGGAATGAACTATTGATACACTCGACAGTTTAAACAAATCTCCAGAGAATTATGCTGCATGAAAAAAGTGGACTCTCAGAAGGTTACACACTGCATGACTACATTTACATAACCTTCTTGAAACAACAACTTTATTGAAATAGAGATTAGTGGTTGCCAGGAGTAAGGGAGTGAGGAAGGAGAGGTGGATGTAGGTTTTGCTACAAGAGCATCTGGTGGTGCTGGGACTGTTGTTCATCTTAACTGAATTAAACAGTATCTTAGTTGTGCTGTTGTATTATTATCTTGTTGCATATTTGGGAGTTACTAGAGAAAATGTACCTAGGATCTCTCAATATTATTTCTTAACAACTCTGCAAATCTGCAATTATATCAAACCAAAAATTTAATTAAAAATACCATCTAGGTTTACACCCAAAATATGATCACAATAATTTCTAGAAAATACTTATAACTTGCATTTAACTAGAGTTACTATCTGAGCATAAAGTTAATGCCAAAGTTTAGAGTGCAGCTAAGGAATAACTTCTTTTATAATACAGAAACAATCTGCTATATTCATTTGGGTACTATCTATTACTACCTAAAAGAAGAGTTGATGCATTTTTATTCTTATACATCAAATCTTCCATGTATCTCTTGGAGCACTTTGTTAGTAAGATAGAACACAAATAAAATGACATAAACAAAGAGGAGAATAATATATTGGCTTCTTAAACTAAAATATCTAGAGGAATAACTTCCATCACAATTTGACATGGCTATGATGGTCTCAGGGGTTTCTCTGGTAGCTCAGATGGTAAAGAATCTGCCTGCAAGGCAGGAGATGTGGGTTTGATCTCTAGGTCAGGAAGACCCCCTGGAGAAGGGAATGGCAAGCCACTCCAGTATTCTTGCCTGGGAAATCCCATGGACAGAGAAGCCTGAGGCTACAGTCCATGGGGTCATAAAGGCAGGACATGACTGAGCAACTAAGCACACAAGTATGATGTTCTTAGACCTCTGGGCCCATTTCTCTATAATTCTGTCTGCTCTGTCCTCCAATACATGCCATCTTTCTCCTCAGGCTGAATTTCTCATGGTACAATGGTTTTAGAACTCACATCTAAATCACACCATCAGCCTACTTTGTGGGGAAGCGAAGATAGTTCTCTTCTGTGGGACTCCCCACCCCCAGCCTCAGTGCTTCTTTGTGTTTCATTGTCCTAAATGGACTCACTCTCCCATTACAGAACCATGGCTGGGGTAATAGGAAATACTGATTGGATCAAGGAAATCAGGCCCCACTTTGGCTGAAGGCTGCGTTAACTCAGTGATATGTTGGAACTGGTTAGTTAGTACCTATTTGCTAGAGTCAATCATTAATTTTTTTTTTAAAGATTTATTTATTTATTTATTTTGGGCGGGGGTCGTGTTGGGGAGGGAGGAGAGCGGGTGGGCCACTTCTATTGGTCTTTCATTTCTCTATTTTCATCCATCTTTGTTCTTTGGCTCCTGTGGGCCTCCCATCACGGTGGCGTCTGTTGTCGCAGAGTGCCGGATCTGGGCGCATGCGCTCCAGAGCTCCGGCTCGCTGATTGGACACATCAGTCCAGCCGCTCCACAGCACGTGGGATCTTCCCAGGTCAGGGATCGAACCGGCGCCCCTTGCACTGCAAGGCGGTGTCCTTGTCCACTGGACCACCAGGGAAGCCCCAATTATTAATTTTTTAGGAAATGTGCATGTATTTATTAAGCACAGCCATTAATACAATTAAATTATATAACTTAAAATTAAATACAAAGATAATAAAGTTGAAACATCGTTTCTTAATCATTTTACTACTATCTATGCTGTTGAGGTAATTTCTATCTTTCGTCATTGTATGGTAGAAATAGAATACTATATAACGTTCTACCCCTATACTTCTCATGTTAACTCTGCATCCAGTGATTTCACTTTGGTAGCTTCAAATTGGTCATTACAGGCATATTTATACCCTGGAAGTAGTTGAATACTATAAATCAGGGCTTTTTTTCTGATCTCAGTGAACCTGTTATTATACACTTACTGGTACAACACTGAGCTAAACTGATCCAATGGAGAAGGAAATGGCAACCAACTCCAATATTCTTGCCTGAGAAACCCCCTAGACAGAGAAGCCTGGTAGACTACTATCTATGGGGTCATGAAAGTGTTGGGCACAACTTAGTGACTAAAACAACAAAAACTCATCCAAACCATTTGGTTGGGAAATTTGAATTACTGTTGGGGAAAGCAGTGAGAAAAACATTCCTGGGCATAGTATCAGGCAATATCCACCATGCTCTAGAAGATTATTCCACTTTAAAAATGTTTTGTTTCATTCTTTCATATGGTGCTCTAGAAATTAATCTAGAGGTTCACAATCAGAAGCCAAACCAAGCAAACTGATTTTAGAGAACTGGTTTCTTCCACTATGCATCCTGTTGTATTTGACACAGCAATGCCCCTGTGAAATAACAGGCTTTCCAGATTGTGCAAGCTGGAGACAGAGCTGCTGTTCTGGGACTCCTGGGCACTGTCTCTTTTTTTCTACAGAATATGAAGCTGTGACATGACCCTGCCATTGTTCAATCAGCTTCAGCAGCCAGGAGATCCCAGTGATTGTAAACATCTTCTTAAATGAAAGCATTCATTACAGAGAATATATAAAAGCTTTTGGATGTTAATGTTGGTCCCATTTACAGAAGGCTTTTAAATTTCTCACAACCTTGCTTTACAGCCAAGGCTGCTAGCAGATGCACACATCATATAAGAAATTCCATGGGGCGATGAGGCACAGCACTGATATACGTTGCATCTCCTCTTCCTCTTCATGGCCATGGTCCTTATGCCTGGTTTTTCATATTCATAACCCCAGGTCTCCACGCGGTACAGACCTAGATGCACAGGAGGTCCTTTTCTACTGGAGTGTTATAGGACTGGATATGTAGTTTTGTGAGTAGAAGAGGGGAAGCACTGAACTGCTTTGTGTAAATAGAGAGGTATTGGACCTCATGGTCCATCAGGGTGGAAGTGGTGTCTGGGCAGTGGAAAGCCATGTCCTCCATTATGTTCTCCTTCCTGTGGCCCTACTAATCTTCAGCAAAGTTGATTAAAACTCATGAAACAAGTTCCTTTGTAATGCAAAGAAAAGATCATGTTTCCTCTCTAATTTAATATAGCTCATTAGAGAAAAAGCATCCATTGAAGAAAATCCTAGAAAACACAGCTGTGGATCTTGTAGCAGATCTTTTGAGCAAGCTCACTGGACCTGCACAGACCCCAGCATGGTGGTGGTGTAAACAGTGACAGGCTATTCAGGGGGTGTCACTCCCACTCAGGTGCATACATGTATAAATGAGGTTAAAAGGTTTCTCAATTGTTTTTTTTAAAGTGGGTGAAGTGTTCACTCCACCACCTTGGATAGAATATTTATTTACTTCACAAACAACTTCTGCAAAAGTGAGTTCCACTAATTCTGATGCGAAGACTGGAACCTTTTAGATTAGTTCACCCTCAGAGCAGCTTCCTTAAGGCGCTGGTAGAATCTCTAGAGTTTGAAGTACAGATAAATTAATCAGTCTGAAAATTTAAGCTCAAAGGCTACCCTAATACAACCACTCTGGAGAACTGGTAGATGTTATCTACTAAAGCAAACCATACACCTAATATATGACCCAGCAATTTCACTTTTGGGTATATACTCAATAGAAACACGCACATATATTCACTAAAAGACATGTACTACCATAGCTGCATTATCATTGATAGCAGAGGTCCCCAATCCACAGTCATTGCCCGTTTCTCAAAGTACCACCTGAGCTCCGCCTCCTGTCAGATCAGCAGTGGCATTACATTCTCATAAGACTGTGAATCCAACTGTAAACTGTGCATGGGAGAGATCTAGTTTGTACACTCCTAATGAAATTCTAATGCCTGATGATCTGAGGTGGAGGTGAGGCAGTGATGTGAATGCCATGGAGCAGCTGAAACAAAGATTATTACTAGAAGAGAGGTTGACTGCTTGAGATCACAAATAATACTGGCCTTACAGTATGCTCAAAACAACTTCAAATCTCCATTTATTCTGGATTAAAGTCAAGGCAGAATATCCTGAGACTGCCACAAAAGCACTGAACAGCCTGCTTCCATGTCCAATATCCTATCTTGGTGAAGCAGGGTTTTCTGAAAGAACAGCGACCAAAACAAGTTTACAGAGTAGACTGTACCTAAGCAATGCACTTCGGGTGTCACTGTCTCCCATGATCCCTAGATGGGACTGTCTAGTTGCAGGAAAACAACCTCAGGGTTCCCACTGATTCTGCATTTTGGTTAGCTGTCTAATTATTTCATTATATATCACAATGTAATAATCAAAGAAATAAAATGCACAATAAACGTAATGTTTTTAAATTGTCCTGAAACCATCCTCCTCTCCCCAAGTCTGTGGAAAAAATTGTATTCCATGAAACCAGCCTCTGGTGCCAGAAAGGCTGGGGATTTCTGACTGATAGCCAAAAAGTATAAACAACCCAAATGTCCATTTACAATAGATAAACAAATGAACTGTAGTATTGTACAATGGGATACCACATAGCAATGACACTGAATAAGCTGCAACTACATGAATCTCACAGTGACCAACATCTCACAATGAGATATCACAATACTGAGCAAGAGGATACACAGTGATGTTTTTCTTTATATAAAGTTCTGAGACTAGAAAACACCAACAGATAGCCTTGGGAATGCTGGTATTGATGGTAAGGGGCAGGATAGGGCTTCTGAAATGCTCAGTTCTTGATTTGGGGAATGATTATTTCATTTCAGGAAAATTCATTAAGCTGTATACTTATAGTATGTATACTTTATTAAATATTGGCCCTTTGAAATATACATCCATATCAAATCCTACTGGCTGATTACTCAATATGAACATATTTGGAAAAAAATTAAAGATCTCTAAAGATGTAGATAAGGCAAAGGTCTCGAGATGAAATCATTCTGGATTATCTGGGTAGGTCTTAATGATGAGTATCTTCACAATAGACACAAAGAGGAGAAGGTAGTGTGATGACAGAGGCAGGGTAGAGCGGTCGGGCAACAACCCAGACAAACACAGAAGAAGGCAATGTGGAGATAGAGACAGAGGTTGGAAAGGTGTGGCCATAAGCCAAAGAATGGCAGGAGCCAGCAGAAGTGAGTAGAAAGCCCTGGAATGAATTCTTCCCCAGAGTGTCTCAAGGGAATGTAGCTATTCCAAAACCTCAGTTCAGAACTTCTAGCCTTCAGCACTCTGAGAGAATACATTTCTGTTTTAAGTCACCAAGTTTGTGTCAATTTGGTAAAACAGCCGTATAAAACTATTTGGTACACTTTTATGTATATTTGCTATAGTTTAATAAAATTTGCATTAAAAGCATACCTTGCATTTAGCAAATGGTTGACAATGACATAAAGATCAATTAATTAATAACTTGATCTCGTTTAGGTATTGTACCTGCTTCCAACAGGGAAGAGTGTTTCTCCCTGTACCTTTGCATCTTCTGCCCTTTTGGAAAGAAGAAGCCAATTCTATCCGCTCAGACCTGTTGGAAAGTGCCATGGACATTGAACCGCCTTGTCCTACTCTCCCTTAATCTCTACTTATTTTGTGTAATGTTCTTTAAACAATTAACCGCAAATAGTCTTTTGCTGGTTGGTCATAGACATTCTCATTATTCACTTTGGTATTAAGAACAATTCTAATATGATCTTCCAGGAACTCTTTTTGTAAGTTAAATAAAGCCTGGGGCAATAGGAAAGCCATTTTTTGCATGGTATTATACATAAAGCAGTATAAACCAGCATCTCAAAGTGGCTAAACACAATTGTAATCTCTATGAAATTTGTCCAAAAACATTTAAAGACATGGGTCTTGTAATTCACCCCAACACCTTAAAAAAAAATCTCTTTTCTTTCTTTCTCACCCAGTTTTTCACACTTCTTAAGCAGCCCCCAGAAGGGCCTCCTTGCACTCTGTGCAACACTCTGCAGCTTTTCACTACTAGACTGCTCCTCCAATGTGAGCTGAAAAGACTTGTATGCTTCCTCCTTCTACTCTTTCCTTTTTACCTGTGGCTTTTCTTGTCTTGTAGGAACCAGCCTTGACTCCTTTCTCTGCTTCTCTGGTTCTTGTTCTAAGGTTTTACCCCAAGCTGCAGGAACTGAGTTCATTAATTCAGCTTTTCCCTTGGAAAGCAGGGGTAAGGCCAAGCATGAATAAAGGAAGCTTCTGTTTGGCTGGTGGAGGATTGAGGAGATGGGGGTTCAAGGTACAGAGAAAGACTCTGAAGACTTCAAAACTAGTATGTTTTATCTTACTTACATCAGACTAATATCGCTTTAAATAACAGAAAATGGTGTGTGGCAGTCAAAGATCAAACTGGAATGAATTCTTCCCCAGAGTGTCTCAAGGGAATGTAGCTATTCCAAAACCTCAGTTCAGAACTTCTAGCCTTCAGCACTCTGAGAGAATACATTTCTGTTTTAAGTCACCAAGTTTGTGTCAATTTGGTAAAACAGCCGTATAAAACTATTTGGTACACTTTTATGTATATTTGCTATAGTTTAATAAAATTTGCATTAAAAGCATACCTTGCATTTAGCAAATGGTTGACAATGACATAAAGATCAATTAATTAATAACTTGATCTCGTTTAGGTATTGTACCTGCTTCCAACAGGGAAGAGTGTTTCTCCCTGTACCTTTGCATCTTCTGCCCTTTTGGAAAGAAGAAGCCAATTCTATCCGCTCAGACCTGTTGGAAAGTGCCATGGACATTGAACCGCCTTGTCCTACTCTCCCTTAATCTCTACTTATTTTGTGTAATGTTCTTTAAACAATTAACCGCAAATAGTCTTTTGCTGGTTGGTCATAGACATTCTCATTATTCACTTTGGTATTAAGAACAATTCTAATATGATCTTCCAGGAACTCTTTTTGTAAGTTAAATAAAGCCTGGGGCAATAGGAAAGCCATTTTTTGCATGGTATTATACATAAAGCAGTATAAACCAGCATCTCAAAGTGGCTAAACACAATTGTAATCTCTATGAAATTTGTCCAAAAACATTTAAAGACATGGGTCTTGTAATTCACCCCAACACCTTAAAAAAAAATCTCTTTTCTTTCTTTCTCACCCATTTTTTCACACTTCTTAAGCAGCCCCCAGAAGGGCCTCCTTGCACTCTGTGCAACACTCTGCAGCTTTTCACTACTAGACTGCTCCTCCAATGTGAGCTGAAAAGACTTGTATGCTTCCTCCTTCTACTCTTTCCTTTTTACCTGTGGCTTTTCTTGTCTTGTAGGAACCAGCCTTGACTCCTTTCTCTGCTTCTCTGGTTCTTGTTCTAAGGTTTTACCCCAAGCTGCAGGAACTGAGTTCATTAATTCAGCTTTTCCCTTGGAAAGCAGGGGTAAGGCCAAGCATGAATAAAGGAAGCTTCTGTTTGGCTGGTGGAGGATTGAGGAGATGGGGGTTCAAGGTACAGAGAAAGACTCTGAAGACTTCAAAACTAGTATGTTTTATCTTACTTACATCAGACTAATATCGCTTTAAATAACAGAAAATGGTGTGTGGCAGTCAAAGATCAAACTGGCCAAAATCTAAAATTCTTTGACTGAATCTAACATCTCCCTCACTACTGGAGACTGTCAGAAAAGTGAAACTCAGCCTATAGCTTAGTAGCTGAGAGAAGGCTAGCAAATACTACTTATTAAGAACCAGGCACTACCACAGATATTTTATCTACTTAACGTTCATAGCAACCTCATGATTATGAGATTTTTAATTTCGGATTTAAAATGAGAATCTAAAGATTATCTAAGGTCACATGGGTAAAATTTATCAGATGAGGATTTAGTTACATGATTGCCTGCCTCCCAAACCCAGGCTTGCTTCCTGCTTTAATCATTATTCAGCACCATGTACTAAGCATCCCTCTAAGTACTAGGTCACCAGGCACTGTGATGGGTGTAAGAAACACAGAGATGGAAGAGATGGTTCCTGGCCCTGAAGCACTGTAGAGTCCTTTCCACTGCACCTCTCATTCTACAGTTCTTCCATTCTACAGTTCTTCCAAATTCTGCTCAAAGTTAACCTGTTTGGAATTGTACTTTAGTGTTTACAAACTTTAAACTTGTAAGAGTCAATAGGAATAGAAATTCCTTTTATAGATTATTTATTTGATATATAACATGTATGTATGCATATATGTATAAACACATGCATACATATATCTCAAGTGAATAATGAATAAGTAATAATTTTTAAGAACCATTTATCAGCTGATTGCTGAGCTAAGGTACTGTCCTGTGGCAGATGGAGAAGAAAATCAGATATGTAAGCCATCAAGCTGCTCGCTGTCTAGTGAAGACAGCCAGGACAGAAATCCTGATAAGGAAAAGTAGGGATGGAAGCATCTGGCTACAGGCAAAACAAGGTGTGAGGTACAGTGGATCTACTGGAAATGTTTATATACAGTATATAACTTACACTGGACAGATCTGGAGAGAAGGCTAGCATCCTATGAGGTTTGGGTGGTATGATCTTTATTTCTCATGCTACAAAAATCCATGAACAGTTGATCTCTTTTTATTCACAATATTCACCTGGAAAAGTCAGTGTGCCTCATATGCAGAAACTACCTTTCATGAAGCCATCTTTTCACATGTAGTTTTCCAGTTCAACTGATTGTTTATGTTTTCGACCTTTCATATGAGCTGAGAAAGAAGCAATGATCATAAAAAGGATGGAACCTATAAGAGGTCATGCTAAAAACCAACAACAGAGATAAATGGGTTTCTTTCTCTTCTTTCACACACCTGCTCCACTATTGTTTAGAGTTTCACATAAACAAGGCATAATTTTCTAAGATGATTGCAGCAACAGTG
Organism: Tragulus kanchil; assembly: GCA_022376925.1. Classification (NCBI taxonomy): domain Eukaryota; kingdom Metazoa; phylum Chordata; class Mammalia; order Artiodactyla; family Tragulidae; genus Tragulus; species Tragulus kanchil. Next base: position 56,727,866 of record JAIOJX010000029.1, on the reverse strand, counting down.
ATACTGTGCACACATATAGAATGCTCTTGGGTCCTTGGTCTACAATGTCTTCATAATTAAAACACTTTTTTTTAACACAAGTACTACATGAATAAATTCCTGATTAAAAAAATTGTAGTTTCCTTTTTCACAGCCTCCTCTCCCTACCTTAGATTCTCTCAACCAATCTTACTCCATTCTTCAGGGGAGAGATATGCATCCTTTCTGGACCTTTCTCTATGCATTCATTATATTCACCTACATGGTATATTGTTTTATTGTTATTTTTGCATAGATAGGATTATACTGTATTTATTATTTTTTACTGGTTTCTTTTCTTTTCATTTAACAGTATGGCCTAGAAAATTTTCATGTCATTTTACACAGATCTTTCAAGCTTCTTATTTTTTTTTTTTTTTTTTTTTGGGGGGGGGGGGGGGGGGGGGGGGAGGGGGGGGAGTGGGCGGGCCACTTCTATTGGTCTTTCATTTATCTGTTTTCATCCATCTTTGTTCTTCAGCCCATGTGGGCCTCCCATCGCGGCAGCCTCTCTTGTCGCGGAGCACCGGCTCTGGGTGCATGCACTCCAGAGCTCTGGCTTGGTAATTGGACATCGGTCCAGCCGCTCTGCAGCACGTGGGATCTTCCCAGGCCAGGGATTGAACTGGTGCCCCTTGCACTGCAAGGCGGTATCCTTATCCACTGGACCACCAGGGAAGCCCTCTTTCAAGCTTCTTTAAACTACTGGGTAATATTCTATACTATGTTAGTAGTACGGTATTTAACCAAGCCTTTGCAGATGAAAAATGGGTTTCCAACTGTTCACTGTTTCACACTGCTTTGTAATACACTTCCTTGTATGACCTCTTTAGGAACAAGTGGGAGTATTCTCTAGGATTATACTTCAGAGTAGAATTGTGAGAAATACTATCAAATCTGCTTCCTAAATGCTGCTCTAATTTACATGACCATTAACAGTATATTAGTGTGCTTCTTTCTTAGGTTTTTGCTAGTACTGTGTATTACACCAGGGAAGCCCTCCAGGTGAGATTTTGTAGGCATATAGTGGAAGGAAATCGGAGGGAATCAAATCCAAAAGTAAATCTTGAATGAGACTTTTTTGTCTGTGACCAATGGGGAAAAATAAAATTCAATCTTTTTATTCAGGGCTTATCTAAGGTCCTAGCCTTGCCTCCCTCATGACCTCCTCAACTCATTTTCAGTGAAAAGTGCATGCTCTCTAACCAAGAGGCATCCTCAAATAGGAGGGAGGGACATGGACTGTGAGGCCAGATGTCGGGGTTGGAACACCACTTCCGTCACTTAATAGCTGTTCAGTAGGTGGCCTCCAAGCTGGCATGAACTGATACTTGGCAGGTATACACACCCTTCCAATATGAAAAAAGGCTGATCTGTATGACCAGTGGAAGGAATATGGCAAACAGGATTGCATGTGCCATCTTAGGCTACATCAGGGCCTTGCAACGTCTGCCTCGCCTTCTTGAATTGTTTCCTTAGGCAGAAGTCAGTGGGATGACCTAAGAACACTTACACATTCTGAGAGAGACCCATGTGGGAGGAGCTGACACCTCTTTCTCTAAGAGCCAGCAGCAACTTGAAAGGAACAAAATAAGTTACTTTGAAGGTGGAACCTGAAGTCCCTGTTAAACATTCAGATGACCACAGCTCCAGGTAGCATCTGATATCTTATGAAAGACCTTAACTCAGAATCCCCAAACTGTCCTTGAACACCTGAACCACAGAAACTGAAATATATCAGTGATTATAGTTGCTATCAGTTTTATTTAACATTAGAATTCTCTAGGATACTCAGAGGAAAAAGTTAGTAGTACGGTATTTAACCAAGCCTTTGCAGATGAAAAATGGGTTTCCAACTGTTCACTGTTTCACACTGCTTTGTAATACACTTCCTTGTATGACCTCTTTAGGAACAAGTGGGAGTATTCTCTAGGATTATACTTCAGAGTAGAATTGTGAGAAATACTATCAAATCTGCTTCCTAAATGCTGCTCTAATTTACATGACCATTAACAGTATATTAGTGTGCTTCTTTCTTAGGTTTTTGCTAGTACTGTGTATTACACCAGGGAAGCCCTCCAGGTGAGATTTTGTAGGCATATAGTGGAAGGAAATCGGAGGGAATCAAATCCAAAAGTAAATCTTGAATGAGACTTTTTTGTCTGTGACCAATGGGGAAAAATAAAATTCAATCTTTTTATTCAGGGCTTATCTAAGGTCCTAGCCTTGCCTCCCTCATGACCTCCTCAACTCATTTTCAGTGAAAAGTGCATGCTCTCTAACCAAGAGGCATCCTCAAATAGGAGGGAGGGACATGGACTGTGAGGCCAGATGTGGGGGTTGGAACACCACTTCCGTCACTTAATAGCTGTTCAGTAGGTGGCCTCCAAGCTGGCATGAACTGATACTTGGCAGGTATACACACCCTTCCAATATGAAAAAAGGCTGATCTGTATGACCAGTGGAAGGAATATGGCAAACAGGATTGCATGTGCCATCTTAGGCTACATCAGGGCCTTGCAACGTCTGCCTCGCCTTCTTGAATTGTTTCCTTAGGCAGAAGTCAGTGGGATGACCTAAGAACACTTACACATTCTGAGAGAGACCCATGTGGGAGGAGCTGACACCTCTTTCTCTAAGAGCCAGCAGCAACTTGAAAGGAACAAAATAAGTTACTTTGAAGGTGGAACCTGAAGTCCCTGTTAAACATTCAGATGACCACAGCTCCAGGTAGCATCTGATATCTTATGAAAGACCTTAACTCAGAATCCCCAAACTGTCCTTGAACACCTGAACCACAGAAACTGAAATATATCAGTGATTATAGTTGCTATCAGTCATTAAATTTCAGGTAATTTGTTATGCAACATTAGGTAACCGCAGTAAGCTTTGTGACCTTGGGCAGTGTCTACATGTGTAAGATGATAATAATACAACCTACTTTCTGGGATTGTTGAGAGGATTGAAGTAGTCAATATAAATCAAACATATATATTTTTAGTACCTAGCACAAACTAATTGCTATCCAAGTATTCGTCAAATATCAACCACTTTTTTTAGTGTGACAATCTGCACACTGTATCTGACACTTTCAGAAAACTGGATTCCCAGGTTTCCTAGGGTCTCAGTCACTCTCCCATCCCTGTTGGTCAGGACACTATAGCCCATTGCAGCTGACTCTCAAGAATTTGGATTATGTGGACTAGAAGAAGACTCATGTTTTTGAAGAAAGTATTAATTGTTCCTAAGAATATTACAATATGAATTCCCATTTCCCTAAAGGCGCTTTATCTACAATGGATTCCAGTCCTTTGCATGATTTTACAGTCCTTATTTTCTTATATGTTTCCTCATTCAAGTGTCTTCTCTAACAGAAGAGCTTCCTATTCCCAGTTATCACCCGTGAAATGGGCATCCTCAACTTTCTAGCAGGGAAGCAAAAGTGAGAAGCCCTTAACCAAAAGAAGATCCTGGAGATGATGCTCCTTTCTGTTCTCAGTATCTATTTACCTTTCAGAGATAGATATAGGGCACCTGTATGCTTGTCAGAAGTCAGAACTTCACAGCTCACTTAGTCCAATCTCTTATTAAGTAGAAGGCCCGATCCTGGAATTTTTTTTGTCCCCTTCACTGAATGCCATCTTAGGCTACATCGGGCTTACAGCAACGTGGGATGACCTAAGAACACTTACACATTCTGAGAGAGACCCATGGGGAGGAGCTGACACCTCTTTCTCTAAGAGCCAGCAGCAACTTGAAAGGAACAAAATAAGTTACTTTGAAGGTGGAACCTGAAGTCCCTGTTAAACATTCAGATGACCACAGCTCCAGGTAGCATCTGATATCTTATGAAAGACCTTAACTCAGAATCCCCAAACTGTCCTTGAACACCTGAACCACAGAAACTGAAATATATCAGTGATTATAGTTGCTATCAGTCATTAAATTTCAGGTAATTTGTTATGCAACATTAGGTAACCGCAGTAAGCTTTGTGACCTTGGGCAGTGTCTACATGTGTAAGATGATAATAATACAACCTACTTTCTGGGATTGTTGAGAGGATTGAAGTAGTCAATATAAATCAAACATATATATTTTTAGTACCTAGCACAAACTAATTGCTATCCAAGTATTCGTCAAATATCAACCACTTTTTTTAGTGTGACAATCTGCACACTGTATCTGACACTTTCAGAAAACTGGATTCCCAGGTTTCCTAGGGTCTCAGTCACTCTCCCATCCCTGTTGGTCAGGACACTATAGCCCATTGCAGCTGACTCTCAAGAATTTGGATTATGTGGACTAGAAGAAGACTCATGTTTTTGAAGAAAGTATTAATTGTTCCTAAGAATATTACAATATGAATTCCCATTTCCCTAAAGGCGCTTTATCTACAATGGATTCCAGTCCTTTGCATGATTTTACAGTCCTTATTTTCTTATATGTTTCCTCATTCAAGTGTCTTCTCTAACAGAAGAGCTTCCTATTCCCAGTTATCACCCGTGAAATGGGCATCCTCAACTTTCTAGCAGGGAAGCAAAAGTGAGAAGCCCTTAACCAAAAGAAGATCCTGGAGATGATGCTCCTTTCTGTTCTCAGTATCTATTTACCTTTCAGAGATAGATATAGGGCACCTGTATGCTTGTCAGAAGTCAGAACTTCACAGCTCACTTAGTCCAATCTCTTATTGTAGAGATGAAGCTCTCAAGTGGCCTCTCCTGGAGGGTGGCCAGTGAATCACCAAAGCTGCAAAAGAAATGGTCTCTTGAGTTTGGCTTTCTTTGGTCACACTCTTAACCCATATTTTCATGGTTATGCACTGAATTGAGAAGAAGAGTTTCCAACAATGACTGTACTTTGGGTTTCTCTACCATTCATGCGCATTTGTGTGTATTCCGTCCACAGCTTCAGGAAATAGGCAGAGGGATAACATCTCTACTTCTCCTATTTCCCAGCTGGATTGCAATGTCATCAGATGCTTTCCAATTTCATGTCCAGTATGTTTTGAAATCTTTGAAAGCCAGAAAGATCTTGGTTGCTAATCTTCTTCTGGAACAACACTCTGTGATTGTGGAATGTTTCTGGGTTTGAAACATTGCTTCTCTTGGAGACGGTTTCCCTTCCATTTGTGAACACTAATGAGAAAGGTGATTTGTTCCCATGACCTTGGAAGTTTCTGATGTTTTGTCTCCCAATTTATAGGTAGACTCTAAAAGTGGCTAATTAGCAGATCCTCTATCTGGTGGCTACACATGATGTGTAACAAAATATCAGGCATAGTTACTAGGCTCTAAATAGGGTTTTCACATTTGCTAAGGGACTCTAATGAAATACCTCTCCAGTACACTAACAGGAACTTTTTTTTTTTTTTTTTTTTTTTTATGGAAATCATTGTCTGTATCTGGCCTCAAAATGTCTAACCAAAGAAAAAAGGTGGGATTTATAGTATTGGGGGTGAGGGGCTGGCATATAAAACATTTAGACCACCCTTAACAATCAAAGCTGCAAACACAGAAGAGATGCCTGGGTGTAGGAAAGCAGCGAATGTAAAAGTAATGAAACAAATTAGTAATAGAAGTACCAGTTTGCCTCTCCTTTGTGGCATTATTATTTAAAGTTCAAAAGTCTTCGATATGATTAAAATAATCTTTTTAGGATACTGTCACATTTAAAGAACCACAAAAGGAGGCTGAATGAGCTGAGAGAAATACACAAGTGGATCAGTGAGCTGACAGCTGCTGCCTTGAAATCAGTATTGTAATATGTCAGTTTCCAGCCCTTCACATATAATCCAGACAGAGACATAGCTTTTCGTCTGCCTTGTTATGATTCCCCTCTGTCTTGTGCGGTTTGGGTCACATCTGCTGGCTGCATTCTCATCTTCACAAGATCTGCACTGACTGCTAGTTTAAACCCCATGTTTATCTATGTCTGCGGTTCTTATTTTTCTCCCAGGGAAGTCTCCAGAGAAGTAGGCAGAGGATAACATCTCTACTTCTCCTATTTCCCAGCTGGATTGCAATGTCATCAGATGCTTTCCAATTTCATGTCCAGTATGTTTTGAAATCTTTGAAAGCCAGAAAGATCTTGGTTGCTAATCTTCTTCTGGAACAACACTCTGTGATTGTGGAATGTTTCTGGGTTTGAAACATTGCTTCTCTTGGAGACGGTTTCCCTTCCATTTGTGAACACTAATGAGAAAGGTGATTTGTTCCCATGACCTTGGAAGTTTCTGATGTTTTGTCTCCCAATTTATAGGTAGACTCTAAAAGTGGCTAATTAGCAGATCCTCTATCTGGTGGCTACACATGATGTGTAACAAAATATCAGGCATAGTTACTAGGCTCTAAATAGGGTTTTCACATTTGCTAAGGGACTCTAATGAAATACCTCTCCAGTACACTAACAGGAACTTTTTTTTTTTTTTTTTTTTTTTTATGGAAATCATTGTCTGTATCTGGCCTCAAAATGTCTAACCAAAGAAAAAAGGTGGGATTTATAGTATTGGGGGTGAGGGGCTGGCATATAAAACATTTAGACCACCCTTAACAATCAAAGCTGCAAACACAGAAGAGATGCCTGGGTGTAGGAAAGCAGCGAATGTAAAAGTAATGAAACAAATTAGTAATAGAAGTACCAGTTTGCCTCTCCTTTGTGGCATTATTATTTAAAGTTCAAAAGTCTTCGATATGATTAAAATAATCTTTTTAGGATACTGTCACATTTAAAGAACCACAAAAGGAGGCTGAATGAGCTGAGAGAAATACACAAGTGGATCAGTGAGCTGACAGCTGCTGCCTTGAAATCAGTATTGTAATATGTCAGTTTCCAGCCCTTCACATATAATCCAGACAGAGACATAGCTTTTCGTCTGCCTTGTTATGATTCCCCTCTGTCTTGTGCGGTTTGGGTCACATCTGCTGGCTGCATTCTCATCTTCACAAGATCTGCACTGACTGCTAGTTTAAACCCCATGTTTATCTATGTCTGCGGTTCTTATTTTTCTCCCAGGGAAGTCTCCAGAGAAGTACAGGAATGCCTGATGTGAGTGTCTTGATTTTATTAATCCATAGTTAGTGCCCACATTCAGGCAGTTCTGTGTGTCTCATGCTAGAAACTGGGTGTATTCATTATGTATATCTTTTAACACCTATTAACTCAGAAAAAAATAGTTTGACTAAATATAAACTTAAACCTACTTCCTAAATATTTCATACAAATTTGAAACAGAATTGCTTCCAATAAACAAAACTAGCTCTCTGTTTGACAGTTGCATGTTTTCTTTTTTTGGGGGGCGGGGAGGCAGTAGGGCAGGCGGGCCACTTCTATTGGTCTTTATCTATTTGCATCCATCTTTGTTCTTTGGCCCGTGTGGGCCTCCCATTGCAGTGGCCTCTGTCGTCGCAGAGCACCGGCTCTGGGCGCATGCGCTCCAGAGCTCCTGCTCGGTAATTGGACACATCGGTCCAGCCACTCCGCGGCACGTGGGATCTTCCCAGGCCAGGGATCAAACCGGCGCCCCTTGCACTGCAAGGCTGTGTCCTTACCCACTGGACCACCAGGGAAGCCCACTTGCATGTTTTCTACTCATAGATTGCTATGTTTCTCATGATGAAAGACTGAGAAACACTGCTTCAATCTTCAGAATTCGGCTGGCATCTAGATAACCCATAGCATGCCTGCCTATGTTCAAGCCTAGGAAATCCTTTAGCATTTCATCCATTGCTAATGTTTTATATTGGCTCATTGAATCTAACTCTTGATTTCTTTTGTAGACATATGTAATCTGAAGGCATGCAACATTTTGCAAATGTTGGCCCAGATTTTTATTTCATAAGGTCTTATTTTGTCTGTCGACCAAGTTTTGATTACTTCCATATTTCTCTTAATTGCCTTAATATCCCCAAAGACTTTCCTATTTTGTGCATCCCTTTATCTTTGCTTCTTTTATCTCTTGCTGTGAGAGTACAAAATTGCTGACATATTCAATGTATTTGAATCTTGAGTGTTGCACAAGAGTTCTCAAATCTGTTTTAATTTTCCAGTACTCAGCTGAGGACCATTACCCATTCTGTTCAGTTAATCTGTTTTTAATCATATCTGTAAATGCTAAAGTTGTATATGAGAGAAACAGTGTGTAAAGTAAAACCAGACCAAGTGTATTTTAGCATATGTAAAGCTAACTTCTTACTTTTTTCTACCTATAAATGATACTGTCCTAAGTTGTATTGCCTTGACTTACAACAGAATTTCTCTACAAGGAGTATAGGATGTTCTATCGAAAAAAACTGCTTTTCCATGTTTAAAATATTTGTTAATTGTTCCCAACTCCCTTGTTATCACAATGAAAACTGATGAATGTAAGTGTGCTTTCAATTCTTTTTCAAAGTGCAGCAACTGAGATGCATTCAGCTGCTGATAGCTCATAATTGCATTAATAGTGGCACAGACTACTATAAAGACAGTTATTAATTACTTAATGCAAATTTCAGAGGACTCAAGGTCCCTTCTTTTTTTTTTTTTTTTCAAAATTCAAACTATGGTTTCTTTCTTTTTTTTTTTTTTAAAGCATTTATTTTATTTATCTATCTTTGGGGGGGGGGGGTGGGGAGGGAGGGGGACGGGCGGGCCACTTCTATTGGTCTTTCATTTGTCTGTTTTCATCCATCTTTGTTCTTTGGCTCCTGTGGACCTCCCATCGCGGTGGCGTCTGTCGTCACAGAGCACCGGCTCTGGGCGCATGTGCTCCAGAGCTCTGGCTTGGTAATTGGACACATCGGTGCGGTCGCTCCACTGCACGTGGGATTTTCCCAGACCAGGGATGGAAGCGGCGCCCCTTGCACTGCAAGGCGGTGTCCTTACCCACTGGACCACCAGGGAAGCCCTCAAGGTCTCTTTATCCTATAGTTCTTCCACTTCTTGATATCTGTGTTATTCCTGTGTAGACCCAGCTCAGAGAACATAACCTCACATTACAGTGACTAAACAGGAAGGAAGGGACAGGAACAAAGTGCTTCCTGTGCTTCATGAAATCTTTCTTGGAAGCCCTAAGATGGTCTTCCCCTTAGGTCTTATCTGTCCCATGAACTGGACCACATGGTCATCTTCAAACCAATTACTAGCAAAAGGGGAAGGACTTTTCATGACTGGCTTTGGCCAATCATGATTATGCTGGGTTTCTGTATACTACTGCTTGACCAAAGAATTCTGTTATACAGGAACAATAAACCTGGATGGTGGGTGGAAGGAAGGGATAGCTATCTGCCATAACTTAAAGCTCTGTTCAAGGAATTCCTTAGTGGTCCAGAAGTTAAGATTTCACCTTCCAATGCAGGGGATGTGAGTTTGATCCCTGGTCAGGGAGCTAAGCTCCTGCCTTGACTTACAACAGAATTTCTCTACAAGGAGTATAGGATGTTCTATCGAAAAAACTGCTTTTCCATGTTTAAAATATTTGTTAATTGTTCCCAACTCCCTTGTTATCACAATGAAAACTGATGAATGTAAGTGTGCTTTCAATTCTTTTTCAAAGTGCAGCAACTGAGATGCATTCAGCTGCTGATAGCTCATAATTGCATTAATAGTGGCACAGACTACTATAAAGACAGTTATTAATTACTTAATGCAAATTTCAGAGGACTCAAGGTCCCTTCTTTTTTTTTTTTTTTTCAAAATTCAAACTATGGTTTCTTTCTTTTTTTTTTTTTTAAAGCATTTATTTTATTTATCTATCTTTGGGGGGGTGGGGAGAGAGGGGAGCAGGCGGGCCACTTCTATTGGTCTTTCATTTGTCTGTTTTCATCCATCTTTGTTCTTTGGCTCCTGTGGACCTCCCATCGCGGTGGCGTCTGTCGTCACAGAGCACCGGCTCTGGGCGCATGTGCTCCAGAGCTCTGGCTTGGTAATTGGACACATCGGTGCGGTCGCTCCACTGCACGTGGGATTTTCCCAGACCAGGGATGGAAGCGGCGCCCCTTGCACTGCAAGGCGGTGTCCTTACCCACTGGACCACCAGGGAAGCCCTCAAGGTCTCTTTATCCTATAGTTCTTCCACTTCTTGATATCTGTGTTATTCCTGTGTAGACCCAGCTCAGAGAACATAACCTCACATTACAGTGACTAAACAGGAAGGGAAGGGACAGGAACAAAGTGCTTCCCCTGTGCTTCATGAAATCTTTCTTGGAAGCCCTAAGATGGTCTTCCCCTTAGGTCTTATCTGTCCCATGAACTGGACCACATGGTCATCTTCAAACCAATTACTAGCAAAAGGGGAAGGACTTTTCATGACTGGCTTTGGCCAATCATGATTATGCTGGGTTTCTGTATACTACTGCTTGACCAAAGAATTCTGTTATACAGGAACAATAAACCTGGATGGTGGGTGGAAGGAAGGGATAGCTATCTGCCATAACTTAAAGCTCTGTTCAAGGAATTCCTTAGTGGTCCAGAAGTTAAGATTTCACCTTCCAATGCAGGGGATGTGAGTTTGATCCCTGGTCAGGGAGCTAAGCTCCTGCATGCTTGGAGGCCAAAAAAGAAAACCCAAAGCATAAAACAGAAGCAAAATTGTAACAAATTCAGTAAAGACTTTAAAAATAGAAAAAAGGTTAAAAAAAGAGAAAAGGTTTAAATCCTATTAACAGAGGAGATAAATCCTTAGGGTATTTAGACCTCAAAGAGTCTGCTAAAATGTTCTCAAGTATTACATATTTACATATCATTTCCTGTGTTTTAAATCAGCACATTTTGTTGCATGATTTTTCCCCCTGAGAACAACTGACGCTGATACACCATTCTACATATGTAAAAGAGAAGAAACAGCAGATGTCTATAAGTGGGGAGAAAAACTAAAAAGAGAGAAAAAAGGGAGAAAGACTACACTGGAATGCATTTTCACTTGCAAAATATCTTGTGTAATAAATACACCACTTTGTGTTTTGGCCTACCAATTTTGAATTATTTCCTCAGAATGAAATTCTGGAGCACTAAGGGTGAAAGGTTACCAGTCAGAAGAGTATAATTCTGCTACAAAATCTACCAGTTATATAAATGAATAAATATCTTCATGTGGAAAGTGAGTGTATTCAGCCACTAATCTTCCCAGTTCTCTTACTTTTTTATGAGAGTTTGGTCCTCTGCCTGTTCTGAGTTAGAACAAAAGTAGAGGAAGCAAATATCAGGTGGAAACACTCTTATTTTTGGTGCAGCCTCTGGGTTAACACTTAAAATTCTCTTAGCTGCCTATGTAAGCCTGGGAAAGATGGTTACACTGGATATTCTCTAGTTGTATTTTGAAATTTAAAGACAGCACAGCCATTTGTATTAGAGTTCTCTCTAAAAATTCATCTCAAACGAATTTAAGCAAAAGACAAGATTTGGAGGAAGAATGTTGGAGTAAGCAGAGACTCAAGGGGGAAATCTCAATAACCCAGACTTGGGAAGGATGGCAGTGACCTAAGCCAGAGAGGTGGAACGCTCTGGCACTCTCCTATTTCTGCTTCTTCCTGTGTTTTAGCTCCTTACTTTTTTTTTTTTTTTTTTTTTTTAGCACATTCATTATTCTCTATGCAGTGGGGGCCAGGGCTGTCACTGAGTTATATCCTTACATAAAAGTAATTGGAGAAGAAAGCATTTTTTTTCTCCAGGAAGAGTTTGGAAAATGCTGAGAAAGGAAGGTGGTTTTTGGCTTTGGTCACGTGATCATGTTTAGAGCTGCCACTTTCATCTCAGGTGGCGGGTAAAAGGGCGAGATAGGAGTGGTCTGGGAGAAACCGTATGATTGGCCCATCTCAGATTATGTTCTACCACCGTGGTTAGTATTGTACCACACACTCTCAATCACTTCTCTCTGCCATTCCACTAAAAGTATGGCTTTGAAGAAGTTTTTCCAGAAGGAGAGTTGCTCTCAGTGAACCAAATTGTACATGTTCATAGATCCAAACATAGGTCTCATCCTTAAAATTTCCTGATTTAGCAGCATGGATGGGGTTCCAATACAGTGAACAAATGAATGAAGCTTCCCTGGAATTTTGCACTGAGCTAGTGTGGCTTCTGTATGTGTTTCAAAAGACTGCATGGTATGTAAGATCCAAAGCCAGCTTTTAGAACCAGCTTAAGAACTTTTCCTGTGCTTTTAGGTTCTGTACAATTGCACTGAAATTGCTTCCCCTATATCAGGTCCTCCTAAATGCCACACTATTCCAATAGCCTTTCTCAGTTCATTCTTTTCAGCCTCTCTCAGCACTCATTAACTTATTCAATCATTCAACTGTATTAGTTGATGAATCTTAGAGATGTTACAAAAGATAGGGTCTTACTTTCATGGCCTAAATTTCACACTATTCCAATATTTTGAAATTTAAAGACAGCACAGCCATTTGTATTAGAGTTCTCTCTAAAAATTCATCTCAAACGAATTTAAGCAAAAGACAAGATTTGGAGGAAGAATGTTGGAGTAAGCAGAGACTCAAGGGGGAAATCTCAATAACCCAGACTTGGGAAGGATGGCAGTGACCTAAGCCAGAGAGGTGGAACGCTCTGGCACTCTCCTATTTCTGCTTCTTCCTGTGTTTTAGCTCCTTACTTTTTTTTTTTTTTTTTTTTATTAGCACATTCATTATTCTCTATGCAGTGGGGGCCAGGGCTGTCACTGAGTTATATCCTTACATAAAAGTAATTGGAGAAGAAAGCATTTTTTTTCTCCAGGAAGAGTTTGGAAAATGCTGAGAAAGGAAGGTGGTTTTTGGCTTTGGTCACGTGATCATGTTTAGAGCTGCCACTTTCATCTCAGGTGGCGGGTAAAAGGGCGAGATAGGAGTGGTCTGGGAGAAACCGTATGATTGGCCCATCTCAGATTATGTTCTACCACCGTGGTTAGTATTGTACCACACACTCTCAATCACTTCTCTCTGCCATTCCACTAAAAGTATGGCTTTGAAGAAGTTTTTCCAGAAGGAGAGTTGCTCTCAGTGAACCAAATTGTACATGTTCATAGATCCAAACATAGGTCTCATCCTTAAAATTTCCTGATTTAGCAGCATGGATGGGGTTCCAATACAGTGAACAAATGAATGAAGCTTCCCTGGAATTTTGCACTGAGCTAGTGTGGCTTCTGTATGTGTTTCAAAAGACTGCATGGTATGTAAGATCCAAAGCCAGCTTTTAGAACCAGCTTAAGAACTTTTCCTGTGCTTTTAGGTTCTGTACAATTGCACTGAAATTGCTTCCCCTATATCAGGTCCTCCTAAATGCCACACTATTCCAATAGCCTTTCTCAGTTCATTCTTTTCAGCCTCTCTCAGCACTCATTAACTTATTCAATCATTCAACTGTATTAGTTGATGAATCTTAGAGATGTTACAAAAGATAGGGTCTTACTTTCATGTGAGAACAGGAAATAGAGAATTAGAGAATGGCTAATTTATTTGCCACTTTCAATAACTGTTATGAAGGAAATAAACAGAATATTATAAAAGAGAGTATTTATGAAAGATCTACCTAAATAGGGTTTGTTTGTTCACTAATTCTCCTTAAAACAACAGCAAAACCCAAAAACCTCTCCCCATGAAGAGCTTTGGTGCCAACCTCTCTTCTGGTCTGTCTCTAAGCTTTTTCTCTGTATTTGTTTCCTTCTCCCTCTCTTTGTGACATAGGCCTGAGACCAAATAACTAAGTAGATGACTTTAATTCTCCCAGTTCCTCCTTATTTACTATGAGGGGACTTCCTCATTTATTTTCTGCCTTCTATTATTTCTCTTGCTATGAATGGAAATTATTGATCTTATTCCAACCTCCTCCCCAAGATAAATATCTAAGAGAAAGCAAAGGTCTCTGATGGGAAGGTAGGCAGTTACTGAGGAGGATAGTTCCTGGAGAGGTGTTTCTTACAACAGAAGTAACACCTCTTCTGTTTCTTACAATACTTTCTAAGGAAACAACTTAGTTCAACTTCTCTGAACAAGACATACAACATTAGGGTAAGATAGTCCTCATTTTTCCATTTGTGCCCATTTTTCTATGTGTAGCATTTATTTTGGGTTATCAATATACTATTGTTTAGTTGCTAAGATGTGTCTGACTCTTGAGACCCCATGGACTATAGTCTGCCAACCTCCTTTGTCTATGGGATTTCCCAGGCAAGAATACTATAGTGGGCAGCCATTTCCTTCTCCAGCAGATCTTCCTTATCCAATGACTGAACCCATGTCTCCTGCATGGTTAGGTAGATTCTTGACCAAGAATCTGCTTGGCAAATGCAGGAGCTGCAGGAGACAAGGGTTTGATCCCTGGATTGGGAAAATATACTGGAAAAGGTCATAGCAATCTACTTCAGTATTCTTGTCTAGAGAATCCCATGGACAGAGGAGCCTGGTGGGCTATAGTCCATAGGGTCTCAAAGAGTCAGACATGACTGAAGCAACTTAACATGCATGTACCAGGGAAGCTCAAACATACTTTCACACTTTGTATAAATAAACAGTGTCATTGGGGCTTCCCCTGGTGGTCCAGTGGGTAAGGACACCGCCTTGCAGCGCAAGGGGTGCCGGTTCGAGCCCTGGCCTGGGAAGATCCCATGTGCCATGGAGCAGCTGGACTGATGTGTCCAATTACCAAGCTGGAGCTCTGGAGCGCATGCGCCCAGAGCCAGTGCTCTGCGACAACAGAGGCCACCGTGATGGGAGGCCCACAGGAGCCAAAGAACAAAGACGGATGAACATAGAGAAACGAAAGACCAATAGAAGTGGTCCGCCTGCTCCCCTCCCTCCCCAACCCAACCCCCGCCCAAAATAAATAAATAAATAAATAAATCTTTAAAAAAAAAAAAAACAGTGTCATTAAATTTCTTCAATATATAATCACAAGTAAGTAATGGAGAAAAAAAAAATCTCAGTGCTGTTTGGACTTGAGACAATTTTCTCCCATCACTGGACATTTCAAAACAGTTTCTGTAATCTTCCTTATCCTCCTGAGCAGATGAATGCCAGGCTGTGTATGCTCGCAAGGCAACCAGAGTCCAGGATAAGTGCCAAGCTCGCCATGTCTCAGCTTTCAAGTTTTCTCTTGGAAGGAACTGGTACTTGCCTCATTTCCAAGCTGGTCCTCTGTTTTGAAGTGATGGAAATCTTTCACCAAAATCATGGTGGGATTTCCTGAATTCAGACTGTGCTGATGTAAGTTATGGGGCTGAAAGAAGTTTATGGCTAGGCAAAATGACATTCTATTGAAAATATTCTGGTAATATTTATAAGGCATTTAAGCACTTTTACAATATGTTAAAAATCAAGGACAATTACTTGGCAATAAAACATGTCTTCTAAGATGATTGTTTGGAAAGTTCCCCAAAGCAGATAATTAGATTCCTAGCCTTAGAGCCACAATGTGACCAATCTTTCAGATGTCAGATCATTCATTCTTCTCTCTTTCTTTCTCAGACCACTCCCTAAGACTCTCATTTCTTTTCTAGTCTTCCTTCTGTGGCCATATGTTTTAGCCAGCAGGCTCATTTTTTCCAATTGTTAGCTAATGAGGTTTCTTTTATGATGATGCACTTTTCCGAAGTTCCTAGCCTTGTCTATTTCTTAGGCCTGTTTTATAAGATAGTCAGCCCATCAGACAGTTAGGAAAATTCACTGAATGCTTACTGTGTGAACAGGAACAACTGAGGTAAAATGTGGAAATACACGGTCCAGGTGTGAGACAAGACAAAAACAAATTAAAATGACAAAGAAATAAAGATGAGGCAAACAGAGTCAGTAAGTGACCACAAGATGGCTATCAGTGGATATCCAGCTGGATCAGAGTAGTTAGGAGAGACAGTCTGGAATAGAGCACTATGGAAGAGAGTGGAGGACTGAAGGAAGGACCGGAGCAAGACCAAATGGGAGTGTGTGTGGAAGGGGTGCTGTCTCTACTGCCGTACAGTCTTAAGAGGTATAGTGAGATTTACTTAAGCATTCTTACTTCTAGAAGCCACCTTAAGAGCAGTTTTTGCATCATTTGGACTCCTGAGTTTTGAGTTTGTTTCCTAGCATCATATGTGAATCAGAACCAGTGTCTCAAAGAGAGGCTTTGTGGGAACACTCTCAAAGTGTTTCCAAGGATAATTCTTTATTGCTTCTCCATTATTTCAAAGTCAAGCCCAAACGCTTCACCATGAAAATCATGAGTATTTACAATCAGACTAAATGCTTGCTTTTGATTATTGCTTTCCTTACCTGGGAAGCATGTGTCCTTACAACACTGAACTTTTAGCAGTTTATAGAACATGCTAGGCAATCCTTTCTTGCCCTTGCCTATGCTGCGGTCTTTACTATGAATTCTCCTCTTTTTGATCTCTGATAGGCAGAACTCTCTTGCTTATGCTCCAAATGTCTTTTCCTCTCTGAAAACAGCTCCTTCCTTCTTTTTCTAGGACTAAGCATTCTTTCTTCTGTTTTCTGCAAATGCATTAATCAGATTTCCTCTTAGATTGCATACCATCATTTGGAGGAGGACAAGCTTTTATATCCCATCATACTGTGAATGCCTCAGAGCTGAGATTGTGTTCTATTTATAACCCTACCCTTAGTACCAGAAAGGGCAGGTAGTACATGAACACATTGTGGTTACTAAACTAGAATCAGTTATCATCTTTCTGTGGTGCTTGCATCCCTTTAAGATACCATCTACCCTTTTATAGGTTCATGACAATAAGAGAATTCATCTAAATATGCACGGCAAAGCAGTGAAAATTCACTGAATGCTTACTGTGTGAACAGGAACAACTGAGGTAAAATGTGGAAATACACGGTCCAGGTGTGAGACAAGACAAAAACAAATTAAAATGACAAAGAAATAAAGATGAGGCAAACAGAGTCAGTAAGTGACCACAAGATGGCTATCAGTGGATATCCAGCTGGATCAGAGTAGTTAGGAGAGACAGTCTGGAATAGAGCACTATGGAAGAGAGTGGAGGACTGAAGGAAGGACCGGAGCAAGACCAAATGGGAGTGTGTGTGGAAGGGGTGCTGTCTCTACTGCCGTACAGTCTTAAGAGGTATAGTGAGATTTACTTAAGCATTCTTACTTCTAGAAGCCACCTTAAGAGCAGTTTTTGCATCATTTGGACTCCTGAGTTTTGAGTTTGTTTCCTAGCATCATATGTGAATCAGAACCAGTGTCTCAAAGAGAGGCTTTGTGGGAACACTCTCAAAGTGTTTCCAAGGATAATTCTTTATTGCTTCTCCATTATTTCAAAGTCAAGCCCAAACGCTTCACCATGAAAATCATGAGTATTTACAATCAGACTAAATGCTTGCTTTTGATTATTGCTTTCCTTACCTGGGAAGCATGTGTCCTTACAACACTGAACTTTTAGCAGTTTATAGAACATGCTAGGCAATCCTTTCTTGCCCTTGCCTATGCTGCGGTCTTTACTATGAATTCTCCTCTTTTTGATCTCTGATAGGCAGAACTCTCTTGCTTATGCTCCAAATGTCTTTTCCTCTCTGAAAACAGCTCCTTCCTTCTTTTTCTAGGACTAAGCATTCTTTCTTCTGTTTTCTGCAAATGCATTAATCAGATTTCCTCTTAGATTGCATACCATCATTTGGAGGAGGACAAGCTTTTATATCCCATCATACTGTGAATGCCTCAGAGCTGAGATTGTGTTCTATTTATAACCCTACCCTTAGTACCAGAAAGGGCAGGTAGTACATGAACACATTGTGGTTACTAAACTAGAATCAGTTATCATCTTTCTGTGGTGCTTGCATCCCTTTAAGATACCATCTACCCTTTTATAGGTTCATGACAATAAGAGAATTCATCTAAATATGCACGGCAAAGCAGAGAATTTCAAAACTTTCTATGTACTTGGCATTATTTTTGGCCTCAGATTCTTGGGATACCTCTTATACCTGATTGACTTTGGCAGTTTAAACAGAGTCCACAAACATATGTATTCCGATAGATGTTTGAAGTAAAAAAATGAATGAGTCTGATATTGCAAAATAAATAAAACCATATTGGAGAGCTGGTTATTATGTGTCTTTTTTTTCCCTTGTTAAGCCTCAATTTTACTGCTTAACTTCCCCAAGAAGTCATATAGTCAATGCCATTCATTCATCCTTTTTGCTACCATTGGGTATTTTATTTAGATTCAAGGTTTATTTTCTAAAAATCTCTAGTAAAAACATTACTTGTGAACCTATGGAAAAAGATTGGAATGTAGATAATGTTTGTGTGCATGTGTGAATTTATGTACATATTTAGGATTTACAATAGACTTTCCATTGTCAACTAAATAGGAGGTTCCAGATCTAAGTACTGTGAGTTCTGGGCTTAGCAATCTAGTGGCAAAAATAAAGACGGCATGTAAGTAATCAGAGAGGAAGCAAATAATGCCATGAAAATGGTATAGGAAAAAAGTAACTGTGATTTCTCTCATCCTGGGAAATAATGGTGTGAGCTGGAAGGCTCACATCTTATACTTGAAGAAGTAAGGAGAAAGATATTTCAGATATAAATAAAAGTGAACACAGGTAGAGAAATAGTAGACCTTGGGATAGGTAAATCATTCATCCTAGCAGGGCTCAGAATACTCTCGATCTTTCCTTAACCGTGATGTCATTTGACTCAGTCACTTTAATTCATAAAGCTGAATCAAAGTTAAATTGAGAAGAACAGTCATACATCCTTCAATTTAAAACCTACACTTCAGTTTTTCATTTTTGAAAACCCGGTGAAGTCAATACATAGTTGAAGAACGCAGTAAGATTATGATTTCATATACCATCTTAGTTTTACCTTTGTGAATGCCTCAGAGCTGAGATTGTGTTCTATTTATAACCCTACCCTTAGTACCAGAAAGGGCAGGTAGTACATGAACACATTGTGGTTACTAAACTGGAATCAGTTATCATCTTTCTGTGGTGCTTGCATCCCTTTAAGATACCATCTACCCTTTTATAGGTTCATGACAATAAGAGAATTCATCTAAATATGCACGGCAAAGCAGAGAATTTCAAAACTTTCTATGTACTTGGCATTATTTTTGGCCTCAGATTCTTGGGATACCTCTTATACCTGATTGACTTTGGCAGTTTAAACAGAGTCCACAAACATATGTATTCCGATAGATGTTTGAAGTAAAAAAATGAATGAGTCTGATATTGCAAAATAAATAAAACCATATTGGAGAGCTGGTTATTATGTGTCTTTTTTCCCTTGTTAAGCCTCAATTTTACTGCTTAACTTCCCCAAGAAGTCATATAGTCAATGCCATTCATTCATCCTTTTTGCTACCATTGGGTATTTTATTTAGATTCAAGGTTTATTTTCTAAAAATCTCTAGTAAAAACATTACTTGTGAACCTATGGAAAAAGATTGGAATGTAGATAATGTTTGTGTGCATGTGTGAATTTATGTACATATTTAGGATTTACAATAGACTTTCCATTGTCAACTAAATAGGAGGTTCCAGATCTAAGTACTGTGAGTTCTGGGCTTAGCAATCTAGTGGCAAAAATAAAGACGGCATGTAAGTAATCAGAGAGGAAGCAAATAATGCCATGAAAATGGTATAGGAAAAAAGTAACTGTGATTTCTCTCATCCTGGGAAATAATGGTGTGAGCTGGAAGGCTCACATCTTATACTTGAAGAAGTAAGGAGAAAGATATTTCAGATATAAATAAAAGTGAACACAGGTAGAGAAATAGTAGACCTTGGGATAGGTAAATCATTCATCCTAGCAGGGCTCAGAATACTCTCGATCTTTCCTTAACCGTGATGTCATTTGACTCAGTCACTTTAATTCATAAAGCTGAATCAAAGTTAAATTGAGAAGAACAGTCATACATCCTTCAATTTAAAACCTACACTTCAGTTTTTCATTCCTTGTTTTGAAAAACCCAGGTGAAGTCAATACATAGTGTATGCCAAATGAAAACTTGTTTTTAGGTACAAGTTTAACTATAAAGACACATTCCCTACTCTTAAAAACACATTATGGATGCACTCAGATTATAAAGATATTCATAATGAAGAAAAATGGGTTTAGAAAGGCTACATCCTACAACAGTTAGGTATATGAACAGAAGACTGAAAGAGGGCTGATTCTCTCCATTTCTGCCCTCTTTAAATAATGAGAGTTGGAAGGGGTAGGGAAAATGGAATCATTTTCTGTTTATCAATGGATTTGATGTAGCAGCAGGTACAGAAGTTCTGCTCTAATGTGCTCATAGCAGCTTAGATCTAGAGCAGTATGACAGGAACCATGGATAACCACGATCAGAGGAACCAAGAACACAAAAAATGGTAGCAGCAGGGTTGCCTCCAGGCAGATTACAATGTTGGCAACATTAAGCACTGAAAGCATTTATTTCTGTCCCTCCACCTTTCCCCCATTGCCATGAGTCAATGCTGAAGTCTCTTTTTGCAGATATTTGTTTAAAAGTTGATTGTCTGGTAAAACCTAAGAGGCAGTTAGGCACTGCAATATGTGGGCCAAAATCTGATAGAGCTGCAAGGAGAAACAGACGGATTCACTCATAGACAGAGACTTTGATGCCTCTCTATCAGAAATGGATAGATTCAGCAGGCAGAAAATCAGTTCAGTTCAGAGTCAAACTCGAACACTGGGTATAACTGACATTTTTTGAGTATTTGATCCCACAACAGGAGATTATATAGTCACCAAAACAGACAGAATTCTGAACCAGTAAACATACCTTAACAAGTTTAACAGAATAGAAATCACATAATGTCTCCATTAGATCACAGTGAAATTAAAACTAGAAATTAACAACTTTAAAAAGATATGTAGAAAATTCCCCAATACAAAGAGATAAAGCAGTATATCTCTAAATAAAACAGGCATCTAGTTTAAAAATTCACAGAGAAATAAAAAAATATTTTGAAGTATGTGAAAGTGAAAGCACAATTTTTCAAAATTTATGGGATGGAGCAGAAGTAATACTTGGAAGGAAATTTATAGTATTGTATTAATATTAGAAAAGATGAAAGACCTAAAATCAATAGTTTAAGTTTATATCTTAAGAAGTTATAAAAAGAGGCACAAATTAAAGCAAAGGAAATAGGGAGAAAATGTTAAAAATCTGAGCAGAAATCAATGACATTGCCAAGAGGAAATCATAGTGAATATTAATGAAATAAAAAAACTGGTTCTTTGAAAAGATTAATAAAACTGATAAGCTTTTAGGTAGGCTATGAAAAAATAGAGGAAACATAAGTTATTAAGATCAGAAATGAAAGAGGTGACATCATTGTAGAATTTATGGATATTAAAACAATAATAAATGGATATGACAAACAACTTTATACCCACAATTTGATAATCCAGATAAAATGGATCAATATTTTGAAAGACACAATCTGCCAAAACTCATGTAAGAAATATACTACCTTAATAGACCTATATCTATTAATTAAAGCTTTACTATAAATTCCTACAAATAGGAAAAGATTTAGTTGTTTGCTGTTTGTGACTACCATTGTGTTTGATAGAGACTGAATGAATACGCTGAGCAATGTACCTGAAGTTACACAATAAATTCAGGTTATATGTGCAAACAATTTGATATGTGTTCCTAAAAATTCAATCTCTTGCCTCTCACCTAAACACAGCAAAACAAACTTACTTAACATTATGAAGTAAGAGAAAAGGAACTTTACTTTTTGCTTATTTTGATTCATATTGTAAAGCAAGGAGATATGCCAAAAAAAGTCTACTTGCAAAAGTCTCAGTATCTTGTAGAGGCTCCTCTCTGAATCAGAAGAGCTTTTCCCTATCTAGTTCCAAAGAAATAGAAGTTCCATGGCGTCCAATGAATGACTAAATACACCACACTCAAAGATAAGGGAAATACGGTGAGATTGTAGGAGAGAAAGCAATTAAAGGACTTTTAAGGTACAGAGAATCCATGCGGGAATGAAGTAGACCAAATGAAGCAGGGAATTTTTCTCCTTCTAGGACAACAAAAGGAATGATTTCATGGTTGGTTTTGAGAGAAATGAAGAACCAGGTGCTTTGAGGATCCACTTACATTTTATGGTGATGAATTCCCTCCACTTTTATATTCAATATTACCACTTCATTTGAAAAAACTGAATTGTACAGATTCGTGCATTGATAATATCTTAAAATCTCTAGTAGCCGGGGTTGTTATTATATTAGAGTTTGACATTCAAAGACATCTCTGTTAAAAGAGGTTGCTATGTAGTCTGCTCTGCAGATATCTTTGATGTCTTTACCAAAAGATGTCTTTTGAATGTAGAAAGAAAAGAGCAGTGGCTGTCCATGCTGCCTTTGCTGTGAGAATGTGCTGGAATATTTTATTGTTGGGTTGGCATTGAAGTCTGCTGTGAAATGATTTTTATGAATGCCATTTCCTGGGAGACTCACAGAACTGAGAATTGCATGTCATGAGGCCATGATCTCATGGAGCAGAAATCAAATAAATAAAGGTCTTGGGGAATTATGGTCTATAGGATATATTTTCTCCCTAAAATGAGTCCATAGTTCACTTTGATGGTGAGTTTAAAAGAATCAGATGAGAACAAAGGAGGTATATCTATCTTCAAGTGGTAACAAAGTTTCATTTATGAATTTACTCCATAAAAATAATATTTGAGGACTGTAATTCCAGTATAAAAATAAGCGACTAGTTACCATGGTGGAAGTTCATGGTTAATAATTGCCTAAAATTCATCTTTGCCTCTCACCTAAACACAGCAAAACAAACTTACTTAACATTATGAAGTAAGAGAAAAGGAACTTTACTTTTTGCTTATTTTGATTCATATTGTAAAGCAAGGAGATATGCCAAAAAAAGTCTACTTGCAAAAGTCTCAGTATCTTGTAGAGGCTCCTCTCTGAATCAGAAGAGCTTTTCCCTATCTAGTTCCAAAGAAATAGAAGTTCCATGGCGTCCAATGAATGACTAAATACACCACACTCAAAGATAAGGGAAATACGGTGAGATTGTAGGAGAGAAAGCAATTAAAGGACTTTTAAGGTACAGAGAATCCATGCGGGAATGAAGTAGACCAAATGAAGCAGGGGAATTTTTCTCCTTCTAGGACAACAAAAGGAATGATTTCATGGTTGGTTTTGAGAGAAATGAAGAACCAGGTGCTTTGAGGATCCACTTACATTTTATGGTGATGAATTCCCTCCACTTTTATATTCAATATTACCACTTCATTTGAAAAAACTGAATTGTACAGATTCGTGCATTGATAATATCTTAAAATCTCTAGTAGCCGGGGTTGTTATTATATTAGAGTTTGACATTCAAAGACATCTCTGTTAAAAGAGGTTGCTATGTAGTCTGCTCTGCAGATATCTTTGATGTCTTTACCAAAAGATGTCTTTTGAATGTAGAAAGAAAAGAGCAGTGGCTGTCCATGCTGCCTTTGCTGTGAGAATGTGCTGGAATATTTTATTGTTGGGTTGGCATTGAAGTCTGCTGTGAAATGATTTTTATGAATGCCATTTCCTGGGAGACTCACAGAACTGAGAATTGCATGTCATGAGGCCATGATCTCATGGAGCAGAAATCAAATAAATAAAGGTCTTGGGGAATTATGGTCTATAGGATATATTTTCTCCCTAAAATGAGTCCATAGTTCACTTTGATGGTGAGTTTAAAAGAATCAGATGAGAACAAAGGAGGTATATCTATCTTCAAGTGGTAACAAAGTTTCATTTATGAATTTACTCCATAAAAATAATATTTGAGGACTGTAATTCCAGTATAAAAATAAGGGACTAGTTACCATGGTGGAAGTTCATGGTTTAATATATTGTTTTATAGCTTTTGATTTAATGATATTCATATTTAGGAAATGAGAAATACAATTTAGTGCTCATTATTCCAAAAGGGTATATGCTTGAGGGTTCCTTTCTAATAACCATATTAAAGGGGATTCTCTCTAAGGAGAAGTAGTTTAATTGTAAGATAGAAAGTCAAATATAGAAATTCTGGTAAAGGTTCAGTAGGTCAAGTTCAAGGAAAATTTATAATTATCTTCCAGATAACTTTTAAAAAGAGGCACATTTTAGAACACAATGAGAGAACAATGATTAACAAAAGCTTCACATTCACATGAAACACAGACATCCTCAGACATTCCTGTTCAAATAGACTATTAGTTTGATCCATTCAATGAATTAAGCATGCCTTTGTCATATGGATTAAAACTTCAAATAATTGAGACAATTTGTAGTCATGAACTGAACCAAAATGATTGAAACCTAAAAGTAATAAATATAGAAATTTTCAATCTGTAGAAAGGAAAAGAGAAATTTCCTGAGTAATTTTTTCCTACCAGAGGGCTGTGAAAGTCAAGTGAGGTATTTAATGAGATAGTACCAGAAATACTTATACAAATATTAGGAAAAATTAATCAGTCAGCATAAATAATCATTCAATATACAGTCATATCTTGTTTTGTTTTGCTTCAAAGATACTGTATCTTTGAAATATTGAACATTTGTGGCAACCCATGACCTATTGGTCAAGAGCAGTGGCTGTCCATGCTGCCTTTGCTGTGAGAATGTGCTGGAATATTTTATTGTTGGGTTGGCATTGAAGTCTGCTGTGAAATGATTTTTATGAATGCCATTTCCTGGGAGACTCACAGAACTGAGAATTGCATGTCATGAGGCCATGATCTCATGGAGCAGAAATCAAATAAATAAAGGTCTTGGGGAATTATGGTCTATAGGATATATTTTCTCCCTAAAATGAGTCCATAGTTCACTTTGATGGTGAGTTTAAAAGAATCAGATGAGAACAAAGGAGGTATATCTATCTTCAAGTGGTAACAAAGTTTCATTTATGAATTTACTCCATAAAAATAATATTTGAGGACTGTAATTCCAGTATAAAAATAAGGGACTAGTTACCATGGTGGAAGTTCATGGTTTAATATATTGTTTTATAGCTTTTGATTTAATGATATTCATATTTAGGAAATGAGAAATACAATTTAGTGCTCATTATTCCAAAAGGGTATATGCTTGAGGGTTCCTTTCTAATAACCATATTAAAGGGGATTCTCTCTAAGGAGAAGTAGTTTAATTGTAAGATAGAAAGTCAAATATAGAAATTCTGGTAAAGGTTCAGTAGGTCAAGTTCAAGGAAAATTTATAATTATCTTCCAGATAACTTTTAAAAAGAGGCACATTTTAGAACACAATGAGAGAACAATGATTAACAAAAGCTTCACATTCACATGAAACACAGACATCCTCAGACATTCCTGTTCAAATAGACTATTAGTTTGATCCATTCAATGAATTAAGCATGCCTTTGTCATATGGATTAAAACTTCAAATAATTGAGACAATTTGTAGTCATGAACTGAACCAAAATGATTGAAACCTAAAAGTAATAAATATAGAAATTTTCAATCTGTAGAAAGGAAAAGAGAAATTTCCTGAGTAATTTTTTCCTACCAGAGGGCTGTGAAAGTCAAGTGAGGTATTTAATGAGATAGTACCAGAAATACTTATACAAATATTAGGAAAAATTAATCAGTCAGCATAAATAATCATTCAATATACAGTCATATCTTGTTTTGTTTTGCTTCAAAGATACTGTATCTTTGAAATATTGAACATTTGTGGCAACCCTGCCTTGTCAGATAATGGTCACCATTTTTTTTTTAAGTAATAGAATATTTCTGAATTAATCTATGTATATTTTTAAAGACAGAATACTATTGCAAACTTAGTAGACCAGAGTATAGTGTAAATATAACTTTTACAAACAGTAGGAAACCAAAAACATTGTGTGACACACTTTTTGTGTTATTTGCTTTATTCCAATAGTATGCAACCAAACCTACAACATCTCCAAGGTGCTTTCAAAGGATATTAAGCATGTAAGACAATCTGTAATTTTATATCCTATTGTATAGATATTCTTAAAATCTGCCATTGAAATGAGGTGAATTAGTAACAAACACAAACATTACAGAAGATAATGTTGAATCTCAAAATTAAAGTGAATAAGAAATATTATGGTAGAGCTAATAAACAAAGACAATGCTAAAACATACATGTTGATACAATCCTCTATGCCTTTTTGAGAAATAACTCTTTAGAATAGATTTTAAACCCAGAGTATGTGTCCCTGTCCAGCATGCAAGGCCAGGATTCTGGAGCCTTGATGTCGAGCATAATGACAAGAACAATGACTTCTCTAAGAACAACAATATGAAGGCATAATACAAAATATCTACTTTAGCTTTCTTTATTCCCATGACCAGTGGAGAAATTATTTTCCACATTAAAAACAAGGCTAAGTGACTCCCTCCAAATTTACACACCTAACAGTTAAAGAGAGCTAACTCTGCGCCTACTCAGTAACCTTGACCACAGTGCTGCACTGTAGTTCAAATCAGAGAAGACACAGGACCCCTCTGTTTCCCATGTGGTCATGAGGTCATCACGAAGTTCTAAATGTAAAATAGTGTAGTGCTGCTCTGAGAGGACCATAATTCTCAAGGTCCTTTCATGTTCTGTAGAGCAGCGACTGAGATTTTAGGAAACTTGCTTTTAGCACTGTCTTCCAATGAGTATACATATAGAAATAATAAAAAGGAAAAATTAATCAGTCAGCATAAATAATCATTCAATATACAGTCATATCTTGTTTTGTTTTGCTTCAAAGATACTGTATCTTTGAAATATTGAACATTTGTGGCAACCCTGCCTTGTCAGATAATGGTCACCATTTTTTTTTTAAGTAATAGAATATTTCTGAATTAATCTATGTATATTTTTAAAGACAGAATACTATTGCAAACTTAGTAGACCAGAGTATAGTGTAAATATAACTTTTACAAACAGTAGGAAACCAAAAACATTGTGTGACACACTTTTTGTGTTATTTGCTTTATTCCAATAGTATGCAACCAAACCTACAACATCTCCAAGGTGCTTTCAAAGGATATTAAGCATGTAAGACAATCTGTAATTTTATATCCTATTGTATAGATATTCTTAAAATCTGCCATTGAAATGAGGTGAATTAGTAACAAACACAAACATTACAGAAGATAATGTTGAATCTCAAAATTAAAGTGAATAAGAAATATTATGGTAGAGCTAATAAACAAAGACAATGCTAAAACATACATGTTGATACAATCCTCTATGCCTTTTTGAGAAATAACTCTTTAGAATAGATTTTAAACCCAGAGTATGTGTCCCTGTCCAGCATGCAAGGCCAGGATTCTGGAGCCTTGATGTCGAGCATAATGACAAGAACAATGACTTCTCTAAGAACAACAATATGAAGGCATAATACAAAATATCTACTTTAGCTTTCTTTATTCCCATGACCAGTGGAGAAATTATTTTCCACATTAAAAACAAGGCTAAGTGACTCCCTCCAAATTTACACACCTAACAGTTAAAGAGAGCTAACTCTGCGCCTACTCAGTAACCTTGACCACAGTGCTGCACTGTAGTTCAAATCAGAGAAGACACAGGACCCCTCTGTTTCCCATGTGGTCATGAGGTCATCACGAAGTTCTAAATGTAAAATAGTGTAGTGCTGCTCTGAGAGGACCATAATTCTCAAGGTCCTTTCATGTTCTGTAGAGCAGCGACTGAGATTTTAGGAAACTTGCTTTTAGCACTGTCTTCCAATGAGTAAAGTTTGGAGGCAGATAAAAAAGAGAAAAAATTCAGATCCATGCATGACACAAGAATGAAGTGCTTTATTCAATCTGCCGTCATGGATTTGCTATCACAAGGTGACTAAAAATGATGGGCTACATCTTCTCTGTCCCACTTGCTGAACTGTGCTCATATGGAGAATATAAATCTGTACCAGAAAAAAAAATTCCCCCTGAATCACATAAAGATGAATAGGACTGATGCTAAAAATATTCTACCCATTTGACTGTAACTGGATATTTTAGTAATCTACCCAGAGTTATTTTTAAAATGTCTTAATTAAATACCACAGAAAACATCTACGGAAGTTCCAAATTGTCACGCTAGTAATCTTTCTGTCTACACCATTCTCAGATAAGCAAGACTACGGTATGATTTGGAGAGCAGAACTGCCATTTACTATAGTCATTCCTAAGGAGATCTATCAAGTGACTGTGATAATGCAGATGGCCAAATCCTTATCTGGAGCTTCTACTGTGAACTGAAATTCATGTAAAATATGTAATGTGTTTTTTTAGTAGGGTACCCCCAAAATTAAGAAATAGCAAAAAAGCAAGATTTAAAAAAGCAATGGAAATATGAGTGTACATATTCCACCTGACCTCTATTATGGGCATTTTCACAGACACAAGATACCCAAACTCAAACCTAAAAATGTACCTCTCCCTCAAATGCTCCTTCATCTCTCACCTCACTTATCAACTTCAAAGTGTTTGTTCTTCCTCAGTCCCATTTAAAATTGGTTTGCACGTTCAGTTATGAAAGACAAAATCTTCCTAATATAAAAGCAGATGAATCCAGATATATAGTCAAATATAATAGGAATTTCATATCCTACAAAACTCAGATCTATCTCTTCTTCTCCAGTCTCAGTTCTACTGGGTATTTAATTCAGGCTCAACCCTTTACTGGCTTAAACTTTTACAGTGATCTCTTATTTCTCCTACTGCCTCTATCTCGTGACTTCAACTTCTAAGCTGCTACCACAGTTACACATATCTAATTATCATAGATTCCTAGTTAGGACATCCAAATGTCTTCCCAGAACCTAGATGATAAAGTTTTAACTTTCTAACAAGTTTATTTAGGATTATTACAATCAGTCCTCAGTCTACAGTCCTCAACATTCTTCCTCTGTGCCCATTCCTCCGACACCAGTTGTGCTGGACTGTGCATCCTTCTTTAAATCAGTGACTCTCAAACTCAAGTGTGTATCAGAATAATCCAGTAGGTATGCTAAAACATAGATGGCTGAGTCTCCCAGGGTAACTGATTCAGGAGGGCTTAATGGAGGCTCAAGTTTGCCTCTCTCACAAGTTCCTAGATGATACTGATGATGTTGGTATGAGAACCTCACTTAGAGAATCAAGGTCTCTAAAGCAAGCCAGATTTTCAACTACATGAAATCCTTTGATTCAGCTTAAAATCACTTTTGTTAGCTTTCTTGTTGAGGTCTCTCTTGATTGGCCCCTAAGTTGACACACACCGTACTCTAGGTTTGTAAGTATTACTTACAATATGGAAAGCTGTGGTTTGGTAATCTGACTGTTTTCTTCCTTTAACTGTAAGTTTCTTGAGGGCAGAGAGTATATTGCATTTTTTTTCCTTTTTTTTTGGCAGGGGTGGTCTCCTTTGCTGACTGAATCAGTAATACAGTATCTGCATTCTTGACTGGGCTGTTTTCCAGATATAGAATTGGTCATACTGTCTATTAGCTTTAATAGCTACTGGCACATGTATTTCAGTGACCTTTTGATAACATTTCACAGCTCTTAACAATTCACCAAAGGGAATTCTAAAGCAACCCTAATCTTACATTCTAATGAACAAAAGAAACATTCATGACAGGTAGTCAGAAATAAGTCTGATGAAATTCAATACAACATGAAACAAAAGACTTCAAATTATCCTGAAAGTTATATGGGCCCCTGTCTCACATTATCTCTCTGAGGAAGGTGTAGCTACCCATGAAAATGTAACTGAGATATTATGTCAATTAAGTGAAAATGTCAAGCGAATGAACAAGTGGTCAAAACAGTGGCATGTCAATGTGCTTACTGATGTACTGTTTCACCTACCACAGGCTGTTCTTTCATTGTATAAATAATCTAAAAGGTATATATATGCATTTATATGATCCATAGAGGTAAGAAAAGGGTTCTCAGCAAAGGCTGAAATATTTTCTTGCTTTTAACTCATAATCCAAAGTCAGTAGTAAGGACAACTAAAATGTTAGAGCCAATATGTTCAACTTCTACTTGATCATACATCTGGTAACTGGAATTCTTGCTCAGATGTACAGAAAAACATTTTCCAAACAAAATAGAGGCAAAGACAGTTTTAAGAGCCAGAGGTGTGGAAGCAGGACCACACCTGAATTAGCATTTCATGGAATGCTAATTGTGGAGAAGCAGAGTGGAGTGCAAATGGGTGATGGGACTATTTAGGAGATAGTCCCAAATTGGGAGGGATCTTGAATGTCATGCCAGGGATTGATCCATAGGTACTTGGGAGCCTCTGACATAATTCTGGATTGGGAATTAGAGAAACTAGAAGCAGAAAGACTAATTATAAGTCAGAAGATTGGAACCTGAGCCAATGCAAGGCATTGAGAAAGGTAAAAAATATTTGAGAGAAAGAATTTATTCTTAGTGATTACATTAGAGTTCTTCAGAGAAACAGAACAAACAGGAGACCTAGGGAAGAGTCAGTGTTGCAGTTTAAGGCTGAAAGTCATTGCTGGTAGAATTCCTTCTTGCTCAGGGCTGAGGGGTTGGGCAGAGGTCAGGCGTTAAGGCATTTGACTAACTGGATGAGGTCTACTCACTATATGGAGGGCATTGTGCTTTATGCAAAGTTTACCAATTTAAATGTCAATCTCATAAAAAAAAGAAAATACCCTCAACAGAAACATCCAGAGTAATGTTTGACAAACAGCTAGGCACCATGGCCCTCTAAGCTGATATATAAAATTAACCATCACAGCGACCAATTGGATGGAAAACTAAGGGTGAAGAAAATAAAGTTATATGGGCCCCTGTCTCACATTATCTCTCTGAGGAAGGTGTAGCTACCCATGAAAATGTAACTGAGATATTATGTCAATTAAGTGAAAATGTCAAGCGAATGAACAAGTGGTCAAAACAGTGGCATGTCAATGTGCTTACTGATGTACTGTTTCACCTACCACAGGCTGTTCTTTCATTGTATAAATAATCTAAAAGGTATATATATGCATTTATATGATCCATAGAGGTAAGAAAAGGGTTCTCAGCAAAGGCTGAAATATTTTCTTGCTTTTAACTCATAATCCAAAGTCAGTAGTAAGGACAACTAAAATGTTAGAGCCAATATGTTCAACTTCTACTTGATCATACATCTGGTAACTGGAATTCTTGCTCAGATGTACAGAAAAACATTTTCCAAACAAAATAGAGGCAAAGACAGTTTTAAGAGCCAGAGGTGTGGAAGCAGGACCACACCTGAATTAGCATTTCATGGAATGCTAATTGTGGAGAAGCAGAGTGGAGTGCAAATGGGTGATGGGACTATTTAGGAGATAGTCCCAAATTGGGAGGGATCTTGAATGTCATGCCAGGGATTGATCCATAGGTACTTGGGAGCCTCTGACATAATTCTGGATTGGGAATTAGAGAAACTAGAAGCAGAAAGACTAATTATAAGTCAGAAGATTGGAACCTGAGCCAATGCAAGGCATTGAGAAAGGTAAAAAATATTTGAGAGAAAGAATTTATTCTTAGTGATTACATTAGAGTTCTTCAGAGAAACAGAACAAACAGGAGACCTAGGGAAGAGTCAGTGTTGCAGTTTAAGGCTGAAAGTCATTGCTGGTAGAATTCCTTCTTGCTCAGGGCTGAGGGGTTGGGCAGAGGTCAGGCGTTAAGGCATTTGACTAACTGGATGAGGTCTACTCACTATATGGAGGGCATTGTGCTTTATGCAAAGTTTACCAATTTAAATGTCAATCTCATAAAAAAAAGAAAATACCCTCAACAGAAACATCCAGAGTAATGTTTGACAAACAGCTAGGCACCATGGCCCTCTAAGCTGATATATAAAATTAACCATCACAGCGACCAATTGGATGGAAAACTAAGGGTGAAGAAAATAAAGGCCTTTAGCTTGGATATTTGAATAAATAATATTGCTTTCTAACAAAGATAGGATTCCTGAGGAAAAAAATTTTTATAAGAGAAAAAATTTTTATTATTCAAGATTTATTGATTTTAAAGCTTGCATCAAGTACTAAGTGAAAAACTTTTTTTCTTCCTTAGTGTGCATGGAAGGGAATAAACATATAGAAGACACCATATTAAGAGGAAACATTACATTGTGATTATTCATGTGCTTCAGAGGCAGAGACACTGAAGTCCTATGATGTAGACCAGTTGCTTTAACATCTAAGTCTCAGTTTCCTCATCTGTAAAGTTAAGTGTTCTAATTAGATTGTATATAGAATTATTACATATAATTACTATAATATGACTACATATACAGACTCTAATTTTCAGAAAACCTTATACACACACACACATATACAGTGTCTGACACTGGCATTTAGTTGTTTATTAAGAAACATCTCCAGGAAGATTCAGTTGGGTTTTACTGTACTGATTGTAACCAGTGCAGAGTGCTAAACAAACATGTGACAGATAAGACAAATATTTCCCCCGGGCCATGACAAGCTCAGGGGACATGGCTGCTAGGAGGGTATTGAGTAGTGTGTCTTCTGTTACAATATGCTAAATGGCTCCATGGTGACTTAAAGCTGATAATGTAGCTACCAAGGGAACTGTGACCAGGGAATAATTTATTCTTAGTGATTACATTAGAGTTCTTCAGAGAAACAGAACAAACAGGAGACCTAGGGAAGAGTCAGTGTTGCAGTTTAAGGCTGAAAGTCATTGCTGGTAGAATTCCTTCTTGCTCAGGGCTGAGGGGTTGGGCAGAGGTCAGGCGTTAAGGCATTTGACTAACTGGATGAGGTCTACTCACTATATGGAGGGCATTGTGCTTTATGCAAAGTTTACCAATTTAAATGTCAATCTCATAAAAAAAAGAAAATACCCTCAACAGAAACATCCAGAGTAATGTTTGACAAACAGCTAGGCACCATGGCCCTCTAAGCTGATATATAAAATTAACCATCACAGCGACCAATTGGATGGAAAACTAAGGGTGAAGAAAATAAAGGCCTTTAGCTTGGATATTTGAATAAATAATATTGCTTTCTAACAAAGATAGGATTCCTGAGGAAAAAATTTTGATAAGAGAAAAATTTTCATTATTCAAGATTTATTGATTTTAAAGCTTGCATCAAGTACTAAGTGAAAAACTTTTTTTCTTCCTTAGTGTGCATGGAAGGGAATAAACATATAGAAGACACCATATTAAGAGGAAACATTACATTGTGATTATTCATGTGCTTCAGAGGCAGAGACACTGAAGTCCTATGATGTAGACCAGTTGCTTTAACATCTAAGTCTCAGTTTCCTCATCTGTAAAGTTAAGTGTTCTAATTAGATTGTATATAGAATTATTACATATAATTACTATAATATGACTACATATACAGACTCTAATTTTCAGAAAACCTTATACACACACACACATATACAGTGTCTGACACTGGCATTTAGTTGTTTATTAAGAAACATCTCCAGGAAGATTCAGTTGGGTTTTTACTGTACTGATTGTAACCAGTGCAGAGTGCTAAACAAACATGTGACAGATAAGACAAATATTTCCCCCGGGCCATGACAAGCTCAGGGGACATGGCTGCTAGGAGGGTATTGAGTAGTGTGTCTTCTGTTACAATATGCTAAATGGCTCCATGGTGACTTAAAGCTGATAATGTAGCTACCAAGGGAACTGTGACCAGGGAATAACTTCAGCAGTGGTCTCATTAGGGTCTATTATTTACTCATGTAAACAACATCTAAAGGATGTAGTAGAGCATATGTAATATTTTTATTAGGCTTCATAAAATCCATAAATGTTTAAAGTCTAGAAAATAAATTCTATTATTTTTGCTCAGTTGCTACATTGTGTTCAACTCTTTGCAACTCCAGGCACTGTAGAATGCCAGGATCCTCTGTCCAGAGGAGACAAATTCAGGACCTTCTAAAATCATTTAACTGTAGTTTCTAAGATTACATGCTAATACACATTCAGGCATACAGACTCATTTAAATAGCATGAAAGTAGACTGTACTAGTTACTTTATAATTTGATATATTTTGAATATACCTTAATGAATGGATAATACAGAGTGATATACTATAGAGGTTTCAAAATCAGGGGTGATATTCTAAAACAGGGGTCAGAAAGCTATGGTCAATAGACTAATTCTTGTTTTATACATAAAAGTTCTATTGAAACACAGCCATATTCATTTGTTCAGTTTTGTCTAAGGCTGTCGTCACTCTGCAATGGCTGAGTTGAGTAACTGAGCTATTGATCATATGGTTTGCAAAGTCAGAGTATTTACTCTTAGGCACTTAGAGAAAAAGTTGACTAACTCTTCTCTAACAGAATTTTGGAAATTTGGCTTTATGCCAGAGTTATAAAAATTCAAACTATAAAGTCTAGGCATGAAGAGCAATGATAAACACTTTATGCTAATTAGATGAAAGGATCGATTGGAAAAGCAGAGACTAAGGAAATCTTCAGAAATAATGTAGCTGAAAATCCACTCCTGCCTGTTTTTGCCAAAGAGAAACACAAGGCCTAGGGTACCACTTTTTCCAAAACTGGATAGGAAGATAAGTTGCCATCTTTAAAATCAAATATCCAAGCTCTGAGTTACTTTCAGGATAACCCAAAAAGGTCTGGCCACCATTTTTCATCTCTGGCTTAGAAATTGAGGAAAGTAATACTGTGAAATAACAGATAAGAAGTGAAATAAAGAAAAGACACAGCTGGTTGTGATTTCACAGATGCTTCTGCCTACTTTACACGAAGGCCTCAATGGACAGATCAGATCTGTGCGATGCAAAGAATGACAGGCAGCACGGAAGAAGAAAAGCTCCGGGCACATCCATCAGTTTCAATATCATCCCGATCAGTTTCAAGGAGATGATGTCTGAAGAGAGGACAATACCTGCAGGAGGCTGAGCAACTGAAAGAAGTTGAAAAAAAATACACTTTACTTGAGCTTCCGCATCACAGCAGATGGTGAGATTTGAAGGCAGATAAACATTAAGACCTGGAAAGCAAGCAATTCATCCTGTCAGCTTTCAAGGGCTGGTGCAGATGAAAGAACAAGAGCTAGACAGAAACTGTGCAACAGCAATATTTGACAACACTCAACACTGTCTACTGGATGGGAGATGGATGGTCACCTGCTGAGTGGAGAGGATTCCCTCTAGCAACGGGAATGACCCTCAGAACTGCTTAAAGGGTAGACATGAAATGGATGAGAGAAACTGGAAGAAAATAGGGCACACTCCGCTGCAAAAACAAATCAGATAGGCGAGGAGCCGCCGGAACCCGGCGCTGTGAGGAGCTGCCGGAACCCGGTGCCGGCGCAGGTAAGTTCAGCCACTCCAACTGGAGGGCCTGCTGAACGGAGAGGGGAAGTCGCCCACGGGTTGCTGACCTGGGACCGGGCACAAGTTGGACGGGAAAGCTCACGTCCGCCTTTGGGACTTAGACACGTAATCGGCAGTACACGTGTGCCAGTGGCAGAGGAGCCCGTGCACCCCTAGAGGTGCAGCAGCTGCGGAGGAAGCCGGGGAAAGAGCAGGAATTGGAGATTACTGGCGGGTGTGCGGTAGAGCCGGGGCGCCCCCCTCCAACACGGGACTGCTGCGCACTGCAGCCTCCGCCCGACTGACTGGGATCAGCCCACCGTCTCGGCCAGCACCCGGTAGAGCAGCAAAGTCCTCATTTTGCTGAACACAAAAACAGAAACCATAGCAACTGGTGCTATAAGGGAAAGACTACGCCATCAACACACCACCATCAAGAGCAGATTGGTTTCCAACAGGCAGATGAGAAGATAAAAACCAGGGACGGTATTTAACTTTCTTTTCTTTTCTTTTTTTCTTTTCTTCTGCTTGTTTATTTGTGGTGGACTATTTTGCTTGTTAAATTGATTGGTCTGGTTTGGGGATTATTAGTTTTTTTATTTATTCTTTTTGTTGTTGTTGTTTTCATTTGTTTGTTTTGTTTTTTTGTGTTTTTTGTTTCTTTTTTGGTCTCATTAATTTTTTCTGCCCTTTTTAATGTTTAATTTCTTTTTTTGACTTTTATTTTAATGTATATATTTTTTTAATTTTAATTTTAATTCTTGGAAACCGCTAATTCTCTTTCCTCTTTCCCACTGCTTTCTTCCTCTATGTTCTAAATGTAAAACATTTTCCTATCTACCAATATCCTCTAGATAAATTATTTCCTATCTTCCTGTCTCCACTATTCTCTTCCAAATACACTAAACAATATACACACTAATCTTTGCTACCTAATCTTATAAAATCCTTCCAAGACAAATATTTTTCTTTTTATTACCTAAAGACTCTCCTCCTCATCACCCCCAACACAGGTCCTAATTAAAAACTGCTGTCATTGTAATTATCCAAGCCAGGACCTTGTGCTGGATATATTTATTCAGGCACTATTTTAATTAATTCAAAGCTTAATGGGCAAGTACCATCTTTGATTGCGTGAATGGCCAGAAAGATTTCCTGTGCCTTATCTCTGTAAAACTGGTCAGTTGTGGGGATTGCTGTGTATGTACATATATCTTACAATTATGTTAGAAAACATCTGCACGCTTTTATGACTGTCACCCATCAGGGATGCACCTCTTGTTCCTCAGATGCTGGTATGTGAACTAATATCACGGAACACCATAGCAAACCAGACATAGAGCCTACACCCCCTGACCAATCATCAATCCAAAGATCTTTGGAGTAGAAACCCTGATTCCAAGACCCCACACTATCAAAGAACATACAACACTAGAGATTATTCACCTGTAAACAAGACCTAACACCACCCAAGACACAAACCATTGAACCCTTCTAGAAGGACAGAAACCCAAAGGAAGGGAGAATTCAACCAAGAAGGCTGGTGGGGAAAAGAACTCCATACACACAGACACACACAAAGAAACAAAAACTAACCTAATAATGAAACGCCAGAGAAACACTGCACAAATGAAGGACCAAGCTAGAGAAACACCGCTTCCAATGACCGAGGAGGAGATAGACAAACTATCTGAAAGAGAATTCAGAAAAGCTATACTAATGAGGATGCAAAACACCAAAAACAGAATATTAGAGGAAATCCGTGCACTGAGAAAAGACATGCAGGAAATGAAAAATAAGCAAATAGAGAACACCAACTCAATTGCTGAACTCAAAAATACTACAGAAGGTCTCAACAGTAGAGTATCGGAGGCAGAAGAACGGATAAGTGAGCTGGAAGATAGAATGGTGGAAATAAATGTTGAGGAACAGAACAAAGCCCAAAGAATTAAAAGAACTGAGTATAGGATCAGAGACCTATGGGACAATATCAAATGCACCAACATTAGAATTATAGGAGCTCCAGAGGAAGAAAAGGGTAAGAAAAGTTATGAAAAAAATTCTTGAAGAGGTTATAGTGGAAAACTTCCCCAACATGGGAAAGGAAATAGTCAACCAAGTTCCATACAGGAGAAACCCGAGAAGAAACACACCAAGGCACATTTTAATCAAACTAACGCAGACTAAATATAAAGACAGATTACCAAAAGCAGCGAGGAACAAACAACAAATAACATATAAAGGAAACTCCATACATTTAACTGCGGATCTCTCAACAGAAACCCTACAGGCCAGAAGGGAATGGCAAGACACATTTAAACGGCTAAAAGAGAATAACCTGCAACCAAGAATTCTCTACCCAACAAGAATCTCATTCAGAATTGATGGTGAAGTCAAAGCTTCACAGACAAGCAAAAACTAAAAGAATTCTGTACCACAAAACCAGCCCTACAACAAGTGTTAAACGGCCTGATATAGCCAATCAATAGAGTAGGAGAAGCCTTACAAATCAAACCCCAAATTTCTAAGAAGATGACAATAGGAACATTCGTATCAATAATCACTTTGAACGTAAACGGACTAAATGCTCCAATCAAACAACACAGGCTGGCTGAATGGATCAAGAAACATGACCCATATATATGCTGTTTACAAGAGACTCACTTCAGGCCCAGAGACACTCATAGACTGAAAGTGAAAGGCTGGAAAAAGATATTCCATGCAAATGGAAATCAAAAGAAAGCTGGAGTAGTAATCCTCGTATCAGACAAAATAGACTTTAAAGTAAAGAAGATTCTAAGAGACAAGGCAGGTCACTACATCATGATTAAGGGATCTATCCAAGAGGAAGACATAACAGTCATGAATATCTATGCACCCAACACAGGGGCACCTCAATACATAAGACAGGTCCTTTCAGACTTAAAAGAAGAAATTAACAATAACACAGTAATAGTAGGAGACTTTAACACTCCTCTCACACCAATGGACAGATCATCCAAACAGAAAATTAATAAAGAAACACAAGCCTTAAATGCCACACTGGAAAAGATGGACCTCATCGATATCTTTAGGACATTCCATCCAAAAGCAGAAGAATACACTTTCTTCTCAAGTGCTCACGGAACATTCTCCAGGATAGACCACATCTTGCGCCACAAATCAAACCTCAGTCAGTTCAAGAAAACAGAAATTATATCAACCATCTTCTCGGACCGCAATGCAATGACACTAGAGATCAACTACCAGAAAAAAAAAACAAAACAAAACCCTAAAAACACAAACACATGGAGATTAAACAACACATACCTAAAAAACCAACTGATCATTGAGGAAACAAAGGAGAAATTAAACAGTCCCTAGAAGAAAATGGCAATGAACACACGACAGTGCAAAACCTATGGGATACCACAAAAGTAGTTCTAAGAGGGAAATTTATAGCAATACAATCCCACCTCAAGAAAATTGGAAAATATGAAGCAGATGACTTAACCCTCCACTTAAAACAATTGGAGAAAGAAGAGCAAGAACACCCCAAAGCCAGCAGAAGAGGAGACATAATAAGGATCAGAGCAGAAATAAATGAGAAGGAAACAAAAGAAACAATAGCAAAGATAAATAAAACAAAAAGCTGGTTCTTTGAAAAGGTAAACAAAAATGACAAGCCTATGGCCAGACTCATCAAGAGAAAGAGAGAGAAGAACCAGATCAACAAAATCAAAAACGAAAAAGGAGATATTACAACAGATAATGCAGAAATCCAAAGGATTCTAAGGGACTATTATGAACAGCTATATGGCAACAAACTGGACAACCTGGAAGAAACGGACAGTTTTTGGAGAGGATTAATCTCCCAAGACTGATCCAGCAAGAAACAGAAACTTTGAACAACCCAATCACAAGCTCAGAAATCGAATTTGTGATTAAAAATCTACCCAAAAATAAAAGCCCAGGGCCAGATGGCTTCACAGCCGAATTCTACCAAACATTTAAGGAAAAGCTAATGCCTGTCCTTCTAAAACTCTTCCAAACAATTGCACAGGAAGGAACACTTCCAAACACATTCTACGAGGCCATCATCACCCTGATACCCAAACCAGGCAAAGACAACACATAAAAGGAAAACTATAGGCCAATTTCACTGATGAACTTAGATGCCAATATCCTGAACAGAATCCTAGCAAACAGAATTCAATGACACATCAAAAAACTCATACATCATGATCAAGTCGGGTTCATCCCAGCCATGCAAGGCTTCTTCAACATCTGCAAATCAATCAATGTGATACACCATATCAACAAATTGAAAGACAAAAACCACATGATCATCTCAATAGATGCAGAAAAAACCTTCGACAAAGTACAACATCCATTTATGATAAAAACTCTTCAGAAAATGGGCATAGAAGGTACCTATCTCAACATAATAAAAGCCATCTATGAGAAGCCTACAGCGAACATTATCCTCAATGGTGAAAAACTGAAAGCATTCCCTCTAAGATCAGGAACAAGACAAGGGTGTCCACTTTCACCACTACTATTCAACATAGTCCTGGAAGTCCTAGCAACAGCAATAAGAGAAGAGAAAGAAATCAAAGGCATCCAGATTGGAAAGGAAGAAGTCAAGCTCTCTCTTTTTGCAGACGACATGAGATTATACATAGAAAATCCCAAGACACTATTACAAAGCTACTAGAGCTAATCAACGAATTCAGCAAAGTTGCAGGATACAAAGTCAACACACAGAAATCACTGGTATTCCTATACACAAACAATGAAGAATCAGAAAACAAAATCAAAGAGGTAATCCCCTTCACCAATGCAACCAAAAGAATCAAATATCTAGGAACAAATCTACCCAAAGAAACAAAAGATTTGTACACAGAAAATTATAAGACACTCAAGAGAGAAATTAAAGAAGACTTAAACAGATGGAGAGATATTCCATGTTCCTGGATCGGAAGAATCAATATTGTGAAAATGACCATACTACCAAATATCATCTACAGATTTAATGCAATATCTATTCAACTTCCATTGACATTTTTCACAGAACTAGACCAAAGAATCACACAGTTCTTATGGAAACACAAAAGACCTCGAATAGCCAAAGCAATCCTGAGAAAGAAAAACGGAGTTGGAGGAATCAGCCTCCCTAACTTCAGACTCTACTACAAAGCAACAGTCCTCAAGACAGTATGGTACTGGCACAAAAACAGAACTATAGATCAATGGAACAAGATCGAGAACCCAGAGATCAACCCACACACCTATGGGTACCTTATTTTGGGCAAAGGAGGAGAAACTATAAAATGGGACAAAGACAGCCTCTTCAACAAATGATGCTGGGAAAATTGGACAGCTACATGCAAAAAAATGAAGTTGGAACATTCCCTGACACCATACACAAAGACCAATTCAAAATGGATTAAAGACCTAAATATAAGACCAGAAACCATCAAACTCTTAGAGGAGAATAGAGGCAAAACCCTCAAGGACATCAATCAAAGCAAGATCTTCTCTGACCCACCAACTAAAATAGCGGAACTGAAAAGAAAAATGAACACGTGGGACCTCATGAAACGTAAAAGCTTTTGTACAGCAAATCACCAAAAAGCTGAACAGACACCCCACAGAGTGGGAGAAAATCATAGCAAATGAAACAACAGACAAAGAATTAATCTCCAAAATCTACAAACAACTCAGACAACTCAGCACAGGGAAAACGAACAACCCCATCAAAAAATGGGAAAAGATCTAAAGAGACGCCTCTCCAAAAAGAACATACAGATGACCCAAAAGCACATGAAACGATGCTCAACCTCGCTTATCATTAGAGAAATGCAAATTAAAACCACAATGAGATACCACCTCACACCTGTCAGAATGGCCATCATCAACAAATCGATAGACAACAAATGCTGGAGAGGGTGCGGAGAAAAGGGAACCCTCTTGCATTGCTGGTGGGAATGTAAACTGATACAAACTCTATGGAAGACAATATGGAGATTCCTTAAAAAACTAAAAATAGAAGCACCCTATGACCCAGCAACCCCTCTATTAGGCCTATATCCTGATGAAATCAAAACAGAAAGAGGCACCTGCACCCCAATGTTCATTGCAGCTCTCTATACAATAGCCAGAACATGGAAGCAACCTAGACGTCCATCGACAAATGAATGGATCCAGAAGCTCTGGTTCATATATACAATGGAATACTACTCAGCTGTTAAAAGAAATGCAGAAGACTCAGTCCTAATGAGGTGGCTGGCTCTAGAACCTATCAAATAAAATGGGGTATGGTACTGGCACAAAAACAGAACTATAGATCAATGGAACAAGATCGAGAACCCAGAGATCAACCCACACACCTATGGGTACCTTATTTTGGGCAAAGGAGGAGAAACTATAAAATGGGACAAAGACAGCCTCTTCAACAAATGATGCTGGGAAAATTGGACAGCTACATGCAAAAAAATGAAGTTGGAACATTCCCTGACACCATACACAAAGACCAATTCAAAATGGATTAAAGACCTAAATATAAGACCAGAAACCATCAAACTCTTAGAGGAGAATAGAGGCAAAACCCTCAAGGACATCAATCAAAGCAAGATCTTCTCTGACCCACCAACTAAAATAGCGGAACTGAAAAGAAAAATGAACACGTGGGACCTCATGAAACGTAAAAGCTTTTGTACAGCAAATCACCAAAAAGCTGAACAGACACCCCACAGAGTGGGAGAAAATCATAGCAAATGAAACAACAGACAAAGAATTAATCTCCAAAATCTACAAACAACTCAGACAACTCAGCACAGGGAAAACGAACAACCCCATCAAAAAATGGGAAAAGATCTAAAGAGACGCCTCTCCAAAAAGAACATACAGATGACCCAAAAGCACATGAAACGATGCTCAACCTCGCTTATCATTAGAGAAATGCAAATTAAAACCACAATGAGATACCACCTCACACCTGTCAGAATGGCCATCATCAACAAATCGATAGACAACAAATGCTGGAGAGGGTGCGGAGAAAAGGGAACCCTCTTGCATTGCTGGTGGGAATGTAAACTGATACAAACTCTATGGAAGACAATATGGAGATTCCTTAAAAAACTAAAAATAGAAGCACCCTATGACCCAGCAACCCCTCTATTAGGCCTATATCCTGATGAAATCAAAACAGAAAGAGGCACCTGCACCCCAATGTTCATTGCAGCTCTCTATACAATAGCCAGAACATGGAAGCAACCTAGACGTCCATCGACAAATGAATGGATCCAGAAGCTCTGGTTCATATATACAATGGAATACTACTCAGCTGTTAAAAGAAATGCAGAAGACTCAGTCCTAATGAGGTGGCTGGCTCTAGAACCTATCATAAAATGTGAAGCAAGTCAAAAAGGGAAAGACAAGTACAGTATACTAACTCATATATATGGGATCTAGTAAGATGGTCATGATAACACATGCAGTGAACTCATGAAAAAAACAGAGAATAGACATAAAGACATTGTGGAGACCGAACAGTGGGAGGGAGGCATGGAGGGAGTAACATGGAAACCTATGCTGTCATGTGTGGAAAAGGTAGCTGTTGTTATTGTGCTAAGGGAATAGGAGTACCTACAACCTCTTGGGGCGATGGTCTGAAGGGGTGGGAGGGGGGCAACTGGGTGGGGGGAGGGTCGAGGGATATGCATATGAATGATCTGGGGACATACATGTTGGTGAACTTCAAAATTCTGTAAAATCTTAAAAATAAAGGGAGAAAAAAACCAATCAGATAAATGAAAAGACAACTCTTTTCATGTAGACTACAGGGAAACGAGATATCCTTGGGCTGAGAGAATCTGTAGATCCTGGGTCGGTTTTACTGGCTCCTAGCTCTGAAAACAACGTGGAAGATTTCAAGCAAGTAACTGCCTGATTCATTGGCAGGATGACAGATTTGGATGGCTGATTCTGCAGAGTGACTTTGACAGGCTACCTCCACTTCCATATAAATGTATCACTCATTCATTTATTGATTGATTCCATGATACATTTGATTCATAAAGATTTATTTATATAAGTGCCTGATCAGGTGTTAGACACTGTCTTTGGTGCTTCAGATAGGAGAGGGTGCGGAGAAAAGGGAACCCTCTTGCATTGCTGGTGGGAATGTAAACTGATACAAACTCTATGGAAGACAATATGGAGATTCCTTAAAAAACTAAAAATAGAAGCACCCTATGACCCAGCAACCCCTCTATTAGGCCTATATCCTGATGAAATCAAAACAGAAAGAGGCACCTGCACCCCAATGTTCATTGCAGCTCTCTATACAATAGCCAGAACATGGAAGCAACCTAGACGTCCATCGACAAATGAATGGATCCAGAAGCTCTGGTTCATATATACAATGGAATACTACTCAGCTGTTAAAAGAAATGCAGAAGACTCAGTCCTAATGAGGTGGCTGGCTCTAGAACCTATCATAAAATGTGAAGCAAGTCAAAAAGGGAAAGACAAGTACAGTATACTAACTCATATATATGGGATCTAGTAAGATGGTCATGATAACACATGCAGTGAACTCATGAAAAAAACAGAGAATAGACATAAAGACATTGTGGAGACCGAACAGTGGGAGGGAGGCATGGAGGGAGTAACATGGAAACCTATGCTGTCATGTGTGGAAAAGGTAGCTGTTGTTATTGTGCTAAGGGAATAGGAGTACCTACAACCTCTTGGGGCGATGGTCTGAAGGGGTGGGAGGGGGGCAACTGGGTGGGGGGAGGGTCGAGGGATATGCATATGAATGATCTGGGGACATACATGTTGGTGAACTTCAAAATTCTGTAAAATCTTAAAAATAAAGGGAGAAAAAAACCAATCAGATAAATGAAAAGACAACTCTTTTCATGTAGACTACAGGGAAACGAGATATCCTTGGGCTGAGAGAATCTGTAGATCCTGGGTCGGTTTTACTGGCTCCTAGCTCTGAAAACAACGTGGAAGATTTCAAGCAAGTAACTGCCTGATTCATTGGCAGGATGACAGATTTGGATGGCTGATTCTGCAGAGTGACTTTGACAGGCTACCTCCACTTCCATATAAATGTATCACTCATTCATTTATTGATTGATTCCATGATACATTTGATTCATAAAGATTTATTTATATAAGTGCCTGATCAGGTGTTAGACACTGTCTTTGGTGCTTCAGATAGAAGTGTGAACAAGACAAAGTCCCTTTCTTTCTAGAGCTGTGTCCTATTTGGGGACAGACCACTTGACAGCTGTGATTCCC
Organism: Tragulus kanchil; assembly: GCA_022376925.1. NCBI lineage: Eukaryota > Metazoa > Chordata > Mammalia > Artiodactyla > Tragulidae > Tragulus > Tragulus kanchil. The sequence continues at coordinate 56,683,301 of JAIOJX010000029.1, read as the reverse complement.
TGGTAGCTCAGCTGGCAAAGAATCTGCCTGCAATTCAGGAAACCTTGGTTCAATTCCTGGGTTGAGAAGATCCCTTGGAGAAGGGATAGGCTACCCACTCCAGTATTCTTGGGCCTCCCAGGTGGCTCAGGTTGTAAAGAATCTGCCTACAATGCCAGAGACCTGGGTTTGATCGCCGGGCTGGGAAGACACCTTGGAGGAGGGCATGACAACCCACTCCAGTGTTCCTCCTTGGATAATCCCCATGGACAGAGTAGCCTGATGGACTGCAGTCTATAGTGTCACAAGAGAGTTGGACACAACTGAGCAACTAAGCATAGCACAGCACTTAACAGCTATTCAGCCTGTTCATTTGTCTCTTTTATAAAAATGATATCATAACTGCTAAACTTACTTTTAGGATGCTTAGGGAATTACTGAGAAATTCTATAAGGCAGAATGCTCATCAGAATTAGTATAATTAACATTCTCATATCTATTTCCCAAGTTCTATTGGTATTATCTTGCTAATAAACAAATTTGATGATGTGACCCTACACACACACACCCCTACTTTGAAGTCTTTTCATTATTTATAGGAGAGGTCAGCCATTTTTTGTGTAGCAGTTTACATAATAAATAGTCCAGCCTTTGTGGGTCATACAGTCTCTCTCACAACTATTCAACTCTGCTGCTGCAGAGCAAAAACAACCATAGATCACATATAAATGAATGGGAGTTGCTGTATTCCAGTAAAACTTCATTCACAAAAACAAGTGGTAGGCCAAGATGGGTCCACAGGCTCCAGTTTGTCAACTCCTGAATTAGTCTAAAGCAGAAGGTCTCAGTTCTTTAGTTTAGCATATAATCTAATACAAATTCTGATTCCATTTCATTCTCCATTAAAAATACACAACTTGTTAATTTCTGATTCCATAATATAATCCCTCATTTATTTTAAAAATAACCAGATAATGATTAGAAACTACTAAAATAATACAATTTTTAAGAACCAAAATGAGAGACTTCTGTGCATACATTCTACCATGTAACCTTAATTTTTCATTAATAAGATCATTATTGAATGCACAGATTCTTATTCTTTTCAATGGGTGATTATTATCCCACTGAATAAATGAACCACATTTCTTTAACCAGTCACCCTGTACTTGAAACTTCCTTGCCTTGCATATGTTGCTTCCTCTGCCTTGACAGATTTTCCTTGTCTAGCTGGTGATCATCTTCTTAAGAGCAGGAACCAATTTAAATACGTTCTCTAAAAATCTATCCCTTATTCCCTGTACAAAATCCACTCTGATCTCATTTATTTTATATATAAATCCTAAGAGTCTGTGAGTAAGTGTGCTAGGTATTAATGACAGATAAAATTTAATGAGTGTTTACTAGATATCAGAAAAATTTAAAAGCATATATGTGTATTAACTATTTTAAAAAGCTTAGTTGTTTGATCGTGTTATTGAAATTCTCAACATGATGTCTTTTACTCTAAATTTTAAACAAGGTGAGTTGACTTTTTCTGTTAAATAAAAGCAAAAGAATCCTACTTTATAGGCATTGAGGAACATAGAGTTTTGAGCATGGATCCTGGCAGATAAAATAGTAAAGCTGCCTTCTTCTCTTTTTAAACAGTAAGTTCTCTGACTGTGATCATCAGACCGTAATCAAATGGAATAATCAGGGTCCAGGATAGTAATTTGCTCATGGATGGAATTTCAATAAATATCAGCCTAGTGAGTTAATGACTCAGCTACAGAGGTGAGATAATTTACTGAGTGGGAAAGGAAGTGAACAACTTAATACTTTTTCAGAATCCAGTTTCTTTAACTTCCAGGGGTTTACTGTTTTAACTGCTTTGATGATGTATTAGATTAGGGGTAAAGAGCAGGGTAATATTACAGAGTTGAGTACTACTAATAAGTTTCCCTGGTGGCTCAAACAGTAAACAATCTGCCTGCAATGAAGGAGACCCAGGTTCAATCCCTGGGTCAGGAAGATCCCCTGGAGAAGGGAATGGCTACCCACTCCAATATCCCTGCCTAGAGAAACCCATGGACAGAAAAGTCCATGGGGTCACAAGGAGTTAGACATGAACAACACTTTCACTCTCAACTAGTTCTAACCTATATAAACTGCAGTTTTCCAGAACTCAAGTACCTTGCTTTAAAATACAATCATACTGTATGTTATCTGAAGTTGAAAAAGGACAGTGATTTTTAAAAAACATTTTTGTAAGAGACTCCTGCACTAGAGCTTATAAATAGATAAAATATTTACAGGTGATTAAGCTCTACAGAGACCAGGTTTCCTGGCATCCATCTTGGAGTTCTGTTACTTAGGTGAACAAATGTGGAGTCTGCCACCAAAGCCCAGTCAAATTCACATTACACAGCAAGACACATCTCCATGATGGTGAGAGTACTGGGAGCTGACTTCTGATTCTCAGGCCAGACAGTAAATTAAGGGGAACTGTTCACTTAGCACATTGCGTTCTATGGCTTCCCCAAAATGACAACATAAACCTATCACATAACAACAATTATTCAGAGAGCTAGGCATTGTGTAAAATGTGTTACAAAAATTCTCTTTTATGGAATCCTCCACTAGGGTTTAAGTATTTTCAGCTCCAATTTATAGGCATTGAGGAACATAGAGTTTTGAGCATGGATCCTGGCAGATAAAATAGTAAAGCTGCCTTCTTCTCTTTTTAAACAGTAAGTTCTCTGACTGTGATCATCAGACCGTAATCAAATGGAATAATCAGGGTCCAGGATAGTAATTTGCTCATGGATGGAATTTCAATAAATATCAGCCTAGTGAGTTAATGACTCAGCTACAGAGGTGAGATAATTTACTGAGTGGGAAAGGAAGTGAACAACTTAATACTTTTTCAGAATCCAGTTTCTTTAACTTCCAGGGGTTTACTGTTTTAACTGCTTTGATGATGTATTAGATTAGGGGTAAAGAGCAGGGTAATATTACAGAGTTGAGTACTACTAATAAGTTTCCCTGGTGGCTCAAACAGTAAACAATCTGCCTGCAATGAAGGAGACCCAGGTTCAATCCCTGGGTCAGGAAGATCCCCTGGAGAAGGGAATGGCTACCCACTCCAATATCCCTGCCTAGAGAAACCCATGGACAGAAAAGTCCATGGGGTCACAAGGAGTTAGACATGAACAACACTTTCACTCTCAACTAGTTCTAACCTATATAAACTGCAGTTTTCCAGAACTCAAGTACCTTGCTTTAAAATACAATCATACTGTATGTTATCTGAAGTTGAAAAAGGACAGTGATTTTTAAAAAACATTTTTGTAAGAGACTCCTGCACTAGAGCTTATAAATAGATAAAATATTTACAGGTGATTAAGCTCTACAGAGACCAGGTTTCCTGGCATCCATCTTGGAGTTCTGTTACTTAGGTGAACAAATGTGGAGTCTGCCACCAAAGCCCAGTCAAATTCACATTACACAGCAAGACACATCTCCATGATGGTGAGAGTACTGGGAGCTGACTTCTGATTCTCAGGCCAGACAGTAAATTAAGGGGAACTGTTCACTTAGCACATTGCGTTCTATGGCTTCCCCAAAATGACAACATAAACCTATCACATAACAACAATTATTCAGAGAGCTAGGCATTGTGTAAAATGTGTTACAAAAATTCTCTTTTATGGAATCCTCCACTAGGGTTTAAGTATTTTCAGCTCCAATTTATAGATGACTAAATTGAGATCTAACTTAGACCTATTAATGGGCTCATGGTCATGCCTACAGTGATACTGTTGTATTTGAGACTCCCTGATTCCAGGCCCACGTTCTGGTTCATTAAAGCACTCATGCCATGGAAATTAAAGCAGAGAAGTTAGCTTTTGACTTCTTGGGGTTTTTTTAAGGGTAATATGGACGCAATGTCACCTCATATATCATCATTTGAGAAGGAACAAGATGTTCAAAGTTGTTTTCTCCAAGTCTATAGCCCAGAGAATTTGATTAGTCAAGTTAGCAGACATTTGAGCTATTTAAGAATGTGTAGCCCTTCTCTCTTCAAGAGCCTAAGGATTTGGGAGATTATTGCCTCCTAAGAAATTCTATGCATCAGAAGAATTAAATAGAAAGGCAGAAAAAGGACGGCTTGTGAGATTTATATTCCTTTTCTTCAATATGAAAGCAAGTCACATAATGGCTCAGTATGGACTGGGCTCTCCTTTTATATGACTTGAGGACAAATGAATGGTGTCTCTAATATCCTCACATGGTCTGGAGCCACGAAGATACTCCCATATCTGCACAACCTCAAGAGCAGTGTAAAAATTCCACAGGCTCCTTATGTTTTCTGGCTTCTACCTTGGAGTTGCTTCTGTGGCTGGTGATGAGTGACCAGTGGAGAGCATGACTTTATCAGCAGCCTCTGTTAGTGTAAGGCTGTCAGGAGACAAATATCCATTACTTCCTGACATTTCTTCACATCTTCTGAAGAAGTGCTGTCTTTTCAAGGACGTTTGCACGATAAATAGTCTTGGAACATAGAAATACTATCTTCCTATAGAGTAGAGAGGTCATAATTTGTTTTTTTGCCTAGTATAATGAAGATAATCCATCTGGGGCAAGGCTCAGGCAGGTTTGCCTGCAGTCCATTATAAAAGATGAAGTTCTCTATGTCTGTGGTTGCCCAGCTGTGAGATAAATCAATGACAACATAATCTTTCGAGACTCTGTGTAAAATGTGTTACAAAAATTCTCTTTTATGGAATCCTCCACTAGGGTTTAAGTATTTTCAGCTCCAATTTATAGATGACTAAATTGAGATCTAACTTAGACCTATTAATGGGCTCATGGTCATGCCTACAGTGATACTGTTGTATTTGAGACTCCCTGATTCCAGGCCCACGTTCTGGTTCATTAAAGCACTCATGCCATGGAAATTAAAGCAGAGAAGTTAGCTTTTGACTTCTTGGGGTTTTTTTAAGGGTAATATGGACGCAATGTCACCTCATATATCATCATTTGAGAAGGAACAAGATGTTCAAAGTTGTTTTCTCCAAGTCTATAGCCCAGAGAATTTGATTAGTCAAGTTAGCAGACATTTGAGCTATTTAAGAATGTGTAGCCCTTCTCTCTTCAAGAGCCTAAGGATTTGGGAGATTATTGCCTCCTAAGAAATTCTATGCATCAGAAGAATTAAATAGAAAGGCAGAAAAAGGACGGCTTGTGAGATTTATATTCCTTTTCTTCAATATGAAAGCAAGTCACATAATGGCTCAGTATGGACTGGGCTCTCCTTTTATATGACTTGAGGACAAATGAATGGTGTCTCTAATATCCTCACATGGTCTGGAGCCACGAAGATACTCCCATATCTGCACAACCTCAAGAGCAGTGTAAAAATTCCACAGGCTCCTTATGTTTTCTGGCTTCTACCTTGGAGTTGCTTCTGTGGCTGGTGATGAGTGACCAGTGGAGAGCATGACTTTATCAGCAGCCTCTGTTAGTGTAAGGCTGTCAGGAGACAAATATCCATTACTTCCTGACATTTCTTCACATCTTCTGAAGAAGTGCTGTCTTTTCAAGGACGTTTGCACGATAAATAGTCTTGGAACATAGAAATACTATCTTCCTATAGAGTAGAGAGGTCATAATTTGTTTTTTTGCCTAGTATAATGAAGATAATCCATCTGGGGCAAGGCTCAGGCAGGTTTGCCTGCAGTCCATTATAAAAGATGAAGTTCTCTATGTCTGTGGTTGCCCAGCTGTGAGATAAATCAACAGTGTACTCAGCATCCACCTGAATCACTAAGCATCAGCCCATGAGATGTGGGTGGGGACAAGGGGAAGTGATGTGAACATAAAGCTCCTGCTGTTTGCATGCTGTGAGTAATAAGGTCCCTTGTCTTTGCTCCCTGAGGCTTGCATTCTGCCATGTTAAACCTGTTCACTTACGAGCAGGGAAAATATCAGATCCTCTATAGTCCTGATATAGGCCCACCAATCTACAACTCTACGGTACCCAAAATGGTCTTAATGTCATGTCTAGAGAAGCACAGCTCAAACTAGAGTCTCATTTTCATTCTATATATTTTTAATTTGCATTATTACTGGGCAGCCTGAGTGTTGGCCAGGTTGTACTACTTCAAAAATAAAGCATGTCTAATGAGTGAATGTTTCATTATGCCTAGGTCCTGAGGTATCCAGTTCCATATAGAAATCCTTATACACATATAAAAAGAAGAAGAAAGAAAAAAACAGCCCATCAAGGAAGCCATCTAGACTTTTTCTCACCAAGTCCTGAAATTCATACTGTATTGAAAAGCTTTGATGATTATGGTCTATCCTTAAGGAAAATGTAAATTAGATTGAGTGAGCTAATAAGATGATGACTTATTTGTTTTAAATTGGTTGTAAACTTTCCATATCCAAATATCCAATCTACATTAACTAAATGCAAGTCTGTTAGGACCACTCTTCTGTGAAGTACAGCATGTAAGTATCTTTCCCCAGAGCAACTCTCTGTTGGTATAAAATTGGTTCTCTTTGTGATGGAGACAGTAAAGAATTTCAACTTCTACCTTGGAGTTGCTTCTGTGGCTGGTGATGAGTGACCAGTGGAGAGCATGACTTTATCAGCAGCCTCTGTTAGTGTAAGGCTGTCAGGAGACAAATATCCATTACTTCCTGACATTTCTTCACATCTTCTGAAGAAGTGCTGTCTTTTCAAGGACGTTTGCACGATAAATAGTCTTGGAACATAGAAATACTATCTTCCTATAGAGTAGAGAGGTCATAATTTGTTTTTTTGCCTAGTATAATGAAGATAATCCATCTGGGGCAAGGCTCAGGCAGGTTTGCCTGCAGTCCATTATAAAAGATGAAGTTCTCTATGTCTGTGGTTGCCCAGCTGTGAGATAAATCAACAGTGTACTCAGCATCCACCTGAATCACTAAGCATCAGCCCATGAGATGTGGGTGGGGACAAGGGGAAGTGATGTGAACATAAAGCTCCTGCTGTTTGCATGCTGTGAGTAATAAGGTCCCTTGTCTTTGCTCCCTGAGGCTTGCATTCTGCCATGTTAAACCTGTTCACTTACGAGCAGGGAAAATATCAGATCCTCTATAGTCCTGATATAGGCCCACCAATCTACAACTCTACGGTACCCAAAATGGTCTTAATGTCATGTCTAGAGAAGCACAGCTCAAACTAGAGTCTCATTTTCATTCTATATATTTTTAATTTGCATTATTACTGGGCAGCCTGAGTGTTGGCCAGGTTGTACTACTTCAAAAATAAAGCATGTCTAATGAGTGAATGTTTCATTATGCCTAGGTCCTGAGGTATCCAGTTCCATATAGAAATCCTTATACACATATAAAAAGAAGAAGAAAGAAAAAAACAGCCCATCAAGGAAGCCATCTAGACTTTTTCTCACCAAGTCCTGAAATTCATACTGTATTGAAAAGCTTTGATGATTATGGTCTATCCTTAAGGAAAATGTAAATTAGATTGAGTGAGCTAATAAGATGATGACTTATTTGTTTTAAATTGGTTGTAAACTTTCCATATCCAAATATCCAATCTACATTAACTAAATGCAAGTCTGTTAGGACCACTCTTCTGTGAAGTACAGCATGTAAGTATCTTTCCCCAGAGCAACTCTCTGTTGGTATAAAATTGGTTCTCTTTGTGATGGAGACAGTAAAGATGGGGGAGAATTTCAACTCTCTTAATTTCAGATTGATTTGAAACAAACACACTTCAAAAAGTTTTTACCTTGAACCTATGCTTTTAGAGGAATCATCTCCCGAGTCCCTCCTTTCATGTCTCTCTCTCTTCATTAATGATATGATTATAGGAGGTAATAAATATTTTCCCCATGACACAAAAACAATGACTTTCAGTGTTCAATTAACAATGTACTCTCTTTCTCTAGAATTCTTTAATCTAAATGATGATCTTATAAGATGATGGCTTAAAAGACTTGGTTTCTCCTCTAATACGTATGATCTATTTAACCTAAACTGAAGCATCTGCAGATTGATACCTAATTTTGCCTTTTCAAAGCTTAAAAAAAGTCTATATTCCCTTCGCCCATTTCTATCAGATTATTTGGGGAGGGTGGTGGTAGGGGTATGGTAGGGGTACATAGTCCATAGAAACTTTATAAAACTCTCTATCCTACCCTTAACACCCTTGAAGTCTCTTATCATCCTAAACAGAAGAAAAATTGTTCTTATCTAATTGCCATGTTACACACCCTCCCCCTCCCCAAGCCTCTGACCCTTATTGTCTAGACCAAGTGACACTTCCTGTTTCATCATATTCCTTGGACAATTGTGCCTACTCCCACCTGATAGTATACATCTGCTTGCCTCTTACAGATCATAGTGTTTCTTAAGTTGGACTGGTTTTCTCTTGAGAATAAACCTTTGCAGGGGGAGTGCTTTCCATCTTCGGAGATACTATATGCTGGCTTGCCATAGAATTGATTAATTTTTATTCTGTCATACCAGTCCTGTATTCAACTGTGCTAACTCTCTGACATCTCGAGCTGATGATGTTATCACCTGATGGTTAAGATCAACTATTCTCTGTTTTGATTCTATATTTAGGTTTGATCTTAGTAAGCCATCTAGACTTTTTCTCACCAAGTCCTGAAATTCATACTGTATTGAAAAGCTTTGATGATTATGGTCTATCCTTAAGGAAAATGTAAATTAGATTGAGTGAGCTAATAAGATGATGACTTATTTGTTTTAAATTGGTTGTAAACTTTCCATATCCAAATATCCAATCTACATTAACTAAATGCAAGTCTGTTAGGACCACTCTTCTGTGAAGTACAGCATGTAAGTATCTTTCCCCAGAGCAACTCTCTGTTGGTATAAAATTGGTTCTCTTTGTGATGGAGACAGTAAAGATGGGGGAGAATTTCAACTCTCTTAATTTCAGATTGATTTGAAACAAACACACTTCAAAAAGTTTTTACCTTGAACCTATGCTTTTAGAGGAATCATCTCCCGAGTCCCTCCTTTCATGTCTCTCTCTCTTCATTAATGATATGATTATAGGAGGTAATAAATATTTTCCCCATGACACAAAAACAATGACTTTCAGTGTTCAATTAACAATGTACTCTCTTTCTCTAGAATTCTTTAATCTAAATGATGATCTTATAAGATGATGGCTTAAAAGACTTGGTTTCTCCTCTAATACGTATGATCTATTTAACCTAAACTGAAGCATCTGCAGATTGATACCTAATTTTGCCTTTTCAAAGCTTAAAAAAAGTCTATATTCCCTTCGCCCATTTCTATCAGATTATTTGGGGAGGGTGGTGGTAGGGGTATGGTAGGGGTACATAGTCCATAGAAACTTTATAAAACTCTCTATCCTACCCCTTAACACCCTTGAAGTCTCTTATCATCCTAAACAGAAGAAAAATTGTTCTTATCTAATTGCCATGTTACACACCCTCCCCCTCCCCAAGCCTCTGACCCTTATTGTCTAGACCAAGTGACACTTCCTGTTTCATCATATTCCTTGGACAATTGTGCCTACTCCCACCTGATAGTATACATCTGCTTGCCTCTTACAGATCATAGTGTTTCTTAAGTTGGACTGGTTTTCTCTTGAGAATAAACCTTTGCAGGGGGAGTGCTTTCCATCTTCGGAGATACTATATGCTGGCTTGCCATAGAATTGATTAATTTTTATTCTGTCATACCAGTCCTGTATTCAACTGTGCTAACTCTCTGACATCTCGAGCTGATGATGTTATCACCTGATGGTTAAGATCAACTATTCTCTGTTTTGATTCTATATTTAGGTTTGATCCCTAGCTCGACTGGATAGAATTTTGTTTTAACAGCTCATATCCCCATGGAGTTTATACAAGCTTTCTCAGCTGGTTCGGCAGGACAGTTAATTAAGCACAGTCACCTCAGCTGTGCTGACATTGGTTGATGATATCAGTGTAAAACCAGCAATGTTTTGGAATGATAGGCTGTGTGAACTGATGCCAAAAGAACCCTGGTGTCTTTTTCTCTTTGGTTCAAAATATGTCTAACTGTAGCTCTTTTTTTTTTTTGCAGATAAACATTAATGATTTAAAAAAATACCAAAACTAACATTATAGCAAACCAGAGAACAGCTTAATCACTGTCCATTAAACAAAATTAATTTCCAAAGAAATAACATAGACTTGCATGGGTTTGAAAACACAAAACAATGCTATTTTTATCTTGCAATTCTGTTTCACATATGGTGATCCTGCTGAGCACTGTAACCAGGCAAAGTTGAGGGACTTGTTACGGTGAGTTTATTAGCTGCAATGGGACCTTGTTCCATTTAATTTGTGCCAGGGGGCTGTTATATGCAAATCTAACATGGTACAGAGTTGGTTACAAAAGAAATATCAGAACAGAATAGAGAGCTGTCTCCATATGCTTTGAGTAGTATCTCAATGATATCATTTCACCCTATTATTTTTTGTAGACATGTTAAAAATTACTGCCATGCTCTATCACTGAAAAAGAAACTATATTTTTAATACATTAGATGGAATCAATTACATAATATTTAACATTTTGGGTAACTCATGCAAGGCATTACTTTGAGCAGTTCAACCACATATCAGCTGTTTTTCTGCTATAGTCCAGTTTGCTTGCCTCTCACAGATCATAGTGTTTCTTAAGTTGGACTGGTTTTCTCTTGAGAATAAACCTTTGCAGGGGGAGTGCTTTCCATCTTCGGAGATACTATATGCTGGCTTGCCATAGAATTGATTAATTTTTATTCTGTCATACCAGTCCTGTATTCAACTGTGCTAACTCTCTGACATCTCGAGCTGATGATGTTATCACCTGATGGTTAAGATCAACTATTCTCTGTTTTGATTCTATATTTAGGTTTGATCCCTAGCTCGACTGGATAGAATTTTGTTTTAACAGCTCATATCCCCATGGAGTTTATACAAGCTTTCTCAGCTGGTTCGGCAGGACAGTTAATTAAGCACAGTCACCTCAGCTGTGCTGACATTGGTTGATGATATCAGTGTAAAACCAGCAATGTTTTGGAATGATAGGCTGTGTGAACTGATGCCAAAAGAACCCTGGTGTCTTTTTCTCTTTGGTTCAAAATATGTCTAACTGTAGCTCTTTTTCCAAAGTGCAGATAAACATTAATGATTTAAAAAAATACCAAAACTAACATTATAGCAAACCAGAGAACAGCTTAATCACTGTCCATTAAACAAAATTAATTTCCAAAGAAATAACATAGACTTGCATGGGTTTGAAAACACAAAACAATGCTATTTTTATCTTGCAATTCTGTTTCACATATGGTGATCCTGCTGAGCACTGTAACCAGGCAAAGTTGAGGGACTTGTTACGGTGAGTTTATTAGCTGCAATGGGACCTTGTTCCATTTAATTTGTGCCAGGGGGCTGTTATATGCAAATCTAACATGGTACAGAGTTGGTTACAAAAGAAATATCAGAACAGAATAGAGAGCTGTCTCCATATGCTTTGAGTAGTATCTCAATGATATCATTTCACCCTATTATTTTTTGTAGACATGTTAAAAATTACTGCCATGCTCTATCACTGAAAAAGAAACTATATTTTTAATACATTAGATGGAATCAATTACATAATATTTAACATTTTGGGTAACTCATGCAAGGCATTACTTTGAGCAGTTCAACCACATATCAGCTGTTTTTCTGCTATAGTCCAGTTTGCTTTTCACCACTTGACTTCAGTTTATTGGACAAGAGATTGGCACCTCTGCTAAGGGCACCTGACGAGTGAGCCTCAACCTGGCACAAGGACACTGCTCAGTAGAAGTACTTTTAGGGGCAAGATGATAGGTTATGTGTTTTCTAACAGCATTTTTGGGGACTCTTTTTGCAATTGCAGAAGAAAGATACTCAATCAGCTACATTTATGGCTGATGAAGATCAGGTATAGGGCTGTATGCAATTAAGTGATAATCTTACAACAGGACATATTTTTTGAAGACTTCTAGTCCAAGTTTGGAATTTATTATCATGTTTATACATGTATATCATATGTACATGTGGCTTTCCTAGACTAGGAGTCTAGAACTGTTATCATTTCAGCCTGGCACATGCAAGTGCAAGCAGTCAATTCAAGGTTGTCATCCCACAGTCTGGAATCGTCCATGTCTTTGCAGCAACACGATCTGTTTGAGGAAAATGTTACTTCTGTTTTCAATAGCATCTCTAAATGCCAAAAAGAATGGAAAGTTGTGTTTTGAGCTAAGAAAGCTTCAGTAATACATGATTTAAAAAGACCAACTAGATAGGGGGAGCCAAGATGGCGGAGGAATGAGGGGAAGATTTCACCAGCTCCTCAACAGAATCACCAGAATTAATCAAGAAATGAACCACCACCAACAAACCAGCCGCTAGATGACAGAAGAATTCCATAGGTCGGTGAGAGTAGAAGAGTGAACAGCCAGAACTTTCCCGGAGCTACTGTTCTAAGAATCCTCTATCCTAACCCCACAGCGGACCGCACGGACGGAGAGCGGAGCACGCCAGCAAGTGCCCTAAAAGGGGACCTAAGCGGAGCCTTAGGGGAGAGAGGGCAGCGATCAGCGTGAAAACTCCAAGAATCCACCTGGATCGCCAGCATAAAATAAGACACTGCGAAGATAGGATACTGGAGCAGGACCAGACAGAACGCAATTTGTAGACATGTTAAAATTACTGCCATGCTCTATCACTGAAAAAGAAACTATATTTTTAATACATTAGATGGAATCAATTACATAATATTTAACATTTTGGGTAACTCATGCAAGGCATTACTTTGAGCAGTTCAACCACATATCAGCTGTTTTTCTGCTATAGTCCAGTTTGCTTTTCACCACTTGACTTCAGTTTATTGGACAAGAGATTGGCACCTCTGCTAAGGGCACCTGACGAGTGAGCCTCAACCTGGCACAAGGACACTGCTCAGTAGAAGTACTTTTAGGGGCAAGATGATAGGTTATGTGTTTTCTAACAGCATTTTTGGGGACTCTTTTTGCAATTGCAGAAGAAAGATACTCAATCAGCTACATTTATGGCTGATGAAGATCAGGTATAGGGCTGTATGCAATTAAGTGATAATCTTACAACAGGACATATTTTTTGAAGACTTCTAGTCCAAGTTTGGAATTTATTATCATGTTTATACATGTATATCATATGTACATGTGGCTTTCCTAGACTAGGAGTCTAGAACTGTTATCATTTCAGCCTGGCACATGCAAGTGCAAGCAGTCAATTCAAGGTTGTCATCCCACAGTCTGGAATCGTCCATGTCTTTGCAGCAACACGATCTGTTTGAGGAAAATGTTACTTCTGTTTTCAATAGCATCTCTAAATGCCAAAAAGAATGGAAAGTTGTGTTTTGAGCTAAGAAAGCTTCAGTAATACATGATTTAAAAAGACCAACTAGATAGGGGGAGCCAAGATGGCGGAGGAATGAGGGGAAGATTTCACCAGCTCCTCAACAGAATCACCAGAATTAATCAAGAAATGAACCACCACCAACAAACCAGCCGCTAGATGACAGAAGAATTCCATAGGTCGGTGAGAGTAGAAGAGTGAACAGCCAGAACTTTCCCGGAGCTACTGTTCTAAGAATCCTCTATCCTAACCCCCACAGCGGACCGCACGGACGGAGAGCGGAGCACGCCAGCAAGTGCCCTAAAAGGGGACCTAAGCGGAGCCTTAGGGGAGAGAGGGCAGCGATCAGCGTGAAAACTCCAAGAATCCACCTGGATCGCCAGCATAAAATAAGACACTGCGAAGATAGGATACTGGAGCAGGACCAGACAGAACGCAATTGGAGCGCTGCCTAGCGACCTGGAGCCGGGAGGGAATGCCTAGTGTGAAAATCGCACTGCTCGGCCAGGTGAAAAACGCAACTTTCAGCCTGGCACTGGGTGAGTTCAAACACTCCTAGTGGGACTGGCTGAAGGGGAAGTCGCCCACAGATTGCTGACCAGTGACCGGGCTCTAGCCGAATGGGGAAGCTTGTGCCTGCCTTTGGGACTTGGACGCGTAACTGGCAGTGCGACCGCGCCAGTGGCAGAGGAGCCCGTGCACCCCTATAGCTACACCCGCAGCGGAGGAAGCTGGGAGAAGGGCAGGTATCAGAGGCTACCGGCGGGTGCGTGGCGGAGCCAGGACGCCCCGCCCAACACGGGATTGCGCGCGACACGGCCACCCGCCTGATGGACTGAGATCAGCCTGCCTTGCTTGCAGACCGGTGTCATAAGGGAAAGGCTACATCATCAAGACAACACCATTGAGAGCAGATTGGCTTCCACCAGACAGATGAGAGGATAAAAACCAGGGACAGTATCCAGCTTTTTTGCTTATATGTTGTGGACGGTTCTTTTTATTCAGTTGATCGGTCAGGTTTTTTTTTTTTTCCTCTCTTTTGTCTCTTCTTATTAAGTTTCTCTTCCCTTTTTAATTTTTAATTTCTTTTTTTGATTTTTAATTATTAATATTATTTTTTTAATTTTAATTCCTGGAAACTTCTAATTTTCTTTCCTCTTCGCCACTGCTTCCTCCCTCTATGTTCTAAATGTAAAACTTTCTCCTATCTACCACTATCCTCTAGATAAATATTTCTTACCTTCCTGTCTCCACTATTCTCTTCCAGCTGCACTAAACAATACAACACACTAATCTTGGCTACATAACCCGATAAAATCCTTCCAAGACGAATCTATTCCTTCTCATTACCCATTACTCTCCACCTCCTCCTCACCCTCAACACATGTCTTAGTTAAAAATTGCTTTCAATGAAATAGCCCAAGCCAGGACCTAGCCCAGGATCTATTTTTCCAGGCACTATTTTAATTAATTCAGAGCTTAATGGGCAAGTACCATCTTTGATTGCATGAATGGCCAGAAAGATTTCCCGTGCCTTATCTCTGTAAAACTGGTCAGTTGTGGGGATTGCTGTGTATGTACATATATCTTACAATTATGTTAGAAAACATCTGCACGCTTTTATGACTGTCACCCATCAGGGATGCACCTCTTGTTCCTCAGATGCTGGTATGTGAACTAATATCACAGAACACCATAGCAAACCAGACATAGAGCCTACACCCCCTGACCAATCATCAATCCAAAGATCTTTGGAGTAGAAACCCTGATTCCAAGACCCCACACTATCAAAGAACATACAACACTAGAGATTATTCACCTGTAAACAAGACCTAACACCACCCAAGACACAAACCATTGAACCCTTCTAGAAGGACAGAAACCCAAAGGAAGGGAGAATTCAACCAAGAAGGTTGGTGGGGAAAAGAACTCCATACACACAGACACACACAAAGAAACAAAAACTAACCTAATAATGAAACGCCAGAGAAACACTGCACAAATGAAGGACCAAGCTAGAGAAACACCGCTTCCAATGACCGAGGAGGAGATAGACAAACTATCTGAAAGAGAATTCAGAAAAGCTATACTAATGAGGATGCAAAACACCAAAAACAGAATATTAGAGGAAATCCGTGCACTGAGAAAAGACATGCAGGAAATGAAAAATAAGCAAATAGAGAACACCAACTCAATTGCTGAACTCAAAAATACTACAGAAGGTCTCAACAGTAGAGTATCGGAGGCAGAAGAACGGATAAGTGAGCTGGAAGATAGAATGGTGGAAATAAATGTTGAGGAACAGAACAAAGCCCAAAGAATTAAAAGAACTGAGTATAGGATCAGAGACCTATGGGACAATATCAAATGCACCAACATTAGAATTATAGGAGCTCCAGAGGAAGAAAAGGGTAAGAAAAGTTATGAAAAATTCTTGAAGAGGGTTAAAAAAAGTCAAAATCCCAAGCCAGGACCTAGCCCAGGATCTATTTTTCCAGGCACTATTTTAATTAATTCAGAGCTTAATGGGCAAGTACCATCTTTGATTGCATGAATGGCCAGAAAGATTTCCCGTGCCTTATCTCTGTAAAACTGGTCAGTTGTGGGGATTGCTGTGTATGTACATATATCTTACAATTATGTTAGAAAACATCTGCACGCTTTTATGACTGTCACCCATCAGGGATGCACCTCTTGTTCCTCAGATGCTGGTATGTGAACTAATATCACAGAACACCATAGCAAACCAGACATAGAGCCTACACCCCCTGACCAATCATCAATCCAAAGATCTTTGGAGTAGAAACCCTGATTCCAAGACCCCACACTATCAAAGAACATACAACACTAGAGATTATTCACCTGTAAACAAGACCTAACACCACCCAAGACACAAACCATTGAACCCTTCTAGAAGGACAGAAACCCCAAAAGGGAAAGGGGAGAATTCAACCAAGAAGGTTGGTGGGGAAAAGAACTCCATACACACAGACACACACAAAGAAACAAAAACTAACCTAATAATGAAACGCCAGAGAAACACTGCACAAATGAAGGACCAAGCTAGAGAAACACCGCTTCCAATGACCGAGGAGGAGATAGACAAACTATCTGAAAGAGAATTCAGAAAAGCTATACTAATGAGGATGCAAAACACCAAAAACAGAATATTAGAGGAAATCCGTGCACTGAGAAAAGACATGCAGGAAATGAAAAATAAGCAAATAGAGAACACCAACTCAATTGCTGAACTCAAAAATACTACAGAAGGTCTCAACAGTAGAGTATCGGAGGCAGAAGAACGGATAAGTGAGCTGGAAGATAGAATGGTGGAAATAAATGTTGAGGAACAGAACAAAGCCCAAAGAATTAAAAGAACTGAGTATAGGATCAGAGACCTATGGGACAATATCAAATGCACCAACATTAGAATTATAGGAGCTCCAGAGGAAGAAAAGGGTAAGAAAAGTTATGAAAAAATTCTTGAAGAGGTTATAGTGGAAAACTTCCCCAACATGGGAAAGGAAATAGTCAACCAAGTCCAAGAAGCAGAAAGAGTTCCATACAGGAGAAACCCGAGAAGAAACACACCAAGGCACATTTTAATCAAACTAACGCAGACTAAATATAAAGACAGATTACCAAAAGCAGCGAGGAACAAACAACAAATAGCATATAAAGGAAACTCCATACGTTTAACTGCGGATCTCTCAACAGAAACCCTACAGGCCAGAAGGGAATGGCAAGACACATTTAAACGGCTAAAAGAGAAAAACCTGCAACCAAGAATTCTCTAACCAGCAAGAATCTCATTCAGAATCGATGGTGAAGTCAGAAACTTCTCAGACAGACAAAAACTAAAAGAATTCTGTACCACAAAACCAGCCCTACAACAAGTGAAAAACGGCCTGATATAGCCAATAAATACAAGAGTAGAAGAAGTCCTACAAATCAAACCCCAGACTTCTAAGAAGATGACAATAGGAACATTTGATTCAATAATTACTTTGAACGTAAACGGACTAAATGCTCCAACCAAACGACACAGGCTGGCTGAATGGATCAAGAAACATGACCCATATATATGCTGTTTACAAGAGACCCACTTCAGACCTAGAGACACTCATAGACTGAAAGTGAAAGGCTGGAAAAGAGTATTCCATGCAAATGGAAATCAAAAGAAAGCTGGAGTAGCAATCATCATATCAGACAAAATAGATTTTAAAGTAAAGAAGATTCTAAGAGACAAGGCAGGTCACTACATCACGATTAAGGGATCCATTCAAGAGGAAGACATAACAGTCATGAATATCTACGCACCCAACACAGGGGCACCTCAATACATAAGACAGGTCCTTTCAGACATAAAAGAAGAAATCAACAATAACACAGTAATAGTAGGAGACTTTAACACTCCTCTCACACCAATGGACAGATCATCCAAACAGAAAATTAATAAAGAAACACAAGCCTTAAATGCCACACTGGAAAAGATGGACCTCATCGATATCTTTAGGACGTGCCATCCAAAAGCAGAGGAATACACTTTCTTCTCAAGTGCTCACGGAACATTCTCCAGGATAGACCACATCTTAGGCCACAAATCTAGCTTCAGTCAATTCAAGAAAACTGAAATTATATCAACCATCTTCTTGGACCACAATGCAATGAGACTAGAGATCAACTACAGGAAAGAAACAACTAAAAACACAAACACATGGCGATTAAAGAACACATACCTCAAAAACCAACTGATCACTGAGGAAATCAAAGGAGAAATTAAACAATTCCTAAAAAAAAGAAAACCTGCAACCAAGAATTCTCTAACCAGCAAGAATCTCATTCAGAATCGATGGTGAAGTCAGAAACTTCTCAGACAGACAAAAACTAAAAGAATTCTGTACCACAAAACCAGCCCTACAACAAGTGAAAAACGGCCTGATATAGCCAATAAATACAAGAGTAGAAGAAGTCCTACAAATCAAACCCCAGACTTCTAAGAAGATGACAATAGGAACATTTGATTCAATAATTACTTTGAACGTAAACGGACTAAATGCTCCAACCAAACGACACAGGCTGGCTGAATGGATCAAGAAACATGACCCATATATATGCTGTTTACAAGAGACCCACTTCAGACCTAGAGACACTCATAGACTGAAAGTGAAAGGCTGGAAAAGAGTATTCCATGCAAATGGAAATCAAAAGAAAGCTGGAGTAGCAATCATCATATCAGACAAAATAGATTTTAAAGTAAAGAAGATTCTAAGAGACAAGGCAGGTCACTACATCACGATTAAGGGATCCATTCAAGAGGAAGACATAACAGTCATGAATATCTACGCACCCAACACAGGGGCACCTCAATACATAAGACAGGTCCTTTCAGACATAAAAGAAGAAATCAACAATAACACAGTAATAGTAGGAGACTTTAACACTCCTCTCACACCAATGGACAGATCATCCAAACAGAAAATTAATAAAGAAACACAAGCCTTAAATGCCACACTGGAAAAGATGGACCTCATCGATATCTTTAGGACGTGCCATCCAAAAGCAGAGGAATACACTTTCTTCTCAAGTGCTCACGGAACATTCTCCAGGATAGACCACATCTTAGGCCACAAATCTAGCTTCAGTCAATTCAAGAAAACTGAAATTATATCAACCATCTTCTTGGACCACAATGCAATGAGACTAGAGATCAACTACAGGAAAAAAAAAAACGCTAAAAATACAAACACATGGCGATTAAACAACACATACCTAAAGAACCAACTGATCACTGAGGAAATCAAAGGAGAAATTAAACAATTCCTAGAAGAAAATGACAATGAACACATGACAGTGCCAAACCTATGGGATACCACAAAAGTAGTTCTAAGAGGGAAATTTATAGCAATACAATCCCACCTCAAGAAAATTGGAAAATATGAAGCAGATGACTTAACCCTCCACTTAAAACAATTGGAGAAAGAAGAGCAAGAACACCCCAAAGCCAGCAGAAGAAGAGAAATCATAAAGATCAGAGCAGAAATAAATGAGAACGAAATGAAAGAAACTATCTTAAAGATAAATAAAACAAAAAGCTGGTTCTTTGAAAAGGTAAACAAAAATGACAAGCCTATGGCCAGACTCATCAAGAGAAAGAGAGCGGAGAACCAGATCAACAAAATCAAAAGCGAAAAAGGAGAGATTACAACAGATAATGCAGAAATCCAAAGGATTCTAAGGGACTATTATGAACAGCTATATGGCAACAAACTGGACAACCTGGAAGAAATGGACAGTTTCTTGGGGAAGATCAATCTCCCAAGACTGATCCAGCAAGAAACAGAAACTTTGAACAACCCAATCACAAGCTCAGAAATCGAATTTGTGATTAAAAATCTACCCAAAAATAAAAGCCCAGGGCCAGATGGCTTCACAGCCGAATTCTACCAAACATTTAAGGAAAAGCTAATGCCTGTCCTTCTAAAACTCTTCCAAACAATTGCACAGGAAGGCTAAAATTGGCCTACGGGATAATACATAAGACTCCTTTCAACACTCCTTTTTCCCCCACCAATGGACAGATCATCCAAACAGAAAATTAATAAAGAAACACAAGCCTTAAATGCCACACTGGAAAAGATGGACCTCATCGATATCTTTAGGACGTGCCATCCAAAAGCAGAGGAATACACTTTCTTCTCAAGTGCTCACGGAACATTCTCCAGGATAGACCACATCTTAGGCCACAAATCTAGCTTCAGTCAATTCAAGAAAACTGAAATTATATCAACCATCTTCTTGGACCACAATGCAATGAGACTAGAGATCAACTACAGGAAAAAAAAAAACGCTAAAAATACAAACACATGGCGATTAAACAACACATACCTAAAGAACCAACTGATCACTGAGGAAATCAAAGGAGAAATTAAACAATTCCTAGAAGAAAATGACAATGAACACATGACAGTGCCAAACCTATGGGATACCACAAAAGTAGTTCTAAGAGGGAAATTTATAGCAATACAATCCCACCTCAAGAAAATTGGAAAATATGAAGCAGATGACTTAACCCTCCACTTAAAACAATTGGAGAAAGAAGAGCAAGAACACCCCAAAGCCAGCAGAAGAAGAGAAATCATAAAGATCAGAGCAGAAATAAATGAGAACGAAATGAAAGAAACTATCTTAAAGATAAATAAAACAAAAAGCTGGTTCTTTGAAAAGGTAAACAAAAATGACAAGCCTATGGCCAGACTCATCAAGAGAAAGAGAGCGGAGAACCAGATCAACAAAATCAAAAGCGAAAAAGGAGAGATTACAACAGATAATGCAGAAATCCAAAGGATTCTAAGGGACTATTATGAACAGCTATATGGCAACAAACTGGACAACCTGGAAGAAATGGACAGTTTCTTGGGGAAGATCAATCTCCCAAGACTGATCCAGCAAGAAACAGAAACTTTGAACAACCCAATCACAAGCTCAGAAATCGAATTTGTGATTAAAAATCTACCCAAAAATAAAAGCCCAGGGCCAGATGGCTTCACAGCCGAATTCTACCAAACATTTAAGGAAAAGCTAATGCCTGTCCTTCTAAAACTCTTCCAAACAATTGCACAGGAAGGAACACTTCCAAACACATTCTACGAGGCCACCATCACCCTGATACCCAAACCAGGCAAAGACAACACAAAAAAGGAAAATTACAGATCAATTTCTCTGATGAACTTAGATGCCAATATCCTGAACAGAATCCTAGCAAACAGAATTCAACGACACATCAAAAAACTCATACATCATGATCAAGTCGGGTTCATCCCAGCCATGCAAGGCTTCTTCAACATCTGCAAATCAATCAATGTGATACACCATATCAACAAATTGAAAGACAAAAACCACATGATCATCTCAATAGATGCAGACAAAGCCTTTGACAAAGTACAACATCCACTTATGATAAAAAAACTCTTCAGAAAATGGGCATAGAAGAAAAATGTCTCAACACAGTGAAAGCCATCTATGAGAAGCCTACAGCAAACATTATCCTTAACAGTGAAAAACTGAAAGCATTCCCTCTAAGATCAGGAACAAAACAGTAGTGTCCACATTCACCACTACTATTCAACATAGTCCTGGAAGTCCTAGCAACAGAGGTGAAAGAAATCAAAGGCATCCAGATTGGAAAGGAAGAAGTCAAGCTCTCTCTTTTTGCAGACGACATGAGATTATACATAGAAAATCCCAAGACACTATTACAAAGCTACTAGAGCTAATCAACGAATTCAGCAAAGTTGCAGGATACAAAGTCAACACACAGAAATCACTGGCATTCCTATACACAAACAATGAAGAATCAGAAAACAAAATCAAAGAGGCAGTCACCTTCACCAATGCAACCAAAAGAATCACATATCTAGGAATAAACCTACCCAAAGAAACAAAAGAATTGTACACAGAAAATTACAAGATTCTCATGAGAGACGTTAAAGAAGACTTCAACAGATGGAGAGTTTCTTGGGGAAGATCAATCTCCCAAGACTGATCCAGCAAGAAACAGAAACTTTGAACAACCCAATCACAAGCTCAGAAATCGAATTTGTGATTAAAAATCTACCCAAAAATAAAAGCCCAGGGCCAGATGGCTTCACAGCCGAATTCTACCAAACATTTAAGGAAAAGCTAATGCCTGTCCTTCTAAAACTCTTCCAAACAATTGCACAGGAAGGAACACTTCCAAACACATTCTACGAGGCCACCATCACCCTGATACCCAAACCAGGCAAAGACAACACAAAAAAGGAAAATTACAGATCAATTTCTCTGATGAACTTAGATGCCAATATCCTGAACAGAATCCTAGCAAACAGAATTCAACGACACATCAAAAAACTCATACATCATGATCAAGTCGGGTTCATCCCAGCCATGCAAGGCTTCTTCAACATCTGCAAATCAATCAATGTGATACACCATATCAACAAATTGAAAGACAAAAACCACATGATCATCTCAATAGATGCAGACAAAGCCTTTGACAAAGTACAACATCCACTTATGATAAAAAAACTCTTCAGAAAATGGGCATAGAAGAAAAATGTCTCAACACAGTGAAAGCCATCTATGAGAAGCCTACAGCAAACATTATCCTTAACAGTGAAAAACTGAAAGCATTCCCTCTAAGATCAGGAACAAAACAGTAGTGTCCACATTCACCACTACTATTCAACATAGTCCTGGAAGTCCTAGCAACAGAGGTGAAAGAAATCAAAGGCATCCAGATTGGAAAGGAAGAAGTCAAGCTCTCTCTTTTTGCAGACGACATGAGATTATACATAGAAAATCCCAAGACACTATTACAAAGCTACTAGAGCTAATCAACGAATTCAGCAAAGTTGCAGGATACAAAGTCAACACACAGAAATCACTGGCATTCCTATACACAAACAATGAAGAATCAGAAAACAAAATCAAAGAGGCAGTCACCTTCACCAATGCAACCAAAAGAATCACATATCTAGGAATAAACCTACCCAAAGAAACAAAAGAATTGTACACAGAAAATTACAAGATTCTCATGAGAGACGTTAAAGAAGACTTCAACAGATGGAGAGATATTCCATGTTCCTGGATCAGAAGAATCAATATTGTGAAAATGACCATACTACCAAATATCATCTACAGATTTAATGCAATATCTATTCAACTTCCATTGACATTTTTCACAGAACTAGACCAAAGAATCACACAGTTCTTATGGAAACACAAAAGACCTCGAATAGCCAAAGCAATCCTGAGAAAGAAAAACGGAGTTGGAGGAATCAGCCTCCCTAACTTCAGACTCTACTACAAAGCAACAGTCCTCAAGACAGTATGGTACTGGCACAAAAACAGAACTATAGATCAATGGAACAAGATCGAGAACCCAGAGATCAACCCACGCACCTATGGGTACCTTATTTTGGGCAAAGGAGGAGAAACTATAAAATGGGACAAAGACAGCCTCTTCAACAAGTGATGCTGGGAAAATTGGACAGCTACATGCAAAAAAATGAAGTTGGAACATTCCCTGACACCATACACAAAGACCAATTCAAAATGGATTAAAGACCTAAATATAAGACCAGAAACCATCAAACTCTTAGAGGAGAATAGAGGCAAAACCCTCAAGGACATCAATCAAAGCAAGATCTTCTCTGACCCACCAACTAAAATAGCGGAACTGAAAAGAAAAATGAACACGTGGGACCTCATGAAACGTAAAAGCTTTTGTACAGCAAATCACCAAAAAGCTGAACAGACAGCCCACAGAGTGGGAGAAAATCATAGCAAATGAAACAACAGACAAAGAATTAATCTCCAAAATCTACAAACAACTCAGACAACTCAGCACAGGAAAAACAAACAACCCAATTAAAAGCTGGTAAAAAGTTCTAAAGAGACGACTCTCCAAGGAGGACATACAGATGGCCCCAAAGCACATGAAACAGTGCTCAACCTCGCTTATTATTAGAGAAATTCAAATTAAAACTACAATGAGATACTACCTCACATCCGTCAGAATGGCCATCAGCAACAAATCGACAGACAACAAATGCTGGAGAGGGTACAGAGAAAAGGGAACCCTCTTGCATTGCTGGTGGGAATGTAAACTGATACAACCTCTCTGGAAGACAATATGGAGATTCCTTAAAAAACTAAAAATAGAAGCACCCTACAACCCAGCATTCCCACTCTTAGGCTTATAACCTGATGAAATTAAATCTGAACGAAGCACCTGTACCCCAATGTTCATTGCAGCTCTCTATACAATAGCCAGAACATGGAAGTAACCTAGATGTCCATCGATGAATGAATGGATCCAGAAGCTCTGGTACATATATACAGTGGAATACTACTCAGCTGTTAAAAAGAAATGCAGAAGACTCAATCCTAATGAAGTGGCTGGTTCTAGAACCTATCATAAAAAGTGAAGTAAGTCAAAAAGAGAAAGACAAATACAGTATACTAACACACATATATGGAATCTAGTAGGATAGACTTTATAACACACGCAGTGAACTCATGGAAAAACAGACAGAGCATAGACATAGGGACATTGTGGGGAAGAACTAGGGAGGGGGAAGCATGGAGGGAGTAACATGGAAACCTATACTCTTATGTGTGGAAAAGATAGCTAGTGTCATTGTGCTAAGGGAATAGGAGTGCTTACAGTGGCTTGTGGCGTTGGTCTGGAGGGGTGGGATGGGGGGACCTGGGGGGGTGGGGACCATGGATATGCATATGACTGATCTGGGAGCATACATGTCTGTGAACAATGAAACTCTGTAAAACCTTTAAAATAAAAATAATAATAAAAAAGACCAACTAATACACATGTACACTGATGAAGTTAGACCCCACCCTCTCAACATACGCAAAAATAAACTCAAAATGGCTTAAAGACTTAAGAAGAAAACATGGCACCATAAAACTAGAAGAAAACATAGGCAAACCATTCTCTGACATAAATCATACCAATGTTTTCTTAGGTCAGTCTCCCAAGATAACAGAAATGAAAACAAGAATAAAGAAATGAGACCTAATCAAACTTACAAGCTTTTTGGCACAGCCAAGAATACTATAAATAGAATGAAAAAGCAACCTATAGAATGGGAGAAAATATTTGTAAACAATGTGACTGACGAGGGCTTACTTTACAAATATACAACAGCTTATACAACTCAATGACAAAAAACAAACAACCCAATCGAAAAATGGGCAGAAGACCTAAATATATATATATATATATATATATATATATATATCTCCAAAGAGGAAATACAAATGTCCAATTGATACATGAAAAAATATTCAATCACTAATTATTAGAGAAATGCAAATCAAAACTACTATGAAGTAGTCAGAATGGACATCATTAAGAATTCTACAGACTGTGGAATATTCTTAATGAGATGGGAATACCAGACCACATTACCTGATTTCGGAGAAATCCGTATGCAGGACAAGAAACAGTTAGAACTAGACATGGAACAATGGACTGTTTCAAAATTGAGAAAGAAATATGTCAAGGCTGTATACTGTCACCCTGCTTATTTAACTTATATCCAGAGTACATCATGTGAAATGCCAGGCTAGATCAATCACAAAATGGAATCAAGACTGATGGGATTAAAATCAAGAACCTTAGATGCAGATGGCCACTGCACTGGCAGAAAGTGAAGAGGAATTAAAGAGACTCGATGAATGTGAAAGAGGAGAGTGAAAAAGCTGGCTAACTTCACCAACAAAATTAAAAGATGCTTGGTCCTTGGAAGAATAGCTATGACAAGCCTTGGCAGTGATGACTCATTGGAAAAGACCCTGATGCTGGGAAAAATAGAAAGTAGAAGGAGAAGGGGATGACAGAGGATGAGCTGGTTGGATGGCATCACCGACTCAATGGACATGAGTTTGAGCAAACTCCAGGAGATGGTGAAGGACAGAGAAGCCTGGCATGCTGTAGTCCATGGGGTTGAAAAGAGTTGGACATGACTGAGTGACTGATTTGACTGAGACAGTGTATTAAAAAAGCAGAGACATCACTTTGCTGAAACATAGGCAAACCATTCTCTGACATAAATCATACCAATGTTTTCTTAGGTCAGTCTCCCAAGATAACAGAAATGAAAACAAGAATAAAGAAATGAGACCTAATCAAACTTACAAGCTTTTTGGCACAGCCAAGAATACTATAAATAGAATGAAAAAGCAACCTATAGAATGGGAGAAAATATTTGTAAACAATGTGACTGACGAGGGCTTACTTTACAAATATACAACAGCTTATACAACTCAATGACAAAAAACAAACAACCCAATCGAAAAATGGGCAGAAGACCTAAATATATATATATATATATATATATATATATATCTCCAAAGAGGAAATACAAATGTCCAATTGATACATGAAAAAATATTCAATCACTAATTATTAGAGAAATGCAAATCAAAACTACTATGAAGTAGTCAGAATGGACATCATTAAGAATTCTACAGACTGTGGAATATTCTTAATGAGATGGGAATACCAGACCACATTACCTGATTTCGGAGAAATCCGTATGCAGGACAAGAAACAGTTAGAACTAGACATGGAACAATGGACTGTTTCAAAATTGAGAAAGAAATATGTCAAGGCTGTATACTGTCACCCTGCTTATTTAACTTATATCCAGAGTACATCATGTGAAATGCCAGGCTAGATCAATCACAAAATGGAATCAAGACTGATGGGATTAAAATCAAGAACCTTAGATGCAGATGGCCACTGCACTGGCAGAAAGTGAAGAGGAATTAAAGAGACTCGATGAATGTGAAAGAGGAGAGTGAAAAAGCTGGCTAACTTCACCAACAAAATTAAAAGATGCTTGGTCCTTGGAAGAATAGCTATGACAAGCCTTGGCAGTGATGACTCATTGGAAAAGACCCTGATGCTGGGAAAAATAGAAAGTAGAAGGAGAAGGGGATGACAGAGGATGAGCTGGTTGGATGGCATCACCGACTCAATGGACATGAGTTTGAGCAAACTCCAGGAGATGGTGAAGGACAGAGAAGCCTGGCATGCTGTAGTCCATGGGGTTGAAAAGAGTTGGACATGACTGAGTGACTGATTTGACTGAGACAGTGTATTAAAAAAGCAGAGACATCACTTTGCTGACAAAGGTCCATACAGTCAAAGCTATGGTTTTTCCAGCAGTCATGTGTGCATGTGAGAGTTGGACTATAATGAAGGCTGAGCACTGAAGAATTGATGCCATTGAACTGTGGTGCTAAAGAAGACTTTTGAGAGTCCCTTGGACAGGAGATCAAACCAGTCAGTCGTAAAGGAAATCAACCCTGAATATTCATTTGAATGACTGATGCTCAAGTTAAAGCCTCAATACTTTGGTCACCTGATGCAAAGAGCTGACTCATGAAGAGACCCTAACGCTTGGAAAGATGGAGGGCAACAGGAGAAGAGGGTGACAGACGATGAGATGGTTGGATGACATGAGTTTGAGCAAACTCAGCGAGATAGTGAAGGACAGGGAAAACTGGCATGCTGCAGTTCATGGAGTCTCAAAGACTTGTACGCAACTGAGCAACTGAACAATAAGAACTCAACAAATAACAAATTCTGGAATGGGTATGGAGAAAAGAGAACCCTCTTACACTGTTCAGTGGGACTGTAAGTTGGTATAGCCAATCTTGAAAACAATATGGAACTTCCTCAGAAAACTAAGAATTGGATTACCATGCCTGCATGCTTATGTCACTTCAGTCGTGTTGGACTCTTTGAAACCACATGGACTATAGCTGCTAGGCTCCTCTATTCATGGGATTTCCCAGGCGAGAATACTGGAGTGGGTTGCCATGCCCTCTTCCAGGGGATCTTCCTGACTCAGGGATAGTACCCAAGTCTCTTATGTCTCCTGCATTGGCAGCTGGTTTCTTTGTCACTTGTACCACCTGGGAAGCCCATTTTTGGGGGGTGGTGGTGGTGCGGGGGCTGCACTACTGTGACTTGTTTGATCTTCGTTCCCCAAGCAAGGATCAAATCCAGGTCTATGGCAGTGAACACCCAAGTTTAACCACTGGACTGCCAGGGA
This sequence comes from Tragulus kanchil, assembly GCA_022376925.1. Classification (NCBI taxonomy): domain Eukaryota; kingdom Metazoa; phylum Chordata; class Mammalia; order Artiodactyla; family Tragulidae; genus Tragulus; species Tragulus kanchil. Next base: position 56,655,253 of record JAIOJX010000029.1, on the reverse strand, counting down.
ATTCCCTAGAATTAACGTATTATCCAGCAATCCCACTCCTGGGTATATATCCAGATGAAATTCTAATCCAAAAATATACACACATCCTTATATTCATAGCAGCACTATTTACAATAGCCAATACATAGAAATAGCCAAAATGTCCACTGACAGACGAATGGATAAAGAAGATGTGGTCCATACATACAACAGAATACTACTCAGCCATAAAAAGAATGAAGTATTGCCATTTGCATCAACATGGATGAATCTAGAAATTATCATACTACAAAGGTCCATACAGTCAAAGCTATGGTTTTTCCAGCAGTCATGTGTGCATGTGAGAGTTGGACTATAATGAAGGCTGAGCACTGAAGAATTGATGCCATTGAACTGTGGTGCTAAAGAAGACTTTTGAGAGTCCCTTGGACAGGAGATCAAACCAGTCAGTCGTAAAGGAAATCAACCCTGAATATTCATTTGAATGACTGATGCTCAAGTTAAAGCCTCAATACTTTGGTCACCTGATGCAAAGAGCTGACTCATGAAGAGACCCTAACGCTTGGAAAGATGGAGGGCAACAGGAGAAGAGGGTGACAGACGATGAGATGGTTGGATGACATGAGTTTGAGCAAACTCAGCGAGATAGTGAAGGACAGGGAAAACTGGCATGCTGCAGTTCATGGAGTCTCAAAGACTTGTACGCAACTGAGCAACTGAACAATAAGAACTCAACAAATAACAAATTCTGGAATGGGTATGGAGAAAAGAGAACCCTCTTACACTGTTCAGTGGGACTGTAAGTTGGTATAGCCAATCTTGAAAACAATATGGAACTTCCTCAGAAAACTAAGAATTGGATTACCATGCCTGCATGCTTATGTCACTTCAGTCGTGTTGGACTCTTTGAAACCACATGGACTATAGCTGCTAGGCTCCTCTATTCATGGGATTTCCCAGGCGAGAATACTGGAGTGGGTTGCCATGCCCTCTTCCAGGGGATCTTCCTGACTCAGGGATAGTACCCAAGTCTCTTATGTCTCCTGCATTGGCAGCTGGTTTCTTTGTCACTTGTACCACCTGGGAAGCCCATTTTTGGGGGGTGGTGGTGGTGCGGGGGCTGCACTACTGTGACTTGTTTGATCTTCGTTCCCCAAGCAAGGATCAAATCCAGGTCTATGGCAGTGAACACCCAAGTTTAACCACTGGACTGCCAGGGAATTCCCTAGAATTAACGTATTATCCAGCAATCCCACTCCTGGGTATATATCCAGATGAAATTCTAATCCAAAAATATACACACATCCTTATATTCATAGCAGCACTATTTACAATAGCCAATACATAGAAATAGCCAAAATGTCCACTGACAGACGAATGGATAAAGAAGATGTGGTCCATACATACAACAGAATACTACTCAGCCATAAAAAGAATGAAGTATTGCCATTTGCATCAACATGGATGAATCTAGAAATTATCATACTACATGAAGTCAGACAAAGAAAAATATTGTATAATATCTTTTATACATAGAATCTAAAATTGTAGAAATGAACTTATTTACAAAACTTATTTATAAGAGGAATACCATATGATATTACTCATATGCAGAATCTAAAATATGACAAAAGCAAACCTACCTATGAAACAGAAACATTTTCTGGTTGATTTATGGTTATCAAGGGGAAAGGGATTGGAGGAGGGATGGAAAGAGCGGTTTGGATTAGCAGACATAAATTATTATATATACAATGCAGAAACAACAAGATGCTACTGTAAAGCACAGAGAACTATATTCAACATTCCATGCTAAATCATAATGGAAAAGAATATTAAAAAATATATGTATATGTATAACTGAGTCACTGGTGTAAAGCAGAAATTAACACAACATTGTAAATCAACTACACTAAAAAATAAAGAGGACAAATAAGAAGTATTTATACGTACATGGCAGGGGCAAGAGAGGCAGGAAGAGACCTGGGAAATAGGTGTGTGTATGGATCAATTTCCATTTTCCAGGCCAAACAGAAATTTCGCAGTCAGTGAGCTATGAAAACTGTGAAGCTATTTTAAATAGCACCTCATATTCTGTAAACTTTTACATATCTCACTTGCTCAGTCATCTACAGTTTAGTGCACAGAATTTTCAAAATTTTTGTAACTTCTCTTTCAAAGTATCCACTCACTTTTACTTCGCTGGTGGTCTAACGCCCAAAAAGTTATTTAAAATTAGAAACTAAAAACATATGGAGATAGTCTTAAGTAGAATTCTGTTTTGCTTTAAAAACTGTTTTTAACATATCTCAATTGAATACTTCCTTGGGTATATATCCAAAGAGAAATTCTAATCCAAAAATATACACACATCCTTATATTCATAGCAGCACTATTTACAATAGCCAATACATAGAAATAGCCAAAATGTCCACTGACAGACGAATGGATAAAGAAGATGTGGTCCATACATACAACAGAATACTACTCAGCCATAAAAAGAATGAAGTATTGCCATTTGCATCAACATGGATGAATCTAGAAATTATCATACTACATGAAGTCAGACAAAGAAAAATATTGTATAATATCTTTTATACATAGAATCTAAAAATTGTAGAAATGAACTTATTTACAAAACTTATTTATAAGAGGAATACCATATGATATTACTCATATGCAGAATCTAAAATATGACAAAAGCAAACCTACCTATGAAACAGAAACATTTTCTGGTTGATTTATGGTTATCAAGGGGAAAGGGATTGGAGGAGGGATGGAAAGAGCGGTTTGGATTAGCAGACATAAATTATTATATATACAATGCAGAAACAACAAGATGCTACTGTAAAGCACAGAGAACTATATTCAACATTCCATGCTAAATCATAATGGAAAAGAATATTAAAAAATATATGTATATGTATAACTGAGTCACTGGTGTAAAGCAGAAATTAACACAACATTGTAAATCAACTACACTAAAAAATAAAGAGGACAAATAAGAAGTATTTATACGTACATGGCAGGGGCAAGAGAGGCAGGAAGAGACCTGGGAAATAGGTGTGTGTATGGATCAATTTCCATTTTCCAGGCCAAACAAAAATTTTCCCAGTCAGTGAGCTATGAAAACTGTGAAGCTATTTTAAATAGCACCTCATATTCTGTAAACTTTTACATATCTCACTTGCTCAGTCATCTACAGTTTAGTGCACAGAATTTTCAAAATTTTTGTAACTTCTCTTTCAAAGTATCCACTCACTTTTACTTCGCTGGTGGTCTAACGCCCAAAAAGTTATTTAAAATTAGAAACTAAAAACATATGGAGATAGTCTTAAGTAGAATTCTGTTTTGCTTTAAAAACTGTTTTTAACATATCTCAATTGAATACTTCCTGTATTCTATGTACAGGCTTGATACCTGGTCATGTGAAACAACTACTAGAAAAAAGTCCAGGTATCTGTGTACAGATAGAGCACCTCATTACCTGTCTGCATATGAGATGTTAATCTGTTTGTGGAGAAGGCATTTCCCCAAACCCTTGTGACACACTGCCTCCTAAATCAGCATGCTAAGAGGTTCAGTGAAAAATGATTCAGGCACACTCTCTGATCTCATAGATTTTTTTTTTTAAAGGGTTGCTTGCTTCTTCTTCTTTTTTTTTTTTAAAGCTTTTATTTTACTTTTAACTTTTACAGAGTTTTGTTGTTTACAGATATGTATGTTCCCAGATTAGTCATATGTATATCGCTCCCTTCCCACCGCTCCAGACCATCACACAGCACCCTTGCAGGATCCCCTTTTCTCACAGAGCAATGACTAGAGCTATTTCCTTCACATATGATAGTACAGGCCTTCATGCTACTTCCTTTACACCTCCTACCCTCTGTTCCTTCCCCACAATGTCCATATGTCCACCGTCCATGTCTGTTTCTCCATCGCTTCACTGCATGTGTCATTATCACCATCCTACTAGATTCCATATATATGTGTTAGTATACTGTACTTGTCCTTCTCTTTCTAACTTCACTTTTTATGATAGGTTCTAGATCCAGCCAACTCATTAGGGCTGATTCTTCTGCATTTCTTTTTACACCTGTGTAGTGTTCCATTGTATATACGTACCAGAGCTTTTGTATCTATTCATTCGTCAATGAGCATCTAGGTTGCTTCCATGTTCTAGCTATTGTATAGAGAGCTGCAATGAACATTGGGATACAGGTGCTTCTTTCAGATTTAATTTCATCAGGTTATAAGCCTAAGAGTGGGAATGCTGGGTTGTAGGGTGCTTCTATTTTTAGTTTTTTAAGAAATCTCCAGACTGTCTTCCATAGAGGCTGTATCAATTGACATTCCCACCAGCAATGCAAGAGGGTTCCCTTTTCTCTGTACCCTCTCCAGCATTCGTTGTCTGTCGATTTGTTGATGATGGCCATTCTGACAGGTGTGAGGTGATATCTGATTGTAGTTTTGATTTGCATTTCTCTAATTATAAGTGAGGTTGAGCACTATTTCATGTGTTTTGGGGCCATCTGAGTGCACGTCCTTCTATGTAGCCATCTTAGCTCCACCCCCTCTCATAGATTTTTTGTTCTGTTTTGCCTGGAGAATCTTCATGGACAGAAGAGCCTAAAGGACTACACTCAATGCGGTCTCAAAGAGTCAGACATGACTGAACGACTAAGCACACATACCCTAAAACAATAATGATGTTGTAACATTGACAAGGCTAGTGATTCAGAGCTTGCCTAAAATGGTCTTAGTATCTAAGCAGATGAGGAAAACAATACAACCTTGCACACACTAGAATTCTTTAGTATAAGTCTCCACTATCAAGCAAACAGCCATGGAAACTCTACTTCTGTTTCCTGACATCTAAGTATCATTATGTGTCAAGGTTTTTAAGATTTGACTTCAAAAAAGAGCTCTAGTGGCTCAAAAGTGACACACACGACCATGTCAAAGACCATTCCACATTTTTCAGTTCAGTTCAGTCATTCGGTCTAGTCAAACTCACTGTGACCTGATGGACTGCAGCACAGGCTTCCCTGTCTTCCCTATCTTTCACCATCTCCCTGAGCTTGCTCAAACTCATGTCCATTAAGTCAGGGATGCCATCCATCAATCTTATCCCTTTCCCCTGCTGTCTTCTATTTTCCCCAGCATCAGGGTCTTTTCCAATGAGTTGTTTCTTTGCATCAGGTGTGCCAAAGTATTGGAGCTTCCATTTCAGCATCAGTCCTTCCAGTTAATATCCACATTTTTAGTGTCCACTTAAAGGGAAACTTTGGTTGATTTCTTATTGAAACTCACTTTTGAGTAAAACTTAAACTGATATGATTGGACACATTTTGGATCGATTCCAATTATATTAGAAAGCACCCATAAATATTTGCACGAAAAAAAGAAAACTGGTCTGTACAAAATATAAATTTGCATAGATTGCTTTTCTATTTTGCTTTGGTGAAGGAAAGTCAGGACCAATGCACAGTTTGGTATCTAGGCTTATGTACCTTTAGAAGAGGATTCACATTTTCATAGAATCTAATTCCCAAAGGGGTCCATGTTCCAAAGAAAGATTTAATACTGCTGCAGTAAACTGTAGACTTAGGGGAAGTATTTTGTTTAAAGAAATAACATGTTCTCATATAGTTTCCCTCCCCAGATGGCACTGGTCATAAAGAACCTGCCTGCTGATGCCAATACAAGAGATTTCAGAGATGAGGATTTGATCCCCAAATGGGGAAGATCCCCTGGAGAAGGAAATGGCAACTCACTGTGGTATTCTTGCCTGGAGAATCCCATGGACAGAGAAACCTCATAGACTACAGTCCATGGGGCTGCAAAGAGTCAAATATGACTGAGACAACTTAGCATGCACACACACACACAGAGTTTGTTTTGAGAAGTGGCTGTGCAACAAATGTTGACTGACAGTGAAACTGCTGCCTAGGAGCAATTGCTTAGTGCTCTGCACTTAGAGAATGGATTTCCTCTCAGGAACCTGAACTGTTCTACAGTGTGACAGGTAATCTGGCCTCAAAGTGAAGTGGATGTCCTGGATAAGGGCTGGAATAAGTAGAGAGGCCTTACTAGTTCATTATGAAATACATGTATACAACTCACACCACTGTGAATACTGTAGACATGTGTCACCCAGTATTGCAAAAATCTTGCTTCAAAATTATTTTCTCTTTCTTTTGGAAGATGAAGAATCACATGCAAGGACAATGCTGTAGTATAAACCTACCAGTTTTGTAAGAATGCAAAACACACGGCTGGGGATGAGAGGATGAGGGACAAAGATCCTGGTATTGGTTTCCGCCTTCCTCACTCTCCCATTCCTATGTCACCCACTCACTCTCTATGCTTTCTTTCTTGAGCTGTGTCCACAGTTTCCCTTCCCATCCTGTCCCTCCCCCTTTTCTCCTCTCCACTGTCCCTGGCTGGGCCCTTTTTCTCCTTTAGCTCTCAGTCTCAGATTACAGAAAAGTTATAGCTCTGTAAATGGCCCAAGGGAGGGACAGGCTCACATTTCATTCACCTGGAAATTTAGAATTACAAATTAATCTACATGAAACAATTGCTGGGGCAACTTAAAACTGACATGGACAACAAGGCAAAGCAGAGCTGAGGGGAGGGATGGCGGCTGTAGGGTAGCTAATGTGCTCCTTCCTCCATAGCCTCATGGAGAACATTTTAGATTCGTACAAGGGTTAAGCAAGGTAATTGAAAGTGTTTATAGCATATGCCTATAATATAGCGACATTCATTTTCAACTTGATGAAATTATCAGCTATTTAACAGCCTTTAAGGGTGTTTTGACTGCAACATTTTCATTTATACCTTAATGTGAAAAATGCCACATGTAGAATCCCTGTTTGCTGGTGGGGGTGGGGTAGTAAAAAGGAACTTGGACATAGTGATGTATACAAGGCATGCTCTCATAAGACAGACGTTCATTTTGATGTCTTAGAAATTGCTACAGCATTTAATCTCGCTCTTTCTTTTTTCATTTAGCACTTGCTAAAAATATTTGGTTATGAAAAAAGACCTTAGAACCAGTGTTATTTTGCACTGGTGGCAAAGCATTGCCAGTATAGGTTAATGAACATTTTTATACACTTCTGGTTAATCTGCTTTATTATACATGGTATGTTGGCAACATTTCAGGAAACGATATAAAGTAGCATTTCTATGTTTAAAAAGGGGTTCTTCATTTTGAGAACCTCTGAAATTAGGAGTCTTAGTTTTCTCGCATAGTTTCCCAAGTCCCCTTTGAAGGGTACGGTCAGTTTTTAGTATAGCTAATTTTAAATTGTCTATAATTCAACTTCATTATGTAACCAATATTTTAGACAACTTTTATATTATTTTCAGTTGTAGCAAAATATTACAATAGTTACTCTTGGTGGTTGTTAACCTTTGCTGATTGCTCTCTCATTCTATTATTACTGAGTTCAATGCATACATAGCTATGTAGAACCTGTGGGAAGGAGAAACACTGAAGTAGAGATGCTTTACAAAAGGAGAATCAGGGAAGGTTGCTGGCATTGCACTGGAGCTCAATAAATGGGTATGATGTCTCAATAAATGGGAGATATGAGGGAAGAACATTCTAGTCACAGGAAAAGCAAAGTCATGTTTAAAATTGCAATATTGTGAAGAGTTGTTGGAAACTTTTGGAAACCTAAGATACTAAGTAGATGAGTGGTGTTCTGGGGAGAAGATCAGAAAGCCTACCAGAAAGGTGAATTAAGGATGGGCTATGAAAAGTCTTGAATGGAATGATGAGAAGCTTGAAACTTCTTATGCATGAATGCGTGTGTGTTTATGTGTGTTCGTGCACACATGTGCTCAGTTGCATCTAATAAACTAATGGAAAGTCATTGAGCACAGTGGAACAGAGGTTATCAGGGAATATTGTTTTAAGCAACTCAACCCCTCCACTCTAGAAATATAAGAAAAGGTAGAAGGAATTGGAAAAGTTGGGCAAAGACGATTTAGCAACTATTCTCCAACTTCTTTGATAAGACCAAAGAATAACTTTAAAAAGGGAAGCAGAATGTCTTATGACAATAATCATATAAGCTCTAATCATTTAGTTTTAAGTTTCCTTTTTATGCCATAATTACATGAGGATCCTCATATCTTTTTCCGTCTCTCTTTCTCACTCTTCCCTTTTCTGATGGCCATTCCCCAATCCCTTTTTGGAACCCAATTAAAATTTTCTCAGATCCAAAGATGTTCTTATTTGACTGGATATATGACAACACAACACATAGTAAGTTCATTAGTATCAAACATCTATTTTCATTTTTGTTTAGTTCTGTAATTCCATGACTGTAATCTCACCTACCTAAAGGTGAGAACAATTCTGTTTGCCATATTTTAAGGAGCATTAATCTAGACAGATGAAACACTGACCCTTCCATGTAACTTGTATTATTATACACCTCTGATAAGAAACTCATAGCTCTAATCTTATTTTCCAATGTAACTGGCATGTTAAGGGACTCACTAGTTAAGTAACCCCTTTAGTGACTGAAGCTTACCAAAGAGTACAAAGACTTTTACCACCTTTAAGTTCATAGTTGTGTTTAAAAATAGAAGAAAAATGTTTGCTTAACTTGCTAGCTCATCTTCAGTCACACATCTCTCTCACTCCAAAATATTCTTGCTTTTCTTGCATTGCTATTTGTCTGATGAATTCCTTGCTACACACATTCTTTCCATGGACAACTAACCAATATATTCAGTGTCTTCTACCAAGAAAGAAAATGAAACATAACATGACTTTTATACAGTATTTTCTATTTATAAAATTGACGTTTTGCTTGACTGGACAGTTTTCCTCTTTATATTTGATACATACACCCAGGAACACAATCAGAAGATTCCTATTGATTGTTCTGAAGCAATTTAGTTCTGGTCATGGTTGTACTAGATTTGCAATTATACTGAGGAGAGATATTATTGACTGGGCCTGGTAATTACCACACTGGCATCAGATTCAGCTGGAGGTGGAACTAACCTACAACTCCATGTTGGTGCTCCTCTTATAAAAGATCTGCACTGATTCTTCCAAACCATGGAAGAGCAACACATGATGCTACATTTTAGTCACAGCAATTTATTTCTTGCAATTCATTTGAGTATAAGCAGCTTAAGGTACTGACTCAGGAAAGACATACATTGAGGACGTTAATTATTGACCCATGACCCATAGACTTTTGTCTAGCAAAACAAAAAGGTCACCTTTTCTATTAAAACAATGGTTTCCGGACAGGTCTTAATAATAGATGGATTACACTTGCATGTGTTTAATCAGATTGAATGTGGCCTATTAAATAGTAAATCTATTTTAAGATAAAATTTTTTTATTTGACTGGATATATGACAACACAACACATTTCATTAGTATCAAACATCTATTTTCATTTTTGTTTAGTTCTGTAATTCCATGACTGTAATCTCACCTACCTAAAGGTGAGAACAATTCTGTTTGCCATATTTTAAGGAGCATTAATCTAGACAGATGAAACACTGACCCTTCCATGTAACTTGTATTATTATACACCTCTGATAAGAAACTCATAGCTCTAATCTTATTTTCCAATGTAACTGGCATGTTAAGGGACTCACTAGTTAAGTAACCCCTTTAGTGACTGAAGCTTACCAAAGAGTACAAAGACTTTTACCACCTTTAAGTTCATAGTTGTGTTTAAAAATAGAAGAAAAATGTTTGCTTAACTTGCTAGCTCATCTTCAGTCACACATCTCTCTCACTCCAAAATATTCTTGCTTTTCTTGCATTGCTATTTGTCTGATGAATTCCTTGCTACACACATTCTTTCCATGGACAACTAACCAATATATTCAGTGTCTTCTACCAAGAAAGAAAATGAAACATAACATGACTTTTATACAGTATTTTCTATTTATAAAATTGACGTTTTGCTTGACTGGACAGTTTTCCTCTTTATATTTGATACATACACCCAGGAACACAATCAGAAGATTCCTATTGATTGTTCTGAAGCAATTTAGTTCTGGTCATGGTTGTACTAGATTTGCAATTATACTGAGGAGAGATATTATTGACTGGGCCTGGTAATTACCACACTGGCATCAGATTCAGCTGGAGGTGGAACTAACCTACAACTCCATGTTGGTGCTCCTCTTATAAAAGATCTGCACTGATTCTTCCAAACCATGGAAGAGCAACACATGATGCTACATTTTAGTCACAGCAATTTATTTCTTGCAATTCATTTGAGTATAAGCAGCTTAAGGTACTGACTCAGGAAAGACATACATTGAGGACGTTAATTATTGACCCATGACCCATAGACTTTTGTCTAGCAAAACAAAAAGGTCACCTTTTCTATTAAAACAATGGTTTCCGGACAGGTCTTAATAATAGATGGATTACACTTGCATGTGTTTAATCAGATTGAATGTGGCCTATTAAATAGTAAATCTATTTTTAAGATAAACTTGAATTTCTTATTTTATGTAAAATAAATATATGTAAGCCCCCTAGCAATAATGTATTTATTCTTAGAAAACAAGAATGTTCTATGCACACTAAACTCAGGTATACTTGATAGCTTTTGGTAGGAAATTCATCGGAACATGTAAGTAAAAAAAAGTTACCTGGCACAAACATTCTCTTAAAATACCAAGCCTGAGTATAGAGAAAAATGTGCTAATGTACAATCCATTGGCCCATCTGCAGAGAAGCTCGGTTTAACCAGAGACAGCAGTGCATGCACAGAGAGGTTAGGAAATGAAAGATACATTGCTCATACTTGGAATATGATTAGCAAAAAATGTACACATAATTTGTTCAAAATAATTCCCAGCCATATTATGTATTTGCATTTTCTACAACATGCTTACTTGTGTTTCCTAATTGATATGCATATGACCAGAGTAAATCATAAGAATATTTTAAATAAGACACTCACATCTAGAACACAAAATATTCTCTCTCAACAACTGATGCAATGTGCCCTCAGGCTTTATTTGTTTTAAAAAAACAAATAATCATTATCATAATTTGAAAGTTTGACAATAAAACATTGTCAACCACTTCTGCCTATAGAAAAAAATCATTTATTTGAAAATTCAGACAATTTTTTTATTTTGTTCACTTTTCATCAACAGTTTAGACCCATGTACTTTGAATTCAGACTATGAAAGATGTGGTTTTTCACTAAGTACAATAATTCTAGGGTCAATATAATACCCTTAAATGGGTGATTTTTCTTTCTGGATAGAATTTATCTTACTGTAAAGTTTAGATAGTATACTAACCTACAACTCCATGTTGGTGCTCCTCTTATAAAAGATCTGCACTGATTCTTCCAAACCATGGAAGAGCAACACATGATGCTACATTTTAGTCACAGCAATTTATTTCTTGCAATTCATTTGAGTATAAGCAGCTTAAGGTACTGACTCAGGAAAGACATACATTGAGGACGTTAATTATTGACCCATGACCCATAGACTTTTGTCTAGCAAAACAAAAAGGTCACCTTTTCTATTAAAACAATGGTTTCCGGACAGGTCTTAATAATAGATGGATTACACTTGCATGTGTTTAATCAGATTGAATGTGGCCTATTAAATAGTAAATCTTTTTTTAAGATAAACTTGAATTTCTTATTTTATGTAAAATAAATATATGTAAGCCCCCTAGCAATAATGTATTTATTCTTAGAAAACAAGAATGTTCTATGCACACTAAACTCAGGTATACTTGATAGCTTTTGGTAGGAAATTCATCGGAACATGTAAGTAAAAAAAAGTTACCTGGCACAAACATTCTCTTAAAATACCAAGCCTGAGTATAGAGAAAATGTGCTAATGTACAATCCATTGGCCCATCTGCAGAGAAGCTCGGTTTAACCAGAGACAGCAGTGCATGCACAGAGAGGTTAGGAAATGAAAGATACATTGCTCATACTTGGAATATGATTAGCAAAAAATGTACACATAATTTGTTCAAAATAATTCCCAGCCATATTATGTATTTGCATTTTCTACAACATGCTTACTTGTGTTTCCTAATTGATATGCATATGACCAGAGTAAATCATAAGAATATTTTAAATAAGACACTCACATCTAGAACACAAAATATTCTCTCTCAACAACTGATGCAATGTGCCCTCAGGCTTTATTTGTTTTAAAAAAACAAATAATCATTATCATAATTTGAAAGTTTGACAATAAAACATTGTCAACCACTTCTGCCTATAGAAAAAAATCATTTATTTGAAAATTCAGACAATTTTTTTATTTTGTTCACTTTTCATCAACAGTTTAGACCCATGTACTTTGAATTCAGACTATGAAAGATGTGGTTTTTCACTAAGTACAATAATTCTAGGGTCAATATAATACCCTTAAATGGGTGATATTTGTATCTTTCTGGATAGAATTTATCTTACTGTAAAGTTTAGATAGTATAGTTCTTCAATGGGAGATCCATCTAACAACTGCGAAATTCTTCACAGAACTAGGAGATTTTGATCACATATATTTCTGATTTAATCTACCCAGCCACAAAAGCACTGGTTTAAGAACAGGCTTATTATAGAAGAGGTACATACACCCTGTCCAATCTATGAGACTCTCACATCAACTAGTCTATTAAGAAGTCTACATTTGCCACCTTTGTATCTGAACAATATTTTAGAACTCTAACTTCGAGGAGTTGGACCAATGAATCAGAGAAAAAGCATGTTTCAATGACTTCAATAGGGTCCAGTAGACACAGGGAAGAGAAATACTCAGTTTCTTGGTCAGAGGATATCTCCAGTCATATTGTGAAGTGTCTTTGGTCTCTCAGGGTGCCTTATAACAGAGTACAGATGGTCCTGTACAGACCCGTCACCACCACTCAGGAAAACACTGTTAATCACATGAGACATCAAAAGTGTCAACTTGACATCTAGGAGGAGAGGTGGCAGGAGCAGACAGTGCTGTTGATTCTGGCATGCTAGGGTGAGCTCCGGAAGGGAGAGTTTCTCTACTGGCAGGCCAAGAACACTGAGGCCTGAGTAACTTGGGTGAGGAAAAGTTTTATTTAAAGCATTCAGAATATGTGGGCAAAAGCAAATATTTAGTTTAAATTAAGTGACTGAAAGGCTCAATTTTTTGTCTTGTTTTCAATGATAGGGCTAGGATGGTCAACTCAGAAATAAAGGGAACAAGTATATCCTATTTGAGACTCGACAATATTTTCAGAGATTTACTACTATTTCCAAATAAAAGTCATGTTGGGAGCTATTACATACAGGATATATAATCTCTCAAACTGTACTCTAAACTCATTATCATAATTTGAAAGTTTGACAATAAAACATTGTCAACCACTTCTGCCTATAGAAAAAAATCATTTATTTGAAAATTCAGACAATTTTTTTATTTTGTTCACTTTTCATCAACAGTTTAGACCCATGTACTTTGAATTCAGACTATGAAAGATGTGGTTTTTCACTAAGTACAATAATTCTAGGGTCAATATAATACCCTTAAATGGGTGATATTTGTATCTTTCTGGATAGAATTTATCTTACTGTAAAGTTTAGATAGTATAGTTCTTCAATGGGAGATCCATCTAACAACTGCGAAATTCTTCACAGAACTAGGAGATTTTGATCACATATATTTCTGATTTAATCTACCCAGCCACAAAAGCACTGGTTTAAGAACAGGCTTATTATAGAAGAGGTACATACACCCTGTCCAATCTATGAGACTCTCACATCAACTAGTCTATTAAGAAGTCTACATTTGCCACCTTTGTATCTGAACAATATTTTAGAACTCTAACTTCGAGGAGTTGGACCAATGAATCAGAGAAAAAGCATGTTTCAATGACTTCAATAGGGTCCAGTAGACACAGGGAAGAGAAATACTCAGTTTCTTGGTCAGAGGATATCTCCAGTCATATTGTGAAGTGTCTTTGGTCTCTCAGGGTGCCTTATAACAGAGTACAGATGGTCCTGTACAGACCCGTCACCACCACTCAGGAAAACACTGTTAATCACATGAGACATCAAAAGTGTCAACTTGACATCTAGGAGGAGAGGTGGCAGGAGCAGACAGTGCTGTTGATTCTGGCATGCTAGGGTGAGCTCCGGAAGGGAGAGTTTCTCTACTGGCAGGCCAAGAACACTGAGGCCTGAGTAACTTGGGTGAGGAAAAGTTTTATTTAAAGCATTCAGAATATGTGGGCAAAAGCAAATATTTAGTTTAAATTAAGTGACTGAAAGGCTCAATTTTTTGTCTTGTTTTCAATGATAGGGCTAGGATGGTCAACTCAGAAATAAAGGGAACAAGTATATCCTATTTGAGACTCGACAATATTTTCAGAGATTTACTACTATTTCCAAATAAAAGTCATGTTGGGAGCTATTACATACAGGATATATAATCTCTCAAACTGTACTCTAAACTCCTGTCATTTAGGGATTATCATGCTTCTTATCCATTCTGCACTATACTTTTTACCCATTTTGTATGCATTCCACAGAACCAATAGGAAGCAATCTTGGAATGACTGTGAAGTATAATTACTGAGTAGCCTTCTTTACTAATGCTATCTTCTTTTGCTACAGAATACGTTATTCACTTCTCTGCAGAAAAAAAAAAAAATGCTGTTTTCTTTTCTGTTATAGAGAATTACCAGTTAAAAACAAAAGCTTGAAAGGAGTCAAAACACTGAAGTAAACTTAAAAAAGAGCCAACAAGAGACGTTGTGCAATTTTAAAAGAAACAGTAACAATGAAATGAAATAGCAATGGAAAATGGGACAAGTAATCCATTTCTTTGCCAGTGAATGTAGGTTCCTTTGACATGGTAAAAAAAATAACATTGATGACAGTGATATACTTAATTATCTCACCATTTTGGATATTTTTTATTTCAATGATTTTTCAGTGATTCACAGTTTTGGGACAGTTCAATGCCTTGTACAATGACCACATAAAACTTTAAGCTTTATCCAGCAGCCAGAGAACAAAGAGAAATGCAAAGGCACAGATTTAACACTGAATGTAAAAACTACCTATAGGAAAATATTGTACCTCTTTGAGCATAATGAGTATAAGTATAAACAGAAAAACACAAGGGAAACTCTCTAAACACATCTGTGTGTGTGTGTGTGTGTGTGTGTATGGACTTCCCTAGGAGTTCAGCTGGTAAAGAACTACCTATGATTCAGTTCAATTCCTGGGTCAGGAAGACTCCCTGAAGAAGGGATAGGCTATCCACTCCACTCTTCTTGGGCTTCCCAGGTAGCTCAGATGGTAAAGAATCTGCCGGCAATGCAGAAGACCTGGGTTTGACCCCTGAATTAAGAAGATCTCCTGGAGAAGGGATCTCCCAGAAGAGGAAAAGACAACCCACTCCAGTATTCTTGCCTGGAGAATTCCATGGAAAGAGGAACCTGGCAGGCTATAGGTAATGGGATCACAAAGAGTTGGATAGGATTGAGTGACTTTCACTTTCACATATATACATATATGTGTGTGTTATCATACATAAAGATATTATACTTTTAATTTTCAATATGCTATTGGCTGTCTAAAAGACAGTATTAACATTAACCTGGTTTTACCACAGCTTTAGGGAATAATGAAATCTCACATTTGCAAAATAAAGTTAGAATGTTTAATACAATATCTCATGAGATTGAACCAGATGGGTCTTTTCTTTATAAATTTGGTCCTTAAAAAATCTGAATACTTTTTGAAAGGACTCCTGAATATTCCCACCAATGCATCTGCACATCCCCATTGTGTGCTCGGAGTGGGACAGCTGACACCCAGAAGGCTTCACAGCCATGTCTTCTTGCCTTGTTTGCACAATGGTCGCCATCTTCCTGCTGTCCCTGCTTTGCCAAAGGTAGTGACTGAAATTGAAACGGATGGGCCTGAGGAATGCTGAACAGAACTGTTGCTCATGTCATTAAAAACTCAACTAGGCAGAAAGCTAGGAATGGAGCAGTTGACAAAGATAAAGCTGAGAGCTCTGTGGCTTATCCTTAATTAGGTGTTGGCATTGGTTCTTGTCAAACAAGGGAGAGAGTGTGTGCTGCAAACACTGACGTACACAGACAGCCCTAGTCACAGTTGGAGAGAACACGGAGTGCATTCAAGCTGGCATTGAAAGGGATTTAGATAAGTACTCGAGGTAACAAAAATCGAAAAAGGAGGATGATAGCAATGGAAGCTTTAGATGAATTGCAACTGAGTGCACCTTTATCACAGCTTATCAGTCTCCAGACAGCTACAAACCAACCTTCCCAGTGCATTTTTCTCCGTGTTCTCTTGGATTAAAGGTCAAAGTAACTCAAATTTATATGTTCTGTTGCCCTGTCTCAGTGTCTCCCTTTGCTCACTTATAGGTGCCACACATTTCAGGGATTGGGAATTCCTGGCCCTACGAATTAAGAAGATCTCCTGGAGAAGGGATCTCCCAGAAGAGGAAAAGACAACCCACTCCAGTATTCTTGCCTGGAGAATTCCATGGAAAGAGGAACCTGGCAGGCTATAGGTAATGGGATCACAAAGAGTTGGATAGGATTGAGTGACTTTCACTTTCACATATATACATATATGTGTGTGTTATCATACATAAAGATATTATACTTTTAATTTTCAATATGCTATTGGCTGTCTAAAAGACAGTATTAACATTAACCTGGTTTTACCACAGCTTTAGGGAATAATGAAATCTCACATTTGCAAAATAAAGTTAGAATGTTTAATACAATATCTCATGAGATTGAACCAGATGGGTCTTTTCTTTATAAATTTGGTCCTTAAAAAATCTGAATACTTTTTGAAAGGACTCCTGAATATTCCCACCAATGCATCTGCACATCCCCATTGTGTGCTCGGAGTGGGACAGCTGACACCCAGAAGGCTTCACAGCCATGTCTTCTTGCCTTGTTTGCACAATGGTCGCCATCTTCCTGCTGTCCCTGCTTTGCCAAAGGTAGTGACTGAAATTGAAACGGATGGGCCTGAGGAATGCTGAACAGAACTGTTGCTCATGTCATTAAAAACTCAACTAGGCAGAAAGCTAGGAATGGAGCAGTTGACAAAGATAAAGCTGAGAGCTCTGTGGCTTATCCTTAATTAGGTGTTGGCATTGGTTCTTGTCAAACAAGGGAGAGAGTGTGTGCTGCAAACACTGACGTACACAGACAGCCCTAGTCACAGTTGGAGAGAACACGGAGTGCATTCAAGCTGGCATTGAAAGGGATTTAGATAAGTACTCGAGGTAACAAAAATCGAAAAAGGAGGATGATAGCAATGGAAGCTTTAGATGAATTGCAACTGAGTGCACCTTTATCACAGCTTATCAGTCTCCAGACAGCTACAAACCAACCTTCCCAGTGCATTTTTCTCCGTGTTCTCTTGGATTAAAGGTCAAAGTAACTCAAATTTATATGTTCTGTTGCCCTGTCTCAGTGTCTCCCTTTGCTCACTTATAGGTGCCACACATTTCAGGGATTGGGGATCCCTGGCATGAAACTTTCACCCCTTGAATAAAGCAAAGGCCTTTTCTCATTGGAAAGGTTTCATTGATTTAAAATAATTATCGTGTGGGAAGACGTGGCAAATAATGTCATATTTAAAGGTCACAAAAATGCTTACTGGCATAAATACATGCATGGCAATGGGCCAGCTCTAATAGCTCTTGTCCATAATTGCAGTTCTATCTTTCATCCATTTGACATATTCAAATAGCTAATATTCAGGTTTATTAGAACACTGTCTATATGTATTCTCAACATACACAAAAGCTGTGTGTTTTCATAATATGTATAAGCACTTCAGACGGTAAGCTGTGCACATTGCAGCTAGCAGATGGTAGCTCTTATCACAGATAAAAGCACATATATATGTTTCTGTAACGACACCCTCAGAGGGAACGGATGAGAGAAGAATCCTCTCCACATCACAGCTTACATTACCCATCTACTTAGCCAGCAAACAGCATATGTTTTACTGCTGTGGAAAGGCAGTGCCTGAGAGGAAAATAGGATTAAAATAAACTCAGAAATAACCTTATGGATAAATACAAAGAAGTGTGCTAATTGGAAGTTAGGTACACATGTGGAAGTTAGGTAGAGCGGAATTTACCATGCTCTCAAAGTGAGGCAGTAAAAACTACATCGGGGGATTGCCAGATAAAATGCAGGTTGTCTAGTTAAATAAAATGTCCGATGGACAATGTGTAAACATTTAGTGTAAGTATATCCCACAGACTGCTTGCCCCATGGCTCATGCAAAATTTGGAAGAGAATTAGGCTGAATATCATGAACTCTATCTGAATACTTATTTGACACCTGTCTATCTAAAATTCAAGTTTAAATGGGTGTCTTGTACTTTTATTTACTACATTTGACCACCAATGCTCCCAATGTTCCAGGCAAAGGGCAATCATCCACAGGCATATCTATACTAAAAGAATATGATTGCAGGCTCTTTCTGTGCACACAAAGCTCAAATTTATATGTTCTGTTGCCCTGTCTCAGTGTCTCCCTTTGCTCACTTATAGGTGCCACACATTTCAGGGATTGGGGATCCCTGGCATGAAACTTTCACCCCTTGAATAAAGCAAAGGCCTTTTCTCATTGGAAAGGTTTCATTGATTTAAAATAATTATCGTGTGGGAAGACGTGGCAAATAATGTCATATTTAAAGGTCACAAAAATGCTTACTGGCATAAATACATGCATGGCAATGGGCCAGCTCTAATAGCTCTTGTCCATAATTGCAGTTCTATCTTTCATCCATTTGACATATTCAAATAGCTAATATTCAGGTTTATTAGAACACTGTCTATATGTATTCTCAACATACACAAAAGCTGTGTGTTTTCATAATATGTATAAGCACTTCAGACGGTAAGCTGTGCACATTGCAGCTAGCAGATGGTAGCTCTTATCACAGATAAAAGCACATATATATGTTTCTGTAACGACACCCTCAGAGGGAACGGATGAGAGAAGAATCCTCTCCACATCACAGCTTACATTACCCATCTACTTAGCCAGCAAACAGCATATGTTTTACTGCTGTGGAAAGGCAGTGCCTGAGAGGAAAATAGGATTAAAATAAACTCAGAAATAACCTTATGGATAAATACAAAGAAGTGTGCTAATTGGAAGTTAGGTACACATGTGGAAGTTAGGTAGAGCGGAATTTACCATGCTCTCAAAGTGAGGCAGTAAAAACTACATCGGGGGATTGCCAGATAAAATGCAGGTTGTCTAGTTAAATAAAATGTCCGATGGACAATGTGTAAACATTTAGTGTAAGTATATCCCACAGACTGCTTGCCCCATGGCTCATGCAAAATTTGGAAGAGAATTAGGCTGAATATCATGAACTCTATCTGAATACTTATTTGACACCTGTCTATCTAAAATTCAAGTTTAAATGGGTGTCTTGTACTTTTATTTACTACATTTGACCACCAATGCTCCCAATGTTCCAGGCAAAGGGCAATCATCCACAGGCATATCTATACTAAAAGAATATGATTGCAGGCTCTTTCTGTGCACACAAAGCCAGAAAGAATTTTGAATGTTTGTTTGAAAGAGGCAGTCAATAAAAGAGCCAGTGTACATAATTTAGGACCTATATCTCTCCACTCTCCTATCCTCACCCCCTAGAGTTTTAGATCCTGGTTTGGAACTATCTGCATAATTGTTTCACTTTGGCTCTATAACACAGCTCTTTTTTCATTTATGAATTTGGTTTATTATTTCAGACTAAGATCTATTTGCACTCATAAAAAAGGAGACAGACTTTAAACACTCCACATGTACACGTTTGTATTCTTAGGATGAGATCGGCATTCAAACTGGAAGGTTAAATGGAGTTCAGATAATTTCTTTTTTTATTCTTTGCTCTGGCTTTTGTCTCCTGTCTTTCAGAAAAACTGAATAAAGATGTCTCCATTTTACACCAAAAGATTCAATTACTTCTCGAATGCTGGGTAAACATCTGCAGATGAATGATCTTAACAAATGTACTTTGATTCCACACAAACTTATGTGACACTTTTGTTTTCTCTTTCCAAGAGCAGAGAATAGATTCAAGCCTGCTTTTCTGAGCCTGAGCCTCTATGCCATGAGCACTGAATTTTTGGCAGGCAGCCAACCAATCTCTGTAGCCCAATGAAACCCTGATTCCATCTGCTCCAGCAGCGCAATATATTCCACTTCAGGTCAAAAGCAGGGAGCCAGCAGTATTAACATTACACTAATCTGTAAAGACATTTTCACTGGGTAGATAGGCTAATGTTACACAGGCTTTCAAAGCATCAACAGCAACAGTGATTGTCAGGGGGAAACTCAGTGGGCAGTAGATTCTTGCCGAGAATATTCCAAGATGAGGTTAGATGAATGGTTCTAAAGAATAAAGAGAGGAAAATACCTCTTAAAAAAGGCAAGTTGCTATCTTGTTAAGCAGGTGTTTTAAACACAGCATTAAACCATATATTTAGTGAGGCAAACTCTATCATTCTGTTTTTCCTGTTTATTCCTGCATCCCTAAACCTACGCACACAATTACATACACACAGGCAAAAAACTCACAAACTAAACTTGTTATGACACAGAAAGACAGGCTCTTTCTGTGCACACAAAGCCAGAAAGAATTTTGAATGTTTGTTTGAAAGAGGCAGTCAATAAAAGAGCCAGTGTACATAATTTAGGACCTATATCTCTCCACTCTCCTATCCTCACCCCCTAGAGTTTTAGATCCTGGTTTGGAACTATCTGCATAATTGTTTCACTTTGGCTCTATAACACAGCTCTTTTTTCATTTATGAATTTGGTTTATTATTTCAGACTAAGATCTATTTGCACTCATAAAAAAGGAGACAGACTTTAAACACTCCACATGTACACGTTTGTATTCTTAGGATGAGATCGGCATTCAAACTGGAAGGTTAAATGGAGTTCAGATAATTTCTTTTTTTATTCTTTGCTCTGGCTTTTGTCTCCTGTCTTTCAGAAAAACTGAATAAAGATGTCTCCATTTTACACCAAAAGATTCAATTACTTCTCGAATGCTGGGTAAACATCTGCAGATGAATGATCTTAACAAATGTACTTTGATTCCACACAAACTTATGTGACACTTTTTTTTTCTCTTTCCAAGAGCAGAGAATAGATTCAAGCCTGCTTTTCTGAGCCTGAGCCTCTATGCCATGAGCACTGAATTTTTGGCAGGCAGCCAACCAATCTCTGTAGCCCAATGAAACCCTGATTCCATCTGCTCCAGCAGCGCAATATATTCCACTTCAGGTCAAAAGCAGGGAGCCAGCAGTATTAACATTACACTAATCTGTAAAGACATTTTCACTGGGTAGATAGGCTAATGTTACACAGGCTTTCAAAGCATCAACAGCAACAGTGATTGTCAGGGGGAAACTCAGTGGGCAGTAGATTCTTGCCGAGAATATTCCAAGATGAGGTTAGATGAATGGTTCTAAAGAATAAAGAGAGGAAAATACCTCTTAAAAAAGGCAAGTTGCTATCTTGTTAAGCAGGTGTTTTAAACACAGCATTAAACCATATATTTAGTGAGGCAAACTCTATCATTCTGTTTTTCCTGTTTATTCCTGCATCCCTAAACCTACGCACACACAATTACATACACACAGGTTCGAAAGCCTACTAAATAATTGATGAAGACTACAATCTCCATTAAAAACCTAGATGGAAATAGATTGCTCTAAGTACAACCTTGGTGTTATGAAATCAGAACCAGTCCCAAGCTCTAAATGCATTTTAAAAATAAAAGTAAACATATGGCTAACTTCTCACCACCCCCTCCGTCTTTCTTTGCTATTTTGCTGCTTGTAGAAAACACGATCAGTTTGGGGATATGTAGCTCAGTAATAAATTGCTCATTAAGCATAACCTACCAAGGACTTTATTAAAGGCCCTAGATGGAAAATATGCTGAAGGAAAATACTCTGAAAGCAGATTAATGTATACAATGGAAATTTAATACCAGTAACAAAATGGGTTTTTTCATTTCCTTGGTTCTTTGGTTGGAGGGTGGGGGAAAAGTAGTTTAAGATTCATGCCTTCAGGCACATCAGAAAACATTAAGAACTACATTTCAGGAAATTGTAATGAATAAAAATTCAATTTAGACTGCTTGATTTTCTTTGAGTAGAAAAGGAAAATGTTCCACTGGAAAAGAACTATTTGGAAATCCCCATAATTAGGAAGTACACAGCTATGTTTCTGCTATAATATAAAGTTACACAGAGTTGATGTGAAAACCTATTTTGTGCTAGAATAATAGACTTCTTTCTACTTGGAAGTGTGCTGTCTCTATAATGTAAAAAATAGCAAAAACATACATGATTTCAATTTTCTTTCCTCGTTATGTAAGTGAAAACCTAGGGCTATATATTTTGAGTTTCCACCCACGCTCTTAAAAAAAAAAAAAAACCAAATATGTAAGTTGCTTAGAAAGGAGTAAAACCATTGGGCTTTTCAATCTTAGATCATAAAGAAAAATTGGCAAGCATTTTTACTACACTGGTTTAACACTTAACTGCCTCTCTATATTCCTTGTCATAAAAATTTGCTTATAAAAGGAACTGAACTTACTTGGAATTGAAGAACCCCTCTTTAGAAAGAAAAAGTTTCCTACTCTAAATGAAAAATTCATATAGGGCACAGATGAATGAATATGCATGAGTCTTCATGCAGTGATATACATATGATTTCTCATCTACAAAGACTGGTTTGGAAGACTTGTTATCTGACCAGAAAAGCCTGTCCTAAGTTGAGATAAAGGAGACTGACTCCAATCCCCTCAGCCTTTGCAATTGCTTTATATTCTAATCACTGCACTAAGCATCTGTCCCCGGCAGGCAGCTTGTTCAATCTAGCAGATAACGAATGCAGCCCGATGGTGGCTGTGTTGGCCCTTCCCCACACGTGAGGAGCTAGTGTTCCATTCCTCTGATTAAACAGGCAGTGGGAAAGCACTCTCAGAGCTGTAATTGCCTCTGTTATGAAACATCTTCACCTGTTAGCCAAAGCTAAGCTGAATCACAGCAGAAATTATTAACAGTGGCTGTTTTCAAGCCGGCTTAATTTGAGCTGATGCTGCTGTTCGCCTAACACAGATGAATAGGTGTGCAGGACAAGAGCCTAAGCAGAGATGACACCCCAATGAATATTTGCTCCCAGCCCTGCTGTGGGGAGCAAGCTTTCACAACAACAGACAATTGTTAAAATGTATAAGGGAGGGGAGCATTGGACAGGGCCCATTCCTCTGCCGTCACCTTCTGTACTCAGGAGAACTCCCTAATGGATGGCAACTCTTGACAGCTAAATCATTTTTGCAATTAGTTTCCACAAATGTTGGCAAGCACAAACTATTTTAGGGGCTGCGCACAATGGTATTGGGAACAGGGCCTTGCTTCAAATATGGCCAGAAACACTCTTTTCAGAGAACTGAACAGGCATTAAAATTTAATGGTCTGCTTTCATTTCTACAGTGTGCTTCAGGATGATTATAAATTACAGTTTTCGGAATGCATATGTATGTTGCTTAGAAAGGAGTAAAACCATTGGGCTTTTCAATCTTAGATCATAAAGAAAAATTGGCAAGCATTTTTACTACACTGGTTTAACACTTAACTGCCTCTCTATATTCCTTGTCATAAAAATTTGCTTATAAAAGGAACTGAACTTACTTGGAATTGAAGAACCCCTCTTTAGAAAGAAAAAGTTTCCTACTCTAAATGAAAAATTCATATAGGGCACAGATGAATGAATATGCATGAGTCTTCATGCAGTGATATACATATGATTTCTCATCTACAAAGACTGGTTTGGAAGACTTGTTATCTGACCAGAAAAGCCTGTCCTAAGTTGAGATAAAGGAGACTGACTCCAATCCCCTCAGCCTTTGCAATTGCTTTATATTCTAATCACTGCACTAAGCATCTGTCCCCGGCAGGCAGCTTGTTCAATCTAGCAGATAACGAATGCAGCCCGATGGTGGCTGTGTTGGCCCTTCCCCACACGTGAGGAGCTAGTGTTCCATTCCTCTGATTAAACAGGCAGTGGGAAAGCACTCTCAGAGCTGTAATTGCCTCTGTTATGAAACATCTTCACCTGTTAGCCAAAGCTAAGCTGAATCACAGCAGAAATTATTAACAGTGGCTGTTTTCAAGCCGGCTTAATTTGAGCTGATGCTGCTGTTCGCCTAACACAGATGAATAGGTGTGCAGGACAAGAGCCTAAGCAGAGATGACACCCCAATGAATATTTGCTCCCAGCCCTGCTGTGGGGAGCAAGCTTTCACAACAACAGACAATTGTTAAAATGTATAAGGGAGGGGAGCATTGGACAGGGCCCATTCCTCTGCCGTCACCTTCTGTACTCAGGAGAACTCCCTAATGGATGGCAACTCTTGACAGCTAAATCATTTTTGCAATTAGTTTCCACAAATGTTGGCAAGCACAAACTATTTTTAGGGGGGCTGCGCACAATGGTATTGGGAACAGGGCCTTGCTTCAAATATGGCCAGAAACACTCTTTTCAGAGAACTGAACAGGCATTAAAATTTAATGGTCTGCTTTCATTTTCTCTACAGTGTGCTTCAGGATGATTATAAATTACAGCATTCTGCTTACTTTTGACGGAATAAGTCATGTATCAGCATTTGATTTAGAAGCAATGTGTGCTTGACATATGAAACACATTTTGCAGAAGTGATTTATCACAGAGCTCTATTTTTTTGTTTGTTTGTTTCAGAAGAAAAGAGCTGCACAGGAGGGACAACACTGTGACGGTGACAGTCATCCTTGTAGCAGGGATGTGACTGTGACTTTAGACAGTGGGCTCAAAAGTCTGAAAAGTCTCAATGTATCTTATTTTTCATACTGAGAAATTCTTTTGTTTGTTCTCTAAGGCTCAACATTATTCCCCCAAATCTCACTTTAAACTTTTTTTTTTTTCTCTGGGAAAAGATGAGCAAGGCATCACTGGATATGGGAATCATTTCTCAAAGCTGGGTTGGGTGTCATAGGCAAGATGCTCTCCTATAATCCCAGGGTAGTTTGGTAAGCTGCTGGCTTGCAGAGTCTCTGATGCAATATGATTGGACAGGGAGAGAAGCTGAGAGCAGATGGGGGATTTTTCAGTTGGATGGGAGTGGGGCTAGAGGTTTAGAACATAAAGACAGTGCCTGATTCTGTGTTAGCTGGTATATTTCTCTGCTTTTGAGGTTATGTCTGCTGGTAAACTGAACTGCAACATAGCTGAACCATTTATATCAGCATTTCTTTATCATCTGCTGTCATGGCTGCAGCCAAAACAATTGTGCAGGGACTGACAAGCTCACCAAGTGGTTTAATCAAACAATTGGCTGGACCATGTTCTATTTATCAAGTCTGAATTACAACAGAGCTGCAGAAATTCCACATATTACTTCAAAATGATACTTCATGGTATAAGGTATAAACTGGAAACATATTTCCCATCTTTGTCTATTATCTATCCTTGTAAAACTAAGCTTACCTATCACCTCACTTCCCCTGGACAGTCTCCTCAAACACGCAGCTAGTAATTCATGACCTTACCTCTTTAGACAGTTAATTCTAATTCTTTCAATGTAATTACCCGTGGTCTTCCTTCCCTGCCGCATGTTTTTTTCCTCAAACACGCAGCTAGTAATTAGATTACCTTTATGCTTCGATTTATAATTCAGGATTTTCAGCATTCTGCTTACTTTTGACGGAATAAGTCATGTATCAGCATTTGATTTAGAAGCAATGTGTGCTTGACATATGAAACACATTTTGCAGAAGTGATTTATCACAGAGCTCTATTTTTTTGTTTGTTTGTTTCAGAAGAAAAGAGCTGCACAGGAGGGACAACACTGTGACGGTGACAGTCATCCTTGTAGCAGGGATGTGACTGTGACTTTAGACAGTGGGCTCAAAAGTCTGAAAAGTCTCAATGTATCTTATTTTTCATACTGAGAAATTCTTTTGTTTGTTCTCTAAGGCTCAACATTATTCCCCCAAATCTCACTTTAAACTTTTTTTTTTTTCTCTGGGAAAAGATGAGCAAGGCATCACTGGATATGGGAATCATTTCTCAAAGCTGGGTTGGGTGTCATAGGCAAGATGCTCTCCTATAATCCCAGGGTAGTTTGGTAAGCTGCTGGCTTGCAGAGTCTCTGATGCAATATGATTGGACAGGGAGAGAAGCTGAGAGCAGATGGGGGATTTTTCAGTTGGATGGGAGTGGGGCTAGAGGTTTAGAACATAAAGACAGTGCCTGATTCTGTGTTAGCTGGTATATTTCTCTGCTTTTGAGGTTATGTCTGCTGGTAAACTGAACTGCAACATAGCTGAACCATTTATATCAGCATTTCTTTATCATCTGCTGTCATGGCTGCAGCCAAAACAATTGTGCAGGGACTGACAAGCTCACCAAGTGGTTTAATCAAACAATTGGCTGGACCATGTTCTATTTATCAAGTCTGAATTACAACAGAGCTGCAGAAATTCCACATATTACTTCAAAATGATACTTCATGGTATAAGGTATAAACTGGAAACATATTTCCCATCTTTGTCTATTATCTATCCTTGTAAAACTAAGCTTACCTATCACCTCACTTCCCCTGGACAGTCTCCTCAAACACGCAGCTAGTAATTCATGACCTTACCTCTTTAGACAGTTAATTCTAATTCTTTCAATGTAATTACCCGTGGTCTTCCTTCCCTGCCCCGCATGCTATTTTCTAATATTCAACTTTTAACCACTGTCTTAGTCACTAAGATACCGCCTGGAACAAAGAGAATCACAATAAAATTTTTGAGTAAATAAATGTTGAATGAATGAAAGTGTACAAGAATATGTACTTCAGGTCAAAGAAAGAAGTGAGGAAGTACTGCAGAACTGACAACTGACTTTATTCTTTCTACTGGGGAAAAGAAATTTTAGTTTTTAGTTGGGTACATGGCTTTCTGGAATAAAGACTGTATTTCTCAGATTTCTCTGACCATTTTCTGTATTAATCAATGGGAAATAGGTAGAAATAGTACGGTAATTTAGGAGATGACTTTGATTATGATAGCATAGAAACTGTAATGGCTAGAGTTCTAGCAGTCATTTTGGAGTCTAAGGTCCTGCTGGGACTAAAATTATTGTACAACAGAGTAACAAGGTATAAGGAATTAGAGGCTCAGATACCACAGAAACTCATCAGTCCTGGATTAATTACGTCCAGGTTTCTTAAATACGCAAAGGGGGAAAAAAAAACCATTCAAAGTATGTGTGAATTGAAATCCTTATGGTGATTTACCACTAGTACCTGCTATATAATTTTCGAGATTTAGTACAAGTAATTTTTTAACAGGGTGACAACATAGAGCCTTGTCATATACCTTTCCCAACTTTAAACCTGTATGCAGGTAAAGAAGCAATAGTTAGATGAGACATGGAAGAATGGACTGGTTAAAAATTGGGAAAGGAGTACAATATATCTCGATGGCTGCAGCCAAAACAATTGTGCAGGGACTGACAAGCTCACCAAGTGGTTTAATCAAACAATTGGCTGGACCATGTTCTATTTATCAAGTCTGAATTACAACAGAGCTGCAGAAATTCCACATATTACTTCAAAATGATACTTCATGGTATAAGGTATAAACTGGAAACATATTTCCCATCTTTGTCTATTATCTATCCTTGTAAAACTAAGCTTACCTATCACCTCACTTCCCCTGGACAGTCTCCTCAAACACGCAGCTAGTAATTCATGACCTTACCTCTTTAGACAGTTAATTCTAATTCTTTCAATGTAATTACCCGTGGTCTTCCTTCCCTGCCCCGCATGCTATTTTCTAATATTCAACTTTTAACCACTGTCTTAGTCACTAAGATACCGCCTGGAACAAAGAGAATCACAATAAAATTTTTGAGTAAATAAATGTTGAATGAATGAAAGTGTACAAGAATATGTACTTCAGGTCAAAGAAAGAAGTGAGGAAGTACTGCAGAACTGACAACTGACTTTATTCTTTCTACTGGGGAAAAGAAATTTTAGTTTTTAGTTGGGTACATGGCTTTCTGGAATAAAGACTGTATTTCTCAGATTTCTCTGACCATTTTCTGTATTAATCAATGGGAAATAGGTAGAAATAGTACGGTAATTTAGGAGATGACTTTGATTATGATAGCATAGAAACTGTAATGGCTAGAGTTCTAGCAGTCATTTTGGAGTCTAAGGTCCTGCTGGGACTAAAATTATTGTACAACAGAGTAACAAGGTATAAGGAATTAGAGGCTCAGATACCACAGAAACTCATCAGTCCTGGATTAATTACTTCCAGTTTTCTTAAATACGCAAAGTTGGAAAAACAAACCATTCAAAGTATGTGTGAATTGAAATCCTTATGGTGATTTACCACTAGTACCTGCTATATAATTTTCGAGATTTAGTACAAGTAATTTTTTAACAGGGTGACAACATAGAGCCTTGTCATATACCTTTCCCAACTTTAAACCTGTATGCAGGTAAAGAAGCAATAGTTAGATGAGACATGGAAGAATGGACTGGTTAAAAATTGGGAAAGGAGTACAATATAGTATATTGTCACCCTGTTTATTTAACTTTTTTTCTTTTTTCAGTATATGTGCTGCCGAAGCAAGCACTATTTAACTTTTATGCAGAGCATATCATGCTGCAAAATGTCAGACTGGATAAGTAACAACCTGGAATCAAGATTCCTGGGAGAAACATCAACAACCTCAGATATGTAGATGGTACTACTCTAATGGCAGAAAGTTAAGAAGAACTAAAAAGCCTCTTGATGAGAGTGAAAGGGGTGAGTGAAAAAGCTGGATTGAAACTCAACATTCAAGAAACTAAAATTATGGCAAATAGATGAAGAAAAACTGGAAGAAGTGATAGATTTTATTTTGTTGGACTCCAAAATCACTGTGGACAGTGACTACAGGCACAAAATTAAAAGACGCACCTTGGAAGGAAAGCTATGACAAGCTTAGACAGTGTATTAAAAAGCAGAGACACACTTTGGTGACAAAGATCCATATAAATCAAAGCTATGGTTTTTCTAGTAGTCATGTATGGGTGTGAGAATTGGACTATACAGAAACCTGAGCATCAAAGAACTGAGCTTTTGAATTGTGCTACTGGAGAATGCCCTTGAGAGTCCTTTGGGCAACAAGAGCAAACCAGTCAATCCTAAAAGAAATCAACCTGAATATTCACTGGAAAGACCGATGCTGTAGCTCCAATACTTTGGCCACCTGATATGAAGAGCTGACTGATTGCATAAGACTCTGATTCTGGGAAAGACTGAAGGCAAAAGGAGAAAGGGGTGGCAGAGAATGAGACAGTTATATAGCATCACTGACTCAACGTACATGAATTTGAGCAAAGTCTAGGAGATAGTTTGTTGTGATCCACACAAAGGCTTTAGTGTAGTCAATGAAGCAGAAGTACATTTTTCCTGGAATTCTCTTGCCTTTTTCTGTGATCTGACTGATGTTGGCAATTTTTTTTTTCTTAAGATTTATTTATTTATTTATTATTGGTGGGGGGTGGGGTGGGGAGGGAGGGGAGCAGGTGGGCCACTTCTATTGGTTTTTCATTTACCTATTTTCATCCATCTTCGTTCTTTGGCCCGTGTGGGCCTCCCATCGCTGTGGCCTCTGTTGTCACAGAGCACCGGCTCTGGGTGCATGCGCTCCAGAGCTCCGGCTCGGTAATTGGACACATTAGTCCAGCCGATCCGCTGTGCGTGGGATCTTCCCAGGCCAGGGATCGAACTGGCACCCCTTGCACTGCAAGGCGGTGTCCTTACCCACTGGACCACCAGGGAAGCCCTGATGTTGGCAATTTGATCTTTTGTTCCTCTGCCTTTTTTCAATGCAGTTTATACATCTAGAATCCTTGTTTCACATACTGTTGAAGTCTAGCTTGAGCATTACCTTGCTATCATGTGAAATGAGTGCAATTGTGCAGTAGTCTGAACATTCCTTGGCATTGCCTTTCTTTGGGATTAGAATGAAAACTAACATTTTCCAGTCCTGTGGTCACTGCTGTGTTTTCTAAATTTGCCAGCATAATGAGTATAGCCTTTTTACCGCATCGTCTTTTGCCAGGCCCCTAATGAGTATAGAAAGCATGTAATGGGACTGTAAAGAATTGGACTTTTAAACAAGAAACCTGAGCATCAAAGAACTGAGCTTTTGAATTGTGCTACTGGAGAATGCCCTTGAGAGTCCTTTGGGCAACAAGAGCAAACCAGTCAATCCTAAAAGAAATCAACCTGAATATTCACTGGAAAGACCGATGCTGTAGCTCCAATACTTTGGCCACCTGATATGAAGAGCTGACTGATTGCATAAGACTCTGATTCTGGGAAAGACTGAAGGCAAAAGGAGAAAGGGGTGGCAGAGAATGAGACAGTTATATAGCATCACTGACTCAACGTACATGAATTTGAGCAAAGTCTAGGAGATAGTTTGTTGTGATCCACACAAAGGCTTTAGTGTAGTCAATGAAGCAGAAGTACATTTTTCCTGGAATTCTCTTGCCTTTTTCTGTGATCTGACTGATGTTGGCAATTTTTTTTTTCTTAAGATTTATTTATTTATTTATTATTGGTGGGGGGTGGGGGGGGGAGGGAGGGGAGCAGGCGGGCCACTTCTATTGGTCTTTCATTTGTCCATTTTCATCCATCTTTGTTCTTTGGCCCGTGTGGGCCTCCCATCGCTGTGGCCTCTGTTGTCACAGAGCACCGGCTCTGGGTGCATGCGCTCCAGAGCTCCGGCTCGGTAATTGGACACATTAGTCCAGCCGATCCGCTGTGCGTGGGATCTTCCCAGGCCAGGGATCGAACTGGCACCCCTTGCACTGCAAGGCGGTGTCCTTACCCACTGGACCACCAGGGAAGCCCTGATGTTGGCAATTTGATCTTTTGTTCCTCTGCCTTTTTTCAATGCAGTTTATACATCTAGAATCCTTGTTTCACATACTGTTGAAGTCTAGCTTGAGCATTACCTTGCTATCATGTGAAATGAGTGCAATTGTGCAGTAGTCTGAACATTCCTTGGCATTGCCTTTCTTTGGGATTAGAATGAAAACTAACATTTTCCAGTCCTGTGGTCACTGCTGTGTTTTCTAAATTTGCCAGCATAATGAGTATAGCCTTTTTACCGCATCGTCTTTTAGGATTTCAAATAGCTTATCTGGAATTCCATCACATCCACTAGTTGTGTTCATAGTAATATGCCTAAGGCCCACTTGACTTGGAAAAGGTCCTGATGCTGGGAAAGACTGAAGACAGAAGGAGAAGGAGACAACAGAGGATGAGACGGTTGGATGGCATCACTGATTCAGTGGACATGAGATTGAGCAAACTCTGGGAAACAGTGAAAGAGAGGGAACAGTGCAAGAGAGTCAAAGAGAGGTGTGCTGCAGTCCATAGGGTTGCAAAGAGTCAGACACGAGTGAACAACTGAACAGTAACAACTAGGAGATATGGAGGACAGAAGACTCTGGTATAGTACAGTCCATGGTGTCACAAAGAGTCACAACTAAGTGACTAAACAAAAACTGTTGAACAGAAGAGCTTGTCATTTGAAAATCATTAAGAATTTTCAAGGCAGCAACAGCAGAGATTAAAAACTAGAGTGCAGAACCCTTTTAAGCACAGGAAACTTGTCTCATTTTGTACCAACACATTCCTTATGTGCTGAAATTTAGCCATGTTGACCTTGTTTCTGCTTCACGATCATATGAAACTCTCTCTTGCTTAGGATATTTGTGCTTGGTCATTCCAAACCAGGGAACACTCTGTCACAGTTAGCTATATTCACATGTCCTATGCAGGCTCCCACTCAACAAATCAATGTCAGAGCTTTAGAAAAGTCCTTTGCAGCACCTCTTGATCCCCAGTATTACAGGTCTTCTTATTTCTACAAGAGCATACCAATGCCACTTCCTTATTCTATTTCTTTATTTCTGGTTTCCTTTTTAAATTACCCAAATCCTCTTGACTCTAAAGCAAGTTTCCTGAGGGTAGGTGTTTTCTGTGTCTTACTCACCAATAAAGACAACCTCAAGTACTTGACTATTTGATCTAGATCATTTGGACTCAAGAGTACATTTTTTGATTTCTTTTTAAACATTTTATCAATTTTTCCTATAATTACTTGATTTTCTGTTTGGTTACATGGAAGTGGCCGTGCAAAGACAAAACTCTTTTGTATAAATATTTCCCAAACTTGTCAGACCTTTGAAAAATGAGGGATTTCCTCTCTACTGGACATCTGTTTATATTGCGATCAACACACACACACACACACACACACACACACACACCCTTGTAACCTTGTAAAGCAAAATGACCTACCCCTGTCTACACTGATACATAAAGTATTTCTTTTCTTCACTGTTGGTGTTTAGTTGGTAAGTAATGTCCCACTCCTTCTGACCCCATGGACTGTAGCCCACCAGGAGCCTCTGTCCATGGGATTTCCCAGGTAAGAATACTGGAGTGGGTTGCTATTTTCCTTCTCCAAGTGATCTTTCTGATCCTAATATCGAACCAACATCTTGTGTGTCTCATGCATTGGGAAATGGATTCTTTACCATTGAGCCATCAGGAAACCCCTTTATTCATTATCATAACTTTACTATTCTAGAAGAGCCTTGCCCAGCCAGTTTGACTGTTCATCATAGGAAATTTCTGAATACCCAACAACTCTTAAATAAAAAGTATCAATATAACATTTTAGCTACAGAGAGTTTGAATCTCTTTCCTCAAAAATCCTTACTGGATATTTCTTTCAGAGGTTATTACCATGATCCTTACCTAAACCCTAATTAAGTTTCTGGATGGGAGATTCACTTTACACCAAACTTTCCAAAATAAATCCTGACTTGCATCTCTAAGATGTTCCCAAAAGTAACATGGTACCATCTATTACTGTGGTCAGCATTTCAATTTTATCTTTTCAAAAGCTTATGTTGCTCATATTTGGGGAGCAAGATTTGACAACCCTAATGCAATTCTTTCAGTGTGGGTCTATGAATTTGATTACTTAGAGTTATCAGTTATTCAGATATATAAGTATAATACTCTCTTTCTCTTGCAAAGGGATTTTCTTTACACACATATCAAGGTCAAAGGTTTAAATAGTGATATATAATGATACCATGTAAGTTAGAGAGCACACAAAACATATTTCCATGATGTCACTGGCCAGTATGGCAGCCATAAGGCACATGTGGCTATTGAGAATTTTATATGTGCTTTGTCTGAATTGAGATATGATACAAGTGTGAAATACAGTCCAGATTCAATGACTTAATATGGAAAAAATAAAGTAAAGTATCTAGATGATTAGATGCTGAAGTGTAGTATTTGGGATAAAATATACTATTAGGACATAATATAATACTTAGATATAACTTATATATGGATTAGGGCTTCTGAGGTTCACTAGCGGTAAGAATCTGCCTGCCAATGGGTGTAAGAGATGCAGGTTCTATCCTTGGGTTGGGAAGATCCTCTGACCCCATGGACTGTAGCCCACCAGGAGCCTCTGTCCATGGGATTTCAGGTAAGAATACTGGAGTGGGTTGCTATTTTCCTTCTCCAAGTGATCTTTCTGATCCTAATATCGAACCAACATCTTGTGTGTCTCATGCATTGGGAAATGGATTCTTTACCATTGAGCCATCAGGAAACCCCTTTATTCATTATCATAACTTTACTATTCTAGAAGAGCCTTGCCCAGCCAGTTTGACTGTTCATCATAGGAAATTTCTGAATACCCAACAACTCTTAAATAAAAAGTATCAATATAACATTTTAGCTACAGAGAGTTTGAATCTCTTTCCTCAAAAATCCTTACTGGATATTTCTTTCAGAGGTTATTACCATGATCCTTACCTAAACCCTAATTAAGTTTCTGGATGGGAGATTCACTTTACACCAAACTTTCCAAAATAAATCCTGACTTGCATCTCTAAGATGTTCCCAAAAGTAACATGGTACCATCTATTACTGTGGTCAGCATTTCAATTTTATCTTTTCAAAAGCTTATGTTGCTCATATTTGGGGAGCAAGATTTGACAACCCTAATGCAATTCTTTCAGTGTGGGTCTATGAATTTGATTACTTAGAGTTATCAGTTATTCAGATATATAAGTATAATACTCTCTTTCTCTTGCAAAGGGATTTTCTTTACACACATATCAAGGTCAAAGGTTTAAATAGTGATATATAATGATACCATGTAAGTTAGAGAGCACACAAAACATATTTCCATGATGTCACTGGCCAGTATGGCAGCCATAAGGCACATGTGGCTATTGAGAATTTTATATGTGCTTTGTCTGAATTGAGATATGATACAAGTGTGAAATACAGTCCAGATTCAATGACTTAATATGGAAAAAATAAAGTAAAGTATCTAGATGATTAGATGCTGAAGTGTAGTATTTGGGATAAAATATACTATTAGGACATAATATAATACTTAGATATAACTTATATATGGATTAGGGCTTCTGAGGTTCACTAGCGGTAAAGAATCTGCCTGCCAATGCAGGCAATGTAAGAGATGCAGGTTCTATCCTTGGGTTGGGAAGATCCTCTGAAGGAGGGCATGGCAACCCATTCCAGAATTCTTGTCTGGAGAACTCCATGGACAGAGGAGCCTGGAGGGGCTATAGTCCATTGGGTTGCAAAGGGTTGAACACAACTGAAGCGACTTAGCAAAGCACACACATATATATGAATTAAAGGTAATATATGATATACTATTAAAATTAATTTTAACCATTTCTTTACACTTTCAAAAAATGTGATGACTAAAATTTTTGGAATTAAATATATGGCTTACATTTCTATTGGAGACTGCTGTTATCTCTCAAGTTAAAAAAGACAGCAGAAAGAAAAAATCCTGACAAATTGCATTA
This sequence comes from Tragulus kanchil, assembly GCA_022376925.1. Taxonomy (NCBI): domain Eukaryota; kingdom Metazoa; phylum Chordata; class Mammalia; order Artiodactyla; family Tragulidae; genus Tragulus; species Tragulus kanchil. The sequence continues at coordinate 56,620,210 of JAIOJX010000029.1, read as the reverse complement.
TCAATAAAAAGGCCATAATATAAATATATATTTTTCTCTTGTAATGACTTACTTCTTCAGTGTTAGTTATTTATTTAAAGATCCTTACTAATACAACCAGAGATTATTTTCAACCTATAAAATATTTGTGGTAAGCAGGCTTTCTTGGTCTACTGGAACACATTAAGAGGAATTATCTTTAAAAGTTGAAAAGCAATTACAAGTTGTTTTGCTTTCGAATTAACTTTTAAAGGAAACTGTTCCACAGTTGGGTATATAAGAGACATTTCAACAAACAGGATAAGTAAGGAAGTCTAGGTATTAATCTAAATTTCTGGTAAATGTCCAGATAGATCTGTGGCTGAACAGTGTAATTCAATTGTACAGAGAAAGAGATATACTCTGTAATTTTTCTTTACAACTGGCTCTTTTGTCTCGAGAATGATGTCACTGGCCAGTATGGCAGCCATAAGGCACATGTGGCTATTGAGAATTTTATATGTGCTTTGTCTGAATTGAGATATGATACAAGTGTGAAATACAGTCCAGATTCAATGACTTAATATGGAAAAAATAAAGTAAAGTATCTAGATGATTAGATGCTGAAGTGTAGTATTTGGGATAAAATATACTATTAGGACATAATATAATACTTAGATATAACTTATATATGGATTAGGGCTTCTGAGGTTCACTAGCGGTAAAGAATCTGCCTGCCAATGCAGGCAATGTAAGAGATGCAGGTTCTATCCTTGGGTTGGGAAGATCCTCTGAAGGAGGGCATGGCAACCCATTCCAGAATTCTTGTCTGGAGAACTCCATGGACAGAGGAGCCTGGAGGGGCTATAGTCCATTGGGTTGCAAAGGGTTGAACACAACTGAAGCGACTTAGCAAAGCACACACATATATATGAATTAAAGGTAATATATGATATACTATTAAAATTAATTTTAACCATTTCTTTACACTTTCAAAAAATGTGATGACTAAAATTTTGGAATTAAATATATGGCTTACATTTCTATTGGAGACTGCTGTTATCTCTCAAGTTAAAAAGACAGCAGAAAGAAAAATCCTGACAAATTGCATTATCAATAAAAAGGCCATAATATAAATACTGTTTTTTCTCTTGTAATGACTTACTTCTTCAGTGTTAGTTATTTATTTAAAGATCCTTACTAATACAACCAGAGATTATTTTCAACCTATAAAATATTTGTGGTAAGCAGGCTTTCTTGGTCTACTGGAACACATTAAGAGGAATTATCTTTAAAAGTTGAAAAGCAATTACAAGTTGTTTTGCTTTCGAATTAACTTTTAAAGGAAACTGTTCCACAGTTGGGTATATAAGAGACATTTCAACAAACAGGATAAGTAAGGAAGTCTAGGTATTAATCTAAATTTCTGGTAAATGTCCAGATAGATCTGTGGCTGAACAGTGTAATTCAATTGTACAGAGAAAGAGATATACTCTGTAATTTTTCTTTACAACTGGCTCTTTTGTCTCGAGAATGATGCTTGGCTAACGCCCTTCTTGTGAACTGTAGAGGAAATATGCATATCTCCCTTCTATCCTGTCATGTGTTTGAAAATACTCTGCAACTGATGTGTTAGAACACCGGGGATGGGGTAAAACTGCTTCTTGAAAGACATTTTTGAAAATTTGACCCTAATTTTCAACTAGAATGAAAGAGAGATGTGACAATCTCAGGGCTGTTAACAAAAGCTAAAATAGGAACATGGTAAGAACTGAGGTCAAATGTTCTTGACCAGAGATGAAAGAAGAGAAAGAGAATTGTAAGGACAAGATGTGAACAAATAAATGTCCTACAAAAGAGATGACTTTATAGCTAAGAAAAGGCAACTCCACTTTATTGCCACTGAATTCTCTGCAACATGAGATTCAAGAGGTAGACCATACAGCTATTTGTCACATGACTAAGATCTTATTTCCGTTTAATGTATGTTTGTGAGTTGCATCTTCCTTAAATGTCCCTTATCCTCTGAAGTTGTTTTCATGTTTGGCAGTAGTTTCTAACAGTATGTTCTCACATGATGATAATGTGATGGCAACAAGTTTCAATAATATATAGATTTACTATAAACTGTTCCTATCTATAATTCTTCTCATTCTTTAAACAGGAAAGCAGAAAATGTTTTAAGACAATATATAAGTAGCTTTGAATTTTGACTCTATAGTTCAGCTGTTTTGCAGTTCAGTAACTCCTTGATGTAAGTTTCTTAATACTATTTTCCTGGTGTAAGGAATCAAGAAAAGAATGCTTTAGAAATTTATAAGAAAAGTATTTTCCATTTTTTCCCAAGGAGGAAGAAACATTGGAACTCATTCAGAAAATCTTATTTTAAAAACTTTTCCAGGTGATTTAAGCATTTAGCACAGAAACTCGCGGGGAAACTATAATATACATAAAATTTGAAAAAATGATTAATTATGATTACAAGAAGAGAAATGAAAGGCAAAGAAGAAAGATACATCCAGCTCAATCCAGAGTTCCAGAAAATAGCAAGGAGAGACAAAGTCTTCTTGAGTGAACAATGCAAAGAAATAGAGGAAAACAACAGAATGGGAAAGGCTAGAGAGCTCTTCAAGAAAACTGGAGATGCCAAGGGGACATTTTATGCAATTATGGGCACAATAAAGGACTGAAACATCAAGGATCTAAGAGAATCAGAAGAAAATAAGAGGGCTTCCCTGGTGGTCCAGTGGGTAAGGACACTGTCTTGTAGTGCAAGGGGAGCCAGTTCGTTCCCTAGCCTGGGACGATCCGACGTGCCACGGAGCGACTGGGCTGATGATCCAACTACCAAACCAGAGCTCTGGAGCACATATGCCCAGAGCCAGTGCTCTGCAGTGACAGAGGCCACTGTGATGGGAGGACTACACGGGTCAGAGAACAAAGATGGATGAAAGCAGATAAATAAAAGACCAGTAGAAGTGGTCCTCCCCATACCCCCCACCCAAAAAAAGGCACAAAGAAGAAAATAAGAAAATATGGCGAGAAGACACAGAAAAACTATACAGAAAGCTCTTAATGACCCAGATAACCAAGATGGTGTGGTCACTCACCCAGAGCCAGACATCCCGGAGTGTGAGGTCAAGTGGGCTCTAGGAAGCATACCCATGAACAAAGCTAGTGGAGGTGATGAAATTCCTCCAATTGAGCTATTTCAAATCCTAAAAGACTCTGCTGTTAAAGTGCTGTACTCAATATGTCAACAAATTTGGAAAACTCAGCAGTGGTCACAGGACTGGTAAAGGTATTTTCATTCCCATCCAAAAGAATGACAATGCCAAGGAATGCTCCAACTATCAACACAATCAAAGTCATTTCCCATGACAGCAAGGGCATGCTCAAAACCCTTCAAGCTAGGATTTAACAGGGCCGAAAGTGAGAATTTCCAGATGTACAAGCTGGATTGACCAGCAAAGGAAGAAGAGATCAAATTGCCACATCCGCTGGATCATAGAAAAAGAAAAGGAATTAAAAAATATATATGTAAAGCTTAAAGTCTTTGAGTGTACGGATGACAACAAATTGGAAAATTCTTGAACAGATGGGAACACCAGACCACCTTACCTGTCTCCTGAGACATCTGTATGCAGGTGAAGAAACAACAGTTAGAACCAGACATGGAACCATGAGTGGTTCAAAATTGGGGAAAGAGCACATCAAGACTGTGTATTGTCACTCTACTTATTTAACTTATCTGCAGGGTACATCATGGAAAATGCCAGGATGGATGAATCACAAGCTGGAATCAAGATTGCCAGGAGAAATATCAACTTCAGATATGCAGATGACACCACTCTAATAGCAGAAAGCTAAGAGAAACTAAACAGCCTCTTCATGAGAGTTAGAGAGAGAAAAAGCTGGATTGAAACTCAACCTTCCAAAAACTAAGATCATGGCATCCAGTCCCATCACTTCATGGAAAATAGATGGAGAAAAAGTAGGATCAGTGAGAAATTTTATTTTCTTGGGTTCCAAAATCACTGTGGACAATGACTACAGCCATGAAACTAAAAGACATTTACTCCTTGGAAGGAAAGGTATTAGAAACCTAGACAGTGTATTAAAAAGCAGAGACATCACTTTGCTAATAAAGATCCATAGTTTCAAAGCTATGGTTTTTCTAGTAGTCATGTATGTATGTGAGAGGTGGACTACAAAGAAGGCTAAGAGCAGAAGAACTGATGCTTCTGAGGTGTAGTGCAGGGGAAGACTCTTGAGACTCCCTTGGACTGCAAAGAGATCAAACCAGTCAATGCTAAAGGGAAATCAATGTTGAATTTTCATTTGAAGGACTGATGCTAAAGCTGAAGCTCTAGTACTTTGGCCACCTGATTCAAAGAGTCAATGCATTGGAAATGGCCCTGATGCTGGGAGAGATTGAAGGCAAAAGAGAAGAGGGCGGCTGAGGATAAGATGTTTAGATAGCACCACTGACTCAATGGACATGAGTTTGAGCACACTTCGGGAGACAGTGAAGGACAGGGAAGCCTAGTGTACTGCAGTTCACTGTGTTGCAAAGAGTTGGACATGACTTAGCAAATAAACAGCAACAATGATAAATGAATATCTGGAGTTGGCCTTTGTCATTATAGAAAAATAGCTCTTACTTCCTAATTCTGACTGTGTCGCCAAACAGAACTACTATATATAGCCATTATGAATGCAAGCTTTCAACACTTATCTTTCCTGATTTCCCCAATGGTCTAGTGGTTAAGACCCAGTGCTTCCACTGCAGGGGGCATGGGTTTGATTCCTGGTCAGGGAAGTAAGATCCCTCTTGGCCAAAAAATGAGAAAAAATAGAAAAACAGAAGCTGCAAAAATGATTATCTTTCTTCAGAGATCAAGTTTCTGGGGCAGAAAAATTGTGTGTATGGCAGAGGAAATTATCTGTGCTTATTGCAAGGTGGAAGACTATAACAAAGCGATGTGCTGATCACAGCCTGTGCTTATTCAAAGTTACATAAAACTTATCATAGTAAATAGTGGTAGAAGTTATAAATTCTTATTCTTAGACATCTGCTTTATCTTTTAAGGTGGAATCTTCATGAGAGTTAGAGAGAAAAAGCTGGATTGAAACTCAACCTTCCAAAAACTAAGATCATGGCATCCAGTCCCATCACTTCATGGAAAATAGATGGAGAAAAAGTAGGATCAGTGAGAAATTTTATTTTCTTGGGTTCCAAAATCACTGTGGACAATGACTACAGCCATGAAACTAAAAGACATTTACTCCTTGGAAGGAAAGGTATTAGAAACCTAGACAGTGTATTAAAAAGCAGAGACATCACTTTGCTAATAAAGATCCATAGTTTCAAAGCTATGGTTTTTCTAGTAGTCATGTATGTATGTGAGAGGTGGACTACAAAGAAGGCTAAGAGCAGAAGAACTGATGCTTCTGAGGTGTAGTGCAGGGGAAGACTCTTGAGACTCCCTTGGACTGCAAAGAGATCAAACCAGTCAATGCTAAAGGGAAATCAATGTTGAATTTTCATTTGAAGGACTGATGCTAAAGCTGAAGCTCTAGTACTTTGGCCACCTGATTCAAAGAGTCAATGCATTGGAAATGGCCCTGATGCTGGGAGAGATTGAAGGCAAAAAGAGAAGAGGGCGGCTGAGGATAAGATGTTTAGATAGCACCACTGACTCAATGGACATGAGTTTGAGCACACTTCGGGAGACAGTGAAGGACAGGGAAGCCTAGTGTACTGCAGTTCACTGTGTTGCAAAGAGTTGGACATGACTTAGCAAATAAACAGCAACAATGATAAATGAATATCTGGAGTTGGCCTTTGTCATTATAGAAAAATAGCTCTTACTTCCTAATTCTGACTGTGTCGCCAAACAGAACTACTATATATAGCCATTATGAATGCAAGCTTTCAACACTTATCTTTCCTGATTTCCCCAATGGTCTAGTGGTTAAGACCCAGTGCTTCCACTGCAGGGGGCATGGGTTTGATTCCTGGTCAGGGAAGTAAGATCCCTCTTGGCCAAAAAATGAGAAAAAATAGAAAAACAGAAGCTGCAAAAATGATTATCTTTCTTCAGAGATCAAGTTTCTGGGGCAGAAAAATTGTGTGTATGGCAGAGGAAATTATCTGTGCTTATTGCAAGGTGGAAGACTATAACAAAGCGATGTGCTGATCACAGCCTGTGCTTATTCAAAGTTACATAAAACTTATCATAGTAAATAGTGGTAGAAGTTATAAATTCTTATTCTTAGACATCTGCTTTATCTTTTAAGGTGAAGAATATTCTTTTCATGCTGTCTTTAGAAGAAAAAAGTGCATTTCCATTTGTGCTACTTTATCTTTCATTTGTTTGTCCTACTGCTATCTGGGGACCTTAACTTCCCTGAGTTTTCAAGAAAAAGATAACAGCTGGTGTAGGGAAAAAGTGATTTGAACTCTGAGTATGAATCCTATATATTATTAATTTTTAAAATCAATGAACTCACTCTAGACTTTATCTGTAGGAAATAATTTAATTGCAGTAGATAGAAAACCAGATCCAAATGGATGTAAGTGTAAAACTAATTTATTGGCCTATGTAACTGAAAAGTCTCATTTGTCACTGTAGGTGAGGTTTGATACAACAATTCAAAAGCTGTCACAAAGGACCTTCTATTTCCCCTGGAACTCACAGAATTGCTGCTTCCTTTGAGGACCTCAAATTTCCATACCACCATTTCCCATGAAAGCAAAACTTCTTAGGATGGCTCCCAGGAAAATTAGTCTTTGTCCTAGTGTTACGGACTGAACTCTGTCCTCCTAAAATTCATATATTGAAGTCCTAGCCCCAAGTAAATCAGTATGTGACTTTATTTGGAGATAGATTTTTTTTTAAAGGTAAGATACTGTGACAGAAAACCCCTCCATTTTTCAGTAAGTCACTGTTATAATAAAAATATATTAGAAACCATATAAATTAAAACAACAGTTGTTTCTTTAGCATATCATTTGCTGCACTTTAATAAAAAATTTCCTGCTTAGTACAATACACATTGTAGGTATTACCCTATATAGTTTTTCTGCTGAGGTGAGAACACTAAGGCTCATTAAAGTTAAGGACCTTCACCAAGTTCACACTGTTGTGAGGTTTTTCAGCTTGGTTTTCAAGTATACTGTGCTCTTCCCTGCACACAGGCAACAGCTTTGTTGCAGGGGAACCACATCCTTGTGGTTGTGCTGGGATCCATAAGACTAGACATTATAGCTCAAAAGATGAAACAGACAGCTCCATAACCCAGGAAATTAGAAGGACTTGCATGAGCAAAGAAGAGAGTGCTCTGAGCTGAGAGTTAATAGGAGAAGAGAAAGATTCAAAAGCAGCTGGGAGGGAAATTCTGGGAGCAGCTTCCCATCACCAGGAACATCTATCTTCTGGGCATGCCTGCGTACCACAGAACAGCTTTAGAACCTTTTTAGCTTGACCTGAGACAAGATAATGACAGCTTTCTATGTCATGATATTCTAGTATTCTAAATTAAAGAACCAATTTCATAAATTTTATCCCTTCACTTTTTTTTCTTCTTTTACCTTAATGAGATTTTACTTCTGATCTCCTTTGTGGTGATGCTGGGCACATGTAAGGAAGCACTATGGAGCCTGTTAAGGAAGGAGTCATATAAGAAAGATCCATGCCTTGGTTTAGGTAATGCTGGGCTGTATAAGAATTAAAGTTTCCCTTACCATTTTGTCCGAAGTTGACTAGCAACAATTCAAACTTTTTATTTCCTGGAACTCACAGAATTGCTGCTTCCTTTGAGGACCTCAAATTTCCATACCACCATTTCCCATGAAAGCAAAACTTCTTAGGATGGCTCCCAGGAAAATTAGTCTTTGTCCTAGTGTTACGGACTGAACTCTGTCCTCCTAAAATTCATATATTGAAGTCCTAGCCCCAAGTAAATCAGTATGTGACTTTATTTGGAGATAGATTTTTAAAGGTAAGATACTGTGACAGAAAACCCCTCCATTTTTCAGTAAGTCACTGTTATAATAAAAATATATTAGAAACCATATAAATTAAAACAACAGTTGTTTCTTTAGCATATCATTTGCTGCACTTTAATAAAAAATTTCCTGCTTAGTACAATACACATTGTAGGTATTACCCTATATAGTTTTTCTGCTGAGGTGAGAACACTAAGGCTCATTAAAGTTAAGGACCTTCACCAAGTTCACACTGTTGTGAGGTTTTTCAGCTTGGTTTTCAAGTATACTGTGCTCTTCCCTGCACACAGGCAACAGCTTTGTTGCAGGGGAACCACATCCTTGTGGTTGTGCTGGGATCCATAAGACTAGACATTATAGCTCAAAAGATGAAACAGACAGCTCCATAACCCAGGAAATTAGAAGGACTTGCATGAGCAAAGAAGAGAGTGCTCTGAGCTGAGAGTTAATAGGAGAAGAGAAAGATTCAAAAGCAGCTGGGAGGGAAATTCTGGGAGCAGCTTCCCATCACCAGGAACATCTATCTTCTGGGCATGCCTGCGTACCACAGAACAGCTTTAGAACCTTTTTAGCTTGACCTGAGACAAGATAATGACAGCTTTCTATGTCATGATATTCTAGTATTCTAAATTAAAGAACCAATTTCATAAATTTTATCCCTTCACTTTTTTTTCTTCTTTTACCTTAATGAGATTTTACTTCTGATCTCCTTTGTGGTGATGCTGGGCACATGTAAGGAAGCACTATGGAGCCTGTTAAGGAAGGAGTCATATAAGAAAGATCCATGCCTTGGTTTAGGTATTGGGATGCTGGGCTGTATAAGATTAAGTTTCTACCAAAGTAGTTAATACCACCCTTTACCATGTTCCCCAATTAAATATGATTCATGAGCAGAATCAAAGACAAGAATGGGAACCAGTCCTCATTTCTGGGAAACAAAAGCGGCTATAGACTAATTTTAATCTAGAGGAATGGAGGAGACCTGGAAGTGTTCAAGGAACAGTTGAGAGAGGTTGAGGTATTGGGTCTGGTGGCTTAAGTCGACAAGCTTAGTCTTTGAAGCTCTCATATTCCTTCATTTCTTCTTTCAGTCATTATCTTTATGTGTCAAATATATGGAGAAAAGAAAAACAAATACAAATAACTTGAGATAAGGAGTAGGAGTCACTATGGGTTTAACGTTGAGGGAGAACAACAAAGTAGTAGTTTGAGGGGGATCTAAGGTCAAGGAAAAGGTTTTAAGTTTCTTTGTTTGTAGTTAGTTTGAGGACAGTACATGAGTGGAGATACTGAGGATCCCAGAGAACCTAAGGAAACCATTACCAGATGATGAGATAGGATTTTACACCTAGACCAAGGAGTTGGATTTGACAAGCCATAGGATACTTCTTTCTTTGACACTAAGAGAGGAGATGTTGCTATTTGTTTAACCCTTTGAAGAGATCTTTTTTCCCAGAAGAGTTGAGGTACGTTGTTTATTAGATCACCTAAAATGCTAACGAGCTTCAGATATAGTCATGGATCATTTTATAGAATGATCTTGCTATAATGGTAAACTACAAATAAGGAAATCTTTCACAATGTTTACCTGTTTTTAATTTTCTGGGTTACAAAACTTGAGTGAGACAGTCTCTATGCTCAACAAACTTATAGTATTGTAGGGGTGACTGGCATGTAAAGAGATCTTTATAAATGTGTCTAATACAATGATCAAGCATGCCCTGGGCATTACATGTACTCTAAGGAGAGGGTATCTTTCAGTGGCAGAGTGTGGGTTTATGTAGTTATACATGCTAATACCACAAAGAGGGCCTAGAAATGATAATGCATGAGGACAGCATATTTAAAAAATTCACAACATTGAAAATTCACAGGTATATAATACATGCATATTATAGTAAATAATTTTTTAAAAATTAATATCTTTTATCTAAAATATAACATCACTAAAGGAAAGAGTATTGAACTTAGTGCCAGACTTTGATTTTTGGGTTTGTATGTGTGACTTAAAAAAAGTTTTATCACATTTCTGGGTATCAGTTTTCTCATTTGAACACTGGCGAGGCTGGCCTCCAAGGTTGCTTCCATATTTGATAGTCTCTGAGTCTACGAGTATAAGTACAAATTAATATAATACTGAGAGCATAAGTGATTTCTAATTGCTCAAGTGTGACAATTTAAAATAGGAAGCCAAAATGGCCTATGTAATTAGCTCTGACACCTGTCTTCCTTTATGACAAAGGTCAGCCATTTCAATTTCCTTTGTCATGCTTGCTCCATCCCCAAAACGGGAATCACATTCCTGATACCTGGCTTTTTTCATGACTCTTTTGTCCAGATTAATAAGGACATTATTTCCCTGAAGGAAATGGCTCACATATTGGAGGCACATTAATTCTTTTAGGCCATTAGGGCACCATTTACTTAATTCGAAGACAAAGTGACAGCCGTGCACCCTATTTTCCTTGGTAAGCTCATGGCTTTAGCTTAAAATTTGCAGCACTGCAGCAATGCTATTTAGAAGAAAGAGTATTAAAAATTTATAGTCTTCACAAGATATGCTGATAATTTTGCCCAGATGTCTTTTGTTTCTAAAAACATCATCATGGTGTTATTTACAACAGGCATTCAATTTCCTTTCATATATCAGCTACTAGATAGGAGATATATCACAAGTTGGGAAACTGTGAGGTTTGACAAAAGTTAAATTCATGTTAGGATTGGTTCAGATTCATGTGAGAATCTTTGGTCCTATTCTCTTAGGATATCTGTATTAGGAGATGAACAACATGACTCAGAAGCCCTTACTACTAACCTCTCCTTCCCTAGCAACAAGGCAGAACTTGGACACTGTAACCTAGGTATACCACTTGGAGCTTTGATATTTGCTGAATAGATTCAACTCAGAGAACATCAATTTGGTATAAGCAACCAACAAGACATTGTTTTAAGGAATGTGAAGATATCCTAAAAGGTCTATTTACTCTGCAAATAGCGTCAAGGAGACAAACTGCATAGTTAATAGAATTGCTGCAGGCCCAGGCACTGAGTGCCAAAGAACTGATGGTTCCAAATTGTGGTGCTGGAGAAGACTTTGATTTTTGGGTTTGTATGTGTGACTTAAAAAAAGTTTTATCACATTTCTGGGTATCAGTTTTCTCATTTGAACACTGGCGAGGCTGGCCTCCAAGGTTGCTTCCATATTTGATAGTCTCTGAGTCTACGAGTATAAGTACAAATTAATATAATACTGAGAGCATAAGTGATTTCTAATTGCTCAAGTGTGACAATTTAAAATAGGAAGCCAAAATGGCCTATGTAATTAGCTCTGACACCTGTCTTCCTTTATGACAAAGGTCAGCCATTTCAATTTCCTTTGTCATGCTTGCTCCATCCCCAAAACGGGAATCACATTCCTGATACCTGGCTTTTTTCATGACTCTTTTGTCCAGATTAATAAGGACATTATTTCCCTGAAGGAAATGGCTCACATATTGGAGGCACATTAATTCTTTTAGGCCATTAGGGCACCATTTACTTAATTCGAAGACAAAGTGACAGCCGTGCACCCTATTTTCCTTGGTAAGCTCATGGCTTTAGCTTAAAATTTGCAGCACTGCAGCAATGCTATTTAGAAGAAAGAGTATTAAAAATTTATAGTCTTCACAAGATATGCTGATAATTTTTGCCCAGATGTCTTTTCTTTCTAAAAACATCATCATGGTGTTATTTACAACAGGCATTCAATTTCCTTTCATATATCAGCTACTAGATAGGAGATATATCACAAGTTGGGAAACTGTGAGGTTTGACAAAAGTTAAATTCATGTTAGGATTGGTTCAGATTCATGTGAGAATCTTTGGTCCTATTCTCTTAGGATATCTGTATTAGGAGATGAACAACATGACTCAGAAGCCCTTACTACTAACCTCTCCTTCCCTAGCAACAAGGCAGAACTTGGACACTGTAACCTAGGTATACCACTTGGAGCTTTGATATTTGCTGAATAGATTCAACTCAGAGAACATCAATTTGGTATAAGCAACCAACAAGACATTGTTTTAAGGAATGTGAAGATATCCTAAAAGGTCTATTTACTCTGCAAATAGCGTCAAGGAGACAAACTGCATAGTTAATAGAATTGCTGCAGGCCCAGGCACTGAGTGCCAAAGAACTGATGGTTCCAAATTGTGGTGCTGGAGAAGACTTCTGAGAGTCCCTTGGATCAAACCAGTCAATTCTAAAGGAAATCAACCCTGACTATTCATTGGAATATAGCTGAAGCTGAAGTTCCAATACTTTGGCCACATAATGTGAAGAGATGACTCGCTGGAAAAGATACTGATGCTGGGAAAAACTGAGGGCAGGAGGAAAAGGGGGTGACAGTGGATGAGATGGCTGAATGGCATCACTGACTATATAGATATGAGTTTGAGCAAGCTCCAGAAGATGGTAAAGGACAGGGAAGGGACTCACGTGCTGCAGTCCATGGGAATGCAAAGAGCTGGACATGACTTAGTGACTAAATAAGAACAAAATTAGGCTCCCCAAATATCACTCCTCAAAAGAGAAAAATCTGAATTTATTGCTTATTGTGGTATGGGAGAACACTGCCTCACAAAACGTTGGCAGTATGTTGAATGGGAGAAAATAGTGCTAGAAATTTCTGAGAACTGAAACTTTGATTTAAGGCTGCTCTTGCTCAGGCAGTAAAGAATCTGTCTGCAATGCAAGAAACCTGAGCTTGATCCCTGGTTTGGGAAGATCCCCTGGAGAAGGAAAGGCTACCCACTCCAGTATTCTTGCCTGGGGAATTCCATGACTTGTCCATAGATCCCAAAGAGTCAGACATGACTGGGTGACTTTCAGTTTGACTTTTCGCTATGGAGACTTAACTAGGATCAAGTGAATATCACCATAGTCACGAAATGGAGAAAAATGTCAGGGGAGAATTTTGAGACAAGGGTTTCAAAGAATCTCAGGGTGTAAACTGTTGATGTTTTCCATCTAACAGTCGTTGGGTCATTGGGGAAATTTCTGTAATAAACAATCAACCCATCACTTGGGCAGAAGAACCCTGGAAGGGTGAGGAAATACTATCAAGAAAATGTAAAGCAGATTCATGTTAATAATAGCAATAAGGAGTAATTTTGTTCTCATTTTCAGGGCTGAGCATGGAGTTAGAAGGTTTTAGTTCTTAATCTGTTGCTCTGTTCTGTCCATTCTGTTTCATTGGTTGCCTATTCTTGCCTAATCCCTTTAAAGTTAATTAGCATAAGTAAGAATATCTGGTAAAATAGGGACCTCCCATCTTGTTTTTCTTGATGAGTTTCTTTGATATTCTTGGTTATTTCTGTATCACTTAAGAATCACCTTTCCAAGTTTCTTACACATGCCCATATTCTAAAGGAAATCAACCCTGACTATTCATTGGAATATAGCTGAAGCTGAAGTTCCAATACTTTGGCCACATAATGTGAAGAGATGACTCGCTGGAAAAGATACTGATGCTGGGAAAAACTGAGGGCAGGAGGAAAAGGGGGTGACAGTGGATGAGATGGCTGAATGGCATCACTGACTATATAGATATGAGTTTGAGCAAGCTCCAGAAGATGGTAAAGGACAGGGAAGGGACTCACGTGCTGCAGTCCATGGGAATGCAAAGAGCTGGACATGACTTAGTGACTAAATAAGAACAAAATTAGGCTCCCCAAATATCACTCCTCAAAAGAGAAAATCTGAATTTATTGCTTATTGTGGTATGGGAGAACACTGCCTCACAAAACGTTGGCAGTATGTTGAATGGGAGAAAATAGTGCTAGAAATTTCTGAGAACTGAAACTTTGATTTAAGGCTGCTCTTGCTCAGGCAGTAAAGAATCTGTCTGCAATGCAAGAAACCTGAGCTTGATCCCTGGTTTGGGAAGATCCCCTGGAGAAGGAAAGGCTACCCACTCCAGTATTCTTGCCTGGGGAATTCCATGACTTGTCCATAGATCCCAAAGAGTCAGACATGACTGGGTGACTTTCAGTTTGACTTTTCGCTATGGAGACTTAACTAGGATCAAGTGAATATCACCATAGTCACGAAATGGAGAAAAATGTCAGGGGAGAATTTTGAGACAAGGGTTTCAAAGAATCTCAGGGTGTAAACTGTTGATGTTTTCCATCTAACAGTCGTTGGGTCATTGGGGAAATTTCTGTAATAAACAATCAACCCATCACTTGGGCAGAAGAACCCTGGAAGGGTGAGGAAATACTATCAAGAAAATGTAAAGCAGATTCATGTTAATAATAGCAATAAGGAGTAATTTTGTTCTCATTTTCAGGGCTGAGCATGGAGTTAGAAGGTTTTAGTTCTTAATCTGTTGCTCTGTTCTGTCCATTCTGTTTCATTGGTTGCCTATTCTTGCCTAATCCCTTTAAAGTTAATTAGCATAAGTAAGAATATCTGGTAAAATAGGGACCTCCCATCTTGTTTTTCTTGATGAGTTTCTTTGATATTCTTGGTTATTTCTGTATCACTTAAGAATCACCTTTCCAAGTTTCTTACACATGCCCATATGTATATGCCAAGACTTGTTGAAATTTTAATTATATTGCATTACTTATAAACTATGGCAGAACTGATTTCTTAATAATATATGATCTTCTACTCAAGGAACATACTATATCCCTCCACTGATGCATTTTCTTTCATTTTCTTCATTGAATTGAAAAATTTCATCTAAAGTTCTTATGCATCTTTGTTAGATTTATCTTAGACACTTTATAGATTCCTTAGATGATATTTTATGTTCCCCATTAAAAACGATATACATATTTTTTACATTTGTTTTTGATATGTAAAGATGCAGTTCTTTCTTTCTTTTTTTTTTTTTAATTGGTGGGGAGGAGGTGGGGGGGTGGGTGGGCCACTTCTATTGGCCTTTCATTTACCTATTTTCATCCATCTTTTGTTCTTTGTCCCTTGTGGGCTTCCCATTGCGGTGGTCTCTGTTGTCGCAGAGCACCGGCTCTGGGTGCATGCGCTCCAGAGCTCTGGCTCGGTAATTGGACACACGGGTCCAGCCGCTGCCCGGCACGTGGGATTTTCCCAGGCCAGGGATCGAACCGGCGTCCCCTGCACTGCAAGGTGGTGTCCTTACCCACTGGACCACCAGGGAAGCCCGTAGTTATTTCTTATTTATGGATTTTTAAAATCTAGCATTTTGCTTGCTTTTAAATTATGAGTAGAAAAGGTAATCTGAGGACATACTACTTTTTTTTTTTTTTTTTAATGTTAACAGAGTGATTTCAGTGCTTCATCATTAAGTAGAACATTTACAGACTTTTTTCCTAGATGCTCTTTATCAAATTAAGGAAGTTTTCTACTATCCCTAGTTTGCTTTTTTTAAAATTATGATTAGAAGTTAAATTGTATCAATTATTTTTCCTGCTTATATCAGAGTGATCATACAATTCATAATTAATGTAATTAATCATTTTCCTAACACTAGTTAGGAAAATCAGTCTCCAAGTACCTCTAGTTATAAATCCAACTCTGCCTTGTTGTATTATATTTTTATATATTGCTGGATTTTGCTTGCAGTATTGGGTATATTCATTTTTGTATTTGTAACTTAAAGCATTTATTTTATACATTTCAGAATTTTACAATTTATATCTTATTTGGTTATTTTCAAAATGTTTTTGGTAGTTTATCTTTTTGCTTGATACTTACTTCTTTCTAGCTCCTTTTGGAAAACTTCTTCAAATATATTCACTATGCTTGATAACTTCAATTATAGATGAAAGAGAACAAAATTATTTCCCCCCCCAAGTTATACAACTTATTACAACTTTGATTTGCACTCAACAGCCCTCTTGAGAGACCATGCACTAAACCACAGTCATGAAAGTAATCATTAGAGACTTAACCTCATTTACAGTAGGGTAAAATCTCTAAAATGTATCTTTTATAAGTAAGGCTATTCTCAAAGATTTTAGATTGTTAATTTGAGGATCAAATTTTTGTTTAAAAAGATCATAATCTCAGAAGTGTGATTAATGAATTTATGGGGCTGGACTAAAGGAATTAAGACCAGTAGGGTGAACAGACTCAAGTTAGACTTGTAGTAAAGAATATGAAGGAATGGTTGATTCAAAGACTGTGGAGTTAAGGAAGAGGTAAGTTTAGTTTTTGTTTTTGTTAATCTTGGGAGACTGGTAGATGCTAGTTCCTCTCACTAAAGTGGGAATGCGAAAGAAAAAGCAGATGGAGCAAAAACATTAAATATTTCGCATGTTGAATCTGAGGTTTTGGATTTAGGCTAAAATGCTTAATAGTTGAGTTAAGCATACAGAAAAGCACAAAAGTCTTCATAGTTTATGTAACTCTAGCTCTTTAATTGCTCTTTTATATTTCCCCCTAACTTCTGTCCATGTCTTCTCTAGGACAAGTCAGAGCAAGCACTTTAAATAGTACCCAGACTTTACAAGTCTGAGGGAATCTAGGGATGTTACCCATGTGGAGAAATATGAGATTCAGATATTCTATTCTATGATATAACTAGGGGAAGATGAAGATTTCCCGAGTGATTTTCAGTGTACTTTCCAGTTTTCAAAGCTCACTTTAACCCTGTTATGAACTAGAGATATTTCTTTCTACATAGCACTGGAGAAGTAAGGTCCAATTGATAGAGTTTTCCGTTACCCAGATATGCCTCAGAGGTGATTCTCTGTGAGTTTTTATCAACAGAATGTCTCTTTCTGTCTATACATCTTTTTCTCTTTTTTTGGCCTCTTTTATCGGTTTTTAATTTATTTATTTTCATCCATCTTTATTCTTTGGCCTGTGTGGGCCTCCCATTCCAGTGGCCTCTCTCATTGCAGAGCACTGGCTCTGCGCACATGTGCTCCAAAGCACTGACTCTTCCCAGGCCAGGGATCAAACTGGTGCCCCTTGCACTGTAAGGCAGACTCTTTACAGACTAGACCACCAGGCAAGCCCTCTATACATCTTTTTCATCTGCTAAATATTGCTTGCCATGTCACTTTTTAAACCTACGGCCAAATTATGAATTCCTGACTTTGCCAAAGCCCTAAGTTTTGCAAAAGTTTCCCACCACACTGCATAGATTTCTGATCTCCTTCTGCCCATCACTTATTCTTTCCACCACACAGAGATAGAGCTCCCTAGGGTTCTTGGGTTGTAGTCAGTTCTTGGTTCTAACATGCAATTGGAATTTAATTAATCTAACCAAAGCCAGAATGGTGTTTGATTCAGTCTACTGATTTTGAAAGAGGGATTTTTTAAATTTCTTTTTTTTCAATGATACCAGCTCATATTTGCTGACTGCAGGATGAACCTGAAGAAAATGTTTTGGTCTAGAATTATGGTATTATGATATTGGCCCAAGTTTTACCATAATCTAACTTCACAAGGAAATTATTTCTCTCTTTGAGTCCTCATGCCCTCCTTTATCTCTTTGAATCTTCATGTCTACATCTTGATATTCATGAGAAATTCCTCCTGATATTATCATGCTTTTTCAAGGTCTGTGAATTCCACTGTAGTCAGGGGAGGAGGGAAGAGTTTACAACTAACTTCATTTGTCTTTAGATATTTATTTTCAATTAGGATTCCTATACTCATTGGCTCACTCTACAACCCACTCTAGTCCCAGATTAATGGGAATCTAGGATGTTACCCATGTGGAGAAATATGAGATTCAGATATTCTATTCTATGATATAACTAGGGAAGATGAAGATTTCCCGAGTGATTTTCAGTGTACTTTCCAGTTTTCAAAGCTCACTTTAACCCTGTTATGAACTAGAGATATTTCTTTCTACATAGCACTGGAGAAGTAAGGTCCAATTGATAGAGTTTTCCGTTACCCAGATATGCCTCAGAGGTGATTCTCTGTGAGTTTTTATCAACAGAATGTCTCTTTCTGTCTATACATCTTTTTCTCTTTTTTTGGCCTCTTTTATCGGTTTTTAATTTATTTATTTTCATCCATCTTTATTCTTTGGCCTGTGTGGGCCTCCCATTCCAGTGGCCTCTCTCATTGCAGAGCACTGGCTCTGCGCACATGTGCTCCAAAGCACTGACTCTTCCCAGGCCAGGGATCAAACTGGTGCCCCTTGCACTGTAAGGCAGACTCTTTACAGACTAGACCACCAGGCAAGCCCTCTATACATCTTTTCATCTGCTAAATATTGCTTGCCATGTCACTTTTTAAACCTACGGCCAAATTATGAATTCCTGACTTTGCCAAAGCCCTAAGTTTTGCAAAAGTTTCCCACCACACTGCATAGATTTCTGATCTCCTTCTGCCCATCACTTATTCTTTCCACCACACAGAGATAGAGCTCCCTAGGGTTCTTGGGTTGTAGTCAGTTCTTGGTTCTAACATGCAATTGGAATTTAATTAATCTAACCAAAGCCAGAATGGTGTTTGATTCAGTCTACTGATTTTGAAAGAGGGATTTTTTAAATTTCTTTTTTTTCAATGATACCAGCTCATATTTGCTGACTGCAGGATGAACCTGAAGAAAATGTTTTGGTCTAGAATTATGGTATTATGATATTGGCCCAAGTTTTACCATAATCTAACTTCACAAGGAAATTATTTCTCTCTTTGAGTCCTCATGCCCTCCTTTATCTCTTTGAATCTTCATGTCTACATCTTGATATTCATGAGAAATTCCTCCTGATATTATCATGCTTTTTCAAGGTCTGTGAATTCCACTGTAGTCAGGGGAGGAGGGAAGAGTTTACAACTAACTTCATTTGTCTTTAGATATTTATTTTCAATTAGGATTCCTATACTCATTGGCTCACTCTAGCAACCCTACTCATTCCAATGAACAAGGCTTGTATGGAGTGCTGCTGAAATTTATTTCCCAGCAAAACTGCTAGTTATTTTATGTAATAGAATGTAGAGCTTCTTTCAAAAGTTAACACTACAAATATTAAATCTACATATGCTGAGCATTTATTCTAGAATAAAACCCTGCCTCTATTACTAAGATTTCATAAAAAATCAAGTGAATTAATAAATAGAAATAATAAATACAAATGGCATCATTATGCTGATTGTAAAGAAAAAATTTGCTTCTATGAGTTACTCAGAATTTTATTTGACCACTAAAATTGGATACTCTTCACTATATACAATCAGTCTATGAGTTAATATTATCTAGGGACAGATACTACAATTTATATATCTTATTCTCCTTTCTAAACACAGGTAATTATATGTTAAATATTCATTAATAAAGAAACAGAAAACTATAAACCCTATTTGCCTGATTAAGCTCTAGCTCTTAAAAGTCATTCTGTAGTCAGAGACCAAAAGTCTCTATTTAGTAATGGTCAGCAAAGAATCTGGGGAGGATAGGAAATTGTTGACTCAGGGGTAAAGATGAGACTAGACTCTAAACCAGTTAAAACTGGAAGAAAAGGATGAAACTAGGAGTATCATATATTTTGCAAACATTAAAGAGGAATGATATTAGGGTAAAGGCCTCTTCAGGTCAGATTTATAGTTCTTATAAGTTTATGAGATGAGGTATAGTACATTAATTTGTACTCAAGGAAGTTGCATCTCTATGCTACTTGGAGAATATTGAAACTCTCTGTTTCTTTTTCCTTTAGGCCTCTTTGCAATAATTGTCTCTAATAGAGTTATTTAAAGACTATGAACCAGAAATTAAATAGTACTCTCAAACAACCAAGTAAGTCAAAGAACTAAAGAATCCAAATGAAAATATTTATTCATTTTTTTTGAGTCCTCATGCCCTCCTTTATCTCTTTGAATCTTCATGTCTACATCTTGATATTCATGAGAAATTCCTCCTGATATTATCATGCTTTTTCAAGGTCTGTGAATTCCACTGTAGTCAGGGGAGGAGGGAAGAGTTTACAACTAACTTCATTTGTCTTTAGATATTTATTTTCAATTAGGATTCCTATACTCATTGGCTCACTCTAGCAACCCTACTCATTCCAATGAACAAGGCTTGTATGGAGTGCTGCTGAAATTTATTTCCCAGCAAAACTGCTAGTTATTTTATGTAATAGAATGTAGAGCTTCTTTCAAAAGTTAACACTACAAATATTAAATCTACATATGCTGAGCATTTATTCTAGAATAAAACCCTGCCTCTATTACTAAGATTTCATAAAAAATCAAGTGAATTAATAAATAGAAATAATAAATACAAATGGCATCATTATGCTGATTGTAAAGAAAAAATTTGCTTCTATGAGTTACTCAGAATTTTATTTGACCACTAAAATTGGATACTCTTCACTATATACAATCAGTCTATGAGTTAATATTATCTAGGGACAGATACTACAATTTATATATCTTATTCTCCTTTCTAAACACAGGTAATTATATGTTAAATATTCATTAATAAAGAAACAGAAAACTATAAACCCTATTTGCCTGATTAAGCTCTAGCTCTTAAAAGTCATTCTGTAGTCAGAGACCAAAAGTCTCTATTTAGTAATGGTCAGCAAAGAATCTGGGGAGGATAGGAAATTGTTGACTCAGGGGTAAAGATGAGACTAGACTCTAAACCAGTTAAAACTGGAAGAAAAGGATGAAACTAGGAGTATCATATATTTTGCAAACATTAAAGAGGAATGATATTAGGGTAAAGGCCTCTTCAGGTCAGATTTATAGTTCTTATAAGTTTATGAGATGAGGTATAGTACATTAATTTGTACTCAAGGAAGTTGCATCTCTATGCTACTTGGAGAATATTGAAACTCTCTGTTTCTTTTTCCTTTAGGCCTCTTTGCAATAATTGTCTCTAATAGAGTTATTTAAAGACTATGAACCAGAAATTAAATAGTACTCTCAAACAACCAAGTAAGTCAAAGAAGAAATCATAGGGGAATAAGAAGATATCTTGAGACAAATGAAAATAAAGATACAACATACCAAAATATATGGCAATCAGCAAATGAAGTACCAAAAGGGAAGTTCATAGAGAAAAATACCTGTATTAAGAATGAAGAGAAATTTCAAATCAGTAACCTAATTTTCCCCTCAAGGAGCTAGAAATAGAAGAACAAGCTAAACCCAAAGTTAGCAGCAGAAAGAAATAATGTAAGAGCAGAAATAAAAGAAATAAAAATAGAAAAAAGTCCACAAAATTAAGATTTTAAAAAAAGGTAAGCAAAACTGATAAATCCTTGGCTAGACTAAGAAAATAGGAAAGAACATACAAAATGATAAAATAAGAAATGAAAGAAGAGATTACAAATGATACCAAAGAAACAAAAAAGGATAATAAGAGAATGCTACGAACAATCATATGCCAACAACATAGCAGAAATGGACAAATTCTTAGAAACATATAACCTATCAAGACTAAGCAATGATGAAATAGAAAATCTGAACAGATCTATAACTAATATGAAGATTAAAGCAGTAATTGAAGCCTCCCAATAAAGAAAAGCCCAGGAAAAGATGGTTGCTTGTGAATTTCACCCAACTCTAAAGAAGAATTAATGTCAATCTTTTTCAAAGTTGCAGGATACAAGGTCAGCATACAAAACCCAGTTGTCCCTATATGCTAAACTAAAGCTATCTGAAAAGAATGAAGAAAACAATGCCGTTTACCGTAACAACAAAAAGAATAAAACTCATAAATAAACTTATCTAAGGAATGTGAAAAACTTGCATACTGAAAACTATGAAATGTTGAAGAAAGAGATTATATAACACACAAACAAATGGAAACATGGAAAGACACTCTATATACCTAGGTTGGAAGACTTATTCTTAAAATGCCCGTATTTCCAAAAGCAATTCATAAACTGAATGCAATCCCTATCAAAATCCCAATGGCATTTTTTCTTAAATAGAAATTCTACAGCTCATACTGGACTACAAAAAAACAACAAATGGCCAAATAAATCCTATGAAAAAAAGAACAAAGCTGATTTCAATATATACTACAAAGCTTCAGTGGTCAACACAGAATGATATTAACACAAAGACAGACACAAAAACTAATGGGGCAAAATAGAGAGCCCAGAAATAAATCTACGCATATATGGTCAACTGATCTTTGGCAAGGATGCTAAGAATATACAATGGAGGAAAGGATAATCTCTTAAACAAACGATATCCACATGCAAAAGAATGAAATTTAATTCTTTATCTTATGTCATGCACAAAAATCAACTCTAAATGGATTAAAAAAACTTAAGTGTAAGACCCTATTTTCCCTAAGGAGCTAAAAAAACGCAAAAAGTTAGCAGCAGGAAGAAATAATGTAAGAGCAGAAATAAAAGAAATAAAAATAGAAAAAAGTCCACAAAATTAAGATTTTAAAAAAAGGTAAGCAAAACTGATAAATCCTTGGCTAGACTAAGAAAATAGGAAAGAACATACAAAATGATAAAATAAGAAATGAAAGAAGAGATTACAAATGATACCAAAGAAACAAAAAAGGATAATAAGAGAATGCTACGAACAATCATATGCCAACAACATAGCAGAAATGGACAAATTCTTAGAAACATATAACCTATCAAGACTAAGCAATGATGAAATAGAAAATCTGAACAGATCTATAACTAATATGAAGATTAAAGCAGTAATTGAAGCCTCCCAATAAAGAAAAGCCCAGGAAAAGATGGTTGCTTGTGAATTTCACCCAACTCTAAAGAAGAATTAATGTCAATCTTTTTCAAAGTTGCAGGATACAAGGTCAGCATACAAAACCCAGTTGTCCCTATATGCTAAACTAAAGCTATCTGAAAAGAATGAAGAAAACAATGCCGTTTACCGTAACAACAAAAAGAATAAAACTCATAAATAAACTTATCTAAGGAATGTGAAAAACTTGCATACTGAAAACTATGAAATGTTGAAGAAAGAGATTATATAACACACAAACAAATGGAAACATGGAAAGACACTCTATATACCTAGGTTGGAAGACTTATTCTTAAAATGCCCGTATTTCCAAAAGCAATTCATAAACTGAATGCAATCCCTATCAAAATCCCAAAGACTAATTTTCTTAAACAGAAATTCTACAGCTCATACTGGACTACAAAAAAACAACAAATGGCCAAATAAATCCTATGAAAAAAAGAACAAAGCTGATTTCAATATATACTACAAAGCTTCAGTGGTCAACACAGAATGATATTAACACAAAGACAGACACAAAAACTAATGGGGCAAAATAGAGAGCCCAGAAATAAATCTACGCATATATGGTCAACTGATCTTTGGCAAGGATGCTAAGAATATACAATGGAGGAAAGGATAATCTCTTAAACAAACGATATCCACATGCAAAAGAATGAAATTTAATTCTTTATCTTATGTCATGCACAAAAATCAACTCTAAATGGATTAAAAAAACTTAAGTGTAAGACCTGAAACTGTGAAACTCCTAGAAGAAAACACGATGAAAATCTTTCATGGCACTGGTCTTGGCATTAACCTCATGGATATGACATCAAAAGCATGGGCAACAAAAATAAAAACAAACAAACAACTGGGACTACATTGGGACTACTAATTAAAAAGCTTATGTACAGCAAGGAAACAATCAAAAGAATAAAAAGGCAACTGATAGGATGGGAGAAAATCTTTGCAAACTCATATATCTGATAAGGGGTTAATCTCTAAAATGCACAAGGAACTACTACAACTCAAAAGCAAAAATCCCCCCAAAACCAAAACAGTAACAACAACAAAAAACACACTAATAGCTTGAGTAAAAAATGGCTCTGGACTTGAATAGACATTTCTCCAGTGAAGATACAGACGTATGTATCAGGTATATGAAAAGAAAGATTATTTCACTTATTAACAAGGCAATGTAAATCAAAACCAGAATGATGTATTACCTAACATGTATTAAAATGGATAATGTACAAGGAACTACAATATATAACAGGGAACCCTGCTCAATAATCTGTAACCACTTAAAATTGGGAAAATAATTTTAAAATAATAGATATATGTGTGTCTATCTGTGTGTCTATAACTGAATCACTTTTTTTACACCTGAAACTAACAGTACATTGTTAATCAACTCTATTCCAATATAAAACAAAAAGCTAAAAAAATTCAGAAAATAAAAAAGTGTTGGTGAGGATGTAGAGAAATTTGAACCCATTTGCATTGTTGATGGAGTGATCCCTTTTCCAAAAGCAATTCATAAACTGAATGCAATCCCTATCAAAATCCCAATGGCATTTTTCTTAAATAGAAATTCTACAGCTCATACTGGACTACAAAACCAACAAATGGCCAAATAAATCCTATGAAAAAAAGAACAAAGCTGATTTCAATATATACTACAAAGCTTCAGTGGTCAACACAGAATGATATTAACACAAAGACAGACACAAAAACTAATGGGGCAAAATAGAGAGCCCAGAAATAAATCTACGCATATATGGTCAACTGATCTTTGGCAAGGATGCTAAGAATATACAATGGAGGAAAGGATAATCTCTTAAACAAACGATATCCACATGCAAAAGAATGAAATTTAATTCTTTATCTTATGTCATGCACAAAAATCAACTCTAAATGGATTAAAAAAACTTAAGTGTAAGACCTGAAACTGTGAAACTCCTAGAAGAAAACACGATGAAAATCTTTCATGGCACTGGTCTTGGCATTAACCTCATGGATATGACATCAAAAGCATGGGCAACAAAAATAAAAACAAACAAACAACTGGGACTACATTGGGACTACTAATTAAAAAGCTTATGTACAGCAAGGAAACAATCAAAAGAATAAAAAGGCAACTGATAGGATGGGAGAAAATCTTTGCAAACTCATATATCTGATAAGGGGTTAATCTCTAAAATGCACAAGGAACTACTACAACTCAAAAGCAAAAATCCCCCCAAAACCAAAACAGTAACAACAACAAAAAACACACTAATAGCTTGAGTAAAAAATGGCTCTGGACTTGAATAGACATTTCTCCAGTGAAGATACAGACGTATGTATCAGGTATATGAAAAGAAAGATTATTTCACTTATTAACAAGGCAATGTAAATCAAAACCAGAATGATGTATTACCTAACATGTATTAAAATGGATAATGTACAAGGAACTACAATATATAACAGGGAACCCTGCTCAATAATCTGTAACCACTTAAAATTGGGAAAATAATTTTAAAATAATAGATATATGTGTGTCTATCTGTGTGTCTATAACTGAATCACTTTTTTTACACCTGAAACTAACAGTACATTGTTAATCAACTCTATTCCAATATAAAACAAAAAGCTAAAAAAATTCAGAAAATAAAAAAGTGTTGGTGAGGATGTAGAGAAATTTGAACCCATTTGCATTGTTGATGGGAGTGTAAATTGTTACAGTCACTATGGAAAGCAGTATTTAATTTTCTCAACAAATTAAATATAAAATTACCATATGATCCAATGATCCCATTCCTGGGTATATATTTAAAAGAACTGAAAACAGAATCTTGAAGAGATAATTGCACACTTGTTCACTGCATCATTATTCACAATAGTTAAAAGTGAAATCAACCTAAATGTGTATCAACAGTTGACTGGATTTAGAAAATACGAAATATACATATAATGAGACACCATTCAGTCTTGAAACAGAGGAAATACAGTCATATGGTACAACATGGGTGAAGTTTGAAGACAATATGCTATGTGAAATATCAGTCACAAAAGGGCAGTCAATGACTCCATTTCTATGAGGTGGCTGGAGTATTCAAACTTAGAAACAGAAAGTAGATGGTGCTTGTTAGGGGATGGGAGAAGGAAGGGAAGAAAAGCTGTTCAGTGGGTAGTATAGCATTTCAGTTTTGCAAGATAAAAGAAAAATAAATGAATGTGCACTTAATTCAGCAATTGCAAGCTCTTTGATTGTGGGAACTGCTCAGAGTGTCCAGTGAAGTAACTTACTCATAGGTATGTGATTAATGCTAATTAGACTATAAACTGTACTCATAGACAAGATATAAAAAGGAAGTTATTTGAGAATCTAGACTAGAACGATATCTCTCATCCTTTAAAATTAATTTCTCTTTTTTTCTGTCCAGTACTATACTTCTTAATTTTTTGGATGTTATTTGGACTTTCAAAATTAATGATATACTATGAATAAACATATCTATGCAATGGTGATTTTTGAATATGTTTTGTCATGCCAGACATGTGCCCATCCATTCCTTGCTGATTCTCACATACTCCTCCAGTTGGTATATCCCCAAGCTTGGAACTGCTACTGAAAACTAAAGCATGGATGGCAAATACCATCCTCTCTCCTCTTTTTAAATCCATGGCAGGCACAGACCATGTCACTGTATTTCCTGTTGAGCTCACAGTATCTGACTCTTCTCAAAATAACTATCCACAAAGTCACACTGATAAACTGAAGCTGACATGGAAGACTAGGTCAAATTTTTCACCTTTAGGGCATAATTTCCAGGTTCTTGAGTTTGAATAGAAGGGTCTGTCAATCAAAATAATATGCATGCCAATATAGCACAGAGCACATCTGAATGAAACACTGAATGAAAAAAACTGCTCACTTAAGTGTACCATCTCCAGGGAGTTAAAAGTCTACCTGGTTTGATCACCTGCATATGCAAACAACAAAAATATTCTGTACTCTGGAAATAATTTTAAAAGATGTGTGCTCAGTCAGTCAGTCAAGTTCGACTCTAAAAGAGGATAAAATTATTATTGAGTTGGCCAAAAAGTTCCTTTGGGTTTTTTCATACGACGTTACAGAGAAATCCAAACGAACTTTTTGGCCAACCCGCTGTATTCAGAATGACTGAACATACACACATATGAACTCTTTACTATTTCTTGCATAGACCTCCATATTACAAAATAAAAAGAACATGTGATGAAGTTTCTCCTAGTATGGCAATGCATCTATGTGTCCAAGGTAAGGTTTATGGGACAGGGTCCATAAATGAAGGCTCTACAACACTTGTGTGCCACAGGCAAAGGGTATTGGATATCCACTTCTTATTTCAGAGCTTGTGAGTTTTTGATTTTGTTTATCTTTGATTGTGGGAACTGCTCAGAGTGTCCAGTGAAGTAACTTACTCATAGGTATGTGATTAATGCTAATTAGACTATAAACTGTACTCATAGACAAGATATAAAAAGGAAGTTATTTGAGAATCTAGACTAGAACGATATCTCTCCTCCGTTAAAATTCATTCCTCTTTTTTTCTGTCCAGTACTATACTTCTTAATTTTTTGGATGTTATTTGGACTTTCAAAATTAATGATATACTATGAATAAACATATCTATGCAATGGTGATTTTTGAATATGTTTTGTCATGCCAGACATGTGCCCATCCATTCCTTGCTGATTCTCACATACTCCTCCAGTTGGTATATCCCCAAGCTTGGAACTGCTACTGAAAACTAAAGCATGGATGGCAAATACCATCCTCTCTCCTCTTTTTAAATCCATGGCAGGCACAGACCATGTCACTGTATTTCCTGTTGAGCTCACAGTATCTGACTCTTCTCAAAATAACTATCCACAAAGTCACACTGATAAACTGAAGCTGACATGGAAGACTAGGTCAAATTTTTCACCTTTAGGGCATAATTTCCAGGTTCTTGAGTTTGAATAGAAGGGTCTGTCAATCAAAATAATATGCATGCCAATATAGCACAGAGCACATCTGAATGAAACACTGAATGAAAAAAACTGCTCACTTAAGTGTACCATCTCCAGGGAGTTAAAAGTCTACCTGGTTTGATCACCTGCATATGCAAACAACAAAAATATTCTGTACTCTGGAAATAATTTTAAAAGATGTGTGCTCAGTCAGTCAGTCAAGTTCGACTCTAAAAGAGGATAAAATTATTATTGAGTTGGCCAAAAAGTTCCTTTGGGTTTTTTCATACGACGTTACAGAGAAATCCAAACGAACTTTTTGGCCAACCCGCTGTATTCAGAATGACTGAACATACACACATATGAACTCTTTACTATTTCTTGCATAGACCTCCATATTACAAAATAAAAAGAACATGTGATGAAGTTTCTCCTAGTATGGCAATGCATCTATGTGTCCAAGGTAAGGTTTATGGGACAGGGTCCATAAATGAAGGCTCTACAACACTTGTGTGCCACAGGCAAAGGGTATTGGATATCCACTTCTTATTTCAGAGCTTGTGAGTTTTTGATTTTGTTTATCTTTGACGGGAAGAAGCACTTCTGTCTTTTGCATCTGACAACCCTGACAACAGCATTTTTCTGACCTCTATCAACAGGAAGCCTCATTGAGCTGAATATATGTGTGTGCATGAAAGCATGTGGAGAGGGTTAGGGGAGGGGAGATTTAGGCTGAGAAAGGGCAAGCACAGATAGAAAACACACATTATAATTTAACCTTATAATTCAATAAATGTTGCTGAGCACCCATTATATGTCAGGCACTTTCTAGATTCTAGGAATAATGCAGTGAATAAGTCTCTGACACTTGTATATTTGACATTTTCGTCAAAAGAGCTAACAATGAACAAACGAGTAAAATATACTATGCAGTTGTCGAGGAAGAATATTATTTAGAAAGATAAAGCAGTGTAAGGAGCCAGGTTATGTCTTGGGGGAGGGGAGGTGTTTATTTGTTACAGGGAGGTCCCAGAACACATTAGAGATGACGTTTAAGCTGAGCCCTGAAGGGAGTGAGGACAGAGCCTTGTGGGTAATCACCTGAGGGAAGAGCTTTGCAAGCACAGGTGTTGGCTGGAGCAAATTGGGCTTCTCTGAGGAAGGGCAGGAAGGCAGTGGGGCCCTGAGGTGGAAGGAAGGAAAAGGAAAGTGGAGAGCTGCAAGGGGCTTTCTTGCACCTCCATTTTCCTCTCAGAGGGTTTATGAGATTTTTTGTGTTGGAGCAGAAGAGTTCTGCTGCAGCAAAGGTAAACTCCCTCTGGCTGTTATCTCAATGAATTATCCTTCCAAGGAAGGTTGTTAAGTGACATTTAACTCCACTGCACTGGTACAAGTTGTGCTTTGGAAGGTTTTCTGGGTTTATTTTAGGAGCACACAGGAATAGCAGGAATGAAATCTACCTGGTGCAGGTTGACAATTAACTTCTTGCTGTCCTACTGGGAAGACATTTGTGCTCCTGAGAGGTCTCTAAGGACACTGCAGATCCCTCAGGAACAGTGACCCATCAGAGCAGCATTCTACCATCTATGTCAGATAATCTGTTGGAAGTGTGAACAGCATTCAGAGCACTCTCCTTCTGTTATCTTTACTTGGCCTTTGTTATTGAGCAAGGTAGCAAGAGCTGCCTTTCAAATCTAAGTGTGGAGGCAGCTGCCCTGGACGGAGCTCTGTGCTGAATGGCATTTTGTATGACTGCATCGCCACCTGAGGTTTTTGGTCCTGAGGTTGGTTATGGAATCCTGAGAGGTTCTTCCCTGATTAGCTCTCATGACACAAAATCTACTCAGTCAATTTGGAAAAAACTTTGTCCTCCTCCAGGCTGGCTTTTTGGTGAAAAACCAGCCTATGACTTTGACGTTGACCTTGGATGGTCCACTTTGTGGGACAGATAAATACTCCTTATATTTTCGTCAAAAGAGCTAACAATGAACAAACGAGTAAAATATACTATGCAGTTGTCGAGGAAGAATATTATTTAGAAAGATAAAGCAGTGTAAGGAGCCAGGTTATGTCTTGGGGGAGGGGAGGTGTTTATTTGTTACAGGGAGGTCCCAGAACACATTAGAGATGACGTTTAAGCTGAGCCCTGAAGGGAGTGAGGACAGAGCCTTGTGGGTAATCACCTGAGGGAAGAGCTTTGCAAGCACAGGTGTTGGCTGGAGCAAATTGGGCTTCTCTGAGGAAGGGCAGGAAGGCAGTGGGGCCCTGAGGTGGAAGGAAGGAAAAGGAAAGTGGAGAGCTGCAAGGGGCTTTCTTGCACCTCCATTTTCCTCTCAGAGGGTTTATGAGATTTTTTGTGTTGGAGCAGAAGAGTTCTGCTGCAGCAAAGGTAAACTCCCTCTGGCTGTTATCTCAATGAATTATCCTTCCAAGGAAGGTTGTTAAGTGACATTTAACTCCACTGCACTGGTACAAGTTGTGCTTTGGAAGGTTTTCTGGGTTTATTTTAGGAGCACACAGGAATAGCAGGAATGAAATCTACCTGGTGCAGGTTGACAATTAACTTCTTGCTGTCCTACTGGGAAGACATTTGTGCTCCTGAGAGGTCTCTAAGGACACTGCAGATCCCTCAGGAACAGTGACCCATCAGAGCAGCATTCTACCATCTATGTCAGATAATCTGTTGGAAGTGTGAACAGCATTCAGAGCACTCTCCTTCTGTTATCTTTACTTGGCCTTTGTTATTGAGCAAGGTAGCAAGAGCTGCCTTTCAAATCTAAGTGTGGAGGCAGCTGCCCTGGACGGAGCTCTGTGCTGAATGGCATTTTGTATGACTGCATCGCCACCTGAGGTTTTTGGTCCTGAGGTTGGTTATGGAATCCTGAGAGGTTCTTCCCTGATTAGCTCTCATGACACAAAATCTACTCAGTCAATTTGGAAAAAACTTTGTCCTCCTCCAGGCTGGCTTTTTGGTGAAAAACCAGCCTATGACTTTGACGTTGACCTTGGATGGTCCACTTTGTGGGACAGATAAATACTCCTTATATTTTCTACTGAAATCTAAGTTCAACAAGCAACATAAAAACGGATTCCTGTATTTCAGCCAAGTTCCCCACCCATCTCTGCAGCCATGCTTAATAAGTTGCTTGTTAAAACATAAAAAATTGCCTATGACCTGTCTTTTTCATCCTAAGCATAGAATCAAGATCTGAGATTTATAAAAATCATTGTAAAACATGACACTTTTTTTAATTTCAAGAAGGGCATTCTCTGGTTTTCCTGCTGTACCCACTCTTCTCAGCCCCCAAGTTATTCAATGAAATAGTGTGCATCTTTACCAATTGAGATGTGTTGATTTTAGCATCAACTGCGTTCTCCCTTTTTCCCTTGGGTACTCTTCTTTACACCGTCTTTACAGATTCAGTGAAGATAGAAGAGCAAGACAAAGGGCAAGATATTAGAACTGTCAGACCTTTAAAATGGGAAACACTCTGACAGACTAAAGGGGAAAAAATAAACTGAGACTTGTTACTTCTATAATTTCATTGAGGGTAAGTGTCTTTTTTTTTTTTTTTTTCCATTTGGTTGTTTTGCAAGCTTGGCATTATGAAAGAAAAATAGAATGTCAAGAAATTCAACTTTGAACATCTATTCAATGAGTTATTTCCTAGCAGGAGGACAAAAACATTGAACCAGGCTAGGCAGTCTAGAGGGAGACCATGTAAATGACTTGTAACTAAGAGGATATGACCCTCTGCATAATTCATAATCATTAGTCTAAGTGACACTTCTGTAGTCACTCTGCCAGGGCACTCTAAGATGCCGCGGCTGAAACCCAAATAGTCCACTCAGCAGCAGTCCCAGCGTGGTCAGGTTTCTCTGAAAGACAGCTCCCTGAAAGGCTAGATTTGGGCTGCAGGTTCTTTCTTTAAATAGAAGATGCTGGCTCAGCTTCATCATGTGTGCAATTTAAGGCTTGCTCAAGTGATTCTTTAAAACTGCATAAAAGCAATTCTGCTGTGCCTTGGAGACAGTATTGCTCTAATGTTCTGTGCATACATCTGCATGATTTCTCAGAGCTAATTCAAATTTAATGCGTTGGTAATTCCTTTTCTGCCGAAGCCACCCAGCAGTAATCTGAAGGTTATAGAATGATCTTCCAGCTCAAATAACACTTTTAGCCTAGCATAAATGGAGAGGCAGGACTATAATGGGCAGAATTAGACTTGCAACGATACATTCTACCTCATTACCATACTCAGTGAGATGACCAGAGTTTAGAGTGTCCTTAGAAGGATAATCATAATAGAATTTTATCAATAATAAAACCGAGAGTCAAGCTATAGTGGTCTTTTATCAGAGATGGTGTAAAAACCCAAACAATAGCATGTGAACAACTTAGAGAATATTTCCCTAACAATTGGAAAGATCATTTTCAGGGTAAAATTAGAGCTTTGATTAAAGGACTTAGAAGAACAACTTACAAATCTATAGGGTGTCAGAGGATAATAATTTAGCTTAGCTGTCATAAAAATATTGACATCTAACTAAAGTTCATCTGAATAATAAAAAGTAAATTTGGGAGTGTTTTTTAAATTTTAATAATCTTTTAAATTTTATAATGCATTTAGATTTTTATAGAAAAATTGTGAGTATAGTGCATAGTTCTTATAGGCTACAAACCTAATTTCCTTAGTTATTAATGCTTTGTATTACTATGGTACATTCGTCATAATGGATGAGCCAATATTAATACATTATTAAAGCCCACACTTTATTCATACTTCTCTATTTTCTACCCACTATCCTTTTTTCTGTTCCAGGATTTCCATCCAGGATATCACATAATATTTAGTTGTCATGTAGCCTTAGCCTTCTTGTGCCTATAACAGTTTCAACTTTATTTTCAATAGTTTTGAAGAGTACTAGGTGCTGAAAGTCACCTCTGAATTGGGGCTTGTTTGATGTTTTCTCATATTAGATGAGAATAGTTTTCAGGATGAAATGCCCTATAATAATCTTGTCAACACTTCTTAGTCACCAGGGCACTCTAAGTGCCGCGGCTGAAACCCAAATAGTCCACTCAGCAGCAGTCCCAGCGTGGTCAGGTTTCTCTGAAAGACAGCTCCCTGAAAGGCTAGATTTGGGCTGCAGGTTCTTTCTTTAAATAGAAGATGCTGGCTCAGCTTCATCATGTGTGCAATTTAAGGCTTGCTCAAGTGATTCTTTAAAACTGCATAAAAGCAATTCTGCTGTGCCTTGGAGACAGTATTGCTCTAATGTTCTGTGCATACATCTGCATGATTTCTCAGAGCTAATTCAAATTTAATGCGTTGGTAATTCCTTTTCTGCCGAAGCCACCCAGCAGTAATCTGAAGGTTATAGAATGATCTTCCAGCTCAAATAACACTTTTAGCCTAGCATAAATGGAGAGGCAGGACTATAATGGGCAGAATTAGACTTGCAACGATACATTCTACCTCATTACCATACTCAGTGAGATGACCAGAGTTTAGAGTGTCCTTAGAAGGATAATCATAATAGAATTTTATCAATAATAAAACCGAGAGTCAAGCTATAGTGGTCTTTTATCAGAGATGGTGTAAAAACCCAAACAATAGCATGTGAACAACTTAGAGAATATTTCCCTAACAATTGGAAAGATCATTTTCAGGGTAAAATTAGAGCTTTGATTAAAGGACTTAGAAGAACAACTTACAAATCTATAGGGTGTCAGAGGATAATAATTTAGCTTAGCTGTCATAAAAATATTGACATCTAACTAAAGTTCATCTGAATAATAAAAAGTAAATTTGGGAGTGTTTTTTAAATTTTAATAATCTTTTAAATTTTATAATGCATTTAGATTTTTATAGAAAAATTGTGAGTATAGTGCATAGTTCTTATAGGCTACAAACCTAATTTCCTTAGTTATTAATGCTTTGTATTACTATGGTACATTCGTCATAATGGATGAGCCAATATTAATACATTATTAAAGCCCACACTTTATTCATACTTCTCTATTTTCTACCCACTATCCTTTTTTCTGTTCCAGGATTTCCATCCAGGATATCACATAATATTTAGTTGTCATGTAGCCTTAGCCTTCTTGTGCCTATAACAGTTTCTTAAATTTTCTTTATTTTCAATAGTTTTGAAGAGTACTAGGTGCTGAAAGTCACCTCTGAATTGGGGCTTGTTTGATGTTTTTCTCATGATTAGATGAGATGATAGGTTTTTCAGTGACCCTAGAGGACAAGTTCCATTCTTATGATGTCAAGAATACGTTCTATCAATATGCTCATGAGTGTTGATGCTAACTTTCATCGCCAGGCTGAGGCGGTGGTTGCCAGGTTACTCTCCCCCCCCCCTTTCCCTACCATGTACAGCCTACACTTAGAAAGTGGGGAGGGATGCTTCACTTCCTTGAGGGTGCATTATCTACCTAAATTATTTGGAATTCTTCTTCACAGGAGACTTGCCATTTCTCTTCCATTTATTTGTTCAATTGTTTATTTATGTTTATGTGGATTCATGAATATTTATTTTATATGTTGGGTTATAATCCAATACTGGGCTTCCCAGGTGGGGCCAGTGGTTAAGAATCTGCCTGCCAGTGCAGAACACTTAAGAGACATGGGTTCAATCCTTGGGTCAGGAAGGTGCCCTGAAGGTGGACACGGCAAGCCACTCCAAGATTCTTGCCTGGAAAATCCTATGGACAGAGAAGCCTGGTGGGCTACAGCCCATACATTCACAAAGAGTCAGAAACTACTGAAGCGACTTAGCATGCATGTGTGCGATCCAGTACTATTCTATTGCTCAAATTGTTATAGTTTTAGCTATCTGGAACTTTTT
Organism: Tragulus kanchil; assembly: GCA_022376925.1. Lineage (NCBI taxonomy): Eukaryota > Metazoa > Chordata > Mammalia > Artiodactyla > Tragulidae > Tragulus > Tragulus kanchil. The sequence goes on along the minus strand of JAIOJX010000029.1, from coordinate 56,585,741 downwards.
CAGTTAGCCTCTGTATCCCTTTGACATGACCCAATCATTCTGAAGCTTTTGTTTTTAGCACTTTCTAACCTTCTGGCATTATAAGATGTTCCAACTTCATCTTTTGTATTTTTTATTCAACTCTTAGAAGTGGCTTGCAGCAACATGAATGAACCTAGAGATTATCATACTAAGTGAAGTAAGTTAGAAAAATACAAGTATGATATCACTTATATGTGAAATCTAAAAAGAAATGATATAAATGAACTTATTTACAAAACAGAAACAGACTCACAGACTTAGAAAACAAACTATGATTCCCAAAGGGGAAAGGTGAGAGGTGAGATAAATTAGGAGGTTGGAATCAACATTTGCACACAACTATATTTAAAGTAGATTACCAACAAGGCTCTACTGTATAGCACAGTGTACTCTACTTAATATTCTATATGAGAAAAGAATCTAAAAAGGAGTGTACACATGTATAACTGAGTCACTTTGTTATATACCCGAAACTAACAGAACACTGTAAATCAACTATACTCACCCCCACCACCCAAAAAATCCTAGACTCAGCAATTTCTCCAAGGAATCTTGTTCTTTTTATTGGAGAATGGAATTAAAAACATGATCTGGGTGCTAGAATGTTGGTTACTACCAGGGCGTCATTACTTCTATGTCCTCTTAGCTGACAGAGCAAGGAAATATATGTGTGTATACTTATTGTATATTAATAAAAATCCTTAAATCTTTCTATCTATAAGCATCTGTCTATATTTAGCTAAAAAAGAATTGACAGTGAGTTCTCCAAATTTAATACTCATAGATCACTGTAGATTCCCACCTTGCTTATCTGTGACCTCCCACTTCAATGAGACACTAGGCTAATTTGGGAGTATTTCTATCCCTTCTTTTGTGATATAGATTACAGAGTTCATAACTCAAAGTTTTTAGCATCTGACCCTGGTGTAGAATGTATATTTCCTACTCAACATAATGATATTACCCAAAATATAAAGGCAATGAGCTCATTGGTAATTTCTGAAGTGAGTCCGTGCCAAGGACTGAATAGGAGTCTTATCTGTAAATGTGATCCCCTCAAGGCTTAAAAGAGTGTGAAAGAGTTTGCACAGCAATTTCTTGCTTTATGGTAGTTAAACAAAAGCATTTGGCTTAAAGCATTGTCAACCTAGTAAACTTCATAGGAATAAAATGACTAAAAGCTGTTTTCCCTGAAACCAAGTATTACTCATTGGCAGATGTTATCTGTTAGCAAAAGAATTGCAACCAGTAAATGCTGGGGATCAAGGTCCTACTTAATACAAAACCTGACATCATCTGTGTCACTTACAAATCTGGAATTAATTATTTGATAAGCTTGGGGCTGATTAAGTAACACAGACATTTTGTTGTATGAATGGTGAATGTCAAGGATGACTTATTACCCTGAACACATTTAAAAGGAAGGCTAATATGATTTCTTATACGAAAGACCCAATGGCAGCTGCACCAGAGAGTCAATTGCGCTGTTGTGTGCTGAAAATTTTCAGAGTCGAGAAAAGAAAAGGCACATGAGTCACTTTGTTATATACCCGAAACTAACAGAACACTGTAAATCAACTATACTCACCCCCACCACCCAAAAAATCCTAGACTCAGCAATTTCTCCAAGGAATCTTGTTCTTTTTATTGGAGAATGGAATTAAAAACATGATCTGGGTGCTAGAATGTTGGTTACTACCAGGGCGTCATTACTTCTATGTCCTCTTAGCTGACAGAGCAAGGAAATATATGTGTGTATACTTATTGTATATTAATAAAAATCCTTAAATCTTTCTATCTATAAGCATCTGTCTATATTTAGCTAAAAAAGAATTGACAGTGAGTTCTCCAAATTTAATACTCATAGATCACTGTAGATTCCCACCTTGCTTATCTGTGACCTCCCACTTCAATGAGACACTAGGCTAATTTGGGAGTATTTCTATCCCTTCTTTTGTGATATAGATTACAGAGTTCATAACTCAAAGTTTTTAGCATCTGACCCTGGTGTAGAATGTATATTTCCTACTCAACATAATGATATTACCCAAAATATAAAGGCAATGAGCTCATTGGTAATTTCTGAAGTGAGTCCGTGCCAAGGACTGAATAGGAGTCTTATCTGTAAATGTGATCCCCTCAAGGCTTAAAAGAGTGTGAAAGAGTTTGCACAGCAATTTCTTGCTTTATGGTAGTTAAACAAAAGCATTTGGCTTAAAGCATTGTCAACCTAGTAAACTTCATAGGAATAAAATGACTAAAAGCTGTTTTTCCCTGAAACCAAGTATTACTCATTGGCAGATGTTATCTGTTAGCAAAAGAATTGCAACCAGTAAATGCTGGGGATCAAGGTCCTACTTAATACAAAACCTGACATCATCTGTGTCACTTACAAATCTGGAATTAATTATTTGATAAGCTTGGGGCTGATTAAGTAACACAGACATTTTGTTGTATGAATGGTGAATGTCAAGGATGACTTATTACCCTGAACACATTTAAAAGGAAGGCTAATATGATTTCTTATACGAAAGACCCAATGGCAGCTGCACCAGAGAGTCAATTGCGCTGTTGTGTGCACTGCACAGACTTATTTTCCAGAGTCGAGAAAAAGAAAAAGGCACATGAATATCTCCAAATATCTCCATAGTGATGATGTTTTGGCTTCTCTGAGTTTTGGATTACAAATTTGGAGAAAAAGAAAGCATAGGGGAACGGGGGAATTCTTGCTTAGCAATCTGAAAACAAAGTATTTGAGTTTCAATAAATTCATGAGGTTTACGTCCACAAGTGAGATTTTAATAGAGTATCAAGTTGAGAGGCCATGGAGAGAGATGTCAATTTTATTAACATTGAATACAGCTGCATTTTACTATTTCAACAACCTTATAAGGATAAATATCAGAGCAGAAGTTGTACAATTCATTGTTTTGTTTTGTTTTTTGTGAATGCAAGTCATATTGAATGCAGCTCATTATGGAGAAACAAAACAGAACAGAACCCCAAACTGAAATTCATAAGTCTGACTAAACAATATGGTAAGAAAATAATCCCTTAAAGTCAATATAAGTTGTGGTTATTTACCCCCAAAAGGAAGAGCAATCTTTGAATTAAACAGAGGGTAAACTAAAGGCAAGCATGTGGTCCCTGAGCAAACCCTCCCTGCCTATCTGCAAAAACAGAGATTAAAAAAAGGAAATTGTGTCTCTGGCAGAAACAATTCTTTTCGACTCCTGATTGATCTGTTCTCTGAAAATTGCTAATTGTCCATATCCTATGTGGACAATTTCCAAGACAATATTGTGACTGAGAATGCAGTTTTGTTTCTTGTTTTTGAACGTAAATACTTATTTTAATGGTGGTATGGAGGAGGGGTCAATGAGACAGAATCTTAATAGAATATACCCATTGCTTCTTAAGAAATACTTAAGAAATTATTAAGAAGTACAGCTTGCCTCCAAGACCTGGTGTTAGAGTGAAGTTATGTGCATGATTACAGAGTGGCATACAAGGGCCAGAGCCTGATGTGGATTTTGTTATACCTGGTGCAACAAGGAAGGACCTACCCAGATGCTTGCAATGGGAACTCACACCTCCCTTTGGAAACATTGCTTAATTTTTTTGAGTTTCCATTGCCACTCAACACAGTGATGACAAAGTGAGGACCTATATGGCTGCTGCTGAATCAGAGTGTGATAAATCTTTGAATATATATGTGAAAGAAAAATTAACTACTGTTCTTAATCAATACTCTTCTTAGTAGTTTAAATATGGGGTTAATTTAATTGGAAGAATAAAAACACCAATTTCAGTGAGTTTATTTGGTTAAATACATATGACAGCACCTTTCCCACCACTGGCATGCCATGCATGAGAGCTTCCATACCTATCCCTGTAATTTTGGGGACAGGTTAATACTAAAGCTTGAAGGACTAACTCCCCATTCCAAATAATTTTTATCCAATATACTTCAAAAGTAAATTAAATGTAGAAATTAATAACATAGGTCAAAACAATAGTAAAATAAAATGACAGGAATAATGTAATATAGTTCAGTTACTTCTTCTTCTAGTTTATCATTCAGATTTTACCAAGATTTAACTATTAATGAGACAAAAACTTTTAGTCTCAGGAGAACATTGAATACAAACAACCCAATGAAATTCATAAGTCTGACTAAACAATATGGTAAGAAAATAATCCCTTAAAGTCAATATAAGTTGTGGTTATTTACCCCCAAAAGGAAGAGCAATCTTTGAATTAAACAGAGGGTAAACTAAAGGCAAGCATGTGGTCCCTGAGCAAACCCTCCCTGCCTATCTGCAAAAACAGAGATTAAAAAGGAAATTGTGTCTCTGGCAGAAACAATTCTTTTCGACTCCTGATTGATCTGTTCTCTGAAAATTGCTAATTGTCCATATCCTATGTGGACAATTTCCAAGACAATATTGTGACTGAGAATGCAGTTTTGTTTCTTGTTTTTGAACGTAAATACTTATTTTAATGGTGGTATGGAGGAGGGGTCAATGAGACAGAATCTTAATAGAATATACCCATTGCTTCTTAAGAAATACTTAAGAAATTATTAAGAAGTACAGCTTGCCTCCAAGACCTGGTGTTAGAGTGAAGTTATGTGCATGATTACAGAGTGGCATACAAGGGCCAGAGCCTGATGTGGATTTTGTTATACCTGGTGCAACAAGGAAGGACCTACCCAGATGCTTGCAATGGGAACTCACACCTCCCTTTGGAAACATTGCTTAATTTTTTTGAGTTTCCATTGCCACTCAACACAGTGATGACAAAGTGAGGACCTATATGGCTGCTGCTGAATCAGAGTGTGATAAATCTTTGAATATATATGTGAAAGAAAAATTAACTACTGTTCTTAATCAATACTCTTCTTAGTAGTTTAAATATGGGGTTAATTTAATTGGAAGAATAAAAACACCAATTTCAGTGAGTTTATTTGGTTAAATACATATGACAGCACCTTTCCCACCACTGGCATGCCATGCATGAGAGCTTCCATACCTATCCCTGTAATTTTGGGGACAGGTTAATACTAAAGCTTGAAGGACTAACTCCCCATTCCAAATAATTTTTATCCAATATACTTCAAAAGTAAATTAAATGTAGAAATTAATAACATAGGTCAAAACAATAGTAAAATAAAATGACAGGAATAATGTAATATAGTTCAGTTACTTCTTCTTCTAGTTTATCATTCAGATTTTACCAAGATTTAACTATTAATGAGACAAAAACTTTTAGTCTCAGGAGAACATTTGAATCTCTTAACATGGCATAAAATAATTTCTTCACAACCTATGTCAAAAATGACCTGACATAGTATTAAAAAATGCTTAATCACACTCCTCTTAAAAGAAATAGAGATAAAATAATCAAGATACAAAGATTTCACCTATTACATTAGTAAATTTAAAAGGTTTGATGATACTCAAGGCTGCCAGGTCTATGAGAAGAGAATATTTGTTACACTGTTGATGGAAGGATATTTTTTTTTGAAAGATTCTGGAGAATCATTTGGCCAAAATATTTGTATACCAAGATAAGTATTTAAATGACAACGTACTTAAAGAAAGAACTTCTAGAAACTACCTAATCATCCATCAATCAAATCAGTTAAAACTGTTTCAACCCTACAATGAAATACGATTCAGCTGCTAAAATTACTGAGTTAGGCCTGTATATGTTGCCATGGATGTTCTGATCCCAGAAATATGTCATAATTCCCCTAAAAAAACCAGCAAGATGCAGACCAACATGTAGAACATGATTTATGTACAAATTCAAATTATTCAAAATATTTTTTAAAGGAAATGCAGGATTAACTATTAGTAACTATCAGTAGTAATTCCCTTTGGGAAAAGACTTCAGAGATGATAAAGTGGGTGCTTTTATTTTCCTCTTTATGTGTGATTTTGACAACCTATATATTTGTTATTTTATTTAGAATGTTGTCAACAAGGTTAACTTGATATCGAGATTATGATCCATTATTTGGTTTCTTTGCCTTAATTTTCTCTATTTAAAAATTTGTAATACTTGCTACTTAAAATTTAAAACAAGTAAGATCTAAGTGGTCTTTTTAGCTTCATTTCTTCCTACTCCTTCGCCGCCTCCTCCTTGACTTGCTACTGTTAAAATGGACCATATATTTTCATTTCTCTGCACATAATGCTTTCTGCTGTGAATCTTTTCCTCCCCCTATGTCAGTCTGATAAACTCCCCTCTTACTATTTTATACCCACTCAAATATCCTAAGTTTGTTTTTTTCCTGGTATATTCAGTGCCTATCAAATGTTATTTGGCATTCATTTTTTCTCCTGAAGTGTTCTAAGTATTATGGCTCTAATTAAAAATATGTTTAATACTAGGAGATAAATGATGAGATTTTCAAAAAATGAGCTTCTACTGATGACGTATATAAAAGCAGTCTCTTGGCTTGTGTAGTGAATCTGTGATATTCTGAATCTGAATACACTTCATAGCAAGAATAGAATAATACACATGCCCCTAATTTGAGTCATCAAAATCCTTACAGAGTCATCCAACTCCTCCTGTCGTGTCCATCCTCCCCATTGTAAAGTACCTTTCCCTGCTTTTAATGGACAGTGACCATACTAGCAAAAGCTCAGGATCTATTTATTTTTAACGTGCAGGAGACAGTGGCGGGAGAACCAAAAGAGACAGTGCATGCTTTGAAAATCGAGAATCATTTGGCCAAAATATTTGTATACCAAGTATTTAAATGACAACGTCAAGAAATTCTAGAAACTACCTAATCATCCATCAATCAAATCAGTTAAAACTGTTTCAACCCTACAATGAAATACGATTCAGCTGCTAAAATTACTGAGTTAGGCCTGTATATGTTGCCATGGATGTTCTGATCCCAGAAATATGTCATAATTCCCCTAAAAAAACCAGCAAGATGCAGACCAACATGTAGAACATGATTTATGTACAAATTCAAATTATTCAAAATTTTTTTTAAAGGAAATGCAGGATTAACTATTAGTAACTATCAGTAGTAATTCCCTTTGGGAAAAGACTTCAGAGATGATAAAGTGGGTGCTTTTATTTTCCTCTTTATGTGTGATTTTGACAACCTATATATTTGTTATTTTATTTAGAATGTTGTCAACAAGGTTAACTTGATATCGAGATTATGATCCATTATTTGGTTTCTTTGCCTTAATTTTCTCTATTTAAAAATTTGTAATACTTGCTACTTAAAATTTAAAACAAGTAAGATCTAAGTGGTCTTTTTAGCTTCATTTCTTCCTACTCCTTCGCCGCCTCCTCCTTGACTTGCTACTGTTAAAATGGACCATATATTTTCATTTCTCTGCACATAATGCTTTCTGCTGTGAATCTTTTCCTCCCCCTATGTCAGTCTGATAAACTCCCCTCTTACTATTTTATACCCACTCAAATATCCTAAGTTTGTTTTTTTCCTGGTATATTCAGTGCCTATCAAATGTTATTTGGCATTCATTTTTTCTCCTGAAGTGTTCTAAGTATTATGGCTCTAATTAAAAATATGTTTAATACTAGGAGATAAATGATGAGATTTTCAAAAAATGAGCTTCTACTGATGACGTATATAAAAGCAGTCTCTTGGCTTGTGTAGTGAATCTGTGATATTCTGAATCTGAATACACTTCATAGCAAGAATAGAATAATACACATGCCCCTAATTTGAGTCATCAAAATCCTTACAGAGTCATCCAACTCCTCCTGTCGTGTCCATCCTCCCCATTGTAAAGTACCTTTCCCTGCTTTTAATGGACAGTGACCATACTAGCAAAAGCTCAGGATCTATTTATTTTTAACGTGCAGGAGACAGTGGCAGGAGAACCAAAAGAGAAGTTAACCAAGTGCACTGCATGAGAAATTTTACAATATTGTCTGGCAATAGATTGGCTTGCTTACCCTGTAGCCACCAGCTCTGTCCCTAGACAATCACCTTCACACTCAGCTGCACTTCAGAGCTTGTTTACCATGTTGCCATGATGTTTACTCCCTAAGTTTATTTGATGTTGGCCATTTGAAAACATTATCATTTAAATTGGTTCCTGTAACTAATGAGCATATGTTTCATATGTGTTTCACAGGAATGAGCCCGTAGAATTATCAGTGCACTAGGACTGTTTCTGAAGAGAGTCATTTTAACCACAGTATCATATCAAATTTTAAACTGTTTGGGTGCTAAGGGGGTAGACCTCCTCTGGTGTGAAATGATAACAGAATTTTGTGAGGGTGAAAGAAAATTGAAACTAGAGCTGTGATAATTATAAGCTAACTTCAGAGCAATCTTGAGTACAAAATGCTTAAAACTTGCTTTGGGACATTTTGAATCTATTGACTGCCATAACTATCCCCTTCTGAATTGCTGGCGGGAGAGTACAAGAGTGTCAGATTCCTCACTACAGCTGTGGACAGCCGTGGTGGGGATTCAGAATGCCATAGTGCAGAGTACCTGTATCTGTAATGACACTGTGGAGGGTGATACTGGGCCCCGCAACCAGACTCTTTCCACTTCAAGAACATAAAATAACTGCACCAAAGGCTAAGAGACAGAGAAAGGTACATGAGATGTAGACTTTGGAATAAAATTCTGCTGAGCCAGGAAATTTTAAAAAATTGAATCTAAAATCAGCCACTCAGTATCCCATAGTTCCCTAGGGAATTACATTCTCCCTCAGGCTCAGTTCAATGCTTTGGTGATGAGATTTTCAAAATTTGAAAAAGCTGAGATAAATGATGAGATTTTCAAAAAATGAGCTTCTACTGATGACGTATATAAAAGCAGTCTCTTGGCTTGTGTAGTGAATCTGTGATATTCTGAATCTGAATACACTTCATAGCAAGAATAGAATAATACACATGCCCCTAATTTGAGTCATCAAAATCCTTACAGAGTCATCCAACTCCTCCTGTCGTGTCCATCCTCCCCATTGTAAAGTACCTTTCCCTGCTTTTAATGGACAGTGACCATACTAGCAAAAGCTCAGGATCTATTTATTTTTAACGTGCAGGAGACAGTGGCAGGAGAACCAAAAGAGAAGTTAACCAAGTGCACTGCATGAGAAATTTTACAATATTGTCTGGCAATAGATTGGCTTGCTTACCCTGTAGCCACCAGCTCTGTCCCTAGACAATCACCTTCACACTCAGCTGCACTTCAGAGCTTGTTTACCATGTTGCCATGATGTTTACTCCCTAAGTTTATTTGATGTTGGCCATTTGAAAACATTATCATTTAAATTGGTTCCTGTAACTAATGAGCATATGTTTCATATGTGTTTCACAGGAATGAGCCCGTAGAATTATCAGTGCACTAGGACTGTTTCTGAAGAGAGTCATTTTAACCACAGTATCATATCAAATTTTAAACTGTTTGGGTGCTAAGGGGGTAGACCTCCTCTGGTGTGAAATGATAACAGAATTTTGTGAGGGTGAAAGAAAATTGAAACTAGAGCTGTGATAATTATAAGCTAACTTCAGAGCAATCTTGAGTACAAAATGCTTAAAACTTGCTTTGGGACATTTTGAATCTATTGACTGCCATAACTATCCCCTTCTGAATTGCTGGCGGGAGAGTACAAGAGTGTCAGATTCCTCACTACAGCTGTGGACAGCCGTGGTGGGGATTCAGAATGCCATAGTGCAGAGTACCTGTATCTGTAATGACACTGTGGAGGGTGATACTGGGCCCCGCAACCAGACTCTTTCCACTTCAAGAACATAAAATAACTGCACCAAAGGCTAAGAGACAGAGAAAGGTACATGAGATGTAGACTTTGGAATAAAATTCTGCTGAGCCAGGAAATTTTAAAAAATTGAATCTAAAATCAGCCACTCAGTATCCCATAGTTCCCTAGGGAATTACATTCTCCCTCAGGCTCAGTTCAATGCTTTGGTAGCTTGACTTCTTCTCTACCAGAGGCCAGGAGGTAAGGAGGGTTTGACCAGTCATAATTTTGTATTCTTTTGTCCAGAGACACTGGTTTGAGGATAGGTTATGTGACTCAGTAAGAGACAATGAAACGCAGTGATTGATAACAGACCAGAGTGTCCATTTTCCCGTAGACCTGAACCTGGAATAGAATAGCTCTGAAAGCCAGTGGGAACACGACCTGTACCAAGACTGAGAGAAGGATCAGGTCTTACAGCACTGTGTGAGATTTTAAATTCACCTACAGAAGCAGCTAGCTTTACCAGGACTTCTCAACAACAATAACCCAACAACTTGCCTTTTTACCTAACTGGTTTAACTTAGTTTCCTGTCACTTGCAATGAAAAGCATTCTAATGTACAATATAATCATTTAGGTTAATCCTCCATTTAAAATGTATATAACTGAAGTTTCATGGTCTTATGAGCACTAAAGTATGTGCTAAGGTTCTTCTCTTAGTGATAGCTGGATCTCAAACCCAATTCCACTATCAATGGATTGCCAAGGAAAAGAGATGACTCTAGCTGCAGCCATGCACTTGGCATCAGCAGTGGCTTGTATCATCATTTTCAGCTTTGTATGGTATTTCCATTACTTATACATATGTATTTTTTTATGTGAATTTTATTCCTTTTGCTTGAGTGAGAGTAGCAACAGATTCCTATTAAGAGAGAAAGAGTTTAGCACTTTGAATATCCTTTTAAACAAATGAAGTGCTTTAACTTTCTTATTTAGTCAAAAAACCTACAGAAATTCAAATAATTTTACTTAATTTGACAGCTGTGGGGACAGCCGTGGTGGGGATTCAGAATGCCATAGTGCAGAGTACCTGTATCTGTAATGACACTGTGGAGGGTGATACTGGGCCCCAACCAGACTCTTTCCACTTCAAGAACATAAAATAACTGCACCAAAGGCTAAGAGACAGAGAAAGGTACATGAGATGTAGACTTTGGAATAAAATTCTGCTGAGCCAGGAAATTTTAAAAAATTGAATCTAAAATCAGCCACTCAGTATCCCATAGTTCCCTAGGGAATTACATTCTCCCTCAGGCTCAGTTCAATGCTTTGGTAGCTTGACTTCTTCTCTACCAGAGGCCAGGAGGTAAGGAGGGTTTGACCAGTCATAATTTTGTATTCTTTTGTCCAGAGACACTGGTTTGAGGATAGGTTATGTGACTCAGTAAGAGACAATGAAACGCAGTGATTGATAACAGACCAGAGTGTCCATTTTCCCGTAGACCTGAACCTGGAATAGAATAGCTCTGAAAGCCAGTGGGAACACGACCTGTACCAAGACTGAGAGAAGGATCAGGTCTTACAGCACTGTGTGAGATTTTAAATTCACCTACAGAAGCAGCTAGCTTTACCAGGACTTCTCAACAACAATAACCCAACAACTTGCCTTTTTACCTAACTGGTTTAACTTAGTTTCCTGTCACTTGCAATGAAAAGCATTCTAATGTACAATATAATCATTTAGGTTAATCCTCCATTTAAAATGTATATAACTGAAGTTTCATGGTCTTATGAGCACTAAAGTATGTGCTAAGGTTCTTCTCTTAGTGATAGCTGGATCTCAAACCCAATTCCACTATCAATGGATTGCCAAGGAAAAGAGATGACTCTAGCTGCAGCCATGCACTTGGCATCAGCAGTGGCTTGTATCATCATTTTCAGCTTTGTATGGTATTTCCATTACTTATACATATGTATTTTTTTATGTGAATTTTATTCCTTTTGCTTGAGTGAGAGTAGCAACAGATTCCTATTAAGAGAGAAAGAGTTTAGCACTTTGAATATCCTTTTAAACAAATGAAGTGCTTTAACTTTCTTATTTAGTCAAAAAACCTACAGAAATTCAAATAATTTTACTAGCAATTTTCAATTCTGTTATAGACATGCATATATTATATTTAAATCATTCCTTGGTAAATATTCATGACTATAAAACACAACACGCTAAACAGGAGGTACACGTAATGGCAGTTTCATTTTTTCCAGTGCAACTTTGCAAGCATTTGCTATAATAATGATCATAATAAAAAAGTTTAGTCTGTGAACTGGATTTTCATTAATAGCTTCTGAATTTTGCTCTATAATGAGATGTTCTAGATATAGAGGTAGGCATATTTAGGAGATGCTGTAGAATGAATATTTGTGTCTCCACTATGATCGCCAAATCCACATGTTGAAACTTAATTCCCAGTGTGATGGTATTTGAAGGTAGGGTCTTTGGGAGGTAATTGAGTCATGAAGATAGGACCCTCATCAATAGGATTAGTGCATTTATGAAAAAAGCTAAAGAAATCTTTTCTTTTTTTTTCCCCACCAAGGGAAGACATAGCAGAAATTTGCAGTTTGCAACCTGGAACAAGGCCTTCAACAGAACTCAATCATGCTAGCACCATAACATTGGAATTCTAGCTTCCAGAACTGTGAGAAATAAATTTCTGTTGTTTATTTGTCATGCACTGAAACAGGAAATATGTACACGTATATGTTCATAGGACCATCATTTATAAGAGAAAACTACAGGAAACAACTTAAATACCCATCACTAAGATAACCGATATTCTCTTATATCCATAAAAGGGAGTGTTATATCACCATGAAAAACAGAACACACTTTCAACAAGACCAAAGCTATAAAACAATGGTGAATGAATAGATCACCTATATATGTAGTAAGATGCCATTTCTAGAAAATTAAAATGTCAGCAAAGCTAAGCAGTGTATCTAGGAATACATACGTAGATGTTAAAAAGTAAATTAAAAGGCAAAAGCAAGTAAAGTAAAAGTAAATAAGTGGGACTACATTTAACTAAAGCTTCTGAACAGCAAAGGAAATCATCAATAAAATTAAACACAACCTACTGAAAATATTTCCAAATCATGTATCTTATAAGGGGCCAATATTTAAAATAAACAAAGGACTCATACAAACTGAACAGCAAAAAAAAAAAAAAAAACCCAAATAATGTAATTGAAAATGCACAGAAGCTCTCATAGGTATTTTTCCACAGAATACATATAGATGGCCAACACTTATAGGAAAAGGTGTTCAGTGTTAATAATTATTAGGGAAATACAATTCAAAACTACAGTGAGGTATCACTCCACACTTTTAGAATGGCTACTTTTAAGAAGGTAAGAAATAACAAGTGTTGGTGAGGATGTAGAAAAAGCAAACCCTTAGATTCTATTAATGGAATGTAAATTGATGTAGCCATTATGGAAAACAGTATGAAGATTCCTAAAAGCTTAAAAATAGACCTATCATGTGATCTAGCAATTTCAATTCCGGATATTTATATAAAGAAGAAAATAATAGCTTGAAAATATATATGTACCTTATATTCACTGCAGTATTATTTATCATAGCCAAGATATAGAAGCAAACTAAGTGTCCATGAGTGGATAAAAGAATAAAAAACATGAAAAATACACACACACAGATAGACACACACACACACATACCAACACACAAAGGAATATTAGTTGTCATAAAAGAGAAGGAAATCTTGTTATTTGTGACATTGTAGATGGACTTTGACGGCATGATGTTAAATGAAATAAATCAGACAGATAGGGACAAACACTGCAGGATCTTACTTATGTGTATTATCTAAAAAACCTTCAAAACAAAATCTAAGCTTATACATTCTCTTACCGAGAAGAGACTAATGTTGCCGAAACTGGAGGATGGGAGTGTGTGAAATGGATAAGGTACAAGTTTCCAACTATAAAATAATGTATAGAGTGGTGACCAAAGTTGGTAATACTGTCTTAAATATTTGAAAGATGCTTAGAGAGAGAATCTTAAGTTCTCATCAAAAGAAATTTGTGACTATGCATGCTGACAGATGTTAACCAGATTTCTGATAGTGATTATCTTGAAACAGGTACAAATATTTAACCATTATGTTGTATACCTGAAACTAATACAATGCTATTTGTCAACTATTCATCATTGTAGTTCACTCAGTAAGTTTTGTCCAACTCTTTGTGACTCCCATGGATTGTATCACACTAGGCTCCCTCTGTCCTCATTCTCCCCTGGAGTTTGCTCAGACTTATGTCCATTGAATCAGTGATGCTTCCTAACTATCTCATCACCTACTGCCTCCTTCAGGGGATGAGATGGTCAGTTATACCTTGATTTTTTAAAAAAGCAGAGAAGTGGAAATGATAAATCAAATTTAGGATGGTAATGATGTGTTTGGGGCAGGAAGTTGGAAAAGGCATGGATAAAGGGCACAGGGCTCAGTACCCATGGAATCAGTGAGGCTAGCAAGGCTGTAGGTCTTGAGTTTACTGGTGGCATCACTGATGTTTCTTTTAACTTTATGTTCAGTTGTCTATATTATATTTGTCATAATATATTCTTTTGTGTGTGTGTGTGTGTGTATATATATATATGTATATATATATATATATATATATCAAATGCTATATAATAAAAAACATTAAAGATGCATGGCTAATAACATATACATGCAAACAACTTTCACTATAGAAGTCTAATAGTTAAAGCCTTATTTTACAGACATACATGCAAACATGTACTTTGCATTTTAAAATTCACAGGCAAATTCAGTCTTACCATTCAAAATACATTAAATTTGAAGCTTTAAGTAGAAATGGACAGATTTTCAAATTCATGATTATCCTCAACACCCAATACCTACAGTGTGTTTTCCCCACTCCACAACCCACCACCATTTTTGATACATATCAAACCAGTGGCACAAGATATAATATTGGTAAATTATACGAGAATGCTAAGTAACTCCTTTTTTTCCCCATAGTTTACTTAAACTGTGAACTTAAGTTTAACTATTTCTTGCTGGGCAGGTAAAATCTTTTCCTCCTCTTGTTATTAACAAGGAATTAAGCATAACATTATAAAAGTCAAGAACCAAAGCCCCAAATCAGCAAACTCAGGGTTCCAATAAATGTCATGTTGCCTACTAGTTATGTGATTCTGTGACAAGTAACTTAACATCTTTAAACTTTAATTTCTTCATCTGTAAAATGAGGTTAGTAATAGAACCTACCTTGCTGAGTTGTGAAGGTTAAATGAAATGAATGTTTACAATAAAAACAAATGCCTCAGGCCTGGCAGACAGGAAACAGTCAATAGATATGTCAACAAGTATACAGTAGTTAAGCATACAGCAAAAGAAATTCTACTTAAATATCCAGAAAAAATATCACTTGTTAGTTTCTCAAATAGACACTAACATTTGAATTCTAGAAAATGTTACAAGAGTTAAGATCATGGTATCCTGTCCCATCACTTCATGGCAAATAGATGAAGAAAAAGTGGAAGCAGTGACAGACTTTATTTTCTTTGCTTCCAAAGTCACTGCAGACAGTGACTGCAGTCACGAGATTACAAGACTTGCTTCTTGGAAGAAAAACTATGACAAATCTAGACTGTGTATTAAAAACCAGAAACATGACTTTGCTGACAAAGGGCTGTATAGTCAGAGCTATGATTTTTCTAGTAGTCATATACAGATGAGAGAGTTGAGCCATAAAGAAGGCTGAGCACCAAAAAATTGATGCTTGAATAGTGGTGCTAGAGAAGATTAGTGAGAATCTCTTGGACTGTAAGGAGATCAAATCGGTCAATTTTAAAGGTAATCAACCCTGAATATCCATTGAAAGGACTAATGTTGAAGTTGAAGCTCCAATACCTTGGCTACCTGATGTGAAGAACTGACTGATTGCACAAGATCCTGATTCTGGGAAAGACTGACTGCAAAAGGAGAAGGGGGTGGCAGAGAATGAGATGGCTGGATAGCACTACTGACTCAATGGACGCAAATTTGAGTAAACTCTGGGAGATCGTCAAGGAGAAGGGAGCCTGGCATGCTGCAGTCCATGGGGTCACAAAGAGTTAGACGTGACTTAGCGACTGAACAACACAACCACCAGCCAACAACATTCCCATTGCAGGGCTTCCCTTGAAGATAACTGGTGGTTGATGCAGGAAGAGCAAAGCATGTGATGAATCTATCATAACAATAAACAAAGCTATACTTATTTTTCTTGATTTAGGACATGATATCTTAAACAAAGAACTGGTAACAACAGATCTCTATGGTAACTTGAAATTCTAGGACTGTTCTTAGCATCTGCTAGACAAAAGTATTAGTGAACAAAATTTCCCAGCTTTGTAAATTTAGCATGCATTATATACAAGAACATGGGGCTTGGAGGATAGCGTTATATACATCCTATTGTCTGCCTCAGCAAACAGCATCGATTGTAGCCAAACAACAAAAAAAACACCAATGTAGCAATAGCCTTGGTAGTGAAAAACAGGAAGTCTCAATAATTTAATAATATCTCACACTTGAAGAAATTCATTCCTAACAGAGGCATCACATAATATAAACATGCAAAATAACATATATTTTATTCCAACATCAAATATTTATATATAAACTTAATTCACTAATTCACTAATATTTTGTAAAAATTTGCCACTTCTGTTACCAAATACAGATGTTTGCTCTGTGCTTTAAACCCAAGATAGTTTTGCAGTAGATAACTGTGAGTTATCTTAAATTTTCCTTAGGGAAAAGTATAACCAATGAATCAGAAACATGACTTTGCTGACAAAGGGCTGTATAGTCAGAGCTATGATTTTTCTAGTAGTCATATACAGATGAGAGAGTTGAGCCATAAAGAAGGCTGAGCACCAAAAAATTGATGCTTGAATAGTGGTGCTAGAGAAGATTAGTGAGAATCTCTTGGACTGTAAGGAGATCAAATCGGTCAATTTTAAAGGTAATCAACCCTGAATATCCATTGAAAGGACTAATGTTGAAGTTGAAGCTCCAATACCTTGGCTACCTGATGTGAAGAACTGACTGATTGCACAAGATCCTGATTCTGGGAAAGACTGACTGCAAAAGGAGAAGGGGGTGGCAGAGAATGAGATGGCTGGATAGCACTACTGACTCAATGGACGCAAATTTGAGTAAACTCTGGGAGATCGTCAAGGAGAAGGGAGCCTGGCATGCTGCAGTCCATGGGGTCACAAAGAGTTAGACGTGACTTAGCGACTGAACAACACAACCACCAGCCAACAACATTCCCATTGCAGGGCTTCCCTTGAAGATAACTGGTGGTTGATGCAGGAAGAGCAAAGCATGTGATGAATCTATCATAACAATAAACAAAGCTATACTTATTTTTCTTGATTTAGGACATGATATCTTAAACAAAGAACTGGTAACAACAGATCTCTATGGTAACTTGAAATTCTAGGACTGTTCTTAGCATCTGCTAGACAAAAGTATTAGTGAACAAAATTTCCCAGCTTTGTAAATTTAGCATGCATTATATACAAGAACATGGGGCTTGGAGGATAGCGTTATATACATCCTATTGTCTGCCTCAGCAAACAGCATCGATTGTAGCCAAACAACAAAAAAAACACCAATGTAGCAATAGCCTTGGTAGTGAAAAACAGGAAGTCTCAATAATTTAATAATATCTCACACTTGAAGAAATTCATTCCTAACAGAGGCATCACATAATATAAACATGCAAAATAACATATATTTTATTCCAACATCAAATATTTATATATAAACTTAATTCACTAATTCACTAATATTTTGTAAAAATTTGCCACTTCTGTTACCAAATACAGATGTTTGCTCTGTGCTTTAAACCCAAGATAGTTTTGCAGTAGATAACTGTGAGTTATCTTAAATTTTCCTTAGGGAAAAGTATAACCAATGAATCAGAAACATTTAGTTGTAGTTGCAACTAAATAGTCTTTTTTTCTTCTTGATAGAGAATTGAATGTTCTTCTGACTTAAAAACCAATATATATATTTTTAAAGGTTAAAAATGAATCTGGCCAGAACCCGGAGCGAGAAGTCGCGGCGCCGCGAGTAAGTTCAACCACTCCAACTGGAGGGCTTGCTGAACGGAGAGGGGAAGTCGCCCATGGGATGCTGACCAGGGACCCGGCAAGAGCCAGACGGGAAAGCTCGCACCCGCCTTTGGGACTTAGACACGTAACCGGCAGTGCACGTGTGCCAGCGGCGGAGGAGCCTGCGCACCCCTAGAGCTGCAGCAGCAGCGGAGGAAGCGGGGGAAAGATCAGGGATTGGAGACTACTGGCGGGTGTGCGGTAGAGCCGGGGCGCCCCCCTCCAACACAGGACTGCGCACGCCAAGGCCCCTGCCCGACGGACTGGGATCAGCCCACCGTACCGGCCAGCACCCAGTATGGCAGTAAAGTCCTCATTTTGCTGAACACAGAAACAGAAACCATAGCAACCGGCGCTATAAGGGAAAACCTACGCTGTCAAGACACCACTATCAAGAGCAGATTGGTTTCCAACAGGCAGATGAGAAGATAAAAACCAAGGACAGTATTTAGCTTTTTTTTTTTTTGCTTGTTTATTTGTGGTGGACTATTTTGCTTATTCAATTGATTGGTCTGGTTTGGGGTTTATTAGTTTGTTTATTCTGTTTTTTGTTTTTTTTTTGGTTTTTGTTTGTTTTGTTTTATATATATTTTTTTGTTTGTTTGTTTTTTTGACCTCTTATTAATTTTTTCTGCCCTTTTCAATTTTTAATTTCTTTTTTTGACTTTTATTTTACTGTATTTTCTTAATTTTAATTCTTGGAAACCTCTAATTCTCTTTCCTCTTTCCCACTGCTTTCTCCCTCTATGTTCTAAATGTAAAACATTTTCCTATCTACCAATATCCTCTAGATAAATTATTTCCTATCTTCCTGTCTCCACTATTCTCTTCCCAATACACTAAACAATACACACATGAATCTTTGCTACCTAACCCTATTAAATCTTTCCAAGACGAATCTATTCCTTCTCATTATCTATACACTCTCCTCCTCGTCACCCCCAACACATGTCCTAGTTAAAAACTACTCTCATTGTAATTATCCAAGTCAGGACCTTGCGCTAGATCTATTTATTCAGGCAGTATTTTAATTAATTCAAAGCTTAACGGGCAAGTATCATCTATGATTGCATGAATTGCCAGAAAGATTTCCTGTGTCTTATCTCTGTAAAACTGGTCAGTTGTGGGGATTGCTGTGTATGTATGTATATCTTACACTTATGTTAGAAAACATCTGCATGCTTTTATAACTGTCACCCATCAAGGATGCACCTCTTGTTCCTCAGACGCTGGTATGTGAACTAATATCACGGAACACCATAGCAAACCAGACATAGAGCCTACATCCCCTGACCAAACATCAAACCAAGGAGCCTCGGAGCGGAAGCCCTGATTCCAAGACCCCACACTACCAAAGAACATACAACACTAGAGATTATTCATCTGTAAACAAGACCTAACACCATCCAAGACACAAACCATTGAACCCTTCTAGAAGGACAGAAACCCAAAGGAAGGGAGAAGTCAACCAAGAAGCCTGGTGGGGGAAAAAGAACTCCACACAGACAAAGAAACAAAAATTAACCTAATAATGAAACATCAGAGAAACACTGCACAAATGAAGGACCAAGCTAGAGAAACACAGCTTCAAATGACAGAGGAGGAGATAGACAAACTATCTGAAAGGGAATTCAGAAAAGCTATACTAATGAGGATGCAAAACACCGAAAACAGAATAGTAGAGGAAATCAGTGCACTGACAAGAGACATGCAAGAAATGAAAAATAAGCAAATGGAGACAACCAACTCAATTGCTGAACTCAAAAATACTATAGAAGGTCTGATGAGTAGAGTATCAGAGGCTGAAGAACGGATAAGTGAGCTGGAAGACAGAATGATGGAAGTAAGTGCTGAAGAACACAACAAAACTGAAAGAATTAAAAGAACTGAGTATAGGATCAGAGACCTATGGGACAATATCAAACGCACCAACATTAGAATTATAGGAGTTCCAGAAGAAGAAGAGGAAAAAAAGACTATGAAAAAATTCTGAAAGAGGTTATAGTTGAAAACTTCCCCAACATGGGAAAGGAAATAGTCAACCAAGTCCAAGAAGCACAAAGAGTTCCATAGAGGAGAAACCCCAGAAGAAACACATCAAGGCACATTTTAATCAAACTAACGCAGACTAAATATAAAGACAGATTACTAAAAGCAGCTAGGAGCAAACAACAAATAACATATAAAGGAAACCCCATATGTCTAACTGTGGACCTTTCAACAGAAACCCTACAGGCCAGAAGAGAATGGCAAGACACATTTAAACGGCTAAAAGAGAATAACCTGCAACCAAGAATTCTCTACCCAGCAAGAATCTCATTCAGAATTGATGGCGAAGTCAAAAGCTTCACAGACAAGCAAAAACTAAAAGAATTCTGTACCATAAAACCAGCCCTACAACAAGTGTTAAATGGCCTGATATAGCCAATAAATAGAGTAGGAGAAGCCTTACAAATCAAACCCCAAATTTCTAAGAAGATGACAATAGGAACGTTCGTATCAATAATTACTATGAACGTAAACGGACTAAATGCTACAACCAAACGACACAGGCTGGCTGAATGGATCCAGAAGCAAGACCCATATATATGCTGTTTACAAGAGACCCACTTCAGACCTAGAAACACCCATAGACTGAAAGTGAGAGGCTGGAAAAAGATATTCCAGGCAAATGGAAATCAAAAGAAAGCTGGAGTAGCAATCCTCATATCAGACAAAATAGACTTTAAAGTGAAGAAGATTCTAAAAGACAAGGCAGGTCACTACATCACGATTAAGGGATCCATTCAAGAGGAAGACATAACAGTCATGAATATCTACGCACCCAACACAGGGGCACCTCAATACATAAGACAGGTCGAGTTTTAGAGTGAGTAGAGTATCAGAGGCTGAAGAACGGATAAGTGAGCTGGAAGACAGAATGATGGAAGTAAGTGCTGAAGAACACAACAAAACTGAAAGAATTAAAAGAACTGAGTATAGGATCAGAGACCTATGGGACAATATCAAACGCACCAACATTAGAATTATAGGAGTTCCAGAAGAAGAAGAGGAAAAAAAGACTATGAAAAAATTCTGAAAGAGGTTATAGTTGAAAACTTCCCCAACATGGGAAAGGAAATAGTCAACCAAGTCCAAGAAGCACAAAGAGTTCCATAGAGGAGAAACCCCAGAAGAAACACATCAAGGCACATTTTAATCAAACTAACGCAGACTAAATATAAAGACAGATTACTAAAAGCAGCTAGGAGCAAACAACAAATAACATATAAAGGAAACCCCATATGTCTAACTGTGGACCTTTCAACAGAAACCCTACAGGCCAGAAGAGAATGGCAAGACACATTTAAACGGCTAAAAGAGAATAACCTGCAACCAAGAATTCTCTACCCAGCAAGAATCTCATTCAGAATTGATGGCGAAGTCAAAAGCTTCACAGACAAGCAAAAACTAAAAGAATTCTGTACCATAAAACCAGCCCTACAACAAGTGTTAAATGGCCTGATATAGCCAATAAATAGAGTAGGAGAAGCCTTACAAATCAAACCCCAAATTTCTAAGAAGATGACAATAGGAACGTTCGTATCAATAATTACTATGAACGTAAACGGACTAAATGCTACAACCAAACGACACAGGCTGGCTGAATGGATCCAGAAGCAAGACCCATATATATGCTGTTTACAAGAGACCCACTTCAGACCTAGAAACACCCATAGACTGAAAGTGAGAGGCTGGAAAAAGATATTCCAGGCAAATGGAAATCAAAAGAAAGCTGGAGTAGCAATCCTCATATCAGACAAAATAGACTTTAAAGTGAAGAAGATTCTAAAAGACAAGGCAGGTCACTACATCACGATTAAGGGATCCATTCAAGAGGAAGACATAACAGTCATGAATATCTACGCACCCAACACAGGGGCACCTCAATACATAAGACAGGTCCTTTCAGACATAAAAGAAGAAATCAACAATAACACAGTAATAGTAGGAGACTTTAACACTCCTCTCACACCAATGGACAGATCATCCAAACAGAAAATTAATAAAGAAACACAAGCCTTAAATGCCACACTGGAAAAGATGGACCTCATCGATATCTTTAGGACATTCCATCCAAAAGCAGAAGAATACACTTTCTTCTCAAGTGCTCACGGAACATTCTCCAGGATAGACCACATCTCAGTCAGTTCAAGAAAACCGAAATTATATCAACCATCTTCTCGGACCACAATGCAATGAGACTAGAGATCAACTACAGGGAAAAAAACACTAAAAACACAAGCACTTGGAGATTAAACAACACATACCTAAAAAACCAACTGATCACTGAGGAAATCAAAGAAGAAATTAAACAGTTCCTAGAAGAAAATGACAATGAACACATGACAGTGCAAAACCTATGGGATACTGCAAAAGCAGTTCTAAGAGGAAATTTATAGCAATACAATCCCACCTCAAGAAAATTGGAAAATATGAAGCAGATGACATAACCCTCTGCTTAAAAAATTGGAGAAAGAAGAACAAAAACACCCCAAAGCCAGCAGAAGAAGAGAAAACATAAGGATCAGAGCAGAAATAAATGAGAAAGAAACGAAAGAAACAATAGTAAAGATAAATAAAACAAAAAGCTGGTTCTTTGAAAAGGTAAACAAAAATGACAAGCCACTGGCCAGACTCATCAAGAGAAAGAGAGAGAAGAACCAGATCAACAAAATCAAAAATGAAAAAGGAGAGATTACAACAGATAAGGCAGAAATCCAAAGGATTCTGAGACTATTATGAACAGCTATATGGCAACAAACTGGACAACCTGGAAGAAATGGACAGTTTCTTGGAGAGGATTAATCTCCCAAGACTTATCCAGCAAGAAACAGAAACTTTGAACAACCCAATCACAAGCTCAGATATCGAATTTGTGATTAAAAATCTACCCAAAAATAAAAGTCCAGGGCAGATGGCTACCCAAACCTACCCAAAGAAACAAAAGATTTGTACACAGAAAGTTACAAGACACTCAAGAGAGAAATTAAAGAAGACTTAAACAGATGGAGAAATATTCCATGTTCCTGGATCGGAAGAATCAATATTGTGAAAATGACCATACTACCAAATATCATCTATAGATTCAATGTAATACCTATTCAACTACCATTGACATTTTTCACAGAACTAGACCAAAGTATCACACAGTTCTTATGGAAACACAAAAGACCTCGAATAGCCAAAGCAATCCTGAGAAAGAAGAATGGAGCTGGAGGGATCAGCCTCCCCAACTTCAGACTCTACTACAAAGCAACAGTCATCAAGACAGTATGGTACTGGCACAAAAACAGAACTATAGACCAATGGAACAAGATCGAGAACCCAGAGATAAACCCACGCACCTAAAAAACCAACTGATCACTGAGGAAATCAAAGAAGAAATTAAACAGTTCCTAGAAGAAAATGACAATGAACACATGACAGTGCAAAACCTATGGGATACTGCAAAAGCAGTTCTAAGAGGAAATTTATAGCAATACAATCCCACCTCAAGAAACTAGGAAAATATGAAGCAGATGACTTAACTCTCCACTTCAAATTATTGGAGAAAGAAGAACAAAAACACCCCAAAGCCAGCAGAACAAGAGAAATCATAAGGATCAGAGCAGAAATAAATGAGAAAGAAACGAAAGAAACAATAGTAAAGATAAATAAAACAAAAAGCTGGTTCTTTGAAAAGGTAAACAAAAATGACAAGCCACTGGCCAGACTCATCAAGAGAAAGAGAGAGAAGAACCAGATCAACAAAATCAAAAATGAAAAAGGAGAGATTACAACAGATAAGGCAGAAATCCAAAGGATTCTGAGACTATTATGAACAGCTATATGGCAACAAACTGGACAACCTGGAAGAAATGGACAGTTTCTTGGAGAGGATTAATCTCCCAAGACTTATCCAGCAAGAAACAGAAACTTTGAACAACCCAATCACAAGCTCAGATATCGAATTTGTGATTAAAAATCTACCCAAAAATAAAAGTCCAGGGCAGATGGCTACCCAAACCTACCCAAAGAAACAAAAGATTTGTACACAGAAAGTTACAAGACACTCAAGAGAGAAATTAAAGAAGACTTAAACAGATGGAGAAATATTCCATGTTCCTGGATCGGAAGAATCAATATTGTGAAAATGACCATACTACCAAATATCATCTATAGATTCAATGTAATACCTATTCAACTACCATTGACATTTTTCACAGAACTAGACCAAAGTATCACACAGTTCTTATGGAAACACAAAAGACCTCGAATAGCCAAAGCAATCCTGAGAAAGAAGAATGGAGCTGGAGGGATCAGCCTCCCCAACTTCAGACTCTACTACAAAGCAACAGTCATCAAGACAGTATGGTACTGGCACAAAAACAGAACTATAGACCAATGGAACAAGATCGAGAACCCAGAGATAAAGCCACGCACCTATGGGTATCTTTTTTTTTGACAAAGCAGGAGAAACTATAAAATGGGACAAAGACAGCCTCTTCAACAAGTGATGCTGGGAAAATTGGACAGTTACATGGAAAAAAATGAAGTTGGAACATTCCCTGACACCATACACAAGGATCAACTCAAAATGGATTAAAGACCTAAATGTAAGACCAGAACCCATGAAATTCTTAGAGGAGAATGTAGGCAAAACACTCAAGGACATCAATCAAAGCAAGATCTTCTCTGACCCACCTACTAAAATAGTGGAACTGAAGAAAAGTCAACACGTGGGACCTCATGAAACTTAAAAGCTTTTGTACAGCAAAAGAAATTACAAAAAAGCTGAACAGACAGTCCACAGAGTGGGAGAAAATCATAGCAAATGAAACAACAGACAAAGAATTAATCTCCAAAATCTACAAGCAACTCAGACAACTCAGCACAGGAAAAACGAACAACCCAATCAAAAAATGGGAAAAAGATCTAAAGAGACTCCTCTCCAATGAGGACATACAGATGGCCCAAAAGCACATGAAACGATGCTCAACCTCGCTTATCATCAGAGAAATGCAAATTAAAACCACAATGAGATCCTACCTCACACCCGTCAGAACGGCCATCATCCACAAATCGACAGACAACTAATGCTGGAGAGGGTGTGGCGAAAAGGGAACCCTCTTGCATTGCTGGTGGAAATGTAAACAGAAAATTACAAGACACTCAAGAGAGAAATTAAAGAAGACTTAAACAGATGGAGAAATATTCCATGTTC
Organism: Tragulus kanchil; assembly: GCA_022376925.1. Lineage (NCBI taxonomy): Eukaryota > Metazoa > Chordata > Mammalia > Artiodactyla > Tragulidae > Tragulus > Tragulus kanchil. The sequence goes on along the minus strand of JAIOJX010000029.1, from coordinate 56,560,523 downwards.
CTGGATCGGAAGAATCAATATTGTGAAAATGACCATACTACCAAATATCATCTATAGATTCAATGTAATACCTATTCAACTACCATTGACATTTTTCACAGAACTAGACCAAAGTATCACACAGTTCTTATGGAAACACAAAAGACCTCGAATAGCCAAAGCAATCCTGAGAAAGAAGAATGGAGCTGGAGGGATCAGCCTCCCCAACTTCAGACTCTACTACAAAGCAACAGTCATCAAGACAGTATGGTACTGGCACAAAAACAGAACTATAGACCAATGGAACAAGATCGAGAACCCAGAGATAAAGCCACGCACCTATGGGTATCTTTTTTTTTGACAAAGCAGGAGAAACTATAAAATGGGACAAAGACAGCCTCTTCAACAAGTGATGCTGGGAAAATTGGACAGTTACATGGAAAAAAATGAAGTTGGAACATTCCCTGACACCATACACAAGGATCAACTCAAAATGGATTAAAGACCTAAATGTAAGACCAGAACCCATGAAATTCTTAGAGGAGAATGTAGGCAAAACACTCAAGGACATCAATCAAAGCAAGATCTTCTCTGACCCACCTACTAAAATAGTGGAACTGAAGAAAAGTCAACACGTGGGACCTCATGAAACTTAAAAGCTTTTGTACAGCAAAAGAAATTACAAAAAAGCTGAACAGACAGTCCACAGAGTGGGAGAAAATCATAGCAAATGAAACAACAGACAAAGAATTAATCTCCAAAATCTACAAGCAACTCAGACAACTCAGCACAGGAAAAACGAACAACCCAATCAAAAAATGGGAAAAAGATCTAAAGAGACTCCTCTCCAATGAGGACATACAGATGGCCCAAAAGCACATGAAACGATGCTCAACCTCGCTTATCATCAGAGAAATGCAAATTAAAACCACAATGAGATCCTACCTCACACCCGTCAGAACGGCCATCATCCACAAATCGACAGACAACTAATGCTGGAGAGGGTGTGGCGAAAAGGGAACCCTCTTGCATTGCTGGTGGAAATGTAAACTGATACAACCTCTATGGAAGACAGTATGGATATTCCTTAAAAAGCTACAAATAGAAGCACCCTGTGACCCAGCAATCCCACTATTAGGCCTATATCCTGATGAAATCAAAACTGAAAGAGGCACCTGTGCCCTAATGTTCATTGCAGCTCTCTATACAATAGCCAGAACATGGAAGCGACCTAGATGTCCATCAACAAATGAATGGATCCAGAAGCTCTGGTACATATATACAATGGAATACTGGTCAGCTGTTAAAAGAAATCCAGAAGACTCAGTCCTAATGAGGTGGCTAGCTCTAGAACCTATCATAAAAAGTGAAGTAAGTCAAAAAGAGAAAGACAAATACAGCATACTAACACACATATATGGAATCTAGCAGGATGGTCTTGATAACGCACACAGTGAACTCATGGAAAAACAGACAGAGCATAGACATAGGGACATTGTGGGGAAGAAATAGGGAGGGGGAGGCATGGAGACAGTAACATGGAAACCTATACTGTCATGTGTGGAAAAGATAGCTATTGTCATTGTGCTAAGGGAACAGGAGTACCTACAATCAATTGGGGCGATGGTCTGGAGGGGTGAGGCGGGGGGAACTGGGTGAGGGGAGGGCCCAGGGATATGCATATGACTGATCTGGGAACATACATGTTGGTAAACAACAAAACTCTGTAAAATCTTAAAATAAAGAATTAAAAAAAAAAAAGAAAGAAAATAGATAAATGAAAGACCAATAGAAGTGGCTCGCTGGCCCTACTCCCTCCCCAACCCACCACCTCCCCACTCCCCCCAAAAATAAATAAATAAAATAAAATGAAAAGCTTAAAAAAACATGAATCTAATGCATAATCCTATATAGTACGCCTTTCTTGTGTTAGTAAATTATACTCACTTCTTATATTTACCAAATAATGTGTTTGGGACTTTTCTATTATTTTGCCATAAAATCAATACATTAAAATGGTTTATGTGAGGGAAACCGTGAATTAGTCTTCAGGGGTTCACTAGTGGGTGTCTTAGGAAGAAGGGACAACGTGTCCCACCAAAGTTTTCAAGGACTGGCCTCACTGCTAATTTAGCAGTTGAAAAAGGGCCTGAACACACCCATCCCTAATATCTGCTACATTTCTTAAGGTCAGGGACTCATCTTACATATCCTAATGCATGTCACAAGTCCTCAGACATGTACTACTTTATAAAACAGAAGAGAATTTAAGAAAGCAATGACATCCGAAGCATATTCTAAATTTTCAGGCATATCTGATATTGAAACCAGTTCTATCCAGCTAATTAAAGCAGAAGATAACATAGATCTGTGGCTAACTAGAAGGAAAGTTTTATTCCATCCAGACACCTTCAGGTTTGCTTGCTGTGATGTAAGCATAAGGCTAGTTATAGACACAAACAAATTGTGTCTGAGTCAGAGCACATATAGTTGCTGTGAAGATCTATTTGTAGTCTTGATGGGGCAGCAAGATAAAAAAAGACTTACTTGATCCTTTTTCTCATGGGTAATTATAAACCAAATTAAAATACCTCTGAAGTTCAGGAAGCTTCACCTAAGTTTTCCTTTGTTTTATTTCTCGTTTCTGTTCGACTTTTCTAAGTTCACAAGGGCTTTGTTCCAAGCAGATTCAGTGATGTAACAGAAAACTGTATTTTAGTTTCCAGTGCAGGTAAGCCAGAGAGTACAGCGAAGTTTGGCAGAGCAGATTCTCATATGATTTATAATGTGAAGTCTGTCTCAAAGAGGAGTATAAAAGTGGAGTTATCGGATGATTGATTCCAAATTAAGTTGGAGTTGCATGTTTTGTAGCCCTTGCGTTTCTAGTAAAAAAGAGACTTCTCTTTTCCATTTTTACAAGTTGCATACAAGTCTGTGGCTTCCTGATCCCTACAGTGGCAACAGATTTCCATCTGCTTGACTTTCTTCACTGAATTCTGACATTTTGAGATTCAGCTATTGATTATCTAACTGGGCTGGGAAGCAAACTCAAGTAATTTCAATGTGTGTATGTGTTCGTGTAGGCGCCTGTGTGTGTGCTGAGCACATGTGTATATAAACTGATGGGCATTCGGAGCAGATAGGGATTATACTGTTTGTTGTTCTGTTTTCACTATTTAAAATCTCAAGCAACAAGAAAATCACCACTGTCTGTCTGGACTACTTTCTATTATCTGATGTTTTAATTAGACCACAGGATTTGCATCTATTCAGCTAGGGAATCAGAGCTACTTGGAATGGTGAACCACTGAGTCTAGACTCATCTTGACTTAATGGGGTTTTCTATGTATTTCTCTAAAGGATAAAATCGAGAGGAAAAGGATTGTTCACATCTAACAAAGCTTGTCTGTTTCCCCTCATCCATCCCAATTTCAGTGTCTAGTTCTTTTTGCAGTAATGAGGGAAGGAAGATCTATATACTGAACCCATCTTGACTATGTTTCTTTTCCCATTAGGATACTTTGTGACCAGTATCTACACATGGACATCTATCTCCAAATCCCACTAAATGACATAACTTGGAGACTAAGTAGAATGATAAAACTTCAAAATGGCAATTTATTTTTATAAACTAGTTTATCACAGGCCTATATTAAAAAGATGTTTATGTGTACAAATGAATGGTATATAGGACCTTTTAAAATTCTTTATCATGGTTATTTATATATGGCCCCCATTTAACTCTTAGAGGAATTCCTACTTGTTTTTACCTGAGTACAGTCATCCTACAAATGCCCAAATCTTCCTCATAAGCAGTGTTCTACTGCTGTCTTATGAAGACAGAGGCTTCAAACAATCTCGCATATATTTTTAATACAACTAAAGAACAGGTCATGTGACACGTAAGATTTTCTCACTGAAAAATGAAGATATATCTGAGCACCCAAGTTGATGCCAAGCTGAGTCCCTAAAAGGGACTTGTGTTCCTTATGTCTAAAGGGATGATTTTGTAACCAATCAACAAAGAAGTAAGTACACATACATAATGATATGTAGCAAACCAAGAGACATGTGTTATTAACAAACTACAACTGATCACAAGAACTCCTCTTTCCTTATTTTGTCTGTGGGAGACATTTGGGTTTTGTATGGTGTGTTTTGCACAAAAAACTAGTCATTCTCCTCCCCCCCTCACTCTTTTACACACACACACACACACACACCCCACAGCTCTTCTTGACATCACTTTTAAAAACCATTCTTGAGTAGGATGAACAGCAAATCATCACAGGCAGCAGGTTGATGAAGATGATAAAATGGAATAGAATCAGAGAAGAAACCTAAATTTCATAAACTTGATAGGCATGATTGCTGGACAAACACTAGTTAGATTTTTAATCATTACTGTAGGGTATGAAAGAATCATACAAAGCTGGAGTGAAATATTTACAAAGAATAAATATCATGTATTCCTCTTCCTGATCAGAAAGAAACATATTTAGCTGGAGTGAAATATTACAAAGAATAAATATCATGACTTTGATTCATAAATGGTTTTTTTACCCCCAAGGAGTTCTTTGCAGTAATGAGGGAAGGAAGATCTATATACTGAACCCATCTTGACTATGTTTCTTTTCCCATTAGGATACTTTGTGACCAGTATCTACACATGGACATCTATCTCCAAATCCCACTAAATGACATAACTTGGAGACTAAGTAGAATGATAAAACTTCAAAATGGCAATTTATTTTTATAAACTAGTTTATCACAGGCCTATATTAAAAAGATGTTTATGTGTACAAATGAATGGTATATAGGACCTTTTAAAATTCTTTATCATGGTTATTTATATATGGCCCCCATTTAACTCTTAGAGGAATTCCTACTTGTTTTTACCTGAGTACAGTCATCCTACAAATGCCCAAATCTTCCTCATAAGCAGTGTTCTACTGCTGTCTTATGAAGACAGAGGCTTCAAACAATCTCGCATATATTTTTAATACAACTAAAGAACAGGTCATGTGACACGTAAGATTTTCTCACTGAAAAATGAAGATATATCTGAGCACCCAAGTTGATGCCAAGCTGAGTCCCTAAAAGGGACTTGTGTTCCTTATGTCTAAAGGGATGATTTTGTAACCAATCAACAAAGAAGTAAGTACACATACATAATGATATGTAGCAAACCAAGAGACATGTGTTATTAACAAACTACAACTGATCACAAGAACTCCTCTTTCCTTATTTTGTCTGTGGGAGACATTTGGGTTTTGTATGGTGTGTTTTGCACAAAAAACTAGTCATTCTCCTCCCCCCCTCACTCTTTTACACACACACACACACACACACCCCACAGCTCTTCTTGACATCACTTTTAAAAACCATTCTTGAGTAGGATGAACAGCAAATCATCACAGGCAGCAGGTTGATGAAGATGATAAAATGGAATAGAATCAGAGAAGAAACCTAAATTTCATAAACTTGATAGGCATGATTGCTGGACAAACACTAGTTAGATTTTTAATCATTACTGTAGGGTATGAAAGAATCATACAAAGCTGGAGTGAAATATTTACAAAGAATAAATATCATGTATTCCTCTTCCTGATCAGAAAGAAACATATTTATTTGGAAAACATATCTGTAAAGAAAAAAATAAAAATCATGTAATCCATATACCCTGAGGCAATATTCTTAAACAATATTAACTTTGTAATTTTTTTTTGAAGTTTTACCACATCATGGAGAGGCAAAAAATGACTTTGAAGGCTTATAGGAAACCAAGGTGATTAAAAAAAAAAATGCTGTACCTTCTATAAGTGGTTTCAGATTGCATTGCTGAAGTAAGAAGTTTTTTTTTTGTTATTATTATTATTATTATTTTACCAGTATGTACCTCCCATTGGTTCATTTTTGAGGATAGACACTGACACAACTGGAAATACTTAGGATACTGCTCCAAGTACTGGATACAGTTACTCTAGTTTAGTTAATTTGCTTTTATTTTGCTTTGCAGAAACTGAGAAATTCATGCCAGGCTGAAATTTGTTATTAATGACTTAAAAAAATAGAATTTATTGAAATCAAAAAGCACAGGAAATAATAGAAAGGGAGAAAAACTTGTCAGTGGACATTCAACCACTGTATTTACTGTACAAAAAATATTTTATTAATTTAACATTATTTCTAATGTGACAAAAATTCCTATTGACTATTCTATATTTGACTATTTTCCCTAACTTTAATATTAAATAAAATTTGATGTTAACTAGTTTTCCTGTCCCCAATTAACTGATATAAGATGCATTTTAGTGCATAAATTAACAAAATAAAACTACTCTGGAAAACAGAAAACATTTCGATTCTCCAACTCCAGTGGCTCTTTTTTTTTAACAGTTTTAATGTACTTTTTTACTTAAATGTCAATTTCTATATAAGTAATTCAATCATAGGGTTCAAATGGCAAAATAAATTAAGAAGTGGTCTACTAAGAAATCATATTTTGGACTGACTGTCCTTATCTTACGTTTCTTACTAAGTAGATTATTTAATTTCAAAACCTAAATTTCATAAACTTGATAGGCATGATTGCTGGACAAACACTAGTTAGATTTTTAATCATTACTGTAGGGTATGAAAGAATCATACAAAGCTGGAGTGAAATATTTACAAAGAATAAATATCATGTATTCCTCTTCCTGATCAGAAAGAAACATATTTATTTGGAAAACATATCTGTAAAGAAAAAAATAAAAATCATGTAATCCATATACCCTGAGGCAATATTCTTAAACAATATTAACTTTGTAATTTTTTTTTGAAGTTTTACCACATCATGGAGAGGCAAAAAATGACTTTGAAGGCTTATAGGAAACCAAGGTGATTAAAAAAAAAAATGCTGTACCTTCTATAAGTGGTTTCAGATTGCATTGCTGAAGTAAGAAGTTTTTTTTTTGTTATTATTATTATTATTATTTTACCAGTATGTACCTCCCATTGGTTCATTTTTGAGGATAGACACTGACACAACTGGAAATACTTAGGATACTGCTCCAAGTACTGGATACAGTTACTCTAGTTTAGTTAATTTGCTTTTATTTTGCTTTGCAGAAACTGAGAAATTCATGCCAGGCTGAAATTTGTTATTAATGACTTAAAAAAATAGAATTTATTGAAATCAAAAAGCACAGGAAATAATAGAAAGGGAGAAAAACTTGTCAGTGGACATTCAACCACTGTATTTACTGTACAAAAAATATTTTATTAATTTAACATTATTTCTAATGTGACAAAAATTCCTATTGACTATTCTATATTTGACTATTTTCCTAACTTTAATATTAAATAAAATTTGATGTTAACTAGTTTTCCTGTCCCCAATTAACTGATATAAGATGCATTTTAGTGCATAAATTAACAAAATAAAACTACTCTGGAAAACAGAAAACATTTCGATTCTCCAACTCCAGTGGCTCTTTTTTTTTTTTTTAACAGTTTTAATGTACTTTTTTACTTAAATGTCAATTTCTATATAAGTAATTCAATCATAGGGTTCAAATGGCAAAATAAATTAAGAAGTGGTCTACTAAGAAATCATATTTTGGACTGACTGTCCTTATCTTACGTTTTTCTGTACATCTGTGCCCTATAGGCAATCTCTCTCCTATTAGTTTCTCATACTGTTTTCCCTTATTTATTAATAAATAACTACAAAAACAGTTTATAAGTATATAGACTATATATATGTTATTGATAAAATATAAAACAGTATATATACAGTATCTATATCTATATCTTTTATATATATATATGAATATTTAACTTAGGTATATCTTATAAAAATGTCAATATTTGGTTCTTGAATTGAAGGTAGCATTCTGTATGTTACTAATATAAACTTGCTTCATAATAATAAATTCTGGAGATCTTCACACAGTAATACAAATTTCGTACCATTTTTATAGCTTCAGTAAGAGGATATACCATAGTTTAATCAGTCTGCTTGTGGCAAACATTTGGTGTTGTTTCCTTTTTTTTGTATGATAAACTGTATTATAAAGAATTGTTAGCACAGAAGCCATTTTTGTTTGTGCATGGTTATGTACATATGTAAAATGCATTTTCAGAAGTAGGCTTATTGAATCAAGGACAAATGTATTTGTAATGAAGTAGATTACTGACAAGTTGCTCTCTGTGGTCAGCAGAACAATGGTCAAAGATATCCATATCCTAGGAGAGTATTTCAAAATGTAAAGCTATACCAATTCCTCATGCTGTACACTTAATATTTTATAATTTTATTCTCAGTTATACCTCAAGAAAGCTGAAAAAAAGAAGAAAAATATCCTTACACTAATCATTGGAACCTTAAATATATTACTCTATGCATTCTTAACAAAAAAAAAGATGTTAACTAGTTTTCCTGTCCCCAATTAACTGATATAAGATGCATTTTAGTGCATAAATTAACAAAATAAAACTACTCTGGAAAACAGAAAACATTTCGATTCTCCAACTCCAGTGGCTCTTTTTTTTTAAAAGTTTTAATGTACTTTTTTACTTAAATGTCAATTTCTATATAAGTAATTCAATCATAGGGTTCAAATGGCAAAATAAATTAAGAAGTGGTCTACTAAGAAATCATATTTTGGACTGACTGTCCTTATCTTACGTTTTTCTGTACATCTGTGCCCTATAGGCAATCTCTCTCCTATTAGTTTCTCATACTGTTTTCCCTTATTTATTAATAAATAACTACAAAAACAGTTTATAAGTATATAGACTATATATATGTTATTGATAAAATATAAAACAGTATATATACAGTATCTATATCTATATCTATATATATATATATATGAATATTTAACTTAGGTATATCTTATAAAAATGTCAATATTTGGTTCTTGAATTGAAGGTAGCATTCTGTATGTTACTAATATAAACTTGCTTCATAATAATAAATTCTGGAGATCTTCACACAGTAATACAAATTTCGTACCATTTTTATAGCTTCAGTAAGAGGATATACCATAGTTTAATCAGTCTGCTTGTGGCAAACATTTGGTGTTGTTTCCTTTTTTTTGTATGATAAACTGTATTATAAAGAATTGTTAGCACAGAAGCCATTTTTGTTTGTGCATGGTTATGTACATATGTAAAATGCATTTTCAGAAGTAGGCTTATTGAATCAAGGACAAATGTATTTGTAATGAAGTAGATTACTGACAAGTTGCTCTCTGTGGTCAGCAGAACAATGGTCAAAGATATCCATATCCTAGGAGAGTATTTCAAAATGTAAAGCTATACCAATTCCTCATGCTGTACACTTAATATTTTATAATTTTATTCTCAGTTATACCTCAAGAAAGCTGAAAAAAAGAAGAAAAATATCCTTACACTAATCATTGGAACCTTAAATATATTACTCTATGCATTCCAAAAGATCATTAGAAGATGTGACTAAGTTTAGGATCTTAAGATGGGGAAATGATCTTGGATTTTCACTTGACCCAAGATACAATCACATGAGTCTTTAAATGTGGAAGAGGAAGAAGGCAGATAAGCTTATGGGAGAGATGTGATAAAAGGAGGTGACATGCCATTGCTATATTTGAAAATGGAAGAAAGGGGTCACAAGCCCAAGAAAGTAGGTGGCCCTAGAAGCTGGGAATGACCCTCAGCTGACAGCTGTAAGAAACTATAATTTGCCAGCAACTTGAATGAGCAATAAAATAGGGACTTCAATTCTGGCCCTTCAAAGAAATGGATTATCTTTTGGTGTCTTTAGTAAGGAACACAGCCCTGCCATCACACTGGTTTTAGCTCTGCAGAACCTGTGTGGGATGTCTGATCTATAAGACTGGAAAATGATAAATCTGTCTTAAGTTTCTAAAGTTGTGGCTGTTTGTGACAGCAGCAACAGAAACAGGGTTTGGACAACTTTGTACTCTCATTAACAGTTGATGGGACTGTTTGCCAACATCTTCACAAATAAAATGTGTTGCCAAACTTTGAGATTTTTGCTAGTCAAAAAGTGGAAAAGAGTATCTCAGTGTGATTTAAATTTGCATTTCTCTTTCTACCAATAAGGTTGAGCATTTTTACAGGTTTTTTTTTTTTTTTTTGAGTGTCTGCTCATGTTTATTGCCTACTTTTCTTTTGTGTTGTTGCTATTCATCTAAATAAGTGCTAAAGGTTTTTTTTTATATATTCCGAAGATGAGGGCTTCATGTGTGATAGGGATTGCAACTACTTTTTTCACAAATCATTCTTTATGTAAAATGCATTTTCAGAAGTAGGCTTATTGAATCAAGGACAAATGTATTTGTAATGAAGTAGATTACTGACAAGTTGCTCTCTGTGGTCAGCAGAACAATGGTCAAAGATATCCATATCCTAGGAGAGTATTTCAAAATGTAAAGCTATACCAATTCCTCATGCTGTACACTTAATATTTTATAATTTTATTCTCAGTTATACCTCAAGAAAGCTGAAAAAAAGAAGAAAAATATCCTTACACTAATCATTGGAACCTTAAATATATTACTCTATGCATTCCAAAAGATCATTAGAAGATGTGACTAAGTTTAGGATCTTAAGATGGGGAAATGATCTTGGATTTTCACTTGACCCAAGATACAATCACATGAGTCTTTAAATGTGGAAGAGGAAGAAGGCAGATAAGCTTATGGGAGAGATGTGATAAAAGGAGGTGACATGCCATTGCTATATTTGAAAATGGAAGAAAGGGGTCACAAGCCCAAGAAAGTAGGTGGCCCTAGAAGCTGGGAATGACCCTCAGCTGACAGCTGTAAGAAACTATAATTTGCCAGCAACTTGAATGAGCAATAAAATAGGGACTTCAATTCTGGCCCTTCAAAGAAATGGATTATCTTTTGGTGTCTTTAGTAAGGAACACAGCCCTGCCATCACACTGGTTTTAGCTCTGCAGAACCTGTGTGGGATGTCTGATCTATAAGACTGGAAAATGATAAATCTGTCTTAAGTTTCTAAAGTTGTGGCTGTTTGTGACAGCAGCAACAGAAACAGGGTTTGGACAACTTTGTACTCTCATTAACAGTTGATGGGACTGTTTGCCAACATCTTCACAAATAAAATGTGTTGCCAAACTTTGAGATTTTTGCTAGTCAAAAAGTGGAAAAGAGTATCTCAGTGTGATTTAAATTTGCATTTCTCTTTCTACCAATAAGGTTGAGCATTTTTACAGGTTTTTTTTTTTTTTTTAGTGTCTGCTCATGTTTATTGCCTACTTTTCTTTTGTGTTGTTGCTATTCATCTAAATAAGTGCTAAAGGTTTTTTTTTATATATTCCGAAGATGAGGGCTTCATGTGTGATAGGGATTGCAACTACTTTTTTCACAAATCATTCTTTATGAATTTAAGGTGAGCCTTGACCTCTTCATTATTTTCTCTAATTTCTATGAAAATTGAATAAAACTGTTGTAGGTCTCTGGGTAACACAATCTAAAACATCACCAAGAGAACACAGTTTTGAAGAATGAAATAAAAAAAGAATAAAGAGCGTTGAATAAACTTCCTTTTTTTCACTTTCTCACTTCTTTTTAATGCCTTAGCCTTAAATAGGTCCCAATTCTAGACTGGTCCCCACTGGGAGGGGTGAGACTTTGTGCATTTTAATTAAGGTTGCAGTAAGCACATTTTGTAGCAGAGTCTTCAATTAAAAGTTGCATTGTTAGACCTAAAGCTGTCAGAGAACCCAATATCCAGTGCTTCCCATCAGCAGAGGCAGTGGTATTATTATGCATAGTGAAATGTTGACAAGCCTTCTCTATAGTGACACCAGTCAGCTCAGGTTATAATTACCCTTGTTACATCATTGCTTTCTCTTCTCTATACACAGCAAGGGAGCTCTTGCTTGGGAGACAGATTTGTGTTTATAACCAAAGAATTGTTCCTTTTTTAATTCAAACCAGGTTGGCTGATAGCTGGGAGAGGTGGGAGGGAGGAAAGAAAACTGTTATAATTAGAATATCAGGAAGAGAAACAATAAACACTTAAATGATGAGGAGGTGATCATCGAGCACTTTGAAACAGAAGATCAGAGTTTAAGCCAGGCATTTCTGACAAGGATATCAGTACTAGGTTCATTAACTGCCCTTCAGGCTTTCAGAAACAGGGTTTGGACAACTTTGCCTAAAAGTGACTTTTCTTCACAAATAAAATGTGTTGCCAAACTTTGAGATTTTTGCTAGTCAAAAAGTGGAAAAGAGTATCTCAGTGTGATTTAAATTTGCATTTCTCTTTCTACCAATAAGGTTGAGCATTTTTACAGGTTTTTTTTTTTTTTTTGAGTGTCTGCTCATGTTTATTGCCTACTTTTCTTTTGTGTTGTTGCTATTCATCTAAATAAGTGCTAAAGGTTTTTTTTTATATATTCCGAAGATGAGGGCTTCATGTGTGATAGGGATTGCAACTACTTTTTTCACAAATCATTCTTTATGAATTTAAGGTGAGCCTTGACCTCTTCATTATTTTCTCTAATTTCTATGAAAATTGAATAAAACTGTTGTAGGTCTCTGGGTAACACAATCTAAAACATCACCAAGAGAACACAGTTTTGAAGAATGAAATAAAAAAAGAATAAAGAGCGTTGAATAAACTTCCTTTTTTTCACTTTCTCACTTCTTTTTAATGCCTTAGCCTTAAATAGGTCCCAATTCTAGACTGGTCCCCACTGGGAGGGGTGAGACTTTGTGCATTTTAATTAAGGTTGCAGTAAGCACATTTTGTAGCAGAGTCTTCAATTAAAAGTTGCATTGTTAGACCTAAAGCTGTCAGAGAACCCAATATCCAGTGCTTCCCATCAGCAGAGGCAGTGGTATTATTATGCATAGTGAAATGTTGACAAGCCTTCTCTATAGTGACACCAGTCAGCTCAGGTTATAATTACCCTTGTTACATCATTGCTTTCTCTTCTCTATACACAGCAAGGGAGCTCTTGCTTGGGAGACAGATTTGTGTTTATAACCAAAGAATTGTTCCTTTTTTAATTCAAACCAGGTTGGCTGATAGCTGGGAGAGGTGGGAGGGAGGAAAGAAAAACTGTTATAATTAGAATATCAGGAAGAGAAACAATAAACACTTAAATGATGAGGAGGTGATCATCGAGCACTTTGAAACAGAAGATCAGAGTTTAAGCCAGGCATTTCTGACAAGGATATCAGTACTAGGTTCATTAACTGCCCTTCAGGCTTTCAGAATATTTTAAATGTGGCAATTTACATTAAAATAGATTTAGTGACACCATCTTCTCATTACTGTCAGTTTACATTTGGGTTCATAAACTATAATTGTAAATAAAATATGCTTTTCATTACAATGTCTATTTAGTACAATACGGTAGGAAATTAGAGGCATAATCACAATCTAAATTATTAATTCAGTGATATTTTTCAGGTGCCATATGTAGACACTCCATTGTGCATAATGAGTGTGCACACAATGGTTGAATTAGATCTACAGTTCCATGATATGCTTTTCCTTTCCTTTCCTTGCATTATTTTGTTTTTGCTCCTCTAACTCCTCATAGTGGTACATGATAAACAGAGATTTCTCAAGTTGTCTACTTGCAATTATCTCTGCCTTAATGTTGATCTCATCTCTCCCACTAAATTTTAAGAGGCCTGCAATAAATTGCACCCTTCTTCCATGCCCATGTTCTAAATGTGCTGAGAAGAGAAACATTAGGAGATCAAAATTCCTAGCTTTATTATGGACAAAGTTAAGTTGGAGAATATAACTTAGTCTGTGGGATAAACGGACTAGTTTGGGAGATTCCAGATCCATCCTGATCATACTGGACAACATAGGCTTCCCCACTGTAGTAGGCTGAATAGTGGTCATCAAAAATATCAGATCATAATTCCTGGCACCAATGGATGCAGTGGTATTATTATGCATAGTGAAATGTTGACAAGCCTTCTCTATAGTGACACCAGTCAGCTCAGGTTATAATTACCCTTGTTACATCATTGCTTTCTCTTCTATACACAGCAAGGGAGCTCTTGCTTGGGAGACAGATTTGTGTTTATAACCAAAGAATTGTTCCTTTTTAATTCAAACCAGGTTGGCTGATAGCTGGGAGAGGTGGGAGGGAGGAAAAAAAAACTGTTATAATTAGAATATCAGGAAGAGAAACAATAAACACTTAAATGATGAGGAGGTGATCATCGAGCACTTTGAAACAGAAGATCAGAGTTTAAGCCAGGCATTTCTGACAAGGATATCAGTACTAGGTTCATTAACTGCCCTTCAGGCTTTCAGAATATTTTAAATGTGGCAATTTACATTAAAATAGATTTAGTGACACCATCTTCTCATTACTGTCAGTTTACATTTGGGTTCATAAACTATAATTGTAAATAAAATATGCTTTTCATTACAATGTCTATTTAGTACAATACGGTAGGAAATTAGAGGCATAATCACAATCTAAATTATTAATTCAGTGATATTTTTCAGGTGCCATATGTAGACACTCCATTGTGCATAATGAGTGTGCACACAATGGTTGAATTAGATCTACAGTTCCATGATATGCTTTTCCTTTCCTTTCCTTGCATTATTTTGTTTTTGCTCCTCTAACTCCTCATAGTGGTACATGATAAACAGAGATTTCTCAAGTTGTCTACTTGCAATTATCTCTGCCTTAATGTTGATCTCATCTCTCCCACTAAATTTTAAGAGGCCTGCAATAAATTGCACCCTTCTTCCATGCCCATGTTCTAAATGTGCTGAGAAGAGAAACATTAGGAGATCAAAATTCCTAGCTTTATTATGGACAAAGTTAAGTTGGAGAATATAACTTAGTCTGTGGGATAAACGGACTAGTTTGGGAGATTCCAGATCCATCCTGATCATACTGGACAACATAGGCTTCCCCACTGTAGTAGGCTGAATAGTGGTCATCAAAAATATCAGATCATAATTCCTGGCACCAATGGATGCTAGCTGGTAAAATTTTTGCAGATTTGATTATGATAAAGATGCGGAGATGAAGAGATTTTCCTGGTTATCACAAGGGGCCTTAAATGCCATGAGAAGTGTCCTTGTAAGTGAGAGTTAGAAGGATAAAAGACAAGCTGAGGAGGCGAAAGCAATGTGACCACAAAAGAGAGGTGGGAGTGATGCAGTCACAAGTCAAGGAATGCCAGTGGCCAAAGACCCGAAGAAGCAAAGAATCTCACCTCACCCCCCATTCTCCCAGAGACTCTCAGGGAGCCCATTCCTGCTGACACCTTGATCCTGGCCTAGTGAAACTGAATCTGGAATTCTGGCCTCCAGAAATGTGAGAGAGTAAATTTCTATTGTTTTTAAAAGGCGCTCAATTTGAAGTAATTTGTTATAACAGCCTCAGGAAACTAATACACCGCTTACTCATCTCTGGTAGACAGCCCATAGAAGCGCTGAGGATGAAGGTTCTCAAGAGGAACAAGAGCTGAGAGAGTCATTCATGTCTAGTTAGCACTTGCAAACTCACCAATCAGTTGGGTGATTATACTCTTCGTGAGGCAGAGTGATTAAAAAACAAGGAGAGTGTCTTGTAATTTTCTGTGTACAGTTCTTTTGTTTCTTTGGGTAGGTTGATTCCTAGATATTTGATTCTTTTGGTTGCAATGGTGAAGGGGATTACCTCTTTGATTTCGTTTTCTGATTTTTCATTGTTTGTGTATAGGAATGCCAGTGATTTCTGTATATTGATTTTGTCCTGCGATTTCTGAATTTTGATTATTGTATCCTGCGACTTTGTAATTTGTGACTCTCCCACTAAATTTTAAGAGGCCTGCAATAAATTGCACCCTTCTTCCATGCCCATGTTCTAAATGTGCTGAGAAGAGAAACATTAGGAGATCAAAATTCCTAGCTTTATTATGGACAAAGTTAAGTTGGAGAATATAACTTAGTCTGTGGGATAAACGGACTAGTTTGGGAGATTCCAGATCCATCCTGATCATACTGGACAACATAGGCTTCCCCACTGTAGTAGGCTGAATAGTGGTCATCAAAAATATCAGATCATAATTCCTGGCACCAATGGATGCTAGCTGGTAAAATTTTTGCAGATTTGATTATGATAAAGATGCGGAGATGAAGAGATTTTCCTGGTTATCACAAGGGGCCTTAAATGCCATGAGAAGTGTCCTTGTAAGTGAGAGTTAGAAGGATAAAAGACAAGCTGAGGAGGCGAAAGCAATGTGACCACAAAAGAGAGGTGGGAGTGATGCAGTCACAAGTCAAGGAATGCCAGTGGCCAAAGACCCGAAGAAGCAAAGAATCTCACCTCACCCCCCATTCTCCCAGAGACTCTCAGGGAGCCCATTCCTGCTGACACCTTGATCCTGGCCTAGTGAAACTGAATCTGGAATTCTGGCCTCCAGAAATGTGAGAGAGTAAATTTCTATTGTTTTTAAAAGGCGCTCAATTTGAAGTAATTTGTTATAACAGCCTCAGGAAACTAATACACCGCTTACTCATCTCTGGTAGACAGCCCATAGAAGCGCTGAGGATGAAGGTTCTCAAGAGGAACAAGAGCTGAGAGAGTCATTCATGTCTAGTTAGCACTTGCAAACTCACCAATCAGTTGGGTGATTATACTCTTCGTGAGGCAGAGTGATTAAAAAACAAGGAGAGTGTCTTGTAATTTTCTGTGTACAGTTCTTTTGTTTCTTTGGGTAGGTTGATTCCTAGATATTTGATTCTTTTGGTTGCAATGGTGAAGGGGATTACCTCTTTGATTTCGTTTTCTGATTTTTCATTGTTTGTGTATAGGAATGCCAGTGATTTCTGTATATTGATTTTGTATCCTGCGACTTTGCTGAATTTGCTGATTAACTCTAGTAGTTTTGTAATAGTGTCTTTGTGATTTTCTATGTATAATATCATGTCATCTGCAAATAGAGAGAGTTTGACTTCTTCTTTTCCAATCTGGATTCCTTTGATTTCTTTCTCTTCTCTTATTGCTGTTGCTAGAACTTCCAGGACTATGTTAAATAAGAGTGGTGAAAGTGGACACCCTTGTCTTGTTCCTGATCTTAGACGGAATGCTTTGAGTTTTTCACCATTGAGGATAATGTTCGCTGTGGGCTTCTCATATATGGCTTTCACTATGTTAAGATAAGTTCCTTCTATGCCCATTTTTTGAAGAGTTTTTATCATAAATGGATGCTGTACTTTGTCAAAGGCTTTTTCTGCATCTATTGAGATGATCATGTGATTTTTGTCTCTCAATTTGTTGATATGGTATATTACATTGATTGATTTGTGGATATTGAAGAATCCTTGCATTCCTGGAATGAACCCGACTTGATCATGATGAATGAGTTTTTGATGTGTTGTTGAATTCTGTTTGCTAGGATTTTGTTGAGGATTTTGGCACAAGACACTCATGAGAGACATTAAAGAAGACTTAAACAGATGGAGAAATATTCCATGTTCCTGTGTTGGAAGAATCAATATTGTGAAAATGACCATACTACCAAATATCATCTATAGATTCAATGCAATCCCTATCAAACTTCCAATAACATTCTTCACAGAACTAGACCAAAGAATAACACAGTTCATATGGAAACACAAAAGACCTCGAATAGCCAAAGCAATCCTGAGGAAGAAGAATGGAGCTGGAGGGATCAGCCTCCCCAACTTCAGACTCTACTACAAAGCAACAGTCATCAAGACAGTATGGTACTGGCACAAAAACAGAACTATAGACCAATGGAACAAGATCGAGAACCCAGAGATAAAGCCACACACCTACGGGTACCTTATTTTGGACAAAGGAGGAGAAACTATAAAATGGGACAAAGACAGCCTCTTCAACAAATGGTGCTGGGAAAATTGGACAGTTACGTGCAAAAAATGAAGTTGGAACATACCCTGACACCATGCACAAAGATCAACTCAAAATGAAATAAAGACCTAAATGTAAGACCAGAACCCATGAAATTCTTAGAGGAGAATGTAGGCAAAACACTCAAGGACATCAATCAAAGCAAGATCTTCTCTGACCCACCTACTAGAATAGCGGAACTAAAAAGACAAATGAACATGAGGGACCTCATGAAACTTAAAAGCTTTTGTACAGGTAAAGAAACTACAAAAAAGCTGAACAGACAGCCCACAGAGTGGGAGAAAATCATAGCAAATGAAACAACAGACAAAGAATTAATCTCCAAAATCTACAAGCAACTCAGACAACTCAGCACTGGAAAAACGAACAACCCAATCAAAAAATGGGAAAAGAACCTAAACAGACACCTCTCCAAAGAGGACATACAGATGGCCCAAAAGCACATGAAACAATGCTCAACTTCGCTAATAATTAGAGAAATATGATTTCATAGATTTTGTGGATATTGAAGAATCCTTGCATTCCTGGAATGAACCCGACTTGATCATGATGAATGAGTTTTTGATGTGTTGTTGAATTCTGTTTGCTAGGATTTTGTTGAGGATTTTGGCACAAGACACTCATGAGAGACATTAAAGAAGACTTAAACAGATGGAGAAATATTCCATGTTCCTGTGTTGGAAGAATCAATATTGTGAAAATGACCATACTACCAAATATCATCTATAGATTCAATGCAATCCCTATCAAACTTCCAATAACATTCTTCACAGAACTAGACCAAAGAATAACACAGTTCATATGGAAACACAAAAGACCTCGAATAGCCAAAGCAATCCTGAGGAAGAAGAATGGAGCTGGAGGGATCAGCCTCCCCAACTTCAGACTCTACTACAAAGCAACAGTCATCAAGACAGTATGGTACTGGCACAAAAACAGAACTATAGACCAATGGAACAAGATCGAGAACCCAGAGATAAAGCCACACACCTACGGGTACCTTATTTTGGACAAAGGAGGAGAAACTATAAAATGGGACAAAGACAGCCTCTTCAACAAATGGTGCTGGGAAAATTGGACAGTTACGTGCAAAAAATGAAGTTGGAACATACCCTGACACCATGCACAAAGATCAACTCAAAATGAAATAAAGACCTAAATGTAAGACCAGAACCCATGAAATTCTTAGAGGAGAATGTAGGCAAAACACTCAAGGACATCAATCAAAGCAAGATCTTCTCTGACCCACCTACTAGAATAGCGGAACTAAAAAGACAAATGAACATGAGGGACCTCATGAAACTTAAAAGCTTTTGTACAGGTAAAGAAACTACAAAAAAGCTGAACAGACAGCCCACAGAGTGGGAGAAAATCATAGCAAATGAAACAACAGACAAAGAATTAATCTCCAAAATCTACAAGCAACTCAGACAACTCAGCACTGGAAAAACGAACAACCCAATCAAAAAATGGGAAAAGAACCTAAACAGACACCTCTCCAAAGAGGACATACAGATGGCCCAAAAGCACATGAAACAATGCTCAACTTCGCTAATAATTAGAGAAATGCAAATCAAAACTACAATGAGATATCACCTCACACCCTTCAGAATGGCCGTCATCCACAAATTGACAGACAACAAATGCTGGAGAGTCTGCGGAGAAAAGGGAACACTCCTGCATTGCTGGTGGGAATGTAAATTGATGCAGCCTCTATGGAAGACAGGATGGAGATTCCTTAAAAAACTAAAAATAGAAGCACCATATGACCCAGCAATCCCACTCTTAGGCTTATACCCTGATGAAATCAAATCTGAAAGAAGCACCTGTACCCCAATGTTCATTGCAGCTCTCTATACAATAGCTAGAACATGGAAGGAACCTAGATGCCCATCGACGAACGAATGGATCCAAAAGCTCTGGTACATATATACAATGGAATACTACACAGCTGTAAAGAGGAATGCAGAAGAATCAGCCCCAATGAGGTGGCTGGATCTAGAACATATCATCAAAAGTGAAGTCAGTCAGAAAGAGAAGGACAAATATTATATATTTGTATATTAACACATATATATGGAATATAGTAGGATGGTGATGATGGCACACACAGCGAAGTGACAGAAAGATAGACATGGACAGTGGACATATGGACATTGTGGGGAAGGAACAGAAGGTGGGAGGTGTAAAGGAAGTAGCATGAAGGCCTGTACTATCATAAGTGAAGAAAATAGTTCTAGTCATTGCTCTGTGAGAAAAGGGGATCCTTCAGGGGTGCTGTGTGATGGTTGGGAGGGGAGGGAAGGGGGGGATATACATATGACTAATCTGGGAACATACATATCTGTAAACGACAAAACTCTGTAAAAGTTAAAAGCAAAATAAAGGTTTAAAAAAAAAAAAAAAAACAGGGAGAGGCCAAGGATATGCTAGGGTAAATATCTCCTCATAGAAACCTCTCCCTTTCCCTTGATTCACGGATACCCCTAAATTCTAACAATTGCAATGTTAAAATGACTTTAACTATTAAAATATTATTGTCACTATTAAGGCTGAACAAAGGTTGAAGTTCAAATCAGCTTCTACATCAGACAACGTTGAAGGTCAAGATAGATAGTGTATATTCGTATAAGAACACAGATTATCTATCAAATTGAAATTTTACTCTCCACCTAACAAATTCCATATTTCAGCCTGGAAGGAGAAGCTAGATTTTGTCTTGCTTAATGAAAGAAGTAAATTATATGATATCAACATTATCAAATCCCCTGCTCACCTGTGAAATACTATTTATTTGTAAATGTTTGAGTTTGTGTTCTATTTTAAAATACTTTCTCTCATCCTTAAATAACTAGGTGGACAAATAACCATATTTATCTACTTTTAGTATCTTCCTCCTTAAGCGTTTTTTCTTGGCTTTGAAAAAGTGATTAACCAAAGGAAATTTTGTCAAAAATCCAAAGACACATATAGCAAAAGAAAACAAAAGCCTACTAGGTTTGCCTCAAGGAACAGGATTCATGCAGCTTAACCATTTGTTCACTGTTACTATCTTCCCTTTCATATGACTTTCCCCAAATATGATGTGTTGAAACAGGTCTAAATAAACCAATGTTTGTTTAGCAAATATTTAATGAATGCCAACAAAGCATTAAGTGAACAAAACAGAAATCTCTACTGTGCTTGGTTTGCTTTATGTCTAGGATATTCTTTGCAAAATCTGATTTGTCTCTTTTGGAGGAACATTTTTGGTTAACTTAGGCACATGCAATCAATGAATAACATGCAGTCCAGAGCTCAGCCCTAACATAGAAACCATACAAGTAACAGAGAATGAATCTTTTTTTCTTGCAAATGAAAACTAAATGTTAAACTAAAATTTTAAATAGGGTGCTCCCTCTCCCTAGAGAAGGGATAAAAAGATTATAATATTCCACTGACTCTTATTCATTTACTCCTTAGCTCTCTGGAGCAAAGTCTCTGGAACTAAAATAAAATGGGATAGACCATAGAATCCAGTATTATAAGAATGGACTATATAAAAATGGGAATCCATTCTATTTTTCTTCAGTTTATGTTTCATATAACTTTTTGGAATCTTTAAATTTCTCTATCTTTTGCTTTTTAGTAAATAAGTACCTATTTTGGAACCTGTTACCTACACTATGCATACTTATTTTCTAATTATTTAATATTGATATTTTTTACTTCCATAAAAATATCTTAATTTCCTTTGTGGGGACTTATTTTATCTTATGCTATTTTACATGTCTTTAGCACAGTGCTATATAATAGGCATTTAATGAAATTTCTCAACTGGTATGAGCAGTAAAAAAAAAAAAATAAAGAAGACTAGGAAGAAGACAGCATATAACAGTAACCATTTAATTATGTTTGTTTTATATTATATATTTCTCCTTAGGTTCTTCCTTTCACTGTCCACTGGATCATCACTTGCAAATTTGGAATATGAATATTTTTACAAATGAATAGGAATAATTGTTCATGATATTTAAGGGCTATAAAGAGGAAATAATTCTCATTAATCAGCAGATTATGTCATTTGACTCTAAAACTCAAAAACTCAATTAGTAGAATTTTTTTGATAAGTTACTCATTTGATCAATTATCATTAGTCTTTTATAGACCATTAATGCCATAATCTCTTTTGAATATGATTCCATTTCCCTTCAAATGTACATCTAACCTCTTTTAAAGTGGATATTGCCAGTTTATTCTTTCAAAATTAATTTACTTATCAGTAAATAAGTAAACTCTCTTTCAGTGGAGATCATTAAGCAGTTCTTTGAAGTGAAGTTGACAGACGGGCAGCAAGTCTTTAATATACTCAGACATAGATGGAAAGGATGTCATTTTGATGTTTTTGACTATTTGGTGAGCACTCTCCATCTTGTCTTCTCATAAATCAGTTTTTAAATATTTTGAGTGTATAGTTTTTTTTCTTACAACCTTATCCAAATAGTTGCTTAATCTTTTTTGTTGTTGTTGTTGTTAAAGAGTTGTTTAACTTTTCATACTTGAGGAAAAAGTAGTTAGAAAGTCTAATGTAACTGTAACAATTCTAACAGAATATCTTAGGATGTTCAAAGAGAAAATTATCAATATTATTGAAGAAAATTATAGAAGACCTAAATAAATGCATTGCTATACCATGTTCATGGAGAGGAATATTCATCTTGCAAAGATGTCTTTTTTTACAAACATACAATTTCTAGATGTTTTGTGAGACAGAATTTGTTGTTGTTGTTGTTGTTGTTTTTATTTTCTGAAGTTTAATAAAAGGGCAAGAGCACCCAAATAGTTGAAAACTTCTACAGAAGATTAGCAAGGATGCTTTTTTTTTTTTTTAATCAGATGCCAAGACACAGTGAAGTAACAGTAATGAAGTAACTGGCATTTGTTCACGAATAAATACAAGGGAAACAAGAGTGCAGAAACAGTCCAACTGATATTGAATAATTTAATACATAACATCTGTAGCAGTACAATCAGACGAGAACAGAGAAACTTTTATGCAAATAGTGGTAGAACAATTAACTATTTTTCTGAAATGGGGAGCCTCAGCTCATTTGACTGTGATAGTTTAATTATAAATGAATGGATATATTTTTATATATTAAAGATAATATAATTGCTATTAACAACTATATACATATAATTTTACTATGAAGTTCCTATCACATTTTCTACCATTTTGCCATTGGATTATTTCTCTTTCTTTTAACATATGTACTTTTTGGAAGTCAAGTTAGTTCCTTGTTGTAATGATGCAAGTATTTCTTCTGTTTTGCTTACTTAACTTAAAACTGTAATTGTTTTTACTATATAATATTTTAAAATTTTATCTAGTCAGATTCCCCTAGGATCTCTAGGTTTTATATTATGTAATAAACAAAATATTTTTATTCCATAATTAAAAATAAAATTTTCTAGTTTTTGTTTTTGATTTTATTTTGTTCCATTGTTGTCTTTGAATCATTACCTAATTTAGTCAGTGTAAGAAAGGAATGTATTGTCATTTCTCTCTGAAATTTCCTGATAGTTTTCACACATTTATTTTCCAAACTGGTTTCCAACTTAATACTACTATGCTGTTTATACTACTACACACTCCAAAAATATTTGGAATTTTTATTGGCATCATGTTAATCATGAAAACATTTGAGATGAATAATTTTTAATGCATATTTGGAGATAATACATGTTCTTGATTAAAAATTGCATCCCGATTAATGAATATCTAACTGTGTCAATGGGAAAGAGCATTGAGATCTTCTGAGTTCAGAATAAACGACATATCTACACCTCTAGTGAATAGTAGAAGTTTAAGAAGGAATGTATTTTTAGACTTTCAACTGATTTCTCTGACCCAAAGTGTACTTTTAAATTTGTGGGGAAAAGAGCAGGAAGAAGTCAATCAAGAAAGGAGGAAATAAGTGTGAGTCACACATTTTTATATTTGAGTCAGTCTTAAATTCCTTTCTGCCTCTATTTTTATATGATTAAAAGGCTTTGCAGAATAGCAATATCATAATTTGAATATTGGACTGCTTTTGATTAATTTCTATTCCTTAGTCTGTTAGTGCAAAAAAATCCTGCAAAAAATTTCTCTCTTCTAGAAGTCAAAAGACTGTCATTGTTTGCTAGTATTTTGGAAAATTCTGCAAAGGCTTCTATTTTTGTTCTTTCAGATTTCAGGTCACTTGAAGATATTTTAGTTATTTCAACATCTGTAATTTTGTGTGCTAGAGTTCAAAGTTTTCACTTCTTTGTGTATTATCACTGAGGCCATATGCAACTCCTCTGTGAGTTGCAAGGAGAGGCTATACAAAACTTGATTCCTTTCTTACCTTTATTATCTTATTTAGAACATATAAATCACATTTCCTTCTTCCACATTCTCATCTCCTATTCATTCCTCAAACCACTGCAATTTTGGCATCAATCAACTAACAGCCCTTAAAACTTTTATTTCTATTTTGGGGTTTTCAGATCATTCTGTTCCATTTGACTATACATTCTACAGGAGCAGAGACATTTGTCTGCTTTGTTTTCTGCTGTGTTCCATGCCTAGTACAGAGAAGGCTTTCTAACAGCATTTTCTAGGAATGAATGTATGATCATACTTTTTCAAAATTCTGCTTTTAAGCTTCACTGATATAGTTCTCAGATTTCTTTCTCCTTATTCTCTTTCAGAGACTTCCCCATGGCTTAGTTCTAGGTCTACTTAGTTCCCTCTACACGTTCTCCTTAGACAGTTGCAGTCATATTCATGGTTTTCATTGTGTTGTTGTTGTTTAGTCGCTAAGTCTGACTCTTTGTGACCCTACATACTGTAGCCCGTGAGGCTTCTCTGTCCATAGGATTTCTCAGGCAAGAATACTGGAGTGGGTTACCATTTCCTTCTCCAGGGGATCGTCTGGACCTAGGGATTGAATCTGTATCTCCCGCACTGGCAGGTGAATTCTTTACCACAGAGCCTCTTTTATTGCTATTTACACATATACTCCCATATATCTTATCTCCAGTCTTTTTTTTATTCCAAACTTTGGATTGGTATTTCTCCAGGTGGTGTAGACAAGCCACCATAATCTGAATCACCCAGATCAAAAAGGCTTTGCAGAATAGCAATATCATAATTTGAATATTGGACTGCTTTTGGTTAATTTCTATTCCTTAGTCTGTTAGTGCAAAAATCCTGCAAAAATTCTCTCTTCTAGAAGTCAAAAGACTGTCATTGTTTGCTAGTATTTTGGAAAATTCTGCAAAGGCTTCTATTTTTGTTCTTTCAGATTTCAGGTCACTTGAAGATATTTTAGTTATTTCAACATCTGTAATTTTGTGTGCTAGAGTTCAAAGTTTTCACTTCTTTGTGTATTATCACTGAGGCCATATGCAACTCCTCTGTGAGTTGCAAGGAGAGGCTATACAAAACTTGATTCCTTTCTTACCTTTATTATCTTATTTAGAACATATAAATCACATTTCCTTCTTCCACATTCTCATCTCCTATTCATTCCTCAAACCACTGCAATTTTGGCATCAATCAACTAACAGCCCTTAAAACTTTTATTTCTATTTTGGGGTTTTCAGATCATTCTGTTCCATTTGACTATACATTCTACAGGAGCAGAGACATTTGTCTGCTTTGTTTTCTGCTGTGTTCCATGCCTAGTACAGAGAAGGCTTTCTAACAGCATTTTCTAGGAATGAATGTATGATCATACTTTTTCAAAATTCTGCTTTTAAGCTTCACTGATATAGTTCTCAGATTTCTTTCTCCTTATTCTCTTTCAGAGACTTCCCCATGGCTTAGTTCTAGGTCTACTTAGTTCCCTCTACACGTTCTCCTTAGACAGTTGCAGTCATATTCATGGTTTTCATTGTGTTGTTGTTGTTTAGTCGCTAAGTCTGACTCTTTTGTGACCCTACATACTGTAGCCCGTGAGGCTTCTCTGTCCATAGGATTTCTCAGGCAAGAATACTGGAGTGGGTTACCATTTCCTTCTCCAGGGGATCGTCTGGACCTAGGGATTGAATCTGTATCTCCCGCACTGGCAGGTGAATTCTTTACCACAGAGCCTCTTTTATTGCTATTTACACATATACTCCCATATATCTTATCTCCAGTCTTTTTTTTATTCCAAACTTTGGATTGGTATTTCTCCAGGTGGTGTAGACAAGCCACCATAATCTGAATCACCCAGATCATATGTTTTGAAATACTGATTTCATCCTTCTTCATAATAAAGATATTTAGAGTTGTGCCTGGGATTCAGAATTTTCAACCCATTTTCACAATCCTTTCTTTTTCTAATGAATTTTACACACAACACTGACTGGAAGTAAACTTGTGACAATTTAATAGCTAACTGAGGAGAATGTGGTTGTTGCAAGAAAACATCATGAGGAGTTAGGACTAAATCTGGGCTTCAAAAATGTATAGGGGGCTTCCCTGGTGGTCCAGTGGGTAAAGAGGCAGCCTTGCTGTGACAGGGGCACCGGTTCAATCCCTGGCTCTGGAAGATCCCATGTGCCATGGAGTGGCTGCGCCAGTGTGTCCAATTATGAGCTAGCACTCTGGAGTGCATGCGCCCAGAGCCAGTGCTCAGCAACAAGAGGCCACTGCAAAGGGAGGCCCACACAGGCCAAAGAATAAAGATGGATGAAAATAAATAAATAAAAATCAATAAAAGAGGGCAAAATTTTTAAAAATCTTAAAAAAAAAAAGATGTATAGGAACACTAAACTTTTCCCCAGTCCATTCACTCTTCCCTTCATTTCCAGACTTAAACCCCTAGTTTGAGCCACCATCAACTCTCAAATAGACTACGGAAATAATGACAATTAGAATAATACTCATCATCCTTAAACAAAGTACAAAGAATATAGGGAAGACAAATCACAATGATGTCTAACATTTGTTGAATACATAAAGATTCCTCTCTGTGCTTCAGAACTATCCCATAATGAAGACAACAGCCTCCCAACTGTTATCCCTCTACTGATGCTCCCTATAATCCAACTACCAAGAAATAGCTAACCTTTAAAACACACTACTACCTTTCAGTACTCCTCATTGCATAACTATTAATTGTCTTGTAGCTCACCTTTGCGTTTAGAATAAATTCCAGTCTTTCTGCCATGATTCACTTTTCTCTCAGGCCTTTTTCTCTATTCTCCAACTTGCTCCCACCATTTTCTTCCTTTGAATGCACCCCATTTGTGGCTGTCTTGATCTTTCAGCCCTTACTCTTTCCTATGCTTGGATTCCATTCCTCTACATCACCTTCTGGTTTCCCTTTTCTTAATGAGGTCCAAATTATATTTCTACCTCCTCAGTATAGCCTTCTCTCACTTCCCACTATAATATAACCACTCAAGTCTCCATTAGATCACCAGTACTTTTCCTTTACAGTATTTAATATGCTCTGAACATATCTTTACTCATCTACTATAAGTTTTTCTGGTACAGTGTTTTCTTTCCCACTGCTGTCTCCTTATTGCTGGTAAAGAAGGAGAATGTGGTTGTTGCAGAAAACATCATGAGGAGTTAGGACTAAATCTGGTTGATAGGGGGCTTCCCTGGTGGTCCAGTGGGTAAAGAGGCAGCCTTGCTGTGACAGGGGCACCGGTTCAATCCCTGGCTCTGGAAGATCCCATGTGCCATGGAGTGGCTGCGCCAGTGTGTCCAATTATGAGCTAGCACTCTGGAGTGCATGCGCCCAGAGCCAGTGCTCAGCAACAAGAGGCCACTGCAAAGGGAGGCCCACACAGGCCAAAGAATAAAGATGGATGAAAATAAATAAATAAAAATCAATAAAAGAGGGCAAAATTTTTAAAAATCTTAAAAAAAAAAAGATGTATAGGAACACTAAACTTTTCCCCAGTCCATTCACTCTTCCCTTCATTTCCAGACTTAAACCCCTAGTTTGAGCCACCATCAACTCTCAAATAGACTACGGAAATAATGACAATTAGAATAATACTCATCATCCTTAAACAAAGTACAAAGAATATAGGGAAGACAAATCACAATGATGTCTAACATTTGTTGAATACATAAAGATTCCTCTCTGTGCTTCAGAACTATCCCATAATGAAGACAACAGCCTCCCAACTGTTATCCCTCTACTGATGCTCCCTATAATCCAACTACCAAGAAATAGCTAACCTTTAAAACACACTACTACCTTTCAGTACTCCTCATTGCATAACTATTAATTGTCTTGTAGCTCACCTTTGCGTTTAGAATAAATTCCAGTCTTTCTGCCATGATTCACTTTTCTCTCAGGCCTTTTTCTCTATTCTCCAACTTGCTCCCACCATTTTCTTCCTTTGAATGCACCCCATTTGTGGCTGTCTTGATCTTTCAGCCCTTACTCTTTCCTATGCTTGGATTCCATTCCTCTACATCACCTTCTGGTTTCCCTTTTCTTAATGAGGTCCAAATTATATTTCTACCTCCTCAGTATAGCCTTCTCTCACTTCCCACTATAATATAACCACTCAAGTCTCCATTAGATCACCAGTACTTTTCCTTTACAGTATTTAATATGCTCTGAACATATCTTTACTCATCTACTAATTCATTAGTCTTTCTTGCTCCACTGGTACAGTGTTTTCTTTCCCACTGCTGTCTCCCTTATTGCACTGTAAAGAGCTAATCCACAGTAGGTACTCACTTGGTGTTTGTTGATACATGAAGGAACAGTAGGTAGACATTTGGGCAGGTGAAAAAACTGTATGATAATCTAGGGCACTGACACATGTGAAATGCCAAGAACTATTATTTGAAAGGTACAAACAAAGTTTAGATATTGTGTCTTCCTTCAGAGGTTCACAGCTCTCAGGAAATATGATATAGAAAATGATTTCTTCCTCCTTTAAAACTAAATAACTGTTAATAATTTCAAGAGTAAAAGTAGATGGCATATGTTTAAATGTAGAAGTTACTATTAGGTCTACAATCTCCCCATCCAAGCCTCATTTAGCACCATATTCAAGAAATGGTGGGCATTCCAAAATTATAGGAAGAAATTCAGTAAGAATCTACTTTATACCACAGATGTACATATAAGCAACTGTTCCTGTGAATGATACATTAACATATTAGTAATGTGTTCATATTTAATTATGTGTATCATATTTTTTTAAGTAGAAAAGTTGTTTTGTAACAAAATGCCCAGAGGGAAAAGTAGAGAAAAACTCATAATCAAGGGTAGTTTAAATATGGTTTGGCAGAAAAGAAAAAAAAAGTAGTTTTCAATGCCCAATCTCTTGTAGATGGCTGTAAAATCATATGTAAAAGATAGGCATTACTAAACATGGTACATATCAGTCAGTGGAGTAGAAATTCTGCACGACTGCCAAAGTGCTTAAAAATCACCAGTCTACATCTCATTTGAAGTGCTTGATTGTGATTTCACTGTAGGAGGAGAGACTCACACACACGTGTAGATTAGGAACATATGGGTCTCATTTTAGGGCTAGTGAAACTAAAAAGTTAATTATGTATACACACCAGTCACCATCAGTCAGTCAATCAGACAGCTAATACCTTTCAGGGTCATGAATCTAAAGGAATTGAAGTTGACAGGCAAGTTGGTAGTCCAAGGCCCACTACCAAAATAACAGGTTGTGTGGACCAAGCCATTCCTGGCTGGGCAGAGGGCACAGAGGAAGGGTAGCTCCTGGGTACTCTTGACTCCATAGCTGCAGCAATCCTCTGGAAAGCAGCAAAGGCAACCTCTCATGCATCTGTTTCTGTTAGCAGCTGCAAGTCCATTTCACACAGGACTAGAGTGTAAATGGCATCCCATAATGCTAAAGCCAAAAGGAATCCCAGGGCTCACCTAAACCAACCCCACATTTAACCAGTGCAGATATTGGACCCTAGAGTTAAAGGCACAGATGTGATCAGAGCCCATATTTCTGATACATAATCCAATCTTTGGTTGACTATACAGTATGACATTTTAAAGTTAAGCATCTGATCACCAGTATTTCTAAGTGTGTATTCTAAGTGGCAAGACTGAGAAATCTAATTTTGCTAACTATAATGAATACAGCAATCTGGATTGCAGAGTGTAACTTAATGGAGTGGAGCTTTTAAAAATGTCACCTATGGAAATGTATATGTAAATGAAAATCATTTAAACAACCTCCAGAGGATTCTTTTAAAAATGGATAATAGAGAAGTAGTCACAACTTTTTTTATACAAGATTCAAAGTAATACCATCACAGAAAAAATATAGAGATAAATTTGTCTTTACACTTGGTTCTCAGAGGCCTAGTTCAGAAACACCTGGAAAGGTTTAAAAAGCATACATGCTTGATCCCCACTACAGACTGCTAAATTAGAATCTCCAGGCTTGGACATAGCACATGTGTGCTTTGAAAAAAGATCTCCATATGATTTCAATATACAATTTCTGTCAGCCATGTGGAAAATCTTTTTCTTTTATAAACACTGGGTAGGAAAATAAAAATGACAACCTCCAAAGTTTAGTTAACTCTCAAAACCACGCTTTTCCTCCAGATATTCTACCAATCCAAGCATCTTTATAGGCAGAGTGCAGAAACAGACTGCATTGCATCCAGATGTAGATACATAAAACTGTTATATTTCAATTTTAACTTTGGATAGGAAAGAATAAGAACAGAGATAACAAAATAAAATCCATGGAAAATTCTAAAACCACCTTTCAGCCAAAGATTTCCAGTACTTCCTCACCTAGCCAGTCCTTATCCATGTTTCCAAGGAGTCATGCTACCTGGTTTCAGCCCTATATCCTTGACCTCTATTTGGCAAAGATATGAGTGAGGTAAAGATAATGCAGTAGGAGAGAGAAAGGAAACAAAGAATGGGCCCAAAAAACTCAAAAAGTGAATAGTACATCATTGAAGAGTTGCCTACAGTCAGAAAAATTGACTCTCAAATAATAGAAATGGTATCTGAAAAAGTGGTCATTAGTACCTGCCCAATTTTTCTGGTAGCTTGGTTAGTAAACAATGGGCCCACAATGCAGGAGATGGGTTCGATCCTTGGGTTGGGAAAATCCCCTGGAGAAGGAAATGGCAACCCACTCCACTCCAGTATTCTTGCCTAGAAAATTTCATGGACAGAGGAGCCTGGCAGATTAGAGTCCATGGGGTTGCAAGAGTCAGACACGACTGACTGGTGTCAGCAGTACAGTGGTTTAGTTCCTAACTATGGCCCATACTACTGCTAAGGGCTGTAGTTCAAAATTTCTTTAATACTGAGCTTAAGAATATATGACACACCTAAGAAAAGTTATTACTCAGAATACAGCAGCATATAAAGAGACTCTTTATGGACACCTTTTTAAGGATACCCAACCATCTCCCAAAAGAAGAGCTGCTTCCATATTGGGTTAAGATAAGAAGAGTACCAACTCAAATTCTGAGCTAGACGTTATAGTTTAGAAAAAGTTCCAACATCACCTCTTATCTGTTTTGTCCTCTGCCTTGGTGTTTTATTTATAAAGTTCTCTTGCTTACAGCAACAAAACAAAAAGAGAGTAAACCCTACTAATTCATGACATACTTGCTTTTATATCACAGTTAGCTTTCCTGACAGCCATCAACACCTTTTGTTCCAGGATGG
Organism: Tragulus kanchil; assembly: GCA_022376925.1. NCBI lineage: Eukaryota > Metazoa > Chordata > Mammalia > Artiodactyla > Tragulidae > Tragulus > Tragulus kanchil. Next base: position 56,528,996 of record JAIOJX010000029.1, on the reverse strand, counting down.
CACTGTCCAGGAGTAATTCTACCCACCCATGACATTTGTTCCTGGATGGACTGTCTTCCTACTGGGGAGAATGCAGTGGAAGTCCACCGTTTTGTGTTTTACTTTCAACAGACTCACCTTTCAATGGAGCAATGAATACAATTTTCTCCAAGCGTATGAAAATGCCAAAGCAACCTTTACAACAGAAAACCAACGAGGCAGCAGGATTCAAATAGCTTCCCTAACAGATAACCTGTTTGGCAGCCTCTGATATCATCCCAATTTTCTGCAAAGAATGACTGCTTTGTGTTCAACTTTATCTTTGTTTTGGTATTTGGAACTCAAAATAAAACAAAGAGAAAGGCCCATATACATTGGATGGATGGGTGGAATACAGATGCCCACTAGCCATGTACAAGTATATATAATACTTCCCAAAGACTTAGAGAAATAATTTGATAGACTCTTAAAGAGAGTTATTATGGTTTCATTTCATTTTAAAATGAAAAAGAAACAGGTTGGAAAGCATTCATAAACATTTATGAAAATCTGTACACCCCTGCATTTCTTTTAGTATGATAGGAGGTTAGTTACTAATTGGAATAAATGGCTTTTTTTGAGAAGATTTTGAGTCCATGGGGTTGCAAGAGTCAGACAGACGGGAAACCTGGGGGGGGTCAGCAGTCCCGGGGGTGGGTTTAGTTCCTAACTATGGCCCATACTACTGCTAAGGGCTGTAGTTCAAAATTTCTTTAATACTGAGCTTAAGAATATATGACACACCTAAGAAAAGTTATTACTCAGAATACAGCAGCATATAAAGAGACTCTTTATGGACACCTTTTTAAGGATACCCAACCATCTCCCAAAAGAAGAGCTGCTTCCATATTGGGTTAAGATAAGAAGAGTACCAACTCAAATTCTGAGCTAGACGTTATAGTTTAGAAAAAGTTCCAACATCACCTCTTATCTGTTTTGTCCTCTGCCTTGGTGTTTTATTTATAAAGTTCTCTTGCTTACAGCAACAAAACAAAAAGAGAGTAAACCCTACTAATTCATGACATACTTGCTTTTATATCACAGTTAGCTTTCCTGACAGCCATCAACACCTTTTGTTCCAGGATGGCACTGTCCAGGAGTAATTCTACCCACCCATGACATTTGTTCCTGGATGGACTGTCTTCCTACTGGGGAGAATGCAGTGGAAGTCCACCGTTTTGTGTTTTACTTTCAACAGACTCACCTTTCAATGGAGCAATGAATACAATTTTCTCCAAGCGTATGAAAATGCCAAAGCAACCTTTACAACAGAAAACCAACGAGGCAGCAGGATTCAAATAGCTTCCCTAACAGATAACCTGTTTGGCAGCCTCTGATATCATCCCAATTTTCTGCAAAGAATGACTGCTTTGTGTTCAACTTTATCTTTGTTTTGGTATTTGGAACTCAAAATAAAACAAAGAGAAAGGCCCATATACATTGGATGGATGGGTGGAATACAGATGCCCACTAGCCATGTACAAGTATATATAATACTTCCCAAAGACTTAGAGAAATAATTTGATAGACTCTTAAAGAGAGTTATTATGGTTTCATTTCATTTTAAAAATGAAAAAGAAACAGGTTGGAAAGCATTCATAAACATTTATGAAAATCTGTACACCCCTGCATTTCTTTTAGTATGATAGGAGGTTAGTTACTAATTGGAATAAATGGCTAAAATAAATATTTTGATTTGTTGAGAAGAAGCCATTTTGTCCCTCAAACAATGACAGCAATATCATAATAGAAAGTGAAATTCTGTCTGAAATCATCATTTAAGTAAAAGCAAGGTGTCTAAATACTCAAAATAAACAGGCTAAGAGGGTTGCAGCAAGTATAAACTAGTGGCTTCGATTTCCTTGGTCCGCTTCAGCAAATGTTTAGTCCATGGGAAAGAACAGGTCTTCTCTGTAGAACATCAAAATCCCTTTGCAAAAAAAAAAAAAAAAAAAATCCTTTGCAAATTAAAAAGAAAAGTTCCAAAGCCCTTTTCTTCTGTATTACCATGACTAATGCACTTTTATGTAAAATAAACATAAAAGTGGACAGGAAGTTTTCCCGAATACCATAGTTTTTGACAAAAGAAAAATGAAAAAAAAATGTCATTTGAAAGTCAGTCTCTTTACAATGTTTTTATGAGAGAGATGGGGGAAAGGAAAGAGTAGTCTTCTAATACACAAAGTGATTTGCTGATGCTTGATATTAGGTGCTTCTAATCTAAGATGCCTCTCCTTCTATCCTACATTCTGCTGTCCATGTCATTGACAGTTTGTTCCATAAAGGCATTCTTAGCTGGGGAATCCCTTCACATTTCATGTGAAATTCCTCCTTAGAAGCCTTGATATAGTAGCCCTTCTAAAATAAAACCTTTAAACAAAAAGAGCAGCAGGATTCAAATAGCTTCCTAACAGATAACCTGTTTGGCAGCCTCTGATATCATCCCAATTTTCTGCAAAGAATGACTGCTTTGTGTTCAACTTTATCTTTGTTTTGGTATTTGGAACTCAAAATAAAACAAAGAGAAAGGCCCATATACATTGGATGGATGGGTGGAATACAGATGCCCACTAGCCATGTACAAGTATATATAATACTTCCCAAAGACTTAGAGAAATAATTTGATAGACTCTTAAAGAGAGTTATTATGGTTTCATTTCATTTTAAAAATGAAAAAGAAACAGGTTGGAAAGCATTCATAAACATTTATGAAAATCTGTACACCCCTGCATTTCTTTTAGTATGATAGGAGGTTAGTTACTAATTGGAATAAATGGCTAAAATAAATATTTTGATTTGTTGAGAAGAAGCCATTTTGTCCCTCAAACAATGACAGCAATATCATAATAGAAAGTGAAATTCTGTCTGAAATCATCATTTAAGTAAAAGCAAGGTGTCTAAATACTCAAAATAAACAGGCTAAGAGGGTTGCAGCAAGTATAAACTAGTGGCTTCGATTTCCTTGGTCCGCTTCAGCAAATGTTTAGTCCATGGGAAAGAACAGGTCTTCTCTGTAGAACATCAAAATCCCTTTGCAAAAAAAAAAAAAAAAAAAATCCTTTGCAAATTAAAAAGAAAAGTTCCAAAGCCCTTTTCTTCTGTATTACCATGACTAATGCACTTTTATGTAAAATAAACATAAAAGTGGACAGGAAGTTTTCCCGAATACCATAGTTTTTGACAAAAGAAAAATGAAAAAAAAATGTCATTTGAAAGTCAGTCTCTTTACAATGTTTTTATGAGAGAGATGGGGGAAAGGAAAGAGTAGTCTTCTAATACACAAAGTGATTTGCTGATGCTTGATATTAGGTGCTTCTAATCTAAGATGCCTCTCCTTCTATCCTACATTCTGCTGTCCATGTCATTGACAGTTTGTTCCATAAAGGCATTCTTAGCTGGGGAATCCCTTCACATTTCATGTGAAATTCCTCCTTAGAAGCCTTGATATAGTAGCCCTTCTCCAGAGACAACAGCAAAGAAAAATGCTTTTGGCATTTGCCTCTCTATAATCTACTAATTTTACGGATCTTCCATGATCTGTTTTCCACTTTTCCCAGTTTCTAAGCACCTTTTCCCCACATGATTTTGTCTAGAGAAAGAACTATACTACCGTCAAAGAAAATGGGATTAGGAATTTGATCCCTTCTCTGCAGTTTTGTAGATGTGAGATATTGAAAAAAAAAAAAAAAGTCACTTAACGGTCTTCCCTGATGGTCCAGTAGGTAAGGACACCACCTTGCAGTGCAAGGGGTGCCAGTTCGATTCCTGGTCTGGGAAGATCTCACATGTTGCGGAGAAGCTGGACCAATGAGTCCAACTATGCAGTCGGAGATCTGGAGCACATGTGCCCAGAGATGGTGCTCTGCAATCAGAGAGGCCACTGCGATGGGAAGCCCACACAGGCCAAAGAACAAAGAAGATAAATACTGAAAGACCAATAGAAGTGGCCAAAAAACAAAGTCACTTAACATTGAAACCTTCAGTTTCAGCAACTGCAAAATGGAGATGATATTAAAAATGGGTTATTTTGATGATAAGTGAGATAATTTGGGGAGAGTCCCTTAGAATGCTTGCCATCAATTAAGACAATGCATGTCATTTTCTTCCCCTTTCCTAGAATTTTCCAACTTTTTATTTTTTGCATCATTCTGTGAATGTTTATTGTCTGGAAGGTGAAAATATTGGAGAAAGTGTGAGAGAGCTCTTTTGATCTGTATCTGGGTACATGTTTCCTTGTAAGCTCTGGGTATCCGAGTGCCAACTGGAATGACAGGAGAGGACTCTTCCAGTATTTCGCATTCATTGGATACAAGTGAAATAGAGCCACTCTATTTCAACAGTTTGTTTTTATGAGAGAGATGGGGAAAGGAAAGAGTAGTCTTCTAATACACAAAGTGATTTGCTGATGCTTGATATTAGGTGCTTCTAATCTAAGATGCCTCCCTTCTATCCTACATTCTGCTGTCCATGTCATTGACAGTTTGTTCCATAAAGGCATTCTTAGCTGGGGAATCCCTTCACATTTCATGTGAAATTCCTCCTTAGAAGCCTTGATATAGTAGCCCTTCTCCAGAGACAACAGCAAAGAAAAATGCTTTTGGCATTTGCCTCTCTATAATCTACTAATTTTACGGATCTTCCATGATCTGTTTTCCACTTTTCCCAGTTTCTAAGCACCTTTTCCCCACATGATTTTGTCTAGAGAAAGAACTATACTACCGTCAAAGAAAATGGGATTAGGAATTTGATCCCTTCTCTGCAGTTTTGTAGATGTGAGATATTGAAAAAAAAAAAAAAAGTCACTTAACGGTCTTCCCTGATGGTCCAGTAGGTAAGGACACCACCTTGCAGTGCAAGGGGTGCCAGTTCGATTCCTGGTCTGGGAAGATCTCACATGTTGCGGAGAAGCTGGACCAATGAGTCCAACTATGCAGTCGGAGATCTGGAGCACATGTGCCCAGAGATGGTGCTCTGCAATCAGAGAGGCCACTGCGATGGGAAGCCCACACAGGCCAAAGAACAAAGAAGATAAATACTGAAAGACCAATAGAAGTGGCCAAAAAACAAAGTCACTTAACATTGAAACCTTCAGTTTCAGCAACTGCAAAATGGAGATGATATTAAAAATGGGTTATTTTGATGATAAGTGAGATAATTTGGGGAGAGTCCCTTAGAATGCTTGCCATCAATTAAGACAATGCATGTCATTTTCTTCCCCTTTCCTAGAATTTTCCAACTTTTTATTTTTTGCATCATTCTGTGAATGTTTATTGTCTGGAAGGTGAAAATATTGGAGAAAGTGTGAGAGAGCTCTTTTGATCTGTATCTGGGTACATGTTTCCTTGTAAGCTCTGGGTATCCGAGTGCCAACTGGAATGACAGGAGAGGACTCTTCCAGTATTTCGCTTCAGATTTGCATTTCACATTGGATACAAGTGAAATAGAGCCACTCTCTATATGACAATCACTGACCTCTAGAAATCTAGCATTTGAGATGGCTTACATGTCTTTCTTAGGATAGATGACATGTCTACTTAGTTCATGCCCTAAGTTCTAGGAATACTCTTGCTTTTGGGGCCCTAAATTGAAAAAATGAACTGTCCATTCTTCATGCAAAAAAAAAAAAAATAGTGCTGCTACTCACCATTCCAGGTTCAAAGGTGATAGGTGATGCTGCTATTGCACCATATAGAGTCCTTCACCAATTTTCCTTTCCTTTTGGCCAAAAGCCCAGGTATTCAGAAGTATAATATCAAACACGGTTACTGACTAAAATTATCGAGGTAGCTTTTAAAACACTCCAATATTTTGATTCTTTCATAGACCAGTGAAATAAAAAAAAAACCTGGAGTTATACCTGGGAATAAGGTTTTTTTTTTGGAATAAGTATTTTTAAAAATCCTTCAGTGGACACCAACATGCTTCCAGAATGGAAAATCACTAATTTAGAAAAGACACCCTCAGTTCTGCAAGAGTTATTATTTCATAATAATCCCAGATGAGGTCTCAAACTGAAATCGATTTTGACATGTAAGGGGCATATTTTGCTTCCTTTCCTTGGTGCTATATTGCCCTGTGCTCCTTAAATTATCTTTTAAATCATTTCAGTAAACACACCATGATGTACTGTTAACAAAAAATAATTTTAGAAACAATTCAAGGAAAACCAAATGCTTACAGAGGTGGAAGTTGGGTCCTTGAGCTGGTGAATGGTAATTGAGCCAGGACAGCTTCAGAAGCAAGATTCTAAAATTAATAAAAACTAGAACACAGATAAGCCCTGCCTTAGAAATCATGCACTCAAGTGTGGGAGAGTAGCATTCAGTCCTGTAGCTGGTCTCTTGTGGGACTTTTGCTTCCTTACAGTCTAATTTCCATACAAAAGCCTGGGTGATCTTTTAAAAAAATGCAAGCCATTTCTCTGTTTAAAACATTCCAGTAGCTTCTCACTACATCCTGTAGTGCCAAGCTCTGGGTATCCGAGTGCCAACTGGAATGACAGGAGAGGACTCTTCCAGTATTTCGCTTCAGATTTGCATTTCACATTGGATACAAGTGAAATAGAGCCACTCTCTATGACAATCACTGACCTCTAGAAATCTAGCATTTGAGATGGCTTACATGTCTTTCTTAGGATAGATGACATGTCTACTTAGTTCATGCCCTAAGTTCTAGGAATACTCTTGCTTTTGGGGCCCTAAATTGAAAAAATGAACTGTCCATTCTTCATGCAAAAAAAAAAAAAATAGTGCTGCTACTCACCATTCCAGGTTCAAAGGTGATAGGTGATGCTGCTATTGCACCATATAGAGTCCTTCACCAATTTTCCTTTCCTTTTGGCCAAAAGCCCAGGTATTCAGAAGTATAATATCAAACACGGTTACTGACTAAAATTATCGAGGTAGCTTTTAAAACACTCCAATATTTTGATTCTTTCATAGACCAGTGAAATAAAAAAAAAACCTGGAGTTATACCTGGGAATAAGGTTTTTTTTTGGAATAAGTATTTTTAAAAATCCTTCAGTGGACACCAACATGCTTCCAGAATGGAAAATCACTAATTTAGAAAAGACACCCTCAGTTCTGCAAGAGTTATTATTTCATAATAATCCCAGATGAGGTCTCAAACTGAAATCGATTTTGACATGTAAGGGGCATATTTTGCTTCCTTTCCTTGGTGCTATATTGCCCTGTGCTCCTTAAATTATCTTTTAAATCATTTCAGTAAACACACCATGATGTACTGTTAACAAAAAATAATTTTAGAAACAATTCAAGGAAAACCAAATGCTTACAGAGGTGGAAGTTGGGTCCTTGAGCTGGTGAATGGTAATTGAGCCAGGACAGCTTCAGAAGCAAGATTCTAAAATTAATAAAAACTAGAACACAGATAAGCCCTGCCTTAGAAATCATGCACTCAAGTGTGGGAGAGTAGCATTCAGTCCTGTAGCTGGTCTCTTGTGGGACTTTTGCTTCCTTACAGTCTAATTTCCATACAAAAGCCTGGGTGATCTTTTAAAAAAATGCAAGCCATTTCTCTGTTTAAAACATTCCAGTAGCTTCTCACTACACATGGAATAAAACACAAATTCCATCCAAAAGACAAAAAATGGCCCCTGTTTCCCTTATCGTTCCCATCTCGTAACCTCTCTGTGTACCTTACTCTGCTCCAGTCACCTTGGGTGTCTCCTGTTCATGGGCAGCAAAAGCTCCCTCTTGACTCTGGGGCTTTGCTGGAGATTGGCTCTCCTTTTGCAGTGCTCTTACCCAAGACCACAGAGAGGCCTGTCCTGAACTCCTGACCCAAAGTAGCTCCCCTCCCACCACCTTCCATCTTTCTCATATCTCCTTAGAGTTTTACTTTATCATTGTCTCAACTCATATTCATTTTGTCCCCTTCCTCAAGGGTGAGCTACAAAATCACAACTTTGACTATTTCATTGCCATGTCTTCAGCAAATCCAGAGCACTACTGTGGGCCCACAGGTCTCTCTAGGAAATTAAAAAAAAAAAAAGTAGCCCTCTTGACAAACACAGGGTGGCAGACCCCAACCCACATACCCATAGCTCTGTGAGTCCCTTTGAGAGATTTAGAAAAGTGTTTTCTTTCTTTCAGTCAGATGCAGGACATAACTAAGGAGTACAAGCAGATAGTAAAGAATCTGTCTGCAATGCAGGAGACCCTGGTTCTATCTCTGGGTCAGGAAGATCCTGGAGAAGGGATAGGCTATCCACTCCAGGATTCTTGCCTGGAGAATTCCATCTCTTGTCCATGGGTCACAAAGAGTCGGGCACAACTGAGCGACTTCACAAGCAAATAGTGGGTTGAATTTTATGTTTTTAATTGTTCTGCACAATGATATAAGGTGGTCAAAGTGCCTGAAAAACATGGTAATTGTTTACTGAAAGAATTGATGAGGGATGATTGTGGCAATGCTTGTCAGCAGAGTACTCACTCTGCTCCTGGGTTCTAAATATAGCAAAGAAGACTCAGCAGCAAAACAGTCATATGCTAATGAATGGAGAACACAGAAATTTCCAAAAAAAAAAAAAAAACACACCAACATGGACTGACTTGTAGTGTTTGCCAATTTCCATGGTGTAAATAGTCCATTCAACCATAGCCCATTTCAAGTCATTAACATGATATTGATAGCTGGCAAAATTCCTGAAAGTCAGTACTTTCCTGAGCTACTAACACGATGCTAATGGTTCACACTAACTCCCACATACCAAATCAAACCCTAGCCTGTTGTTGAACCCTGGGGATCTCAGATTCAGAGTCAAAGAAAAATGACTAATCCCACACCTCCTTGTAGCAGAGACAAAGATGATTTATACATTGTCTGCTGGCATCTTCATGCATGTAAGGACCTGGAAATGGCTTGGCTTCTAGGTGGAATGGGAGCTCCAAGATGACTTTGAAAATAGAGAGGAGGAAAACAAAATTAAGGCTGACACCAGTTACCTAATTCATCGAATCTCACTTTCTTCATCTATAACATAGACAATTTGGATTAAATAGTCTCCATTTCAACAAAACAGACTAGTGTTCTATATGCTGTATGAGTATTAACATGAGAGAGGGGAAAATTAGAAGTCTTAGCTATTATGTATGAAGGAGTTGGTGCTATGTGTATAAGTAATTTATCACTCTCTAGGCTAGATAGTATTTAGTACACTTTTTTGCTTGTTGAAGTAAAATGCTTCAGATCAAATTTGCCTTGAAAACAAAAGTTTAAAAACTTTTCTAAATGCCAATGATACTATCTAACTTAATATAAATCCAAGCTTTTCTCATTTTCATCCTATCAGAGCTGGTATATTTACTTCTCCCTACACCCCATTTGACATCTTTTGTTTAATTCTGGATTTCAAGCAAAAGTTAAAGTTTCTGTGCCCAGAAACTCAGACAAAAGGAAATTCAAACCATCAAACTGGAGAAGCATAAACCGCTGTCATCAGGGGCTCAGAAATAGTTTTCAGAGTCATAATTTCTGATGTGAAGCTATCACTTTGCTGGGCAAATACTAGTGTTGAAATATATTATTATGACCCTTCTCCTAGTCCAACCACCAGAACAAGCATCCAGGTTTCCAGAGAAATTAGTGTGCATGGATGAGACAGGAGCCCTTTGCTGTAGCCTTTAGACAGGGGACATCAAGCTCTAATAGAGTCTGTCAACCTCACACAAAACGGACTGACTTGTAGTGTTTGCCAATTTCCATGGTGTAAATAGTCCATTCAACCATAGCCCATTTCAAGTCATTAACATGATATTGATAGCTGGCAAAATTCCTGAAAGTCAGTACTTTCCTGAGCTACTAACACGATGCTAATGGTTCACACTAACTCCCACATACCAAATCAAACCCTAGCCTGTTGTTGAACCCTGGGGATCTCAGATTCAGAGTCAAAGAAAAATGACTAATCCCACACCTCCTTGTAGCAGAGACAAAGATGATTTATACATTGTCTGCTGGCATCTTCATGCATGTAAGGACCTGGAAATGGCTTGGCTTCTAGGTGGAATGGGAGCTCCAAGATGACTTTGAAAATAGAGAGGAGGAAAACAAAATTAAGGCTGACACCAGTTACCTAATTCATCGAATCTCACTTTCTTCATCTATAACATAGACAATTTGGATTAAATAGTCTCCATTTCAACAAAACAGACTAGTGTTCTATATGCTGTATGAGTATTAACATGAGAGAGGGGAAAATTAGAAGTCTTAGCTATTATGTATGAAGGAGTTGGTGCTATGTGTATAAGTAATTTATCACTCTCTCTAGGCTAGATAGTATTTAGTACACTTTTTTGCTTGTTGAAGTAAAATGATTCAGTTCAAATTTGCCTTGAAAACAAAAGCTTAAGAACTTTTCTAAATGCCAAGGATACTATTTAAATTAATAAGAATCCAAGCTTTTCACATTTTTCATCCTATCAGAGCTGGTATATTTACTTCTCCCTACACCCCATTTGACATCTTTTGTTTAATTCTGGATTTCAAGCAAAAGTTAAAGTTTCTGTGCCCAGAAACTCAGACAAAAGGAAATTCAAACCATCAAACTGGAGAAGCATAAACCGCTGTCATCAGGGGCTCAGAAATAGTTTTCAGAGTCATAATTTCTGATGTGAAGCTATCACTTTGCTGGGCAAATACTAGTGTTGAAATATATTATTATGACCCTTCTCCCTAGTCCAACCACCAGAACAAGCATCCAGGTTTCCAGAGAAATTCGAGTGTGCATGGATGAGACAGGAGCCCTTTGCTGTAGCCTTTAGACAGGGGACATCAAGCTCTAATAGAGTCTGTCAACCTCACACAAGCCACTGAATCATGTTTATATATAACTTGCATATTAAAAAGTAACAGCTAATGTCGATGGTGCTGATATAAAAATATCTTAATAGTCAATAACTGATTAATGAATACTACTGTAATAACAGTTTAATTTGAAGAATTCTGACAGCTGGTTGCTTTGATGAGCATGGTTTCCAAGGAGTCTTAGGCCCATGCTGAGAACACCCCCAGCCTGCTGATTGATAGCAGCAGTGCAGAACTGTTTAATGTCACCACCTCTCAGCTAAAGTAATAATAAACAGGAATGTTATGGTTTATTTTTCTGTATGAATTGTTCAGGCTCTATATGGTAAGTACCAACTCAATAGGGGATAATAGCGGCCACTCTCCTGGGAGTTGTAACTGGAGGTGAGCCTTTTTTCTTTTCCTTTTTTAATTTTTTTCATCAGCAAGGTTTATATATCAGAATGGATGTAGAAATCCTTGATTTTCTGGTGGATTTATTTTACTCCTTTACATAGCTCTTGCTCATCCCATTCTGCTTAGCAGATGTAATTACTCTGGTTAAGATGTAGCTTCCTTGTTATTTTTGAACTTCCCAAGCTAGTTTAAAGCAGACAGCTAGGGCACGAAATATATGACTCTACAACTATCTTAATTATACTGTGGAACTCTGTATTTGATATGAAACAATGCAAGCTTTTCACATTTTTCATCCTATCAGAGCTGGTATATTTACTTCTCCCTACACCCCATTTGACATCTTTTGTTTAATTCTGGATTTCAAGCAAAAGTTAAAGTTTCTGTGCCCAGAAACTCAGACAAAAGGAAATTCAAACCATCAAACTGGAGAAGCATAAACCGCTGTCATCAGGGGCTCAGAAATAGTTTTCAGAGTCATAATTTCTGATGTGAAGCTATCACTTTGCTGGGCAAATACTAGTGTTGAAATATATTATTATGACCCTTCTCCCTAGTCCAACCACCAGAACAAGCATCCAGGTTTCCAGAGAAATTCGAGTGTGCATGGATGAGACAGGAGCCCTTTGCTGTAGCCTTTAGACAGGGGACATCAAGCTCTAATAGAGTCTGTCAACCTCACACAAGCCACTGAATCATGTTTATATATAACTTGCATATTAAAAAGTAACAGCTAATGTCGATGGTGCTGATATAAAAATATCTTAATAGTCAATAACTGATTAATGAATACTACTGTAATAACAGTTTAATTTGAAGAATTCTGACAGCTGGTTGCTTTGATGAGCATGGTTTCCAAGGAGTCTTAGGCCCATGCTGAGAACACCCCCAGCCTGCTGATTGATAGCAGCAGTGCAGAACTGTTTAATGTCACCACCTCTCAGCTAAAGTAATAATAAACAGGAATGTTATGGTTTATTTTTCTGTATGAATTGTTCAGGCTCTATATGGTAAGTACCAACTCAATAGGGGATAATAGCGGCCACTCTCCTGGGAGTTGTAACTGGAGGTGAGCCTTTTTTCTTTTCCTTTTTTAATTTTTTTCATCAGCAAGGTTTATATATCAGAATGGATGTAGAAATCCTTGATTTTCTGGTGGATTTATTTTACTCCTTTACATAGCTCTTGCTCATCCCATTCTGCTTAGCAGATGTAATTACTCTGGTTAAGATGTAGCTTCCTTGTTATTTTTGAACTTCCCAAGCTAGTTTAAAGCAGACAGCTAGGGCACGAAATATATGACTCTACAACTATCTTAATTATACTGTGGAACTCTGTATTTGATATGAAATAGCAATGTCTGAGAAGTGAATTTAATCTCTACAGATTTAGGACGACTGCCAAAAAGATTCATTGATTTTTTTTTTCCAGAAGTGCAATCTTTTATTGTATAAATGTCAGAAGCTTCAAATTATTAGGAAATGTGTCAAGAAGCTCAAGGTATAATAATATTCTTTAGAGAGCTTGATTCTGAAGACAGTGCAATGCAATGCTCAAAAAGAAAACATGTCTTATATTCTTTAAGAATAAAGCTCTGGGATTCGTTTTAATTTGTCATTTTGAACAGGATGAGGCCTCCACTGGGCACTTTGATGTGAAAGCTCTGGGTGTGATCTATAGCTATTCTCTGGTCACCCAGAGCTTTACAAGTTCCAGTTTGCAGGGACTTTAGCAGTCCTAGAAAAAAAAAGATACTGACTTGTGATTTGAGGCTTCAGAGTTGAACTATGAAAAATCACTGGGATTTGTCCTGGTGAAGAGGTCACAAAGAGGGGATCATAAAAAGGGAGATAATATTATGAGCTGTTTCACCGAGCTCAGGTAGAGCTTTTGTATGTCCTAAAATCAGGAGAAATTCTAAGCATTGGGCAGTGGATTGCTTAGGGTGATTTTTATGCAATGAATAGAAAGCTGGGTTAAATAACACAGAGGAAAGGGCAGTTCTAGTATCTAAAAAGCCCACAAGTTGGGTCAGTGAGCTCTATTTTCTACTATCCTCATTGTGCTCTACACTGTGCCCTGTGCATTGAACTCGCTCTCGGGCTTGCCTACCCGTAACCCTCTACCCTTTGTCTAAAGACATCAAGGTAAAGTGCTAAGATTAATGCAGATTTGACTCTCTTGGCTCAGCCTAGGAAACTCACAGATGCCCAAATACAAATCAGGGCCTGTTAAGGAGTGCCACATAAATGCTGGTGAGACTAGTAAAAACAGAAGCATTTTCAGAGATAGGCACACTTTCCTTTCTGGAAAAATAAAGGTTGTTTCAAAGCTGGAAGGTACATATCCTACAGCAAACCTGTTATTTTTTTTCTTTGTTTCATTTTTGAAGTTTTTCCCAAAGCTAGTTTAAAGCAGACAGCTAGGGCACGAAATATATGACTCTACAACTATCTTAATTATACTGTGGAACTCTGTATTTGATATGAAATAGCAATGTCTGAGAAGTGAATTTAATCTCTACAGATTTAGGACGACTGCCAAAAAGATTCATTGATTTTTTTTTTCCAGAAGTGCAATCTTTTATTGTATAAATGTCAGAAGCTTCAAATTATTAGGAAATGTGTCAAGAAGCTCAAGGTATAATAATATTCTTTAGAGAGCTTGATTCTGAAGACAGAGCAATGCAATGCGAAAAAACAAAACATGTCTTATATTCTTTAAGAATAAAGCTCTGGGATTCGTTTTAATTTGTCATTTTGAACAGGATGAGGCCTCCACTGGGCACTTTGATGTGAAAGCTCTGGGTGTGATCTATAGCTATTCTCTGGTCACCCAGAGCTTTACAAGTTCCAGTTTGCAGGGACTTTAGCAGTCCTAGAAAAAAAAAGATACTGACTTGTGATTTGAGGCTTCAGAGTTGAACTATGAAAAATCACTGGGATTTGTCCTGGTGAAGAGGTCACAAAGAGGGGATCATAAAAAGGGAGATAATATTATGAGCTGTTTCACCGAGCTCAGGTAGAGCTTTTGTATGTCCTAAAATCAGGAGAAATTCTAAGCATTGGGCAGTGGATTGCTTAGGGTGATTTTTATGCAATGAATAGAAAGCTGGGTTAAATAACACAGAGGAAAGGGCAGTTCTAGTATCTAAAAAGCCCACAAGTTGGGTCAGTGAGCTCTATTTTCTACTATCCTCATTGTGCTCTACACTGTGCCCTGTGCATTGAACTCGCTCTCGGGCTTGCCTACCCGTAACCCCCTCTACCCTTTGTCTAAAGACATCAAGGTAAAGTGCTAAGATTAATGCAGATTTGACTCTCTTGGCTCAGCCTAGGAAACTCACAGATGCCCAAATACAAATCAGGGCCTGTTAAGGAGTGCCACATAAATGCTGGTGAGACTAGTAAAAACAGAAGCATTTTCAGAGATAGGCACACTTTCCTTTCTGGAAAAATAAAGGTTGTTTCAAAGCTGGAAGGTACATATCCTACAGCAAACCTCTGTAACCATTGTATTAATGTTTTCAGGCTCGACTGAAAACTTAATATTCAGTCTTCACTACCAAATGACACAGTAATTGTTCAGCTTATCACTCAAGGCTTCATAATGAACTCATTGAACTTGCCAGATGAGATTTCTCCTACTCGTCAGCAGGAACTCTACTTTTTGATAGGACTGTTCTCATCCTACCTCCCTGCCCATGCTATTACTCACTTTCCCTCTCATCTTTCATTAGCATCATTTTCTCTAAATGGCTACATCTGACTTGGCTCTGAACATCCTACTGGAAGAGGCAAAGGATAGTAATTATGAATGTAGGCACTGGAGTTGTGTAGGTTCAGGCTTAGCTCTGTTAGAAAGTTATTTAACCTGACTTAGCTATAATATCCTTGTATTTAAAATAAGAATATAATGGAGCCTAATCCAGGTGTTGTTCTAAGCATTCAGTGAGTTAATACATGTAAAAAACTTACAATAATGCCTGGCACTTGGCAAGCATTCAATAAATGTAAGCTAGTATATAGTAATATTTTATGAAATCATTCTCTGACCATCTCACATCTCTCCTTCATTTTGAAAATGCTAAAATTTATTAACAATAGTTAACATCACACAGTTAATCCAACTAGTTCTTTATTGTACATGACAACATCTTCACTAGACTTAATGCTAGAGGATTTGAGATGACCTGCTATTGACATCCCAGCCAAAGATTGAGAGTCAACGTATTTACATGGGCAAAGCAGCATCAGCAAGGAATTTTCACCTAACTGTAGGAACACAGCCATTTAAAATGCATTTCCCAGCATTCCTTTTAGACGTCCCACATACAACTCTACTTTTTAAAAATATACAATTTCATAGATTGTGCCTAATTTTCAAGTTTAAAAGTTAAAGTTTACTTCTATTTATTGGGCATCCCTTAGTGATACACAAACCTACACACTGTTCTCAGCACAAGCTTGATTAATGTGCAAAAACTGGGTGCTATCGAGTTGTGTCAATGTTCACATAAATGCTGGTGAGACTAGTAAAAACAGAAGCATTTTCAGAGATAGGCACACTTTCCTTTCTGGAAAAATAAAGGTTGTTTCAAAGCTGGAAGGTACATATCCTACAGCAAACCTCTGTAACCATTGTATTAATGTTTTCAGGCTCGACTGAAAACTTAATATTCAGTCTTCACTACCAAATGACACAGTAATTGTTCAGCTTATCACTCAAGGCTTCATAATGAACTCATTGAACTTGCCAGATGAGATTTCTCCTACTCGTCAGCAGGAACTCTACTTTTTGATAGGACTGTTCTCATCCTACCTCCCTGCCCATGCTATTACTCACTTTCCCTCTCATCTTTCATTAGCATCATTTTCTCTAAATGGCTACATCTGACTTGGCTCTGAACATCCTACTGGAAGAGGCAAAGGATAGTAATTATGAATGTAGGCACTGGAGTTGTGTAGGTTCAGGCTTAGCTCTGTTAGAAAGTTATTTAACCTGACTTAGCTATAATATCCTTGTATTTAAAATAAGAATATAATGGAGCCTAATCCAGGTGTTGTTCTAAGCATTCAGTGAGTTAATACATGTAAAAAACTTACAATAATGCCTGGCACTTGGCAAGCATTCAATAAATGTAAGCTAGTATATAGTAATATTTTATGAAATCATTCTCTGACCATCTCACATCTCTCCTTCATTTTGAAAATGCTAAAATTTATTAACAATAGTTAACATCACACAGTTAATCCAACTAGTTCTTTATTGTACATGACAACATCTTCACTAGACTTAATGCTAGAGGATTTGAGATGACCTGCTATTGACATCCCAGCCAAAGATTGAGAGTCAACGTATTTACATGGGCAAAGCAGCATCAGCAAGGAATTTTCACCTAACTGTAGGAACACAGCCATTTAAAATGCATTTCCCAGCATTCCTTTTAGACGTCCCACATACAACTCTACTTTTTAAAAATATACAATTTCATAGATTGTGCCTAATTTTCAAGTTTAAAAGTTAAAGTTTACTTCTATTTATTGGGCATCCCTTAGTGATACACAAACCTACACACTGTTCTCAGCACAAGCTTGATTAATGTGCAAAAACTGGGTGCTATCGAGTTGTGTCATTCCATTTTTCTGTTCTGATCCTTCTATCCTACTCAACACTGTTAAAAGGCCATCCCTTCTTTATTATGAAGCATTCAGGCTTAATAAAACTATTAAAATAATTTAATATTTTAGGGCATAACTGGGCTTCTGTACTGTTTTGGCCTGAATCTCTCACTGTACTCTTTAACATGTACTAAATTGATATAGATGATTCCTATTAGATACTTGTTTTTCTGCACAGGAAATAACACTACACCATAAATCTATGTTGCATACACCTAGAAAATATATACTAAAGATATAGAATGTGGCTAAGAATATGCCTATGCATGTTCAAATAGGATCACAGTTGGCCAAAGAACCACTAATAAAAACCTGCTGGAAATTAACTTATGCAATCAAATACTGTTTTTTGTACAATATACAAAAATTATGTCTATAGAGCTAGGCAAAAGTTTATCAGTTAGGTATATAATTCATGTTTTAAAATTTCCTTCTTTACTCAGAAAACATTTGCTGAGTATTAAGTTGGCATCTCCCTCTTCGGCATATTCCTAGACAATTTACTAGGTGCAGGGAAGATAGACGTAAGACAACCGCAGACTTGCAGAAAAAAAGAAAACATTAAATCTTACACGTATGAAAAGTTCTGTAAGGAAAAGTACAAATAGACATGTGTTTATCAGTGTGGGATATAGCACAGGCTTCCCCATTCCTTAGATGTGTAAACATTAGTGCTATATAACAGAGGGCTATTATAGGCACATTACATGTACAAAGCAACAGCTGTATCTGTATAATGCTATATATTTTCTGACAGTATTTCCTTATTACTCATTTGACACTCAGCATTAGGTTGTGAGGAAGTAAAGCTACTATATTTTCTCAAGTAAAGGTTGAGCAGACTAAAGTTAAGTGAACTCAAACACTCTTGATTAAGGATGCAAAGCAGCATCAGCAAGGAATTTTCACCTAACTGTAGGAACACAGCCATTTAAAATGCATTTCCCAGCATTCCTTTTAGACGTCCCACATACAACTCTACTTTTTAAAAATATACAATTTCATAGATTGTGCCTAATTTTCAAGTTTAAAAGTTAAAGTTTACTTCTATTTATTGGGCATCCCTTAGTGATACACAAACCTACACACTGTTCTCAGCACAAGCTTGATTAATGTGCAAAAACTGGGTGCTATCGAGTTGTGTCATTCCATTTTTCTGTTCTGATCCTTCTATCCTACTCAACACTGTTAAAAGGCCATCCCTTCTTTATTATGAAGCATTCAGGCTTAATAAAACTATTAAAATAATTTAATATTTTAGGGCATAACTGGGCTTCTGTACTGTTTTGGCCTGAATCTCTCACTGTACTCTTTAACATGTACTAAATTGATATAGATGATTCCTATTAGATACTTGTTTTTCTGCACAGGAAATAACACTACACCATAAATCTATGTTGCATACACCTAGAAAATATATACTAAAGATATAGAATGTGGCTAAGAATATGCCTATGCATGTTCAAATAGGATCACAGTTGGCCAAAGAACCACTAATAAAAACCTGCTGGAAATTAACTTATGCAATCAAATACTGTTTTTTGTACAATATACAAAAATTATGTCTATAGAGCTAGGCAAAAGTTTATCAGTTAGGTATATAATTCATGTTTTAAAATTTCCTTCTTTACTCAGAAAACATTTGCTGAGTATTAAGTTGGCATCTCCCTCTTCGGCATATTCCTAGACAATTTACTAGGTGCAGGGAAGATAGACGTAAGACAACCGCAGACTTGCAGAAAAAAAGAAAACATTAAATCTTACACGTATGAAAAGTTCTGTAAGGAAAAGTACAAATAGACATGTGTTTATCAGTGTGGGATATAGCACAGGCTTCCCCATTCCTTAGATGTGTAAACATTAGTGCTATATAACAGAGGGCTATTATAGGCACATTACATGTACAAAGCAACAGCTGTATCTGTATAATGCTATATATTTTCTGACAGTATTTCCTTATTACTCATTTGACACTCAGCATTAGGTTGTGAGGAAGTAAAGCTACTATATTTTCTCAAGTAAAGGTTGAGCAGACTAAAGTTAAGTGAACTCAAACACTCTTTTCAAGATTAGAGGGATGGAGCTGATTGAAGGTTCTACAACTAGTGAGTCCATGATTAGTAATCCCTCCATTTTCTCTACCTTGTGCCCCCTACTCCTCTTCTTTCCCAGTAACAACTGCTACTTATAAACATTTGATAAGAACAAGGTAAATATAGTAAAGATATTTGTGATTAGCAAGGGTGATGATTAATACCTTTTGATATTATTGAATTGGATATAAAAAGGAAATTTATTAGGTCAGCATCTGGTTGTTGCAAATGTTCTTTGCCTATCAAGAGCCCTTTTCTGTCCTTTACATGCTAATTGCTCCTCATCCTTGAGATTCAGTTTAAATGTAACCTCTTCAAGGAAGCATTCCCAGATGATTCTTGTAAGTCTCCCTTTACCATTGCTTAATGAAGTGCTTGCTCCACTGCCTGAGCTCAAACATCACAAGCATTTACCTCTCCGTCTTCCTTAGGAATCATGTGCTTCTGCTCCTAGAAGCAGTGTTTATGCCTCATCTATCGTATTATCTTCAGTATCTCATACAGCATTTGGAGAGGGAAAGAGGAAGAGGGAAAAAGATGCAAAGAGACGAGTGTGTATATGTGTGTGTGTGAGAGAGAGAGAGAGAGAAAAAGAGAGAGAAGGTGGGAAAGATGACAGGAGAGAGGTGGCATTATATATGCATGTGTGCTAAGTCACTTTAGTCATGTCTGACTATTGGCAACCCTATGGACTATAGCCTACCAGGCTCCTCTGTCCATGAGATCCTCCAGGCAAGAATAATGGAGTGGGTTGCCATGGGCCCCTACAGGAGATTTCCCTGACCCAGGGATTGAACCCTTGTCTCTAATGTCTCCTGCACTGGCTGGCAGGTTTCTTCCCACTAGTGCCACCTGGAAAGCCATGGCATTATACAAAGCCTTTCAAATTAAAAATGTTTAGCTTCCAAGTTTTGTTCTTGGACTCCATGAGAAAAATAAACTCTCAGAACATTCTTTAAAATATTAGTGTACGTAACTCAACTCTTTCATCTATAGAAAATTAATAATTGCCTTATTTATAGTTAAAGCCAGCAGTTGTTTAACAAGAATACTTTAAGATCATATGTAGTCTTGCAAAAAAGACTAGTTAGTGACTTAGAGGATGGAGCTGATTGAAGGTTCTACAACTAGTGAGTCCATGATTAGTAATCCCTCCATTTCTCTACCTTGTGCCCCCTACTCCTCTTCTTTCCCAGTAACAACTGCTACTTATAAACATTTGATAAGAACAAGGTAAATATAGTAAAGATATTTGTGATTAGCAAGGGTGATGATTAATACCTTTTGATATTATTGAATTGGATATAAAAAGGAAATTTATTAGGTCAGCATCTGGTTGTTGCAAATGTTCTTTGCCTATCAAGAGCCCTTTTCTGTCCTTTACATGCTAATTGCTCCTCATCCTTGAGATTCAGTTTAAATGTAA
This sequence comes from Tragulus kanchil, assembly GCA_022376925.1. Taxonomy (NCBI): domain Eukaryota; kingdom Metazoa; phylum Chordata; class Mammalia; order Artiodactyla; family Tragulidae; genus Tragulus; species Tragulus kanchil. Next base: position 56,508,554 of record JAIOJX010000029.1, on the reverse strand, counting down.
CCTCTTCAAGGAAGCATTCCCAGATGATTCTTGTAAGTCTCCCTTTACCATTGCTTAATGAAGTGCTTGCTCCACTGCCTGAGCTCAAACATCACAAGCATTTACCTCTCCGTCTTCCTTAGGAATCATGTGCTTCTGCTCCTAGAAGCAGTGTTTATGCCTCATCTATCGTATTATCTTCAGTATCTCATACAGCATTTGGAGAGGGAAAGAGGAAGAGGGAAAAAGATGCAAAGAGACGAGTGTGTATATGTGTGTGTGAGAGAGAGAGAGAAAAAGAGAGAGAAGGTGGGAAAGATGACAGGAGAGAGGTGGCATTATATATGCATGTGTGCTAAGTCACTTTAGTCATGTCTGACTATTGGCAACCCTATGGACTATAGCCTACCAGGCTCCTCTGTCCATGAGATCCTCCAGGCAAGAATAATGGAGTGGGTTGCCATGGGCCCCTACAGGAGATTTCCCTGACCCAGGGATTGAACCCTTGTCTCTAATGTCTCCTGCACTGGCTGGCAGGTTTCTTCCCACTAGTGCCACCTGGAAAGCCATGGCATTATACAAAGCCTTTCAAATTAAAAATGTTTAGCTTCCAAGTTTTGTTCTTGGACTCCATGAGAAAAATAAACTCTCAGAACATTCTTTAAAATATTAGTGTACGTAACTCAACTCTTTCATCTATAGAAAATTAATAATTGCCTTATTTATAGTTAAAGCCAGCAGTTGTTTAACAAGAATACTTTAAGATCATATGTAGTCTTGCAAAGAGAAAAGAGCTAGACTAGTAGTATGTGAGTTCTAGGTATGACTCCATGACTCTGAGACTCATTCTTTGTATGAGATGTTTCAAAGTTCCCTTCTACTTTTAAAATGTTATGACATGTAAACAGAAAACATATCCATCTTTTACAGGGGATATGGTGTCAGCAAGAAATATAACATATACTATGGACAAGGACAAAATCAGATTATAATGAAAGAATTAGATGAAACTGAAATCTCCAGTATATAAAACATTGCAGAAAAGAAAGGCTCTTTACTCCAGATGGCTAATTGAATAGAAGATTTGCGCAAATGCACATGAAAATAGCAGGCGTAGACATAAACTTAGTATGAAATAAATTAGAACAATCATGCATTTTTCTAATGCAAAAACTTCTACTTGTAAATAAGGAAAAAAAAGAGCAAAGGATAGAATAAAAGAAAGAAGCATATGTGATTCATTTATATACTCAAGATTCACAGCTTTAATGAAAATGACAGATAAAAGGAACATTTTTTTTCTTCTTGGATGTATTACAAGCTATCTGTAAAGACTGAATACTATTTCAGCTAATTTGTATAGAAGCTCTTATTCTTCCTACTAAAACAGGTTCTCCCCCCCCCTTTTTTTAACTGTCTGACTTAACAATCAAAGAGATTAAATGGAGCATATGTTGAAGTTATCCATGTTTGACATCTTGACTGACTTGTCATTAAAAAAAAATCATCATAAATAACACATAAGGGGCTACTTCTCTAGCTTGATGAGACATTTTTTTCTTGGTCCTAATAGCCCCTCTCTTGGCACAGAAAATCTGGAGAAAAGTAGAAAATATAAAATCAATTTTTATTCTTTTAGGATATACATACACTTGAAGTTAAAATAAAATGCATGAACAATACAAAACACTAATATATTCATAGTTTTGTTCTTGGACTCCATGAGAAAAATAAACTCTCAGAACATTCTTTAAAATATTAGTGTACGTAACTCAACTCTTTCATCTATAGAAAATTAATAATTGCCTTATTTATAGTTAAAGCCAGCAGTTGTTTAACAAGAATACTTTAAGATCATATGTAGTCTTGCAAAGAGAAAAGAGCTAGACTAGTAGTATGTGAGTTCTAGGTATGACTCCATGACTCTGAGACTCATTCTTTGTATGAGATGTTTCAAAGTTCCCTTCTACTTTTAAAATGTTATGACATGTAAACAGAAAACATATCCATCTTTTACAGGGGATATGGTGTCAGCAAGAAATATAACATATACTATGGACAAGGACAAAATCAGATTATAATGAAAGAATTAGATGAAACTGAAATCTCCAGTATATAAAACATTGCAGAAAAGAAAGGCTCTTTACTCCAGATGGCTAATTGAATAGAAGATTTGCGCAAATGCACATGAAAATAGCAGGCGTAGACATAAACTTAGTATGAAATAAATTAGAACAATCATGCATTTTTCTAATGCAAAAACTTCTACTTGTAAATAAGGAAAAAAAAGAGCAAAGGATAGAATAAAAAGAAAGAAGCATATGTGATTCATTTATATACTCAAGATTCACAGCTTTAATGAAAATGACAGATAAAAGGAACATTTTTTTTCTTCTTGGATGTATTACAAGCTATCTGTAAAGACTGAATACTATTTCAGCTAATTTGTATAGAAGCTCTTATTCTTCCTACTAAAACAGGTTCTCCCCCCCCCTTTTTTTAACTGTCTGACTTAACAATCAAAGAGATTAAATGGAGCATATGTTGAAGTTATCCATGTTTGACATCTTGACTGACTTGTCATTAAAAAAAAATCATCATAAATAACACATAAGGGGCTACTTCTCTAGCTTGATGAGACATTTTTTTCTTGGTCCTAATAGCCCCCTCTCTCTGGCACAGAAAATCTGGAGAAAAAGTAGAAAATATAAAATCAATTTTTATTCTTTTTAGGATATACATACACTGAAGAAAGGAAAAAATAATAGATTAGTTAACAATAAAAATGCATGAACCATAATGGACTGTGAAAGATGAAATGGCATTTATTACTATTATTATATTCATAGTGGTAATAGCAGAAGCAGTCAGTTTGAACCAAATTTCCTAGATTTTAATGTGCATGTGGCCAAATGTGGGCTTCCTAGGTGGCATGGTGGTAAAGCATGTGCCTGCCAATACAGGAGAAGCAAGAGACATAGGTTCAATCCCTGGGTCAAGAACATCCCCTGGAGAAAGAAATGACAACCCACTCCAGTATTCTTGCTTGTAAAATTCCACAGACAGAGGAGCCTAGCAGGCTGTAGTCCATGGAGTTGCAAAGACTCAGACATGACTGAGCACTCACATCATATGCCACATAGTCAAATGTTGCTAAGATCAATCTTGAGAAATTTATGACAAAGAAGTTGGACATTGTTTATACTCCATCAATAACAAACCAGCACAAACTGAAGGCACAGATTCCAGTTGCTGCTAAAACAGTGCCATCCTTGACCTTACACAATAAAGTCACAGCAAGGGAACAGCCAAGGAGATTCAAAGGTCAGAGACAACATGGCATAAAGATCTGACATTATATAAGACAATATGGAAAGATTATTTATTCAGCAACAGATAAGCCTAAGTCAAAAGAAACATTTAGCAGGATATGTCGAATTGGCTCACAACGAACAGTGTCTTGAGAGAGTTGTCATTCTTGTCACAAACTGCAAATATATGACTCTACTATCAATCATCCCGCAGGGCACATATGGACTGTCCTTCATTTTCTAAAAGCTATGAAGGCAACAGCCTTCAGGAAACTGAACAGAAACTTAGTAATGGGGCATTTTAAGGAATCATACTGATACAAACCAGGTTTCAGATAAACCAGTGTTAAGTATTTTTGGGTGTGCATGCCTGCTTAGTCACTCAGTCACGTACAACTCTTTGCAACCCTGTGGACTGACATCTGCCAGGCTCTTCTGTCCATGGGATTCCCCAGGCAAAAATACTGGAGTGTGTTTTCATTTTCACTTTCCTGACTACTTACTGTTGGAAAGCCCCACGACCAGATTTTTTGATAGTAGAGAGAACCTGTAAAATTTCTAGATGGCTGTTCCCTAAGAGAGGGTGAATAAAAAGCCTCCCTTTCCTCAAAAGCCAAGAACCAATCTTGACTAAAAGCCAAAGAACAAACCTATTAAGAGTTATTGGGGGTAGGCTCAGTTGACCTTTAGATTTTAATGTGCATGTGGCCAAATGTGGGCTTCCTAGGTGGCATGGTGGTAAAGCATGTGCCTGCCAATACAGGAGAAGCAAGAGACATAGGTTCAATCCCTGGGTCAAGAACATCCCCTGGAGAAAGAAATGACAACCCACTCCAGTATTCTTGCTTGTAAAATTCCACAGACAGAGGAGCCTAGCAGGCTGTAGTCCATGGAGTTGCAAAGACTCAGACATGACTGAGCACTCACATCATATGCCACATAGTCAAATGTTGCTAAGATCAATCTTGAGAAATTTATGACAAAGAAGTTGGACATTGTTTATACTCCATCAATAACAAACCAGCACAAACTGAAGGCACAGATTCCAGTTGCTGCTAAAACAGTGCCATCCTTGACCTTACACAATAAAGTCACAGCAAGGGAACAGCCAAGGAGATTCAAAGGTCAGAGACAACATGGCATAAAGATCTGACATTATATAAGACAATATGGAAAGATTATTTATTCAGCAACAGATAAGCCTAAGTCAAAAGAAACATTTAGCAGGATATGTCGAATTGGCTCACGAACAGTGTCTTGAGAGAGTTGTCATTCTTGTCACAAACTGCAAATATATGACTCTACTATCAATCATCCCAGGGCACATATGGACTGTCCTTCATTTTCTAAAAGCTATGAAGGCAACAGCCTTCAGGAAACTGAACAGAAACTTAGTAATGGGGCATTTTAAGGAATCATACTGATACAAACCAGGTTTCAGATAAACCAGTGTTAAGTATTTTTGGGTGTGCATGCCTGCTTAGTCACTCAGTCACGTACAACTCTTTGCAACCCTGTGGACTGACATCTGCCAGGCTCTTCTGTCCATGGGATTCCCCAGGCAAAAATACTGGAGTGTGTTTTCATTTTCACTTTCCTGACTACTTACTGTTGGAAAGCCCCACGACCAGATTTTTTGATAGTAGAGAGAACCTGTAAAATTTCTAGATGGCTGTTCCCTAAGAGAGGGTGAATAAAAAGCCTCCCTTTCCTCAAAAGCCAAGAACCAATCTTGACTAAAAGCCAAAGAACAAACCTATTAAGAGTTATTAGGGGATTTTGAGAACTAAGAATGTTTTCATTTCTCTTTGGTTTCTAATTTTAAAAATTAGTATCAACTAGTGGGGTATACTTGAAGCAAAAAGTCAAAGAATATGCTTGTATTTTATATATAGGAAAAGAGACATTCTGGTGTTTTGGTTTAGTCAGATTCCCAATTCAGACATGTATGATAAGGGACTAGAACACCTCCAGGCAAACACTGATACGTTAACACTATTTTGTGACATCTTCATGTATTTTACCATAGGAAGCAGCACATCAGCTAAGATTAAAGAAAACCACCTATAGATATATAGATGCTTTTTCTCAACACTGACTGTTCTCTCCCATTTTTTTCAATGATACATTATGAAAATTTTCACATATGTTGCCACGGTAAAAAAATATTACAGTGGACATCTGTATACTCATTACCTGGATTCTACAATTAAAAGTTCACTATACTTGCTTTACTTTCTATCCATCTTCCCATCCATCCCTCTAGAAAATCAACCCATCTTAGTTCTTGATGCATTTCAAAGTGCAGTGCAGACGTCACTATATTTTTCCCTAAATGCTTTAACATGCATATCATTAGAGTTCAATATCTGTTTATAGTTTCATTTCTTTGATGCCAAATAGACATACAATGAAAAGCACACAGCTTAAATGTGTACTCTGAGCTTTGAAAAATGCATGCATCTAATGTTGCCAACAACTTTTAGCAACACATTCAACATGATCATGACTCCAGAAAGTTCCCTAATGCCCCTCCCAGTCAAACCTTGCGTTCAGCTCTCCAGAAACCACCACTGTTCTTATTTTTGTTCCCATCATAGATTTTTCTCTAAAACACCATGCAAGTGGAGTCACATAGTATGTGCCACTGTGGAAGACTTCTTTCAACCAGTATATTACTGGGCATCTCATCAGTAGCATTTTTTTTTTTTTTTGGAGGAATTTCTCCTATACTTATAGTACAACTTATTAATTCTCCTATTTATGGACTCTAGAGCTGTTTCTGATTGTTTTACTACTGTGAATAACATAGCTGTGACTATTTCCATACTTCTCTTTAGACCCTGTATCTCATCCACAGGCAGTCTCAGTCTCTCCCTACAAAATGGACAGTCCAGGGCCTCTATGAAGGACTATATCCTTCTGGTCACCGAATAAGTTTAAATTTCAGACTCTGTTTGGATTTTATCAGTTAGTGGACTGTTCTTTTTTTTCATTAAGCCAAGATGGAAAGATTTTTTTTTAAAGGGAAGTAATGACTTTAGTCATATTCTTAAGTGTGGATACACTATTTACTTCAAATAACTTACATGTGAAATATCTGTTTGCAATTCTAGGGGGGAAAAAATAAAAGAATTTCTGTGTAATCTAGTACTTCTTCCATAAAGACTGACTGTGACTTAAAATAGCCTAGGACTATTAATGTTGTAACTTTCTCCAAAAGAGATCTCAGTGCTTGTTCTTTTGCTCTCAAAAAAAAAAAAAAATCAGTATATCATAGATATCACATGTGACACAATTTCAAACTCTGCAAGTATTAGACTACTACTAATGCCCAGCACTAAAACTAGTTGTGAAATTCTTGAAAGTTTTTCTAGCCAAATACATTGAAACAAAATTTTCTGGCATAGAAGGACAATTTCTAATGACTACTTGAATACTTGAAGTTTTAACTTCTAGAACACTATACAAAAATGATGATATTATTGAGTCAAAAAAAAATGGAAACTAAGCTAAGTACAAATGATTTCACATTGCAGGAGGTAAGTTGGGTAGCAGTTGAGTATTAATGTTTCTTTTAACTTATGTAGTTTTCAGTCAAAAGTTATTATCATGCAACCTAAAATTTTCTTTTCTGAAAACCCATTACTAAACAAACACCCACAGTTAAAGATCTGTTACATGTTATACATACATACCTGTTATAGAATGATTCTTCTTAAATACGGGATTCTTTTTAAAGAATATATATCCTTTAAAAAATGGATGAAATAGGAATGGCAGATCATTTCAAAACCTTAGTTTTACTATTTTTCTTATATATGATAACAGAAAAGAGACAATGGACAATGTTTACTTAGCTATACAGGTCAGAAGGAACATTAGCACCCATTTTAATCACGATGGGAGCCTTGTTGGAACCAACAAACCCAGTAAAAATACTCTATTCACTAATGGTGATAATCAGAACATCTGGTTAGGGGTTTCCCATTGAAAAGGTGTCCCCCAAGGATTGTATTAGGCACCAAAGTTCTGACTGATCTGTGTTGACCATTAACAACAGCTTGCCTAATCTTCTCTTTGCATAACTCTAGCCAGGCATACCGCCTTGCTTCCGCCTATAGTCTAGGCCAATCTACATCCTGAATCTAGTCTAAGCTTACATAGGAAGCATGCCATTCATTCACTCACCGATTTCCTCAACCTCTGTTGCTTCTGTTGTAATTTTGTGCCTGTTCCAAAACATTTTGGCTAAACTGATTACTTTTAGTTCAGACTCTAGCTTGGGTTCCTGCTGTTACATTATACAATACCCACTTTGGTAACTGAGTCTTGACTCTTCAATCTCAATGGTGGTTCTCTCTGCTCTCTGACCTTCCAGACCTGAGGTCTTGTTAGCTCTTGACTCATATCTATATCTCTTGGCCTTGTTAGATGGGCCCCAGTGTTTTTACATTTATCTCCACTTTGTTTTAATACTACTAATGCCCAGCACTAAAACTAGTTGTGAAATTCTTGAAAGTTTTTCTAGCCAAATACATTGAAACAAAATTTTCTGGCATAGAAGGACAATTTCTAATGACTACTTGAATACTTGAAGTTTTAACTTCTAGAACACTATACAAAAATGATGATATTATTGAGTCAAAAAAAAATGGAAACTAAGCTAAGTACAAATGATTTCACATTGCAGGAGGTAAGTTGGGTAGCAGTTGAGTATTAATGTTTCTTTTAACTTATGTAGTTTTCAGTCAAAAGTTATTATCATGCAACCTAAAATTTTCTTTTCTGAAAACCCATTACTAAACAAACACCCACAGTTAAAGATCTGTTACATGTTATACATACATACCTGTTATAGAATGATTCTTCTTAAATACGGGATTCTTTTTAAAGAATATATATCCTTTAAAAAATGGATGAAATAGGAATGGCAGATCATTTCAAAACCTTAGTTTTACTATTTTTCTTATATATGATAACAGAAAAGAGACAATGGACAATGTTTACTTAGCTATACAGGTCAGAAGGAACATTAGCACCCATTTTAATCACGATGGGAGCCTTGTTGGAACCAACAAACCCAGTAAAAATACTCTATTCACTAATGGTGATAATCAGAACATCTGGTTAGGGGTTTCCCATTGAAAAGGTGTCCCCCAAGGATTGTATTAGGCACCAAAGTTCTGACTGATCTGTGTTGACCATTAACAACAGCTTGCCTAATCTTCTCTTTGCATAACTCTAGCCAGGCATACCGCCTTGCTTCCGCCTATAGTCTAGGCCAATCTACATCCTGAATCTAGTCTAAGCTTACATAGGAAGCATGCCATTCATTCACTCACCGATTTCCTCAACCTCTGTTGCTTCTGTTGTAATTTTGTGCCTGTTCCAAAACATTTTGGCTAAACTGATTACTTTTAGTTCAGACTCTAGCTTGGGTTCCTGCTGTTACATTATACAATACCCACTTTGGTAACTGAGTCTTGACTCTTCAATCTCAATGGTGGTTCTCTCTGCTCTCTGACCTTCCAGACCTGAGGTCTTGTTTCCTTACAGTCTCTTGATTGCTTTCTCATATCTATATCTCTTGGCCTTGTTAGATGGGCCCCAGTGTTTTTACATTTATCTCCACTTTGGCTAACAAAAATTCTATATATAATAGAATAACAGCTGGGCAAGAATCCTGAGATATATTCTAAGATATATTCTAAGATTATAATTTGGACTTAACTAGTGTTGTAGTCTTCTGTTCATTTACACCATGGAGAAGCCCTATCTCCAAATTTGGTTCCAGTACTAGCATCCTAGATTTGTACAAATCTCTTTACGATAATAATTATAACCCATATTCTTCTAAATAGTAGATTCAAATGTGTTGAAAATTTCCCAGGTATGATGATCATCTCAAATACATGAGAATATCCAGTCAGTAGACAATTGCAGCAGTTTTCAACATGGATATGTGTAAGAAGTATCTGGGAAACTTTGATAGAATCTACTGCTTAGGGCCCATTGAGACCAATTAAGTCTAACTCCATGGCAGAAGGCATATGTATTTTATAAAAGCTCCCACATGTGATATGAAAGTACAGCTTAGATTATAAACTACTATAATAATCAGTGACTCAGTTTACAGAGCACAGATTTTTTAAAATGGTCCCTTCACAGAGTGAATCAGGGAAACTATTTCCTGAAACATGAGATATAAATAAATAAATACATAAGTTAGAACTAAACTATCCAGTCAACACAGGTATGGCTTAGCTTTAAAAAATGTAAACCTGATTATTGGCCCCAAACTTTACTTGACAATTTATATATACTCTGGTTTATATAAAAGACAGTAACCTAACAATCCTCTAAATATGAGAGAGATGCTTCTCTTTTTGGGAAAATGTTCCAGCTCCCTTAATAATCTATTACATATATTCTTCTAAAATAAGAAGCCATCAGAATTCCACATCTGGGGCTAACATTACATATATGCTGATAGTGTTGACCAGGTAAATCGCCTGGGTTTATCTGATTGATTATGAACTGATCTCATTACCTTTCCACACTCCTGCTGTTAACAATGAAATTTCACATTTATTCACACCAGTATAAAATAATAGAAGTGAAACACAAAGCCCATGAGTCAGGCAAAGTGGATAACAGAAGTAATCACTGTGTATTACTACTGCAAAAATCAATAAAGCAAATATGTTATTCTTTTTAAGTGTCATATTACAATAATGTTTTTTTGAAGACTGTTGTCTGAATCCAATTTAAAGTGGCATCTGCTTGTGTTTGCTTAAAACAAAAGGGTGGTTGACTTAATGAATTATTTACAGGCGTGCAATATGGCAACAGTGCCATTATGAACTCTCTTCTAAGATCTCCTCTGGCTACTCCTGGCAGGGTGTCAATTTGCTTGTTTTTATGGTAGGTGCACGAAATTGCAAAGCTTAAAATGAATTCAATTAATTTCCCAGGTATGATGATCATCTCAAATACATGAGAATATCCAGTCAGTAGACAATTGCAGCAGTTTTCAACATGGATATGTGTAAGAAGTATCTGGGAAACTTTGATAGAATCTACTGCTTAGGGCCCATTGAGACCAATTAAGTCTAACTCCATGGCAGAAGGCATATGTATTTTATAAAAGCTCCCACATGTGATATGAAAGTACAGCTTAGATTATAAACTACTATAATAATCAGTGACTCAGTTTACAGAGCACAGATTTTTTAAAATGGTCCCTTCACAGAGTGAATCAGGGAAACTATTTCCTGAAACATGAGATATAAATAAATAAATACATAAGTTAGAACTAAACTATCCAGTCAACACAGGTATGGCTTAGCTTTAAAAAATGTAAACCTGATTATTGGCCCCAAACTTTACTTGACAATTTATATATACTCTGGTTTATATAAAAGACAGTAACCTAACAATCCTCTAAATATGAGAGAGATGCTTCTCTTTTGGAAACTGTTCCAGCTCCCTTAATAATCTATTACATATATTCTTCTAAAATAAGAAGCCATCAGAATTCCACATCTGGGGCTAACATTACATATATGCTGATAGTGTTGACCAGGTAAATCGCCTGGGTTTATCTGATTGATTATGAACTGATCTCATTACCTTTCCACACTCCTGCTGTTAACAATGAAATTTCACATTTATTCACACCAGTATAAAATAATAGAAGTGAAACACAAAGCCCATGAGTCAGGCAAAGTGGATAACAGAAGTAATCACTGTGTATTACTACTGCAAAAATCAATAAAGCAAATATGTTATTCTTTTTAAGTGTCATATTACAATAATGTTTTTTTGAAGACTGTTGTCTGAATCCAATTTAAAGTGGCATCTGCTTGTGTTTGCTTAAAACAAAAGGGTGGTTGACTTAATGAATTATTTACAGGCGTGCAATATGGCAACAGTGCCATTATGAACTCTCTTCTAAGATCTCCTCTGGCTACTCCTGGCAGGGTGTCAATTTGCTTGTTTTTATGGTAGGTGCACGAAATTGCAAAGCTATTCAAAGAAATGAGATTCTGCCATTGGACTTAGTAATGCACACAGACCCAGTAATAAAGCAATGGTGACAAGAATGGCGGAAACATTTATTTGGCATTAACGATGTGTAATGTGGAGCTCCAGTTAAAAAAGGGAAACCCTTAGAATTACATAAAGCTGAAAGTAGCTTTGAAAGCAGGCCTAAGGCCTAAAAGGAATCAGGACAGGCCTAAAAGGAACTGAAGAGGAAAAAAAAGTCATCTGTGACCTCTTCCTTCTCCTTGTTATGTATGCTAGCAATTTCTCAGCATCTGCTTGGCAAGGAGGACTGGGAGTTTTAGAGCTTTTGTATCACATATAGGAGAAATTAATAAATAAAAGACTTAGGGAGAAACATGGTTACAAAGTGGCTTGACTCTTTATTTCCCTTGGTAACATTCTATCGATTCCAGGTTTGCTAAAACTTATTTGCATTAAGCCAGTATATCTAGACAGACAGCTTGTTAAGGCAGGTGTCTGTTAGAAGCATGTGCCTGTTAGAAATAGGTCAAAATCCAGGGGAGGCCCAAAATAACAACAAAGGTCCATACAGGAGGTCATAACTTACTTTCAGGTAAGAACCATGCTAAGAACCATCTGGCACTATTATACTTTGACTATAATCACTGATCTGTGATACTGCATGATGGGAAAATTTGAGTGGACTGAAATTTCAGTGTGTAAAAACGGCCCTGTTGGAAGATTGCATAAACTAAAATGAACTACCATTGGTAATTTCTTCCTACAACACCGGCCCCAAAATAGGACAAATGGGGTATCAAGATGATTTGTAATCCTGTACCTACTCTCCCAAACTCTTTGGCGATCATCTGCCCCATGCCGTGCCCTGCACTAGGTGAGAACCATAAAGTGGTGAGCCAGGCCATCATCATCCCATCTTCATGGACCATCTAGTCGGAGACTTTTCTTATGAAAGTTGATGGATTTTACTTGCCCAAGATTTTGGTGGATAACTAATGTTTTGTCTTAAAATACTCTGAGGGTCATAATGAATTATTTACAGGCGTGCAATATGGCAACAGTGCCATTATGAACTCTCTTCTAAGATCTCCTCTGGCTACTCCTGGCAGGGTGTCAATTTGCTTGTTTTTATGGTAGGTGCACGAAATTGCAAAGCTATTCAAAGAAATGAGATTCTGCCATTGGACTTAGTAATGCACACAGACCCAGTAATAAAGCAATGGTGACAAGAATGGCGGAAACATTTATTTGGCATTAACGATGTGTAATGTGGAGCTCCAGTTAAAAAGGAACCATTAGAATTACATAAAGCTGAAAGTAGCTTTGAAAGCAGGCCTAAGGCCTAAAAGGAATCAGGACAGGCCTAAAAGGAACTGAAGAGGAAAAAAAAAAAAAGTCATCTGTGACCTCTTCCTTCTCCTTGTTATGTATGCTAGCAATTTCTCAGCATCTGCTTGGCAAGGAGGACTGGGAGTTTTAGAGCTTTTGTATCACATATAGGAGAAATTAATAAATAAAAGACTTAGGGAGAAACATGGTTACAAAGTGGCTTGACTCTTTATTTCCCTTGGTAACATTCTATCGATTCCAGGTTTGCTAAAACTTATTTGCATTAAGCCAGTATATCTAGACAGACAGCTTGTTAAGGCAGGTGTCTGTTAGAAGCATGTGCCTGTTAGAAATAGGTCAAAATCCAGGGGAGGCCCAAAATAACAACAAAGGTCCATACAGGAGGTCATAACTTACTTTCAGGTAAGAACCATGCTAAGAACCATCTGGCACTATTATACTTTGACTATAATCACTGATCTGTGATACTGCATGATGGGAAAATTTGAGTGGACTGAAATTTCAGTGTGTAAAAACGGCCCTGTTGGAAGATTGCATAAACTAAAATGAACTACCATTGGTAATTTCTTCCTACAACACCGGCCCCAAAATAGGACAAATGGGGTATCAAGATGATTTGTAATCCTGTACCTACTCTCCCAAACTCTTTGGCGATCATCTGCCCCATGCCGTGCCCTGCACTAGGTGAGAACCATAAAGTGGTGAGCCAGGCCATCATCATCCCATCTTCATGGACCATCTAGTCGGAGACTTTTCTTATGAAAGTTGATGGATTTTACTTGCCCAAGATTTTGGTGGATAACTAATGTTTTTGTCTTAAAATACTCTGAGGGTCATAATTGCTTAGTCTCTTTTTATATTTGAAATTAAGGACACCAGAAGGTAAAAGAACAGACTTTCTTATTAACTCTTTGAAAGACAAAGTCTTAAATGCTAATAAAAATATGAACACAGTATGATTAAATACAATTTATATTGACTGTTCAAGTTACGCCCACTCTTGTGATGATATGAATGAACAGGTTTTATTGTGAAACAGAAGCTTTAAGCTAAAGATACCTCCAGTGAATTTGCAGGACCAGGATATAAATTCCAATTTTGTTTTCCAGTCTGAGGGACGAAGAAGAATTAAGAAAATCACCTCCTCCCCACTGGGAGTAATGCCTTCTCTGACTAACATAGCTTTGAGACACTGTTCAAAGGAAGTAAGAAATTAGTAATCACTAAGCCGGCGGGTAGGACTGATTAATTTACTCTGACTCTAGTCACAGAACAAATTCACCAGAAAATTGCCAAACTACATTTGCCTTTTTATAGTCCTAGGTATACATTTAAAGTTGTGGTTACCAAGTATAGTGGTCTTTTAAAAGTCTTTTTGTGGTTCCCATGGCTGTGCCCTTTTTATGCCCTGAAAATGGTAGTAAGGAGAGGGCTGAGGGCATGGACTCTGGTTCCCAGGAATCCTGGGCATAAGTCCTGACCCTTTCCATGCAAAAACTGTGCAACTTTGGACAAGAACCATCTGGCACTATTATACTTTGACTATAATCACTGATCTGTGATACTGCATGATGGGAAAATTTGAGTGGACTGAAATTTCAGTGTGTAAAAACGGCCCTGTTGGAAGATTGCATAAACTAAAATGAACTACCATTGGTAATTTCTTCCTACAACACCGGCCCCAAAATAGGACAAATGGGGTATCAAGATGATTTGTAATCCTGTACCTACTCTCCCAAACTCTTTGGCGATCATCTGCCCCATGCCGTGCCCTGCACTAGGTGAGAACCATAAAGTGGTGAGCCAGGCCATCATCATCCCATCTTCATGGACCATCTAGTCGGAGACTTTTCTTATGAAAGTTGATGGATTTTACTTGCCCAAGATTTTGGTGGATAACTAATGTTTTTGTCTTAAAATACTCTGAGGGTCATAATTGCTTAGTCTCTTTTTATATTTGAAATTAAGGACACCAGAAGGTAAAAGAACAGACTTTCTTATTAACTCTTTGAAAGACAAAGTCTTAAATGCTAATAAAAATATGAACACAGTATGATTAAATACAATTTATATTGACTGTTCAAGTTACGCCCACTCTTGTGATGATATGAATGAACAGGTTTTATTGTGAAACAGAAGCTTTAAGCTAAAGATACCTCCAGTGAATTTGCAGGACCAGGATATAAATTCCAATTTTGTTTTCCAGTCTGAGGGACGAAGAAGAATTAAGAAAATCACCTCCTCCCCACTGGGAGTAATGCCTTCTCTGACTAACATAGCTTTGAGACACTGTTCAAAGGAAGTAAGAAATTAGTAATCACTAAGCCGGCGGGTAGGACTGATTAATTTACTCTGACTCTAGTCACAGAACAAATTCACCAGAAAATTGCCAAACTACATTTGCCTTTTTATAGTCCTAGGTATACATTTAAAGTTGTGGTTACCAAGTATAGTGGTCTTTTAAAAGTCTTTTTGTGGTTCCCATGGCTGTGCCCTTTTTATGCCCTGAAAATGGTAGTAAGGAGAGGGCTGAGGGCATGGACTCTGGTTCCCAGGAATCCTGGGCATAAGTCCTGACCCTTTCCATGCAAAAACTGTGCAACTTTGGACAAGCCATTTAACCTCTCTGAGCTGTTATTTTCTCAGTGGGAAATCTGAAAAATAATAAGACTTGCATTATTAATACCTAATGAAGGTGAAATAAGATAATTAATGTAACAGTTCTTAGTCACTAGATACGTTCAAAGGTGTTAGATATATTATTGTCACTATTATTTTAGTTTTCTCATCAATAACCCTTCTGACAGTCCTTTACTTTTAAATCAATATGACAATCATTTTCTAAGTCCTATGAGACCCCAGGTCTACCACCTGGCTGCTTCATAATCCTCACATATGAGGAAGACAAGAGAAGAATGATACTGTCAACATGAAATGAGAAATTTATACTGGTTGTAAACTCTTACTTTGATGGAGAACTCAAGGCTCTGTCTGTCCTGTCTGTATCTCACTCTGTGCCCAGCCAGGGGACATCTGCTCTGTACCTCAAGGATA
Organism: Tragulus kanchil; assembly: GCA_022376925.1. Classification (NCBI taxonomy): domain Eukaryota; kingdom Metazoa; phylum Chordata; class Mammalia; order Artiodactyla; family Tragulidae; genus Tragulus; species Tragulus kanchil. Next base: position 56,492,826 of record JAIOJX010000029.1, on the reverse strand, counting down.
AGGACAAAAGGACTGCTATCCTACAGGAGAGTGGGCAAAGAAAAAGGTCAAGAGCTATTCCTGCCAGTGGAGTTCTCTTCAAATTGGTTTCCTTTGTGGCTTCTTCTCTTTGGGATATTTACCCTTTTATTCTTCAAATTCCTTCATGGTCATTTGTCCTTCCCTCTTCTCTCCTAAGTTACTGGTGAGAGATTTAAAGCTGCCTACTCTTTGGGAAGACCCTTCTGAAATGGGGAGGCCTTGAAAGACTGGTTCCAACACAGGAAAATAAAAAAGCTTTGAGACACTGTTCAAAGGAAGTAAGAAATTAGTAATCACTAAGCCGGCGGGTAGGACTGATTAATTTACTCTGACTCTAGTCACAGAACAAATTCACCAGAAAATTGCCAAACTACATTTGCCTTTTTATAGTCCTAGGTATACATTTAAAGTTGTGGTTACCAAGTATAGTGGTCTTTTAAAAGTCTTTTTGTGGTTCCCATGGCTGTGCCCTTTTTATGCCCTGAAAATGGTAGTAAGGAGAGGGCTGAGGGCATGGACTCTGGTTCCCAGGAATCCTGGGCATAAGTCCTGACCCTTTCCATGCAAAAACTGTGCAACTTTGGACAAGCCATTTAACCTCTCTGAGCTGTTATTTTCTCAGTGGGAAATCTGAAAAATAATAAGACTTGCATTATTAATACCTAATGAAGGTGAAATAAGATAATTAATGTAACAGTTCTTAGTCACTAGATACGTTCAAAGGTGTTAGATATATTATTGTCACTATTATTTTAGTTTTCTCATCAATAACCCTTCTGACAGTCCTTTACTTTTAAATCAATATGACAATCATTTTCTAAGTCCTATGAGACCCCAGGTCTACCACCTGGCTGCTTCATAATCCTCACATATGAGGAAGACAAGAGAAGAATGATACTGTCAACATGAAATGAGAAATTTATACTGGTTGTAAACTCTTACTTTGATGGAGAACTCAAGGCTCTGTCTGTCCTGTCTGTATCTCACTCTGTGCCCAGCCAGGGGACATCTGCTCTGTACCTCAAGGATAAGGACAAAAGGACTGCTATCCTACAGGAGAGTGGGCAAAGAAAAAGGTCAAGAGCTATTCCTGCCAGTGGAGTTCTCTTCAAATTGGTTTCCTTTGTGGCTTCTTCTCTCTTTGGGATATTTACCCTTTTTATTCTTCAAATTCCTTCATGGTCCTTTGTCCTTCCCTCTTCTCTCCTAAGTTACTGGTGAGAGATTTAAAGCTGCCTACTCTTTGGGAAGACCCTTCTGAAATGGGGAGGCCTTGAAAGACTGCGGTGGGATCCAACACAGGGAAAATAAAAAGAACAAGGGGAGCTTTGCTCTAGAAAGTCTTTTTTTCCTTGTATAGAGTTTTCACTTTACTGTGTTGTTATAGCTCAGAGGCAAAATCAAGGAAGAGAAACCAAGTAAGATCTGTCTTCCTTCAGTCACCAGTGTGGAAGGCCGAGTGTCCAGAAGCTCTGGAATTCATTAAGAGCACACTGGCTGATAGAAGGCTCCTTTAATCCTCAGAAATATCTGGGTGTGGTAGCCAGCTGATGCAGAGTTTCAGGATTCTAATTCTGTTAAGATCCTTTGGAGCACTGAGGAGCACAAGTGGTGTTTCTCAACATTTTAAGTACTAGATGCTATTTTGGAGAAGGAAATGGCAACCCACTGCAATATTCTTGCTTAGGAAATTCCACTGACAGAGGAGCCTGGCGAGCTACAGTCCACGAGGTCACAAGAGTCAGACACAACTCAACAGTTAAATCACCACCAAACCACCAAATGCTATTTAATTAAGCACTCTTTGTAAAACCACATTTGACTGATATCTTGTTCACTTAATTTTAATATTTCTATTGAGCTGACAACACAAAGCTATTAATAATACCTGTCATATAAGGCCTATAATCAGCAAGTAGCCAGAAAAGTAGAATCAAATACACTATATTGTTTCTTTTCTACACCCTTACTTTTAATATTAATTTTGTATTAATTTTCATTAAAATACTTTAAAGAAACCTATTTAAACATTTATGTACTACTGTAATGCCTTTTATTTAAGTGTATTTATTATTTATCAAGTACTCACATATTTTAATAGCTACCTGCCCAGTGCCCAGCCAGGGACATCTGCTCTGTACCTCAAGGATAAGGACAAAAGGACTGCTATCCTACAGGAGAGTGGGCAAAGAAAAAGGTCAAGAGCTATTCCTGCCAGTGGAGTTCTCTTCAAATTGGTTTCCTTTGTGGCTTCTTCTCTTTGGGATATTTACCCTTTTATTCTTCAAATTCCTTCATGGTCCTTTGTCCTTCCCTCTTCTCTCCTAAGTTACTGGTGAGAGATTTAAAGCTGCCTACTCTTTGGGAAGACCCTTCTGAAATGGGGAGGCCTTGAAAGACTGCGGTGGGATCCAACACAGGGAAAATAAAAAGAACAAGGGGAGCTTTGCTCTAGAAAGTCTTTTTTTCCTTGTATAGAGTTTTCACTTTACTGTGTTGTTATAGCTCAGAGGCAAAATCAAGGAAGAGAAACCAAGTAAGATCTGTCTTCCTTCAGTCACCAGTGTGGAAGGCCGAGTGTCCAGAAGCTCTGGAATTCATTAAGAGCACACTGGCTGATAGAAGGCTCCTTTAATCCTCAGAAATATCTGGGTGTGGTAGCCAGCTGATGCAGAGTTTCAGGATTCTAATTCTGTTAAGATCCTTTGGAGCACTGAGGAGCACAAGTGGTGTTTCTCAACATTTTAAGTACTAGATGCTATTTTGGAGAAGGAAATGGCAACCCACTGCAATATTCTTGCTTAGGAAATTCCACTGACAGAGGAGCCTGGCGAGCTACAGTCCACGAGGTCACAAGAGTCAGACACAACTCAACAGTTAAATCACCACCAAACCACCAAATGCTATTTAATTAAGCACTCTTTGTAAAACCACATTTGACTGATATCTTGTTCACTTAATTTTAATATTTCTATTGAGCTGACAACACAAAGCTATTAATAATACCTGTCATATAAGGCCTATAATCAGCAAGTAGCCAGAAAAGTAGAATCAAATACACTATATTGTTTCTTTTCTACACCCTTACTTTTAATATTAATTTTGTATTAATTTTCATTAAAATACTTTAAAGAAACCTATTTAAACATTTATGTACTACTGTAATGCCTTTTATTTAAGTGGATTTATTATTTATCAAGTACTCACATATTTTATACAATTAAAACAAAAATTATACCACATTTATTATTATCTCCATTTAACAGATAAATGGGCACTTAGAGAAGTTATGTCTTGCATAAGGTCCCAAAGCAAATAAATGACAGAATTAGGAAATAAACTCAGCTCTGATCTCTTTCACCTCACTATAGTTGACGTTTTGTTATAGTACCAAAGTAGAGAGGAGTTTTGTATTCCAATGATTTTCAATTTCATTTTAGCATTGACTTCATTTCTCAAAGGATCTATCATGCATAGACCTGATGTGCATGATGAGTAAAACTGGGCAGAAGAACACCTGCTGATCCCCCTCTATCTCCACCAGAGGAACTGGCACTAAAACCAAAGTGCTTTTCAGAATGAGGTCTGAAGGCACTTAACATCTAGATCTTGGGTGTGATTCTAGGTAGGCAGAAACACTACCAGTCTGTGAGGCCCAGTGCAAAATGGAAATGCATGGCTCAACGTTACAAAATTAAGAATTATGAAACAGTGACAGCAGAACCAAGCATGAGGCCTTTCTAACTGACAGCATAGGCTACTTGTCTGTGAAGCTATCCTTGTGCGAAGACCAGGATTTACCTTCAGAACCCTTTTACTAAATGTTTTCTAAACCAGTGTGCTTATCTTTTCGCAATGACCTTTGTCTATGCTCTAGTTCATTCTTATGTTCATATTTGCCTTGGGAAGGGTCATTAAATCTGTTCAAATTTCCTTGTAGTGGGACAATTTTTAAATTATTAAAAAAAATTTTCTGTCTGCCTGCATACCAGACCTTCACTCTAGCTCACAGTAGATACCTGTATTTCCAAGGGAGAATAGATGCCTTCTTAAAAGAAGGAATCTGAAGTAAAAGATATTCACCTTCTAAAATGGAAGCTCATAGCTTTTGAGCAGGTATTTAAAATTCCTCTGGTCTCATCCCATTCCTTACCCCACCATTACAGTATCAACTATCAATCTTGGTGGGCTCAGTTAATAGATCCTATCACGAGATTGTCACAGAGACATGGCCATATGTTCATCCCATCTGTCTCCTATTGTTCCTGGACACCCAGGAAGAAAGTGTTTCCCAGTCTCTCTTGCAGTTAAGTGGCTAACAGAGAATGAGGTTCTTTTATCACTTCTGGGTGTAGTCCCCCAAACCTGTGTTTTCCCCCACATTCCATTCCTTTTCCTCAGCTGCAGTCAAATGCACAGGGTCCTGTGGAAAACTCAGGCAATCCTAGAAGATGAGGCAGCCAGAAGTCAAAGGATCCTATGGTCCTGAATAACTCCATGCATCAGAGCATCTTGGTAGTCAACAACCCACTGCTCTATCTTGTACTGTTTTAGGCCTGAAAATAAATCTGTACTGTATTATGCAACCAAGATTTGGGGTTGTTGTTACAACAGTAAGCATTACTTTACCTGACAACACATATAAACAAGATATGTCTGACACTGTTGGGGCTTAACAAAAGTTATGAAGAAAGATATAAGTAAGCATTTTAAATAACATCTTTCTTTCTGACTCTTGGAAATTTGTGTGCAGAGACGGGGATGGAGGTAGAAAGAAGAGCTATATGGTCATATTTCAGTCTCTGGATGTTTCCTTTCTAGGTAGCATCTTGGAAGAGTCCTGTTAAATACATCGAGAGAACTGTTGAGGGTATCATTTCATGCCTTTGTCTACTTTTTAATTTTATTTATTCATCTTTTTTGGGGAGTGGGGTGGGGAGGGAGGGGGATGGGCAGGCCACTTCTATTGGTCTTTCATTTCTTTATTTTCATCCATCTTTGTTCTTTGGCTCCTGTGGGCCTCCCATCACGGTGGCCTCTGTTGTCGCAGAGCTCCGGCTCAGTAATTGGACACATCGGTCCAGCTGCTCCACGGCACGTGGGATCTTCCCAGGCCAGGGATCGAACCAGCGCCCCTTGCACTGCAAGGCAGTGTCCTTATCCACTGGACCACCAGGGGAACCCCTTTGTCTACATTTGTAACTCTGAGAGGAGACTTTCTTATTCTGATAAAGATAGGTCATGGCAATCTGGTGGAGCACCATATCCAGGCAGAGGGGACTCCTGATATTTAGTTTTCCAAAGTATCCCTGGCTCCTAAAAGGTGTAGACATGTAGAGCAGGTAGTTGTAGTGTCTGAATATAGAAGGGGCTAGAGAGATTGCTGATGGGAAGTCAGATGTCTCTCTGGTATGGGCAGCTGCAGGAACAACCAAGCTAGGGCCAAAAGGAGTCAAAGCCACATCTCACAGCGCTCCAGAGAGTGAGCACACAACCAAATGAGGTCAGAATCCCAATACTAACAGGCTCCCATCAAACTGAGTCAAGATCACAAGTTAACCCAGCTGCAGAATTAAGCAAGCAACTCATTCAGAGCAGCCACATGTAAATGAATAAACGACAGGAAGGTTTGGGTAGAAGGGCAACAACCCACTGCTCTATCTTGTACTGTTTTAGGCCTGAAAATAAATCTGTACGATATCAAAGTTTTTTAAATAGCATTACTTTACCTGACAACACATATAAACAAGATATGTCTGACACTGTTGGGGCTTAACAAAAGTTATGAAGAAAGATATAAGTAAGCATTTTAAATAACATCTTTCTTTCTGACTCTTGGAAATTTGTGTGCAGAGACGGGGATGGAGGTAGAAAGAAGAGCTATATGGTCATATTTCAGTCTCTGGATGTTTCCTTTCTAGGTAGCATCTTGGAAGAGTCCTGTTAAATACATCGAGAGAACTGTTGAGGGTATCATTTCATGCCTTTGTCTACTTTTTAATTTTATTTATTCATCTTTTTGGGGGGGTGGGGGGGGGAGGGAGGGGGATGGGCAGGCCACTTCTATTGGTCTTTCATTTCTTTATTTTCATCCATCTTTGTTCTTTGGCTCCTGTGGGCCTCCCATCACGGTGGCCTCTGTTGTCGCAGAGCTCCGGCTCAGTAATTGGACACATCGGTCCAGCTGCTCCACGGCACGTGGGATCTTCCCAGGCCAGGGATCGAACCAGCGCCCCTTGCACTGCAAGGCAGTGTCCTTATCCACTGGACCACCAGGGGAACCCCTTTGTCTACATTTGTAACTCTGAGAGGAGACTTTCTTATTCTGATAAAGATAGGTCATGGCAATCTGGTGGAGCACCATATCCAGGCAGAGGGGACTCCTGATATTTAGTTTTCCAAAGTATCCCTGGCTCCTAAAAGGTGTAGACATGTAGAGCAGGTAGTTGTAGTGTCTGAATATAGAAGGGGCTAGAGAGATTGCTGATGGGAAGTCAGATGTCTCTCTGGTATGGGCAGCTGCAGGAACAACCAAGCTAGGGCCAAAAGGAGTCAAAGCCACATCTCACAGCGCTCCAGAGAGTGAGCACACAACCAAATGAGGTCAGAATCCCAATACTAACAGGCTCCCATCAAACTGAGTCAAGATCACAAGTTAACCCAGCTGCAGAATTAAGCAAGCAACTCATTCAGAGCAGCCACATGTAAATGAATAAACGACAGGAAGGTTTGGGTAGAAGGGCCCTAACTGTTCTCCACCAATGTGCCCAGACAACATCACAAGGAAAGCAATAGGGGATAGGAGCCACCTCAGAGAAAATTATGCTTACTCCAAAGAAGAGACACTATCAAAAGGTTGTTTAAATGATCAGTATGGATTACACTTTAAACAGGATTGAATGCTGAGCATTTTTTTGTTTCCTATTAGGTGGGAGATGGGAAATTGGTCAGGGTCAGGGAATAGAGGGAATGGAAAGTGATAGGGTTGGAAGTTTAAATTAATTTAAGACAAAATATTCATAGTTTCTTTGCATACCAGAGCTTTTTATATGAGTTAGACTTTGCAAATCTACTATGTATGATTAAAACCAAAGTGAACTAAATAATTTCAAACTGTCTACTAATACTCCACACACCTCAGGACTCTTCTGAGAAAGTCTAGCGAGGACAGATTTGTGCAAATGCATGTCACTCCTTTTCTTTATTTGGTGGTGCCATGTTTTGAAAAAGTATAATTTGCCCACCTCTATTCTTATGAAATATAACACACAAGAAGGCAAAAGTGCACAAAACAGTACTAGGCTTTTCATGCTTTCTTCCTGAGCAGGGCCTTGGAAAACCAAGCTTGCCAAGAACAATGTCAGAAACATCAATTGACTACAGTGATAACAACATACCCAGAAGGCAGGTTGTCTGACAATAAAGTTGCCAGAAAAGAAATTGCTGTACCTGTGGAGACCTTGAGTAGTTCACAAAGGTGGTCCATAGATGATAATAAAGGCAGCGCAGAGCAGCTGGAAGTTCTTCTCCTAACCAGTGGGGATTTCCTGAAGATTCTGAGCCATTTGGCTTTGCTGGGTCACTCCAGGAAAGATACAAGTCCTGCATTCAAGAGCAATGAAAGTTTTTTATCAAGAAAGCAGCAGTTATCACCACTAGACCCTTCCCCCTTTTATATTCACATTTAAAGGTCACTTTGGTTAGCAAGTGAAACGAAATCTTGCCCCTGGTAATTGGCCACCAGATATAACTGCATGAGTAGAAAACAGCTAGAGTAAGCAGCAAAGTGCTTGGCTCCCAAAGTCAAGATCACAAGTTAACCCAGCTGCAGAATTAAGCAAGCAACTCATTCAGAGCAGCCACATGTAAATGAATAAACGACAGGAAGGTTTGGGTAGAAGGGCCCTAACTGTTCTCCACCAATGTGCCCAGACAACATCACAAGGAAAGCAATAGGGGATAGGAGCCACCTCAGAGAAAATTATGCTTACTCCAAAGAAGAGACACTATCAAAAGGTTGTTTAAATGATCAGTATGGATTACACTTTAAACAGGATTGAATGCTGAGCATGGTTTTGTTTCCTATTAGGTGGGAGATGGGAAATTGGTCAGGGTCAGGGAATAGAGGGAATGGAAAGTGATAGGGTTGGAAGTTTAAATTAATTTAAGACAAAATATTCATAGTTTCTTTGCATACCAGAGCTTTTATATGAGTTAGACTTTGCAAATCTACTATGTATGATTAAAACCAAAGTGAACTAAATAATTTCAAACTGTCTACTAATACTCCACACACCTCAGGACTCTTCTGAGAAAGTCTAGCGAGGACAGATTTGTGCAAATGCATGTCACTCCTTTTCTTTATTTGGTGGTGCCATGTTTTGAAAAAGTATAATTTGCCCACCTCTATTCTTATGAAATATAACACACAAGAAGGCAAAAGTGCACAAAACAGTACTAGGCTTTTCATGCTTTCTTCCTGAGCAGGGCCTTGGAAAACCAAGCTTGCCAAGAACAATGTCAGAAACATCAATTGACTACAGTGATAACAACATACCCAGAAGGCAGGTTGTCTGACAATAAAGTTGCCAGAAAAGAAATTGCTGTACCTGTGGAGACCTTGAGTAGTTCACAAAGGTGGTCCATAGATGATAATAAAGGCAGCGCAGAGCAGCTGGAAGTTCTTCTCCTAACCAGTGGGGATTTCCTGAAGATTCTGAGCCATTTGGCTTTGCTGGGTCACTCCAGGAAAGATACAAGTCCTGCATTCAAGAGCAATGAAAGTTTTTTATCAAGAAAGCAGCAGTTATCACCACTAGACCCTTCCCCTTTCATATTCACATTTAAAGGTCACTTTGGTTAGCAAGTGAAACGAAATCTTGCCCCCTGGTAATTGGCCACCAGATATAACTGCATGAGTAGAAAACAGCTAGAGTAAGCAGCAAAGTGCTTGGCTGCTCTTGCTTAGTGTGGTAACTTTGCATGTATGTATGTTGTTTTAACCCACTCTTCTAACCAATGCTTGAGTGGACCAAAATGGCCAGCTCGAGTTTTAAATAGTAGTAAGAGAGTCCAAGTTAGAATATTTCAGAGTTTAAAATGGGTGTATAATTTCTGCATGAACCAGAATATATTGGGACATTTCAGATTGTATCACATGACCAGAGGATGCCAGAATGTTCATGTTAGGCTGGCTGGAGGCAGAGAGCACAGAAAGCAAGAATGGAAACGGGAAGGAAAGCCCCTCAGACTGATGGTAAAAGTCTGTGTAAGACCACATCCAGAGTGATGCTGACTTGCCAGCTTCTCTTCTCTTCTCTATCCTGGAAGTTTATTAGGAAGAGAGAGGGAATTAGGAGAAACAGCACAGATTTATGACTGCGTTCACCTGGTGAAGCATTAAGACCTGTATGGGTTCAGGTGTGCTGCTCGCATGCAAAACCACACAGGTCTTTTCTGTCCTGTTACCATTTATGTGATAGTTTTCTCCACTGGAGCCTGTGAGCTTATTTGGGACGGGGATATTATGCCAGTCAGTGTCCGAACAGGCTAGCACACTCAGACTAAGATAATTTCAGGCGTGTTTGATAGAGGAAGAAAAAGGTGGGCGGTGTTTTAGGAGATCATGGGGGATGGTACAAGGCCCTAGAAATTACAGAGATACAGATACCAGCCTAGGCTCAAAGAAACCCAGAGAAAGAATCTTGGAGATTCTTAGGGGTGGGCATGCCAGAGAGAGAATGCTTTCTTACCGTCCTCGCTTCTCCTGCCAGGGGCCCCTTGGGCTGAGCTCCAGTGGAAACCAGAGGGCTCAGGAATCCTGAGAAGCTTCCTGAGCACAGAGCATGCTGGGAAGGGCTGAGCGGGTATCTGAGCAAGCAAACTAAGGATCCTCAGCACGGACACATTTCCCTTTCTTGTTTAAATCCACAGCACCTGGCCTCGGTAACAGCTGCTTGATTAAGAGGCTGCTCTTGGCATTTCAACGGCTCTTTTTCCTTATCTGTATAGTCGCAAGGCACCTGCCTGCTTCCAGTCTCCACAGGAAAGGAACGGTTTATATTTGAAGTGCTCTAAAAGAACCTGACTGCAGGAATATTTTCAAAGCATAATTTACACCAAAGCAATAACAGGCCACTAAAAGCTCTGATGAAGAGTCCTAAATAAATTCACCCTCTATAATTGCCAGTACATGTCTCTGTCCTCGACTTTATGAACCAACTCCAGCATCCCCGAGTTTACATCCCTTCTTGATCAATCTTCAGTAAGGAATTTACTTCTCTAATAACATGCTTCTCAACATCAGGCAGGTCCCAGAATGACCATCAAACAGAGGCAATGTGAACAGCTGGGAGTATCTGATGGTAGTAAACACAGATGTGCCTGACAGGACATTAACTGCTTAACACATTGATGTAACTGACTTCTCAATGTTCTGCAAAGCTTTGGAGTCCCTGTGATGCTACTGCCTGGGTCTAATGATTGCTGTGGTCCCCATCCACCCTTTGGAAATGTTTTCTGCTGCATTTGATGCAGTGCTTCAGCTCGGTGTTAATTATGAGATCGGCCCAAGGTCTGTGATTTAGCGCCTGGGTTCAGAACAGTTTCCGTAATTCAGTTCCTGTAAGCATGTGTTATTGGCTCCTGAATGCAATTGCTTAAACTCATTAAAATATAAGCTGGAGAAATTCATTTCTTAAGCAAAATTAAATCTGATATACATACTGAATTGCACCTTGTCTTGTCCATGTCTAGCTCAGTTCTACTGTTTATGCTTACTTTGCCTCTTGAGATTTCCCATTTAAAGCAAATGTTTGAATTACTGAAGAGTCACAATTGGCCTTTCTGAAAATGTTTGGTTATAAAACAATTTGGATAAGTATTGAAGTACGACAAGGATTTTTAATTTTCCTTTGTGACATTATCAGTCAACCAACATCATCATGAGATGACAAATTGACATTCTCTTAATAAAATGGGAAAATCCTTCAAATAACTTGTTTATCACACAAGAAAATGGCATTTTTGGACCAGACAGACATGAAATAAGAGCACTGATAACTTGATGAGGGGAGACTATAGCTTTACCCTGTCCTACGCAATCTACCTAATGCCAGTGTCATGGATATCTGCAGTATGGTTGATAAAATTAAGAGCAAGGCTTTTGCAAGAAACAAAGACTTTTAGCCTGTGAATACACACACACACACACACACACACACACACACCAAACACCACCTAGTTTCAAATCGATGTGCTCTGTGTCTCTTCCTATCTAGGTTGCCTAATGTGATGGAGAAAACTCTCTGGGTATGGTCACTTGCTAGCATTTCTAACTGAACCACCTATCTAGTAAATACATTCTTCAGGCACAGGTTGTACTGACCACTGAAATATACCACTGCTCTTGAAAACCTCCTGAATATCCTCAGACTACTGTTTGCTGGTCAAGAGTGTCACTGCCACAAAATGCATTGGCAAAAACCTTGGCAATTTGGAGTATTATTTTCTATTAGAGAATTGCTAAGGCCAGGATGGTAAGCAGCTTTATCTCTTGGCCATTCTAATTTCTTAAATTGTCTGGGGGAATGGTTTTAGAAGGAGTTTGGGGTGAGTCCCAGGTTCACAGAGAGGAGGGCAGGGTCAGCTGGGTGGCCTTGAAGATCTGCCAGCCTCTACATCTTTCAGGTGCCAAGATAAATGAATGCTTCTTGAAGTGTAATTGTGTGTTTCACAGATCATGCATGTGATTATTTTATATAATGATTATATAGATACAATGTGTATATACATTATACATGTATACATAAAATTACAACTTACCACATAAAATTCTGAAAAGAATTCATAGGATTTGGCTGTTTAAAAAAGCAATTTAATTTAATGTTTGTTTTAAACAAAGCTAAGCTTATAGTAGAGGTGGGAAATATGACAAAAATTATGTTAGATAATAAATTATTCTCATTTGGAAAAAATACGTTAAACTATAGGGTTGCAGAGATAAATACAAGCTGGTTTGAACTCTTGCGGAACTTAAACTTGATTCTTTTCCCTTTTTCTCATTTGATTGTAACCAATCTTCACTCTCACATAGGTATCAGCAATGTTTTGAGAAAAGTCAGCTTAATCAACCATTAATGCTCTTTGGCTATGAATGATATGGCAACTTTGTGAATCTCTAAATGTTGTGGTTGCCCTGGAAGCAAGGTAAGTTCTGTACTTCACCTAATGATTGGCTGGCTCCAGAGATTTGTCATTAGTACCCAAAGAGCAGAGTCACAGTGGTTATCATACTAGGGTGCTCTCAGTAGGCCACAGTGATAAGGTATTAATTGACTCTGGGAATTCTAACTATTAAATGGTTTAGAATACTTGAGTCAACTCCTCAAGGGTCCTCCTTCCACTAGGAAAAGTAAATTAAGATCACAAACCTGCTTGGTGATTAATGAATCAAAACAAAAGGAACTGGGGCTTCCCTGGTGTTCCAGTGGGTAAGGACACCATCTAGCAGTGCAGGGGGCCCCGGTTCCATCCCTGGCCTGGGAGGATCCCACATGCGGCAGAGCCCCTGGACGGATGTGTCCAACTACCGAGCCTGAGCTCTGGAGTGCATGCGCCGAGAACCTGTGCTCTGCTGCGAGAGAGGCCACTGCGATGGGAGGTCCACACAGGCCAAAGAGTGAAGATGGATGAAAATAAAGAAATTAAAAAAAAAAAAAAATCAATGAGAAGCCAAAATTTAAAAAAAAAAAAAAAATTCACAATAAGGTCAAAGTCCCCATTCTGTTTGCATTCCACTCAGCTCTGACCCCCAGAACTCTGAAAAGTTGGGTCACTCTCTTCTGGAGGAACAGAGAACAGAGAAAGGCTTACCACAGGGCTGTGCAAGGAGACAGCAGGCTCATGCCTTAAACCCTGCAAAGTCCCTGAAAACTTTCAGCGAAGCCCCTTTTTAGGGAAGGTGAGGGAGGGCGTGGTTAGTTTTTACAAGCTTCTTGGTGTCAGATCCTTTTTTCCTGAGCTTGGGTCATTGTCAGGTAATGTCAGGTAACAGTTTCCATAAATGTTATTCCTGTCATTCCTGAGGGAGCCAAGCACCCAGGCTCCAACCGGCCCTCAGGCTCCTCAGGCCGCCCAAATGCGGGGGGCCAGGTCCCGCAGGCTGTAGCCTGTGCAAATAGCTGCTGCCATTAGGTTGCAGAGGCGGGGGTGGGGGAGAGGTTCTCTGCCGCCTGCAGGCCTGGTCGGCTAGGGAGCAGCCTTGGTGGGAGTTCTAGAGCCCTGCAGGGCACAGCACCCAGCCTGCTCTCTGGGCCCCCAGATCACCTGCTGACCAAGGGCTGGGTAAGCTGGATGGCGCAGGGAGAAGGCCAGGCTCGGCCGCTTACCTCACTCTCCTCTTGCTGACCACTCTCTGCTTACCACAGCTGAACCACCCACTAAGGTTTGCGCAGGACAGTTGGTCGCTGGGGGGCGGGGCATATGCGGCACCGCCAACCAATGGCTGGGCAGGACCCCTAATGACCCGCGGTAACTCCTTGCCTGGTAATGGCATTTGAGGGTAATAGCACATAGCAACAGGGCTTCCCTAGTGGTTTATCTGTAAAGAATCTACCCGCGATGCAGGATATACAGGTTTGATCCCTAGATTGAGAAGATCCTCTGAAGAAAGGCATGGCAACCCACTGAATACTCCAGTACTCTTGCCTGGAGAATCCCATGGACAGAGGAGCCTAGTGGGCTGCAGTCCTTAGGGTCGTAGAGAGTTAGACAGGACTAAAGTGAGTATGTACACTTGCAGCACACAGCAACAGCTTTGTACTAAGGGCTGCCCACTGCCGAACTCTATTACAAAACCGCATGCAGCAAAGCGGGGCTCCATGGGTGTCTCCCTGTCCAGTGCTCAGCTTAGCTCCAAATAGAGAATCAGGGTTCTTTTGAGGGAGGACATGGTCAGTGCTACTGCACCTGCTGGGCCTGGACTGGAGCCACCTCTAGCCTCTCACCATTAGACAAGACAGTATTTTGTTGATCACGTATGGAATTAGAATATTATGACGTGTACTTCTTTTCTTTACAAAATAATGGCCTGTGAAATCACTCCATTTCTACTCCTGCAATTTTGGAATCACACAGGACATTTCTTATGGAATACATTCAGGAAGAAGAAACATAGTTTTGTTTTTGCTGTTTGTTTTCAGCCTATGGAATGATTTGCTTTTGTCTGTTCTGTTTAAGTCAGATGGAGCTACTTGACATCTGCAAATTTTCTATGTTAGAACAGTTACCCGAGGAATTCGATCCACCTCCATTTTTATAGGTAGAATGGAAGGACACCCAGAGAACACCCATGGACCCCTTGTAACCCTAAAGGAAAGAACTACCAGGTTCATGGAACTGCATTAACCATTTCTCTTTCTATTTTCTGTTGTTTGTTTCTTTGTGTTGATTTTGTCCCTGGCATAATTTTCCATTTTAAGCAAAACAAGTCTGCATATTGTGTATGTTTTTTCTTTTTAATTTTTCGGCCACTTTTATTGGTCCTTCATTTATTTATTTTCATCGGTCTTAATTCTTTGGCCTGTGTGGGCCTCCCATCGCAGTGGCCTCTCTCACTGCAGAGCACCGGCTCTGGGTGCATGTGCTCCAGAGCGCTGGCTCGTAATTGGACACACCGGTCCAGCTGCTCCATAGCATGTGGGATCTTCCTGGGTCAGGGATCAAACCAGTGCTCCTTGCACTGCAGGGCGGACTCTCTACTCACTGGACCACCAGGGAAGCCCTATGTGTATGTTTAAAATGACAGGAGATCTGCTTGATCCTCCCTATCTTGGATATTGTGACAGGAGGGAAGGTGTGTTGTGTGTAGGCAGAGACTGGGGAGGAGTTAGGCGGGGATGCTCTTACTGAGATCAGTGTGGTGGAGAAAACAGAGGAGCAGTAGTGGTGGGAGGAGAATCATAAATACCCACCAATCCTTCCTTGATCCCTTAGAGAACAGCAATTGGAGGTAAGGGTGCAGTGCATACTGTCTAGGTAGCAGGAAACCAAAGGGAATGGATAAAGAGAGAAGTAGGAAATCCCAGTGGAAAGGTAAAAAACCAAAGACCAGCAACCTAAATGGAATTAGAATATTATGACGTGTACTTCTTTTCTTTACAAAATAATGGCCTGTGAAATCACTCCATTTCTACTCCTGCAATTTTGGAATCACACAGGACATTTCTTATGGAATACATTCAGGAAGAAGAAACATAGTTTTGTTTTTGCTGTTTGTTTTCAGCCTATGGAATGATTTGCTTTTGTCTGTTCTGTTTAAGTCAGATGGAGCTACTTGACATCTGCAAATTTTCTATGTTAGAACAGTTACCCGAGGAATTCGATCCACCTCCATTTTTATAGGTAGAATGGAAGGACACCCAGAGAACACCCATGGACCCCTTGTAACCCTAAAGGAAAGAACTACCAGGTTCATGGAACTGCATTAACCATTTCTCTTTCTATTTTCTGTTGTTTGTTTCTTTGTGTTGATTTTGTCCCTGGCATAATTTTCCATTTTAAGCAAAACAAGTCTGCATATTGTGTATGTTTTTTCTTTTTAATTTTTCGGCCACTTTTATTGGTCCTTCATTTATTTATTTTCATCGGTCTTAATTCTTTGGCCTGTGTGGGCCTCCCATCGCAGTGGCCTCTCTCACTGCAGAGCACCGGCTCTGGGTGCATGTGCTCCAGAGCGCTGGCTCGTAATTGGACACACCGGTCCAGCTGCTCCATAGCATGTGGGATCTTCCTGGGTCAGGGATCAAACCAGTGCTCCTTGCACTGCAGGGCGGACTCTCTACTCACTGGACCACCAGGGAAGCCCTATGTGTATGTTTAAAATGACAGGAGATCTGCTTGATCCTCCCTATCTTGGATATTGTGACAGGAGGGAAGGTGTGTTGTGTGTAGGCAGAGACTGGGGAGGAGTTAGGCGGGGATGCTCTTACTGAGATCAGTGTGGTGGAGAAAACAGAGGAGCAGTAGTGGTGGGAGGAGAATCATAAATACCCACCAATCCTTCCTTGATCCCTTAGAGAACAGCAATTGGAGGTAAGGGTGCAGTGCATACTGTCTAGGTAGCAGGAAACCAAAGGGAATGGATAAAGAGAGAAGTAGGAAATCCCAGTGAAGGAAATCTGGGGTAAAATGTCAAACACGGGACTGCATAAAGATACTTTCAGTTCTTAAGCACAAAAGTAAATGCTTGCTTCTCTATGTTCTGACATACCACATGTTCTTCAACATAAAGCCTTTCCCTTCTGCATGGAATCTTCCCAACCCAGAGATCAAACTTGGGTCTCCAGCTTTGCAGGTGGATTTTTACCAGCTGAGTGACAAGGAAATTCCCATAAAGACAAGAATAATTTGTAAAACTAGAAAAGCATGTCTAAAAAAGTAATATGCTTTCATGGCAATTGCATCAATTCTTTTTAAAAATACAAAATAGAACTACTTTCAAAAATGATGGTGGGGTTCCCTGGTGGTCCAGTGGGTAAGGACACCGCCTTGAAGTGCAAGGGGCGCCGGTTTGATCCCTGGCCTGGGAAGATCCCACGTGCTGCGGAGCGACTGGACCGATGTGTCCAATTACGGAGCCAAAACTCTGGAGCGCATGCGCCCAGAGCCGGTGCTCTGAGACAACAGAGGCCACTGCGATGGGAGGCCCACACGGGCCAAAGAACAAAGATGGATGAAAATGGACAGATGAAAGACCAATAGAAGTGTCCCGCCTGCTCCCCTCCCCCCCCCCCCCCACCGAAATAAATAAATAAATCTTTAAAAAAAAAAAAAAGATGGTGCTTGGTTTGACTTTTAGGTATTCAATAATGAGAGTCTCTAAGTATTTAGGATAGTTCTGACTACTCAGAAATCAACTAACTCAACTCTGTAAGGTGTCTGTTGGTTCACCAATGTATTCCAGCTGGCAAATTATTTTGAGCACTGTAGGAACTAATAAATATCTTTAGATGGAGATACTGACAGACTAAATAAATCTCCATGCTAGGCTTCAACAGTACCTGAACCGAGAACTTCCAGATATACAAACTGGATTAGAAAAGGCAGAAGAACCAGAGATCAAATGGCCACAATCTGTTGGACCACAGAAAGAACAAGGGAATTCCAGAAAAACATCTACTTAAGCTTCGTTGACTACGCTATAGCCTTTGACTGTGTGGATCGCAACAAACTGTGGAAAATTCTGAAAGAGATGGGAATACCAGTGAAGGAAATCTGGGGTAAAATGTCAAACACGGGACTGCATAAAGATACTTTCAGTTCTTAAGCACAAAAGTAAATGCTTGCTTCTCTATGTTCTGACATACCACATGTTCTTCAACATAAACCCTTTTCCCCTTCTGCATGGAATCTTCCCAACCCAGAGATCAAACTTGGGTCTCCAGCTTTGCAGGTGGATTTTTACCAGCTGAGTGACAAGGAAATTCCCATAAAGACAAGAATAATTTGTAAAACTAGAAAAGCATGTCTAAAAAAGTAATATGCTTTCATGGCAATTGCATCAATTCTTTTTAAAAATACAAAATAGAACTACTTTCAAAAAATGATGGTGGGGGTTCCCTGGTGGTCCAGTGGGTAAGGACACCGCCTTGAAGTGCAAGGGGCGCCGGTTTGATCCCTGGCCTGGGAAGATCCCACGTGCTGCGGAGCGACTGGACCGATGTGTCCAATTACGGAGCCAAAACTCTGGAGCGCATGCGCCCAGAGCCGGTGCTCTGAGACAACAGAGGCCACTGCGATGGGAGGCCCACACGGGCCAAAGAACAAAGATGGATGAAAATGGACAGATGAAAGACCAATAGAAGTGTCCCGCCTGCTCCCCTCCCTCCCCCCCCCCACCGAAATAAATAAATAAATCTTTAAAAAAAAAAAGATGGTGCTTGGTTTGACTTTTAGGTATTCAATAATGAGAGTCTCTAAGTATTTAGGATAGTTCTGACTACTCAGAAATCAACTAACTCAACTCTGTAAGGTGTCTGTTGGTTCACCAATGTATTCCAGCTGGCAAATTATTTTGAGCACTGTAGGAACTAATAAATATCTTTAGATGGAGATACTGACAGACTAAATAAATCTCCATGCTAGGCTTCAACAGTACCTGAACCGAGAACTTCCAGATATACAAACTGGATTAGAAAAGGCAGAAGAACCAGAGATCAAATGGCCACAATCTGTTGGACCACAGAAAGAACAAGGGAATTCCAGAAAAACATCTACTTAAGCTTCGTTGACTACGCTATAGCCTTTGACTGTGTGGATCGCAACAAACTGTGGAAAATTCTGAAAGAGATGGGAATACCAGACCACCTTACCTGCCTCCTGCAAAACCGGTATGCAGGACAAGAAGCAACAGTTAGAACTGGACATGGAACAACAGACTGGTTCCAAATTGGGAAAGGAGTACATATTGGCTGTATACTGTCACCTGCTTATTTAACTTATATGTAGAGTACATTCATACAAAATACCAGTCTGTATGAAGCACAAACTGGAATCAAGATTGCCAGAAGAAATGTCAATAACCTCAGGTAAGCGGATGACACCACCTTTATGGCAGAAAGTGAAGAGGAACTAAAGAGCCTCTTGATAAAGGCTAAAAAGGTCTGGCCTAAAACTCAGCATTAAAAAAAAAAACAAAGATCATGGCCTCTAGTCCCACTAATTCATGACAAATAGATGGGCAAACAGTGGAAACAGTGACAAACTTTATTTTCTTGGGCTCCAAAATCACTGCAGATGGTGGCTGCAGTCATGAAATTAAAAGACGCTTGCTTCTTAGAAGAAAAGCTATGACAAACCTAGACAGCATATTCAAAAGCAGAGACATCACTTTGCTGACAATGTCCAAAGTTATGGTTTTCCCAGTAGTCATGCATGGATGAGAGAGTTGGGCCATAAGAAGGCTGAGCACCAAAGAATGGATGCCTTTGAAGTGTGGTGTTGGAAAAGACTCTTGAGAGTTTCTTGGACTGCAAGGAGATCAAACCACTCAATCCTAAAGGAAATCAACCCTGAACATTCATTGGAAGGACTGATGCTGAAGCTGAAGATCCAATACTTTGGCCACCTGATGTGAAGAGAGAACTTATTGGAAAATACCCTGGTATTGGGAAAAAGAAAAGGCAAATGGAGAAGGCGAAGACAGAGGATGAGATGGTTTGATGGCATCACTGAGTCAATGGACATGAGTTTGAGCAAGCTCTGGGAGATAGTGAAGGAAAGGGAAGCCTGGCATTCTGCATTCTATGGGGTTGCAAAGAATAGGACACTACTGAGTGACTGAACTGAACTGATATCTATTAAAAAACACTTTTACCAACTCATGTCTATCAAGTTGGTTCCGTGCAAAGAGGGGATATACTGTTCAGTTCACTATAATGGCTAGAAGGTCAATAATATATCTTGTTTTCTTCAGGTTTAGATTTTTTAGGCTTCATGATTTTTGGAATACTTATATTATTTTCTGATAGTCTCTAGTTGCCACCTGGTTGTCCTTTATTAAATTAGTTTTCATCAGATTATGTCTGCTGTTTATTATCTCTTTTAGCTGTTTTTCTTCCCTGTTATGTGGCTGACTGTGAGAGGAGCAGATATGGTTTCTAATTTACCCCAGTATCACCAGAACCTGCACAGAGTAAATGACCAATATTTATTTATTTGTCTCTCCCAAATGAAGCCTTCTAAATGAGATGACTATAAAGTGTGTCATTGAAATAGGATTCTATTTTTAGAGTGAAAGGAGGTGCTACTGGTGATTATAGCAGGACAAAGTCAAAATCTGAGATGATCCTATTCGAACTGGGATGTGCGCGTGCTAAGTCCACCTCAGTCACGTCCCACTCTTTGTGACCCATAGTCCACCAGGCTCCACTGTCCATTGGAATCCCCTGACAAGAATACTAGAGTGGATTGTCATTCCCTTCTCCAGGGGATTTTCCTCACCCAGGGATCAAACCCAGGTCTCTCACATTGCATGCAGATTCTTTACCTTTAAGATATCTGAATCACCAGGGAAGCCAGGGAATCAAACCACTCAATCCTAAAGGAAATCAACCCTGAACATTCATTGGAAGGACTGATGCTGAAGCTGAAGATCCAATACTTTGGCCACCTGATGTGAAGAGAGAACTTATTGGAAAATACCCTGGTATTGGGAAAAAGAAAAGGCAAATGGAGAAGGCGAAGACAGAGGATGAGATGGTTTGATGGCATCACTGAGTCAATGGACATGAGTTTGAGCAAGCTCTGGGAGATAGTGAAGGAAAGGGAAGCCTGGCATTCTGCATTCTATGGGGTTGCAAAGAATAGGACACTACTGAGTGACTGAACTGAACTGATATCTATTAAAAAACACTTTTACCAACTCATGTCTATCAAGTTGGTTCCGTGCAAAGAGGGGATATACTGTTCAGTTCACTATAATGGCTAGAAGGTCAATAATATATCTTGTTTTCTTCAGGTTTAGATTTTTTAGGCTTCATGATTTTTGGAATACTTATATTATTTTCTGATAGTCTCTAGTTGCCACCTGGTTGTCCTTTATTAAATTAGTTTTCATCAGATTATGTCTGCTGTTTATTATCTCTTTTAGCTGTTTTTCTTCCCTGTTATGTGGCTGACTGTGAGAGGAGCAGATATGGTTTCTAATTTACCCCAGTATCACCAGAACCTGCACAGAGTAAATGACCAATATTTATTTATTTGTCTCTCCCAAATGAAGCCTTCTAAATGAGATGACTATAAAGTGTGTCATTGAAATAGGATTCTATTTTTAGAGTGAAAGGAGGTGCTACTGGTGATTATAGCAGGACAAAGTCAAAATCTGAGATGATCCTATTCGAACTGGGATGTGCGCGTGCTAAGTCCACCTCAGTCACGTCCCACTCTTTGTGACCCATAGTCCACCAGGCTCCACTGTCCATTGGAATCCCCTGACAAGAATACTAGAGTGGATTGTCATTCCCTTCTCCAGGGGATTTTCCTCACCCAGGGATCAAACCCAGGTCTCTCACATTGCATGCAGATTCTTTACCTTTAAGATATCTGAATCACCAGGGAAGCCAAGCACATAGGATACTCCACTGCGAAAGGTCTCTTCCATTCCACCCTTCTCCCCGGGGTGAGGGTGGGGTTTTCTCAATGATAATGAACAAACCATTTTAGATAGTAGATGTCAGGACTCAGAAAATTTCTTTTATTGCTTTTATAACAACCAACCAATAAGTTGCCAGTGATGCTTGCTTTCCTCTCCAAAACTCAAGAGGTTCTCTCTCTGGCTATTCCCACATTGTTTTGTTTGTTTGTTTTTGTTATTTTTAAGGATCAGTTGTTATTAGCTCTGGCTTTCTAGATAATTCAGAATTTCTTCATCTTACTGTCTTACTACCTGGTTCTCTTTCCCTAAATATCCTGCTTAGTTACTGTAGACTTCCTGTCCCAAGAATTTATCTGAGTAAATTATTTAGCTTCTATGATTCTCTCCAACTCCCTTTGAAGTTCCTTCTGGCAACTTCTAGCCTTTTTCTTCCCTAAGCACAAGACAACAACAATGTAGATGAGCCAGCCTAAATTTTGGCTGAAACTCACCTCTCAAATGTGATAAGAAAGTTTCCCTACTGCTCCCTCCTGCTTTATATCCTCACTGGGTCTGGACTTGAACTTGGAGAACCTTACTCTTGACTTCTACAGGAATGCAGACCACTACTTATCATGTAAGGTGGGTTTCTTTATAATCACTACCAATCATGTAGGAGAACTTGGAAAAATAGTCCATCAGGCTACATTGTACAGATGATTGGGGGAAATTTTAAAGCAAGGATCATGATGAAGAGGAAGTCTGTAGTCCTTGGCACTTCATTAAGAGCTCTAGACAGTCTGTTAGGTGTAGAATGGATACTCATTTTGGTTCTCTATTCTTACAGGATTGGCCTGAGAGTGATAGTGTTAATGTGGGTACAAGCAGAGTGTTAAGGGTACAAGCCATCTGAGTTTACATCATAGCTGTTTTTGAGAGCTGGTTGGGAAAGACAGCATCCAGATCTAGGGATCTCCATGCCTGGATGGAAGTGCCCTTGGTCCTGTTAAGGCAAGGAATTCCTTGGACCGTTGGGAGGTTGAGTTGTGAGAAATGTTTAAAAAACAAACTGTAGATGGTGTGTTATTTACATACCCTTTCCATTATGCTATATGTGAAACTAATCAGCATGACTATAACTCGTCACTTTCAAAGGAAAATGCAATTAAACCTGGAAGGTTTCAATCTGAAAAACACACTTAGGAGTTAGGCCTTTCTATTGTTTTATTAGAAAGGAGACTCCATTGCTTTTTTGATTCCCTTTTTATAGAGGTAGTGATAAAAGTAAAATGGAAATGAAAGATGATGGATGGTCTGTAGGTACCTTATTCAACAACTGAAAACAGACATATAAATAGAAGTATTAATCAATGCTCTGAGCATAGTTCAGATGCTAAGCTGTGGAATATAATATATCCCACAACTTAATTATTATTTTTATGGATATAGTGGCCTGATTCACTCCAGGCAATTGCATCAATAGACACCTCCTGCTTTTGAAGTTCCTTCTGGCAACTTCTAGCCTTTTTCTTCCCTAAGCACAAGACAACAACAATGTAGATGAGCCAGCCTAAATTTTGGCTGAAACTCACCTCTCAAATGTGATAAGAAAGTTTCCCTACTGCTCCCTCCTGCTTTATATCCTCACTGGGTCTGGACTTGAACTTGGAGAACCTTACTCTTGACTTCTACAGGAATGCAGACCACTACTTATCATGTAAGGTGGGTTTCTTTATAATCACTACCAATCATGTAGGAGAACTTGGAAAAATAGTCCATCAGGCTACATTGTACAGATGATTGGGGGAAATTTTAAAGCAAGGATCATGATGAAGAGGAAGTCTGTAGTCCTTGGCACTTCATTAAGAGCTCTAGACAGTCTGTTAGGTGTAGAATGGATACTCATTTTGGTTCTCTATTCTTACAGGATTGGCCTGAGAGTGATAGTGTTAATGTGGGTACAAGCAGAGTGTTAAGGGTACAAGCCATCTGAGTTTACATCATAGCTGTTTTTGAGAGCTGGTTGGGAAAGACAGCATCCAGATCTAGGGATCTCCATGCCTGGATGGAAGTGCCCTTGGTCCTGTTAAGGCAAGGAATTCCTTGGACCGTTGGGAGGTTGAGTTGTGAGAAATGTTTAAAAAACAAACTGTAGATGGTGTGTTATTTACATACCCTTTCCATTATGCTATATGTGAAACTAATCAGCATGACTATAACTCGTCACTTTCAAAGGAAAATGCAATTAAACCTGGAAGGTTTCAATCTGAAAAACACACTTAGGAGTTAGGCCTTTCTATTGTTTTATTAGAAAGGAGACTCCATTGCTTTTTTGATTCCCTTTTTATAGAGGTAGTGATAAAAGTAAAATGGAAATGAAAGATGATGGATGGTCTGTAGGTACCTTATTCAACAACTGAAAACAGACATATAAATAGAAGTATTAATCAATGCTCTGAGCATAGTTCAGATGCTAAGCTGTGGAATATAATATATCCCACAACTTAATTATTATTTTTATGGATATAGTGGCCTGATTCACTCCAGGCAATTGCATCAATAAAATCTTCTGCTAGAGTGGGTTTGGCACAGGATTGTATAACTTTTCTGCCAAGCAAACAAATTTGGATTTATACTGGATTCATGCTAATATTTTGAGCAGCGTGTCTTGGATCTTCTTCTTTTTAAATGTACAGTTGAAGACACTTGCATTTAGTTCCCAATTGGACCTTAGTTCTGTTCTGGAGATGTGCCTGCTCAAACCAAAAAAAGATGTCAATTGAACTGAGCCATGTGATGCTCCATAAAATCAAGCTTGCTACAAAAGTAAATTGGCTGAAACAAATGCTTTCTTCAGAAATGTCACTACTGAACAAGAAATAAAAGAGATATATTTTTTTCTCTTGAGAAAGAGTTTTTTCCTGGTATTACATTTTAAATATAATTTTTTTTTTCAGAGAGTTAACATTTATTTAAAGCATACAAAAAAGTAGACCTAAATATCTCTTGTCTAGTAATGGATCTTCATTAAAATAATCTATTTTAATATGCCCTACTTTGTTGGAAAAAAAATAAAAATGGTATGTGAATCATGGCAAAAAGTTTAGTTTTCTTTCTGGGTTGTCATATCATCAACATGTTATAATTAATTACATTATATTCTCCTACTTTGCAAGGTTAACTACTTCAGGCTGACTCTTAAGAGTGATAAAGTAAATGTTCATAGCTTATCAGGAATTGGAGGAAATAATGGAAATGCAAAGAACTGTCTTCCACATTTTCTGAAAACATTTTCCTACACACACAGATAGCATTAAAATATTTACTTCTCCTAAAGAGAATTCTGACTATCACTTCAGGTTCAA
This sequence comes from Tragulus kanchil, assembly GCA_022376925.1. Taxonomy (NCBI): domain Eukaryota; kingdom Metazoa; phylum Chordata; class Mammalia; order Artiodactyla; family Tragulidae; genus Tragulus; species Tragulus kanchil. The sequence continues at coordinate 56,468,307 of JAIOJX010000029.1, read as the reverse complement.
AACACTGACTCAACTTTAATTTTCATCTCTCTGGCTTTTCATTGATATATATTTCCATGTATCATTGTGGTTAAAGCAGATATGATTGAAAGAAGATAGTATCAAATGAACTATAAATGGCAAAAATTTTAAAGGAAATTCAGTGGTAATCTTGTATATCATTGCTGTGTCTGTGCATAGTTCAGATGCTAAGCTGTGGAATATAATATATCCCACAACTTAATTATTATTTTTATGGATATAGTGGCCTGATTCACTCCAGGCAATTGCATCAATAAAATCTTCTGCTAGAGTGGGTTTGGCACAGGATTGTATAACTTTTCTGCCAAGCAAACAAATTTGGATTTATACTGGATTCATGCTAATATTTTGAGCAGCGTGTCTTGGATCTTCTTCTTTTTAAATGTACAGTTGAAGACACTTGCATTTAGTTCCCAATTGGACCTTAGTTCTGTTCTGGAGATGTGCCTGCTCAAACCAAAAAAAGATGTCAATTGAACTGAGCCATGTGATGCTCCATAAAATCAAGCTTGCTACAAAAGTAAATTGGCTGAAACAAATGCTTTCTTCAGAAATGTCACTACTGAACAAGAAATAAAAGAGATATATTTTTTTCTCTTGAGAAAGAGTTTTTTCCTGGTATTACATTTTAAATATAATTTTTTTTTTCAGAGAGTTAACATTTATTTAAAGCATACAAAAAAGTAGACCTAAATATCTCTTGTCTAGTAATGGATCTTCATTAAAATAATCTATTTTAATATGCCCTACTTTGTTGGAAAAAATAAAAATGGTATGTGAATCATGGCAAAAAGTTTAGTTTTCTTTCTGGGTTGTCATATCATCAACATGTTATAATTAATTACATTATATTCTCCTACTTTGCAAGGTTAACTACTTCAGGCTGACTCTTAAGAGTGATAAAGTAAATGTTCATAGCTTATCAGGAATTGGAGGAAATAATGGAAATGCAAAGAACTGTCTTCCACATTTTCTGAAAACATTTTCCTACACACACAGATAGCATTAAAATATTTACTTCTCCTAAAGAGAATTCTGACTATCACTTCAGGTTCAAAACACTGACTCAACTTTAATTTTCATCTCTCTGGCTTTTCATTGATATATATTTCCATGTATCATTGTGGTTAAAGCAGATATGATTGAAAGAAGATAGTATCAAATGAACTATAAATGGCAAAAATTTTAAAGGAAATTCAGTGGTAATCTTGTATATCATTGCTGTGTCTGTGCAACTTGCAAACATACAGATGTAAAAACAAAAATTGTCCCACTATCCAGATGTTAATTCTGAAATAACTTTAAATTTGGGATGATTTGTCTATACTGTGCTAACCAGCCTGTGTTTCTATGAACACAAGAGTGTTCCTACTGTGTAGACAAAACAGATGGATAATGTGACAGCACCATTCATTTTTTTTTATCCAGATGTTCTGCCATCATGTTGGCAAAGTCATTCCACTGTCCTAACAGTTGATACTTGATATAAACTTCAGATCAGTGTATTAGTTACATCTGGTGGTTTTCCCTGAAGACCTCTTGTTTTAACTTTTTAATTATTTAGCCATTATTTATTCTGAATAAGTTATTAATCTGACACTGGTAACTTACTGAAGTGAAAGCATCAGTCTCTCTGTCATGGTTGACTCTTTGCAACTCATGGACTGAGCTTATTATGTACTGTGCATAAACAGGTGTGTATATACACATAGTGTGCCTATACAGGTATATATGTGTGTATATATATATATATATATATATATATATATATATCATGTGTATAAATATATGTATATACATATATATGTATGTGTGTAAATAAAACATTGTATAGATTTTTTCATATGCAAATCCTATTCTGTAACTGGTTTATGCATTAGTGATTAGAGATCACACTCTGGCATGTAAATAAACAAGTAAGTAAATATATGTATACATGTATTTCGCCTTGAATTTTACTTTCATATGATCATATTTCAAATTTTATTTCTGAGGGGTATACAAAACAAACCTCATTTAATGTTAACCTAACATTAAATGTGATTTTATTTTTAACCTCAGGCTTCTTTGAAATGTGTTATTTGGAAGGAAATGGGATCACTATATGATTTTAAAATATTGAAAATTTACAACATGTGAAGTTCTTTTCTTCTTCCACAGTAATGACATGCATCACTTACAAGAGGAATTTTAAACTAAGTGTATTTTTCTTGCATTTCTTCAGAAGCTGTAATTTAAACATTATTGTGAAAATAAATATCTTAGCTTCAAGAACCTTTCATAAAATGTAAGAGCTTTTAAAATGAAATAAATAAATGCATTGTTCTCTGAAATTAGGTGAGTGTCTTTGAAATATACTATGTTAGAATGTTAATTGAGTTTGACACAGCATGGATATAAAATGCGTCTTACCACTCAACTTACCAGCAGTAACACTGATTACCAATTCTAATCGTTGTCTGCATGGTGACAGCATACTGAGATGGAGATGTTGAATATTTTAGTTTGTGATATTATCATGGTTGTTTAAAGTACTGACTACGTGTTTTGAAACCATTAGAAGTAATTGGTATGCATGTAAGAACTAGCAGCCTGAGCACATCATTTATTTATAAACTCTTTTGATGTAACTCTATGGGGGAAAAGTTAATAAAACATGGTTCAAAGATAAATTTACACTTACCACTATAATATGATATAAAGCACACATTATTGTACCGAAAACACTGTTTTCTAGTTATTCTCATTCATTATCCTTGCGATATTCAGCAACCAAGATGAATAGGGCTGAGGTGAAGTCAGAGGTTCACAGGTATTGTTAACTCTTTAAACGTTTCTGAAGCAACTGGGCCAGTTAAAATCCAAGAAATAGCAAAGGGTTTCTAAACCTTCCCATCCTTTTCCATAAAGTAGGTTATGGTCTCACAGGGTAGGTGCACCAAGAAGTCAATATCAGAAATGGAGAAAGACTAGAAAATATATTTAGGAAGCAACATGACAGCCTCATCTCCAAGGTCAGAGCTAGAAGAAGGCACTGTGCACCATCATTCTCCAGTGAGGATGCTGACATACTTAGTCTGTTCAAACAGAAAAGCACATTTTGCAACAATATTGATTAAATGCCTAATTATGGTCAGGGAACTGCTGACTTCAAACTTCATTTGCTTTAGGCAGAATCAAAGCTTACAACAATGCGCTAGGAAAATATGAAACTGCTGACAATTAAAAAAATGTGTTAAGAATAGTGTTCTAGGCAAGATGTGAACAAGAAGAAGGAAAGAGGCTGCTACACACAGATGAAAATCTGTGGAGGATGACTGCCCTGTCTAATTTGCATGGTAGAAGCATTCCTCTTCATTGATCCTTTCTCTGAAGAATGTTTCTGAAGTGGGGTCCAAGAAGTAGACGAGATTGCCTGATTTTAGGGCTTATGTGGATGATCTTTAATTTTTCCAACAGCCTTCTGAGATACTTTATATCAACTGTCAAGACTCAATTGTTATATACAGCTATAATGCATAGAGTCCAGGCAATTTCAATCCAGAGCCTGGGAGCCCACATTAGACCATAATATAACGAATGTCTTTGCCAAGCTCCAATTCCTCTCTCTGTTTAATGTGACAACTACATTTTGTGATCAAGTGCTTAAGCATGAAGGGTGAGTAACAGAGCCAGATGGCTGGGACCCACCTGAGGGGAACTCACTTTCATCAATAGACTTTTTCTACTTCAGACACCTTATTAATGAGAGTCAACATGAGAAATTCTGTCTTCAGTTCAGCTAAGAGGGGATATAAAAATAGAAGGCAGAAGGAGAAGGGGCCAACAGAGGATGGGATGGTTTCGTAGCATCACTGAGTCAATGGACATGAGTTTGAGCAAGCTCCAGGATATAGTGAAAGACAGAGAAGTCTGGCGCGATGTAGTCCATGGGGTTGCAAAGAGTCCGACACAACTAAGTGACTGAACTGAACTGAAAAGAAGAGCAGAAGGAAGGTGGGATACTGTACTCTATGTCTCCTCTTCTGATCATTTCACCTCTGTAGTTGCTCCTCAGTGTTGAAGGCTTCCATGTCAACAATATTTTAATTTAATCAACTCTATGTTCATTAAGCAGTACAATTCCTCTTAATGTGAATTTTAAAAATCAGAACTCGAGGTTTTGGAATGGCCATTTTTAGCAAAAATGTAACTATCAAAATAAAAGCCAATAATTAGAAAAATGCTTGACATTTCCCCTTCCTTGCTAAATCTATGTACTCCTATTGATGCATAATCCTCATGTATTCCTACATAAAGAACTCCCATTCCTTCATTTCTTCAGAAGCTCCCTCTGCCTGGCACATCACCTTTTTAGGCCCATTTGTAATTTTTGTTATTATCTTTTGTCATTACAGAGTCAGTATAAAGTATGCATCTTGTATGTCAATGACTATAGTAAAACTTAGGTAAAATTTTATCAATTCTCATCAAACACTGGATATTAAAGATGTCTGCTGGTAGGTACTGGCAGATTTGGCTCCTCGTGAGAGTTCCTCTTCCTGGCTTTCAGACAGCAATATTTTCATTGTGTCTTTGCAACATGGAGAAAGAGAGTGCTGGTCTGTCTGCCTCTTCTTACAAGAACACTAATTCCCTGTACCATGGAGGGCCTATCCTCATAACCTCATCTAAACCTAATAACCTCCCAAAGTTTCCATCTCCAAACACCATTATGTTGGGGATTAGGACTGTGAGATATGAATATTAGGGAAACATAAACATTCAGTCCATAACAAAGAAACAATAAAATGTTCTAATTTTTTCTTCCTTCCGATGGAAATGACATCAGTCTTAATAGAAAAGGAATGGTCATCATCAGAAATTTACAAATAATAAAAGTTAGACAGGGTATGGAGAAAAGGGAACTCTCCTATACTGTTGATGAGAAGGTAAGTTGGTACAGCCACTGTAGAGAACAATATGGAGGTTCCTTATAAAACTAAAGATACTATATGATTCCTCAATCCCATGACTGAGCATATATCCAGAAAAAAACATGGTTCAAAAGGATACACACACCTGAATGTTCACTGCAGCACTATTTCCAGTAGCCAAAATGTGGAAGCAACATAAATGTCCGTTGACAGATGAATGGATAAAGAAGAAATGTTGTATATATACAATGGAACATTACTCAGCCATTAAAAGGAATGAAATAATGCCTTTTGCAGCAACATGGATGGATCAGAGATTATCATGCTAAGGGAAATAAGTCAGACAAAGGCAAGTACCTACATACTGCTTATATACGGAATTTTTAAAAAAATGATACAAATGAAGTTATTTACAAAACAGAAACAGATTCAAACAGATTCACAGACTTAGAGAATGGATTTATGGCTACCAGAGGTGAATTACTGGGGGCAGGGATAGATTAGGAGCTTGGGATGGACATGTACACACTGACAGATTTAAAATAGATAACCAACAAGGGCCTAGTATAAAAAGAATAAGAAATAAATAAAATAATCACCAAAATAAAAAGAAAAGGAAGCACTCTTTTTTGCCTTTCCCACTGATTTTTATCATTCCTTCTTGATGTTTCGTAATTGATCTCCCTAAAAATATACTTTGCGTGGTTCTCAGTAGTGGTAATCCAGATTAATGCTGTCTAGCTCAAATTTCATACTACTGTGATTTTCACAATCTCACTCTCAGCTAAAAGAACAAAGTTCAGGAAATTTCATGAACAGCATGTTTATAAACTTCTTTGTCTGTGATTAGTTTATCACAGGTGAGGCAGAAAATTTAACATTTTAGAAAGAGTAATTTATTCAACTAAAATAATTAAATAAAAACTTAGACCCCTGTGGTAGGAACACGGGTTTTTAATAAATATATATTTCAACGAATAAATTAAGGATAAAAATACTTCAGTTAGCTAAAAGATTTCAGAAGTTTCCTTCCAGGTTTATGGAAAGAAAGTGAATAATATATAGTCAAAAGTTAACGAATTCTTCATTTTTTTCCATTTGTACATCCACTTTATCCTTTTCTTTCTTTTTTAGTCTTTCCCCAGGGTTATAGTTTTCAGATTTTTAAACAGTTCTTCTACAAACGTATACTTTCATGGAACTTAACATCTCCCCTTTGCCTATATCATATGATACAGATAAGAACTAACAAGTAAGTGAAACAGGAAGCTGGGAAGAGAAAGGAAATTCCAGTCTTCCAGTGATCTTTCTCTTTCATATTTGAGTTTTCCCTGTCTATAATCTAGATCTTCTGTTATATAAAATCAACTGGATGTTTTTTCAAACCCAGATAAATGGATCAAGGATAGGACAGTATAGATAGAAAAGAAATTTCTGAGAAGCCACTTCTATAAGCAGATAATTTCCTGTTTGCTTTCAACTGTGGTAAACTGCAAAATCTATTCAAGACATTTCTCATAATAACTACTATAAATATCAAATGTTTACCATGTGCCAAATATACACTGAGGACTCACATACATGATTTTGTTTAAAACACAAAGGAATCTAAATCTGTTTTTCATAAGAGGATCCAGACCCATTTATTAGAACAGTTTAGTAGATCATGACTGGCATTTTTTAAAGAATAAATGAAATTACAATAAAACTTTCTGAATCACATATAGTAATGACAAATACTGCTTAAAATATTTGTTTCTGTGAATATGTGTGTTGAGTCATAATGTGAAATCTATTTTTTACTGATAGACATAGGTAAAAGCTTCAAAAGCTCTACTCCATGTGGTGCTACTATTATATTAATTTTTAGAGGAAAAATAAAAAGATGCAGTTTTGTAACTATAATTTCCAAAGCTCTCAAATGAATTAGCTTCCATAGAGTCTCTAATGGTGTCTAAGACAACGTTATTGTTGTCCATTGCTTCCTGTCTCTCTCATGGCTTGCGTTTATAGAGCATCAAGAGAGCCCTGCCATGGGGTGATTAAATCTCCTCAGATCAGGCCATCTGTGCCATTGAGTAAGTGGGACTTCAAATAAGTGAATGATGAATTCTGTTCCAGACTGTCCCATAAAATTATAATAAAAATAATAATGAAGTGCTCTCTAATAAAAAGAAAGTCGTTACAAATACTCTGCTATTGATTTCAAAGGGCAGTAATTTTAGAGGAGCTCTTTCATCTGTGTTATCAATCTCGGCAACCAGTGGAGAAAATGTCAGGATTTTAAAAGCAAACAAACAGAAAAAAAAATGCCTCACTGCTCATCTTTGACGCTGTTTTGAGTAAAACTAAGGTAGCACAAATATTTAAACAGATGGCTCAATGATATGCTTTCTTCTTTACTTAATCATAGTTATTAAACCACTCACTTTATTTTTATTGTGTTTTAAATGGGCAGAGAAAATCTAAGGCTGATAATGACCTTTGTACATCATGCTGCAAATTGATTTTGATGACCTTTCACTCTGCAATAATTAGGCTGGCTTCATGCACATTCATCTCCCTCTCTCTGCTCTCAGGATGCGTGGCACAGTGTGTTTTCCTGCTGTCCCTCAAAACCCGTTCTCCTCCGCTTCCCTCAGTCTTGTCTCCCTCATCACTGACCTGGGTTTCTATCTCTTCCCTGAAAGCCACAGATTCTTGAATAAAGAATGAATAGAGGTATTTAGAGACTGACAAAAAAGAACAGTTATTTTACTGCTGTTTTGAATGATCAAATATCTGAATTGTCATGTAATTATGACCATTACAATGATGCCATCGCCATAGTCATTTGTTGATTGTGTACATTATGTTGAAGACTTATTACCACATTGAATTATAATTTGGTAGTTTAATAAATTTATAAGGGTGTTTCTTTGTCGTTAATGTGAACAGATGGTGGAAGTGGAAGAGAAATAAACTGTGCTTCATTTTCTTTTACGTTTTTTTTGCCATTATGCTCTAAAATTAAGAACATCAGACTAACACACATTTTTACACATATATTTTAAATCATAATTTTTAAAATCATAATCTTTAAAAACACAATTGTCAGATATCCTCCAATTCTGTATTTCCTGCTTTCTTTAGACTTATTTTTTTTTTTTGCTGTAAAATATACAAATGGCATATAAAATATGCCATTTAATTTACCATCTTAACCATTTTTAAGTAGGCAGTTCAGTGGCATTAATTACATTTACAATGTTGTATCACCATCAACATTTTACATTTCCAAACCTTTTCATCATTCCAAACTTTTAGACATATCTTTAAGCAACTGCATTTTTAGTCTATTAGGGAACTTCTCTTTTTCTTCCTTATGTGATATGCATTAAATCATATTCTTAACATAATTGTTTATACACAAATCCCCTAGGCCTAAGGTTAATTATAAATGTGTTTTCTTCAGAACTACAGAATTCCAAAGAATATTTTACTGAGGAGTAGTAAGTAGTACAAGAAGATTTACAGGTAACAAAGATTTATTCTGAGTGAAGCCCTAAGTTAATTTCTATGTATGTTAAGGAGGAAAATTCGATAACAAAATGCTGTTTACAACATTCCTTAAGGCAAAGTGGATGTTATTGTTAAGTTGACCTTTCTTAAAAAAATACGACAGTTGAGTCTTTCATGAATACATGCACCGATGCACAATTAGTATGATCATAAGCAAACTGGATCTAGTCTTGAGAGTTTGCAGGGGTCTGTTACTTTGTTCCTTTCCTCACTAATAGCCTGTGTTGAACCCAGGAAATAGCAGTCAAACTATGATTTTTTAAATGGAAGGAAGTTAATATGAAAAATCAGTCACACAAGTGATATAAATGCTGAAAAGCCAAAGCGGATTGCCAGGCAACCTAAGTATTACCAACAACAGTTGTCATTACTAGGCTAAAGGATCAAAACAGTAATAGGAGAGCCTGGAGGTGGGATTCACCCCATGGAAGCTGGAGCCACAAAGGACACGTGCTCCATTGTCGGAGACATGTTCCCATGATGAGACAGGAGGAGAAATATTCTGATTCCTCCCTCCCTAAAACATTATAATCTGCTTATGATTCTATCATTCTCAAAACTCTACCAGAAGTCATTTTGCAAGGTAGGCTAGGACACAGCCTGGAGGAAAGAGCAACACCTCCCATTCCACCTGACAGAGAAGAGACCAGGGCAAGAAGGGTAAAGAGTCTTAAGGGCTCTGACTTGAGGGTTTTGACTCATTAGTCAAAGACTGGCTTTAACTTCTAAATCAGGAATGCTGAACCCTCTGCTAACAAAGGCAAACAAGGAAAAATGTAGGAGGATTTATGGATGCACGATGAGTCATAATATAATGAGATACGCTTTGAGAAAACTTCCCAAGGAAGTAGATGCCTCTCACTTTTGTAACTTTTTATTCCTTTCTTTTCCTTATTTCTCACAGCCAACGTGTAAGTCTCATCTGCACACTCCAAAACACGTGTCCCACGCAACTACCTTCACCACCTCTGATGGTCCTACCATATCTCTCACTTAAACTTTTGCAAAAACCTCCTAACTAGTTGTACTCTTTACTTATTTTCTCATTTAAAAAATTGAGGTAAATTTTACCTACAGTGAAATTCACAGATATTAAGCAACTGCTGATGAATCTATGTGCCTGTGTCACCAACAATTAAATCAAGTAAGAACTTTTACATCACCTCAGAAAATTCCCTTATATCCATACAATAGAGTTAAACTCCACCTTTCACAGGCAACCATCACCCCACCTTGGACACCATGATTTGTTTTGCCTGTTGTTAAACTTTGTATAAATAGAATCATATAGTATATATTCTCTCACTTGTAACTTTTTCACTCTTCATAAATGTTTTTGAGGCTCATCTACATTGTTGTGTACCATTAGTTTTATTTTTTCATTAATTTCCAATTAGCATTCCCTTTTGTGGATATACTACAATATGTTTCCCAATTTTTCTGTTGATAGACATCTGGACTATTTCCAGTTTTTTGTTAATATGAGAAAAACTGTTATAAACTTTCAAGCATAAGTTTTTTTGTTGGACATATGCTGTCATTTCTCTTGAGTAAATTCCTAAAAGTAGAACTGATTGATTGTATGGTAAATGTATGTTAGCTATAAGAAAATTATAAACTGTATTCTGAATTGGGTAGCATTTTACACTATCACCATCAACATTTAAGACTTCAGATAGTTCCACAATCTTGAAAGCATTGATATTGCCAGTATTTTAATTTAGTCATTCTAAAGAGTGCAAGGTAGGCTAGGACACAGCCTGGAGGGCAACACCTATTTGCCCGGGGGGTAAAGAGTCTAAATTAGTTTCAAAAGACTGGCTTTAACTTCTAAATCAGGAATGCTGAACCCTCTGCTAACAAAGGCAAACAAGGAAAAATGTAGGAGGATTTATGGATGCACGATGAGTCATAATATAATGAGATACGCTTTGAGAAAACTTCCCAAGGAAGTAGATGCCTCTCACTTTTGTAACTTTTTATTCCTTTCTTTTCCTTATTTCTCACAGCCAACGTGTAAGTCTCATCTGCACACTCCAAAACACGTGTCCCACGCAACTACCTTCACCACCTCTGATGGTCCTACCATATCTCTCACTTAAACTTTTGCAAAAACCTCCTAACTAGTTGTACTCTTTACTTATTTTCTCATTTAAAAAATTGAGGTAAATTTTACCTACAGTGAAATTCACAGATATTAAGCAACTGCTGATGAATCTATGTGCCTGTGTCACCAACAATTAAATCAAGTAAGAACTTTTACATCACCTCAGAAAATTCCCTTATATCCATACAATAGAGTTAAACTCCACCTTTCACAGGCAACCATCACCCCACCTTCGAACACCATGATTTGTTTTGCCTGTTGTTAAACTTTGTATAAATAGAATCATATAGTATATATTCTCTCACTTGTAACTTTTTCACTCTTCATAAATGTTTTTGAGGCTCATCTACATTGTTGTGTACCATTAGTTTTATTTTTTCATTAATTTCCAATTAGCATTCCCTTTTGTGGATATACTACAATATGTTTCCCAATTTTTCTGTTGATAGACATCTGGACTATTTCCAGTTTTTTGTTAATATGAGAAAAACTGTTATAAACTTTCAAGCATAAGTTTTTTTGTTGGACATATGCTGTCATTTCTCTTGAGTAAATTCCTAAAAGTAGAACTGATTGATTGTATGGTAAATGTATGTTAGCTATAAGAAAATTATAAACTGTATTCTGAATTGGGTAGCATTTTACACTATCACCATCAACATTTAAGACTTCAGATAGTTCCACAATCTTGAAAGCATTGATATTGCCAGTATTTTAATTTAGTCATTCTAAAGGGTGTGCAGTAGTATCTCACTGTACTTTTAATTTGCATTTTCCTGACAATGACTGACTTTGAGATTTTCATGTATTTTCTGGCTGTTCATATATTTTCTTCTATGAAAAGCCTATTCAAATTTTGGTTCATTTCTCATCTATTTGTTGTTTTTAAAATGAGTTTTAATAAGTTTTTATATGTTCTAAATATAAATCTTTGCATATATACAATTATATATATATATGTATGTATAATTTCTTCCAGTCTGTAAAATTTCTTAAGTCTATTTTCTTAAAGCTGTTGTTAGGTTTTAATTTTGATGAAGTCAAATTTTATATTTTATTTCTTGTCTGCTTAGTGTGTATTATGCTTTCTCTAAAAAGTCATTCTCTATTCCCAAGGCTCTCAGAATATCCTGTTACTTCTTTCCTCTACAAGTTTAAAGTTTTAGCTTTTACATTTAAGTCAATCATGCATCTTAATTTAATTATTTTATGTATGATTTGAAATGAGAGGTCAAGATCCATTTTCTTTCATACATTTATCTAGTTGTCCCAACATCATTTGTGAAAAAGACTTCTCCACATTAAAATGCCTCAGTACTTTGTTGAATAACAAAAAGACTTACTTACAGTCATTGAACTATTTTGCTAGGCTCTTGTCTATCACTTTCTTGACTATATATTGTAGCTTTGTCACGAGTGTTGCAAACAGATAGTGTATTTCCTACAATTGTCTTTGAAGATATTTTAATTTTTTTGCATTTCCTTACAGATTCTAGAATCAGCTTTTCAATTTTTACATAAAAGTCTTATTAGATTTAAATCAGCTTTTATCAGACATCAGTTTGGGGAGAAAAGATACTTATACATTATTGAACCTTCTAATACATTAACTAAGCATATTTTTCCATATTTCCATATTTTTAAGAAAATTTTCAATTTCCTAGGCAATGCTTTGTTTTCAGCACTGTCTTACATACACTTGATGTTTATTTCTACACTTAACTATATTTCTGATGTTATAATAAAGAATATGTGTGATGATCATCATCCAAGAAGGTTCCTAAATGTTTTCACTCCTCTGCTTTTTTGCCCTTTCTCGGGCATTCCCCACCAAATAAAGCTCACTTGAGTGACCAAGAAGACATCATCGGGATGACTGAGGAGGACTTCCAAGTCTCATGAAAGAAACTGTGGCTTCTGCTTTGATCTCTTCATCTATGGCCATTTGTTGTGCAGCAATAGAGAGTATAACACAATATTGTTCATAAGTTTTATTCTCTAGTTATTTTCACTAGTATAAAGAAATAACATGGATTTTTGTAATATATTGAGCATGTATTCTATACCTCAGATATGTGGATGATACCACTCTAATGGCAGAAAGTAAAGAGGAACTAAAAAACCTCTTGAAGGTGAAGGAAAAGAGTGAAAAAGTCAACTTAAAACTAAACATTTAAAAAAAACTTCATGGCAAATAGAGCAGGAAACGTGGAAGCAGTGACAGATTTCCTCTTGGGTTCTAAAATCACTGTGGATGGTGAGTGTGGCCATAACATTAGAAGATCATTACTTCTTGGTAGGAAAGCTAGGACAAACCTGGACAGTGTATTGAAAGCAAAAAAATCACTTGACCGACAAAGGTCCTTACAGTCAAGGCTATGGTCTTTCCTGTGGTCACACACAGTTGTGAGAGCTGAACTGTGCATAGAGAAGGCTGAGAGCCAAAGAATTGAAGCTTTCAAATTGTGGTGTTGGAGAAGACTCTTGAGAGTTCCTTGGACACCAAGGAGGTTAAACCAGTCAATCTTAAAGGAAATTAGCCCTGAATACTCATTGGAAGGGCTGATGCTAAAGATGAAGCTCAAATATTTTGGTCACCTGATGTGGACAGCCAACAGGTGAAAAGTCCCTGATGCTGAGAAAGACTGAGAGTAGAAGGAGAAGAGGGCAGTAGAAGATGAGATGACTGGATGGCATCAACAATGCAATAGACATAAACTTGGGTAAACTCTGGGAGATGGTGAGGTAGGGAGGCCGGGTGTGCTACAGTCCATGGAGTCACAAACAGTCAGACCCACCTATGACCTTGATAAATTCACTTATTTGTGCTACTAGTTTGTTTTATAGATTAGAATTTTTATTGTGAACAATCAAGCCATCTGCAAATTAAACTGTTTTACTTCTTTATTCCCAGTCTCTATACCCTCCCTTAATGTTTGTCCCTGCTGTAAGACAGGACTTGAAGTAAAATATCCACTAAAAGTAATCACAGTACAAAGCTCTGCTTTCTTCCTGACCTTTAGAAATGGTCTTTTAGTTGGAAATGGTCGATTTTCATCTTTTTGGCCATTTGTTGTGCAGCAATAGAGTATAACACAATATTGTTCATAAGTTTTATTCTCTAGTTATTTTCACTAGTATAAAGAAATAACATGGATTTTTGTAATATATTGAGCATGTATTCTATACCTCAGATATGTGGATGATACCACTCTAATGGCAGAAAGTAAAGAGGAACTAAAAAACCTCTTGAAGGTGAAGGAAAAGAGTGAAAAAGTCAACTTAAAACTAAACATTTAAAAAACTTCATGGCAAATAGAGCAGGAAACGTGGAAGCAGTGACAGATTTCCTCTTGGGTTCTAAAATCACTGTGGATGGTGAGTGTGGCCATAACATTAGAAGATCATTACTTCTTGGTAGGAAAGCTAGGACAAACCTGGACAGTGTATTGAAAGCAAAAATCACTTGACCGACAAAGGTCCTTACAGTCAAGGCTATGGTCTTTCCTGTGGTCACACACAGTTGTGAGAGCTGAACTGTGCATAGAGAAGGCTGAGAGCCAAAGAATTGAAGCTTTCAAATTGTGGTGTTGGAGAAGACTCTTGAGAGTTCCTTGGACACCAAGGAGGTTAAACCAGTCAATCTTAAAGGAAATTAGCCCTGAATACTCATTGGAAGGGCTGATGCTAAAGATGAAGCTCAAATATTTTGGTCACCTGATGTGGACAGCCAACAGGTGAAAAGTCCCTGATGCTGAGAAAGACTGAGAGTAGAAGGAGAAGAGGGCAGTAGAAGATGAGATGACTGGATGGCATCAACAATGCAATAGACATAAACTTGGGTAAACTCTGGGAGATGGTGAGGTAGGGAGGCCGGGTGTGCTACAGTCCATGGAGTCACAAACAGTCAGACCCACCTATGACCTTGATAAATTCACTTATTTGTGCTACTAGTTTGTTTTATAGATTAGAATTTTTATTGTGAACAATCAAGCCATCTGCAAATTAAACTGTTTTACTTCTTTATTCCCAGTCTCTATACCCTCCCTTAATGTTTGTCCCTGCTGTAAGACAGGACTTGAAGTAAAATATCCACTAAAAGTAATCACAGTACAAAGCTCTGCTTTCTTCCTGACCTTTAGGGAAATGGTCGATTTTCATTGAACACAAGTATGATGTTAGCTTTTGTTTTTTAATGGTTATCTTTTAGATTGAGGAGATGATCTATCTACAGTTTGCTGAGATAAATGAGTGATCACAAAGTTGCTGACTTTTAAAGAAGTTATAGGAAGAATATTCTCTTATATTTATCCACATAGTTACTATTTCCAGAATTCTTCACCTTCTCTTGTCTGACATTATTTTCTTTGATCTTCAGAAACAAACTTCAGTGTTTCCTACAGGCAGACCTACAAGCAACAGGTTCTTTCAGCTTTTCTTAATCTGTCTGTCTATTTTACATCACCTTTTAAGAAAGTTTTCTTCAGAGTACTTTGCACTGTCAACACATTTAATTAGCTCACATTTCCTCCCACTAGAAGGTAAATTTTATGAGGTCAGAAGCCTTGTCTTGTTTACTTCTCTGTTCACTTTACCAGGAACAGTCTGTCACAAAGTGTTGGTCAATTTTTTGGCAGAAACAAAGGAAGAAAAGGAGAAAAGGTGGGAGTCAGAGAGGAAAGGAAAGAAGGAAGAATGAAAGAAAATTAGTTGGAACTGCTATTTATGGCCTCCATGAAATCATTTGACTTTGACAGTGTTCTAGGAACCATCAGCTGTATTCATCTGGTGCTTGAGTGGCACAAATTAGTTTGCTTACAATAGCGGCAACAAATATCTGGCAAGAAGGAGGTAAAGGAAAATGCCAATTCTGTGTAAGACTTCAAAAATTTATAATACATTTTAAAGTACAAAATAACAATTTATCCCAAACTTGTTGTTACATCTATATGCCTGTGTATCTGTCTATAGCTATATAACGAAACATGTTGCCTATTGTATACTCCATATAGAGTCTATTCATTGCAAACTAACAAGTGCAAAGGAATTAGATAATTTTGATTAGAAGTACTTAAGTACTACTAGTATATACGCAACCATCCTTAAAACGAGATATAGAACTTATGGGCACTTTTCATTTTAACACTAGCACATTTTAGAATATGCATGCAGTGATTCTATACCTAATGACAAGAATATATCCAGAGGGTCTGGGAGGAAAAAAATGCTAGAAGACAAGGCTTAAGATGACAGGTTTAACACATGAGGGGAGTCAAATAATAGGTATGCGATGTGGTCAACTGACAAGGAAATTTTTGATGAGAAGTATTTTGAAAATGCACACAGTTCTAAATAAGTTGACAATGACTTAGCCTGCAAAAGCACAATTATTCCTAAAGAATGTCATTTATAATGTTCATAATGAGTTTAAATCAACCAACAGTCCTTAGCCAGAAAAGATCAGGCTTAGGCTGCACAGTGGTAGCATATACCTTTCTAGGAAAGAAATGCTATGGAACTCAAATTCTGAAGGGGTAACCTCTGTCATCCTGAAGAACAATGTTCCAGGACAAGACTGTAAAATGTTGAAGTCTGGGTCATTTAACAGGCACCTAAGTAAAAGGCTATGCCATAACTTGTACAAATCATTCTATGGATAGAGGTGTCAGCCAAGTGAGCTAGAAGGGCTGCTTCACTTCTAATTCAGATGTGAGACATTGTTTGACAAAGCATTTGGTGAAGTCATGAGAAGACGTTAAAAGAAAATGCAAGGTTTGTGCCAATCTGTGAAAAGGAAGTGATGTCAGAGAATAGGGTTTTGGAGACAAGCTTGGGTTCAAACGTACCAAAGGTGATCCTTCTCTTTTGCTTAAGCCTGCTGTTTCTTTCACTCTCAAAAGTATCCTCAATTATACAATAAACTGTATGATTCCCAATTTAAACATCAATTCTATTATTCACTGTGAGAACTTGGGTGAGTTAAGTTTTCAAGTTTTAATTCCTTACTTTTAAAATGGGAATACTCATACGCAATTTTTAGGCATGCTGAGAAGTTTAAATGAGATATTTTAACAAAGATTGTACTTGTGGGCCTGGCTGGTTAGTTCACAGAAAACTGTCATTTCCTAATCACCTGCATCCTCTCCATTAAAATAATTAAAGTCTTCAATGATATGATTAAAGACTTTTCATTTTAACACTAGCACATTTTAGAATATGCATGCAGTGATTCTTACCTAATGACAAGAATATATCCAGAGGGTCTGGGAGGAAAAAATGCTAGAAGACAAGGCTTAAGATGACAGGTTTAACACATGAGGAGTCAAATAATAGGTATGCGATGTGGTCAACTGACAAGGAAATTTTTGATGAGAAGTATTTTGAAAATGCACACAGTTCTAAATAAGTTGACAATGACTTAGCCTGCAAAAGCACAATTATTCCTAAAGAATGTCATTTATAATGTTCATAATGAGTTTAAATCAACCAACAGTCCTTAGCCAGAAAAGATCAGGCTTAGGCTGCACAGTGGTAGCATATACCTTTCTAGGAAAGAAATGCTATGGAACTCAAATTCTGAAGGGGTAACCTCTGTCATCCTGAAGAACAATGTTCCAGGACAAGACTGTAAAATGTTGAAGTCTGGGTCATTTAACAGGCACCTAAGTAAAAGGCTATGCCATAACTTGTACAAATCATTCTATGGATAGAGGTGTCAGCCAAGTGAGCTAGAAGGGCTGCTTCACTTCTAATTCAGATGTGAGACATTGTTTGACAAAGCATTTGGTGAAGTCATGAGAAGACGTTAAAAGAAAATGCAAGGTTTGTGCCAATCTGTGAAAAGGAAGTGATGTCAGAGAATAGGGTTTTGGAGACAAGCTTGGGTTCAAACGTACCAAAGGTGATCCTTCTCTTTTGCTTAAGCCTGCTGTTTCTTTCACTCTCAAAAGTATCCTCAATTATACAATAAACTGTATGATTCCCAATTTAAACATCAATTCTATTATTCACTGTGAGAACTTGGGTGAGTTAAGTTTTCAAGTTTTAATTCCTTACTTTTAAAATGGGAATACTCATACGCAATTTTTAGGCATGCTGAGAAGTTTAAATGAGATATTTTAACAAAGATTGTACTTGTGGGCCTGGCTGGTTAGTTCACAGAAAACTGTCATTTCCTAATCACCTGCATCCTCTCCATTAAAATAATTAAAGTCTTCAATGATATGATTAAAGACTTAAATTCTTTTTATTATTTAAGGCTCATCTTTTCTGTGTATCTATAGCTGAATTATTTCCTATAATATAAGAATATTTTAAAACTTCATGGCTGTTACTCTTTAGCATGATTTATGTATTTAATGAAAAATGTTTATATTATTAGGATCTAATCCATTTTTTAAATTGATCAGACTGTACATTTTTGTATTTTTTAGATATTCTATAACTTATTTAAGAAATCTCATACTGAGTTATATTTAAGTTGATCTCAGCTTTTAAACTATTATCACATTTTAATGTAAATAGTTGTATTAAACTGTTCTCTATTTTAAAAATTGATTTTCAATATTTTTTTCTAAATTAAGGATGTTAAACTTTTTGTCATGTGTTTCTTTTTTGTTAAATGCACTCTATATATACTTTTTAGATTTTGCTGAAAGGTTTTTAAGTGTTGTCTAAGTTATCAAATTTATGGTTTCTGAGTTTCATGTTTGCTTAGAAAGATCTTTTCCATCCTAAAGTCACAAATTAATTCAGTCATGTTTTCATCCAATAGTTTTATGGCTTGACTGTTTAACTCTTTGATCCATCTGCAGTTTATTCTTATATAAGTTGTGATTTGAAAATGTGGCCTTACTGTTTCAAATGACTATACAGTTATCAAAAGTTAATTGAAAGGGCTTCCCCTGGTGGTCCAATGGGTAAGGACACCGCCTTGCAGTGCAAGGGGCGCCGGTTCGATCCCTGGCCTGGAAAGATCCCACGTGCTGTGGAGCGGCTGGACTGATGTGTCCAATCACCGAGCCGGAGCTCTGGAGCGCATGCGCCCAGAGCCAGCGCTCTGCGACAACAGAGGCCACCGCGATGGGAGGCCCACGGGGAGCCAAAGAACAAAGACAAATGAAAATAGAGAAATAAAAGACCAATAGAAGTGGCCCGCCCAGTCCCCTCCCTCCCAACCCGACCCCCGCCCAAAATAAATAAATAAATAAATCTTTAAAAAAAAAAAAGTTAATTGAAAAATATACCTTTATCTCCACTGGTTTCAGATGCTTTTTCTTTGCTACATCTCATGTGTGTTTGGCTCTATTTCTGGTTTCACTCTCTTCCATTGGTATTTCTGAGTATTCCTGGGCCATTCTTAAAGTTACAAGCATTAGAGTTTTAGCATAAGTTCTATTATCTGGTACGACTCCTTACTCTTCTTTAGAATATTTTTAGCTGGTTTCATTTCTTCTAGCTAGTGTTCATATCTTCTGCTTTCCCATCTGTAAAAATCAAGAATAGTAGTACACTTGACCCTTGAACAACATAGGTATTAGGATGCCCACCCTCTCTGAAGTAAAAAAAATTATGTATAACTTTTTGTATTGGCTCTCTGCATTTGAGGGTTCCACCAGCTGCAGATTGTGTAGGATTGTGTTATTTACTATCAAAAAAAAATGTGATAATGGACCATGATCTTCATGTTGCTCAACTGTATTTATGAATCAACTGTATTTATCACACAGGGGTAACAGAAAGATTAAACTATGTGTGTGGAACAATTAACGACCCACCTAGAACATGATACACTCTCCCAAATGTTAATCATTGTTTTATTTTTCCCCAAAGTTAGTTGAATAGACTAGTATTTTATTATCAGCATTAAATGATACTAATAACCATTTTAAGTGATTTCTAGTGAAGATGTGTGGAGTGGTCTAATGGTCTTTTGACAGTATATAGATTATAGCATGGTAAACACAGAGTCTAGATTGACCAGGGCTGCAGTAACATGCAATTCTATTGTTTTAAACAAAAATAATAAATTACCATGAAAAACAAAATTACTATGAAACTAAATGGCACCTCATTTTACATTTCTGGGAAGATACAGGTTAATTCACAAATTAGAAAAAAAGAATGATGATAGAGGAAGTCTTATTTTATATTTTCTTGTAAACCTTAATAAACATATATACCACTTCATATTTGTATCATAAGCAACTATTTATATGTTCTGTCTTCCTCTATAGAAAATGTAAGTGCCACACTCAGTTGATTCATCTGCATTGTCAATTTGGGCAACTGAAAACCTTCTTAACTGCAATACCTAAAGTAATCATTCAATAACTATACTTTGAGGAAAGGCATAAATAAACAAACTGTATAATGAAAAAATAAAGATTCATACACAGTATATTTTTCCAGATTCCACAAGGTCCAGCAGATGCAATGGAATTACCGTATTATCATATCCTCATATGACAAGGGACAATATCATATTTCATCTCTCCCTAATACATGTAACATTTTTTAATAGGAGAAATATCAGGAACCACTATGTGCAAAACATTAACTAGAGGTGTGAGATATTATATATTCTTTCACCAAGATATATTTTTGCCCTTAACACATATGTATTAAATTCTACTCTAGTTTTTTTTTTTTTTTCTAGTCACAGTAGAAGTTGCAGATATCTTCTTTTTACTGTAACATCTGATTTATATGCTTCAGTGAAATGCACAGATTTCATTTGTGAATGCTAGTCAGTGATTTATATCACTGTTTTCCTTTTTGGACAAGTCACTACAAAATGATTTCTTTCAAGCAAGATGGTATTAACCTTTTCTGATTGCCAAGTCTCTCTCCTAGCAGCATCAATACTACTTTGTCATTTTTGTCAGTTACTTTATTACATTTGATAAACAAATAAATACAGTCCCACATATCAAAAACTAAAATGACTATTTTGAGGATTAGCCCTTTTGATAATCATCTACAACAGATTGCAGCCTCTGTAATATTTCAAAGAATTGGCCTTTTTCCAGTTGATACTGATAGTGGGATTTGAGTTAATTGCCAGTGCATCTCAAATAACAGAGCAGGTGCTAGAAGAAAGAGCCTTTCCTGTATTTTCTTTGTTATTTATAGTCAGAGCTCTTCTGCACTAAACCCTTGAGTTGGCGTTTTAGAGCCCACTGTATAACAATTTCATTCACTTTCATGTCAACAAGCTTTGGCTTGATAAATTAAAATGGAAAAATGCTGGCTAAAGCACCGCAGCCCTACATGATTCATTTTCCTGCAAGTTTCTGGCAGCTGGCCAAGAATGACCTGCTATCTTCCTAGTGTCCTTATCGTTTTCCCATCTGGAAAGGGCTGAACCTTCTTACACTGGGGAGTTAAAGGCCTGTGCAGATACATTCAAAAGCCATTAACAATCATAACTCTAAAAATCATCACTTTTTCTCAGGCAAGGTTAACACTGGTCTATAGAATAGATAGGAAGGTCAATATTTTACTTTTATTTAAATAAATATGAAGCCATTGCAGGATTTCTATAATGATGTAGGATTGCAGATAATCTGAACCATTATACTTCTAGACTTTGTGGTCTTCCTTAAAATTATCCAAAGGCAATTTTGTAAAGGCCATCCTAAATTAAGCAACTTTTAGTATTAGTTTTCAGTCTACTGTTTTTTGTTTTTTGTTTAAGATTTCTTTCTGTATTTATTTTTGGGCGGGGGTCGGGTTGGGGAGGGAGGGGAGCGGGCGGGCCACTTCTATTGGTCTTTCATTTCTCTATTTTCATCCGTCTTTGTTCTTTGGCTCCTGTGGGCCTCCCATCGCAGTGGCCTCTGTTGTTGCAGAGCGCTGGCTCTGGGCGCATGCGCTCCAGAGCTCCGGCTCGGTGATTGGACACATCAGTCCAGCCGCTCCGCGGCACATGGGATCTTTCCAGGCCAGGGATCGAACAAGCATCCTTTGCACTGCAAGGCGGTGTCCTTACCTACTGGACCACCAGGGGAAGCCCGTCAGTCTACTGTTAAGCAAAGTAATTCATTCATTTATTCTTCCTTTATACAACTAGATTTCCTTCATGGGGACTTAGGTAGATTGACTATTTTAGAACTTATTTTAGCAATTAACTATCAGGATGCAAAGGTCATTAAGAAAGAAATGAAACGTATTTTTGAAAAGAGGCTCTATGATGACTGAATCTGGAAAAACTTTAATATTTAATTTTCTCAAAGTTTTGAAACTTGTAAGTAACTCTTCTTAACAAAGACTATCTGTAGATTTAAAAATAGTTTAAGTTTTAAACCCAATCCTGACAGTTTTATTATGCTAGAAATACTCTGAGCCTGAATATAAGGCTGTGAGTTCTAAAAGTTGTAAGTTTTAGAAAATGAAAGCCCCTAATTACTAGCTGGCCAGAATGACTATCTTCCTAGTGTCCTTATCGTTTTCCCATCTGGAAAGGGCTGAACCTTCTTACACTGGGGAGTTAAAGGCCTGTGCAGATACATTCAAAAGCCATTAACAATCATAACTCTAAAATCATCACTTTTTCTCAGGCAAGGTTAACACTGGTCTATAGAATAGATAGGAAGGTCAATATTTTACTTTTATTTAAATAAATATGAAGCCATTGCAGGATTTCTATAATGATGTAGGATTGCAGATAATCTGAACCATTATACTTCTAGACTTTGTGGTCTTCCTTAAAATTATCCAAAGGCAATTTTGTAAAGGCCATCCTAAATTAAGCAACTTTTAGTATTAGTTTTCAGTCTACTGTTTTTTGTTTTTTGTTTAAGATTTCTTTCTGTATTTATTTTTGGGCGGGGGTCGGGTTGGGGAGGGAGGGGAGTGGGCGGGCCACTTCTATTGGTCTTTCATTTCTATATGTTCATCCGTCTTTGTTCTTTGGCTCCTGTGGGCCTCCCATCGCGGTGGCATCTGTTGTCGCAGACCCTGGCTCTGGGCGCATGCGCTCCAGAGCTCCGGCTCGGTGATTGGACACATCAGTCCAGCCGCTCCGCGGCACATGGGATCTTTCCAGGCCAGGGATCGAACAAGCATCCTTTGCACTGCAAGGCGGTGTCCTTACCTACTGGACCACCAGGGGAAGCCCGTCAGTCTACTGTTAAGCAAAGTAATTCATTCATTTATTCTTCCTTTATACAACTAGATTTCCTTCATGGGGACTTAGGTAGATTGACTATTTTAGAACTTATTTTAGCAATTAACTATCAGGATGCAAAGGTCATTAAGAAAGAAATGAAACGTATTTTTGAAAAGAGGCTCTATGATGACTGAATCTGGAAAAACTTTAATATTTAATTTTCTCAAAGTTTTGAAACTTGTAAGTAACTCTTCTTAACAAAGACTATCTGTAGATTTAAAAATAGTTTAAGTTTTAAACCCAATCCTGACAGTTTTATTATGCTAGAAATACTCTGAGCCTGAATATAAGGCTGTGAGTTCTAAAAAGTTGTAAGTTTTTAGAAAATGAAAGCCCCCTAATTACTAGATATTTAAACTAACAATTCACCCTTTCAGCAACTAATTTGTAATGCATGGTGGTGATTGTTAGTTTTCTCTCCAAGGTGGAAAGAGATGTAGGAATGACCAGAATCCTTGACCAATCATCCTTCCTAGGTTTAATGAGCATGCTTTACACAGTAAGCAAAGCCAGACAAAACACTCAATTCTTTTTTTTTTTTTTTAAAGATTTATTTATTTATTTATTTTGGGCGGGGGTCGGGTTGGGGAGGGAGGGGAGCGGGCGGGCCACCTCTACTGGTCTTTCGTCTCTCCATGTTCATCCGTCTTTGTTCCTTGGCTCCTGCGGGCCTCCCATCGCGGTGGCGTCTGCCGTTGTAGAGCGCTGGCTCTGGGTGCATGTGCTCCAGAGCTCCGGCTCGGTAATTGGACACATCAGTCCAGCCGCTCTGTGGCACGTGGGATCCTCTTAGGACAGGGCTCGAGCCGGCGCCCCTTGCACTACAAGGCAGCGTCCCTACACACTGGACCACCAGGGGAAGCCCCAAAACATTCAATTCTTAAAAAAGGAGAGGCAATAATGGAAGGAGTCAGATGGATCCCCATCCCATACCCGAATAGTTAGTTTGCTTAGGAAATGCTGCCACTTGCAAAGTCTATTGAGTGCTAGAAAATCCAAAGTCTTGAACTTGAACCCTGCCTGATGAATGAAACACTGGGGGCTGCAGAGATAGAGGTAAAAGGAAGCTGCAGTTTCAAATTTTGAATTACCGAAGGGGCAATGGAATTCTGCTTAGTAAGATGCAATTCTGCTATACCAACTAGATTTTGGGGAAACTTTTTGAACTTATTTTAGCAATTAACTATCAGGATGCAAAGGTCATTAAGAAAGAAATGAAACGTATTTTTGAAAAGAGGCTCTATGATGACTGAATCTGGAAAAACTTTAATATTTAATTTTCTCAAAGTTTTGAAACTTGTAAGTAACTCTTCTTAACAAAGACTATCTGTAGATTTAAAAATAGTTTAAGTTTTAAACCCAATCCTGACAGTTTTATTATGCTAGAAATACTCTGAGCCTGAATATAAGGCTGTGAGTTCTAAAAAGTTGTAAGTTTTTAGAAAATGAAAGCCCCCTAATTACTAGATATTTAAACTAACAATTCACCCTTTCAGCAACTAATTTGTAATGCATGGTGGTGATTGTTAGTTTTCTCTCCAAGGTGGAAAGAGATGTAGGAATGACCAGAATCCTTGACCAATCATCCTTCCTAGGTTTAATGAGCATGCTTTACACAGTAAGCAAAGCCAGACAAAACACTCAATTCTTTTTTTTTTTTTTTAAAGATTTATTTATTTATTTATTTTGGGCGGGGGTCGGGTTGGCGAGGGAGGGAGCGGGCGGGCCACCTCTACTGGTCTTTCGTCTCTCCATGTTCATCCGTCTTTGTTCCTTGGCTCCTGCGGGCCTCCCATCGCGGTGGCGTCTGCCGTTGTAGAGCGCTGGCTCTGGGTGCATGTGCTCCAGAGCTCCGGCTCGGTAATTGGACACATCAGTCCAGCCGCTCTGTGGCACGTGGGATCCTCTTAGGACAGGGCTCGAGCCGGCGCCCCTTGCACTACAAGGCAGCGTCCCTACACACTGGACCACCAGGGGAAGCCCCAAAACATTCAATTCTTAAAAAAGGAGAGGCAATAATGGAAGGAGTCAGATGGATCCCCCCATCCCATACCCCGAATAGTTAGTTTGCTTAGGAAATGCTGCCACTTGCAAAGTCTATTGGAGTGCTAGAAAAATCCAAAGTCTTGAACTTGAACCCTGCCTGATGAATGAAACACTGGGGGGCTGCAGAGATAGAGGTAAAAAGGAAGCTGCAGTTTCAAATTTTGAATTACCGAAGGGGGGCAATGGAATTCTGCTTAGTAAGATGCTTATTTTTAAAATAATCTCAGGAAAGGAAAAACAACAACAAAAAAAACTCCAATGGAATTCTGTTTATACAAAGATAAAACCTAGGCCTAATTCTGGAATGGAAACTCAGAGTTAAAAGTCTGTGAAAAGTCTTCCCTGGTGGTCCAGTGGGTAAGGACACCGCCTTGCAGTGTGAGGGGTGTCAGTTCGATCCCTGGCCTGGGAAGATCTCACGTGCTGCGGAGAAGCTGGACCAATGTGTCCAATTACAGAGCCGGAGCTCTGGAGCACATGGGCCCAGAGTCGGTGCTCTACAGTGAGAGAGGCCACTGCGATGGGAAGCCCACACAGGCCAAAGAAAAAAGAAGATAAATAAATGAAAGACCAATAGGGGTGGCCAAAAAAAGAGTTTGTGAATAATAACACAAGAGGTTATCTTTACTGGTGGGGATATTTCAGTCAGTGAGGATAAATACCCTGGGTGGCATGTCTGAGAATAGCCCATCAGTCTCTTTGTGGGAATGAAGACTTTTGGGGTAAATCGAGTCTTCTGGAGCAATAGCTCCAGAGTAAGAAGAATACAGTCAGAAATCTTCCCCTGCGTGAGACATGGCCTGAATGCTGAAACTTTTCATTTAGTCACTTAATTAATTTTTATTTATTGAGCACATACCTGTGTTGGTATCAACCAATGGGGTAAGAGAGTTAAAGAATCCTTGTGTCTAGTGAAT
Source organism: Tragulus kanchil (assembly GCA_022376925.1). Lineage (NCBI taxonomy): Eukaryota > Metazoa > Chordata > Mammalia > Artiodactyla > Tragulidae > Tragulus > Tragulus kanchil. The sequence goes on along the minus strand of JAIOJX010000029.1, from coordinate 56,442,567 downwards.
GTAAGAGCAAGAATTCCACACTAGTTTCCCTCTCCCTCCATTCTTCCATCTCTCTCCCTTTCTTCTTTCTTTCTTTGTTTTTCCATCCCTACTACCCTCCTCCCCTCTCTCCCCTCCTTCCCTCCCTCCCTTCTATTTTCCCTTTTTTCCTTTCTTTTTTTTCTTATTGTAAGCCCCATCTCTGTTCTCAGATCGTTAGTGAAGTTTTATTAAACTCCATGGCCTCATCTTAAATTGTGGTTGGAAATTTTAAGGGAGGAATGATTTATAGCTTAAAAAAAAAGTGAATTTACTATAAAATCACCAGTATTAACACAGAAGAGAAACATTTTATCTGATAGCAATGGATAGCCAGGAAGAATTAGCTTTTAGGCGATCAACAACCATAGAACAAGTTCTGGGACATGTTAATTTCTAGAGAGTCTCAGAAATGGTGGCAGAGGCTGTGTCTGATGGCCAGTACTATTCTTAGACCCAGGTAAGACAAGGGATCCCAGAAATTTAACTGGAAAAACATAAGTTTCTTCAGTAAACGATGAGGAAAAAACTGGATATTCACAGAGCAAAAAATGAACCTGTATTTTACACAACTCACAAAAATTAATTAAAAACAGACTAAGATTTAAATGTAAGACATGAAACCACGGAACTCCTACAGAAAAACAAGGAAAAAGCCCCTTCACATTGATCTTGGCAATGATTTTTTTGCATATTACAACAAAAGCACAAAAAAACAACAACAATAAATAAGTGAGACTACATCAACCTACAGACCTTCGCATAGCAAAAGATAAAAACCAAAAAGTGAAAAGTCAGTCTATGGAATGGGAGAAATATTTACAAACACATAGCTGATAAGAATTCCCAATGTAAGGAACTTGCATAATTCAGTAACAAAATCCATATATAATCCAATTTAAAAATCAGCAAAGGATCTGAGTAGACATTTTTTTCAAAGAAGACATTCAAATGGCCAACAGGAAAATGAAAAGATGCTCAGAATCACTAATCAACATCAGGAAAATGTAAATCAAAAGCACAATAAGATACGGTTACCTCATACCTTTTAGAATGACTGTTATTAAATAGACAAGAGATAGTAAATGCTGGTGAGGATGTGGAGACAAGGGAATGTCTGTAGACTGTTGATGGACATGTAAACTGGCACAGTCACTATGGAAGCAGTACAGAGGCTTCCCCCATGGCGAAGAGTCGGACATTACTCAGCGACTGAAAAACAGCAACATATGTTCTGTGCTCTTTTGCATATATTAACTAATATAAACTCTATCACAACTCTGAATGGTAGGTACTATTTTTTAAAAAAACATTTATTTTATTTATTTATCTTTTGTGGGGTGAGGTATAGCTTAAAAAAGTGAATTTACTATAAAATCACCAGTATTAACACAGAAGAGAAACATTTTATCTGATAGCAATGGATAGCCAGGAAGAATTAGCTTTTAGGCGATCAACAACCATAGAACAAGTTCTGGGACATGTTAATTTCTAGAGAGTCTCAGAAATGGTGGCAGAGGCTGTGTCTGATGGCCAGTACTATTCTTAGACCCAGGTAAGACAAGGGATCCCAGAAATTTAACTGGAAAAACATAAGTTTCTTCAGTAAACGATGAGGAAAAAACTGGATATTCACAGAGCAAAAAATGAACCTGTATTTTACACAACTCACAAAAATTAATTAAAAACAGACTAAGATTTAAATGTAAGACATGAAACCACGGAACTCCTACAGAAAAACAAGGAAAAAGCCCCTTCACATTGATCTTGGCAATGATTTTTTTGCATATTACAACAAAAGCACAAAAAAACAACAACAATAAATAAGTGAGACTACATCAACCTACAGACCTTCGCATAGCAAAAGATAAAAACCAAAAAGTGAAAAGTCAGTCTATGGAATGGGAGAAATATTTACAAACACATAGCTGATAAGAATTCCCAATGTAAGGAACTTGCATAATTCAGTAACAAAATCCATATATAATCCAATTTAAAAATCAGCAAAGGATCTGAGTAGACATTTTTTTCAAAGAAGACATTCAAATGGCCAACAGGAAAATGAAAAGATGCTCAGAATCACTAATCAACATCAGGAAAATGTAAATCAAAAGCACAATAAGATACGGTTACCTCATACCTTTTAGAATGACTGTTATTAAATAGACAAGAGATAGTAAATGCTGGTGAGGATGTGGAGACAAGGGAATGTCTGTAGACTGTTGATGGACATGTAAACTGGCACAGTCACTATGGAAGCAGTACAGAGGCTTCCCCCATGGCGAAGAGTCGGACATTACTCAGCGACTGAAAAACAGCAACATATGTTCTGTGCTCTTTTGCATATATTAACTAATATAAACTCTATCACAACTCTGAATGGTAGGTACTATTTTTTAAAAAAACATTTATTTTATTTATTTATCTTTTGGGGGGTGAGGTGGGGAGGGAGGGGGACAGATGGGCCACTTCTTTCCATTTCTCTATTTTCATCCATCTTTGTTGTTTGGCCAGTGTGGGCCTCCCATCGCGGTGGCCTCTGTTGTTGCAGAGCGCCGGCTCTGGGCGCATGCGCTCCACAGCTCCGGCTCGGTAATTGGACACACGGGTCTAGCCGCTGCATGGCACGTGGGATCTTCCCAGGCCAGGGATTGAACCTGCGCCCCTTGCACTGCAAGACGGTGTCCTTACCCACTGGACCACCAGGGGAAGCCCCAGTAGGTACTATTTTTATACTTTGTTTTCCAGTTAAGGCAACTGAGGAAGAAATAAATTAATACCTTGCTCACAGTGACACAGTCAACAAACAGGGAGCCTGGGAGACCCGGGGAAATTGGCTGCAAAGTCTGAGATCTTAATTGAATCATTTATGTGGAAGAAGACAGTTATTCTTTCTCTATAGATGTATTTAAATTGTAAAATAAAATAAACTGCTAATCAAGAGTGAAGAATATTGAGTGAGGTTAGCTAATCAGAAGAAAAAAAAGGTCATCAAGTTCTCTCAGATTAAGATGATTTTTAGCCAGAAGGCACAGATCCTTTAGGAATTGAAAATTCAAGAACAAGCCTAACTTTTTGCTGCAGGGAGTCATGCCATCTTCCCTGTGCTCTTAGTCATCCTGGTGGTGTTAAATTGGCATAGAAAATTAAGTTCTTTTCTCTTTCAAACAAAGAAGCAGCAGACTCGGGCTGAGAAAAAGTTGGGATAAGACTGAAGGATAGAAATCATTATTAGATAAGCAAATTTTGTATGTTTATGTTTATTCTCCTTTTTAAAAATTTCCATTTCATACCACATTCTCGTAAATTTGAAACAAACTATAGCTTGTCATAAAAGTCATTTAATGGGCAACTCCACCTGCCAGTCTCTCCAATGGCCCTGTGTTCATCTTACAAATCCTCATTCTATTACTATCCACTTCACTGTTGAGAAAGCTGAGACATGGTTTCAGTGACTTTCAAAAAAGGAGCTGCATCGGAATTTGGACTGCTTTCTTATCACAAAAGCTGTACTCTTCCCACTGAGTACATCTTATTATACTTAATACACTCACTCATATCTTACTTATAATGAGGCATTGAGGAGGTCCAGTGCTCCAAAGGTGTTCTTTAAATTCCCCTCATTATGCCTCTAATTTGTAGGCCCATCTATTTGTCTTATAATCCTATATTATTTACTGATAAAAACTGTTTCCTAGCAAAATAAACAGGTATTTTTTGAGGTTTTTTTTCATGGAGAGGGAATGGTTATACAACCATTAGACCTTCCATTTAACAATTCTGTACAACAGTTTTTGTTATGGAAAATAATAGGTGATTTTAAAAGTAAATCTTAAAATTGCAATTTCCCTCCTCTTCTCTATAGAGAATGGAAATGGACAACTAAACAGTTCACTAAACACAGGTACACTCAGTTTCTGTCTTGGTCACCATTCCAAGCAATAAACCACATTTTATTTTAAATAACAGAAGACATATCTTCAGTTCAGTAGCTCAGTCATGGCTGACTCTTTGCCATCCCATGGACTGCAGCACACCAAGATTTCCTGTCTTCCACTACCTTACAGAGCTTGTTCAAACTCATGTCCATTGACTCAGTGATGCCATCCAACCATTTCATTATGCATATCTTAAGTATACACAAAAAACGTTACCCAAATAATAATGTGTTGGATTAAGAGTCATTTCTTCTAGTCCTACGGTGAGATATGCTACCCCTAGAGTATCTTTATATTTTGATTCTAAGATTTATTTTTAAATGATTCATCCAAGTGCATCAGTCATATTGCAAAGCTTACAGCACAAAGTTGTCTGGGAAGAACTGGTCCAACCTCTTACAGAAAGTCCTTGGCTGTACTTAGTTGAAAACCTATTATGTCTGCTCCAAGGTCAAACCTTTGAGGCCCTGGTCAATGCTGGTAGTGCTAGAGAGGGAGGGATACAGGATGAGGCTGAGAGGGTGCCAGGTGTTCATCACTGTGAATCTGTCCTATCATCATTAAAGGAAATTAAATTAAGAAAAGGAACAAAAGAGAGGAAAATGAAGCCCCAGTCGAAAGATATCTTAACTCACAGCCCTGGCTCATCTGTTAGCATCCCATTTACTTCTTTTTAGTAGACCAATATATCTGAAGAGCCTTGTAGAGGCAAACTATAGGTTCCTATGGGCAAATTATATGCCTTTAACTTTTTAAGGGAAAGAGTGCTGTCCTGGAATTATTACTGTGGGTCAATTTTGTTATGAAGTGAAATGAACCATCTTGATTCACACAAGGCACTTGGAAGATTAAGGCCCCCAGCTACAAGGGATTTGACAGAAGAGAAAGAAAAATTAGTTTATAGTCTTCAAACAAAATAGAGACATCAGTCTTTATTATCTGTGCATCAGTGAGATTAAAATATGCACGGGAAAATTTTGTGAATCAGATAAAAGAGACTACAAAACATTCAAATAGATTGGTATTATTAACATATACAAGAAATATTGGTATACATCATACTGAAGTATGTGAACACTAACAATTTAAAATACTACTTTCACTTTAAGCGGCTGTCCTATGACCGCATAGTTTCTCACAACCAGGAAAAATTGCTAGTATTTTTTTAAGCTCTTGTTAAATATTCACTGTCAAGGGTTATGGAAACAGCACCATGAATTTAATATATAGCATACATTTAAGGATCTGAGTTGAAAATATTTGATATTTGGGATGAGGCTAATTTAGCACGAAGTTTAGGAAAAGCATGTTTGAATACAAAGAATGAACATCAAAATGAAACCACTGGAGATATAAAACAAAAAAACTCAGCACCCACGAAAAATAAAATAGGAGAAACGTGCCACATAAATATACTAACTCCTATATCACGTCAGCTGCACAGTTAAAATCCCTTTATCTTCCAATAGACAAAAATATGAATATTTTGACTTAAAACTAAAGGAGTGGCTTGTAGAATGGTTATAAATTAGAAAATAAGTGTAGATTTTTTTTCATCATGTAAAACGGTACTGAAAAAATTTTATACTATTTTAATAGGGGATACAGGATGAGGCTGAGAGGGTGCCAGGTGTTCATCACTGTGAATCTGTCCTATCATCATTAAAGGAAATTAAATTAAGAAAAGGAACAAAAGAGAGGAAAATGAAGCCCCAGTCGAAAGATATCTTAACTCACAGCCCTGGCTCATCTGTTAGCATCCCATTTACTTCTTTTTAGTAGACCAATATATCTGAAGAGCCTTGTAGAGGCAAACTATAGGTTCCTATGGGCAAATTATATGCCTTTAACTTTTTAAGGGAAAGAGTGCTGTCCTGGAATTATTACTGTGGGTCAATTTTGTTATGAAGTGAAATGAACCATCTTGATTCACACAAGGCACTTGGAAGATTAAGGCCCCCAGCTACAAGGGATTTGACAGAAGAGAAAGAAAAATTAGTTTATAGTCTTCAAACAAAATAGAGACATCAGTCTTTATTATCTGTGCATCAGTGAGATTAAAATATGCACGGGAAAATTTTGTGAATCAGATAAAAGAGACTACAAAACATTCAAATAGATTGGTATTATTAACATATACAAGAAATATTGGTATACATCATACTGAAGTATGTGAACACTAACAATTTAAAATACTACTTTCACTTTAAGCGGCTGTCCTATGACCGCATAGTTTCTCACAACCAGGAAAAATTGCTAGTATTTTTTTAAGCTCTTGTTAAATATTCACTGTCAAGGGTTATGGAAACAGCACCATGAATTTAATATATAGCATACATTTAAGGATCTGAGTTGAAAATATTTGATATTTGGGATGAGGCTAATTTAGCACGAAGTTTAGGAAAAGCATGTTTGAATACAAAGAATGAACATCAAAATGAAACCACTGGAGATATAAAACAAAAAAACTCAGCACCCACGAAAAATAAAATAGGAGAAACGTGCCACATAAATATACTAACTCCTATATCACGTCAGCTGCACAGTTAAAATCCCTTTATCTTCCAATAGACAAAAATATGAATATTTTGACTTAAAACTAAAGGAGTGGCTTGTAGAATGGTTATAAATTAGAAAATAAGTGTAGATTTTTTTTCATCATGTAAAACGGTACTGAAAAAATTTTATACTATTTTTAATATGGTTGATCAGCTTCCAATCGTTCTTGTGCTAATTCCGTCTAATCCTGTAACCAGTGACTGTGCAAGAAACTTCTTAGGAGAGGCATAAGTGACAGATCTGTGACAGAAAGCAAGCTGTGTTCTTCTTTCTCAGGATCTGCTCTTTCTCATGTGTGAGAGGACCCTGGAACTTTCCAAAAGACAGAATGATGTCCAGGGCATCACTGCACCTGGCAACATCCAGAGGTGGCAACAAACAGAAACAGTATATGCAGATGGCACTTTTTATAGATTCAGTTTGGGGGTCTGAATTTCCATGAAAGATACAGGTATAAATTCTTCTATTTTGGGGAATATTGTTTCCCAACTTTTTTCAGAGATTCTGTACTATTGTCCAGATTCATGATGTCAAGGCCAGGACTCTTTTTCTGTGAACACTAACCTATGGCCAGGGAATGCCTGAGGAAGTCATGGGCATACATTGCTTTTAGGGAGAAACTCTCCCTGATTAGGAGCCAGGCACAGTGCCAGGGACTTTACATGGTATAGCAATCAAGATCATAGAAAGAAACAGATGGCAAACTCAAACAGGGATAATTGAGGAGAATTTAATAAAGAGATATTGACAAAGATGTCTGCAGGGTTATTCTAGGGAAACAAGAAAGAGATGCTACAGTGCAACAGGACTAGCAACAGTGGGGAGTCTGTTCCTTTCCTAGGTTTAAAGTATCAAAGGAGGGAACACCTAGCAGAACCCACAGAGAGAGGGACTACTTAACCAGAAGAGCCACCTTCAATGGATTGATGCAATTCCCCCATAGGGACCGCGCAGGGAAAGAACTAGGGAAACAAACACCCTGAGGTCACTCTTCTTTCTTCTGGTGCCTTCTATTCACCAAGTCAAGTCAGGAGGCAGAGGGCAAGTTTGACAATTAATTGAGCTGATAAACATCAACACAGCAGTGTACAGAGGTGTATAGAAAATGGGAGACTGGATTTGGAGGGGCAAATGGGGAATATCCAAAACACATACCCTCTTCTTCACCTCTCACCACATCCTAGTAGGAAATACATCGCTAACATCTGCAATTTTTCGTTAATAAATTTAGGCTCAGAAGGTCAAGGAACTTTTGTAACAACACACAGGTAGTAAATGACAGCAGCAACGTTGAAACCTAGATCTTCTTAGGCCAAAGCTTTCTTTTTTCCTTTTTCTTTTCAGAGGACAACAAGAAAGGGTGGAGGGCAGGGATGCAAATTAAAAGCACAAGGAAGAGGAAAATCAAAAAGAGAAAAGAAAGTAGCTGATACCTACTGAGTACTGGTTATGACCCAGGCATTATTTTAAGTTTTTAAAATGTGTAGAATTCATCAAATTTCTCATCAACTGATGATTTAGGTACTGTTATCCTGATTTCACAAATGAGGAAGCAGCCTTAGGAAGACTTAATAAGATATCAGGGACAGAAAGTAGTAGAAATTGAATCTATGCAGTTTCTGGGCTTGCAATTTTTTAGCAATTAAATTATAGAAAATGAGACACTAAAACAAATATGGGTGAAGTATGAGTGTTGGGCACAAGTGCCTAGAACCCTCAGGTATCCTAGATGTTTATTCTTAATATGATAAATCACCTCTTTCTGCTTATTTCCTATTCATTTTACTATTCATGTATTATAATGTCCCTGGCAGTGATGGTGGCAGAAAAAAAAAAACTCCATTCAGCCCATCTCATTTATTTCAGGGTCACCTATGCAAACCTAAGAGACATATACAAAGCATATTTTTACCATAACCCCTTTTAAATCTACTCCTTTTACATGCTCTCAGTGTCACAACCTATATTTTTTAGTTGTTATCTATAAAAATTTGGGCACCTTCCCATATATTGCTATTATTACTTACTAGATTCTTCTTTAAGTAACCTTACAGAATCACTCTATATGATTCTAAAAGTACTGCATCATACCTTTTTGGAATATTCACTGCACTCCTTTAAAATCATGGATCGACTCTCTATATTATAGTTGTTCAATCCCTAAGTGGTGCCTGACTCTTTGTGACCCCGTGAACCGCAGCACATCAGGCCTTTCTGTCCATCATCGTCTCCCTGAGTTTGCTCAAAAACACATGCCCATTGAGTCAGTGATGCCATCCAATCATCTCAGACTCTGTCATGCTCTTCTCTTCTTGCCCTCAATCTGTCCCAGCATCAGGATCTATTCCAATGTATATATATTTTATATAATTATAGAAACTATTTTATCAGACACCATGTCCTTTGCAATTGCTTTTCAGCAATTGTACCCTATGTTTGATACATAGTAGTACCTCAATAAAGGGCTCTTTAATGGCCAGGTGGAAATTGGGCTTCTGTAACTTCTCTGTGTGAATGAAAGCCTTTGACTTACTATTGAACATATTGAGAAACAGATACCTCAGATTTTGTAGGCTTTCTTCCCCAGCAAAGGCCAAGTAAAGCTGAGATTGCCTGGCTTCCTTTTTTGTTATCTTTGATATCTCACCTGCTGTAAGCCCTGCTGTTCTTCAAATGTCAGGCTGACTTGGAACCAGTCCTTTGATATGCTGTTTCATGGGGTGTGCAGAGACTGAGTTAGGTGCGTTTTGACTCCCTTTATTTCTATTTTCATGAATTCTTCTAGGGAACATGGGTCAGAGAGGCTTCAAGGCTAACTGATGTCTAAATGGCATTTTTCAAGCAACAAGACTGCATTTGAATACCCTCCAATGTTTTGGACACCTAGTCAAAATTTTGGCACTTGTCCCAGTCATTAGTAACGTTCAAACCAGAGTGGCTGGCATAGCATTCTTGAATCAAAGGGGCCAACGTAGAGTTTCTTTAAGGTCACTGAACATAAAACACAATCTTTGTTTCCTAAAGAGATCTGTACAACATGTTCTGAAGAAAGGAGCATGCAGGCTATACTCTTCAGGTTTGAAATGTTACTGACAATATCTCCTGCTTCGGAGGTGGGTGTATTCTAAATCTTTCTCCCCCTCTCTTCTCTGTTATCTTTCAGTCAGCCATCTTGAGAAGACCCCAGCCCGGCTGCTCTGCATGATCTGGATGCCGTAGAACTCATGCTTAGTGGATCTCTTTCTCAGTATGGCAGCCCCTCTCCCACTGAACTGACATCCCACCTGGCTTGCTGCCCTGTGTCATCTGCTACATCAGCATCTGTAGCAGGGTGCTGCTTCCGTCTGAGAAGTCTCAACGCTTGCCTTGAAAATGTCATTCCTTCACCTCTCTCAACATTCAGACTCACTGATCAGTTTGTTTCCAGCTGCCCTCAAATGTATTCAGAATAAATGATGCACAGATGACAGTTTAAACACAGCCAAGCAGTTGTGGGCAAGGTGTCATTCCTTCACCTGCTCTCAACATTGGCAGAACTGAGTCTTCATGCACCCTATGTTTGATACGGAGTAGTACCTCAATAAAGGGCTCTTTAATGGCCAGGTGGAAATTGGGCTTCTGTAACTTCTCTGTGTGAATGAAAGCCTTTGACTTACTATTGAACATATTGAGAAACAGATACCTCAGATTTTGTAGGCTTTCTTCCCCAGCAAAGGCCAAGTAAAGCTGAGATTGCCTGGCTTCCTTTTTTGTTATCTTTGATATCTCACCTGCTGTAAGCCCTGCTGTTCTTCAAATGTCAGGCTGACTTGGAACCAGTCCTTTGATATGCTGTTTCATGGGGTGTGCAGAGACTGAGTTAGGTGCGTTTTGACTCCCTTTATTTCTATTTTCATGAATTCTTCTAGGGAACATGGGTCAGAGAGGCTTCAAGGCTAACTGATGTCTAAATGGCATTTTTCAAGCAACAAGACTGCATTTGAATACCCTCCAATGTTTTGGACACCTAGTCAAAATTTTGGCACTTGTCCCAGTCATTAGTAACGTTCAAACCAGAGTGGCTGGCATAGCATTCTTGAATCAAAGGGGCCAACGTAGAGTTTCTTTAAGGTCACTGAACATAAAACACAATCTTTGTTTCCTAAAGAGATCTGTACAACATGTTCTGAAGAAAGGAGCATGCAGGCTATACTCTTCAGGTTTGAAATGTTACTGACAATATCTCCTGCTTCGGAGGTGGGTGTATTCTAAATCTTTCTCCCCCTCTCTTCTCTGTTATCTTTCAGTCAGCCATCTTGAGAAGACCCCAGCCCGGCTGCTCTGCATGATCTGGATGCCGTAGAACTCATGCTTAGTGGATCTCTTTCTCAGTATGGCAGCCCCTCTCCCACTGAACTGACATCCCACCTGGCTTGCTGCCCTGTGTCATCTGCTACATCAGCATCTGTAGCAGCTGCTGCTGCTTCCGTCTGAGAAGTCTCAACGCTTGCCTTGAAAATGTCATTCCTTCACCTCTCTCAACATTCAGACTCACTGATCAGTTTGTTTCCAGCTGCCCTCAAATGTATTCAGAATAAATGATGCACAGATGACAGTTTAAACACAGCCAAGCAGTTGTGGGCAAGGGGTCACCAGTTCATGGGGCTGGTCTTCCTTAACTGCAGTGTTGCATTGTCATTTAAATGCATTTCTGGCACAGGAGTCCTTGGCTGTGTATCTGCTTTGGCAATTGGAGAACATTTAGCAGTTGCCACCCAGAATGGAAAAAAAAAATACAGTGGATAAAGAATGTGTTCAGTGGTCAGTTATTGTGAGTTGTCTTTCCATTGTTTTCCATCCTCATTGCCCTATCATTGAGCTGGACTTCACCTCAGTAGAAAGCTTCCTTCCCCACAGAAACTGCACTGTTTCTCTCTACAGCATCCCTGTACCATGACCACATTGTCTTTTTCAAGGTTCTCAAGTTTAGTTTCTAATTTTGGAAATTAGAACATGATGAGGCCAATAGAAGAGTTTATTGTAAAATATAATTTAACATCCAAATATGAGGTGTTATCATGCAGCCAGCAAGTCAGAGTCTCACCCAGAATTTAGTCCTTAAGTGTCACCCAGATATGCTCTTTCTGCAGGCATAAGAATGAAGCTCAATTTATAACTTTAAAGATTAAAGTCATTTATTAAAATGATATCACTGTCTCAGTGCCTTGAATCGACATGACTTTGGATTCTTTTTTTCTAGCAGCTAATTGATGAGGAATGCTGAGATGTTTCTACCGTGCAGATTGCCTCTCTGATGCAAACTCCTTCATGGTCAGCCAGGGCTGAGAGCTCTGTCTCCGGCCAAAAGCAGAGTGAAGTCACATGAGCTGTTTGTGCAGTAAACTGATCATTACTTCCTCATTAGAAATAACTAAAACCAGCCCGGGTGCTCTGCATGATCTGGATGCCGTAGAACTCATGCTTAGTGGATCTCTTTCTCAGTATGGCAGCCCCTCTCCCACTGAACTGACATCCCACCTGGCTTGCTGCCCTGTGTCATCTGCTACATCAGCATCTGTAGCAGCTGCTGCTGCTTCCGTCTGAGAAGTCTCAACGCTTGCCTTGAAAATGTCATTCCTTCACCTCTCTCAACATTCAGACTCACTGATCAGTTTGTTTCCAGCTGCCCTCAAATGTATTCAGAATAAATGATGCACAGATGACAGTTTAAACACAGCCAAGCAGTTGTGGGCAAGGGGTCACCAGTTCATGGGGCTGGTCTTCCTTAACTGCAGTGTTGCATTGTCATTTAAATGCATTTCTGGCACAGGAGTCCTTGGCTGTGTATCTGCTTTGGCAATTGGAGAACATTTAGCAGTTGCCACCCAGAATGGAAAAAAAAAATACAGTGGATAAAGAATGTGTTCAGTGGTCAGTTATTGTGAGTTGTCTTTCCATTGTTTTCCATCCTCATTGCCCTATCATTGAGCTGGACTTCACCTCAGTAGAAAGCTTCCTTCCCCACAGAAACTGCACTGTTTCTCTCTACAGCATCCCTGTACCATGACCACATTGTCTTTTTCAAGGTTCTCAAGTTTAGTTTCTAATTTTGGAAATTAGAACATGATGAGGCCAATAGAAGAGTTTATTGTAAAATATAATTTAACATCCAAATATGAGGTGTTATCATGCAGCCAGCAAGTCAGAGTCTCACCCAGAATTTAGTCCTTAAGTGTCACCCAGATATGCTCTTTCTGCAGGCATAAGAATGAAGCTCAATTTATAACTTTAAAGATTAAAGTCATTTATTAAAATGATATCACTGTCTCAGTGCCTTGAATCGACATGACTTTGGATTCTTTTTTTCTAGCAGCTAATTGATGAGGAATGCTGAGATGTTTCTACCGTGCAGATTGCCTCTCTGATGCAAACTCCTTCATGGTCAGCCAGGGCTGAGAGCTCTGTCTCCGGCCAAAAGCAGAGTGAAGTCACATGAGCTGTTTGTGCAGTAAACTGATCATTACTTCCTCATTAGAAATAACTAACCACAGACATGGCCATTAGACTATGTTTCCATCCTGGAAATTTCAGTTCTTCACCTTTGAGAATCAGAGAGATGAAAAATAATCATTTTTTTAAAGCTCAAATTATTCCGTAAAAGTTGTCCTGCCCTCTTTACTGTGTGTGCTTAGTTTCTCAGTTGGGTCCTACTCTTTGACTCCATGGACTGTAGCTAAGCTCCTCTGTCCATGGAATTCTCCAGTCAAGAATACTGGAGTGGCAACAGTCATCAAGACAGTATGGTACTGGCACAAAAACAGAACTAAAGATCAATGGAACAAGATCGAGAACCCAGAGATCAACCCACGCACCTATGGGTACCTTATTTTTGACAAAGCAGGAGAAACTATAAAATGGGACAAAGACAGCCTCTTCAACAAATGGTGCTAGGAAAATTGGACAGTTACATGCAAAAAAATGAAGTTGGAACATTCCCTGACACCATGCACAAAGATCAACTCAAAATGGATTAAAGACCTAAATGTAAGACCAGAACCCATCAAACTCTTAGAGGAGAATGTAGGCAAAACCTTCAAGGACATCAATCAAAGCAAGATCTTCTCTGACCCACCTACTAGAATAGTGGAACTGAAAAGAAAAATGAACACGTGGGACCTCGTGAAACTTAAAAGCTTTTGTACAGCAAAAGAAATCACCAAAAAGTTGAACAGACACCCCGCAGAGTGGGAGAAAATCATAGCAAATGAAACAACAGACAAAAAATTAATCTCCAAAATCTACAAGCAACTCAGACAACTCAGCACAGGGAAAACGAGCAGCCCAATCAAAAAATGGGAAAAAGATCTAAAGAGACGCCTCTCCAAAGAGGACATACAGATGGCCCAAAAGCACATGAAATGATGCCCAACCTCACTTATCATTAGTGAAATGCAAATTAAAACCACAATGAGATACCACCTCACACCCGTCGGAATGGCCATCATCAACAAATTGTCAGACAATAAATGCTGGAGACAGTGCGGCGAAAAGGGAACCCTCTTGCATTGCTGGTGGGAATGTAAACTGATACAACTTCTCTGGAAGACAATATGGAGATTCCTTAAAAAACTAAAAATAGAAGCACCCTATGACCCAGCAATCCCACTATTAGGCCTATATCCTGATGAAATCAAAACAGAAAGAGGCACCTGTACCCCAATGTTCATTGCAGCTCTCTATACAATAGCCAGAACATGGAAGCAACCTAGACGTCCATCGACAAATGAATGGATCCAGAAGCTTTGGTACATATACACAATGGAATACTACTCAGCTGTTAAAAGAAATGCAGAAGAATCAGTCCTAATGAGGTGGCTAGCTCTAGAACCTATCATAAAAAGTGAAGTAAGTCAAAAAGAGAAAGACAAATACAGCATACTAACACATATATATGGAATCTTGTAGGACGGTCTTGATAACGCACACAGTGAACTCATGGAAAAATAGACAGAGCATAGACATATGGACATTGTGGGGAAGAAATAGGGAGGGGGAGGCATGGAGACAGTAACATGGAAACCTATACTGTCATGTGTGGAAAAGATAGCTATTGTCATTGTGCTAAGGGAATAGGAGAGCCTACAATCACTTGGGGTGATGGTCCAGAGGGGTGGGTGGGGGAGGGAACTCGGGGAGGGGAACAGGGATATGCATATGAATGATCTGGGAACATACATGTCAGTGAACAACAAAACTCTGTAAAATCTTTAAAATAAAGAATTAAAAAAAAAAAAAAAACAATACTGGAGTGTGTTCCCATTCCTTTCTCTAGGGGATCTTCCTGACCTGAGGATCAAACTTGGGAGTCCTGCATTGGCAGGTGGATTCTTTAACATCTGGGCCACCAAGGAAGTCCACCCTCTTTACTAACATATAACCTGCTTTTTATTGCTATAATCACAGTGTTGTATATCTGTTACTAGGTCCTAAATGCTTTACTCAAGAGTACTAAAAGTTAAATGCATTAATCCTCAAACAACTCTAAGAAATAGCTAATATTCCAGTATTGCAATGGGGACAGTGAGGTACTCAGAGGTCCAGTGACAAAGAACAAGTGGTAGATCTGGGGTTTCAGCTGAGGCTGCAGCTACAGAGACCACACCCTTGGTGAGGATGGAAGTCTGCTTCCCATCATCCTTGACCAGTAACTGCCACCATTCGCGACAGGTCAACTCAGGCCAAGGAATGCTTTCTCCTTTTCCTTTTGTCATGACTGTAAGCATTCATGGCCAAATTCAAATGTCAGCTCCCTCAATTATTTCATCTGAGACCCTCAACCAAATACTAACTCCAGTTGACTACATGCCTATAGCACTATTTTTACACCACAGGCTAATAGAGGTATTTATTTATGTCTCTTTCTTTAACTACCATATAGTGGTTTTCCAGAAGCTTTGGTAAAAAAAAATGAAGATCAGTCCTAATGAGGTGGCTAGCTCTAGAACCTATCATAAAAAGTGAAGTAAGTCAAAAAGAGAAAGACAAATACAGCATACTAACACATATATATGGAATCTTGTAGGACGGTCTTGATAACGCACACAGTGAACTCATGGAAAAATAGACAGAGCATAGACATATGGACATTGTGGGGAAGAAATAGGGAGGGGGAGGCATGGAGACAGTAACATGGAAACCTATACTGTCATGTGTGGAAAAGATAGCTATTGTCATTGTGCTAAGGGAATAGGAGAGCCTACAATCACTTGGGGTGATGGTCCAGAGGGGTGGGTGGGGGAGGGAACTCGGGGAGGGGAACAGGGATATGCATATGAATGATCTGGGAACATACATGTCAGTGAACAACAAAACTCTGTAAAATCTTTAAAATAAAGAATTAAAAAAATAAACAATACTGGAGTGTGTTCCCATTCCTTTCTCTAGGGGATCTTCCTGACCTGAGGATCAAACTTGGGAGTCCTGCATTGGCAGGTGGATTCTTTAACATCTGGGCCACCAAGGAAGTCCACCCTCTTTACTAACATATAACCTGCTTTTTATTGCTATAATCACAGTGTTGTATATCTGTTACTAGGTCCTAAATGCTTTACTCAAGAGTACTAAAAGTTAAATGCATTAATCCTCAAACAACTCTAAGAAATAGCTAATATTCCAGTATTGCAATGGGGACAGTGAGGTACTCAGAGGTCCAGTGACAAAGAACAAGTGGTAGATCTGGGGTTTCAGCTGAGGCTGCAGCTACAGAGACCACACCCTTGGTGAGGATGGAAGTCTGCTTCCCATCATCCTTGACCAGTAACTGCCACCATTCGCGACAGGTCAACTCAGGCCAAGGAATGCTTTCTCCTTTTCCTTTTTGTCATGACTGTAAGCATTCATGGCCAAATTCAAATGTCAGCTCCCTCAATTATTTCATCTGAGACCCTCAACCAAATACTAACTCCAGTTGACTACATGCCTATAGCACTATTTTTACACCACAGGCTAATAGAGGTATTTATTTATGTCTCTTTCTTTAATACTAGGATAAGACCATATAGTGGTCACATCTATATTCTCAGAATCTATAGCATGTAGCTTGTAGTGAGACCTCAATAAATAAATAATTACTTATTAAAGTAATTGGATCTAAATAAAATACATGATATGGGGGTTTCAGTATGAATCTGAAAAGAAAACTAAAGGACTTTACATAGCTGAATATTCCTGGATTACAATATACAATATACTCACTGGGCTTATGTAGTATATATTTTGGTAGCAAAATTCGAGCAGGTGTGGAGATTAAGAAGGGAGCAAAAACTTCAGCTCCTGATCTAAAAGGAGTCTTGGGAAAAATATTTATGTGCTGGTAAACATGTACTTATAATACACCTGAAAATTTTATTAAAAGTTATTCCATTCTACTTTGCCAAATACTACTCTGGTTACAAACTGACACAGTTATATTTCACAGTTTAAAGTAAGAGAATTATCTATCCTCCCTGACTGTGGCTACCTTCCTGCACTGCTATGGAAAGGGCAGAGCATATGCTTTCCTGTTGACTTCTCTCCTCGAGTAGAGAGAGGCCAACATCATGGCAGCCTCCATGGCCATAGACTGGGTCATGATGCTTTCTTCTCCATGTCGCTGGTGTGCCCTGGGCTTGGACAACACAGAAGTAGTAACTGTCTATCCAAGTATCCATCATCATCATGAACTCCTCATTAGCATGTCCTCCCAAGAGTACAGAAAATGAAGGAAACTAGCAATGCCTTCTCATTGCAATGGGGACAGTGAGGTACTCAGAGGTCCAGTGACAAAGAACAAGTGGTAGATCTGGGGTTTCAGCTGAGGCTGCAGCTACAGAGACCACACCCTTGGTGAGGATGGAAGTCTGCTTCCCATCATCCTTGACCAGTAACTGCCACCATTCGCGACAGGTCAACTCAGGCCAAGGAATGCTTTCTCCTTTTCCTTTTTGTCATGACTGTAAGCATTCATGGCCAAATTCAAATGTCAGCTCCCTCAATTATTTCATCTGAGACCCTCAACCAAATACTAACTCCAGTTGACTACATGCCTATAGCACTATTTTTACACCACAGGCTAATAGAGGTATTTATTTATGTCTCTTTCTTTAATACTAGGATAAGACCATATAGTGGTCACATCTATATTCTCAGAATCTATAGCATGTAGCTTGTAGTGAGACCTCAATAAATAAATAATTACTTATTAAAGTAATTGGATCTAAATAAAATACATGATATGGGGGTTTCAGTATGAATCTGAAAAGAAAACTAAAGGACTTTACATAGCTGAATATTCCTGGATTACAATATACAATATACTCACTGGGCTTATGTAGTATATATTTTGGTAGCAAAATTCGAGCAGGTGTGGAGATTAAGAAGGGAGCAAAAACTTCAGCTCCTGATCTAAAAGGAGTCTTGGGAAAAATATTTATGTGCTGGTAAACATGTACTTATAATACACCTGAAAATTTTATTAAAAGTTATTCCATTCTACTTTGCCAAATACTACTCTGGTTACAAACTGACACAGTTATATTTCACAGTTTAAAGTAAGAGAATTATCTATCCTCCCTGACTGTGGCTACCTTCCTGCACTGCTATGGAAAGGGCAGAGCATATGCTTTCCTGTTGACTTCTCTCCTCGAGTAGAGAGAGGCCAACATCATGGCAGCCTCCATGGCCATAGACTGGGTCATGATGCTTTCTTCTCCATGTCGCTGGTGTGCCCTGGGCTTGGACAACACAGAAGTAGTAACTGTCTATCCAAGTATCCATCATCATCATGAACTCCTCATTAGCATGTCCTCCCAAGAGTACAGAAAATGAAGGAAACTAGCAATGCCTTCTCACTAAAAAGAAAAGGTTGAGTTTATCCTTGAGGATGTAATTCACAGTTACCCTATCCTGGTCAATGAAGAACTTTCATCCTTCTCTCTTTTCCTCATATTCTACATCCATTCTATTAGCAAGATAATTCAGCAAAACCTTCAAAATACATCCTAACTTTGGTCACTTTTTAACTGCTACTATCCTAGTCTGTCTCTTGCCTGAACTTGTATTTGTTATACAACAACTTTTATGGCTTTCACTCTTGATGGCCTCTCCTCTCCCATGGCAGCCAGAGTGACAACCTGAAATTGAAATCAAATTGCATCACTCCTCTGTTTGCAACTCTTCTTTGGTTTCCATCGCACTTAAAATAAAACCCAAAGTCATTACCACGGCCCCATGTGATTTGACCTGGCTGTCTCTTCCAAGACCATTGTGTCACTTGCTCACAGCACTGACGATACACTGGCTTCTTTGATGTGTCCTGAAAGTGCCAAACACATCTTATTCCAGGGTCTTTGCACCTGCCTTCCAGGCCTTCTGCCTGGAATGCTCTTTCCCTGCATACTTAATTGATATTCATTTTTGTTTAATTTGTCACCCTGCTGGAAACTATTTTTTCTAAAAATACTCTCCCAGTCACATTCTGTTCCCTTATCTGCTCATTTCTCTCTTCACCATACATTTACCTATTTCTTTACAGCATATCTTCTACAGAATGCAAATTCTCTGAGATAAAGGACTATTCTTTTTATCATTTTATCCATGGAAGTTAGACATGGCATACAGTAGGGAGTCAGTAAACACTTGTTGAATAAACAGAACTTAATTTAGTTCTAGACCTAAGACATGAGCTTTAGAAAGCATCTCTGTTCAGTACTGTGGAATGTCGGAAGGGCTCAAATTCAAAAAATGCGTCTTTCAACTTCCTTTCAATAATCTTTTAAGAAAATTCATGAAAATGTTCATTTCTTTAGTCTTGAAAAATGTTACTGATATAGAGGTAGTAACTGTCTATCCAAGTATCCATCATCATCATGAACTCCTCATTAGCATGTCCTCCCAAGAGTACAGAAAATGAAGGAAACTAGCAATGCCTTCTCACTAAAAAGAAAAGGTTGAGTTTATCCTTGAGGATGTAATTCACAGTTACCCTATCCTGGTCAATGAAGAACTTTCATCCTTCTCTCTTTTCCTCATATTCTACATCCATTCTATTAGCAAGATAATTCAGCAAAACCTTCAAAATACATCCTAACTTTGGTCACTTTTTAACTGCTACTATCCTAGTCTGTCTCTTGCCTGAACTTGTATTTGTTATACAACAACTTTTATGGCTTTCACTCTTGATGGCCTCTCCTCTCCCATGGCAGCCAGAGTGACAACCTGAAATTGAAATCAAATTGCATCACTCCTCTGTTTGCAACTCTTCTTTGGTTTCCATCGCACTTAAAATAAAACCCAAAGTCATTACCACGGCCCCATGTGATTTGACCTGGCTGTCTCTTCCAAGACCATTGTGTCACTTGCTCACAGCACTGACGATACACTGGCTTCTTTGATGTGTCCTGAAAGTGCCAAACACATCTTATTCCAGGGTCTTTGCACCTGCCTTCCAGGCCTTCTGCCTGGAATGCTCTTTCCCTGCATACTTAATTGATATTCATTTTTGTTTAATTTGTCACCCTGCTGGAAACTATTTTTCTAAAAATACTCTCCCAGTCACATTCTGTTCCCTTATCTGCTCATTTCTCTCTTCACCATACATTTACCTATTTCTTTACAGCATATCTTCTACAGAATGCAAATTCTCTGAGATAAAGGACTATTCTTTTTATCATTTTATCCATGGAAGTTAGACATGGCATACAGTAGGGAGTCAGTAAACACTTGTTGAATAAACAGAACTTAATTTAGTTCTAGACCTAAGACATGAGCTTTAGAAAGCATCTCTGTTCAGTACTGTGGAATGTCGGAAGGGCTCAAATTCAAAAAATGCGTCTTTCAACTTCCTTTCAATAATCTTTTAAGAAAATTCATGAAAATGTTCATTTCTTTAGTCTTGAAAAATGTTACTGATATAGAGGTAGAACAAAGGTGATACGGAGTTGGTTTAGGGACGTGACAATGGAGATACAATGACTGGGAAAGAGAAAGACAGAATCTGAAAATGGAGCCTTTCTTGTTTTTAATAATTTTAAATGTGAATGCTATATTGATTTGCTTTGCGTATCATGATGCACTGAAATTTTAGGATGACCCACATGAATTAGGCATTTAGACCTTTAGGCCTTATCTGGAAATCAGTAGCATGAGGTAATACTTTAGACTTCAGGTACTGACAAGGTTTTCCAAATTGCAATTCTTTTAGAAAATGCTATCTGATCCTGAGCATCTATGAAAGACTGATGGAAGAAGTTGAATGCTATGAATAGAACAAGTTCATTGCATTCTTTGGTGGTTGCACTTGAGGTGTGCTGTAAGTTCAAGGCCCCCATGTCTTTCACTTTGAATACTTGGTTACATTTAAACTCCATATGAAATGATTTGTTAATAAGCAAGGTCTATTGATAAAGCCTAAATTCAGATATCTCAAACCTTTATTTTGAATGACTCAATTGCATGCATGGTCATTGATTTCTGAAAGAAAACTAATTGGTATGCTTGTCATGCCATATGCTTGGTGTTATCTCCTGTAAAAGTAGAGTTTATATATTGGTTGGCAGTGTCCCATTGTTCTGCCGCCAGCAGGAGCAGTGACAGTAGTTCAGCAATTGGTTGAAAAGCCACAAGATACATTTTGCACTGCAGATTTGACAATGGGCTCTAATCTTTCACCACAGGAGGAATAGCGTTACATGATTTTGGAGCAATGACAGAATTTACATGGCACCTACTCAGACTCCTTCACTTTAGTTAAAAGAAACTAGTCCCCAAGCAGGGCATCAAACACCCATGTTCATCAGCAAATCAGCTGGCAGGACAGGTTACACTGGAACATGGTCTTCTGACTGCTAGCTAAAGGATGTTTCTGGAGGGGGCAGGGTGCTTTATTGTAAGGTTTACTAGTAGGCAGAATTATAGACTCAAGGACCTTAACATGCTGGTATTATAACTATAAATATTAATACATGGGAAAAGGGACTTTCTAGACAGAAAGTTACTACACACTGGTATTAACATAGGGACATTCCTCTGGATAATCCAGCTATGCCCAGTATAGTCATGGGAGCCCTTAAAAGGAGTAGAGAGGTCATAGAGATTAAAAGCCTAAAAAGGATCAGATGTGACTTTGATGGCTGGTAGATGGAAGGGTCATGAGTAGATAATATGGTAGCCACTGGGAGTCTCAGCCAACAATCAGCAAGGATCTCAGTCCTGTGACTGCATGGAAGCAAATTCAACGAACAACTCTAATGAGCCTGGAGGTGGATTTTTCCCCAGAGCCCAGAGAAAGAAATACAATTCTCTGCTTTGGAACTTTTATTATTCTATTGTTTGGAGACTACTGAGGCACTGATAAGAGTTAGGTCGCTCAAGGTCCCAGAGGTGACAAGTGGCAGAGCTTGGCTGATGGAGAGAATCAGACCTCAGAAGATGATTAACCAATAAGAGAAACCTGGAACTGGTGTGGAGCCCAGCTACAAGTAGACCTCAACAAACATCAATGCCATCTGCTTTGTCTTTTTTTTTTGTCTAGGGCAGCTTCTGTGGGTGAGTTCAGACTCTCAGCAGATTTCATAATCATAGCTTATCCTAGGTCTCCTTCTTCCTCCTCAGGACTGGATCCAGTCATGGAGCACTGGTGA
This sequence comes from Tragulus kanchil, assembly GCA_022376925.1. Taxonomy (NCBI): domain Eukaryota; kingdom Metazoa; phylum Chordata; class Mammalia; order Artiodactyla; family Tragulidae; genus Tragulus; species Tragulus kanchil. Next base: position 56,420,396 of record JAIOJX010000029.1, on the reverse strand, counting down.
GAGAGTGAGGAAATGCAGCTTCTAAATTCTATTTTTCTTTCTTTTAAGTTAGGCATGCCCAGATTCCAAAGTTCTCTGCCTTACCCAGCTCTCATCTCTGACAATCAAGGCTCTGTTTTGACACACAGCTTGCCTGAAAGAATCACACCAGAACAAGATCCTTTTCACTAGAAAGATTCTGTAGCCTGGGGGGTTAAGCGGGGAGATCAGGGTAACAACTGTTTGTTTTACTTGCCAGGCTCCCTGATTTGGAGCAGTTCTGAATTTCCTGGCTCAGCTGCACCACTGCAGACAGATGTCTGAGGCCCTTGTGCTCCATGGAGGTGAAGCTAGCAAACAACCTCCTTAGAGGCTTCTCTTTTTCACCCAGCTGATGGGCAAGAGGCTGTGAACTATGATATATCAATACTAAACAGTCATGCTTGTACGAGTTGAAATTGTGCCAAACAGCTGCCTCTTTTAGCAGCTGGGAGAGGAGCCACCTCTTTGGCTGGATGGGGAGGCGTGCCAGAACAGTTAAGATAAACTGGGAATAAATTCCAATTTATGCTGCTGCAAAAAGAGGAGGGGACTGAGGAAACTGAACTTTCAGTGAAGTCTGATAATTAAACACACGAGTGCTGACAGGGTAGCTGAACACAACAGATAAATAACCACTTCGGAATTATAAGCCAGGATGGTAACATATTAGACAAGCTGGTTCACTTGGTATTTTCAAGTCTGCTTTGGAAGCAAATTCAACGAACAACTCTAATGAGCCTGGAGGTGGATTTTTCCCCAGAGCCCAGAGAAAGAAATACAATTCTCTGCTTTGGAACTTTTATTATTCTATTGTTTGGAGACTACTGAGGCACTGATAAGAGTTAGGTCGCTCAAGGTCCCAGAGGTGACAAGTGGCAGAGCTTGGCTGATGGAGAGAATCAGACCTCAGAAGATGATTAACCAATAAGAGAAACCTGGAACTGGTGTGGAGCCCAGCTACAAGTAGACCTCAACAAACATCAATGCCATCTGCTTTGTCTTTTTTTTTTGTCTAGGGCAGCTTCTGTGGGTGAGTTCAGACTCTCAGCAGATTTCATAATCATAGCTTATCCTAGGTCTCCTTCTTCCTCCTCAGGACTGGATCCAGTCATGGAGCACTGGTGAGAGAGTGAGGAAATGCAGCTTCTAAATTCTATTTTTCTTTCTTTTAAGTTAGGCATGCCCAGATTCCAAAGTTCTCTGCCTTACCCAGCTCTCATCTCTGACAATCAAGGCTCTGTTTTGACACACAGCTTGCCTGAAAGAATCACACCAGAACAAGATCCTTTTCACTAGAAAGATTCTGTAGCCTGGGGGGTTAAGCGGGGAGATCAGGGTAACAACTGTTTGTTTTACTTGCCAGGCTCCCTGATTTGGAGCAGTTCTGAATTTCCTGGCTCAGCTGCACCACTGCAGACAGATGTCTGAGGCCCTTGTGCTCCATGGAGGTGAAGCTAGCAAACAACCTCCTTAGAGGCTTCTCTTTTTCACCCAGCTGATGGGCAAGAGGCTGTGAACTATGATATATCAATACTAAACAGTCATGCTTGTACGAGTTGAAATTGTGCCAAACAGCTGCCTCTTTTAGCAGCTGGGAGAGGAGCCACCTCTTTGGCTGGATGGGGAGGCGTGCCAGAACAGTTAAGATAAACTGGGAATAAATTCCAATTTATGCTGCTGCAAAAAGAGGAGGGGACTGAGGAAACTGAACTTTCAGTGAAGTCTGATAATTAAACACACGAGTGCTGACAGGGTAGCTGAACACAACAGATAAATAACCACTTTCCGGTAATTATAAGCCAGGATGGTAACATATTAGACAAGCTGGTTCACTTGGTATTTTCAAGTCTGACATTTCAATTCTAGGGGATGCTGGGATCTGGGCTAACAGATTTCTTTCTTTTTTTCCACTCATTTCCCTTTTCCCACTGCTTGCTGAAAATGAAATGTGGCTTTTAAGGTGCCACTTTTCAGTATGATCTGTATGTGCCCCAGAACCACAGAGAGCACCTCAAAGACCACCGCTGCTACAAAAGTGGCTGAGATGGTGTCTGCATTTCCAAACCTTGTAAAATATTATTTTGAAAAGGCCAGGTTGTTCCCTAATAAAAAAGCATGGTACAAATTACATATTCTATTTATAGACAGTTTTCATGAGTCATAGACTGCCAAAGCCTTTAACAAATCATCTCACAGGATAAACACTTCATTTCACAAAGAGGAAATAGAGGCAGAATCCGTTTCTCAGATACACTGTTTTCAGTAGAAACAAAACAGACGCTTAAGTTCAGGGAACAAAACACTTCTTTTTCAAAAAGAAAAATGATACAGAGACACCCAATTTTCCTGCTCTCTTTGAGAATGGGGTTAGAATACTTGTAACAGCTGACTATACACAATAGGATAAAGAGTTTGCCCTTTTCTATGTAGTGCATAGACTGGATGTGTGCCATGGGTTTTAGGCAGAGATGAGAATGAATGCCTTTGCTATGTTGGTCTCACAATAAAACCACCTTCTCTTAGGAAGAACTAAGAGGTAGTTCTGTGAGCCTCTCATGATCCATGTGCTTAAGATTTTATTTTGTTGATCCCCAAGCCTCTTGTTTCCTTCCTTTTTTTTCTTAATTCACAAAAGCAGTATCCTCATTTATTAATTTCTGTGGGGGAACTGACTCCCAGTTCCTGTCCTGTGGCCTGGCAGGGAGATATTTCCCAGCTCTGTTTGAGAAGACTGTCTACCCCACTTGGCACTTGAACAGCCTGAAATGGAATGTCCTTTGTTGTAAACACCTAATTTGTTCATTTTGAACTGTCTGAGTTACTAGATCAAAGACCAGTGTCAAATGCCCAAAGCAGTGTTTGTCAGCAGTGGACTTTTTTATTCTTCTTGTTCTAAAGCAACTGAAAAGGAAAAAGACTCGCACTGTATTTCCACAAAAGCCTAGGAAAACTCACATTGGCAGCCTCTTGCAGCACAATGAATACACACTACTGAGTACAGGCCATTTGTCTCCTGATTACAACAGCCCCCAGGGGACCGGTGCTGGCTTTGAACCCCCTCTTTCTGAGGTCTCTGTGCTGTGACAGCTGCACCGCCCGTGCTTACTGCACAGGGCACTGAGGAGGCAGCCCTCCTCTCCACTGTGGGTTTTAGTCTGCTCTCTAAATTAAAATAGGAGTTTCTTGTTTGCCATGTGTTGACTTGTCTTGAAAAAATACATTTCCAAGCTATTCTCATTTGGAATTCGATGGGGTGGCCTCGGTGAATTCTTTTAGCATCTATGTGAATTTTACATGCATGACAATGAGGGCTACAGTGTAGAGGAAGCCACCGGAGAGAAAGGGCCTTAAAAAAAAAAAGCATCCTCTGTGGGGAGGGAGGAATGGGCGAGATATGGCAAGAGTAATATGGAAACTTACATTACCACTTGTAAAAGAGACAACCAATGTGAATATGCTGTAAGACTAAGGGGACGTACAAGGGGGCTCCGTAACAACCTGGAGGGGTGGGACAGGGACGGAGGAGGGTGGGAGGTTCAGTTGGGAGGGGTCAAGGGGATACCTATGACTGATTCAGGTTTATGTACAGCAGTAAACAACAAAACTCTGTAAAAGTAAAATAAAAATAAATTAATTAGAAAAAAAGCATCCCTTCCCTCATATGAGAAATGGTGGTAACAGACACAATGGCATTTCTAGCAATGCTGGATCCCGTCGGTCTTGTTGATTTATAAGGACTCACACTATGTTTTTGTTCTTGTAGGAATTTTCTTTGGGGTACAATATGTCTCTGTTTACGGGTCTTGTTGTATCTCCAGCTCTGTTTGAGAAGACTGTCTACCCCACTTGGCACTTGAACAGCCTGAAATGGAATGTCCTTTGTTGTAAACACCTAATTTGTTCATTTTGAACTGTCTGAGTTACTAGATCAAAGACCAGTGTCAAATGCCCAAAGCAGTGTTTGTCAGCAGTGGACTTTTTTATTCTTCTTGTTCTAAAGCAACTGAAAAGGAAAAAGACTCGCACTGTATTTCCACAAAAGCCTAGGAAAACTCACATTGGCAGCCTCTTGCAGCACAATGAATACACACTACTGAGTACAGGCCATTTGTCTCCTGATTACAACAGCCCCCAGGGGACCGGTGCTGGCTTTGAACCCCCTCTTTCTGAGGTCTCTGTGCTGTGACAGCTGCACCGCCCGTGCTTACTGCACAGGGCACTGAGGAGGCAGCCCTCCTCTCCACTGTGGGTTTTAGTCTGCTCTCTAAATTAAAATAGGAGTTTCTTGTTTGCCATGTGTTGACTTGTCTTGAAAAAATACATTTCCAAGCTATTCTCATTTGGAATTCGATGGGGTGGCCTCGGTGAATTCTTTTAGCATCTATGTGAATTTTACATGCATGACAATGAGGGCTACAGTGTAGAGGAAGCCACCGGAGAGAAAGGGCCTTAAAAAAAAAAAGCATCCTCTGTGGGGAGGGAGGAATGGGAGAGATATGGCAAGAGTAATATGGAAACTTACATTACCACTTGTAAAAGAGACAACCAATGTGAATATGCTGTAAGACTAAGGGGACGTACAAGGGGGCTCCGTAACAACCTGGAGGGGTGGGACAGGGACGGAGGAGGGTGGGAGGTTCAGTTGGGAGGGGTCAAGGGGATACCTATGACTGATTCAGGTTTATGTACAGCAGTAAACAACAAAACTCTGTAAAAGTAAAATAAAAATAAATTAATTAGAAAAAAAGCATCCCTTCCCTCATATGAGAAATGGTGGTAACAGACACAATGGCATTTCTAGCAATGCTGGATCCCGTTCGGTCTTGTTGATTTATAAGGACTCACACTATGTTTTTGTTCTTGTAGGATTATTGTTCTGAAATGGAGTACAATATGTCTCTGTTATCAAAAGGGTAACTGTATTATTAGGTAGTCTTGAAGGTAGCTGGGATGTATTCTCCTTATCTCTGCCTCTTTTCAGTGATAGTCCAAAAGACCTGCTCACGCTACCACTGGGAGGTACAGCTTAGGCTGAAAAGTTCATTTCACCCCCTCAGGCTGTGGCCATCATTGACACTGTTTTTCTTGTTTAGTTTTATGGTACATTTTTTTAAAAGCTAGGTAAACCATAAAATACCTGCAAAAGCTTCCTCTACTTCAGATGATCTAAATTTGTCTTATATATTGCCTCGATCCTCTCATGTTCCTGCTCACTTTATTGTCCTCCTTCAAAATTATTTTTCTTATATTTTAAGAGAAGCAGCAGCAGCAATGAGCTATCATTTGGCAGCTTCCTTTCTATTATGTTTTCCCTGCCGGCAAATGCTGGAACAAAGGCATCCAAAGCATTACTGAAAGGGGATCCACATTCAGGCCTGCTGCTGAGCCTATAATCAGCCTGTCTAGGATGAAAATCCATGCTTTTCAGCACGGGTTGGAGATTTTTGTACTTATCTTTGGAATGCATGCTTAGCCCATGTACTCAAGTGATGGGCTATTGCCATGTCCTTATGTGGCCCACCACTTTCCTTAATAGAATAGAAGAAATGGAATGTGACCTGTCAAACCTCAGTCAGTATGAAGCAGTCCAATAGATGCTTTTAAAACACAAATAGAGTCCCAGTTCATGTCAGTGTCAATTTCGAAAACATATTTTTATCAGGGATTTAGTTCCTGTCCTGCTCTAGCCAGATATGCACGGGGAAATTATGACGCTTCTACTGACAGACATGTGAACAGTTCCTGGTGTGTTGGGGGTGGGGGTTGGGATTAAGTAGCAAGAATGGGATGAACTGAAAAGGTTGTGGGCATCCTGGGCACCAGAGAGGGTATGGGGACAGCAGAATGGCTGTCGAGGTCACACCCAGCTTCCTGTGTAACGGGCACCCTCCTGGGAGTCCTCCTGGACTCAGTCCCTCTCTGTCCATCCCACAGGTCACTGCTCTTCTGATTTCTATCCTCACAGGTTAGTTATCTCCATTTACTTTTAAATCACTGAGCAATAGAGTATCACACAGTACATCGGTAAAACGAATAGTACTGCTTTGAGAGTTTAAGTCTTATGTATAATTCACACAATACCTGAACTCATCTAACAGTATTAAATGTCATCTCTGTATTGAAGAACTGTTGATGATGGTTCTGCAACTTTCTCCCCTAAGCTACTTGGTATTAGTGATAATTCCTGAAAAATAGAAATTTAGTGCATCTCTACTTTTGTACTTATATATATTATGTACATAATACATCATGCATGTTATATATATATATATACATGCTATATATTATGTATATATAATGTTATAAATAAGAACCTAGAAATGTAGAGCTCTGATGTGAAAGGTTTGAAATAGCATAAAGCCTTCAAGTATCTTAGAATGGTAGAATAGAAGAGTGGCACCTCTTTTAACCTCTGGATTAGCCAAAGTTCTCATTCTGAGAATGAGCTTGATAACAAAGAGATTGATATCTATTACACTCTCCACATGACTCATTACTGAGCTGTTCTCAGATAGGTCTGTTCCTTTGTCTCACTTATCAAATCGTGACTATCAAGTATTTATTGTGACTATATCACATAAGTTTTACTTCCTACTGTTAGTATTTCATAAATATTCCAAGTGGCCAAATATATATGCGAAGAAGAGAGTATTGAGTTTCTATAGAAAGAAACTTAATGCTGAAGAAAGATTGATAAACTTGGTTTGTTTAAAAATAACAAGCAAAAAAAAAAAAAAACGAATAGCAAATTAGATGGACTAGACATCTGTTAAAAAAAGAAGAAAAAAGAAATTCTGTTTAATTTTTTTCCTATTAAGAAAACTAACTGGGAAATCAAAGCTGCTACATCATGGGAGCAATTCATTTTTGTTTGTTAAATATGTACTTCCACAGTACTCACAATGAGTCAAGCACTGTTTTAAAATTTTTAACCTACTTAAATTTCCTAACTACTCCATGTTATAAGTAATATTATCCCATTTGACATATGGGGCAACTAGGGCACAGAGAGCCTATGCCATCATCACACAGCTAGCAAGGAGCAGCGTTGAGACTTGGAACCAAGGCAGCTTCATCCAGAGTCCATTTACTTTCCACCGTGCTATGCCACCTCCCTTTATTCACAATAGTCTAGGCAACTCTCCAAATGCTACTTCTTCTTAAAAAAAGTACCTGGATACCTATCTACACCGTATTAAACTTTTAAATCACTGAGCAATAGAGTACACAGTACATCGGTAAAACGAATAGTACTGCTTTGAGAGTTTAAGTCTTATGTATAATTCACACAATACCTGAACTCATCTAACAGTATTAAATGTCATCTCTGTATTGAAGAACTGTTGATGATGGTTCTGCAACTTTCTCCCCTAAGCTACTTGGTATTAGTGATAATTCCTGAAAAATAGAAATTTAGTGCATCTCTACTTTTGTACTTATATATATTATGTACATAATACATCATGCATGTTATATATATATATACATGCTATATATTATGTATATATAATGTTATAAATAAGAACCTAGAAATGTAGAGCTCTGATGTGAAAGGTTTGAAATAGCATAAAGCCTTCAAGTATCTTAGAATGGTAGAATAGAAGAGTGGCACCTCTTTTAACCTCTGGATTAGCCAAAGTTCTCATTCTGAGAATGAGCTTGATAACAAAGAGATTGATATCTATTACACTCTCCACATGACTCATTACTGAGCTGTTCTCAGATAGGTCTGTTCCTTTGTCTCACTTATCAAATCGTGACTATCAAGTATTTATTGTGACTATATCACATAAGTTTTACTTCCTACTGTTAGTATTTCATAAATATTCCAAGTGGCCAAATATATATGCGAAGAAGAGAGTATTGAGTTTCTATAGAAAGAAACTTAATGCTGAAGAAAGATTGATAAACTTGGTTTGTTTAAAAATAACAAGCAAAAAAAAAAAAAAAACGAATAGCAAATTAGATGGACTAGACATCTGTTAAAAAAAGAAGAAAAAAGAAATTCTGTTTAATTTTTTGCCCATTAAGAAAACTAACTGGGAAATCAAAGCTGCTACATCATGGGAGCAATTCATTTTTGTTTGTTAAATATGTACTTCCACAGTACTCACAATGAGTCAAGCACTGTTTTAAAATTTTTAACCTACTTAAATTTCCTAACTACTCCATGTTATAAGTAATATTATCCCATTTGACATATGGGGCAACTAGGGCACAGAGAGCCTATGCCATCATCACACAGCTAGCAAGGAGCAGCGTTGAGACTTGGAACCAAGGCAGCTTCATCCAGAGTCCATTTACTTTCCACCGTGCTATGCCACCTCCCTTTATTCACAATAGTCTAGGCAACTCTCCAAATGCTACTTCTTCTTACAGGAGGAAAGAACAAAAAGACCATAGTCCTTCACTGAAAGACTGAGGAATGACTATTTTAATCTCCTTCATGTTTTAGTCAAGCTAAAATGCTGGCATTATTTGGGTTTCTTCATTTCTTTTTGAATATCAGTTTTATCCTATTTTTATTTACTGACCTGATTTTATTAGACAATGGACTTCTGCTGCACAAACAATGGCTCAACATATTCATTTCCCATCAAGTTTTGAGACAGCCCAGCTGTTTACAGGATTTATAAGCGAGATCAAGGTCATCTGTAAAATGAACACAAGTTGGACCAGATGATTTATCAGACCTTTTCTAACACTAATGCTTTGTAGGCACATATGTTTAGCCTGTGAATGGCTTTGTTAGCTTTACTTTGCTTTATGAACACAGATGTACATACCCTTGACCTCACCCATCCATTTCAAAATTGAAAACGAGAGAGAGGGGACTTAAGCCCAAACCATCTCCACTATTGACTAAATACCACTTTCTTATGTGAAGCAACAAAAATCTCTCCTCTCTCTTTGTTCTTACTATTTTTCTTCATAAAGAAGTAATTTACATATAGCAAAATGCTCAGATCTTAAGAATAAAGTCCTAAGAGTTGTTTTTTTTTTTAAGGATAATTGCTTTATTTTTGGGAGGGTGGGGGTCAGGTTGGGGAGGGAGGGGGGTGGGCGGGCCACTTCTATTGGTCTTTCATTTCTCTATTTTTCATCCATCTTTGTTCTTTCACCCATGTGGACCTCCCATTGCAGTGGCCTCTGTTGTCGTAGAGCACCGGCTCTGGGCGCATGTGCTGCAGAGCTCCAGCTCAGTAATTGGGCACATCGGTCCAGCCGCTCTGTGGCACGTGGGATCCTCCCAGGCCAGGGATTGAACCAGCGCCTTGCACTGAAAGGTGGTGTCTTCAGGGCAACTAGAGAGCCTATGCCATCATCACACAGCGAAAGGGCTTTTGGAACCAAGGCAGCTTCATCCAGAGTCCATTTACTTTCCACCGTGCTATGCCACCTCCCTTTATTCACAATAGTCTAGGCAACTCTCCAAATGCTACTTCTTCTTACAGGAGGAAAGAACAAAAAGACCATAGTCCTTCACTGAAAGACTGAGGAATGACTATTTTAATCTCCTTCATGTTTTAGTCAAGCTAAAATGCTGGCATTATTTGGGTTTCTTCATTTCTTTTTGAATATCAGTTTTATCCTATTTTTATTTACTGACCTGATTTTATTAGACAATGGACTTCTGCTGCACAAACAATGGCTCAACATATTCATTTCCCATCAAGTTTTGAGACAGCCCAGCTGTTTACAGGATTTATAAGCGAGATCAAGGTCATCTGTAAAATGAACACAAGTTGGACCAGATGATTTATCAGACCTTTTCTAACACTAATGCTTTGTAGGCACATATGTTTAGCCTGTGAATGGCTTTGTTAGCTTTACTTTGCTTTATGAACACAGATGTACATACCCTTGACCTCACCCATCCATTTCAAAATTGAAAACGAGAGAGAGGGTACTTAAGCCCAAACCATCTCCACTATTGACTAAATACCACTTTCTTATGTGAAGCAACAAAAATCTCTCCTCTCTCTTTGTTCTTACTATTTTTCTTCATAAAGAAGTAATTTACATATAGCAAAATGCTCAGATCTTAAGAATAAAGTCCTAAGAGTTGTTTTTTTTTTTAAGGATAATTGCTTTATTTTTGGGAGGGTGGGGGGCGGGTTGGGGAGAGAGAGGGGTGGGCGGGCCACTTCTATTGGTCTTTCATTTATCTATTTTTCATCCATCTTTGTTCTTTCACCCATGTGGACCTCCCATTGCAGTGGCCTCTGTTGTCGTAGAGCACCGGCTCTGGGCGCATGTGCTGCAGAGCTCCAGCTCAGTAATTGGGCACATCGGTCCAGCCGCTCTGTGGCACGTGGGATCCTCCCAGGCCAGGGATTGAACCAGCGCCCCTTGCACTGAAAGGTGGTGTCTTACCCACTGGACTACCAGGGAAGTCCCAAGTCCTAAGAGTTTTAATAAATATATATTCATCATATGTAACCAAACCTCAATGAACTTGCAGGTAATTTCCATCACCCCATAAAGTTTCATGTGCCTCTTTCCAGTCAATCCCCACCCCCACATCTCTCACTGAAACAGATAAATGAACTTCTGACTTTTCTTCCCATAGATTAGTTTCTCTGTGAATACACTTGCTTTTAAATTGCCAATCATCATAATATATAGTAAATCAGAAAAACAAACAGTACTGCTTTTGGAACTGAAGTGTTAGGTCTAATTTATATTGGATTCATTTGATAATATAAGCACTTGGATTCATTTGATAATATAAAATGTAATCTAGTAGTCAAATAATACAATGTCGGTTTCAGTTACTGAAACACAAATTTTAAAATTTATCTCTGAGAAAGAAAGAAAGAAAAGAGTCTAGAAATCTGAGGTTTCTGAGGCAGAAACTGCTAAGCTTCTGTAGACTTAGTTTCAAAACTCATGTGGCATCATGTCACTTTGTCCATATACTGTAGTATTTCAGTTATTTGACCTACCCAGATTGAAGTTGAGGAGAATTAGACTCTATATCTCAATGAGAGGAGTAGGGAAAAATCTGCAGGCATCTTTAATGCACCATAATAAGGTTTATATTTTCAGATCTATAGATTAAAACTCCTTTATCTGTTTAATACACTTTAATACATAATTTACTACTTAGTAATGTCATCTGTAAGTACAAAGATAAGAGATCTTATATTTTTTAGATGTCACCCTACCTGCTTGAAACTTTGACTTTTAATCTGTAAACCCCATTCCTCAGATTGGATTATAAAGGGAGGGTGGGGGCGGGTTGGGGAGAGGGGTGGGCGGGCCACTTCTATTGGTCTTTCATTTATCTATTTTTCATCCATCTTTGTTCTTTCACCCATGTGGACCTCCCATTGCAGTGGCCTCTGTTGTCGTAGAGCACCGGCTCTGGGCGCATGTGCTGCAGAGCTCCAGCTCAGTAATTGGGCACATCGGTCCAGCCGCTCTGTGGCACGTGGGATCCTCCCAGGCCAGGGATTGAACCAGCGCCCCTTGCACTGAAAGGTGGTGTCTTACCCACTGGACTACCAGGGAAGTCCCAAGTCCTAAGAGTTTTAATAAATATATATTCATCATATGTAACCAAACCTCAATGAACTTGCAGGTAATTTCCATCACCCCATAAAGTTTCATGTGCCTCTTTCCAGTCAATCCCCACCCCCACATCTCTCACTGAAACAGATAAATGAACTTCTGACTTTTCTTCCCATAGATTAGTTTCTCTGTGAATACACTTGCTTTTAAATTGCCAATCATCATAATATATAGTAAATCAGAAAAACAAACAGTACTGCTTTTGGAACTGAAGTGTTAGGTCTAATTTATATTGGATTCATTTGATAATATAAGCACTTGGATTCATTTGATAATATAAAATGTAATCTAGTAGTCAAATAATACAATGTCGGTTTCAGTTACTGAAACACAAATTTTAAAATTTATCTCTGAGAAAGAAAGAAAGAAAAGAGTCTAGAAATCTGAGGTTTCTGAGGCAGAAACTGCTAAGCTTCTGTAGACTTAGTTTCAAAACTCATGTGGCATCATGTCACTTTGTCCATATACTGTAGTATTTCAGTTATTTGACCTACCCAGATTGAAGTTGAGGAGAATTAGACTCTATATCTCAATGAGAGGAGTAGGGAAAAATCTGCAGGCATCTTTAATGCACCATAATAAGGTTTATATTTTCAGATCTATAGATTAAAACTCCTTTATCTGTTTAATACACTTTAATACATAATTTACTACTTAGTAATGTCATCTGTAAGTACAAAGATAAGAGATCTTATATTTTTTAGATGTCACCCTACCTGCTTGAAACTTTGACTTTTAATCTGTAAAGCCTTCTCATTCCCTCAGATTGGATTATATGGGTCAATGTGATAACATAAGTGAAAGTGTAAAACTGAACCAAGTTATCATCATTTTGTTATCTAGGCAATCATTAAAATGATAATGACTCAATTTCTTTGGCAAAATAATGAAACAAAATAAATGTCTTCTTAAAGGTATTTACATGGAACAACAGACTGGTTCCAAATTGGGAAAGGAGTACGTCAAGGGTGTTTATTGTGACCCTGCTTATTTAATTTATATGCAGAGTACATCATGAAAAATTCCAGCCTGAATGAAGCACAAGCTGGAATCAATACTGCTGGGAGAAATGTCAATAACCTCAGGTATGCAGATGACACCACCCTTATGACAGAAAGAGAAGAGAGACTAAAGAGCCTTCTGATGAAGGTGAAAGAGGATATTGAAAAAGCTGGCCTAAACTCAACATTCAAAAAATGAAGATCATGGCATCTGGTCCTTTCACTTCATGGCAAATAGATAGGCAAACAATGGAAACAGTGGCAGATTTTATTTTCTCAGGCTCCAAAATCACTGCGAATGGTGTCTGTAGCCATGAAATTAAAAGACACTTGCTCCTTGGAAGAATAGCTATGACAAACCTAGACAGCATATTCAAAAGCAGAGACATCACCTTGCTGACAAGAGTTCGTATAGTCAAAGCTATGGTTTTCCCAATATTCATGTATAGATGTATGGATGTAAGAGTTGGATCATAAAGAAGACTGAGCACCAAAGAACGGATGCCTTTGAACTGTGGTGTTGGAGAAGACTCTTGAGAGTCCCTTAGACTGCAAGGAAATCAAAACAGTCAATCCTAAAGGAAATCAACCCTAAGTATTGACTGGAAGGAAAGATGCTAAAGCTGAAGCTCCAATACTTTGGCTACCTGATGAGAAGAGATGACTCATTGGAAAAGAGTCTGATGTTAGGAAAATAGAAGGCAAAAGCAGAATGGGACAACAGAGGATGAGATGGTTGGATAGCATCACTGAGTCAATGGACATGAGTGTGAGCAAGCTCTGGGAGACGGAGAAGGACAGGGAAGCCTGGTGTGCTGCAGTCCATGGGGTCTCAAAGCGTTGGAAACAACTGAGCAACTGAACTGAACTGAAAGATAGTTACATTTCCCAAGATAGCTCTAGATATTTCACCTTTTTCTCTTTGTCATGAAGTCCAGGGTCACAGAAAATCCTTCTCTGACCTCTGACTCAATACTGAACATGCCCTTTAAAAAAAATAATAACACAGTAGTAATCTCCACCTGAAATTGCATTACATATTCTTTCATCTACCTGGTTTTGTCTTTTCCAGAACATGAATTCCTCTGGGCAGAACTCAGTTTGCTCAGTGCATGTGTGCATGTTCAGTCTCTTTAGTTGTGCCTGACTCTTCGCGAGTCTATGGAATGTAGCCCGTCAGGCTCCTCTGTCCAGGGGATTCTTTAGGCAAGCATACTGGAGTGAGTTGTCATCCCCTCCTGTAGGGGATCTTCCTGACCCAGGAATTGAAACTGTCTCTTGAGTTTCCTGTATTGGCAGGTGGTCTCTTTACAACTACCACTACCTGAGAAGTCCCAAAGTAACAATACAGGTGCCAGATAGTTCAGGAACATTTTTGAATAAATGAATGAATGAGTCAGTAAATGACTGTGCTATTAGTGCTGACCAACCTGGCATCCCACTTTTGAAATCTCTTTCCCTTTACATTTCTAAAAACTTTCATCTCTATTGACTCATACAGTGTTTCATAGGGATCATCTGTTGATGGACATTTAGGTTGCTTCTGTGTCTTGGCTATCATAAATAGTGCAGCTATGAACATTGAGGTGCATGTATCTTTTTGAATTAAAGTTCAAAAAAAATTAAAGTTCATATTTTCCACATATATGCCCAGGAGTGGGATTGCTGGACCATATGGCAGTAGTACTTTGTAGTTTTTAAGGAGTCTCCATACTATTCTTTGGGCTTCCTAGGTGGCACTAGTGATAAACAGCCTGCCTGTCAATGCAGAAGACATAAGAGACATGGGTTCATTTCCTGAGTTTGGAAAATTTCCTGGAGGAAGTAATGGCACCCCATTCCAGTATGCTTGCCTAGAGTATTGCCATGGACAGAGAAGCCTGGTGGGATACAATCCAAGGGGTAGCAAAGAGTTGGATATGACTGAAGTGACCGAACACACATGCACACATACTATTCTTCACAGTGGCTGCACCAATTTACATTCCTCTCAACTGTCTTATGACCCCTGTTCTTTTCTCCTGCTCAGGATGTTCTTTCCCTACCTGTCTAATCAAATCTTATATTGTGAAGCCCTAGATCAAATACCATTTCTTAAAACCTCTCTTTCTATCTCCCTCAGGAAGAATTGCTTGAATTTTCAATTTTTCTTTCTTTTTTTTCTCCCTCAGGAAGAATTATCCTCTGGGCTCATTTTGCATGTGTGCATGTTCAGTCTCTTTAGTTGTGCCTGACTCTTGGCGAGTCTATGGAATGTAGCCCGTCAGGCTCCTCTGTCCAGGGATTCTTTAGGCAAGCATACTGGAGTGAGTTGTCATCCCCTCCTGTAGGGATCTTCCTGACCCAGGAATTGAAACTGTCTCTTGAGTTTCCTGTATTGGCAGGTGGTCTCTTTACAACTACCACTACCTGAGAAGTCCCAAAGTAACAATACAGGTGCCAGATAGTTCAGGAACTTTTTTGAATAAATGAATGAATGAGTCAGTAAATGACTGTGCTATTAGTGCTGACCAACCTGGCATCCCACTTTTGAAATCTCTTTCCCTTTACATTTCTAAAAACTTTCATCTCTATTGACTCATACAGTGTTTCATAGGGATCATCTGTTGATGGACATTTAGGTTGCTTCTGTGTCTTGGCTATCATAAATAGTGCAGCTATGAACATTGAGGTGCATGTATCTTTTTGAATTAAAGTTCAAAAAAAATTAAAGTTCATATTTTCCACATATATGCCCAGGAGTGGGATTGCTGGACCATATGGCAGTAGTACTTTGTAGTTTTTAAGGAGTCTCCATACTATTCTTTGGGCTTCCTAGGTGGCACTAGTGATAAACAGCCTGCCTGTCAATGCAGAAGACATAAGAGACATGGGTTCATTTCCTGAGTTTGGAAAATTTCCTGGAGGAAGTAATGGCACCCCATTCCAGTATGCTTGCCTAGAGTATTGCCATGGACAGAGAAGCCTGGTGGGATACAATCCAAGGGGTAGCAAAGAGTTGGATATGACTGAAGTGACCGAACACACATGCACACATACTATTCTTCACAGTGGCTGCACCAATTTACATTCCTCTCAACTGTCTTATGACCCCTGTTCTTTTCTCCTGCTCAGGATGTTCTTTCCCTACCTGTCTAATCAAATCTTATATTGTGAAGCCCTAGATCAAATACCATTTCTTAAAACCTCTCTTTCTATCTCCCTCAGGAAGAATTGCTTGAATTTTCATGTTTATAGTGCTTTATTGATACTTATTTAGAGTATAAGTGCTTTTCTTCCTAAATTGTAAGTTCCTTACAGACAGTGACCATGCCATTGCAATTTAGATGGAAATAAAAACTCATACTCTAAGTAGTTATTCAGTGATATGCAAAGTATATAGTATATAACATATAGAGAGTATTCACAAAATCTTACAGGCATACAGAGCTATATTGAAATAGTTGCTGTTGTGTGTCAGTTATCTGCTAGTTTACAATCGAATGCCTAGAGTAACTAACGGGTGCAAAATACATATCAGTTAAAGTGATTTTAATGATTTCAACTTTAAAAATTTACTACAGAAAATGCTGGTTTGGTCATCTGACATTTATTCTCAGTGGGGGAATTTGTTAGACCATAAATTACCTTCCTGAAAAATGTATAATATTTACTATCTAATTTAATGATCCCAAAATCTGTATTGAATCAGAAGTGGAAATATTAAAGTAATTACATTGAGAAGTCAATTTAATGAACACCCAATATGTGAAAGCATTATTTCTGTAATCTTTTTTATTGCCCAATTTATCATTTCTATTGTTCATTTACTTATGCTGTATAGTTCTAGAATGAATTATAATCTTTATCTCCATGCCACCCACCTTTTTTCCAAGCGTGATCTCTTACAAAGCCACCAAAAGCTTTTATTTGAATAGTTTTTATACTTGTTAGAGCAAATCTATTTGGTTCTTATGTGCATTGAATAATTTCCCTAGAGTCTCCCCTTAATTACATTATACATGTGTTGAAACAAGCATTTGCTTTCTCAGAGCCTAAATTCTTTCAACTCACTCTTCCAGGGTGGCCGCAAGACTCAAATTGTGTTGTTTACAATCACTTAATGGCTGTGGTCTTATAAACACAGAATTCTGAGCTAGGAAGGCAAGGCCTCTGCCTGGTATAAATATTTGTATCACACAAATAAGAGAGAGACTATACCACATGGGGAGGCATAGGTCATTACATGATTTTGGCCACCCTCACACTCACCCTTGATACAAAACAAGAAGCAACATATATTATTCGTCACCATCACAAAGAAGAACTTTTTTTTTTCCTGTCAGAGTATACAGAGAATAATCTTGGTAAGAATGGATAACTGGCTTACAAAATCTTGATTCAATTTCAGCTTCAGACTTTTAAGAATTCCATGCACGATTTTGACCTAATTTTAGTGCATTATACATTTATAAAACCTGTAACTAAAACTTTGCAAATGCTTTCAAAGCATTTTTAAATTTTCTAACAAATCATACATGTCAACAGGATAATACCTCCTGTGCCAGAGAACTTTAAAAATCAAATAAAAGTAAATTTATAAAGATATTAACAATTTTTCTACTCTGCACATGAATCAAATGATTTTAAAAGAAATATAGTAATGTACTCTGCTCAAGGTTTTCTTAAACTTATTAAGAATGATTGATTATATTTAAGAAAAAGAGGAGGTTTTTAAGAAGTAAGCTCTAGAAAAGGGCACGACATTCAAAGATGAATCAATTCTTCAGATTACTTCAGTTTCTTTTAGAGTTTAGTTTATCTTAAAATAAATTTTATTGCCCTGAAAGCATTATTTCTGTAATCTTTTTTATTGCCCAATTTATCATTTCTATTGTTCATTTACTTATGCTGTATAGTTCTAGAATGAATTATAATCTTTATCTCCATGCCACCCACCTTTTTTCCAAGCGTGATCTCTTACAAAGCCACCAAAAGCTTTTATTTGAATAGTTTTTATACTTGTTAGAGCAAATCTATTTGGTTCTTATGTGCATTGAATAATTTCCCTAGAGTCTCCCCTTAATTACATTATACATGTGTTGAAACAAGCATTTGCTTTCTCAGAGCCTAAATTCTTTCAACTCACTCTTCCAGGGTGGCCGCAAGACTCAAATTGTGTTGTTTACAATCACTTAATGGCTGTGGTCTTATAAACACAGAATTCTGAGCTAGGAAGGCAAGGCCTCTGCCTGGTATAAATATTTGTATCACACAAATAAGAGAGAGACTATACCACATGGGGAGGCATAGGTCATTACATGATTTTGGCCACCCTCACACTCACCCTTGATACAAAACAAGAAGCAACATATATTATTCGTCACCATCACAAAGAAGAACTTTTTTTTTTCCTGTCAGAGTATACAGAGAATAATCTTGGTAAGAATGGATAACTGGCTTACAAAATCTTGATTCAATTTCAGCTTCAGACTTTTAAGAATTCCATGCACGATTTTGACCTAATTTTAGTGCATTATACATTTATAAAACCTGTAACTAAAACTTTGCAAATGCTTTCAAAGCATTTTTAAATTTTCTAACAAATCATACATGTCAACAGGATAATACCTCCTGTGCCAGAGAACTTTAAAAATCAAATAAAAGTAAATTTATAAAGATATTAACAATTTTTCTACTCTGCACATGAATCAAATGATTTTAAAAGAAATATAGTAATGTACTCTGCTCAAGGTTTTCTTAAACTTATTAAGAATGATTGATTATATTTAAGAAAAAGAGGAGGTTTTTAAGAAGTAAGCTCTAGAAAAGGGCACGACATTCAAAGATGAATCAATTCTTCAGATTACTTCAGTTTCTTTTAGAGTTTAGTTTATCTTAAAATAAATTTTATTGCTTCAACAAATTACTATAACAAAAATAATACATGGTACACGATTTTAGAATTGGGATGTGTATATGGGGAAGAGAGCAAAGTAGTTTATCATGTGTTTAATATGGGGAAAAAAGTCTTATGAAGGCTTTAGTGTCCAAATTCTTTTAAATGGAAAAGAACTGATAAATGGGTCTTGGCTGGTAACTACCTTGCTCGCTGATATAAACAGCTAATATACCAGTTTGGTTGGAATAGTTCTGGACACACCAAAAAAAACTGTATTTTTTAAACTTGATAGCTTATGTTAGAACTTGATGGTAACTGCATATTATATGTTAGATAGGCTTGTGTTTCCATACGTAACATGAAAATTGTCATTGATGAATTTGAATGGTATGGACTAGACTCATTTCAATCCTGTCAGTGAGTAGGTAGCTCATTTTAATTAAAGCAAGATCTTTTACCAGTCATATACATCACTCCCATCTGTGCCTTGCGTGTAGCTAGCTAGTGTGGTATTTTTCAAAGTCATGAGATACTCCATTCCTGAACAATCATTACTATTGTCCACAGTTGTTCTTTTCAAGAAATTAAGAAAGAGAATCTTAGGCTAATTCACTAGCTTAGACATGGAACATCTAGGCTTCGTGCCTTGGGACTAAAGCACAGTGCCCTAAGTGATGCTGCTGCTTAGTTGCTTCAGTTGTGTCTGAGTCTATGATACCCTATTGACTATATAGCCTGCCAGGCTCCTCTGTCCATGGGATTCTCCAGTCAAGAGTACTGGAGTGGGTTGACATGTACTTCAGGGGATCTTCCCAACCCAGGGATCGAACCTGGCTCTCCTGCATTGCAGGCAGACACTTTACCACTGAACCACCAGGGAATCCCACCCTAAGTAATGGTAGATTATAAATTTTATCCTTGTAACCTACAGGAAAGTGGGAGTAAAAATTAGTAGTATTATCCATGGAAATCATTGGAGATTTTGTTTCTCAATTTTAGATCCTTATTTGGATAATATGTAGAGGGTAAGCTACCCTAAAGCAAAGAAAATGTGTCTATTCTCCATTCAGACAATACTTCAGTTTCTTTTAGAGTTTAGTTTATCTTAAAATAAATTTTATTGCTTCAACAAATTACTATAACAAAAATAATACATGGTACACGATTTTAGAATTGGGATGTGTATATGGGGAAGAGAGCAAAGTAGTTTATCATGTGTTTAATATGGGGAAAAAAGTCTTATGAAGGCTTTAGTGTCCAAATTCTTTTAAATGGAAAAGAACTGATAAATGGGTCTTGGCTGGTAACTACCTTGCTCGCTGATATAAACAGCTAATATACCAGTTTGGTTGGAATAGTTCTGGACACACCAAAAAAAACTGTATTTTTTAAACTTGATAGCTTATGTTAGAACTTGATGGTAACTGCATATTATATGTTAGATAGGCTTGTGTTTCCATACGTAACATGAAAATTGTCATTGATGAATTTGAATGGTATGGACTAGACTCATTTCAATCCTGTCAGTGAGTAGGTAGCTCATTTTAATTAAAGCAAGATCTTTTACCAGTCATATACATCACTCCCATCTGTGCCTTGCGTGTAGCTAGCTAGTGTGGTATTTTTCAAAGTCATGAGATACTCCATTCCTGAACAATCATTACTATTGTCCACAGTTGTTCTTTTCAAGAAATTAAGAAAGAGAATCTTAGGCTAATTCACTAGCTTAGACATGGAACATCTAGGCTTCGTGCCTTGGGACTAAAGCACAGTGCCCTAAGTGATGCTGCTGCTTAGTTGCTTCAGTTGTGTCTGAGTCTATGATACCCTATTGACTATATAGCCTGCCAGGCTCCTCTGTCCATGGGATTCTCCAGTCAAGAGTACTGGAGTGGGTTGACATGTACTTCAGGGGATCTTCCCAACCCAGGGATCGAACCTGGCTCTCCTGCATTGCAGGCAGACACTTTACCACTGAACCACCAGGGAATCCCACCCTAAGTAATGGTAGATTATAAATTTTATCCTTGTAACCTACAGGAAAGTGGGAGTAAAAATTAGTAGTATTATCCATGGAAATCATTGGAGATTTTGTTTCTCAATTTTAGATCCTTATTTGGATAATATGTAGAGGGTAAGCTACCCTAAAGCAAAGAAAAATGTGTCTATTCTCCATTCCAGACAAAGATAGTAGACAGAAAGTTTTCATGTCCTGCCACCAAAGGATGGAGAAAATAAGAATTTCATCTGAAATTGTGTATGGTGACTAGTACATAACATTAGTATCAAAAGAAATACTGAAGAGAAAAATGCTCTCTGTGAGCATTACGTTTGTTTATTTATTTACTAAAATAGTCACAATACAGGAGGAAAAAAATGCTATTTTCCTTTGCCAAGATCAAAGTTTGAGAGGAAATACTACTGCTGTTTAAGAAACTAAGGGAATGGCGGCAAGCAGAAGCTATCAGACGGGCTCCTACTAAGGCAGCAAGAGTGGTCCCAGGCCTGAGTGCCAGAGGAGAAAGGGTCATGCCACAGAGAGCAGCCCTGGGGTATAACTAAACATGACATAAATGTTCCCTATTACCTCTAGTCACCGAGAGGTAACAAGGCACTCAAGAGACTGGAACATCATGAAACATGTTTGGACTGCATGGTGAATGCTTGTTGCTCTCAAATGTCTTCTCAAAGTAATGCACTGTGCTCTGTTAACTAGGAAGCAATAACCTACCCAATCAAAACTGCTTCCCAGTTACTGGATGAGGGTTCATGTGAAGTTAAAAAAAAAAAAAAAATGGAAGCCTCTTAGAGAAATAACCTAGTCCACTGGGCCAAGGTCACCTTAACATTAGAATTAAATTATGCTAATATTAATTGAAAGCCAAGGTGATCACCCTGTAAAATCCACTAATCATATCTCTACTACTCTATGTCGATAGTAAAGTCAGAGAGTAAATTTTGTAACAGAACAAACTCAAAAGTATGATTCACTATATAGTAATTCAACTAGATTAACAGAAGAGATCTCATGACTGATAGAAACCCCTTAGCGCCTGAACTTGTCTCATTATGAATAAAAACATTGCAGTCAAGTTACCTTGGGATGGAATTTTGCTAGACTGATCACTTTCTTTTCCATCTCCTTCTCTTCCTTCCCCTTTTTTCTTTTCCCTTCTTGTTCTTACTCTCCCTTTTTCCCTCCCTCTCTCTCTTTTTCTTTTATTCTAATATCAAGTATTGAGGTAATTACCAGGGTTACTCCAGATATAGGTTCTTTTTTCAAACATGATTTTTGCTAATACAGGATACAAGTGACCACATTCCTCACTCAAATACCTCTATCACTAGCTTGTATTGAGAAGATAACTTCCAAGGCTGCTGTTCTGCACCCACTGGGAGCCTAGTACCACCACTGCAGGGACACTGACTGGACCATGCTGTCTGGATAGTACATAACATTAGTATCAAAAGAAATACTGAAGAGAAAATGCTCTCTGTGAGCATTACGTTTGTTTATTTAAAATAGTCACAATACAGGAGGAAAAATGCTATTTTCCTTTGCCAAGATCAAAGTTTGAGAGGAAATACTACTGCTGTTTAAGAAACTAAGGGAATGGCGGCAAGCAGAAGCTATCAGACGGGCTCCTACTAAGGCAGCAAGAGTGGTCCCAGGCCTGAGTGCCAGAGGAGAAAGGGTCATGCCACAGAGAGCAGCCCTGGGGTATAACTAAACATGACATAAATGTTCCCTATTACCTCTAGTCACCGAGAGGTAACAAGGCACTCAAGAGACTGGAACATCATGAAACATGTTTGGACTGCATGGTGAATGCTTGTTGCTCTCAAATGTCTTCTCAAAGTAATGCACTGTGCTCTGTTAACTAGGAAGCAATAACCTACCCAATCAAAACTGCTTCCCAGTTACTGGATGAGGGTTCATGTGAATTTAAAAAAAAGAAAATGGAAGCCTCTTAGAGAAATAACCTAGTCCACTGGGCCAAGGTCACCTTAACATTAGAATTAAATTATGCTAATATTAATTGAAAGCCAAGGTGATCACCCTGTAAAATCCACTAATCATATCTCTACTACTCTATGTCGATAGTAAAGTCAGAGAGTAAATTTTGTAACAGAACAAACTCAAAAGTATGATTCACTATATAGTAATTCAACTAGATTAACAGAAGAGATCTCATGACTGATAGAAACCCCTTAGCGCCTGAACTTGTCTCATTATGAATAAAAACATTGCAGTCAAGTTACCTTGGGATGGAATTTTGCTAGACTGATCACTTTCTTTTCCATCTCCTTCTCTTCCTTCCCCTTTTTTCTTTTCCCTTCTTGTTCTTACTCTCCCTTTTTCCCTCCCTCTCTCTCTTTTTCTTTTATTCTAATATCAAGTATTGAGGTAATTACCAGGGTTACTCCAGATATAGGTTCTTTTTTCAAACATGATTTTTGCTAATACAGGATACAAGTGACCACATTCCTCACTCAAATACCTCTATCACTAGCTTGTATTGAGAAGATAACTTCCAAGGCTGCTGTTCTGCACCCACTGGGAGCCTAGTACCACCACTGCAGGGACACTGGACTGTGGATCATCCTGAAAATGACCATAAACAGCCAATGAAGTGACTGGACACAAATGAGAGGAGATTCTAGGTTAGACTCCCATTTTGAAGGAGTAGTATTGGAAGGGAGCAAAAGATGATTTTTTTCTACACCTGTCCTCTTCAGAACACATAATAACTGTAAGACATTGCTTAAAGTCACTGAATTAAAAGAACAAAATAACATATAAAACCCAGCAATGAGGGATGTTACTTGTCAATCACAGGAAGCTAAGTTTCATCCATCTCAAATGCAAATAACCCTTCAGGGCTTTTTTTTTTGGCTTGGGAGAGAGGAGTCAGAACCAGGCTCAGTTAAAAAAAAAAAAAAGAACCCTCAAAACATTGATTCTGCCAGTTTAAATTTTACTAGGGATTTAAAGTCACTGCCACCTTTGACAGGGTTCATTCATGCTCAGTTGGGACAAATAATGGCTTAGCAGGAACTGGTTTACAATCCTGCTGGACTCCTGTAGAGTTAATAAGTTCAGAAATACCACTTGGATGGAAACGTATGATAATCACATGATTATCTTTTTTTTTAAATCTATTTCGTAGTCTCATGTATAAAAATAAAAATGCACAGGGCTTAGACATCCCTTTATTGTATCAAATTAAATAGGATTTAATGCCTGGTTGTGTGTCATCCAGCTCAGCCCCATTTGTACAAGGCTGTGGAGTGACGAGCTGGTTCAGATGAATGGATAGCTTTCTCATTACTTCACCCCATTCTGCTGTCTCTTTTCCTGTCCTTTGTATTCTAACGGGGGACAGCTGTGGCACTGAAGTGAATATTAACTAACCCCAGTGCCTCAGCAGATTGTGACTTTAATCCCTGCAAATACCACTAAAATCAAAATTTAATTACACTCAGAGTAGCTCTGTTAATGCCTGAAAAATATTTAACAATTAGTGGTTGGCTTAATTAAGCAAACTTCCTTTCACAAAGCAACCTGTAAAGTCCTCCCAACCCTTCCCCCATCCTTTTTCTTTTTTTTTCATCCTTTAGATAATTAGTCTGATGTAAGCTCACAGCACTTCATTTACTGTTACTGAGTCTGCTGCTTAGTTGATCTAGGCTCTAAGCTTAACAGCCTGTAATAGAAGTGGAAGCTGTAAAAAGAAAGAAATTAGGTTCACTACATGCAGCAACTTAATAAAAATAATCCTTTTAATAAAGCGCTAACATGGCTAGTCATTTCCTCACTCACACACACACAAACACAGACACATGTATCTCCTATCATATGTGTGTATATCTGTATCTATATCTATCTATCTATATATATGTATATTCCCACATCTATATAGATAAGGATATACAACAGACAGATATATAACAGAATGTCTACATCTCAGTTACAGTATTAGTTATGGGAGATTCAGAAAAAAAAACAACAAATAAATTAACATGAGATAACTCCTATCAAAAGAATTATTCTCTATCCATACAAACTGGAAATTATTTACATTTAAATCTGGAAGGGAGAGATGATGTACACTTTTGCTTGTAAACCAAAAAAATAAAAGCAAATGAAGAATTACGGGAAACCTGTTAAAATGTAAGTCTTATTCCCTGATTGATATTGAGACATGATACCATCTGACCTACTCAGTTCCATGTTTATTCCTTCATCCAAGTGTCAAATGTTTAGTGGTCATTTAATATGGCTTGCTAGGGAAAATAAAATGCACAGGGCTTAGACATCCCTTTATTGTATCAAATTAAATAGGATTTAATGCCTGGTTGTGTGTCATCCAGCTCAGCCCCATTTGTACAAGGCTGTGGAGTGACGAGCTGGTTCAGATGAATGGATAGCTTTCTCATTACTTCACCCCATTCTGCTGTCTCTTTTCCTGTCCTTTGTATTCTAACGGGGGACAGCTGTGGCACTGAAGTGAATATTAACTAACCCCAGTGCCTCAGCAGATTGTGACTTTAATCCCTGCAAATACCACTAAAATCAAAATTTAATTACACTCAGAGTAGCTCTGTTAATGCCTGAAAAATATTTAACAATTAGTGGTTGGCTTAATTAAGCAAACTTCCTTTCACAAAGCAACCTGTAAAGTCCTCCCAACCCTTCCCCCATCCTTTTTCTTTTTTTCATCCTTTAGATAATTAGTCTGATGTAAGCTCACAGCACTTCATTTACTGTTACTGAGTCTGCTGCTTAGTTGATCTAGGCTCTAAGCTTAACAGCCTGTAATAGAAGTGGAAGCTGTAAAAAGAAAGAAATTAGGTTCACTACATGCAGCAACTTAATAAAAATAATCCTTTTAATAAAGCGCTAACATGGCTAGTCATTTCCTCACTCACACACACACAAACACAGACACATGTATCTCCTATCATATGTGTGTATATCTGTATCTATATCTATCTATCTATATATATGTATATTCCCACATCTATATAGATAAGGATATACAACAGACAGATATATAACAGAATGTCTACATCTCAGTTACAGTATTAGTTATGGGAGATTCAGAAAAAAAAACAACAAATAAATTAACATGAGATAACTCCTATCAAAAGAATTATTCTCTATCCATACAAACTGGAAATTATTTACATTTAAATCTGGAAGGGAGAGATGATGTACACTTTTGCTTGTAAACCAAAAAAATAAAAGCAAATGAAGAATTACGGGAAACCTGTTAAAATGTAAGTCTTATTCCCTGATTGATATTGAGACATGATACCATCTGACCTACTCAGTTCCATGTTTATTCCTTCATCCAAGTGTCAAATGTTTAGTGGTCATTTAATATGGCTTGCTAGGGGGATAAAATACATGTTGTTATAAGTCTTTGTATCTACACCTAAGGAATGTTTTTAAATGCCGGAAAAGGGTGACTTATGTGACCTGTTTGTTCAGGTTCTTTTTCTACTCAAATTCTTAAGAAATATTACTAAATAATCGAGAGAGTAAATACAGGAACACTTCAAAAAGAGGTTATTTATTTAGTAAACTAAGGAATAAAAACCAAGAATCAGAAAATAACAACAACAAAACTGCCTTGGAGAACCAAAACAAGTCTCAGATCTACCAAGGAGCTTAGACTCCCATGGAGTCCAACATTGCATTTCACAGAATAGAACAATGAAATTCAGAGTTTAAGTGATCATTCAGGGCCAAATAGGAACTGTTAGAATGTTATTTCAGAGCCCTCTAGGCTTCCTTCTACACTCCTCTCATTTGATACTGGACAGAATTATACAAAGACACACTTTATGATTTTCCAAGTCACAGCAGATTAGAAGTCACAAATTACAGGGTTAGCGTTAAGATGCTGTGAAATACTAGAACGTATGATACAACTTAGAATTTGCAAAGTAAAAATTTAAGTAATTAAGAAACGACGGTGTCTTGGTAACACTCAAATCCAGGGTACAAATAAAAATTACAGAGTCATTTTTTTGATAATGCAGATGTGAGCTGCTTCAGTTCATCTCTTTCATTTGTGTATTTATGCCTTGTGAATGTATGAGTCTCTCCTCAGGGCTTCAAAGACAATTCTGAAAAACACTGATTCTAAGCCAATTTATTTTATTTTGGAAAATATCAAAAGGAAAACATTTTCCTCTGCTCCTAGTAAGTTCTCAGTGAGAGTTTTAGTTTAAATGGTTTGTTAATTTTTCAATCTAGAAAAAAAAATACCTGTAATCTAACTTTTATGGAATAGTTTCATCTTTATGTAGTTCTTCCTCTATTCCTTCCTACTATTTCTTACTGTAGACTAGTTCTTGTGTGTTTTGGCTAAGTTTTTATTTTAGACTAGTTCTTGAGTGTTTTGGTTGCCTATTTCAACAATGAAGGAGAAATAAAAGGAAAGCAAATAGTATTACATGTATATCTGAAAGGATGTGCTACATATACTCACACCTAACTTGCCAGCAGTCTCCAGCCCTGTGCAGTTTTGTGCATTTCCACATAATTGGCAGGCTATGTTTCAACTCTCATGGTTGGTTGAGAATGGAGATGAAATCGCAGTTTATAATACAGAAGGAGTACATATGGGCTGTGACTGAGATACTTGTATTTTGACTGAAGAATTGAGCAGCATCTGGCAGGTGTATAAATCCTTCATGGCAGCAATTCAACTTTTTAATAGGAGAGGAAATGGCATATTATATTTCAAAATTGGTATCTCTCAAAAACGTGTATCAACATGATGATATGAACCGATGCACAATCTTCTTATGGGTTTTCCAGGAATAATTGTGTTTTAATGGTATATGCAACTTGTGTTGCAAATTCTTTTGTCTATTAGTCACATACATATATCTTTATTTCTTCTTAAACGTATGCTGTATAACTATTAACCAAATGTTCTTTCACCATCAAATTCTGTTTCTTCAGTGTGTTTTGCCATTCAGAAGCACATAATGATTCTCCTTAATGATACAAATAATCCACTTCTAATGGACTATTATACCTCTTTTCCATTCTTGAAAAGCATTATTGCTTTAGGTTTTTAGTTAAATGCTATACAATCTCAACATAGTATAATATACTTAATTGATCTTTAAATTTCTCTGTGAAATAGCATCAAGTATTAAATGCCAAACAGAGAAATTGCCAAAGTCAATGCACCTCAATTCAACTGTCAAAACTTCTCATGTGAAAAATGAATGGAAATGTTGTCTCTTTCAAGTAAGCATATTTGTGGGTATAGCATTCTCTTTTGACTCTGAAAATCATTTGAAAATACAAAGCTTGTCTGTGCTTGTTTTCCATTTGCAAAATGTCAGCTGTGTCTATGAAATGGTCACTGAGCTTCTTTATCGTGGCTAATAGGCAAAGAACTGCTCTCTTTGAAGGTACATTAAATCGTGTTTCCAAAGTACCACTTCATGTTTTTTAGCGAGAATTTATCAAATAGTGGACTGGTGACATAAACATAAAACAGCATCTCTTCCTTGTAATCTACCTTGCACACACACACACAAACACACACACACATGCATGACCTCTCCCCAAACCCTTGGCCACTAATGCCCTAAGAAAAAGAGGGGAAAATAAACTCTTAACTAAGTTCAATATTTCTTATGATTTAAATTTCAAGATAATTTATGTTTGGCTATGTGGACATATTTCTTATTTGATCATACACCAGTAAGAAAATTTTGAGCTCATTAATGCTATAGCCTAGAATAAATTGAACCTCAAATTTTGAATCTGAGAAATATATATAGACTAGTAACTGGAAGAACACAAAGAGCTTAACCTCTCTACTGAAGAATTTTAATGGTATCTCTCAAAACGTGTATCAACATGATGATATGAACCGATGCACAATCTTCTTATGGGTTTTCCAGGAATAATTGTGTTTTAATGGTATATGCAACTTGTGTTGCAAATTCTTTTGTCTATTAGTCACATACATATATCTTTATTTCTTCTTAAACGTATGCTGTATAACTATTAACCAAATGTTCTTTCACCATCAAATTCTGTTTCTTCAGTGTGTTTTGCCATTCAGAAGCACATAATGATTCTCCTTAATGATACAAATAATCCACTTCTAATGGACTATTATACCTCTTTTCCATTCTTGAAAAGCATTATTGCTTTAGGTTTTTAGTTAAATGCTATACAATCTCAACATAGTATAATATACTTAATTGATCTTTAAATTTCTCTGTGAAATAGCATCAAGTATTAAATGCCAAACAGAGAAATTGCCAAAGTCAATGCACCTCAATTCAACTGTCAAAACTTCTCATGTGAAAAATGAATGGAAATGTTGTCTCTTTCAAGTAAGCATATTTGTGGGTATAGCATTCTCTTTTGACTCTGAAAATCATTTGAAAATACAAAGCTTGTCTGTGCTTGTTTTCCATTTGCAAAATGTCAGCTGTGTCTATGAAATGGTCACTGAGCTTCTTTATCGTGGCTAATAGGCAAAGAACTGCTCTCTTTGAAGGTACATTAAATCGTGTTTCCAAAGTACCACTTCATGTTTTTTAGCGAGAATTTATCAAATAGTGGACTGGTGACATAAACATAAAACAGCATCTCTTCCTTGTAATCTACCTTGCACACACACACACAAACACACACACACATGCATGACCTCTCCCCAAACCCTTGGCCACTAATGCCCTAAGAAAAAGAGGGGAAAATAAACTCTTAACTAAGTTCAATATTTCTTATGATTTAAATTTCAAGATAATTTATGTTTGGCTATGTGGACATATTTCTTATTTGATCATACACCAGTAAGAAAATTTTGAGCTCATTAATGCTATAGCCTAGAATAAATTGAACCTCAAATTTTGAATCTGAGAAATATATATAGACTAGTAACTGGAAGAACACAAAGAGCTTAACCTCTCTACTTCAGATAGACGATTTCATTGCTCAGAATTTTCAATCTTTTCATGAACCCTCTAGACTTAGAGAATCTACAGCTAACTAACAGCTTATCACCCTGGTACTCAAGTGGTGATTCCTTATGCCCCTTTGAAACCACTGCCATTTCTTTCTATCAGAGTTTCCATGGTGGTCAATAACAGCTGTTTAGGACACTCTGTACATGATAGTAACAGAGTAACCCTCTCTTGTAGGCTGAACTTCTAGGTTTTACTTGACCCTTAATCATAGAATTTAAATTCTTTCCATATCTCAGATGTATGTGACTTTTCTAGTCTTAAGGGGTCACCCTTCCCTATAATGACCAAACAGTATTTTGAATTCCCATTCTGTGAAATACAGGAAGTCAGACACTGAGTTTCTGGATCTCTCTGAGGAATGGTTCTATGAACTCAGTCTGGGTGATCTCCTGTCATTTTTAAAGGCTCCCCACCTTTAGGCTACTATCCCTCTGGACACAGAGTGAGCCAGTACTTTCATGCTCCTAGTACTTATCCAATATCTCTTCACCTTCAAACAGAATTCGTGTACTATTTCCAAATTCCTGACAGATGCCAATTTCAAGATTCTGAAATGAGAAATCAGAATTTCTAGAAATTCTCAGGTAATCCTGGAATCATAAGTTTTCCTCTATTTTCACATTTTTTTAGTGGTAATAATAAACTGTAAACCACTTAAAATAGCAAAGTTGCCTTTTAAAACACTTTGGCAGTTATTTAAAAAGTCAAAAATAGTGCTGTAATAAGATCCAGCAATTCTACCAGGTGTATAGCCAAGAGAATTGAAAACTTATATTCACCCAAAAATCTTACACATGAAATGTTGATAGCAATAATATTCATAAAAACCAAAAGCAGAAATAGCCTAAATGTCCATCAACTAATGAATGAATAAATAATATATGATATAATCATATAAAGGAATATTATTATTTATAAAAACAAAGAATCAATATACACTATAATATAAACAAATCTTCCAAACTCTATTCTAAGTAAAAGAAGGGATAATAGAAGGCCACAAGTTATTGATTTCATTTTTATGGACTATCCAGGCTAGGCAAATTCTCAGAAATAGAAGGTAGATCAGTGGCTGAGGGAAAGGAGTAATTGGAACTGGATGGTTGTTTGAATGAGGCTGGAAGACCATGAGCCCACATCCATCTTCTGCTTGGCTCTGTTCATCTACAGGAACAGAAGACAGGGAAAGCACCGGCTTCATTTCTCTTGGTGCTTCCAGCACTATCTGATGTGATTTCAGTGGCGGTGAGACCCATTATGTCATGCTTCTCAGTGACTGAAATATCAGCTGTGTTTCTCAGTCACCCTACAGCTCTCTGTCTTCCCAACCCCTGCTGCGCCCTCACAGGCTGTCTCCCCAAGACTGAGCATTCCCCGTGAGGCAGTCTCTGTCAGGAGTCCACGCTGGACTATGGGCACTTCAGGGGTCTGAGCATTAGCCATTGACGTCTCTCTCAGCATTTCCAGCCTCATCCACCAGGCTTCTACTTCACTCTTCTATTTTCTGGCGGCACCACTTCCATTTCATTCACCCAGTCCAAAACGCATGGTCTTCTACATTGATGATCTCTTTATATCAATTTCCCCCCTTTGCTCTTTCAGATTTCAACACTTATGTAACTAATTCTCTCTAGGAAACATTCTCTGTCTGCAATAACTAGTGTGCTGTCTGTCTTTCTGCTTTGTCTCTGACCCATATTCCTACAGTGCCTGTGACACACGTTGGCAGTAAATCTGATATTTTACACTGAATTAGAACTCTAATTTTCTGTTTTAATTCTCCTTTCATTCAGTATTTAGAGTAATATTTTGAGAAGCAGAACACTTTTAGTTCATCAATTGTTAATGTAAGGAAAAATTAAAAAATCATAAAACCCTTTTCTTTCCCTTTCACCCTGTTTTATTTATCCCAGATAACATTTTATTTTAGCACTATAATCAGGCCAAAAATTAAAATAAAAAACATTTGTTATTAAAAATATTTTCCTAACTATCAAGTTAGTTTTAAATCTTATCTCAGCATAAGATAACTTAGTAAATAGCTATTTCTTTCTTTTTTTTTTTTTTTTGAGCTTCAGATCACTTTATTTTTTTATTATTTTTTTTTAACCAGGTTTTTTTAAACCTTTATTTTACTTTTAACTTTTACAGAGTTTTGTTGTTCACAGACATGCATGTTCTCAGATTAGTCACATGTATATCCGCCCCCTTCCCTCCCCTCCCGACCATCACACAGCACCCCTGAAGGATCCCCTTTTCTCACAGAGCAATGACTAGAGCTATTTTCTTCACTTATGATAGTACAGGCCTTCATGCTACTTCCCTTACGCCTCTCACCCACTGTTCCTTCCCCAAAATGTCCATATGTCCACTGTCCATGTCTGTCTTTCTGTCGCTTCACTGCATGTGCCATCATCACCATCCTACTAGATTCCATATATATGTGTTAATATACTGTATTTGTCCTTCTCTTTCTGACTGACTTCACTTTTTAGGATACGTTCTAGATCCAGCCACCTCATGAGGGCTGATTCTTCTGCATTTCTCTTTACAGCTGTGTAGTATTCCATTGTATATATGTACCAGAGCTTTTGGATCCATTCGTTCGTCGATGGGCATCTAGGTTCCTTCCATGTTCTAGCTATTGTATAGAGAGCTGCAATGAACATTGGGGTACAGGTGCTTCTTTCAGTTTTGATTTCATCAGGGTATAAGCCTAAGAGTGGGATTGCTGGGTCATATGGTGCTTCTATTTTTAGTTTTTTAAGAAATTTCCAGACTGTCTTCCATAGAGGCTGTATCAATTTACACTCCCAACAGCAATGCAGGAGTGTTCCCCTTTCTCCGCAGCCTCTCCAGCATTTATTGTCTGTTGATTTGTGGATGATGGCCATTCTGACGGGTGTGAGGTGATACCTCATTGTAGTTTTGATTTGCATTTCTCTAATTATTAGTGAAGTTGAGCATCGTTTCATGTGTTTTTGGGCCATCTGTATGTCATCGTTGGAGAGGTGTCTGTTTAGGTCCTTTTCCCATTTTTTGATTGGGTTGTTCGTTTTTCCAGTGCTGAGTTGTCTGAGTTGCTTGTAGATTTTGGAGATTAATTCTTTGTCTGTTGTTTCATTTGCTATGATTTTCTCCCACTCTGTGGGCTGTCTGTTCAGCTTTTTTGTAATTTCTTTAGCTGTACAAAAGCTTTTAAGTTTCATTAGGTCCCACATGTTCATTTGTCTTTTTAGTTCCACTATTCTAGTAGGTGGGTCAGAGAAGATCTTGCTTTGATTGATGTCCTTGAGGGTTTTGCCTATATTCTCCTCTAAGAGTTTGATGGTTTCTGGTCTTACATTTAAGTCTTTAATCCATTTTGAGTTGATCTTTGTGTATGGTGTCAGGGTATGTTCCAACTTCATTTTCTTGCATGTAGCTGTCCAATTTCCCCAGCACCATTTGTTGAAGAGGCTGTCTTTGTCCCATTTTATATGTTCGCCTCCTTTGTCAAAAATAAGGTACCCATAGGTGTGTGGCTTTATCTCTGGGTTCTCGATCTTGTTCCATTGGTCGATATTTCTGTTTTTGTGCCAGTACCATACTGTCTTGATGACTGTTGCTTTGTAGTAGAGTCTGAAGTTGGGGAGGCTGATCCCCCCAGCTCCATTCTTCTTCCTGAGGATTGCTTTGGCTATTCGA
Organism: Tragulus kanchil; assembly: GCA_022376925.1. Lineage (NCBI taxonomy): Eukaryota > Metazoa > Chordata > Mammalia > Artiodactyla > Tragulidae > Tragulus > Tragulus kanchil. Next base: position 56,387,210 of record JAIOJX010000029.1, on the reverse strand, counting down.
GGTCTTTTGTGTTTCCATATGAACTGTGTTATTCGTTGGTCGATGGGCATCTAGGTTCCTTCCATGTTCTAGCTATTGTATAGAGAGCTGCAATGAACATTGGGGTACAGGTGCTTCTTTCAGTTTTGATTTCATCAGGGTATAAGCCTAAGAGTGGGATTGCTGGGTCATATGGTGCTTCTATTTTTAGTTTTTTAAGAAATTTCCAGACTGTCTTCCATAGAGGCTGTATCAATTTACACTCCCAACAGCAATGCAGGAGTGTTCCCCTTTCTCCGCAGCCTCTCCAGCATTTATTGTCTGTTGATTTGTGGATGATGGCCATTCTGACGGGTGTGAGGTGATACCTCATTGTAGTTTTGATTTGCATTTCTCTAATTATTAGTGAAGTTGAGCATCGTTTCATGTGTTTTTGGGCCATCTGTATGTCATCGTTGGAGAGGTGTCTGTTTAGGTCCTTTTCCCATTTTTTGATTGGGTTGTTCGTTTTTCCAGTGCTGAGTTGTCTGAGTTGCTTGTAGATTTTGGAGATTAATTCTTTGTCTGTTGTTTCATTTGCTATGATTTTCTCCCACTCTGTGGGCTGTCTGTTCAGCTTTTTTGTAATTTCTTTAGCTGTACAAAAGCTTTTAAGTTTCATTAGGTCCCACATGTTCATTTGTCTTTTTAGTTCCACTATTCTAGTAGGTGGGTCAGAGAAGATCTTGCTTTGATTGATGTCCTTGAGGGTTTTGCCTATATTCTCCTCTAAGAGTTTGATGGTTTCTGGTCTTACATTTAAGTCTTTAATCCATTTTGAGTTGATCTTTGTGTATGGTGTCAGGGTATGTTCCAACTTCATTTTCTTGCATGTAGCTGTCCAATTTCCCCAGCACCATTTGTTGAAGAGGCTGTCTTTGTCCCATTTTATATGTTCGCCTCCTTTGTCAAAAATAAGGTACCCATAGGTGTGTGGCTTTATCTCTGGGTTCTCGATCTTGTTCCATTGGTCGATATTTCTGTTTTTGTGCCAGTACCATACTGTCTTGAGGACTGTTGCTTTGTAGTAGAGTCTGAAGTTGGGGAGGCTGATCCCCCCAGCTCCATTCTTCTTCCTGAGGATTGCTTTGGCTATTCGAGGTCTTTTGTGTTTCCATATGAACTGTGTTATTCGTTGGTCTAGTTCTGTGAAGAATGTTATTGGAAGTTTGATAGGGATCGCATTGAATCTATAGATGACATTTGGTAGTATGGTCATTTTCACAATATTGATTCTCCCCACCCAGGAACACGGAATATTTCTCCATCTGTTTAACTCTTCTTTAATATCTCTCATGAGTGTCTTGTAATTTTCTGTGTACAGTTCTTTTGTTTCTTTGGGTAGGTTTATTCCTAGATATTTGATTCTTTTGGTTGTGATGGTGAAGGGGATTGCCTCTTTGATTTCATTTTCTGATTTTTCATTGTTTGTGTATAGGAATGCCAGTGATTTCTGTATATTGATTTTGTATCCTGCGACTTTGCTGAATTCGCTGATTAACTCTAGTAGTTTTGTAATAGTGTCTTTGGGATTTTCTATGTATAATATCATGTCATCTGCAAATAGAGAGAGTTTGACTTCTTCTTTTCCAATCTGGATTCCTTTGATTTCTTTCTCTTCTCTTATTGCTATTGCTAGAACTTCCAGGACTATGTTGAATAGTAGTGGTGAAAGTGGACACCCTTGTCTTGTTCCTGATCTTAGAGGAATGCTTTGAGTTTTTCACCATTGAGGATAATGTTCGCTGTGGGCTTCTCATATATGGCTTTCACTATGTTAAGATAAGTTCCTTCTATGCCCATTTTTTGAAGAGTTTCTATCATAAATGGATGCTGTACTTTGTCAAAGGCTTTTTCTGCATCTATTGAGATGATCATGTGATTGTTGTCTTTCAATTTGTTGATATGGTGTATCACATTGATTGATTTGCGGATGTTGAAGAATCCTTGCATGCCTGGGATGAACCCAACTTGATCGTGATGAATGAGCTTTTTGATGTGTTGCTGAATTCTGTTTGCTAGGATTTTGTTGAGGATTTTGGCATCTAGATTCATCAGTGAAATTGGCCTATAATTTTCTTTTTGTGATGTCTTTGCCTGGCTTTGGTATCAGGGTGATGGTGGCCTCGTAGAATGTGTTTGGAAGTGTTCCTTCCTGGGCAATTTTTTGAAGAGTTTTAGAAGGACAGGCATTAGCTCTTCTTTAAATGTTTGGTAGAATTCACTTGTGAAACCATCTGGCCCTGGGCTTTTTTTGGGTAGATTTTTGATCACAAGGTCGATTTCTGAGCTTGTGATTGGCTTGTTCATAGTTTCTATTTCTTCCTGGTTGAGTCTTGGGAGATTAATCTTCTCTAAGAAACTGTCCATTTCTTCCAGGTTGTCCAGTTTGTTGCCATAGAGTTGTTCATAATAGTCTCTTATAATCCTTTGGATTTCTGCATTATCCGTTGTGATCTCTCCTTTTTCATTTTTGATTTTGGTGATCTGGTTCTTCTCTCTCTTTTTCTTAATGAGTCTGGCCAGTGGTGTGTCGATTTTATTGACTTTTTCGAAGAACCAGCTTTTTGTTTTATTTATCTTTACTATTGTTTCTTTTATTTCTTTTTCATTTATTTCTGCTCTGATCTTTATGATTTCCCTTCTTCTGCTGGCTTTGGGGTGTTTTTGTTCTTCTTTCTCCAGTTGTTTTAAGCGTAAGGTAAGGTCGTCTGTTTGAGATTTTCCTAGTTTCTTTCTCTTCTCTTATTGCTGTTGCTAGAACTTCCAGGACTATGTTGAATAGTAGTGGTGAAAGTGGACACCCTTGTCTTGTTCCTGATCTTAGAGGGAATGCTTTGAGTTTTTCACCATTGAGGATAATGTTCGCTGTGGGCTTCTCATATATGGCTTTCACTATGTTAAGATAAGTTCCTTCTATGCCCATTTTTTGAAGAGTTTCTATCATAAATGGATGCTGTACTTTGTCAAAGGCTTTTCTGCATCTATTGAGATGATCATGTGATTTTTGTCTTTCAATTTGTTGATATGGTGTATCACATTGATTGATTTGCGGATGTTGAAGAATCCTTGCATGCCTGGGATGAACCCAACTTGATCGTGATGAATGAGCTTTTTGATGTGTTGCTGAATTCTGTTTGCTAGGATTTTGTTGAGGATTTTGGCATCTAGATTCATCAGTGAAATTGGCCTATAATTTTCTTTTTGTGATGTCTTTGCCTGGCTTTGGTATCAGGGTGATGGTGGCCTCGTAGAATGTGTTTGGAAGTGTTCCTTCCTGGGCAAATTTTTGAAGAGTTTTAGAACGACAGGCATTAGCTCTTCTTTAAATGTTTGGTAGAATTCACTTGTGAAACCATCTGGCCCTGGGCTTTTTGATCACAAGGTCGATTTCTGAGCTTGTGATTGGCTTGTTCATAGTTTCTATTTCTTCCTGGTTGAGTCTTGGGAGATTAATCTTCTCTAAGAAACTGTCCATTTCTTCCAGGTTGTCCAGTTTGTTGCCATAGAGTTGTTCATAATAGTCTCTTATAATCCTTTGGATTTCTGCATTATCCGTTGTGATCTCCCCTTTTTCATTTTTGATTTTGTTGATCTGGTTCTTCTCTCTCTTTTTGTTAATGAGTCTGGCCAGTGGTGTGTCGATTTTATTGGCCTTTTCAAAGAACCAGTTTTTTGTTTTATTTATCTTTACTATTGTTTCTTCCATTTCGTTCTCATTTATTTCTGCTCTGATCCTCATGATTTCTCTTCTTCTGCTGGCTTTGGGGTATTTTTGTTCTTTCTCCAATTGTTTTAAGCGTAAGGTAAGGTCGTCTGTTTGAGATTTTCCTAGTTTCTTGAGGTGGGATTGTAATGCTATAAACTTCCCTCTTAGAACTGCTTTTGCAGTATCCCATAGGTTTTGCACTGTCGTGTGTTCATTGTCATTTTCTTCTAGGAATTTTTTATTTCTCCTTTGATTTCCTCAATGATCAGTTGGTTTTTTAGGTATGTGTTGTTTAATCTCCATGTGTTTGTGTTTTTAGCGGTTTTTTTCCTGTAGTTGATCTCTAGTCTCACTGCATTGTGGTCCGAGAAGATGGTTGATAGAATTTCAGTTTTCTTGAATTGACTGAGGATTGATTTGTGGCCCAAGATGTGGTCTATCCTGGAGAATGTTCTGTGAGCACTTGAGAAGAAAGTGTATTCTTCTGCTTTTGGATGGAAAGTCCTAAAGATATCAATGAGGTCCATTTCTTCTAGTGTGGCATTTAAGGCTTGTGTTTCTTTATTAATTTTCTGTTTGGATGATCTGTCTATTGGTGTGAGAGGAGTGTTAAAGTCTCCTACTATGATTGTGTTGCTGTCAATGTCTTCTTTTATGTCTGAAAGTGTTTGTCTTATGTATTGGGGTGCTCCTGTGTTGGGAGCATAGATATTTATGATTATTATGTCTTCTTCTTGGATGGATCCCTTAATGATGATGTAGTGACCTGCCTTGTCTCTTAGAATCTTCTTTACTTTAAAATCTATTTTATCTGATATGAGGATTGCTACTCCAGCTTTTTTTTGATTTCCATTTGCATGGAATATCTTTTTCCAGCCTCTCACTTTCAGTCTATGAGTGTCTCTAGGTCTGAAATGAGTTTCCTGGAGGCAACATGTGTATGGGTCGTGTTTTGGATCCATTCAGCCACTCTGTGTCTTTTGGTTGGGGCGTTTAGTCCATTGACATTCAAAGTAATTATTGATACAAATGATCCTATTGTCATCTTCTTAAGTTAAGTGTTTATTTTTCTGCCTCTTTGTTTTTACTGGTTCTTCTCTCTCTTTCTTAATGAGTCTGGCCAGTGGTGTGTCGATTTTATTGACTTTTCAAGAACCAGCTTTTGTTTTATTTATCTTTACTATTGTTTTTCTCGTTTTTTTATCATTTATTTCTGCTCTGATCTTTATGATTTCCTTCTTCTGCTGGCTTTGGGGTGTTTTTGTTCTTCTTTCTCCAGTTGTTTTAAGCGTAAGGTAAGGTCGTCTGTTTGAGATTTTCCTAGTTTCTTGAGGTGGGATTGTAATGCTATAAACTTCCCTCTTAGAACTGCTTTTGCAGTATCCCATAGGTTTTGCACTGTCGTGTGTTCATTGTCATTTTCTTCTAGGAATTTTCTTATTTCTCCTTTGATTTCCTCAATGATCAGTTGGTTTTTTAGGTATGTGTTGTTTAATCTCCATGTGTTTGTGTTTTTAGCGGTTTTTTTCCTGTAGTTGATCTCTAGTCTCACTGCATTGTGGTCCGAGAAGATGGTTGATAGAATTTCAGTTTTCTTGAATTGACTGAGGATTGATTTGTGGCCCAAGATGTGGTCTATCCTGGAGAATGTTCTGTGAGCACTTGAGAAGAAAGTGTATTCTTCTGCTTTTGGATGGAAAGTCCTAAAGATATCAATGAGGTCCATTTCTTCTAGTGTGGCATTTAAGGCTTGTGTTTCTTTATTAATTTTCTGTTTGGATGATCTGTCTATTGGTGTGAGAGGAGTGTTAAAGTCTCCTACTATGATTGTGTTGCTGTCAATGTCTTCTTTTATGTCTGAAAGTGTTTGTCTTATGTATTGGGGTGCTCCTGTGTTGGGAGCATAGATATTTATGATTATTATGTCTTCTTCTTGGATGGATCCCTTAATGATGATGTAGTGACCTGCCTTGTCTCTTAGAATCTTCTTTACTTTAAAATCTATTTTATCTGATATGAGGATTGCTACTCCAGCTTTTTTTTGATTTCCATTTGCATGGAATATCTTTTTCCAGCCTCTCACTTTCAGTCTATGAGTGTCTCTAGGTCTGAAATGAGTTTCCTGGAGGCAACATGTGTATGGGTCGTGTTTTTGGATCCATTCAGCCACTCTGTGTCTTTTGGTTGGGGCGTTTAGTCCATTGACATTCAAAGTAATTATTGATACAAATGATCCTATTGTCATCTTCTTAGATGTTATGATGGGTTTGTTTCGTGGATCTTCTCCTTTTATACTTGTTGTCTATATAAGTCCCTTTAACATTTGTTGTAAGGCTGGTTTGGTGTGACTAAATTCTTTTAATTTTTGCTTTTCTGTAAAGCTTTTGATTTCTCCATCAATTTTGAAGGAGATCCTTGCAGGGTAGAGGATTCTTGGTTGCAGATTATTCTCTTTCAGCCGTTTAAATGTGTCCTGCCATTGCCTTCTGGCCTGCAGAGTTTCTGTTGAAAGATCAGCTGTTAAACGGATGGGCTTTCCCTTGTATGTCACTAGTTGCTTTTCCCTTGCTGCTTTGAGAATTCTATCTTTGTGTTTAATTTGTGTTAACTTCATTAATATGTGTCTTGGTGTGTTTCTTCTCGGATTGATTCTGTTAGGTACTCTTTGTGCTTCTTGGACTTGATTGACTATTTCTTTTCCCATGTTGGGGAAATTTTCAACTATAATCTCTTCAAAAATTTTCTCATAGCCTTTCTTTTTTACTTCTTCTTCTGGAACCCCTATAATTCGAATATTGGTGCGTTTGATATTATCCCAGAGGTCTCTGAGGCTGTCCTCTGCTCTTTTCATTCTTTGAGCTAGAGTCTGTTTTTCAGCAGTTACTTCCACCATTTTATCTTCCAGCTCACTTATCCGGTCTTCTGTCTCAGATACTCTGCTCTTGATTCCTTCTACAGTGTTTTTCAGTTCAGCAATTGAGTTGTTTGTCTCTGTTACTTTTTTGGTAAGTTCTTGTATTTCTTTATTCAGTGTGTTAGTTGTATCTTGCAATTTCTCTGAAATTCTGTTTTCAGTGTCTTTGATCATCTTTACTATCATTCTTCTGAAATCACTTTCAGAAAGTTTGTCCAAATTCTCTTCATTAATTTGATCTTGTGTGTTTGTGGATTGTTCCTTCGCTTGTGTGGTATTTCTCTGCCGTTTCATTGTTATTATTAATTTTTTAAAACTGATTCTGTTTGGGATTTCCTTTTCCCAGACTTTGAGTTACGTCTGTTGGTGTTTGTTGTTTGGATGGGGCTTGTATTCTGGGTGATGCTGGTGATTGGGTGATGTCAGGGCTTGTATACAAGTGATTACCTTTGCTGGCGTTCTCACTTGTATACTGCTGTTTAGTGTTATGCGTTCTCTAGTATTGTAGTTTTGGAGTCAGTGCACCCTCAAAACCCCGGGGCTTGTTGCCTGACCAGGGAATGAAGATTTCACGGCTGGTTTGTTATGGCATTAAATGATATTAAAACATATATATGCAAATGAGAAACAGAAGGTATACCTTTGACAAATGGCAATTTAAAAATTATGCAAGTACTATCTAGCGTATTGAATTATACACATGAACATATACAGCTATAACATAACCCAAGCATTCCAATCAAAAATACAGTACAATACGTTAGCACGGCGAATAGAGAAATCCAAGAATGATATCCACAAGTTAATAAGCAAACTAAGTAGAGTACCAATTGGAGAATAATGCTGAAGCAGGATCCCCGTTGGGGATAAGGCAATGAGGACAGAACAGACTAAGAAATATAGTGGGGAAAGGGAAAAAGAGAAAGGGAGGATAGAAGAGAAATATAGAATAATATTGCAAAGTTAAATATAGGGAGATAAAGATTTGTATGTATTAGAGTTTAGTGCTATAGGAAAGGAGCTTCAGAGAAAGCAAAGAATTATAGAGGAGGTAGTAGTACAAATGAAAAAATTATTAAAAATTAAAAGATCTAAATTTTATAGAAAAATATAGAAAAACAAAGCAAAAATAATAAAAACAAACAAAACCCCCACAGAACCTTAAAAGGCCAATGGGGAACCAGAAGTTTATGCCAAAATAAAATGTGTGGTTTAAAAGGAAAAAGAAAAAAAAATTTTTTGTAAACTTGAATATATTCAGTCTTACTGATAAGATTAGTAGCTTCAATAGAATTCAGTGAAGGAAATGAACACACCCAATCTCTCTCTCACATACACCCCCAAGAAAAGAAAAAAAAAAAGAAAAAGAAAAAAAAGCGGTGGGTGCACTGAGTGGGTTTGGAAAAAAGAGAAAAAAAAAAAAATTGAAACAAAGTAATACAATACAAAAAATGAAATTTTAAAGTCCAGCAGTAACTCCAGCTTCAGACAAAACGTGAAAATAGTGTTTATGTTCTTCTGTCTCTTGCTGACTATTCAGGAATTATCAGTCTTTTTCTTGCCTCTGGCAGTGGTTGGATCTGAAGACCTCTTTGACTGCTTGTTTTGGCCTATTCCAGAATTAAAAGGCCCGCCCAGGCTGGCCCTGGGAGTTTCTTAATCCAAATCCCTTTTCTTGCTGGGTGAGCTAAAACATATATATGCAAATGAGAAACAGAAGGTATACCTTTGACAAATGGCAATTTAAAAATTATGCAAGTACTATCTAGCGTATTGAATTATACACATGAACATATACAGCTATAACATAACCCAAGCATTCCAATCAAAAATACAGTACAATACGTTAGCACGGCGAATAGAGAAATCCAAGAATGATATCCACAAGTTAATAAGCAAACTAAGTAGAGTACCAATTGGAGAATAATGCTAGAGCAGGATCCCCGTTGGGGATAAGGCAATGAGGACAGAACAGACTAAGAAATATAGTGGGGAAAGGGAAAAAGAGAAAGGGAGGATAGAAGAGAAATATAGAATAATATTGCAAAGTTAAATATAGGGAGATAAAGATTTGTATGTATTAGAGTTTAGTGCTATAGGAAAGGAGCTTCAGAGAAAGCAAAGAATTATAGAGGAGGTAGTAGTACAAATGAAAAAATTATTAAAAATTAAAAGATCTAAATTTTATAGAAAAATATAGAAAAACAAAGCAAAAGAATAAAAAACAAACAAAACCCCCACAGAACCTTAAAAGGCCAATGGGGAACCAGAAGTTTATACCAAAATAAAATGTGTGGTTTAAAAGGAAAAAAAAAAAATTTTATGTAAACTTGAATATATTCAGTCTTACTGATAAGATTAGTAGCTTCAATAGAATTCAGTGAAGGAAATGAACACACCCAATCTCTCTCTCACATACACCCCCAAGAAAAAAAAAAAAATAAAAAGAAAAAAGCGGTGGGTGCACTGAGTGGGTGTGGAGAAAAGGGAAAAAAAAATTGAAACAAAGTAATACAATACAAAAAATGAAATTTTAAAGTCCAGCAGTAACTCCAGCTTCAGACAAAACGTGAAAATAGTGTTTATGTTCTTCTGTCTCTTGCTGACTATTCAGGAATTATCAGTCTTTTTCTTGCCTCTGGCAGTGGTTGGATCTGAAGACCTCTTTGACTGCTTGTTTTGGCCTATTCCAGAATTAAAGGCCCGCCCAGGCTGGCCCTGGGAGTTTCTTAATCCAAATCCCTTTTCTTGCTGGGTGGAGCTAAATTCCTCCTGTAGCTTGACCAGCAGCCCTGCAGTTTGACCAGCAGCCAAACTACAGTAGGGAAAATGGCGTCTGTCTCACAGAGGATTTATTCCCACACGCTCTATGGGAAGCACTTCCACAGTGCCCCCGACCCTGCTGCAGGCCACCGTCGACCCCCGCCACCGCGGGAGACGTCAGGTTACTCAGAGGTGAGTCTGGCTCAGTCACATGCAGGATCGCTATTCCTCTCTCCCTGATCACAGTGCGCAGAGACTTTCCAGTCCTCCTCGGCGGCTCTGTGATCGGGTTAATGGTAACCTCCTCCAAAGGGAACTGAGTGCCGCCCTTCCAAGGCCTGCTCAAGGGCACTTCTAGCTCAAGGGGCACCTGGACCCTCCAAAGCAGGTCTGGCTCAGTCCCTTCTGGGTGTTAGTGCTCCTCACCGGGTTTTGATCTGCAACAGGCTTTGCAGCTTTGGCCCGCCCAGCCTCTCCGGCGGGTATGAGGTTTGACTTTTAAAAGTGCGATTGCACCCCTCCTACCGTCTTGATGCGGCTTCTCCTTTGTTCTTCGATGTGGGGTGTCCTCTCTGTGATCAGATCCAACCTCCTTTCATCGATGGTTTCCCAGGAACTCGTCGCAATTCAGGCAATTTTGCAGGAGAGATGAGTGCACGTCCTTCTATGCCGCCATCTTAGCTCCACCCTCCTCGCTATTTCTTTCTTAAATCATAGTTTAAAAAGCTCTACCAGCTAGACCAATCACATACTCACTTATACTTATGTATGTGGGAGGCACTTTAAAGGTAAGAAAACAAGATAACTATATGATTTGATGTGGTCTAAGTACCATTAAAAATTGTTTTAAGTTTAACTGAGAACAGATGGAAGACTCACTTGATATTTTTGAACATAATTCTAGTGCAAAGCAGAAATAGAGAAATAGCAAATAGGCCAAAAATTGGCTGAAAATGTTTTTGAAAAACCATGTATACTTGACAAATTCCAGTAGTTCTACAGGAAAATAAACAATTAAAGGACACATAATACCATCTAATCTATGTATCCCCTCTATATCCTAAGATAGGTGTCTGACTCTTTGCAACTTCCATGGACTGTTGTCCCTCTGGTTACCCTGTCCGTGGAATTCTCCAGGCAAGAATGCCAAAGTGGGTTGCCATTCCCTTCTCCTGGGGATCTTCCCAGCCCAGGAATCGAACCCTGGTCTCCTGCACTGCAAGTAGATTCTTAACAATCTAAACCATCAGGATAGCTGTTCACATACACACACACACATACATATATAGGCTCAACAGATGTTGCCAGGTTTTGATGACTTGTGCAAAACATTAAGAAGCAATTAGGAAGGCATCCAAAGCTAGCCAGCATATTAATAGGTCCAGAAAGTTCATATTGGATTTCCTTATATTTGCCAGGTACTCTCATTTTCTGGAAATGGGTCAGTTCTTTTAACAGTTACAAATTAGCTTAAGGTATAAAATAATCATACAGTGTCATGAATCCATGTGAAGAAACACCTGACTAATTTTTTTACTTATTCTTTTCAGATTGTTCTGAGTATAATCACTTCAGGTCATTTAGTATTTTTCTTAAGCTGGTACACTCATAAATAGGTCACTAACCCTCCCTTTAATTGATTTTTTAAATTTGAGCCCCAAAGAGTCTAAAATGTTGTCTTAATGACCAAATCTTTTCTCTGACACTGAATGTAATAAAAGCTTATGAATGAAACCAAGTTGATATTTTTTTTTTTTATTTTGAATGAAAAAAAAATTCTGTAGGAAAAGGTAGCTATTATAATAATAGAACAACTATAGACTCTTCATAACACATAATTTATACTTGCTCACAGCACAAAACACAACCTTAAATGATTTGTGTTATTATCATGAAATAGAAGGAACAAGATATGGAAGACTTTTTGGACGTAACAGTATTTTAAAACCCCTGAGAAGGAAACAGAGCAAATCCCAGTTACTGCTATAGTTATAAACTCAGAACAACATTTTAAAATTGATTCAACATTCAGTTCTTTGAATTCCTGAGTAAAATCTGAGCAATGCGAAGTTTCAAAATATGTGAAATAGAGATTCTGTCTCATGCAAATCTCTGCAATTGGTGGTAATGTTAAAGCCAAAAATGTTTATCAGTATTAAAGTGATCAAGAACATTCACATTAATTGGCATATTCTTATAAGCAAAGTCAGGTAGTCGAATAGACTAGTTTAATATAATTCAGTTAAAATACACATTTTCTTGAAGTCTCTTGAAATTGTACTTCACAATGGTAGAGAAGAATCAGTCTGAGGAAACTCACAGTGTCTACCAAGTGTTTACAATACTGAGGAGGGAATACATGTTGCAGTAAAATGTGGTGATTACCTGACTAATTGTATCAATGTAGTCTGCAGACAGTAATTTAGAAGAGGAAAAAACATTTAGGATTTAATATATTGAGTTTGTCTCTCTATTGATCAAATTAATTGGATGATTTCCAAATCTCCAATTTACTGAATATTTTATTGACATAACCTTTGACCAAGAAGCATATAGATTTCAAAATGTCTTTTCTTATAGACAGAAGATCAATTTGGTTATTTCAATAAATATAATTGTTTATGCCAAATGGTTGATTGAGCAGTTAAAGAATATGTGCTATCATAATTTGGTAGAAGTGGGACAAGAAAGTGATGTAGAACATGGAGAAAAAAGAAGAAGCAAATGTGGTACTATAAAGAAACGGTAATAAGGGGAAAAAACAATATAATAATTTTGAGTTTCTGCAGGAATGTTCTATTATAAAAAATAGGTTTTGGACATTTCTTATAATTTTTTAATATAATTCAATAGCAGATGAGACAAAATATGAATTTTACACTCTTAATCAAAAGAAATTTTTTTGATAGGGCAATGAATAAATTGTCAAGTAAAGATTACCTTGAGCTGATGCTAAATTTCTTAAAGACACCATAACTTAGTCATTAATATTCAGATTTCCTAGGTTGAAATCTCATCTTTACCTCTTACTAGTCATTTAGCTTCTTGTTCCTCAGTTTCCTCTTCTGTGAAATTAGGGAAATAATACTTCCCTATAAGGTTTTGTGATGATTTGATTAAATACACAGATAAGTAAATTAATACATAGAAATAAACATTTAGAGAAGTAAACACTAAATAAATTTTACTTATTTATCTGTTTTCATTTTTAAATATATGTTCTTTCCTAATATAATAATTTCCTATAAAACAATTTTAAATGGGAAATGTTCATTTGATGATTTTGATCATTTTATTGTTAATTTCTCTTCATTGATTAGAAAATTATAACAAGAGCCACCCCAGTTAATGGTATGACTGCATGTGAAAAAAAGATGCATAAACATCTACACATACAAACAGAAGAATAAATGTGAAAGATATAGTTTTAAACCACTTAAACTTATCACAGCCTTTAAAATTATACTACACACAGATGACGGCCACCAAGTATGAAACTAATCAAAGGTCTAACTTTAATTCTAATCATTAAAGACTACTTTTAAAAAGTTAATGAGTAATGAGTTTTCTGATTCCTTCTACTTTTTCATCAAATATGATTCAACAATATTCAGCTGCAGTTAAAAAAAAACCACTCTAAAAGTAATCTTTTGAGCAGAATATGGAAATATCTGCTTCTGATAGACAGAAGATCAATTTGGTTATTTCAATAAATATAATTGTTTATGCCAAATGGTTGATTGAGCAGTTAAAGAATATGTGCTATCATAATTTGGTAGAAGTGGGACAAGAAAGTGATGTAGAACATGGAGAAAAAAGAAGAAGCAAATGTGGTACTATAAAGAAACGGTAATAAGGGGAAAAAACAATATAATAATTTTGAGTTTCTGCAGGAATGTTCTATTATAAAAAATAGGTTTTGGACATTTCTTATAATTTTTTAATATAATTCAATAGCAGATGAGACAAAATATGAATTTTACACTCTTAATCAAAAGAAATTTTTTTGATAGGGCAATGAATAAATTGTCAAGTAAAGATTACCTTGAGCTGATGCTAAATTTCTTAAAGACACCATAACTTAGTCATTAATATTCAGATTTCCTAGGTTGAAATCTCATCTTTACCTCTTACTAGTCATTTAGCTTCTTGTTCCTCAGTTTCCTCTTCTGTGAAATTAGGGAAATAATACTTCCCTATAAGGTTTTGTGATGATTTGATTAAATACACAGATAAGTAAATTAATACATAGAAATAAACATTTAGAGAAGTAAACACTAAATAAATTTTACTTATTTATCTGTTTTCATTTTTAAATATATGTTCTTTCCTAATATAATAATTTCCTATAAAACAATTTTAAATGGGAAATGTTCATTTGATGATTTTGATCATTTTATTGTTAATTTCTCTTCATTGATTAGAAAATTATAACAAGAGCCACCCCAGTTAATGGTATGACTGCATGTGAAAAAAAGATGCATAAACATCTACACATACAAACAGAAGAATAAATGTGAAAGATATAGTTTTAAACCACTTAAACTTATCACAGCCTTTAAAATTATACTACACACAGATGACGGCCACCAAGTATGAAACTAATCAAAGGTCTAACTTTAATTCTAATCATTAAAGACTACTTTTAAAAAGTTAATGAGTAATGAGTTTTCTGATTCCTTCTACTTTTTCATCAAATATGATTCAACAATATTCAGCTGCAGTTAAAAAAAAACCACTCTAAAAGTAATCTTTTGAGCAGAATATGGAAATATCTGCTTCTGAGTATAATCTGAACATCCCTAAAATTCATAATTTAAACATTATAAATGCAAACATTTATTTGAAAGTTTAGTTAAGAGAAATAGGAATACAACTAAACCTTTGTTTTAAAACTGCATGTTTTCTCAAAAATACCAAGCATATGTGTTGTGATGATATTTGCTCTCAACACTGATAGTTCATATTATGTAATTCTTTTAAAATGATCATGTGCAGAAATAATATACACTATTTGCTCTTTAGTAATTTATTTTGCATAATTAAGTTATCATGACTTTATTCTTTCAACAGAGGGATGAAAGCATAGACACACTCTGTAACAGATGACCAAACTGTATTAAATTGTCTCTCCAAATAGGGACAGAAGCATTGCTATATGCACATTTTTATTAGAGGAGAAGTGATTCCAAACTACAATCTCTTGAGTTCATTTGTAAAACTCATATGCTTGAGTGAATGCTTGGTAAAAATATGCAACTTCATTACACATTAGAGGCACTACAAATTTCAGCTTTACTTCAAAAAACACTCAGGTTGCTAATGCAGCGTATACTGCTAAAAGACTAATATCATTGCTGTGTGGAGCAATGGGCAAGTAAAAATATCTGCGCTTGCCTTGCCTTTAGAACACAGTCTTTTAATCCAAGGGCATATCTTTATGGAAATAAAGACTATAATAACAAGGAAGGCTTCTATACAGTGTATGGTATCCAGTGAGGAATGATAGCAAAGGAAGAACACAAAAGGCTACTAAAATTAAACAAGCTATAACTTAACCATTAGTGTCAATGTAAATTCACTCTTAAGATCATTGAGAAGGATGCTTGCTCCTGTTTTAGGATAAATTAAGGATAGAGATGAACATTTCTAGATGAGACATTAGAAAGCAAAAATGTGTACTATATGATGAGAATAGTCTCAAATGTCTGCAAAAGAAAACTGAAGCAAAGTTTCCTAAATCTTTAAGTTTATAAATCTGAAAACCAGAGGTTACATCAAGATATATGTAGATGGAAGTGAATTTTAGTTGTAAGCAAATAGTAATTAGGGGGTCAATTAATTCACAATAATTATGCTTTAAAAATGTCGATTGCTTCTCGGCCTTTTGGCTAAGATCAAGTGTAAAAATGTGTATTGAGTGGTTCTAATGTTAAAAGCTATTGCAAGGAACAAAAGTTTCAACTTTATAGTGTCTCTGAAGGAAGCTACTATCACTGAGGGATAAACTGCATGATGAAATGTGAGAAGTTCAAGCTCTAGTTCAATTATCCAGCTTTGGAATATAAAAATAGTAAAAATTTTATTTGCTTATATAGAATGCAGACACATATTCAGTCTGCATAGTCTGCAGTCTCATAGAGCCACTGAAATATTACTGCATGTAAATTATTTTGAACTCATTAAAATATATTTTGCTGTATGGCAAATATTATTTTATATTTTTTCTCTATCTATTCTTTAAGAATAAATAGAATCTATTCTTTCTCTATCAGTTCTTTAAGACAGACAATGGTGGGCATCTTCCTTACCTCCTGGTAATCATGACTTTCTGTAATCCCCTCCCCTTAATTAGGGCAGGACTTGTGACATGCTTCTAAACAGTGGAATACAACAAAGGTGTTAGAATGAGTGATTGCATAAGACTACAGCATCTGTCTTGCTAGACTTTCTGTTTCTTGCTGTGAACAAGCTGGCTGTCATGAATCCTACAGCTCCCAGGGAACTGTAGGTGCTTAGAAATAGAGTTTTCCTCACTTGAACCTTTGATGAGAATCCGGTCCTGGCTGACACTGAGCAGACTTTTGAGACTGAGCAGAGAATCCAGTTAGATAGTGCCGAGTTCTGACCTATGGACACTGTGAGATAACAAGTATATATTGTTTCAAGCTGTTAAGGTTTTGCTCATCTGTTAAGCAGCAATAGAAAACTAATCTACAGACATTATAAACTGGCTTGACAAAAAAGGTTGTGGAAGTTTTTAAACCCAAGCAAACTCTTTTGCCAACCCAGTACATTGTAATATAACACATTTATGTATTTATTCATTTTAGATTTGGTAGGATAAACTTATGTAGTTCAGAACGTATGATATAATGTTAAATTTTGCTAGCCATTTCAGTGGAGGAGGAGCCTTCAGGAATGCTCTGGATGCCCACTACACTAACTTACTTGGCAGTGTGACTATAAATGAAAGGATTAGAGGGTTTATCATGATGTCTGGTGCCAGGAGTGGAAGCAAAACAAGGTTTGAATGTACGCAGTTCCATGTAAACTGTGGAAAGTTTATCCAAATCTTCTAGCTTGTATTTGCAAGAAACCTGAGAGATTTGACAACAATGCCAATAATCACTGATGAGTTATTGAGCTGAAAGTAAATTGTCTAAACTAAAATAATTTTAAAAGATCTTTGATCAACTATTCAGGAGAAAAGCTAAATTATCTTTCTATTCTCATAATAGAAAATAATATATCAAGATCATTATTATATGAAGAGGTATTAAATGAATTAAATTCCACATTTAAAGAGTATATAGACAAATATAAGAAAAACATGAGGGGAGGAGTTGTTTTTTATATTGGTGGCACTTTTTTAGTTTTTAGTATTTGCAGTTTTGTGATTTATTTGAAATTCTAAATAAATCTGTACTTCCATATAGAATATTACAACTCTGAATTTTTATTTTTAAATAGGGTATCTACAATTTCATAACCTCCAAGTTTCACAAAACAAATTCACCTCTAAATTCAAACAAGAGAGAGACAATACTTTAAAATGCAGCTAGCACCTATGCCAAGATGAAGGTAGATTAGGATCCATTAGAACTGGCAAGTAAGATCGTTGTTGATTTTGACAAGCATTATTCCCTATGAGTGGTATGGCCAGCAGACAGAGGAAGGGATTAGAGGATGAATGAAAAGTGCCGTAGCACAGTGACAGTGGTTATCAACAAATCCTGTGAAATCTGGCAGTGAGGTTTGGCAGATAGATTATGTAGCAGATGGAAGGAAATGCGATGCCATGAGAGTTTTCATTTTTGATAGAAGCAACTTTGTATGCTGATGGGAATGCACCAACATGAAGAGAGATACTTAGAATCTAAGTTGTACAGGAGCTAAGGGCATGTAGGGGCCATCCGAGATGGTGCTCAGTGAACCCAGTTCTCATTATTCACACGCTGGGTAGACCCTTCCCTGTTGTATGAGGGTTGGGCTATGTAATGGAGAAGGAAAATCTCAGGTTTTCCTTCTTGCCTTTCTTCTTTACTCTCACACTACTGGCATACTCAAAACACTTCTGACACCAGAGGTGTGGGCTTTTTCCCTACACCAAGTAAATCGCTGAGACACTAATAGTTTTCCTCCAATTTAACTAAATTCAGGTGCTATCTACCTTGAGATAGAGTCAGGTACCACACACCCAGGGTAAGGGTTTAGTCCCACGATACTGTCCGTATTCCTCCACCACTTATGCTAATAACAAGTCCAGGTGGTCACCTATGCTTCTGAATGATAACCATATAAACTGGAAGTTCCTATGACTCCATCTCAGGTTCACCTGATTTGCTAGAGTGGATTACAAAAGTTATGAAAATAGTTTATGTACTATTTACCAGTTTATTATAAAGGAATACGATAATAAACTGGGATGAACATCCCAGTAGAATGATGTACATGGTAAAATGTGCAGAGAAGCTTGGAGCTTCCATGCTCACTCTAGGAGTGACACTCTCTCAGCACGTCCATGTGATCACCAACTCAGAAGCGGTCCAAACCCTACACTTTGGGAACGTTTACAAACTCTCATCATATCAGCATGACCAACCATGACTTCATTTCTAATTCCTCTCTGCACTCTGGAGAATGAGAGGTTGGGTTGAATTCCACACTTCTAATCATGGCATGGTCTTTCTGCAGACCAGCCCCCATGTAGGAGTCCACCAAGAGGTAACTCATTTAGAACAAATGTATGCTATCATCCAAGACATTCTACGGAATTTAGGAATTCTGTGTCAGGAGTCAGGATCAAAGGCCAAACAATAGAACAGAAGATGTTCCTAGTGCTTTATAACTTATGAAATAACAATGATTTTTAAGAGCTTTGTGCCAAGAACCAGGACAGAGACCAAATATATACTCTGTTATGTTGAAGTGACCAAGACTAACATGATAGGATGCTGTATGGAGTAGTCCCTTTAACAAATTATTTTAAAATAGGCTACAGTTTCCACTTAGTCTCTTTGCTTCCTATTGTCTCTCTGTCTCTTATCACTTGCTCTGATGGAACAGGCTGCCATATTTTGAACAGTCCCATAGACAGGCCCAAGTGGTAGGGAACTGAAGCCTCCAGCTAATTGTCAGTGAGAAACTGATGAATGGTCATGCAAATGAGCTACACAGTAGCTTCTCCAGCCCTAATGAAATAGTGTGATAGTTGTGCTCCCAGACAGCTTGCCTGAAAACATGTAAGGACCTTGGCCCAGATTCACCTAGCTAAGCCACGCTTGGATTCCTGATCCTCAAAAACTATGAGATAATACATACTCATTGTTTTTCGATGTTTCAGAAGGGTTTGTTATGCAACACTCAAAACTAATACACCCCAGGAGCAAAGTCCTTGAGAAGAAAAAATACACAATGATACACAGCACAAGTAAATACACTGGCTATTAATAGAGACTGGAATGTGTCTATCCTTTTTCACAAGAGATAAAATAGAATATGTACAGGAGACTTTGTAGGTATGTTTGCTGAATCATTACATTTGGAAATTTAAATTTTACTGATCTTTTTCTCTCAATTAGGTATGAGACGAGTTTTAAGTAATGACAAATATTTAATGGAGGTGAAAGGCATGGAAATTAAAAAACTGCAGAGAAAAATTATAAAATAGTCACTTCAGGGCTTCCCCAGTGGTCCAGTGGGTAAGGACACCACCTTGCAGTGCAAGGGGCGCCGGTTTGATCCCTGGCCTGGGAAGATCCCACGTGCCGCGGAGCGGCTGGACCGATGTGTCCAATTACTGACCGGAGCTCTGGAGCGCATGCGCCCAGAGCCGGCGCTCTGTGACAACAGAGGCTACCACGATGGGAGGCCCACATGGGCCAAAGAACAAAGATGGATGAAACCAGACAAACGAAAGACCAGTGGAAGTGGCCCGCCCACCCCCCTCCCTGCCCCACCCCTGCCAAAATAAATAAATAAATGTTTTAAAAAAAAAGTCACTTCAAAAGTGAAAAAGAAAATATATTAGAACTGGGATTACTGTCAAATTTTGTTGGAAATTTCTGTATTGTAACTAAACTGGCATCGAACAGCAAACTATGACTTTTCTCCAGAAATACTTAGTTACTTGGGTTTAGCCATAGACAAAACAGATACCTTGGTTTAATCAGCAATTAAGTGAATGCAATGGAGGAAGAGAGGCCAAGGATGTGACGGCATGTACAAAGCAACAGTTTCAGTCCTGGTGCCGGCAATCCCTCCATCCAGGGAAGAGAAAGGACAAGAAGGTTCCCAGCAGTGAACAAGTGGTAGTGTTAAGTTAATGCACTAGAGCTCTCAAAAGAATGGTCACACAAAATAATACCTAGGTAACAGAGGAAAGTTGGATTTAGAAAAGGCAGAGAAACCAGAGATCAAATTGCCAACATCCGTTAGATCATAGAAACAGTAAGGGAATTCCAGAAAACGTATGACACAGTTTCAGAAGGGTTTGTTATGCAACACTCAAAACTAATACACCCAGGAGCAAAGTCCTTGAGAAGAAAATACACAATGATACACAGCACAAGTAAATACACTGGCTATTAATAGAGACTGGAATGTGTCTATCCTTTTTCACAAGAGATAAAATAGAATATGTACAGGAGACTTTGTAGGTATGTTTGCTGAATCATTACATTTGGAAATTTAAATTTTACTGATCTTTTTCTCTCAATTAGGTATGAGACGAGTTTTAAGTAATGACAAATATTTAATGGAGGTGAAAGGCATGGAAATTAAAAAACTGCAGAGAAAAATTATAAAATAGTCACTTCAGGGCTTCCCCAGTGGTCCAGTGGGTAAGGACACCACCT
Organism: Tragulus kanchil; assembly: GCA_022376925.1. Classification (NCBI taxonomy): domain Eukaryota; kingdom Metazoa; phylum Chordata; class Mammalia; order Artiodactyla; family Tragulidae; genus Tragulus; species Tragulus kanchil. Next base: position 56,366,947 of record JAIOJX010000029.1, on the reverse strand, counting down.
TGCAGTGCAAGGGGCGCCGGTTTGATCCCTGGCCTGGGAAGATCCCACGTGCCGCGGAGCGGCTGGACCGATGTGTCCAATTACTGACCGGAGCTCTGGAGCGCATGCGCCCAGAGCCGGCGCTCTGTGACAACAGAGGCTACCACGATGGGAGGCCCACATGGGCCAAAGAACAAAGATGGCTGAAACTAGACAAACGAAAGACCAGTGGAAGTGGCCCGCCCACCTCCCTCCCTCCCCACTCCTGCCAAAATAAATAAATAAATGTTTTAAAAAAAAAGTCACTTCAAAAGTGAAAAAGAAAATATATTAGAACTGGGATTACTGTCAAATTTTGTTGGAAATTTCTGTATTGTAACTAAACTGGCATCGAACAGCAAACTATGACTTTTCTCCAGAAATACTTAGTTACTTGGGTTTAGCCATAGACAAAACAGATACCTTGGTTTAATCAGCAATTAAGTGAATGCAATGGAGGAAGAGAGGCCAAGGATGTGACGGCATGTACAAAGCAACAGTTTCAGTCCTGGTGCCGGCAATCCCTCCATCCAGGGAAGAGAAAGGACAAGAAGGTTCCCAGCAGTGAACAAGTGGTAGTGTTAAGTTAATGCACTAGAGCTCTCAAAAGAATGGTCACACAAAATAATACCTAGGTAACAGAGGAAAGTTGGATTTAGAAAAGGCAGAGAAACCAGAGATCAAATTGCCAACATCCGTTAGATCATAGAAACAGTAAGGGAATTCCAGAAAAACATCTATTTCTGCTTCATTGATTACACTAAAGCCTTTGACTGTATGGATCTCAACAAACTGTGGAAAAATGGACTGGTTCAAGATTGGAAAAGGAGTACATTGATGCTATAAATTTTAACCCTGCCTATTTCATTTATAAGCAGGGTACATCATGTGGAATGTTGGGCTGTATGAAGCATAAGCTGGAATCAAGATTCCCAGGAGAAATATCAGTAACCTCAGGTATGCGGATGATACCTCCGTTGCAGCAGAGAGAGAAGAGAAACCAAAGAGCCTTCTGATGAAGTTGAAAGACGATACTGAAAAAACTGGCCTAAAACGCAACATACAAAAATCAAAGATCGTGGCATCTGGTCCCATCACTTCACAGCAAAGAGATGGGAAAACAAAGGAAACAGAAACAATTTTGGGGGGCTCCAAAGTCACTGCAGATGGTGACTGAAGCCATCAAATTAAAAGACGCTTGCTCCTTGGAAGAATCTAGATAAGTATATTAAAAAGCAGAGACATCATTTTGCTGACAAAATTCTGTATAGTCAAAGCTATAGTTTTCCCAGTAATCATGTATGGATGGGAGAGCTGGACCATAAAGAAGGCTGAGTGCCATAGAATTAATGCCTTTGAACTGTGGTGTTAGACAAGACTCATGAGAATTCCTTGGACTGAAGGAGATCAAACCAGTCAATTCTAAAGGAAATCAACCCTGAATATTCATTGGAAGGACTGATGCTAAAGGGAGCTCCAATTACCAAAATCATTGCTACAAGTTTTAAACTTAGTTACTTGGTTTAGCCATAGACAAAACAGATACCTTGGTTTAATCAGCAATTAAGTGAATGCAATGGAGGAAGAGAGGCCAAGGATGTGACGGCATGTACAAAGCAACAGTTTCAGTCCTGGTGCCGCAATCCCTCCATCCAGGGAAGAGAAAGGACAAGAAGGTTCCCAGCAGTGAACAAGTGGTAGTGTTAAGTTAATGCACTAGAGCTCTCAAAAGAATGGTCACACAAAATAATACCTAGGTAACAGAGGAAAGTTGGATTTAGAAAAGGCAGAGAAACCAGAGATCAAATTGCCAACATCCGTTAGATCATAGAAACAGTAAGGGAATTCCAGAAAAACATCTATTTCTGCTTCATTGATTACACTAAAGCCTTTGACTGTATGGATCTCAACAAACTGTGGAAAAATGGACTGGTTCAAGATTGGAAAAGGAGTACATTGATGCTATAAATTTTAACCCTGCCTATTTCATTTATAAGCAGGGTACATCATGTGGAATGTTGGGCTGTATGAAGCATAAGCTGGAATCAAGATTCCCAGGAGAAATATCAGTAACCTCAGGTATGCGGATGATACCTCCGTTGCAGCAGAGAGAGAAGAGAAACCAAAGAGCCTTCTGATGAAGTTGAAAGACGATACTGAAAAAACTGGCCTAAAACGCAACATACAAAAATCAAAGATCGTGGCATCTGGTCCCATCACTTCACAGCAAAGAGATGGGAAAACAAAGGAAACAGAAACAATTTTGGGGGGCTCCAAAGTCACTGCAGATGGTGACTGAAGCCATCAAATTAAAAGACGCTTGCTCCTTGGAAGAATCTAGATAAGTATATTAAAAAGCAGAGACATCATTTTGCTGACAAAATTCTGTATAGTCAAAGCTATAGTTTTCCCAGTAATCATGTATGGATGGGAGAGCTGGACCATAAAGAAGGCTGAGTGCCATAGAATTAATGCCTTTGAACTGTGGTGTTAGACAAGACTCATGAGAATTCCTTGGACTGAAGGAGATCAAACCAGTCAATTCTAAAGGAAATCAACCCTGAATATTCATTGGAAGGACTGATGCTAAAGCTGAAGCTCCAATACTTTGGTCACCTGATGCAAAGAGATGACTCATTGGAAAAGAACCTAATGCTGGGAAAAACAGAAGGCAAAAGGAGAAGGGACGAGATAATTGGATGGCATCACTGAATCAATGGAGATGAGCTTGAGCAAGCTTTAGGAAATGGTGGACAGGGAAGCCTGGCATACTACAGTCCATGGGGTCCAAAGAATTGAACATGACTGAGCAGCTGAACTGAACTGAAAAGAGAAAAGAGCTTCCCAGGCAGCTCAGTGGTAAAGAACCTGCCTATTAATGCCAGAGATATGGGTTCAATCCCTGGTTGGGAAGATCCCCTGGTGAAATAAATAGCAATACACTCCAATATTCTTACCTGGAAAGTCCCATAGACAGTGGAGCCTGGTGGGCTACAGTCCATGGAGTCACAAAAGAGTGAGACATGACTGAACGACTAAACAACAACAAAAGTGGAAAAATCAGTTAAGCTAATGAAGAGAAGGTTCACATGAAGGCAGAGATGTAGGATGTGGTAATGAAATCTGTAACTGAAGTGAGTTGGGGTTGGGAAGCTATTGAGGTTGGCAAGGGGAATTTGGCTAGAAGAGTTATGCTCAGGAGGAAAAAAACCTGTGAGTTTCTAAGTATGAATACTTGCCCAAAATGTAGACTAATGGATATTATACAACCCCAGGAGTAAAAGAACCAAGGACACTGCAGTTCTCTGAGGAAGTGGAGCTCAAGGTCTCAATGGAGGCCAAACTATGTAAAAAGTGATTCTTGTATCTTGGAAGTGGAAACCAAACTTCATTTTATGACCTTATACTAAAGTATCTAATCCTAGGCAATCCACATACTGCTTCCCAAGATTTGCTTTGGGACCAAGCCATGAAACTAAAAGACGCTTGCTCCTTGGAAGAATCTAGATAAGTATATTAAAAAGCAGAGACATCATTTTGCTGACAAAATTCTGTATAGTCAAAGCTATAGTTTTCCCAGTAATCATGTATGGATGGGAGAGCTGGACCATAAAGAAGGCTGAGTGCCATAGAATTAATGCCTTTGAACTGTGGTGTTAGACAAGACTCATGAGAATTCCTTGGACTGAAGGAGATCAAACCAGTCAATTCTAAAGGAAATCAACCCTGAATATTCATTGGAAGGACTGATGCTAAAGCTGAAGCTCCAATACTTTGGTCACCTGATGCAAAGAGATGACTCATTGGAAAAGAACCTAATGCTGGGAAAAACAGAAGGCAAAAGGAGAAGGGACGAGATAATTGGATGGCATCACTGAATCAATGGAGATGAGCTTGAGCAAGCTTTAGGAAATGGTGGACAGGGAAGCCTGGCATACTACAGTCCATGGGGTCCAAAGAATTGAACATGACTGAGCAGCTGAACTGAACTGAAAAGAGAAAAGAGCTTCCCAGGCAGCTCAGTGGTAAAGAACCTGCCTATTAATGCCAGAGATATGGGTTCAATCCCTGGTTGGGAAGATCCCCTGGTGAAATAAATAGCAATACACTCCAATATTCTTACCTGGAAAGTCCCATAGACAGTGGAGCCTGGTGGGCTACAGTCCATGGAGTCACAAAAGAGTGAGACATGACTGAACGACTAAACAACAACAAAAGTGGAAAAATCAGTTAAGCTAATGAAGAGAAGGTTCACATGAAGGCAGAGATGTAGGATGTGGTAATGAAATCTGTAACTGAAGTGAGTTGGGGTTGGGAAGCTATTGAGGTTGGCAAGGGGAATTTGGCTAGAAGAGTTATGCTCAGGAGGAAAAAAACCTGTGAGTTTCTAAGTATGAATACTTGCCCAAAATGTAGACTAATGGATATTATACAACCCCAGGAGTAAAAGAACCAAGGACACTGCAGTTCTCTGAGGAAGTGGAGCTCAAGGTCTCAATGGAGGCCAAACTATGTAAAAAGTGATTCTTGTATCTTGGAAGTGGAAACCAAACTTCATTTTATGACCTTATACTAAAGAAACTCACTAACAAGTGAGTAAAGTGTCACTGGAGGCCAATCCACATACTGCTTCCCAAGATTTGCTTTGGGCAATGGCTTCCAAGGCAGTTTGATGCAAAGAATGATGTCAGGAAAGGAAATGATAAAATAAATTTTCACATAGTGAGGTAAAGAAAAGTAGTTCTAGTTTCTATCTGAGTTAATTTGAATTCTATGGTAACTAAAACAGCCTGTTTGTGGCATATCAAACACACATTATACGTCTGTTTTAATTATTAAAGAAAATGGTACATTGACCAAAAGAATATCCATGTTAAAAATTAAATACCCCTCTTACTGGGACATCAATGCTGGTACCCCTTTGATGCTGAGACTTCCTTTCCAGGAGCCAAGGCCATAGCATAACATGTTGTATGTGTACATGATAGTCTAGTTTTTGAAACCTTGAAGGAATGTATCCTAGCCTTATTTAATGATCTTTGTTCTGAAAATACATAAAACTGTGCTGGAAACCATGTTTCTCTGGAGCAATTTTTCAAAGCAATCTGGGTAGCTGGTTTCTGGGCTATAAACCTCAGTTTGGCTCAAAGAAAACTCTTTTCTTACTATTCATTATTTATTGATTATTCTCATTGAAGGAATCTAAGTGATATAGCCAAGGATTATCTCAAGTCTTGAGAATTTTAGGAGTGGTTGACTGAGCTTTTCCATTGATTTTGAGCAGGTCATTGTGGTTCCCCTCAGCAGTGGCTCTGAGCCCAGGGTAAGTTTGTTGGGATTGGACCAATCTAGTAACAAGTTAATTACATTACCCTTCTGGCCTCTGGCTTCTATCATTTCCCAAAAAGTTTCCTAGAAGGGAGAATGGAAACAGTGATCGGCAGCATGAAGTAGTGCTCGGTTAGACTCATAGCTGGAACTTTATGTCACGTGATTAAATTAATGTAAATTGGAGCATTATACAACCCCAGGAGTAAAAGAACCAAGGACACTGCAGTTCTCTGAGGAAGTGGAGCTCAAGGTCTCAATGGAGGCCAAACTATGTAAAAAGTGATTCTTGTATCTTGGAAGTGGAAACCAAACTTCATTTTATGACCTTATACTAAAGAAACTCACTAACAAGTGAGTAAAGTGTCACTGGAGGCCAATCCACATACTGCTTCCCAAGATTTGCTTTGGGCAATGGCTTCCAAGGCAGTTTGATGCAAAGAATGATGTCAGGAAAGGAAATGATAAAATAAATTTTCACATAGTGAGGTAAAGAAAAGTAGTTCTAGTTTCTATCTGAGTTAATTTGAATTCTATGGTAACTAAAACAGCCTGTTTGTGGCATATCAAACACACATTATACGTCTGTTTTAATTATTAAAGAAAATGGTACATTGACCAAAAGAATATCCATGTTAAAAATTAAATACCCCTCTTACTGGGACATCAATGCTGGTACCCCTTTGATGCTGAGACTTCCTTTCCAGGAGCCAAGGCCATAGCATAACATGTTGTATGTGTACATGATAGTCTAGTTTTTTTGAAACCTTGAAGGAATGTATCCTAGCCTTATTTAATGATCTTTGTTCTGAAAATACATAAAACTGTGCTGGAAACCATGTTTCTCTGGAGCAATTTTTCAAAGCAATCTGGGTAGCTGGTTTCTGGGCTATAAACCTCAGTTTGGCTCAAAGAAAACTCTTTTCTTACTATTCATTATTTATTGATTATTCTCATTGAAGGAATCTAAGTGATATAGCCAAGGATTATCTCAAGTCTTGAGAATTTTAGGAGTGGTTGACTGAGCTTTTCCATTGATTTTGAGCAGGTCATTGTGGTTCCCCTCAGCAGTGGCTCTGAGCCCAGGGTAAGTTTGTTGGGATTGGACCAATCTAGTAACAAGTTAATTACATTACCCTTCTGGCCTCTGGCTTCTATCATTTCCCAAAAAGTTTCCTAGAAGGGAGAATGGAAACAGTGATCGGCAGCATGAAGTAGTGCTCGGTTAGACTCATAGCTGGAACTTTATGTCACGTGATTAAATTAATGTAAATTGGAGCAATGATTCTCATCCTCATTGGGGACATACTGGTGTCTATGGAGAAAAATGTGCAAAATCTGCAAAATCCATATTGAATCTCTTAACAGTCAACTTTCCATACCCAAAGATCCATTTTATACAAGGAACATGAGCATTTGTTGAACTTGGCAACTATGTTGGGTTCTGCAACCAATTCCCTACAGATATCAAGGGAGGACTATGTAATTTCCTATTGAGAAAATAAAAAAAATATATTCATCTTTACTACTGTACAGTCTTTAAATCATGCAAAAAAGTATACAAATAATAAAACAGTCAAGTATACATTACTCATTTAAGAATTAGGGAACTTAAAGGAAATGCTTTCTGTTTTTCAACATTGAGAATGCTTGTTATGGAATTTATCAAATATGACCTTTATTCTGTTGATGTACATTTCTTCTATACTTAGTTTTTGAAGAATTTCTAATACTAAATGGGTGCTGAGTTTTGTTGAAAGCTTTTTCTGCATTTATTGAGATTACCATTTGTTTTTTACCTTTCAATTTGTTAATATGGTGTATCATATTGATTGGCTTGCATATATTGAAGAATCTTTGCATCTTTGTGATAAACCCTACTTGCTCATGGTGTATGGTCTTTTTACTGTATTGCTTAATACTGTTTGCTAGAGGATTTTTGCATCTATCTTCATCAGTGATATTGGTCTGTGATTCATGTTAATGCATGGCAGAAACCAACACAATGTTTTAAAGAAACTATGCTTCAATTAAAAATGAATAAATTTAAAAATGAATTAGGGACAACAAATATCATTGAAACTATCTCACTATGAACCCAATCGCTTTTCCTCCAGAATTAGCAGTTGTTCTAATGTAGTCTGTCATCCCCCACACCCTTTTCAGTTTTGAACTATAAATAAAATAAATAAAATATTCTATTCTTTCACATATTTTAAAGCTATTAAAATTATTTCACATGTTTTAAAGCCTTCTGCAACTTTTTATTGCACTCATTTTTAGATTTTCATATTACACATAGGTTTGATTCATTTTGATTGATGAATCACATTTCCATTATTCACAAATCTCACAGTTTATGTATCTATCCTTCTGCTGATGAACATTTATTTAGTTTCTCCAAATCACTAGTGATGCTACAGTGAACATTTTTAGAATTTATCTGCGTATGTATGTCAATTTGATGTGTATTTAAATTTCTCATCCTCATTGGGGACATACTGGTGTCTATGGAGAAAAATGTGCAAAATCTGCAAAATCCATATTGAATCTCTTAACAGTCAACTTTCCATACCCAAAGATCCATTTTATACAAGGAACATGAGCATTTGTTGAACTTGGCAACTATGTTGGGTTCTGCAACCAATTCCCTACAGATATCAAGGGAGGACTATGTAATTTCCTATTGAGAAAATAAAAAAAATATATTCATCTTTACTACTGTACAGTCTTTAAATCATGCAAAAAAGTATACAAATAATAAAACAGTCAAGTATACATTACTCATTTAAGAATTAGGGAACTTAAAGGAAATGCTTTCTGTTTTTCAACATTGAGAATGCTTGTTATGGAATTTATCAAATATGACCTTTATTCTGTTGATGTACATTTCTTCTATACTTAGTTTTTGAAGAATTTCTAATACTAAATGGGTGCTGAGTTTTGTTGAAAGCTTTTTCTGCATTTATTGAGATTACCATTTGTTTTTTACCTTTCAATTTGTTAATATGGTGTATCATATTGATTGGCTTGCATATATTGAAGAATCTTTGCATCTTTGTGATAAACCCTACTTGCTCATGGTGTATGGTCTTTTTACTGTATTGCTTAATACTGTTTGCTAGAGGATTTTTGCATCTATCTTCATCAGTGATATTGGTCTGTGATTCATGTTAATGCATGGCAGAAACCAACACAATGTTTTAAAGAAACTATGCTTCAATTAAAAATGAATAAATTTAAAAATGAATTAGGGACAACAAATATCATTGAAACTATCTCACTATGAACCCAATCGCTTTTCCTCCAGAATTAGCAGTTGTTCTAATGTAGTCTGTCATCCCCCACACCCTTTTCAGTTTTGAACTATAAATAAAATAAATAAAATATTCTATTCTTTCACATATTTTAAAGCTATTAAAATTATTTCACATGTTTTAAAGCCTTCTGCAACTTTTTATTGCACTCATTTTTAGATTTTTCATATTACACATAGGTTTGATTCATTTTGATTGATGAATCACATTTCCATTATTCACAAATCTCACAGTTTATGTATCTATTCTTCTGCTGATGAACATTTATTTAGTTTCTCCAAATCACTAGTGATGCTACAGTGAACATTTTTAGAATTTATCTGGGTGCGTATGTATGATGGTGAATTGTCAAGTCTTCAGATGTGCATATTTTTAAATTTCTGATATTTTGATAAATTGCTCTCTAAAATGGTTATACAGATTTCCCTCTCTTCCATGAAGCAACTTATGACTGTGTTGATTGACATCATCTCCAGTACTTTCAAAATTTTAGTCTGATACTTGTGAAATTAGGTCTTGTTCTTTTAATTTGCAGTTTATTGATAAATATGATTTTAGTATTAATAACAAACTCCAGAGAGCAAAGTTCAACAACTATTTTTGACTAGTAGGATAATTCAATATGCTATTTCTGAGATTCTCAAGTGGTGTGTGGAGAAGACATGGCCTCCTAGGGAAATGTGTGAAGCCATCTGAGGTAGAGCTGAGGTGTTTTATTAATCTTGTCTTGGCTATCAATGATGGGAAAAAGTCAGGTAGAGAGAGCAAAGCCCAGTAAAACTGTATTGGTTTTTTTGCATGTGTGCATGCTAAGTTGTTTCAGTCATCTCTGAATCTTTGCCACTCTCTGGACTGTGGACCTCTAATCTCCTCTGTCCATGGGGATTTTCCAGGCAAGAATACTGAAGTGAGTTGCCATGCCCTTCTCCAGGGGATCTTCCCCACCCAGGGATCAAATTCACATCTTGTATGGCTCCTGAAATTGCAGGTGGTTCTTTACCAAAGAACCACCTGGAAAGTCCATTGGTTCTATTACTATAAGACAAAAGAGGGATTTCCTGGTGGTCCAGTGGGTAGGGAGTCCACCTTGCAATGCAAGGGGCACCCGTTCGATCCCTGACCTGGGAGGACTCCACATGCCACGAAGCGGCTGGACCTGTATGTCCAATTAGGAGCCAGCGCTCCAAAGCACATGTGCCAGAGCCAGTGCTCTGCAATGAGAGCGCCCACAGCAGTGAGAGGCCCACACAGGCCAAAGAGTAAAGATGGATAAAAATGAATAAATAAAGAAACAATAAAAAAAAAAGAGGTCAATATGTTAAAAAGTTTTTTTTACTGTCATGGCCTCATAACCCATGAATTAAAAAAAAAAAAAAGATAAAAGAAAGACAAAGTTGGTATACCAAAATAACAGAACAATTCAGAATTAAACGGAGAGAATGAAAATTAAAAGAGAGTCAGGAAATTAAGGGGATTACCTCTGTTTTCTTCGAATTTGCTTGTTTGAATCTTATTCTCTTAGTTTACCATTTATGTCATTAGGGCCTCCAGCTATGACCTACTTAGAGCAAATAACTTGTTGATAATAATCAAAGAATCATGGAGGTGGTAGGGTTCTGAAGTGTATAGATAAGTTACACACTCACATGAACAGGTTTTCATGAAACAACTGAAGAGAGACAATTAGGGTCTTCTAGTAAGTGGTCTGACTTTACTGGGGTATTAATATGATCATTAAGATAGAAGAAATATCCCTTTTCTGTGCTCAAACAGATACTGTGTTTGAAAGCATAGGCTTGAGACCGGACAGGCCTGAGCATGACCCCAAGCTTAGTAAATGTTAAATGTATGATCTTGATTGAGTCATTTGACTTCTTCAGCCTCAGTTTCCTTATTTATACAATAAAGAAGGTTTTAATTTCTACACACACATAGTCTTTGTGTAGACAGGATGGCCTGATAAACCCATCCTAGTCTCTGAGAAACATTAAGCAATCGGTAAATGGTTGATGTTCTATTTTTAACACCTTAGTGTTGAGACACAAATTAGTTACTTGGTGCTCTGACCTGAACTGCCAGTGGAACAAAGGGGAAGGGTTCACTAGAGTTAAACAAGTCATCAGTGGCTGGTCTAGATCGCCATCACAATACAACATAGGATGGTTTTGAGTGTTTAAGAAGAACTTGGAGGTTTTTAAATCTTTTAAATTCACAATTATTTAAAATTTTTCTTCTTTGTCCAGTTATTTGTCTCCAGTCCAATGAACCTATCTTTATGATACTTTGGAGACTTCACTGACCATGGAAACTGAGTTATTTGTCTCCCTACTTTTCTATATTATTTATTTCTAACTGGATTGCATGTCTCAATTTATCTTTTTCTTTTTACTCGCTTTTTTTTTTATTTCAAAATTCTAAAATATGCCCAACTCAAATTCTTCCATTATCTTGGAGGAAAAACTGACAATTTTGAAAATAATTGAGGTTTTACTTGGGTATATCATCCCTTTTACCTATCTTTCCCTGCCATGCCACATGATTTTATCATTATTTTTGTATCTATGATCAGTTTTGACTTCAAGATGATTGACTCATGTAATACAAATATAACATCAGTTCATTTCAGTTCAGTCAGTCAGTTGTGGCTGATTCTTTGAGAACCCATGGACTGCAGCATGCCAGGCTTCCTTGTCATTCACCATCTCTCCCCAAAGTCATGTCCACTGACTCAGTGATGCCATGCAACCATTTTGTCCTCTGTCATCCCCTTCTCTTTCTGTCTTTTATATTATCCAACATCAGATTCTTTTCCAATGATTCATCTCTTCACATCAGGTGACCAAAGTATTGGAGCTTCAGCTTTAGTATCAGTTCTTCCAATGAATAGTCAGGGCTGATTTCCTTTAGGATTGACTGGTTTGATCTCCTTGCAGTCCAAAGGACTCTCAAGAGTCTTCTCCAACACCACAGTTCAAAGGCATTCTATGGCACTCAGCCTTCTTTATGGTCTAGCTCTCCCATCCATACATGACTACTGGGGAAACTATAGCTTTGCCTATATGGACTTTTGTCAGCAAAATGATGTCTCTGCTTTTTAATATACCTATTTTGGTTTGTCATAGCTTTTATTTCAAGGAGCAAACGTCTTTTAATTTGATGGCTGCAGTCACCATCTGCAGTGACTTTTGAGCCCCCCAAAATTGTCTGTCACTGTTTCTATTGTTTCCCCATCTCTTTGCTATGAAGTGATGGGACCAGATTCCATGATTTTTGGCTTTTGAATGTTGAGTTTTAGGCCAGCCTTTTCCCTCTCCTCTTTCACCTTCATCAAGAGACTCTTTAGCATAGAAGCATTGAAATATTATGTTTTCCCAGAATGACTCTGAGTCAGAATTATGACTAAGGTGATGTGAATGAGACAAGTGAGGAAACTGCCCTGAATGCAAAATTTGAAGGGGTGCCAAAAGCTCAGTAATTAACAGGAATAATATTTTTAAAAATTAAAATTAATACCCAAATTCCACTGTTAAAAATGTCAACATGACTTATTTTTCCTTTAGCCTCACAGTTCAGTGGAGCTCATCATGGCACTATGAGTGATCCTGCCTTTATTTAAAGTTTGATAGTTTATCCATCCTGGATTTTTGCATTGTTTTTGATTTTTTAAAATAGTGTAATAAAATATTCTTCATCCTGATTACTGAGCATTTTAGCATCTACTTAAACTTTATGTCTACAATAAATCCTCACTCACCAGTCTCAGCTGTATCCTGAATGTCCTTTAGATCAGAGGAATGTGGGGGAACTCTGAGAAAAATTCTGAATTTTATTTAAGGGATTGTGGATCACTGGGGTAGACCCAACACACAATGCACTGACTCTGGTATTTGTCCTCAGGATAAATGAGGAGATAAGTTCTTGAAATATTAATAATATGGCAACTTTTCCATGGGGAACTTACAGAGCAGTCTTTGAGGTTACAGCAAGAAACACAGCAGGAGTCTAAATAACTTTCACAATATAGAAGAATTACCTGTATACAAAATATAATCTCCCCATGTATTGTAAAATAAAACCAAATGAACAATACGTTCACTGGCCCTGCACATCCAGCTCTTTCTTAGTTATTTGCTACTGATTATTTGCTACAGCTAAATGACCTGTGAACAGAATACACAGTCCTTTCTTGGAAAACAGTGATACCCACTTGAGCTGAAGAAGACATCTGTAGTCTACTCTATATGTCTATCACCAAAAGCGGAGAAAAGCCAACGCATACTAAAAATATATCTGAAACATATAAAAGGATAAAGTATACCTGAGAAAGTAAAATTGATAACAGAAATAGAAGAAAACTTTAAAATAAATGTTTCTATTCTCAGAGAGATTTGGCAGAATATCAAATTCATTGAATTAGAACAGGCTACTTTGCAAAAAAGGTAGTCAGACTATGGGAAAATGTAGTTCAAATTCCCTTTAATTTCAATACAAAACCAAAAGATTAGTGCAGTAGGAAACTTACAACCTGTACATGTCTCATTGATTCAAGGCTAGTTTTGTTCATTAGAAAATCCCTGGCCTCTGGATGAGTTCAGTACATGCTGATCTTAGCAGGAGAGCAGGCCAGAGCTGCTGTGGTAAATTGTGCCATGATTTTTTATTATTTTCTACCCTCTCTGTTGCCATCTGACTTGAAGCACTATCTTATAGGAGAAGCATACATCCCAATCCCCTTCATGTTGGGGACATGTGCCATGCTTTGGCAAATGGAAGGTGAGTGAATGTGAAACATACTATATCCAGTCAAGTTCTGAAAGTCTTGAATGCCTTAGTTCTTTGTATGTATATATATATATGCATTTGTTTATTCTGTTTTTAAGTTCTAAAAAGGGATTGTTCCTTCAGTTTAGATTCTCAAATGAACAAGATAATGCAGTAAAGCACATTCAGACTGCAACCTTCACAGATAACATGAAACATAACAGAGAAATAAGTTTGTCTTTTTAAAAAATTTTTTGTGGTAAACCACTGAGGTTTGGAGGTTATTCGACATCAAATCAAGACTGACTATTGTAGTTAACTGATTCATTTTGATGTTGTTTAGGCAAATTTATCTCAAAATCCTTTTGTTCCTAGCACATGGCACTTAGTAGTGAAATGTTGAATTACTTATTTGAAAAAATCAGGATCGAAAAACTATGACCAACCAAAAAAATATTCAGGAAAGGGAAATGTTAAATAGCAAAATAATAAGAAGTAAAATAGAATAGGAGAAAAATATAACAAAAGATAGTATAAATACAAATATTTTATTGATAAAAATTTTAATTATCCTTTTTGATATATTATATTAACTTTAATATATTAAAACTTTAAAATAAATGTTTCAAGAGAGATTTGGCAGAATATCAAATTCATTGAATTAGAACAGGCTACTTTGCAAAAAAGGTAGTCAGACTATGGGAAAATGTAGTTCAAATTCCCTTTAATTTCAATACAAAACCAAAAGATTAGTGCAGTAGGAAACTTACAACCTGTACATGTCTCATTGATTCAAGGCTAGTTTTGTTCATTAGAAAATCCCTGGCCTCTGGATGAGTTCAGTACATGCTGATCTTAGCAGGAGAGCAGGCCAGAGCTGCTGTGGTAAATTGTGCCATGATTTTTTATTATTTTCTACCCTCTCTGTTGCCATCTGACTTGAAGCACTATCTTATAGGAGAAGCATACATCCCAATCCCCTTCATGTTGGGGACATGTGCCATGCTTTGGCAAATGGAAGGTGAGTGAATGTGAAACATACTATATCCAGTCAAGTTCTGAAAGTCTTGAATGCCTTAGTTCTTTGTATGTATATATATATATGCATTTGTTTATTCTGTTTTTAAGTTCTAAAAAGGGATTGTTCCTTCAGTTTAGATTCTCAAATGAACAAGATAATGCAGTAAAGCACATTCAGACTGCAACCTTCACAGATAACATGAAACATAACAGAGAAATAAGTTTGTCTTTTTAAAAAATTTTTTGTGGTAAACCACTGAGGTTTGGAGGTTATTCGACATCAAATCAAGACTGACTATTGTAGTTAACTGATTCATTTTGATGTTGTTTAGGCAAATTTATCTCAAAATCCTTTTGTTCCTAGCACATGGCACTTAGTAGTGAAATGTTGAATTACTTATTTGAAAAAAATCAGGATCGAAAAACTATGACCAACCAAAAAAATATTCAGGAAAGGGAAATGTTAAATAGCAAAATAATAAGAAGTAAAATAGAATAGGAGAAAAATATAACAAAAGATAGTATAAATACAAATATTTTATTGATAAAAATTTTAATTATCCTTTTTGATATATTATATTAACTTTAATATATTAAAATCCCTTATTAAAAGATAACTGATTTCAGATTGAGCAATTGCTATTGAGAAATAGTAACAGCTATTGAGAAACTTAAAATCTTGTAATACAAGCACTGGACTATTTTATGTAAGATTATAACTCTTAGCAACACAAAGTTAAATTTTAGTAAGCACTGAAAAACATTTATGCAACAGTTAAAAGATTAAAAATGTACTCAGCATGAAAAAAAGTACTTAGCATGAGTCATTTCTCTTACTCCCATCTATCTTCTTAAAGCAAGAAAAAATACATGTTTAAATACATATATATACATACATGCACATATACATGTCCTAGAAAACCTCGGAAGATAAAAGGTTTCCCCTTGCTAGTTTTTATTGTTTACCTAAATATGGCTGACTTACATGCATAATACTCTCAGACACTGACATGAAGAGGGAACAGATATCCCATCCCGGTTAAGTGCAAAGCTATACTCTTTAATCACCACTCATCCTGGCAAAGCAAACAAAGAAAGAAACATCCTCACAGACATGAGAAAAAGATTCTCATTCTTGTGGTAAAACAGAACAAAACTGAAACAAAGATACACAAAATTTTGTGTGTTCAAGTTTTCTAAACTCTATTCATCCTTACAGTGAACACCTAAGGTCTCAACATGGAGATTAGTAGCATTCACCTTTCACCTTCAAAACTGCTCTGGTTTGGTTGATAAATTCATGCCACCAATGTGTCAAGCTTACTATGATTTATTGCAGTATGTATAATAAATGGAAATAGGACTACAGAGACGGCAGTCAGAGAGTTTTACTCTTCTTCATAATAGTGTGCTCCAGAATCCTGGGGGATTCAGAGAGGGAAATGGTGGGTACACAAAATGAGTCATTAATTGCCCTGTAATCTAGATCCATTATAGTCATTAACTTTCTGCTTCAGTTTAGTCATCTGTAAACTAGAGATAACATATGATTTTAGTGACTTCATAACGTTCCTCTAAGACTTGGATAATATGACATGGGACCATTTTGCATATCATATTGCTTTAAACATTTTAAATACATTTTTATTGATAATCTAAACATTATTTATTTAGAGTACTTAATATTTCCCATCCTTTTTGGCAGCTGTGGGTGTATATTTATCAAGATCATAAAGTCCTGAAGCAATGACATAATACACTTTTGAGTACACATTATCTTTAAGACTGATTTTTGAGTTTAGCTGATTTTAAAAGCAGGAAGAATCATGTGGCATTATTTCATTCCTATTACTTTTTTAGATTTCCTTCTTCAGGTACAACCTGGAGAAATGTCAAAAAGACCACTTTACACTCTTGAAGTCAATTTCTCCTAACATGGAAATATGCCCAAACTGCTCAAAATTTAACTACAAGCAGAAGACATCCACAGAAATTTCTCTAATTTTCTTGGAAATGAATGGTGTGTGTTACTCAGTGTATTCTTATTACGATGAAATAGACCTTCTTCATTAATGATTTTTACATTAATGATTTTCAAAAAAGATGTAATAAAAGTAGCAATCAGAATCTGATTTTAGTTTTCATCTCCCTACCATGACTAATCTCAAAATCTTCAATTAATTGTCAAAATTCTTGCAGCCTAGCTTTCCACCTACCAAAATAATGTGACTCTATACTTAATGGCTAGCTTGTTCCAACAAGACTTCTCAATTATTCTTGAAACTCAGAACACTCACATTTTAAGTGAGAGTTGATTTCACTTGGCTCTGTCTTTGGCAGGGTCATCTCTTTTCCTCTTGAAGAGTACAATTCCTGTAGCTTTGTTTCATCCTGTGAATAATCCTAGGAGAAAATTCACAGGGAATAAGTATGTAGAGATGAAGTATGTTTGCTTTGCCATCCTGCATAAATCACAGCTTTAGTAGTTCCAAATTGTATAATAAATGGAAATAGGACTACAGAGACGGCAGTCAGAGAGTTTTACTCTTCTTCATAATAGTGTGCTCCAGAATCCTGGGGATTCAGAGAGGGAAATGGTGGGTACACAAAATGAGTCATTAATTGCCCTGTAATCTAGATCCATTATAGTCATTAACTTTCTGCTTCAGTTTAGTCATCTGTAAACTAGAGATAACATATGATTTTAGTGACTTCATAACGTTCCTCTAAGACTTGGATAATATGACATGGGACCATTTTGCATATCATATTGCTTTAAACATTTTAAATACATTTTTATTGATAATCTAAACATTATTTATTTAGAGTACTTAATATTTCCCATCCTTTTTGGCAGCTGTGGGTGTATATTTATCAAGATCATAAAGTCCTGAAGCAATGACATAATACACTTTTGAGTACACATTATCTTTAAGACTGATTTTTGAGTTTAGCTGATTTTAAAAGCAGGAAGAATCATGTGGCATTATTTCATTCCTATTACTTTTTTAGATTTCCTTCTTCAGGTACAACCTGGAGAAATGTCAAAAGACCACTTTACACTCTTGAAGTCAATTTCTCCTAACATGGAAATATGCCCAAACTGCTCAAAATTTAACTACAAGCAGAAGACATCCACAGAAATTTCTCTAATTTTCTTGGAAATGAATGGTGTGTGTTACTCAGTGTATTCTTATTACGATGAAATAGACCTTCTTCATTAATGATTTTTACATTAATGATTTTCAAAAAAGATGTAATAAAAGTAGCAATCAGAATCTGATTTTAGTTTTCATCTCCCTACCATGACTAATCTCAAAATCTTCAATTAATTGTCAAAATTCTTGCAGCCTAGCTTTCCACCTACCAAAATAATGTGACTCTATACTTAATGGCTAGCTTGTTCCAACAAGACTTCTCAATTATTCTTGAAACTCAGAACACTCACATTTTAAGTGAGAGTTGATTTCACTTGGCTCTGTCTTTGGCAGGGTCATCTCTTTTCCTCTTGAAGAGTACAATTCCTGTAGCTTTGTTTCATCCTGTGAATAATCCTAGGAGAAAATTCACAGGGAATAAGTATGTAGAGATGAAGTATGTTTGCTTTGCTCTCAATCCTGCATAAATCACAGCTTTAGTAGTTCCAAAATCTGTACTATGTAAGTAAAGGTGCTACTTTTCCAACATGATTTTGAAGACTTCTGTATCACAGTGCATTTTTTTTTAATGTAGGAATTGTGGACAATGACAGAGTAAGCTACTGACATTGATAAAACTCTCAGAATGCCTGAATTATGCATATTTATTGTTGAGGAATACAGAGAAAGAGAAAAATTTTTCCCTGTGGCATGAGGGAAAAAGAGTACAGTGCCAGAGGGAAATATTGTTATCAAAAAGGTACTCATTTTTACCATTTAAGAAGGTTAGAGAAAAGCCTACAATCCAGTCACAACCAAAAAGGCAATCTTTCTGAAGTAGTCTCCAAGAATAATGATCACAAGCAAACTCAAAATATCTCAGGCCTTTCCCCGGTAGTTTCTCTGGTTGAGAATTGTATGTACAAACTCTCTGTGGTACACTTAAGACGTACTTCAAAATATGGCAATCTCAACAGGGAAGGATGTTATTACATCATTATTGCTGCAGTGCAATTAATGAGAGGAAGGTAAACGTTGTTCCTGAAAGAGTTAATTCTGCTCCTCTCCTTACACCTAATTAACAACAGGAAGGCCTTAGGCAAGAGGGAAAATAGGGCTCAGGTAATCTCTTCTAATTCCAAGAAAACCCAAGGAATACCTGTCAACCAGACAGTCAGCAGTAACAGCTAGGATTTGCCATCTGATTTTTAAAACTTTCTGTCAGGAAATAGACGTAAATACAGAAAAGGAATTTGCTTCAGTTAAGCTTCAGATTTCCAGAGGGTCCTTAAATTAAATTCACAGTCTCTGAGAACTCTAACAAGTATTTTTTCTTGCATTTAGTAAAACCTCATTAATTTGAACTAAGGAAAAATAATATAAATTTTGAATGAAATGATATCTTTAGGAAATGATAAGGTCCTGAAATGGGGTAAATAGAATATGGCCTCAGGGGATTTAAATAATGATGTATAGTTATAATATCAATGTAAAGTTAATTTATTACTTGTTTATATGGCAAGAAGTGACAGCTAGCTACATGAAGGGTGGTCATGCAGTGAAGGAGACCAACTTGTTTTACACTGCTCCAGAAGGCAGAGTTAAAATTCATGGGCTGGAGTTTCAACAAGCTGATTTTGGCTTTCCACTGAATATGAATTTACTGTTTCCCATGAGGAAATGAGCCTCCTGTCATGGAAAGTTGTCCAGCTACCCATTGACCATCTGTAAGGGAGGCTGTGAAAAGAATTCTTGCATTCGACTTAAATCAGTGCTTTGAACATTTTCTTTTTTGCAACAGAAATTTTGAACCATTGAAATCTTATTCAGAATTTTAGTATATAAAACAGATGAAAGAGTTGAAATGATGCCTGGAGGAGTTAGAATTTTCAGTACTTGAGAAGAATATATCATGGTGCATGATCATGCCTACAATCCAGTCACAACCAAAAAGGCAATCTTTCTGAAGTAGTCTCCAAGAATAATGATCACAAGCAAACTCAAAATATCTCAGGCCTTTCCCCGGTAGTTTCTCTGGTTGAGAATTGTATGTACAAACTCTCTGTGGTACACTTAAGACGTACTTCAAAATATGGCAATCTCAACAGGGAAGGATGTTATTACATCATTATTGCTGCAGTGCAATTAATGAGAGGAAGGTAAACGTTGTTCCTGAAAGAGTTAATTCTGCTCCTCTCCTTACACCTAATTAACAACAGGAAGGCCTTAGGCAAGAGGGAAAATAGGGCTCAGGTAATCTCTTCTAATTCCAAGAAAACCCAAGGAATACCTGTCAACCAGACAGTCAGCAGTAACAGCTAGGATTTGCCATCTGATTTTTAAAACTTTCTGTCAGGAAATAGACGTAAATACAGAAAAGGAATTTGCTTCAGTTAAGCTTCAGATTTCCAGAGGGTCCTTAAATTAAATTCACAGTCTCTGAGAACTCTAACAAGTATTTTTTCTTGCATTTAGTAAAACCTCATTAATTTGAACTAAGGAAAAATAATATAAATTTTGAATGAAATGATATCTTTAGGAAATGATAAGGTCCTGAAATGGGGTAAATAGAATATGGCCTCAGGGGATTTAAATAATGATGTATAGTTATAATATCAATGTAAAGTTAATTTATTACTTGTTTATATGGCAAGAAGTGACAGCTAGCTACATGAAGGGTGGTCATGCAGTGAAGGAGACCAACTTGTTTTACACTGCTCCAGAAGGCAGAGTTAAAATTCATGGGCTGGAGTTTCAACAAGCTGATTTTGGCTTTCCACTGAATATGAATTTACTGTTTCCCATGAGGAAATGAGCCTCCTGTCATGGAAAGTTGTCCAGCTACCCATTGACCATCTGTAAGGGAGGCTGTGAAAAGAATTCTTGCATTCGACTTAAATCAGTGCTTTGAACATTTTCTTTTTTGCAACAGAAATTTTGAACCATTGAAATCTTATTCAGAATTTTAGTATATAAAACAGATGAAAGAGTTGAAATGATGCCTGGAGGAGTTAGAATTTTCAGTACTTGAGAAGAATATATCATGGTGCATATCATTGTGCCAGCACATCATTGAAGCCCTTATGTCTCACAAAGAACAGAGAGAAAGCTCTCTCCAGATCACTGGTTTTCCGACGGGGAATGAATGTTTCCAAGTCCTGCAGATGATTATTTAATTGAAAAGAAACAAACAGAAAGCCCATTTCTCCCTGAAATTTTATTCCTTAAACTTATCATATCCTAAGTAAAAGAGCTCTTAACTTGAACTTATTGGTGGACTTTAATGAGGCTTTCTGAAATGATGACTATGTCACAAACTAGATTCAGAGATGTGGAGGTTTTCTAAACTGAGGCTTAGTAATTGTAGTAGCCAGCCTCCAAGGTGGCCCCCAAAAGTTTTCACCTCCTGCTATTCACATCCTGGTGTGGTCCCTTCCCCCAGTGAATCAAGGCTTGTCAGTAGAATACTGCAGATGAGATCATGTGTGTTCTGAGACTAGGTTATAAAAGAAATCATAGATTCTAGGCTGGCCTGTTTGATCATTTGCTCTGGGGGAAATCAGTACTGTGTTATGAGGTCACTCAAGCTGCTATGTGGAGAATCTCAGTGACAGGAGCTGAGGCCTTCCACCAACAGTCATGTGTCTGAGAGAACACAGAAGCAGGTCTTATAGCTTTCTTTAACTTTCAGAAGATTGCAGCCCAGCTGACATCTGACTGGAATCTGTGAAAGATGCTAAAACAGAACAGCCCAGCAAAGCTGCTCTATAATTTCTGACCCAAAGAAATTGTGAGATAATCAAGATCATCGTTACTTTTAAGACACTAAGTTTTGTAGTAATTTGTAATAGTAATACTTGAGTATCCACTTCCTGGAGATCTTCTAGAGTCATTCATTTTTTATTATGACTGAGGAGATGGCCTCAAAAATCTATAAGCATCCTGCAAACATGAGGCCACATTTTTTTCACCCCAGTATTCCCAGTAACTAGTTCAGTTTTTGAGAAGGTTTCCACAGACTCAATAAAATTTTACTGAATAGATGAACAAACAAGCAATAATGAACATCTTTGGAAGTTAAAATTAATGGTCAAATTGAGTTATTTTAATAGCTGGTTTATGACTTGTTTTATTACAAATCTCAAATTTCCATTTAAAAAAGGAAATACTTTTTTGAAAGAGAAGGTAAATAATTTTCTTACATTATTAATTAAGTCTCTATAAAATATAAATAACGTGTAGATTGTGCCAGCACATCATTGAAGCCCTTATGTCTCACAAAGAACAGAGAGAAAGCTCTCTCAGATCACTGGTTTTCCGACGGGAATGAATGTTTCCAAGTCCTGCAGATGATTATTTAATTGAAAAGAAACAAACAGAAAGCCCATTTCTCCCTGAAATTTTATTCCTTAAACTTATCATATCCTAAGTAAAAGAGCTCTTAACTTGAACTTATTGGTGGACTTTAATGAGGCTTTCTGAAATGATGACTATGTCACAAACTAGATTCAGAGATGTGGAGGTTTTCTAAACTGAGGCTTAGTAATTGTAGTAGCCAGCCTCCAAGGTGGCCCCCAAAAGTTTTCACCTCCTGCTATTCACATCCTGGTGTGGTCCCTTCCCCCAGTGAATCAAGGCTTGTCAGTAGAATACTGCAGATGAGATCATGTGTGTTCTGAGACTAGGTTATAAAAGAAATCATAGATTCTAGGCTGGCCTGTTTGATCATTTGCTCTGGGGGAAATCAGTACTGTGTTATGAGGTCACTCAAGCTGCTATGTGGAGAATCTCAGTGACAGGAGCTGAGGCCTTCCACCAACAGTCATGTGTCTGAGAGAACACAGAAGCAGGTCTTATAGCTTTCTTTAACTTTCAGAAGATTGCAGCCCAGCTGACATCTGACTGGAATCTGTGAAAGATGCTAAAACAGAACAGCCCAGCAAAGCTGCTCTATAATTTCTGACCCAAAGAAATTGTGAGATAATCAAGATCATCGTTACTTTTAAGACACTAAGTTTTGTAGTAATTTGTAATAGTAATACTTGAGTATCCACTTCCTGGAGATCTTCTAGAGTCATTCATTTTTTATTATGACTGAGGAGATGGCCTCAAAAATCTATAAGCATCCTGCAAACATGAGGCCACATTTTTTTCACCCCAGTATTCCCAGTAACTAGTTCAGTTTTTGAGAAGGTTTCCACAGACTCAATAAAATTTTACTGAATAGATGAACAAACAAGCAATAATGAACATCTTTGGAAGTTAAAATTAATGGTCAAATTGAGTTATTTTAATAGCTGGTTTATGACTTGTTTTATTACAAATCTCAAATTTCCATTTAAAAAAGGAAATACTTTTTTGAAAGAGAAGGTAAATAATTTTCTTACATTATTAATTAAGTCTCTATAAAATATAAATAACGTGTAGACTGTAGTCAGGAAAGGCATTCTAATGTGGTATAGTTTAAAATCAAAGCTATTGAACAATATACGTGTTTCCCTTTGCCTGAAATGAATCTTGCTTCCTCTCTCCAGGCTTAATTCCATTGTCCTTCAGAGCTCAGCAGAACTGTAGCACAGTCTGCAAAGTAGCCTCCCTTGATTTCTTTGGTCTGGGCTTGGTGTCACAGTGCATTTGAAGAAGGGTATATTCAATTTTCTTTTCCAAAACAGCTTTACTATTTTTATGAAAAATAATCCATGCATGTTTAAGAAGAATGAAATAATATAGGATAAAGACTACTAAACTGTTCTCTCCCTGGTGCTATTAATATGAGTGATCTTTAAATTATCAGTCCTCATACCAACAAGTCTAAAAGCAGAAAGTGCACCTACAAACTCTCATGCAAGTTTATATAGAAAGCACTCTAAATAAATAAGAGCAAAAAGACATTTTCAAGATTAGAACTCTCCTAAATTGCCAAGATTCATTTCTTCCCTCTGTCCCCTGTCATACTGGTTTAACTTCTAACAGCGCAGATTATTCTCAGTGTATTCTTGAGAATTCTTCATTTTTGCAATATGAATGACATTTCGGCCTCTGAAATGGTGTCTAGGTTCAAATAAATTCACAGATAGGACATTCTGCCAGTAAGAAAGAACCTGTCCTACATATGTGATTCCTTGACTTGTATTTACCACCTTATAGGGAAGGCAGTGCTCAGGATGCCATAATTTTTCAGGTCAACAGACATTTGCTGAACACTGATGAAATGTGAAGCCTTAGATTAGAAAGAAAAGGAGGGCAAATTTCCTACCTTAGAAGTGATTAGAGGTTAAATACTTAAAGGGGAATATATCAATCAAGGTTGTGTGACTTTTAAAAAAAAAAAAAAAAAGAAAACTTTTTAAGTAGCTGGACATTCTCTTAGATCCAGGTCATGGCAAGGAGATTCTGTCTAATCAGGAATATGGTACAGAATAATTTCCAAATAGATTATATTGGTTATTTGATAAGACCAGGAAAGTCTCGACCTAGGGATAGCTGACTGTATATTAGAATATTTTGAAGTTTTTGAACTCATGCTGAATGATAATGGAAAAACTTACTTGAACTCTTTCAGATATTTGGGTGACCATTCATTGCAAAAAATATGAACATTTATTTGAAAAGAATTTGAAGATCAAGTCTGTCTTTGTCTAAATAGCCAAGACCTCAACATAAACACCATTTCCTTTCTCAATATGTTACGAAAACCACAGTGAGCTGCTCTATAAACATTTCAGGTGAAAGCTGACTTTATCAATACTCTACACATTTGGCCTAAAATAAGTGGTCCCCTCTTTTAAATACAGTATTCCTAGACACTGGATTATAAAATGGACTGTTGAAAAGTAAAAGTATGACAGCCTGTCTTCTGCCTGGACAGGGTCAGAAGTGGACAAAGAAAACAATAAAGCTGAGAGTAATGAAATATCTATTTTTCTAGGAAACACTGAATAAAAAGGTATGCCAGACAGGAAAGTTGACAAAAGGTGTCATTGCTGCTAGTTGAATTTGGTCTAATACCTAAATTTTAAAATGAATCAAGTATCAGGATTCAGGACTAGCTAAAAGTGACACACTTAAAACATTCCAAAGTGTTTTTCTGACTAAAACATATCATTCAAAAATAATTCCATTTCTTCTGTACAAATGCATGTATAACACATAGAGACGCAAAGAGAAAAGCTATAGGCACATGTCTATTTCTTATTTAGAAAGCTGGGTTTAGTCCAGCAGAGGATGAGTAAACCCTATATTTGTCATTATAATAAAACATAATAATGGTTCTTAAATGGACTTTTTGAACTCAAGTCTTATGTTTCCATGCCATGAGTGATAAATTGAATCAATATCTAGAGAAGAGAAAGTTTAGAGGGGGAGTCTCTTATCTTTATTTTCACAGGTATATATTGATGTGCACATTGCTTTCATTCTTTCAGCTAAAATGAATTTAATACATAAAACTGAATAAATAGCATGTCAGGAAGAAAAGGGTAGTTTGGATTCTGACCATCATAGAAGAAATTTTATCAATAAAATTGGACATAATACAAGTACAAACTCTTTTAGATCTAAAACATATGACTCTTGTGGTTTACTCATAGATAGTATAGGCACATATGGCTTTGAAGAATGCATACATAAGGAAGGGAACTGATTTTATGTTAAGTCTATGGAATTTGCATTAACAAGAAACCACAGATTTCCTTTTTAATGTTCAATATGGAAATAGAGCCTCATACTTTTATCTAATAAATAGCATACATTTTGACTATTGAGTCTCCCTCATATTTAAAATTATGCATGCAACAAAGCAGTTAGAATTATGTACCCTAGGCATCTTAGAATTTAAGTTTTAGAAAGAACAATAATGATCATGTTACGTTACCCTACTCTGTCATGTCATAGAAAAGGCCCACAAGGTTACAATGAGTGTCCAAAGTCACTAAACTAGTTAGAGACAAATCCAGGGCTAGGACCTGGTACAGTTTCCATTATCCTAGGTTTGACCTGGGGTCAGTACTATCTAAAGCAACGCCAGTATACTCCTGTACCTCTATCAACATATTAGGAAACCACTGTCCTAAACTGCCCGCCCTGACCAGGCATAATGACTGCTTGAGTGAATAATCTTACAATAGGAGGTCCTGATAAGGAACATAGAACTAACAAGTTACCTCCAGCCAGAAGTATTTGGAGGGGACAAAAGGAAGGAGAAGATGACAGCCCAAAATATATTTTGCCTATATCTCAGAAACTTTTGAGTTGGAATTCATGCTAGTTGAGACATGCACATGCCACCAGGAAGGACCCTCAGTCACCAAATGTGGATACAAGCAAGATGACTGGCAGAGACAACCCAGAAACTAACCCCATTACCATTAAAGCTAAGGCTGTGAGCCATGTGGCAGAGAAGTTCTCCTGGTTTCCCTTAGCCCACTGTTCTCTATCCAGACTTTCCTTTCCAAGGAAGTCTTTTGCTTTGTCATAGCGTGTGTGTCTCCTCAGACAATTCATTTCTGAATGTTAGACAAGAGCCCACTCGGCCCTGGAAGAGGTCCCCTTCCTGATAAAGTTACAGTGCTTGTTCTGGTTCACACCAAGGAGACCATCTGAGGTCATCATATTTTTGTCTCTCGAGCTTGCAGTTAGCTGATGAATGCTATTAAACTGCATAGGCACATATGGCTTTGAAGAATGCATACATAAGGAAGGGAACTGATTTTATGTTAAGTCTATGGAATTTGCATTAACAAGAAACCACAGATTTCCTTTTAATGTTAATATGGAAATAGAGCCATATTTTATTTAAATAGACATTTGATTACAAGAAACCACTTTTTTAATGTTCAATATGGAAATAGAGCCTCATACTTTTATCTAATAAATAGCATACATTTTGACTATTGAGTCTCCCTCATATTTAAAATTATGCATGCAACAAAGCAGTTAGAATTATGTACCCTAGGCATCTTAGAATTTAAGTTTTAGAAAGAACAATAATGATCATGTTACGTTACCCTACTCTGTCATGTCATAGAAAAGGCCCACAAGGTTACAATGAGTGTCCAAAGTCACTAAACTAGTTAGAGACAAATCCAGGGCTAGGACCTGGTACAGTTTCCATTATCCTAGGTTTGACCTGGGGTCAGTACTATCTAAAGCAACGCCAGTATACTCCTGTACCTCTATCAACATATTAGGAAACCACTGTCCTAAACTGCCCGCCCTGACCAGGCATAATGACTGCTTGAGTGAATAATCTTACAATAGGAGGTCCTGATAAGGAACATAGAACTAACAAGTTACCTCCAGCCAGAAGTATTTGGAGGGGACAAAAGGAAGGAGAAGATGACAGCCCAAAATATATTTTGCCTATATCTCAGAAACTTTTGAGTTGGAATTCATGCTAGTTGAGACATGCACATGCCACCAGGAAGGACCCTCAGTCACCAAATGTGGATACAAGCAAGATGACTGGCAGAGACAACCCAGAAACTAACCCCATTACCATTAAAGCTAAGGCTGTGAGCCATGTGGCAGAGAAGTTCTCCTGGTTTCCCTTAGCCCACTGTTCTCTATCCAGACTTTCCTTTCCAAGGAAGTCTTTTGCTTTGTCATAGCGTGTGTGTCTCCTCAGACAATTCATTTCTGAATGTTAGACAAGAGCCCACTCTCGGGCCCTGGAAGAGGTCCCCCTTCCTGATAAAGTTACAGTGCTTGTTCTGGTTCACACCAAGGAGACCATCTGAGGTCATCATATTTTTGTCTCTCGAGCTTGCAGTTAGCATGACTGGAATGCTATTAAACTGCAAGGGGTTGTGCGGGAGGACTTCAAAAATGAATCATTGACTGCTTAGGAAAAAATGAAAGAAGACAAAGCTCTCTGAGTTAGATGGAACTTTCATCAGGCCCTGGGCAGATGCTTCAAAGGCAAGGCGTGTGCCCAATGAAAGCATCACATCATCTTTTCTTTCCAAATTGTGATTTCTTTGAGGAATACAGAATGCAAATCACCTAGCCCAAATGTGGAGCTGCCTGATGATACAGGCATTGAAGAGAGAGTTGGGATTAGACACTGTGCCAAGTAATCTACTCGCCCATAACTGGATGCACCATCTTTCAAGCTATTTGTGTTGCCTGAACAAGGCACTGCATTTTTGTCAACTCCATTTAATTAATCTTGCCATAAGTCCTATCATGGGGTGGGTGAACTTCTAAACGTTAAACAGTAGAATTACTCACCAGGTGGCTTTTCCCAACCACCCCCAGCCCCAATTAAAGAGCTGTATTTGGTTTGGGTTTCCTCGAATGGTGCTCTTGTTAACACTCATCAAACACAGGAAAAATAAAACAGCAATTTAACTGTGCTCTCAGTGTGAAAGGCTTGTGCAAATAATCAGCATATTTCTAACTGGTTAGTAATAGGCAGAGTGCAAAAAAAAAATGACCATATTTATACCACTGGGCAGATCTGAAAGCAACATTATAGCTGAAATATAGTCATTTACAACTTAAAGCAAGCCTTTCAGTGAATAATTGTTTACATAATAGTGAAGCACACTTGTGTAGCACAACTGGGATCCATTTACAGTGTGTTAACCAAATAATGCATGTTTACAAAAGATTTTGGGTTTGTTTTTGGAGGAAAAAATCATGGTACCCATGCCAACAAAAGCAGTGTGGTATGTACAGTCAGTAAATCTTTTCTTAGCGGCAAAATGAGTGTCAAGTTGCTTGAGCTCATAAACTTCACTGGTGTAAGTCTCTCATTCAAACTGATGTCTGAAGGTAGTATTCTCAAACAGCAAGTTGTTCCATTCTTATTTTTTTAATCATCCAAATAATGAGATGGGGTAGAGTTGCTTAACCAGGCCAAGGGAAGAAGAAAGTGAGTCATCTTCAAACGACCATCCTGGATTTAATAGCCTACAACAAAACCCTAAGCAGGTCAACTTCATGGTTCAGCAGTTCCTAAAAGCCTTGTCTTCTTCTCCCAAGCTTATCGGTGACGGCTTGCATGAAAGCTATCACATCATCTTTTCTTTTTCCAAATTGGCAAGGCGTGTGCCCAATGAAAGCATCACATCATCTTTTCTTTCCAAATTGTGATTTCTTTGAGGAATACAGAATGCAAATCACCTAGCCCAAATGTGGAGCTGCCTGATGATACAGGCATTGAAGAGAGAGTTGGGATTAGACACTGTGCCAAGTAATCTACTCGCCCATAACTGGATGCACCATCTTTCAAGCTATTTGTGTTGCCTGAACAAGGCACTGCATTTTTGTCAACTCCATTTAATTAATCTTGCCATAAGTCCTATCATGGGGTGGGTGAACTTCTAAACGTTAAACAGTAGAATTACTCACCAGGTGGCTTTTCCCAACCACCCCCAGCCCCAATTAAAGAGCTGTATTTGGTTTGGGTTTCTCGAATGGTGCTCTTGTTAACACTCATCAAACACAGGAAAAATAAAACAGCAATTTAACTGTGCTCTCAGTGTGAAAGGCTTGTGCAAATAATCAGCATATTTCTAACTGGTTAGTAATAGGCAGAGTGCAAAAAAAAAATGACCATATTTATACCACTGGGCAGATCTGAAAGCAACATTATAGCTGAAATATAGTCATTTACAACTTAAAGCAAGCCTTTCAGTGAATAATTGTTTACATAATAGTGAAGCACACTTGTGTAGCACAACTGGGATCCATTTACAGTGTGTTAACCAAATAATGCATGTTTACAAAAGATTTTGGGTTTGTTTTTGGAGGAAAAAATCATGGTACCCATGCCAACAAAAGCAGTGTGGTATGTACAGTCAGTAAATCTTTTCTTAGCGGCAAAATGAGTGTCAAGTTGCTTGAGCTCATAAACTTCACTGGTGTAAGTCTCTCATTCAAACTGATGTCTGAAGGTAGTATTCTCAAACAGCAAGTTGTTCCATTCTTATTTTTTTAATCATCCAAATAATGAGATGGGGTAGAGTTGCTTAACCAGGCCAAGGGAAGAAGAAAGTGAGTCATCTTCAAACGACCATCCTGGATTTAATAGCCTACAACAAAACCCTAAGCAGGTCAACTTCATGGTTCAGCAGTTCCTAAAAGCCTTGTCTTCTTCTCCCAAGCTTATCGGTGACGGCTGGTGTATAAGAGCTCCCAATGAGGACTGATTTACAGCACTGAATGGCTTTGTGGTGACAAAAGCAGGCTGGGGTCCTCGAGAGCTTTCTGTATTTTTTAGATCCCAGAAGATGA
Organism: Tragulus kanchil; assembly: GCA_022376925.1. Taxonomy (NCBI): domain Eukaryota; kingdom Metazoa; phylum Chordata; class Mammalia; order Artiodactyla; family Tragulidae; genus Tragulus; species Tragulus kanchil. The sequence continues at coordinate 56,337,126 of JAIOJX010000029.1, read as the reverse complement.
TGTGGTTCTGTGATAGTAATCTCTTACACTTTACCATTGACATAAACAGGTCACAGTGCCTGCAAAAGCTTATGCAGGAGTCAAAAGCAATCTCTCTCTGTCTCTCTCTCTTTTTTTTTCTGGGTCACAGTCAGATTTTATCGAGTCAAGCTATCTAACCGAACACAAACCATGTGATAGGACCCAAACAGTGTGCATTAAAAATAAAAGAGAATGGGGCCAGGTTTGTCTCAGGCTAGCGCTACTACCAAGATACATTTCAGGCATCACCTGAATACAAATTTGTTGTTGTTGTTGTTGTTGTTGTTATTGCATGGAGAAGTTTCACTTTCAAGGAGGAAAGAAAAAAGCTGAGAATCAAAAAAAAAGTAACACACGTACAAATCTAGTTTCATGCTAGATGTATCTGTTATAAATCCGTATGTTGACTAAATAGGAAAAGTCAGGTGAGCTGAAGTCTCGTGGCAGTCTGATTTAAATCATGGCTACACAAGCCAGAGCCCTGTCCAGATCTCAGGAAAGTGAATTATATATAATAACACTTACAGTTTCCTAGTACTATTAGATTTGCCTTCTTACATAAATGCTTAAGTTATGACAAAAAACAGGGCCACGTCAGTTCCTTGTGTAGCACAACTGGGATCCATTTACAGTGTGTTAACAAAATAATGCATGTTTACAAAAGATTTTGGGTTTGTTTTTGGAGGAAAAAATCATGGTACCCATGCCAACAAAAGCAGTGTGGTATGTACAGTCAGTAAATCTTTTCTTAGCGGCAAAATGAGTGTCAAGTTGCTTGAGCTCATAAACTTCACTGGTGTAAGTCTCTCATTCAAACTGATGTCTGAAGGTAGTATTCTCAAACAGCAAGTTGTTCCATTCTTATTTTTTTAATCATCCAAATAATGAGATGGGGTAGAGTTGCTTAACCAGGCCAAGGGAAGAAGAAAGTGAGTCATCTTCAAACGACCATCCTGGATTTAATAGCCTACAACAAAACCCTAAGCAGGTCAACTTCATGGTTCAGCAGTTCCTAAAAGCCTTGTCTTCTTCTCCCAAGCTTATCGGTGACGGCTGGTGTATAAGAGCTCCCAATGAGGACTGATTTACAGCACTGAATGGCTTTGTGGTGACAAAAGCAGGCTGGGGTCCTCGAGAGCTTTCTGTATTTTTTAGATCCCAGAAGATGATGTGGTTCTGTGATAGTAATCTCTTACACTTTACCATTGACATAAACAGGTCACAGTGCCTGCAAAAGCTTATGCAGGAGTCAAAAGCAATCTCTCTCTGTCTCTCTCTCTTTTTTTTTCTGGGTCACAGTCAGATTTTATCGAGTCAAGCTATCTAACCGAACACAAACCATGTGATAGGACCCAAACAGTGTGCATTAAAAATAAAAGAGAATGGGGCCAGGTTTGTCTCAGGCTAGCGCTACTACCAAGATACATTTCAGGCATCACCTGAATACAAATTTGTTGTTGTTGTTGTTGTTGTTGTTATTGCATGGAGAAGTTTCACTTTCAAGGAGGAAAGAAAAAAGCTGAGAATCAAAAAAAAAGTAACACACGTACAAATCTAGTTTCATGCTAGATGTATCTGTTATAAATCCGTATGTTGACTAAATAGGAAAAGTCAGGTGAGCTGAAGTCTCGTGGCAGTCTGATTTAAATCATGGCTACACAAGCCAGAGCCCTGTCCAGATCTCAGGAAAGTGAATTATATATAATAACACTTACAGTTTCCTAGTACTATTAGATTTGCCTTCTTACATAAATGCTTAAGTTATGACAAAAAACAGGGCCACGTCAGTTCCTTTCAGTCTCAGTACATTTGCTATTAGCATAAGAAAGCTGCTTATGGAAGAGCAAGTCGGGCTTGAAATTTCTGAATTAATGGATTTGATTTCCTCTTGAGACAAACCATCAGCCTTGCAGTAATGGAAATAGATATAGTTGGTAAAACAAATAAAAAGCTGGCATGCAGATAAAATGGGTTTCAGTTTAAAATAGTAATGTTGTAATTGAAGTGAACAATTACAGGGTTGCTCCTAGGCACAAAAGAAATACCATGAAAATGAAGTAATGTTTTTAAGTGTAGTCATTTCAGGAAAATGTAGAGCTGCAGATGTCATTGTCTGCCAAAGGGAAAACTATACTTATTCTTCTATACAAAGATCATTTAATAACATTTGGCTAATTTTAATAATAATTGCTAATATTAACCCTATATTTCACTGGGAGTATGAAGACAAAGGCTCCCCGCCCCAGCCCCATTCTTTCCCTTCAGTTGGTACACTGCCAGCAAGATCAAGTTCCTGTAAAAAGCTATTGGCAATGAACTATCAGAAATCCCCACCCGGGCAGCAGCTTTCTCCTTGCTAACGTCTTATTTCTCTTTCTTTGTCAAGCATCTCGAATCGGAAATGGAGCCTGTTAGCTGGCAACTGGAGGTGCAGAAGGGGCTGAGAAGAAGGGAGGAACAGAGAGTGGGAAGCCCAGGACGGGGAAGCGGGCACTGGAATGTGCACATCTGATCCCCTTTACTCTCTCTCTTTCTCTCTTTTTTTTTTGGTCTGTTTCAACTTGTCTGTGAACCATATGAAATTCAGAACAGAAACTTCCATTTTTAGAACCTGAAATCTTTTCATGTTCATACACACACAAACTGAGGCAGCCAAGGCCACAGGATGTCACAGGAAACATAAGTGTCTCATTGAAAAGGCAGTGACACAAATACACTTTAACAAAATGCTCAGCTGGGTCCCAGCCCACTGCCTGGCCCTCCTTCCTGCTCCTCGGTTTTACTGCCTTGCAGGAAGAGACACGCACTCTGTTTTCTCCTCAGGTTTTAGTAATTAAAACAATATTGAAACTCTGTGAAATTCTATTTGGAAATACACTGTGCTTTGTTCCCTGTGACGCTGACTGCCGCATGCAGCCCGTTTGGCTCATTTGGCATCTCCTTCTCAGAGGGAAGCACTTTTCCTGGGTTGGTTTTTTTTTTTTTTTCCCCCTCATATCACAACATTGAAAAAGTCACAGAGGAATGAGAAAATGAAAGTCTCCCCTAACAAAGGAATGAGCTGTGACTTCTTCAGAGAAAAGGTTAAATCGACTGGCTGTGTGTCTTGGAGTGAAGCTCGGAGAATGGCTGCTTCCCTTTTTACTCAGCCAGTTAGAATAATTCATTTCCTAACGCAGCCTACCTGTGACAGTCACAGGTGACCTCCCAGCCAGCTAAGCTCGGCTGATTTCCCCTTCCCATTGCCCAAGTACAACTCCTGCCAGAAGACAAATGTACTGCAAGTCGGGGACATATCTGTGGAGCAGGGGGAAAGCCGCCTGTCTGGAGATGTCATTTTAAAGCCTTGCAAGGAGATTTTACTGCTTTCTTCACACTCTCACACTTACATAAATACACCCACACAGTACAAGCAAGTTCCCCAGACTCCCAAGCATTTCTCTTCCATTAGAAGACATTTTAAAACAAATTAGCACCCTCCCCCAAAGCCTATTGGCCTAAACATGTTTATTACTTGGTTTGCGGTTTGAAAAGCTCTTCCTATAGGCTTTCAATAAGACCGGGGAGTTCTTGTCAAATGATGCACACCCTTCGTCTTTTGGGGAATACACATATCTGACAAAGACTTAGATCTTTTTTTTTTTTCCTTCTCTCCTCTTGACACAGTGGCTGGTGACACATAAATGTACTTTTTTCTTTTGACAGAGTGATAAAAATCTCATTATCTCTGAATAGGCAGCAATTTCGTTATCTAATCTTTTTACCAAAAGGTTAGTTAATTAATCAGAAACAAATCCTGATTATTATTTCAATAGAATTAGAAAGACAAATCACCAGAGTCCAGCTAACTAGGGCAGGCCTGCGGTTTCACCTGCCTCATTGCCATGCAGGCCCCGCGATTGTCAGGGCTCCTCTAGGAAGACAGCCTTCAGGAACCACAGCCAGCAGATGGCTGCTTGGAGCGGCCAGCCTGCCTCAGCTCTCATGCCTGTGATCCCATTACCTCACTGAATCCGTTACCAGGGTAACTGTTAAATTGCTGTGAAAGGCATGGTAATAAAGTAACCTGTCACACTGGCAATAAAAGGAGCAGAATTTTCCTGTTCACTGAACTTTGTAGCTCATCAATACTCACTTGATGGAGAAATTCCCCACCACTCCTGGGTCAGCCACAGGAATCCTTCCATAAGGCTTCTGAAATGCAAACTAAAGTTCATGTAAACACAGGGAAGATATAATTAAAAGCTGGATTCTTAGCTGCCCTGAGCTAATGCTTCCCACTATTTTGTAGAAGGTTATGGGAGCTTGAAGAACATCAGATTGCTCTCTTTGTTGTTGTTGTTTTTTTAATTTAAAGCATGCTAGATAAAAATAACCTTTGCTGGAGAAAGACAGCTGTGATTAATTCAAGACTGGAAAAACAAAGCCCGTGGAAAAAAAAATTCTCTTGTTCCTAAAATGTCTTGCTTTTGCAGATCCTATCTTATTGGCTGTTTTCATTAAAGGGTCATGGTACTTTTAAAATGATTTGAATTTAAGCATTTAAAAGGAAGAATGGAACGCCTCAGTTTTCACAAGCATGAGAAGCTGGAAACAATAATCCCCTTTCTCCTCCCCAACACGAGAGAGTTAGGGTCCATCGGCTATAACTGCAAAGAGATAAATGTAGGCTGAACATATGCCCGGGACTGTTTCTCCCCCTCCTTCTGGAAATGCCCTTCAAATGTTTCTGTGTCAAGGATTCTAACAGTGCTGCCACCAGGTATAATACTTGCTACAATTAATTGAGGTTCTTTGAGGTGAGAAAAGAGAATAGCAAACACGTTCTCAGCACTGAAGAATGAAAATAAGCAGAAAACCCCATTTACTTCAATTATATTTTGCAGCCAGCCCTAAGAACATACATGAGAAGTGGGATATATCTATCTAGCCCTCATTATTAGCCATTTGCAGACTTCACGCTTTGGGCTCCATTGGGTTCTGTCATTAATTAGGCAATGTTAACCTTAGAAGACTTTGGAGCTTGCCTATTGAAATAACATTGGGCATGCTTCGCTTTCTCCCTCCCTCCCTTTGACTTACAAGAGCTTACAGCTTCTTATTAAAAAACTGACACTATGTCTTTGACCAGCCAGCAGCAGACATGAACCGTACTTCTAGTGGTAATGGCAACCTATGAAAAGAAACACTTCTAAGCACAAATTGTCCTCATCACAGGGTGCTCAGCAGAGCCTTGCCAGCTGGCCACGCCACCCAGGGCCTTCCACGAGTGTCTTAGAAATGAGGTGCTTTTCAGAACGAGGTGGAAATGTATTGCATGTGGAATAATGGGTGAATTCCCAGCCAGAGTCAAGGAAATGAAGTCTATGGCTTCATGATATCCAAATTTGTTTTAAATCTGAAATGTTTTCTGTCCTGTGCAAGTAATTCTCAAATATGGAGTCACAACACACATGTACATACACACACCCCCCATAATAAAAAATGTACATTTTACTGCCGTACCGTGTAGGAGAGAAAGAAACAGAATTACAGAGGTAACTACTCATGAACAACCCCAAAACCACCAATGGTGTGCTGTCATCTCTGTGAAGGCTTTCCATGGATGTCAGGACAGGAGAAAGTCTTTTTCTACACCAGGGATAGTCTAGCTAAATCTGGAAAAATAGAACTTGTATAAATAATCACCAAAAATTAAGTGGGCCTTTAGACCACATGCCACAATACCAGTGGGGTCAGTGTATTGGATGTGAGAAAATAGAGATGGTGATCTCATGGTCAACTGGATAATCCATTATTTCTCTGAAAGGAACAGTAAAAAGAACATTATTTATCATTCAACTGTCATCTTTTGTTTCCATGTGGCTGAGGGGAATCCACCTTAGTCAGATCTCCTGACATTTAAGAGAGGCCCAGCAAGACTTTTATTAGAAAACTTCAATTTTTAATGTCCATTTGTATTAGTTTCCTAGGGCTGCCAAACAAGAGTGCCACTTGATTTTGTCTGGTGTCCTAAACAAAAGAAATTTATTTTGTCACAATTCTGAAAGAAGTTGGAGATCAAAGTGCTGGTAGGCTGGTTTCTTCTGAGGTCTCTCTCTTTATCTTGTAGATGTCTATCTTCTCCCTATTTCCTCACATGCGCTTCCTCTGGTGTCTGTGTTCTAATCTCTTCTTCTCTCAAGACATCATTCATATTGGATTAAAGTCTACCCTAATGACTTTGTTTCAGCTTACTCATCTCTTTGAAGACTCTATCTCCGAAAACAGACACATTCTGAGGTTTTGAGGGTTGTTGTTGTTGATGCTGTTCAGTCACTCAGTCATGTCTGATTCTTCGTGACTCCATGGGCTAGACCACACCAAGCTTCCTTGTCCTTCACTATCTCTTGGAGTTTGATCAAACTCATTTCTATTGAGTTGTGGATGCCATCCAACCATTTCACCCTCTGTCTCTCCCTTCTCCACTGGCTCTCAATCTTTCCCAGCATCAGGATCTTTTCCAGTGAGTCGGCTCTTCACAACAGGTGACTGACGTATTATAGTTTCAGCCTCAGCATCAGTCCTTCCAATGAATATTCAGTTTGATTTCCTTTATTATTGACTAGTTTGATGTCCTTGCTGTCCAAAGGACTCACAAGAGTCTTCTCCAGCACCACAGCTCAGAGCATCTATTCTTCATTGCTTAGCCTTTTTTATGGTCCAACTCTCACATCTGTACATGACTTCAAAATACAAATTTTGTGGTGACAGAATTTTGTCCAATGATACCGATGATACCAATGTAGTCTGAATCCAACTTCATTGCAAAATAAAGCTTGGCAATGGTAGTAATTACACAGTGCTTGCAACATGCAAGGCATTGTTGTGGGCCATTTTATCTCATAAACTTATTGAATTCTCACTGCATCCCTATGAGGCAGGTACTATGATCTCTCTTTTCATAGAAGAGACCTGAAGGCAGAAAGAGATTAACTCACTAAGGCAGTAATCTGATGGAAAGAGGATTGGGATTCAAGTAGTATCAGAGAACTCCAGACTGTAGTCTCTGCTTAGATACTTCAGAACTTTCATGGTGAGAAAATGCTCTACTACAACCTCAGACTTGAAGAAGAGAAGGCACACTTGCTTGATGAGAGTCAGACAGTCTTGGAATCCCTACAAATGCAAATCACTCCCATAGAATCAGGCTTATATGTATTTCCTACAGATGCACATCTATTTTCACACCAGCAAGTTTTGTCAAGCCTTTATGCTAAATCAATCCAAAATAATGAAGTACTCTTTCTCATCTAAAGAAGATTCAGGGATTGAAGAAAAGCAAACTTTAACTTCCCGCTCTGGAGCAAAAGATACTGGCAAGACTCTCTGAGAGAGTCATGGGAACACGGGATAATCACCAAGACAAAGTTGGAAAATTTCTGGAAACTCTATAATTTGTATTTGTTTTGGCCATTACTGCTCCTTGCTCCCTCACCCACTATTATTATGAAAAATGAAGCCCCAAAGAAAAAGATTTAGGTATATTTATTCTTCAGATCCCTACAGAGAGGATAACTTGGAGCAGTTAAATCCTATTTACAAGCTAGTCTTGGGAGATCAGGACCCTAAGTCACAGTGTTAGCCTTAAAAAGTAAAAACCTGCCTAGATTTTATATAAAACCAGAATTCTGTGAGAAAGAGTTTCAGATGTCACAACTGGTAGCTGACACTAAACCAGGTCGAGACCCTGTAAGGCATCTTCCTACTCATCATGGCTTTGTGGAAGGGTACAGTAAGAGAAAAACTTTTCACAGTTTCTCTTCCTAGTCCAATGAAATGAAGCGATTTCTCCACAGGGCCCTTTATGCCTAGTTAATTGCTTTTCTTAATTGGGCATTTTTGAACGACAATTGTGCTCTGTGAACTTTTGTCTGTTTTTCTCACTGGAGTTGAGAGGCACATGCCCACTGTTTTTTGTAGTTTTAAACTATGTTATTAGAGCACAGATTAAGGCAATTTTTTTTCATACCTTCAATTTATATATAATTTTCCTCTCAGAGTAACCTTTTCGCCCTTATTGTGTCCTGCACATTGCAGGGAATTGCAATCCTGGTTACAGCTTCTGAGGCTATAATGTCTAAAACCATCATCACAGGTCCAAACAGGACTGCCATAATTGTTATGTGGACCAATCTAGAGCAAGCTTTTTCCCTTAATGTAAGAAAAAATTTGCCAAACAGTTATTTGATCATCCTAATTAACTTGGCTGTAGTCATGTCTCAGACTAAAGAGGAGCAAGCACTAGGAAGGCAGAAGAAATTCAATGAGACAATTTTGATTTTATGTATTGACTTAAAATACACAGATTTTTTTTTTTTTTTAATTTTGGCCTCTTTTATTGATTCATTTATTCACTTTCATTCATCTTTGTTCTTTGGCCGGTGTGGGCCACCCACTACAGTGGCCTCTCTCATTGCAGAGCACTGGCTCTGGGAGCATCTGCTCCAGAGTGCAGGCTCGAAATTGGGCATACTGGTCCAGCAGCTCTGCAGCATGTGGGATCTTCCCAGGCCAGGGATCAAACCGGTGCCCCTTGCACTGCAAGACAGACTCTACCCACTGGACCACCAGGGAAGTTCTACAGAGGTATTTTTGAATAGGTTTTTCTTTGGACTCAGTCCTCTTTTAAACAAGGTATGCTAAAAAAAGGACTGACTTACTAGCACTTAATAAGTGGGAATTTTCCAGATGTTATCCTGTCCATTATAATCTTCTCCTAGATATTATTATTGCAGTTTGGTCACAAGGTGACATATCAACTCTAGGACTTTGTAACAGTGTGATCCTAAAACATCTTCACCATCTCCTTACAAGATTTCAAAACAGAATAGCTACGCAAGCAGGTGAGTAGATGAAAAGCACATTTATGCATGCATATGTGTATAGAGGAAAGATTAAAGAATGCATTACTTATTGTACTATAATAATATTGTTTGGCTGTTTCTGTATAGCAGGGTTACAGTTAATTATTATTTTATTCAGTAATGGGTGCTTCTGTGAACTTTTGTCTGTTTTTCTCACTGGAGAAATGTTTTTGTAGTTTTAAACTATGTTATTAGAGCACAGATTAAGGCAATTTTTTCATACCTTCAATTTATATATAATTTTCCTCTCAGAGTAACCTTTTCGCCCTTATTGTGTCCTGCACATTGCAGGGAATTGCAATCCTGGTTACAGCTTCTGAGGCTATAATGTCTAAAACCATCATCACAGGTCCAAACAGGACTGCCATAATTGTTATGTGGACCAATCTAGAGCAAGCTTTTTCCCTTAATGTAAGAAAAAATTTGCCAAACAGTTATTTGATCATCCTAATTAACTTGGCTGTAGTCATGTCTCAGACTAAAGAGGAGCAAGCACTAGGAAGGCAGAAGAAATTCAATGAGACAATTTTGATTTTATGTATTGACTTAAAATACACAGATTTTTTTTTTTTTTTAATTTTGGCCTCTTTTATTGATTCATTTATTCACTTTCATTCATCTTTGTTCTTTGGCCGGTGTGGGCCACCCACTACAGTGGCCTCTCTCATTGCAGAGCACTGGCTCTGGGAGCATCTGCTCCAGAGTGCAGGCTCGAAATTGGGCATACTGGTCCAGCAGCTCTGCAGCATGTGGGATCTTCCCAGGCCAGGGATCAAACCGGTGCCCCTTGCACTGCAAGACAGACTCTACCCACTGGACCACCAGGGAAGTTCTACAGAGGTATTTTTGAATAGGTTTTTCTTTGGACTCAGTCCTCTTTAAACAAGGTATGCTAAAAAAAGGACTGACTTACTAGCACTTAATAAGTGGGAATTTTCCAGATGTTATCCTGTCCATTATAATCTTCTCCTAGATATTATTATTGCAGTTTGGTCACAAGGTGACATATCAACTCTAGGACTTTGTAACAGTGTGATCCTAAAACATCTTCACCATCTCCTTACAAGATTTCAAAACAGAATAGCTACGCAAGCAGGTGAGTAGATGAAAAGCACATTTATGCATGCATATGTGTATAGAGGAAAGATTAAAGAATGCATTACTTATTGTACTATAATAATATTGTTTGGCTGTTTCTGTATAGCAGGGTTACAGTTAATTATTATTTTATTCAGTGTTCATTTCTTATTTTTGATCAGCAAATACAGAGATAGATATGGGTATGGACGACTCCCACATCTGTTTCCCCAGCGTCATCATTTAAGCAATCAGTTGTTTCCATTTATTATCTAAATATCCTGTCTTGGGGGTTCAGTTAAATGGAAAAGATTCAAAAATGAACTCATTATAGTATCCTCAAATTCTCATTTTCCCTATTTTTGTTCATACAACCGTTTTCTATTTGGCTATGCAAGTCTAGAGTTGGGCAAGTGTAAAGTCCCTCTTGGCTTCTGCTCCCTCACTTCTGATAAGTGATCAGTCGAGTGAGGAGTGTCCCCTCAGGGGCCACACTTCACAGTCCTCGCCTCTTTTATGGGCAGGACTAATATCCCATTCTTTGTTATTATGTTATTTCTTACTCAAACTCCATATAAGAAATTAATCAGTAAACTGGTTTTATACTTTTAAAAAACATATTTTCTCCCAAATTAAGACATTTGTAAAGAGTTTTATAAAATAGTTCTGTCACAATCTCAATTAGTGGTAATTAAGCATATTACATAAAGTATTTTTCTTAGATACACTAAATAATGATGAATAATGTTCCTGATCCTTTTGAGACTGTAGATATTGTAAATTGCAATCTTCATCTAGGATAATTAAGTTCACATAGAATTTGATTCTAAATAGTACTAGCTTGCCATATCTGGCATTCTAAACATGCTCGTTCCTAGTGTTCATGCTGTTTACTAGAACTTTCTGTTAAGATAGTTGAACAGACCAAAAAAAAGCATTTTGTCAAAATTCATCTATAGAGCTAAATTGTGTAACCATCCTAGTTGAAACCATTTTAATTTTCAGTGGGCTTGGTCAAGAAAAACAAATTTATTGAGAATCAAGAACAGATATAAGCTGGACCATAACTGGATAAACACTGTGCACATGAATTGTTAGGGCCACCTTGGTGCAGAGTGTCTGATCAGTATAAGTTTTACTTTAGAAGACTTAAATGGTTCAAATCATAGCTTTTCTTTTTCACCTTTAAGTAGTTAACAACAGGGACTCTTACAAATTATTTTATATTGGTTATGTTTATTACCTTTCTAATTATGAAAATTTAATCACTGGATTATTCAGAAATTGAATGGTTGTATAATAATCAAATATAGCTATTTGATTGGGTTGCTTCCTGTGTCTCTAGGGGCTATTAAGCAGGCAAGGAGAAATGTATCTTCCCTATGGGATGCACTTCCAACTTTCCCAAGAAAAACATCAAAGGGATATATATCTACTTTCCTGCCTCAGAATCTGCTGACATCATCTGAATGCAATGAAGCCAAAAAAGGATCTTTTTCCACACTGATTAAGACTTAGCTAAAAGGGGACTCTGTAATTACTGAAATTATTACCTTAAATTATCTACACTTTGTATTTAAATATAAATATTATTTACAAAACCACTGAACTATTATTCAAATGCAACTTATTTTTTCTTCTCTCAAACATAAAAACAAAAATGTTTAGAATTCCTTGAAATTCAATCTGGTGATGATTATTGGATTAAAACTATATATAGAACAATTTTTCATTTAGAAATGTTTCCTATCTCTGTTTCACAATCCAGAAATACAGGAGAGGGAACGTGGATAAAACAAAACTCCCAAACATGCTTGGGGCTTTTGAGAAAATTGCCTTGTTATCCTTATTCGTTAAGAATTTTTTGGAAAGAAAATGGTAGTAAATTTTAAATGTTAATTTGCTTTTCAGGTTGTCAGCCAATTCTGACCAGACTAACTTCCATTTACTTATATTTTTAATTTCACCTCTCAGGGATGCTGATAACAAAAGTTTTTATTTTCAGAAATAATGTTCTCCCTTAGGAACTGAACTTTAAAATTAATGGCGATCGTGGTTGTGTCCAAATAGTTCTTTCTCTGTGATAAATTTGGGAAGTATTGGGTGAGAGCTATATTTTTTACTATTTTCATGTAATAGAAGAAGTAAAAGTCCACAGACATCTAGGCTTGGAAGTGTCTCTATTTCAACGCAGGATTTCATGAATCCTGTGATTCCAGGGCACTGGTATGGATTCTATATGCTAGCAAAACAGAGTAAGCATTATTTTCTGCTTTTACTACTTATTTTAGAGAGTGATGGAAATAATCAGTAGCATGATCGTAGAAGAAAAATGTTAATAAAGCCTCTAATGGTCTTAAAGATAAGTGGTACTAGTTCTGCGTATAAAAAAAATTTACACTTCGAAATAATGGGCATGGAAAAGCATTCAAACTTTGTATCCACTACTGTGTTCATTTATCTTTGTGTTTTGCATGCTAGAAAATAAAGTATATACAATGCTTCAGGCTCAAATGATTTTTGATTATTAGTGATACTTAAGGTTGTTCATAATATCCAATATTAAATACAAAAAAAACTTAGGATTTTATTGGTGCTGCTGTTTATGATATGAACTCAAGTTCCCTAAAGAAATGAGATGTGTCAAGTAGTACTTTAAACACAGCCTTTTAAAAACATAGGGAATGATTATTTCAGCAAGTCTTCGTTTTCAACAGTAACATATGCAGTGGCAGCTGTGTACTGGAGCTTGGAGACCAGGGATCCTCTGGAACCCAATAAGGAAACTGTGACTTGCATGTAAAGTGTGAAAGAATTGCTGTTCCCTAGTTCTAAATTATGCTGAGACTTCAGGGGGATAAAAGAGACAAAGAAACATATTGCAGTTTCTATCTGATGATCTTCTACAGAAAGCTAAGCAAATTAAGATGAAATTAATTATATGAAAAATACCCACCCCAACCCTGCAATCCTTCAAGTAATACTGAAAAATCTTTCTTTCCTGTAGCAGGCAGTGTAGTGACTAGCTATATTTCTTTGCTTATTAAATAATAACATTTTTATGGTGTCTTTTCAACATTATCAAAACATTCAAGGCCACGGAAAAGACAAAGGAGAGAATTTATTCCTTAGGTATTCTATTTCGAAGCCACTCAAGAGTCACTCAAGCACTGCTCTGTGGAAGCTCTGTGGCAGCCTTAGAACACTCTCTTCAATTACAAGCGATAGCCGTGGGGGATTGTTTTAATCTGTGTATAAGCAAAGGGATAAAACAAAAACAGCACACTTACAGATTCTAAAGATGTTGCTTTTATAATCTGATACCAGGACTTATTGCAATCATATTACCTGCTTCCCATAATGGAAAGAAATCAGGCACATCTTCACATAAAGCCAAAACAGAGTGTTTTTTTTACTAGGTGATGGAAATAATCAGTAGCATGATCGTAGAAGAAAAATGTTAATAAAGCCTCTAATGGTCTTAAAGATAAGTGGTACTAGTTCTGCGTATAAAAAAATTTACACTTCAAATAATGGGCATGGAAAAGCATTCAAACTTTGTATCCACTACTGTGTTCATTTATCTTTGTGTTTTGCATGCTAGAAAATAAAGTATATACAATGCTTCAGGCTCAAATGATTTTTGATTATTAGTGATACTTAAGGTTGTTCATAATATCCAATATTAAATACAAAAAAAACTTAGGATTTTATTGGTGCTGCTGTTTATGATATGAACTCAAGTTCCCTAAAGAAATGAGATGTGTCAAGTAGTACTTTAAACACAGCCTTTTAAAAACATAGGGAATGATTATTTCAGCAAGTCTTCGTTTTCAACAGTAACATATGCAGTGGCAGCTGTGTACTGGAGCTTGGAGACCAGGGATCCTCTGGAACCCAATAAGGAAACTGTGACTTGCATGTAAAGTGTGAAAGAATTGCTGTTCCCTAGTTCTAAATTATGCTGAGACTTCAGGGGGATAAAAGAGACAAAGAAACATATTGCAGTTTCTATCTGATGATCTTCTACAGAAAGCTAAGCAAATTAAGATGAAATTAATTATATGAAAAATACCCACCCCAACCCTGCAATCCTTCAAGTAATACTGAAAAATCTTTCTTTCCTGTAGCAGGCAGTGTAGTGACTAGCTATATTTCTTTGCTTATTAAATAATAACATTTTTATGGTGTCTTTTCAACATTATCAAAACATTCAAGGCCACGGAAAAGACAAAGGAGAGAATTTATTCCTTAGGTATTCTATTTCGAAGCCACTCAAGAGTCACTCAAGCACTGCTCTGTGGAAGCTCTGTGGCAGCCTTAGAACACTCTCTTCAATTACAAGCGATAGCCGTGGGGGATTGTTTTAATCTGTGTATAAGCAAAGGGATAAAACAAAAACAGCACACTTACAGATTCTAAAGATGTTGCTTTTATAATCTGATACCAGGACTTATTGCAATCATATTACCTGCTTCCCATAATGGAAAGAAATCAGGCACATCTTCACATAAAGCCAAGTCTCCCCACTACAAATGACACACAGCTAACAGGAAAATCCCACCCTCCAGTAGCCGAAGCAAGAAGTCTGAGATTGCCATAAGGTCCTGTATTTAATATTAGCTCTCATGTATTAAAAGAGGCACATTTGCACATTATTGTCTTTCCAAAGAACCAGGTTCATTTTGTTGTCTGGAAATAGGAAAAGAATCAGAAAAGGTGAGCTCTACTTTGTACCCACAGTCTAGTTTCATTCTAGGTGGGCTTCTGAAATCTAAAAGAGAGGCCAAAAGCCTGCATTATTTGTTTTTTTGAAAGCAAAAATTGCCTCGGAGAAGAAAGGTTAACAGTCAGTGTGCTAGTATCTAGATGCAAACAAGAGCCCATAAAATTCCCTCACAATCTAACGATTTGTAGTAACCAACCTGCCAGCTACCTGAATCATGTAGACTACCTCAATAGAATCTGTATTACTTTAACATCAGATGTGATTAAAGATTTATGCTGCCATTTAATTAAGGCTCTCTGCATCTTCTTGTTGATGCATTTCCTTTGAGCATCAGTTCTGCATGTTAAAAAAAAGCTAATTTAAAACAGCCAGGAAGCAAAACTAGAAATAGTATAAAATAGCTTATAAATAATATTTTCCAAACTTGTAAGGCAAAGAAAAATCTTCTACTAACATCTGTTTACCTGCAACATATCAAGTGAAGGAAAATGTTGCCATCAGATTATTAGCCTGCAGTGCTGGTAGATACTCTTTATGGGGTTCTCAAGGCAAGAATACTTTGGGAGATAGTGAAGGACAGGAAAACCTGGCCTGCTGTATGGGGTCACAGAGAGTCAGAGACGACTTAGTGACTGAACAACAAAATGCTGGTATACCAGTGCTAGATGATAGAGGACTGAGAAATCTGATTTTCACATGACCTTTTCCCTTCCAAAAGGAAACTTGGTTTTACCAGTGCTAGATTGAATAGAGGACTATAAGCAAAAAACAAAAACAGCACACTTACAGATTCTAAAGATGTTGCTTTTATAATCTGATACCAGGACTTATTGCAATCATATTACCTGCTTCCCATAATGGAAAGAAATCAGGCACATCTTCACATAAAGCCAAGTCTCCCCACTACAAATGACACACAGCTAACAGGAAAATCCCACCCTCCAGTAGCCGAAGCAAGAAGTCTGAGATTGCCATAAGGTCCTGTATTTAATATTAGCTCTCATGTATTAAAAGAGGCACATTTGCACATTATTGTCTTTCCAAAGAACCAGGTTCATTTTGTTGTCTGGAAATAGGAAAAGAATCAGAAAAGGTGAGCTCTACTTTGTACCCACAGTCTAGTTTCATTCTAGGTGGGCTTCTGAAATCTAAAAGAGAGGCCAAAAGCCTGCATTATTTGTTTTTTTGAAAGCAAAAATTGCCTCGGAGAAGAAAGGTTAACAGTCAGTGTGCTAGTATCTAGATGCAAACAAGAGCCCATAAAATTCCCTCACAATCTAACGATTTGTAGTAACCAACCTGCCAGCTACCTGAATCATGTAGACTACCTCAATAGAATCTGTATTACTTTAACATCAGATGTGATTAAAGATTTATGCTGCCATTTAATTAAGGCTCTCTGCATCTTCTTGTTGATGCATTTCCTTTGAGCATCAGTTCTGCATGTTAAAAAAAAAAAGCTAATTTAAAACAGCCAGGAAGCAAAACTAGAAATAGTATAAAATAGCTTATAAATAATATTTTCCAAACTTGTAAGGCAAAGAAAAATCTTCTACTAACATCTGTTTACCTGCAACATATCAAGTGAAGGAAAATGTTGCCATCAGATTATTAGCCTGCAGTGCTGGTAGATACTCTTTATGGGGTTCTCAAGGCAAGAATACTTTGGGAGATAGTGAAGGACAGGAAAACCTGGCCTGCTGTATGGGGTCACAGAGAGTCAGAGACGACTTAGTGACTGAACAACAAAATGCTGGTATACCAGTGCTAGATGATAGAGGACTGAGAAATCTGATTTTCACATGACCTTTTCCCCTTCCAAAAGGAGTATTATATTAATTCAAAATTTCAGGAAAAAAGTCTATATAACAAGACAGATGCATACTTGAATGACCTACTTATTGCTCCCAAGAATAGTTCAAAAGCAGTAATTCCTATTACTGGGAAATAATAATAAAACAGTTCCTTTAGACTAGGACCCTTAGGACTTCCCTGATGGTCCAGTGGCTAAGACTCCAAGCTCCCAAGATCCCTGGTCAAGGAAGTAGATCCCACATGCTACAACTAAGACGCAGCACAGCTATATAAATAAATAATAAATAAATACGTTAAAAAAAAGAGAAAACTCTAGAATAGGACCCTTAGGACTGTGAACAGAGAAGTGAGAATTTATTCATGTTTGACAAATATGCCATCAATGCTTAGATTAATAAAAGCCATATTGGAAGGTGTCAGCCATACTTGGTGTCATCTCCCAAACTTTAGTACTATTTTTTGATCACAAGAACATAAGTACACTGGTCATGGCTCTCACCTACGGTTGGTTAAATCTAACAGCCAATATTTGCTACAGTCTAACAGGCACCAGAATTAGAACAATGTAAGTCACATGGGAAATTATCTGTCTCACTGAGGTTCCTTCCCAACTGTAGGGCAATGGAACACCTGGGGGGATTATCTAGCAATATATTTTGACATTCTACAACTAAGTTCTAAGGGGATGTACTTCAAAAAGCTGTATTTAAAAGAAGGGGGAAAGTTCAATTCTCTTCACTGTAGAGAATGGGAAAACATTTCACCTCAGTGTCTAGTTCTTGTATGTGTATTTGATAATGCTAAAGTCTTAGGCTTCCCAGGGGTAAAGAATCTGCCTGCCAGTGCTAGAGACTTCGGTATGATCCCTAGCATAGGAAATGGCAACCCACTCCAGCATTCCTACCTAGAAAATTCCATGGACATGAAGAAGCCTATAGTCCATGGGGTTGCAAAGAGTCAAGACATGACTGAGCAACTGAGCACACACATACTTTATACATGATATGAATGACATAAATTAATATAGGCATAAATGAATACTAATGCCTAGAGGAAAGTAATGATTTGATTTGTTTCATTGATTGGCTTACAAATTATGTTTACTGTCATATAGAAACTGTGACTACCTTGAACATGACTAGTTAATTTGCTACATTAATCTGAGAGCAACAGACCTTAGTTTCTCTGAGTCCTATCCAAAGTGGATATGCCCAGATTCTCCACCACTATGGTAGTCCTCAAATATTGCCACTTCAGCAAAACTATTCATATCTACTGCCTTAAAACATAACTATCACAACAACTCCCCATCAGGAAATTTAAATTAATATTTCCAGATAGAGCATAATTCTTAAGCATCACTTAAACCCTTCAACATGGCATAAAAAATCTGAAAGATCACTGCTTCAAGAAATTATGTAATTCAAAATTACCTGTCCATGATCCTGCTATAAATAAATATTCCGTGACTACCTTATCATCAGATGGAGTTAGGACAGAGGCATGTTGCTGGTGAGGAATGGTATAAAACTGACTCTAGTCTATGAAAGACAACTTTTATTAAAAGTTGGATATAACCTCTGAAAATCTTTCCATATAAGTAATTTGAAAACTTTGCCTTTCCCACTGAACACTAATGTTGCATCTGCACCATACAAAGTCTACAGTCATCAAAAATGGAAGCGTGTGAGCTTTACTCAGTAAGCATAGAAAATGCAATCCAACTTCTTCTGGTTGATGTTTTATTGATAAAAATCGGAAAATAAACCTTCCATGAACTTGTAATTAGTTTACCATGCCAAGTGTTGACAAAAGCTTTAGTTCAACACCCTGGATTTTCCCCTTGCTTGGCTGAATGAGAACAGTTCCTAGTGGCAAACACACTGGGTCATGAAACTAATTGTGCTTTGTGAGGGTGAAAATTCTCAATTTCCGAGCCAGGGACACTGCCGCATGACGGATGAATGTTAGAAATGTGGTGTGCTGTGCTCTTTCATCTCTGTCACTGGATATTTATTCTGACTAGGCCTCTAAATTATTCATTTTCTTTAAGCAATCAATATTAATAATCTGATTTGCTCCCCGGCATTTTTAGTCACACTTCTGTTTAACTGACTGTAAATAAAGGTCACTCAGAGACTTCCTGCTGCTGTTTGGAAGGTCCTTGCCTAATTAATTCCCAACACTTTTTTTTCCCTATGACTGTGATTAGCAGTTGCAATCAAGTTCAGCAATTAGCTGCCTCCTTGCGCTATGACTTGCTCAGTGCAAGCCCCCGGATGAGGCTCCTTTAGGTCATTCAGTCATCATTCTAAAAGGAAACCTGAGGAGGGAGGCTTTATTTTTCATTTCAAGGTTTACAGATTTGCAGATAATTATAGAGGAGATCATTAAGCCCATCTGCCAGCTGCTTCTGTAATCTCCTTGTTTAGAGTCATCAAATCCTAAGCATCTAGGAAAGAGGTATAGTTTGCTGGTCCTCTGCAACCAGAAGGGCTGGGATTGCAATCTAGGTTTCACCACGTATAGGGTCTTCTGGCCAGTTATTCAGTATTTCTGTCAATGACGAGTGATACTTCCTCAGAGTTCGTAGAGAAGATTCAGTGACCCTGCGTTTATGACTTGATTCAACAGATGTTTATTAAGAAAGCTCTAGGTATAGGCTGTTTTGAGTTAAAATCAAAGAGCATGAATATGTAAGTAAATCCTTAAGATGTGACTGTCCCTGTAAGGGGAAAGAAGAGGATGCTATGAGAAAAGATTGTCCTTCAGATTGGATGGTTCAGGAGAGGCTTGCTGACAAAGGAGATTCAGTTTCATGTGTTCCAGGAGCAGTAAGAAGCCTATACGTCTGCTGTACAGCCTGGTAGGTAGAGGGCATAGTAGGAGATGAAGCTGAGGGTGGACTTTCTGCCAGTTTAGTCATTTGGGGAACAGGGCAGCAGAATGATAAGTGACTGAGTTCAAATGCCAGTGTCACCACTTATGAAATGCATGACACTGAACAAGATCATTTAACCTCTTCATGCTTCTTTTTCTACCTCATTGGATTGTTGAGGGCCTTAAATATGATAATTATACATAAAGTATTCAAGTAAGACTTGAAACAGTAAGCACCTGCTGAAAGCATTATCGTCGGATGCTGATAAAGAATCTGGATTTTATTAATTATGGTTAGAGGGGTCAGGAGCATTTCAAAACACTTTTAAAAGTCAGGGAGATTATAGTATGAATGATAGTATTGGAAGGGAAAAAGGTAAGAACATGGATTATGACTGAAAGGCTACTTCAGAGATTCAAGCTCTTGATCTAGGTCCGCAAAAGTGGATACGAAAATATATGTAAAGAAATAAAGCAGATAGAGTGCCCAATATACAGTAAGAGTTCAAGAAATATTAATTATCATGACTCTGATTATTTACTCATCTACTAATTTTGTCCTTTTATGTTCTTACATCAGTGATGATGGATACTTGCTTAACACAGAAGTCTAATTACTCACTGAATTACTAGTTTTCAGTGATCCTCATAGTGCGAGGTATAGGAGAACAATTGGGTTATATACTCATTCACTTTCTTAAATTCTGAAGCTGTTGGAAGGCAGTCGAAGAGGACTATTCATGTGTTACACCAGGTTGTGGATGACCATGAGGCAGATCCAAACAGGTAGCACTAAAACTGGATACAAACTAGGGAAGTGTCAGGGCCTGACCCGTTAAGTGTGATATCTGAAGTAGGGAAGAACAGTGATTAGGGTCAGGCAGGGGCATGTAAGTCCCAGGAATCAGGAGGACAGCAAGATGAGGAGAAATGGGGTCAATGCAGTGAAGAGGTAAGATTTATTCATTCATTCATTCATTCAATAATTGTTTATTGAATGCTTACTATAGGTCTGTTTACTCAAGAGGTGGGGTTTCAGACATGAGAGACAAAAGTCTGTAGCATCATGGAGCTTACATTTTAGAATGGGAAAGCGGACAAACAAGTGATAAAACAGTAACCTATCATATTAGAAAATAATAAGGTGAATATAGAAAAATAAAGCAGGAACAAATTATTATTTGATGGCTTTTACATTGCCTGGTAAGATAGAAAATACTAGAAGATCCCAGACAGAGGAATGCCATGATTCATCTTTTAAAAAGATTCCTCTGGCTCCAAATAGACCATATGAGGCAAAGGAGATTAATTAAGAGAGATGACTGCCAAACTTGACGTGAGAGATGATGGTGCCTGGAACATGAATGGGGCAGAACAGGGGCTGAAAAAGCGTTGGAATCTGGGTGTGGCTTGCCGGTAGATTCGGCTGAGTTTACTTTTGAATTAAGGTGAGATGTGAGGGAGGGTCACACCAGCATAGGAGAGCTAACCAGGCCACAGCTTCTTAGTCACATCAGTGGTTTCTAGTCACGGTGAGAACATTCACATTGTGGAGATCAGCAAATTCAACAAGTAATTTTTTTTTCCCCTGGAGTGTTGACTATGGAGCATTTACCAGTACCTCACCAGATAATTCAAAAATTACAGTAGCACTTCTTGCCTGAGCAAGTGGAAGGAGGAGTTGCTTCCAACCAAGATAATGCTCTGCATGTACCATGTTTATGAGGGGGATATGTGAAGTTAGCATTTTGGTTGTTTAAGGAGATAGAGATTTGAATTTGGGGTGTCAGCAACATATATATGGGACTTAAAGTCAGGAGGTTGGATGAGATTAAGCATTGGTATCTGGAGCACTTAGACAGTAAGACTCACATAGCAGACAAGGAAGGACCAGCAAAGGAGAATGAGAAGTATTAGTGTCTGTGTAGGAGTGATGCATGGCTTCAAAGGTTTGCCATGTCACCAAAACAAATCTGATCATTCACAAGAAAATCATACACTGTTATCATCTTTCATACCTCCTGCTGGGCCTGATCAGGAAAGTTTTGGTGGTATTTGAAGATAGTGCCCTTGGTCTGCAGAGTGCATGGGAGACAGTCATATCCCAAAGGAGATACACATATCTACAGGCTGGCCCCAAAAGTAACTGGAGCAGCTGTAAGATGCGATGAGTTCCTGGAAAGCATTCATTTGTTTAGGAGGGTTGGCATATTATCAGAAGCATTTTGAAGACAAAGAAAATTTCTTCTGATGGAAGTGTTCTCTCCAAAGTGTCTAAGGGGCATTTAAGAAAATAATAAGGTGAATATAGAAAAATAAAGCAGGAACAAATTATTATTTGATGGCTTTTACATTGCCTGGTAAGATAGAAAATACTAGAAGATCCCAGACAGAGGAATGCCATGATTCATCTTTTAAAAAGATTCCTCTGGCTCCAAATAGACCATATGAGGCAAAGGAGATTAATTAAGAGAGATGACTGCCAAACTTGACGTGAGAGATGATGGTGCCTGGAACATGAATGGGGCAGAACAGGGGCTGAAAAAGCGTTGGAATCTGGGTGTGGCTTGCCGGTAGATTCGGCTGAGTTTACTTTTGAATTAAGGTGAGATGTGAGGAGGGTCACACCAGCATAGGAGAGCTAACCAGGCCACAGCTTCTTAGTCACATCAGTGGTTTCTAGTCACGGTGAGAACATTCACATTGTGGAGATCAGCAAATTCAACAAGTAATTTTTTTTTCCCCTGGAGTGTTGACTATGGAGCATTTACCAGTACCTCACCAGATAATTCAAAAATTACAGTAGCACTTCTTGCCTGAGCAAGTGGAAGGAGGAGTTGCTTCCAACCAAGATAATGCTCTGCATGTACCATGTTTATGAGGGGGATATGTGAAGTTAGCATTTTGGTTGTTTAAGGAGATAGAGATTTGAATTTGGGGTGTCAGCAACATATATATGGGACTTAAAGTCAGGAGGTTGGATGAGATTAAGCATTGGTATCTGGAGCACTTAGACAGTAAGACTCACATAGCAGACAAGGAAGGACCAGCAAAGGAGAATGAGAAGTATTAGTGTCTGTGTAGGAGTGATGCATGGCTTCAAAGGTTTGCCATGTCACCAAAACAAATCTGATCATTCACAAGAAAATCATACACTGTTATCATCTTTCATACCTCCTGCTGGGCCTGATCAGGAAAGTTTTGGTGGTATTTGAAGATAGTGCCCTTGGTCTGCAGAGTGCATGGGAGACAGTCATATCCCAAAGGAGATACACATATCTACAGGCTGGCCCCAAAAGTAACTGGAGCAGCTGTAAGATGCGATGAGTTCCTGGAAAGCATTCATTTGTTTAGGAGGGTTGGCATATTATCAGAAGCATTTTGAAGACAAAGAAAATTTCTTCTGATGGAAGTGTTCTCTCCAAAGTGTCTAAGGGGGCATTTCCAAGAAAACTATGCTGTTCTAAGAACATCAAAACTCTGAGGACTGAAGGAAGAGCCAACTTTTATTGCTGGCACTGGAGCTCCCTCTTCTCCTGACAGCTATGAGTCAAAGCTAGCGTGCCCCTGCACGAGCAGATCTCTTTTTGCCTTTCTGTTCTGTTCAGCTTGTTCATTTAATCTCACAGGGGATCTGACAGCTTTCTCCAACTCCTAAAGCAGTTCTTTAGCACTCATTGAAAAGCACAGTAAGAGAGAAGAAAGATGCTAATAGGCGACTCACATACAACAACCTGCTATGGGCTACGTGGGCAGCATCGGTCTGTATCCCAAGTATCTACGGCACTGAATGAGGACAAGAAGTAACAATCCCAACACTCTGTCTTTATGACAGCTCAGCTAATGAATGCAAATGTTCAGCATAATCCATTTACTGGACAGTGGATGATTCATATCTTAGGGATGTGTTATAGAAAACGTCAAGTGCTTTTAATTTATGGACTGTATATACAGTTCATGTAGCTATATTCTTTTCTTCTTGACACACAGAACAGGTGATAGGTATCTCCTCTAGTATATCCTTCGTGGATGGAAAAGACATTTTGACAACCTACACAATTTCACCCTCAGATAAGCACATTTTTTGCACTTACTAGATAATCAAAAAATTCTTTTCACCAAACTGGACAGTTTTTCCAGTGACAATCAAAGACAGAAGACCTGTTAGAGAAGCTGTTTCCACAGAGGACTCTGTAACTTATAGAACTTATCACCACCTCCTCATGAACACCACCCTTAGAACTGATTTTCAGAATTCCCTGCCTTCAGTCCTAGTGTTTCAGACACCGAACCCATTTCTGCCTTCTCTAACAGATAACTGTTTAGGGCCAGGGGGAATAGTGCCCTTGGTCTGCAGAGTGCATGGGAGACAGTCATATCCCAAAGGAGATACACATATCTACAGGCTGGCCCCAAAAGTAACTGGAGCAGCTGTAAGATGCGATGAGTTCCTGGAAAGCATTCATTTGTTTAGGAGGGTTGGCATATTATCAGAAGCATTTTGAAGACAAAGAAAATTTCTTCTGATGGAAGTGTTCTCTCCAAAGTGTCTAAGGGGGCATTTCCAAGAAAACTATGCTGTTCTAAGAACATCAAAACTCTGAGGACTGAAGGAAGAGCCAACTTTTATTGCTGGCACTGGAGCTCCCTCTTCTCCTGACAGCTATGAGTCAAAGCTAGCGTGCCCCTGCACGAGCAGATCTCTTTTTGCCTTTCTGTTCTGTTCAGCTTGTTCATTTAATCTCACAGGGGATCTGACAGCTTTCTCCAACTCCTAAAGCAGTTCTTTAGCACTCATTGAAAAGCACAGTAAGAGAGAAGAAAGATGCTAATAGGCGACTCACATACAACAACCTGCTATGGGCTACGTGGGCAGCATCGGTCTGTATCCCAAGTATCTACGGCACTGAATGAGGACAAGAAGTAACAATCCCAACACTCTGTCTTTATGACAGCTCAGCTAATGAATGCAAATGTTCAGCATAATCCATTTACTGGACAGTGGATGATTCATATCTTAGGGATGTGTTATAGAAAACGTCAAGTGCTTTTAATTTATGGACTGTATATACAGTTCATGTAGCTATATTCTTTTCTTCTTGACACACAGAACAGGTGATAGGTATCTCCTCTAGTATATCCTTCGTGGATGGAAAAGACATTTTGACAACCTACACAATTTCACCCTCAGATAAGCACATTTTTTGCACTTACTAGATAATCAAAAAATTCTTTTCACCAAACTGGACAGTTTTTCCAGTGACAATCAAAGACAGAAGACCTGTTAGAGAAGCTGTTTCCACAGAGGACTCTGTAACTTATAGAACTTATCACCACCTCCTCATGAACACCACCCTTAGAACTGATTTTCAGAATTCCCTGCCTTCAGTCCTAGTGTTTCAGACACCGACTGCTGAAGGCTGACCATTTCTGCCTTCTCTGGAGGGTAGCTGTCTTTAATGACTTACTGTTTCTCACCTACTCACTTGGCTTTCCTGATGAAACCCAAGGCTGTCCTGATGATCAAAGGAAAAGAAGAGGCTAATTTAGATTCTGGTTTCCAGAACTAAGGGAAGTTCTTTGTCCAGGGGAATATTTTTGAGGAAGATAATGCTCTACTTTTGCACTAACTGATAATGTAGCCACCAAGCATCTGTGGCTATTGAGAAAGTGAAATGTGGGTAGTCTGACAGCATCTGAATTTTTAACTTTATTTTATTACAGTTAATTTAAAATGTTTAGTAACTACATTCCCAGGGGTTATCCTACAGCACACCCAAATAGCTGCAAAGCTTCCTAGGACTCTGTTCTAAGGGTTCAAAATCTTATTTCAGTTCTTAATGGAAACTCACAGCTTTGAGGTTTCCTCTAAGAATTCCCTTAAACAGAATCTGACACAAGAGAGAAATTTGTACTCTCAGCAGCTAGGTTCTTAAGGACTTTGTATTCATTACACCTCCAAGTTACCAGACCATTCAGGCATCTGAGCTGCTGTCCTAACATTAGGTGCTTAGAACTTGAAATTATATGTGTCCAAGAATCCCTATTTTATCTTATTTTATGTTACTTCCTGGATGAAGAATACCCTCTGCAGTTCACCACTGGTGTTACACAAAACACTTGATTAACTTTTTCTATTGGAGAGAACGAACTCTGCTGCTTTGGGGAGCTCTCTGTAGTTATGAGCAATGAGGGGAAAATGTAAGAGGGAGACTAAAGTTGGGGGATTCTACCTGAACTGTGCCCCCCTGCATTTGGGGTATGTCACCTTCTACTCACCTGTGTGTATGCACGTCCTTATTGCCTCATCCCATTTGTCTCTCAGGATAAGAGAAAATCTAGGAGCCAGATATGACTCTCTGTGTGATGGAGGGCCAGTCAATCAACTCTCTTAAGCCAGCATCTCTCCCTCATTGAGACAGCTTTGGTTCATGGGATCATGAAAAAGCATATCCCCTGAGTTCTGTAGTCCTGGATTTTCCATTTATGAGGTTCCTTAGCTTACCTGAAGTTTAAGTTGACAGAATCAAATGAAATGATAGATATACAGTATTATTATGTTATAAAAAGAAAAAAAGAAAAAAAAAGAACCGACCTCCCAACACCTTACAGATATATAGGCTATTCACACTTTCTTTAGAGCCAGCATTGCCTTTTTAAGTCAGCAGTATGAGATTGAGGGCAGGAGAAGAAAGTAGAATGGAGTCAGGTTAAATTGCACTGCCCCTGCTCTCTCTGCTCCTTTTGGCTTAGAGCCTGGTCAATGGTGGTTTATCAGGTGGTTTTAGTGTCTGCTCTCACTACTGCTTTCATGGGGAACGCTTCACCCCTTTGCCTCTTTCTGTCAACCTCTTCAAACTATTTGTCTCCAGCTGTCCCAATTGGTTCTTCAGCTGTTTCAGTTACTTTCAACCAGATGCCATGGAACCACTGAAGACGAGGATCCACAGGATGACTCTGGCTACTGTGGGCTTTAATGGACTGAGTAGGGACTGAATCTTTGGCACAGGGTTCAGGACTTGCTTTGGGGCATAACTGTGGGTGTCCCTGGAGAAGATCTCCAAGGCACTGCCAAATAAGTGAAGACGACACTATAGGACCCCATTCCAATGGTTAAACTGTCAGCATCCAAGACAAAATCTGCACATCACAACAAAGCATGGTTGACAGAAGTCCTTAGAGTCTCCTTCATTAGAGAGGACAATGTCATGTTTGAGGACATTCATGCAAATGTTATTTTGTGTGCTTGAAGAAAAGTACAAGAATGCTTTTGCCAAGATGGCACCAATTTGCTCTAGACAGTAGACTCTAGATTCTAAACTACCCTGATTAGACACAATCGCATGGGGCCTGAATTGGAGTTTGTGTGTATGTTTCTTTGAGAAGGAGGCATGATAATGGATAATGGAAATATTTCTATTCTTTCCCACAACTTGATGCAACTTATTCCCTCTTTACATTCTTTTGTTTCTTTTCCCACTCACTCTACACCCAGCCTCTTCCTTGCTACTTTCTCTACTCTTCTACCAAGAACTCTGTATCTTTGCCATGAATATTTCCACCTCTGATAGCTAAGAGAATCCTGTACTCTGCAATGACATCATAGAGGCAGGCCCAATAAAGATATTTTGTATAGAGGCTTCCCATTCTCAACTGAATGCAGAGAATATCAAGGAGAGATAAGGTGGTCTTCTTAAATGAACAATCCAAAGAAGTAGAGGAAAATAATAAAATGGGAAAGACTAGAGATCTCTTCAAGAAAATTGGAGGTATCAAGGGAACCTTTCAAGAAAGAATAGGTAAAGGATAGATAGGTAAAGGATATGATAAAGGACAGAAATATTAAGGACCTAGAGAAGCAGAAGAGATTAAGAAGAGGTGGCAAGAATACATAGAACAATACAAAAAAGGTCTTAATGATCCAGATAACCACAATGGTGTGGTTACTCACCTAGAGCCAGACATCTTGGAGTATGAAGTAAAATGGAATTTAGGAAGCATTACTATAAACAAAGGTTATAGATATGATGTGATTCTTATTTAAAATTTAAAATCCTAAAAGATGATGCTGTTGAAATGTTGCACTCAATATGACAGCAAAGCTGGAAATCTCAACAGTGGCCACAGGACTGGAAAAAGTCAATTTTCAAAATCCTTCAAGCTAGGCTTCAGCAGTATGTGAACTGAGAATTTCCAGAAGTACTCATCAGGTTTCAAAGAGGTAGAGGAACCAGAGATCAAATTGTTAGCATTCACTGCATCATAAAAAAAGCAAGGGAAAAAAGCAGGGAAAACCATCTGCTTCTGCTTCATTAACTACACTAAAGCCATTCACTGTGTGGATCACAACAAACTGTGGAAAATTCTTAAAGAAATCAGAGTACCAGATAACCATACTTATCTCCTGAGAAACTTGCCTGTGGGTCAAGAAGCAACAATTAGAAGTGGATATGTAACAATGTGACAGTGGTTCTACATTGGGAAAGGAGTATGACAAGGCTCTACATTGTCACCCTCCTTATTTAACTTCTATGCAGAGTACATCATATGAAATGCTAGGCTGGATGAAAGATAAGCTGCAATCAAGATTGCTAGGAGAAATATCAACAATCTCAGATATGCAGACGATACCACTCTAATGGCAGAAAGTGAAGAGGAGTTAAAGAGCCTCTTGATGAAGGTAAAAGAAGAGAGTGCAAAAGCTGGCTTAAAACTCAATGTTCAAAAAACTAAGATCATGGCATCCGATTCTGTCGCTTCATGGGAAACAGAAGGGGAAGAAATGGAAACAGTGACAGATTTTAGGAAGAAAAGCCATGACAGACCTAGATAGTGTATTAAACAGCAGAGACATCACTATGCCAACAAAGGTCTGTCTAGTCAAAGTCATGGTTTTTCCAGTAGTCATGTACACATGGTAGAGTCGAACCATAAAGAAGGCTGCTCACTGAAGAATTGATACTTTTGAACTGTGGTGCCGGATAAAAACTCTTTAGAGCCCCTTGGACTTCAAGGAAATCAAAACAGCCAATTATAAAGGAAATCAGACTGAATATTAACTGGAAGGACTGATGCTGAAGCTCTAATACTTTGGCCCACATGTAAGTTTTGACCCATATACAAGTTTCTCACCTGACACGAAGAGCTGACCCATTGGAAAGCACTTTGAAGCTGAGCAAGATTGAAGCAAAAGGATAAGGGGGAGGCAGAGGATGAGATGGTTAGATAGCATCACTGACTTAATGGATATGAATTTGAGCACACTCTGGAAGACTGAGACTGGTGTGCTACAGCTCATGGAGTTGCAAAGAGTTAACATGACTTAGTGACTGAACAACAAGAAAAAATTTCCATCACCAAGTTACCTACCCATTGGTGATAATTCATCATCTTTTACATTTACTTGCCCAAAAGCTGTTACAGAACATCTTTGAGTATCTGTGTGCTATACATAACAGCAATACCCTTTCCTCCCCCAACACATATACACCCAACAAATAGCTGCTCTGTTCTGCATCCACTGATCACTGGCTACTATTATGAATGTGTCCCTGTTCATGATCTCCTTCAGAGCTGAGCTGTCTTGGAATCAGAGATCAGGGCTCAGCCAGGAATCAGTTATCTTGGCCCTTGGTTCGAAACCAGTTCCTGTTTCGTGGC
Organism: Tragulus kanchil; assembly: GCA_022376925.1. Classification (NCBI taxonomy): domain Eukaryota; kingdom Metazoa; phylum Chordata; class Mammalia; order Artiodactyla; family Tragulidae; genus Tragulus; species Tragulus kanchil. Next base: position 56,308,038 of record JAIOJX010000029.1, on the reverse strand, counting down.
TGTAGAATGACATGCATACTACTTGAAGATGTACTCCAAGCCTTTAAAAAGCATGTCCTCTTCTCTTGCTATCTTTGCTAAAACTTTTCCTCTGCTCCTTCTTCCCTTAGGTCTTTTCCACTTCAGGAAATGAAAAGCACAGAAGAGGAATTCCTTTATCATCAATCCCACCCTGGGTCCATAGTATTCAGTAGATAGTCATAGCCACTATACATACCTATTCACACACACATATCATTCACACAGAGCTGTCTGCATCTGCTCTAGTGTTGAGCCAGTTCACAGAAGGAAAGAAAAAAAAGTCATGTTCTGTCCGGGGGGTGGAAACAGTGACAGATTTTAGGAAGAAAAGCCATGACAGACCTAGATAGTGTATTAAACAGCAGAGACATCACTATGCCAACAAAGGTCTGTCTAGTCAAAGTCATGGTTTTTCCAGTAGTCATGTACACATGGTAGAGTCGAACCATAAAGAAGGCTGCTCACTGAAGAATTGATACTTTTGAACTGTGGTGCCGGATAAAAACTCTTTAGAGCCCCTTGGACTTCAAGGAAATCAAAACAGCCAATTATAAAGGAAATCAGACTGAATATTAACTGGAAGGACTGATGCTGAAGCTCTAATACTTTGGCCCACATGTAAGTTTTGACCCATATACAAGTTTCTCACCTGACACGAAGAGCTGACCCATTGGAAAGCACTTTGAAGCTGAGCAAGATTGAAGCAAAAGGATAAGGGGGAGGCAGAGGATGAGATGGTTAGATAGCATCACTGACTTAATGGATATGAATTTGAGCACACTCTGGAAGACTGAGACTGGTGTGCTACAGCTCATGGAGTTGCAAAGAGTTAACATGACTTAGTGACTGAACAACAAGAAAAAATTTCCATCACCAAGTTACCTACCCATTGGTGATAATTCATCATCTTTTACATTTACTTGCCCAAAAGCTGTTACAGAACATCTTTGAGTATCTGTGTGCTATACATAACAGCAATACCCTTTCCTCCCCCAACACATATACACCCAACAAATAGCTGCTCTGTTCTGCATCCACTGATCACTGGCTACTATTATGAATGTGTCCCTGTTCATGATCTCCTTCAGAGCTGAGCTGTCTTGGAATCAGAGATCAGGGCTCAGCCAGGAATCAGTTATCTTGGCCCTTGGTTCGAAACCAGTTCCTGTTTCGTGGCTGTAGAATGACATGCATACTACTTGAAGATGTACTCCAAGCCTTTAAAAAGCATGTCCTCTTCTCTTGCTATCTTTGCTAAAACTTTTCCTCTGCTCCTTCTTCCCTTAGGTCTTTTCCACTTCAGGAAATGAAAAGCACAGAAGAGGAATTCCTTTATCATCAATCCCACCCTGGGTCCATAGTATTCAGTAGATAGTCATAGCCACTATACATACCTATTCACACACACATATCATTCACACAGAGCTGTCTGCATCTGCTCTAGTGTTGAGCCAGAAGAATGTTGAGATAGTATGCAATCAGGGCCACTGAACTTGAATCACTTTCATTTAGGTGGGAGATAAACAGGCAAATAGGAGCCTATTTGGAAATTCTGAGCTTCCTACTGCTTAGAACTGTCAAGTATCTACAAGGGTGGAAGACATGCAAGTGGTGAACGGCTATATAAAATTTCATTAAATATAAGCTAAGAGCTGGGGAACAGGGCCCACCTCCAAGCTTCATTAAGACAGAGGCAGGCGGTTCTTCCCTCCCACGAAGATTCAGGGTCATAGATTCTTCCCACCTTTCTGAACTCATGCTGAGTCACCTTCAAACTTCCAGTCTCCACTTTTATGATTTGTAAAGCTACTTGTTCTCCTATTCTTTCTGAAAGAGTAAGTGGGGGAATTTCTGGACCTATTATGTCCATGTAACCCCACTACTGTCCAAAGCTATTCAAGGAGTAGGGGAAAGACGGTGAAGCCAGGTCTTAAGATTGGGTCTTCTTTTATTTTATCATTTTGATAAGGCCCTAAGTGCTTTTTATATTAAACTTTCAAACTAAAAATTTTGAGACAGATAGTAGTATTCTAAAAAAAATTAATATTTAAGATATATGATGTAATCAGGTACAAACAATTCTATGACATACATTACTATGAAGGGAAATTACAAAATTATAATATAGTAGGTAGATTAAACTTTCATATTAATGTGGAAATAAATGAATTGTACATTGTAAGTACCTCTGTAATCTGTGCTGCTTGTGTAAAATATTTAAGTAGGGAACGCATTACAATGTTACATCTGAACATTAAAAAAAAAGCATTCAAATTGAATCAACCCACTGACACTGACTAGATCTGATGTGTGTGTCTGTGAAATAAGTCTGACGTGGACATGATAAGGCAACAATAGTATCTTGCAGGAAGGAAATGGTAAAGTGACATGGTCTTAAAAATAAGAAAATTGTATTTTATGAAAAATACTGAAAAAAATATGAAAAATATTTTATACTGTCTCAGTTTTAAGGTTTAAATTCAGTAGAACTTATAATTTAGTTCTTCAGTCACACCACATTTTAAGTGCTCAATAGCCACATGTGAACAGCACAGTTCTAGAAAAAGGCACAAAGACTAGATTGCCTCATCTATATCTCCTCTCATTCTGTTATGGTGAGTCATGGTGGGAGATGGGAAAGGAAAGATCCCAGAATTGTTTCTCAAGTTTTAATTCATGATTTCTGATAAATAAGAGCGAGGAATCATTATTTTTGTCATAAAAGGAATAACTAAGTTAGTGTCTTGCTGACTGGGTCTCTTTCTTCTAAGTACTTTCCCATGGCAGATGTGTTTCTAGACTGTTCTTAATGAGAGGAGTGCTGCTGTTATATTATCTTCATTTGCTAAGGCAACAAAAACTGGCTTTTCAGCAACTAATTGCTGCGTGGATTTAGCAGGTTACTTACTCTCTCACAGCCTCATTCTGCTTTTGTGTAAAATTATTAAATGCTTGTCTTACTACCCAGGACTTTGTATGTCTGATATAATAATGCTCCAAAAACACTCAAGTGCTCTAAGTATTGTGTTAATGACAGCAGTAATACTGTATCAAGATAGGTTTTATTTTGATAGTTTCTTCTCTCATAAGACATGCAGTCCCTTTCTAACTAATCTTTTTAAAAATAAAAATTTTGAGACAGATAGTAGTATTCTAAAAAATTAATATTAAGATATATGATGTAATCAGGTACAAACAATTCTATGACATACATTACTATGAAGGGAAATTACAAAATTATAATATAGTAGGTAGATTAAACTTTCATATTAATGTGGAAATAAATGAATTGTACATTGTAATACCTCTGTAATCTGTGCTGCTTGTGTAAAATATTTAAGTAGGGAACGCATTACAATGTTACATCTGAACATTAAAAAAAAAGCATTCAAATTGAATCAACCCACTGACACTGACTAGATCTGATGTGTGTGTCTGTGAAATAAGTCTGACGTGGACATGATAAGGCAACAATAGTATCTTGCAGGAAGGAAATGGTAAAGTGACATGGTCTTAAAAATAAGAAAATTGTATTTTATGAAAAATACTGAAAAAAATATGAAAAATATTTTATACTGTCTCAGTTTTAAGGTTTAAATTCAGTAGAACTTATAATTTAGTTCTTCAGTCACACCACATTTTAAGTGCTCAATAGCCACATGTGAACAGCACAGTTCTAGAAAAAGGCACAAAGACTAGATTGCCTCATCTATATCTCCTCTCATTCTGTTATGGTGAGTCATGGTGGGAGATGGGAAAGGAAAGATCCCAGAATTGTTTCTCAAGTTTTAATTCATGATTTCTGATAAATAAGAGCGAGGAATCATTATTTTTGTCATAAAAGGAATAACTAAGTTAGTGTCTTGCTGACTGGGTCTCTTTCTTCTAAGTACTTTCCCATGGCAGATGTGTTTCTAGACTGTTCTTAATGAGAGGAGTGCTGCTGTTATATTATCTTCATTTGCTAAGGCAACAAAAACTGGCTTTTCAGCAACTAATTGCTGCGTGGATTTAGCAGGTTACTTACTCTCTCACAGCCTCATTCTGCTTTTGTGTAAAATTATTAAATGCTTGTCTTACTACCCAGGACTTTGTATGTCTGATATAATAATGCTCCAAAAACACTCAAGTGCTCTAAGTATTGTGTTAATGACAGCAGTAATACTGTATCAAGATAGGTTTTATTTTGATAGTTTCTTCTCTCATAAGACATGCAGTCCCTTTCTAACTAATCTTTTTTAAAAAAATGAATCAATTAATTGCACGGTCTAACTAAAGAGAAAGGTGGGGAAACATTAATACGAGAAACCTGAGATTAAATAATTTCCAATATATCAGATTTCCCATAGGTCTCCTTTCTTCCTTTTCTTTTTTTATAAGTCTATGTTCTTTTTTTTTTTAATTTTGGCCTCTTTTATCATTTTTTTATTTATTCATTTTCATCCAAGTTTATTCTTTGGCCTGTGGGCCTCCCATGACAGTGGTCTCTCTCACTGCAGAGCACTGGCCCTGGGTGCATGCACTCCAGAGCAGTGGCTCATAATTGGACACACTGGTCCAGCCACTCCACGGCACATGGGATCTTCCCAAGCCAGGGATTGAACCAGTGCCTCTTGCACTGCAAGGTGGACTCTTTACCCACTGGACCACTAGGGAAGCCTCTCCTTTCTTTTTTAAGAAACAATATGCTGTTCATAGAATAAAAGTTCCACCCAGTGTTCTATTCTCCATCCTTCTCTTGTGAAGTATCCATTATCATGAAGTTGGTGACTATTCTGCTCATCAAGAGTATCAGGCTTTCATGAGGCAGCACACACGGCCCTGAAGGGCATAGACTCCGGAGTCAGCTCAGATACTTTCTACCTCTGTGACTTGGGCAAGTTATTAAAATTTCCTGGTTTCTTCCTCTGAATAAATGAGGAAGATGATAACATCTAACTCATATGACTATTATGAGAATAAAATACTGTAAGTGTGTTTAATGGTCCATGTTACCCTTTGTATAAAAACTACCTATCATTAATATTAGTACAAATGTTTGTATATACATTATATAAAAGGGGAGAATACTTTTTTCTGTTAATATTATGTCTCTGCCATGCACCCATGTAGATACATTCAAAGAGAATGACTAAATTTTGCCTTTTTTTGGTAACATTTCAGTGAATGTTTATATCATAGTTTATTCATTCTCCATTGGGAGAAACTTCTACTGTTTCTAGTTTTTTGTTATTACATCCAGATAATTCTTACACAATTTCCTGGTATGCATGTACACATCTATTCCTGTTATAGCACAGGAATTAGGGCCATCCCAGACATAGCAGGTGTTATTACTAGAAATTTTTTTTTCATAATTTTTGGGGGGGCAGGTTGGGGAGGGAGGGGGCGGGCAGGCCACTTCCATTGGTCTTTCATTTATTCATTTTCATCTATCTTTGTTCTTTGGCCCGTGTGGGCCTCACATCTCAGTGGCCTCTGTTGTTGCAGAGCACCGGTTCTGGGCGCATGTCCTCCAGAGCTCCGGCTCAGTAATTGGACACATCGGTCCAGCCGCTCCACGGCACGTGGGATCTTACCAGGCCAGGGATCGAACTGGAGCCCCTTGCACTGCAAGGCAGTGTCCTTACCCACTGGACCACCAGGGAATCCCAGCAGGTGTTATTGAGTCATAGTTAAAATGAAATGACTTTCTGTATGTTTAGATCTTGGCCCCATAACTACGTGATGAGCTCCTTGAGGCAAGAGTGATGGGTAAATAGTGGATCCTTAGTAAGCTAGTGAGACTCTGGTAGAGTGAGGTCAGTAGCTATGACACTTATTGAAGAAGCATACCACACAACACTGAAAGATCATTAGAGAAAGATAGCAAGGGAGGAGTTTTTTTTTAAAGGTCCTGGTAGTGAAACACCTGCTAACATGTTATTTATCTTGTTATTCTATAATGCGGATTTGATTCTCCATCTCATAAAGGAAGGGACATTGCTCAAGCTTTCAGGATGACTTGGAAATGACAAGCTTCAGCACTCAAAAGAAAGAGAGGTGCAGAAAAAGAAGACTCTCTGTCATGCCCAGTGATATCAATTCATTCCATATACCTAATGCTTTGACTGATACCATCTATCTAAAATGTCCTCTCCTTCCTCCTTAGCAAACCTCTAAATATCTACCATGTTCAGGTTTCTTCATGTCACACTGCACTTTTCATATTATTAGTTAAATGTGGAAGTAATGCTGCATCTAGGATTGATAGGCTAGCACCTATTAAGCTAACTGTCTTATCAAGAATTACTAGAAGAGTTATGTAAAAACCAACCAAACAAAAAATCTTGCAGGGTAAATACCCTGAAGAGAAGGAAAACTCATTAAGGTAAACATGACATTTTGCACTCCTTTTCCCTTTAGAGCATTTGCCAATTTACAGGTAATAACACTTTACAGAAAAGTAAGGAGATTATAAATACAAAATTGAGGCTATTGGTTCCCCTAGAGGGGAAGGCAGTTTGTGTCAAGATAGGACACAAAGTATTTTTTAAAGAAGCCGACAGTACTCTAGTTCTTCAACTGGATTATGGTTACATAGCTAATAAGTATATTATTTTTCTTCAATTTTCTATATATGTAAACATAAGTATGATACGTACACACATATAATGTGTCACATTCTCTTGCTGGTACGTTTACCATAAGGAAAATAGAAACTCCAATCAAACAGTCTTATCTACTTTCGTAGATCTTGGCCCCACACTAAGGCCAGGGATCGAACTGAGCCCCTTGCACTGCAAGGCAGTGTCCTTACCCACTGGACCACCAGGGAATCCCAGCAGGTGTTATTGAGTCATAGTTAAAATGAAATGACTTTCTGTATGTTTAGATCTTGGCCCCATAACTACGTGATGAGCTCCTTGAGGCAAGAGTGATGGGTAAATAGTGGATCCTTAGTAAGCTAGTGAGACTCTGGTAGAGTGAGGTCAGTAGCTATGACACTTATTGAAGAAGCATACCACACAACACTGAAAGATCATTAGAGAAAGATAGCAAGGGAGGAGTTTTTTTTTAAAGGTCCTGGTAGTGAAACACCTGCTAACATGTTATTTATCTTGTTATTCTATAATGCGGATTTGATTCTCCATCTCATAAAGGAAGGGACATTGCTCAAGCTTTCAGGATGACTTGGAAATGACAAGCTTCAGCACTCAAAAGAAAGAGAGGTGCAGAAAAAGAAGACTCTCTGTCATGCCCAGTGATATCAATTCATTCCATATACCTAATGCTTTGACTGATACCATCTATCTAAAATGTCCTCTCTCCTTCCTCCTTAGCAAACCTCTAAATATCTACCATGTTCAGGTTTCTTCATGTCACACTGCACTTTTCATATTATTAGTTAAATGTGGAAGTAATGCTGCATCTAGGATTGATAGGCTAGCACCTATTAAGCTAACTGTCTTATCAAGAATTACTAGAAGAGTTATGTAAAAACCAACCAAACAAAAAATCTTGCAGGGTAAATACCCTGAAGAGAAGGAAAACTCATTAAGGTAAACATGACATTTTGCACTCCTTTTCCCTTTAGAGCATTTGCCAATTTACAGGTAATAACACTTTACAGAAAAGTAAGGAGATTATAAATACAAAATTGAGGCTATTGGTTCCCCTAGAGGGGAAAGGGAGTTTGTGTCAAGATAGGACACAAAGTATTTTTAAAGAAGCCGACAGTACTCTAGTTCTTCAACTGGATTATGGTTACATAGCTAATAAGTATATTATTTTTCTTCAATTTTCTATATATGGAAACATAAGTATGATACATACACACATATAATGTGTCACATTCTCTTGCGTGTACATTTACCATAAGGAAAATAGAAACTCCAATCAAACAGTCTTATCTACAGAGAGTATATTACAGCCCCTAGCCTGATTTAATGTACTTCAGCAATTTCCTCTGGGAGATGCTAGAAAACCTGCTCCTCTCATCCATCTCTAGTAACTTCGGCTCTTCACAGGTGGTAATAAAAAGTCTCTGGGTCTGGAAACTCCATGTGTCTCACTCTAAAGTTCTCATACTAAAACCCTGTTATTCAGAAACAAGATTATTAAAGCTGGGTGCATGACCTCACTCCAGGAGAGCTTAAAAAAGAAAATGAAGAAGGCAGTGATTAGGTAGGGGGATAGAAGAAAGTATGAGAAATCTGTTTACAGTCTCAATGGTATATACAAATTCTTACACCTGTATACCTTTGCACACAGACACATAGAAAAATGTATACACACATATTAGATTGTAGGTATGCAAATCAGGAAGAAGAATAAAGAACAGAGCAAAATGAGATTAGGACAAAGTGTGGAGATGGTAGCTGAGTTCATGAAAAGATACAGTCTGTGGGTCACAGAGAGGAAGAAGAAATACATGGGTGGACAAGAACAGGTGAGGAATAAACGGAAGAAAGGAATCATGTGATCAATGACAATCATATCACTTTAGAGCAGGAAACCACATAGAAAGGAATTTTACTGGGGAGAAAATGAGACTGTTCTTTTATCAAGAATTACTAGAAGAGTTATGTAAAACCAACCAAACAAATCTTGCAGGGTAAATACCCTGAAGAGAAGGAAAACTCATTAAGGTAAACATGACATTTTGCACTCCTTTTCCCTTTAGAGCATTTGCCAATTTACAGGTAATAACACTTTACAGAAAAGTAAGGAGATTATAAATACAAAATTGAGGCTATTGGTTCCCCTAGAGGGGAAGGCAGTTTGTGTCAAGATAGGACACAAAGTATTTTTTAAAGAAGCCGACAGTACTCTAGTTCTTCAACTGGATTATGGTTACATAGCTAATAAGTATATTATTTTTCTTCAATTTTCTATATATGGAAACATAAGTATGATACATACACACATATAATGTGTCACATTCTCTTGCGTGTACATTTACCATAAGGAAAATAGAAACTCCAATCAAACAGTCTTATCTACAGAGAGTATATTACAGCCCCTAGCCTGATTTAATGTACTTCAGCAATTTCCTCTGGGAGATGCTAGAAAACCTGCTCCTCTCATCCATCTCTAGTAACTTCGGCTCTTCACAGGTGGTAATAAAAAGTCTCTGGGTCTGGAAACTCCATGTGTCTCACTCTAAAGTTCTCATACTAAAACCCTGTTATTCAGAAACAAGATTATTAAAGCTGGGTGCATGACCTCACTCCAGGAGAGCTTAAAAAAGAAAATGAAGAAGGCAGTGATTAGGTAGGGGGATAGAAGAAAGTATGAGAAATCTGTTTACAGTCTCAATGGTATATACAAATTCTTACACCTGTATACCTTTGCACACAGACACATAGAAAAATGTATACACACATATTAGATTGTAGGTATGCAAATCAGGAAGAAGAATAAAGAACAGAGCAAAATGAGATTAGGACAAAGTGTGGAGATGGTAGCTGAGTTCATGAAAAGATACAGTCTGTGGGTCACAGAGAGGAAGAAGAAATACATGGGTGGACAAGAACAGGTGAGGAATAAACGGAAGAAAGGAATCATGTGATCAATGACAATCATATCACTTTAGAGCAGGGGAAACCACATAGAAAGGAATTTTACTGGAAATGAGAAGAGAGTAGCTGTGATTTCACACTACAAGTTTCAAGTTGCCTTCAGATTTCCAAGTAGAGATTTTCCCCTGTGTCTCGCCTTAGAGGATCTGTAAAGAATGGCCTTGGGAGAAAAGTCTTACCACAAGTCAACCGTCTTCTAAGTGGGCACACATCTTCACTGTCTCTTTGCTTCCTTAAACGCAATATGACTTAATATGCAATGCTTCAACTAAAAAGACAAGAAATTTCAAGTGCAAACACATGGCAGAGTCATGAAAATCAACTATAACAACTGTCAAGAAAGAAGAATACTTGATCTTAAACAAATGCCTAGAAAGATGCATAATATCTAATACTGCAGATATTCATCAGCAGTCCCTAGGTAACTTGATTGACAACACAGACATTATTCTTGCAGGAAATAATAACATGAATTAAGAAATACAATCAAAATCACCTACACTGACTATTTTTTTTTCCATTGAAAGATGCAGGGGAGAAGCAGAAGTGTAAACAACATCCTGAGGATAATATTAAATGCAATATTAAAATAGAGGTGGACAGGAGAGCAAAGAGATTTTTGTACCATAGTAAAAATACAAGGACCAATAATACATATAAGGTATTTGCATTCATAATAAACAAATGCACATGTGCATACAGAGAAGGAGCTTTAACATCTAATTTCTAAATAAAGAGAGGTCCATATTAGAAAATCATTCTCATTATATTTGCCCCATTACACCTTGCTGGCGTTTGCTATCTCCAGGATTTATTATTATACATTATCATATATACTTTCTCCTTGTTTTCTCAGATGCCTTAGGCAAGGTCAAAGAACTAGCATTACCTACTAATTCAGTAGGGCTTCCCAGGTGGTACTAGTGGTAGAGAACCTGAATGCCAGTGCAGGGGATGTGAGAGACACGGATTCAATCCTTGCATTTGGAAGATCCCCTGAAGAAGGTAATGGCTACCCACTCCTGTATTCTTGCCTCAAGAATCCCATGGACAGAGGAGCCTAGTGGGCTACAGTTCATGGGATTGAAAAGAGTTGGACACGACTCAAGCAACTTAGTACACACTAATTAAGTAATTATTTGTTAATGATTTCAAGAGATAATAAATCTTTTTAGCAATTAGAAACAATTTATATTTGTGTTCAACTTTAAAGGCATTTAAAATACTTGCATAAAATTCCTTAGACAGGAAAACAGTCATATCATTAAATTGTAAAGGCAAAGAGAGCCTGTAGCATTCACTAACCCACTGTCCCATCCTCATCAAGCAGCAATTCCAATAACTAGTTCCAAATTACATTCTGTACCCATGTGATCCATCTACTTCTCTTCACATAGACTGCCACCAGGCTAATTCAGTACAGACTTCCCTACCTAGATGTGATGCAAAAGCCACTTACCAGTCTTCCTGCTTTTTTTTCTCTTCCCCCTTCAAAGTATAAATTTAAATACTTTATGTATTTATTATAATTTATACTCTACATAAAATATTTTAAAGCTATAGCATCAAATGAACCTTAAAATATAAATCAGATCTTAATACCCATCTGTTTAAAAATTTCCCGTGGTAATTCCCTGCATTTAGACTAATGTCCGAACACCATTCTGGTCTGTGAGACCTTATATAATCCAATGCCTGCCATTTCTGCAAGCATATCTCATCCTGCCCCTCTCTGCTTGAACTGCTCTGACCACACTAGCTTCTTTTCTATTCTATTTTGTCAAATCCTTTCCCACGTGAAGACCTCTTTAACATGCCTGAAGATACTTATCATCCACTTTCCTGTACCTAGCGCTTTCTTTTCCTAAAAGTTTGGACTGGAACCTTATCATTTTCATGAGATTTTTTCTCACCTCAGGGCAGTTTATTTCACTCAGCACTGTTCTATCACATTATTCCTTGTCCTACCACTCACCCTTTACAATCTGTCACAATCTAAATGTATCCATTTCACTTTTAGTTTGTCTACTTGCTGTGCCATGAACAATGAAATGAAAATTCTATAAAGGAATCATTTCATGTATCTTACTCATCTTTGTATCACAAGTACCTGCCTCAATATCTGACATAAGGAAGTATTTAACAAACATTTGCTAAATTAATGAATGAAACATTAAATTCAGTTTTTTTAAATCTTTCTCCTCAGTATGTTAATTCTACATGTAGAACTCTTCGATGACATTTAACTGAAGAAGGTAATTTGGGCAAAACCCACTCCTGTATTCTTGCCTCAAGAATCCCATGGACAGAGGAGCCTAGTGGGCTACAGTTCATGGGATTGAAAAGAGTTGGACACGACTCAAGCAACTTAGTACACACTAATTAAGTAATTATTTGTTAATGATTTCAAGAGATAATAAATCTTTTTAGCAATTAGAAACAATTTATATTTGTGTTCAACTTTAAAGGCATTTAAAATACTTGCATAAAATTCCTTAGACAGGAAAACAGTCATATCATTAAATTGTAAAGGCAAAGAGAGCCTGTAGCATTCACTAACCCACTGTCCCATCCTCATCAAGCAGCAATTCCAATAACTAGTTCCAAATTACATTCTGTACCCATGTGATCCATCTACTTCTCTTCACATAGACTGCCACCAGGCTAATTCAGTACAGACTTCCCTACCTAGATGTGATGCAAAAGCCACTTACCAGTCTTCCTGCTTTTTTTTCTCTTCCCCCTTCAAAGTATAAATTTAAATACTTTATGTATTTATTATAATTTATACTCTACATAAAATATTTTAAAGCTATAGCATCAAATGAACCTTAAAATATAAATCAGATCTTAATACCCATCTGTTTAAAAATTTCCCGTGGTAATTCCCTGCATTTAGACTAATGTCCGAACACCATTCTGGTCTGTGAGACCTTATATAATCCAATGCCTGCCATTTCTGCAAGCATATCTCATCCTGCCCCTCTCTGCTTGAACTGCTCTGACCACACTAGCTTCTTTTCTATTCTATTTTGTCAAATCCTTTCCCACGTGAAGACCTCTTTAACATGCCTGAAGATACTTATCATCCACTTTCCTGTACCTAGCGCTTTCTTTTCCTAAAAGTTTGGACTGGAACCTTATCATTTTCATGGAATATCTTTCTCACCTCAGGGCAGTTTATTTCACTCAGCACTGTTCTATCACATTATTCCTTGTCCTACCACTCACCCTTTACAATCTGTCACAATCTAAATGTATCCATTTCACTTTTAGTTTGTCTACTTGCTGTGCCATGAACAATGAAATGAAAATTCTATAAAGGAATCATTTCATGTATCTTACTCATCTTTGTATCACAAGTACCTGCCTCAATATCTGACATAAGGAAGTATTTAACAAACATTTGCTAAATTAATGAATGAAACATTAAATTCAGTTTTTTTAAATCTTTCTCCTCAGTATGTTAATTCTACATGTAGAACTCTTCGATGACATTTAACTGAAGTTGGAATAAAATCTAATTCCTTATCAGAGTCTACCCCTAAATCTCTTTCAAAATTAATCTTCTATCATTTCTGTTTTACTCACAATATTTCAATTGCACTGGCCCTGGTCTTCCTGGAACTGTATTAGTTATTTATTGACACATAATAAAACAACTCCCTAAAGAGTGACTGAACAATAATATTTATTATATTAGTGTCAGCTGATCAGAAATTTGAGGTGATTTCCCTGGGTGACAATGGCTTGAGAATTCTAATAGTGTGGCTAAGATGCTCAGTTCGGTTGTAGCTACTACTAAGGCTTGACTGGGGCTGGAAGACCCTCTAGTGTAGCAGCATGCCTCTCAGTATCTCATTGATTATTACTTTTTTAATAAATTTTATTTATTTGTGCCTGTCCTGTGTCTTTGTTGCTGTGTGGGCTTTTCTCATATCTGGGAGAGTGGGGGGTACTCTCTAGTTGTGGTGTGTGTGCTTCTCATTATGGTAGCTTTTCTTGTTGGGCTTTATGGCATGTGGGCTTTAACAGTTGTGAACTGTGGGCTCAGTAGTTGTGGCTCTCTGACTTTAGAGCACAGGCTCAATCGTTGTGGTGCACAGACTTAGCTGCTCTACAGCATTTGGGATTCTCCTGAATCAGGGATCAAACCCAGGTCTCCTGCATTGGCAGGCAGATTCTTTACCATTGAGCCATCAGTGAAGCCCTTCTCATTGATAATTAGTAGAAGGCCACATGGTCGTCTTCACAGGATTTCTTGAGTAGTCTCATGTGATAACAGTTGGCTTCCCCCAGAGCGAGTGAAGAAAGAGAACCAAATAAACACTACATAGCCTTTTACAATCTAGCCTCAGTAAATTACACTCTGTTATTTCCAAAATATTCTAGTAATTACAAAGTCAGTCACAGGCTTATAAAGATTCTCTATTTTCAATGAAGGACTCTGTTTTCAAAGTGGAGCCACATAAGATGATATTCTTTCAGTCAAGTGGGATGTGAAAGGCTCCACCTATTTCTATGTGAATGAAGGACACATACTGGGGAACCAAGGCACAGAACACACACTACAAACTAACACAGACTGCAAGGACCTAATTATTATGACATGGCAAGGGGCCAACACTTTTCAGAAACTGTAAGAAGGCCACCCTGTAGAGTCTTGTTTCTCAAGATGAATGTTAGACAATAGGGAATTCAAAGAAATTCAAAATACTACAACCCACTGCATAGCTGTGAGCTAGTATCAAGGACCTACTGAAGATCAACAGACCCAAGCAATACAAGTGTGAGGGGAGTTAAAAATGTCTACCTGTTATTTTTTAACCTTATTGTGTGAGATAAGTTTATCAACCTAGATGTTCAGTTTTTTATACTAATCAGGATGTTTAGAATATGTCACAGAAATATAACAAAAAAGTAGATAAAGCACATATGGGGTTTTTCTTCTTTTTTTGTTACTATCATAATTTGGAAAAACTTCATGGAAGCTACCTACTTTAAAAATAAATAAATAAATAAAACATAAAACCTGTCAGGAAACAAAGCCTTTGAAATTGCAACTTGAGACTTCAGTTTATATGTTTGTTATATCTATCAGCAGTTCTTCTCCATTTGATTTGCTTATTTTTGAGTGCTATTTTTCTCACCTTTTCCCTCTCCACATCTTCACTACTTCTTCTTAGAGAACTTTTTTCTCAGATTCCCTGTGATTTAGATAATAGACCAAATGATACCCTCCCCAGCCAACACACAAACTCTTCCCACCCCACAACCTGCTTCCTCCAGTATCAGTTACAATGCTCAGTTAACTAGCTTTCTCCTTGAAAATTTGAAGATGACACACAAAATTTCTATCAGTGTCTGCTGAGTATTGCACTTGGAAGTCAGAAATCTCTAGGGAGGCTTTTTTCAGTCTACACTGAGAAAAAAACAAACAAAAAGTCATCAAACACTAGAAAACATAATTAAGAGAAGAATTCTGCTTCTTCTAGTTATAGTGAATTAACTTGAAGCACACCAATCTTTATAATAAAAACAATTGCAGGGCTTCCCTGGTGGTCCAGTGGGTAAAGAGTCCGCCTTGCAGTGCACGGGGCACCGGTTTGATCCCTGGCCTCAGAAGATCCCATGTGCCGCAGAGTGGCTGGACCGGCGTGTCCAACTATGAGCCCGTGCTCCAAAGTGCATGTGCCCAGAGTTGGTGCTCTGTGACGAGAGAGGCTGCTGCAATGGGAGACCCACACAGGCCAAAGAGTAAAGATGGATGAAAATAAATAAACAAGAAACCAATAAAAGAGGCCAACATTTTTTAAAAAAAATTGCAAAAACTGAACAGGATACAAGAGCAATCTGTTTGAAATGTTATTGAACTATTAAAACTGCCAGTGCTTAATGGATCAACATCTTTAGGAGAAGAGAAACTCATTGAGGTAAACATGACATTTCATACTGCTTTTTGCCTCAGTCTATTTGCTCATTCACAAGCAGTATTCCCTGACACACTAATAAATCAAGCAGAAAGAGTTGAATAAGGAGTATAAAAGCTGAATAAGCCTTCAGGAGTCTCATGGACCTGGGGAGAAAAGTTTCAATGTTCAGGGCTAGCAAGGCAGCACAAGTTTGAGGGAATAATATTTTGAAAAGACGGGAAGCACAGAGAAGGAAACCTGGCAGTATGAGCTGCCTTCCCCGGAAGCATTTGTCATTCATAAACGAAACAGACTGAGAGTCTGGGGAACCAAGCGGAAAACAGTTGCTAAAAGGCTGAAAACCTAAGTATAGTTACTGTGCTGGAAGATAAAATTTGTAGCTCAGAGCCTACCAATATCAAAAGACCACAGTAAACAGCCCAGCCTTCTGTTGAGACAAATGAACAACAAGGCAGATCAAGCCTTAAAAAAGGCTAAAATTCAGTCCCAAATCAATTCAGATTGAAACTGGATAAGTTTGGCCTAGTCCTTCTCTAACATCCTGCAAGAACCTAAATAAAATTCAGTCTTGGAGGCAGGCCACATTTTCAAAGCTTCTCAACACTTCTTAAAAAATTCACTCTTCAATCAAAATATATAAGGCATACCATGAGACAGGACCAAGAGGATAAGGAACAATAGATGCTATCAGAAATCTCTAGGGAGGCTTTTTTCAGTCTACACTGAGAAAAAAACAAACAAAAAGTCATCAAACACTAGAAAACATAATTAAGAGAAGAATTCTGCTTCTTCTAGTTATAGTGAATTAACTTGAAGCACACCAATCTTTATAATAAAAACAATTGCAGGGCTTCCCTGGTGGTCCAGTGGGTAAAGAGTCCGCCTTGCAGTGCACGGGGCACCGGTTTGATCCCTGGCCTCAGAAGATCCCATGTGCCGCACAGTGCCTGGACCGGCGTGTCCAACTATGAGCCCGTGCTCCAAAGTGCATGTGCCCAGAGTTGGTGCTCTGTGACGAGAGAGGCTGCTGCAATGGGAGACCCACACAGGCCAAAGAGTAAAGATGGATGAAAATAAATAAACAAGAAACCAATAAAAGAGGCCAACATTTTTTAAAAAAAATTGCAAAAACTGAACAGGATACAAGAGCAATCTGTTTGAAATGTTATTGAACTATTAAAACTGCCAGTGCTTAATGGATCAACATCTTTAGGAGAAGAGAAACTCATTGAGGTAAACATGACATTTCATACTGCTTTTTGCCTCAGTCTATTTGCTCATTCACAAGCAGTATTCCCTGACACACTAATAAATCAAGCAGAAAGAGTTGAATAAGGAGTATAAAAGCTGAATAAGCCTTCAGGAGTCTCATGGACCTGGGGAGAAAAGTTTCAATGTTCAGGGCTAGCAAGGCAGCACAAGTTTGAGGGAATAATATTTTGAAAAGACGGGAAGCACAGAGAAGGAAACCTGGCAGTATGAGCTGCCTTCCCCGGAAGCATTTGTCATTCATAAACGAAACAGACTGAGAGTCTGGGGAACCAAGCGGAAAACAGTTGCTAAAAGGCTGAAAACCTAAGTATAGTTACTGTGCTGGAAGATAAAATTTGTAGCTCAGAGCCTACCAATATCAAAAGACCACAGTAAACAGCCCAGCCTTCTGTTGAGACAAATGAACAACAAGGCAGATCAAGCCTTAAAAAAGGCTAAAATTCAGTCCCAAATCAATTCAGATTGAAACTGGATAAGTTTGGCCTAGTCCTTCTCTAACATCCTGCAAGAACCTAAATAAAATTCAGTCTTGGAGGCAGGCCACATTTTCAAAGCTTCTCAACACTTCTTAAAAAATTCACTCTTCAATCAAAATATATAAGGCATACCATGAGACAGGACCAAGAGGATAAGGAACAATAGAGTCACATTGCTGCTATAGACAATGAAGTCATCTGACATGGATTTTAGTATGACTGTGACTAATATGTTTGAAAAATAGACAACAAGAGGGAGACTTCCTGCTGAAAAAAGGTATCTAGGTAAAAGAAATTAAAAAAATTCTAGATTTGAAAAATGTTATAAATATTATAATTAATCTCTTTTTAATTTTATCATGGATATGTGCTACTATAATTTAATTTTATGCTACCTTAACATCCTATTGTGTGGGTTTTTTTTTTTAATTTTGGCCTCTTTTATTGGTCTTTCATTTATTTATTTTTGTCCATCTTTGTTCTTTGGCCTGTGTGGGCCTCCCATTGCAGAAGCTTCTCTCCTTGCAGAACACTGGCTCTGGAGACGTGCTCCAGAGCGCTGACTCCTAATTGGACACACTCGTCCAGCCTCTTTGCAGCATGTGGGATCTTCCCAGGCCAGGTATCAATCCAGCACCCCTTGCATTGCAAGGCGGACTCTTTACCCACTGGACCACCAGGGAAGCCTCCTATAGTGGTTTTAATTTACATTTACTTTACTGTATTGGAGGAGTGTGGAGCAATTGGAGCAGCCATAGATTGTTAATATGTCCACTTTGGAAATTTGTCTAAACTTGACTATGCTGATACCCTAAGATCAAGGATTTCTATTCCCAGGTATACATCAAACAGAAAAGCACAAATATGCATACCAGAGACAAATTAAACTATGTACATAGAAGTATTTCCTTTTTAAATTAAATTTAGTTGACATATAATATATTAGTTTCAGGTGTACTTTATTTGAAGTTACTGTGCTGGAAGATAAAATTTGTAGCTCAGAGCCTACCAATATCAAAAGACCACAGTAAACAGCCCAGCCTTCTGTTGAGACAAATGAACAACAAGGCAGATCAAGCCTTAAAAAAGGCTAAAATTCAGTCCCAAATCAATTCAGATTGAAACTGGATAAGTTTGGCCTAGTCCTTCTCTAACATCCTGCAAGAACCTAAATAAAATTCAGTCTTGGAGGCAGGCCACATTTTCAAAGCTTCTCAACACTTCTTAAAAAATTCACTCTTCAATCAAAATATATAAGGCATACCATGAGACAGGACCAAGAGGATAAGGAACAATAGAGTCACATTGCTGCTATAGACAATGAAGTCATCTGACATGGATTTTAGTATGACTGTGACTAATATGTTTGAAAAATAGACAACAAGAGAGAGACTTCCTGCTGAAAAAAGGTATCTAGGTAAAAGAAATTAAAAAAATTCTAGATTTGAAAAATGTTATAAATATTATAATTAATCTCTTTTTAATTTTATCATGGATATGTGCTACTATAATTTAATTTTATGCTACCTTAACATCCTATTGTGTGGGTTTTTTTTTTTAATTTTGGCCTCTTTTATTGGTCTTTCATTTATTTATTTTTGTCCATCTTTGTTCTTTGGCCTGTGTGGGCCTCCCATTGCAGAAGCTTCTCTCCTTGCAGAACACTGGCTCTGGAGACGTGCTCCAGAGCGCTGACTCCTAATTGGACACACTCGTCCAGCCTCTTTGCAGCATGTGGGATCTTCCCAGGCCAGGTATCAATCCAGCACCCCTTGCATTGCAAGGCGGACTCTTTACCCACTGGACCACCAGGGAAGCCTCCTATAGTGGTTTTAATTTACATTTACTTTACTGTATTGGAGGAGTGTGGAGCAATTGGAGCAGCCATAGATTGTTAATATGTCCACTTTGGAAATTTGTCTAAACTTGACTATGCTGATACCCTAAGATCAAGGATTTCTATTCCCAGGTATACATCAAACAGAAAAGCACAAATATGCATACCAGAGACAAATTAAACTATGTACATAGAAGTATTTCCTTTTTAAATTAAATTTAGTTGACATATAATATATTAGTTTCAGGTGTACAGTATAATGATTTGACATTTATATACCTTATGAACTGATCACCGTGACAAGTCAAGTCACCACCTGTCACTATACAGAGTTAAGAAAATATTGCTGATTATTTCCCCTGTGCTTTATAAAGCACAGTATAAAGCACAGGGGAAATAATCATGACTTTTATTTTATAATTGGTAGTCTGTACCTGTTAATCCTCTTCACCTCTTTCAGTCAACTCTCCTTCCCCTCTGGTGACTCTCAGAGTTGACTGCCTGTACCCATGAGTCTGTTTCTGTTTTGTGGGTTTGTTTTGTTTCATATATCCTTTATATAAGTGAAATCATATAGTACCTGTCTGTCCCTATCTAATTTAACTTAACATAGTACCCTCAAGTTCCATCCATGTTGTAACAAATGTCAAGATTTCTTTTTAATGGTTAAGCATTTTTAATTACATAGATACATCTTCTTTATCCTTTCATCTATAGATGGATATGTAGTTGCTTCCATATCTTGGTTGTTGTAATCAATGTGGCAGTGAACACAGGGGTACCTATATCATTTTGAAAGAGCATTTTCATGCTCTTCAGGTAAATACCCAGAAGTGGAATTATAGTATGGCAGTTCTATTTTTCTACCTGAAGAGCCTCCAGATTATTTTCCATAGTGGTTGCACCAATTTGTGCTGCTATTAACAAGGCATGAGGGTTCCCCTTTCACCACATCCACACCAACACTTTGTCTGTTGTCTTTTTTTAAATTTTGCTTTTACAGAGTTGTTTACATATATGTGTAATCCCAGATTAGTCATATATATATCCCATTCCCTCCAATCCTCTCCTCCGGGCCATCACATAGCCCCTATGTAAGATCCCTTAGTCCCAGAGTGCACTGACAATAGTTGTCTCTTTTACATAAGGTAGTATACGGTTCCGTATTGCTCTTTCCATATCTCACCCACTCTTTCCTCTCCCCAATATTCATGTCTGTCCTCTATGACTGTTTTTCCATTGATGCTTTGCGTGTATATTTATCAGTATGATCTTACTAGATTCCATATATATGTGCTAGTATATTATACTTGTTTTTCTCTTTTTGACTTACTTAACTTTGTATAATAGGTTCTAGATTCATCCACTTTATTAGAACTGATTATTCTGCATTTCTTTCTATGGCTGAGAAATATTCCATTGTATATATGTACCAGTGCTTCTGTATCCATTCATCTATAGATGGATATGTAGTTGCTTCCATATCTTGGTTGTTGTAATCAATGTGGCAGTGAACACAGGGGTACCTATATCATTTTGAAAGAGCATTTTCATGCTCTTCAGGTAAATACCCAGAAGTGGAATTATAGTATGGCAGTTCTATTTTTCTACCTGAAGAGCCTCCAGATTATTTTCCATAGTGGTTGCACCAATTTGTGCTGCTATTAACAAGGCATGAGGGTTCCCCTTTCACCACATCCACACCAACACTTTGTCTGTTGTCTTTTTTTAAATTTTGCTTTTACAGAGTTGTTTACATATATGTGTAATCCCAGATTAGTCATATATATATCCCATTCCCTCCAATCCTCTCCTCCGGGCCATCACATAGCCCCTATGTAAGATCCCTTAGTCCCAGAGTGCACTGACAATAGTTGTCTCTTTTACATAAGGTAGTATACGGTTCCGTATTGCTCTTTCCATATCTCACCCACTCTTTCCTCTCCCCAATATTCATGTCTGTCCTCTATGACTGTTTTTCCATTGATGCTTTGCGTGTATATTTATCAGTATGATCTTACTAGATTCCATATATATGTGCTAGTATATTATACTTGTTTTTCTCTTTTTGACTTACTTAACTTTGTATAATAGGTTCTAGATTCATCCACTTTATTAGAACTGATTATTCTGCATTTCTTTCTATGGCTGAGAAATATTCCATTGTATATATGTACCAGTGCTTCTGTATCCATTCATTCGTCGATGGACATTTAGGTTGCTTCCATGTTCTAGCTATTGTATAGAGTGCTGCAATGAACACTAGGGTACAGGTGTCTCTTTCAATTTTGATTTCATCAGGGTAGAAGCCTAATAGTGGGATTGCTGGGTCATATGGTACTTCTATTCTCAGTTTTTGGAGGAATCTCCATACTGTCTTCTATAGTGGTTGTATCAATTTACATTCCCACACCCTCTCCAGCATTTATTGTCTGTAGATTTTTTGAGGATGGCCATTCTAACTGGTGTGAGGTGACGTCTCATTGTAGTTTTGATTTGCATTTCTTTGATAACAAGCCAAGTTGAGCATCTCTTCATGTGTTTGTTGGCTATCTGAATGTCTTCTTTGGAGATATATCTGTCTTTTCCCCATTTTTTTGATTGGGTTGCTTGTTTTCTTGGTGTTGAGTTGTCTGAGCTGCTTGTATATTTTGGAAACTAATTCTTTGCCGGTTGTGTCATTTGCTATTATTTTCCCCCATTCTGTGGGTTCTCTGTTCACCTTTTTTGTAGTTTATTTTGCTGTCCAAAAGCTTTTAAGTTTCATTAGGCCCCATATGTTTATTTTTATTTCTGTTATCCTAGTGGGTGGGTCATAGAAGATCTTGCTTTGATTTATGTCATGGAGCGTTTTGCCTATATTCTCCTCTAAGAGTTTGATGGGTTCTGGTCTTACATGTAGATCTTTCATCCATTTTGAGTTGATCTTTGTGTATGGTGTCAGGGAATGTTCCAACTTCATTTCTTTTTTTTTTTTTTGGCATGTAGCTGTTCAATTTTCCCAGCGTGATTTATTGAAGAGGCTGTCTTTGTCCCATTTTATATTTTCACCTCCTTTGTTAAAAATAAGGTACCCATAGGTGCATGGGTTTATCTCTGGGTTCTCTATCTTGTTCCATTGGTCTATAGTTCTGTTTTTGTGCCAGTACCATACTGTCTTGATAACTGTTGCTTTGTAGTAGAGTCTGAAGTTAGGGAAGTTGATACCTCCAGCTCCATTCTTTTTTTCAGGATTGCTTTGGCTACACAGGTTTTTTTTCTGTTTCCATATGAACTGTGTTATTCTTTGGTGTAGTTCTGTGAAGAATTTCATTGGTAATTTGACAGGGATCACATTGAATCTGTAGATGATATTTGGTAGTATGGTCATTTTCACAATATTGATTCCTCTGACCTAGGAACATGGAATATCTCTCCAACTGTTTATGCTGCCTTTGATTTCTTTCATTAGTGTCTTGTAATTTTCTGAATATAGTTCTTTAGTTTCCTTGGGTAGGTTTATTCCCAGATATTTTATTCTTTTGGTTGCAATCGTGAAAGGGATTGCCTCCTTGATTTCTCTTTCTGATTTTTAATTGTTTGTATATAGAAATGTGAGTGATTTCTGTGTATTCACTTTGCATCCTGCAAATTTACTGAATTTTTTGATTAGCTCTAGTAGTTTTCTAATAGTGTCTTTGGGGTTTTCTATGTATAACTGCAAATAGAGAGAGTTTTACTTCTTCTTTTCCAATCTGGATTCCTTTTATTTGTTTTTCTTCTCTTATTGCTGTTGCTAGAACTTCCAGGACTATGTGGAATAATAGTGGTGATAGTGGATACCCTATCTTGTTCCTGATCTTAGAGGGAATGTTTTCAGTTTCTCATCATTGAGAATACTGTGGGCTTCTCACATATGGCTTTCACTATGTTGAGGTAGGTTCCTTCTATGCCCATTTTTTGAAGAGTTTTTATCATAAATCAGTGTTGGATTTTGTCAAAGGTTTTTTCCACATCTATTCAGATTATCATGCGATTTTTGTCTTTCAATTTGTTGATATGGTGTATCACATTGATTGATTTGTAGATTTTGAGTTGATCTTTGTGTATGGTGTCAGGGAATGTTCCAACTTCATTTCTTTTTTTTTTTTTTGGCATGTAGCTGTTCAATTTTCCCAGCGTGATTTATTGAAGAGGCTGTCTTTGTCCCATTTTATATTTTCACCTCCTTTGTTAAAAATAAGGTACCCATAGGTGCATGGGTTTATCTCTGGGTTCTCTATCTTGTTCCATTGGTCTATAGTTCTGTTTTTGTGCCAGTACCATACTGTCTTGATAACTGTTGCTTTGTAGTAGAGTCTGAAGTTAGGGAAGTTGATACCTCCAGCTCCATTCTTTTTTTCAGGATTGCTTTGGCTACACAGGTTTTTTTTCTGTTTCCATATGAACTGTGTTATTCTTTGGTGTAGTTCTGTGAAGAATTTCATTGGTAATTTGACAGGGATCACATTGAATCTGTAGATGATATTTGGTAGTATGGTCATTTTCACAATATTGATTCCTCTGACCTAGGAACATGGAATATCTCTCCAACTGTTTATGCTGCCTTTGATTTCTTTCATTAGTGTCTTGTAATTTTCTGAATATAGTTCTTTAGTTTCCTTGGGTAGGTTTATTCCCAGATATTTTATTCTTTTGGTTGCAATCGTGAAAGGGATTGCCTCCTTGATTTCTCTTTCTGATTTTTAATTGTTTGTATATAGAAATGTGAGTGATTTCTGTGTATTCACTTTGCATCCTGCAAATTTACTGAATTTTTTGATTAGCTCTAGTAGTTTTCTAATAGTGTCTTTGGGGTTTTCTATGTATAACTGCAAATAGAGAGAGTTTTACTTCTTCTTTTCCAATCTGGATTCCTTTTATTTGTTTTTCTTCTCTTATTGCTGTTGCTAGAACTTCCAGGACTATGTGGAATAATAGTGGTGATAGTGGATACCCTATCTTGTTCCTGATCTTAGAGGGAATGTTTTCAGTTTCTCATCATTGAGAATACTGTGGGCTTCTCACATATGGCTTTCACTATGTTGAGGTAGGTTCCTTCTATGCCCATTTTTTGAAGAGTTTTTATCATAAATCAGTGTTGGATTTTGTCAAAGGTTTTTTCCACATCTATTCAGATTATCATGCGATTTTTGTCTTTCAATTTGTTGATATGGTGTATCACATTGATTGATTTGTAGATTTTGAAGAATCCTTGCATGCCTGGGATAAACTCAACTTGATCATGATGTATGAGTTTTTGATGTGGTGCTGAATTTGCTAGAATTTTTTTGAGGATCTTTGTGTCTAAATCCATCAGTGATATTGGCCTATAACTTTCTTTTTTTGTGTTGTCTTTGTCTGGTTTTGGTATCAGAGTGATGGCGGCCTCATAGAATGTGTTTGAAAGTGTACCTCCTAGTGCATTTTTTGAAAAAGTTTTAAAAGGATAGGCATTAGTTCTTCTTTAAGTGTTTGGTAGAATTCACCTGTAAAGCCATCTGGCCCTGGGCTTTTATTTTGGGGTAGATTTTTGATCACAGAATCAATTTCTGAGCTTATAATTGGGTTGATCATAATTTACATTCCTTCCTGGTTCTGTTTTGGAAGATTGAACATCACTAAGAATCTGTCCATTTCTTCTAGGTTGCCCAGTTTGTTGCCATATAGTTGTTCACAAAAGTCTCTTATAATCCTTTATATTTCTCTATTGTCTGTTGTAACCTCTCCTTTTTTATTTCTGAGTTTGTTGATCTGGTTCTTCTCTCTTTTTTTCCTGATGAGTCTGGCTAACAGTTTGTCAATTTTGTTTATCTTTTCAAGTAACCAGCTTTTCATTTTATTTATATTTACTGTTGGTTCTTAATTTTTTTTCCATTTATGTCTGCTCTGATCTTTATGATTTCTCTTCTTATGCTAACTTTAGGGGTTTTTTGTTCTTCTTTTTCCAGGTAAGTGTAGAGTTAGGATGTATTTTTGGTGTTTTTCCTATTTCTAGAGGTAGGACTGTATTGCTACAAACTTCCCTCTTAGAAAGTATCACATAGGTTTGTGCTGTCATGCTTTCATTGTCATTTCCTTCTAGGAATTCTTTTATTTCTCTTTTGATTTATTTGGTATTTTGTTTGTTTTTTAGGTATGTGTTGTTTAAGTTTCATGTGTTGTTTAAGGTTCATGTGTTGTTTAAGCTTCATGTGTTTGTGTTTTTAGCATTTATTTCTTGTAACTGTTATGCAGTCTCATAGCACTGTAGTCAGAAAAGATGGTTGATACAATTTCAATTTTCTTGAATTGACTGAGGTTTAAGTTGTGGCCCAAGATGTGGTCTATCCTAGAGAATGTTTCATATGCACTTGAGAATAAAGTGCATTCTTCTGCTTTTGGGTGAAAGGTCCTAATATCAATGAGATCCATCTCTTCTAATGTGTCAATTTAGGCTTATGTTTCCTTATTAATTTTCTGTTTTGATGATCTGTCCATTGGCATAAGAGGGGTGTTAAAGTCTCCTACTATTATTGTGTTATTGTTAATTTCTTCTTTATGTCTGAAAGTGTTTGCCTTATGTATTGGGGTGTTCCTGTGTTGGGAGGATAGATATTTGTGATTGTTCTATCTTCCTCTTGGATTGATCCCTTGACCATTATGTAGTGTCCTGCCTTGTCTCTTGTAATCTTCTTTAAGATCTATTTTGTTTGATATGATGATTGCTACTCCAGCTTTCTTTTGATTTACATTTGCATGGAATACAATTTTCTATCCTCTCACTTTCAGTCTAGAAGTGTCTTTAGGTCTGAAGTGGGTTTTTTGTGGGCAGCATATATATATATATATATATAGTTATTGTTTTTGAATCCATTCAGCCAGTCTGTATCTTTTGCCTGAGGCATTTAGTCCATTTACATTGAAAGTAATTATCAATACAAATGATCCTATTGTCATATTCTTAGATGTTATGATGGATTTGTTTTGTAGATGTTTTTCTTCTTCTCTTGTATTTGTTGTCTGTAAAAGTCCCTTTAACACTTGTTGTAAGCCTAGTTTGGTGGTACTAAACTAGGCTTTTGCTCTTAGCTTTTGCTTATCTGTAAAGTTTTTGATTTCTCCATCAATTCTGAATGAGATCCTTGTGGGACAGAATATTCTTGGTTGCAGATTTTTCCCTTTCAGTGCTTTAAAAATGTCTTGCTATTCCCTTCTGGCCTGCAGAGTTTCTGCTGAAAGATCATCTGTTAAACATATGGGGCTCCCCTTGTATGTCACTAGTTCCTTTTCCTTTGCTGCTTTAAGTATTCTGTCTTTGTATTTAGTCTGTGTTAGCTTAATTAAAATATGTCTTGGTGTGTTTCTCCTAGGGTTTATCCTGTATGGGACTTCTCAGCTTCTTGAACTTGATTGACTATTTCTTTGCCCATGTTGGGGAAGTTTTCAACTATAATCTCTTCAAAAATTTTCTCATACCCTTTCTTTTTTTCTTCATCTTCTGGCGCCCCTATAATTTGAATGCTGGTACACCTGGTATTATCCCAGAGGTCTCTGAGACTATCCTCTGCTCTTTTCATTCTTTGAGCTTTACTCTGTTATTCAGCAGTTATTTCCACCATTCTGCCTTCAAGCTCACTTACCCAGTCTTCTGCCTCATATAATCTGCTTTTGATTCCTTCTAAAGTATTTTTATGTTCAGCAGTCGAATTGTTTGTCTTTGATGTTTTTAAGTTCTTATATTTCTTTGCTCAGTGTGTTAGTTGATTCTTACATTTTCTCTAATATTCTATTTTTGAAGTTTTGGGTCATCATTGCTATCATTCTTCTGAATTCTCTCTCAGAGAGTTTGTCTAATTCATCTTTGTTTATTTGAACTTGTGTGTTTGTGGATGTTCCTTCATTTGTGTAGTATTTCTCTGCCTATTCACTGACTATGTGTGAGACTTCCTTTCCCAGACTTTGAGTTATATCTGTGTGTGTTTGTTGTTTGGATGAGGCATCTTATCAGGTTGTTGCTGGTGTCTGGGTGATGCCAGGACCATCTTGTTGTTCTTGGATGTGGGGTATCTATTTTGTGGTTGGATCCAACCTCCTCCCATCTATGGTTTTACATCAGCTAGCTGCAATTCTGGCATTTTCACAGGAACAGATGAGTGCATGTCTTTCTAGTCTGCCATCTTAGATCCACCCTCTTTTGTCGTTTTGATAGTAGCCACTCTGATAGAGGTTAGGTGATATCTCATTGTAGTTTGGATTTTCATTTCCCCAATGATTAATGTTTTTCATGTGTTTTTCTCTTCGCATCTGTTAGCCATCTATGTCTTCTTTCTCTTTAGTTCCTCTGCTATATTTTTAAAATATACTGTGAATTTATTTTCTATTCAGACCCATATTAGGTGTATACATATGTCTATATGTAAATATATACTTGCATGCACACACATGAAGTTTGAGAGTCAAATCATAAGGAACAATACAATCAATAATATTAAAGTAGAAACAAATAATTTGACATTTCTTTCTCTTTTATTTATTTAAAATTTTTAGAGTTTTGTTGTTCCCTTTATCAGTCTTTGTTCTTCATCTTCTGGCGCCCCTATAATTTGAATGCTGGTACACCTGGTATTATCCCAGAGGTCTCTGAGACTATCCTCTGCTCTTTTCATTCTTTGAGCTTTACTCTGTTATTCAGCAGTTATTTCCACCATTCTGCCTTCAAGCTCACTTACCCAGTCTTCTGCCTCATATAATCTGCTTTTGATTCCTTCTAAAGTATTTTTATGTTCAGCAGTCGAATTGTTTGTCTTTGATGTTTTTAAGTTCTTATATTTCTTTGCTCAGTGTGTTAGTTGATTCTTACATTTTCTCTAATATTCTATTTTTGAAGTTTTGGGTCATCATTGCTATCATTCTTCTGAATTCTCTCTCAGAGAGTTTGTCTAATTCATCTTTGTTTATTTGAACTTGTGTGTTTGTGGATGTTCCTTCATTTGTGTAGTATTTCTCTGCCTATTCACTGACTATGTGTGAGACTTCCTTTCCCAGACTTTGAGTTATATCTGTGTGTGTTTGTTGTTTGGATGAGGCATCTTATCAGGTTGTTGCTGGTGTCTGGGTGATGCCAGGACCATCTTGTTGTTCTTGGATGTGGGGTATCTATTTTGTGGTTGGATCCAACCTCCTCCCATCTATGGTTTTACATCAGCTAGCTGCAATTCTGGCATTTTCACAGGAACAGATGAGTGCATGTCTTTCTAGTCTGCCATCTTAGATCCACCCTCTTTTGTCGTTTTGATAGTAGCCACTCTGATAGAGGTTAGGTGATATCTCATTGTAGTTTGGATTTTCATTTCCCCAATGATTAATGTTTTTCATGTGTTTTTCTCTTCGCATCTGTTAGCCATCTATGTCTTCTTTCTCTTTAGTTCCTCTGCTATATTTTTAAAATATACTGTGAATTTATTTTCTATTCAGACCCATATTAGGTGTATACATATGTCTATATGTAAATATATACTTGCATGCACACACATGAAGTTTGAGAGTCAAATCATAAGGAACAATACAATCAATAATATTAAAGTAGAAACAAATAATTTGACATTTCTTTCTCTTTTTTTATTTATTTTTAAAAAATTTTTAGAGTTTTGTTGTTCACAGACATGTATGTTCCCAGATCAGTCATATGCATATCCCTGATCCCCTCCCTCCTCCAAGTCCCTCCAATTCTACCCCTCCAGACTGTCACACTGAACCCTTGTAGGGACTCCTATTCCCACAGCACAATGACAATAGCTATCTTTTTCACATATGATAGTATAGGTTTCCATGTTACTCCCTCTACACCTCCCCTCTGTACCTCCCACCCACTGTTCATTCCCCACAATGTCTATATGTCTGTTTTCTATGTCTGTTTTTCTATCACTTCACTGCATGCATTATCATTAGCATCTTACTAGATTCCTTATATATGTGTTAGTATACTGTACTTGTCTTTCTCTTTCTGACTTACTTCACTTTTTATAATATGTTCTAGATCCAGCCACCTCATGAGGATTGATTCTTCTGCATTTCTTTTTCACAGTGGAGAAGTACTCCATTGTATATATGTACCAGAGCTTCTTTATCCATCCATTCATCGATGGATATCTAGGTTGCTTCCATGTTCTAGCCATTGTATAGAGAGTTACAATGAACATTGGGGTACAGGTGCTTCTTTCAGTTTTGATTTCATCAGGCTATAAGCCTAATAGTGGGATTGCTGGGTCGTATGGTGCTTCTATTTTTAGTTTCTTAAGGAATCTCCATACTGTCTTCCATAGCGGCTGTATAAATTTACATTCCCACCAACAATGCAAGAAGGTTCCGTTTCTCTGCACCCTCTCCAGAATTTATTGTCTGTGGATTTTTTGATGATGTCCATTCTGATGGGCAGTTTTGATTTGCATTTCTCTAATAATAAGTGAGGTTGAGCATCGTTTCATGTGCTTTTTGGTCATCTGTATGACATGTATTTCTTTTGACAGAGATTAGGTCAGCCTACGTATTAGAGAAAATTTGCTAGATATTAAAAAACAATTTAAAAACTTCTGTTGTTGTTCAGTCACCCAGTTGTGTTTAGTTCTTTGCGAACCCATGGACTGCAGCATGCCAGGCTCTCGGTCCCTCACCATCTCCCAGAATTTGCACAAGTCCATTTCCATTGCATTGGTGATGCTGTCTAGGCATCTCGTCCTTTGACACTCTCTTCTCCTTCTGTCCTCAGTCTTTCCCAGTATCAGGAACTTTTCCAATGAGTCGGCTGTTTGCATCAGCTGACCAAAATACTGGAGTTTCAGATTCAGTATCAGGTCTTCCAAAGAAGGTTTGATTTCCCTTAAGATCAACTGGCTTGATTCCTCGCTGTCCAAGGGGCTTTCAGGAGTCTTCTCTAGCACCACAGTTTGAAGGCACCAATTTTTTGGCATTTTGCCTTCTTTATGGTCCAGCTCTCACAACTGCACATGACCACTGGGAAGGCCATAGCCTTGACTATACAGATGTTTCTTGGTAGACTAATTTCTTTGCATTTCTACACACTGTCTAGGTTTGTCATAGCTTTCCTGCCAAGAAACAATCATCTTTAAAACTTTAAGTGGAGTCAATTCACGGAAGATATTGAATTAATCACAGCTGCAATATTTTAATTGTCATTGTTTTATTATTGCTACTGAGAGTATGACATTTTGGGGATATCGCTGACACTTACAGTCTTCACTATGTACCCTCTCAATAGGCTATTCCAAGAGAAGACAACAAAGAAGGGAATTTGAGATGATGGTGATAACCTATTTTAATGATGTCAGAAAGGTCCAGGAGAATTACAGTTTTAAAAAAAAGAATTTATCAGTAAGGGAAAATCTACTCATGATCTTCAATAAAATAAGTGGTTTGACCAATCTGCCACTGACTTGGACAAAAATTGTCCAGTACTGAAATATACACGTAACTTCCTATAATAATTTTAATAGGTAGAAATCATTAACTATTAAACTTGGTGTCACTAAACTGTCAAAATCTTTTCAATCATGGAACAAATATTTATTGAGTACTTCTCATGTGCCTACAATGTATCAGGCTATTTTTCAATTGGGTTGTTTGTTATTTTGATACTGAGTTGTGTGAATTCTTTGTATATTCTGATTATTAACTCCTTATCAGACATATCATTTATACATATCTTCTCCTATTGTGTAGGTTGCCTTTTTGTTTAGTTGATGGTATTCTTCACTGTGCAAAAGGTTTTTTTTTTTTTTCAGTTTGATGCAGTTCTATTCATTTATGTAGTTGTCTAAAAGTCCTTTTAAAAGGTATTCAAAAATGAAAAACAAACCACAATTACAGCTATAATGTGGAATGAATAAATTGTGGCATACTCTAAAAAAGAATTCTACAAAGCAATGAAAACAAGTGAAGCTATGCATAAAACATTATAGATGACTCCCACAAAAATTATAGTGGGTGACAGAGGCAAGACATAAAAGACTATGCATTATATGGAAGTGAAAGTGTTAGTCACTAGATAGTGCCTAACTCTATGCAACTCCATAGACTGTAGCCTGTAAGGCTCCTCTGTCCATGGAATTCTCCAAGCAAGTAAACTGGAATGAGTTACCATTTCCTTCCCTAGGGGATCTTCCTGACTCAGGGATCAAACCCAGTCACCTACATTGCAGCCAGATTGCTTACCATCTGAGTCACTTGACAAGTCTGCATATAATATAGATT
The DNA here is from genome assembly GCA_022376925.1 of Tragulus kanchil. Taxonomy (NCBI): domain Eukaryota; kingdom Metazoa; phylum Chordata; class Mammalia; order Artiodactyla; family Tragulidae; genus Tragulus; species Tragulus kanchil. The sequence continues at coordinate 56,276,669 of JAIOJX010000029.1, read as the reverse complement.
CAATTATATGAAGTTCAAGAACAGGTGGAACTAATTAATGATAGCAAGAATTTATCTTTGGGGAAGAGAGAGCCAATGAGTAGGAGAGGCCGAAGGGGTCTTCTGACTATGGACACTGTTGTAGTTATCAATCTGGGTGACGATTTCATTGATAAGCTCATTTTGTGAAAATTCATTGAACTGTACACTTATGAACTTTATATATCAATAAAGCAATTTATTTAGAGAAGGAAAAAAACATGCAGAGAGAGGCAAAGCTACAAACCCTTTAAAAGCCAAAATGAGATCCTGAGGGAACCCTTGGTTTCCGCAGGCTCTCCTGTTCTTACTTTGGTTTCTCTGAAACATAATTGCTTTCCCTACACTTGATATTGTGAGATACCTTTTCCATTATTTCCCTTCCATCCTTACCACATCTTTTTCTCAAAACCTACCTACTCAAATCTTAAAACAAGTAAAAAAGATTTCCTGAGAATAACTTGAACCCACACACTACTGAAACAGAACTATATATTTTTAATTCTACCTGTTTGCAAACAAGATGCTATGAGACATATAATCTTTAAATAACACAATATATAAGAAACTTTAATGAAAATATAGCATCCAAATAGGTACTTTTAAGAACTATTTAGTTCCTTTTTTAGTTAAAAAAAAGTTTAAAGTTTACTGCTGTATTTGAGCTTTTCTCATTAAAAAGAAAAGTTGAAATTACTTCAAAATAAGCAGATATTTCATTGGCAAACCTCTAGAAAGAACCTCTGGAAATTCAGCTCCAAATAAAACAACAAGGCTGATTAGAAAACAGATGAAGTAGAGATGAAAGTGGTTAGATTTATGTGTTTATGAAGCAAGGCAATTAGTGACAATATTTGAATAGTTCATCATTTCATTGTTTTTAAGTCAAATGATCAACTGCGTCCAATGATATTTGGCCCATATATCTATTCGAAATAATTCAATTCCAAAGAAACTTTCAAAGGATTATGTTTAACTTGTATGGTTTCAATATACATGATTTTGCTGGAAATTCCAGTTGTTTTATCTGCATTCAATATACCAATGAATTAACTCCAACAAGAAACAAAGGTATGCAAAAACACTGTTACACTGAAATTCTTAAACATCAGGTCTTTTACTTTATAAAATGATTAGACTGCTGAGTCGTTAAGAGGCTTATTTCAGGTTGTTATTAACATTTCAAAGCATCTTTTCATATGACTTTATTTAATTGAATATTAATATATAAACATTTAAGGTACCTTGACGTAAAATTATTCTATCAATCCTCAAAAACTGATACCAAAAATGAGTTATGAACATTACACTTAAATTTTTCAGGTAAAAGTTCTGGAACTTTCTCTAACAATGTGTTTCTAATGAGCAAAACCATGCCTGGAACATAGATTTCCCCCCCCTTTTAATAAACTGTTCTTGTCTGTACATGTTATTGATAAGTATTAACTATATATTGCACAAATCAATTCAGGTACAATCCTTTTAAAAAGAATGGACTCTCCTCTATATAAATCACATGTTATCACTATCGACAAAACAAAACAGGTACATAGTAATACAAATTTATGCAAATTATTCATATGAACTCCCTCATCCTTAGAATTTACAAACTCAAGCCAATAAGTGATTTATGTCATGTATGTTTCCATCTAAAACTGGACAATTAAATATCTTAAATATCAATAGCAAACAGATTTTTTATATTTGAACTCAACTGAAATTTAATTTAGTTTCCTTTTTTTTATTTAAAAAAAGTTTAAAGTTTACTGCTGTATTTGAGCTTTTCTCATTAAAAAGAAAAGTTGAAATTACTTCAAAATAAGCAGATATTTCATTGGCAAACCTCTAGAAAGAACCTCTGGAAATTCAGCTCCAAATAAAACAACAAGGCTGATTAGAAAACAGATGAAGTAGAGATGAAAGTGGTTAGATTTATGTGTTTATGAAGCAAGGCAATTAGTGACAATATTTGAATAGTTCATCATTTCATTGTTTTTAAGTCAAATGATCAACTGCGTCCAATGATATTTGGCCCATATATCTATTCGAAATAATTCAATTCCAAAGAAACTTTCAAAGGATTATGTTTAACTTGTATGGTTTCAATATACATGATTTTGCTGGAAATTCCAGTTGTTTTATCTGCATTCAATATACCAATGAATTAACTCCAACAAGAAACAAAGGTATGCAAAAACACTGTTACACTGAAATTCTTAAACATCAGGTCTTTTACTTTATAAAATGATTAGACTGCTGAGTCGTTAAGAGGCTTATTTCAGGTTGTTATTAACATTTCAAAGCATCTTTTCATATGACTTTATTTAATTGAATATTAATATATAAACATTTAAGGTACCTTGACGTAAAATTATTCTATCAATCCTCAAAAACTGATACCAAAAATGAGTTATGAACATTACACTTAAATTTTTCAGGTAAAAGTTCTGGAACTTTCTCTAACAATGTGTTTCTAATGAGCAAAACCATGCCTGGAACATAGATTTCCCCCCCCTTTTAATAAACTGTTCTTGTCTGTACATGTTATTGATAAGTATTAACTATATATTGCACAAATCAATTCAGGTACAATCCTTTTAAAAAGAATGGACTCTCCTCTATATAAATCACATGTTATCACTATCGACAAAACAAAACAGGTACATAGTAATACAAATTTATGCAAATTATTCATATGAACTCCCTCATCCTTAGAATTTACAAACTCAAGCCAATAAGTGATTTATGTCATGTATGTTTCCATCTAAAACTGGACAATTAAATATCTTAAATATCAATAGCAAACAGATTTTTTATATTTGATCTCAACTGAAATTTCTCTCTGTGTGTATGGAATGAAAGGACTCTAGACTACCTTTACACTAAGGGTCATAAAGTGAGGAATATTAGAAAGTGAGATGTTGTTTATTTTCTTCTTTTTTGCAAATGACCAGATTTCTGCCTTTAGCTTCTATTTTCAACTGTCAATTTTCATTGACTTAACTGGTTGCCTGAGTTTTGCTTTTCCTTGTGTCTCACTGATCTCACATAAGGATTGCACAAAAGACAGGGTGCAGGGGACAGGGGAAAAGACACCAAACAACAACTTCAATAATAAGTTGCATCTCTCTCTTCAATGTTAGGAGCCCAATTTTGAAACACGTCTTGCTAAGCCTTTTCTCTAGTTGGATTTCCCACGACTTCTAAGAAGCTTTGCCCATCATTAACAGTTTGACACTCTCATGACTGAACTTGCCTTGCTTTGTATTTTAGTTATTCACTTAATGGTCCAGCATATTATGGCATAGTTTATCTTCATTCATTCTTATATCTAGCAAAATACCTAACAGAGAAGCTTCAATAAAAGTCCCATCTCTAAGTTATTGCTGAAGGCCTGATGAATTAGTGTTTGCTCTGTACAGACATTTGTTTGCCATCATTGCTTTCTATCTCTTGACTTTTTAAGCGTCTGGCTCAGTATTTCTCATTCATCAATTAGGGTGGATTGAACTTTTACCATTTAATTCTTCCCAACCAAAGGTTCTTATTCTGGGAATTGGAGTTGGGGGTGGATGCTGGCAAAATAGAAATCAGCCATCCAGAAAAATTTAAAGGCTTGGTGTTAACAGGAAATTGTAACTATGCCATATCCAAGTGGATTTTTAACCTCCTAAAATGTGTTTCTCCTTTTCCTAATCACAAAGCCAGTGTAAACTATTTAATTCCACAATTACAGGATGAAGAACTGAAAACAGCATAGCCTTAGGCAAGAAGTGAGCATCCTCACCCGGTATCCTCATTAGTGAGGATAAATGTGCCATCTCTGGGCAACCTATTATGTATCCTTTATTTGGGTATTAATTAAAAGGAAAGCTTGGTGGTAGCATGAATAAATATGACAGAAAACCATACAATTCTTTAACTTCAAAAACGTGTTAAAAAAGCAGTTTTAGGGTCTAATTAAAAAGGCCTGTATTTTAGTACTACATCACATTGCACATATGTTCACAGCTCTCATTCTCCCATGCTGCTCCTGAAACACAATTTGCTTCATTCCGGGAATACCACTGCTGTTAAAACACTGGTTTGGGGATGGGAATTGGAGAGCAGAGAGAGGAAGGGAGGTTTTTCAAGAAGAGGAGGGATTTCCATTGTTTCCTGGAAACTGCTAAAAAATGTGTATAAATGTGTGTATTTTCTGAGCATTTCTCACACGTTTTGAAGATTCTATTTCCCACCTCTGATTTTTTTCTCCATTTTCTGCCTAGCCTATTCATTGCTAACGTAAACAGATGGGATTTCCCAAATGGAGAGAAAGAGATTAAAAAGTGAATGCACAGGAAAAATGGAGGACTTCTTTGCAAATGGAAGATAAAAGCATTCCTAAGCTCATTTCAGAGAGCAAAGGCAAAATGTTTCACTACAGTTATTTTTTCAACTGATGAAAATTGATTCAAATGTAAAACTTGGTAAGGTTTTGTCCTTACAAAGATGCTTAAAAATTGATTGACTTGTATGCTTAAAGGAGGCTTTGAGATTGTTTTCCTTTTTATAATTAGAAATGGGCTTAAAGATGATGAAATAGAATATACTGGTGTTACATTGAGACAGGCAGGAAGTCACCCAAAATATTGGCTATTGCCCATGGATTTTTTAAGCTTTCAGTTCTTCATCATGAATTTAAGAAAAGACTTTTACTTATATGTGGTCGGCATTTGGGCTACAATTTTTATATAAAATACTAGCTTTCAGAATAAAAAAGAAATTTCAAAATAAGATAAAATATGAAATATTACTCTCTTATTCTTCCCAGAGCCATTACTTACTTTCATCAACACGGGCAATTTTAACTGTGTGAGTGCCTGATCCCATGACGGGCTCTGCCTGAATAGTGCTCAACGGTCCTCTTTCAATTCAGAGCCCCACATGTGAGGATAAATATTTAGGTTTAAATATTTATATAAATGAATGGAAATCAGGAAGAAGGCATATTTTCCAAGTGGATAAGATCATTTCTTAAAGAAAAAAATAAGAAAAAGCTTGAACTACTCAGAGCTGCAGTCCAATCTGTACAACTTAAGCATTTTCGAATCTGTGGCATCTTTTGTATCAAATCACTCTGTTCTGATGTGAAGCTTATAGAGGTAATTGAACACTTATCAGTGGAAGAATTGAGAGAAGAGGGTTCAATGGTGGCAAAGAAAGATCCTGGACTCATCTCTTCTCATGGACATTAATGAGTATGCAACTATATATAGAACAATTTTCTCTGAAAATGACCTTATAGTTGAATGAACAGACATTCTATAACAAAGGTCAAAAGGTCACTATCAAGAGAAGTAGCAAAAACAGGGATATAGTCATACCAAGAAGAAAACCACACCCCAGTCACAGGAATCCCAGGCCATGAAGGATTACAAAGGTATGATTATTTTCCCTGAGAAATTAGGAATATGAGTTTCATATAAAGTACTCCAACATTTAGATCCTGCACAGGAGAAACGAGTCCCCAAAACACCTGGCTTTAGAAAGGCATGGAGCGTATGTCCAGAAAAACTATAGAACTACAGGGAATAAAAAATCCCTTCCAAAAGGGCTCCTGCACAAACTCACTGGACCCAAAAAAACAGCTGTAAAACGCCCAATTGAAAAGCACAGGGATATTGGTGAAGGTGATCCACTTACTAGTCTTGAAGTGTCTGCTGAAGAGGCATGAAGCAGTTGAGATGATTTATTAGGACTGAGATACTGGCAGGCACACTCTTTATGATCTCAGACTGCTTGGTTAATACCAGTGCTGGTACCATTTTGAAAATCACCATCTAATCTGTTAGCACTTGAAGGTGTGCCTCACCAAGAACACTACCCATTGACACCTTAGTCAGGCCTCGGAGCCAGTTGAATGCCTATCAGTGTCTGGCAGCTGCATGACCTAGCCACAAGAGGCACATGGAACTTACATGGAAGGCAAGACTGTGTTTCTGAGCCCCATAGGGCGTCTCCTACACAAAGTCATTTCATGAAGACAGATACGCAGTTGATTTACCTAATACGTAGAAACAAATACAGAGAAGCAGGCAAAATGAGGAGTGGAGGGACATGTCTCAAGCAAAAGAAAAAGATAAAAACCCAGAAAAAGAGTTAAGCAAAACAGAAATAAGCAATCTTCTTGATAAATAGTTCAAAGTAAAGGTCATAAAAATGCTCACTGAATTGAAAAAAAAATGGGGCTTCTATGGTGGTCCAGTGGGTAAAGAGTCCACCTTGCAGTGCAATGGGCACCGGTTTGATCCCTGGCACGGGAAGATCCCACACGCCATGGAGCAGCTGGACTGGTGTGTTCAATTACGAGCCAGCTCTCTGGAGCACATGCGCCCAGATCTGGTGCTCTGCAGTGAGAGAGGCCACTGCAGTGAGAGGCCCACACAGGCCAAAGAATAAAGATGGATGAAAATAAATAAATGAAGGACTAATAAAAGAGGCCAAAATTTTTTAAAAAATCGATGAACACAGTAAGAACTTAAACAAAGAGATAGAAAATGTAAGAAAATACCAAGTAGATATAACTAAACTGAAAAATATAGTAGAGAGATTCAACAGCAGATTGAATGAGGTAGAGTGAATTGGTGAGCTGGAAGACAAAGCAAGAGAAACAGAGTAGCAAAATGAAAATGAATTAAAAAAGCGAAGACACCTTGAGATATCTTTAGGACAATATCAAGCAACATAACATTAGCATTATAGGGGTCTCAGAAAGAAAAGGGACCATAAAAAAGTACTTGAAGAAATAGTGGAAAACCCTGGGGCAGAAAACAGGAGTTCATGAAGCAGTTGAGATGATTTATTAGGACTGAGATACTGGCAGGCACACTCTTTATGATCTCAGACTGCTTGGTTAATACCAGTGCTGGTACCATTTTGAAAATCACCATCTAATCTGTTAGCACTTGAAGGTGTGCCTCACCAAGAACACTACCCATTGACACCTTAGTCAGGCCTCGGAGCCAGTTGAATGCCTATCAGTGTCTGGCAGCTGCATGACCTAGCCACAAGAGGCACATGGAACTTACATGGAAGGCAAGACTGTGTTTCTGAGCCCCATAGGGCGTCTCCTACACAAAGTCATTTCATGAAGACAGATACGCAGTTGATTTACCTAATACGTAGAAACAAATACAGAGAAGCAGGCAAAATGAGGAGTGGAGGGACATGTCTCAAGCAAAAGAAAAAGATAAAAACCCAGAAAAAGAGTTAAGCAAAACAGAAATAAGCAATCTTCTTGATAAATAGTTCAAAGTAAAGGTCATAAAAATGCTCACTGAATTGAAAAAAAAATGGGGCTTCTATGGTGGTCCAGTGGGTAAAGAGTCCACCTTGCAGTGCAATGGGCACCGGTTTGATCCCTGGCACGGGAAGATCCCACACGCCATGGAGCAGCTGGACTGGTGTGTTCAATTACGAGCCAGCTCTCTGGAGCACATGCGCCCAGATCTGGTGCTCTGCAGTGAGAGAGGCCACTGCAGTGAGAGGCCCACACAGGCCAAAGAATAAAGATGGATGAAAATAAATAAATGAAGGACTAATAAAAGAGGCCAAAATTTTTTAAAAAATCGATGAACACAGTAAGAACTTAAACAAAGAGATAGAAAATGTAAGAAAATACCAAGTAGATATAACTAAACTGAAAAATATAGTAGAGAGATTCAACAGCAGATTGAATGAGGTAGAGTGAATTGGTGAGCTGGAAGACAAAGCAAGAGAAACAGAGTAGCAAAATGAAAATGAATTAAAAAAGCGAAGACACCTTGAGATATCTTTAGGACAATATCAAGCAACATAACATTAGCATTATAGGGGTCTCAGAAAGAAAAGGGACCATAAAAAAGTACTTGAAGAAATAGTGGCTGAAAACTTCTCTAATCTGGGGCAGAAAACAGGAGTTCAGAACTTCAATTTCAAAATTAAAGAAACCAAAAGCCCAAAATTGGTAGAAGGAAACAAAATAAATAAATAGAGGGAAAAAAAACAATAAAGATCAGTAAAACTAAGAGCTGGTTATTCAACAAGATAAAACTGACAAACCATTAGCTAAACTAACCAAGAATAAAGGAGAGAGCTGAAATATGTAAAGTCAGAAACAAAAGAGGAAATATTACAGCTAATTCTACAGAAATACAAAAGATCAAAATAGACTGCTATGAACAATTATACACCAACAAATTGGACAATCTAGAAGAAATAGGTATATCCCTAGAAGCATAAATCTTTTAAGACTGAACCATGAAGAAACAGAAATCCTAAATAGATCAATTAGGTGATTAAAACAGTAAATAAAAAATTTCCAACAAACAAAAGCCCAGGTCCTGACATTTAAAAACATTTAACAAAAATTCAATACCTATTCTCAAACTCTTCCAATAAAGAGAAGGATACCTTCGAAAGACATTTTATAAAGCCAGCCTTACTCTGAGAGCAAAATGAGACATGTACACCAAAAAACGAGAGAAGATTACAGGCCAATATCCTTGAATGGATACACACAAGGAATCCTCAACAAAATACTAGCAATTCAAATGAAAAATACTTAAAAGGTTACACACTAATATCAAGTGGGATTTATTGCAGGGATTCAAAAATGATTTAATGTTTGCAAACCATTCACTGTGTTATATCACATTAACATAATGAAGGATAAAAATTACATGATAATCTCAACAGATGCAAAAAAGTCATTTAACAAAATTCAGTATCCATCTGTGATAAAATCTCTCAACATGGAAAATGCCTCAACATAATGAGGCTCATATATGACAAAGCCATCACTAACATCATACTCCACTTTGAAAAGCTAAAAACATTTCCTCTAATATCTAGCAAATAACAAGAACGTCTGTTCTTGGCACCTTTATTAAACATATTAATAGTAATGAAAGGCCTAGCCAGAGCAGAAAGATAAGGAAAAGATATAAAAGATACTCATGTTGGAAAAGAAGAAGTAAAACTGCCACTATCTGCACACAGAAAATCCTAAAGATTCCACAAAAAACACCTTAGAACTAATAAATTCAATAAAGTTAGAAGATACAAAATCAACTTACAGAAATCTGTGAATTAATGGAAGATGTATACACATGCACACACATAGACAATGAAACACTATATATATGTATACACACACACATATACACACACACAATAAAAGAACGAAATACTGCCATTTTTTGACAACATGGATGGACTTAAGTGAAATTGAAAGTGAAAAAGGTCAGTTGAAGAAAGACAAAAACCATATTGTTTTATTCATGTGATATCTGGAAACAACAACAAATAAAAATAAAAAGATATAGAAAACCAATTATTGATGAACAAAGGAGTGGGGATTTCAGGTTGGTTGAAATGGATGAAGGGAGTCAACAGTATGATAATGGATAATAGCTTGTGATCACTCCATAGTGTATATAGATGTTGAACTATAATGATGTACACCTGTAACTTACATACAATAATAAGAGCTCATCAATAAAGAAATATTGGTTTTTACTCATGACCTCACATTTAGGAAGGGAATGGTCTACTCCTGCCATACTGATTCTATCTACCCTAGAGCAGAAATGAAGCTGGCTTTGACAGTCATATATGAGGTCCAAAATTTCTGAGAATCAGGTTACCTTCCAGTCTACACTTGCCTCAAGATCTTTGCTAATAAGAAAGCCATTTGTAATTATGTAGTACAATTTTTGAAGGCCATTCATCATGATATTTAATCTACATTCCTGGTCTCTCCAGTGCAATATTTCTTTCAGAACATTATTTATGAATCATCAAAAATAATTTAGGTGCTAGAATATTAAGTTCAAAAATACACCTAAGGCTGAAAGCAAAGAGTCTTTTCCCTCACAAAATTATAGCTATTAGTGATTTTTAGCTTCCTTGGTAGCTCAGCTGGGAAAGAATCCACCTGCAATGCAGAAAACCCTGGTTCGATTCCTGGGTAGGGAAGATTCTCTGGAGAACAGATGGGTTACCTACTCCAGCTTACCATGTGGCTCAGACAGTAAAGAATCTGCCTGCAATGCAGGAAACTTGGGTTCAATCCCTGAGTTGGAAAGATCCTCTGGAGGAAGGCATGGAAACCCACTCCAGTAGTCTTGCCTGGAGAATCCGATGGACAGAGGAGCCTGGCGAGCTACAGCCCATGAGGTCTCACACAGTCAGACACAATTGAGTGACTAAGCACAGCACAGCAAAACCATACTCAATTCCATTGCTTGTGCCTATCCTTCACCCCTCTTCTGCCTCAGGTCTTTTAAATTGATCTTTGTTGTACAAGATGCTGAAAATATAAAGCTTTCTGGTGATAGCAATAACCAAGGTAAAAGAGAGAGAGTAAACCTGAAGCTGAGTGGGTCCTTATTGTTCCCACACCTGTGCAAAGAAAAGAAATGCTGTTCAGAGTACACTATTAATCCTTCATATTTCCTTTCTTTAAAATCACCCTCAATCCCTTTCCAGAATGTCTTTGTAAGAAAAACACCTATGTCTCTGAAGACAGTGTTTTAGATAAGCTGCTTTAAATCATAATTATTAAAAAGAATTTTCTCTCCAGAGAAATAATTTGCTGAATTTGAGTAGTCACACTGAAATCAAGCCTTCCTATGATTCACAAGAAGGCTAATCTTCAAAAAAACATTAAAATTACTTGTTACTGATTGTATGTTATAAAATGAAAGTTAATCAATAACATGACCCTCTTCATTTCAAAGGAAAGCCCTGTAATCCTGGAAAAAGAACACTTAGAAGGAGGTAAAACATTGCCAAACTGAAAAGCAGGAAAACAATCATTGTCATTTTACCATTTATCTTTACTAAAGACTTTCTGAAGCAACGGGCAGGCCTGATGAACTTTCATATCTATTAACATAGAACTATGGGGAAGAACTAAACTCAGCCACATGGTCTGTCCTTTTCCTTCTGTAAGCTATTTTATTGCCATCATAATCACCGATAGTGACCCTCTCTCCCATCTGTTGATTTTTTTCTTTTGCTGAAACAGTGCTTAGGTTTCAAAAATACTGATCTCAAAATCATTAACCTGGAAAGAACCTGGCCTTCATCCACTCCATTTATGGCTTGTTAAAGCAGTCTCAAGGGTTTGCTAAAATAAACTAACAGGTTGCAGAGGAAAGGACCACACCATCTGGCCAGGTCAGTGAGGCTGAGAAGATACAGCTTAAGTAATCGCTTTAGGTCAATCTACTACAACACATTGAAATGACAAAGTTTGGATATTTTCCTTTACCCTCTGAATCTTCTCACAGTCTGAACAGTGAAATGCTAAGCTGAAAGAAAGAGGAATCCAGGGCTCATGTAAATAAATGAAATATGAGGGATGTGACCAGTGATAAGACATCAGTGATTTATGACTTCTGTTGCTCAGTTAAGATGGAGATTTTCTTGGACGTGACAGACTTGTCAAAAGAATTATGTGTAAATATACTTTCATATGTTAAATCACTTAGTACACTAAGGATTCCAGGAGTGTGAAAGGAGACTGTGGAAATCTATTTATTCCCCAATAATGTAAACTTTGTAAGCATAGATGTCTTAGTCCCTCAGATTTCTTCAAAAGGAATTTTGTCCTGATTTAGACCTAGAACTAGATTTTACCAATTAATAAACAACCTTTGAGGCAAAACAGACAAAAATGACCACTTCATTTCCATTTTCAGAATCAAGATAAATTTCTCTTCACACTGTCTACATTTTCTTATCTCCCAGCTATTTACCAGCCCACTCTGACTGGATTCTAACCCTTTCATTTCACTGCAAGAATTGTTTACTTTTTGTCAAATATAAGTTCAGACATTTTCACATTGTATTATTTAACTTCTTGGGATCATCCAATGCAACTGTCTTTACTTATATTCTCATCCTTGCTTTTAGGGCTCCTTTCCACCAGCCTTGCCAGGGCTTTTCCTTTTTATATCCCTAAATATCTATCTTCATAGATTTTTTCTATGGTTTTTCTATCCTAAATACTTATCTTCACAGGATTCAGTTTTGAGGTCCTTACCATGCGATCTTTTTTGAAGACATTAGTATGCCAGAATGAAAGAGGTAAGTAAAAACTCCAGTAATTCTGAATTTAAAGAAAAATAACAGTATGAACATGTGACATGGCCCCTGTGTGTGTGTGTGTGTGTGTTAGTTGCCTGGTCTTGTCCGACTCTTTGAGACTCTATGTATTGTAGCTCACCAGGCTCCCTGTCCATGGAATTCTCCAGGCAAGAACACTGGAGTGGGTTGCCATTCCTTTCTTCAGGGGATCTTCCTAACCCAGGGATTGAACACGGGTCTTCTCCACTGCAGGTAGATTATTTACCGTCTGAGGGAAGACAGGGCTTCCTTCACCAGGAAAGCCCCAGTATGTCTCCTAGCTGTATCCAAAATGAGCAGGCCAATAAAAAGCACTCAGACTATGTTCTCAAAATACCATTTTCTACTAAAAGGAACATGAGTTCCTGAGAGAATTGGTTGATTTCAGGTATAAGGTAGAGAATGTGTTCAAATTACCCACAAACAAAACTGAAGAGGCTTTTGCAACATTAAATAAAATAATGGATCTAGGCAATAATAGTGACTGCTAATATCAAATGAAGCAGACAACCAGATATTGTGTGCCTCATGATGAAAGCACATACCACCATCTAGAATATATTTTTGACAAAAATATCAAATCTGTGTCAAGGAAAAGACAGATCTAGCTACTAATTTATGAGAAACAAGGGAAAAAATCATGAGGAAATGACAACATGGAGACCAATTAATAAACAACCTTTGAGGCAAAACAGACAAAAATGACCACTTCATTTCCATTTTCAGAATCAAGATAAATTTCTCTTCACACTGTCTACATTTTCTTATCTCCCAGCTATTTACCAGCCCACTCTGACTGGATTCTAACCCTTTCATTTCACTGCAAGAATTGTTTACTTTTTGTCAAATATAAGTTCAGACATTTTCACATTGTATTATTTAACTTCTTGGGATCATCCAATGCAACTGTCTTTACTTATATTCTCATCCTTGCTTTTAGGGCTCCTTTCCACCAGCCTTGCCAGGGCTTTTCCTTTTTATATCCCTAAATATCTATCTTCATAGATTTTTTCTATGGTTTTTCTATCCCTAAATACTTATCTTCACAGGATTCAGTTTTGAGGTCCTTACCATGCGATCTTTTTTGAAGACATTAGTATGCCAGAATGAAAGAGGTAAGTAAAAACTCCAGTAATTCTGAATTTAAAAGAAAAATAACAGTATGAACATGTGACATGGCCCCTGTGTGTGTGTGTGTGTGTGTTAGTTGCCTGGTCTTGTCCGACTCTTTGAGACTCTATGTATTGTAGCTCACCAGGCTCCCTGTCCATGGAATTCTCCAGGCAAGAACACTGGAGTGGGTTGCCATTCCTTTCTTCAGGGGATCTTCCTAACCCAGGGATTGAACACGGGTCTTCTCCACTGCAGGTAGATTATTTACCGTCTGAGGGAAGACAGGGCTTCCTTCACCAGGAAAGCCCCAGTATGTCTCCTAGCTGTATCCAAAATGAGCAGGCCAATAAAAAGCACTCAGACTATGTTCTCAAAATACCATTTTCTACTAAAAGGAACATGAGTTCCTGAGAGAATTGGTTGATTTCAGGTATAAGGTAGAGAATGTGTTCAAATTACCCACAAACAAAACTGAAGAGGCTTTTTGCAACATTAAATAAAATAATGGATCTAGGCAATAATAGTGACTGCTAATATCAAATGAAGCAGACAACCAGATATTGTGTGCCTCATGATGAAAGCACATACCACCATCTAGAATATATTTTTGACAAAAATATCAAATCTGTGTCAAGGAAAAGACAGATCTAGCTACTAATTTATGAGAAATAAGGGGAAAAAAATCATGAGGGAAATGACAACATGGAGATGCAATTCAGAAAATATAGATTATGAGCATCTCTATAAGAATAAAACTTTATCAACAAATAAATTGCAAGTGGGAAAAAAAGGGAAGATAAATAAAAATAAACATAAAAGCAAAATCAATGAAAAGCAAAATCATCATGCATAAGCCTTATGCAGATCTTTAACAATCTGGAACAGGTAATTTATGGATGGTCAAGGAAATTGGAACACTGACTGAATATATGATAATGTAAAGGAATTACTGTTATTTTAGTTGTAATAATGATATTATGATTATATTTTTATAAAGATTCTACAGTTTTAGAAATCCATACTGAACAATTCATGATGGAAATTATATTCCACTTGGGACTTGCTTCCATAATCCAGCAGTGTTGGTGGCAGCAGTAGAAGTAAGGGGAACAGCTAATGAATGCATGTCGTTGAAACAAGACTCGTCATGAGTTGATAGTTTTCAAAGTTGGGTGAAGGGCATATGGTGATTCAATGTTCTAATCTCTACTTGTGTGTACATTTTAATTTGTAATTAGGTTTAAAAAATATACTAGCTAATATTGACTGAATCTAGATTAGTCCTTCCTTTCTCCTCTGCCTATGGAGCTACATATCACTATATGTCTAAGTGTATATACATATACACTGTATATACACACACACACATATATATATATATATATGTATATACAGTTTATTGGCATCTCAAACTTAATGTATACACAATGCAACTCAAATGACACAAGTCCCACTAAAATAATAATAACAAGAGCAGCACAACTTTTTCTACTGGTCTTTCCCACCTCAGTAATTCTTGCAGCATTCACCCAATCTCTCAACCTAGAAACCTGGGTGACAGTCTCAATTTGTTCTTCTTCCATGCCTCTTCATATAGTCCATTCCCATGCCTTATTAGCTCTACCTCCAGTAACTATTAAAATGAATCCAGATTAACTTCCTCTGACCCCCTCACAGTCCAGGCTACCATCATCTCTCACATTCTCTCCTGTCACACCTATTAATTCACCTTTCTTATATTTGTCTTCTTCCCAGGTGACATTAGTGGTAAAGAACCCACCTGCCAATGCAGGAGATATAAGAAACTCAAGTTTGAGCCCTGGTTGGGAAAGATCCCCTGGAGGAGGGCATAGCCACCCACTCCAGGATTCTTGCCTGGCGAATACCTCTGGAGAATACCTTGGACAGAGGAACCTGGTGGGCTACAGTCCATGGGGTTGCCAAGAGTTGGGCATGACGGAGTGACTAACACACACTCAGAGGAAATTTGGGGCTTACCTGGTGGCTTAGATGGTAAAGAATCTATCTGCAATTTGGGAGACCTATGTTCAATTCCTGGGTTGGGATGATCCCCTGGAAAAGGAAATGGCAACCCACTCCAGTATTCTTGCCATGGACAAAGTGAGCTACAGTCCCTGGGGTCACAAAGAGTCAGGCATGCCTGAGTGACTAACACTTTCACTTTAAATAGAGTTTTCCAGATTGACATAATGATATTTTTAAAATATGAATTAGATCATGCTTAATTTTTTTAAATGGCTTCCAATCACATTTAAATAAAATATAAAGCTAGCCTATTCTGCAACCTCATGCTCATCTTTCAAGGTCATTTTTTTTTTAAATTTTTGGCCTCTTTTATTGGTTTTCTATTTATTTATTTTCATCCATCTTTATTCTTTGGCCTGTGTGGGCCTCCCATTGCAGTGGCCTATCTCACTGCAGAGCACTGGATCTGGGCACATGCACTCCAGAGAGCTGACTCGTAATTGTACACACTGGCCCAGCTGCTCCACAGCACGTGAGATCTCCCTGGGCCAGGGATTGAACTGGTGTTCCTTGAACTGCAAGACAGACTCTGCCCACTGGACCACCAGGGAAGCCCTTTCAAGGTCATCTTATACTTACTTCATTTACCATTAGGTCAATAAATTTCAGTCAAGTGAACTTGAACACTCCCAAGTTCTCCCATATCTGTTAGCTTTCAGCATGTTTCCAATACCAAGAATGTTAAAATTTTCTATGCCACATTCATCTTGGGGCTTTTTAATTTACTAGAATCTAAGATTTCTTAGTCTTTACCTTTTGTTTTCCATTAGAGCACATTTTCCATTTCATTGTAGTCATACCAGGCTATAATTGTGTACTTATTAATGGATATTTTAATTACCAGTATCCCTAGCTACCTTACAAGGCCCAGAAGAGAATTCAATAACAGTTTAGCATATCAATATTGAGTGTTGTTTATCATATAGTAGGTACTCAATAAATACCTACTCTAAAAAACCTGAAAGGTGGACAAATTGAACTTGCTGCTTGTGTTCCAAGTAAAATTCAAAAAAAAAAAAACTTTTGGGGTTGCCAAGAGTTGGGCATGACGGAGTGACTAACACACACTCAGAGGAAATTTGGGGCTTACCTGGTGGCTTAGATGGTAAAGAATCTATCTGCAATTTGGGAGACCTATGTTCAATTCCTGGGTTGGGATGATCCCCTGGAAAAGGAAATGGCAACCCACTCCAGTATTCTTGCCATGGACAAAGTGAGCTACAGTCCCTGGGGTCACAAAGAGTCAGGCATGCCTGAGTGACTAACACTTTCACTTTAAATAGAGTTTTCCAGATTGACATAATGATATTTTTAAAATATGAATTAGATCATGCTTAATTTTTTTAAATGGCTTCCAATCACATTTAAATAAAATATAAAGCTAGCCTATTCTGCAACCTCATGCTCATCTTTCAAGGTCATTTTTTTTTTAAATTTTTGGCCTCTTTTATTGGTTTTCTATTTATTTATTTTCATCCATCTTTATTCTTTGGCCTGTGTGGGCCTCCCATTGCAGTGGCCTATCTCACTGCAGAGCACTGGATCTGGGCACATGCACTCCAGAGAGCTGACTCGTAATTGTACACACTGGCCCAGCTGCTCCACAGCACGTGAGATCTCCCTGGGCCAGGGATTGAACTGGTGTTCCTTGAACTGCAAGACAGACTCTGCCCACTGGACCACCAGGGAAGCCCTTTCAAGGTCATCTTATACTTACTTCATTTACCATTAGGTCAATAAATTTCAGTCAAGTGAACTTGAACACTCCCAAGTTCTCCCATATCTGTTAGCTTTCAGCATGTTTCCAATACCAAGAATGTTAAAATTTTCTATGCCACATTCATCTTGGGGCTTTTTAATTTACTAGAATCTAAGATTTCTTAGTCTTTACCTTTTGTTTTCCATTAGAGCACATTTTCCATTTCATTGTAGTCATACCAGGCTATAATTGTGTACTTATTAATGGATATTTTAATTACCAGTATCCCTAGCTACCTTACAAGGCCCAGAAGAGAATTCAATAACAGTTTAGCATATCAATATTGAGTGTTGTTTATCATATAGTAGGTACTCAATAAATACCTACTCTAAAAAACCTGAAAGGTGGACAAATTGAACTTGCTGCTTGTGTTCCAAGTCTCAGAAAGCAGACCATTTACAAATGTAAATATTTAAGTATTAATGTTCAACTTAAATATGGTGAGCATTTTAAAGAAAAATCTAATTGGCACATGAAATTATGTAACACAGTAACTCATATCTTGAATTAATGATTAAGTTAGAGTATGCTCAGAATGAAACTGAAATATTTCCCATGCTCAGTCTAAAGTTCTTGTATTCATCTCAAGGAATTTTTTATCAGAGAAGAGAAACCAAATATATTATTTGAAGCTTAACAATTTTCTATTTTTCAAACCTTGTGTAGAAAGGCCACAGAGTAAATGGAAAATGTTTCTTTCTTAACCTTCAGTCACATAGCTCTACATTATTTAAACACATGCTCTAGATGCAATTTCATCTATATTCTGAGATAAGATTTATACATATTCACTGAAAGAAGAAGCATCATTCTGAGAACATACATGAAGTAGACAGCAGCACAGTGGATAATAAAATTGCTATCTTAATGATGCTTCCTTCCATTCCTCTTGTGGTATAAGCTATAAGCAGTGTTTCTATGAGGCATTTGAAGTTTCCCTCAGATGCCACGTGAAGCCAGGATGCATACAAAAAGCAAACATTGGTGAATGAAAAAGTAGAATCAGAAAAAGTCTTGGAGCAGCTTTACTTAGAACAGTTCTACTCCAATCAGCTATTTGTATTGGGGGAGGATAGAAAACCAAGGGAAAGCAGTAATTAATTTGTAGAGTTTAAGTTCTAAGTATAATGCTTAGAGTTACAACACAGTAGTCTGGCATGTGCACAGAACCCATTCCAGACCAATCATATCAGGTTCTCTGGAGGAATCCAGTAATCAAAAACAGTTTAAAACTTCCCAGCTGATTCTAAAGTGAGTGCAACCAAGAAACCTTTTAGGGCTTCTCGGGGTTTTTAATTTAAAAAGTTCACTTTACTTTTTTTCCATTTTTCTTTTTGTAGTCATACCAGGCTATAATTGTGTACTTATTAATGGATATTTTAATTACCAGTATCCCTAGCTACCTTACAAGGCCCAGAAGAGAATTCAATAACAGTTTAGCATATCAATATTGAGTGTTGTTTATCATATAGTAGGTACTCAATAAATACCTACTCTAAAAAACCTGAAAGGTGGACAAATTGAACTTGCTGCTTGTGTTCCAAGTCTCAGAAAGCAGACCATTTACAAATGTAAATATTTAAGTATTAATGTTCAACTTAAATATGGTGAGCATTTTAAAGAAAAATCTAATTGGCACATGAAATTATGTAACACAGTAACTCATATCTTGAATTAATGATTAAGTTAGAGTATGCTCAGAATGAAACTGAAATATTTCCCATGCTCAGTCTAAAGTTCTTGTATTCATCTCAAGGAATTTTTTATCAGAGAAGAGAAACCAAATATATTATTTGAAGCTTAACAATTTTCTATTTTTCAAACCTTGTGTAGAAAGGCCACAGAGTAAATGGAAAATGTTTCTTTCTTAACCTTCAGTCACATAGCTCTACATTATTTAAACACATGCTCTAGATGCAATTTCATCTATATTCTGAGATAAGATTTATACATATTCACTGAAAGAAGAAGCATCATTCTGAGAACATACATGAAGTAGACAGCAGCACAGTGGATAATAAAATTGCTATCTTAATGATGCTTCCTTCCATTCCTCTTGTGGTATAAGCTATAAGCAGTGTTTCTATGAGGCATTTGAAGTTTCCCTCAGATGCCACGTGAAGCCAGGATGCATACAAAAAGCAAACATTGGTGAATGAAAAAGTAGAATCAGAAAAAGTCTTGGAGCAGCTTTACTTAGAACAGTTCTACTCCAATCAGCTATTTGTATTGGGGGAGGATAGAAAACCAAGGGAAAGCAGTAATTAATTTGTAGAGTTTAAGTTCTAAGTATAATGCTTAGAGTTACAACACAGTAGTCTGGCATGTGCACAGAACCCATTCCAGACCAATCATATCAGGTTCTCTGGAGTGGAATCCAGTAATCAAAAAACAGTTTAAAACTTCCCAGCTGATTCTAAAGTGAGTGCAACCAAGAAACACTATTTCAGGGTCTTCTCAGATAGAGCAGGGGACAAGCAAGATGATTACAAAATAAATACACACCGAGACATTTGAACACACAGTTATAGTGGGGCCATATATTCATATAGCCAGAGTCACACTTGTATTAGCTGATTCTTTGGTCATTAATGCACCAGAAGTCCTCGAGATTTCTGAAAGAGTTGATTTTATGTCCCTCAACATACTTCTGTAAGTAAATGGGAGGCAAGTAGAACAAGTTGTACTAAATGCTTTTAAATATGCATGGGTATGTATGTTCCCAAATTTAAATATCCAACTACCTAGATGCATAAATCCAGGGTGCTTCTCTAAGCAACAGGAAAACCTTCTTGCGGAAGCTTCTGCACATCCCCTTTGCTAAGGCTCCTGGGATTCTTAGACTCAGATACACAGCTGATAGGGGAACAGAAAAAGGGAGGCTGAGCTTTGGATTCTACTGTGAAGCAAGAGAAAAAAGAATAACCACCCTGTGGTTTATCCTTAAAGTGGTGGAATTTCAGTACAATGAGAACCTCAAATCTTAACAAGATTCATTCCCTTTAGCCTCTCTCTGTGTACTCGGTTTTATCTGTGCCAGATCTGAAGAACAAAAGAGTGTGAAGGGTAAAAATTAGGTCACGTCTTTTAGATGTGTAATGGTATATTCAAATTCTACCCTTTTCACTAGTTTGTGAGTTTGTGAAAGGAAAGACTATATTATTTGATTCACTACTGGACCCTTAGGTTTTGAAAGACATTGACAGATGCTAGATCCTCAACAAATAATTGCTGAATGAATGGATGAATAAATGATTGAGAATGGCTGGGTCTCACTTTTAAAAAGTATGCACATATTAGAAACAACCAGTAAACCATGTGATAATTCAAACAAAATATGTGCTGTTCAATCTGCGCATTGACACATAAACCTGTATTATAATTTGATGATATAAATCCAGTTTTTGCTACAATTTCAGCACACATTTAAAATACTTGTTAATTTTTGTTTCTGGTACATCAGAGTATGTACTTGTAAATAAACAAATGCTATAGCAAAATAAATGGCAATAGACTATACATAAAAATTCTAAAAGTAAGATAATTTTTAAATTTTCATTTTAAATCATTCTTCCTGATAAGGAATTTTTAATAACAAAGGGAAAAATAAACTATTATTTTAAAATGTGTTGCTGTTTCTATCACTAGTAAATCAATATAGCTATTAAGCTTCTATGCTGTATGAAACAGAATGCCAAAAATCAGTCATTTGAAATAAACTAGTAACATACCTATATGATATCAGGCAGTAAAAATATAAACTAACAGACAATTCTGAAAATAACAGTATTGAATATAAAGCCTACTCTGAGGCTTCCCTGGTGGTCCAGTAGGTAAGGACACTGCCTTGCAGTGCAAGGGGTGCCGGTTCGATCCCTGGCCTGGGAAGATTCCACGTACGGCGGAGCAGCTGGACTGATGTATCCAACTACCAAGCTGGATCTCTGGAGTGCATGCACCCAGAGCTGGTGCTCTGCAATGAGAGAGGCCACTGGTGGGGGGAGACCCACACAAGCCAAAGAACAAAGATGGAAATAGATAAAAGACCACTAGAAGTGGCCAAAAAGAGAGAGAAAAAAAGCCTACTCTGAAATCCACTGGACAATTCTGGATTATGTGCCCACTGAAAACACATAAAAATAACAACAGAAAAGGGAAAAATAATTCATTTGCTAAAATATGAGCAGAGTTTTCTCACTACAGACATTCTTGGATGTAAATAATTACGTTGATTCTTTTGGATAAGGTAGATTTAAGAACTGTTGGCTGCTAAGAAGACATAAAAATAATGTTGGCAAGTTATAAAATCTGAATTGCTGGAAATGTTTTCATATGTTAAAAATTTTATTAAAAAAAACTATCTTATGAAAGCTGGGTAGAAGGATGAACACACACACACAGATTTTCTATCAGTATTTTCTGGATAGGAAAAATATCTCGTGGAATATTCATGAAATATTTTTTTTGACCCAACTGATTGAAAGAAATTATAATAAAAGTTTTAGAACAGGAATTCTTTCAAAACATATCTTCACAGAATGAGAATTGGTAATGTGTCGTATAATATTATAAGGTTAACACCCAGTGATTTTTCTTAGTCTGGCTATAGCCCCATGTGTCTCACTTAAGCAGATCACAAGCCACCTACCATGCTGTCAACTGGCACAATCACTGGGTTTTAGTAATTCCTTATATACAAACTCCTGGGGATCATGGACAATTATTTTCCTTACATCCTTGTGCCTGACCCACGAAGGAAAACAAAGCACTTGATACACCTCCCTGGAAAAAAATGGCCATCCCTTGACAATGACACTTTTCCTTTAAAGACCCTACCAAAATTACCTTATACAAATGAATTTAATAATTGATGTGATGTCTATCTCTCCCTCTAGACTGTAAACTGCATGAAGGTAAGTGTTGCGCTCAGTATTGCTCACTATTACGTACCAGTGTCTTATACAGTGCTTAACTTAAATCAGTCACTCCTTTAATGATTGTTGAAGAAGCAAAAGAATGAACTGTTTTGAATGAAAATGGGAAACATTGTGGTCCTACAAGGAATACTATCAGGCTACATTTCACTTATGATGTTTGTAACTGCCATGAAAGAGGGGATATCCAGAGAAATTCAAATTTTTAACAGAACCATCTGGGTAGTGAGTTGTTTTATCATATAAGATAAACAATGAGAAAATTTGGTAACTTTATGAGAGGGGTCTAAATAAAATGCTAATATGAGGACTTTGAAGCATGTAAGGAAAAGGAAAGTCTATGGGGGAATATCCTAAATTTCATAAATGAGATTATAGGCTACAAATTATCAATTAAACTAGCAAAGGAACTATTTATTAAGGACTATTTCATAAATGCATTAGAGTGATACAACATGGGCAGTAATCAGGTCAAGGGTTACTGGACTAATTTATAAATTTTACTTCATTAAAAACTTGTGTTTGAGATACCATTAATAAAGTAAAAAGCTAATATAAAAACAGGAAAATATATTTTCAGTATGTGCAATTGACGAAAGACTCATATTCAGCACACATAACTCCTACTAATCAATATGAAAAAGGCGGAAAATGAAATTAAATAGTGGACAGGAGACTGAGACAGTTCACACACACAAATAGATCTTCCCATGGTCAATAAATATTAGCTCTCTGGGGAATGCATCCATTAGGATGTGATACAGTTTAAAAGACTGACAGTGCCAAGTATTGACAAGAATGTGGAACAATTTGCATTGTCATAAATGTTTCTTAGAAGCTTATCTGAACTTATGCATAACCCATGACCCTTCTCCAAGATATTAACCCAACAAAAAGAAATACATTAGAAACACATACAATAAACAGAGTAGCATTATTTGCACTATCTTCCAAATGAAAACAATCCAAATGTCCATCAAGACAATGGATAAATAAATTATGGTATAGTTATACAGTGGAATACTATGCAAACATAAAAAGGAAGACACTTCTGCTATACAAAACAATACAAAAAAAATCTCACAAACATAACACAGAGCTAAATACACAGCTAAATACACAGAGCACATATTAAATGATTCCATTTATACAAAGTTAAGAAACAATTTAAACTAATCTCTGTTTTAGAAATCAGAATGCTTGTTAGCTGTATGGGCCTAGTGCTCAAAGAGCCGGGCAGTGCAGAACTTCCGGTATAATACTGCCATGAAAGAGGGGATATCCAGAGAAATTCAAATTTTTAACAGAACCATCTGGGTAGTGAGTTGTTTTATCATATAAGATAAACAATGAGAAAATTTGGTAACTTTATGAGAGGGGTCTAAATAAAATGCTAATATGAGGACTTTGAAGCATGTAAGGAAAAGGAAAGTCTATGGGGGAATATCCTAAATTTCATAAATGAGATTATAGGCTACAAATTATCAATTAAACTAGCAAAGGAACTATTTATTAAGGACTATTTCATAAATGCATTAGAGTGATACAACATGGGCAGTAATCAGGTCAAGGGTTACTGGACTAATTTATAAATTTTACTTCATTAAAAACTTGTGTTTGAGATACCATTAATAAAGTAAAAAGCTAATATAAAAACAGGAAAATATATTTTCAGTATGTGCAATTGACGAAAGACTCATATTCAGCACACATAACTCCTACTAATCAATATGAAAAAGGCGGAAAATGAAATTAAATAGTGGACAGGAGACTGAGACAGTTCACACACACAAATAGATCTTCCCATGGTCAATAAATATTAGCTCTCTGGGGAATGCATCCATTAGGATGTGATACAGTTTAAAAGACTGACAGTGCCAAGTATTGACAAGAATGTGGAACAATTTGCATTGTCATAAATGTTTCTTAGAAGCTTATCTGAACTTATGCATAACCCATGACCCTTCTCCAAGATATTAACCCAACAAAAAGAAATACATTAGAAACACATACAATAAACAGAGTAGCATTATTTGCACTATCTTCCAAATGAAAACAATCCAAATGTCCATCAAGACAATGGATAAATAAATTATGGTATAGTTATACAGTGGAATACTATGCAAACATAAAAAGGAAGACACTTCTGCTATACAAAACAATACAAAAAAAATCTCACAAACATAACACAGAGCTAAATACACAGCTAAATACACAGAGCACATATTAAATGATTCCATTTATACAAAGTTAAGAAACAATTTAAACTAATCTCTGTTTTAGAAATCAGAATGCTTGTTAGCTGTATGGGCCTAGTGCTCAAAGAGCCGGGCAGTGCAGAACTTCCGGTATAATACTGGTGTTCTCTTTTTTCTTTCCCCTTGATCTTAGTGGTAGTCACACAAAAAAGTCCACTTTACAAAAATCTCTTGAGCTGTAAGCTCAAAATTCTGCATGATTCTTTGAACCTATTATAGTCCATTAAAAAGTTGACTCAGATGGTACACCATCTGCCTCCAATGGAGGAAATCTGAGTTCAGCCTTGGGGTGGAAAGATCTCCCAGAGAAGGGAATGGCTACCCACTCCAGTATTCTTGCCAGGAAAATTCCGTGGACAGAGAAGCCTGATGGGCTGCAGTCCATAGGATCAGAAAGAGCTGGACACGACGGAGTGACTAGCATTTACACTCAGGAAGTCTACATAAACAATAAAATGCTGGACTCTATCAAAGATGCCATAAAATAGTATTTCTCTAGGTAGGTTTCACAGATAGCTTTCATGAAAAATACATGAATGAACAAGTTGGGGAAATCATTTTACTAGATCTCTTATTTTTGCTGCCTTTTCACAACCAGTTGATCACATATGTTTAATAGCAACTATTTACATTACTCAGAAATGTTATTTTCTAGAATACTTTAGGGAAATATTTTAAGATGAAAGTGTTTCCTGCAGAAGCAGGGTGGTCATTAGGACCTCCTTCCCACTCATGCCCTCTTCCCTGAAACAGGTTATAAAGTTTTCCTGTGAGAGGTACCCTCCCCACACTCAGAGGGAGAGAGCACTATTATCGCCAAAGACAAAGGGATGCTGAGAAGAATCCTAACACGCAAGCTTTGCTAAGTGTTCCCCAGTTTACTACAAAAACCTCATATTCCTTAACCTGTCCTAATACTCCATGACTACCCACTCTTCCTCAAAGCTAACATAAAAACACACAGGCCTGTTTCTTTGGGTCTTCATTTCCTTATAAAGTTTCTGTATCATATAGAACTTACATTAAATAAATCTGTATACTTTTCTCCCATTAATATGTATTTGTCACTTTACTCTTTAGACCCAGCAAGTTCTCTGTGAGGGTTGAGGAAAACATTGTCCTCCCCTGCAGAGCCTGAAGTAGTTACTGACATCCATTCTCTTGTCCTAACAAATGTTTACAACAGAAATATAAAAGGCCCAAGGAGACCTTGAAGTTCGGAGGCACAGAAAATGGACCCGTCTGGTGCACAGAGATTTTGGGGGAGTCCTAGAAAAACAGCCAGATACTCCAACCCCAGGGTCCCAACCACAGACATTCCCATAAGCCAGCTCCCCCAGCCTCTGCCTTTTGGATTTTTCCACCTACTCCCAAGTGCCTCTGTGGGTGCAACTTCTGCTGTCCACTTCATGCATTCACACTCTAGTTTCTTCTATATGTGCTTATTACTTTCTCTGTGGTCTCATCTTCTATGCTGCTTTATTATCACCCCTTCTCTTTCTGTGTTTTACATTTGAACACTCCACAGGAAGATTGGATTGGGCCAGTTCTTCCCTCTCCAAAAAAGGATTTATCTGTTAACCAAGTTTTACAGCCAGGTTGCCTCTCAGAAGTCAATCCAGCCTGATTGTGAGGGGTGGAGAGCTGCCCAAGGACAAAGCATGGTGACAGCTTCTCAGGGAAGCAGTTGTGTTGGGCTTTGCCTTCTGAAGGGACGGGGACATGGCAAGCGGTCAGAGCCTTGAGGCCTGGCCAGAAAAATGTCAGTTTGCCAACTGCACAAAAGAAGCCTAATGTCTGTTACCATAGCTGCTGGTCTGGAGAATCCTAAGCAGGATCAAACAGGGATGGATTGCAGATGAACATGGCAAATAAGCTCCTGTGACCCCTTCAGTGTGACTGTGTCAATCATACCAGGGAAAATGGGGCTGCTTATCAAAAAACAAAACTTGCACTTCTCTAGATTAAAGGTTAAATATATTAAATCTATTAAATAAATCTATTAAATCTATAGCCTTTAAGCTAGGAGATAAGATAGTGATCTATTCAAAAAGATCACAAAAGATGATAAAATGAGTAGAGACAAAGACTATGAGTAGAAGTGATGCCCACTCATGACAGTTTCAGGCAACTATCAAGGCCTTCCTTTGCAGTGTAGAGTAGAAAAATGTGCATTTCCTAGAGGTAGCAACATTTGCACAGATAAGTAAATTAAAAAGAGTGCAACAATGACTTTCTGAGTTACCCAAAGAAATTAGGATAAGGACTTAGAGTCATCTTGACCTGTTCATGAAGTTTTATTTATAACAAGAGAAGTAATCATATACTGGTTGTAGTGGACAGGAAAGTAGACTAGTAAAAATGATAAAATTATTCTCCACACTTTGCCCTAAGCCAGGAGAAGCTCATTGTCATAGCATTCTTCATGATGGAGATGGCTAGCATCTGGTGGATAGCAGTGGTTATTTAATTTGTCTAGTACTAGGCCCATATTGCCAATTGGTTGCTTAATAAGATAAAGACAAAGATGCTGAATTAGCCCTCAAATGTAGTCTGAGAAAGCAAGATGGGTCCTTTTTAGCTCCATAACTTTAGGGCTGCTACAGCACCCAGCCCTTGCATTGGAACGGTCCTGCACCAGTCTCTTCTCCTGGGGCTTTATACTCCAATGAAGAAACATTCTGATATCTATTTTCACTCCTTTAAAGAAAATTTTAGTTACTTTAATACTGGGACAAAAAATATTTATGGTCCGATGCTGTGATCCAGTAAAAAATATATCTAATTTTTTACTCAAAAGAGCATAGGAGGGCCTCCCTGGTGCTCCAGTGGGTGAAGAGTCTGCCTTGCAGTGCAAGGGGCACTGGTTCGATCCCTGGCCCGGGAAGATCCCACGTACTGGAGTAGCTGGACTGGCGTGTCCAATTAGGAGCCAACACTTGGGAGCACATGTGCCCAGAGCCAGTCCTCTGCAGTGAGAGAGGCCACTGCAATGGGAGGCTCACACAGGCCAAAGAATAGAGATGGATGAAAATAAAGAAAGAAAAAAAAACAATAAAAGAGGCCAAATTAAAAAAAAAAAAAGAGCATTGGAGCATAGGATATGCAAATCTATTCAAATATATCGACATGAACATACTGTGACATGAACATGAGTATAAATTTGACTATAAACAACATGAACATAACTATAAATTTGCCTTTCCTCAAGAGAAATCATCACAACTATTTATTATGAAATTTCTCATACAAAGATCTAACTACAGTTCTGAGCCATGAAACCTTTAAAAAGTTATCATGGGATATTGGAAAGTCTTGGATTAGGACTCTTAGGAAGGTTCAAATCCAACACTAGCTCAATGCACTTAGAGAGGTTATATAAATGTTATTTGCTTCCATTTCCTCTTTTGTCAAATGAAGATCATAAGAAAACTAATCTACAGATTTATAGCAAGGACTGAATTAATTAATTAGTACAAGTAGAATGCTTACAGCAGGGCTTGTTATCTAGTGAGCACTCAATAGACGTTAGCTGTTATCAGCTGGAGTATTAAAAATATTCAAGCATTTCGTTTGAGAACAAATATGACAGCGCTTAAATCATCTGTGTTATTGTCAGAGATAAAATAATTGATGGGATTCAGCACCTGATACAGTCCATTAGACCTCATATGTTATTAAGTTTTTAGATGGGAGCCTTTACATAATTGGAGTTGCTTGTGCTTCTTATCAAAGAAAAACTTGTTATTGTCAACTTATTCGAACAGCAGATTGTAATACAAAGGGCCCCCGACAGTTGAGAATTTCAGGAGAAAAAAAAAATCATAGCTTATATCCCTATAGAGACATGCATTCCCCTTTTAGGCCCCTCTGAAGGGCCATGTGGAAAAGCACTTCGCACTGCTTCTAGATTGCAGTAGGTGCAAAACACAGTGGAGTCTCCACCATCTCCCTGTTCAGTTACATCTCTTAAAGCACAAGGGCATTAGGAGCCTGCAAAGCCTTCTCACAATATTTTTTCAAAATACCTTCCGAGGAAACCTCCTCTACCTACCTTCCAACCTCCACCTTGACCTTTATCCCTGCTGATAAAGATTTCAAAGTTTATTGCCTGGGAGAAAAATGATCTTTATGTATAGAAAAGGGTTTGCAGTGCTAAGAAGTATATTAAAAGAAGTACAGAAGAAAAGAAACTATTTTAATATGTTTAAGTTATGTGTTTATCTTTTGGCTCCCAGCTTCATTCCCTGCCTTTACCCCTTGGTTCTGCATTGCTGGATATCCTTGACAAAGGGAGGAACTACTGGAAACGGGAGAGTAGAAAGAGGGGAGAACCAACTAGTTTCTCACTTCCCTTCAGTGGTGTCTCCTCCAGGGGCTACATCTCCACAGTGATTTCAGGTCAGTAGAAAAACCCTGTCTTTCATGGTCCCAGCTCCCAAAGACAGCACCAGAATGGATCTAGCTCCGGCCCGATGGCCCCCATCTGGAAATAGCACTTTCAACTGGTGTCAATCTCTGGGATGTTCCACATCTCTCGTGTATCTCTTCAGCTCCTCTACAAATTGTCGCCATGTTAAAGTCCCTCTATTTTTTTCTATTTTTCTATTAGAAACCTGATAATGCCAAGAATATTTCCTAGTTTATACATCTGTAAAAATAAAATTATATTATAAAAGATGTTTCTGTCCTTACTGAGGACACTTTGAGCATGGGAATCCAATTAGAAGGTATTAGAAGATATACACAATTCAGAAGGTACCCCTTTAGACCTCATATGTTATTAAGTTTTTAGATGGGAGCCTTTACATAATTGGAGTTGCTTGTGCTTCTTATCAAAGAAAAACTTGTTATTGTCAACTTATTCGAACAGCAGATTGTAATACAAAGGGCCCCCGACAGTTGAGAATTTCAGGAGAAAAAAAAAATCATAGCTTATATCCCTATAGAGACATGCATTCCCCTTTTAGGCCCCTCTGAAGGGCCATGTGGAAAAGCACTTCGCACTGCTTCTAGATTGCAGTAGGTGCAAAACACAGTGGAGTCTCCACCATCTCCCTGTTCAGTTACATCTCTTAAAGCACAAGGGCATTAGGAGCCTGCAAAGCCTTCTCACAATATTTTTTCAAAATACCTTCCGAGGAAACCTCCTCTACCTACCTTCCAACCTCCACCTTGACCTTTATCCCTGCTGATAAAGATTTCAAAGTTTATTGCCTGGGAGAAAAATGATCTTTATGTATAGAAAAGGGTTTGCAGTGCTAAGAAGTATATTAAAAGAAGTACAGAAGAAAAGAAACTATTTTAATATGTTTAAGTTATGTGTTTATCTTTTGGCTCCCAGCTTCATTCCCTGCCTTTACCCCTTGGTTCTGCATTGCTGGATATCCTTGACAAAGGGAGGAACTACTGGAAACGGGAGAGTAGAAAGAGGGGAGAACCAACTAGTTTCTCACTTCCCTTCAGTGGTGTCTCCTCCAGGGGCTACATCTCCACAGTGATTTCAGGTCAGTAGAAAAACCCTGTCTTTCATGGTCCCAGCTCCCAAAGACAGCACCAGAATGGATCTAGCTCCGGCCCGATGGCCCCCATCTGGAAATAGCACTTTCAACTGGTGTCAATCTCTGGGATGTTCCACATCTCTCGTGTATCTCTTCAGCTCCTCTACAAATTGTCGCCATGTTAAAGTCCCTCTATTTTTTTCTATTTTTCTATTAGAAACCTGATAATGCCAAGAATATTTCCTAGTTTATACATCTGTAAAAATAAAATTATATTATAAAAGATGTTTCTGTCCTTACTGAGGACACTTTGAGCTATTGGGAAGAGTCCAATTCAGAAGGTATTTAGAAGATACTCAGACAACAAAGCTTACTAGGATAGGTCAGACATTTTGAAAAAAATATATATACATTTACATTTTTCTCTAGCTATTTCCCTTGATGAAATTAAGCAGCTGCTCAATAAATCCCATCCCATTTTGTCCTATGTAGTCAGAGCCTTCACCTCATTTCAAATAATAGCTTTCCCCAAAGGAAGTGTCTCATTTCAGGATATCATAATAAGCTAATGGACTGAGTGATCAATGTTGTGTGTGGTGGAACATTAAAAATGTGCCATAAAATATGGAAAACAATTTAGCCACTCTCTAATGCAAGCAATTCTTGTAAAAACTATACATGAAAAACATGTACCCAACTATTTTGTTCATGCCTTACGACAAGATTAGATGCAATAAAAACCTTGTCTTAGCAAATCAGCATGTTAGAGGATGCTGTCAGCAATAACTTTGCAAAGACATGTCCATTACCAAAGAGGGGCATTATCCTAAATTTACTCTCATTGAAGATTGATGTCTGCTATAAGCCACCATCTGTCTCTAGATTCTGCGGTGTTACAATGCTGTCACTCTGCACAGTGGGAGTGGTTTGTGGCTTCCTGTTTTATTTCCATGTCTTTATCTTTTCAATTTTGAATTACAGACAGGCAATTGCTAGAACAAAACAACCAAATATGATGACCATGTGAAGTGTAAGGATCAAGTCCAAATAAACTTGTTGTTTTCCTAAGTAAGATAAAGAACACATCAAATGAATTGTTTGAAAGTCATTACCCACATTGATTTATCCTAGTGGATTATCAGCTATTCTGTGAACAAGAAAGCAAATAAAAAATTAGAATCCCTGTTATCAGTAAAAATTTCATGGTCCCAGCTCCCAAAGACAGCACCAGAATGGATCTAGCTCCGGCCCGATGGCCCCCATCTGGAAATAGCACTTTCAACTGGTGTCAATCTCTGGGATGTTCCACATCTCTCGTGTATCTCTTCAGCTCCTCTACAAATTGTCGCCATGTTAAAGTCCCTCTATTTTTTTCTATTTTTCTATTAGAAACCTGATAATGCCAAGAATATTTCCTAGTTTATACATCTGTAAAAATAAAATTATATTATAAAAGATGTTTCTGTCCTTACTGAGGACACTTTGAGCTATTGGGAAGAGTCCAATTCAGAAGGTATTTAGAAGATACTCAGACAACAAAGCTTACTAGGATAGGTCAGACATTTTGAAAAAAATATATATACATTTACATTTTTCTCTAGCTATTTCCCTTGATGAAATTAAGCAGCTGCTCAATAAATCCCATCCCATTTTGTCCTATGTAGTCAGAGCCTTCACCTCATTTCAAATAATAGCTTTCCCCAAAGGAAGTGTCTCATTTCAGGATATCATAATAAGCTAATGGACTGAGTGATCAATGTTGTGTGTGGTGGAACATTAAAAATGTGCCATAAAATATGGAAAACAATTTAGCCACTCTCTAATGCAAGCAATTCTTGTAAAAACTATACATGAAAAACATGTACCCAACTATTTTGTTCATGCCTTACGACAAGATTAGATGCAATAAAAACCTTGTCTTAGCAAATCAGCATGTTAGAGGATGCTGTCAGCAATAACTTTGCAAAGACATGTCCATTACCAAAGAGGGGCATTATCCTAAATTTACTCTCATTGAAGATTGATGTCTGCTATAAGCCACCATCTGTCTCTAGATTCTGCGGTGTTACAATGCTGTCACTCTGCACAGTGGGAGTGGTTTGTGGCTTCCTGTTTTATTTCCATGTCTTTATCTTTTCAATTTTGAATTACAGACAGGCAATTGCTAGAACAAAACAACCAAATATGATGACCATGTGAAGTGTAAGGATCAAGTCCAAATAAACTTGTTGTTTTCCTAAGTAAGATAAAGAACACATCAAATGAATTGTTTGAAAGTCATTACCCACATTGATTTATCCTAGTGGATTATCAGCTATTCTGTGACAAGAAAGCATACTTCAGCACATCTGGTCAGTTTTACAAATATCCCTAACTAAATAGCTTAGTGAGAATTTTACCAAGCACATAAGTGTTTTTCTTGATTTGAGTATTTTTTTTTTTGACTGGAAAAGGAATAGATGTACTTCAACTCAGTGCTGCTTATCTATTGAATAGAACAGTAGTCTCTGACTTTTTTGATTCTTCTTCCTTATCAGGAAGAAGGTTTGATACTCACGTCCAAAAATGTATATATATAAATTATATATAACCTATACACATTTTGTGCAATTATATTAATATAGACATCATATAATACATATATACAACAAAATAAATGTAAAATGGTCATGTAAAAATAAATATAGGTAAAAGTTAGATTATTTTGACTCTTTCTGTGGATCATCTCAACCAGACTGCTTGGGTCAGAGCTCACAGCAGTCAGGTCATGTTAAGAATTCAATTTTGACACTGAGTTTCCATTTAACTAGTCTATTCGAGGTAGGTTTGCCACATAAAATACTGAACACCCAGTTAACACATTGATGGGACAAACTTATACTAAAAATTTACTTGTTATTTATCTGAAATACAAACCTAATTTGCCATCCAGAGTTTATTAGTTTATTTATGTATTTATTTACTGGCTACATCTAACAATGCTCATTGCTGACTAACTCTCTCTGAAGCTCCCCTAACACTTCATTCTGTACACACCTCTCCTCAACTTCCTTACCAAATCTGTAATTATTAACACACGACTAATGGGTACAAAGCCATACATTCTGCTATGATTTCTTTAAATGATATTGTCTGGAATGGGTTCTATATTCATCTGACTAGAACAGAATATATATTCTATGTCTACCTGTCTAAACAGGACATTACAAAGCCAGTCATTGTATGCCATTTACTTGCTCGTGTGCATGTACTGTTGACTGAACTGGTTTTTCATCAATCATTTATTCAGTGCCTAGTATATTTTAGGCATTGGGTCTAGTACCTGTGGCATTAAGAATCATAAGACATTATTCCATTTCATTCAGAGTAAAAACCTATATCCTAAGAATGATCTATGTGGTCTATAGATATGGCCCTATAGCAGTCATAAAAAATGTACTTCCCAGGTCTCAGGATATAACCTACTTCCCCTAAATACAGCCTGTTTCCTCATTTTTCTAGATCTTATTCTTAAATGCCTGTGTGTGTGTTTATGTGTGTGTGTGTGTACCTTTATGTGGTCACTTTCCTAAATTTATATTCCTGACTATACTTATTTCCTCCTTTATTACTTGCTTTTTCTCTTAGACATTTACCATTAACAAACTCTATGGATCACTTGTTTACAGTACTGTCTTTCTATCTTGTGGAGATACAGATTCCATAAGGCCAGGAGTTTTGTCTGTTTTCTTCACAACTGAAGAACAATACCTGGAATGGAGTAAATGACCAATAATTGTTGAATAAATGAACCTATGACCTCGAGAAGTTAAAGGTCTTATGGGGAGATGTTGGAAATCAATGAGATAGTTTACTTGAGCATCTTTGGGATGGGAGGGCAGAAATATAAGGTAAAGGTGATATTTGTGCTGAATCCAATAATTCCACTGGCTCAGGCATCCCTGTGCAGGCAGAGAGGGTAGAAACAGATCACCAGGGAGCCAAAGGCAGAGGTAGGAAGTACTGAAGAACTGAAGAGATGAAATGAGGCAGGGGGACAAAGACAAAGTGGGGGGGTTTTTTGAAAAAGGAGATACTGCTTCTAAGAACAAATTGCCAAATGAGTAGATAAAAAAGTAGATAAAGAACCAGTCTAGGCTTCCTGGTTTCTGAAGTATCAACAGGTAGTAGTAACAATGATACAGATTATTACTTATTTGGTGTATGCCATGTTCTTGGTTTATTGCTTTCTGTATGTTATTTATTTTATTTCTTCCCAAATCACGTACAGTAAGTAATTTATATGCTAAGAACCCTGAGACTTTGAGAACCTCATTAGAAAAACTTTTAAGTACTATGAATGTTAATAAGTGACAAGAGTGGGACTCAGACCCTGAGAACTTTCTGAGTATTTTCCTATACATTAGGCCTTTTTTCTAGATTCCAGTGCACCCTACATGTACCTTTTTCATAGAACTGAGCACAGGGTGTAACCTCTTCTTGCTAGCCCTCTGTTACACAATGATGAAGACACAGACATATGTATTTATATATTTGATTATATACTGTGGCCCTTAGGAAGGCCTCAAACCATTGCAACAGCTAAGAAATTTTTGAAACAGAAACCAAAGTTCACCCCCAGATGGGTGAGCCTTTGCTGAGAATGCATAGTCTAGCAAAATATATGCTTTCCATACCTAAAGACATTAAGAATAAAAATTTGTCTTAGTAACTAATTGTTGGTAAAGTAGGCTAGATTGGAGTCATGAGGCTGGAGCTTTTAACCTGGCTCTGCCTCTAATAAGCTGTGCAATCATACTTGATTTAAATGTTCTGGTCTTTGGTTACCTTAATCCTGAAACAAGGGACTCTACTGAATTAACTCTAGAATCTTTTCCAGTTGAGAAACTTCATGAACCTACATAATAAAACTTGCTTGTTGGCTACTTTTCTCATTTACTTTCGTAAACTACATGGTTCGTGGAGCTAAGACATCTATCAGTGGCCTCATTTGCTGATAAGAAATACTTGTGGCTTTTGTGTGATCTGCACTTTAGAACAGCAAGAGTATGTTTCCAAAGATGTTTTGATGAATCTTGTAAAATCTCATTTCCTCAAGGGCATTTGTGATCTCATTGATGCTGGCCAGAATGATTTGGCAACATCAGAGAGATGGATTTCCTTCACAGTTCTGGGTCAGAGGTACAGATGTTCATGGGTTCTTAGCTGTGTCACTACAGCTAATGAATTCGTGCTGTGTTCCACGGCATTAAGTTAGACCTGACCTTCGAATCACATTTAAGAGAGAGCAATCATAGGTCACAAATCACAAAGGTTTAAGTAATGGTCTCTTCTATTGCAAGAAACTGATTTGATTTAAGAGATTTGATTCTATAAATGATGTTCAGAATTGAGGGGAAATTTAGAGTAGTACTGTCTGTTATAGAATCAATGAAAGCATATGAATGAGAGTTTGGATTATTTTATAAAATTTTAATATGCATTAATACAAATAAATTTTATCTGTATATGTTGAGTATGCTGGTATGCTTTCTAGTCTACTGAGTGTGACCATCACAGTTGATAAACACCATCAGGATTATTATCTTTGACAGTGAAGAAATGCACACTTACCACTGCTGAAAATGCTCTTTCCAGCTTCTCTTCATGCCGTACTTTCAAGAGCAGCTCTTTGCCCTTAGGAAGGCCTCAAACCATTGCAACAGCTAAGAAATTTTTGAAACAGAAACCAAAGTTCACCCCCAGATGGGTGAGCCTTTGCTGAGAATGCATAGTCTAGCAAAATATATGCTTTCCATACCTAAAGACATTAAGAATAAAAATTTGTCTTAGTAACTAATTGTTGGTAAAGTAGGCTAGATTGGAGTCATGAGGCTGGAGCTTTTAACCTGGCTCTGCCTCTAATAAGCTGTGCAATCATACTTGATTTAAATGTTCTGGTCTTTGGTTACCTTAATCCTGAAACAAGGGACTCTACTGAATTAACTCTAGAATCTTTTCCAGTTGAGAAACTTCATGAACCTACATAATAAAACTTGCTTGTTGGCTACTTTTCTCATTTACTTTCGTAAACTACATGGTTCGTGGAGCTAAGACATCTATCAGTGGCCTCATTTGCTGATAAGAAATACTTGTGGCTTTTGTGTGATCTGCACTTTAGAACAGCAAGAGTATGTTTCCAAAGATGTTTTGATGAATCTTGTAAAATCTCATTTCCTCAAGGGCATTTGTGATCTCATTGATGCTGGCCAGAATGATTTGGCAACATCAGAGAGATGGATTTCCTTCACAGTTCTGGGTCAGAGGTACAGATGTTCATGGGTTCTTAGCTGTGTCACTACAGCTAATGAATTCGTGCTGTGTTCCACGGCATTAAGTTAGACCTGACCTTCGAATCACATTTAAGAGAGAGCAATCATAGGTCACAAATCACAAAGGTTTAAGTAATGGTCTCTTCTATTGCAAGAAACTGATTTGATTTAAGAGATTTGATTCTATAAATGATGTTCAGAATTGAGGGAACTTTAGAGTAGTACTGTCTGTTATAGAATCAATGAAAGCATATGAATGAGAGTTTGGATTATTTTATAAAATTTTAATATGCATTAATACAAATAAATTTTATCTGTATATGTTGAGTATGCTGGTATGCTTTCTAGTCTACTGAGTGTGACCATCACAGTTGATAAACACCATCAGGATTATTATCTTTGACAGTGAAGAAATGCACACTTACCACTGCTGAAAATGCTCTTTCCAGCTTCTCTTCATGCCGTACTTTCAAGAGCAGCTCTTTGCAGTCTATTAGGAAATGTGGCTCCAAAAATCTTAGTGCTTACCTTACAGGTATGAAAGCTTCCAGGTACAGGATCAGGGATCCCAGTGCACAAGTTACTCAGATTGATGGCTTAATATGTTCATGATTGATATACTTTTGCCCAATATAGACTTGTTTGACTTTAGATTGAATTATTACCAAAATGCTTTCAGATTTTTTTTTTTCCTGGAAAGGACAGGCAGCATTACAGAGCCTAATGTTCCTGGATCATGCAACCAGGTCATCTGAATTAACCAACCATGAGAGCACTCCAATATGCTCTTTTTAAACATATAATATTCTTTATACTTTCATACTAACTTACAGAATATCACTCTATTAATAATTTAAAATATATCACACATAAAATCTTAACTAATTATCTATTTGAGATGAGGCTATTTTGAGGTGATAATATGTTTTGAACTTAGATTTTGGTGAAGTCTGCACAATTTTGTAAAATTTTATTAAAAATCATTGAATTGTACCTTTAAATGGTGAATTTAATGGTGTGTAAATTATATCTCAGTAAAGTTCTTTTAAAAAGGAAATTTGGCATTTCCTATTCATACTTAGGTTTGACATGGATGAGATCTTTCCCAACAGATATTATTCTAGGCTAAATATCTATATCTGTTTATGTTTGAAATATAGGTGGATGATTAGTGAGTGCCTCCTAGGACTGAGATTTCTTTTCTTTTTTTTTTTTAAAGATTTATTTATTTATTTATTTGGGGGGGGGGGAGGAGGGCCACTTCTATTGGTCTTTCATTTCTCTATTTTCATCCGTCTTTGCTCCTTGGCTCATGTGGGCCTCCCATTGCAGTGGCCTCTGTCGTCGCAGAGCACCGGCTCTGGGCGCATGCGCTCCAGTGCTCTGGCTCGGTAATTGGACACATCGGTCCAGCCGCTCCATCTTCCCAGGCCAGGGATGGAACCAGAGCCCCTTGCACTGCAAGGCGGTGTCCTTACCCACTGGACCACCAGGGAAGCCCCTGAGTTTTCTTTCACACCTGCTATCACATCCAATTTGGAGAATTATACAAAATAGGTCCCAGAAAACAAATAAGTTCAGGAGTTATATGAAGCAACTCAGGCCTCATGGAGAATAACAAAAAAAGAAAAATTTCAAATCATCCCTACATAGCTATGAGCAATCACTTTATATATAAATTGATAGCTGAACAAAATAAAATGAAAAAAATAAAACAGTTTTAGAGAAATACTAAATATCATACTATGCATTAAGAAGTATAATCATCTACATAAGAGTGAGCCCAGTTTAATGGGACAGGCTATACTGAGTTGCTAGATCCAGCTGAGCCCATAAACATCTGGACAGTATGTGGCCGTCAGTGGAGTCCACAGCAAGGAATAGGTGGTTAGTATCAGACGTTTCCCAATTTTGGACTCAAAGCAGTACATTGGATATTTTGGAAAGGAATCTGTGTAGATAAACAAGATCGCTTATAGAGACAGAGATGTGGGTTCAAGAACGAAAAATAGGAAGCTATTACAAGTAGATTAGAGTTAATTTACAGGCTGGCTACAGAGAAGAGTATTCAACTGTATACAACTACAAAGAGTAGTATTCAACCTCTAATACTGAGGCAGAGGTCAAAGAGAGTTTAGCCACAAGATGGACTGAAGTTGATTTGCCTAACAGACTTACCTAGACTTCCTTAAATTCTCTGATTTGTTCTAGAACCTTTGCTGTCGGCCCCAGTAGGGGTTAAGTGGCCTCAGCTATAGGAAATAAAGAGCTACAATGCTGAGAACCCAGGATATCATTACAATGTCTGTTATATGGGATGTGCAACCATTCATTCAAACACTAGCAAAGTATTCAAGCTGACCTGGATTTGTCTGCTCCCGTGCCCTGGTCCTTTGGCAGAAAATGCAGCTTGACTCTTCTTACCCTTCCATTTCCCCCTCCATCTGTTCTTGTACATCATCCTCTGTGGAATCTGAACTAGAGACTTTCTAAAACTGAGTTGCCTACAGTATGATAGACACCTGCCTCTAATATTCAGCTGAACATGTTCACTATTTTCAGAATTAAAGACCAACGTTCTATGACTTAGTGTTCATATTTATATCTACTTATTTGCTTATTTTTAACTTTATTTTATATTAGAGTACAGTTAATTAACAACATTGTGTTAGTTTCAGGTGTACAGCGAAGTGATTCAGTCATACATACTATCTATTCTTTTTCAAATTCTTTTCCCATTTAAGTGGTTGCATAACATTGAGCAGAGTTCCCTGTGCTATACAGTGGGTCCTTGTTCATTGTCCATGTTAACTATCATACTATGCATTAAGAAGTATAATCATCTACATAAGAGTGAGCCCAGTTTAATGGGACAGGCTATACTGAGTTGCTAGATCCAGCTGAGCCCATAAACATCTGGACAGTATGTGGCCGTCAGTGGAGTCCACAGCAAGGAATAGGTGGTTAGTATCAGGCGTTTCCCAATTTTGGACTCAAAGCAGTACATTGGATATTTTGGAAAGGAATCTGTGTAGATAAACAAGATCGCTTATAGAGACAGAGATGTGGGTTCAAGAACGAAAAATAGGAAGCTATTACAAGTAGATTAGAGTTAATTTACAGGCTGGCTACAGAGAAGAGTATTCAACTGTATACAACTACAAAGAGTAGTATTCAACCTCTAATACTGAGGCAGAGGTCAAAGAGAGTTTAGCCACAAGATGGACTGAAGTTGATTTGCCTAACAGACTTACCTAGACTTCCTTAAATTCTCTGATTTGTTCTAGAACCTTTGCTGTCGGCCCCAGTAGGGGTTAAGTGGCCTCAGCTATAGGAAATAAAGAGCTACAATGCTGAGAACCCAGGATATCATTACAATGTCTGTTATATGGGATGTGCAA
This sequence comes from Tragulus kanchil, assembly GCA_022376925.1. Lineage (NCBI taxonomy): Eukaryota > Metazoa > Chordata > Mammalia > Artiodactyla > Tragulidae > Tragulus > Tragulus kanchil. The sequence continues at coordinate 56,237,172 of JAIOJX010000029.1, read as the reverse complement.
CCATTCATTCAAACACTAGCAAAGTATTCAAGCTGACCTGGATTTGTCTGCTCCCGTGCCCTGGTCCTTTGGCAGAAAATGCAGCTTGACTCTTCTTACCCTTCCATTTCCCCCTCCATCTGTTCTTGTACATCATCCTCTGTGGAATCTGAACTAGAGACTTTCTAAAACTGAGTTGCCTACAGTATGATAGACACCTGCCTCTAATATTCAGCTGAACATGTTCACTATTTTCAGAATTAAAGACCAACGTTCTATGACTTAGTGTTCATATTTATATCTACTTATTTGCTTATTTTTAACTTTATTTTATATTAGAGTACAGTTAATTAACAACATTGTGTTAGTTTCAGGTGTACAGCGAAGTGATTCAGTCATACATACTATCTATTCTTTTTCAAATTCTTTTCCCATTTAAGTGGTTGCATAACATTGAGCAGAGTTCCCTGTGCTATACAGTGGGTCCTTGTTCATTGTCCATGTTAAATATAGCAGTATGCATAAATTTTAAAATTTAGAAAGCTATAATAATACAAAACAAATAATTGATCAACTTACAGACTAAAGGAAAAAATCCTATAAATCCCTCATTCTCTCCTATTACAAGTTTAGGTGGGATGATGATAGTGAATTTCAACCATGCAGTGCTTTTCAAGCAGCTCTGGTCATACACACAAACCCACAAAACCTCATGCTTTCAAATAGTTACATTTTTAACAAGATGAATTTAATAGTTCACCATCCTACCAAAATAAGAAAAATACAGAGACATATAAAATCACAGCAGACTGAAAATGCTACATATTTATAGGCTGTGAGTTCCTAAACCAGAATGAAAACACATAGGGTGAATATCCAAAAACAATTCTGCAAGTCAATATGATAAATCAGGCCCAGATGTCACAAACATAATAAATCAATTGAAACTGCCAAACCACTCTTCTCAACCTACTAGATTTAATTAAAACCACCACTCCATTCAAGAGAGGTCTTCTAATAGAGCAGATAATATCACTCAGTCTCAACCATCCACCCAAACCTGCTATGGGAGACACAGCATGTGAAATTTTAATCAAGGGGCCTGGTAAGCATGACAGGGTTTAGTCTACACCTACAGCGATGCACTGTCGTGCATTCTAGGTCCTCTTCTTATCCTCCCAAAGCACTCGTTGAGAAAGCCTTCAATCAGCCTTCAACACTGTTAAAAGAGTAAGTACCAGATAAATGCTGGAGGAATCTTGCCTTGCTGGCCCTTGCTTGTGTGTTGAAAATACAGCACAGCCATTGACATGACTAGCATATTTCATCAAATGTGTAAAACAAGAGATGCCATGGTGCTCTGAGGTTTTAGGTTCTTTAGTGAATCTACTAAGACACCCCAATCTTAGTTCAGTATCTATAAAAATCTGATTCCAAATAACTTATAAGTGCCACTTGGGAAAAAGATAAAACAAATTAAGCAAATGAAAAAAAAAAAGGACTCACAAGCTATTATGAATTCACAAAGCTGGCAAATGGCACAGGCTTCCAGGCATCTTCTAGGACTGGAGGTTAGGAATCCCACTGGCCCTTAAACAGAAAAGATACCTCGAATGTAGTGCAGAAAAGACACAGAAAGGTGGTTGTTTTAACTTAAAGGATCACATTATTCATCACAAAGTCTCTAAACTCAGTCAGCAGAAGCCTTCCTGGCACTTTTCTTGTGTATACTTGGCTCCATTTATGAAGACAGAACAGACTATGTTTGGCATTTTGCCTTGAGTTATTGACATGTTTTAAATTATGCTGTTTTATGTCCATCCTTAATAGAACAGAAATCTGCTACAAACGATCTTTATTAACAGGCTGCCTCAGGTGCTGAGACTCTCGATTTAACAACATCTCCAAACAGACAGACAGGGAGCTTGTTAATAGGCTTTTCCATCAGAATGAACATATTCACATAAGGGCTGACCAAAAAAAAATTTCCAAAACAATTCTGCAAGTCAATATGATAAATCAGGCCCAGATGTCACAAACATAATAAATCAATTGAAACTGCCAAACCACTCTTCTCAACCTACTAGATTTAATTAAAACCACCACTCCATTCAAGAGAGGTCTTCTAATAGAGCAGATAATATCACTCAGTCTCAACCATCCACCCAAACCTGCTATGGGAGACACAGCATGTGAAATTTTAATCAAGGGGCCTGGTAAGCATGACAGGGTTTAGTCTACACCTACAGCGATGCACTGTCGTGCATTCTAGGTCCTCTTCTTATCCTCCCAAAGCACTCGTTGAGAAAGCCTTCAATCAGCCTTCAACACTGTTAAAAGAGTAAGTACCAGATAAATGCTGGAGGAATCTTGCCTTGCTGGCCCTTGCTTGTGTGTTGAAAATACAGCACAGCCATTGACATGACTAGCATATTTCATCAAATGTGTAAAACAAGAGATGCCATGGTGCTCTGAGGTTTTAGGTTCTTTAGTGAATCTACTAAGACACCCCAATCTTAGTTCAGTATCTATAAAAATCTGATTCCAAATAACTTATAAGTGCCACTTGGGAAAAAGATAAAACAAATTAAGCAAATGAAAAAAAAAAAGGACTCACAAGCTATTATGAATTCACAAAGCTGGCAAATGGCACAGGCTTCCAGGCATCTTCTAGGACTGGAGGTTAGGAATCCCACTGGCCCTTAAACAGAAAAGATACCTCGAATGTAGTGCAGAAAAGACACAGAAAGGTGGTTGTTTTAACTTAAAGGATCACATTATTCATCACAAAGTCTCTAAACTCAGTCAGCAGAAGCCTTCCTGGCACTTTTCTTGTGTATACTTGGCTCCATTTTATGAAGACAGAACAGACTATGTTTGGCATTTTTGCCTTGAGTTATTGACATGTTTTAAATTATGCTGTTTTATGTCCATCCTTAATAGAACAGAAATCTGCTACAAACGATCTTTATTAACAGACTGCCTCAGGTGCTGAGACTCTCGATTTAACAACATCTCCAAACAGACAGACAGGGAGCTTGTTAATAGGCTTTTCCAACCCTTTGGCTTCTGTGAGACGTAAGTGGATTATGGAGGTTTGTTTGGCAGGCTATCTTTTTACATCACTGTCTGAATAATTGCCACAAAGGCCTATTGCTTTAGCCTAATTAACAAAATGTACAAAATCCTGAGCATAGAACTTTTATTGATTAACTATCTCCACGGGAAGTACTTGAACCCCCATGACTCCTGGCCCCAGACAGATGCTCTTGGTGATGTTACATACTGAACTACAGCTTGCTGATATACCAACGACTTGTCTTAGAATCTTGAATCACACAGAAAGTGTCACAAAAAATACAACAACAGCAACAAAACATGTATTGCTTCTAGGTCAAAACTCAGTATCCTTGAGATGAGACCAATTCTTAGGCAAATTTCACCTTATGTTTATTATAGTACATAATAATATCAGTTCCACTTTGTTTTTTATTCATAGTGGTTTCAATAGTAAAAAAGTACATGGTTAAAGAAGTAAAAAAATGTTTTATCTGATTGAAGAAAAGCACGAAGATGAAACATGACTGGATGGAAATGTCAGAAATATGAAGAAGAAATGAGTCAGTTTACTGTTCAACCACTTCTTGTTAATTAGACAACTACTTGAACAAAGACTTCAGGGCTTGTGTGTTACAGGACTGTTTCAGTCTTTGGAGCTTTAAGTATCAAGGATAGCAGATTTCATTTTATTAATTTTTTTTTGGCCTCTTTCATTATTTTTTTTTTAGATTTTTAAAATTTTCATCCATCTTTATTCTTTGACCTGTGTGGGCCTCCCATTGCAGTGGCCTCTCTCATTGCAGAGCACCAGCTCTGGATGCATGTGCTCCAGAGCACTGGCTTGTAATTGGACACACCAGTCCAGCTGCTCCACAGCATGTGGGGTCTTCTCAGGCCAGGGATGGAACTGATGCCCCTTGTACTGGAAGGCAGACTCTTTACCCACTGGACCACCAGGGAAGCCCCAAGGATAGCAGATTTTTGAATAGCCCAGGTTTTGAGGCCAATCAACTATTTCTGTATTGGACTATACTTATAGGAGTCCCCCTTACCCACAGTTTCATTTTCTGCAGTTTTGATTTCAGTTACCCACCACGATTCAAAAATATTAATGGAAAATTCCATAAATAAATAATTCTTAAGTTTTGGACTTGGAATGCAAGCAGATCAAAACAGTCAATCCTAAAGGAAATCAACCCTGAGTATTCACTGGAAGGACTGAGGTTGAAGCTGAAGCACCAATACTTTGACCACCTGATGTGAAAAGCCAACTCATTGAGAAAGACATCAATGCTAGGAAAGATTGAAGGCAAAAGGAGAAGGAGGAGGCAGAGGATAAGATGGTTAGATAGCACCACCAACTCAATAAACGTGAATCTGAGCAAATTCTGGGAGATAGTGGAGGACGGAGGAACCTGGTGTGCTATGGCAGGGGCAAAAGGACATGACTTGTTATCTTGATCAAAGAAAGTAAAAATGTTTTTAAAACTCAGTATCCTTGAGATGAGACCAATTCTTGCAAATTTCACCTTATGTTTATTATAGTACATAATAATATCAGTTCCACTTTGTTTTTTATTCATAGTGGTTTCAATAGTAAAAAAGTACATGGTTAAAGAAGTAAAAAAATGTTTTATCTGATTGAAGAAAAGCACGAAGATGAAACATGACTGGATGGAAATGTCAGAAATATGAAGAAGAAATGAGTCAGTTTACTGTTCAACCACTTCTTGTTAATTAGACAACTACTTGAACAAAGACTTCAGGGCTTGTGTGTTACAGGACTGTTTCAGTCTTTGGAGCTTTAAGTATCAAGGATAGCAGATTTCATTTTATTAATTTTTTTTTGGCCTCTTTCATTATTTTTTTTTTAGATTTTTAAAATTTTCATCCATCTTTATTCTTTGACCTGTGTGGGCCTCCCATTGCAGTGGCCTCTCTCATTGCAGAGCACCAGCTCTGGATGCATGTGCTCCAGAGCACTGGCTTGTAATTGGACACACCAGTCCAGCTGCTCCACAGCATGTGGGGTCTTCTCAGGCCAGGGATGGAACTGATGCCCCTTGTACTGGAAGGCAGACTCTTTACCCACTGGACCACCAGGGAAGCCCCAAGGATAGCAGATTTTTGAATAGCCCAGGTTTTGAGGCCAATCAACTATTTCTGTATTGGACTATACTTATAGGAGTCCCCCTTACCCACAGTTTCATTTTCTGCAGTTTTGATTTCAGTTACCCACCACGATTCAAAAATATTAATGGAAAATTCCATAAATAAATAATTCTTAAGTTTTGGACTTGGAATGCAAGCAGATCAAAACAGTCAATCCTAAAGGAAATCAACCCTGAGTATTCACTGGAAGGACTGAGGTTGAAGCTGAAGCACCAATACTTTGACCACCTGATGTGAAAAGCCAACTCATTGAGAAAGACATCAATGCTAGGAAAGATTGAAGGCAAAAGGAGAAGGAGGAGGCAGAGGATAAGATGGTTAGATAGCACCACCAACTCAATAAACGTGAATCTGAGCAAATTCTGGGAGATAGTGGAGGACGGAGGAACCTGGTGTGCTATGGTCCATGTGGGTCACAAAGAGTTCGACATGACTTAGGCTCAGGACATGAATCATCCCCTTGTCCAGTATACCATTTTTGTAGCAGGGTTGTAAGATCAGATCAACAAGTATTATCACAGAGATTCTGTTCAAATAACACTTATTTTACTTACTAACAGCCCCAAAGCCCAACAGTAGTGATCTGGCAACTGTTACCTGTTAAAGAGAAGCTGGAAAGTGCCTGCTTTAAATGAAAAGGTGAAAGATATTGTCTTAAAGATTTATTTATTTATCTTGGGGGGGTGGGGTGGGGAGGGAGGGGAGCAGGCGGGCTAGTTCTATTGGTCTTTCATTTCTCTATTTTCATCCATCTTTGTTCTTTGGCCCGTGTGGGCCTCCCGTCGCGGTGGCCCCTGTTGTCGCAGAGCACCAGCTCTGGGCGCATGTGCTCCAGAGCTCCGGCTCGGTAATTGGACACATCGGTCCAGCCGCTCCGCGGCTTGTGGGATCTTCCCAGGCCAGGGATCGAACCGGCGCCCCTTGCACTGCAAGGCGGTGTCCTTATCCACTGGACCACCAGGGAAGCCCCCAGATATTGTCTTAATAAGGAAAAAAAAAATCTGTATATTGAGGCTGTTAAGATCTATGTAAGAATACATCTTCTATCTGTGAAATGTTGAAGAAGAAAAAAGAAATGTGTGCCAATTTTCCTGTCACACCTGAAACTCCAAATGTTACTGCCACTGTGCATTATAAGTGCATAGTTAAGATAAAAATACATTAAACTTATACAATAATCTATTTGAGAGAGAGACCACATTCACATAAGTCTTACTATACATTGCTATATATGTTCTATATTATTATTAGTTATTATTGTTAATCTCTTATATGCCTCACTTATAAATTAAACTTAATCATAGGCTTGTATGTATAGAAAAAAAAAAGCATATATAGAGTTCTGTACAATCCAAGATTTCAGGCATTCATTGGGGGGAGGGATGGGGGTGGTCTTGGGATATAGTCCCTGCAGATAAGTGGAAACTATTGTAACTTTCCTTGGACAACTCATTGAAAGTCAATGCTAGGAAAGATTGAAGGCAAAAGGAGAAGGAGGAGGCAGAGGATAAGATGGTTAGATAGCACCACCAACTCAATAAACGTGAATCTGAGCAAATTCTGGGAGATAGTGGAGGACGGAGGAACCTGGTGTGCTATGGTCCATGTGGGTCACAAAGAGTTCGACATGACTTAGGCTCAGGACATGAATCATCCCCTTGTCCAGTATACCATTTTTGTAGCAGGGTTGTAAGATCAGATCAACAAGTATTATCACAGAGATTCTGTTCAAATAACACTTATTTTACTTACTAACAGCCCCAAAGCCCAACAGTAGTGATCTGGCAACTGTTACCTGTTAAAGAGAAGCTGGAAAGTGCCTGCTTTAAATGAAAAGGTGAAAGATATTGTCTTAAAGATTTATTTATTTATCTTGGGGGGGGGGGGTGGGGAGGGAGGGGAGCAGGCGGGCTAGTTCTATTGGTCTTTCATTTCTCTATTTTCATCCATCTTTGTTCTTTGGCCCGTGTGGGCCTCCCGTCGCGGTGGCCCCTGTTGTCGCAGAGCACCAGCTCTGGGCGCATGTGCTCCAGAGCTCCGGCTCGGTAATTGGACACATCGGTCCAGCCGCTCCGCGGCTTGTGGGATCTTCCCAGGCCAGGGATCGAACCGGCGCCCCTTGCACTGCAAGGCGGTGTCCTTATCCACTGGACCACCAGGGAAGCCCCCAGATATTGTCTTAATAAGGAAAAAAAAAATCTGTATATTGAGGCTGTTAAGATCTATGTAAGAATACATCTTCTATCTGTGAAATGTTGAAGAAGAAAAAAGAAATGTGTGCCAATTTTCCTGTCACACCTGAAACTCCAAATGTTACTGCCACTGTGCATTATAAGTGCATAGTTAAGATAAAAATACATTAAACTTATACAATAATCTATTTGAGAGAGAGACCACATTCACATAAGTCTTACTATACATTGCTATATATGTTCTATATTATTATTAGTTATTATTGTTAATCTCTTATATGCCTCACTTATAAATTAAACTTAATCATAGGCTTGTATGTATAGAAAAAAAGCATATATAGAGTTCTGTACAATCCAAGATTTCAGGCATTCATTGGGGGGAGGGATGGGGGTGGTCTTGGGATATAGTCCCTGCAGATAAGTGGAAACTATTGTAACTTTCCTTGGCAACTCAGTAAAAAGCCCATAGGATGAAAAATTCTGTTGATGACTTAGGAAGTTAGAATGGCCATGAGAAAATAAGCTGTGTACATAATTTTATGTAATATTCAAACGGTACATATCTTAGAAAAAGATACTACAGATATTTATTTATTTATATATTTATTGAATTTGAGAAGACACAGGTTCTGGTACAATTAAGGCAGAAGTCCAACAACAACAACAACAACAACAAAAGGAAAGCAGGACAAATAAAAATTTCTTAATGTACTTATAGTTAGTTACTTAGTGGTAGTCATTCAGTCATGTCCTACTCTTTGTGACCCCATATGCTATATATAGCCTGCCAGGCTCCTTCATCCATGCAATTCTCCAGGCAAAAATACTGAAGTGGGTTTCCATTTCCTTCTCCAAGGGATCTTCCCAACTCAAGAACTGAATCCAGGTCTCCCACACTGTAGGCAGATTCTTTACCAGCTGAGCCACCAGGAAGCCTCTAAAATACTGACAGAGGAGTTACAAAGTTTTGATCAAATTTATGGTTTTGTTTTTAAATCAGTCAAGTAACTTGATAACGACTGAAGAGCAAGCAAAAGATTAAATTCAAATAGCTGAATGAGCTTCAGTTGGGAATTCAACTACAGCAACATTCATAGCACTGAATTAATTCAGAAAGCTTAAGGGTCCTAGGGATAGATTGCAATTTTTCCTTTTTTCTTCATTAGTGAAAAAGGATCAACAGCATTTTTTTTAATCTCAGAAAGATATCTTGTCTAATCTTGGTATTTATGTTGAATTTTGGAAAAATTTCACCCTGAAGAATGTTACTGCCACTGTGCATTATAAGTGCATAGTTAAGATAAAAATACATTAAACTTATACAATAATCTATTTGAGAGAGAGACCACATTCACATAAGTCTTACTATACATTGCTATATATGTTCTATATTATTATTAGTTATTATTGTTAATCTCTTATATGCCTCACTTATAAATTAAACTTAATCATAGGCTTGTATGTATAGAAAAAAAAAAGCATATATAGAGTTCTGTACAATCCAAGATTTCAGGCATTCATTGGGGGGAGGGATGGGGGTGGTCTTGGGATATAGTCCCTGCAGATAAGTGGAAACTATTGTAACTTTCCTTGGCAACTCAGTAAAAAGCCCATAGGATGAAAAATTCTGTTGATGACTTAGGAAGTTAGAATGGCCATGAGAAAATAAGCTGTGTACATAATTTTATGTAATATTCAAACGGTACATATCTTAGAAAAAGATACTACAGATATTTATTTATTTATATATTTATTGAATTTGAGAAGACACAGGTTCTGGTACAATTAAGGCAGAAGTCCAACAACAACAACAACAACAACAAAAGGAAAGCAGGACAAATAAAAATTTCTTAATGTACTTATAGTTAGTTACTTAGTGGTAGTCATTCAGTCATGTCCTACTCTTTGTGACCCCATATGCTATATATAGCCTGCCAGGCTCCTTCATCCATGCAATTCTCCAGGCAAAAATACTGAAGTGGGTTTCCATTTCCTTCTCCAAGGGATCTTCCCAACTCAAGAACTGAATCCAGGTCTCCCACACTGTAGGCAGATTCTTTACCAGCTGAGCCACCAGGGAAGCCTCTAAAATACTGACAGAGGAGTTACAAAGTTTTGATCAAATTTATGGTTTTGTTTTTAAATCAGTCAAGTAACTTGATAACGACTGAAGAGCAAGCAAAAGATTAAATTCAAATAGCTGAATGAGCTTCAGTTGGGAATTCAACTACAGCAACATTCATAGCACTGAATTAATTCAGAAAGCTTAAGGGTCCTAGGGATAGATTGCAATTTTTCCTTTTTTCTTCATTAGTGAAAAAGGATCAACAGCATTTTTTTTTTTTAATCTCAGAAAGATATCTTGTCTAATCTTGGTATTTATGTTGAATTTTGGAAAAAATTTCACCCTGAAGAAGTCTATACATACAAGAATATGCATGTGGGCATCTGTTAACATGAAACTGAATTCACCAAAAATGTGAGGAGCACCTGCCCTGCTCTCACATTAAGGTGAGTGTCACAGCAGCTGTATTCAAGCATAGAAGCAAAGTGATGAGAGAGCGAATTTGGAGTCAGGTTGATAGAAAAACCAGGAGATCTCCAAGAAGGAGGAGAGGGATCAAAGACTTTTTAGCCTACCTGCCTTCACCTGGGTTGCCACACCTAGGGCAACAATCTCTTTTTCCTAAGACTTTCTTTAAGCCCAGGAATAATGATTATAATAAACATGTCCTTACTTGAGGACATGTTTCTTCTTCCTAACAGGAACCCATTCCTTCAGGTAGTCTCACACCTATGTTGATTTTCTCAAGATGTATGTTGTGGGTGTGGGTCTGGTAAGTCCTTTACAACCCTGAGATATTCTTTTGATCTATTGCTAATAACCAACTGAAAAAGTACATAAAGTCCCACCTAAACTAGTGAAGTGGGTACTCCCCTGTTCCCTTCCAATGCCTTTCAATGGAAGCTTTTTCTATCCCTTTTTACTTTAATCAAACTCTTGCTGCATGAAGCTCTGAGTGACTGAAGCCAGGTCTTTTGGTTCCAAGGTGAAATTTTCTCCTTCGGAGATCACAAATCCAACACCGTAAGCTATCAGTGGAACAGAGGATGGTCAAAAGTTAGATAGGTCAAGGTCAGTGAGGTGAAGAGAATAGGATAGCTTGAATATTCTTCAGGTGAAGACAGATTATAACAGGAAAAAGCAAAGTCTCCTGTACCAGCAGTCCTTCCAAAAGCCACTGAGGAACTGAAATAAAAGCAGAGACATTCTTCTCTTATATCAGCAGCACTAATAGCAATAGTAACAGTAATTTATATAAACTATCATTTGTTGAGAGTTTTCTTTGTACCCCATTTACTAAAAGGTTGACCTTTATGAACTTCATTAATATCAACATTCCACAAAAGTAGGTATTACTATTGTCTCTGTTTTACATGGGAGACACAGAGAGTAGCACTTTGCTCAAGGTTACAAATGCAGTGGGAGATAGAACCAGTATTTAAACCTACTTCAAAGCCCATGCCCTGATAAACCTTAAAAATTTCACCCTGAAGAAGTCTATACATACAAGAATATGCATGTGGGCATCTGTTAACATGCTGAGGGGGCACCTGCCCTGCTCTCACATTAAGGTGAGTGTCACAGCAGCTGTATTCAAGCATAGAAGCAAAGTGATGAGAGAGCGAATTTGGAGTCAGGTTGATAGAAAAACCAGGAGATCTCCAAGAAGGAGGAGAGGGATCAAAGACTTTTTAGCCTACCTGCCTTCACCTGGGTTGCCACACCTAGGGCAACAATCTCTTTTGCCTAAGACTTTCTTTAAGCCCAGGAATAATGATTATAATAAACATGTCCTTACTTGAGGACATGTTTCTTCTTCCTAACAGGAACCCATTCCTTCAGGTAGTCTCACACCTATGTTGATTTTCTCAAGATGTATGTTGTGGGTGTGGGTCTGGTAAGTCCTTTACAACCCTGAGATATTCTTTTGATCTATTGCTAATAACCAACTGAAAAAGTACATAAAGTCCCACCTAAACTAGTGAAGTGGGTACTCCCCTGTTCCTTCCAATGCCTTTCAATGGAAGCTTTTCTACCCCTTTTACTTTAATCAAACTCTTGCTGCATGAAGCTCTGAGTGACTGAAGCCAGGTCTTTTGGTTCCAAGGTGAAATTTTCTCCTTCGGAGATCACAAATCCAACACCGTAAGCTATCAGTGGAACAGAGGATGGTCAAAAGTTAGATAGGTCAAGGTCAGTGAGGTGAAGAGAATAGGATAGCTTGAATATTCTTCAGGTGAAGACAGATTATAACAGGAAAAAGCAAAGTCTCCTGTACCAGCAGTCCTTCCAAAAGCCACTGAGGAACTGAAATAAAAGCAGAGACATTCTTCTCTTATATCAGCAGCACTAATAGCAATAGTAACAGTAATTTATATAAACTATCATTTGTTGAGAGTTTTCTTTGTACCCCATTTACTAAAAGGTTGACCTTTATGAACTTCATTAATATCAACATTCCACAAAAGTAGGTATTACTATTGTCTCTGTTTTACATGGGAGACACAGAGAGTAGCACTTTGCTCAAGGTTACAAATGCAGTGGGAGATAGAACCAGTATTTAAACCTACTTCAAAGCCCATGCCCTGATCCACTGCACAGGATTGGCCAGGCCTTGACTAATGCACAGGCATTTTGGGTGGTTGTGAAGTTGGGAGTGAGGGGTGATTCATCACTCTTTGCCCAGAGAGCTGTTTGCCCTGGATTTTGCAAGAGATCATGTTTAAGGTAAACTGGTTATCACCTGCCAAGACAGCAGTGATTTACAATTATTTCTTTATTAAGAAAATGTTCAGTGTGTGAGTGGTCTCCTCTGAAAAAATGCCAACAAAGAGGCCTTGTCAGTTTTTTGGCAGAGATACATCTAAACACATAAAAACAAGTTTAAACACTATTATTTATGCATAATTCTTTCTTGGCATCATCTCTCACTTGCCACAATTTGCAGCCAGAAAACACTTATTTCTACTTTTCTTACTCTAGAAGTAATCCAGCCTTAAGTGGATCTAATTCCTTCCCAGAAGAGAAACAGCTCTGTCAGGACCTGGTGATGTGTGCTCTGTTTGAGGCCTCAAGGTTTCCATTCACTGCACAGCTGCACGGACTCCGGAAGCTGGTGCTAAGCCAGAGCTCTGTACCCACTGAGATCTGCAGTCTGGAATGATAAACACACAGCTGCCTGGGGCGAGGGCCACAGGCATAATAGATGGCCCCATCTCCACTGGAGTCAGGCAAAGCCAATACAAATCATTAATCCAGCTGCTTATATGTTAAATATCACAAAACATGTACAAAATGGTGAGCTGTCTCCATGGAAGACAGCGCTAGGCAGATGGGGGCTGGGGATGGGGGGGGAGGCGGAAGCAATTTAAGGCAATAGGACAGAGCCACTGAGGAACTGAAATAAAAGCAGAGACATTCTTCTCTTATATCAGCAGCACTAATAGCAATAGTAACAGTAATTTATATAAACTATCATTTGTTGAGAGTTTTCTTTGTACCCCATTTACTAAAAGGTTGACCTTTATGAACTTCATTAATATCAACATTCCACAAAAGTAGGTATTACTATTGTCTCTGTTTTACATGGGAGACACAGAGAGTAGCACTTTGCTCAAGGTTACAAATGCAGTGGGAGATAGAACCAGTATTTAAACCTACTTCAAAGCCCATGCCCTGATCCACTGCACAGGATTGGCCAGGCCTTGACTAATGCACAGGCATTTTGGGTGGTTGTGAAGTTGGGAGTGAGGGGTGATTCATCACTCTTTGCCCAGAGAGCTGTTTGCCCTGGATTTTGCAAGAGATCATGTTTAAGGTAAACTGGTTATCACCTGCCAAGACAGCAGTGATTTACAATTATTTCTTTATTAAGAAAATGTTCAGTGTGTGAGTGGTCTCCTCTGAAAAAATGCCAACAAAGAGGCCTTGTCAGTTTTTTGGCAGAGATACATCTAAACACATAAAAACAAGTTTAAACACTATTATTTATGCATAATTCTTTCTTGGCATCATCTCTCACTTGCCACAATTTGCAGCCAGAAAACACTTATTTCTACTTTTCTTACTCTAGAAGTAATCCAGCCTTAAGTGGATCTAATTCCTTCCCAGAAGAGAAACAGCTCTGTCAGGACCTGGTGATGTGTGCTCTGTTTGAGGCCTCAAGGTTTCCATTCACTGCACAGCTGCACGGACTCCGGAAGCTGGTGCTAAGCCAGAGCTCTGTACCCACTGAGATCTGCAGTCTGGAATGATAAACACACAGCTGCCTGGGGCGAGGGCCACAGGCATAATAGATGGCCCCATCTCCACTGGAGTCAGGCAAAGCCAATACAAATCATTAATCCAGCTGCTTATATGTTAAATATCACAAAACATGTACAAAATGGTGAGCTGTCTCCATGGAAGACAGCGCTAGGCAGATGGGGGCTGGGGATGGGGGGGGAGGAGAGGCGGAAGCAATTTAAGGCAATAGGACAGAGTCAGGGGCTTTGTGTCCTTTGTACAGTGCTGCTGGAGAGCTGATTTACTGCCACAAAGTCTCTTGATGCAAATAGTTCATAAAGCCTACGACCTGAGGACTTGCCCACAGGACCACAATAACATTTATCTAGCATAAATTAATGTGTTTCAACCACTAATTCAATTTGGCCTGTCTCATTCTTCTGGTTTTGGCAATGCCTAGGCTTGCTGTAAAGTCACTTGGTGACTCATACGAATGACTGGGTTTGTTCAGGAGTCACACACTGCTAGGAACAAAGAGTGCTATTAGTTGAGTAGTCATAAAAATATACCTCCAAGAGCACATTTGGAACTGTGCTAATTGAAACTTCCTCTTTAGAGGGGCTGATCACAACCAGCTGTAGGAGCCAAGCAGGAGCAGATTTCAACATCACATTAAAAGACCAGCAAACTCAGAAAGAACAGCATTTTAACGATGAAGGCACTGTGGCCCTAACACGTGCTCTAATTGGCTCCTGACACTCTGCAGAGAGCTGGTGACCTGAACCTGGAGAGCAATGGGAAAAAAACTTCTCCACGAACTTGATTTGAAAAAAAGCAACCTGGAGTGCAGTTCCCCTCATAAAATTCCAGGTCTGTCAAGCTTCTCAAGGAACACTTGGGAGAAAAAAACCACAAAACCCTAGTGAATTTAGGAAAATGAAGTGGGACATTGTTCTTAAAAAGGTAAAAACAAGAGCTTAAGCATTTCTGTTGGGAGGATAGCCTCTTAAGAACATGCCATTAGTATTAAAAGGTGGAATACAATGTCCAGTGCACAAAGGATCAAATAAGCAAAATCTGAATGAAAAACAAAAACATGGAAGAAACACGGCAACATAGACTATATACTTGAAGATGAAAATGTGAACTGTCTCCTCCTCTCTGGATGCACGTGAATTTCCTATTCCAAGACAGAAGGAATGCATTCTGTCAGTGTGTGTAGAAGCAACATGCATCTACAGGTTTGCCGAAAATGTGGAATAATCATGCACTTTCTGTGTTTGCTTTACTGGAGGATGGGTTAGCCAACTTGTAAAGGAAGCAGTCACTGACACGTAAATATAAATAGCACATTCTACCCATCAAATATGAGAATTTTATTTAATTTAGATGAGTGGTATGCCTGGAAATGTTAAAAGGAAGTTATGTTTTATAACACCTTTAAGTAGCATATAAATTAGGAAGGATGGCTACTCCTTGTAATTTATTTACTCATTAATTTAATGGAGTATCTAGTTTGGAAGCTATGTCATAATGATTCGTAAAGATACAGGTTAGGGAGTTTTATTTATGTAGATGCGCAAAGGATCATTATATTTTATGCCACAAAATGATGACAGCAACTATATCTAATATGTGAATTATAATGATTATTTTGTTAGATATAATTGTAGTTCCACAAATAATACCTATGCAAGTTGAAAATCTGCTCCAATTTTATCCTCTTTTCGGAATGTATTAAGTAGTTAAACCTCTTCTTATGTTCTTTTTTTCTCTTTTATTACAAATAAAACATACTAAATTGATCCACTTCACAAAAGTACATTTCATAGTCATATAATTCTGTCTCTGTTCCCTTTTTATGTTTAAAATTTTGCATCCAGAATTTAAGAGTTACTGACACAAAATGTGGCCTCTGGTATGTGTGATACAACTTTTTGAATTTGTACAGATTTGAGTAGCAAGTATTTCTAATGCTTCTTTATTATTCATTTGACTTGGGTCATTTCCCTCAAAATTCCAGGTCTGTCAAGCTTCTCAAGGAACACTTGGGAGAAAAAAACCACAAAACCCTAGTGAATTTAGGAAAATGAAGTGGGACATTGTTCTTAAAAAGGTAAAAACAAGAGCTTAAGCATTTCTGTTGGGAGGATAGCCTCTTAAGAACATGCCATTAGTATTAAAAGGTGGAATACAATGTCCAGTGCACAAAGGATCAAATAAGCAAAATCTGAATGAAAAACAAAAACATGGAAGAAACACGGCAACATAGACTATATACTTGAAGATGAAAATGTGAACTGTCTCCTCCTCTCTGGATGCACGTGAATTTCCTATTCCAAGACAGAAGGAATGCATTCTGTCAGTGTGTGTAGAAGCAACATGCATCTACAGGTTTGCCGAAAATGTGGAATAATCATGCACTTTCTGTGTTTGCTTTACTGGAGGATGGGTTAGCCAACTTGTAAAGGAAGCAGTCACTGACACGTAAATATAAATAGCACATTCTACCCATCAAATATGAGAATTTTATTTAATTTAGATGAGTGGTATGCCTGGAAATGTTAAAAGGAAGTTATGTTTTATAACACCTTTAAGTAGCATATAAATTAGGAAGGATGGCTACTCCTTGTAATTTATTTACTCATTAATTTAATGGAGTATCTAGTTTGGAAGCTATGTCATAATGATTCGTAAAGATACAGGTTAGGGAGTTTTATTTATGTAGATGCGCAAAGGATCATTATATTTTATGCCACAAAATGATGACAGCAACTATATCTAATATGTGAATTATAATGATTATTTTGTTAGATATAATTGTAGTTCCACAAATAATACCTATGCAAGTTGAAAATCTGCTCCAATTTTATCCTCTTTTCGGAATGTATTAAGTAGTTAAACCTCTTCTTATGTTCTTTTTTTCTCTTTTATTACAAATAAAACATACTAAATTGATCCACTTCACAAAAGTACATTTCATAGTCATATAATTCTGTCTCTGTTCCCTTTTTATGTTTAAAATTTTGCATCCAGAATTTAAGAGTTACTGACACAAAATGTGGCCTCTGGTATGTGTGATACAACTTTTTGAATTTGTACAGATTTGAGTAGCAAGTATTTCTAATGCTTCTTTATTATTCATTTGACTTGCCAGAGAATGAATCATTCTCAAGGCATAATGCAATTCATAGTGTTTATGCTATGTCCTTGATTTTATTTATCTTGTTTGTCCAAGTGCTACAGACATTATGGAGGCTTACATTTAGTGTTCTTAAATCTGAAAGAGGCTGAAGAATTTGGAAATTTTTCTAAAGATAATTCCAGCCTAAGTGGGAAAAAAAACCGACTTGTAAAATCATCCAAACACAATATACTGATTGACCCAGCTCATCCCAGTTTTCCCAGTAAGTTGTTTTCTGTAAAATTCAGAGTGGATGAATACTGATATGTTGTCACCAAAGCTGGATCTGAGGTTAACTAACACCAGAATCTATAAGTTTCCAATTATCTAAGAATTAAAAGAATAAAATAAAATGACTTTCAGGTTCTGTACAATTAGAAACAGGAGAAATGAGTCCACTAAAAGTGATTTAAAGTCCCCCATTTCTTTCTAATGCTTCAGCCCTGACACAGAAAACTGTCTGTACTGAAAACAAAGCTAGACAGCTGATTTAGGGACCCAGGATGCTCCATTCTGGAGCAGCACAGGGCTGTCTCCTCCTTCCCTTCACACTAGCCACTTTCTGAGTTGGAACAGAAAGAGATGGTCCACTGAAACTTGCAGAAATCTAGGGAGTATTTTAAATTTAAATGTAGTTTTTGCTAAAGGATCATTATATTTTATGCCACAAAATGATGACAGCAACTATATCTAATATGTGAATTATAATGATTATTTTGTTAGATATAATTGTAGTTCCACAAATAATACCTATGCAAGTTGAAAATCTGCTCCAATTTTATCCTCTTTTCGGAATGTATTAAGTAGTTAAACCTCTTCTTATGTTCTTTTTTTCTCTTTTATTACAAATAAAACATACTAAATTGATCCACTTCACAAAAGTACATTTCATAGTCATATAATTCTGTCTCTGTTCCCTTTTTATGTTTAAAATTTTGCATCCAGAATTTAAGAGTTACTGACACAAAATGTGGCCTCTGGTATGTGTGATACAACTTTTTGAATTTGTACAGATTTGAGTAGCAAGTATTTCTAATGCTTCTTTATTATTCATTTGACTTGCCAGAGAATGAATCATTCTCAAGGCATAATGCAATTCATAGTGTTTATGCTATGTCCTTGATTTTATTTATCTTGTTTGTCCAAGTGCTACAGACATTATGGAGGCTTACATTTAGTGTTCTTAAATCTGAAAGAGGCTGAAGAATTTGGAAATTTTTCTAAAGATAATTCCAGCCTAAGTGGGAAAAAAAACCGACTTGTAAAATCATCCAAACACAATATACTGATTGACCCAGCTCATCCCAGTTTTCCCAGTAAGTTGTTTTCTGTAAAATTCAGAGTGGATGAATACTGATATGTTGTCACCAAAGCTGGATCTGAGGTTAACTAACACCAGAATCTATAAGTTTCCAATTATCTAAGAATTAAAAGAATAAAATAAAATGACTTTCAGGTTCTGTACAATTAGAAACAGGAGAAATGAGTCCACTAAAAGTGATTTAAAGTCCCCCATTTCTTTCTAATGCTTCAGCCCTGACACAGAAAACTGTCTGTACTGAAAACAAAGCTAGACAGCTGATTTAGGGACCCAGGATGCTCCATTCTGGAGCAGCACAGGGCTGTCTCCTCCTTCCCTTCACACTAGCCACTTTCTGAGTTGGAACAGAAAGAGATGGTCCACTGAAACTTGCAGAAATCTAGGCAGAGAGTCCATGGGTTGCTTTGGGAGGTGGTGTTTCATGTTCAGGAATTAAAGCACAAATGCAGGTGAGGACAAAGAATTCACCTATGGCCAAAAGCCTGCTAAATTCTAAAAAGTGAGCTAGGAGCTGAACTTGATCTTTCTAAGAGGAAGAATAGACCAGAAGCCATGAGGGTATTCAAAGGGTGAGACCAGATAAACATCTCTTTATTATAGAATATATATGAAGGAAGAAAAGGAGGGGAAAATGAATTAGCAGGGAATGCATTCAGCATGTGATGTTGGTCTGTCTGCCCTGAAAGGGGAGAATGAAGGAAGAAGAATGGGGCAGAAAGAGATTTGGATGGCCACAAGTTCTGAGGAAGTCTTAACCTTACCAAAAGGAAGTCCTTGAGTCAAGGTTGACAGCAGAGTCCCCAGTAGGCAGAAATAACTT
The DNA here is from genome assembly GCA_022376925.1 of Tragulus kanchil. Taxonomy (NCBI): domain Eukaryota; kingdom Metazoa; phylum Chordata; class Mammalia; order Artiodactyla; family Tragulidae; genus Tragulus; species Tragulus kanchil. The sequence continues at coordinate 56,218,155 of JAIOJX010000029.1, read as the reverse complement.
ATTTCTAGCACACTCATCATGCTCCATCACTGGGCAATATTAGTTTGATATAAGTGCTTCCTTGACATGAACACTGCACAGGATCCAAAAAATGTGACATCTTAAGGCTATCAGTCAATTCTGTTTCCCCTGGCAGGCTCTTTTGAAGGAAGGTATGAGCAATATACTTCCTAGAGTGCCACAGTCCATCCTTGGACCATGTAGACCTACTTCATGGAAGATATCAACTCCATGGTTACCAGGAGACTGCTTTCCTGAGAGGAAAACTCTGAAGAAGAGTTAGTGAGACAATCTAGAAACTTAAGTCCAGAGGATTTACACGACATTGTTAACAAAACTTTAAGGGAGAGATAATTCTTATTATAAATAATTTCAGTGACTAATATAAAAGTAATAAGACTACTACCAGTACAAATAAGCATTAGGTATTACTGAAAACCTTAATATAATATGAGCTTAAACAAAAGAAAACTTAATCACACACACACATACTTCATAGCTGAGGTACTAGCAGCTGATTTAGGGACCCAGGATGCTCCATTCTGGAGCAGCACAGGGCTGTCTCCTCCTTCCCTTCACATTTCTGAGGAACAAAATTAAGCAGAAATCTAGGCAGAGAGTCCATGGGTTGCTTTGGGAGGTGGTGTTTCATGTTCAGGAATTAAAGCACAAATGCAGGTGAGGACAAAGAATTCACCTATGGCCAAAAGCCTGCTAAATTCTAAAAAGTGAGCTAGGAGCTGAACTTGATCTTTCTAAGAGGAAGAATAGACCAGAAGCCATGAGGGTATTCAAAGGGTGAGACCAGATAAACATCTCTTTATTATAGAATATATATGAAGGAAGAAAAGGAGGGGAAAATGAATTAGCAGGGAATGCATTCAGCATGTGATGTTGGTCTGTCTGCCCTGAAAGGGGAGAATGAAGGAAGAAGAATGGGGCAGAAAGAGATTTGGATGGCCACAAGTTCTGAGGAAGTCTTAACCTTACCAAAAGGAAGTCCTTGAGTCAAGGTTGACAGCAGAGTCCCCAGTAGGCAGAAATAACTTATTTCTAGCACACTCATCATGCTCCATCACTGGGCAATATTAGTTTGATATAAGTGCTTCCTTGACATGAACACTGCACAGGATCCAAAAAATGTGACATCTTAAGGCTATCAGTCAATTCTGTTTCCCCTGGCAGGCTCTTTTGAAGGAAGGTATGAGCAATATACTTCCTAGAGTGCCACAGTCCATCCTTGGACCATGTAGACCTACTTCATGGAAGATATCAACTCCATGGTTACCAGGAGACTGCTTTCCTGAGAGGAAAACTCTGAAGAAGAGTTAGTGAGACAATCTAGAAACTTAAGTCCAGAGGATTTACACGACATTGTTAACAAAACTTTAAGGGAGAGATAATTCTTATTATAAATAATTTCAGTGACTAATATAAAAGTAATAAGACTACTACCAGTACAAATAAGCATTAGGTATTACTGAAAACCTTAATATAATATGAGCTTAAACAAAAGAAAACTTAATCACACACACACACATACTTCATAGCTGAGGTACTAGCACATAGCATTTTCAGGAGGATCTAATATTTCTTAGTGTTTTCAATATGGAGGCTTCCATTTTCAAGATCATGTTACAATTCAATATGGTTAACAAAATTCTAATAATCATGTCCCATGAGCCAGATGATGAAGGAACACAGAAGGATAAGAGTATATTTTGTCCCTTTTAGTAACACATCCTGAAAAATTTCATGTAAAAATTTTGTTTATACCTCCCTGTGTAGATGTAGAGCCTTCATATAAGATTTCAATATTGTATGTATGTAATTCCGGAGAAACATTTCACATAGTAACAAGACATTCTTAGTAGAATTTATTAGATGGTCATGATCTAGATAAAGTGAGCAATAAATATGCGAGAATATCACCAGACATCTCTTATCAGAAAGAAAAGAAAGGGAAAATAGAGATTAAGTGAGATATTTTAGGAGGTAAGCAGATGTATCTACTTCACTAACTAAATGATTTCCTGAAACTACTGAAACTATAATATACAATCAAAACTGGAGAGGAGAGTACAGAAAATTATAGACATTATATGGATAAAATGCATGTGCGTAAAATATTAGAAGAACAATAAAGAGCAATAAATAATACAGCTTGACCAAGCTTTGTCACAGGAATTCAAGTACTATGAATAAAATTCTCATTGTCACTAAATAAGATGAACCAAGTGATAATTTCAAAATTTTGGTAAATATCAAAACAGATTAATATTTTAAAAAATATTTGCAAAGAATGAGTTAGGAATTATTGAAGAGTATCTATAAAGAAGCTACAACACAGATTGCACTTAGAGGTTAAATATGAAAATCATTCTCATTAAAGGATAGACAAAAAATTATATATGTCAGTTGATACAATTTAATATGTTTATTATGGTCTTAGCCAGTAAAAAATAAAGAGAAAGAGAAAATTTTATAAAAAGAAAAAAATGCGACCATTGTGCTTGACATGATTACATTACATATGAAAGCCAAGACACTTCCGAGATGAACTATTAGAACTAAACTGAGAATTGAGTAACTTTGCTGGAATCTAAGACTAGTGTTCAAAAATAAAAATCACCCCTTTACTAAGCCATTAATACTCAATCTAATCATGTAACAATGAAAAGATATAATTCAGAAAAGCAATAAACAGTTTACTGCTGTTTAATCCCTAAATCAGGTCCTACTATTTTGTGACCCCATAGACTGTAGTCTAACAGGTTCCTCTGTCCAAGGGATTTCGCAGGCAAGAATACTGGAGTGGGTTACCATTTCCTTCTCCAAGGAATCTTCCCAGTCCAGTCCCATTCACTGGAAGTTGATTCTTTACCAATGAGTCACCAAGGAAGCCCAAAAAACATTTCAAGATATAGATAAATCTAATTAAAGATACATAACACATGAAGAAATTATAATATAGTACTAAAAGATACAATTTTTGAAAGCTTGAATTCATGAGATATAATATGCTCATAAAGAAAAGAAAGGGAAAATAGAGATTAAGTGAGATATTTTAGGAGGTAAGCAGATGTATCTACTTCACTAACTAAATGATTTCCTGAAACTACTGAAACTATAATATACAATCAAAACTGGAGAGGAGAGTACAGAAAATTATAGACATTATATGGATAAAATGCATGTGCGTAAAATATTAGAAGAACAATAAAGAGCAATAAATAATACAGCTTGACCAAGCTTTGTCACAGGAATTCAAGTACTATGAATAAAATTCTCATTGTCACTAAATAAGATGAACCAAGTGATAATTTCAAAATTTTGGTAAATATCAAAACAGATTAATATTTTAAAAAATATTTGCAAAGAATGAGTTAGGAATTATTGAAGAGTATCTATAAAGAAGCTACAACACAGATTGCACTTAGAGGTTAAATATGAAAATCATTCTCATTAAAGGATAGACAAAAAATTATATATGTCAGTTGATACAATTTAATATGTTTATTATGGTCTTAGCCAGTAAAAAATAAAGAGAAAGAGAAAATTTTATAAAAAGAAAAAAATGCGACCATTGTGCTTGACATGATTACATTACATATGAAAGCCAAGACACTTCCGAGATGAACTATTAGAACTAAACTGAGAATTGAGTAACTTTGCTGGAATCTAAGACTAGTGTTCAAAAATAAAAATCACCCCTTTACTAAGCCATTAATACTCAATCTAATCATGTAACAATGAAAAGATATAATTCAGAAAAGCAATAAACAGTTTACTGCTGTTTAATCCCTAAATCAGGTCCTACTATTTTGTGACCCCATAGACTGTAGTCTAACAGGTTCCTCTGTCCAAGGGATTTCGCAGGCAAGAATACTGGAGTGGGTTACCATTTCCTTCTCCAAGGAATCTTCCCAGTCCAGTCCCATTCACTGGAAGTTGATTCTTTACCAATGAGTCACCAAGGAAGCCCAAAAAACATTTCAAGATATAGATAAATCTAATTAAAGATACATAACACATGAAGAAATTATAATATAGTACTAAAAGATACAATTTTTGAAAGCTTGAATTCATGAGATATAATATGCTCATAATAGAAAGCCTTAGTATTTAAAGATGAATAACTTTCCCACATTTTAAAAAATATAGAAGAAATAAAAGGATAGTATCCAGACTATATAAAGAAGTTTTTTATGAGTAAATGATATAAGAAATAATTAACACAGTAGGAAACTTAAATCATGCAAAAACCTTTGTGTATACCTTCAACCTCAGAATAGGACCATATTTGAAGATAGGGTCTTTAAACAGATAATTAAGTTGTAATAAAATCATTAAGGGGGGCTTCCCCTGGTGGTCCAGTGGGTAAGGACACCGCCTTGCAGTGCAAGGGGCGCCAGTTCGAGCCCTGGCCTGGGAAGATCCCACGTGCCACGGAGAGGCTGGACTGATGTGTCCAATTACCGAGCCAGAGCTCTGGAGCGCATGCGCCCAGAGCCGGCGCTCTGCAACGACAGACGCCACCGCGATGGGAGGTCCACAGGAGCCAAAAGAACAAAGACGGATGAACACAGAGAAACGAAAGACCAATAGAAGTGGCCCGCCTGCTCCCCTCCCTCCCCAACCCGACCCCTGCCCAAAATAAATAAATTAAAAAAAAGAAAATCATTAAGGGGAACTCTAATCCAAGTATGACTAATGTCTTATTACAAAATGAAATTTTGAGCATAGTCATGTTATCCAGGAAAGACCATATAAAGACAGAGAGATGACCATCTATAAACCAAGGAGAGAGACTTCAAAAGAAAACCCTGCCAAACACCTTGATCTTGGATTTTCATAATTACAAGAAGATGAATTTCTGTTGTTTAAGTCAGTCAGTCATGGTACTTTCATACGAAAGCCCTAGAAAAGGAATATACTGTGACAGAAAGAGAGCTTCCCTGAATTTCCAAATGCCTTTGGCAGTGGCATCATGCCCCCGACCATTTTGATTACAAAGGTTTTTCATTACCAGGATGAAGTCCAGTCCCATTCACTGGAAGTTGATTCTTTACCAATGAGTCACCAAGGAAGCCCAAAAAACATTTCAAGATATAGATAAATCTAATTAAAGATACATAACACATGAAGAAATTATAATATAGTACTAAAAGATACAATTTTTGAAAGCTTGAATTCATGAGATATAATATGCTCATAATAGAAAGCCTTAGTATTTAAAGATGAATAACTTTCCCACATTTTAAAAATATAGAAGAAATAAAAGGATAGTATCCAGACTATATAAAGAAGTTTTTTATGAGTAAATGATATAAGAAATAATTAACACAGTAGGAAACTTAAATCATGCAAAAACCTTTGTGTATACCTTCAACCTCAGAATAGGACCATATTTGAAGATAGGGTCTTTAAACAGATAATTAAGTTGTAATAAAATCATTAAGGGGGGCTTCCCCTGGTGGTCCAGTGGGTAAGGACACCGCCTTGCAGTGCAAGGGGCGCCAGTTCGAGCCCTGGCCTGGGAAGATCCCACGTGCCACGGAGAGGCTGGACTGATGTGTCCAATTACCGAGCCAGAGCTCTGGAGCGCATGCGCCCAGAGCCGGCGCTCTGCAACGACAGACGCCACCGCGATGGGAGGTCCACAGGAGCCAAAAGAACAAAGACGGATGAACACAGAGAAACGAAAGACCAATAGAAGTGGCCCGCCTGCTCCCCTCCCTCCCCAACCCGACCCCTGCCCAAAATAAATAAATTAAAAAAAAGAAAATCATTAAGGGGAACTCTAATCCAAGTATGACTAATGTCTTATTACAAAATGAAATTTTGAGCATAGTCATGTTATCCAGGAAAGACCATATAAAGACAGAGAGATGACCATCTATAAACCAAGGAGAGAGACTTCAAAAGAAAACCCTGCCAAACACCTTGATCTTGGATTTTCATAATTACAAGAAGATGAATTTCTGTTGTTTAAGTCAGTCAGTCATGGTACTTTCATACGAAAGCCCTAGAAAAGGAATATACTGTGACAGAAAGAGAGCTTCCCTGAATTTCCAAATGCCTTTGGCAGTGGCATCATGCCCACCTGAGAACCTCTCCTATTATGCATTCCTTTTCCAGCACAAGTGCACTAGGAAGCACGGACTCAACTGAATGTATACTCACAGTGGAAAAATCAGCCAAATATTCTGTTGAGTGAAGACAACTAAGTTGCAACAGCATAATATATGCAGTGTGTCATCATTTATAAAAGGTTCAAATATGAAACAAACACCAGATATGTTGTAAATTGACAAACACCTGGCAAAAGTATAAAAACCAAGGTAGACATTGTCCTTTCCAACTTCAAAATTTTGGGTACATCTTGGGAGGGAGAGTAAAGAATGAGAGAACGCATGAAGAAGGCTAAACAGGTAACCAAAACTGCCTCTGCAAAGTTACATTACCTGTAGGAAAGTCTACAGCAAACACGGTAACTCTATGATACCGGTTAAATCTGGGTGGTGAGTAAATACATCTGATAAATTATTCTCTTTAATTTTCCAAATGTATTAAATCTTTTTTTAAAGAAAAAAAGGTAGTTCTATATTTTGTTATTATATTTTAAAACAAAGCACATACAGAAACACAATTTCCTTCTCATCAAGGGGATTCACTTTTAAGTTATAGGTAATAGCTGGTAAATTTTAGGAGCTATTTGGAGGATACGGTTTGTTGCGTCTCCCTCATTTACTCCTTCCCCTTTGTATGGACTCCGGCTAATCCAGCAATTCATGCGCTTGCGTTCTCTGCAGCTGTGTGCTAATTCTAGACTAAACCCCTCAAATTAGCAATGGATAATAATACACTCATTAAAACTGGAACACAGAGCAGATTTTCCAGAAGTAATGTGAAACCACAAAATAAATAAATTAAAAAAGAAAATCATTAAGGGGAACTCTAATCCAAGTATGACTAATGTCTTATTACAAAATGAAATTTTGAGCATAGTCATGTTATCCAGGAAAGACCATATAAAGACAGAGAGATGACCATCTATAAACCAAGGAGAGAGACTTCAAAAGAAAACCCTGCCAAACACCTTGATCTTGGATTTTCATAATTACAAGAAGATGAATTTCTGTTGTTTAAGTCAGTCAGTCATGGTACTTTCATACGAAAGCCCTAGAAAAGGAATATACTGTGACAGAAAGAGAGCTTCCCTGAATTTCCAAATGCCTTTGGCAGTGGCATCATGCCCACCTGAGAACCTCTCCTATTATGCATTCCTTTTCCAGCACAAGTGCACTAGGAAGCACGGACTCAACTGAATGTATACTCACAGTGGAAAAATCAGCCAAATATTCTGTTGAGTGAAGACAACTAAGTTGCAACAGCATAATATATGCAGTGTGTCATCATTTATAAAAGGTTCAAATATGAAACAAACACCAGATATGTTGTAAATTGACAAACACCTGGCAAAAGTATAAAAACCAAGGTAGACATTGTCCTTTCCAACTTCAAAATTTTGGGTACATCTTGGGAGGGAGAGTAAAGAATGAGAGAACGCATGAAGAAGGCTAAACAGGTAACCAAAACTGCCTCTGCAAAGTTACATTACCTGTAGGAAAGTCTACAGCAAACACGGTAACTCTATGATACCGGTTAAATCTGGGTGGTGAGTAAATACATCTGATAAATTATTCTCTTTAATTTTCCAAATGTATTAAATCTTTTTTTAAAGAAAAAAAGGTAGTTCTATATTTTGTTATTATATTTTAAAACAAAGCACATACAGAAACACAATTTCCTTCTCATCAAGGGGATTCACTTTTAAGTTATAGGTAATAGCTGGTAAATTTTAGGAGCTATTTGGAGGATACGGTTTGTTGCGTCTCCCTCATTTACTCCTTCCCCTTTGTATGGACTCCGGCTAATCCAGCAATTCATGCGCTTGCGTTCTCTGCAGCTGTGTGCTAATTCTAGACTAAACCCCTCAAATTAGCAATGGATAATAATACACTCATTAAAACTGGAACACAGAGCAGATTTTCCAGAAGTAATGTGAAAAACCACACTGATTATTATCTGTGTATACTACAACAATTTTAGACGTTCATTACAGAAGCTTAAAGAAAAATATACTGATAGACATGCTCAAATTGCTTTTTGAGTAGTATTGATTTTACTTCTCAGCTTTGGAATATACACTGATGTCACTATTTCTGGATTTCCTTCCTCTCTCCCTCGAGAGGCCTCAGAACAAATACATCATAACAACAACAATGACAGCAAGTAAAATAGCTGCTACATTTAGAGAGGACTTTGTTATGTTTACACTACGAAATTACCCTCTGTGCCTGTTTACATTTTCTTTGTGAACCTACTTGACATTGGTTGATGCCAGGTAGATAAAATAATATGAACCTCCTTTTTAAACTTAAGTAATTCTAAGTTGCAGTATTCATAATTTATTGAACAACAAAGGTAATTGAGAGGGCACTGTACTTCTCAGTCTTCACAAGATGTATAACTCTGACGTGAAGTGAAATGAAAGTGTTAGTTGCTCAGTCGTGTCCAACTCTTTACGACTCTATGCGCTCCTCTGTGGAATTCTCCAGGCAAGAATACTGAAGTGGGATGCCATTCTCTTCTCCAAGGGACCTGTCGGACCCAGAGATCGAGTCTGCATCTCTTGCATTTCAAGCAGGTTCTTTATAATCTGAGCCACTTGGGAGTACTTAAATATTTAGAACCATTTAGAACTTATATCTTTGTTAAGCCAAATATAAAATGATATGTAATTTAGCCATATAAATATTATAATTAGCTCTCTAATCATTATAACACAACAGACTTAAAAATAATTAGAATGAACAGGGCTTATGCTAAAAATTGTTACACAGTGTTTCTAGAGTCACTGAACTGAGCATCAAGAAACCTATTGTTGTATTCCCTAAGTCTGCATTTAAATCAATCAGTATGTAAGACACTTTTGGTTCTCTGAGGTTGAAAATCTTTGTAAGACAGAAATATTAATATGGCATTTCCACTAATCTTCTTTTCCATTTGAAAGCAGTTTTGAAGACTCTGACTTCATTCTAAAATGACATGCAGAAACTGTTTATTGAGGAAAGAAAGGAGAGAAGAATGAGGGGCAGAGTGGAGGGGGAAGGGGAGGGAGGAAAGGGTAGGTAGGACAAGACACTATTGAAGGAGGCCAGGTAAAAACACTGCTATGGCATCACAGTGTTACTGAAGAAAGAAAGGTGAACAGAGACATGCAAACCAGGATATTGGAGGCAGAACCAGTAGGGGTGTTTTACTGATGCTTATGTGTGACTGTTGGCAGGGCACAAAGCAAAAGAGAAATCCAAGATTAGTCTGAGATTTTGCCTTGAGTAAGCCAGTGGATAATGATGTGATGTACTGAATGGGAAGGATGAGGGAAAGCTTTGAGTAGACTGTAAAGATAACCTACTTGACATTGGTTGATGCCAGGTAGATAAAATAATATGAACCTCCTTTTTAAACTTAAGTAATTCTAAGTTGCAGTATTCATAATTTATTGAACAACAAAGGTAATTGAGAGGGCACTGTACTTCTCAGTCTTCACAAGATGTATAACTCTGACGTGAAGTGAAATGAAAGTGTTAGTTGCTCAGTCGTGTCCAACTCTTTACGACTCTATGCGCTCCTCTGTGGAATTCTCCAGGCAAGAATACTGAAGTGGGATGCCATTCTCTTCTCCAAGGGACCTGTCGGACCCAGAGATCGAGTCTGCATCTCTTGCATTTCAAGCAGGTTCTTTATAATCTGAGCCACTTGGGAGTACTTAAATATTTAGAACCATTTAGAACTTATATCTTTGTTAAGCCAAATATAAAATGATATGTAATTTAGCCATATAAATATTATAATTAGCTCTCTAATCATTATAACACAACAGACTTAAAAATAATTAGAATGAACAGGGCTTATGCTAAAAATTGTTACACAGTGTTTCTAGAGTCACTGAACTGAGCATCAAGAAACCTATTGTTGTATTCCCTAAGTCTGCATTTAAATCAATCAGTATGTAAGACACTTTTGGTTCTCTGAGGTTGAAAATCTTTGTAAGACAGAAATATTAATATGGCATTTCCACTAATCTTCTTTTCCATTTGAAAGCAGTTTTGAAGACTCTGACTTCATTCTAAAATGACATGCAGAAACTGTTTATTGAGGAAAGAAAGGAGAGAAGAATGAGGGGCAGAGTGGAGGGGGAAGGGGAGGGAGGAAAGGGTAGGTAGGACAAGACACTATTGAAGGAGGCCAGGTAAAAACACTGCTATGGCATCACAGTGTTACTGAAGAAAAGAAAGGTGAACAGAGACATGCAAACCAGGATATTGGAGGCAGAACCAGTAGGGGTGTTTTACTGATGCTTATGTGTGACTGTTGGCAGGGCACAAAGCAAAAGAGAAATCCAAGATTAGTCTGAGATTTTGCCTTGAGTAAGCCAGTGGATAATGATGTGATGTACTGAATGGGAAGGATGAGGGAAGAAAGCTTTGAGTAGACTGTAAAGAGTTCTGCTTTGAGATGCCTTTTAAGCCTGAAGGTAGCAATATCAGCTAAGCAGTTGGATATATGCATTTGGAGTTACAGGGACGTGTAACTTTGAGAACTTCTAAAGCTTTGGGAGTCACTGATATAAGGTGGTATTTAGGACATGTTACTCATTAGGTGACGCAGAGAGAGCTCATGGATAGTGAAAAGCTCAATAAGCTAAAGAACTTTTAGTGTCTACATAAGAACAGCTAAATCAGAAAGGAATGAGAAAGTGTGGCTTATATAGTGCAGTTTGCCCATTGAGCCAAAGAGTCAGTGTCTAAATGTGCTAACTTGCCGTCAGCAATTAAGAAAATGAATACAAATAATATTGGTAAATGTGACATTGCATTTGAAAATATGTGAGTTATTTTCAAGTATCTTTTGATTATGATTGCTAACAGAATTCCAGAGTGATGAAAACAGACTTTGTATGATTTCAATACCTTTAAATGATGACATTTTTGCACCTCATTTTATGCCCCTGGATATGTACCAATGTCTCTTAGCTTGTAGTCTATGGGAACTTGAATAGAATTTGTACCCTACTGTTGTCTGAAAATTGTATAAATCTTAATTATGTTGAATTGGTTCATAGTGTTTTTCAGGTCTACAATATCCTTCTACTTCTCCGTATATTCCTTCTATTAATTTTTGAGAGTTGGATATTGAAACTCCAACTGAAAATCTTAATTTATCTACTTAAAGATTATAATATATAGTGGAACTATATATAATCTTATTCTGTATTTTCCAAGTCTCCTGTAAATGTTTTATCATATTTTCATAATATAAAAATAAAAAGAAATACAACCAATGATATTTATATCTTCTTAATATAGATGGGAGGTTTTTTCCCAGTGGATTTTTAATTTTACTGAATTACATAAGACCAGAGATCTGTGGTCTTTATTTTCAGTCAATGTTGGCAATAATGTAGACAGAACTTGTGTTATTCCTTTTTTAGCTTGCAGGAGACTTTGTTCTTTTTGAAGTTACATAGTTATTATTCCTCTCTTGTCAAGTGTGCAATAGTTACCACCATGAATTAGTGACCCACTAAACCCAAACCACATGTGAGCACTAGTGGCAAATATGGGCAAGAATCATAAGGAAGACAGACTTTGGTGACAATTTGGATTAATATACCAAACTGTCTAAAATAAATAGTCTCCATGGGTAATTTTCAGTTCCTAAGCTATGCAACAATTATAGTTATCCCACTCAAATGTCTGTAACGATGAGATCAGTGACAAAAATAGTGCTTGAAAAACAAGAGAAGAAATGGCAAACATGTTATTTATTTGCTTAAATCTATTATAATGGGGCTGGCAGTGTTAGTCTCATTAACAGAGGGACCTTTCATTCCACAAGCCAGCTGGAATAATAAAGGCAGCTATGTGACATTTAAAATGCAATTGCTCTGTTATCTGTAGATTCTGTCTCTGATGCTTACTGATCACAGAGGAAAGTGATCTGAGCAAAATGCAAACCATCTTGCTCATCATCTGCACTCCCAACAAAGACAACACTAGGGTTAAATGCTATAATATGGCAACAAGGATACGCTCAAAAATTATTCATGTCAAAGCGCTCCAACATTTATTTGAAGCATTTATTCAATTGTTGTTTTGCCATGTGACAGTCCAAGAATTGGTAGAAATACATCTGCTGTGTTTTTTGCTTGAATAGGCAAAAAGAAATTATAATTAGGGGGGATACTGCTTTATGCTTATAAATACACAGCGTCGTTTGAAGCAAGTTGTTCCAAACAAGTGAGAAGCATGCAGATTTCCCTCTTTGAATGAATGGGAAATGAAGGCTTGTTTTGGTGTCTTTGTTTGAAGCAAGTTAAGTTCCAAACAAGTGAGAAGCAAAAATATATATTTAAAAGCCAAATGTTTTATCATATTTTCATAATATAAAAATAAAGAAATACAACCAATGATATTTATATCTTCTTAATATAGATGGGAGGTTTTTTCCCAGTGGATTTTTAATTTTACTGAATTACATAAGACCAGAGATCTGTGGTCTTTATTTTCAGTCAATGTTGGCAATAATGTAGACAGAACTTGTGTTATTCCTTTTTTAGCTTGCAGGAGACTTTGTTCTTTTTGAAGTTACATAGTTATTATTCCTCTCTTGTCAAGTGTGCAATAGTTACCACCATGAATTAGTGACCCACTAAACCCAAACCACATGTGAGCACTAGTGGCAAATATGGGCAAGAATCATAAGGAAGACAGACTTTGGTGACAATTTGGATTAATATACCAAACTGTCTAAAATAAATAGTCTCCATGGGTAATTTTCAGTTCCTAAGCTATGCAACAATTATAGTTATCCCACTCAAATGTCTGTAACGATGAGATCAGTGACAAAAATAGTGCTTGAAAAACAAGAGAAGAAATGGCAAACATGTTATTTATTTGCTTAAATCTATTATAATGGGGCTGGCAGTGTTAGTCTCATTAACAGAGGGACCTTTCATTCCACAAGCCAGCTGGAATAATAAAGGCAGCTATGTGACATTTAAAATGCAATTGCTCTGTTATCTGTAGATTCTGTCTCTGATGCTTACTGATCACAGAGGAAAGTGATCTGAGCAAAATGCAAACCATCTTGCTCATCATCTGCACTCCCAACAAAGACAACACTAGGGTTAAATGCTATAATATGGCAACAAGGATACGCTCAAAAATTATTCATGTCAAAGCGCTCCAACATTTATTTGAAGCATTTATTCAATTGTTGTTTTGCCATGTGACAGTCCAAGAATTGGTAGAAATACATCTGCTGTGTTTTTTGCTTGAATAGGCAAAAAGAAATTATAATTAGGGGGGATACTGCTTTATGCTTATAAATACACAGCGTCGTTTGAAGCAAGTTGTTCCAAACAAGTGAGAAGCATGCAGATTTCCCTCTTTGAATGAATGGGAAATGAAGGCTTGTTTTGGTGTCTTTGTTTCAATAGCAAAATCATGATTTTCAATGGAAACTTGCCTTTAGAGTTTAGGCATCATATGACAAAGTGAGTTTCAAGCTAAATGTAAGAATCCGAGTTATTCAATTTTTTTTGTACTTGCATTTGTTTAGGCATTAAACAGGCAAATATTACTCCCTGATTTTTTATCTTTTCTTAGATATTCCGACATGAATTCCAAAATGAATTTGGATTGAGGAGATTTTTTGAGCCCTTCATTTTCTTGGTCAGATGCAAAAAGAAGCCCAGAAGCAAATAATGGACTGTATAATATATCACTTGGGTGGCCAAGCTTCTATACCTCAAAGGTTCAGGCTGGAATTTTAATGGGTTCCAATTTTACTTGACCTAATTCATTCGTTTCTGTTAGATATGCTTATCCTTTACACACTAAAACTATAGAATGAACTTTAAATCATCAGATTATAAAATTTTACTCTGACATTTTTAGGAACTACATTCATTTCACTTTCTGCCTCTGTAATGAGGTCTTACTACTGCCTTTTTTATTTTAGAGGTGAAGCGCTATGCAATTTTGACTCATTTGCATAGTGTGTAAGTGAGAATATAAGTCTAGTTTTTACTTTAAAATATTCAAGTTTAATATCATTAAGGTTGTGGGTACTATATAGTTTCTCATTTCCTCTCTCTCACAAGTGCAAGCACACACACACACACACACACTCCTATTACAATCAGTATTGCTAAAACATAGAATTAGATAAATATCTCAAAGACAGGATAAAAAAAGAAGAGGAAATAATATTATTAAGAAATGCCAGAAAGACTAAAGAATAAAAAGAATATCTAAAGAATATATATCTCTTATCCTTTCTCCAGGTCAACAGGAAGTATAACACACTGAGATCTTTAGGAAGCCCAGAAAATCACACACTTGACATCTAGACTAAAAATCTAGAGATGTTTTGAAGGCTTTTTGAAGCATTTATTCAATTGTTGTTTTGCCATGTGACAGTCCAAGAATTGGTAGAAATACATCTGCTGTGTTTTTTGCTTGAATAGGCAAAAAGAAATTATAATTAGGGGGGATACTGCTTTATGCTTATAAATACACAGCGTCGTTTGAAGCAAGTTGTTCCAAACAAGTGAGAAGCATGCAGATTTCCCTCTTTGAATGAATGGGAAATGAAGGCTTGTTTTGGTGTCTTTGTTTCAATAGCAAAATCATGATTTTCAATGGAAACTTGCCTTTAGAGTTTAGGCATCATATGACAAAGTGAGTTTCAAGCTAAATGTAAGAATCCGAGTTATTCAATTTTTTTTGTACTTGCATTTGTTTAGGCATTAAACAGGCAAATATTACTCCCTGATTTTTTATCTTTTCTTAGATATTCCGACATGAATTCCAAAATGAATTTGGATTGAGGAGATTTTTTGAGCCCTTCATTTTCTTGGTCAGATGCAAAAAGAAGCCCAGAAGCAAATAATGGACTGTATAATATATCACTTGGGTGGCCAAGCTTCTATACCTCAAAGGTTCAGGCTGGAATTTTAATGGGTTCCAATTTTACTTGACCTAATTCATTCGTTTCTGTTAGATATGCTTATCCTTTACACACTAAAACTATAGAATGAACTTTAAATCATCAGATTATAAAATTTTACTCTGACATTTTTAGGAACTACATTCATTTCACTTTCTGCCTCTGTAATGAGGTCTTACTACTGCCTTTTTTATTTTAGAGGTGAAGCGCTATGCAATTTTGACTCATTTGCATAGTGTGTAAGTGAGAATATAAGTCTAGTTTTTACTTTAAAATATTCAAGTTTAATATCATTAAGGTTGTGGGTACTATATAGTTTCTCATTTCCTCTCTCTCACAAGTGCAAGCACACACACACACACACACACTCCTATTACAATCAGTATTGCTAAAACATAGAATTAGATAAATATCTCAAAGACAGGATAAAAAAAGAAGAGGAAATAATATTATTAAGAAATGCCAGAAAGACTAAAGAATAAAAAGAATATCTAAAGAATATATATCTCTTATCCTTTCTCCAGGTCAACAGGAAGTATAACACACTGAGATCTTTAGGAAGCCCAGAAAATCACACACTTGACATCTAGACTAAAAATCTAGAGATGCATAGTGCCCGAAAGAAGCAGAAAGATTCTAGCACTTTGGGATGGCATGAGGAAAGAAATCTTTATGACGGAGTTACAGAGTGGGCTTGATTTTAGCAGACTAAGCTAAGAGGGAAGGTCTTTTAGGCCCAGAGACTATATGAGAGGGTGGTGATCTGGGTCTTGTTTAGAGTACACATGAAACAAGTCTGAAAGAGAAGCTTGATGGCAGTCAGATCAACACAATGGTTGATTAGAGACAATGAGGACTTGGTAGAAGATGACATTTTAAGTCTCTATTGAGATCAATTTAAATAGAAAATTCAAATACAGAGATTTATGAGAACTATGAGGAGCATTCTGAATATAAAGGTGATTGTTAGACTACATGCTACCAAATAATGCTGTTCCTGGTGATTATAAAGAACAAGTTGAGAAAAAGTTCAAATGCTATTACTTTTCTATTCAGGTTCAAACTGTAAGGCTAAGGATTAGATCAACTCTTGGGAATCTTTCCATCTCAGTGAACTGTGAATAGCTATCTTCCTGATCTGGTTCTTTTTGACTATGTGAAATGTTTCTGATAGAGCAGAGATTAAATGCTCTATGAATATTTCACTATTAAAAATCTGCATGTATATAAAAAGGGATGCAACTAATGATCTGCTGGGATTCAAGACCTGCACTTTATCCACAAATAAAAGTTACAGTCTATTTTAGTTTCAGGAATAGACTTTTTAATGCAACAGGTTCCTCTACTGCCCAAATACAAAATTTAGTTATATTCATGAAATTCTAATTCTGAGGCCAAGATACAACGGAAATACAACAGATAATAAAACTTACAAGGAAAATAAAATAGTCATTTCTATGAGTGAAGACAGAGCAATAGTTAGTCAAATGTAAAATTTAATAACAAATTTAGCTGAGTATAACAAAATTGAGAGTTAATTAAAATAAACAATTACAAATACAGTGATCTTATTTTTGCAGATAGGACATGCAAGTTATTAAGAAATGCCAGAAAGACTAAAGAATAAAAAGAATATCTAAAGAATATATATCTCTTATCCTTTCTCCAGGTCAACAGGAAGTATAACACACTGAGATCTTTAGGAAGCCCAGAAAATCACACACTTGACATCTAGACTAAAAATCTAGAGATGCATAGTGCCCGAAAGAAGCAGAAAGATTCTAGCACTTTGGGATGGCATGAGGAAAGAAATCTTTATGACGGAGTTACAGAGTGGGCTTGATTTTAGCAGACTAAGCTAAGAGGGAAGGTCTTTTAGGCCCAGAGACTATATGAGAGGGTGGTGATCTGGGTCTTGTTTAGAGTACACATGAAACAAGTCTGAAAGAGAAGCTTGATGGCAGTCAGATCAACACAATGGTTGATTAGAGACAATGAGGACTTGGTAGAAGATGACATTTTAAGTCTCTATTGAGATCAATTTAAATAGAAAATTCAAATACAGAGATTTATGAGAACTATGAGGAGCATTCTGAATATAAAGGTGATTGTTAGACTACATGCTACCAAATAATGCTGTTCCTGGTGATTATAAAGAACAAGTTGAGAAAAAGTTCAAATGCTATTACTTTTCTATTCAGGTTCAAACTGTAAGGCTAAGGATTAGATCAACTCTTGGGAATCTTTCCATCTCAGTGAACTGTGAATAGCTATCTTCCTGATCTGGTTCTTTTTGACTATGTGAAATGTTTCTGATAGAGCAGAGATTAAATGCTCTATGAATATTTCACTATTAAAAATCTGCATGTATATAAAAAGGGATGCAACTAATGATCTGCTGGGATTCAAGACCTGCACTTTATCCACAAATAAAAGTTACAGTCTATTTTAGTTTCAGGAATAGACTTTTTAATGCAACAGGTTCCTCTACTGCCCAAATACAAAATTTAGTTATATTCATGAAATTCTAATTCTGAGGCCAAGATACAACGGAAATACAACAGATAATAAAACTTACAAGGAAAATAAAATAGTCATTTCTATGAGTGAAGACAGAGCAATAGTTAGTCAAATGTAAAATTTAATAACAAATTTAGCTGAGTATAACAAAATTGAGAGTTAATTAAAATAAACAATTACAAATACAGTGATCTTATTTTTGCAGATAGGACATGCAAGTTATTAAGTCATAAATTCACTTCTTAGACATTAGCATACATATACTTTAGATATAAAAACCACAGGTTACCTCCTGGAAAAAGAGTTAGCAATATGTTATTAAAATCACTATCAGGGCTTCCCCTGGTGGTCCAGTGGGTAAGGACACCGCCTTGCAGTGCAAGGGGCGTCGGTTCGATCCCTGGCCTGGGAAGATCCCACGTGCTGTGGAGCGGCTGGACCGATGTGTCTAATCACTGAGCCGCAGCTCTGGCACACATGCGCCGAGAGCCGGCACTCTGTGACGACAGAGGCCACCGCGATGGGAGCCCCACAGGAGCCAAAGAACAAAGACGGATGAAAAATAGAGAAATGAAAGACCAATAGAAGTGGCCCGCCCATCCCCCTCCCTCCCCACCCCACCCCCCAAAAGATAAATAAATAAAAATTTGAAAAAAAAAATCACTATCACTATACTTCAAACTCATGGCCAATAGATTTTAGCTGGTATATGATCTACTGCTGAGAAACTGATTAGATAATTGCTGAATAGGTATAATTCAATTGTTGATTGATATAAGTGTTTCCCAAGCTGGTCATTTAATCATCTTTTAAACAAATTGGTTGAGTTATGCGTTAATTGCAGCATATTTTTCACTCTAATCCTCCACCCTCACCACATGCAAATGATATAATAGTTAGTCTTAAAGACAGCATTCTGATTCTTGGAAAACATGCTCACCTTGAAAGAAACTATGGCATACTATCTGGAAACATGAATGGCCTTTGAAGTTCTGTACGGCAAACACAGACATGAGGTGATTGTGGAGCATGAAGCTCATCAGTTTCCACCGACTAAGAGCAATCATTATTAGCTATTGTTATTAATATTTTGTTTCTTTAAAACAGAGCAAGTTATATAACAAAATTGAGTTACATTAAAAAAAAAAAACTTTATGAGTGAAGACAGAGCAATAGTTAGTCAAATGTAAAATTTAATAACAAATTTAGCTGAGTATAACAAAATTGAGAGTTAATTAAAATAAACAATTACAAATACAGTGATCTTATTTTTGCAGATAGGACATGCAAGTTATTAAGTCATAAATTCACTTCTTAGACATTAGCATACATATACTTTAGATATAAAAACCACAGGTTACCTCCTGGAAAAAGAGTTAGCAATATGTTATTAAAATCACTATCAGGGCTTCCCCTGGTGGTCCAGTGGGTAAGGACACCGCCTTGCAGTGCAAGGGGCGTCGGTTCGATCCCTGGCCTGGGAAGATCCCACGTGCCGTGGAGCGGCTGGACCGATGTGTCTAATCACTGAGCCGCAGCTCTGGCACACATGCGCCGAGAGCCGGCACTCTGTGACGACAGAGGCCACCGCGATGGGAGCCCCACAGGAGCCAAAGAACAAAGACGGATGAAAAATAGAGAAATGAAAGACCAATAGAAGTGGCCCGCCCATCCCCCTCCCTCCCCACCCCACCCCCCAAAAGATAAATAAATAAAAATTTGAAAAAAAAAATCACTATCACTATACTTCAAACTCATGGCCAATAGATTTTAGCTGGTATATGATCTACTGCTGAGAAACTGATTAGATAATTGCTGAATAGGTATAATTCAATTGTTGATTGATATAAGTGTTTCCCAAGCTGGTCATTTAATCATCTTTTAAACAAATTGGTTGAGTTATGCGTTAATTGCAGCATATTTTTCACTCTAATCCTCCACCCTCACCACATGCAAATGATATAATAGTTAGTCTTAAAGACAGCATTCTGATTCTTGGAAAACATGCTCACCTTGAAAGAAACTATGGCATACTATCTGGAAACATGAATGGCCTTTGAAGTTCTGTACGGCAAACACAGACATGAGGTGATTGTGGAGCATGAAGCTCATCAGTTTCCACCGACTAAGAGCAATCATTATTAGCTATTGTTATTAATATTTTGTTTCTTTAAAACAGAGCAAGTTATATAACTAGATAAGCTTTGGGTTTAAAAACAGAAAATTGATTTTCAGGGTCTTTCTGGCTAGCGCTGTCTCATTGGAAAAGACCTTGATTGTGAGAAAGATTGAAGGTAAAAGGAGGGCAGCAGAAGATGAGCTGGTTAGGTAGCCTCACCAACTCAATGGACATGAATCTGAGCCAAATCTGGGAGATAGTGAAGGACAGGGAAGTCTGGAGTGCAGCAGTTCATGGGGGTCACAGAGTCAGACATTACTGAGCAACTGAACAAGTAGTTAGGAAACTACTTCAGGAAAACCATTTGGCTTATTTATATCTACTTTCCTTCCAATTCTTTTGTAGGATACAAAAATGAAAAACCAATATAGGCCAAGATCAAAGTATTTTGTAACCTGTCCAATCAGTGCAGCTATACATACTCAGCTAGCACGTCTCCCTTTGAGGCACTTGGACAGCTAATGATGCCTTGCTTATGTGCAGTAAGGCAGTAGAATATTAAAGGCTGAGGTATGGGCTCTGGAAGCACACTGAATTTGAACTCTGGTTTCTTTGTTTCTCAGAAATCACCTAACTCTTCTGAGCTTTTATTTCTGTTCTTTAATTTTTAATTAATTAATTTTACAAAATGGTGGCCTCACTGAGCAGTTTGTAGGATCTTAGTTCCCCAACCAGGGACTGAACCTACACACTCCTTAGTGAAAATACAAAGTCCTAACCACTGGATTCCCAGGAAATTCCCAGATGTTGCTTTTTGTTTGAATAGAGGCAGCAAGAATACCTTGCAGGACAGTTAATCATCTTTTAAACAAATTGGTTGAGTTATGCGTTAATTGCAGCATATTTTTCACTCTAATCCTCCACCCTCACCACATGCAAATGATATAATAGTTAGTCTTAAAGACAGCATTCTGATTCTTGGAAAACATGCTCACCTTGAAAGAAACTATGGCATACTATCTGGAAACATGAATGGCCTTTGAAGTTCTGTACGGCAAACACAGACATGAGGTGATTGTGGAGCATGAAGCTCATCAGTTTCCACCGACTAAGAGCAATCATTATTAGCTATTGTTATTAATATTTTGTTTCTTTAAAACAGAGCAAGTTATATAACTAGATAAGCTTTGGGTTTAAAAACAGAAAATTGATTTTCAGGGTCTTTCTGGCTAGCGCTGTCTCATTGGAAAAGACCTTGATTGTGAGAAAGATTGAAGGTAAAAGGAGGGCAGCAGAAGATGAGCTGGTTAGGTAGCCTCACCAACTCAATGGACATGAATCTGAGCCAAATCTGGGAGATAGTGAAGGACAGGGAAGTCTGGAGTGCAGCAGTTCATGGGGGTCACAGAGTCAGACATTACTGAGCAACTGAACAAGTAGTTAGGAAACTACTTCAGGAAAACCATTTGGCTTATTTATATCTACTTTCCTTCCAATTCTTTTGTAGGATACAAAAATGAAAAACCAATATAGGCCAAGATCAAAGTATTTTGTAACCTGTCCAATCAGTGCAGCTATACATACTCAGCTAGCACGTCTCCCTTTGAGGCACTTGGACAGCTAATGATGCCTTGCTTATGTGCAGTAAGGCAGTAGAATATTAAAGGCTGAGGTATGGGCTCTGGAAGCACACTGAATTTGAACTCTGGTTTCTTTGTTTCTCAGAAATCACCTAACTCTTCTGAGCTTTTATTTCTGTTCTTTAATTTTTAATTAATTAATTTTACAAAATGGTGGCCTCACTGAGCAGTTTGTAGGATCTTAGTTCCCCAACCAGGGACTGAACCTACACACTCCTTAGTGAAAATACAAAGTCCTAACCACTGGATTCCCAGGAAATTCCCAGATGTTGCTTTTTGTTTGAATAGAGGCAGCAAGAATACCTTGCAGGACAGTTATTGTGAGGATTAAACAAAAATAAGGCAATTAAAACAATCACAATATTGCGTTGTACACAATAATCACTCATAAAATAACTTTTTTATTATTATTATCTTTTTTCTTTAAAAAATATATGTTTGGAATGTGATAAGGTCATGAATCCACAATATTCATGAAGGTTCTCTTACTCTATCAATTGGATTTCTATTAAGGAAAAAGGAAAGCTGGGGAAGAAGTAAAATCTGAGTAATTTTCGTTACTCTAATTTATTAATACTGATAATGCCAAAGGAATGCTCAAAAATTAGAGAAAGAAATAAAAGAATTTTGATATGTGAAGTATTCGTTAAAATTTCTGGAAGGACAGAAACAAGCAAAAAGAAGTGAAACAAACTATCAAATACCTATAATTTTCATGACTAAATTGAAAAATATTTGACTTTTATTCATAATTTAAGCCCTAGAAAAAATGTGCACTTTGCAACAGATTTTTCTAATTTCCCTTGACCAATGTAGTTCTTAGGACAGTTGCTTTGCTGTGAATACTCATTTGTAAAGGTGTGTGTTCATTACAAGTAGAATTTCAATATCTTTGCTCTTCTCCTTTCAATTACTTTGATGGAAATATATTTTAAAAAAAAGAAAAAAAAGAATATACAATTTTGCCCTAAAGAGGCAGGAAAAAAATCTACCTTGCTGACTTGCTTTAAAATTTCTCAAGTCATTTTCTCATTTGACAACTAAATCAAACAACCAGTGCTCTTACTTTCTCTGATCTAAACAATTTTACAGAGACTACCTTGCAAATGTCCCAAGAGATGAGCTTGCTCACGGTGAAAAATGTACTCAGCAGGAAATTCACTTAATGATAATGATTATTCTTCTATGTAATGGACATTTCATTGTCAGTAAAATGTAATATTATTCTGTTGAAAGCTTTACATATGCAGCCAGCTCCAAAGACATAGTAGCTTAACTTGCATATCTCGCTTCCCAGTTTTATCATTTGTCTTTTTGCATATTCAATGAAATCCTTTCATGCCTGGGATGTGGAATGCTTTATGCTAGTGTCATTTGCTTCTGTTGGGAAAAAAATCAGTTTGTATGGACATGGACTCATGAATATATTTTACATGATATCCTGGGAGAGAAGATGGCATCTATTTCTCTACTATGTTTTGAGTATATAGCTTGAGCTTATTTTTCTCCTTTCAATAAGCAAAAGTGTGCCCTATTTCCACATTTTATAATAGCAAACATTTAACTTGGTCAGGATTTCCAGTTACCAGAGGTCAAAGGTAAGACATTGGTAATATATTTGGATGGCTGACGAAAAGCTCTCCCTAATGCCAACACAAAAATCTCTTCTCAGGTTGCAGAGTCTTTACTGTCACAAAAATATTTGTTTGTGGGTTTAGCATTAAGCCCTATTTTCTCTTCAAAATACAGATAGCTCTGGGACCTAAAATTATGTCAATTCTACTTTCAGATAATGTTCTTCCAAGGTAAGAATTTACCACTTTATTAGAGTCAAGGACACTAAAATGGGGCAAGATGCCAAAAAAGAGTGAAAATAAGTTTGGAATCCCTGAACCTTGAAAACAAACAGAATTCTTCCTAACTGAAATATAGAGCAGAAGGGGTACACAGCCTCAGATTAGTAAATCAATATTGTATCCCTGTGTATAAAGATAGACCAGGGAAATATACACCTTCTGCTTATGTAAATATGCCACACAAATCACTATTTTATTTCAACCACATCTAATCTCATGGGAATATTTACATCCAAAGCACATATACGTGGTATGTACTAAAGCACAAGTTTTTTTCTTAGCTAAACTTACATCTCATTTTCGTGTAATTGTATTTTAGATCTCTTTATGTGAAGCTCTTTTTGTGAACATCTTTATGTGAACCTTTAACATTCAGTGTACCTCTCAAGATCCCTGGGTCAGAAAGATCCCCTGGAGAAAGGAATGGCTATCCAATCTAGTATTCTTGCCTGGAGAATTCCACAGACAGAGAGCCCCGCTGGGCTACAGTTCATGGGGTCACAAAAAGTCAGACACGACTGAATGACTAACACTTTCATTTCTACTTGCATGACAAGTGGGTATCATAGATATAGATACATATAGATAGAAAACACCATACTACGCATGTGATGATCTTCCAAAAAATTTTTCATATCTGTTGTATTTCAGAATCTAATAAGATAGATTTTAGAAACAATTATTTCCAATTTTATAGGTTACCTTTTAGAAAACTGAGTAACCCTCAAAGGTTTGACAGCTTAATGACATTTGGCATGCCAGGGGCTAGGTTCCATCATCTCCCATCCAAGTACTAACCATGCCCAACCCTGCATAGTTTCCAAGATCAGACAAGATTGAGCATGTTTAGGGTGGTATGGCTGTAGACTAGACTCCATTTTTGAAGAAAAAGTTATTCAGGTGCATTTGACCACAGAATTTCTTGAAAAACATGATGTGAAAAAATATGTTGCTATAATACTAAAGAAGATGAGATTATGATCTACCTTTGGATTAAAGTTGAGAGGAAAGTGATGGCCTAAGAGATAAATTTATTTCTGTGAATAATGCTTAAAAACATTTCTATTGATAGCATCAGATAATATTACCAATATATCCTGAAATGAAGAAATTCATATAACAGAGATCAGACCTTATCAACAAGATTAGAAAGTAAATGTTTCCTCAATTATTAATATACAGATTGACTATCATGTATCTCATGTGCTCTCTTGTCCAATTTCCTGGTATTTGGGGTTCAATTCAAAAATTTTATACACCTTCTGCTTATGTAAATATGCCACACAAATCACTATTTTATTTCAACCACATCTAATCTCATGGGAATATTTACATCCAAAGCACATATACGTGGTATGTACTAAAGCACAAGTTTTTTTCTTAGCTAAACTTACATCTCATTTTCGTGTAATTGTATTTTAGATCTCTTTATGTGAAGCTCTTTTTGTGAACATCTTTATGTGAACCTTTAACATTCAGTGTACCTCTCAAGATCCCTGGGTCAGAAAGATCCCTGGAGAAAGGAATGGCTATCCAATCTAGTATTCTTGCCTGGAGAATTCCACAGACAGAGAGCCCCGCTGGGCTACAGTTCATGGGGTCACAAAAAGTCAGACACGACTGAATGACTAACACTTTCATTTCTACTTGCATGACAAGTGGGTATCATAGATATAGATACATATAGATAGAAAACACCATACTACGCATGTGATGATCTTCCAAAAAATTTTTCATATCTGTTGTATTTCAGAATCTAATAAGATAGATTTTAGAAACAATTATTTCCAATTTTATAGGTTACCTTTTAGAAAACTGAGTAACCCTCAAAGGTTTGACAGCTTAATGACATTTGGCATGCCAGGGGCTAGGTTCCATCATCTCCCATCCAAGTACTAACCATGCCCAACCCTGCATAGTTTCCAAGATCAGACAAGATTGAGCATGTTTAGGGTGGTATGGCTGTAGACTAGACTCCATTTTTGAAGAAAAAGTTATTCAGGTGCATTTGACCACAGAATTTCTTGAAAAACATGATGTGAAAAAATATGTTGCTATAATACTAAAGAAGATGAGATTATGATCTACCTTTGGATTAAAGTTGAGAGGAAAGTGATGGCCTAAGAGATAAATTTATTTCTGTGAATAATGCTTAAAAACATTTCTATTGATAGCATCAGATAATATTACCAATATATCCTGAAATGAAGAAATTCATATAACAGAGATCAGACCTTATCAACAAGATTAGAAAGTAAATGTTTCCTCAATTATTAATATACAGATTGACTATCATGTATCTCATGTGCTCTCTTGTCCAATTTCCTGGTATTTGGGGGTTCAATTCAAAAATTTTAAAGGCACATTTTACCATAATATATTAAAATATAGTTAGCAATTTTATTACATTTATTTAAAAGCAATGACTATTGTTTTTTGATGAAATATTATCAAGATTTCAAGCAATGCAGCAAAATATATACAATTGAAAAAACAAATCCTCAAACTATGCCAGCCAGAAGTGCCTATTAACTGAGTAACCTTTACTCAGTCATTTCTCCCTTTCACTATCGGTTCTATCCACTGGCCACCACTGATCTATTATTTGCCACCACAGTTTTGCATTTAATGGGAATTCACATTACAAAAACATGCAGCATGCTGGCTTTCTGCCTGCGTCTTTCACCTGACATAATGCACATGATTATCACCCATATTGTTGTGTGTATAAATCATCCCTTTTTAATTGCTTGATATTGGTCCATAGCCCAGATGCGCCACATCTCCACACAGTAGCTGATGGACACTATGTTTTCAGTTGTTGCAGCTTGTTCTGTTTTTTTTTTTTTTTTTTCAGTTTGGGTTTATTTCAAATAAAGTTGCACTTGAGAAGACTTTGTGTATAAATTCTTCATGTTGGTAAATCCCAAACAGTAGCATTTCTGAGTTACATCGTATATGTATATTTACACCTATAAGACACTGTCACATTGTTTCTCAGAGTGACTGTTAAGTTTAGCATTCTAACCAGCTAAGTGTGGAATTCTATTAGTGCCACATCTTTGCTGATACCGAAATTTTTATTATTCTAGTGAGTGTATGTGGTGGTTTTTCAAGATGACTTAAATTTTATTTCCCTAATCACTAATGAGTTTTATCATCTTTTCACATGTTTATTTGCCATTTTGTTGTCATTGTTGGGTTGTGTATTAGTTTTTGAGGCTGCCATAATAGAGTGCTACTCACCGTGCAGTTAAAAACAGACACTGATCGTTTCACACTTTGGAGGCTAGAAGTCATAATCTAGTTGTAGACAAGGCCACAGTCTCTCTGAAACCTGTTTCCTCCAGCTAGCTTCTGGGGGCTTGCTGGTAAATCTTGTCATTTCTTAGTTTACAGCTGCAGGACTTCAGCTTTGCCTCTATCATCACATCGCACTGTCCCTTCAGCATCTACATCTCTCCTCTTCTTTCAATAAAAACAGCAGGTGTAGGCATTAAGGGCCCACTCTACTCTGTATAACCTCATCTAAACTATTAGATCTATGATAATCCTACTACCCATCATGACTGTTGAACTCCACATATGTTTATTGCTTATAAAATGAGGATATCAAAATTTGCCTTATAGTAGATATTAAAATTATACATGTAAGAGACTAACACTTTTATGGGGCAAATAGGGCATAGATAATAAATTCTACAAAGTTCCATATGGCATAGGTATAATCATATATGGTAGGGAAAATGTATATAAAGAGATGACAAAGCACACATTTTTTTCCTCTGAGTGCCTATCCTAAATAAAATATTTTTCCAGTGGGCATATAAGGACTAGCCTCACCACAGAGAAGGCTCAAAGAGAGACACCCTGCCCTGATATCCAATGTAATGCAGAGGGATGGGAAGCACAGAGCAAGGGATATCTATATAACTGCCCAACAATGGAGTATTCCTTTTTAGAAGGACACACGTCTACAGTTCAATGGTTACTATCATTCTCTCATCCAAGAGCTTAAGCCACCCCCTTGCTGAGCTACTGAAAAAGGCATATAAAATAAACACTTCCTCCCAGGATACTCGAAAATTTCCCTAATATCTATAGTATGCACGCCATGGATATTAGTCCCTTTTTCCTTCTCTGAACTATTCCAACTCCCAGAAGACCAGAATCTCAAAATCTCAAGATCTCAAAACCTATCATCCAGGATGACTGCAAGGTACACATAGCCAAGTAGTAGTAAATATATACACAATCACATTTGTATGATTATGGCTATGACTGTATTAAAGCTAAATAAATAAAGATACAAAGAAAACAAAGTTATTTCTTTGATTGGCACATTTTATGCAACAACAAATGGATATGCCCATTTATACCAGTTACTAAAAGTGACCTTGTCTCTACTCTATTTTTGGTAATGTTACCTAATAGAAATTATTATCACCTATTCACAGCAAAAACAATGCTTAATATTCAAGGCCACATTTCCTAATGCCTGTGTTTGGGGGCTTGCTAAATCTGTCTTTCTGTTAAGCTACTTCAGCTTTGCCTCTATCATCACATCGCACTGTCCCTTCAGCATCTACATCTCCTCTTCTTTCAATAAAACAGCAGGTGTAGGCATTAAGGGCCCACTCTACTCTGTATAACCTCATCTAAACTATTAGATCTATGATAATCCTACTACCCATCATGACTGTTGAACTCCACATATGTTTATTGCTTATAAAATGAGGATATCAAAATTTGCCTTATAGTAGATATTAAAATTATACATGTAAGAGACTAACACTTTTATGGGGCAAATAGGGCATAGATAATAAATTCTACAAAGTTCCATATGGCATAGGTATAATCATATATGGTAGGGAAAATGTATATAAAGAGATGACAAAGCACACATTTTTTTCCTCTGAGTGCCTATCCTAAATAAAATATTTTTCCAGTGGGCATATAAGGACTAGCCTCACCACAGAGAAGGCTCAAAGAGAGACACCCTGCCCTGATATCCAATGTAATGCAGAGGGATGGGAAGCACAGAGCAAGGGATATCTATATAACTGCCCAACAATGGAGTATTCCTTTTTAGAAGGACACACGTCTACAGTTCAATGGTTACTATCATTCTCTCATCCAAGAGCTTAAGCCACCCCCTTGCTGAGCTACTGAAAAAGGCATATAAAATAAACACTTCCTCCCAGGATACTCGAAAATTTCCCTAATATCTATAGTATGCACGCCATGGATATTAGTCCCTTTTTCCTTCTCTGAACTATTCCAACTCCCAGAAGACCAGAATCTCAAAATCTCAAGATCTCAAAACCTATCATCCAGGATGACTGCAAGGTACACATAGCCAAGTAGTAGTAAATATATACACAATCACATTTGTATGATTATGGCTATGACTGTATTAAAGCTAAATAAATAAAGATACAAAGAAAACAAAGTTATTTCTTTGATTGGCACATTTTATGCAACAACAAATGGATATGCCCATTTATACCAGTTACTAAAAGTGACCTTGTCTCTACTCTATTTTTGGTAATGTTACCTAATAGAAATTATTATCACCTATTCACAGCAAAAACAATGCAATAATGAAAGCCATGAAGATTTCATGGAGTTATTAACTTGAGTTTAAGTTAATTAGTGTTTTGGTGTTTATTATTTTACAGATTACCTTTATCTCCAGTCCCATAATTTTACCTCTTACAGTTTCTTTTCCCATGAAACACTTGTTTCAAATGAAAATATCTCATCAGAGAAGTAATAGGCAGAGTGAGAAACGGAAATCTTTTTCAGTGTCTCAGGATCCAACACTGTTTACAGCTACTGAGAATGAAAATTCATGTAAGCTATGATCATTAATTCTATATGTTACCTTGACTGGGCTAAGGGATACTCAGATAACTGGTACAGTATTGTTTCTTGGTGTTTCTGTGAGGGTGATCTCAAAAGATATTAGCATTTGAATCAGTAGAGGGAATAAAGATCTTCCTCACCAACGTAGGTAGCATCATCCAATACACTAAGGGCCTTAATAAAACAAAGTCTGAGGAAAGCAAATTTGTCCTCTATTTAAGCTAGGACACATATCTTCTCCTCCCTTAGACACTAAATTTCCTGGTTCACAGGCCTTCAAGTTCAGATTGGCACTTAACCATTGGTTCCCCCAATTTTTATGCCTTTAGACTTGGGCTGGGACTTAGCCAATTGGTTTTCCTGGTTCTTAGGTCTCTCAACTAGGACTGAATTATATCACCTGCTTTCCTGTTTTACGTGGTTTTCTGTTCCTCCATCTTGTGGAGAGCAGTCATAGAATTTCTCATCCTTCATAACTGTGTGAGTCAATTCCTTATAGTAAATCTCCACATATATATGAATTCACATAAACCTTTCATCATATACTAAACTTTCATAAACAAGTCTATTTCTAGGCTTTGTATTTGTCTATTAATGAACCAATTCCAAACAGTTTTAATTATGATGGCTTTATGTTTACTAACAGGGGGCAAGTTTTTCTCTCCCCCAACTTGGGTGCTGCCCTCTATATTACTACAGTTTGATTGGATATTCTTTTTTTTTTTTTTAATATTTCTTTCTTTAGTCATAGCTTGTAGGATCGTTGCTCTTCATTGAGGCATTCAAATTCTTGGTTGTGGCATGTGCAATCTAATTACCTGGCCAAGGATCAAACACAGGTCTCCTGCACTGGGCGCATAGAGTCCTAGCCATTAGACCACCAGAGTAGTTCCTTATTGGATGTTCTTGATTGATTTTTTCCAATATGAACATTTAAATCAATTTGTTCAGTACCAGAAGAAAAGGATCTATTGGTATTTTTATGAGATCATGTTAAATTTATAAATTAACTTATAGAACATTATGAGGTGATCCTTGTATACACATTTCCCTTTATATATTTAATCACATAAAAATATTTCTTGAAAAAGAATACTAACCCAATTTCAAGTATCTCTTCATAACCCAAAATGAAGGTTTATGCATGTATACAGGATTGTGTAGGTATAGTTCATGTAATCTTAATCATGATGGCATAGCCATGCCTTCAAAAAGTATGTCATAATTTTCTGACCGCTTAGTACAAAAAATTTCTATATTGGAGAATCATTTTCTATTGACTGTCATGAACTATCACTGTGAAACCAAATTTCATCATCTTAATGTAATTTTATCATAACTGAGAGCACAATTCAAGTTGAAAAATTCTTTTATGTGAATATAATTAATAGCATTTAAAGGTTCTTAGGCTTTTATTTTCCTTTTATTACTGCAGTTCTCCCACAGAGCAATAGTAAGCTCCAGAGCTTTTGAAATAAGATGGATATTTCCACTGACCTCAAAGTACCTTAATACTTGTAATTTCATATCCAAGGTAATTGTTTTAATGCTCCTTGCTGGTAATTTTGCTATCATCAAATTTCTGTGGCCTCTTGCAGATATGTTTGTTCTCTGGTATCAGACAGCTACAATGTCTTGCAAAAAAGAACACAGTAAGGCTAAGGGTTAAAACGAAGGCCCACCAGACACTGATGTAGAAGGTGGATATACATCTTCTGGGCACTTAGGATATTGCTGAAGAATTATTCAGTGGAGGCAGAGTAGTAGAACAAGGGCAGAAAGTTCAAAATATTGCATGTTTTCCTTCTTTGTCATACCACCATACAATTGTAGGTTTCCTGAAAGAGTTCTGTTAATTCAGTTCTAGTTTTACCTGTGGTCATAATCAGTCATCAGGAGGAATCCAGGAATAACTGAATATGAAATGAGAAGTAGCTCACTGCAGAAGACTTCAGAAAAATCCTCAGTGATATTTTTTCATATTATGATTTTAAGTAACATGGTTATTGTTTAATCTCTAAGTCATATCTGATTCTTTTGTGACCCCATGGACAGTAGCTAGCCAGGTTCCTCTGTCCATGGGATTTACCAGGCAAGAATACTGAGGTGACTTGCCATTTATTTCTCCAGGGCATTTTCCAGACCTAGGGATCAAATCCACATCCCCTGCATTGGCAGGCATATTCTTTACCACTGACTAAATAGGGAAACCCTTAAAGCAACATACAGCAGAACATAGTCTCCCAAACCATATAGCAGAACATATTCCTCAGTTTCATAAGGAAATTGTTTACAGTGTCCAAATGTACTTGAGAAACACATATTGTGAAATCATAAGAATTATATCTATATTGATCTTTGTTCACTGTTCCTGACACAGAGTTCCTAAAACCTTCACATAGGATGCTAAGAGAATCTTTTGGTATAACATTTAACCTTTGACCTTGGTTACTAACAGGGAGACTCTAAAATGTTTGTAATTTCCTGACTGATAGGAGCATCTAACACTGAGTCACTAAGTCCCTTGGAATTTCCTAGGTTTTGGAAACATCTCCTGTTTTAATGAGTTGACTCTTGGTGGATATAGGCTGGTCACTAGAAAGATCAACACATAATTAGAAGCTTGAAACTTTCAGCCTCATCTACTATTTTCCACAAATGAGTTGGAAATGAAGATAAAAATTCATCATGCCTATTTAATAAAATAGCCATAAAATCCCAAATTAAGGAGTTAGGGGGAGTTTACCATATTCATATACCAGGAGGGTGGCTTACCTGAACACCATGAGGGCAGAAACTCCTGCCCTTGGTACTCTTCTAATTCTCACTCTCCATCTTTTTTTTTAAAAAAATTCTTGATGTAGAAGGTGGAACTTTTGGCATACGTAGTAGAACAAGGGCAGAAAGTTCAAAATATTGCATGTTTTCCTTCTTTGTCATACCACCATACAATTGTAGGTTTCCTGAAAGAGTTCTGTTAATTCAGTTCTAGTTTTACCTGTGGTCATAATCAGTCATCAGGAGGAATCCAGGAATAACTGAATATGAAATGAGAAGTAGCTCACTGCAGAAGACTTCAGAAAAATCCTCAGTGATATTTTTTCATATTATGATTTTAAGTAACATGGTTATTGTTTAATCTCTAAGTCATATCTGATTCTTTTGTGACCCCATGGACAGTAGCTAGCCAGGTTCCTCTGTCCATGGGATTTACCAGGCAAGAATACTGAGGTGACTTGCCATTTATTTCTCCAGGGCATTTTCCAGACCTAGGGATCAAATCCACATCCCCTGCATTGGCAGGCATATTCTTTACCACTGACTAAATAGGGAAACCCTTAAAGCAACATACAGCAGAACATAGTCTCCCAAACCATATAGCAGAACATATTCCTCAGTTTCATAAGGAAATTGTTTACAGTGTCCAAATGTACTTGAGAAACACATATTGTGAAATCATAAGAATTATATCTATATTGATCTTTGTTCACTGTTCCTGACACAGAGTTCCTAAAACCTTCACATAGGATGCTAAGAGAATCTTTTGGTATAACATTTAACCTTTGACCTTGGTTACTAACAGGGAGACTCTAAAATGTTTGTAATTTCCTGACTGATAGGAGCATCTAACACTGAGTCACTAAGTCCCTTGGAATTTCCTAGGTTTTGGAAACATCTCCTGTTTTAATGAGTTGACTCTTGGTGGATATAGGCTGGTCACTAGAAAGATCAACACATAATTAGAAGCTTGAAACTTTCAGCCTCATCTACTATTTTCCACAAATGAGTTGGAAATGAAGATAAAAATTCATCATGCCTATTTAATAAAATAGCCATAAAATCCCAAATTAAGGAGTTAGGGGGAGTTTACCATATTCATATACCAGGAGGGTGGCTTACCTGAACACCATGAGGGCAGAAACTCCTGCCCTTGGTACTCTTCTAATTCTCACTCTCCATATCTTCATTTGGCCACTCATCTCTATTCTTTATTATATAATATATTTGTAAATATGTTTCTCTGAGTTGAGTGAGCTTTTCTAGTAAGTGGTTAAATCTAAGGAGTGAGGGCATAAGAACCTGCAATTTGTGACCAAGTTGGACAGAAGTTGTAGATAACCCGGGGACCTCATATTTGCAATTGGTATTTGAATTGGGGAGCAGTCCTGTGGGACTAACACCTTAACCTGCGGCATGTGCACTAACTCCAGTTAGTGTCAAAACTGAACTGAATTGCGAAACACCAAGCTGACATTGCAGAGAGATACTTGGTATGGGGGAAAACCCACACATCAAGTAGGTGAATAAAGGAGAAATGGAGAATTTTTTCTCAGGCACATGTCAGGTCCCCACTGTGGATTCACAAACGTACATTTCTTCATGAAGACCCTTCTATGCTGTGTTGCCAATTAAACCTACTAAACAGCTTTCAGTTTAATTATACAACTTATTTTTTTCCCTTTGATACACTTTTAACCTTCCATGGAGCTAATATTATGTAGAACATACTCCGTAAAATGCTGGTCTGAAGATTTTCCTAATTTATAACTTACAAAAGTTTGTAGCTGCGTCAGATCCCTTTGGAGTGTGGTGGTATAAATTAAATCTATAAACCTTTGAGGCTGGTTTTTCAATGCTTCAAAGAGTGTTTCTGTAAGCATCAGCTTAATAAACAAATAGCAACATTTGATTTTTCATTACTGTCTAGTCCATAAAGTAGATCTTAGGTCATATGAATTACAATCATAAACTTTATGGCATAATAATTCATCAAAGTTAGCATGTGAATTAGGTTTCACTAACCCTTGGAATTTCCTAGGTTTTGGAAACATCTCCTGTTTTAATGAGTTGACTCTTGGTGGATATAGGCTGGTCACTAGAAAGATCAACACATAATTAGAAGCTTGAAACTTTCAGCCTCATCTACTATTTTCCACAAATGAGTTGGAAATGAAGATAAAAATTCATCATGCCTATTTAATAAAATAGCCATAAAATCCCAAATTAAGGAGTTAGGGGGAGTTTACCATATTCATATACCAGGAGGGTGGCTTACCTGAACACCATGAGGGCAGAAACTCCTGCCCTTGGTACTCTTCTAATTCTCACTCTCCATATCTTCATTTGGCCACTCATCTCTATTCTTTATTATATAATATATTTGTAAATATGTTTCTCTGAGTTGAGTGAGCTTTTCTAGTAAGTGGTTAAATCTAAGGAGTGAGGGCATAAGAACCTGCAATTTGTGACCAAGTTGGACAGAAGTTGTAGATAACCCGGGGACCTCATATTTGCAATTGGTATTTGAATTGGGGAGCAGTCCTGTGGGACTAACACCTTAACCTGCGGCATGTGCACTAACTCCAGTTAGTGTCAAAACTGAACTGAATTGCGAAACACCAAGCTGACATTGCAGAGAGATACTTGGTATGGGGGAAAACCCACACATCAAGTAGGTGAATAAAGGAGAAATGGAGAATTTTTTCTCAGGCACATGTCAGGTCCCCACTGTGGATTCACAAACGTACATTTCTTCATGAAGACCCTTCTATGCTGTGTTGCCAATTAAACCTACTAAACAGCTTTCAGTTTAATTATACAACTTATTTTTTTCCCTTTGATACACTTTTAACCTTCCATGGAGCTAATATTATGTAGAACATACTCCGTAAAATGCTGGTCTGAAGATTTTCCTAATTTATAACTTACAAAAGTTTGTAGCTGCGTCAGATCCCTTTGGAGTGTGGTGGTATAAATTAAATCTATAAACCTTTGAGGCTGGTTTTTCAATGCTTCAAAGAGTGTTTCTGTAAGCATCAGCTTAATAAACAAATAGCAACATTTGATTTTTCATTACTGTCTAGTCCATAAAGTAGATCTTAGCTGCTCATATGGTTAATTACCAGTATCATAAAGCTTTATTGAAAAGCATAATAATTACATCAAAGTTAGCATGTGAATTATGCTGGATATTGGCTACTATAAAGGCTAAATTTAATGATAATAATGAACATGTATAAGA
Organism: Tragulus kanchil; assembly: GCA_022376925.1. Classification (NCBI taxonomy): domain Eukaryota; kingdom Metazoa; phylum Chordata; class Mammalia; order Artiodactyla; family Tragulidae; genus Tragulus; species Tragulus kanchil. The sequence continues at coordinate 56,183,043 of JAIOJX010000029.1, read as the reverse complement.
AATTATTACAAATAATTTTAATCAAATTATATTAGAAAATCTTTTCAACAGCTCAGAATACTATTATTCTCAGGATAGTAGTAATATTCTTTCTTTTTAAAAGTTGATATAGTATCTTTTGACCCTAAAGGACCCCATGTGTGTATTGTGTGTATAGCAGAATAATTATGTACTTGAAGAACCAGAGATGTCAATGTTTTTACTAGGTTTGCTCCTAACTTTTCATGATGTTACAGGTAATATCAATACTTTTGATGTCATTTTCTAAGACAAATTTGAAATCATGTTGCTGTCATTATTTGCTCCTTTGGGAGTACATTTAACCCCATTCAAATATATCATTGCTTTTCACTGCCTTTTTGCACATTATTGATAATTGTTTAAGATACTCACATAGTTTTTCTGTTCTGCCTCTCAAGAAAATACTGCCTTTAGTTTAAAGTCAGTTTTTACAGGTTTTTTGTTTGTTTGTTTCAATTTTCCTCTGAGAAGATGATGTAGCACTAAGTACCATGAAAGGTCTGAAAGTTACGACTCTCTGAAGGTCCTTGGACTTATAACTCTCTCTTAGACATCATACCATCTGTAGAATTATATAGGAAAGAGTTGGGTGATTGATCATTATTTTTCATCTAGTGGTTTCATTTTTAAATAAACTCTGTATTGAAGTATAAAGAGGTAAATATATAAATATAATTGTAAAGTTCAGCTAATTCTTATAACATAGGCAATCCAGGTAACCCCAAATGACAGTATTATCAACAGAGATCCCTACATGCCACTACCATGAAAAATTAAATTTTAATTTAAACCTTTGAGCGCTGGTTGGTGGTATAAATTAAATCTATAAACCTTTGAGGCTGGTTTTTCAATGCTTCAAAGAGTGTTTCTGTAAGCATCAGCTTAATAAACAAATAGCAACATTTGATTTTTCATTACTGTCTAGTCCATAAAGTAGATCTTAGCTGCTCATATGGTTAATTACCAGTATCATAAAGCTTTATTGAAAAGCATAATAATTACATCAAAGTTAGCATGTGAATTATGCTGGATATTGGCTACTATAAAGGCTAAATTTAATGATAATAATGAACATGTATAAGAAATTATTACAAATAATTTTAATCAAATTATATTAGAAAATCTTTTCAACAGCTCAGAATACTATTATTCTCAGGATAGTAGTAATATTCTTTCTTTTTAAAAGTTGATATAGTATCTTTTGACCCTAAAGGACCCCATGTGTGTATTGTGTGTATAGCAGAATAATTATGTACTTGAAGAACCAGAGATGTCAATGTTTTTACTAGGTTTGCTCCTAACTTTTCATGATGTTACAGGTAATATCAATACTTTTGATGTCATTTTCTAAGACAAATTTGAAATCATGTTGCTGTCATTATTTGCTCCTTTGGGAGTACATTTAACCCCATTCAAATATATCATTGCTTTTCACTGCCTTTTTGCACATTATTGATAATTGTTTAAGATACTCACATAGTTTTTCTGTTCTGCCTCTCAAGAAAATACTGCCTTTAGTTTAAAGTCAGTTTTTACAGGTTTTTTGTTTGTTTGTTTCAATTTTCCTCTGAGAAGATGATGTAGCACTAAGTACCATGAAAGGTCTGAAAGTTACGACTCTCTGAAGGTCCTTGGACTTATAACTCTCTCTTAGACATCATACCATCTGTAGAATTATATAGGAAAGAGTTGGGTGATTGATCATTATTTTTCATCTAGTGGTTTCATTTTTAAATAAACTCTGTATTGAAGTATAAAGAGGTAAATATATAAATATAATTGTAAAGTTCAGCTAATTCTTATAACATAGGCAATCCAGGTAACCCCAAATGACAGTATTATCAACAGAGATCCCTACATGCCACTACCACGATTGCCACCAAGCAAACCACTATCCAGACTTCCAGTGCATTAGATATACATTAAGACATCATCTAGTATAATTTCAGTTGTGTTTATCTTCTTTCACTCAGCATTAATTTTGTAAATTCTCCTATGGTATGTGCAATAGTGGTTTGTTTATTTTCAGTGCTGTGTAACTTTCAGTTGTAATATATTTATCTACACATGATCATTTGAAATGTTCATGCTTTTTGGCTTTTACAAACAGTGTTGCAATAAAGATCCATGTACATTTCTTTCAGATGTTCACTCCAGAATGAAATCACTGCATCTTACTTAAGCTGTGCAAAGGATTGTCTAAATTACATACTGTCAAATTATTTTCCAGAGTGATTTTACCAATATATTACCAGTAGCATAAAGTAGTTCAAATTGCTCTTCATGGTCACCAATATCAGATAACATCACTCTGAAAAACTTTAGCCAACATGTTACGTGGTTGCCAGATTACTGTCATTTTTTCATTTAATTTTCAATCTTAATCAGGTATAATTTATATGCAATAAAATGCACCCATTTAATTTGCCATATTCATCAAAATAGTGAAAATTTCCATCACTCTCAGAAAGTTTTCCTTTTCAGTCAACACCACCAACCCTAAGTAAATATAACTTGATTTCTGTCAATAGTGTCATTTGGTGTTGAGCTTCACATAAATGCAATCATACAATATATACTGTTTTGTATCAGTTTCTTTTATTAAAAATAATGGGTTTTTTTGGTCAGCCTATGTTTCTATTTGTATCAGTAATTCATTTACTTTTATCCCTGAGTTTTATTCCATTGTATGGAATACAGGCATATACCACATTTTATCATTCATCTTGTGATAAGCATCTAAGCTGTTTCCAGTTTATTGTGCCATAATAAACCTGCCATGAACACTCATACCTAAGACACTGTGCAGTTACTTTCACTAAGAGTGTACATTATGACAAGTGTACATTGAATTTTATAAGAAGACTCCAGTGTCTTTTCCAACATGATTATACCATTTAAGACACCTGTCAGCAATATATGAATCTCAAGAATTTCACATCCTTTCCAACAGTTGATATCATCAGTCCTTCAACATTATTCATTTCAGTCATTGAGTAAGTTGGTATTACATTGTGGTTTTTATTTGCATTTCCCCATTATTGATAATGGTAATCATTTAAAAAAATCTATTTACTGGTGATATGTACATCTTTTTTTTTTTGTGAGGTATCCTTTCAAGTCTTTGATCTAGTTTTCATTAAATCAAAGGTCCACATTTGCCTTTATATTGCTGAGTTGTGAGAGATCTTAAAAAACTCTCTCTAGAAGTCCATCCCTGGGAGGAAGGCATGGCAACCCACTCCAGTATTCTTGCTGGGAGAATCCGATGGCCAGAAACACCTGGCAGGCTACAGTCCATAGGGTCACAGGTTCAGACACAACTCAAGTGACTTAGCACAGACACCACAGCACAGAAGTCCCTGTCTGACAAGTGCATACAGAGAGTAAATATTTCCTCTCAATTTGTGGACCATTTGCTCATTTTCTTTAATGAGAAACAGAAAACTTTAATTTTGAAGAAGTCTAATTTACGCTTTTTTCCTATGCTTGATGTTTTGTTTTTCTTATCTAAAAATATCTGGGCTTCCCTGGTGGTCCAGTGGGTAAGGACATCGCCTTGCAGTGCAAGGCGCCAGTTCGATCCCTGGCCTGGGAAGATCCCACCTGCCGCGGAGCGGCTGGACTGATGTGTCCAATCACCGAACCGGAGCTCTGGAGCGCATGCGCCCAGAGCCGGCGCTCTGCAATGACAGACTCCACCGCGATGGGAGGTCCACAGGAGCCAAAGAACAAAGACGGATGAAAATAGAGAAATGAAAGACCAATAGAAGTGGCCCGCCCACCCCCCTCCTTCCCCAACCAGACCCCCACTCAAAAAAAAAAAAAAAAATCTATGCTGACTCCAGCATATGAAGATGTTCAAGTTTTCTTCTAAAAGTTTTACCTTTTCTCTTTAAGTTAATGATCCTTTTTTCATTTTAGGTTAATGATCCATTTCAAGTTAACATTTGTGTATGGTGTGAGACTGGGTGGAAGTTCTGTTCTTATCACATAGACATCTAGCTTGCCCTGCATCAATTCTGGGAAGCAATACATCCTCCTCATTAACTTACTTGGTTAAAGATAATTGGTCAAAAAATAATTGATCATATATATTTGTTAAAAAATAATTGGTTAAAAAATAATTTATCATATATTTGTGGATTTATTTTGGGACTCTATCCGATTCCATTAATACTATAAATCTATCTATCCACTAATACCATTTTTTTAGATTACATTAGCACTGTTTAAGCTAATGTAGGCCACATTTGCCTTTATATTGCTGAGTTGTGAGAGATCTTAAAAAACTCTCTCTAGAAGTCCATCCCTGGGAGGAAGGCATGGCAACCCACTCCAGTATTCTTGCTGGGAGAATCCGATGGCCAGAAACACCTGGCAGGCTACAGTCCATAGGGTCACAGGTTCAGACACAACTCAAGTGACTTAGCACAGACACCACAGCACAGAAGTCCCTGTCTGACAAGTGCATACAGAGAGTAAATATTTCCTCTCAATTTGTGGACCATTTGCTCATTTTCTTTAATGAGAAACAGAAAACTTTAATTTTGAAGAAGTCTAATTTACGTTTTCTCCTATGCTTGATGTTTTGTTTTTCTTATCTAAAAATATCTGGGCTTCCCCTGGTGGTCCAGTGGGTAAGGACATCGCCTTGCAGTGCAAGGGGCGCCAGTTCGATCCCTGGCCTGGGAAGATCCCACCTGCCGCGGAGCGGCTGGACTGATGTGTCCAATCACCGAACCGGAGCTCTGGAGCGCATGCGCCCAGAGCCGGCGCTCTGCAATGACAGACTCCACCGCGATGGGAGGTCCACAGGAGCCAAAGAACAAAGACGGATGAAAATAGAGAAATGAAAGACCAATAGAAGTGGCCCGCCCACCCCCCTCCTTCCCCAACCAGACCCCCACTCAAAAAAAAAAAAAAAAAATCTATGCTGACTCCAGCATATGAAGATGTTCAAGTTTTCTTCTAAAAGTTTTACCTTTTCTCTTTAAGTTAATGATCCTTTTTTCATTTTAGGTTAATGATCCATTTCAAGTTAACATTTGTGTATGGTGTGAGACTGGGTGGAAGTTCTGTTCTTATCACATAGACATCTAGCTTGCCCTGCATCAATTCTGGGAAGCAATACATCCTCCTCATTAACTTACTTGGTTAAAGATAATTGGTCAAAAAATAATTGATCATATATATTTGTTAAAAAATAATTGGTTAAAAAATAATTTATCATATATTTGTGGATTTATTTTGGGACTCTATCCGATTCCATTAATACTATAAATCTATCTATCCACTAATACCATTTTTTTAGATTACATTAGCACTGTTTAAGTCTTCAATGTAGGTAGAGTAATAACTTTGCCTTTGTTTCCATCTTTCACAAAGGTTTATTCTATGCCCTTTGATTTTCCAAGTAAATTTTATAATGTTTGTCAAATTCTATAAAAGTATATGCTCTCATTTTGATTGAGACTGTATTGAATCTATAGATTGATTGTTGGAAAATGAACAGCTTAGTACTTATTTGATCCTTGAACAAAGTATATCTCCATTTAAGTATTAAATTCTCTTACACACATTTTTAGTTTTCATTCTAAAAGATCTGAAAATTTTTGTTAAATTTATTTCAAAATATTTTAGATTTTTGGTGCCATTAGAAACAATTCTGCTTCTTAAATTTTAATTTTATGACTTTATCATAATCACTTGCTGTTAGTTTAAATAAAATTATTTTTTCGTACACTGGTATTTGTTCTGGGATTTTTCTTTATTAGTTCCCTAAGATTTAATACAAACACAATCATAACATTTGGGAGTAGAGAAAGCTTAATTTCTTGCTTCTGTTTTTTTAAAAAAATCATTTTTATTCCTTTATGGCACTGGTTAGGCCCTTGAGTACAATTTTGAATAGAAGTGGAAATAAAGAACATCCTTTTCTTTTTCTCAAGTGCAAGGAAATATCAAAATAAACAACCCAATCCAAAAAATGGGTGGAAGATCTAAATAGACATTTCTTCAAAGAAGACATACAGCTGACCAATGGGCACATGAAAAGATGTTTATCATTGCTATTTATTTAAAAAAATGTAAATCCAAACAACAATGAGGTATCACCTCATGCCTGTAGGAATGTTATCATTAAAAAGTCTACAAATAATAAATGGAAATGGTGGAGAGGGTATAGAGAAAAAGGAACCCTCCTACACTGGGTAGGAATGCAAATTGGTGTTGGAAAACTGTAAGGAGGTTCCTTAATAATCTAAAAATAGAGTCTACATATGATCCAACAATCTCACTCCTGGGCCTATATCCAGAAAGATATGAAAACTCTACTTCAAAAAAATACATGAACTTCAATGCTCATAAGTGAGAGAGTGAAAGTTGCTCAGTCATGTCTGACTCTGCCACCCCATGACTCCTCTGTCCATGCCAGATTCCTCTGTCCATGGGACTCTCTAGGCAAGAATACTGGAGTGGGTTGCCATTGCCTTCTCCAAGGTATCTTCTCAACCCAGGGATCAAATCTGGGTTTCCTGCACTGCAGGCTGACTCTTTACCATCTAAGCCACCAAGGAACCCCTATTAATGATCAGAGCAGCACTGTTTACAATAGTTAAAACATGGAAATAATCCAGATATCCATCAACTGACGATCAGCTTAAGAAGATATGATGCATACATATGATGGAATGTCACTCAGTCATAAAGAGTATGAAATACTGGAATTTGTAGCAACATGAATGCTTAAGTGAAATAAGTCATACAAAGACAAATATCATATGATATCACTTATGTAAAGAATCTAAAAAATAATACTAATGAATCTAAACAAAACAGAAAGAGACTCACAGACATAGAAGAAACTTATGGCTACCAAAAGAAAGATTGAGGAGGGACAAATTAGGAGCATGGTATTGAAAGACTTTAACTACTATATATAAAATAAACTAGCAACAAGGATTAACTGTATACCACAGCGAATTATATCCAATATCTTGTAATAACCTATAAAGGAATATATTCTGCAAAATATTAAAAAAAAAACAGTAAGCTATATACCTGAAACAAATATAATACTGTAAATTAAATATGCTTCAGCTTTTAAAAATGTTATCATGTGCTAGACTGAAGTATTAATATATCTCATAAATAAAATAGTAGAAAGCAAAACATGAACATGACTATGGAGAAAATTATGGTTATAGCAAAGGATACGGAACTATATATAACTCATTTTCACAAAAACAGAATAAGTACCACAAAATTCAACAGTTAACCTGCCTTGAAAGATGTCAAGCTTAAACCTACTGAATGAATCTCACAGTGTTTCAGGAAAAATGGATACAGAGGGATTGATATAAGTACATACATACATTCTGGCAAATTCCTCAGTCTTTAAGGATAAAGAAAGAATCATATGGGATTCATGGAAGAATGAAAGAGTAAGTCACATTCAAAGTGGAACAACAGGTGGTCTTTAGCAGTCTCCAGTTAATAATCAGTTCTAGAAAAAATGTAGAAAACTTACACATTTCTAAGAAAAAGTGTTACCCCAAATTTATATGTAGTATTTTTATATTTAAAAGATATGACTTCCCACTCTTTGATAATGATATTTATCCAAACAAGAGATAACACAAAATAAAAAGCTTAGGAAAATAGAAATTGTAGAAAAGTTTGGTTAGCGATAGTTGAATCCACTTGTTTCAACATTGAAGATTAAAGAACTAAAGTAATTATAGTTACATAATCTAATGTGAATGTTATACTTCTTAGAAATGTTAAAATGATAATATAATTAAAAGTGAAAGTTAAAAAAGCAAATGTGGGAGGAAGTCTGAGTGATAGTTTATCATATTTCATAGCAGGGAGTAAAATATTATTCAAGCTTGAAAAGTAAGTTAAAAATAGCTCAAAATATTACCTTTCATGTACAATTTTTCAATAAGTACTGAGTGTGCTCCATGAAAAGAGGGAAGCAAATTTAAAAGATCAGGAAATGAGATGTGTAAGAGAGAACTGTCGCTGTGACATCCTATCTTTCAAAATCCCTCCAAAATATGACAAGTTCCCATTTTAGGAGTCCCATTGTCCCTGAGTTCAAACTACCATACAATTGTGCTCATTTCACATGCTAACAAGGCAATGCTCAAAATCGTTTAAGCTAGACTTCAGCAGCATGTGAACTGAGAACTTCCAGATGTACAAGCTGGATTTAGAAAAGGCAGTGGAACCAGAGATCAAATTGTCAACATCTGTTGAATCATAGAAAAATCAAGAGAATTCTGTAAAAACATCTATTTTTGATTCATTGACTACTCTAAAGCCTTTGACTGTGTGGATCACAACAAGCTGTGGAATGTTCTTAAAGAGATGGGAACACCAGACCACCTTAACCGCCTCTTGAGAAACCTGCATGTAGGACAAGAAGCAACAGTTAGAACTGGACATGGAACAATAGACTGGTTCAAAACTGTAAAAGAGTAAGTCACATTCAAAGTGGAACAACAGGTGGTCTTTAGCAGTCTCCAGTTAATAATCAGTTCTAGAAAAAATGTAGAAAACTTACACATTTCTAAGAAAAAGTGTTACCCCAAATTTATATGTAGTATTTTTATATTTAAAAGATATGACTTCCCACTCTTTGATAATGATATTTATCCAAACAAGAGATAACACAAAATAAAAAGCTTAGGAAAATAGAAATTGTAGAAAAGTTTGGTTAGCGATAGTTGAATCCACTTGTTTCAACATTGAAGATTAAAGAACTAAAGTAATTATAGTTACATAATCTAATGTGAATGTTATACTTCTTAGAAATGTTAAAATGATAATATAATTAAAAGTGAAAGTTAAAAAAGCAAATGTGGGAGGAAGTCTGAGTGATAGTTTATCATATTTCATAGCAGGGAGTAAAATATTATTCAAGCTTGAAAAGTAAGTTAAAAATAGCTCAAAATATTACCTTTCATGTACAATTTTTCAATAAGTACTGAGTGTGCTCCATGAAAAGAGGGAAGCAAATTTAAAAGATCAGGAAATGAGATGTGTAAGAGAGAACTGTCGCTGTGACATCCTATCTTTCAAAATCCCTCCAAAATATGACAAGTTCCCATTTTAGGAGTCCCATTGTCCCTGAGTTCAAACTACCATACAATTGTGCTCATTTCACATGCTAACAAGGCAATGCTCAAAATCGTTTAAGCTAGACTTCAGCAGCATGTGAACTGAGAACTTCCAGATGTACAAGCTGGATTTAGAAAAGGCAGTGGAACCAGAGATCAAATTGTCAACATCTGTTGAATCATAGAAAAATCAAGAGAATTCTGTAAAAACATCTATTTTTGATTCATTGACTACTCTAAAGCCTTTGACTGTGTGGATCACAACAAGCTGTGGAATGTTCTTAAAGAGATGGGAACACCAGACCACCTTAACCGCCTCTTGAGAAACCTGCATGTAGGACAAGAAGCAACAGTTAGAACTGGACATGGAACAATAGACTGGTTCAAAACTGTAAAAAGAGTACATCAAGGCTGTATGTTATCACTCTGCTTATTTAACTTATATGCAGAGTACATTGATGCAATATGCCAGTCTGGATGAAGCACAAGTTAGAATCAAGATTTCCAGGAGATATATCAATAATGTCAGATATGCAGAGGATTCCACTCTAATGGCAGAAAGTGAAGACACTAAAGACCTTCTTGATGACAGTGAAAGAGGAGACTGAAAAGGCTGGCCTAAAACTCAATATTCAAAAAACTAAGACCATGGCATCTGGTCCCATTACTTCATGGAAAATAGATGGAGAAAAAGTAGGAACAGTGACATATTTTATTTTGTTGGGCTCCAAAATCACTGTGGACAGTGATTACAGTCATGAAACTAAAAGACGTTTGTTCCTTGAAGAAAAGCTATGACAAACCTAGACAGCGTATTGAAAAGCAGATGCATCACTTTGTGGACAAAGGTCTGTATAAGTCAAAGCTATGGTTTTTCCAGTAGTCATGTATTCATGGCAGGGATGGACCATAAAGAAGACTGAGCACTGAAGAATTGATGGTTTTGAACTATGGTGCCGGAGAAGACTCTTGAGAGTTTCTTGGATTGCAAGGAGATTCAACCAGTCAATCCTAAAGGAAATCAACAATGAATATTCATTGGAAGGACTGATGCTAAAGCTGAAGCTCCAATATTCTGGCCTCCTGATGTGAAGAGCTAACTCATTGTAAAACACCCTGATGTTGGGAAATATTGAAGTTAGCAGAAAAAAAGGGGGTGACAGAGGATGAGATGGGTAGCATTGGGTAGCATTGCTGACTCAATGGACATGAGTTTGAGCACACTCTGGGAGATGGTGAAGAACAGGGAAGCCTGGTGCCCTGCAGTCCATGGGGTCACAAAGATTCAGACATGATTTTGCAACTCAGAAACAACAACAACTATCCCTGAGGTACAATCCAGAACCCTTGCTCCACTAGCTGCCATTGAACTAGAGTACAAAGACATGGCCCAGGATTTACAAGACAGAAGCTATCATAAGAGTCTTCAATTTCAAAAAAATGAACTAGAGTACAATGGCCAGACCACCTTAACCGCCTCTTGAGAAACCTGCATGTAGGACAAGAAGCAACAGTTAGAACTGGACATGGAACAATAGACTGGTTCAAAACTGTAAAAAGAGTACATCAAGGCTGTATGTTATCACTCTGCTTATTTAACTTATATGCAGAGTACATTGATGCAATATGCCAGTCTGGATGAAGCACAAGTTAGAATCAAGATTTCCAGGAGATATATCAATAATGTCAGATATGCAGAGGATTCCACTCTAATGGCAGAAAGTGAAGACACTAAAGACCTTCTTGATGACAGTGAAAGAGGAGACTGAAAAGGCTGGCCTAAAACTCAATATTCAAAAAACTAAGACCATGGCATCTGGTCCCATTACTTCATGGAAAATAGATGGAGAAAAAGTAGGAACAGTGACATATTTTATTTTGTTGGGCTCCAAAATCACTGTGGACAGTGATTACAGTCATGAAACTAAAAGACGTTTGTTCCTTGAAGAAAAGCTATGACAAACCTAGACAGCGTATTGAAAAGCAGATGCATCACTTTGTGGACAAAGGTCTGTATAAGTCAAAGCTATGGTTTTTCCAGTAGTCATGTATTCATGGCAGGGATGGACCATAAAGAAGACTGAGCACTGAAGAATTGATGGTTTTGAACTATGGTGCCGGAGAAGACTCTTGAGAGTTTCTTGGATTGCAAGGAGATTCAACCAGTCAATCCTAAAGGAAATCAACAATGAATATTCATTGGAAGGACTGATGCTAAAGCTGAAGCTCCAATATTCTGGCCTCCTGATGTGAAGAGCTAACTCATTGTAAAACACCCTGATGTTGGGAAATATTGAAGTTAGCAGAAAAAAAGGGGGTGACAGAGGATGAGATGGGTAGCATTGGGTAGCATTGCTGACTCAATGGACATGAGTTTGAGCACACTCTGGGAGATGGTGAAGAACAGGGAAGCCTGGTGCCCTGCAGTCCATGGGGTCACAAAGATTCAGACATGATTTTGCAACTCAGAAACAACAACAACTATCCCTGAGGTACAATCCAGAACCCTTGCTCCACTAGCTGCCATTGAACTAGAGTACAAAGACATGGCCCAGGATTTACAAGACAGAAGCTATCATAAGAGTCTTCAATTTCAAAAAATGGACACAAGAAATGAAACAAATCCAACTGTGTTTAGTTTTGTTATTTCTGTTTGTTTTCTGGAATAGACGGCCAACTATGTTCTTACTTTAGTAATTCATGACAAATAGCATTTTTAATATCTCAGATGTGAATGGTAGAAGTGATAGTAGTGTCCTCTTAGTCACATTTGATCTTTGATAAAATTCTACATTTTCTTCATTATATGTTAGCCATGAATCTATTCTCCCAGCTCTCTCCCAACTATACTGTAGGCTGCATAATACCTTTAATAAACTGGAAATTTTTCTAAAGATAGAAGACAGAAAATCTTGTTCTTCTTTATTTAAAACTATCTTTAACAGATATGTCTTGCATACATGTACACGCTTGTGCTGTACACACACACAGACACACACATGAGCTTCAGTAATTAAGTTTTTTGTATCCTTAGTTTATATTTTTTATATTAAAGTCACATATAATTAAGAGCAATTTTGTTTAAAATACTCTACAAAATACCATTTTAATGTCTAAACCATTCCTATCTTTTAGAAGGCTTGGGTGTGTGTAAAAAAGGAGACAAAGTTGATGGTCAGTAAAACTATTGAGTGATGATGGCAAGATACATAATAACTTTTTGTTTGGTTTTCTGGAAATTTTCATTTTGCATTCATTTTTTTCTTCTTAAGTATATGAATAGGAATTTTTAATAAAGGAAATAAAATGATGTACCAAAAATTGGTATATATAAAAAGTTTCACTCAAAATATTTATTGTACATTTAAGAAATACTTGCCCCTGTATAGGCAAGGCATCATAAGTGACTGTACATTTATATGTGTATCAATATGTTTGTAGGTGAGTTATTTAAAAATCACTGGAAACTAGTTCACTATTGAACAAAATGATTTTCTATTCTTTATTTTGTATTTATTCCTCATTTATGCATCTGAATAAAAACAGAAATAAATGCAGAGGTTAGAATCTCATGTAATTATTCCTACAATCCAGAACCCTTGCTCCACTAGCTGCCATTGAACTAGAGTACAAAGACATGGCCCAGGATTTACAAGACAGAAGCTATCATAAGAGTCTTCAATTTCAAAAAATGGACACAAGAAATGAAACAAATCCAACTGTGTTTAGTTTTGTTATTTCTGTTTGTTTTCTGGAATAGACGGCCAACTATGTTCTTACTTTAGTAATTCATGACAAATAGCATTTTTAATATCTCAGATGTGAATGGTAGAAGTGATAGTAGTGTCCTCTTAGTCACATTTGATCTTTGATAAAATTCTACATTTTCTTCATTATATGTTAGCCATGAATCTATTCTCCCAGCTCTCTCCCAACTATACTGTAGGCTGCATAATACCTTTAATAAACTGGAAATTTTTCTAAAGATAGAAGACAGAAAATCTTGTTCTTCTTTATTTAAAACTATCTTTAACAGATATGTCTTGCATACATGTACACGCTTGTGCTGTACACACACACAGACACACACATGAGCTTCAGTAATTAAGTTTTTTGTATCCTTAGTTTATATTTTTTATATTAAAGTCACATATAATTAAGAGCAATTTTGTTTAAAATACTCTACAAAATACCATTTTAATGTCTAAACCATTCCTATCTTTTAGAAGGCTTGGGTGTGTGTAAAAAAGGAGACAAAGTTGATGGTCAGTAAAACTATTGAGTGATGATGGCAAGATACATAATAACTTTTTGTTTGGTTTTCTGGAAATTTTCATTTTGCATTCATTTTTTTCTTCTTAAGTATATGAATAGGAATTTTAATAAAGGAAATAAAATGATGTACCAAAAATTGGTATATATAAAAAGTTTCACTCAAAATATTTATTGTACATTTAAGAAATACTTGCCCCTGTATAGGCAAGGCATCATAAGTGACTGTACATTTATATGTGTATCAATATGTTTGTAGGTGAGTTATTTAAAAATCACTGGAAACTAGTTCACTATTGAACAAAATGATTTTCTATTCTTTATTTTGTATTTATTCCTCATTTATGCATCTGAATAAAAACAGAAATAAATGCAGAGGTTAGAATCTCATGTAATTATTCCTCATCACAACAAAACTTAGCACATGTATACACATACATATTTTTTTATGATATATATGACATTTTAGAAAGAAAATAAGACTTTTTTTTTTTTTAGAAAATAAGACATTTTAACATTTATTGTTCTAATGTGCCAAAGCTTTACCCTTCACAAAGAAGTCAGAAATAAGAGAAAAAACACATATTTATTTTCTTTTCAGATCCAAAGTCATGTTTAGCTACAGAAGCTTATCTCCTATACTAATATGCAATGTTAAGTACTCCATATCCAAGAGCAACCTGAAAGAGAGACTGCACTGTACATAATTATGCAAATGGAATTTTTAAGAAAAAGGAAAAAGCAGAAATGACAATATGCTAATATGGTAGCAGCATTGAATATGATGAGGATTATTTAAAAAAAAAAACAAACATGAAATGTGTGTTCATGCCCAGAGGCTCTTTCTGCTTAATATTTTTTCATGGCACCTTTAAAAGTAGTATTCAAGAAAAAAGCCCTCAAATCATAATTACCATAATTATACTTTTTCATCTTAAAATCCTTCACACACCCCTAGAATAAATATTATATGTAGTGCATAGTATCATAATTAAAGCAAACGTTCAAAGAAATGATGCTTTGATTGCTGTTTGCCACATAGTCTACCTAATGAGACAGAACCACACAGTATATATGTATGTTATGTGACTATTTGCTATTATTATTAGCATGGCAGCTTTGACTAATCTTAATTAAAAATCTGCATAAAATGTTTCTATCCCATTGTATAGAATACACTAGAAATAAATAATTAAAATTAACATTGGAAGCAGTGAATAATTTAGACTATTGCCAAAGAAATTCTTTAAAGAAAGCTTTCAAGTAGAGATAAGCTTTTTAAAAGAACATGAGAGATGAGCAAGAGCTGCAAGCTCTTTGCTAGGCCCTGTGAATGTACTGTTTAATTATGGATCAAGTTTAGTCTTTAGTTCCTTGACCCTTTAGATTATTCTTTCCATTTTCTTCCATGATATTATGCTGAGTTGGATGATACATAGATAAAACCTGATATTATTCACCTGCCTATATTCTTTAGAGATCATCAAAATTGAGTAAGAGATTGGAGGGAGGTGCAGACAGGCCTTTAGAAGGCTTTGATTTTGAGAGAAAAGAGAAATTCGATTATTATCATTCTAAAACTAAATACAATCCATTCTGAGCAAAAGATTTAAAAACCAGAGATAATTTACATTTTGGGGCTTATGTTCATGAGAAAAAAAGTGACCAAAATGAACAGATGAAATTGTCTTTTTGCTGCTAACACTCATTGTTTAAAGAGTAGTTGAATATGGTATCTGTATTATGGAAATTCAGGAGCAAATCATCTGCTGTGTCTCAGGAAAACAGAGCAGATATAGAAAAGAGAATTGGGAAACAATTGCTGTATTTTTGACTCTTTCAGAATGTTATAACCAAAATAATGGCTGTTTTTCTCTTTGATAAAGCAAAAACACTTTATTTCTGAAGTCCAGAACCTAGGCTATTATTTGTAAACTAATAATAGAGTAATTGACTTTTTATTTTATTTTTTCAGAAGGAGGCAACCTTGTGTGACTGAAGGATATTCAAAATGAGAGTGAGGAAGTATGGATGCTAGCTCCTTGTTTGCACTAACAAGCTAGGTGTTTTATGGTCAATTTCTTAGGGTTTTCATTCCATACCTACAAAAAAAAGGAAGTGGCTTACTTAAGTACCAGGTAGACCAAAACATTATGATTCTAAGATGCATTCTCATTCTCTTTTAAACTTCTCTCCAATCAGGGTTTTGCCCTTCTCATTTCATTAAAACTGTTCTTGTTCAGATGCACAATAATAGCCACATTGCCAGTTACAATGATCCTTTCTCAATCTTCTTATTGTCTGATTTATCTCTGTTCTCTTTCCACTGGTAAATTCTATTTTCATTGCAACAGTTTATATAATCTTCCTCCTTTGTCTTCTTCTACTTCTTCTTATCCTTCTTCAACACTCTCTGTTCAACTAATTTTTCTAAACTTTTTACTTCCTTTTCAATGAACACTATATGGATAATTCCTTTACCACTGAATGAGTTCTGAGTCAGATCAAACAAGGACAAGTCCTTTAAAAAGAGATATGTACAATGGAGTACTTCTTAGCTGTAAAAAGAAATGCAGAAGAATCGGTCTTGATGGGGTGGCTGGATCTAGAGCCTATCATGGGGAGTGGGGTAGGTCAAAAAGAAAAGGATGGGTAAAATATACTGACACATATGTGTGGAATCTAGTAGGATAGTAATGATAACACACACAGTGAAGTGATGGAAAAACAGACATGCACAGTAGACATATGGACATTGTGGGGAATGAACAGTGGGTGGGAGGTGCAAAGAAAGTAGCATGAAAACCTATACTATCATATATGAAAAAAATAGCTATTGTCATTGCACTGTAAGAAAAAGGGATCCCGCAGGGGTGCTGTGTGACAGCCTTGATGGGTGGGATGGGGAGGATATACATATGACTAATCTGGGATCATACATATTTGTAAACAACAAAACTCTGTAAAAGTAAAAAGTAAAATAAAAATTAAAAAAAAAGAAAGGAGGAATTTGTGATCAAAGATGCCTGATAAATATAATGTTTGGAATAGATGCTAGATGCTATTGAATTAATAATTAAATGGGAGTCAGTAAATTGAAAAAGCAAGTAAAGGAGACATTCTTATAAAAAAGAGAGAGATTTTACAGAGAGCTGTCATATAAATCAACAAGTGATAGTTCTTTAGTGATATAGATTTTAGGGCAGCTTCAGAGAGATCTTTTTCCCCAAAAGTCGTTGCTAGACCCTGGTTTTCACAGCTACTATGGCCATATGGCTAATTACTTTCAAGCATTTCAATAGGCTGGGAAGAAGGGCGTGACTATAAGGCAAGTCCATATAGCATTATCTGCTATTTATGCTAACAGTCAGCCATTTTTCTTGAATAAATGTTCCTTGACTATCGTAAGACTTGGGTTAATTTGAAGCATTCATAAAAATGTTCATTTTGATCATTTTGTACTGTTCATGGTGCTTTTATGGAGAAAAGAATTTTCAGAGGTTCTTAATCTGCCATTCGGAAGTGCTTTCCTACAAATTAATAAAAGTTTCCCAAAACGTGATTTTAGCTCATGTTTTCAAGATTGCTGAGATGGTTCAGAAAACCTCAAGCAGAAAAAAATAACAAAAGAACTAGACCTAGATGCATCATATTCAAGCAGTTTAAAAATCAAAGATAAAGTCCTAAAGGAGGTTAGAGAGAAAAAAGAAACAATATATATATAACATTTATCATCAAAAACTATACAAGCGGGCTTCCCTGGTGGTAGTGGGTAAAGAGTCCACCTTGCGGTGAAAGGGGTGCCGATTCAACCCCTGGCCCAGGAGGATCCTATGTGCTGTGCATCGGCTGGACCCATGTGTCCAATTACAAGCCAGCTTTCTGGAGCGTGTGGCCCAGAGCAGGTACTCTGCAAGGAGAGAGACCAGTGCAATAGGAGGCCCACACAGGCCAAAGAATAAAGATGGATGAAAACAGATAAATAAAAAACCAATAAAAGAGGACAAAGTTCAAAAAAATACAACTATACAAGCAAGAAGACAATAGGGTGACATCTTTGAGGCATGGAAAACAAAAACAAAAGAGTCATCCCCATATTCTCTTCCCAGTGAATGTATCTATCAAAAACAAAGGAGAAATAAAAACTTTTTGTAACAAATAACAGCTGAGTTAGTCTATCACAAATGAAATGTATTTTTGGTTTGTTTCTTTTTTTAAAAAAAAATAAACTCTTCATTTTGATACATTTACTCACAGTTAGAAGAAATAATACAGAGATATCCTATGTGCCCTTTAACAAGTTTCTCCTAATGGTAACATCTTACAAAACTATACTACAAGTAAGATATAGACATTGATATAGTCAACCTAAGGCACTATGTACAACAGGTCCAGCTCCAAAGGATTCTTTATAATACCATTTCATGGTCATATCCCCTTCCTCTCACCATCTCTAACCCCTGACAACAATTATCCTATTCCCCATTTCTATAATTGTCCTTGTATAAGTGAAGTGAAAGTCATTCGATCGTGTCCAACTCTTTGAGACCCATGGACGAGCCAAGGGATTCTCCAGGCAAGAATACTGAAGTGGGTAGTCGGTCCATCTCCAGGGAATCTTGGCAACACAGCGATTGACTGTTCATGGTGCTTTTATGGAGAAAAGAATTTTCAGAGGTTCTTAATCTGCCATTCGGAAGTGCTTTCCTACAAATTAATAAAAGTTTCCCAAAACGTGATTTTAGCTCATGTTTTCAAGATTGCTGAGATGGTTCAGAAAACCTCAAGCAGAAAAAAATAACAAAAGAACTAGACCTAGATGCATCATATTCAAGCAGTTTAAAAATCAAAGATAAAGTCCTAAAGGAGGTTAGAGAGAAAAAAGAAACAATATATATATAACATTTATCATCAAAAACTATACAAGCGGGCTTCCCTGGTGGTAGTGGGTAAAGAGTCCACCTTGCGGTGAAAGGGGTGCCGATTCAACCCCTGGCCCAGGAGGATCCTATGTGCTGTGCATCGGCTGGACCCATGTGTCCAATTACAAGCCAGCTTTCTGGAGCGTGTGGCCCAGAGCAGGTACTCTGCAAGGAGAGAGACCAGTGCAATAGGAGGCCCACACAGGCCAAAGAATAAAGATGGATGAAAACAGATAAATAAAAAACCAATAAAAGAGGACAAAGTTCAAAAAAATACAACTATACAAGCAAGAAGACAATAGGGTGACATCTTTGAGGCATGGAAAACAAAAACAAAAAGAGTCATCCCAATATTCTCTTCCCAGTGAATGTATCTATCAAAAACAAAGGAGAAATAAAAACTTTTTGTAACAAATAACAGCTGAGTTAGTCTATCACAAATGAAATGTATTTTTGGTTTGTTTCTTTTTTTAAAAAAAAATAAACTCTTCATTTTGATACATTTACTCACAGTTAGAAGAAATAATACAGAGATATCCTATGTGCCCTTTAACAAGTTTCTCCTAATGGTAACATCTTACAAAACTATACTACAAGTAAGATATAGACATTGATATAGTCAACCTAAGGCACTATGTACAACAGGTCCAGCTCCAAAGGATTCTTTATAATACCATTTCATGGTCATATCCCCTTCCTCTCACCATCTCTAACCCCTGACAACAATTATCCTATTCCCCATTTCTATAATTGTCCTTGTATAAGTGAAGTGAAAGTCATTCGATCGTGTCCAACTCTTTGAGACCCATGGACGAGCCAAGGGATTCTCCAGGCAAGAATACTGAAGTGGGTAGTCGGTTCCATCTCCAGGGAATCTTGGCAACACAGCGATTGAAGCTTGGTCTCCTGCATTGCAGGCGGATTCTTTACCATCTGGGCCACCAGGGGAAAAGGTTATATAAGTGGGATCAACATAAATGGGATAAATACTTTGCAAGATTACCTTTTGCAACAGCATAATTATCTAAAATTTCATTCAAATTGTCCCATGCATGTAAAGTCTATACTTTTTTTATTATTGGGTAATACTCCATGCAATAGATAAATCACTGATAATTTAACCGGTCACCTATTGAAAGATACCTTTGTTTCCAGTTGGGGCTATTTCAAATGAAACTGTTATGGGTATTTATGTACAGGCTTCTGTTTTAACCTGAATTTTATTTCTCTGTGACAAATGCCCAAGAGATTAATTATGGCATCATATGGGAGTCACCTGTATAGTATTACAGAGAAGCATCAAACTGTTTTGCAGAATAGATCAGCATTTTATATTCTCACCAATACTGAATGATTAACAAAGTTTCTCCATGACCCAGTTTCATCAAATTTAGAGTTGTCATGAGGTTTTATCTTAGTTAGTCTCCTGTTTAATCAAGGGGAGGAATGAGCCTAACTGGCAGTTGGGCTACTAAGCAAACGCTGAAACGCATATGAATCATTTTGTTCTGTTGGATGGTGCAGGGGAAGTGGTAAGGCACCCTGCCATTATGTTTTCCATTCAGTTCTAGGGTCCTTAATCAGTTTCCCCTCCTCTTGCTATCTATATTACTTTTCAGTCGATGCTATAGCAAACTAATAAGATGATTTGGTGACAAAATAACACAAATTTCTCCTACAGTTCCAGAGGTCAGACGCTTACACTCGTGCATTATTTGGATGAAATCTAGGTATAAGTTTGGTTACTTTCTTCTGGAAGCTCTAGGGTAAAAATCTGTTTCCTGACTTTACCAGTATCTAGAGGCAAACTGCCTTCCTTGGCTTGTGGTCCTTTTCTCACAATTCAAATCCAGCAGCACTGCATCTTCAAACTCTCTGCTTCCTTCATGACATAACTTTCCCTTTCCACCTCCGTTCCTTCTACCTCACCTATTTTTTAAATTTTTTCTTCCTCTATCACAATTTTTTAAATTTATTTTTTATTGGAGGATAATCGTTTTGCAATACTGTGTTGGTGTCTGCCCTACAACAATGTGAATCAACCACAATTATACATATATCTCCTCCCTCTTGAACCTCCCTCCCTCTCCCACATCGTAACCCTTTAGGTTGTCACACAGCACCCGGTTGAGCTTCCTGTGTTAGACAGCAACTTCCTCCTAGATACCTACTTTACATATGATAATATATAAGCTTCAATTCTACTTTCTCAGTTCATCCCACCCTCTCCTCGACTTACTATGTCCACAACTCTATGTCTGTGCCTCTATTCCTGCCTTGAAAATAAGTTCATCAGTACCATTTTTCTAGATTCTGTAAATACACATTAATAGATGATATTTATGTTTTTCTGTCTGACTTCACTCTGTTCAACAGGCTCTGATTTCATCCACTTCGGTCAACTGACTTAAAATTGATTCATTCTGTGTATCTTCTTTGGAGAAACGTCTCTTTAGGTCTTCTGCCCATTTAAAAAAAAATTATTAAACTGTATAAGCTATTAGTATATTTTAGAAATTAATCCCTTATTGGTCACATTGATCATTTTGATAGATAAAGAAAAATACTTTTGATAAAATTCAATATTTAGTTATGATAAAAACTCTACAGAAAGCAGGCAGAGAGGTAAAATATCTTAACATAATAAAAGTCACATATGACGAACACTCAGTTAACATCATACTCAACTGTAAAAAGCTGAAAACTTCTCCTCTAAGATCAAAAAGACAATGATT
The DNA here is from genome assembly GCA_022376925.1 of Tragulus kanchil. Lineage (NCBI taxonomy): Eukaryota > Metazoa > Chordata > Mammalia > Artiodactyla > Tragulidae > Tragulus > Tragulus kanchil. The sequence goes on along the minus strand of JAIOJX010000029.1, from coordinate 56,161,965 downwards.
CCCATTCACATCACTCTTATAAAATATAGTTTTAGAAGTCATAGCCACAGAAATCAGAGAGGAAACAGATGTAAAACATATCCAAATTGGAAACAAAGAATTAAAACTGTCTGCAAATGTCGTAACTCTATACATAGAAAATTCTAAAGACTCTACTAGAAAACTATTAGAGGTCATCAATGAATTTGATGTTTGCAGAGTACAAAATTAATATACAGAGATCTGTTGCATTTCTGTATACTAATAACAAACTGTTAGATAAATTAAAGAAACAATCACATTTACCCTTGCATCAAAAAGAGTAAAGTAGGAATAAATCTATCGGAGGTAAAAGATCTGTACTTGAAAACTATAAGATGCTGATAAAAGAAATTGAAGACAACACAAATAGATGGAAAGATATACTGTATTCTTGGACTGGAAGAATCAATATTATTAAAATGAAATTACTACCCAAGAAAATCTATAGATTCAATATAATCTTTATCAAATTATCAATTGCATTTTTCACAGAACTAGAATAAAAACAAGCTTAAATTTATATGGGAATATAAAGACCCTGAATAGCCACAGCAGTCTTGTAAAAGAACAGAGCTGGAGGAATGAAGCTCCCTGACTTGAGACTATACCACAAAACTGCCTCACTCATGTAAGAAACCTTGTCGTCACACTGAGCCCTGTTAGATAATCCTGGATAATCTCCTCATCTCCAAATTCTTAATTTAAAAACATTTGCAAAGCTCCTTTTATTATACCACATAAGGTAACATAATTACATATCTTGGGTATTAGAATGTAGACATCTTTGGGAGGACATTATTCAACCTTCCATATTTACGCTCTGATTGTGCTTGTGATGTTTCTAGGGTACATAGTTGTGTTTAGCAGAGAAGAGAAGAAAGAGATGCCTTACAGACTATATGATTGTGTCTCTCCCAGAGGCATATATTGAAATTCTAACTTCCTAAGTGATACTATTAGCAGCTGAGGACTTTAGGAGGTGACTAGATTATAAGGACTTTGCCCTCATGCATGGGATTAGTGCCTATATATAAAAACACCCCAAAGAAGTTCCCCGACCTTTCCAGCATGTGAGGATACAGTGAGAAGATGCAACCTGGAAGAGGGTCCTGACTAGACCTCATACTTCTAATCCCTGGAACTGTGAGAAAAAGATTCCTGTTGTTTATAAACCACCCAGACTGTGGTACTTTGTTAAAGAAGCCAGAACTAAGACAACAAGTATATGCCATTTTGCTTGGACAGGCAGTAAAATATTATTTTTGTTTATTTTCAATTATTTTTGACAAATATTATTTTTGTTTGTGTCAAATTTTTTTTGGCGTCAAATTTAAATTTTATAAGTACCTGTTCTGTGCATGTTTAATTGAAATCACTGATCAAAGTATTGAACAAGGCCAAATACACAGAGCACAGTTAAGTAATGTCTCATTCTATTTTGATTTTATTGCAGTACATTTGTGAGAAGTATGAATCCATTTGCTTGCATCATCACCAAATGAACCCTTTTCTATTTTTCAGGGTTCTACCTCAATTTGAGACTTAAACCCAGAGCCCAGACCTAATCAAACCCTGCTTGGGACTTGAGCCCACATGGCTAGGACTCAAACCCAACCAAAGCCCTAGTAAAATCACTCACCCAACGTCTGCACCCACTGAGGTCCAGGTTCTCCACATCTCTTTACAGAGAAGAATTCAGCAAGAGACAAAGTGAAAGGTAAGAAACAGATTTATTCAGATTCAGAGAAAGCTCACTCCACAGACAGAGTATGGGCCACCATAGAGCGAATCCAGCAGCCCTGAAAACATGGTGTTCTTAGCTTTTATGAGCTGGATAATTCCATATGTTAATGAGTATGAGGATTATTCCAGCTCTTTTAGGGAAAGGATGGAACTGTCATGGCACTTCTGGGTGTGTCATTTAGCTTGCAGACTGAGGATCAGGCCTGCCATTTGGACCCATTTGATTCTAATGGCTTTATGCTGTGTACATGGGCTATGTCATTCTTTTCAAAAATCGTGCCCTGCCCCTTTCCCTAACCCTTACAATGCCTTAATGAAATGAGTGATGATAGTATTTTCTTCATAAATAGATAATCCCATAAAAAATAAATTCTACCACTTGTGACTACACTTTTCTTTTTTAGTAGAATCTAAACACCCCTTTTAAAAATCTGAATCATTCCAGGTTTTCTGCTTCATAAGAAAATATAGAATTAAGGGAGACATAGTCACATTACTCTTCTAAAATATCTCCAATTCATCTTTTTCCTCCCTTTGAAACTGTGGATTCACACTCTGATTGCCTCTTTGAAACTTCTTCACTTTGATCCTGAACATTGTTAATGACACTTCTCACATTCGATTTTCAGATTCTTGCCTTGTGGGATATCAGTTCTTAGTCTGCAGAGAGATGGAATTTTAAAATAACCAACTCCCTTCATTAACTCCACATTTCATCCTGGTGCTGAAATTTCTTCTTTAAAAATCACATTTATTCTATTACTTTTATATTTTTGAAATCACTCTCACTACCTGAGCTCCTCAAGCACCCGTTCCCTCTGCATGTGTGGTATACCTGAAAGGCGATCAGATGCTGTATTAGACCTACAGCATCCGAAGGCTCATACACTGATCTGATAAACATTTCAGTCAACTGTTATCAGTGTACCTTTTCCCCCAGCAGTGATCCCACCCCTTCTTTTTCACAGTCTGTCTTTGAACAGTGCTTGCCAAACATTTGCTTGTCTTTAAAGCCATTCGACCAGCCTTAGTAACTCTGACCTCAAATCTTTCTGGTGTTGTTCTCCTAAGTCTAGGCAGCTCTTTTGTTTTCATTCCTTGCAATATGCCCCTCTTTCTATGCCTTTTACATGCTTTTTATATTCCCTGTTCTCGAGAAAGCGTTTAATGCAGCTAACACTGTTCCCTTAGAAATATTTCCTTACTTATTCAAATGGAGATTGTGTAAACTGAAGGTAATTTTTCTGCCATGCTCCTTGAGCAACATTCCCTTTTACGGCTCATAAAAAAGACAAGCCAGGTTTTTTTCCTTTGAGTACTTCTGAAGTCCAGTTTTAAAATATCTTAGTCCCATGTGTGGTTATGGCCATCATTTATTTCCATTAACCACTTCTCATTATAAATAATTGCTTGCTTTTTGATCAACATTAAATTATCAGAGCAGCATCTTAATTTCTTCATTTGTCTTAAGAAAAGTAAAAAGAATATCTTAGATTCTTCAGTTAGATTCCCAGATGGTTTAAATTTATCATGACTTTATCTTAATAGTGTTTATATTTTTTCTGTGGCTTATAGTAAAAATCATGTCTAATGATAAGTTCAATTATTTTCTCAAGATACCTGAAACTGTGGATTCACACTCTGATTGCCTCTTTGAAACTTCTTCACTTTGATCCTGAACATTGTTAATGACACTTCTCACATTCGATTTTCAGATTCTTGCCTTGTGGGATATCAGTTCTTAGTCTGCAGAGAGATGGAATTTTAAAATAACCAACTCCCTTCATTAACTCCACATTTCATCCTGGTGCTGAAATTTCTTCTTTAAAAATCACATTTATTCTATTACTTTTATATTTTTGAAATCACTCTCACTACCTGAGCTCCTCAAGCACCCGTTCCCTCTGCATGTGTGGTATACCTGAAAGGCGATCAGATGCTGTATTAGACCTACAGCATCCGAAGGCTCATACACTGATCTGATAAACATTTCAGTCAACTGTTATCAGTGTACCTTTTCCCCCAGCAGTGATCCCACCCCTTCTTTTTCACAGTCTGTCTTTGAACAGTGCTTGCCAAACATTTGCTTGTCTTTAAAGCCATTCGACCAGCCTTAGTAACTCTGACCTCAAATCTTTCTGGTGTTGTTCTCCTAAGTCTAGGCAGCTCTTTTGTTTTCATTCCTTGCAATATGCCCCTCTTTCTATGCCTTTTACATGCTTTTTATATTCCCTGTTCTCGAGAAAGCGTTTAATGCAGCTAACACTGTTCCCTTAGAAATATTTCCTTACTTATTCAAATGGAGATTGTGTAAACTGAAGGTAATTTTTCTGCCATGCTCCTTGAGCAACATTCCCTTTTACGGCTCATAAAAAAGACAAGCCAGGTTTTTTTCCTTTGAGTACTTCTGAAGTCCAGTTTTAAAATATCTTAGTCCCATGTGTGGTTATGGCCATCATTTATTTCCATTAACCACTTCTCATTATAAATAATTGCTTGCTTTTTGATCAACATTAAATTATCAGAGCAGCATCTTAATTTCTTCATTTGTCTTAAGAAAAGTAAAAAGAATATCTTAGATTCTTCAGTTAGATTCCCAGATGGTTTAAATTTATCATGACTTTATCTTAATAGTGTTTATATTTTTTCTGTGGCTTATAGTAAAAATCATGTCTAATGATAAGTTCAATTATTTTCTCAAGATACCTTTCCTAAACAAAGACATCAAAACTATTCAATAGTTCCATTTCCTAAATATTATAAAATTTTCACAAATACAAAGAGCCATATCTTTTTCTGGCTTTACTTAGAGCAAACCAGCTGTCTGCTGAGCTATCAGCAGGGTTTATTTTTCTTGGCTTAAATACAAACCTCTAGTTATTAATATGGGTGTGAGTTTTTCTTGCTGACAATTTAAGATAAAGTAAATTGAATGTGACATAAAGGAGCATGTGTGTGTTAATGTGCGTCACCAAGGTTTCTCCTGACATCCTGAAAGGTCTTGTCTGGATGGCCCACACCTACAGTCATGCAAGTAACCCCGTGCTATTAAAGGGTGGGCACTCTCATTGATTTGTAAAAGTGACAGATGTAGCATGTGATTGTAAATTAGCAATGTGAAGGTAGTCCCAAGAGGTCTCCAAGCAGGCTCCACCAGCCTCCCACCCCCAGCAATTATTTGGCTTCTTCTCAAGCTTTTAACATTTCCTCTGACTTGCTGCAGTGAGTCCTTTGGGCTTTGGAATATCTCTTTCTTCCCTCTTTCTCCTTCATTTACAGTCATTCAAACAAACAAAGAAAAAGTTTAAAACATGAAAATGATCTTATCATTACAAGTGTTCTTTTAGCTTCACTTTTTGCAGTCCTAAGGAAATTTTTTTTTGGACACTGTCCATGTCATAGTGCTTCACAAACTTTAGTGTGTGTAAGGTCACTTAGGGTGCTTATTAAAAATGCAGATTTCTAAGCCTTCTGCCCAGAGAATCTCATCCAGCAGATCTGGCAGGCAGCCTGTGATTGTTCATTTCACGTACTCCTCATGTGACCTTTATGCAGGTGATCTGTGAACTTGCCTTTGAGAAGCATCCGATTCAATCCTTAATCTCTTTCCAAGTTTAAATTATATGTTTCATCCTATTTTTTGCTAGTTTACATTTTCTTCAGGCAATGATTTTAATTGTGAAGGCTGTCATCCTAACTTTCTGTAATTTGACCATGTTTAAATGAATGCTCCTGAGACCTGAAACATTCCACAGTGTAACAGGGAAGAAACAAGAGTACACAAGGCACAGACATTGATCACAGACTCTGCACTTCATACTCTCACTTTATATCTACAGTGGAGCATGTTTAGAATGCATCTCAGTCCACCCTTGATAATAGCAACATTTCACTCTTGAGAGATTCCACATTTAAATATTTTATATCAAATCAGATAGTACCTTTAAATGACCACATTTTTAAAAAAGAGCATGTTCATATAAAATATTTAAGTACTATTAAATTTATAAGGCAACTAATGCCATAGCACCTTAATCAAAAGCAAAATACCACATGATGAAATGTCATGACTTCAAAATGCATAGGGACAAACTTTGGCCCAGACTAAATGTCAGCAGTAAAATACTTGGTAATGAAATGAGCAAGACCAAAGGTCAGGCTTCCATAAAATCCCATTCTAGCTCCAGCTTCATTTTAAATCATTTCAGATTATGTATGGTAAGTTGTCTATATTTTCAAGTGAGATATCCTTCCTATGAACTTGAGGCTGGGTAATTGCTTATGAGAGCAAAAGATCCAGACTGGGAAGCAACACTGTAAAGTGCTTTTCCTCTTTCTCTACTTTTCAATCTATAAAAGTCTGCCATGTGATTAGATCTCTTTTTAGAAGAGAATATATAATTTCTTATAGGATAAATGAGTGACCATTGGCCTCATGTGTCCTGGGCTGTCCCAGAAAATCCCAACTTACAACGTGTGGTAGATGAATAATAATCATTAATTATTTTTAGTCCCCTTTTTACTCTCAAAAGGGTTTCCCAGGTGGTACTAGTGGTAAAGAACCCACCTACCAATGTAGGAGACCTGGGTTCAGTCCCTAGGGTAGGAAGATTTCTTGAAGAAGAGCATGACAACCCACTCCAGTAGTCTCACCTAGAGAATCCCCATAGACAGAGGAGCCTGGTGGGCTATAATCCATGTGGTTGCAAAGCCCGAAACTTAGAGCATGTTTCCAAGTTTAAATTATATGTTTCATCCTATTTTTTGCTAGTTTACATTTTCTTCAGGCAATGATTTTAATTGTGAAGGCTGTCATCCTAACTTTCTGTAATTTGACCATGTTTAAATGAATGCTCCTGAGACCTGAAACATTCCACAGTGTAACAGGGAAGAAACAAGAGTACACAAGGCACAGACATTGATCACAGACTCTGCACTTCATACTCTCACTTTATATCTACAGTGGAGCATGTTTAGAATGCATCTCAGTCCACCCTTGATAATAGCAACATTTCACTCTTGAGAGATTCCACATTTAAATATTTTATATCAAATCAGATAGTACCTTTAAATGACCACATTTTTAAAAAAGAGCATGTTCATATAAAATATTTAAGTACTATTAAATTTATAAGGCAACTAATGCCATAGCACCTTAATCAAAAGCAAAATACCACATGATGAAATGTCATGACTTCAAAATGCATAGGGACAAACTTTGGCCCAGACTAAATGTCAGCAGTAAAATACTTGGTAATGAAATGAGCAAGACCAAAGGTCAGGCTTCCATAAAATCCCATTCTAGCTCCAGCTTCATTTTAAATCATTTCAGATTATGTATGGTAAGTTGTCTATATTTTCAAGTGAGATATCCTTCCTATGAACTTGAGGCTGGGTAATTGCTTATGAGAGCAAAAGATCCAGACTGGGAAGCAACACTGTAAAGTGCTTTTCCTCTTTCTCTACTTTTCAATCTATAAAAGTCTGCCATGTGATTAGATCTCTTTTTAGAAGAGAATATATAATTTCTTATAGGATAAATGAGTGACCATTGGCCTCATGTGTCCTGGGCTGTCCCAGAAAATCCCAACTTACAACGTGTGGTAGATGAATAATAATCATTAATTATTTTTAGTCCCCTTTTTACTCTCAAAAGGGTTTCCCAGGTGGTACTAGTGGTAAAGAACCCACCTACCAATGTAGGAGACCTGGGTTCAGTCCCTAGGGTAGGAAGATTTCTTGAAGAAGAGCATGACAACCCACTCCAGTAGTCTCACCTAGAGAATCCCCATAGACAGAGGAGCCTGGTGGGCTATAATCCATGTGGTTGCAAAGCCCGACATGACTAAAGTGACTTAGCATGCATGCACACATTATTCTCCAAAGTGCTCAAAGTTAGAGTATATCTCATACAGCCATCCTATGTATGGTCAATCTATAGAAGTCTTAAGACAATGATCAAGTTAGATCATGACATTCTTTGACTTAGAATCATCTAGTGCAGTGTTTCTTCCACTTGAACATGCATCAAATCACTTGGCACACTTATTAAAACAAAGTCTACTGGGCTCATTCTCAGAAATGTTGGTCTGGGGCGAGGCCTGAGAAATCATATTTCTAACAGCTTCCCAGATAACAATGGTGTTGCTGATCTGGGGATTAAATTTGGAGAACAAGTGACCTATTTGCTTCCTATTTTACTCAGAATAAAAGTCAAAATCCTCTCAATGGCATCAAAACTTAAATGATCTGGTTGACAGCTACATTTCTGACCTTCAACCCTCCAACTTGCTCTCTCCTCTCCAGCCATATTGGCCTCCTTGCTGTAGCAGAAATAAGTAAGCAGTCTTCTCCCTTGATGTTGTCCCTTCTCTCTGCAGAGATCTCCCCCAGATATTTCACTGGTTTACTTCTTCAGTTCTTTTAAGTCTTTACACTTATGCTCTCAATAAGGCCTCCCTTGATCATTCTTACCAAAACTGTAGTCTACACCTCCAGCTCACTTAGCCCAGCTCTCTCTTATTCCTAGGTTTTCTTGTCTTTTCTCTTTTTTTGAAAGAAAATAAAAATTTATAACATTTTTAATCCACTCACGATTTATACCTCCCACCCCAATGTAAGCTCTGTGAAGGGATCTTTTCTGTTTTATTGACGGATGTATCTCAAATGCCTCTATGAGAACCTAGCATACAATATCTGTTTTAAACATGTTTATTGAATGAATAAATGTATCACCATTTTAAACTCTACTTCTTTATATAAATGAGTACAGTAGGTGAACGTTAGAAGATTACTGTAGAATCCTAATAAACAATAAACACACATGTGAATAGACGCATATATTTTTAGGATCAGAATGCAATGTCCCAATTTTTAACTTACAACTTTATCATGTACAATCTATAGTCATCAAGCTTATAAAAACTTATGCTGCACCTATGAAATTTCTGTGCCTTTCACCTATCACTTAAAGGTCACAAACCCTTAACTTATTTTAACACATCTGCTGATCATTCATTCCCAAATTATCTTCCACACTCTTTTACCCCTTACCACTAGTTTCAAAAGTCCAATTTTAACTATTTCTTTGGAAACTATTAGAGATATAACATCCATAATGTATAAGAAAAGAAAAATTAGTGTATTATGCACTGTTTCATAGCTCTGAAAAAGACTAATTCTATAAATAACATTCTTTCTGAAGGCTAGACATATCAGCTTTATCATAGAAAGTGATTCACAAGTTTGTAATGAATTATACTCAATCTTTTATAAGATTCTTTTAATCACCATGTTTTAAAAACCTATCTTTTGATATGATTCTAAAAGCATTTCATTTTCATCTCAAACTTTGACCTGTGATAGACACCCTCACAATCCCCCTCGCTCCCAGCAACCCTGAGCAAAAAAGGCGATTTTCAATTTCTCATTCTCCTGCTGTGTAAATACATGAACAACAAAATTAAAGGCATGATTTTTTGAAGTAAGTTTTAAACCAAAATATATCAGTCTTTACACTTATGCTCTCAATAAGGCCTCCCTTGATCATTCTTACCAAAACTGTAGTCTACACCTCCAGCTCACTTAGCCCAGCTCTCTCTTATTCCTAGGTTTTCTTGTCTTATCTCTTTTTTTGAAAGAAAATAAAAATTTATAACATTTTTAATCCACTCACGATTTATACCTCCCACCCCAATGTAAGCTCTGTGAAGGGATCTTTTCTGTTTTATTGACGGATGTATCTCAAATGCCTCTATGAGAACCTAGCATACAATATCTGTTTTAAACATGTTTATTGAATGAATAAATGTATCACCATTTTAAACTCTACTTCTTTATATAAATGAGTACAGTAGGTGAACGTTAGAAGATTACTGTAGAATCCTAATAAACAATAAACACACATGTGAATAGACGCATATATTTTTAGGATCAGAATGCAATGTCCCAATTTTTAACTTACAACTTTATCATGTACAATCTATAGTCATCAAGCTTATAAAAACTTATGCTGCACCTATGAAATTTCTGTGCCTTTCACCTATCACTTAAAGGTCACAAACCCTTAACTTATTTTAACACATCTGCTGATCATTCATTCCCAAATTATCTTCCACACTCTTTTACCCCTTACCACTAGTTTCAAAAGTCCAATTTTAACTATTTCTTTGGAAACTATTAGAGATATAACATCCATAATGTATAAGAAAAGAAAAATTAGTGTATTATGCACTGTTTCATAGCTCTGAAAAAGACTAATTCTATAAATAACATTCTTTCTGAAGGCTAGACATATCAGCTTTATCATAGAAAGTGATTCACAAGTTTGTAATGAATTATACTCAATCTTTTATAAGATTCTTTTAATCACCATGTTTTAAAAACCTATCTTTTGATATGATTCTAAAAGCATTTCATTTTCATCTCAAACTTTGACCTGTGATAGACACCCTCACAATCCCCCTCGCTCCCAGCAACCCTGAGCAAAAAAGGCGATTTTCAATTTCTCATTCTCCTGCTGTGTAAATACATGAACAACAAAATTAAAGGCATGATTTTTTTGAAGTAAGTTCAGTTAATTCATCAGCCCTTTAAAAGTATATCATTTTTCTATCATTTCCACCAAAAATATGTCACTGGAGTGTCTCTTCATGTTTCAGAGGAAAGAAAATATTCCTGAGAGAACCTATATCCAATCAGAGAGAAAATAAGCTTAGCAATTACAGGCACATAGACTTCTTAGAAGAAAGAGACATTTTTCTTTAATAGTTCAGCTGCTTTCATCAATTATTCAAAGCCCAATTTAGATGTTGTTGTTCTTTAAACTCTACTGTCAACCGATTTGAGATTAATGTGTGAGCACTGGCCATAAGCTACCTAACCCTGTGTTCACTGTAAACTGCTCTCAGTTCTACAGAACTCAGTTCCCCTGGCTCTTAATTAACTACTGTGACCATCCTGTAAGGCTAAGCAGACTGATTAGCCCCACAAGTGGAGCAGCAAACACATTGATGGCTCTTTCTTATCTGACACGAAGGTTTAGGGGTCTCAGTGGGTATTTTTCTTCAAAATCCATTTTTGTAACAGTTAGAATGTTTTCTAAATGACTATTTCTCCTAGAAGAGTATTAATAAAAATATGTCAAAGCTGTCAAAATTGTTGACTCCTAACGTAATTATTCAATGGAAAGAAAATGCATAAAAAAGGCAAAGTTTTTAATTTAATCTTTTTTGAGAATACCCATGAAATTCAGCAGTCCCTGTTATCTATACTATCTTGTGTGATAGTGTGACTTCAGACCTGAAAAGACCTATCCGTGATCTTTAAGCTGCCCTGAGTGCCTGTCTGCAACCTTCCTTATTGTTTTACTGCCTGTTTTAAACTGGTCAAATTCCAGTGGCCAGTCCAGTGCCTAAAACAACATAATGCACAATAAACTTCTAATGAGTAAAGAATTCTTTGTATCTTTTTTCTTTCTTTGCAATTCTTTGTGACAATATAGCAAATTGAGTATGACTTTGGGGAATAAAACTAGAAAAAAAGGATTATTACTTCAATTATAGTGTGAGTCTATGTAATGCTGGCATGTTGTAGTATGAAATTATTTATTTCAGTGATTCTTCTGATCAAAAAAATCTTTTCAAAGAAATCATGAAGAAAACAAATCACAGGGAATTAAGTCAAGTCCCTCCTGTACAGATATTTTCTGTAATATGTTCAGAGAAATGCTCCCTATTTTTTAGAGCAATATGGGACTCAATAGTCCTTCACAGAAAAGGCTTGCCTTTCTCTGGGTTTTCCCAGTACTTTGATGTGCTGGCTCGTTTCCTGCCAACTTTATTTCTTGAGTCTTTTTTTTTTTTTTTAATTTGGACCTCTTTTTATTCATTTATTTTTCATCCATCTTTATTCTTTGGTCTGCGTGGGCCTTCCACTGCAGTGGCCTCTCTCGTTGCAGAGCACTGGCTCATAATCTGACACATTGGTCCAGCTGCTCCACAGCATGTGGGGTCTTCCCAGGTCAGGGATTGAGCCGGTGCCCCTTGCACTGCAGGGTGGACTCTTTACCCACTGGACCACCAGGGAAGCCCTATTTCTGGAGTCTTTCTTAGTCAAATACTATCTTGGTCAAATACTATCCTTGACTATCTTGGGTTGTAGGTGGTAGTGATAAAGAGGTATTCACTCTGTAGGAAATTATGGCTGGCTTGCTCAAAATTAAAAGAATTTCACAAGTTAAAATCAAAGTGCTGGCAAGGCTCTGTTTCTTCTAGAGTTTCCAGGACAGTTGTTTCCTTGCCTTTTCAAGCTTCTGATGGTCATCTACATTCTTTGGCTCATGGCTCCTTCCTCCATCTTCAAAGCCAGAGGGATTACATCTTTAAAAGTCTCTGTTTCAGTCATCACATTACTTTCTGTTCATAATTCTGATTCTCTCACCTTACTTACAATAGGTAGGACTCTTTTAATTATATGGGACCCACCTAAAGATTCCAAGATAATTTCCCCATCACGAAATATTTAACCCCACTTGAAAATTCCCTTGTACTATGTTAGGCAATACATTCACAGGTCCTGGAGATTAGGACAGGAACATCTCTGGGTGGGTGGAAGGAATGCATTATTCACCTTGCCAGAATCATTCACAACTAATTTGAAAGAGAAATATTTGAATTGCATAGGGGAATTAGAACTGATTACTGTGATTTTTCATTTCATTCTCTCACATTTTTTCACTTAACAATTACAAACTGCTTCTGAAATGGAACTAAATCAATAGTGTCTGTCTTATAGGAAAAAAATTGGTTTGAGGTCTTCTTAGCTTGTATATACTCCATGATTACAGCCATAATTTTCAGTAAACTCTCTTTACTTGCTTCTAGTCACACAGAGATCCTGAACCAAAAGCTACACAACCCAAAAGGCCTGACTTTTTGGAACATTTCCAACGTGAAAATAATCTATTTCCAGACTTGACTGCATTGATATGGATTCAGGTGTCATTGAACCTGCAAACAGACACAATTAGAGATGGCAGATGGATGGCATTGAAGATAACTCAGGATGGAAATTCTCTGCTTATCTCCTTACCATTTTCTTCTATCAGAGGTAGAAGATTTGAAATATGAATTTGAGAGATGGGGTATTATGCCAAGTATTTAACAAAGCTCCACTGGAATGAAAAACTATATTCAAGTCAAAGCACAACAATTAGATATTATTAGACATTTATTCATACATAAACTAAATGTGGTAATTATCTTCTTTCTTGTTTTCCTCTGCAGGGAATGGAACTGTGACAGTTATCTAGGTTGGGGGAAGGGATGCGGGTGATGAAGAGTCACACTGAGATACTGTCAGAAATATTTCCTGTCTGGCCTCTGCAGAGACTTCAGAAAGTATTCTGAGCACAGAGAACAAGAGAATTATGGCCAGCTCACTAGTACCAGGTATTCTTCTTGACAAATATTTTAAAAATGTACACTGTGCTTTATTTTTATATACTTAATCTATGCAATGATCTCTTTGCTGTGCTTCAGGAGAATATATCAGTTTTTCTCACATACTTAGCATTTCAAAACAGTAATTTTTTTGATTTTTCGGAGATTAGTCAATCAATTTAAGTAATGGCCAATTTGAAATTCCCCCTGATATTTTAACATGCCTCTTTAGAAAACTATACACAATTGCAGTCAAAGCAAACAAAGACAATTTACTTTTACAATGAAGTAGTTTAATGCTTTCCTTAAAGGTGTAACTTCATTAATTTCTTTTATGAGGCTAAGCAGGATGATCCAAGAAGAAAGATATCATGTAGCTACAGAGTATTATTAGTCATTACAATAAAGGCCTGGTGAATAACAACCCAATAATAGGATATGAATAGACTTCAGAGCAATGACACAATGGGATTTACAGAAGGCAGCAAGCAGTTTTAAAGAAAACAAGATAGGGAACTCTCATGATAAAGAAAAAAGAATCATATTTATCTCAGTGAAAATGAAATAAAAACTGGCTATGTTTGGGTGTCTATTCTAGTTTTACACTAGCATTGTCAGAAGAAGCTCAGACCTATGGAAGAATACTCATATTCTTTCCCAATAGACACAGGAAGAAGTTCCTCCTATTGGCTTGTATTTAATGTTATGAATCTAATTTCCTTGTCAACATCATGATCCATGACAGCAAACAGAGAAAGTGTCAAGCCTACAGCTTGGTGGGTTGGGAATAGATTAGAGTATTTAGACAGCTTTCATGTCCAGTCTCAGCCAGTCTTGCTGGACATAAAGGAAACTTCAGAAAATTCTCCAGATCTACTACAGACTCAGAGTGAGATCCAGGGAGATGAATCATTACTTGTTGAAATGTCATGAATATATCATCGAAGCCTGCAATAGCAACCTTAGGGGAAAATCCTGTTCTTGTGTGAATAAAAAATGCACATTGATCCTAAATAAAACTAGCAATATGTGTTGAGGAAATTTTCTGTTTCCATCCCAGTGGGCTAGTGAAAAACTACCCAAGGGAGAGAGCATATACACACCATATGTATTATGTTTGCCAGCTGAATTAGGTGGCAATTTTTCTCTGTGCAACAATAAATGTCTCCCGTGGTGATCTGAATTCTACTCTTAGTGACTGTCCTTCATGACTTTGCTCCAGATTTGCTACCTCTTTTGCTAGTTATTATGAAGCTAATATGATCATGAAAAAATTTTTCGAGATTAGTCACAATTTAAGTAATGGCCAATTTGAAATTCCCCCTGATATTTTAACATGCCTCTTTAGAAAACTATACACAATTGCAGTCAAAGCAAACAAAGACAATTTACTTTTACAATGAAGTAGTTTAATGCTTTCCTTAAAGGTGTAACTTCATTAATTTCTTTTATGAGGCTAAGCAGGATGATCCAAGAAGAAAGATATCATGTAGCTACAGAGTATTATTAGTCATTACAATAAAGGCCTGGTGAATAACAACCCAATAATAGGATATGAATAGACTTCAGAGCAATGACACAATGGGATTTACAGAAGGCAGCAAGCAGTTTTAAAGAAAACAAGATAGGGAACTCTCATGATAAAGAAAAAAGAATCATATTTATCTCAGTGAAAATGAAATAAAAACTGGCTATGTTTGGGTGTCTATTCTAGTTTTACACTAGCATTGTCAGAAGAAGCTCAGACCTATGGAAGAATACTCATATTCTTTCCCAATAGACACAGGAAGAAGTTCCTCCTATTGGCTTGTATTTAATGTTATGAATCTAATTTCCTTGTCAACATCATGATCCATGACAGCAAACAGAGAAAGTGTCAAGCCTACAGCTTGGTGGGTTGGGAATAGATTAGAGTATTTAGACAGCTTTCATGTCCAGTCTCAGCCAGTCTTGCTGGACATAAAGGAAACTTCAGAAAATTCTCCAGATCTACTACAGACTCAGAGTGAGATCCAGGGAGATGAATCATTACTTGTTGAAATGTCATGAATATATCATCGAAGCCTGCAATAGCAACCTTAGGGGAAAATCCTGTTCTTGTGTGAATAAAAAATGCACATTGATCCTAAATAAAACTAGCAATATGTGTTGAGGAAATTTTCTGTTTCCATCCCAGTGGGCTAGTGAAAAACTACCCAAGGGAGAGAGCATATACACACCATATGTATTATGTTTGCCAGCTGAATTAGGTGGCAATTTTTCTCTGTGCAACAATAAATGTCTCCCGTGGTGATCTGAATTCTACTCTTAGTGACTGTCCTTCATGACTTTGCTCCAGATTTGCTACCTCTTTTGCTAGTTATTATGAAGCTAATATGTACAAAGTACTGTTCTATGTTATAAAAATATAAATTTAAATGAAAAGAAAGCTCAGTAAAAATATTTACACATCTTCCCTCAAAAAATATTATCATAGAACTGTATACACAGTGCTTAGGAACAAAGGAGAGCTCCTCTAAGGAGGTCTGATGGTAAGATGCAGACAATGTTTCTTGAGGATCTAACATATGGATTTGATTTTGTGGGATGATTATATGCTTGACATTCGGACAGAAAGGGGAAGGAGGAAATATTTTAGCTATAAGAAACAATGTGTACAAAATCATGGAGCAAGAAGAGTATCTTATATTAGAAGAGTAACTTGTCTATCAGAGTATAGAAATATAGGACTTATTAACACAGTCAGGGAGTGAAGAGCAGATAAAACTAAAAGGAGGGCTTCCCCTGGTGGTCCAATGGGTAAGGACACCACTTTGCAGTGCAAGGGGCGCCAGTTCGAGCCCTGGCCTGGGAAGATCCCACGTGCCGCGGAGCGGCTGGACTGATGTGTCCAATTACTGAGCCAGAACTCTGGAGCACATGCGCCCAGAGCCGGTGCTCTGCAACGACAGACGCCACCGCGATGGGAGGCCCACGGGAGCCAAAGAACAAAGACGGATGAACACAGAGAAATGAAAGACCAATAGAAGTGGCCTGCCTGCTACCCTCCCTCCCCAACCCGACCCCCGCCCAAAATAAATAAATAAATAAATCTTTAAAAAAAAAAAAAAAAACTAAAAGGACTGGTCAATGACATTTGCTAAAATATGCTACAGAGAAATTTCAAATTTTATTATATACTTTATTTACCAGTGCATTTAAGTTGATTTGTGAATTAGAAATGTAATATTGATAAAAAGTGGCTTAAGGAGGTGGTAACAGAGGCAGGAAGAATCGATTGAGTGAGAGGAGTAAGGACAATGTGAGAGCAAAATACAGAGGAAGAAATGAAATTTGGAAACATGTTAGAGATGAAATAGAGTTTGTAAACATATGCAAACACATACAAAAAAAGAGCCTATGTCTATTTTGATTTACCATGTAAGCATCAATGTTTCTAGGAAGGAAGGAAGGTGGTAGAATAGTGCAGAAAAGCAGACTGAGAGAGTGTGTTCAGGAGGAGAGGTTCAGGATCAAGTTGACCATGAATTGAATACACCCTGTGAACTGAGTATAAGGACTGGGAGTCAGCATGATGGTGGTGATCTTTCATATACAGGTTCAACAGTAAACATCTGCCTGCCAAGGTAACAGTTCAACCCTGACCCAGGAAGATATCACATGCCATGGAGCAATTAAGCCCGTACACCATAACTATTAAGCCTGTGCTCTACAGCCTGGGAGCCTCAACTACTGAGTCCATATACCACAAATACTGAAGCCTGTGCACCCTAAAGACTGCTCTGCAATAAGAGAAGTCACTGGAATGAGAAGCCCACAAATCACAACTAAAGGGTAGCCCTCACCCTTCACAGCCAGAGAAAAGTCCACGTATCATTGAAGACCCAGCACGGTCAGAAAATAAATAAATAAAATAAAATTATACACACACACACACACACACACACACATCTAAAAGCACATGTTGGCAAAAGAGGAAAGCGGGACCCAAAAATGAAGACAATGCTAATGAGACATGTATACCTTTTGTTCCACTATTAAATTTCATCTCCAGCAAGTTTATCTGGAAAGAGGAAGTGCAAGAATTTGATCCACAGACAATGACGAGTCCTCAAAAGTTCTTGGACTCCACCAGGTGTCTTCCCTCTTAACCATTACACAAGTGCATAACACATCTATACAGGCTTTACTAAGTTGTCCCCCAATATAACAAGATCATAATATACAAAGAGAAGATTGCAACCCTCTTCTGGGTCAAGAGATAAGCAGTCTAGAACCCAAATCTTTCATGATGTGTGTTCCCAGAGCTCCACTCTAGTTCCTAACTTTGCTTGTCATCTGTTCCAAAAGATCTTTCCCTAAATTTGCTGTATGAGTTGACAGCCATGTTTCATGATACATATCCACTTTCCAACAGGCTTGACAATCTCCCAGGTTTCCTCATTCTCTAGCAAAACATGTCTGCACCTTTATGTTATACTAAACG
This sequence comes from Tragulus kanchil, assembly GCA_022376925.1. Lineage (NCBI taxonomy): Eukaryota > Metazoa > Chordata > Mammalia > Artiodactyla > Tragulidae > Tragulus > Tragulus kanchil. Next base: position 56,144,274 of record JAIOJX010000029.1, on the reverse strand, counting down.
GCTTTCATAAAAGAATCCAGGATGGCTGATCTAGCATATTTAAGTTCTCCCTGTGAGTTAGGTGTGCAAATATATGTGTTTAAGTTTTGAGTGTCCAGTGGAAAACTGCTGGAGTATAAGTTTACTTCACTTTCTAGTATTCACACTAAACCTGCAAGGGACAGATTTTTTTTTTTTTTTTTGGCCACTTCTATTGGTGTTTCATTTATCCGTTTTTCATCCATCTATGTTCTTTGGCCTGTGTGGGCCTCCCATCGCAGTGACCTCTATCGCTGCGGAACACCGGCTCTGGGCGCATGCGCTCCAGGGCTCCAGATCTGTAGTTGGACACATCTGTCCAGCCGCTTGGCGGCACGTGGAATCTTCCCAGGCCAGGGATCCAACCAGCACCCTCTGCACTGCAAGGTGGTGTGCTTACCCACTGGACCACCAGGAAAGCCTAGAAACAGATCTTGATTAAATACCCCTGGGGTTCACATGGGGTGATTCAGGTTAGGCTATCTGATGTTGGATCTGGGGGTTCAGTCAAGCTTCCAACAGCTCTAATATGACCCTGCTTCATCCACAGACAAGATCATTAGCAACTTTGTCCCACACAATATGGAACTAGAGGCCTAACTTGTGTCTATTTTGGTAAATGTTTCTGGTCTTGCTACATATCCCAGAAGAACTGCCTTCCTTCTGCTTCTTTAAAACAGATTTGCCCATGTGGAGTCTGTGCCAGGTCCATTTCTTCCATCCAAGCCTCTTGTTGACACTTTTTAATCCAGTGAAAGCCAGATTACAATGCAGGTGAGGAATGACTGAAACATGTAAATGTGGAGAAATAGTGATGCGAAAGGGAGTGACGAACACATTGAGGGGAACAATATTAGGATGAGAAAGACTTGAGGACATTTTCAGTCTGAGAGAAAAGCATTAAGTGGGGAGAAAGCAATTGAAGATCCTAAGGAGATGGTGTAATTGATAGCTCAGGAGCTCAGAGAGGGTGGGAAAGTTTGAAATAAAGGGTTTAAGATGTGTAAGCATCTAAAATCATTGCTTCTTCTTTTCTGAGAATGAAAAGGTAGATGAAAATAATGAGAACATTTTTATATTTGTCTATCACAGGTCTCAGACTGAGAGAAAAGTCATTTAATACAGAAACGTATTATATCCCTGAAGGGTCTGTCAGTTTGTTCCCTTAAGTGCAAATGGAGCCTTGGGAGAAACATAAAATAAGGTGAAGTGCTTCATTGCTTCAGTGGGGTGGACAGAACAGTGCACAATTATGATAAATGAATACACATAAGGCTGTCAGTTGTTAAAGCAATTTTGCAAAAATTTTCTAAACACAGCCATCTCTCTTTTGTACTAAAATAGGAAGGGACTGAGGAGTCGCTCACAAATGTGACAGCTTTTTACAAGAAAGGAAATATTTAACACAAAGAGAACTAACCTACAATTATCATAGGATAGAAAACTTAATTTTTCAGGATTAGAGAGTTAAGATTTTTTTCCCCTTGTGTTCTTATTTCGATCACTGTATATCAATTTCATGAATTTTAAAGTTGTAGAAATCAGAAAAAGACACAACAATGCTAGAGTCATTTTAGATTATATTAACCAACTTCGGAAATGTCTAATTAAAATTGATGCTAGAATTAAATATAGTGGTAAATATGGTCATTATGCAAAAATCACTGGCACAAATCCATGAAACACCAACAGCAATTGGAGGATAGGAAGAGAGGAAAGAACTGTGGATTTGGCACTGAAACTCAATAGGTGATTTTAATAATGAGAGACATTATACATGGCCTATTCCTTCTCCGTTTGTCACTTACACACACACACACACACACACAGAGCAGGGAGATCTGATATAATTCTTCCCACAGTAGGAAACTGTGGGTTGTTTCCCATAGGAATGTGAATTCAGTTCCAGTTCAGGCTGGAGAATCTGGATTTCATTCCCAAACCCAACAGGACTCCAAATTACAAAACTGTGAAGTTGCCAAGATAAATATTATCTTTTAAAACTCTTAAAGCTCTGTAAAGAAGTATCTTATAACTACTTAATGATATGTTACTCAAATTGGCAGACCAAAACAGCAACAATGCCATGAGGTATATCATACCAAAATAACAAATGATGGCCAAGAATGACATCGGGACATTTACGAGGATGAATCGCTATAATTATACAGCTTATTTGGTAGGCAACCATACAATAAGTTTAAGACAAAATAAAGTAGATATGTACTTCTTATTTTAACTGGGAAATGTATATGTTTCTCATTTGCTTTTCAGATGGAAACAATCTCTGTTCCTTCCTAAAAGAGTTATGGTTTTGTTCAGAATAGGAAATTGCCTAGTCCTGGTGATGCATAAGCTATTCGTGGCAATTAAGGGTGACCCTGTGATCTGTTTTGTCAATGAGATCTGAGGAGAACTTTGCTGAGAAAGACAGCACCATAGAAAGCTTTCTTTATAAAGGAGAATAGATGAGAAAGGTTTTACTCTTCATTGCTTTTCTGTCTTCCATGCAGGTGTAACAGCTGGATCTGTAGCAGATATCTTGTGACTATGAGATAACCATGGAGATGGAAATCAACGTTCTGAGGTGCCCAAGCAGAAAGGAAGAAAGACCCTAACTGAAAATAAGTGAACACTACCAACAGTGAAACTCTGGATATCTTGTCAGGCAAGGAAAAATACCTCCCAATGTTTACGTTATTTTCTTTTTAATATATTGTTGCTTGCAACCAATTATACTCCTAACGGATACGTCAGTGGTTTCTCTGGTTAGTAAGACTTTTCTCACTGTCTGGCCACATTCTTTTCTTAATTTCTTTGGCACTTAGTTTGCCTGATAAGTCCTACCTAAAGCCCCAAAAGTTCTGTCTCCAACTTTTTTATCCATCTCTCTATCAATTGTGATTATATTCTATTGTCCAGTACTTGTCTACTTCTTCTATCTTAGTAACCATTCTCATCTCCCTTACTCTCTGTCTCCTTCACAAGTTGACATGCACTTAAACTAGTTAGAGGGAGTTACCCTCTGACTCCCACACAGATCTCATCACACAAAAGGTACTTCTTTTCAATGTCTACCACCACAGTCCCACCTCAGAGCCTAGTTCAGATCCTAGGTCATGAGTAACTCCACTTCCATTTAGTCATTCATCAATATGTACTGAGTCCATGCTACATGTAACTGTTGTGAGCATGGATGGCAGAAAAGATAGTTATTAAGTGTTCGGACTCCAAAGACAGAATACTTGGGTTCAAATCTTATGATTTGGGACAGTTATAAACTCACAGTGCATCAATTTTTTCATCTATAAAATAGAGATAATGTCACATACAGTTCTTAAGATTTTATAAATATTATATGAGTTCATGCATGTAAAAGTACTTAGCACTATCTCCAGCTCCCCTTAAGAACTCAGTACACAATAGTTATGAACCATAGCACTTACAAAGTTGTTTAACTTACCCATATGCAATCAGGAATTTAAAATCACTATCATTGTGGCACAGTGGCTAGGAAATCTCAAAATAAATTACAATTTAAAATAGAAAGCTTTCTTTATAAAGGAGAATAGATGAGAAAGGTTTTACTCTTCATTGCTTTTCTGTCTTCCATGCAGGTGTAACAGCTGGATCTGTAGCAGATATCTTGTGACTATGAGATAACCATGGAGATGGAAATCAACGTTCTGAGGTGCCCAAGCAGAAAGGAAGAAAGACCCTAACTGAAAATAAGTGAACACTACCAACAGTGAAACTCTGGATATCTTGTCAGGCAAGGAAAAATACCTCCCAATGTTTACGTTATTTTCTTTTTAATATATTGTTGCTTGCAACCAATTATACTCCTAACGGATACGTCAGTGGTTTCTCTGGTTAGTAAGACTTTTCTCACTGTCTGGCCACATTCTTTTCTTAATTTCTTTGGCACTTAGTTTGCCTGATAAGTCCTACCTAAAGCCCCAAAAGTTCTGTCTCCAACTTTTTTATCCATCTCTCTATCAATTGTGATTATATTCTATTGTCCAGTACTTGTCTACTTCTTCTATCTTAGTAACCATTCTCATCTCCCTTACTCTCTGTCTCCTTCACAAGTTGACATGCACTTAAACTAGTTAGAGGGAGTTACCCTCTGACTCCCACACAGATCTCATCACACAAAAGTTACTTCCTTTCAATCTCTACCACCACAGTCCCACCTCAGAGCCTAGTTCAGATCCTAGGTCATGAGTAACTCCACTTCCATTTAGTCATTCATCAATATGTACTGAGTCCATGCTACATGTAACTGTTGTGAGCATGGATGGCAGAAAAGATAGTTATTAAGTGTTCGGACTCCAAAGACAGAATACTTGGGTTCAAATCTTATGATTTGGGACAGTTATAAACTCACAGTGCATCAATTTTTTCATCTATAAAATAGAGATAATGTCACATACAGTTCTTAAGATTTTATAAATATTATATGAGTTCATGCATGTAAAAGTACTTAGCACTATCTCCAGCTCCCCTTAAGAACTCAGTACACAATAGTTATGAACCATAGCACTTACAAAGTTGTTTAACTTACCCATATGCAATCAGGAATTTAAAATCACTATCATTGTGGCACAGTGGCTAGGAAATCTCAAAATAAATTACAATTTAAAATGAAGCATTTGTACCAATAAAGGAAAATAAAGACAAATAAAAAATATTTCTAACTTAGGTGATAAAGACCTCAGGAAAGGGAGATTTTGAGCTTAGTCTTGAAACTAATGTATGTGGGACTCCTCCTTTCCACATTCAGGCAGCATTGTTCAAGTCTTCCTTGGTCATGAATACCCAGAACTGACTTCCTTTACTTTTAAGCATGTGAATGCACTCTAAATAATTTGGGAATGGAACCAACGAAGTTCTCTGAAGCCCTTCAGGAGAAGACTTTTTAATTCTTTTCCCAGTCACTTCCTTGTAGACCAGGCTGACCTCTTTTATGGTAGAGATGGGACAGTTTGGGCGTGAGTCCTGGTCAGGGAGGAGCTGAGCTGCTCGAAGTGCTCCAGGTGCTCCTTGAGCACTAGGTGACTAGGAGCTGAGCAGAGCCCTAGTCTATCTGGGGAGAGTTTACAGTATAGGGCAGGTCAGTGATTCTCAAGCTGATTCAGGAGGGCTGTATCCAGAGCTCCATCGGTCTAAGACAGTCCTCTGGCTCAGGGTCCATGTGACAGCAAGTCCTTCTCTGATGGCGTCCTGAGAGAAGGAAATCCCTCTGTATCATGTTTTAGTGTCTTGTTCCAGTGTTACAGTTCAGCCATCATAATACATGGCCTTGAGCCAGGGAGCACACAGGAGCATGACTTGCTCCATAGTCCATTACAGGCTCCCTCTGTTTTCTAGACATTAATTCCCCCATTAAGACTAATTCCCCCATTTTGAAAATTTACATTAAATAAGTATTTAGTATGTAATACATTTTAATTTTTACTTTGTGTATTAAATAGTGCATTTGATTTTAGTAACATATATTAATGCAAATTTTCAAAATATATGCATTGCCATTATCTAGCTTCCACAATTATAATCAGTAAGCAATTTCTTTAAAAAATCACTCAACATACATATACTGACCTAGGGCAACTTCCTCTGTAAATTTATATAGCTATTAAATAGGTATATAAATAAATACTTATGAATATTATAAATACTCAAATATTCATATAAATATGTACTCTATATTTACATAAATAAGGACCCTAGTGGCCTTTCACAGCACAAGGAATGTTTGTCTCAAGGTAATCTCTGTCTTTGTATCACCCAGAATCAGATAGCAACGTTTCTAGTTAAAAGAAACACACACACACACACACACACACACTAACTTCATCTCTGGCAAAACACCAGTTATACATCCATTCTTATTTGGCCACATAGTTTTAATAATCTGTCGGTATCCATGAATTTATCTTATACTTAGAACTCCTAACCTCTTCTGTTATGCTGCTATTCTCTCCTCCCCTCTCTACCCAAGCTGCTGTAGGATTTGCAACTGAAAAACTGCTTCAGCCCACACCAGAGCCCCAGGGCTGTACTGAGTAACTGTGAAGGCTATTATGTACAACCTCCACCCTCCCTCTGCTCTTTCTCCTGCCCTCTGTCACATACTTGTGTTAGGCTATTAAATGTACAACCATCCACTCCTTCCCTTTTGCTCTTTCTCCTGCCTCCACAGTATAGGGCAGGTCAGTGATTCCAAGCTGTTCAGGAGGCTGTATCCAGAGCTCCATCGGTCTAAGACAGTCCTCTGGCTCAGGGTCCATGTGACAGCAAGTCCTTCTCTGATGGCGTCCTGAGAGAAGGAAATCCCTCTGTATCATGTTTTAGTGTCTTGTTCCAGTGTTACAGTTCAGCCATCATAATACATGGCCTTGAGCCAGGAGCACACAGGAGCATGACTTGCTCCATAGTCCATTACAGGCTCCCTCTGTTTTCTAGACATTAATTCCCCCATTAAGACTAATTCCCCCATTTTGAAAATTTACATTAAATAAGTATTTAGTATGTAATACATTTTAATTTTTACTTTGTGTATTAAATAGTGCATTTGATTTTAGTAACATATATTAATGCAAATTTTCAAAATATATGCATTGCCATTATCTAGCTTCCACAATTATAATCAGTAAGCAATTTCTTTAAAAAATCACTCAACATACATATACTGACCTAGGGCAACTTCCTCTGTAAATTTATATAGCTATTAAATAGGTATATAAATAAATACTTATGAATATTATAAATACTCAAATATTCATATAAATATGTACTCTATATTTACATAAATAAGGACCCTAGTGGCCTTTCACAGCACAAGGAATGTTTGTCTCAAGGTAATCTCTGTCTTTGTATCACCCAGAATCAGATAGCAACGTTTCTAGTTAAAAGAAACACACACACACACACACACACACACACACTAACTTCATCTCTGGCAAAACACCAGTTATACATCCATTCTTATTTGGCCACATAGTTTTAATAATCTGTCGGTATCCATGAATTTATCTTATACTTAGAACTCCTAACCTCTTCTGTTATGCTGCTATTCTCTCCTCCCCTCTCTACCCAAGCTGCTGTAGGATTTGCAACTGAAAAACTGCTTCAGCCCACACCAGAGCCCCAGGGCTGTACTGAGTAACTGTGAAGGCTATTATGTACAACCTCCACCCTCCCTCTGCTCTTTCTCCTGCCCTCTGTCACATACTTGTGTTAGTTAAGTCCATATTGCTCACCCCACAAGATTGAATGCAGGGTCATGATCCATGCATCAACAAATCAGCTGCAATAAAATGCATAGATACAGCGGCTAATCTGTGCCTGAAAAAAGCTTGGTTCAAGGATTCATAATCTCTGCCATCCACGCTTCTGCAGCACACTCTACATAGGCCACTCTAGCAGTTCAGATCATAATTGTTTCCTGTTGCCTCACATAGCAAATTGATATTGTTCAACTTGGTTATGGAGAAGTTCTGTGCAAACTCCTGCCTGTCTCACAGGGGCAATGGTCTTCTCACAGAGAATCTATGATGAACTAACACTGGGCCTCTCCCTGTCCTTACCCAGAATACATCTCTTCATCTGGGCCTCAGCACATTCTATTCCCTCTCACCTTTTCTCAACCAAAAGTCTTTTAGCTCCTCCAGACACACCTACATAAAAAAGAAACCAGATCCCCAACCTTTCATTCTCTGCTCTGGATGGCTTTGGGCCTCACACACTTCCTTTATTAATAATTTCCATCTCTCTTTCATTAGCAAAGACTTCACTCAGAAAAGAGTCACGGGTTTCCCTGGTGGTCCAGTGGGTAAGGACACCACCTTTCAGTGCAAGGGGCGCCGGTTCGATCCCTGGCCTGGGAAGATCCCATGTGCTGCGGAGCGGCTGGACCGATGTGTCCAACTACTGAGCCGGAGCTCTGGAGCGCATGTGCCCAGAACTGGTGCTCTGCGACAACAGAGGCCACCTGATGGAGGCCCGCACGGGCCAAAGAACAAAGATGGATGAAAATGGACAAATGAAAGACCAATAGAAGTGGCCCGCCCACCCCTCCTCCACCAAAATAAATAAATAAATAAATCTTTTAAAAAAAGAAAAGAGTCACCTCCCTTGCCTGGGCTGTCCATTTTCCTAACTTGACCCAGACTCTTGAAGGCTTATGCTTTTTCATTATGCCGGCTGAGTCTAATGCAGTTTGTCCTCAAGAACACAATAAATGTCATTGATCAATAGGCAGCAATTAAGATTTTGCTTTGTTTTTATGATATTAACTTCTCCCACAGAAAGAAGATGGACTTCCTGACCTCTAACTGTTGTTATTGTTGTTTTCAAACATGCAGCACAATAACATATCCCTAAGCTTGTTTTCCCTGCATGTTTCACACCACTTAGACTAATGAAAGAAATTCATCATTTACGTGTTTGTTTCCATTGCGATGAACTAGAAAGTGCTACAGGAAAAAAAAAAAATCTATGGCTATAGACTGCTTCTTGAAATAAAAATATCTGCCCTTTCTTTATGAGGGAGAAAGAAAAGAAAAGAAAACTACTTTGCACAGGCAAGAGGCAAGTTCAGACATCTAATGGATCTTTTTGTCAGCTGTCATTTGTTTCTACCAAGTGCTACATACCCTTTATTGGAAATGAATACCACTCATGTCTACAGACAGACCCGAGGTGGCTTGGGGTGGGTTGTAGGCATTTCAAAGTCATTCTTCTGCTACATCTATGCCTGTGTTCTTACATTTTAATTTGCAGTTGTGCTGGGAAACTTTGATTCTTGATTTAAAGTGCATCAATCACACACTTCCTTTATTAATAATTTCCATCTCTCTTTCATTAGCAAAGACTTCACTCAGAAAAGAGTCACGGGTTTCCCTGGTGGTCCAGTGGGTAAGGACACCACCTTTCAGTGCAAGGGGCGCCGGTTCGATCCCTGGCCTGGGAAGATCCCATGTGCTGCGGAGCGGCTGGACCGATGTGTCCAACTACTGAGCCGGAGCTCTGGAGCGCATGTGCCCAGAACTGGTGCTCTGCGACAACAGAGGCCACCTGATGGAGGCCCGCACGGGCCAAAGAACAAAGATGGATGAAAATGGACAAATGAAAGACCAATAGAAGTGGCCCGCCTGCTCCCCTCCCTCCCCACCCCTCCTCCACCAAAATAAATAAATAAATAAATCTTTTAAAAAAAGAAAAGAGTCACCTCCCTTGCCTGGGCTGTCCATTTTCCTAACTTGACCCAGACTCTTGAAGGCTTATGCTTTTTCATTATGCCGGCTGAGTCTAATGCAGTTTGTCCTCAAGAACACAATAAATGTCATTGATCAATAGGCAGCAATTAAGATTTTGCTTTGTTTTTATGATATTAACTTCTCCCACAGAAAGAAGATGGACTTCCTGACCTCTAACTGTTGTTATTGTTGTTTTCAAACATGCAGCACAATAACATATCCCTAAGCTTGTTTTCCCTGCATGTTTCACACCACTTAGACTAATGAAAGAAATTCATCATTTACGTGTTTGTTTCCATTGCGATGAACTAGAAAGTGCTACAGGAAAAAAAAAAAATCTATGGCTATAGACTGCTTCTTGAAATAAAAATATCTGCCCTTTCTTTATGAGGGAGAAAGAAAAGAAAAGAAAACTACTTTGCACAGGCAAGAGGCAAGTTCAGACATCTAATGGATCTTTTTGTCAGCTGTCATTTGTTTCTACCAAGTGCTACATACCCTTTATTGGAAATGAATACCACTCATGTCTACAGACAGACCCGAGGTGGCTTGGGGTGGGTTGTAGGCATTTCAAAGTCATTCTTCTGCTACATCTATGCCTGTGTTCTTCAAGTGCCTATTTTCAATTTGCAGTTGTGCTGGGAAAACGTTTTGATTCTTGATTTAAAATGTGCACTCCCAGAAGGTTCCAAGAGGTTTTCAGGCAGAGAGATAAAGCCTGTCTCTTTATGCTTCTATGCAGTGTGTGTTCTGTGGCAATAATACATACCACACACTGTGCTCAAATCCCTGGTTATGAAAGTCAGTCCAATTCCTATTTGGTGGGTCTTTTGACATGCAAGTACCATTCCCTGAGGAAGCAAGCCCGTTGCAGCACTGTCTCTCTCATCCTTTCTTTGTTTCCCAAACTCTATGTGCTTCTCAGGAAAATCGTAGCGTGAAAGACACAGGAGAAACTGAAATTGTAATGAAAAAAGTCAGCTGTAAACAGCATACCTGACACTACTGACTACAGTTAAAAAACCTTGTTTTATGAAGATAATAAGGTTCAGGTTCTGTGCTCTGAGCAGGGCTGAAACAAACATTCAGGCACCAACCAGCTGAGTCTCAAATCACTAATACCTAAGCCAACTAAGGGCCCACTAACTGTACTTTCCAGGTAATATAATCTGCAAATAAATCACGTTCCAAGAGAGCTGAGTGAAAGTTTAAATACATTATGAGCTAAGACTGTTAAGCCAAGAACATACAATCAGACTCTGTCTGTAGCCAGAGGGGTTTGATCTCACCTCAGAAACAGCCTTCCATCTAACAAAATACTAAAGAGGCTTCCAAAAATTTTACCACTGGAGCCGAAATGTATCTTTCATCAACTTAGCAAAGTGCTATAAACTCCTTGGAGAGCAGATTCTATATTTATGCAGAATGCTGTCATCTTGATGCTGGTATTTCCTAGATTTTATTTCATAACACGTTTTTCCCAATCAAACTAGCGGGATTGAATTTCAAAATCAAGCTTTCTCTTTGGTGGTAGTCATGGGGAATGGGGAGGTTGAAGAGCATCAAATCAAAATCTAATGAAGTTTCTAATGATCAAATAAATAATCACTTGACATTTATTGCCATGCTTGGCAATCTGTAGAAATGGAATAGAGCAGAGATGCCGAAAGCCCCATTTCCCATAGATTTACATTATGCTACCACACAGAATTAAGCTGACATAAGCTCTTTAAGACCCACTAAAGCAGCAGATTTTACACAACTTGTTTAGATTTTTTTTTTCTTTCTCCATGATCCCATATTCCCTGAGTAACTCTTTCTATCCATTTTCAACTCCTTGTTCTTTTGAGAGGCCTACTGGAGCCTTCTCTTCATGTCATTTCAGGCTATAACCCTGCAGTTTGAGTTTATCTTAGCTGTAAAATGCAACAGTAATTTATATGCTCCCTTACTCTAGCCTCCTCTGAGGCACTGGCTGCCAGCTGTCTACCCAGCAGTTTAAAGAAAGAGCTGTAATGAGCGAGAGTGCAGCAGGGGAGGGGGCGGCGCCACATCAGAGTGCTTTATTTCTGCTTCCTTAGTGAGCACTGGAGCCACATAAATGGCATTTTCTCGTGCTGACTGACAGCGCCATAACCTCCTTCCTCCCCTCCAGCTCCGGGTCCCGCTCCCATCTCACACCAGCCTTATGGGGACAGGTTTTCTTGTTTCTTCCTTTCATTTCTGAGTCAAGGAGAACAGAGTGAAAAGATTGCATTTTTCCATGTCTAATGTAATTTCTGCAAATAAATCACGTTCCAAGAGAGCTGAGTGAAAGTTTAAATACATTATGAGCTAAGACTGTTAAGCCAAGAACATACAATCAGACTCTGTCTGTAGCCAGAGGGGTTTGATCTCACCTCAGAAACAGCCTTCCATCTAACAAAATACTAAAGAGGCTTCCAAAAATTTTACCACTGGAGCCGAAATGTATCTTTCATCAACTTAGCAAAGTGCTATAAACTCCTTGGAGAGCAGATTCTATATTTATGCAGAATGCTGTCATCTTGATGCTGGTATTTCCTAGATTTTATTTCATAACACGTTTTTCCCAATCAAACTAGCGGGATTGAATTTCAAAATCAAGCTTTCTCTTTGGTGGTAGTCATGGGGAATGGGGAGGTTGAAGAGCATCAAATCAAAATCTAATGAAGTTTCTAATGATCAAATAAATAATCACTTGACATTTATTGCCATGCTTGGCAATCTGTAGAAATGGAATAGAGCAGAGATGCCGAAAGCCCCATTTCCCATAGATTTACATTATGCTACCACACAGAATTAAGCTGACATAAGCTCTTTAAGACCCACTAAAGCAGCAGATTTTACACAACTTGTTTAGATTTTTTTTTTCTTTCTCCATGATCCCATATTCCCTGAGTAACTCTTTCTATCCATTTTCAACTCCTTGTTCTTTTGAGAGGCCTACTGGAGCCTTCTCTTCATGTCATTTCAGGCTATAACCCTGCAGTTTGAGTTTATCTTAGCTGTAAAATGCAACAGTAATTTATATGCTCCCTTACTCTAGCCTCCTCTGAGGCACTGGCTGCCAGCTGTCTACCCAGCAGTTTAAAGAAAGAGCTGTAATGAGCGAGAGTGCAGCAGGGGAGGGGGCGGCGCCACATCAGAGTGCTTTATTTCTGCTTCCTTAGTGAGCACTGGAGCCACATAAATGGCATTTTCTCGTGCTGACTGACAGCGCCATAACCTCCTTCCTCCCCTCCAGCTCCGGGTCCCGCTCCCATCTCACACCAGCCTTATGGGGACAGGTTTTCTTGTTTCTTCCTTTCATTTCTGAGTCAAGGAGAACAGAGTGAAAAGATGAGAGGAAACCTGCAGCAGCTGGGATGTGGTGTGGGGTGTGAGTTGCCAGTGCACACCTTGCTCCTCTGTATCAAGAATATGCTCTTGGAACTGGAAGACAAAGCTTCCAGTAGCTTAATGCACTCCACACTGTTAGATTTTAGCTGGGTTATTGTGGGTATATTTTTTATGTGATTCAATAGAGGTTTTTTTTTCCCTCGTCTTAAACATATTTCGGAAGTTGGCTTATTTGCCACATTTTTAAAAAAATAGGGCACAATCACTTTTATCTAAAATCTATCCCCTTGGTACAGTATTTCTACAATTTGGTGGGGATAAAATGCATTCTATTTCATACACAGTAGCATACATAACAAGTTCAGGGAGTACAATTCAGCAGTCACAAAGCATTTTACCCTTACACTTGTTAAAGTCATATGGCTCTCTTTTGTCAGTCCATTAAAAAAGAATCCCATTGGACTAAAGGGAAATATATATATGCTGTTGTGCAGGATATAAAGATATGCTCTGGTAAGGACCCAATTCCTTCCCCATGATATTTCTGAACATGTTGACTACTAACATTTCCAAGGAAGATCTTGTCTGTTTAGGATTCATATCTCTCTTTCGCTTTGTGCAATCTCAATTTTTGTCCCTAACTGACATATCTCAGCAGACACTGGCAAAGCAAAAGCAATGAGGTGTGTGAAACAAGTCTGAGCTCCAGATCAGTGGAATGCAGTCTGAAGGAGCCTTCTCTTCATGTCATTTCAGGCTATAACCCTGCAGTTTGAGTTTATCTTAGCTGTAAAATGCAACAGTAATTTATATGCTCCCTTACTCTAGCCTCCTCTGAGGCACTGGCTGCCAGCTGTCTACCCAGCAGTTTAAAGAAAGAGCTGTAATGAGCGAGAGTGCAGCAGGGGAGGGGGCGGCGCCACATCAGAGTGCTTTATTTCTGCTTCCTTAGTGAGCACTGGAGCCACATAAATGGCATTTTCTCGTGCTGACTGACAGCGCCATAACCTCCTTCCTCCCCTCCAGCTCCGGGTCCCGCTCCCATCTCACACCAGCCTTATGGGGACAGGTTTTCTTGTTTCTTCCTTTCATTTCTGAGTCAAGGAGAACAGAGTGAAAAGATGAGAGGAAACCTGCAGCAGCTGGGATGTGGTGTGGGGTGTGAGTTGCCAGTGCACACCTTGCTCCTCTGTATCAAGAATATGCTCTTGGAACTGGAAGACAAAGCTTCCAGTAGCTTAATGCACTCCACACTGTTAGATTTTAGCTGGGTTATTGTGGGTATATTTTTTATGTGATTCAATAGAGGTTTTTTTTTCCCTCGTCTTAAACATATTTCGGAAGTTGGCTTATTTGCCACATTTTTAAAAAAATAGGGCACAATCACTTTTATCTAAAATCTATCCCCTTGGTACAGTATTTCTACAATTTGGTGGGGATAAAATGCATTCTATTTCATACACAGTAGCATACATAACAAGTTCAGGGAGTACAATTCAGCAGTCACAAAGCATTTTACCCTTACACTTGTTAAAGTCATATGGCTCTCTTTGTCAGTCCATTAAAAAGAATCCCATTGGACTAAAGGGAAATATATATATGCTGTTGTGCAGGATATAAAGATATGCTCTGGTAAGGACCCAATTCCTTCCCCATGATATTTCTGAACATGTTGACTACTAACATTTCCAAGGAAGATCTTGTCTGTTTAGGATTCATATCTCTCTTTCGCTTTGTGCAATCTCAATTTTTGTCCCTAACTGACATATCTCAGCAGACACTGGCAAAGCAAAAGCAATGAGGTGTGTGAAACAAGTCTGAGCTCCAGATCAGTGGAATGCAGTCTGAAGGAAGATGGAGTGGTAGTTAACTCTTGCAGATACTGGTCCTTGATTCAGGCACAGCAAAAAGGTCTTTTTGTATCATCTGTCTTACCTTAGTCAAGTCCACTGATCACAACTGATTCCCCAGTCTGACAAAGACTTAAAATATCTTTTATTGTGTGTGTGAGCTGCTCATTGCTTTTTCTTCTACAGCTCAAAAATGTAGGAAACATTCTCATATTTAGGAAACATAAATTTACCTGAGGTTTCACAGTACAGGTTTTCCCAGGTGGCACTAGTGGTAAAGAACTCACCTGTCCATGCAGGAGACATAAGAGACCCAGGTTTGATCCCTGGGAAGATCTCCTGGAGAAGGGGCATGCAACCCATTCCAGTATTCTTGCCTGGAGGATTCCATGGACAAAGAAGCCTAGTGGGCTACAATCCATAGCACTGCAAAAAGCCAGACATGACAGAAGCGACTGAGCATGTCACAGTTTGGAGGGGAATAATAGCTTCTCTCTGATTGTTTAACATGATAGCTTTGTGTTAAGTATTTTTATTATAAGTATAAATTGGGGGGAATTAAAAGAGAGAAATAAAGGAGAAAACTAGAGGTTAATGTTTTTCTCTGTTAATCCATCTGTGCTTTCAGTAAAAGACAAGTTAGTCTCTCCAATTTCTATTTTCATTTTCTTGCCAAACGATACTAGACATATGAAGAAGGAGAGGATGTCAGAAAGACCCATGCATTTCTGGTGTTTCTGAAGAACATTCACTGATTCTAAGGTCTTTGAAGGGTAGCAGAGTAAAACTTGCCATCACAAAATGTCTCTTTGACCTGTAGATTATTTCAAGCTGAAATTGATTCAAAGAAGATTTCAAGTCCAAAAGAGTCAAAGAAGCTTCACATTTTCCTTAAATATATGAAGAATTTAGAGAGAGGGACTGTTTCCAGAATAGACCTATCACCAGAGGTATGTGCAAAGCACAGGAGCTAGAGGTGGTGGAGAGAAAGCACACGATGCCTGGAGACAAGGATTCACCATGGTCCTATTGTGTCTGCATGACCCAACAAACTCTTACCTACTGCACACTTGATCTTCCATCTCCATATCAACTGCCTTCTCCCCTCGTCCCAGAAGTCCCAAACCATTATCCCCAATATTCTTTTCTGTTTTAAGTTGAAAACTGTATTTAAGGAAATCTTTGGCCATTTTGGTGAGCTACTTCATTTTCCCAGGTCTCTTCCATGTATATGTGTTATTAAACTCTAATTTGATTTGCTCCCATTAATCTGCCTCATGTTAATTTAATTCTTAGATCAGTCAGAAGAACCTAAAAGTGTGGAAAAAATGTATTCCTACCCAATAGAAATACGAGGGTCCCAGAAGTTCTCTAAGAAATAGAAACCCTTTTGGGGCTTCCCTGGTGGTTCAGTGGGTAAAGAGACCACCTTGTTCAATCCCAGGCCTGGGAGGATCCTACATGCCACAGAACAGCTGGACCAGTGTGTCCAATTACGAGCCAGCACTCTGGAGCACATGCACCCAGAGCCAGTGCTCTGCAACAAGAGGCCACTGCAATGGGAGGCCCACACAGGCCAAAGAATAAAAGATGGATGAAAAATAAATAAATGAAAAACCAATAAAAGAGGCCAAAATTTTTTTAAAAATCCCAAGTGTTACAACTGAGACCCAAGACAACCAAAGAAAAAAAGAAACAGAAACACTTTGAAAAGTCCAGAAAGATATATCCTATCCTACTCAATATAAGCCTGAAATCAGAGCAGTTTTCCATACCCAAAGCAATATAAAATACAGTTGACCGTTGAATAATGTGGGTTTGAACTATGTGGGTCCATATGTATGGAGATATTTTTCAATAGTAAATACTACAGTACAAACATGGTCCATGGTTGAATGAATTCACAGATGTGGAGAAGGGGCAGATACAGAGTGTCGACTATATACCACAGATTAACACCAAGCTATTCAAGGGTCAACCATACAGTGACTAGGAAAAGTGTAGGGCAGAGAAGGCAGACTTGCCAGATCTACCACCTTTTGGAAAATTCTGAGCATAAATCTTAAATCAAGGAATTTGAGCAATCACTCAAAGCAATTGCTCTTCCCATTTGTTTTTGGTATTGGTGCAGGTTTGGGGAAGTAAGAGGATAGCAGTGATGAGTAATCATCATTCTTTTAAATGAAGGAAGCAGATGAATCAATGAAATCTATGTATATGTTGATATACTGCAAGGGGAATTTTAAAATATGATGTTTCAAAACATGGAATTGATTGTCGATCCTTTTAAGTCAGCATTTGCTTTTCAATGATATTCAAACATAGCTAACTTACTTTAAAGAAATTATCTTTATACTGAATTTACTGTGCATTTCAGTATATAAAAAGTTTAATTCACTTTTATATCATAGACTTTAATACACTCTAAAATCTCCCAATTAAACAAAGCTGGAACAAATAAAAAATAGTCAATTACCTGTAAGGGTGGAGATTGGCACAGTCACTGCTTTCTGGCAGAAAGACTTTGTGATTAGAAAAGCTTAAGAAAAAAGGTACAATGATGCGAAATAAAAGCATAGGAATGATTTTAAAAGATGTCAGGTGTAGGTTCCACCGCAGAGTGACTGGCAGAATGTATGAATTTAACATCTCTAAGGCATGATCCCCCTGGGTTCTGAGCAGGATTCCTAGAGAAACCAAATAAATGAATCAAAGGAAGTGGCATCAACCCTAAAAAAATAATACATAATAAATAATGGTGTAGAGGTTGGGCAATAAGCAAGATGACTCATTCATGTATATACTCTTTTGAATTTAACATCCTTTGCACTTATTGTGAATTGAAGTTACTCTTTTAAGGTTTGAAAAGAAATTCTACAGCAATATGTAGGAGGATATGACCCAATACTTTGCCCATTCCCAATCGGAAATTTCCCTTTAGATTAACAAGTCACTTTTAGCACATTCTCACTGTATTTAGTAGTGAATTATCCATTGCAATTGTTGGCATAGTAAGTGCTACCATCTAGACCCAACTTTCACATCACAAGGGTTGTTATCACCCTTCCTTAAATTACTAAGTACTAATTTGATCTGATGATGTGACATCTACAGTCTCCTTCCAAAAATCAGTTAGAGGAAAGGCTAGGAAAAGTGTAGGGCAGAGAAGGCAGACTTGCCAGATCTACCACCTTTTGGAAAATTCTGAGCATAAATCTTAAATCAAGGAATTTGAGCAATCACTCAAAGCAATTGCTCTTCCCATTTGTTTTGGTATTGGTGCAGGTTTGGGGAAGTAAGAGGATAGCAGTGATGAGTAATCATCATTCTTTTAAATGAAGGAAGCAGATGAATCAATGAAATCTATGTATATGTTGATATACTGCAAGGGGAATTTTAAAATATGATGTTTCAAAACATGGAATTGATTGTCGATCCTTTTAAGTCAGCATTTGCTTTTCAATGATATTCAAACATAGCTAACTTACTTTAAAGAAATTATCTTTATACTGAATTTACTGTGCATTTCAGTATATAAAAAGTTTAATTCACTTTTATATCATAGACTTTAATACACTCTAAAATCTCCCAATTAAACAAAGCTGGAACAAATAAAAAATAGTCAATTACCTGTAAGGGTGGAGATTGGCACAGTCACTGCTTTCTGGCAGAAAGACTTTGTGATTAGAAAAGCTTAAGAAAAAAGGTACAATGATGCGAAATAAAAGCATAGGAATGATTTTAAAAGATGTCAGGTGTAGGTTCCACCGCAGAGTGACTGGCAGAATGTATGAATTTAACATCTCTAAGGCATGATCCCCCTGGGTTCTGAGCAGGATTCCTAGAGAAACCAAATAAATGAATCAAAGGAAGTGGCATCAACCCTAAAAAAATAATACATAATAAATAATGGTGTAGAGGTTGGGCAATAAGCAAGATGACTCATTCATGTATATACTCTTTTGAATTTAACATCCTTTGCACTTATTGTGAATTGAAGTTACTCTTTTAAGGTTTGAAAAGAAATTCTACAGCAATATGTAGGAGGATATGACCCAATACTTTGCCCATTCCCAATCGGAAATTTCCCTTTAGATTAACAAGTCACTTTTAGCACATTCTCACTGTATTTAGTAGTGAATTATCCATTGCAATTGTTGGCATAGTAAGTGCTACCATCTAGACCCAACTTTCACATCACAAGGGTTGTTATCACCCTTCCTTAAATTACTAAGTACTAATTTGATCTGATGATGTGACATTCATTACAGTCTCCTTCCAAAAAATCTACAGTTTAAAGTTTTCTTAACCTAAACACATATGCTCAGAATATTTACACACACACACACACACACACACACACACACACACAGAATCTACATTTGACTGAAAGTATTCTTCTTTTAGACGGAAATTTCATTTTGCACCTGAGTTAACTGAACAGGCACATGGAGAAAATGTTTTTCCTCCACACAGAAATGTAGCAGGTGATAAAGCTTACTTTGTAGTAAACTGAAAGCCCACTATGTAAAAAAGCACTAATTTGGCGACTATGTTAAACACACATTTATATAAAATAGGTCCGGTCCTAGAGGAGCTTATTAACTTGAGAGAAGGAGGGAAAAAATCTAAAAAAATTTGGAAAATTGCCAGCAACTATCGGCAGTAAGTGCCACATGAGTGGTTTAGAGAATAAGAGCTCTCAAATTTCAGAGAAGGGAAGCATTGTTTGGGATTTTTGAGGTGGCCCTGGAAGCATAGTTAGCTGAAAGGTATGGGTTTAAACTTGGGAGAAATAGTCTAGATATATAAGAATAATGAGAAAGAAATGTTAAGCAGGAGATGAGGGAGGCGGGATGAGAGTAGAGAATGCTATAAAAAAAGCAGGAACATGAAAATGGGAAAAAGTACTTGAAATGAAGGAGTGAATAAATATTTATCAAGATACTATAGGTGCCAAGAAGTTTGTCTTATTTAATGGGTATATAAAAGTGATAAGACTTTTGACATCTAAAGGTGTTCAATAACTATCAATATCTCAAGACCTACCCTATTAGGAAGCATAATGCAGTGGCCCTAGATCCATCCTGGATCTGTATAAAACAAAGCTGTAGTTACAACTCTTTGTAGCTCACAAAATATTAAACACACATCCACATACATTAGAAGGATCAAATAAATTCAACACAAATTCACCAGAGGCGTACTATGTCCCACACATGATGCTACTTTACAGATTTGAGAACATGCCTGGTAATGAGAACAAGGAGGCAGACTAAAAAAGTGGCTAAGAGTTTGTTTTAAAAAATTTTAACCTGGGTTCCTGCTCTTTCAGTTAGTTTGCAACCATAGATAATTTAACCTCTATCAACCTCAGTTTCCTTATCTTTAAAATAAAAATAACACCTGCTTCCAGGAGCACTTGTGAGCAGTCAACCATAACATTCATGAAAAGCACATATAAGTGCTCAAAAAATGTTATCTATTTTTGAAACTATCCCATGTACACAGGGAGGAGGAGTCCTCATGAGTCTGCTAATAAGATTGAATTAAAATTAGCTCATTTTTATTCTAGGGACCACCCAGGTGACTTAGTGGTAAAGAATCAACCTGCCAATACAAGAAACCCAGGGGATACTAGTTTGACCCCTGGGTTGGGATTCTTGCAGAAGGAAACTGCAACCCACCCCAGTATTCTTGTTTTGGAAATTTCATGGACAGAGGAGCTTGGTTGTAAAACTCACGAGATTGGTTGTAAAATCAGAAGTGCACATATTTTTGTTTTAACCAAGCAGTAAGATTTGCTAAAATTCTATCTGACATGCCTTCTCCAAAGATGGGTTTTGTCAGATGGTAAAGAATACACCTGTAATGCAGGAGATGAGGGAGGCGGGATGAGAGTAGAGAATGCTATAAAAAGCAGGAACATGAAAATGGGAAAAAGTACTTGAAATGAAGGAGTGAATAAATATTTATCAAGATACTATAGGTGCCAAGAAGTTTGTCTTATTTAATGGGTATATAAAAGTGATAAGACTTTTGACATCTAAAGGTGTTCAATAACTATCAATATCTCAAGACCTACCCTATTAGGAAGCATAATGCAGTGGCCCTAGATCCATCCTGGATCTGTATAAAACAAAGCTGTAGTTACAACTCTTTGTAGCTCACAAAATATTAAACACACATCCACATACATTAGAAGGATCAAATAAATTCAACACAAATTCACCAGAGGCGTACTATGTCCCACACATGATGCTACTTTACAGATTTGAGAACATGCCTGGTAATGAGAACAAGGAGGCAGACTAAAAAAGTGGCTAAGAGTTTGTTTTAAAAAATTTTAACCTGGGTTCCTGCTCTTTCAGTTAGTTTGCAACCATAGATAATTTAACCTCTATCAACCTCAGTTTCCTTATCTTTAAAATAAAAATAACACCTGCTTCCAGGAGCACTTGTGAGCAGTCAACCATAACATTCATGAAAAGCACATATAAGTGCTCAAAAATGTTATCTTTTTTGGAAACTATCCCAGGTAACCAGGGAGGAGGAGTCCTCATGAGTCTGCTAATAAGATTGAATTAAAATTAGCTCATTTTTATTCTAGGGACCACCCAGGTGACTTAGTGGTAAAGAATCAACCTGCCAATACAAGAAACCCAGGGGATACTAGTTTGACCCCTGGGTTGGGATTCTTGCAGAAGGAAACTGCAACCCACCCCAGTATTCTTGTTTTGGAAATTTCATGGACAGAGGAGCTTGGTTGTAAAACTCACGAGATTGGTTGTAAAATCAGAAGTGCACATATTTTTGTTTTAACCAAGCAGTAAGATTTGCTAAAATTCTATCTGACATGCCTTCTCCAAAGATGGGTTTACCTGGTGGCTCAGATGGTAAAGAATACACCTGTAATGCAGGAGACCTGGGTTCGATCACTGGGATGCGAAGATGCCCTGGAGAAGGGATAGATTACCCACTCCAGTATTCCTGCCTGGAGAATTCCATGGCTTTTCCATGGGTCGCAAAGAAGTGGACACTACTGAACAACTTGACTTTCACTCTTCATTATATTTCTCCAAAAACATCACTCTTTGTGTGTATATTGAATTATTTTTTCAAAAAAAAAAAAAGTGAAAGTGCCAGTCATTCAGTCAGGTCCAACTCTTCGAGACTGCATGGACTGTAGCCCTTCAGGCTCCTCTGTGCATGGTCCTCTGTCCATGGACTTCTCCAAGCAAGAATACTGGGGTGGGTAGTCATTTCCTTTTCCAGCAGATCTTCTGGACCCAGGGATCAGGTGTATTCAGTAAAACCATCATTGGTGGACTTTGTAAAGATAATAAAATGCCACAGCAACCTTGCTGTTAAGTCATGGTCTCCTTAAAAAAAATGCCCCATGAATCTAGACTCACTCTCTTTAACCCATATCTTTCTTTCTTCTCTCTACTACGGGTTAGGCAGACTGATGGCCAACTTGCTTTTCTCTTTGGAATGAGTAGAGGTTGGGGAGGCAGAGAAAGTGGCAAGTATAACTCATGTATTTTGAGAGTATACTGTGTGTCAGGCCCTGTTCTGAGTACTAAGGTGCATGAATTCATAAATGGACATACTATGAATATGTAGAATATTTCTCTGGATAGATTGTAATTCTAATAATTTCTATATGTTGTTCAAAAAACATTAAATAATAATGACATAAACAAAATGTGGCTGTGGGCAGAGGCAGGGCAATAAAATGAAAAATAACATCTACTTGTTTTATTAAGTGATTTTTTACATTATAAAAATGCTGCTAGTTTGACCCCTGGGTTGGGATTCTTGCAGAAGGAAACTGCAACCCACCCCAGTATTCTTGTTTTGGAAATTTCATGGACAGAGGAGCTTGGTTGTAAAACTCACGAGATTGGTTGTAAAATCAGAAGTGCACATATTTTTGTTTTAACCAAGCAGTAAGATTTGCTAAAATTCTATCTGACATGCCTTCTCCAAAGATGGGTTTACCTGGTGGCTCAGATGGTAAAGAATACACCTGTAATGCAGGAGACCTGGGTTCGATCACTGGGATGCGAAGATGCCCTGGAGAAGGGATAGATTACCCACTCCAGTATTCCTGCCTGGAGAATTCCATGGCTTTTCCATGGGTCGCAAAGAAGTGGACACTACTGAACAACTTGACTTTCACTCTTCATTATATTTCTCCAAAAACATCACTCTTTGTGTGTATATTGAATTATTTTTTCAAAAAAAAAAAAAGTGAAAGTGCCAGTCATTCAGTCAGGTCCAACTCTTCGAGACTGCATGGACTGTAGCCCTTCAGGCTCCTCTGTGCATGGTCCTCTGTCCATGGACTTCTCCAAGCAAGAATACTGGGGTGGGTAGTCATTTCCTTTTCCAGCAGATCTTCTGGACCCAGGGATCAGGTGTATTCAGTAAAACCATCATTGGTGGACTTTGTAAAGATAATAAAATGCCACAGCAACCTTGCTGTTAAGTCATGGTCTCCTTAAAAAAAATGCCCCATGAATCTAGACTCACTCTCTTTAACCCATATCTTTCTTTCTTCTCTCTACTACGGGTTAGGCAGACTGATGGCCAACTTGCTTTTCTCTTTGGAATGAGTAGAGGTTGGGGAGGCAGAGAAAGTGGCAAGTATAACTCATGTATTTTGAGAGTATACTGTGTGTCAGGCCCTGTTCTGAGTACTAAGGTGCATGAATTCATAAATGGACATACTATGAATATGTAGAATATTTCTCTGGATAGATTGTAATTCTAATAATTTCTATATGTTGTTCAAAAAACATTAAATAATAATGACATAAACAAAATGTGGCTGTGGGCAGAGAGGGCAGGGCAATAAAATGAAAAATAACATCTACTTGTTTTATTAAGTGATTTTGTTTCTCTTTCATCTATATTTGTGATGGAGAAAAATAAGACTGCCAGACTTCTACACATAACCTCATTTTGAGAAGAATAAGCTTTATGAAAATATTAGCTACGAGTTTATACACAACAAACAACATGAACATGTAAACTGATAAATATACCCATGGTCCTAGTTTTAACACTTGGGCATTCTCCATATTGTCCTATACGATTAGTTATAAATTAAACAACAATGAGGAGGGACATTTTGAAGCAACTGTGACATCTTTGAAGTTTATGTGTTTGACATAATATGCTATATAACATTTACCTTCCTTAAGACCTAACCAGAAATAAAAGTAAACATCATTCAGTAAACCATATGACTGCTGTTCAAAATTAAATGCTTTAAAACTGAGGGTTATTTTGCAAAATGGAAATAAACACAATGAAGAAAATATTTCATTGCACTGGTAACTATCTGGTTTTGATGAAGAGTTTTCTGGATGAACATCATAATATTGTTTAGAAATAATCCAGCATGTTGGACATTTTAAATTACTCTCTTTTTATAAAACTTTATAAATTTAGACCCAGAATCCATATGGATTATATAAATGTTGTCCAAAACTGCAGGGAACAATGTCCTATTTCTTGAACCAGGATTTATAAAACCATCTGAAATATTTCTGAACTTCAAATAGAATTTATCAATCATATAATAAAATGAGCAAATAAATAGGAAATACATAATGATACATTATAAACTTGTAAAAGTAGTTCTTTTAACAATATGGAAAGTTTTTAAAAGAAAGGCCAATTTATTTGGCAAAATAAGATTTGACCCACACTAACACCCTAAAACACAAAGCCTGTTTTGGAATAATTGTGGGACTCTGAGTGTAATTCTCATTCAATGCTTACTTCACTGTAGAGTGGCTTTTGGAAACTACACTCAGTGAATGATCTGACTCTCATAGGCTCCAATACACTCTGTTTAACCAGATTTTGTGGCTGCAAAGAAATGCAGTCTCCATCCTCAGCAGGGAAGTTTCTTTTTGAGCCAAAACTTAGAACTCAGGGGCCAAACCAGAGATAAATCAATAAAAATTTGTACAGTATAATTTCCTTTTTAGAGCAAAAAGAAAATGAAGACAAGTGAAGTTTGGGGTTTTCTTTTCTTCTTATAATTATTTTTTTCTTTTTTCTAGGTTATCCCTTGCTATTCTTCTTTTTCCTATTTCCCCAAATTTCCACATTCAACACCATGCCTATAGTTTCTCCAATTGCATTAATTTCTACTTCATTATATTCTTCAAATTTTTCTTGGAATCCTCTCCCTTTCTAGATTCCCAGATTCATTTGGGGAACTGATGGATAGATGTAAGTATGTGTGCATTTATACACTTATAAACAGATTTATAATTAAGATACCTTCAAATCATTCAGTAAACCATATTGACTGCTGTTCAAAATTAAATGCTTTAAAACTGAGGGTTATTTTGCAAAATGGAAATAAACACAATGAAGAAAATATTTCATTGCACTGGTAACTATCTGGTTTTGATGAAGAGTTTTCTGGATGAACATCATAATATTGTTTAGAAATAATCCAGCATGTTGGACATTTTAAATTACTCTCTTTTTATAAAACTTTATAAATTTAGACCCAGAATCCATATGGATTATATAAATGTTGTCCAAAACTGCAGGGAACAATGTCCTATTTCTTGAACCAGGATTTATAAAACCATCTGAAATATTTCTGAACTTCAAATAGAATTTATCAATCATATAATAAAATGAGCAAATAAATAGGAAATACATAATGATACATTATAAACTTGTAAAAGTAGTTCTTTTAACAATATGGAAAGTTTTTAAAAGAAAGGCCAATTTATTTGGCAAAATAAGATTTGACCCACACTAACACCCTAAAACACAAAGCCTGTTTTGGAATAATTGTGGGACTCTGAGTGTAATTCTCATTCAATGCTTACTTCACTGTAGAGTGGCTTTTGGAAACTACACTCAGTGAATGATCTGACTCTCATAGGCTCCAATACACTCTGTTTAACCAGATTTTGTGGCTGCAAAGAAATGCAGTCTCCATCCTCAGCAGGGAAGTTTCTTTTTGAGCCAAAACTTAGAACTCAGGGGCCAAACCAGAGATAAATCAATAAAAATTTGTACAGTATAATTTCCTTTTTAGAGCAAAAAGAAAATGAAGACAAGTGAAGTTTGGGGTTTTCTTTTCTTCTTATAATTATTTTTTTCTTTTTTCTAGGTTATCCCTTGCTATTCTTCTTTTTCCTATTTCCCCAAATTTCCACATTCAACACCATGCCTATAGTTTCTCCAATTGCATTAATTTCTACTTCATTATATTCTTCAAATTTTTCTTGGAATCCTCTCCCTTTCTAGATTCCCAGATTCATTTGGGGAACTGATGGATAGATGTAAGTATGTGTGCATTTATACACTTATAAACAGATTTATAATTAAGATACCTTCAAATAGTAGAAGCTGGGGGTAATCAAGGAGAGATAGGTCAGATTATAGGGTCTAAGAGGCATAGTTTATTGACCAGAGGATCTGACTGGCCTTAAGTACTCTGGGGGCTTCCCATGGACAGAAGAGCCATGATCCATAGTGTTGCAAAGAGTCAGAAACAACTGAAGCGATTTAGCACACACACAAGTAATCTTCGGGTTAATCTCAGAGTCAGACGCTGATCCCAGGCCACTTGACTCCAAGGGCCTGTCGGCCAAGTGATGCTACAGTCTTTTCAAAAACATCAGAAGAAGCTTTAATAGAAAGCTCAAGATTGGTTTTCAATGCTCTACTTCTTCCAACACCAACTCACATGTAGGATGAATGTCTAAAGATAAATGAGTTTATGAAGTTTGACGCTCAAAAGAAAAACAAAGGAAGGAAAGGAAATGAATATTTTAGAAAGGAGTCAGATTATGTTACCCGGACTCCTAGCCTTAGGTTCAAGAAGTGAAGTCAGGCAACACAGAGGAACCAATTGGTTTAGAATTCCTCTGAATTCCTTTGGTCCCTAAGGCCAGTTAAAGGGAAATGATCTGAGGGTTCTACATCTGCTAGTGATTGAAGGCAAATGGGAAGCATTGAGCTAGTTCCCCTTCGAGAAATATATAGCGCACATGGCTATTGTGAAAGTAAACACTACAAATCGCAACTGACCCAGCCTGACTAATAAATGTGGAAACACCTCCAACATATGGGGAACTGATGCTTGAACAGACACAGAAAGAGTTACCAAAAACATGCCAGAAAGAAAAAAACAGAAGTAATTAATTGCAGAGATGTGTGTGTGCGTTGTGTATGTGTTAGTTCCGATGTAATCCTCAATATTTAGTCTGTTATGAGAGTTATAGTCACAATGAAATGCTCTTGAGAACTTACTTACCCTTCTTCCCACTTCAGTTCTCTAAACATTCTTCCCAGGCAGTCTATGTGATGACATAATGGAAGTCTGATTAGCTAAGGAAACTTTACACGCATTTAAATCAACATTACTAGCATGTAGCATTGGAAGACTCCCATATGGACTAGTAATGGGCTGTGATGAAGTAAAAATAAAATTTGTATTTATCAAAGGGTGCCATTCATAACAAAAGGAGATAAAGTAAGACCAAGTTACTCGCACTTACCCTGTGAGATTAAATCATAAATTACCGCAAAATGGATATGTACCCCTTCCCAGCGTGCCCATTTTAATGATGCTTGTTTTTGACCTCTCTGAACTAGAAAATCAGGCCTCTAAGAGGGAAACATAAGTGTGTAGGCGGCAGTGGTATTTGTTTGGTCCAGCAGGATTTCTATGATCCAAAGACTGAATGGGAATATCCTTTCTGAGCCAAATGGGTTCTAAGCCAAAAATTTCTCAGACTCGATTCAAACATAACTTCAAACCTAAGTTTGCCAGAGGAGTTAGAGCCAGAAAGAGGTAGAAAAGAGTGAGTGTGAGAGACCTCCTTTAAGAAAAACAGGTTTAATCAAATAAGAATGGAGCTATAAATTTCATGCTTTTGCATTTCCCACATGCTTGATAAAAATAACAGATTTATTTACAATTTACTTTGGTATCTTCTCATTTACTTGACTCTTCAGGAACCACCAAGTACTAAGCATACTCCTGCTGCCCTCCTAATGTCCAAAGACAAACCAGGCCCGATTTTCACTCTAATAGTCTACTGGTATTGTCATTATCTTCTCTGCAATTAATCCTGAAAAGTTTTTCCTGTGGGAAAAAAAATTTTGTTTCACTATCAACTCTGAAATTAGGGACATCTGAGAAATAATTTACTTTGCACAATTCTGTTACAGGCTGGTATTTCAGGTTGTTAAGTGAATAAATGACAAAATCGCCTTTTTCACTGAAAAAAATGCTTATACTCTTAATATATTTTCAAGACAATAACAAATATTTGAGTATTAACTGCTGCAAAATAGAATTTTAAAAATGAATAAAGTGGCATCAACTTTAAAGAGAGTTCAAAACTTTTACAGTATTCTGGAATGTTTTTGCATTTTTTTTTTCCCTAAGCAATTTGAAAAGCCAAGTCACGTAAGTGAAGAAAGAGTAATAATAAAGGGATTTGTCACGTTCATGTTCATGTCACATTCAAGAGTCTGTGAAATTATTTTGCACGGGAATCTAAAATGCTAGATCAATTCTTGGCATATCTCAAAAACAAACACTTATTCACACTCCTTACTCTCTTCCAGATATAAAAAGAGCAGCTTTGAAAATGTTTCTGCAAGCAAAGTATTTTTGTGAGAAAAAAAAAATCTCAATTTGATTCTAGTTATAGGACCTAGATCAACTTGGAGATGTCTATATCTATTAATAACATTATATTCTTACATCTGAAATAGAAGTTTCATTTTGGGAAAAAGATCTCACAGAGAAGTTTTGCCTTGCTTTTAAAAGAAACTGTAACTGAACAACCCTCTTTCACAGTTCAGTTTCTGCAATGTGTGAGCAATGAAAAGAACCTCTGTAGCCAAGAAAGATCCAGGTGATGTGACCAAATTTTTCTTCCCTGTGACTTTAAGTTCCCCTTGGGGCTTTGCACCTTACCCCTAGGAATTCTGCTCTACTCTAAGGCTTAAGTAAAAGCCAACCCTTTGTTTGACTTTTCTGAGCACAGTAGAGGCATATTAGAAGTTTCTAATACAATACATTGAATATTGTGTTAAAATTGTTAATTTAACAATTAATAGTTAATAATAGCTAATTAGTAGTTATTGAGTAATAGTAAGATTGATAGAGCTTTGGTCACAGTGGCCAAGAAAGCTGGGAAACACAGTTAATCAAGTTTCAGACTTCTATGGTACTTCAGGGCAGAAAGGATACCAAACATAGGAAGAGTGGTTAGATGGTTCTGGGCAACTATAGGAAAGAAGATATAAGTTTTGCTTTTTTCATTTTCCACATGCTTGGTAAAAACAACAGATTTACTTACAGTTTGATTTGATATCCTCTCATTTACATGACTCTTTGTCAGCATTCATATATTCCGTTTTCTAGTCTGAAACATCCCAATAGCAACAATATGCTGCAGTTTAATAGAAACATATTCTTCCTTTCCCCATAGAGGAACAATTGAAATTCATACTAGTTGATGTAGCCAGCTTTCTTCCCCTAGATCTATCACTCTATAATGGTGAACTGTAAGATGAGAGCTACATTGCGATATTAATCATCTCTAATATACCCTATGCAAGATAGCAATGAAACAAGAGAAGATAGTAAGAAAATCTTAATCAGTAAAGAAAATCTTTGTTTCTGAAACTATTAGGAGCTTATAGCTGGCACTAGTAAGTTCCTTTTTCCCCTAACCATTCTTTGTACTGTTTGCCTTCCTTCAATAGCACCCAACTGATTCAGACTTTCTTGCCTTGTGATGTCAAAACTTCACTCAAAAGGAGTTTGCCTAAGTAGACATTATACAATCCTCTAAAGAAGAGGAAGTTCCTGCCCCAAGGTGACATTCCTCTCTGTTACCATTCTTGACAGGAATTCCATTTCTCTTGATAACTAGAAAGCATAAGGACCCTCTTTTTTGCTGATTTATTCAGGGCTTAAGGTACAGATAATGGTCAAGAGCAGTTTCAACTTCTAATTCAATGGAACCATTGTTATGCACCCAGGTAAAAGCATTCACGTGTTGAATCCTAATACCTCTAAATTAGTAGAGTTTTAGGGAAAAGGAAGCACAGTAAGAGGCATTTTGACTTTTCTGAGCACAGTAGAGGCATATTAGAAGTTTCTAATACAATACATTGAATATTGTGTTAAAATTGTTAATTTAACAATTAATAGTTAATAATAGCTAATTAGTAGTTATTGAGTAATAGTAAGATTGATAGAGCTTTGGTCACAGTGGCCAAGAAAGCTGGGAAACACAGTTAATCAAGTTTCAGACTTCTATGGTACTTCAGGGCAGAAAGGATACCAAACATAGGAAGAGTGGTTAGATGGTTCTGGGCAACTATAGGAAAGAAGATATAAGTTTTGCTTTTTGCATTTTCCACATGCTTGGTAAAAACAACAGATTTACTTACAGTTTGATTTGATATCCTCTCATTTACATGACTCTTTGTCAGCATTCATATATTCCGTTTTCTAGTCTGAAACATCCCAATAGCAACAATATGCTGCAGTTTAATAGAAACATATTCTTCCTTTCCCCATAGAGGAACAATTGAAATTCATACTAGTTGATGTAGCCAGCTTTCTTCCCCTAGATCTATCACTCTATAATGGTGAACTGTAAGATGAGAGCTACATTGCGATATTAATCATCTCTAATATACCCTATGCAAGATAGCAATGAAACAAGAGAAGATAGTAAGAAAATCTTAATCAGTAAAGAAAATCTTTGTTTCTGAAACTATTAGGAGCTTATAGCTGGCACTAGTAATTTCCCTTTTTTCCCCCTAACCATTCTTTGTACTGTTTGCCTTCCTTCAATAGCACCCAACTGATTCAGACTTTCTTGCCTTGTGATGTCAAAACTTCACTCAAAAGGAGTTTGCCTAAGTAGACATTATACAATCCTCTAAAGAAGAGGAAGTTCCTGCCCCAAGGTGACATTCCTCTCTGTTACCATTCTTGACAGGAATTCCATTTCTCTTGATAACTAGAAAGCATAAGGACCCTCTTTTTTGCTGATTTATTCAGGGCTTAAGGTACAGATAATGGTCAAGAGCAGTTTCAACTTCTAATTCAATGGAACCATTGTTATGCACCCTGGTAAAAGCATTCACGTGTTGAATCCTAATACCTCTAAATTAGTAGAGTTTAGGGAAAAGGTCAGGGGAGCAAAAACTAGGGAAATAGATCGTGAACTGCAAAAGTAAAGAAGCCACTCTCACTTCTGTCTATGTATTGCCCAGACCCATGTTTTCTGACCGTGGGAAAATGATCACAAAATATCAGGCACTGGATTACATTATGCTAGATCCTCTAGGACACATTCCAATAAGGTCCTCCAGCAATTGCCGAAATTAAGGCTTCAATTGACCTATCATGTTTTCCTAAGGCCAGATACTTCATATATGATGACAAAAAAGGAATTTTGTAAATTCACAGGTGGGGTTCTTGGCAGAAAATCACGGTGGGCAAGAAATGGAAATCTAAATACAGGCAGTCATCTATTACAGAGTAAGAATCTATTTGAACTATCATTGTAGAGCTGGCTGACTCATAAGGTAAGGAACTATATGCTACATGTGTCATTGTTGCTAGGTTAGCCTCGGTGACAGTAAATATCTATTAGTATTTAAATTTTATTCCCCATGCAATGACTACACTGTTCATGACCCCTTTTAAAGTGCGTCAAAATGACTTACTTGCCAGGGAAAAAGGTTAAGTGACATCCATACGTAGGTTATATTATCTACCTGAGTGTTGAAAGTGTGATCCATACCAGATGCTCATGATGATCACTCACATGGAAAACAAACATTTTCAAACTCTTCGAAGCTCATCCAAACAACTCTTACTGAATCTTCTTTGTTACAATCATCAGTATCTCCCTCACCCAAATTCTTACTCCTTGCTCAGTTTCACAATTAGCTGCTGCTTCTGTTTCTGTGGAGACTGACAGCTTAGACATCTATTTACCAAAGTGAACAGTGAGATGTACCACTTGGAATTATGACCACGGCAGATGGATGCTATCCAGTATTCTTCAGACCTTCACAGCTACAAAGAACACAAAAACCTATCTCTGGCTGATGTCAGCATATATTACAGTATGTTCTGTTATCCAGCTTTAAATGACACCTCAACAGTCCCTTTGGGTCACTGAAATGGCCTGTGAAGTCATAGGTGTGGACTGAAGCAAGACTGATAATATGAGAGACCTGGGCCTTGTGGAAGTGTTCGTATTACCTATTTCTGCTATCTCTATCTAGCTATCTATCTCCATTATATATATATATATTTTTTTTTATCATCTATAATTAATAATAAAGTGATGCCATGCTGCTGACTTTATACCTTTTTGGGAATTTTAAGATTGACACCTCAGGTTCCATGGTCAGCTGTTGCCCAATGATTTAGGCAATGGATCTAAATGTGTGTCCAGAGTAAAAGCACGAGTCTTTGTCAAAATAAAAGAACTACTAGGACTATAGGCATGGTTTTGCTCCAAAATCCTAAGGTCTTCCTCACAATTCTACTAATATGTCTTTCCACAGGTGGGGTTCTTGGCAGAAAATCACGGTGGGCAAGAAATGGAAATCTAAATACAGGCAGTCATCTATTACAGAGTAAGAATCTATTTGAACTATCATTGTAGAGCTGGCTGACTCATAAGGTAAGGAACTATATGCTACATGTGTCATTGTTGCTAGGTTAGCCTCGGTGACAGTAAATATCTATTAGTATTTAAATTTTATTCCCCATGCAATGACTACACTGTTCATGACCCCTTTTAAAGTGCGTCAAAATGACTTACTTGCCAGGGAAAAAGGTTAAGTGACATCCATACGTAGGTTATATTATCTACCTGAGTGTTGAAAGTGTGATCCATACCAGATGCTCATGATGATCACTCACATGGAAAACAAACATTTTCAAACTCTTCGAAGCTCATCCAAACAACTCTTACTGAATCTTCTTTGTTACAATCATCAGTATCTCCCTCACCCAAATTCTTACTCCTTGCTCAGTTTCACAATTAGCTGCTGCTTCTGTTTCTGTGGAGACTGACAGCTTAGACATCTATTTACCAAAGTGAACAGTGAGATGTACCACTTGGAATTATGACCACGGCAGATGGATGCTATCCAGTATTCTTCAGACCTTCACAGCTACAAAGAACACAAAAACCTATCTCTGGCTGATGTCAGCATATATTACAGTATGTTCTGTTATCCAGCTTTAAATGACACCTCAACAGTCCCTTTGGGTCACTGAAATGGCCTGTGAAGTCATAGGTGTGGACTGAAGCAAGACTGATAATATGAGAGACCTGGGCCTTGTGGAAGTGTTCGTATTACCTATTTCTGCTATCTCTATCTAGCTATCTATCTCCATTATATATATATATATATTTTTTTTTATCATCTATAATTAATAATAAAGTGATGCCATGCTGCTGACTTTATACCTTTTTGGGAATTTTAAGATTGACACCTCAGGTTCCATGGTCAGCTGTTGCCCAATGATTTAGGCAATGGATCTAAATGTGTGTCCAGAGTAAAAGCACGAGTCTTTGTCAAAATAAAAGAACTACTAGGACTATAGGCATGGTTTTGCTCCAAAATCCTAAGGTCTTCCTCACAATTCTACTAATATGTCTTTCCACCAGTTCAGACAGTTTCCCAATCTGCTACCAACACTCCTACACCATCAAGTGCCCTGGTTCAGAGGAGGTGGTGCCCTCTTGGATGCCTCACAGCCTTGACCAGCTAGAAGCCTTTTCAGACTCTGATAATTTATCAAGCTTACGTTGTTCCCAAACATCAAAGAGGTCTACCAAGCATTCTTTTGTGGGTTTGTTTTACAGGTAGGATATATCACATATAACAATTAACAGACATAAGCAGAGTCCAGAAACACCACTGAGGCCACAGAACTCTTTATTATTATCATTATTATTATTATTATTATTATTTTAATATTTGGGGGGGGCAAGTTGTGGAGGGAGGGGGCAGACGGGTCACATTTATTGGTCTTTCATTTATCTGTTTTCATCCATCTTTGTTCTTTGGCCCGTGTGGGCCTCCCATTACAGTGGTCTCTGTTGTTGCAGAGCACCGGCTCGGCGCATGCACTCCAGAGCTCCGGCTCAGTAATCGGAGACATTAGTCCAGCCGCTCAGTGGCACGTGGGATCTTCCCAGACGAGGGATCGAACTGGCGTCCCTCGCACTACAAGGCGGTGTCCTTACCCACAGACCACCAGGGAAGCCCACAACTCTTTACTTTTAATAGAGCTTATTTTCTGCTCTCTGGTCTTGTGTTTTATTTTATGACTTCTAGAATACTCACTACTCTCTAAGTCTTATAAACATCAGTATATTGCAGCATTGATGCAAGTGGATGAAGGTAAATTGCTGTCAGGTAAAGGCAAATGGCTTCTGTTACATTTGCTTATTGATATAATCAGGGTTAAAAAAAAAAAAACCTTTGTTAACTTAACCACTGCATAACGGTTACCAGGACCTGAACTGATCTGCATGTATATACAATAATAGCTGCAATGGAAGATATTACCTAATTAAACCTATAATAATCACTCTCCTTATTCCACCCATTTAGGCAATGGATCTAAATGTGTGTCCAGAGTAAAAGCACGAGTCTTTGTCAAAATAAAAGAACTACTAGGACTATAGGCATGGTTTTGCTCCAAAATCCTAAGGTCTTCCTCACAATTCTACTAATATGTCTTTCCACCAGTTCAGACAGTTTCCCAATCTGCTACCAACACTCCTACACCATCAAGTGCCCTGGTTCAGAGGAGGTGGTGCCCTCTTGGATGCCTCACAGCCTTGACCAGCTAGAAGCCTTTTCAGACTCTGATAATTTATCAAGCTTACGTTGTTCCCAAACATCAAAGAGGTCTACCAAGCATTCTTTTGTGGGTTTGTTTTACAGGTAGGATATATCACATATAACAATTAACAGACATAAGCAGAGTCCAGAAACACCACTGAGGCCACAGAACTCTTTATTATTATCATTATTATTATTATTATTATTATTTTAATATTTGGGGGGGGCAAGTTGTGGAGGGAGGGGGCAGACGGGTCACATTTATTGGTCTTTCATTTATCTGTTTTCATCCATCTTTGTTCTTTGGCCCGTGTGGGCCTCCCATTACAGTGGTCTCTGTTGTTGCAGAGCACCGGCTCGGCGCATGCACTCCAGAGCTCCGGCTCAGTAATCGGAGACATTAGTCCAGCCGCTCAGTGGCACGTGGGATCTTCCCAGACGAGGGATCGAACTGGCGTCCCTCGCACTACAAGGCGGTGTCCTTACCCACAGACCACCAGGGAAGCCCACAACTCTTTACTTTTAATAGAGCTTATTTTCTGCTCTCTGGTCTTGTGTTTTATTTTATGACTTCTAGAATACTCACTACTCTCTAAGTCTTATAAACATCAGTATATTGCAGCATTGATGCAAGTGGATGAAGGTAAATTGCTGTCAGGTAAAGGCAAATGGCTTCTGTTACATTTGCTTATTGATATAATCAAGGTTAAAAAAAAAAAAGCATTTGTCAGCTTAACAGCTGCATAACGGTTACCAGGACCTGAACTGATCTGCATGTATATACAATAATAGCTGCAATGGAAGATATTACCTAATTAAACCTATAATAATCACTGTCCTTATTCCTGACCCACATGTCCTCTGAATAGGTCTACCACACAAATTAAATGTGTTATGATGAAAATCTTCACTCAGGCATCTTTCATGCAAACTGATTCCATGCAAACACACTCAAGCAAGGTCACTGATTCCATAATCTATTTTACATGTACTTTCAAAAACTTCAGACACAGAAATCAAGTTCCTCTTTCCACACCTGACTCCCTCAGCAACACTGCTCACACACTTTTTCCAAATTTTTACTGATATGCAGAAAAGAAATCTCATAATTGTTTTGATGTGGGCTTCTTCCAAGCTTGACACTATAATTGGTGTAAAAATTACAATGTCTTTCCAGTCGTCTGTGTGATCTGACTTTTGATATAGGTCTGGAGGCAATGAGAACTAGTGGCAGTGTGACCTAAGTATTGTTTCCCTCTTGGAAGGTGATGACCTGGTCAATTGAAGGGCTCCAGGCACACAAAAAGACAGGTTAAGCAATGTGGGGGTTGGAGGGGAGGGCAAGAGGTGGCTGCTGCTTCCAAGAAGGGAACATCAATGGGTTATGGGGCTTTGAGGTACTTTGAGATACCTAATAGCCCCTCATGTGCTTTCATTGCATTATTTAGGTTATACCTGGGTTCATTAATCAACCAAAAGTAACATTTTAGAGAGAAGAAGGGGAAAAGCTGACCAACTGATCATTTGTATGTTTATTTTTGAGGGGAAGGATAACAAAGAGTCATTAAATGCTATTTTTGGTGACAGGAAACTTTATTCTACTGAATAGAGCTTATTTTCTGCTCTCTGGTCTTGTGTTTTATTTTATGACTTCTAGAATACTCACTACTCTCTAAGTCTTATAAACATCAGTATATTGCAGCATTGATGCAAGTGGA
Organism: Tragulus kanchil; assembly: GCA_022376925.1. Classification (NCBI taxonomy): domain Eukaryota; kingdom Metazoa; phylum Chordata; class Mammalia; order Artiodactyla; family Tragulidae; genus Tragulus; species Tragulus kanchil. Next base: position 56,108,151 of record JAIOJX010000029.1, on the reverse strand, counting down.
TGAAGGTAAATTGCTGTCAGGTAAAGGCAAATGGCTTCTGTTACATTTGCTTATTGATATAATAAAGGGTTTAAAAAAAAAAGCATTTGTCAGCTTAACAGCTGCATAACGGTTACCAGGACCTGAACTGATCTGCATGTATATACAATAATAGCTGCAATGGAAGATATTACCTAATTAAACCTATAATAATCACTGTCCTTATTCCTGACCCACATGTCCTCTGAATAGGTCTACCACACAAATTAAATGTGTTATGATGAAAATCTTCACTCAGGCATCTTTCATGCAAACTGATTCCATGCAAACACACTCAAGCAAGGTCACTGATTCCATAATCTATTTTACATGTACTTTCAAAAACTTCAGACACAGAAATCAAGTTCCTCTTTCCACACCTGACTCCCTCAGCAACACTGCTCACACACTTTTTCCAAATTTTTACTGATATGCAGAAAAGAAATCTCATAATTGTTTTGATGTGGGCTTCTTCCAAGCTTGACACTATAATTGGTGTAAAAATTACAATGTCTTTCCAGTCGTCTGTGTGATCTGACTTTTGATATAGGTCTGGAGGCAATGAGAACTAGTGGCAGTGTGACCTAAGTATTGTTTCCCTCTTGGAAGGTGATGACCTGGTCAATTGAAGGGCTCCAGGCACACAAAAAGACAGGTTAAGCAATGTGGGGGTTGGAGGGGAGGGCAAGAGGTGGCTGCTGCTTCCAAGAAGGGAACATCAATGGGTTATGGGGCTTTGAGGTACTTTGAGATACCTAATAGCCCCTCATGTGCTTTCATTGCATTATTTAGGTTATACCTGGGTTCATTAATCAACCAAAAGTAACATTTTAGAGAGAAGAAGGGAAGAGCTGACCAACTGATCATTTGTATGTTTATTTTTGAGGGGAAGGATAACAAAGAGTCATTAAATGCTATTTTTGGTGACAGGAAACTTTATTCTACTGAATAGAAAAGATTCCTTTATACACTAGACAAGTTATCTAAAAACATGTATTGTAGATAGAGCCCTCCTTTACTGTTCTGTTGATATTTATGTAGCAAGTTTATATACAACAGGGAACCTAAATGATTCTGCTGATTTTTCACCCCTCATATGGCAAATTAATTTGAAAATTCTAACTGGGAAAAAACTATTTCATATAGGAGAAGAATAAAGAGTATAAATTCATTGGAAAATGATGCTTAAAAATAAAACTCCGAATTAAATAACCATTTTATAATGACACTAGGTGACTCTAGGGCATGCTTTACTGGGCTATTAATACATGTCTCAAGCAGCTGAAGGCACCCAAGGCGTGCATTAATAGACACTAAAACACACCCTGTCATGCTTTAATGCTAAATTAATTAAGCAATAATGTGACCTATATGAAGGTCTTTTCTGGTCCAGCAATTACTGAATGGAAGAGATAAAGGTATTTTCAGACATAGCTTGACCAAGCAATTGTTAGTTTGTACAAATAAAACCAAAGAAAATTTTTATAAAATACACTTTGAATTTTTTTGTCCCAAAGTTAGTTTCAAAGTTAAGTTTAGGGCAAAGAAAAGTAATCTTTTAGCACTTTTAGGCCATAGCTTTATCATTCTTTAAAGTAAATATCCTGAGCTTCCCTGGTGGTCCAGTGGGTAAGGACACCACCTTGCAGTGCAAGGGGTGCTGGTTCCATCCCTGGCCTGGGAAGATCCCACGTGCCACAGAGCAGGTGGACCCATGTGTCCAATTACCGAGCCAGAGCTCCGGAGCACATGCGCCCAGAGCCGATGCTCTGCGACAACAGAGGCCACTGAGGTGGGAGGCCCACATGGGCCAAAGAACAAAGATGGATGAAAATAGATAAATGAAAGACCAATAAAAGTGGCCCACCCGCCCCCCTCCCCAACCTGCCGCCCCTCCAAAAAAAAAGTAGATATTCTTTTCTGAGCTTACAGATATAAAAACACATCTGATGGCTTTAGTGTCACACATTTTTTTCATTTGAAGATCATTATGTTGATCAGTGGGCCATAAAAGCTGACACAAGAAAGACAGATTAAACATACACATGTACTTGCTATAGGAAGCAAGTTTACACTCAACTGAGTTTCTCCACACCCTTATAATTTCTCTCTATTAGCTCTTGTATTTATCTACTTCTTTTTCTACTTCTTTTAAAGCTGAATTTTTCTAAATTTAACTTTGGCATTACTGCTGATGTGAAAAAGCTCTTAAAACAATGTCAGTGATAATTGCTTTGCAGCTGTAGACACCACTCTTTATATGGAAAGAAAATAGGAAAATTGTACATTTGGCATATAGTATAGATTATAGAATCCAGCTTTTCCAAATTGTGAACCCAAATTTTTGTCTATTTTGTACATTGATGTATCTCAAATTCAGAGAAAAATATTTGGTACACAGAAGATCTCAGTAAACATTTGCTGTGTGAATGAGTAAGTGAAAGAACACATGTGTGCACTCTGTACTATGTTAAGAAAACCACAGCCAAAATGTGTAGTTCTTGCTCTCAAATTCACAACCTTCCAGTGAAAGAAATGAATGCTTTTGTAACTAGCTATGATCCAATTTTGTTATTTATTTTTATGCTTTTACTTTAAAATTAATTTCAAAGAGTCATGAGAAGGATTCACTGTGGCCAGTTTGAAAGTGTGTTTTCCCTAGGCTGGATGAGAAATACTGTTTCAGATGAAGGAAAAAAATCACAAAGGAATAAGGAGGAGAAACCAGGTACACTGTAATCAAAGTACACTGTAATGTCAACGTTAAGACTGCAATGTGACTGAGGTGACAGAGAAGACAGGAGATGAAGATGGGCTGGATGCTTGGACACCAATTTAAAGGTCCTTGAACACCTGCCAAGAGTTTTTTTTAAAAAAGAAGAGAACAGTTAATTTGTATCAATGTTACCTAGGAATGCATTTTAAAAGATGTAAAAATTACCTATGCTGTCTACTAGCCCACCCCCCCTACCTCCCCAACCTGCCGCCCCTCCAAAAAAAAAAGTAGATATTCTTTTCTGAGCTTACAGATATAAAAACACATCTGATGGCTTTAGTGTCACACATTTTTTTCATTTGAAGATCATTATGTTGATCAGTGGGCCATAAAAGCTGACACAAGAAAGACAGATTAAACATACACATGTACTTGCTATAGGAAGCAAGTTTACACTCAACTGAGTTTCTCCACACCCTTATAATTTCTCTCTATTAGCTCTTGTATTTATCTACTTCTTTTTTTTCTACTTCTTTTAAAGCTGAATTTTTCTAAATTTAACTTTGGCATTACTGCTGATGTGAAAAAGCTCTTAAAACAATGTCAGTGATAATTGCTTTGCAGCTGTAGACACCACTCTTTATATGGAAAGAAAATAGGAAAATTGTACATTTGGCATATAGTATAGATTATAGAATCCAGCTTTTCCAAATTGTGAACCCAAATTTTTGTCTATTTTGTACATTGATGTATCTCAAATTCAGAGAAAAATATTTGGTACACAGAAGATCTCAGTAAACATTTGCTGTGTGAATGAGTAAGTGAAAGAACACATGTGTGCACTCTGTACTATGTTAAGAAAACCACAGCCAAAATGTGTAGTTCTTGCTCTCAAATTCACAACCTTCCAGTGAAAGAAATGAATGCTTTTGTAACTAGCTATGATCCAATTTTGTTATTTATTTTTATGCTTTTACTTTAAAATTAATTTCAAAGAGTCATGAGAAGGATTCACTGTGGCCAGTTTGAAAGTGTGTTTTCCCTAGGCTGGATGAGAAATACTGTTTCAGATGAAGGAAAAAAATCACAAAGGAATAAGGAGGAGAAACCAGGTACACTGTAATCAAAGTACACTGTAATGTCAACGTTAAGACTGCAATGTGACTGAGGTGACAGAGAAGACAGGAGATGAAGATGGGCTGGATGCTTGGACACCAATTTAAAGGTCCTTGAACACCTGCCAAGAGTTTTTTTTAAAAAAGAAGAGAACAGTTAATTTGTATCAATGTTACCTAGGAATGCATTTTAAAAGATGTAAAAATTACCTATGCTGTCTACTAGGGGTTTCTTGATGATCTTTGTAAAAATATGTCTAATAAAATGGTAGCCAAAGGAGCCAGATCAGAATGAATCAAAGAGTAAATGGAATGGCTAAAAAAAAATTTTTTTGGAGGAAAAGCATGGAGGACCACTCCCTTGCAATTAATATCATAAATCTATACTAGTCAATTCAGTGGGATACAGAAAATTGAGATGGGAATGAATTCAGAGCCAAGAAAAAGACACACATGTATCATGTATCAGAAAGTGATACATGAAAGATGTGGCATCACAAATCACTTTGGAAAGAATGGACAATTAACTAAGTGATGCTAGAATAATATAAAGCCAGAACTATATCTCACTTTATAAATACAAATACAGAAATCTCAGAAGGCTTAAAAGCTTAATGCTAACAAGCAAATGTTTTTAGAGAAAAATATATGTATTATATCATCATGAAAAATGATTTCTTAAACAAAATGTACAAAGCACAAATTCATAGAAAAGACTGTCATTTGACATTAAAATGTAGAATTTAGTAATTCTTCATGACAAAAGACACTATGCAAACCAAGATTAAACAGAAGTCATAGACTAGGAAAAGTTATTTTCGACCTAAGTGACTTAGAGCTAGCTTACAGAATATATGAATAAATCCTATAAATTGCTGTAAAGAATCCAACAGGAAAGATCATTTATTGAAGAAACCTGCTTGTGCCAATAATCACATGGAGAGTTTCCTCCTTACTGATTCTCAGTACAAATTAAAACAAGGAAATACCATTTCATATTGAGCCAAATGGAAAAACCAAATGTGTCTGATTGCTAACTAGAAGATACAGCTATATCTGAGAGAAATTTGACAAGACTTACTGAAGTAAAGACGTACAAACCATAGTACTTAGCTATTCCACTTGCAGAAATATTCAATATGGAAAATCCAAAAAAGTACACAATGAATCAAGTGTAAGGTGGATCATTTTAGCACATGTTGTCAGTGAAAACAAGAAAAGACACAGTTGTTACTGAGAGGAATAAGTGAATAAACTACTGCTGATTCATCATGGGAAACTGCCAAGAGTTTTTTTTAAAAAAGAAGAGAACAGTTAATTTGTATCAATGTTACCTAGGAATGCATTTTAAAAGATGTAAAAATTACCTATGCTGTCTACTAGGGGTTTCTTGATGATCTTTGTAAAAATATGTCTAATAAAATGGTAGCCAAAGGAGCCAGATCAGAATGAATCAAAGAGTAAATGGAATGGCTAAAAAAAAATTTTTTTGGAGGAAAAGCATGGAGGACCACTCCCTTGCAATTAATATCATAAATCTATACTAGTCAATTCAGTGGGATACAGAAAATTGAGATGGGAATGAATTCAGAGCCAAGAAAAAGACACACATGTATCATGTATCAGAAAGTGATACATGAAAGATGTGGCATCACAAATCACTTTGGAAAGAATGGACAATTAACTAAGTGATGCTAGAATAATATAAAGCCAGAACTATATCTCACTTTATAAATACAAATACAGAAATCTCAGAAGGCTTAAAAGCTTAATGCTAACAAGCAAATGTTTTTAGAGAAAAATATATGTATTATATCATCATGAAAAATGATTTCTTAAACAAAATGTACAAAGCACAAATTCATAGAAAAGACTGTCATTTGACATTAAAATGTAGAATTTAGTAATTCTTCATGACAAAAGACACTATGCAAACCAAGATTAAACAGAAGTCATAGACTAGGAAAAGTTATTTTCGACCTAAGTGACTTAGAGCTAGCTTACAGAATATATGAATAAATCCTATAAATTGCTGTAAAGAATCCAACAGGAAAGATCATTTATTGAAGAAACCTGCTTGTGCCAATAATCACATGGAGAGTTTCCTCCTTACTGATTCTCAGTACAAATTAAAACAAGGAAATACCATTTCATATTGAGCCAAATGGAAAAACCAAATGTGTCTGATTGCTAACTAGAAGATACAGCTATATCTGAGAGAAATTTGACAAGACTTACTGAAGTAAAGACGTACAAACCATAGTACTTAGCTATTCCACTTGCAGAAATATTCAATATGGAAAATCCAAAAAAAAAGTACACAATGAATCAAGTGTAAGGTGGATCATTTTAGCACATGTTGTCAGTGAAAACAAGAAAAGACACAGTTGTTACTGAGAGGAATAAGTGAATAAACTACTGCTGATTCATCATGGGAAACGTCTTAAAGTAATTAAAACATATCAATATGGATAAACCTGAAATAACACTCAGAGAATAGAGTAGTTCATTAAAATCTATATACAGTATGGTAGTATTTAGGAAAATATATAACTGTTAACAAATACAATGTTTTTATGGCTACATATATGGAGTATAGAATCCTATTTGAGTATGCTCAGGAACTTCAGTTGTGTCTGACTCTTTTTGACCCCATGGACAGTAGCCAACCAGTCTCCTATGTCCATGGGATTCTCCAGGCAAGAATACTAGAGTGGACTACCATCTCCTCCTCCAGGGGGTCTTTCCCACTCAGGTATTGATCCTGAATAGCCTGTGTCTCTTGCAATGCAGGTGGATTCTTTACCACGAAGCGCCAGGGAAGTCTCCTATTTGTGTATGTGAAAGCTGCTCTTTGCTACCCACGGACAAGCCATGGACTTCTCCAGGCAAGAATCCTGTAGTGGGTAACCTTTCTCTTCTCCGGGGAATCTTCCCAACCCAGAAATCAAACCCAGGTCTTCTGCAGTGCAGACAGATTCTTCACAATCTGAACTACCAGAGAAGCCCAAGAATCCTGGAGTGGGTAGCCTGTCCCTTCTCCAGGGGATATTCCAGATCCAGGGATGGAACCGGGGTCTCCTGCACTGTGGGGGAATTCTTTACCAGTTGAGCTACAACGGAATTCCTATTTGAGTATAAACTCTCTAAATTTAGGATAGTAGCTATCAGTAGGAAAAGAGGACATAGAAATGGGAATGTAGAAATACAGATGAGACTACTATTCTATGAAGCAAAAAACATGTCAAAATGCTATGATCTCCTAAACCTATTGGAAGAATATATGAGAAGTTGTCATAACATTCTTAGGTTAAATAATTCAGAAGTAAAAATTTAAAATGAAATATACATAATTAGAATTTAAAGTAATAAATGCTATATCACATCTGTAAAATGTTCATAAATAAACATTTTAGATGCATATTACATTGCAGATCATTTAATTTCAATGAGGGAAGTGGTCGTTCTCTTGGATCATTGAATAGGTAGAAGTTTTGTACAGTTATACATGGATCCAAGAGAACCCGCAAGATAAGTACACTTGATTAATAGATATTTGGGGGCAAGACTCTGGATCTCATTCATTAATTCATTTAACAATTACTTGTTGAGTGTGTGTTATCATGCTCTAGGCAACAATCTAAATGCTAAAGATCTAAACAGATGAAAAATAGTTGCTTTCATTAACAGGTGGAGACAGAACATAGAAATAAGAAACAAGTAAAATAGAAGATACTATGCACATACAGAAGAAGGAAGTGTTGGTCAAAGTTACCCATGGTGGCTAATAGTGGTGGAAAAAGTTTGAGGCATTAAAGATGGAGTGGTCAGGGAATTCTCACTGAGGAGACTTTTAAGAAAAATTTAAAGAGCTAAGGGGGAAAGCTGCATAGGTACATAGACAAATAGTCAGGGGAAACAGTCAGTGCAAAGGTCCTGGAACAGGAAGATACTTAGTATATTCAGAGAACAACAAGGAGACCAAAGTAACTGAAGAAAAGTGGAACAGAGACAAAAACAAGGAGATGAGATCAGAGAGGGAACAGACCAAGGTGATATAGGACTTTACAGGCTGTGATAGAGGTTGAGAGTTTAGTTTGGATGATTCAGAACAGAACAATTGACTTTCACTTTAAAAGACACACTAACCACTGTGTTGAGAAAAGACAGTATAGAGAGCAGGACATAAGCAGGGAAATGTTGTAGGAGGCTGATGTAATAAGACAGGTAAGAGGTGATGATGATTCAGATCAATAGAAAGACATACTGTGGGTATATTTTAAAGTCAGAAGCAATAAGCTTTGCTAAGAAAATACATGTGTGGACGGGTGGGAAGCAAAATAGGAGTCAAGCATGACTGTAAGATTTTTCATCTGAGCCACCAAAAGGAAGAAGTGCCAATTTATTGAGTTGGAGAGCAGCAGGTAGAGCATATTTATGAAGAGAGAAAAAGTATTCAGTGTCCAACACAAAAAACTTCAAAATGATACCAGGAGAAAGTGGAAGGGAATTAGAGAGACTAGCATAAAGAACTATTTCAATGAGTATTTAAAATTAATTTTTCAATTTTTGTAAAGAGAAGCAGAGAAATGAAGTGATAGGTGAAATTGGCTGTTGGTGGTGGGGGGATCCACCCTTAAATGAATTCTACTTTCTCAAGTGGGGTCAAGGAAAGAAGATTTTAAAGATGAGATTTAACAAAATGGTTTGTTTATAGATGGATAAGAATGATGAGTTTAGAGACACAGAGGGGGAAAAAAGAAAGACATGAATGTGAATCCAAGTGAAGCACTTGGTATTTCATGAGAGCAAAGTGTTCAAGCTCTTGTAGTATGAGGAAAGGCAGAATCTATAGATGCAGATTACATAGGAAAGTGGTAGACATGAGGATGGAATTTATGGAAGTTGTCTTTCAACTGATTCTTTCTTAAATAGGAAATGAGATCCTCAACTGTGAATAAGAATAGAAGAGGAAGTGCAAAAGAGAATTTGAAAATTTAAAGAGCTAAGGGGGAAAGCTGCATAGGTACATAGACAAATAGTCAGGGGAAACAGTCAGTGCAAAGGTCCTGGAACAGGAAGATACTTAGTATATTCAGAGAACAACAAGGAGACCAAAGTAACTGAAGAAAAGTGGAACAGAGACAAAAACAAGGAGATGAGATCAGAGAGGGAACAGACCAAGGTGATATAGGACTTTACAGGCTGTGATAGAGGTTGAGAGTTTAGTTTGGATGATTCAGAACAGAACAATTGACTTTCACTTTAAAAGACACACTAACCACTGTGTTGAGAAAAGACAGTATAGAGAGCAGGACATAAGCAGGGAAATGTTGTAGGAGGCTGATGTAATAAGACAGGTAAGAGGTGATGATGATTCAGATCAATAGAAAGACATACTGTGGGTATATTTTAAAGTCAGAAGCAATAAGCTTTGCTAAGAAAATACATGTGTGGACGGGTGGGAAGCAAAATAGGAGTCAAGCATGACTGTAAGATTTTTCATCTGAGCCACCAAAAGGAAGAAGTGCCAATTTATTGAGTTGGAGAGCAGCAGGTAGAGCATATTTATGAAGAGAGAAAAAGTATTCAGTGTCCAACACAAAAAACTTCAAAATGATACCAGGAGAAAGTGGAAGGGAATTAGAGAGACTAGCATAAAGAACTATTTCAATGAGTATTTAAAATTAATTTTTCAATTTTTGTAAAGAGAAGCAGAGAAATGAAGTGATAGGTGAAATTGGCTGTTGGTGGTGGGGGGATCCACCCTTAAATGAATTCTACTTTCTCAAGTGGGGTCAAGGAAAGAAGATTTTAAAGATGAGATTTAACAAAATGGTTTGTTTATAGATGGATAAGAATGATGAGTTTAGAGACACAGAGGGGGAAAAAAGAAAGACATGAATGTGAATCCAAGTGAAGCACTTGGTATTTCATGAGAGCAAAGTGTTCAAGCTCTTGTAGTATGAGGAAAGGCAGAATCTATAGATGCAGATTACATAGGAAAGTGGTAGACATGAGGATGGAATTTATGGAAGTTGTCTTTCAACTGATTCTTTCTTAAATAGGAAATGAGATCCTCAACTGTGAATAAGAATAGAAGAGGAAGTGCAAGAGATTTGAAGTGAGAGAAAATTATAAGAATTATTTGTCTAGGACAGTAGGTGGGTGAGTGGATTATGGAAAAATATGACTGGTGGGTATTATTAAGTATTCATTTTTTGAGCTAATAACCATGGGTTTAAAGTGAAACCAAGTAACAGTTCTTAAGTCATGCTTAGGTATACAATGGTAGATGTTTACTAAGAGATTATGATAACATGTATGATGGATTCCCTGATGGCTCAGATGGTATAGAATCCACTTGCAATGCAGGAGACCCAGGTTCAATCCCTGTCTCGGTAAGATCCCCTGGAGAAAATGGCTGTCTGCTCAAGTATTTTTCCCTGGAGAATCCAATGGACAGAGGAGCCTGGCAAGCTACAGACCATGGGGGTGCAAAGAGTCAGACACGACTGAGCAACTAATCACAGAGATGGTAAAATAAAATATAGAAAATGAAACTGTGGCTATTTACATGAAAGTAGTTAAAATGATTAAATTCAAGTTGGCTACAGAGAAAGACAGAAAATGAGACAGGCATGTGGTACAGAAAAGATGATAGATTAGCAGGTTGTTGGAACTGGTGAGGCAGAAGAATTGATAGCATCAGGGTATGAGAGAAAAAGAGAATAAGAGAAAGATGTAAGGTGTTTGTGATGGAGTGGGTACTTGAAATTGAGACTGTGAAGAGGTATCAATTAATAACAATAACATGACCAAGATACTGACTTGAGAATCACAAGCACATTGGTTGAAAATGAAGCTAAGTTAATAAGATTTCCAATAAGGCACAGAGAAAGAGAATGGTAGAAAGATATATGCTTCCTTTGACGTTTCCCTCTGGAAAAATGTAAGCTCCTCCACCCATCCCAATACTGTCTCTGATATCTCTCAGTTCACATTTTCTCCTCTTTTTGTTGCAAGTAGCAAAACAGACTGAATGAAAAGGATACTGTGATGCCCAAAAGAACAACAACTGAAAGATGAAAGAGAGAAAGACCACCATTGCCTTGTCAGTACTTCTGCCTATCCCTTCACTTTTTTTTTTTTTAACTATTTTTGGCCATTTCCATTGATCTTTCATTTATTTATTTTTGTTCTTTGGCCTGTGTGGGCCTCCCATCACGGTGGCCTCTCTTGTTGCACAGCACCAGCTCTGGGTGCACGCACCCCAGAGCTCCGGCTCAGTAGTTAGACACATCGATCCAGCTGCTCCGTGGCAGGTGGGATCTTCCCAGGCCATGGATCAAACTGGCGTCCCATGCACTGCAAGGTGGTGTCCTTACCCACTGGACCACCAAGAAAGCCCCACCCTTCACTTTTAATCCAACAATTTTAGAAGACTGTCTGCAGAATCATTATCTAACTATACTCAGAATCAGTAAAATTGGACTTGATATATACAATTTCTCTGTATAGGTGTCTTTTACAAGCACATTTATTAAAATGGCTATTAAAAACTTTGCAATTTGTGTATTGAGAAGAGATAATTGCTATATCCTTTGAGCAATATTTGGTTGGGGAATTTCAGACAAGCTTCTTTGAAACTATACAGCAATAACATTTCATTCTATCCGATTAATCCTCATTCTATTCTATCCAACAGCCTGTAGCTTCCAAAAAGGAAGATTGTAGTTTTACCTGATATGAGTACTACATTGGTGAACAAGAAAAATTTAGTTTTTTAAAAACGTTTTACCTGGATATTGAGATACTACATTAACTGGTGAGGCAGAAGAATGATAAGGTAGAAAAAAAGAGAATAAGAGAAAGATGTAAGGTGTTTGTGATGGAGTGGGTACTTGAAATTGAGACTGTGAAGAGGTATCAATTAATAACAATAACATGACCAAGATACTGACTTGAGAATCACAAGCACATTGGTTGAAAATGAAGCTAAGTTAATAAGATTTCCAATAAGGCACAGAGAAAGAGAATGGTAGAAAGATATATGCTTCCTTTGACGTTTCCTCTGGAAAATGTAAGCTCCTCCACCCATCCCAATACTGTCTCTGATATCTCTCAGTTCACATTTTCTCCTCTTTTTGTTGCAAGTAGCAAAACAGACTGAATGAAAAGGATACTGTGATGCCCAAAAGAACAACAACTGAAAGATGAAAGAGAGAAAGACCACCATTGCCTTGTCAGTACTTCTGCCTATCCCTTCACTTTTTTTTTTTTTAACTATTTTTGGCCATTTCCATTGATCTTTCATTTATTTATTTTTGTTCTTTGGCCTGTGTGGGCCTCCCATCACGGTGGCCTCTCTTGTTGCACAGCACCAGCTCTGGGTGCACGCACCCCAGAGCTCCGGCTCAGTAGTTAGACACATCGATCCAGCTGCTCCGTGGCAGGTGGGATCTTCCCAGGCCATGGATCAAACTGGCGTCCCATGCACTGCAAGGTGGTGTCCTTACCCACTGGACCACCAAGAAAGCCCCACCCTTCACTTTTAATCCAACAATTTTAGAAGACTGTCTGCAGAATCATTATCTAACTATACTCAGAATCAGTAAAATTGGACTTGATATATACAATTTCTCTGTATAGGTGTCTTTTACAAGCACATTTATTAAAATGGCTATTAAAAACTTTGCAATTTGTGTATTGAGAAGAGATAATTGCTATATCCTTTGAGCAATATTTGGTTGGGGAATTTCAGACAAGCTTCTTTGAAACTATACAGCAATAACATTTCATTCTATCCGATTAATCCTCATTCTATTCTATCCAACAGCCTGTAGCTTCCAAAAAGGAAGATTGTAGTTTTACCTGATATGAGTACTACATTGGTGAACAAGCTTTAAACTTCCATTTAAACTTTAGTTATAACTCCACTTTCTATAAGCACAGAAATGTCGGGTGCTGGGTTTTTGTTCAACTGTCTAGCAGGATCATTGAAGAGACACTTGGATATGCTTTGTTCAACGTCAGTGGGACTTCTGTCAGTGAAAGATTTCAGCAGTGTCTACAAACTGAACATTTGGTCTGGTGCAGCATGCTGCGACCCACAGCTGTAACAACCAGCTCAAACTTCAATAAGCAGCCCCATTCTGTAATGGAATCTTAGTCACAGAATGGCTACATAGCAATGGGCTTCACGAGGTCATTTTAGATGAGAAACTGTTCAGTATGAACAATCTTAAAAATAAAAGTTTAAGGGATTTCGAGTATAATGAAACCAAGAGACACTACTGACGTTTTACACAGATAGAATGCAGAAGCAGCATGAAAAAGCAACCTTAACATATAGTTTAAATATTAAATTGAATATATAAATTACAAACTGGCAAATGGAATTACTACTGACCCAAAGAATAAAGAGTAGGAATACACAAAACAATGGTACTCATATACACTCTATTTGTTGGAAAATTTCACTAAGTGGATACAATTTGTCCCCCAAGAAAACTTCCAAAGACATCACCAATAAAGGCAAGATTTGGAAACACATTGGAAGGGAAGATTTTTTTTCATATTAGAAAACATGAACTTGGTGTCAGTTAATGTTAAACATATAATCTTTATATTTATAGCTTATAAAAAGGTACAAAGTAATTATGTTAATAACCATAAAGTGCTTCTTACGTATAATGGGTAAACCTAAAAAAGCACTGCACAGTACAAATTAATCAACATTCAAAGGAAAGAGGCTTCCCCAGTGGCACAGCAGGTAAAGAATCTGCCTGCAATGCAGGAGACACAAAAGATACAGGTTCGATCCCTGGGTCAGGAAGATACCCTGAAGAAGAAAATGGCAACCACTCCAGTATATTAAAAGCTATTTTTAGTTTGGTTGGGGAATTTCAGACAAGCTTCTTTGAAACTATACAGCAATAACATTTCATTCTATCCGATTAATCCTCATTCTATTCTATCCAACAGCCTGTAGCTTCCAAAAAGGAAGATTGTAGTTTTACCTGATATGAGTACTACATTGGTGAACAAGCTTTAAACTTCCATTTAAACTTTAGTTATAACTCCACTTTCTATAAGCACAGAAATGTCGGGTGCTGGGTTTTTGTTCAACTGTCTAGCAGGATCATTGAAGAGACACTTGGATATGCTTTGTTCAACGTCAGTGGGACTTCTGTCAGTGAAAGATTTCAGCAGTGTCTACAAACTGAACATTTGGTCTGGTGCAGCATGCTGCGACCCACAGCTGTAACAACCAGCTCAAACTTCAATAAGCAGCCCCATTCTGTAATGGAATCTTAGTCACAGAATGGCTACATAGCAATGGGCTTCACGAGGTCATTTTAGATGAGAAACTGTTCAGTATGAACAATCTTAAAAATAAAAGTTTAAGGGATTTCGAGTATAATGAAACCAAGAGACACTACTGACGTTTTACACAGATAGAATGCAGAAGCAGCATGAAAAAGCAACCTTAACATATAGTTTAAATATTAAATTGAATATATAAATTACAAACTGGCAAATGGAATTACTACTGACCCAAAGAATAAAGAGTAGGAATACACAAAACAATGGTACTCATATACACTCTATTTGTTGGAAAATTTCACTAAGTGGATACAATTTGTCCCCCAAGAAAACTTCCAAAGACATCACCAATAAAGGCAAGATTTGGAAACACATTGGAAGGGAAGATTTTTTTTCATATTAGAAAACATGAACTTGGTGTCAGTTAATGTTAAACATATAATCTTTATATTTATAGCTTATAAAAAGGTACAAAGTAATTATGTTAATAACCATAAAGTGCTTCTTACGTATAATGGGTAAACCTAAAAAAGCACTGCACAGTACAAATTAATCAACATTCAAAGGAAAGAGGCTTCCCCAGTGGCACAGCAGGTAAAGAATCTGCCTGCAATGCAGGAGACACAAAAGATACAGGTTCGATCCCTGGGTCAGGAAGATACCCTGAAGAAGAAAATGGCAACCACTCCAGTATTCTTGCCTGAAAAGTCCCACAGACAGAGGAGCCTGGGGGGCTACAGTCTAATGGATCACAAAGAGTCAGACGTGACTGAACAACTAAGCACACACAAAGAATACTCTGATCCTAAATTAGCAGTCTTGGCTTCTGTGAAAAATTTTCCAGAAGCAGAGATACAATTTCTCATTGAAACTGCATACTCAGCCAGCCTAGATATATATAGCTTGTTGAGAACTGATCAAAACCAATTTGTTCACATTTTGGCAGATACTGAATTTTTCAGAGCAAGAGATAAGTAAATGCTATAGGCCTTCTCTCTTAGAAACTTGATCCCAAGTGGAAGAATACAAGGAAAGGAAGTCTTAAGAAGTCTTCATGTAAACATTTCTTAGTAAAAAGACAATCATATCTTTTTTTTTTTTTTTTTTAACCTGGTCCTAAAGTAAAAATTAAGTTTATTCATCTGTTTACAACACAGTACTCGAGAGGCAAAGTGTTTCACATCATAGACTTCACTTCCAAATCCTTGGAATGTTCATTTCTTTGGCTGTAAAGAGGAACTAGATGGGAAAGCCAGGTAATGCGTAGGCAACTAAACTAACAACAGAGCGGGGAGGGGCAGCACTAATGTCATCCTCCCAGGGGTGGGGCCCAGGGGCTGTTAGCCACAAGCTGACTGTGTAGATCTCTTAGCTGGAGCAGGGAGCAGCCGTCCTGGATGCTCGGGCCACCGCAGGGCTCAGTCATCCCCACCACACAGGTACGGCAGCGCTTTCTGGTAGTTGCCCTTGGTGTCTTGCTGAATGTAGTAGTACAGGGACTTGTCGTACTTTTTCTTGAATTCAGATCTAATTTTCAACATGTCCACTTCACTGCGGGAGACCATGATTCTAATCAGGACCTTATCACAAGTGCCTCTGTGGAGTCATACAGTCTGTCATGGAGTCATACAGTCTGTCAGCAAAATACAGGGGTTTGTTCTGAATGCACTGGACCAGGTTCAGGAACGCATTTTCCAGGTCTCCTTTGACCTCATTCTTGATGCTCTCCAGCATGTCATAAGGACTGTAGCTCTTGTACCTTTCAAAGACTTTCTGGAGGTGGTACACGCTCCGCTTGGTCATGATGCTGATCCACTTGGGAACGTCAGTTCCTTTCCTCTTCACACCAGCATCATAGAGATCCCGGGCATCCTGGTCAATCAGTTCATAATCAATGAGAGAGCCATCCTCTGCTCTTCAACCCTTCACCAGGGCGACCATCAGCTTGCGGAAGTCACCAGATGTGTCAGAGACGATATCCTTCTTCAGATTGGTCTTGTACATTTCCTTGTAGACTCTGTTGATTTCCTGCAGCTCCTGGTTAGTCCTCGAGCAGATGATCTCAATGAGCGAGTCCTCATCAGTCCCCAGCCCCTTCATGGACGCTTTCAGCTCGGAAGCATCATACTGAGCAGGTGTTTTCAAAAGATCCAAAATCACTGTCTCCCGGTGGCCGGACAAGGCTGACTTCAGTGCTGATGCAAGTTCCTTCTTGGTCTTTCTCTGGTAGGTGAAGGCGATGTCCTGTCTCTGTTCATTGCTGCGGTTGGTCAGAATGTTAACAATGGTGACCTCGTCCACACCTTTGGTCTTGATGGCTGTTTCAATGTTCAGAGCATCCTGCTCGGCATCAAAGTTGGTATATGCTTTGACTGACCCATATGCACTTGGAGGTGTGGAGTGATCACCCTCCAAGCTGAGCTTGCACAGAATTTCATGAACGGTAGACATTTTGAAAGAAGCTGGGCCGCATGCAGTGAGAGGCAAGCGTCTCCAGGAGCAGAACCAACAATCATATCTTTTAAAGACTCTCTGATAGCTACTCTTAGAAAGGATTCACTGGAGGCAGATTTATCATGTTTGCCATCAATGTATTAGAACAGTGTGTTCTGTGAGATATCCAGATGGTCCTGATCTCTTTGGATTATGTCCTGGGAGAGAGCAGGAGACTTAACATGGTACTGGAGCAAAATGTTGTCTCTTCCATGGGAACATTAATTGTAATCCTGCTTTCCAATTGGAACAGTTAAAAGTATTCACTGAATTATTAGCCTCAGACTTTAGACCATGTTAATGGCTCTAGAAAAACACATCCAGAACAGAAACTGCAATTCAGAATACTACTTAGCTGAGTTTTTAGTAGCCTGCTGTCATCTTTTAACATTCAACAGGTTCCTGCAGTAGCCAACCAGTGAATTAAATGGAAACAAGATGGGGACCTCCATTCTTCAGACGTATGTTGCTACCTAGTAAGACTAGGTGCATGCAGCTGTTTAGAATTAAATGTATATTTATGAACAAAAGTTAAATAAAAGTATGCATTCATCTGCTAAGTCACACTAGCCATATTTCAAGGGCTTCATAACCATTTCCATCATTATAGAAAGTTTTCTCAGACAGCGCTGCTCTAGATCCTTATGAGTAGCACTATTTTCATCCACTCCCCCACTCTGGGATGCTTGTTTCTGATTTACTGTTTTGACAAGAGGAAGTGGACGTCATTTCGGAGGCTTCTCTTTAGACTTCCCCAGTATGAAAGCTCATAAATCATAAGCCAAGAATTCAGTGTTGGAGGTTAGGCCAACGATGATATGTGTCACACCAACTGAATATTAACATTCAAGGACCAGAAAACTGACGGCTGGGTGGCTTAGTAGACCCAATGGACTCACCGTAAGTGAGATGTTGGTCAAAACTACTTTAATTTTTTGGTCCTTAAATAGGCTTCACTATAAGAGGGGAGTCATCATGATGGTTTGCTTCTGATGGTATCAATGTCAACTTGGAACTTAAACTCTGCACTCATAGATAGGTTTGGGTATTTCCCTTTTCTCAGTGTATAGCAACTCAAATAAATGAATATATATCTTTTCATGAAAAGATTAAAGAGATCACCACAATGTATACTTGCTGTAATGTTGCAGCATCCTTTCTCAGGTTTCCTGTCTAAAAACCAGCTTGAATCAGAAACTGGAGGAAGGATCATGATTTTTTAAAATTAGGGCAAGAACACTCAGCTGTAGAAAGTTTCGGAGGCAGATTTGTTTGCCATCAATGTATTAGAACAGTGTGTTCTGTGAGATATCCAGATGGTCCTGATCTCTTTGGATTATGTCCTGGGAGAGAGCAGGAGACTTAACATGGTACTGGAGCAAAATGTTGTCTCTTCCATGGGAACATTAATTGTAATCCTGCTTTCCAATTGGAACAGTTAAAAGTATTCACTGAATTATTAGCCTCAGACTTTAGACCATGTTAATGGCTCTAGAAAAACACATCCAGAACAGAAACTGCAATTCAGAATACTACTTAGCTGAGTTTTTAGTAGCCTGCTGTCATCTTTTAACATTCAACAGGTTCCTGCAGTAGCCAACCAGTGAATTAAATGGAAACAAGATGGGGACCTCCATTCTTCAGACGTATGTTGCTACCTAGTAAGACTAGGTGCATGCAGCTGTTTAGAATTAAATGTATATTTATGAACAAAAGTTAAATAAAAGTATGCATTCATCTGCTAAGTCACACTAGCCATATTTCAAGGGCTTCATAACCATTTCCATCATTATAGAAAGTTTTCTCAGACAGCGCTGCTCTAGATCCTTATGAGTAGCACTATTTTCATCCACTCCCCCACTCTGGGATGCTTGTTTCTGATTTACTGTTTTGACAAGAGGAAGTGGACGTCATTTCGGAGGCTTCTCTTTAGACTTCCCCAGTATGAAAGCTCATAAATCATAAGCCAAGAATTCAGTGTTGGAGGTTAGGCCAACGATGATATGTGTCACACCAACTGAATATTAACATTCAAGGACCAGAAAACTGACGGCTGGGTGGCTTAGTAGACCCAATGGACTCACCGTAAGTGAGATGTTGGTCAAAACTACTTTAATTTTTTGGTCCTTAAATAGGCTTCACTATAAGAGGGGAGTCATCATGATGGTTTGCTTCTGATGGTATCAATGTCAACTTGGAACTTAAACTCTGCACTCATAGATAGGTTTGGGTATTTCCCTTTTCTCAGTGTATAGCAACTCAAATAAATGAATATATATCTTTTCATGAAAAGATTAAAGAGATCACCACAATGTATACTTGCTGTAATGTTGCAGCATCCTTTCTCAGGTTTCCTGTCTAAAAACCAGCTTGAATCAGAAACTGGAGGAAGGATCATGATTTTTTAAAATTAGGGCAAGAACACTCAGCTTCTGTACTGTCCAACTTTGCTTTCTTTGATGATTCAGGATGAGTAGTACTTATGTTGGCTACACAAATATTTTGGTTCCAGGGAAATTTTTTTTTGCATCTCCGTAATTCTCTATAAGTCACATCCTCTTCTCTGTCATTCCAACCCTGCAACACATTATGATAATTGTATCTGTGTGGCTTCCTGCATGTAAGAATTGCCATTTGTCCTTTGTTGTTTCAGGATCCTATCTATTCTATAATGTATTTTCCTATCATCAGTCCTGGCTAATGGAAGAGAACCACCATCCAGTATTCTACTGATACCTGTGCTCCTTTTACAAGCACATTTCTTATGGCCTTTCCACAGGACACAATCACCTAGTGGGTCTTCTAGCTTTATATGTCAAATATACTCAAATATGCCCACATTCTTGAGTCTTTCCATTTCTTTCTCCACCATCTGTCAAGCTAATTCTGACATCTCAGTGTCACAGTGTGAGTGATCATTTCTCCTTGCTTTTAGGAACCATCCAAGTCACCAGTTCACCCATTACCTAGGAGCTAACCAGACAATGCTACGGGAAATAAATCCTGAATATTCATCGAAGGAATCATGCTGAAGCTGAAGCTCCAATACTTTGTCCATCTGACATGAAGAGGCCGTTCATTGGAAAAGACCCTGATGTTGGAAAAATAGACCAGACAAAATGCATACGGATCATGATCATGATAAGGCAAACTGAGCTTAGTAGACCCAATGGACTCACCGTAAGTGAGATGTTGGTCAAAACTACTTTAATTTTTTGGTCCTTAAATAGGCTTCACTATAAGAGGGGAGTCATCATGATGGTTTGCTTCTGATGGTATCAATGTCAACTTGGAACTTAAACTCTGCACTCATAGATAGGTTTGGGTATTTCCCTTTTCTCAGTGTATAGCAACTCAAATAAATGAATATATATCTTTTCATGAAAAGATTAAAGAGATCACCACAATGTATACTTGCTGTAATGTTGCAGCATCCTTTCTCAGGTTTCCTGTCTAAAAACCAGCTTGAATCAGAAACTGGAGGAAGGATCATGATTTTTTAAAATTAGGGCAAGAACACTCAGCTTCTGTACTGTCCAACTTTGCTTTCTTTGATGATTCAGGATGAGTAGTACTTATGTTGGCTACACAAATATTTTGGTTCCAGGAAATTTTTTTGCATCTCCGTAATTCTCTATAAGTCACATCCTCTTCTCTGTCATTCCAACCCTGCAACACATTATGATAATTGTATCTGTGTGGCTTCCTGCATGTAAGAATTGCCATTTGTCCTTTGTTGTTTCAGGATCCTATCTATTCTATAATGTATTTTCCTATCATCAGTCCTGGCTAATGGAAGAGAACCACCATCCAGTATTCTACTGATACCTGTGCTCCTTTTACAAGCACATTTCTTATGGCCTTTCCACAGGACACAATCACCTAGTGGGTCTTCTAGCTTTATATGTCAAATATACTCAAATATGCCCACATTCTTGAGTCTTTCCATTTCTTTCTCCACCATCTGTCAAGCTAATTCTGACATCTCAGTGTCACAGTGTGAGTGATCATTTCTCCTTGCTTTTAGGAACCATCCAAGTCACCAGTTCACCCATTACCTAGGAGCTAACCAGACAATGCTACGGGAAATAAATCCTGAATATTCATCGAAAGGAATCATGCTGAAGCTGAAGCTCCAATACTTTGTCCATCTGACATGAAGAGGCCGTTCATTGGAAAAGACCCTGATGTTGGAAAAAATAGAAGACACAAGAAGAAGGGGATGACAGAGGATGAGATAGTTGGATGGCATCACTGAGTCATGAGTCAATGGACATGAGTTTGAGCAAGTTCTGGGAGATGATGAAGGACAGGGAAGCCTGGCATGCTGCAGACCCTGGGGTCACAAACAGTCAGACATGACTGAGTGACTGGACTGACTGACTTCCCAAGATATTTCTATCCTCAAGAAAGGACTTCTGTATACCCACTCTTATAGTCTGTTCTCCTTAATCAAGGACTCAGATCTTGGTCCTTTCCAATACTTGCAAGCTAATTCTTACAGGTCCTTTGGGGGACTGTCCCTTTCTTTCTTTACCAGACTAATTAGACCATAGCTGGATTATGCAGTGACTCAAATCAAGTTATAAGCCAATCAGCCAAGAGGCAGGAAAGGGACAGATTCTGAGATCGGTATTATCCTCACGAAAGGAGGAGAGTGCTAGGAATTACTCTTGCCCAAAGAGAACTCTCTTGTCCAAAAGAATGCCCTTCCCCTGCATTTGATGGCTGCTTAAGTAAAGTGTGTCTGTGAAGGATCACCACAGTGCCTGAGCTCTCTATGGATCATCTAGGTTCTCAGCTGAAGTTGTATTGCAGTTTAAATTCTCCCTCTGTCCAGCCCTAGTTCCTAATGTTCTCATGGATGTTGTTCTCTAGGATACTCACCAATAATCTTCCTGCATACACTTTTTTGTCTTGGGGTCTATTCCAGGGAAATATGAGCTAAGGAAATGTGTACATTTTATTTGTGCTCTCATGTCTCACTGTGCATCCCTTCATATAAACTCACCCAAATTATAGGCAAAATGCTAAAATTAATTTGCAAATAGCAATATCAAAGACCAAGTATAAGAAAAGATTAATGTATGTGCAAAATATTGAAAATGAGAAGGGTTATATAATGCTTCTGAAGGAGATTAACTAGCAGGATGCGTATGTTTGCAGGTGATGAGGAAGATATTTGTAGGCAGACAGTGAAGGAACTGAAAAAAGAGGGGAACCAATTTGGCCCCAGAAAGGCACAGGGAAAGAACAATATTTAAAGTGATGCAAGGGCTTCCCTGGTAGTCCAGTAAGTAAGGACGCCGCCTTGCAGTGCAAGGGGTGCCGGTTCCATCCCTGGCCTGGGAAGATCCCACGTGCCACAAAGCAGCTGGACCGAGGTGTCCAATTACCCAGTCGGAGCGCTCTGGAGCATATGCATGCAAAGCCGGTGCTCTGCGACAAAGTGGCCACTGTGATGGGAGGCCCACATGGGCCAAAGAACAAAGACGGATGAAACTGAATAAATGAAAGACCAATAGAAGTGGCCCGCCTGCCCTTCTCCCTCCCCAACCCGCCCTCCCCACCAAAAAAAAGAAAAAAAAATAAAGTGATGCAAATGTTTGAATCAGTTCTAATGAAGTGGATGAATCTAGAACCTATTATACAGAGTGCAGTATGTCAGAGAAAGATAAATATTGTATACTGACACATATATATGGAATCTAGAAAGATGGTGCTGATAATTGAATGCGCAGATCAGCAATGGAGAGGTGGACATGGAGAACAGTCTTATGGATGTTGGGGTGAGGGAGAGGAATATACTGTGGAACTTGAGGATCTCAAACAGGGACTCTGTGATGACCTGAAGGGGTGAGTTGGAGAGGGAGATGGAGGGAATGTTTGGGGGGAGAGACATATGTATACCTATGGCAGATTCAGATAGATGTGTGGCAGTAAACAACAAAACTCTGTAAAAAAAATAAATAAATAAAATGATGCAAATGCAAGTGGATGCCTAATTATGGGAGTAGCACCCCATCAGAGGTCACTCAGGTGGCAACATGTGAAGTGACTGCCAGTCAGGAAAGCTTATGGGTGCTGCTTTGCAGTATATTCAGCCTATATCAGAACTGATAGAACACCTGGTGCTTTATACTCCTGGCTAAGCCACATCACACCTCATTAATGGTGTATCTATTCCCTTTCTTCCCTCGGCAAAACATTAAAAACTTGAGATGAAAGCATGTCATTCTAAAACATATTTAGCTCAAAGAAAAAGATGCTTCCCAGAACTACAAAAGATCTTCCTGTAATGAAACTTTAATTAAACTTTGCTTTAATTTGGATCACAATGTAGAAAATAAGGGACTTTTCATCTTGCCCCAAGTGGAAAGTGTCAGTGTGTGTCATGAATAAAATGCTGGCATAGAAATCTCCTACAGTCATTTAGCTCTGTGAGCCTCACTGATAACTATGACAACAAAATAATTGTTTGCAAATTAATCTACAAATAGATATATCTTTAGGATGAATACACTCCCAGAAATATATTTTTCCTGCCCTCTAACACGTTAATAAGAACAATGGCAATTAGAAGGAACAAAGGCTGGGAAATACAATTTGGAGGAGATCAGAGCTTCATCCTTTAGGGTTAATGAAACAATAGTTGACATCATTTAGTCCTGCTCAAAAGGAACAGTCAAATGGCAGTATACAATTAGTAAGCAATGGTGCTATTCAGAACAATTCTTAGGTGCTAAACATTTTAAATTATCTATAAAGAACACATATTTGAAAAATGCCAATTTTAGAAAAGACGCAAGCTCAGCATTTGAATGTGTCATCTTTAGAAACTGGTCTGTTTCACAGAAAATGTTCTTGCCATCAATAGTAGTGTCTGTTACTTCTTTATTGAAAAGTCCATATGTCTCAGATTTGCTCTGGACCACAGACATTTGCCAAGAAGAGTTAGGAAATGCATCCTCATTTGTGCAAAGTAGAACATTCATCTTTTTTTTTTATGGAACTGAAATGTGTCCTATATACTGAACATCATGCCGGGTATGGTTACAGAGTGTAACCAAAAAGATTCAGACTGGCCTTGTGAATTGAGAGATGTTATTAATGGATGCTTTTAACTCAAACACCCCATCAGAGGTCACTCGGGGCAACATGTGAAGTGACTGCCAGTCAGGAAAGCTTATGGGTGCTGCTTTGCAGTATATTCAGCCTATATCAGAACTGATAGAACACCTGGTGCTTTATACTCCTGGCTAAGCCACATCACACCTCATTAATGGTGTATCTATTCCCTTTCTTCCCTCGGCAAAACATTAAAAACTTGAGATGAAAGCATGTCATTCTAAAACATATTTAGCTCAAAGAAAAAGATGCTTCCCAGAACTACAAAAGATCTTCCTGTAATGAAACTTTAATTAAACTTTGCTTTAATTTGGATCACAATGTAGAAAATAAGGGACTTTTCATCTTGCCCCAAGTGGAAAGTGTCAGTGTGTGTCATGAATAAAATGCTGGCATAGAAATCTCCTACAGTCATTTAGCTCTGTGAGCCTCACTGATAACTATGACAACAAAATAATTGTTTGCAAATTAATCTACAAATAGATATATCTTTAGGATGAATACACTCCCAGAAATATATTTTTCCTGCCCTCTAACACGTTAATAAGAACAATGGCAATTAGAAGGAACAAAGGCTGGGAAATACAATTTGGAGGAGATCAGAGCTTCATCCTTTAGGGTTAATGAAACAATAGTTGACATCATTTAGTCCTGCTCAAAAGGAACAGTCAAATGGCAGTATACAATTAGTAAGCAATGGTGCTATTCAGAACAATTCTTAGGTGCTAAACATTTTAAATTATCTATAAAGAACACATATTTGAAAAATGCCAATTTTAGAAAAGACGCAAGCTCAGCATTTGAATGTGTCATCTTTAGAAACTGGTCTGTTTCACAGAAAATGTTCTTGCCATCAATAGTAGTGTCTGTTACTTCTTTATTGAAAAGTCCATATGTCTCAGATTTGCTCTGGACCACAGACATTTGCCAAGAAGAGTTAGGAAATGCATCCTCATTTGTGCAAAGTAGAACATTCATCTTTTTTTTTTATGGAACTGAAATGTGTCCTATATACTGAACATCATGCCGGGTATGGTTACAGAGTGTAACCAAAAAGATTCAGACTGGCCTTGTGAATTGAGAGATGTTATTAATGGATGCTTTTAACTCAAACACACCTTTCTTAATCATTTTGTTCCAGTAAGACAAACACTGGGAAAAGACTGCTTTCAAAACTAGGGTAAGGTCTGCAAATGATGACCACTGGGCCAAAGTCGGCTCCCTATTTTTGGAAATAAAGCTTTATTGAAACAGATTCATGCTTAATTTTTTAATGTATTTTCTCTGACTGCTTCTATGCAAAAATGGCAGAGTTGAGTTGATGTGACCAAGACAGTATGTTTTACAAAGCCTAAAATATTACTGTCCAGCCTTTTACAAAACACATTTGTAAACCCTTGATCTAGGGGAAGAAAGGCACCTTTGAAAGCAGATTCTGTCAGTCAGGTTGCTAGTACCAATAGCAAAGCAAGGTATTAGCCAGAGCAGTCACTAAAAGACCTAGGCACACATTGCTTAAGATAGCTCAAATTTATGAATGCTTCTGCGACAGAGTAATTCCCGTAAATGCATGTCCCATTCCTTTTGATTTGGTTGTTACATATCTATGCTGAATAAATAATTATAACTTGCAGTGAGATTAGCACACAATCACTATACTGTCACCACGCTATTAATTTTCCACACATTCTATTAACTCTAATGGTAGGAACATTAGTTTGTGCCTATGCACTAAGCAATGTGCTGTGCTTCGATGCAGTGAATGTCTCACTGCATGGGAGAAAACAAACTTTCTAATATACGAGCACAAGCTAAGGCAAGGTTAGAGTGCTTTCACAAAGAATTCAGGAGCTATTCTTTATACTTTAGCCTGTGTTCCCAGAATACGCTAACAACGATCTTCACTTAGAATGCTTTCTACTCTTTCTCAGTTTAAAAGTAAGAGCAGTAGATTGCTGGCCTACATACCTATGGCTTCTGGGTATGGAAAAGACAGGGCACTGAAATATTACAGGTGGAGTCAAAAATGAATGTTTCAGCCTTATGGGTGATACCTCTCAAGATACCTAGAGCTCATACAGGAATGAGAGAGGATCCCTAAGACAAAGGGCCCTCACAATGGCAAATTAATTTATGTTTCTATTGTTTTTTAAAATAGGATATGATTTTGAGGTGTTTATCAGGAAAATGCAGAATGTGTGGACCTGAGACTTGAGAAGCAGGGATTCTACATGAAAATGAGGACCAAAAGAGTTCAACTACATCTCAACAATGTGCAAAACTTCAGAGGGTGACTTGGAGCAGACCCTCACCTAGAGGCAGTGATACCCATGAGTACCTTCTACTGTCCCCTATGAACTTAGAGATGATCATAGACAGAAGGAAGGGAGGGAGAAGAATTAGGATGTTGCTGAATATAAACCATGAAAAGCTTTTTAAAATTCAGAATTGATTGCATTTAAATATGTGTTTAAATGAGTTTGAATGAGCTTAAGCTTACTCTGACCATTAACTGAAATGACCTCAGACCTAAATTAAATTAGAGAAATTTCAAACTGTACAAGTTTGCTGTTATGTTTGTGATTAGAAATTCATGCCAGCCCAGAGATAATATTTCTGAAGTTCTCCCTTTACTTTTTGCCTCTTGTCACACTCTATGAGTTGCTGTAACACATGTCAGATTTAGAGCAGGTTAAATTTGAGAGTATATCTTGAAGTAACATGACTGTGGTATGGAAGTGCTGGCTAAGGAATATTAATCACAGTCCCAGTTGCAGACCCCTCAATGGCTAATAGCTGAGGTCCTTGGCTTTCGTACTCAAGGGGCTCTTCATTGTGCACAGGCAGTAAACATCCTCAAATGTGCCAAGCCTTATCTTTTTGTAAGCTTTTGGGACCCCAAAGTTCATGGTGAGAAAAAGAAACCAAAGTAACTTTTTTTTTTTTTTAAATGCTGATTACCAGTTCTTTTTCTTTTTTTTTTTTAATTTTATTTATTTATCTTTCGGTGGGTGGGGTGAAGGAGGGGGATGGGCAGGCCACTTCTATTGGTCTTTCATTTCTCTATTTTCATCCGTCTTTGTTCTTTGGCTCCTGTGGGCCTCCCATCGCGGTGGCCTCTGTTGTCACAGAGCGCCGGCTCTGGGCGCACGCGCGCCAGAGCTCCCACTCAGTAATTGCACACATCGGTCCAGCCGCTCCGCTGCACGTGGGATCTTCCCAGGCCAGGGATCGAACCGGCGCCCCCTGCACTGCAAGGTGGTGTCCTTACCCACTGGACCATCAGGGAAAGCCCCCCAAGGTAACTTTTTAAAGGAATGCAATATAATCTGGAAAAGACCCTGATGCTGGTAAAAACTGAAGGCAAAGGGAGAACAGAGTGGTAGAGGATGAAAAGGTTGGATGGCATCACCAACTCAATGGACATGAAATTGAGCAAGCTCTGGGAGATAGTGAAGAATGGGGAAACCTGGAGTACTGCAGTCCATGGGGTCATAAAGAGTCAAACATGACTTAGGACTGAAAAACAAGGTATCTGGTTCGCCGACTCTTACCTGTGGGTTATACATCTGAGGATTCAAAGGCCTGGACCATGGATCTAATTTCCACTGGTTGAATAATGAAGTCAGGGATGCAGAGGGCTGGGCTTATTGCACCCTTTTATGACCTTAAATATCCCTAGATTGAGGTATCTGCGAGGGTCCTGGAACTAATGCCCCATGGATACTAAGAAAGACTGTATATTGTTTTAGATAAGGGAAATAAGATGTCTTTTATCCCATCTGGGCTTCTGTCATAGCTCAGTTGGTAAACGAACCTGCCTGCAATGCAGGAGACCTGAGTTCAATTCCTGGTTCTGGAAGATCCAACAGTTCTGTGCTTAGTAGCACCAAGTAAAGTTCAGTTTAATTGTCTCTGCCTATCTCTCACCTCTAGTAGAATATGAAGTCCTTGTAGGCAGAAGCAGAGCAGTTACTTTCATTACCATAGCTCCAATACTAAGCCAGCCCCAAACACAAATAAATGACTCTTCATTACCCTTAATGAGTCCCCCAAAGTCAGTCAGTTTCTCTCTTTTCAATCTTTCTCTTGTTCATTCCGTGCAATTTTTCCAGGGGACTGAGTTCAATTCATTTGATTCAGTCAAGTCGCTACGTCATGTTTCTCTTTGCAACTCCATGGACTGCAGCATGCCAGGCTTTGCTGTTCTTTACCATCTCCTGGAGTTTGCTCAAACTCATGTCCACCGAATCAATGATGCCATCCAACCATCTCATCCTGGGGACTGGATATTTCCAAAATGGAATCTGATACTTTAATCAGCATAATAACAGAAAACACATAATCTTCCAATGGAGAAAAATCAAATTCATGCCTCTATTTCCTACAGTGAGCAAGATAGGGTGGTTTATCTAACAAAGGACACAGCTCTGAGAGTGAATGAGATTTTCCTCACAGGGTTGGAGTTAGCATGCCTAAGTATAAGAAGCTAGAACTCCCAAGACTATTAAGCTGCTAAAATTTGGCAGATGTGCAGCTTAGAGATCCTCTCAGCCTTTGGATGTCTGGGTAGGGCCTGAGGTACCTGGAACACTTGGATTGGTCTCCTCTGGCTAAGAATATGGTAGGGATGCAAGAGGGCTGAAGGACTTATTGCACCCTTAGGACTGAAAAACAAGGTATCTGGTTCGACTCTTACCTGTGGGTTATACATCTGAGGATTCAAAGGCCTGGACCATGGATCTAATTTCCACTGGTTGAATAATGAAGTCAGGGATGCAGAGGGCTGGGCTTATTGCACCCTTTTATGACCTTAAATATCCCTAGATTGAGGTATCTGCGAGGGTCCTGGAACTAATGCCCCATGGATACTAAGAAAGACTGTATATTGTTTTAGATAAGGGAAATAAGATGTCTTTTATCCCATCTGGGCTTCTGTCATAGCTCAGTTGGTAAACGAACCTGCCTGCAATGCAGGAGACCTGAGTTCAATTCCTGGTTCTGGAAGATCCAACAGTTCTGTGCTTAGTAGCACCAAGTAAAGTTCAGTTTAATTGTCTCTGCCTATCTCTCACCTCTAGTAGAATATGAAGTCCTTGTAGGCAGAAGCAGAGCAGTTACTTTCATTACCATAGCTCCAATACTAAGCCAGCCCCAAACACAAATAAATGACTCTTCATTACCCTTAATGAGTCCCCCAAAGTCAGTCAGTTTCTCTCTTTTTCAATCTCTCTCTTGTTCATTCCGTGCAATTTTTCCAGGGGACTGAGTTCAATTCATTTGATTCAGTCAAGTCGCTACGTCATGTTTCTCTTTGCAACTCCATGGACTGCAGCATGCCAGGCTTTGCTGTTCTTTACCATCTCCTGGAGTTTGCTCAAACTCATGTCCACCGAATCAATGATGCCATCCAACCATCTCATCCTGGGGACTGGATATTTCCAAAATGGAATCTGATACTTTAATCAGCATAATAACAGAAAACACATAATCTTCCAATGGAGAAAAATCAAATTCATGCCTCTATTTCCTACAGTGAGCAAGATAGGGTGGTTTATCTAACAAAGGACACAGCTCTGAGAGTGAATGAGATTTTCCTCACAGGGTTGGAGTTAGCATGCCTAAGTATAAGAAGCTAGAACTCCCAAGACTATTAAGCTGCTAAAATTTGGCAGATGTGCAGCTTAGAGATCCTCTCAGCCTTTGGATGTCTGGGTAGGGCCTGAGGTACCTGGAACACTTGGATTGGTCTCCTCTGGCTAAGAGTGGCCTTTTCTGTTTGCTGTGATATGCTGTACATGAGTTACAACATAAGAAAGGACAGGAAGTATTGAAGAAGGGGGAAGTGCTCACAGCTTTGAAGCTGTTACCTAGGTATTGATAGGCATCTATGACATTTGAGAAGTGGGGCTCCTAGTCCATGGTAAAATGTTACAGACTCCACCCTGAGTGGAGGCAACGAACACACTTCCCTCCACTTCTCCTTCTCAGCACAGACTTCCTCTGTGGGTGTTTGGCTCAAGAAAAAAGAGCTCAGGTTACAGTGCTTCCTGATCCAGTCATGGCATATTGTGAACTTGCATATAAAAGGCATACCATCACTCTTGACATAACCTCATGGGCTTTATAACCCAAGAGTTTTGATTAAAAAAAAAAAAAGTTTCCTGTACAGGAAAGAGTTAACAGGCTTGGTAGCTTAGTTGTTCAAATTTTGTACATTCCCCTAAATTGACCTGTTTTCAGGTAACCCTTGGCCAACTCCTGGGAGAAGAGCTATATGCCTTGGAATATTCTGCCTTATGATCTGTATGATCTTATGATTCTGTATCCCTGAGACACGGGCCACGATTTACCAATTTGATAGTTGATGCTAACTGGGGTTTTTGGTGAATGTTTGCCTCTGCTGGGTGGGGCTGGAGGTTGAGTAGCTGAGGTCAGTCAAGCCTGTGTGGCTGAGCTTCAGTGACAATCCTGACCACCAAGCTGAGCATTTCCAACAAACATCCTTGGTTAGCAGCACTTTGTTTTGCTACCTTTTAGCACAGACTGAACACCTAACTTGACGTAAGTTGAATTTTCTCCAAGTATCTCCTTTACTACTTTCAGTTTTGGAGTTATAAATCTAATTTCCTAGCTTTTAATTTTAATCCCTTAGTTTTAAGTTTAAAATCTTCTTTCCAACATCCCCTTATCAGGCTGCAAAATCTAATTTTCCTTTGGTTCTGCCCAGTCCCTTTTCATCAACCTTTTTCCTTGAGACTTTCACCTGCCCAGGAATTTTATGCAAACCTGTGAGTAACCTGACTCTGACTTGTTAGTGTCCTTAGTCATCCCTGAGGCTAGTTCCATTGTCAAGCCAGTACTTCAAATGTGTTCTTTTCATTTCTACCTGCCCATCCCACCCCTCTGTATAAATCACTTATTATCAACCTGGGGCACAGTATTTGTTCTCAAGATAATCTGCTGTTCTATCTTTAGGAAATAAACAAAAACTAACCACAACCTTCTAAGATACCAAGTTTATTTCAGACAAATTTTCTGTTTTTTCCCACAAGACTATGGCTACTTTATACTCAAAAGAAAATTCATTTTTCCAATACTGCAATATATATGTGTCCAAAAAGAGTAATATATTCACCAAAACACTTTATTAAGATAATTCCCAAATCCTCCTTAGTTAACTGTATTAGTTTCCTATTGCTGCTACTGCTAGTTACTATAAACTTAGCAGCTTAGAGCAACACATGTTTATTGGATCACATTTCAGTAACTCAAAAAGTATTTCTCTCGTGTAGATCTTAAAAGGCCAAAATCAAGGTGTCAAGCAGTCTGACTCCCAGTGGAAGGCTCTGGAAGAGAATAACTTCAAAACAGAGTCAAACTGTTAACAGAATATTCCCTGTGGTTGGATTTCCTATGGTCCTTAATTTTTTTGTTAGCTTTCAACTAGGAACAACCTTTAACTTCTAAAAGCTCCTCTGGTTCTTGATGTGGGCCCTACATCAGAAATAGAATTCTCACTTTTGGGATCTCTCCAGCTTCCCTCTTCCATTGCATGAATCTTCCAATTCTTTCCAGAGAAGGCATTGGGCTTTTAAGGGCCTATCATGTGATTAGATCAGGACCACACGTAAATTCAGAATACCTTTTTATTTTAAGATTTGTTCTCTTCATTACAACTGCAAAATCTATTTTGCTACATAAGGGAATGTGTCTGAAGGCCTGTACTATCATAAGTGAAGAAAATAGCTATAGCCATTTCTCTGTGAGAAAAGGGGATCCTTCAGGGGTGCTGTGTGATGGTGGGGAGGGGTGGGAAGGGGGGAATATACATATGACTAATCTGGGAACATGCATATCTGTAAACAACAAAACTCTGTAAAAGTTAAAAGCAAAATAAAGGTTTAAAAAAAAAGGGAATGTGTCCACAGAGAATTAAGGCATGGGCATCTTGCCATTGTTCTGCCTGCCATGGTAATTGTAACTCAACATGAGACTGAAAATATCTAATGAGTAGACCAAGGTTTAGGGAAAGCTGAATCAAATGACTCAAAAAATATCGACAGGATTCTGTTACTCTCTATCTTGCTAACATTTTTCTCTGATTTAGCTTTATTCTTAGCCTCCCTACCACCAATATAATGGAGAAGAAGGCCATCACAAGATCGCAGCTTATAGAGGTTCAGTTAAGAGGTCCATGTGCTGAACGTTTGTGAGATGAGCAGGGGGTCATATTTTTCGTTCTTTTCTCAGCAGGATGTGATTGCCTATCACAGGAGTGGAAACATCCATCTCATCACCACAAGCCTATGATATTACAGCTATAATTCTTCAAGAGGACAGGAATTGGAGGAGTATAGAAAGTGGCACATGTGTCACTTGGAAATAAAACAGCACAGGGATAATACTGAAAATGATCTATCTTGTTATTTACTGTCCTCACAAAGCAGGAAGTAAAAGCTTAGGACAATCAAGTAATTTCAGTTTTTACACCGACACCAAGTAATCAAGTAAAAATATATTTCCCTCAAGTTCAAAATTGGGCTGGTTTAATCTTAGGCTTGACATCATTATATTCTGAAACCTTAAATATCTATTTTTAAAATAGGTGAATTAGGATAGCTTGTCTACCTATCACAGAAAACATAGTAAGCAAACTAAACAGTATGTATATATATGAGTTCACATAATAAAATGTGTGGAAGGAGGGTGATTCCAGAGCTAAGTAAGCAAACATATTTTCAAAAACAGATTCTTTCTGTCTTATTTATTTCTCCAGAGTTTTGACTGGTTGTTTTATGTTTCTTTTGTTCAAGATCCTCATATGACTATCTCAGCTCCAGGAAACACATGCAGAAAACAACATTATGATGGAGAAAAGGTAATATTCCTTCATTTGTCCCTTTCACAAGTGAGGAAACATTCTGAAACTGTCTAAATATCTCATTGGCCCGAATCATGTCACATGATCACAATCTGACTGATTAATTTTCGTGGGAAATGAAGATGAACTAAATAGCTTTAAGATTCTCCCCACAGTTACTTTTCCAGAAGCACTTGAACACTTTAATGAGAAACAAAGTCAGGGTATTAAATGTGAGGAATAGGACTTTACTGGTGGTCCAGTGGGTAAGGACACTGCCTTGTAGTGCAAGGCATGCCAGTTCGATCCCTGGCCTGGGAAGGTTCCACGTGCCGCAGAGTGGCTGGACTGATGTGTCCAACTACTGAGCAGGAGCTACGGAGCACATGTGCCCAGAGCCGGTGCTGTGCAACGAGAGAGGCCACTGCAATGGAAGGCCCACACAGGCCAAAGAACAAAGATGGAAATAAATGGAAGACCAATAGACGTGGCCCAAAAAAATGAGGAATAAGGTGGAAATGGCTCCCAGTTGGATGACTGCCTGTGGTTTTTTTTTTTTTTTTTTTTAACAGAGTGTGAGAAATACATAGGCTTTCAAAAGCTTCATGGATCGTACAGTATTGAAAAAACAGTTGATTAGAGATCCAGAGCAGACAATATTCACGTGTCAGTAGTTATGTAACCATTTTTTTTAGTGTATTAGAAGAATGAATGTCTTTCTTTATAATGAAATGACACATCAGTTTTTTTAAAACAAATACAAAGAAGGCCTTGAAGCAAGGAGTAGCCATTCTAAGAAAATGTGATGGGATAAAAGTATGCACACATAAGGTCCAAATGTCAAACATATTACTGCTAGTTCTCCTAAGGGCTTATTACCAGGGCCACAGGGTGAATAAATTGCATATTAGCATTAGGATGTGTGTATGTGGGTCCTTACGAAAGGAAGAGTAGTAAAATATATTTATTGTTCCCATGGCAGAATCTGGTTCAGTCATTGTCTACATATTTTTAGAGTCCACAGGAGTTTGTTCGTTAAAGAATCCTTCTAAGTAAGGATTTTTATATATATACCCACTGTCATTGCTGGTAAACACTTAGAAAATATGAGATGATAAACTCAAGAAACACTGAGATGTTATCTCTTTCAGTCACTATTTAAATCCAGAGTTCATACAATATAGATAATAGATAGATAGATTGAAGAATAAATATTCTGCTGCCCAGAGAGGACAAAAACCAGGAAGCATATCTATTCATAGCTAACTTAACAAGCATATTTTTAACAGAAAATATTTTAATTTGTCCTTAAAGAAAACTGGTGAGGTAAACATTCTCAAGACTAACATTTATTTTGCATAACTGATAAAGGAGTTATCTGATTTAAGATAGTTTCAGAATAATGTTTAAGCACTATTTTCATTAAAATAGCACAATTCTTAGATTTATATTTCTGCATATATTCCTGACTCAAGACCTCTTTAAACTAAAATGTATTTGATCTAGAATAATAAAGGTTCCACGTGCGCAGAGTGGCCAGCCCTTGACAATGGAGCACATGTGCCCAGAGCCAGTGCTCTGCGACAACAGAGGCCACTGCAATGGAAGGCCCACACAGGCCAAAGAACAAAGATGGAAATAAATGGAAGACCAATAGACGTGGCCCAAAAAAATGAGGAATAAGGTGGAAATGGCTCCCAGTTGGATGACTGCCTGTGGTTTTTTTTTTTTTTTTTTTAACAGAGTGTGAGAAATACATAGGCTTTCAAAAGCTTCATGGATCGTACAGTATTGAAAAAACAGTTGATTAGAGATCCAGAGCAGACAATATTCACGTGTCAGTAGTTATGTAACCATTTTTTTTAGTGTATTAGAAGAATGAATGTCTTTCTTTATAATGAAATGACACATCAGTTTTTTTAAAACAAATACAAAGAAGGCCTTGAAGCAAGGAGTAGCCATTCTAAGAAAATGTGATGGGATAAAAGTATGCACACATAAGGTCCAAATGTCAAACATATTACTGCTAGTTCTCCTAAGGGCTTATTACCAGGGCCACAGGGTGAATAAATTGCATATTAGCATTAGGATGTGTGTATGTGGGTCCTTACGAAAGGAAGAGTAGTAAAATATATTTATTGTTCCCATGGCAGAATCTGGTTCAGTCATTGTCTACATATTTTTAGAGTCCACAGGAGTTTGTTCGTTAAAGAATCCTTCTAAGTAAGGATTTTTATATATATACCCACTGTCATTGCTGGTAAACACTTAGAAAATATGAGATGATAAACTCAAGAAACACTGAGATGTTATCTCTTTCAGTCACTATTTAAATCCAGAGTTCATACAATATAGATAATAGATAGATAGATTGAAGAATAAATATTCTGCTGCCCAGAGAGGACAAAAACCAGGAAGCATATCTATTCATAGCTAACTTAACAAGCATATTTTTAACAGAAAATATTTTAATTTGTCCTTAAAGAAAACTGGTGAGGTAAACATTCTCAAGACTAACATTTATTTTGCATAACTGATAAAGGAGTTATCTGATTTAAGATAGTTTCAGAATAATGTTTAAGCACTATTTTCATTAAAATAGCACAATTCTTAGATTTATATTTCTGCATATATTCCTGACTCAAGACCTCTTTAAACTAAAATGTATTTGATCTAGAATAATAAAAAAAGAAACAATACCTTCCGTGTGTTACTTTCCTCTGTCATTGTCTACTGTCATTATTTTACATACTATGCCTGGCTTTCATTCAATAAAAGCTGAAAATAAAAAAATAAATAAATAAAGCATATGTAAGTTCCAACCAATGTAATAAAATCAATGAGATTCCAAGCATGTCTTTGGCTGCATCCTGAATTCATCTCAGATCCCAAGTGATAGAGTAGAAATGAAATGGAACACTTCCCCCTATTCTGCAAATTCCCCCTGCAGTCTTTACAGCAGGATGAGTTATGGACCAGCTGAAAGAGTCAGAAGCTCAGTGCTTTGTACTGTGCTTGTTTTGTTATATGTGACACGCTGGGTCTGCGAGAGTCTGGACTAAATCACAGACTGCTCTAGGTTTGAAATAGCAAGCATTTACATGGATCAGTTCTTCCTTGGGGAATGGAGGTGGGCAGAATGAATCTTTTCAGAAGCCATATCATCCAACCAGGACCCAGGCTGAGGCCACACTGTGCCTGTTGACACAGCTGGCACATTGCCTGCATCCATTTCATAGATGTTCTTTGACCCCCTTCCTCACAAGCAGAATGCTGGGAAGTGACAGGTGCAGGGCTGGCTCAGTGTCTGACTGTTTGAACGGCTGGGACTTCCCATCTCACAGGATTTACCCAATCATGATGGATGGTAACTAGAGCACAGGAAAGAGAAAGGGGAACTAGAAAGGAAACTAACTGTATTACACCATGGGGTCTGTAAAATGCCCACCTATGAAGCGATATGAGGAGTTCAATATCTGACAATAGTTGAGGGAATTAAGAATAATTTGATTACAGGTGCTCAACTGGCATTCATTTTCCTCTTATTATCTGAGAACCCTCCCTAACAGAAATTTTTTGTTTAAAACTGGTGAGGTAAACATTCTCAAGACTAACATTTATTTTGCATAACTGA
The DNA here is from genome assembly GCA_022376925.1 of Tragulus kanchil. Classification (NCBI taxonomy): domain Eukaryota; kingdom Metazoa; phylum Chordata; class Mammalia; order Artiodactyla; family Tragulidae; genus Tragulus; species Tragulus kanchil. The sequence continues at coordinate 56,071,855 of JAIOJX010000029.1, read as the reverse complement.
TAAAGGAGTTATCTGATTTAAGATAGTTTCAGAATAATGTTTAAGCACTATTTTCATTAAAATAGCACAATTCTTAGATTTATATTTCTGCATATATTCCTGACTCAAGACCTCTTTAAACTAAAATGTATTTGATCTAGAATAATAAAAAAAGAAACAATACCTTCCGTGTTACTTTCCTCTGTAATTGTCTACTGTCATTATTTTACATACTATGCCTGGCTTTCATTCAATAAAAGCTGAAAATAAAAAAATAAATAAATAAAGCATATGTAAGTTCCAACCAATGTAATAAAATCAATGAGATTCCAAGCATGTCTTTGGCTGCATCCTGAATTCATCTCAGATCCCAAGTGATAGAGTAGAAATGAAATGGAACACTTCCCCCTATTCTGCAAATTCCCCCTGCAGTCTTTACAGCAGGATGAGTTATGGACCAGCTGAAAGAGTCAGAAGCTCAGTGCTTTGTACTGTGCTTGTTTTGTTATATGTGACACGCTGGGTCTGCGAGAGTCTGGACTAAATCACAGACTGCTCTAGGTTTGAAATAGCAAGCATTTACATGGATCAGTTCTTCCTTGGGGAATGGAGGTGGGCAGAATGAATCTTTTCAGAAGCCATATCATCCAACCAGGACCCAGGCTGAGGCCACACTGTGCCTGTTGACACAGCTGGCACATTGCCTGCATCCATTTCATAGATGTTCTTTGACCCCCTTCCTCACAAGCAGAATGCTGGGAAGTGACAGGTGCAGGGCTGGCTCAGTGTCTGACTGTTTGAACGGCTGGGACTTCCCATCTCACAGGATTTACCCAATCATGATGGATGGTAACTAGAGCACAGGAAAGAGAAAGGGGAACTAGAAAGGAAACTAACTGTATTACACCATGGGGGTCTGTAAAATGCCCACCTATGAAGCGATATGAGGAGTTCAATATCTGACAATAGTTGAGGGAATTAAGAGTAATTTGATTACAGGTGCTCAACTGGCATTCATTTTCCTCTTATTATCTGAGAACCCTCCCTCGAGAGAGAGAACTAACCTTCAAAAGGAGCAGATGAATGGTTCTATTAAAAGCACTGTAGTTTGTTCATGGCTCTGTAGCATCTGACCATTTTATGAACCCAGTGGAATTGTAAATAGGATATAGAAGAGAGGAAATGTCTTCCTCAAACACTGTACAGATGACTCTATCTGTCTTTAGTGATTTGTAATCCTGAAAGAGAGTCTGCACACGGACAGAATGATGTAGAATAGTCATATCTGCTACCACTCGTCAGAGCCCCCAGCCCTGAGTATATCTCTTAAAGGTCAGATATTTCAATACTCGGTTATATCAGACTGTGGTGGTTTCTTATAAAAAAGAAATGAACAAAATGTCTAAGCTAGATTTGCTTGATTTAAAATAATTTGTTGTTTATGCTTTCTATATTTGGTTCATTGTAGTCTCAGTTAAAAATAAATCTCTAAATATTGGGGGCTATCTAACTTTCAAATACAATTTCCGCAAAAGTGATAATTGTGAGTGGAAAATATCTTATCTAAATGATTCACAACTAAAAAACCTCACTGGCTTACCTATACTGAAGCCATATGAGAACACCAACTTTCCCTTTTCTTGTAAAATGCAGGATGAATACAATTTATTTAAAACTGTGTCTCCAGTATTGGTATTACTCTCAATTTGTTATCTTAATTTAGAAAAAAAGTTAAAATTTCATTGGTGCTACAACTTGTTCAATTGCTCCCTTCTAGGGTGTCACTGAAGAAGATAAACTCATATCTATATTTTATCAAAAGGACTAAGAACTTGGATACTAATCTGAAACATAGAGAGCTCCAGGGTTCAAGAAATTCAGGTTTAATCATTTATATGAGATATAAATAACCATGAAAGCTCATTTATCCTCTTAAACCTGTAATGGGGATAAAATCTAATATCTTAAAATCCTGGTAATACAAATACACAAGTAAATTTTCCCTCTTTAATCAAAACTATATATAAACTATAATTATTATTTAAATATACTAGCCATAAAACCTATATAGATGTGTACATTTATACACACTGAAATTAACATACCTAGAGGTGGCAATTGTGCAATTTTACTACCCAAAGACTAGTTCTAAAACTTTCTAGATGTCTTCAAAATTTGTAATATTGTATTCAAAACATTATAGATATATCCACAAGCCAATAATTAATATTCTGACCAAACAATGAGATATGTAGTGCAGAAAGTGAGTTTAATTTTGAAACGATAATAATGGTACTACATTTTATTAAGCATAATCTGTGTTAACATATAAGTCCAAAAATATTTTCATAATTAATAAAATCACATGCTGTGAAGTAACCTTATAGTCATTACTTATCACACTTGTACAATACACATGTATGAGTTTTCATGGTGACATAGATAGGTAGCTCTTTATGATTCACACACATAGCTAATTTTTAATTCAATAGGTTATATACTCTCGAGTATAAATTTTAGATTAGTTTCCAAGCTGCTTGAAAAGCTACTGCCTAATGTAGAAATTTAGTTTCAACCCAATGGTAGTATTCAGGGTATATTTTCTTTACTACAACTTACTCTGAATAAATGTTAAATAACACTTAGTGATTATCTACTGTTGTGCCAGGCACTAGGGGAAGACTTTCCTCTTATTATCATATTTATTTCCCACATCGTACTGTCATTGTCTTCATTGTACAAATGAGAAAACTGAGGCTTAAAAAGATTAAGAAATTGCCCAAGGGCTTAAGAGCTTCTTTAACAACCATAAAGAGCTTTATCTTCACCATACAACTGATGCTGCTTCATTTCTCATGGGAAACAAATGAAATTAATACAGTTTAATTAGTCTTTTGTTCTAAGGTCACACTAAAATCTGCCTCTTTCTTAGAAGGAAGAGGTTTCATTTTCATTATTTTGAGAGCAGCATCGAAAGCTTATGGATTTTTTGTAGGGAGAAATACCTATTTTCAGAAAAGGTGAGTTTGTGGTTTAAGATTATTACTGTAAATGATAGAAACTTGTCCATTAAACCTGCCTCAAATAAGAAAAATGGAGTAGCTTGTTGTCACTACTGCCATTCATTTCTACTCCAGGAGAGGTGACAAAAGCATGTGATCCCATCCTCCTTGAAAGCATGTGACCTGTTGTGGTCAAAATTCATCATGTCTCCAAAAGGTGGTGGCGACATAAAAGCTAGATGACTTCTCACAAGTACAGGGCTAACACTATAGAGTAAAAATACCTGATGCTGTATTGTCTTTTTCAGTTTTGGTACTCAAAAATGGCCACTGTATTGCTCATTTAAGGGACTGAAAGTTCAACTTAGGCCTACAAATGGAATCATCCCTGCCTTTGTCTAGTACCTAAAAATTCAAAGTCATCAGCAAGTTGAATGGCACAGCTGATGCAAATTTTCTGACTCCAGAACCACAATCTCCATGCCTGGGCTCCACTGACTGACTCTTGTAAGACAGTATGATCAGGTAGTCATTGCTGTTCAATTTCAGAGTAATAAATGACATCTAGACATAGCAAATAACTTGCCATTTTTATCCACTAATTAAGTGATGATACATGGATTTCAGCGGGTTCTTTAGGACTCTTACTCCTCTACCACTGTTTTTGATTAGCAATCTCATTATTAGGGAATTGACATTCATTTGGTGCCTATTATGTGACAAGTTATGGGTTATATATTTCACCCAGAGTATTTGTATCTGTTAAAAAGCAGAACAAAACAAAAATCTTTGAGGAGGCTATTGTCAAGGAGGAAGAAAAATGTCTCTACTATTCTATTTTCTTTGGGAGGGTCTAAGAATTAAATTGACATGAGACAGATTAACAGGAATAACAGGAATAAATTAAGCAAAAGCTGAATAACATGTATAGATTAGAGACTCCAGGAAAGCTATGTAACTCCCTGAAACAGCTAAAACACTCACCTTATACACCATCTCTAGCTCAAGACAGAAAGGATATTGGGGTAGGGATTTGGGACTTTAAAGAGGAGCAAGGCAATTTACACGGAAATGGAAAAGCAAATGTTTGGTAAACAAATGTGTGCTAGGCCATCTAAAGACAATGAGACACACAGAGAAATTTTAACAGACCTTGCTAAGTTCCACCCTGTCTTCAGACCTAGTTTATACCTCATAGTATAGTTACTTATGGTGATAGCTCCCTTACTGGGACGGGTTCCCTATATATATTCTTTTAGGCAGTTAGAGGAGAGGTAAAAATTTCTTCCTGAGTCTTTTGGGCCTTGATCTCAGATCAAAATAATATACATGCCAAAGAGACATTTTGAGGTATTTTTATCTGCTACATTATTGTAAACCTCATTTTAAATGAAAGGAAATGAAGAATCAGAGGTAAGTTAAGAAATTTTTCAAGGTTATTCAGCCAAAATAACGAAGTCATATTATGAAAACAACACAGAGGACAAAATATGTCACTGTCTAATTACCCAAAGTTTTGCTTTGCCTCATGACTTACCACAGCTCCTAGTGCAATACTTGCAAAATGAAAAACAAAATTAAGCAACATTAAATAAAAATGTATACAAAATGAAAAGCTAAAATAGAAGTAGTCTCAAAACAATAGAACACTCATGAGTAAGGAGGCACAAATAAGAAAATTAAAATCTATAGAAGTTTTAAGAACACCCCAATATAAAATTTCAGGGAAATACAACAAGATATCAAGTGATAGATAACATTATGATCATTCTGATATATCCCTTGGAAAATCTCAGTTAGACAAAACATAAGAGACTTAATCTTGAGACTTAGTTTTATCTATGCTTTAGTCACTTGCTCTGGAAGGTAAATGAATAAGTACAGAATTAGTCTGGGTCATTACACACACAGATAAGAATAGAGATGCACAGAAATTCCCTGTATATATTCAGTTATATTCTGTATAATATTTACTTGAAATATTTACATGTAAAGGATCGGTGAATAATTTACTTCAAGAATGGCTACTGTAGGGCTTCCCTTGTGGTCCAGCGGGTAAAGAGTCCACCCTGCAGTGCAAGGGGCTCTGGTTCGATCCCTGGCCCAGGAATATCCCACATGCCGCGGAGTCACTGGACAGGTGTATCCAATTATGAGCCCTTGCTCTGCAGCACATGTGCCCAGAGCCTGTGCTCTCCAATGAGAGAGGTCACTGCAATGGGAGGCCACACATGCCAAAGAATAAAAAGATGGATGAAAATAAATATAAATGAAAGAGGCATGATAGGGAAAAGAAAAATTAAATTTAAAAAAAAGAAAAAAGAACGGCAACTGTGGCAGAGAGAGTTTTATGATAGGTATAAATTCTTTTAGGCAGTTAGAGGAGAGGTAAAAATTTCTTCCTGAGTCTTTTGGGCCTTGATCTCAGATCAAAATAATATACATGCCAAAGAGACATTTTGAGGTATTTTTATCTGCTACATTATTGTAAACCTCATTTTAAATGAAAGGAAATGAAGAATCAGAGGTAAGTTAAGAAATTTTCAAGGTTATTCAGCCAAAATAACGAAGTCATATTATGAAAACAACACAGAGGACAAAATATGTCACTGTCTAATTACCCAAAGTTTTGCTTTGCCTCATGACTTACCACAGCTCCTAGTGCAATACTTGCAAAATGAAAAACAAAATTAAGCAACATTAAATAAAAATGTATACAAAATGAAAAGCTAAAATAGAAGTAGTCTCAAAACAATAGAACACTCATGAGTAAGGAGGCACAAATAAGAAAATTAAAATCTATAGAAGTTTTAAGAACACCCCAATATAAAATTTCAGGGAAATACAACAAGATATCAAGTGATAGATAACATTATGATCATTCTGATATATCCCTTGGAAAATCTCAGTTAGACAAAACATAAGAGACTTAATCTTGAGACTTAGTTTTATCTATGCTTTAGTCACTTGCTCTGGAAGGTAAATGAATAAGTAGAGAATTAGTCTGGGTCATTACACAAAAGATAAGAATAGAGATGCACAGAAATTCCCTGTATATATTCAGTTATATTCTGTATAATATTTACTTGAAATATTTACATGTAAAGGATCGGTGAATAATTTACTTCAAGAATGGCTACTGTAGGGCTTCCCTTGTGGTCCAGCGGGTAAAGAGTCCACCCTGCAGTGCAAGGGGCTCTGGTTCGATCCCTGGCCCAGGAATATCCCACATGCCGCGGAGTCACTGGACAGGTGTATCCAATTATGAGCCCTTGCTCTGCAGCACATGTGCCCAGAGCCTGTGCTCTCCAATGAGAGAGGTCACTGCAATGGGAGGCCACACATGCCAAAGAATAAAAAGATGGATGAAAATAAATATAAATGAAAGAGGCATGATAGGGAAAAGAAAAATTAAATTTAAAAAAAAGAAAAAAGAACGGCAACTGTGGCAGAGAGAGTTTTGACTCAACAAATATCCACTTGCTCCTAAGATTTCCTAAAACTCAAGCAGTTGTATGGACTCATGTGACTGGATTCAGACAATGAACTATGAGCAAAATTGATGAGTATCCTTTTTCAGTCAAAGCATGAAAGAGCAGGTACCACAGCTGCACGCATTCTCTTTTTTTGCTATAGTCAGTGGAAAGGTTCCACGTGGTAGAGTCTCAATCAGTCTGAGCTCCTTAGGAATTATGTGGACGAGAGCCTCCTCCATCAAACAGCATCAGAAATATAACATGAATGATAAATAAACTTTTTAGTGTTAGATCACTGACATTCTGGGGTCAATATGTTGTTGCAGCAGACTTGGCTTGTTTAGATTAGGGCAAATACCCTCCTATTTATAGACCTAGAGATTTAAGAGCTGCCAATGAACCCAAAACTTCTTACTTATGCTGATCCCAAATAAATTCCAAAAATATCCATGTTATGCTGAAAACGTAAAATGAGTTCTATGTCAGAATTAAACCTTGACTTTCAGCATATTTTGAACTGCCAAAATGATCTCATAGGTACTTCCTTTTTGAGATCATAAAAGTAGAGATGATTAGTTCAGTATGACATTTATTGAATGAGACACAGGACTATTAAGAAGGAATCCATTTATGTAAAAAATATTGATTGAATACCTTTTCTATGAAAAGGACTCATTTCACTGTTGTACATCATGCTCAACTCAGAAACGTTGCAAGCTTTTTCTCTAAATTCAGAAACACGACAAGAATGCCCACTCTCAACATTTCTACTTAACACTATGTTAACAGTACTAGTCACAACAATCAAGGACAAAAAGAAACAAACTGAAGGAGAAGAAATAAAACTGTCACTATTTGCAAATGATATGATATTCTATATAAGAAACCCTAAAGTCTCTACTCCAAAACTATTAGAACTAGTAGATGAATTCAATATAATTGTAGGATACAAAATTAACATACAGAAATATGTTACTTTTTTATGTACTAAGAACAGAATAACAGAAGGAGAAAATAGAAAACAATCCCACTTGAATCATATTAAAAAGGATAAAATACAAAAGAAAAAAACTCCCAATGAAAACTATAAAACACAAATGAAGGAAATCAGAGGTAGTATGAAGAAATGGAAAGATAGCTCTGGAAAAACAGTTAGTAAAGGAGTTTGTATGACTGAAGAATAACATTTGTGCACTATTGTATCTTTTCTTACATGGCTGCTCCATTTGACATACCTATGAGCAATGAATGACGGTTTCACCTTCTCCATATCCTTACCAATACTTAATTTCTGTCTTTTTGATTTGAGTCATTCTAGTGAGGAAGAATTGGTGTACCATTGTGGGTTACATTTTCATTTTCTTAATGAATAATGGTGTTGACTATTTTACTTAACCAAAGTGAAAGTGAAAGTGAAAGTCGCTCAGTCATGTCTGACCCTTTGCAACCTATGGATGAGCTATGCAATTCTCCAGGGGAGATTACTGGGAGTCGGTAACCTTTCCCTTCTCCAGGGGATTTTCTCAACCCAGAGATGGAGCCCAGTTCTTCCTCATTGCAAGCAGATTCTTCACTGTCTGAGCTAGCAGGGAAGTCAAGAATTGGAGTGGGCACCCTTGGAAAAGAAGTGACAACCCACTCCAGTATTTTTTCCTTGGAGAAACCTGGCGACCTAAAGGTACTTCCTTTTGAGATCATAAAAGTAGAGATGATTAGTTCAGTATGACATTTATTGAATGAGACACAGGACTATTAAGAAGGAATCCATTTATGTAAAAAATATTGATTGAATACCTTTTCTATGAAAAGGACTCATTTCACTGTTGTACATCATGCTCAACTCAGAAACGTTGCAAGCTTTTTCTCTAAATTCAGAAACACGACAAGAATGCCCACTCTCAACATTTCTACTTAACACTATGTTAACAGTACTAGTCACAACAATCAAGGACAAAAAGAAACAAACTGAAGGAGAAGAAATAAAACTGTCACTATTTGCAAATGATATGATATTCTATATAAGAAACCCTAAAGTCTCTACTCCAAAACTATTAGAACTAGTAGATGAATTCAATATAATTGTAGGATACAAAATTAACATACAGAAATATGTTACTTTTTTATGTACTAAGAACAGAATAACAGAAGGAGAAAATAGAAAACAATCCCACTTGAATCATATTAAAAAGGATAAAATACAAAAGAAAAAAACTCCCAATGAAAACTATAAAACACAAATGAAGGAAATCAGAGGTAGTATGAAGAAATGGAAAGATAGCTCTGGAAAAACAGTTAGTAAAGGAGTTTGTATGACTGAAGAATAACATTTGTGCACTATTGTATCTTTTCTTACATGGCTGCTCCATTTGACATACCTATGAGCAATGAATGACGGTTTCACCTTCTCCATATCCTTACCAATACTTAATTTCTGTCTTTTTGATTTGAGTCATTCTAGTGAGGAAGAATTGGTGTACCATTGTGGGTTACATTTTCATTTTCTTAATGAATAATGGTGTTGACTATTTTACTTAACCAAAGTGAAAGTGAAAGTGAAAGTCGCTCAGTCATGTCTGACCCTTTGCAACCTATGGATGAGCTATGCAATTCTCCAGGGGAGATTACTGGGAGTCGGTAACCTTTCCCTTCTCCAGGGGATTTTCTCAACCCAGAGATGGAGCCCAGTTCTTCCTCATTGCAAGCAGATTCTTCACTGTCTGAGCCAGCAGGGAAGTCCAAGAATTGGAGTGGGTAGCCTATCCCTTGGAAAAGAAGTGACAACCCACTCCAGTATTCTTGTCTGGAAAATTCCATGGATGGAGAAACCTGGCGACCTACAGCCCATGGGGTCTCAAATATATACATATATATGGGGCTTCCCTGATGGCTCAGTGGTGAATAATTTGTCTGCAATGCAGGAGACCTGAGTTCCATCCTTGGGCTGAGAAGATCCCCCTGGAGGAGGGCATGGCAACCCACTCTGGTATTCTTGCCTGGAGAATCCCCATGCACAGAGCCTAATAGGCTGCCGTCCATGGGGTCACACAGAGTTAGGCACAACTGAAGTGACTATGCAGCAGCAGCAGCCTATCCCTTCTCTAAATGATCTTCCTGACCCAGGAATCGAACTAGGGTCTCCTGAATAGCAGGTGGATTCTTCACCAGCTGAGCTACAAGGAAACTTGGCTACTTATATATTTTATTTCGTAAAACATCTATTCAAATCTTTGCCCATGATAAATGAGATTATTTGTTTTTCTAATAAGTTACAAGGGCTCTTCATTATCAGATGTGTTATTTGCAAATATTTTCTCCTAATCCATGGCATGTCTTCACTCTCCTCAAAGATCTTTGAAACACAATCAAGCATACCAACATATGTGTAATGGCAACTTCAAAGGAAACAAGAAAGAAAAAGATACAGAAAAATATTTGAAAAATAATACTAAAAATTTTCCACATAGCATTAAAGAACACATTCAATAAAGTTAATGAACTCTCAGTAGAATAAAAGCAAAGAAATCATGCACAGGTAAGTCATAGGCAAAATGTTGAAAGTCAATGACAAAGAGAAAAACTTGGAAGGGACCAGAAAAAAAACAAGTTGACTCACAGTAGGTTTAAACGCTGTCTTCTCACCAGAAGCAACTGATGGTAGGCAGTAGGATGACACATACAAAGTGTGAATAGGATTTTTAAAAACCTATCAACCAAGGCTTATATACCCAGAGAAATCATATGTCAAAAATAAAGTTGGGATAGATAAATTCCCATATAAACAAAGACTGAGGTAATGTGTTGCTTACAGATCTGTATTACTGAAAATACTAAAGCAAGTCCATCAGGCTGAAGGAAAATGACAACATGTAGTTATGTGAATTCACATAAAGAACTACAGAAAAACATAAAATGCAATTATATAGATAAATAAATGTAAAATGCCATATAAATATAACTTTTTCTCTTCTTAGCTATTTAAAAGACAACTGTATTAAAAATTATAAATCTGTGTTTTAAGGTTTATTCCATACAAAATACAAAATATGTAATATTAACAAAATAGAGCAAGGAATAATATAGCTACATTTGGCTAAAGTTTCTAATTTTATTTGAGTATGGTCATATTAATATGAAGAAATTACAAAGTACATGCTCTAGGAAAATCTATAAACTCAAAAACCATAAAAGGGGTGGACTAAAAGAATACATCATTTGACACAGAAAACGTCAGTAAGGTGGTACAGCGAAACTAAATGGACATGAGCACATTTCAAATAAATACTAATAAAGAAGATATGGTATATATATATATATATATATATATATATATATATATATATATACACACATACACAATGGACTCAGTCATTAAAAAGAATGAAATAATGCCATTTACATCAACATGGATGGACCTAGATATTGTCATATTGAATGAAGTAAGTCTGCTTATAGGCAGAATCTAAAAAGAAATGATACAAATGTACTTATTCACAAAATAGACACACAGTCTTAGAGAGCAAACTTTTGATTACCGGTGGGGAAGGGTGAGGAGAGACAGCTAGGGAGTTTGGGACTGACATGCGGACACTGCCATATTTAAAATGGATAACTAACAAGTTCCTACTGCAGAGCACAGAGAACTCTGCTCAATATTACATAATAACCTAAACGGGAAAAGAATTTGAAAAAGAATACATACATGTATAGAGAAAACTTGGAAGGACCAGAAAAACAAGTTGCTCCATAGTTTAAACTTTCCAAGAGCAACTGATGGTAGGCAGTAGGATGACACATACAAAGTGTGAATAGGATTTTTAAAAACCTATCAACCAAGGCTTATATACCCAGAGAAATCATATGTCAAAAATAAAGTTGGGATAGATAAATTCCCATATAAACAAAGACTGAGGTAATGTGTTGCTTACAGATCTGTATTACTGAAAATACTAAAGCAAGTCCATCAGGCTGAAGGAAAATGACAACATGTAGTTATGTGAATTCACATAAAGAACTACAGAAAAACATAAAATGCAATTATATAGATAAATAAATGTAAAATGCCATATAAATATAACTTTTTCTCTTCTTAGCTATTTAAAAGACAACTGTATTAAAAATTATAAATCTGTGTTTTAAGGTTTATTCCATACAAAATACAAAATATGTAATATTAACAAAATAGAGCAAGGAATAATATAGCTACATTTGGCTAAAGTTTCTAATTTTATTTGAGTATGGTCATATTAATATGAAGAAATTACAAAGTACATGCTCTAGGAAAATCTATAAACTCAAAAACCATAAAAGGGGTGGACTAAAAGAATACATCATTTGACACAGAAAACGTCAGTAAGGTGGTACAGCGAAACTAAATGGACATGAGCACATTTCAAATAAATACTAATAAAGAAGATATGGTATATATATATATATATATATATATATATATATATATATATACACACATACACAATGGACTCAGTCATTAAAAAGAATGAAATAATGCCATTTACATCAACATGGATGGGCCTAGATATTGTCATATTGAATGAAGTAAGTCTGCTTATAGGCAGAATCTAAAAAGAAATGATACAAATGTACTTATTCACAAAATAGACACACAGTCTTAGAGAGCAAACTTTTGATTACCGGTGGGGAAGGGTGAGGAGAGACAGCTAGGGAGTTTGGGACTGACATGCGGACACTGCCATATTTAAAATGGATAACTAACAAGTTCCTACTGCAGAGCACAGAGAACTCTGCTCAATATTACATAATAACCTAAACGGGAAAAGAATTTGAAAAAGAATACATACATGTATATGTATACCTGAATCACTTTGAGTACACCTGAAACTATCACGACATAGTTAATCTATTATACTCCAGTATGAAATAAAAAGTTTAAAAAACAAAGGAAAATAAGTACCAAAACCACATACATAAATTCAAACATGCCATTAATTTGAGTAACAAAATGATTAATTAATCAAGAAGTTATGATCATTATAAATAAATACAGCTAAAACAGTGCCCACAATGCACAGATACATCATACACACACACACACACACACACACACACACAAATTGACTGAATTTATGAGCTAAACAGACAGTTAAAAACAATAAGTTGGAGAATTCAATGTTTCATCTCAGTAATTGATAGAAACAACCGAAATCAGAAAGAATACAGAAGGCTTGAATTATACTACTAACTAATTTGTCCTGACATTTATAAAACAGTACAGCAATAACAGCAGAATAAATATTCATTTTCTGTGTACATGACACAGCCTCAAAGAAAAAAAATGACAAGTATGATGTATATTCTTCAGCTCCAATGGAACTTTTAAAAGTATAAATTATCACTAATCATTAGGGAAATTCAAATCAAATCACAATGAAATATCACTTTATACCTATAAGAATGGTTATTATCAAAAAGGCAACAAATAATAAATGTTGACAAGGATGTGAAACAAAAGGAACCCTTATGCTCGGCTTGTAGGAATGTAAACTCTGGTACAGCCACTATAGAAAACAGTATAGAGGCTCTTCAAAACATTAAAAATAAAACTGCCCTGTTACACAGTAATTCCATTCCTGCATATGTTCCAAAGGAAATGACAACACTAATTTAAAAAGATATATACCTTCCTAGCTTCACTCTGACACTTTTTTATAATAGCCAAGATATGAAGGTAACCTAAATACCAATCAATAAAAGAATAGAAAAAAATGTAAGGTATATATGAAGTTTATATATGTGTGTGTGTAAAAAAATATATATATATTTGAGGGAAATTAAAGGATACAAACTTCCAGTTACAAAGTAAACAAGTCATAAGGATGAAGTGTAAAGCCTGGGGAATAAAGCCAGCAATAATATAATATGTTTGTATGGTGACCAATGGTAAACTTCCATAATTGTAGTGAATATTTTGTGATGTATAGAAATACATACGTTAACCTGATACACCTATCACGACATGAATTAAAAAAAAACTGACCAAAACCACATACATAAATTCAAACATGCCATTAATTTGAGTAACAAAATGATTAATTAATCAAGAAGTTATGATCATTATAAATAAATACAGCTAAAACAGTGCCCACAATGCACAGATACATCATACACACACACACACACACACACACACACACAAATTGACTGAATTTATGAGCTAAACAGACAGTTAAAAACAATAAGTTGGAGAATTCAATGTTTCATCTCAGTAATTGATAGAAACAACCGAAATCAGAAAGAATACAGAAGGCTTGAATTATACTACTAACTAATTTGTCCTGACATTTATAAAACAGTACAGCAATAACAGCAGAATAAATATTCATTTTCTGTGTACATGACACAGCCTCAAAGAAAAAAAATGACAAGTATGATGTATATTCTTCAGCTCCAATGGAACTTTTAAAAGTATAAATTATCACTAATCATTAGGGAAATTCAAATCAAATCACAATGAAATATCACTTTATACCTATAAGAATGGTTATTATCAAAAAGGCAACAAATAATAAATGTTGACAAGGATGTGAAACAAAAGGAACCCTTATGCTCGGCTTGTAGGAATGTAAACTCTGGTACAGCCACTATAGAAAACAGTATAGAGGCTCTTCAAAACATTAAAAATAAAACTGCCCTGTTACACAGTAATTCCATTCCTGCATATGTTCCAAAGGAAATGACAACACTAATTTAAAAAGATATATACCTTCCTAGCTTCACTCTGACACTTTTTTATAATAGCCAAGATATGAAGGTAACCTAAATACCAATCAATAAAAGAATAGAAAAAAATGTAAGGTATATATGAAGTTTATATATGTGTGTGTGTAAAAAAATATATATATATTTGAGGGAAATTAAAGGATACAAACTTCCAGTTACAAAGTAAACAAGTCATAAGGATGAAGTGTAAAGCCTGGGGAATAAAGCCAGCAATAATATAATATGTTTGTATGGTGACCAATGGTAAACTTCCATAATTGTAGTGAATATTTTGTGATGTATAGAAATATCTAATCACCATGTTGTGTACCAGGAATGAACATAGTGTTATATGTGAACTGTATTTCAACAAACAAACATATAGAAAAATAAATCAGATTTGAGTTTATCACAGGTAGGAGGTGGAGGAGGAACAGGATGAAGGTGATCAAAGACACAAGCTTCTAGTTATAAGATAAGTAAGTATTAGAGATATAATATACAACATGACAAATAAAATTAATACTACTCGAAACATACACTTAAAACAGAAGCTGTTAAGAGAGGAAATTCTAAGAATTCTCATCACAAGGAAAACTTTTTGTTCTTTTCTTCTATATGTCATGAAAGATGTTCAGTAAACTTATTGTGGTAATCATTCCATGATGTACATAGGTCAAACCATTAAGCTTTTCCTCTTAATCAGGGCTATATAAATGATACAAATGTGAACTATATTTCAATAAAACTGGAAGAAAAAAACACAAAAACAAAATCAAAGAAATTAGTGATTATACAAAGTCAGAACATAATAAATTAGTATTAACAGAAAGACATTGGAAAAACCTTAATATTTCAAAATTAATCAATATATTTCTAAATGATATAAGATGCATGAAATATAAAACCGCAAGGAAAATTTAAAAATATCTTCAAATGAATGAAAACATAACTCATCAAAATTTGTAAGACACAGTTAAAGTACTGGTTAGAGGAAATTAATAACACTGAATGCCTGTTTTTGAAAAGGAAAAAATCTCAAATCAATAAACTTGCATCTTAAGAGTATATGAAGTGAATCGCAAACTAAATCCAAAGGTCAATTAAACTTGTCTTAGATACTGTAAAAATGTAAGGTATATATGAAGTTTATATATGTGTGTGTGTAAAAAAATATATATATATTTGAGGGAAATTAAAGGATACAAACTTCCAGTTACAAAGTAAACAAGTCATAAGGATGAAGTGTAAAGCCTGGGGAATAAAGCCAGCAATAATATAATATGTTTGTATGGTGACCAATGGTAAACTTCCATAATTGTAGTGAATATTTTGTGATGTATAGAAATATCTAATCACCATGTTGTGTACCAGGAATGAACATAGTGTTATATGTGAACTGTATTTCAACAAACAAACATATAGAAAAATAAATCAGATTTGAGTTTATCACAGGTAGGAGGTGGAGGAGGAACAGGATGAAGGTGATCAAAAGACACAAGCTTCTAGTTATAAGATAAGTAAGTATTAGAGATATAATATACAACATGACAAATAAAATTAATACTACTCGAAACATACACTTAAAACAGAAGCTGTTAAGAGAGGAAATTCTAAGAATTCTCATCACAAGGAAAACTTTTTGTTCTTTTCTTCTATATGTCATGAAAGATGTTCAGTAAACTTATTGTGGTAATCATTCCATGATGTACATAGGTCAAACCATTAAGCTTTTCCTCTTAATCAGGGCTATATAAATGATACAAATGTGAACTATATTTCAATAAAACTGGAAGAAAAAAACACAAAAACAAAATCAAAGAAATTAGTGATTATACAAAGTCAGAACATAATAAATTAGTATTAACAGAAAGACATTGGAAAAACCTTAATATTTCAAAATTAATCAATATATTTCTAAATGATATAAGATGCATGAAATATAAAACCGCAAGGAAAATTTAAAAATATCTTCAAATGAATGAAAACATAACTCATCAAAATTTGTAAGACACAGTTAAAGTACTGGTTAGAGGAAATTAATAACACTGAATGCCTGTTTTTGAAAAGGAAAAAATCTCAAATCAATAAACTTGCATCTTAAGAGTATATGAAGTGAATCGCAAACTAAATCCAAAGGTAGCAGAAGGAAACATTTGGAGAATCTTCGGACTTAAGCCTCGAAAATTAGCTTGAACTTAGATTCTATCTGTAAAAATGCAAGCTTTATTAAAAAGCATAAAGTTTTGAATACCGTTCTTTTTTATTTATTTTCTGTAAGTGCCTAGCTGACTCTAAAGTATTTTTATCTAGGTTGTCATTTTCATCACTCGTTTTTTACCATAAATAACTACTTAAAAGAGAGATGCTTAGACTGATGAGATTTGATAAATTGGTAAGGGTACAGGAAATAGGGCCATGATTTTGGATTCATGGAGAAGGATATATAACTCTGGTACACTATTTGCTTACTCCATGAAAAAAATTTACATTGATATAATAATGTTAATACTGCTTGCTTTTTTCCAGCTTTTAGACTATATAGCCCAAATTTATATACTTATGGCTACAGATATCAGTCGTGGAAATGTAGAAGATAAAGGAAACTGAGTAGGAACAGGAAGTAGAAGGGAGGGTAATATACTCATGTTACAGTGAGGAAAGAAAGGAAATAATACTAGAATTTGTAGGCTGAGTTAGAGTACATTATACATAAAATATAAATAAGAATCATCAAAAATGTATTCATGAAAATTGGGAGGATTCAGACACAGGCTTCCTTGGTGGCTTAGATAGTAAAGAATCTACCTGCAATGAGGGAGAGTTAGGTTCAGTCCTTGGACTGGGAAGACCCCCCGGAGAAGGGAAAGGCTACCCACTCCAGTATTCTTGCTTGGAGAATTCCAGGGCTCATCCATGGGCTTCAATGTGTCTGACGCAACTGAGTGACTTTCAGTTTCAGACAGAGAATACTTTAAAGGGATGAAATTCTCCTGTTTCATTATGGAATGTAATTTTCAAATGAATGATGATAAAAACCGCAAGGAAAATTTAAAAATATCTTCAAATGAATGAAAACATAACTCATCAAAATTTGTAAGACACAGTTAAAGTACTGGTTAGAGGAAATTAATAACACTGAATGCCTGTTTTTGAA
Organism: Tragulus kanchil; assembly: GCA_022376925.1. Lineage (NCBI taxonomy): Eukaryota > Metazoa > Chordata > Mammalia > Artiodactyla > Tragulidae > Tragulus > Tragulus kanchil. The sequence goes on along the minus strand of JAIOJX010000029.1, from coordinate 56,054,507 downwards.
AAGGAAAAAATCTCAAATCAATAAACTTGCATCTTAAGAGTATATGAAGTGAATCGCAAACTAAATCCAAAGGTAGCAGAAGGAAACATTTGGAGAATCTTCGGACTTAAGCCTCGAAAATTAGCTTGAACTTAGATTCTATCTGTAAAAATGCAAGCTTTATTAAAAAGCATAAAGTTTTGAATACCGTTCTTTTTTATTTATTTTCTGTAAGTGCCTAGCTGACTCTAAAGTATTTTTATCTAGGTTGTCATTTTCATCACTCGTTTTTTACCATAAATAACTACTTAAAAGAGAGATGCTTAGACTGATGAGATTTGATAAATTGGTAAGGGTACAGGAAATAGGGCCATGATTTTGGATTCATGGAGAAGGATATATAACTCTGGTACACTATTTGCTTACTCCATGAAAAAAATTTACATTGATATAATAATGTTAATACTGCTTGCTTTTTTCCAGCTTTTAGACTATATAGCCCAAATTTATATACTTATGGCTACAGATATCAGTCGTGGAAATGTAGAAGATAAAGGAAACTGAGTAGGAACAGGAAGTAGAAGGGAGGGTAATATACTCATGTTACAGTGAGGAAAGAAAGGAAATAATACTAGAATTTGTAGGCTGAGTTAGAGTACATTATACATAAAATATAAATAAGAATCATCAAAAATGTATTCATGAAAATTGGGAGGATTCAGACACAGGCTTCCTTGGTGGCTTAGATAGTAAAGAATCTACCTGCAATGAGGGAGAGTTAGGTTCAGTCCTTGGACTGGGAAGACCCCCCGGAGAAGGGAAAGGCTACCCACTCCAGTATTCTTGCTTGGAGAATTCCAGGGCTCATCCATGGGCTTCAATGTGTCTGACGCAACTGAGTGACTTTCAGTTTCAGACAGAGAATACTTTAAAGGGATGAAATTCTCCTGTTTCATTATGGAATGTAATTTTTTAAACATTCTGTGTTTTATTTCAAATTATGGAAATGACCTGAAGCATTACAAACAGAAGTGGTTAAGATTATTTATGGGAAATAGAGCAGGGATGTGGCAGGCCAGGGATTGCTATCTATCATTCATGGTCCTTTCATATAATTTGGTTGCTGTTCTGTGCACCATATATATTTTGATTAAATAACAAATAAAACAACAAATATAAACTCCAGTAATTCTGACTTTCATTCTCTGCTTAAGAGATGTTTCATATTTCAAAAGAGAATAAACCCTTTGCAACAGATATGAGTATATTAAACTATTTCATGGTCTATACTTGTACCCTTAAGAGCCATGAGACTAATTCTATATTATAGCTAAAGAAAGAGTGGTGCAGATAAGGCAGTGTCTAGAGACAGGGAAAAAATGAGGAGCATAACACTAGTATGCTAAGCTCCAAACTTGACCCCATGCTATATATGAATACACTTAATCTAACAGATTCTCACAACTCATATCAAAGAAGAAAATCATACTACTGGAATTGCTTTGGTCTGAGTTCTCCAGATGCAGAGCCTGGGATAGTTAATCCTGGAAGCAGAGGTAACGGAGAGGGAAGGCTAGAGAAAACAGGAGAGAATGCTATGAGCATACACCACTGAGATTAACCTTGTGGGCAATAAAGGTCCAATTTCAGTTTTTCCCTGGAAGTGAACCACATAGTTTCCAGAACTGTCAGCCTAAAGAATAGGGTGCTGGAGGCTTTGTCCTCAGCTGACCTTCCTCTTGGCATAGGGCTGTCATGAAGGCACTAACTCTCTTGTGCCTCAGTGCTATGCTGGCACACGCTGGCAACTACAGAGAAGCCATAGTCAGAAAACAGAGGGACAGATGATAAATATTTGGTGGGTCTCTGTCAGGGCACTGAACTTCAGCAGAGCCCTGCCTAAAACAGAGGTCCAAGAGGGGATGTGATTTGACATGGAGAAACAGAGGCATCCACCAGAGTATCTCAGCAAATAAAGGCACCGGCCTTTGGCATGTTTCAAAAGGATTTATAGCCAGTTCTGCCACATCTCTATTCCAGCATATATTTCACAAAATAAACATACATTTTAAATTATATATATATATATATAAAATATATTATATATTATATATATATATATATATATATATATATATATATATATACACACTCCATTGCAGAAAAGGGAGTATCAGTCTTATGTTTGTCTACTAGTGATTTGAAATATTCTTTAGATACTACTTTTGAATATACATTGTGAACTGAGGTTAACTTGCATGCCATTATAAACAGACTGCTGTCTTGAAGTCAAGCACAAAAATTTCTTAAGCCCATATTTCTTTTTTGACACTCCACTCTTCTCTCCGACTATGTTAGTCTAGTAAAAAACTAATAGTTCAAATAGTTGACTAAATGTTATTCACATTGATTATCTAGCTATCCACTAGAAGATGGTTTTTTAAGCTAAAGAAAGAGTGGTGCAGATAAGGCAGTGTCTAGAGACAGGGAAAAAATGAGGAGCATAACACTAGTATGCTAAGCTCCAAACTTGACCCCATGCTATATATGAATACACTTAATCTAACAGATTCTCACAACTCATATCAAAGAAGAAAATCATACTACTGGAATTGCTTTGGTCTGAGTTCTCCAGATGCAGAGCCTGGGATAGTTAATCCTGGAAGCAGAGGTAACGGAGAGGGAAGGCTAGAGAAAACAGGAGAGAATGCTATGAGCATACACCACTGAGATTAACCTTGTGGGCAATAAAGGTCCAATTTCAGTTTTTCCTGAAGTGAACCACATAGTTTCCAGAACTGTCAGCCTAAAGAATAGGGTGCTGGAGGCTTTGTCCTCAGCTGACCTTCCTCTTGGCATAGGGCTGTCATGAAGGCACTAACTCTCTTGTGCCTCAGTGCTATGCTGGCACACGCTGGCAACTACAGAGAAGCCATAGTCAGAAAACAGAGGGACAGATGATAAATATTTGGTGGGTCTCTGTCAGGGCACTGAACTTCAGCAGAGCCCTGCCTAAAACAGAGGTCCAAGAGGGGATGTGATTTGACATGGAGAAACAGAGGCATCCACCAGAGTATCTCAGCAAATAAAGGCACCGGCCTTTGGCATGTTTCAAAAGGATTTATAGCCAGTTCTGCCACATCTCTATTCCAGCATATATTTCACAAAATAAACATACATTTTAAATTATATATATATATATATAAAATATATTATATATTATATATATATATATATATATATATATATATATATACACACTCCCTTGCAGAAAAGGGAGTATCAGTCTTATGTTTGTCTACTAGTGATTTGAAATATTCTTTAGATACTACTTTTGAATATACATTGTGAACTGAGGTTAACTTGCATGCCATTATAAACAGACTGCTGTCTTGAAGTCAAGCACAAAAATTTCTTAAGCCCATATTTCTTTTTTGACACTCCACTCTTCTCTCCGACTATGTTAGTCTAGTAAAAAACTAATAGTTCAAATAGTTGACTAAATTTTATTCACATTGATTATCTAGCTATCCACTAAGTGAATACATGATTTTGACAGATAATTTTTATACATTTAAATTCATTGCCTGGCAGGTCATACACACATGCAATATTTGATGAGACAGTTTATCATGCTTGCTTAAGTGGATGCTTATGTGGAAGTTAAACCTATCTGTAGATACACCACAAGGATTCATCACATATACAGCACCACACAAAGTTTAGGAATGAATATGTTTTTCTTTATTAAAGTGAATTCCTAATATTAAAGTGAATTCCTAAATAAAATATAATTTCAACAAATATTTCTGGATTTACAATGCTATTTTTGTCCCTGTAGCAGGGGCAAGAGGGAGACTACAATAGCTATGCTTTAGAAACGTAATTAAATAATAAAACCTGCTCTCTTGTATACACAGAGCCATCAGTCATCACGGGCATTGCCATGTTTTCTTTTTCTCCTTCCTCCCTAGTGCTGACAGATTGGCCAGATTTATCCAACTCAGCTTCCTTTCCTATGATCAATGGCAAGGCCATTGTTAAGTGAGTTGAACCCTAAGCTCCTTTCCAGGTCTAAAATTCTACTCTTATTTTAGTTTAGATTTATGAGGTGGTTGGCTAGAGTTGGAGGAATAATCTATCCTCACTGAATAGAGAAAAATCAGTAGCCTAGACTGTAACTGTGTTTGTATCACTAGTATCATATCACCAACAAGACAGAATATCATAATACAAGTTTTCAGTGACTGTTCTGATTAAAACAAGGTATTGTGTATAAAAAAGAAAACAAAATTCTGCATTTATTGATAGGTCATTTATTCTGCCACAAATCCATGAAGACTCTTTATCTAATATTCAATATCCCATGTTCATTTATCCTACTTAACTATAATAGTTCCTCTAATTTTGACTATATAGTTTTTGTTACTTTTCTTAGTTCTGTTTTAAAAATATCACTCTTATTTTATCCTATGTTATTAAATTCATTCTAGTTGTAAGCTGCCACAGATCAATTGTGGACTGATTTGAAAATAAATGAGAGAAAGAAACATAGTGAGAAAGAAAGAAAGATGAAGGGAAGGAGAAAAAAAATGAAGAAAGACAAACTTCACCAAAATTGTGAGAAAATTACTGCAAATTGTTCAAGGGTTTAGGAAATGTTATAACTTTGCATTAATGTGAGAAAAGAAGATGGGGGAAGAAAACAGACAAAAACTCAGAAAGATGGTTGTTGAATAAATATTTTAATACTAAGGAAAGAGATTCTTTCTGCCCTTGTAGACTGGAATGGTGGGTCCTTTCTAGAGGGAAATATGCAGAATGAACAAATTCCACTTCAACAAAGCATCATGTCTCTGTCAAGGCCATTATTATGAGAATGAAATAATTACTGAAACTATCTTAAAGACATGATACTCATTTTTAGACCCAGTCCCCTTTAAAAGGGGGACAAAAAAGAGGCTAGAAGAAACAGACCAAGGAAGACTTTCATTTCATGGCATGCGGCCACAGAGGGCTCTGATTTCCTACACAATTCAGAAAGGTTTCATGTAATCTTGAGGTTTCAGACAGTCATTTGTCATTTCAGGAAACAAACTTCTGCTCACTCTGTTTAGAAATCACTTGCTTGGATGGTTCCAACTAGAGCTACCTGAAGTACTGTGAGGGAGCGCTGGCCCACCTACCCCCATTGTATCGTATTTGAGAGTTCATGGTTGCATTACAGGTGTCTACACAGCTGCATACTCCTTTAAAACTATTTTCCTATCTGCTGCCAGTGACTAAATTTAATGAGAGCACCTGCTGCCCTCTTGTTTAGTTAATTCATAGTGCTTTGCCTGAACTAAAGAAAATTTCAGAAAAGCCTCTGTTCTTGAGTAATAAATAACCAGTCTCTACTTTGGCCTGAAGGGCCTTTGATTCATGACTCATATTACATTAGACTAAGACTATGACAGTGGCACTTTAGTTCTCTATTTGTTATTTCCTACTTAACTATAATAGTTTTTGTAAACTTTTCTTAGTTCTGTTTTAAAAATATCACTCTTATTTTATCCTATGTTATTAAATTCATTCTAGTTGTAAGCTGCCACAGATCAATTGTGGACTGATTTGAAAATAAATGAGAGAAAGAAACATAGTGAGAAAGAAAGAAAGATGAAGGGAAGGAGAAAAAAAATGAAGAAAGACAAACTTCACCAAAATTGTGAGAAAATTACTGCAAATTGTTCAAGGGTTTAGGAAATGTTATAACTTTGCATTAATGTGAGAAAAGAAGATGGGGGAAGAAAACAGACAAAAACTCAGAAAGATGGTTGTTGAATAAATATTTTAATACTAAGGAAAGAGATTCTTTCTGCCCTTGTAGACTGGAATGGTGGGTCCTTTCTAGAGGGAAATATGCAGAATGAACAAATTCCACTTCAACAAAGCATCATGTCTCTGTCAAGGCCATTATTATGAGAATGAAATAATTACTGAAACTATCTTAAAGACATGATACTCATTTTTAGACCCAGTCCCCTTTAAAAGGGGGACAAAAAAGAGGCTAGAAGAAACAGACCAAGGAAGACTTTCATTTCATGGCATGCGGCCACAGAGGGCTCTGATTTCCTACACAATTCAGAAAGGTTTCATGTAATCTTGAGGTTTCAGACAGTCATTTGTCATTTCAGGAAACAAACTTCTGCTCACTCTGTTTAGAAATCACTTGCTTGGATGGTTCCAACTAGAGCTACCTGAAGTACTGTGAGGGAGCGCTGGCCCACCTACCCCCATTGTATCGTATTTGAGAGTTCATGGTTGCATTACAGGTGTCTACACAGCTGCATACTCCTTTAAAACTATTTTCCTATCTGCTGCCAGTGACTAAATTTAATGAGAGCACCTGCTGCCCTCTTGTTTAGTTAATTCATAGTGCTTTGCCTGAACTAAAGAAAATTTCAGAAAAGCCTCTGTTCTTGAGTAATAAATAACCAGTCTCTACTTTGGCCTGAAGGGCCTTTGATTCATGTCATATTACACTTAGACTAAGCACTGATGACAGTGGACACATTTAGTTTCTCTAAGTAGTTTTAGAGCTGGGGAAAAGGAAATGGCTACTAAGATTAAATGAAATGAGAAGATCAATTGTCTGCCTGAATATTGACAGTTGGAGGACTAGTCATCCTTGACCTCACAATGGAGGTATTTCTTCAATGAGGAGTAAAAGCACTAGCTAATAAATTTTTTTGCAATGGTGATTGGCAGAGTGCAAAAAGAAACAATTTAACATCATTTATTTAAAAAAAAAACATTTAAGGCTATACTACAGAGCAAATATAGACTTTTTAACAAATGGTGCTAGAACTGTTAGAGATTCACATGCAAAAAAAAAACAAATCTAGACACAGCCCTTATATCCTTTAAAAAATGAATTCAAAATGGATCATAGACTTAAATGTAAAACATAAAAGTATGAAACTCCTTAGAGAATAACACAAAAGAAATCCTAGATGAACTTGGGTTTGGCAATGACCTTTTAGACACAACATGAAAGGCATAATTCATAAAAAATTAATTCATAGATGAACTGAGATGGCAAAGAAAAATTAATTCATAAATGAACTGAGATGGCAAAGAAAACAGGATTAAAATTTAAAGTTTCAAGCAATTGATTTGAAGAGAGGAACAAGAAAAAAAATGGCTTCAAAATGATAGTACCTTAATATACATTGGGAAATTATGAAGAACGAAATTTTCACAGAAAATCGACCATGGGTACTAGGAGATTCGTGAGCTCAAGGTGCCAATAAGGCATCCATATGAATATTGCTTAGGCAGCAGTTAAATATGCAGGAGTGAGTTTAGAAAATAGTTGGAATTTTGTATATAATTTTCCCTAGAGGTCAGTACAGAGATGACAGCTGAAGCTGTTTGCTGGAATGAGACATTAAATAGAATGTAAGAAGGCAAACTTGAGGAATGATGAGTTTGGGATACAAAAAAGAACAGAAAGAGCAGAGTGAGAAGATTTCTGAGAAATTGCTAAGAAGATGGAAACATATCCAGGATAGTAATTTTCAAAGAAAATTTTTAAAAGTTCAAAGAAGGAAAGGTCACCAGGTGTAATGTGAAATCAAAAGAATGTGAATCAAGACAAACAATTTTTGATTTGTGCATATGAGAGAAATTTCAGGTAGATTATTTGAGGCAGTCAAATTACACAGTGTAGGAAATGAGACAATCTATACACATAGAGCTTTTTTTCTTTTAATAGTCTAGAAAGCGAAAAACAAAGATGCAAGAAGATAAGACTGTTAGCTTAGCCTGAGTATGTAACCCGGTAAAGAAAAAAATGTTGGTAAGTGAAAGGAAAGAGAGCCAAAACTTCCAAAAGGAGAGAATAGAAGCAGAAGAGAGAGTTTCAGACTGGAAACACAACTTAATTCTACAACAGGAGAGAATAAGAATGAATAAAGAAGATAATTAACATGACAAGAGAGAAAGCTGATAGACTTTTCCTCTGCTGTTATCTAATTCCTAAAGAAAGGAAAGCTAAGAGTGAAGATGGCATAAAAAGAGGAGCAGAGGAGCTATCACTGCAGTGAGGACAGGGACCTGCAGAGAGATTTGACTGTAATCTAACCTGAGGTTAGATAGCATAAACATAATTGGAATTCTATTTGGCATCAGTCTTTTTAAGATATACTCCACATAACTGTAACTGATTGAAACTTTGCCAATCATATTGCTAACTCTTGCTTTAATGAAGATACTTGAATATTCTTTACCAGAGAAAACTAGATAGTGCTCATCTGATTGAAATCACTCTTATCCAGGATTTTTAAAACACAACCTCATTTAGAAAGAATATTTTCTTGTATTTTGAATATCATTTTCCCTCATGCAAATGAAATAATTTTGCATATAGAAAAGAAATAACCACAGTGAAGGAGCTGAATTTACAGAGATAAGGTTATTTTTCTGCTTTTAAGAAACCTTGAATTCATGGATTATTCAAAATCTTTGTTGTGCAAAACTTAGAATTTCCTTTCCAGTAAAATTTATATTTTATACAAAATCAAAAAATAAGTAGTAAGCCTTTGGAACAAAACGCTCCTGAGAGATAGTTAACCTGTCGAACCTGTGAATAAACATTTCTTTGGTAGCACATGGTGGTATTCACACAACAATTGGGTTCCAAAATATGTTTCTTCAATGTTACATAAAAACATTCAGTTTGTGTAATGAACAACAATAGTGCCAGTAATCAAAGAAAATCAGGATTGTCAACAAGGAGAAATAATGTCTCCTAGCAACCAAGTTTCAATTACTCTTTGTTTGCTAACAAGCACTGGGATATTTTATGCTGGTAGCTTTATTTCAGAGAGTAGTACATTATCAAAGACCATAAGAGAGAGCTCCAGTTTTAACCAGCTCTGGTTTCCAATCAAACATCTTGCAATTAATTTTATTAGTGTTTTAGACCTAATTTAGACCTAATTTACTTTGAATAAGCCATAACTATGATTTGTTATTGTCATGTTCTAAGAGAAACTGTAATGTAGGATAATTATTTGTTTAAATAATGGAATCATTGGCATGCAGATGATACTCAGAAGAAGTAAAAATTTATGATCATTAATAATAAGATTAAACAAAATCTTATTCCAGAATAGATCCCAGGAGGATCCTTTAGCTGTTTTAGTTGAGCTCGAAATACTACTACTAATTAAGATATAACACTGACTGTCATAGCAGTCGTCACAAAGGCTATTTGCTGGTGCCTGATAAAACTGTCTATTGCTAACATGGATACAGTATGAAAGAACATTCTTAGTTGAAATCAGTCTGCATTTTGGACAGTGCATATCAAATGTTAGATTCAAGGCATCTCTACAAATTCCTTTACACCATTCAAATTTGGGAAATGACTATAGGAACTGAGCTGTTTCAGCTGTACCTCCTCTGTAATTGGTAGATTAGGTTTTTATCTCTTTTTTACATAGAGGCAACTCTAGAGCTTGAGCACCCCAGCAGCTCATTGTGGGAGTAAGACCATGGCTACATTGCTGTTGCTACAATGATTATTTCTCTCATTAGATTTTTGTGTTCTGTCACATCTGAACCCATGGAAGAGAAAAGTCTCATGGAAAATAGTCACCCAAACACACATACCCAAACTACTTGAGGCCAAGATGATAACGAGTAAAAGTCCATATCAAAGTAGTCAACACTAGAGCTGTGTAGCCACCCAAAGAAATATTTTTGGACTGATCATTTGGAGAAATATTTCTGTTAGTTGATATCTAAACATTTTGTTTAGAGACACTGATTATTACACAGGAAGGACACTCTATGTTTAAGCTTTGATTCTGCAGCAACTGAGAGCTACTCAAATCAGTGTTTGTAAATCTTTTAGGTAATTTGTCTATTTGTACTGTTGTTTAGCTAACAGTGAAAAATGAGTGATTCAATATAAATTTACCTCAATAAATAAAAACATCTGTTTATGCCAAAAAACAAAATTATCAAACTGAAATGCAATAATTTCTGCTTCTATGTTTCTTGTATTTCTTATCATAATTATAGTATAAGAAATATTAAAGACTTTCTCTTTTTTTTTCCTTCCCCAATTGCTTTCTTCAGTTATGACCGCAAATTCTCTACCTTTTTCGTACTTCAGAATATAAATGTGTTCATCCATGTCTTAACAACATCTGTGTTCTAAAATCTATGTCTTATCAGCTCCTATGCAGGAAAAATAAACCATAACTCTTATGACACTATTTTAACCTAAACTGCATAGCTGACCTTGCCAAAATAGAACTATTCCATATAAAGAATCATATAAGAATATAAATGATGTTAACTGTAGAAAAGGATTAGATTGTCAATGTACCAGAATGTCCATGGATTGTGGACTCTCGATATACAAAATTTATTATAGAACATAATGAACAGCATTATATAGGATACATGATTTGAAAACAAATATATTTCCTGGTAAACAAATTATTTTTCTATATGCAAGAAAGAAGATTTAGCCAATCTAAGAGCAAAGATTTCAATAAAATGGCATTGTCAGAAGAAGGTCATAATTTTACCATGCTTGTCCAGATACTTCAGGGGATACTAAAAACTATCAGCCACAGTTTGCTTTCAAGCAGTGAGTTAGAGTGAGAGTCTGAGCGTGCAAATGAATCATCTTTCAGAGGTGCTTCCATAGTCACCATTTTCATGGTTTTAATATGAACCTTTCCAAAGATACTTGCCAGCTGACCATGGCAAATATAAAATGATTTGTCTCCCTATCAAAGTAGTCAACACTAGAGCTGTGTAGCCACCCAAAGAAATATTTTTGGACTGATCATTTGGAGAAATATTTCTGTTAGTTGATATCTAAACATTTTGTTTAGAGACACTGATTATTACACAGGAAGGACACTCTATGTTTAAGCTTTGATTCTGCAGCAACTGAGAGCTACTCAAATCAGTGTTTGTAAATCTTTTAGGTAATTTGTCTATTTGTACTGTTGTTTAGCTAACAGTGAAAAATGAGTGATTCAATATAAATTTACCTCAATAAATAAAAACATCTGTTTATGCCAAAAAACAAAATTATCAAACTGAAATGCAATAATTTCTGCTTCTATGTTTCTTGTATTTCTTATCATAATTATAGTATAAGAAATATTAAAGACTTTCTCTTTTTTTTTCCTTCCCCAATTGCTTTCTTCAGTTATGACCGCAAATTCTCTACCTTTTTCGTACTTCAGAATATAAATGTGTTCATCCATGTCTTAACAACATCTGTGTTCTAAAATCTATGTCTTATCAGCTCCTATGCAGGAAAAATAAACCATAACTCTTATGACACTATTTTAACCTAAACTGCATAGCTGACCTTGCCAAAATAGAACTATTCCATATAAAGAATCATATAAGAATATAAATGATGTTAACTGTAGAAAAGGATTAGATTGTCAATGTACCAGAATGTCCATGGATTGTGGACTCTCGATATACAAAATTTATTATAGAACATAATGAACAGCATTATATAGGATACATGATTTGAAAACAAATATATTTCCTGGTAAACAAATTATTTTTCTATATGCAAGAAAGAAGATTTAGCCAATCTAAGAGCAAAGATTTCAATAAAATGGCATTGTCAGAAGAAGGTCATAATTTTACCATGCTTGTCCAGATACTTCAGGGGATACTAAAAACTATCAGCCACAGTTTGCTTTCAAGCAGTGAGTTAGAGTGAGAGTCTGAGCGTGCAAATGAATCATCTTTCAGAGGTGCTTCCATAGTCACCATTTTCATGGTTTTAATATGAACCTTTCCAAAGATACTTGCCAGCTGACCATGGCAAATATAAAATGATTTGTCTCCCTATCCTTAAGACAGTAAACAAATGTAAAAAGTTCTTTTTTTAATACATACAACAGAAAAACACAAGTCCTAAGAATGAATCAAGAGACTTATTCTAAATCCAGTGAATTGGGTCTTTGGTAAATTGTGTAATTTCTTTGGGTCTTAATTTTCACGTAAGTAAAATGTCAGTGGCTGTGTGTGTGTGTGTGTGTGTGTGTGTGTGTGCATGCTCATGTTTAAATAGAACTAGATTAATTTTCAAAAAATTCCTTTTAACTTAGCAGAGATATAGAAATGCTCTCTAGGGAATAAGATCAGGAGGGAAGGAAGTTGTGACAGTGAATTCTGTCTTTCTTGCTTGCAGAAGCAAGGTGTGTATCCATGTGTCTCTGAGAAAGACAGAAGTACTTCCTTGGCAATCTCTATTGGAAATCCTGATAGGTCTGGAAGTCACAGATATGCGTATTTTATTGGTCTGAACATTCTTTTACTCCCAGTATAAACTAGTAGGTTCCTAGATGTACACATTTATACATAAATGCGTGCCTAGCCAGAGTGTAAAATAGGTTTTTACTGGGGAATAAGTGCAGACTTGAGCTTACCAGGCTTCTTTCCAGACTACCGCAGCTTTGTTTTTGAACCATTACCAGTGTCTTTCAGTAGTGCTGTCAATAGAGTGCAGATAGGGTCTTGAACTCCAGAGAATGAATGAGATATGCCAAATGAAGCATAATTACTTTATTGACGTCATTCAGCTTTCAACTCACATTTAATAGGGGAGCTTCAACTGCTTGAAACAGTGGGCCATTTGTAGCACATTATGCAAATGATAATACTAATCTTTGCATTATACATAAGAGCTGCTTATTGTGCATTAACTAATTTATCTGACTACGCAGGGGCTATGAATGCTGATTTTCATTAAGCTTTTCATTAAGTGAAAAGCAAGTGCATATATCAGCATGTGCCTGTCTTGCATGGATAAATAAATACATACATGCATCTGGTTAGCAGTGACGTTCTTTTGGTTGTAGAAATCATCAAGTATGATTTTTTTTTGGACATATCAGTCAGATGTGAAAGTGAGAATTAAATAATTAGAGGAAAAGATTCCTGTATTGTTAATATTCATCACACATATTTTATCATGGTCACAAATTTATATTTAAAGTCACAGAATGTGTAGTCTAAAGTCAATAATTTGAATCTTATGTAAGTACCCTTTAGAATAGTGGTGACTATTTTTATGATTGTCATAAAAGCAGATGAAGGACAATTGAACACAAGTCTAATTAATCACTTTAATTTTAAGATAAAATTAATTCATTTGAGGAGAATAAAGGGAGAACAGAGCCAAATAATATTTTATTAAATATACACTAATTTGGTTCAAATCTAGGCATACTCATATGTAGACACACATGTGAATAATGTTTTACACAATGCTCACATAATTAGCACATTTCATTAGGCATACATTTGAAGCCAACACAGACTCTCTACATTGTACACATTCTTCTCAGTGAGTTACTCATAAATTGATAGACACACATGATAGGTTTTTGGAAGTCACAGATATGCGTATTTTATTGGTCTGAACATTCTTTTACTCCCAGTATAAACTAGTAGGTTCCTAGATGTACACATTTATACATAAATGCGTGCCTAGCCAGAGTGTAAAATAGGTTTTTACTGGGGAATAAGTGCAGACTTGAGCTTACCAGGCTTCTTTCCAGACTACCGCAGCTTTGTTTTTGAACCATTACCAGTGTCTTTCAGTAGTGCTGTCAATAGAGTGCAGATAGGGTCTTGAACTCCAGAGAATGAATGAGATATGCCAAATGAAGCATAATTACTTTATTGACGTCATTCAGCTTTCAACTCACATTTAATAGGGGAGCTTCAACTGCTTGAAACAGTGGGCCATTTGTAGCACATTATGCAAATGATAATACTAATCTTTTGCATTATACATAAGAGCTGCTTATTGTGCATTAACTAATTTATCTGACTACGCAGGGGCTATGAATGCTGATTTTCATTAAGCTTTTCATTAAGTGAAAAGCAAGTGCATATATCAGCATGTGCCTGTCTTGCATGGATAAATAAATACATACATGCATCTGGTTAGCAGTGACGTTCTTTTGGTTGTAGAAATCATCAAGTATGATTTTTTTTTGGACATATCAGTCAGATGTGAAAGTGAGAATTAAATAATTAGAGGAAAAGATTCCTGTATTGTTAATATTCATCACACATATTTTATCATGGTCACAAATTTATATTTAAAGTCACAGAATGTGTAGTCTAAAGTCAATAATTTGAATCTTATGTAAGTACCCTTTAGAATAGTGGTGACTATTTTTATGATTGTCATAAAAAGCAGATGAAGGACAATTGAACACAAGTCTAATTAATCACTTTAATTTTAAGATAAAATTAATTCATTTGAGGAGAATAAAGGGAGAACAGAGCCAAATAATATTTTATTAAATATACACTAATTTGGTTCAAATCTAGGCATACTCATATGTAGACACACATGTGAATAATGTTTTACACAATGCTCACATAATTAGCACATTTCATTAGGCATACATTTGAAGCCAACACAGACTCTCTACATAGTACACATTCTTCTCAGTGAGTTACTCAGAGTTAGACCACTAAATTTCACAAGACAAAAGATAGCAAAAATACCATCTATTTTATCTGCTGAATTATATTGATGCAGATTTGATTTATTTCAATCAGTGAGTATATATTGATAATTCTGTGTGCAAAATTATTATGGATACTTTGAATGTATTATTTTAAAACCATATTTTAACTACACAGTTAACAGCTCACTAATAGGAGGTGTGTCATTGATTACTTTTATAACTGATTTTTGAAGTGAAAAGGCAAGGGGAAATAATGTAAACTTTTTACTTTTAAACATACTAAATAGCAACAGTGATTAGTAAAACTCATTGAAGAGGGGCAAAGAAAGCTAATACATCCTCCTAACTTTAAACTTGAGTTTCCAGTTTTAGTTCAATAAAATTAATAACTGAGCAATGGTTATCATGCACGAGAACAATTCATTCTTTTATCAGTCAGGTAAATTAAAACACACATTAGTATATCCACAGCACAAACGTAGCCTTGGGATTTGGCCATGAGCCCAACTAAACTGAAAAATGTTTATTAAATTATTAAAATTTATGGGTTGATAGCACTCTCAAGCAATTTATTATAGCTGTAAATCATTTTTAAGTTTTGAAAACACAATAAAGTTGATTTAATAATCCCCCTAATCTTAGACACAACTTCCTCCAGAGTTGTCTTCAATTACACCTCATAAATAACAATTTATTGTATATTAGAGAAACGCTAAAAAACAAATACTTCACGAGAATTTCATCAGATTCATTTTTCCTGAAACATTTGCCAGGAAGCATAACAAATTCACTTGTGACCCTTGTACTCAGAAAAGCTGAAGTTCAAATCAAAGCCACAGTGGAGAATTCCTCTGCCAAGGATAATAGCTAAAATTCCTCACTAGAGGAACTTTTCAAGGGGATTAAGAATACAATTTTATTAAATATACACTAATTTGGTTCAAATCTAGGCATACTCATATGTAGACACACATGTGAATAATGTTTTACACAATGCTCACATAATTAGCACATTTCATTAGGCATACATTTGAAGCCAACACAGACTCTCTACATAGTACACATTCTTCTCAGTGAGTTACTCAGAGTTAGACCACTAAATTTCACAAGACAAAAGATAGCAAAAATACCATCTATTTTATCTGCTGAATTATATTGATGCAGATTTGATTTATTTCAATCAGTGAGTATATATTGATAATTCTGTGTGCAAAATTATTATGGATACTTTGAATGTATTATTTTAAAACCATATTTTAACTACACAGTTAACAGCTCACTAATAGGAGGTGTGTCATTGATTACTTTTATAACTGATTTTTGAAGTGAAAAGGCAAGGGGAAATAATGTAAACTTTTTACTTTTAAACATACTAAATAGCAACAGTGATTAGTAAAACTCATTGAAGAGGGGCAAAGAAAGCTAATACATCCTCCTAACTTTAAACTTGAGTTTCCAGTTTTAGTTCAATAAAATTAATAACTGAGCAATGGTTATCATGCACGAGAACAATTCATTCTTTTATCAGTCAGGTAAATTAAAACACACATTAGTATATCCACAGCACAAACGTAGCCTTGGGATTTGGCCATGAGCCCAACTAAACTGAAAAATGTTTATTAAATTATTAAAATTTATGGGTTGATAGCACTCTCAAGCAATTTATTATAGCTGTAAATCATTTTTAAGTTTTGAAAACACAATAAAGTTGATTTAATAATCCCCCTAATCTTAGACACAACTTCCTCCAGAGTTGTCTTCAATTACACCTCATAAATAACAATTTATTGTATATTAGAGAAACGCTAAAAAACAAATACTTCACGAGAATTTCATCAGATTCATTTTTCCTGAAACATTTGCCAGGAAGCATAACAAATTCACTTGTGACCCTTGTACTCAGAAAAGCTGAAGTTCAAATCAAAGCCACAGTGGAGAATTCCTCTGCCAAGGATAATAGCTAAAATCTTCCCTTCACTTGAGCCAGGAACTTAGTTTTAATGAATGCAAGGGTGAAGGTGTTGGGGGAGGGGGAGAGAGGTCATTCTAGGGAAATTCTCTCCACTCTGAAAACAGCTTGAATTGCAAAGCACGACTAGTCATACCATCTCTTTGTAGGATGATATTAGAGAACAAGCAGCTGAAAAGAGGGAACACAAAGAGACAGTAATTGCGAGCACACACTGTGTTTTCCTCATGGACAGTCAATCATCAGAATAGGCAAATTCACTTATATTTAATGACGTTTACGTACTTTAAAACATAGTATTGACAGTAGTATAGGAAGAATAATCACTACTGGTAGAATAATTTAGAATCTGTTTCATATTTCATAGAGACTCAATTAGGGAAGAACTAATTAAAAGACCTATGGGATTTCATGAATTACAGGACTTTGCTTTCCAAACTGAAAAATATATTTTTTTAAGTATTAGGGATTCTTTTAGTATAACAAAAAGAAAATGCATACAAAGTAGACAGCATCCCTAGCTAGCATGAAGAGGAGGGGCGTAACTGTGACCTAAGGAAAGACTACATGAAAGTGATAGGAAATATCGCATCTTCATTCCTTAAACATTTCACTTCTGTGCCCTAATCCTCACTTTAAGAGGCTGGAGGATGAAATTTCTATTCAACCAAATGTATCATTGACTCCATTTATGCTAAATCCACAGCTAATGATTTCCTGGTCTTTCAGAACCAGACACTAGAGTGAAGCTGGCCCTAGGAGAACCTCTCAGAAGCAGAGAATTCTAAAATGCTATCTCTTCTTACTTGAGATAAACACAGGATCTTTCTCAAAATGAGCAAGAAGTCCTCTCATAAAACTTGAGAGCAATCAGGAACAAGATATGACAATTTCATTACTTGGGCTCTCATTTGCCTCTTTCCCTCGTATTTATTCTGCCCTTGGCACCTGGTGCTCTAAATACTTGAATTGACTACATAAATGTTTCCTGAGGACCAGGTCTAGCTCTATTTTCTTTCTCATACATGTACCTTGGTAACCATACCTATACCAAATGACTCCTCCCCCTCATCTTTGCCACAGTAGCATCAGGTAGATACATCCAGCCTAGGTTGGGCCAACCAAATTCTTCTTCCTGAAATACTGTGCCAATTAAGTATATGAAGCTCAGGTGAAAAGATCATGAAGGTCAAAACCAAGGATAAGACAACAATGACCGTGAGCAGAGGAGGCCAGCCCACAGGAGAGGAAACATGGAGTTAAAGAGAGAAGAAGTAGAAAAATATGAGGCCATATAGAAAGAGAGTTAAAGAAAGTAGCTGTTACATCATAAAGAATAAAAAACCTAGGAATAAACCTACCTAAGGAGGCAAAAGTTCTGCAATCCAAACTATAAGACACAGATGAAAGAAATTGAAGACAACACAATAGTGAAAATAATTTTAAGTAATATAGGTTTCATATTTCATAGAGACTCAATTAGGGAAGAACTAATTAAAAGACCTATGGGATTTCATGAATTACAGGACTTTGCTTTCCAAACTGAAAAATATATTTTAAGTATTAGGATTCTTTAGTATAACAAAAAGAAAATGCATACAAAGTAGACAGCATCCCTAGCTAGCATGAAGAGGAGGGGCGTAACTGTGACCTAAGGAAAGACTACATGAAAGTGATAGGAAATATCGCATCTTCATTCCTTAAACATTTCACTTCTGTGCCCTAATCCTCACTTTAAGAGGCTGGAGGATGAAATTTCTATTCAACCAAATGTATCATTGACTCCATTTATGCTAAATCCACAGCTAATGATTTCCTGGTCTTTCAGAACCAGACACTAGAGTGAAGCTGGCCCTAGGAGAACCTCTCAGAAGCAGAGAATTCTAAAATGCTATCTCTTCTTACTTGAGATAAACACAGGATCTTTCTCAAAATGAGCAAGAAGTCCTCTCATAAAACTTGAGAGCAATCAGGAACAAGATATGACAATTTCATTACTTGGGCTCTCATTTGCCTCTTTCCCTCGTATTTATTCTGCCCTTGGCACCTGGTGCTCTAAATACTTGAATTGACTACATAAATGTTTCCTGAGGACCAGGTCTAGCTCTATTTTCTTTCTCATACATGTACCTTGGTAACCATACCTATACCAAATGACTCCTCCCCCTCATCTTTGCCACAGTAGCATCAGGTAGATACATCCAGCCTAGGTTGGGCCAACCAAATTCTTCTTCCTGAAATACTGTGCCAATTAAGTATATGAAGCTCAGGTGAAAAGATCATGAAGGTCAAAACCAAGGATAAGACAACAATGACCGTGAGCAGAGGAGGCCAGCCCACAGGAGAGGAAACATGGAGTTAAAGAGAGAAGAAGTAGAAAAATATGAGGCCATATAGAAAGAGAGTTAAAGAAAGTAGCTGTTACATCATAAAGAATAAAAAACCTAGGAATAAACCTACCTAAGGAGGCAAAAGTTCTGCAATCCAAACTATAAGACACAGATGAAAGAAATTGAAGACAACACAATAGATGGAAAGATATACTGTCTTCTTGGCCTGGAAGAATCAACATTGTTAGCATGATCATAGTACCCAAGGCAGTCTACATATTCTAGGCAATCTCTTTCAAAATGCTACTGGGGTTTTTTTCACAGAACCAGAACAATAATTTTAGAATTTGTATAGAAACACAGAAATAGCCAATCTTGAGAAAGAAGAACAGAGCTGAAAGAATTACATTTCTTGACTTCAAATTATATTACAATGCTACAGTCATCAAAACAGTGTTGTATTGGCACTAAAACAGACACAGATCAGAGAAAGACAATAGAGAGCCCCAAAGTAAAGCACTTTGGTTAATTAATTAAGCACCATGCCTTTATGGTCAATTAATCACAACAAAGGAGACAAGAATACACAATGGAGAAAAGCCACTCTCTTCACTAAGTGCTGCTTCTACTCACTTGCCCAAGAAGCACCAAGCAGCAATGCTTTACCTAGCACCAGAGACTTTCTGGTCTCTCGATGGCTATGCCCTGTCCAACTTAACTCCTCCTTGATAGCCATAGCTAACAGTTTCATAGCTCTCATATTCAAGTTCTCCTTTCATGTGGAGCTAGATTAGAAATTTTATGTGGTATACCTGGAACTATTATGCCATCTGTACTTTATCCAAGAAGATCAAGCATGTGAATAGCCCATTAAAAATATCTACAATAAGTTGCGGTGCTTATAATAGGAGTTTCAGTAGTAACCACAAAGCAATTTCAAATAATAACTACCTAAATATGACAGCAATAGCCACTGGTTTGAAGCTGGATCACTTTGTTGTTGTTGTTCACTCTCTAACTTGTATCTGACTCTTTGTGATCCATGAACTACAGCATGCCAGGTTTCTGAGTATCTTAACTACATCCAAGAATAAAGTTCAGGAATATTAAAAGAACTTTTTAAATACTAAACAACTAATACAGTAAAATTTTTAGAACAAGACATCAGATAAAAAAATACTGAGCACACCAAAAGACAAAATAAATCAAAACACACGGAAATGACACAAATGATATAACCAGTGGACAATGACATTAAAACACTTATTACAAGTATGTTAAAAATAGTCAAAAAGAATACAAATGTTAAGGAGATCATAGTAAAAATCACATTCTTTAAAAGATGCTATAAATTTTAAAATCAAACTTCCAGAGATAAGAAATATGTTGTATACAATTAATGGAAGATTAGACTCTGCAAAAGATTAGATTAGTGAATTTAAAGACATACAAAGAGAACTTAAATACAACACAAAGAGAAAAAAGATTCTAAAAATGATTATAATATCAGTGAGCTCGAGGAGAAGTTCAAGTAGTCTATTATTCATGTAATTTAAATAATTTGCAGTAATGGCTAAAATCTTCTTAATTTGACAAAAACTATAAACCATCCAATCCAGATAAGTCTATGAAGAATACATGCAAGGTATATGAAGACAACAGTACCAACACAGAGAATAATCAAAATGTTTAAGTCAGTGATAAAGGCAAAATCCTGAAAGCAGCCAAAGAACACAATGCTTACATGAAAACAAAAGTAAGAATGATAGCATACTCCTTACCAAGAAGGAGACAAACCAGCAAATTCTGAAGAAATATCCAAAACAAAAACTTCCTTAAATAAAGACTGAAAGAAAAATCTGGCAGCCAGGATTCTATATACAATGATAATACCTTTTAAAAACAAAGGTGAAATAAAAGCTTTGTCAGACATAAAAAAGGTGACAAAATTGATCACACACAGATGCACATTACAATATTGAAAAAGCCCACTAGGGGCTTCCCTGGTGGTCCAGTGGGTAAGGATACCGCCTTGCAGTGCAAGGGGCGCCGGTTTGATCCCTGGCCTGGGAAGAACCCACGTGCCACCGAGCAGCTGGACCAAGGTGTCCAATTACCAAGCCGGAGCTCTGGAGCTCATGTGCCCAGAGCCGGTGCTCTGCAACAACAGAGGCTACTGTGATGGGAGGCCCACACGGGCCAAAGAACAAAGATGGATGAAAATAGACAAATGAAAAGAGCAATAGAAGTGGCCCACCCGCCCCCATCCTCCGCCCCCCCCCCCCCGCAAAAAAAAAAAAAAGCCCTTTAGGCAGAAGGAACCACAACAACTAGTTGGAAAGCTGAGTTTACGTAAAGATGGAGAGACCAGAAACAGTAAATGAATGGGTATAAAACATTTTTCTTCTTTTCAAAATATCCTTTAAAAACAGCTGTTTAAAACAAAACTATAAAAATGTAAGAGCTTTAACATACGTAGAAGTGAAAGGAATAACAAGAACATAAAACCTAGAAGAAGGGAAAGATAACACACTGTTGTGATACTGTTCTTCATATAGAAGATTCAGCTATGGTTTTATGTCAGCATTTCCTTAAAACAGGACTAAAAAACTAACAAAGAGAAAAAAGATTCTAAAAATGATTATAATATCAGTGAGCTCGAGGAGAAGTTCAAGTAGTCTATTATTCATGTAATTTAAATAATTTGCAGTAATGGCTAAAATCTTCTTAATTTGACAAAAACTATAAACCATCCAATCCAGATAAGTCTATGAAGAATACATGCAAGGTATATGAAGACAACAGTACCAACACAGAGAATAATCAAAATGTTTAAGTCAGTGATAAAGGCAAAATCCTGAAAGCAGCCAAAGAACACAATGCTTACATGAAAACAAAAGTAAGAATGATAGCATACTCCTTACCAAGAAGGAGACAAACCAGCAAATTCTGAAGAAATATCCAAAACAAAAACTTCCTTAAATAAAGACTGAAAGAAAAATCTGGCAGCCAGGATTCTATATACAATGATAATACCTTTTAAAAACAAAGGTGAAATAAAAGCTTTGTCAGACATAAAAAAGGTGACAAAATTGATCACACACAGATGCACATTACAATATTGAAAAAGCCCACTAGGGGCTTCCCTGGTGGTCCAGTGGGTAAGGATACCGCCTTGCAGTGCAAGGGGCGCCGGTTTGATCCCTGGCCTGGGAAGAACCCACGTGCCACCGAGCAGCTGGACCAAGGTGTCCAATTACCAAGCCGGAGCTCTGGAGCTCATGTGCCCAGAGCCGGTGCTCTGCAACAACAGAGGCTACTGTGATGGGAGGCCCACACGGGCCAAAGAACAAAGATGGATGAAAATAGACAAATGAAAAGAGCAATAGAAGTGGCCCACCCGCCCCCATCCTCCGCCTCCCTCCCCCCGCAAAAAAAAAAAAAAGCCCTTTAGGCAGAAGGAACCACAACAACTAGTTGGAAAGCTGAGTTTACGTAAAGATGGAGAGACCAGAAACAGTAAATGAATGGGTATAAAACATTTTTCTTCTTTTCAAAATATCCTTTAAAAACAGCTGTTTAAAACAAAACTATAAAAATGTAAGAGCTTTAACATACGTAGAAGTGAAAGGAATAACAAGAACATAAAACCTAGAAGAAGGGAAAGATAACACACTGTTGTGATACTGTTCTTCATATAGAAGATTCAGCTATGGTTTTATGTCAGCATTTCTAGGGAAATGTATATTTTAATAAAACTGTAGCTGAATTTTCTGTAATTTTCAGGAGATTGGCAACAAATTCCTAAACTTCCATTAATTATTCAAAAAACACTATCAGATGGAAACATAATAATTAAATCTAGCGTAGTCTTGATATTAAAACTTGAGAGAACATATATAACAAAACTATGAATTAATCTAATTCATAAACAGAAATACAAAAATATGAATAAAACTAAACAGTGCTTTATCAAGTATTTTATAATTTTATCAGAAACTTATCAAAGTGTTTATTGATAAACATTTATCAGTTATCTTTCTAAATGTATAGATAAAATACAAAAGCATTATTTTGTGATCTATGCATGTTTTTTATTACCAAAACATGATAATAACAAATATGAATATTCTAGTTACAAAGAAATCTACTTAAAAAGCACTGTCTAAACACACACAGATGTAGATAATGAACATATAATTGCAGGAATAGTTAAGGAATTGAGGATGGACCCACTGTTATATTTAAAATGGAAAACTAATAAGAGCCTACTGTATAGCACACGGAACTCTAATCAACAGTATGTGGCAGCCTGGATGGGAGGGGAGTTTGGGGGAGAATAGACACATGTACATTTATGGCTGAGTTCCTTTCTGTCCTGAAAATATCACAACATTGTTACCCAATACAAAATAAAAGGTTTTTTTTTTTAAAAAAAGCACTCTTTAAATGAATAAAATTTATTTGTTCTATTTTAAATGCAATCACTAATTACTATATTATAGACTAAAATAAAATTAGAAAAATATAGTAAACTGATTTTTATCTACTGTTTTCATACGTTAATATTACAAGCCTTTAATTGGAAAGCTGAGTTTACGTAAAGATGGAGAGACCAGAAACAGTAAATGAATGGGTATAAAACATTTTCTTCTTTTCAAAATATCCTTTAAAACAGCTGTTTAAAACAAAACTATAAAAATGTAAGAGCTTTAACATACGTAGAAGTGAAAGGAATAACAAGAACATAAAACCTAGAAGAAGGGAAAGATAACACACTGTTGTGATACTGTTCTTCATATAGAAGATTCAGCTATGGTTTTATGTCAGCATTTCTAGGGAAATGTATATTTTAATAAAACTGTAGCTGAATTTTCTGTAATTTTCAGGAGATTGGCAACAAATTCCTAAACTTCCATTAATTATTCAAAAAACACTATCAGATGGAAACATAATAATTAAATCTAGCGTAGTCTTGATATTAAAACTTGAGAGAACATATATAACAAAACTATGAATTAATCTAATTCATAAACAGAAATACAAAAATATGAATAAAACTAAACAGTGCTTTATCAAGTATTTTATAATTTTATCAGAAACTTATCAAAGTGTTTATTGATAAACATTTATCAGTTATCTTTCTAAATGTATAGATAAAATACAAAAGCATTATTTTGTGATCTATGCATGTTTTTTATTACCAAAACATGATAATAACAAATATGAATATTCTAGTTACAAAGAAATCTACTTAAAAAGCACTGTCTAAACACACACAGATGTAGATAATGAACATATAATTGCAGGAATAGTTAAGGAATTGAGGATGGACCCACTGTTATATTTAAAATGGAAAACTAATAAGAGCCTACTGTATAGCACACGGAACTCTAATCAACAGTATGTGGCAGCCTGGATGGGAGGGGAGTTTGGGGGAGAATAGACACATGTACATTTATGGCTGAGTTCCTTTCTGTCCTGAAAATATCACAACATTGTTACCCAATACAAAATAAAAGGTTTTTTTTTTTAAAAAAAGCACTCTTTAAATGAATAAAATTTATTTGTTCTATTTTAAATGCAATCACTAATTACTATATTATAGACTAAAATAAAATTAGAAAAATATAGTAAACTGATTTTTATCTACTGTTTTCATACGTTAATATTACAAAACAATCATCACAATAAGTCTTGTTAACTTCCATCATCACACATAATTACAAAAATATTTTTTCTTCTGATAAGACTTTTAATATTCTGTTTCATGGTAATTTTCAAATATGCAATTTCAACTATGGTCATCACAGTATACATTACATCGCCATGGACTTACTTATATTTTTTTAAGTTTTTTTTTTTTTTTTTGGCCTCTAAGTCATCATTTATTTTACATCCATCTTTATTCTTTGGCCTGTGTGGGCCTATCATCACACTTACTTATTTTATAACCAGAAGATTGTACCTTTTGATTCTCCCTGACCATTTTACCCACCCCCTCACTCTACCTCTGGAAACTGCCAATCTCTCTGTATATACAAGCTCCAACAGCGTTTCTCTATTCAACTTATTTCATTCAGCATAATGCTCTCATAGTCCATCCATATTGTCACAAATGACAACATTTTACTCTTTTTAATAGCTTAATATAATCCACTTGTGTATATATATCACATCTTCTTTATCTGTCTATCAGTCAATAGATACTTAGGTTGTTTCCATAAGATGAATACCATGAATATAATAAATAATGTTGCAACAGCTATGGGGAGTCAATACAATATTTAGAGTAAATGTTTTAATTCTCTACAGAAAAGCGCCCAGAGAATCATACGATACTTCTACTCTTAATATTTTGAAGACCCTTCATACTGTTTTGTATGGTGGCTGAACCAATAAACAATCTGATTTTCAGCACACAAGGGTTTCCTTTCCTGCACATACTTGAAAACATATAATTGCAGGAATAGGTAAGGAATTGAGGATGGACCCACTGTTATATTTAAAATGGAAAACTAATAAGAGCCTACTGTATAGCACACGGAACTCTAATCAACAGTATGTGGCAGCCTGGATGGGAGGGGAGTTTGGGGGAGAATAGACACATGTACATTTATGGCTGAGTTCCTTTCTGTCCTGAAAATATCACAACATTGTTACCCAATACAAAATAAAAGGTTTTTTTTTTTAAAAAAAGCACTCTTTAAATGAATAAAATTTATTTGTTCTATTTTAAATGCAATCACTAATTACTATATTATAGACTAAAATAAAATTAGAAAAATATAGTAAACTGATTTTTATCTACTGTTTTCATACGTTAATATTACAAAACAATCATCACAATAAGTCTTGTTAACTTCCATCATCACACATAATTACAAAAATATTTTTTCTTCTGATAAGACTTTTAATATTCTGTTTCATGGTAATTTTCAAATATGCAATTTCAACTATGGTCATCACAGTATACATTACATCGCCATGGACTTACTTATATTTTTTTAAGTTTTTTTTTTTTTTTTTGGCCTCTAAGTCATCATTTATTTTACATCCATCTTTATTCTTTGGCCTGTGTGGGCCTATCATCACACTTACTTATTTTATAACCAGAAGATTGTACCTTTTGATTCTCCCTGACCATTTTACCCACCCCCTCACTCTACCTCTGGAAACTGCCAATCTCTCTGTATATACAAGCTCCAACAGCGTTTCTCTATTCAACTTATTTCATTCAGCATAATGCTCTCATAGTCCATCCATATTGTCACAAATGACAACATTTTACTCTTTTTAATAGCTTAATATAATCCACTTGTGTATATATATCACATCTTCTTTATCTGTCTATCAGTCAATAGATACTTAGGTTGTTTCCATAAGATGAATACCATGAATATAATAAATAATGTTGCAACAGCTATGGGGAGTCAATACAATATTTAGAGTAAATGTTTTAATTCTCTACAGAAAAGCGCCCAGAGAATCATACGATACTTCTACTCTTAATATTTTGAAGACCCTTCATACTGTTTTGTATGGTGGCTGAACCAATAAACAATCTGATTTTCAGCACACAAGGGTTTCCTTTCCTGCACATACTTGCAACATGTGTTCTTGTTTAGTTTCTAAGTCTTCTCCAACTCTTTGTGACCCCATGGACTGTAGCATGACAGGCTTCCCCATCCTTCACTCCATCCCATAGTTTGCTCAAACTGTTGTCTGAGTTGGTGATGCCATCCAACCATCTCATCCTCTGTCACAACCTTCTCCTACAGCCCTCAATCTTTCCCAGCATCAGGATCCTCTCCAATGAGTCAACTCTTCGCATCACATAGCCAGATTGTCAGGGCTTCAGCTTTAGCATCATTCCTTCCAATGAATATTCAGGATTGATTTCCTTTAGGATTGACTAGTTTGATTTCCTTGCTCTCCAAGGGACTCTCAGGAGTCTTCTCCAGCACTACAATTCAAAAGAATCAATTCTTCAGCACTCAACCTTCTTTATGGTCCAACATTCACATCTCTACATGACTACTAGAAAAACCAAAGCTTTGACTACACAGACCTCTGTCAGCAACGTGATCTCTGTTTTTTTCACATGCTGTCTAGTTTTGTTATAACTTTTCTTCCAAGGAGCAAGTGTCTTTTTAATGGCTAGAGTCATGGTTAGCAGTGATCTTGAAACCCAAGAAAACCTGTCGTTGCTTCCACTTCTGTCCCTTCTATTTGTAATGAAATAATGGGACCAGATGCCACTTAAGTGTTGAGTTTCAAGCCAGGTTTTTCACTATCCTCCCTCACTATCATCAAGAAACTCTTCAGGTCCACCTTGATGTACTCCTTGCACAATTATGAACCACTCAGTTGTTCCATATAACTTTCTAACTGTTGCTTCTTGATCTGCATACAGATTTCTCAGGATACAGGTAAGCTGGTCTAGTATTCCCATCACTTTCAAAATTTTCCAGTTTGTTGTGATTCACACAGTCAAAGGCTGTCAGGTAGTCAATGAAACAGAAGTAGATGATTTTCTGGAATTCCCTTGGTATCCCTATGATCCCATAGCTGTTAATAATTTGATCTCTGTTTCTTCTGCCTTTTCTAAATTCAGTTTGTACACCTCGAGGTTCTCAGATTATATACTGCTGAAGCCTAGCTTGAAGGATTTTTAGCACAACCTTATGATCATATGAAACGAGCATAATTGCATGGTAGTTTGAATATTCTTTGCCGTTCCGTTTTTGTTTGTTTGATTGTTTTTGGCCACTTCTATTGGTCTTTCATTTATTTATTATCATCTATCTTTGTTCTTTGGCCTGTGTGGGCCTCCCATCTCAGTGGCCTCTCTCGTTGCAGAGCACTGGCTCTGGGTGCATGTGCTCAAGAGCGCTGGCTCAGTAATTAGACACATCAGTCCAGCCGCTCTGTGGCACATGGGATCTTCCCAGGCCAGGGATCGAACCAGGGCTCCTTGCACTGCAAGGTGGAGTCTTTACCCACTGGACCACCAGGGAAGCCTCTTTATACTCAGTGCAGAACTTTAACAGCATGATATTTTAGAATTTGAAATAGCTCAGCTGGAATTCCATTTCTTGCGCTAGCTCTGTTCATATTAATGCGTCCTAAGGCTCCCTGACTTCACACCCCGGGATATCTGGCTCTAGACATCGTGGTTATCAGATGGTTATCATTAAGACCTTTTTTAATAGTTTTTCTGTCTCACCACCTCTTCTTAAACTCTTCTGCCTCTGTTAGGTTCTTACTGCTTCTGACCTTTCTCATGCCCATACTCGCATGAAATATTCCTTTGACATCTCTGATTTTCTTGAAGAGATCTCTAGTCTTTCCATTCTATTGTTTTCCTCTATTTTCCTTTGACATCTCCAATTTTCTTGAAAAGATCTCTAGTCTTTCCATTCTATTGTTTTCCTCTATTTCTTTTCAATATTCACTTAAGAAGGTCTTCTTATCTCTCCTTGTTATTCTCTGGAACTCTGCATTCAGTTAGGTATATCTTTCCCATATCCCTTGCTTCTCACTCCATTGCTTAATACACCATCAATGGGCATATCACTCAACAGAAAATCCGTACAGGAACAGAGGTACTAAATACCACAACAAACCATTCGAACTTACGCGATATCTATAGGAAGCTGCTTCAAAATAACAGAATATGCATTTTTTTCCAAGTACAAAGGGAACATTCTCTAGAATAGACTATGTACTAGGTCACACAACAAGCCTCAACAGATTTAAGATGGTAGAAATGACTTGAAGCATCTTTTCTTACCACAATGGTATGAAATTAAAATCAATCATATAAATAAAGGTAGGAAATAATTGCATGGTAGTTTGAATATTCTTTGCCGTTCCGTTTTGTTTGTTTGATTGTTTTTGGCCACTTCTATTGGTCTTTCATTTATTTATTATCATCTATCTTTGTTCTTTGGCCTGTGTGGGCCTCCCATCTCAGTGGCCTCTCGTTGCAGAGCACTGGCTCTGGGTGCATGTGCTCAAGAGCGCTGGCTCAGTAATTAGACACATCAGTCCAGCCGCTCTGTGGCACATGGGATCTTCCCAGGCCAGGGATCGAACCAGGGCTCCTTGCACTGCAAGGTGGAGTCTTTACCCACTGGACCACCAGGGAAGCCTCTTTATACTCAGTGCAGAACTTTAACAGCATGATATTTTAGAATTTGAAATAGCTCAGCTGGAATTCCATTTCTTGCGCTTAGCTCTGTTCATATTAATGCGTCCTAAGGCTCCCTGACTTCACACCCCGGGATATCTGGCTCTAGACATCGTGGTTATCAGATGGTTATCATTAAGACCTTTTTTAATAGTTTTTCTGTCTCACCACCTCTTCTTAAACTCTTCTGCCTCTGTTAGGTTCTTACTGCTTCTGACCTTTCTCATGCCCATACTCGCATGAAATATTCCTTTGACATCTCTGATTTTCTTGAAGAGATCTCTAGTCTTTCCATTCTATTGTTTTCCTCTATTTTCCTTTGACATCTCCAATTTTCTTGAAAAGATCTCTAGTCTTTCCATTCTATTGTTTTCCTCTATTTCTTTTCAATATTCACTTAAGAAGGTCTTCTTATCTCTCCTTGTTATTCTCTGGAACTCTGCATTCAGTTAGGTATATCTTTCCCATATCCCTTGCTTCTCACTCCATTGCTTAATACACCATCAATGGGCATATCACTCAACAGAAAATCCGTACAGGAACAGAGGTACTAAATACCACAACAAACCATTCGAACTTACGCGATATCTATAGGAAGCTGCTTCAAAATAACAGAATATGCATTTTTTTCCAAGTACAAAGGGAACATTCTCTAGAATAGACTATGTACTAGGTCACACAACAAGCCTCAACAGATTTAAGATGGTAGAAATGACTTGAAGCATCTTTTCTTACCACAATGGTATGAAATTAAAAATCAATCATATAAATAAAGGTAGGGAAATAAATGAACACATGGAGTATACAAATTGCTACTATAAAAAATAATGGGCCAATGAGAAAATTAAGGAAGACATCAGAAAAATATCTGAAGACAAATGACAATGAAATAAAACCTTATAAATTCTATCAAAATAAGGAAAATCTGAAATAAACAACCTATCATAGCATATAAAATAATTAGAATGACCCAGAGGGAGAAGGGAAAAAAAATAATAAAGTTTGGAGAGAACGCAAATAAAATAGAGATCAAAACAACAATAGAAAACTCAAGAAAACCTAGAACTGGTTTTTGAAACAAAATTGGCAAACTTCTAGTCAATCTCATTTAAAAGAAAAGAGAGAGGATTCATCAAAAGAAAACAAAATGAAAGAGGAGATATAACAACTGATACCACACAAATACAAAAAAAATAATTGAGAGAATACTACTAAGATTTATAGGTCAAAATATTGGATAGTGTATCAAAATGGACAAGTTTGTAGAAATGTACAATCTGTGGTGACTTAGTCAAAAAGAAACAGGTACTTTGAGCAGACTAACAGAGTTTTTCCAAGAGAGCACTCTGGTCATAGCAAACACCCTCTTCCAAAAACACAAGAGATGACTCTACACAAGGACGTCAACAGATGGTCAATACTGAAATCAGGTTGATTATATTCTTTGCAGCAGAAGATGGAGAAGCTCTATATAGTCATCAAAAACATGACAGTGCAGCTATCTATACATTGCAGGTGACTATGACTCAGATTATGAATGCTTTATTGCAAAATTCAGACTTAAATTAAGGAATGTAGGGAAAACCACTAGACCAATCAGGTATGACCTAAATCAAATCCCTTATGATTATACAGTGGATGTCACAAATAGATTCAAGGCATTAGATCTGATGGACAGAGTGCCTAAAAAACTGTGGATGGAGGTTCATAATATTGTACAGAGGCAGTGATCAAAAGCAATCCCTAAAAAAAGAAACGCAAAAAAAAAAAGGCAAAATGGTTGTCTGAAGTGGTTTACAAATAGTTGAGAAAAGAAGGGATAATAAAATCAAAGGCGAAAAAAAAAATACATACCCATCTGAATACACAGTTCCAGAAAATAGCAAGAGATAAGAAAACCATCTGAACACACAGTTCCAGAAAATAGCAAGAGATAAGAAAACCTTCTGAAGTGAACAATGCAAAAAAATAGAAGAAAACAACAGAAAGGAAAAGACCAAAGATTTCTATGAGAAAATTGGAGATTCCGAGGGAACATTTCATGCAAATATAGATGCAATAAATGACAGAAATGGTATGGATCTAACAGAAGCACAAGATATTAAGAGGTCGAAAAAAATACACAGAAGATCTATACAAAAAAGAACTTAATGAGCCAGATGACCACAATTGTGTGATCACTCACCTAGAGCTAGACATCTTAGAGTGCAGTCAAGTGGGCCCAAAACATTATTATGAAAGAGAAGATATAACAACTGATACCACACAAATACAAAAAAAATAATTGAGAGAATACTACTAAGATTTATAGGTCAAAATATTGGATAGTGTATCAAAATGGACAAGTTTGTAGAAATGTACAATCTGTGGTGACTTAGTCAAAAAGAAACAGGTACTTTGAGCAGACTAACAGAGTTTTTCCAAGAGAGCACTCTGGTCATAGCAAACACCCTCTTCCAAAAACACAAGAGATGACTCTACACAAGGACGTCAACAGATGGTCAATACTGAAATCAGGTTGATTATATTCTTTGCAGCAGAAGATGGAGAAGCTCTATATAGTCATCAAAAACATGACAGTGCAGCTATCTATACATTGCAGGTGACTATGACTCAGATTATGAATGCTTTATTGCAAAATTCAGACTTAAATTAAGGAATGTAGGGAAAACCACTAGACCAATCAGGTATGACCTAAATCAAATCCCTTATGATTATACAGTGGATGTCACAAATAGATTCAAGGCATTAGATCTGATGGACAGAGTGCCTAAAAAACTGTGGATGGAGGTTCATAATATTGTACAGAGGCAGTGATCAAAAGCAATCCCTAAAAAAAGAAACGCAAAAAAAAAAAGGCAAAATGGTTGTCTGAAGTGGTTTACAAATAGTTGAGAAAAGAAGGGATAATAAAATCAAAGGCGAAAAAAAAAATACATACCCATCTGAATACACAGTTCCAGAAAATAGCAAGAGATAAGAAAACCATCTGAACACACAGTTCCAGAAAATAGCAAGAGATAAGAAAACCTTCTGAAGTGAACAATGCAAAAAAATAGAAGAAAACAACAGAAAGGAAAAGACCAAAGATTTCTATGAGAAAATTGGAGATTCCGAGGGAACATTTCATGCAAATATAGATGCAATAAATGACAGAAATGGTATGGATCTAACAGAAGCACAAGATATTAAGAGGTCGAAAAAAATACACAGAAGATCTATACAAAAAAGAACTTAATGAGCCAGATGACCACAATTGTGTGATCACTCACCTAGAGCTAGACATCTTAGAGTGCAGTCAAGTGGGCCCCAGAAAGCATTATTATGAACAAAGCTAGTGGGGGTGATGGAATTCCAGGTGAGCTATTTCAAATCCCAAAACATCATGCTGTTAAAGTGTTGCACTTAATATGCCAGCAAATTTGGAAAACTTAGCAATGGCCTCAGGATTGGAAAAGGTCAGTTTTCATTCCAATACCAAAGAAAGACAATGCCAAAGAATGTTTAAACTACTGCACCATTGCACTCATTTCACATGCTAGCAAAGTAATGTTTAAAATACTCCAAGCTAGACTTCAACAGTACGTGACCTGAGAATTTTCAGATGTACAAGCTGGATTTAGAAAAAGACAGAGGAACTAGAGATCAAATTGCCAACATCTGTTAGATCACAGAAGAGTAAGGGAATTCCAGACAAACATCTACTTCTGATTCATTGACTATACTAAAGCATTTGACTGTGTGGATCGCAAGAAACTGTGAAAAATACTGAAAGTGACGGGAATACCAGACCACCTTACCTGTCTCCTGAGAAATCTGTATGCAGGAGAAGAAGCAACAGTTAGAACAGGTCATGGGAAAAAATGGACTGGTTCCAAACTGGGAAAAGAGTATGTCAAGGCTGTATACTGTCATCCTTTTTATTTAATTTATGTGCAGATTACATCATGTGAAATATTGGGCTGGATGAAACACAAACTGGAATCAGGATTGCCAGGAGAAATATCAATAACTTCAGGTATGCAGACAATACCACCCTTATGGTGGAAAGCTAAGAGGAAATAAAAGTCCTTTGGATGTAGGTGAAAGAGGAGTGAAAAAGCTGGCCTAAAACTCAACATTAAAAAAAAGATTATGGATTCCAGGCCCATCACTTCATGGCAAATAGATGGGAAAATAATGGAAAGAGGGACAAATTTTATTTTCTTGAGCTCCAAAATCACTGCAGATGGTGACTTTAGCCATGAAATTAAATGAAACTTGATCCTTGGAAGAAAAGCTCGAAAAAATACACAGAAGATCTATACAAAAAAGAACTTAATGAGCCAGATGACCACAATTGTGTGATCACTCACCTAGAGCTAGACATCTTAGAGTGCAGTCAAGTGGGCCCCAGAAAGCATTATTATGAACAAAGCTAGTGGGGGTGATGGAATTCCAGGTGAGCTATTTCAAATCCCAAAACATCATGCTGTTAAAGTGTTGCACTTAATATGCCAGCAAATTTGGAAAACTTAGCAATGGCCTCAGGATTGGAAAAGGTCAGTTTTCATTCCAATACCAAAGAAAGACAATGCCAAAGAATGTTTAAACTACTGCACCATTGCACTCATTTCACATGCTAGCAAAGTAATGTTTAAAATACTCCAAGCTAGACTTCAACAGTACGTGACCTGAGAATTTTCAGATGTACAAGCTGGATTTAGAAAAAGACAGAGGAACTAGAGATCAAATTGCCAACATCTGTTAGATCACAGAAGAGTAAGGGAATTCCAGACAAACATCTACTTCTGATTCATTGACTATACTAAAGCATTTGACTGTGTGGATCGCAAGAAACTGTGAAAAATACTGAAAGTGACGGGAATACCAGACCACCTTACCTGTCTCCTGAGAAATCTGTATGCAGGAGAAGAAGCAACAGTTAGAACAGGTCATGGGAAAAAATGGACTGGTTCCAAACTGGGAAAAGAGTATGTCAAGGCTGTATACTGTCATCCTTTTTATTTAATTTATGTGCAGATTACATCATGTGAAATATTGGGCTGGATGAAACACAAACTGGAATCAGGATTGCCAGGAGAAATATCAATAACTTCAGGTATGCAGACAATACCACCCTTATGGTGGAAAGCTAAGAGGAAATAAAAGTCCTTTGGATGTAGGTGAAAGAGGAGTGAAAAAGCTGGCCTAAAACTCAACATTAAAAAAAAGATTATGGATTCCAGGCCCATCACTTCATGGCAAATAGATGGGAAAATAATGGAAAGAGGGACAAATTTTATTTTCTTGAGCTCCAAAATCACTGCAGATGGTGACTTTAGCCATGAAATTAAATGAAACTTGATCCTTGGAAGAAAAGCTCTGACAAACCTAGACAGCTTATTCAAAAGCAGAGGCATCACTTTAACAACAAAAGTCTGTATAGTCAAAGCTATGGTTTTCCCAGTATTCATGTATGGATGTGAGATCTGAACCATAAAGAAGACTGAACATTGAAGAATTGATGCCTTTGAACCATGGTGTTGAAGAAGACTCTTGAGAGTCCCTTGGACTACAAGGAGACCAAATCAGTCAATCCTAAAGGAAATCAGCCCTCAATATTCATTGGATGGAATGATGCTAAAGCTGAAGCTCCAATACTTTGGCTACCTTATGCAAAGGGGTGACTCATTGGAAAAGACCCTGATGTTGGGAAAAATAGAAGGCCAAAGGAGAAGAGGATGACAGAGGATGAGATGGTGGGATGGCATCACTGACTTAGTCAATGGACATGACTCTGACCAAGCTCATGGGATCTCAAAGAATCAGACCTGACTGAATAGAATGTATAAAAAAAATGCAAAAGCAAATTCATTTGAATCAGTCCTAATGAGGTGGATGAATCTAGAAACTATTATACAAAGTGAAGTAAGTCAAAAAGAGGACAAATATAGTATACTAACACATATATGTGGAATTTAGAAAGATGGTACTGATAAATGCACATGAAGAGCAACAATGGAGAAACAGACATAGAGAACAGACTTATGCAGGGAGGGAAGAGTGGATGAGAGGTAGGTAATGAGTAACATGGAAACCTATACTACCATATGTAAAAGGGACAACCAATGGACTGGTTCCAAACTGGGAAAAGAGTATGTCAAGGCTGTATACTGTCATCCTTTTTATTTAATTTATGTGCAGATTACATCATGTGAAATATTGGGCTGGATGAAACACAAACTGGAATCAGGATTGCCAGGAGAAATATCAATAACTTCAGGTATGCAGACAATACCACCCTTATGGTGGAAAGCTAAGAGGAAATAAAAGTCCTTTGGATGTAGGTGAAAGAGGAGTGAAAAAGCTGGCCTAAAACTCAACATTAAAAAAAAGATTATGGATTCCAGGCCCATCACTTCATGGCAAATAGATGGGAAAATAATGGAAAGAGGGACAAATTTTATTTTCTTGAGCTCCAAAATCACTGCAGATGGTGACTTTAGCCATGAAATTAAATGAAACTTGATCCTTGGAAGAAAAGCTCTGACAAACCTAGACAGCTTATTCAAAAGCAGAGGCATCACTTTAACAACAAAAGTCTGTATAGTCAAAGCTATGGTTTTCCCAGTATTCATGTATGGATGTGAGATCTGAACCATAAAGAAGACTGAACATTGAAGAATTGATGCCTTTGAACCATGGTGTTGAAGAAGACTCTTGAGAGTCCCTTGACTACAAGGAGACCAAATCAGTCAATCCTAAAGGAAATCAGCCCTCAATATTCATTGGATGGAATGATGCTAAAGCTGAAGCTCCAATACTTTGGCTACCTTATGCAAAGGGGTGACTCATTGGAAAAGACCCTGATGTTGGGAAAAATAGAAGGCCAAAGGAGAAGAGGATGACAGAGGATGAGATGGTGGGATGGCATCACTGACTTAGTCAATGGACATGACTCTGACCAAGCTCATGGGATCTCAAAGAATCAGACCTGACTGAATAGAATGTATAAAAAAAATGCAAAAGCAAATTCATTTGAATCAGTCCTAATGAGGTGGATGAATCTAGAAACTATTATACAAAGTGAAGTAAGTCAAAAAGAGGACAAATATAGTATACTAACACATATATGTGGAATTTAGAAAGATGGTACTGATAAATGCACATGAAGAGCAACAATGGAGAAACAGACATAGAGAACAGACTTATGCAGGGAGGGAAGAGTGGATGAGAGGTAGGTAATGAGTAACATGGAAACCTATACTACCATATGTAAAAGGGACAACCAATGTGAATACACTCTAAGATTAAGGGAATTTACATGGGGCTATGCAACAACCTGGGGAGATGGGATGGGGTGGGAGTGGGAAGGGGGCTCAGGTGGGAGGGGTCAAGGATGTACCTATGACTGATTTGGGTTTATGTATAGCTGTAAACAACAAAACTCTGAAAAAGAAAAATAATTATATAAAAAATACCCCCTGCAAACAGCAATCTAAGACCTCATGTCTTTACTGGAGAATTCTACCAAATGTATAAAGAAGGCCCAATTCATATATTTCTCAAACTATTTGAAATATTTAAGAGATAGGAACACCTTCACATTTATTCTGAGGCCCCATAGCCCTGTAGATGTAGAATAAGTTTCCACAGGAAGAGGTAAGTTCCAGATCATCTTACATTGCCATCTTAAGCTAGAACCTCCAATGACTAAAATGTAATAGTATCTATGATCTTGGGGATATTTTTATCTTTTAAATCTGTATGGTAGAAGAACAGTGTAATTGTGTACTACTGCATATATCGATCAAGCTCTGAATTCAGCAACATCACATTTGTAGACTGAAAGTGGACATCATGAGAATATGGATACTGCAAAAAAGACAACCACTACAAATCGTTATCTTCTGTGTCTCAGAAAGCCAGTTGCTAGTCATTTACAGGAACATCACTACTTTTCTATTTCATTCTTTCCATCCAATGACAGACTAGAGCAGTTAGCCAGGAGTGGTAAAATGCTTTGTGAACCAGAATTAGCCAGGACCTGGTTGGGAGGGGGGGGGCATCACTGACTTAGTCAATGGACATGACTCTGACCAAGCTCATGGGATCTCAAAGAATCAGACCTGACTGAATAGAATGTATAAAAAAAATGCAAAAGCAAATTCATTTGAATCAGTCCTAATGAGGTGGATGAATCTAGAAACTATTATACAAAGTGAAGTAAGTCAAAAAGAGGACAAATATAGTATACTAACACATATATGTGGAATTTAGAAAGATGGTACTGATAAATGCACATGAAGAGCAACAATGGAGAAACAGACATAGAGAACAGACTTATGCAGGGAGGGAAGAGTGGATGAGAGGTAGGTAATGAGTAACATGGAAACCTATACTACCATATGTAAAAGGGACAACCAATGTGAATACACTCTAAGATTAAGGGAATTTACATGGGGCTATGCAACAACCTGGGGAGATGGGATGGGGTGGGAGTGGGAAGGGGGCTCAGGTGGGAGGGGTCAAGGATGTACCTATGACTGATTTGGGTTTATGTATAGCTGTAAACAACAAAACTCTGAAAAAGAAAAATAATTATATAAAAAATACCCCCTGCAAACAGCAATCTAAGACCTCATGTCTTTACTGGAGAATTCTACCAAATGTATAAAGAAGGCCCAATTCATATATTTCTCAAACTATTTGAAATATTTAAGAGATAGGAACACCTTCACATTTATTCTGAGGCCCCATAGCCCTGTAGATGTAGAATAAGTTTCCACAGGAAGAGGTAAGTTCCAGATCATCTTACATTGCCATCTTAAGCTAGAACCTCCAATGACTAAAATGTAATAGTATCTATGATCTTGGGGATATTTTTATCTTTTAAATCTGTATGGTAGAAGAACAGTGTAATTGTGTACTACTGCATATATCGATCAAGCTCTGAATTCAGCAACATCACATTTGTAGACTGAAAGTGGACATCATGAGAATATGGATACTGCAAAAAAGACAACCACTACAAATCGTTATCTTCTGTGTCTCAGAAAGCCAGTTGCTAGTCATTTACAGGAACATCACTACTTTTCTATTTCATTCTTTCCATCCAATGACAGACTAGAGCAGTTAGCCAGGAGTGGTAAAATGCTGAAGGGAAATGTATGTGACAGTAGATTTCTGTTGGACCTTGTAATTAGAGAATTATGTCCTTGGAAGTTAAGTGAGAAGGCTTAGTAGATACCTGGTCTATACACATTGTTTGAGAATATTTAAAATTTTGGACTGGAAGCTAAAGTCCAAATGTACACTGTTGTTAGATTATTGATTCTCATCTTCCACATGTGTAAAATAAGGTTAACAATGGTACCTAACTTTTAGGACGATTATGGGGATGATCTCTTGTAAAAAGAAACAATCTCTTATTAAAAAGAATGATACAGTGTCTGGCACTTAGTAGGCACCTACTAAATGCTTTCTATTTGCATATTTTGTTTGTTGTCAAGATTTAAGTAGGTGACCATAATATTTACTCTGGAAATCCTTGACAGATTTCATTCTAGAATTCATTCAATAAGTTTCATTGTATTTGTTTTTCCTGTGAAATTTCTTTGCATATCTTCTATATGTACGCAGTATATTCAGGCACAAGATCCTTGAGTAACTACGGGATTATTTGTACTTTAAGGCTTACTAAAAGGGACAGCTGTCCTATGAGGTATATTTCCTCAAACACTGTAAAACTGCAAAGGAAGCAGCTCTTCCTCTAGCAGGGCTGCTTTTATCTTTAGCTGCTCACAAGCCCTTAGAACTCTTGGGGGATAATTGCAATGTAATGTGTTACAGCTGCTTGCAGGATAATTTACTCAGCTGCCACCACCTGGGGAGATTAGAAGGGATTTTCCCTCCTGACACTGGGCCCCTGGAATTTACAATCTTTTCCCTTTCTCATCTCTGGTGGTATCACTCTTCTCCCTTGGGGATCACTAGGAAGTCAGCCATTTTAAAGTACACAAGTAGTTTGCCTGCAGGAGAAAATAAAAGCAAACAAATAATCTCTATATGGGGTAGGTAGATTTTAGGGGTTAGTCTCCATGTGACCAGCAGAGCTAAATCTGAAGACTTAGTAGGCTCCTCCAAGCCCACCTAGGTTTAGAGTAGTAGTCTTACCTTTTTGTGTGCTATAGACCCTTTGGAAGCACTTAAAAAGCAGTTAGCCAGGAGTGGTAAAATGCTGAAGGGAAATGTATGTGACAGTAGATTTCTGTTGGACCTTGTAATTAGAGAATTATGTCCTTGGAAGTTAAGTGAGAAGGCTTAGTAGATACCTGGTCTATACACATTGTTTGAGAATATTTAAAATTTTGGACTGGAAGCTAAAGTCCAAATGTACACTGTTGTTAGATTATTGATTCTCATCTTCCACATGTGTAAAATAAGGTTAACAATGGTACCTAACTTTTAGGACGATTATGGGGATGATCTCTTGTAAAAAGAAACAATCTCTTATTAAA
Organism: Tragulus kanchil; assembly: GCA_022376925.1. Lineage (NCBI taxonomy): Eukaryota > Metazoa > Chordata > Mammalia > Artiodactyla > Tragulidae > Tragulus > Tragulus kanchil. Next base: position 56,015,001 of record JAIOJX010000029.1, on the reverse strand, counting down.
AAGAATGATACAGTGTCTGGCACTTAGTAGGCACCTACTAAATGCTTTCTATTTGCATATTTTGTTTGTTGTCAAGATTTAAGTAGGTGACCATAATATTTACTCTGGAAATCCTTGACAGATTTCATTCTAGAATTCATTCAATAAGTTTCATTGTATTTGTTTTTCCTGTGAAATTTCTTTGCATATCTTCTATATGTACGCAGTATATTCAGGCACAAGATCCTTGAGTAACTACGGGATTATTTGTACTTTAAGGCTTACTAAAAGGGACAGCTGTCCTATGAGGTATATTTCCTCAAACACTGTAAAACTGCAAAGGAAGCAGCTCTTCCTCTAGCAGGGCTGCTTTTTATCTTTAGCTGCTCACAAGCCCTTAGAACTCTTGGGGGATAATTGCAATGTAATGTGTTACAGCTGCTTGCAGGATAATTTACTCAGCTGCCACCACCTGGGGAGATTAGAAGGGATTTTCCCTCCTGACACTGGGCCCCTGGAATTTACAATCTTTTCCCTTTCTCATCTCTGGTGGTATCACTCTTCTCCCTTGGGGATCACTAGGAAGTCAGCCATTTTAAAGTACACAAGTAGTTTGCCTGCAGGAGAAAATAAAAGCAAACAAATAATCTCTATATGGGGTAGGTAGATTTTAGGGGTTAGTCTCCATGTGACCAGCAGAGCTAAATCTGAAGACTTAGTAGGCTCCTCCAAGCCCACCTAGGTTTAGAGTAGTAGTCTTACCTTTTTGTGTGCTATAGACCCTTTGGAAGCATTGTGGGTTGAATTACGTCTACCCAAAAATATATGTTGAAGTTGTAACTCCCACTATGTCATAATGTGACCCTTTTTTGGAGATAGGGTCTTTATAGAAGTAACCAAGTTAAGGTGAGGTCATTAAGGTGAGCCTTAATCCAATATGACTGGAATTCTTTATGAAAAATGGGGAAATATAGAAATAGACATGCACACAAGGAGAAGGACATGTGAGAATGAAGGCTGATAGGAATGATTTATCTAGAAGCCAAGGAATGTCAAATATTGCCAGAAAACCACTAGAGATTAACTAAGAGGCATGTAACAGATTCTCCCTTATAGTCCTCAGAAGAAAACGATGGGTCCAACACCTTGAATTCAGACTTCTAGCCTACAGAAAATAAACTTCTGTTGTTTATGCTACTCAGTTTATATAATACTTTGTTATGTCAGCCCTGGAAAACTAATACATGAAGTCTGTGAAGGCTCTAGACTTCTCAAAATATTTTTAAATACCTAAAATAATTTTTTTACAAAACTATAAAAGATACATTAAAATATTCTTATTAAATTTTGTACAAAAGTAACTTTGTGATATGCTATGTCTATATTAATTTCTACACTTGATCCATTAATGGATAAAAGAAAATCACTGCAGTTTTGAAATGTATTTATATAAATATTTTGAGATTTGTAACAAGTTTAATGGGATATAAAAGTGTTTGTGATTTCAAATGATTATAATTACTGCCATTATTACTTTTGCTTATTGCCTGTATTTATGACTAAAGGAAATAGTAAATTCCTGTCAGAAAATTAGTAAAAGTTAGGTCAAATTCATTGACCACCTGAATTCCCTCTACAAACACCTTGAAGGACTGTGGACTCGGGAGTAAAAACTTTGACTTCAGAGAGTTAATTTCAATGACACTTCCTTTACTGTAACATCTGGTCCCTTTACTTAATCTTAGTTGTTCATTTAGAACTTGATGTCACTCTCCAGAGTGTATCTTTCTTGGGCACTACAGTGATAAGGTGCTCTTGTCTATGAGTCTTTGTTTATTATTCATTATTACACAGAAGTAAGTTACTCTATTGGATCTGGCATTGGTCTTTAAGTTGTTACTGAAGAGTCCCAGAACCAGAATTTAATATTGCCTTTGGTGTGAATATAGAGCTTCCTATTGAAATCCCCTAAACTGTGCCTCTGTTGCTTCTCTTTATTTCCAAATCTAGATTGTCTCAAGTTCAATTCCTATTGATACATCTTAAACTCAAAAAGCTCCACGTTCACTCATCACATCTCACCTGTCAAAACTTGTTCTTTTCTCTGTCTTCACATTTCTATATCCTCCCCTACACTCAGTCCCCTGCTCTCACCAGGAAGCAATGACCCTCCTGTGATTTGGACAAACTCCTTCTCCAGCAAGAACTATGTCTACAGTCACTAGCTGAAGCAAATCTTGGCTTCACAGTCAAGGTCTATGGGAAAACCTTGACAGTGTTCTTGACACCCACCTATCCATTAATATAAATCTTTTTCTTCTACCCTTCACTTCCTGGACATGTCCTATTTTCATATCATATTTCCCATCTGGCCTTTTTCCAAGAGTTTTCCTATTACCTCTCTCAATATTCCTACAAACTGCATGTTGGCTTCCATGACTTAATCCACTGCTTGCTTCAAAACTATAAAAGATACATTAAAATATTCTTATTAAATTTTGGACAAAAGTAACTTTGTGATATGCTATGTCTATATTAATTTCTACACTTGATCCATTAATGGATAAAAGAAAATCACTGCAGTTTTGAAATGTATTTATATAAATATTTTGAGATTTGTAACAAGTTTAATGGGATATAAAAGTGTTTGTGATTTCAAATGATTATAATTACTGCCATTATTACTTTTGCTTATTGCCTGTATTTATGACTAAAGGAAATAGTAAATTCCTGTCAGAAAATTAGTAAAAGTTAGGTCAAATTCATTGACCACCTGAATTCCCTCTACAAACACCTTGAAGGACTGTGGACTCGGGAGTAAAAACTTTGACTTCAGAGAGTTAATTTCAATGACACTTCCTTTACTGTAACATCTGGTCCCTTTACTTAATCTTAGTTGTTCATTTAGAACTTGATGTCACTCTCCAGAGTGTATCTTTCTTGGGCACTACAGTGATAAGGTGCTCTTGTCTATGAGTCTTTGTTTATTATTCATTATTACACAGAAGTAAGTTACTCTATTGGATCTGGCATTGGTCTTTAAGTTGTTACTGAAGAGTCCCAGAACCAGAATTTAATATTGCCTTTGGTGTGAATATAGAGCTTCCTATTGAAATCCCCTAAACTGTGCCTCTGTTGCTTCTCTTTATTTCCAAATCTAGATTGTCTCAAGTTCAATTCCTATTGATACATCTTAAACTCAAAAAGCTCCACGTTCACTCATCACATCTCACCTGTCAAAACTTGTTCTTTTCTCTGTCTTCACATTTCTATATCCTCCCCTACACTCAGTCCCCTGCTCTCACCAGGAAGCAATGACCCTCCTGTGATTTGGACAAACTCCTTCTCCAGCAAGAACTATGTCTACAGTCACTAGCTGAAGCAAATCTTGGCTTCACAGTCAAGGTCTATGGGAAAACCTTGACAGTGTTCTTGACACCCACCTATCCATTAATATAAATCTTTTTCTTCTACCCTTCACTTCCTGGACATGTCCTATTTTCATATCATATTTCCCATCTGGCCTTTTTCCAAGAGTTTTCCTATTACCTCTCTCAATATTCCCTACAAACTGCATGTTGGCTTCCATGACTTAATCCACTGACTTGTCTTGAACTGTCACTGTTGAGTCCTCTGACTCTTGACTGCCTCTCTGACACAGCACTCCAATACTAAATGATACCTTATTTATGATAATTTCCTTGACCTCTCATCTCAAGTCTTGCTCACTTACCAATTTCACGATACTTTTATGTGTTTCTATAGCCACAATGTCAGATTCTATTCATTCCTTCCAGTTGTGCTCTTTGCGACCCTAGGGACTATAGCCCTCTGGTCACCTCTGTTCATGATATTCTCCAGACAGGAATACTGGAGTATACATGGAGTGGGTTGCCATGCCCTCTTCCAAGGAATCTTTCTGACCCAGGGACTGAACCTGTATCTCTTTATGTCTGTGCATTGGCAGGCAGGGCTTCCCCAGTGACTCAGATGGTAAAGAATCTGCCTGCAATTCAGGAGACCTAGGCTAGGAAGATCCCTCAGAGAAGGAAATAGCTACCCACTCCAGTAGTCTTGCCTGGAGAATCCCATGGCCAGAGGAGCCTGACAGGCCATAGTCCATGGAGTCACAAGGAGTTTGACACGACTGAGCAATTAACATTTTCTTTACCACTGACTCAACAAAAGCATAATGAAAACCACTCATTCATCCCATCTCACCTGTCAAAACTTGTTCTTTTCTCTGTCTTCACATTTCTATATCCTCCCCTACACTCAGTCCCCTGCTCTCACCAGGAAGCAATGACCCTCCTGTGATTTGGACAAACTCCTTCTCCAGCAAGAACTATGTCTACAGTCACTAGCTGAAGCAAATCTTGGCTTCACAGTCAAGGTCTATGGGAAAACCTTGACAGTGTTCTTGACACCCACCTATCCATTAATATAAATCTTTTTCTTCTACCCTTCACTTCCTGGACATGTCCTATTTTCATATCATATTTCCCATCTGGCCTTTTTCCAAGAGTTTTCCTATTACCTCTCTCAATATTCCCTACAAACTGCATGTTGGCTTCCATGACTTAATCCACTGACTTGTCTTGAACTGTCACTGTTGAGTCCTCTGACTCTTGACTGCCTCTCTGACACAGCACTCCAATACTAAATGATACCTTATTTATGATAATTTCCTTGACCTCTCATCTCAAGTCTTGCTCACTTACCAATTTCACGATACTTTTATGTGTTTCTATAGCCACAATGTCAGATTCTATTCATTCCTTCCAGTTGTGCTCTTTGCGACCCTAGGGACTATAGCCCTCTGGTCACCTCTGTTCATGATATTCTCCAGACAGGAATACTGGAGTATACATGGAGTGGGTTGCCATGCCCTCTTCCAAGGAATCTTTCTGACCCAGGGACTGAACCTGTATCTCTTTATGTCTGTGCATTGGCAGGCAGGGCTTCCCCAGTGACTCAGATGGTAAAGAATCTGCCTGCAATTCAGGAGACCTAGGCTAGGAAGATCCCTCAGAGAAGGAAATAGCTACCCACTCCAGTAGTCTTGCCTGGAGAATCCCATGGCCAGAGGAGCCTGACAGGCCATAGTCCATGGAGTCACAAGGAGTTTGACACGACTGAGCAATTAACATTTTCTTTACCACTGACTCAACAAAAGCATAATGAAAACCACTCATTCATCCCATCTACCCACTCTCTCATAACCAATAAACATGTTAATTTTTAAGAAATAGATATATAAATTTAAAGAGAATCAAATTGATTTTAGTATTTATAGTCACTGTATTTGAGGTATACAATTCATTTGGGTTTATATTTTTCCTGTGCTATGCTAAACCCTTAAGTGATTTTTAGCCATCCCTAAATAATATCTTTTGAGGTTCCCATGTAGCTCTGTTAAAGAATTTGCCTTCCAATGCAGGAGACATACAAGAGAGGCACAGGTTGGATTCAATCCCTGATGCAGGAAGGTCCCCTGAAGGAGGAAATAGCAACTTACTCTGGTATTCTTGCCTGGAAAATCCATGAACAGAGGAACTTGGTGGACTACAATCCATGTGGTCACAAGAGCTGGGCACGACTTAGTGATCAAGTGAGCACGCATGTAAAAGAATCCTTTATCTTTTTGTTTTTGAATTGCTCACATTTGTTCCTAAAAAATTCTTGTCCATGGGAATGACAATAACATAATATTAATCTGTTACATGTGATACAGTAGGGGCTCTTTACTCATGTGCCCAACACAGCAGATAAATGGCTGCACTGAAAACTTTTATCTGCATTCTATTAGGCTCAACATAGGTGTCTCTACATTTTCTGTTGAATTCGGATCATACTGGATTAGAATCCATTCCTTTAGCAACATTTTGTTTCTGCGCCCTTTCATCAACCTACTTATAAAAGACCCAACACAGAATGTCTGTATTCAAAGCCTAGACCCAGTCTATGTATGTATGCTCTTAAAGGAAAATCATAATGATGGTAACTGTTCTCAATTTGTTCTGTGAAACTGCCCAGCAATTCAGTTTTGTCTCTATTATTCTGTCAGCTCTTTTCTTCTCCTGCAGCTTTAAAAAATATTCCCAACTCCTAAAGTCTTATATATTCTAACTTCACAGGCCCTCAGCATATTGTATAAGTACTTATTTCAAGCAGAAAATAGAGACATTAGTTAATGACTTGATATAAAACCTATAAATTTATTTGTATTTTCATATACACTGTCCTACTTACCTTTTATTAACAATGTAAAGAATGACTGTCCCATGTAAAGACTATACATGTATCTGTGTTCCAAAAGACTTTCCTCTTTCAACTCCTCAGTATTCTTGCTTCACCGAGCAGTATTCTTGCTCAGTATTCTTGCTTTTCCTTGCTTGTAACACACAATGTCAGTGTCCTATGCCTATACCAATGCCATTTCTGTTCCCATATCCATCACTAAAATCTCATGGGAAACTCGAGGGACTCTGTCTGGTGGTTTTTTCTAGCTGCAAGAGCTTGTTTAACCTTCACGTGAGTAGGAAGACAGTCCTGGCAAGTTGGTGCTATCATTCCTAATAGCAGCCCTTATTCAGTGACTACATGAGTCGGTGCATAAATACTCCATCTCCCTCGTACCTAGGGTAGGATAACTGAGCCTCAATTGGCCACAGTGATAGCATGCCTAGTGACACTCTGACTGGCTTTCTCATCTTACTTTTCTATCCTACTGCTGCTGAAGTCTAGTATCTCCTCCCACATAAACCACTGGTCCTAAACTCCTTGGCTCAAGGTCAGTTTCTAGGGGTGGAGGGGGTGGTCTCAGCTGCTTAGTTGTGCCCAACTCTTTGTGGCCTCCATAGACTGTAGTGCACTAGGTTCCTCTGTCCATGGAATTTTCTAGACAGGAATACTGGAACAGATTACCATTTCCTACTCTAGGGGATATTCCTGATCCAGGGATTGAACTCATATCTCTTACATCTCTTGCACTGGCAAGCAGATTCTCTACCACTAGTGCCATCTGTGAGGCTTCAGTTTCTAGGGGATCCTAACTTAAAGTTGTACTAAAAGTGGAATGACAGGACATACTGCCGTCCTCTAAGCACCATAGCCTCTGTGGTAGTGTAGAAGAGGGTATGAATAGGAGTTGTATTGTAGCCTGATCTCTGGTGATACGGAGCTAGCTGGTTTTTATTAGTTGACAGAGACACTCTAATGGAAGAATATGTAGACAGAGATCAAATAACTATGGACTCAGATTACAGCATAAAAAATAGTAGCTGTCTGTGACAGTATGCAGATTCTGCTGAAAATCAGATTTTGAGAGCTGTGGAACTAAAATGGGTGTTTATACCACAGATTCTGCATAAAGGTAGGGCCCTAATAGGGAAGGACTGAGATTCTGAGACTAGAGTTGGAGATGCATATGTGGATGCATTTAAGAACATGGCATCTTCTGACTACTCCAAACCCTCTGGATGGGTAAAGGTGGTCCCTTCTCCCTTGATAGAGGAGACATGTGCCTCATTGTTTGGACATTTGGCAAAAATGTCACCTGAATCAAATTCTTTGTAATAGAATGCTTGCCTCCTCAGGATGTATGCCCATATTAACATTACAGGTCTAATGGTAATAGAAATTCTAAAAGGATTCTGAGATGGCATAAACCAACTGAAAGTATTTATCTATATTTTACTATGATAATTATATTAAGAATCATAATAACATTTTGACAAAGCCAAAATGGCAGCTAGAAGGTTCTGACCTTCCAGGGACCTGCGGTAATGGTTAATAGATCATTGTGGTTCCAGGATGAAGATAAACTGGGATCTAACAAGAGTACTGCTTTACCTGTATGTCCTAGTAACATCAAGAAAGGGCAAGCTGAAGGCTCACATTAGTGACTACAATGGAGAAATCATATTAAGTTCCAGACCCAGATCCCATCGACTGAACAGGAAACCATGTACTTAGAAGGAAAGAAAAAAAAAAAAAAAAACACATGCAATAATAGCAAGCATATTTAGTTCCCATACCCATCCTTTCAAACAGGAACTGTGGCCATTTACCAGAGCAAGTGTACCTTGGGTAAAAGGAGAATACCATGATCTTTTGAGAGCTATTTGACACAGAGTCTGAGCTAATACTGAGGAGACTAATAATTAGGAGACCTCAAATCTCATTAAAGTTGTACTAAAAGTGGAATGACAGGACATACTGCCGTCCTCTAAGCACCATAGCCTCTGTGGTAGTGTAGAAGAGGGTATGAATAGGAGTTGTATTGTAGCCTGATCTCTGGTGATACGGAGCTAGCTGGTTTTTATTAGTTGACAGAGACACTCTAATGGAAGAATATGTAGACAGAGATCAAATAACTATGGACTCAGATTACAGCATAAAAAATAGTAGCTGTCTGTGACAGTATGCAGATTCTGCTGAAAATCAGATTTTGAGAGCTGTGGAACTAAAATGGGTGTTTATACCACAGATTCTGCATAAAGGTAGGGCCCTAATAGGGAAGGACTGAGATTCTGAGACTAGAGTTGGAGATGCATATGTGGATGCATTTAAGAACATGGCATCTTCTGACTACTCCAAACCCTCTGGATGGGTAAAGGTGGTCCCTTCTCCCTTGATAGAGGAGACATGTGCCTCATTGTTTGGACATTTGGCAAAAATGTCACCTGAATCAAATTCTTTGTAATAGAATGCTTGCCTCCTCAGGATGTATGCCCATATTAACATTACAGGTCTAATGGTAATAGAAATTCTAAAAGGATTCTGAGATGGCATAAACCAACTGAAAGTATTTATCTATATTTTACTATGATAATTATATTAAGAATCATAATAACATTTTGACAAAGCCAAAATGGCAGCTAGAAGGTTCTGACCTTCCAGGGACCTGCGGTAATGGTTAATAGATCATTGTGGTTCCAGGATGAAGATAAACTGGGATCTAACAAGAGTACTGCTTTACCTGTATGTCCTAGTAACATCAAGAAAGGGCAAGCTGAAGGCTCACATTAGTGACTACAATGGAGAAATCATATTAAGTTCCAGACCCAGATCCCATCGACTGAACAGGAAACCATGTACTTAGAAGGAAAGAAAAAAAAAAAAAAAAACACATGCAATAATAGCAAGCATATTTAGTTCCCATACCCATCCTTTCAAACAGGAACTGTGGCCATTTACCAGAGCAAGTGTACCTTGGGTAAAAGGAGAATACCATGATCTTTTGAGAGCTATTTGACACAGAGTCTGAGCTAATACTGAGGAGACTAATAATTAGGAGACCTCAAATCTCATTATGACCTTCTGTTACTATAAAATGGGGTTCTAGTGCAACTCCATCTCAAGAAAGTTCAGAGGGCATACAGATATATACCCTGAGTACAAAACTGTGATACATATATCTGGAAACTGGAAGAATCTTCACATTGACTTCTTAAACTTTGAGTTAACAGATATTATGAAACTGCTCCTACTTGTATATGGCCAGGATAGTAAATCAGAAAAGCAACACTACTTTTGAAATGGATTGCAGAAATTATTGCCACCTTCAAAGATGTAAAATGACTCACTGATGGAGGAAGAGGAAGAAGAATTTAGCACTGCTCGTGCATTGGTCAGCTAATACGTTTATGTAACCTGAAAAAGGACAGTTGCCACAGTACAGCCTCACTCAAAGTAGTCTCTGAAAAAGAAGAAAGTAAATGTTCCTAGTGGACAGAGCTTTTAGCTATATACATATTCACTGACTTACTATGGAGGGAGAAATATCTGAGGTAAAGATATACAGAGACTCGAAAGCAGTGGCAAATGCCTTGGCTAGGAAGCCTGAAAGGAACAAATTCAAGACAAGGACGTATAGGGAAGAAGAATATGGGTGGCTTTATGGGAGTGGGATCTAAGTTTGCAGATATTTGTATGTCATGTCAATTTCAGTAGAGAACATCTACTAAGAGTCACTTCTTTAAAACAGATGACTTACCTAGTAGATATCACCCAACCTCTGACCTTGATAGCCTCAGTGTTGGAACAAGGACATCTTGAAGAGAATGAGCAAATTGGCAGGGATGGAGGCTACACACATGCCCAGAACCATAGGCAACTTTCACCTGTGATGATGTGAATGATTCAGTCACTGCTGAATGTCTTATATGCCAGCAGTAGAGACCGAGTCCTTGGTACAGTTCCATCCCTTGAGAAGAGCTAGCCAGCTGATGGCAATTGGCTTAGAACAAACCCATTCTACCTGAGAAAATAGGCCAAGGAAAAAATACCATGATCTTTGAGAGCTATTTGACACAGAGTCTGAGCTAATACTGAGGAGACTAATAATTAGGAGACCTCAAATCTCATTATGACCTTCTGTTACTATAAAATGGGGTTCTAGTGCAACTCCATCTCAAGAAAGTTCAGAGGGCATACAGATATATACCCTGAGTACAAAACTGTGATACATATATCTGGAAACTGGAAGAATCTTCACATTGACTTCTTAAACTTTGAGTTAACAGATATTATGAAACTGCTCCTACTTGTATATGGCCAGGATAGTAAATCAGAAAAGCAACACTACTTTTGAAATGGATTGCAGAAATTATTGCCACCTTCAAAGATGTAAAATGACTCACTGATGGAGGAAGAGGAAGAAGAATTTAGCACTGCTCGTGCATTGGTCAGCTAATACGTTTATGTAACCTGAAAAAGGACAGTTGCCACAGTACAGCCTCACTCAAAGTAGTCTCTGAAAAAGAAGAAAGTAAATGTTCCTAGTGGACAGAGCTTTTAGCTATATACATATTCACTGACTTACTATGGAGGGAGAAATATCTGAGGTAAAGATATACAGAGACTCGAAAGCAGTGGCAAATGCCTTGGCTAGGAAGCCTGAAAGGAACAAATTCAAGACAAGGACGTATAGGGAAGAAGAATATGGGTGGCTTTATGGGAGTGGGATCTAAGTTTGCAGATATTTGTATGTCATGTCAATTTCAGTAGAGAACATCTACTAAGAGTCACTTCTTTAAAACAGATGACTTACCTAGTAGATATCACCCAACCTCTGACCTTGATAGCCTCAGTGTTGGAACAAGGACATCTTGAAGAGAATGAGCAAATTGGCAGGGATGGAGGCTACACACATGCCCAGAACCATAGGCAACTTTCACCTGTGATGATGTGAATGATTCAGTCACTGCTGAATGTCTTATATGCCAGCAGTAGAGACCGAGTCCTTGGTACAGTTCCATCCCTTGAGAAGAGCTAGCCAGCTGATGGCAATTGGCTTAGAACAAACCCATTCTACCTGAGATAGGCCAAGGATAAATACATATCCCTGGTCTTTTTACTTCTCTGCTCACAGTACCTAAACTAGCCGAACTATCCAAGACCTCACAGAGTATATGGTTTAGCAATGTGCAGTCCCACCTTAATACCACCTTGTTCCATCTAGGCCATAACCACAGCTAAGAAAAAGGATCATGTCTGTCCCAGACATCGCTGTGCTCCCTAATCCTTGTAGAACTCAAGGAAGTATGTAGATATTCAATTGATTGATAGATTTTTTTAAAGATTTATTTATTTATTTATTTATTTTGGGCGGGGGTCGGGTTGGGGAGGGAGGGGAGCGGGCGGGCCACTTCTATTGGTCTTTCATTTCTCTGTTTTCATCCATCTTTGTTCTTTGTTTCCTGTGGGCCTCCCATCGCGGTGGCGTCTGTTGTCGCAGAGCACCAGCTCTGGGCGTATGTACCCCAGAGCTCCGGCTCGGTAATTGGACACATTGGTCCAGCTACTCCGCGGCACATGGGATCTTCCCAGGCCAGGGATCGAACCGGCGCCCCTTGCACTGCAAGGAGGTGTCCTTATCCACTGGACCACCAGGGGAAGCCCGATATTTATTTTTATTTTTACAAAGGAAGGCATTTTGAAAACACATCTTTCCTCAAGGATATTTAAAAGTGTATTTCACACTCTTCTCAATGAACTAACTATACATCACCTTCAGAGACAAACTCACTAAATGTTTTAGACATTATTTTCTCAGAAAGAATAAAATATTAGCAAATTTCTCTTAAGTTTTCAGATATGTGAGTTAGAGCATCGGATTTTTTCACAAACGGGTGAGTAAAGAAATGGCTATAATAGAATTTATTTCTTAAGAGAGAAAATATGAATTTAATCTCACCTTCCTGATTATGTATTCAGCTGGATAATTCATAAAAGTGTAAGCTGGTACCACATTTGAGCAAGAAATCAAGCTTATGTATGCCATAGTGAGTTACATTGTAAAGTCTTACAAGTATTTAATTTTTTAAAAAACTCATCAAGGAGACCTTGGACAAAAATAGTTCACATAAATTATACTACATTTAAGTAAAAATTGTGTAACCTCGAATAATTTTGCCTCACGTGAAAAGTCAAGGAGCTCATGGGAGGCTGGATATTATGAACATCATTTGATCAGAAGAAAGCTTTGTTATGGCAATTTATAAAGTGTGCTTTCTCATGACTCTCAAAGATATTTATAAAAATCTGGTCATATAAATTTCTTAGAGCAATAAAATCTCCATTATTCTGAATCCTATAATAAAATTAATTAGCTTTAGCAGTATGGCTATATCAAGCATTTTTCTTGTAAGTTTTGCCAATCTTCAACTGCAGTGTTGCTATACCTACACAAATCATTATGTCTGCTGCATGACTAAATGGCTAGAAATGGAAACACATGTGGACAAAGGTAATTCAAGTACTGACTTACCAAATGATACAAAAGTCATTTAGTCAACTGATTATTTGTAAATTGGTATGGATGTTTCCAAAAGCACAGTTTATAAATAACAAGTATCTAAACAATAATGCAATATGCTATAGACATTTCTAGTGAAAACAGTATAAACAGAAAATGTTGGAAAATGCTAGCAAATACCCTAAATCTAAATTTAGATTAAAACTTTCTTTTTTTCTGAATCTATTTGCCACCTTCTGAGAATCTTCCTCTTCTTTTCTAGACTGAATCCCAAACTCCAACAGTTTCACCACCTCCCTGCCCCACTGCTATGCTTATGAAACAAAACCTCTGCCTTCTAAGAATCTTCCCCTTCTTTTCTAGGCTGAACCCCACACTTCAATGGTTCTACAATACTCCCTGCCCCTCCACTATGACTATGTAACAAAATCTCAACCCAGATAGATGAATGTTTTTGGCTGCATTCTCTGCTCTGACACAAAGGTTACTAGAAGAAAGATCACACGATCAGGGAAACTAACATGAACACAATTTCATGATCTTTGACATCAAATGGGACATTAACACGATCAACTTCCTCCATAGTTTCCATATTCAACTCTTCCTTTCCTTACAAAGGCTCCATTCTCCAATTTCTATACTTATCTCTTCCATTCTCACTCTAAGTAGGAAACTTTGCTTCTACTTCTCAAAGACATAAATATATAGTAAAAATTTGAACCTCGAATAATTTTGCCTCACGTGAAAAGTCAAGGAGCTCATGGGAGTGATTATGAACATCATTTGATCAGAAGAAAGCTTTGTTATGGCAATTTATAAAGTGTGCTTTCTCATGACTCTCAAAGATATTTATAAAAATCTGGTCATATAAATTTCTTAGAGCAATAAAATCTCCATTATTCTGAATCCTATAATAAAATTAATTAGCTTTAGCAGTATGGCTATATCAAGCATTTTTCTTGTAAGTTTTGCCAATCTTCAACTGCAGTGTTGCTATACCTACACAAATCATTATGTCTGCTGCATGACTAAATGGCTAGAAATGGAAACACATGTGGACAAAGGTAATTCAAGTACTGACTTACCAAATGATACAAAAGTCATTTAGTCAACTGATTATTTGTAAATTGGTATGGATGTTTCCAAAAGCACAGTTTATAAATAACAAGTATCTAAACAATAATGCAATATGCTATAGACATTTCTAGTGAAAACAGTATAAACAGAAAATGTTGGAAAATGCTAGCAAATACCCTAAATCTAAATTTAGATTAAAACTTTCTTTTTTTCTGAATCTATTTGCCACCTTCTGAGAATCTTCCTCTTCTTTTCTAGACTGAATCCCAAACTCCAACAGTTTCACCACCTCCCTGCCCCACTGCTATGCTTATGAAACAAAACCTCTGCCTTCTAAGAATCTTCCCCTTCTTTTCTAGGCTGAACCCCACACTTCAATGGTTCTACAATACTCCCTGCCCCTCCACTATGACTATGTAACAAAATCTCAACCCAGATAGATGAATGTTTTTGGCTGCATTCTCTGCTCTGACACAAAGGTTACTAGAAGAAAGATCACACGATCAGGGAAACTAACATGAACACAATTTCATGATCTTTGACATCAAATGGGACATTAACACGATCAACTTCCTCCATAGTTTCCATATTCAACTCTTCCTTTCCTTACAAAGGCTCCATTCTCCAATTTCTATACTTATCTCTTCCATTCTCACTCTAAGTAGGAAACTTTGCTTCTACTTCTCAAAGAAATTAGAAAATTTGGTAGAGAATGAGGGGAATATAGGATTGGACAAGACAGTCCCTTACATTTCTTTGCCCAATTTATAAAGCTGTGTCTTCATTCAAAATCTCTTTTCATTCCTATTCACCCATTCTTTGGAGGAAATCCTCACCAACAATGGGCTGATTGTAAGAATAGAAGTTAGAGATATTTGGCAAAGTGTTGACAATTAAAATCTTTCTGTTCTTTGAACCAGTACTTGTATTTTGAGAAATATATTCCATGAAAAAGAGGAATGATAATATAATATAGTTACTGCATTTTTAAATAGCAAATATTATAAGCTTTCTGCCTGTTAATTAATAAGGAATTTGTCAAATAGACTGATGTTGTCATTTATTTCCTAAGTTGTTTCCAACTCTTTTGCAACCCTGTGAATGTAGCCCAGTAGGCTCCTCTGTCCATGGGATTCTCCAGATAGGAATACTGGAGTGGGTTGCCATTTCCTTCTGCAGGGGATCTTTCCAACCCAGGGATTGAGCCCGCATCTCCTGTAATGCAGGCAGATTCTTTACCACTGGTATTGTCAGGCAGATTGTTTACCAATGAGTCACGTAGGAAGCCCTCAAATAGATTGCTGTAGACTAAGTAAGTGTTTGTGTCTCCACCTTAAAACTCATGTGGAAATTAATTCCCAGTGTGATGGTATTTAATGGTGGGGCCTTTGGGAGGTAATTTAATCCTAAAAGTAGAGTCCTCATGAAGATTACTGCACTTATAAAAGAGATTCCAGACAGCTTCCTTGTTCCCTCTGCCACGTGAAAAGAGAGTCATCTCTAAACAGGAAGTAAGCACTCAAGAATGCTTGGGTGTCTTGTTCTTGGACTTCTAGCTTCCAGAATTGTGAGAAATACATTTCTGACCTTTAAGCCTAGGTTATCTATGGTACGTTTGTTATAGCAGTCCAAATGCACAAAGGCAATATCCTACAATGGAATATTATGACTATTGTGGATACTAAAAATATTAGGAAGAATTTAAAATGCTGTGGTTGTTTTCTATCACTAAGAGAGATGTCTACCCAAAATATATTATTTAAAAATTAGAAAATGTATTCTTATACTGAGACTTATAATTCCATCTTACATGATAGATATATAGGTTTATCAATTCATTTTTAATAGCTTGAAAGAATAAATACCTTTCAAAAACAGTAATCCTGTGTTACATTTGAATTTGCAGGGTTAGTTTTAGATTCTAATGTACATATATTTGTATTCAAATTTTCTAAAAAAAGGAAAATTATACTTACAATCAGAAAAACGGGATTATTTTTAAAAAATTGTAAGTCTAAGGTCAAAATTCTAATGCAAAGCTATGGTGGGCTCCCTCAGGAATATAACTTTATAAATTATATCATTTCTTTATAAATTCACCATTGGATGCTTACTCTTTCCAATTAGCATCTACACATGATCTAGTCTATTTCATGTTATCCCTTTACCATATGTTACATCTAATGAATGACCTCAATCTCACCTCATCTTCATAGCTTGACATCTTGAATTAATTGTTTCTATGTCCTTGCTGCTCTTTCATTGGGCTCTTTTATTTATCATTTCACAGTAATCTGCTTCAGTATCTTGCACACCACAGTCTTCATTCTTACCAAAGTCTGCAAAGATCTCTTTGTGGATAAATCCAAGAGGAAATTTTCTGTCCTCTTATTTTAACTTCCTGAGGTGTTTACCACTGTTAACTACTTTCTCCTTGAATTTCTTCTATTAAATTTCACAACACCATATTCCACTGGTTTCCCTCTACTAATATAGTTGTTTCTTATCATTCTCAGGGAGTCTTTTCATTTGCCTGTCTCTTAAATGAATTTTATCTTCAACTGAACTACTTTTATCTTGGAAGAGAGACAAACAAATAGGGGCAGAATATGCTCTAGAATTAGGAAAAGCTTGAGTTTGAATCTTGGCTCTGTCACAGGCTTATCAGGGAACCTGCGAAAAGTAGCTTTGTCCCTCTGATACTCGCTTTCTCTGTAGTAAAACACATAGTCTTCTTGTATGGTTGTTTTTTGCATTAAATACTTAACAACTATAAATGCCAGGTAATAAATATTTAACAGCTAATAGCTGTTACTACTCTGATTTTATAATCTCTCCTGGGACACTTTTACTCTACAATTATGAGATATAAGCTAAAGACTGAAATATCCTTTTTCAGGATATATCCTTTTTCATTTCCAGTCCAAACTCTCTCCTAAACTTCTAAGCTATTAGATATGTCTACTATATATCTCATGGAATTCAAAATCAACATCCAAATCTAATCTCAGTTAGCTCTCTGCCAGTCCTCAGAAAAATCTATTTCTCCTTCAGAATGGATGGGGGTGCAGTCATTCAGCTCTCCTGAAAGTCATCTTTAGTGTTCCTTCTTCATTTCTTTACACAGTCACTAAATATTATTGATTCTTATCCCAAAATATTTGTAGAATTTATCCACTTTTACGTTTTCACCATCTTAGTTTATGACATCATGATCTCCTATGTCGGTTATAGCTAGTGGCTCCTGAGTCTGGATTCCTTATCCCAAAATATTTGTAGAATTTATCCCTTTTACCACCATCTTAGTTTACATCTAATGAATGACCTCAATCTCACCTCATCTTCATAGCTTGACATCTTGAATTAATTGTTTCTATGTCCTTGCTGCTCTTTCATTGGGCTCTTTTATTTATCATTTCACAGTAATCTGCTTCAGTATCTTGCACACCACAGTCTTCATTCTTACCAAAGTCTGCAAAGATCTCTTTGTGGATAAATCCAAGAGGAAATTTTCTGTCCTCTTATTTTAACTTCCTGAGGTGTTTACCACTGTTAACTACTTTCTCCTTGAATTTCTTCTATTAAATTTCACAACACCATATTCCACTGGTTTCCCTCTACTAATATAGTTGTTTCTTATCATTCTCAGGGAGTCTTTTCATTTGCCTGTCTCTTAAATGAATTTTATCTTCAACTGAACTACTTTTATCTTGGAAGAGAGACAAACAAATAGGGGCAGAATATGCTCTAGAATTAGGAAAAGCTTGAGTTTGAATCTTGGCTCTGTCACAGGCTTATCAGGAACCTCGAAAAGTAGCTTTGTCCCTCTGATACTCGCTTTCTCTGTAGTAAAACACATAGTCTTCTTGTATGGTTGTTTTTTGCATTAAATACTTAACAACTATAAATGCCAGGTAATAAATATTTAACAGCTAATAGCTGTTACTACTCTGATTTTATAATCTCTCCTGGGACACTTTTACTCTACAATTATGAGATATAAGCTAAAGACTGAAATATCCTTTTTCAGGATATATCCTTTTTCATTTCCAGTCCAAACTCTCTCCTAAACTTCTAAGCTATTAGATATGTCTACTATATATCTCATGGAATTCAAAATCAACATCCAAATCTAATCTCAGTTAGCTCTCTGCCAGTCCTCAGAAAAATCTATTTCTCCTTCAGAATGGATGGGGGTGCAGTCATTCAGCTCTCCTGAAAGTCATCTTTAGTGTTCCCTTCTTCATTTCTTTACACAGTCACTAAATATTATTGATTCTTATCCCAAAATATTTGTAGAATTTATCCACTTTTACGTTTTCACCATCTTAGTTTATGACATCATGATCTCCTATGTCGGTTATAGCTAGTGGCTCCTGATCTGTACCTCCAGGTCTACATTTTTCGTTCGGCCTTCTCCTTCCATCACTCATTTATATCCTGTAATTAGTAACTATTCTTAAGTGCTTAAAATATTTCTATGACTCTCCTATATTTTGGCCTTATTTGTTACCACCACGGTCATGATAGTCTCTTCACTACCACCTCTTAATCCACCCTTTATGCATGCAAAACAATATTAAGTTCCTCTAATGAGTTCTATATCTTTAGCCTGTAACATACTACTCCCTCTCTTCAATCTACTCTCCCTCAATCTTGATTGAATTACATTTGCTCTTCAGATATTACTTCCTGTAGTAATGTTCTTTCCAAAATCTTATCTAGTTTCCCCCTCATTTCCTCTCATAGAAACCTCTATACCTATATCAAAGTACTTATTTCAGGAGCTGAAATTTTCCATTTTCATATGTATTTTTGTTAGAAACAACATTTCTCAGTTCATGTCTATTTCTCCTCTGAGGCAATTTTCTCAACAAATATGAAATGGAATCACCTAGCATGCTTATCAATTATCTATATTCCTGAGTCACACTTCTAGTTAAATGCTACAAAAGAATCACATGTTGCAAAAGCATCAAATATAAAAGAATCACATCTTTCTCCCCACAAAACTCAATGAAAGGATAGTACAATAATATAAAATGTCATTGTTACATTATTAGCTCACAAGTTCAGAAAAACAATAGAAAAAAGAAACATGAATTTATTTCAATCAATGTTTTGGAAGATGGGACGCAAATGATAAGGTGATAACTATCTTAGAACAGTGGAAAAACTTAACATTTTAGTGCCAGGAAATGGGGGAAACTTAAATAAATAAGCCAATTTGCCCCAAGAATGGTCTGAGAAGTTTAGCACTTTAAACATCAAGCTGAAGCTGAAAATAGAAAATATCTGAAAACCTGGCTTCCCTCTGTGACTCAGATGGTAAAGAAAATATCTGAAAATTTACATTCCAAGCAGGTAAAAAATCAAGGCCCTCACTCCATTTGCACACAGATAAGTGACTAACATTTTTCTCCAAACTCTACAGGTTCCCCTTAGATAGGATATTTAAACTGGAGAACTTGCAAATAGCAGGTACAAAATTAAGAACAGTATTCACCTTACAAAGAGGTTTTGGCATGTGGCTGAAAATAGGAATTAAATAAATGTTTATGTATTATTTTATTGAAGGAATTCTGAGAAAATGGTAAAGTAGGAAGCTCCAGGAATCTTTCTTCCCACCTAGACAACATATATACTTTCAGAATCTAACTGATGCAATTACCTTAGATTTGCGAAGCTTTTCCAGGAATCTTTCTTCCCACCTAGACAATATTAAGTTCCTCTAATGAGTTCTATATCTTTAGCCTGTAACATACTACTCCCTCTCTTCAATCTACTCTCCCTCAATCTTGATTGAATTACATTTGCTCTTCAGATATTACTTCCTGTAGTAATGTTCTTTCCAAAATCTTATCTAGTTTCCCCCTCATTTCCTCTCATAGAAACCTCTATACCTATATCAAAGTACTTATTTCAGGAGCTGAAATTTTCCATTTTCATATGTATTTTTGTTAGAAACAACATTTCTCAGTTCATGTCTATTTCTCCTCTGAGGCAATTTTCTCAACAAATATGAAATGGAATCACCTAGCATGCTTATCAATTATCTATATTCCTGAGTCACACTTCTAGTTAAATGCTACAAAAGAATCACATGTTGCAAAAGCATCAAATATAAAAGAATCACATCTTTCTCCCCACAAAACTCAATGAAAGGATAGTACAATAATATAAAATGTCATTGTTACATTATTAGCTCACAAGTTCAGAAAAACAATAGAAAAAAGAAACATGAATTTATTTCAATCAATGTTTTGGAAGATGGGACGCAAATGATAAGGTGATAACTATCTTAGAACAGTGGAAAAACTTAACATTTTAGTGCCAGGAAATGGGGGAAACTTAAATAAATAAGCCAATTTGCCCCAAGAATGGTCTGAGAAGTTTAGCACTTTAAACATCAAGCTGAAGCTGAAAATAGAAAATATCTGAAAACCTGGCTTCCCTCTGTGACTCAGATGGTAAAGAAAATATCTGAAAATTTACATTCCAAGCAGGTAAAAAATCAAGGCCCTCACTCCATTTGCACACAGATAAGTGACTAACATTTTTCTCCAAACTCTACAGGTTCCCCTTAGATAGGATATTTAAACTGGAGAACTTGCAAATAGCAGGTACAAAATTAAGAACAGTATTCACCTTACAAAGAGGTTTTGGCATGTGGCTGAAAATAGGAATTAAATAAATGTTTATGTATTATTTTATTGAAGGAATTCTGAGAAAATGGTAAAGTAGGAAGCTCCAGGAATCTTTCTTCCCACCTAGACAACATATATACTTTCAGAATCTAACTGATGCAATTACCTTAGAACTTAGTTGTCCTTTGAAGACTTAGAATGTCCAAGGGAAAGCTTAGAGAATAAATTGCAATTCGGGCAACTACAATCTTAACAGAGCAGTAGCTATCCACCTGCCACCCCAGCCCTATAGCAACAACCTTGCACACATTCCTGTAGCAGCTTGCATACACTCATGGGAGACAAGGTGGGTAATAAGGGCCCTGCTCTTCAAATATCCAGAATCTGCCTTCTGATTACTGAGTCCTCCTTCTTATCATGGAAGTGCAGACATAGAGATAGGCAACTATGGTTGTAGTACTACTGTCTTTATTGTAAGCCCCTTCTTCCTGAACTGAAGCAACTTCTAGGGCATTTAGACAGATAATACCTATATCTACTCCACTTTTGCCTCTGTCCCTCCATTTGTGAGCCAGACATCACAAACTTGAATACTCAAAAGCAACTGCATATACAGAAGAATAAGAAGGTAACTGGGCACTGCCAGGGAAAGGCACATGCTCAAAAAAGACCTGAAAAACCCTAACTTTAAACTTAACCGTAAATGAGCCAATTTACCCCAAGAATTGTCTGAGAAGTTTAGAACTTTAAACATCAAGCTGAAGCTGAAAATAGAAAATATCTGAAAACCTATATTCCAAGGAGGTTAAAAGCATAAACCCTCACTCCAGGATCTGAGTATGACCCTCAGAATGGAAACAGCTTAAAACAATTGAATCAAAAACAAAAACAGTAAACCCTATTCACTTCAGCATTAAAGACACACACAGACTAAAAGTGAGACGATGGAAACAAATATTATGTGCAAATGAAAATGATAAGAAAGTGGGGTACTTTTCTAGAAATACTAGAAAAATAGATTTTAAAACAAAAGAAAAAGAAGGTCATCATATAATGATAAAAGGATTAATAAAAGAAGAGAATATGATACTTGTTAACATATACACAACACAAGAAAACATAAATATATAAATAAAATATTAACAGGCATAAGAGAGAAATTGAAAATAATATATTTTCAATGTAATGTTAGGGACTTTAATAGTCTATTCATCCAGGCAAAAAAATCAATACAGAAATAGGGTTCTTAAAAAAAATCATATACCAGTTGGATTTAATAGCTATCTACAGGATAGTTCATCACTTCATGGAAAATATATGGGAAAACAATGGAAACAGGGACAGACTTTATTTTCTTGGGCTCTAAAATCATTGCAGATGGAGACTGCAGCCATGAAATGAAAAGATGCTTGCCCCTTGGAAGAAAAGTTATAACAAACCTAGACAACATATTCAAAAGCAGAGATAGCATTTTGCCAACAAAAGTCCATATAGTCAAAGCTATGGTTTTCTCAATAGTTACCATTCCCACTGTATAAATGTGAGAGCTAGATAATAAAGAAAGATGAGTGCAGAACTGATGTCTTTGAACTATGGTTTTGGAGAAGACTTTTGAGAGTCCCTTGGACAACAAGGAAACAAATCAGCCAATCCTTTAGGAAATCAACTTTGGCCACCTCATATGAAGAGATGACTCTTTGGAAAAGACCTGATGTTGGGAAAAACAGAGGGCAGAAGTAGAATGAAATGACAGACAAGATGGTTGGATGGCATCACTGAGTGAATGGATGAGAGTTTGAGCAAGCTGCAGGTGATGATGAAGGACAGGGAAGCCTGCAGTCCAAGGGATCACAAACAGTTGGACATGTCTGAGTGACTGAACTGAACTAAAGAGGACAGTCCATCCAAAATCAGAACATATATTACTTTCAAGTGCACATGGAATAATCTCTAGGATATATTACATCCTAGGCCACAAAACAAGTCCCAACAAATTTAAGAGGATATAATAATCAAGAATTTCCTTCTGAAAAAAAAGAAGGAAACACACACAGACTAAAAGTGAGACGATGGAAACAAATATTATGTGCAAATGAAAATGATAAGAAAGTGGGTACTTTTCTAGAAATACTAGAAATAGATTTTAAAACAAAAGAAAAAGAAGGTCATCATATAATGATAAAAGGATTAATAAAAGAAGAGAATATGATACTTGTTAACATATACACAACACAAGAAAACATAAATATATAAATAAAATATTAACAGGCATAAGAGAGAAATTGAAAATAATATATTTTCAATGTAATGTTAGGGACTTTAATAGTCTATTCATCCAGGCAAAAAAATCAATACAGAAATAGGGTTCTTAAAAAAAATCATATACCAGTTGGATTTAATAGCTATCTACAGGATAGTTCATCACTTCATGGAAAATATATGGGAAAACAATGGAAACAGGGACAGACTTTATTTTCTTGGGCTCTAAAATCATTGCAGATGGAGACTGCAGCCATGAAATGAAAAGATGCTTGCCCCTTGGAAGAAAAGTTATAACAAACCTAGACAACATATTCAAAAGCAGAGATAGCATTTTGCCAACAAAAGTCCATATAGTCAAAGCTATGGTTTTCTCAATAGTTACCATTCCCACTGTATAAATGTGAGAGCTAGATAATAAAGAAAGATGAGTGCAGAACTGATGTCTTTGAACTATGGTTTTGGAGAAGACTTTTGAGAGTCCCTTGGACAACAAGGAAACAAATCAGCCAATCCTTTAGGAAATCAACTTTGGCCACCTCATATGAAGAGATGACTCTTTGGAAAAGACCTGATGTTGGGAAAAACAGAGGGCAGAAGTAGAATGAAATGACAGACAAGATGGTTGGATGGCATCACTGAGTGAATGGATGAGAGTTTGAGCAAGCTGCAGGTGATGATGAAGGACAGGGAAGCCTGCAGTCCAAGGGATCACAAACAGTTGGACATGTCTGAGTGACTGAACTGAACTAAAGAGGACAGTCCATCCAAAATCAGAACATATATTACTTTCAAGTGCACATGGAATAATCTCTAGGATATATTACATCCTAGGCCACAAAACAAGTCCCAACAAATTTAAGAGGATATAAATTATATCAAGAATTTCTTCTGACCACATACTACAAAACTAGAAATCAATTACAGAAATAAATGGAAAACAGAAAAAAAATGAAGACTAAATAGTATGGTACTAAAAAAAAAAAAAGGTCAATGAAGAAACCAAAGAGAAAAATTTTTAAAAAGACAAAGAAAAGTGGAAACCTAACTTTCCAATATCTATGGGACTTAGCAAAAATAATTCTAAGAGGAAAATGTATAGCAATACAAGCCTATCACAAGAAAAATTTCAAATAAGCAACCTAATCTACCATCCTAAGGAATTAGAAAAAGAAGAACAAATAAACACCAAAGGTAGGAGAAAGAAGGAAATGATAAAGAAGAGTAAACCAATAAGAGACACAAATAATAGAAAAGATCAATGAAAACAAGAGCTGGTTTGTGAAACTATATTGATAAATCTTTAACAAGGATCATAAGAAGAAAATGAGAGGACCCAAATAAACAAAATAAGAATTGAAAGAAGTGAAGTAACAACCTATATCACAGAGATGGAAAAAATCATAAGAGAATACTAAAAAAAAGTTGTATGGCAATAAACAGGGAAACCAAGAAGAGATGGACAAATTTCTAGAAATGCATAATCTTCCAAGAGTGAATCATGAAGAAAAAATCTGAACAGATCTATAAATAATAGTGAAATTGGATTTATAATAATAAAAAAAAAACCTTAGCAAACAAAAGTCCAGTATTGAATGACTTCACACAAGAATTCTATAAAGCATGCAAGGAGGAGCTAATACCTATTCTCAAACTATTCCAAAAAACTGAAGAGCAAAGTCCCGAAACAAATTCAACAAGACCATCATTATCCTAATAACAAAACTACTATTAGACAGACCAATATGTCATAAATCCCTGACAAAATATTAAAAACTAAAATCCAACAAAATATTAAAAGGATTATCTACTGTGATCAAGTGAGATTTATTCCAGGGATACAAGGAGAGTTCCATATCTACAAGTAAATCAATGTAATAGACTACATTAACAAAAGAGTAAAAATTACATGATCATCTTAATAGACACAGAAAAATTCATTTGACAATATTCAAAATCTATTCATGATAAAAAAAACAACTCTCATCAAAGTTTTTTTTTTTTGTATGGAGTAAACATATCTGAATATATCAAAGACCATCTATGGCAAACTCACAGTTAACATCATAGTCAATAATGAAAAGGTTTTTCTCTAAAACCAGAAATAAAACAAGGATGCCCACTCTTAACATTCCAACTTAATATA
The DNA here is from genome assembly GCA_022376925.1 of Tragulus kanchil. Taxonomy (NCBI): domain Eukaryota; kingdom Metazoa; phylum Chordata; class Mammalia; order Artiodactyla; family Tragulidae; genus Tragulus; species Tragulus kanchil. Next base: position 55,990,130 of record JAIOJX010000029.1, on the reverse strand, counting down.
ATAGTGGACATACTAGCAACAACAATCAGACAAGAAAAATAAATGAAACAAACCACATTGGAAGGAAATAAATAACTTTCACCATTGGCAACCATGATACTTTATATAGATATAGAAGTCCCTAAAGTCTCCACACACAAAAAACTATTAGAATAAATGAATTCAGTCAGGTTGTAGGAGATAAGATTAATATACAGAAATATGTTCTATTTCTATACACTAAGAATGAGCTGTCAAAAAGATAAAGCAAGAAAATGATCCAATTTATGATTACATCAAAAAGGAGGGAAAAAATGGGAGTAAGCTTAACCAAGAAAGATAAAGACCTATACTTTGAAAACTATAAAACTTTGAAGAAGGCACTTGAAAATGGTACAAAGAAATGGAAATATATCCTGTATTCAAGAATTGGAGGAATTAATATTTTTAGAATGCCCATTCAATCATAAGCAATCTACAGATTTAATGCAATCTCTATAAAAATATCCATGCCATTTCCTACAAAAATATAACAAATAATCCTACAATTTATGTGAAACCTAAAAGAGCCTTAACTGTCAATGTAATTTTGAGAAAAAAAAAATGCTCTGTGATTTCAAACTATATTCCAAAGTTATAGTCATCAAAAGAGTGTGTGCTGGTACACACACACACAGACACATAGGTCAATGACAAGAATAAAGAACTGAGAAATGTTAATAAATCAATGTGCTTATGGTCAATTAATGCATGGCAAAGGAAGAAAAGATATATAACATGGAAAAGATAACATATGAACAAAATAGAAATATTAATAAAGAGGCAACTTAGAAGCCACGAGGAAATTCTAGGACAAAAAAAAGCCCGCAAAACCTTAAATGAAGAATTCATTAGAGGGATTCAAAGGCAGATTTGAGCAAGAAGAAAAATCAGTGTATCTGAAGACATATCAGCTGAAATCATTGTCTGAAAAACAGAAAAAAAAAAATTGAAGAAAAGTGAATAGAGCTAAAAGGACCTGCAGGACACTGTGAACTGTGGGGGTTCCAGAAGGAGGAGAGTCACAAAGTGGTAGAGAGATGATTTGGAGAAATAATAGCCAAGAACTTCCCAAGCTTGATAAGGACATGGATACAAATATCTTCGCTGAATCTAAGAATTTCAAAAAAATACTTTAATTTTTAAAAACACAACTATAGGTAATATCCTAAGAGAATTTGAAGGAGGACTGTGTTTGTAATGTAGCAGCCAAAAAATATACACAGAAATGTGAGTCAGATTTTTGACAGCCTCACAAAGGCTAGAAGATGACAAAACTATGCTTTCAAATTATAAGAGAATATTATTTTCCTTCTATAATTCTATGTCCAATCAAACTTTCAATCAAGTATGAAGGTAGAATAAAGATGCATTTAAATGCACAAGGAGTTCTTTCTCAGGAAGTTGCTAAAATTTTTGATCTAGTAAAAAAGTCCTTAAACCAAGAAAGAAAAACTTCCTTCTATAGCAAGAATTTAATTGGCTCAGCTTGCATTAGGAATATACTTGTACTCCACCTGCCAGTGAACTAGGAGTAGCTGCACTAATGCAATCTCTATAAAAATATCCATGCCATTTCCTACAAAATATAACAAATAATCCTACAATTTATGTGAAACCTAAAAGAGCCTTAACTGTCAATGTAATTTTGAGAAAAAAAAAATGCTCTGTGATTTCAAACTATATTCCAAAGTTATAGTCATCAAAAGAGTGTGTGCTGGTACACACACACACAGACACATAGGTCAATGACAAGAATAAAGAACTGAGAAATGTTAATAAATCAATGTGCTTATGGTCAATTAATGCATGGCAAAGGAAGAAAAGATATATAACATGGAAAAGATAACATATGAACAAAATAGAAATATTAATAAAGAGGCAACTTAGAAGCCACGAGGAAATTCTAGGACAAAAAAAAGCCCGCAAAACCTTAAATGAAGAATTCATTAGAGGGATTCAAAGGCAGATTTGAGCAAGAAGAAAAATCAGTGTATCTGAAGACATATCAGCTGAAATCATTGTCTGAAAAACAGAAAAAAAAAAATTGAAGAAAAGTGAATAGAGCTAAAAGGACCTGCAGGACACTGTGAACTGTGGGGGTTCCAGAAGGAGGAGAGTCACAAAGTGGTAGAGAGATGATTTGGAGAAATAATAGCCAAGAACTTCCCAAGCTTGATAAGGACATGGATACAAATATCTTCGCTGAATCTAAGAATTTCAAAAAAATACTTTAATTTTTAAAAACACAACTATAGGTAATATCCTAAGAGAATTTGAAGGAGGACTGTGTTTGTAATGTAGCAGCCAAAAAATATACACAGAAATGTGAGTCAGATTTTTGACAGCCTCACAAAGGCTAGAAGATGACAAAACTATGCTTTCAAATTATAAGAGAATATTATTTTCCTTCTATAATTCTATGTCCAATCAAACTTTCAATCAAGTATGAAGGTAGAATAAAGATGCATTTAAATGCACAAGGAGTTCTTTCTCAGGAAGTTGCTAAAATTTTTGATCTAGTAAAAAAGTCCTTAAACCAAGAAAGAAAAACTTCCTTCTATAGCAAGAATTTAATTGGCTCAGCTTGCATTAGGAATATACTTGTACTCCACCTGCCAGTGAACTAGGAGGCAGAGTCAGTCATAGTACACAACTAAGTGCAGACCACTTTCTGTGTATTTTTTGATTGAAAATACAAAAGAAAAAGAAGCATTCTTTGTGGTTGAAGCAGGCCCAGCCACATCATTTTTGAGCAAAGGATTTGAATCCCACAATGGTGATTAACTAGTTCGAGGTCATATAGCTTGATAGTAATAGAGTCAGGGCTGAGATTTAGATTTTTAGCTCCTAATTAAGTCCTCTTTCAACTTTGCTAGCATCCAAACAAGGAATTCCATCTCTGTAGGATATTTACAGCTACCCAATTAACTCTAATAGTACTAGTTGAGACACTAAAGAATTTTAAAAAAACATAGTACAAATTCAGATAGAACAAATGTTTGTCAGGCCCTTGACTCTTTCATATATATATATATAGTTCAGAGTATGCTGTATCCTGGGTGGATATACTGAGCTGACCAAAAACTTTGTTCAGGTTTTTCCAGAAAGTCTTACAGAAAAACCCAAATGAACTTTTTGGCCAACCTAATGCTTCTCTGGTGCATGCACACTAAGTTGTTTCAGTTGTGTCTGACTCTTTGTAACCCTATGAATTGTAGCCTGCCAGGTTCCTCTCTCCAAGGGATTCTCCAGACAAAATTATTAGAATGGGTGGCCTCTCCTTTAGGGGATCTTCCTGACTCAGGGATAAAACCTGCAATGGCAGGCAGATTCTTTACCACTATCACCACCTGGGAAGGCCCATACTTCCCTGGTGGTTCAGTGCTTTGTCCAGTTGTAATATACAAACTTTCCCTCCACCAAATCCCCAACATACACCCGTCCCTACCTTGACACTTTTGCTCAAGATCATTTCCTTGCCTAGGATGCCCTCTTTCTCCTTTGTATTATATTAAACCTACATTTCAAGATTCAAACTTTTATTTCTCCTTGAGGTTTGCTGAAATTATTCTTGTTTCTGATGATTTGCCTTTGATATTCTTCTAACAGTAACGAAAACACTATAACAATTAATTGTAGTTACATTATTCCTTAAATTTACCTAATTTGGCCTTGTATACTATACTATTTGCTGTTATTTAGTCACTAAATCCAAGTCTTTTGTGACCCCATGGACTGTAGCCCACTTAAATGTTTGGCTTAAATGTAACAGGATTTAATGTTATCAAATAGAATTTTTGAATTCTAAAGTGAGTGTCACCTATTTTATAAGATTAAATTTATTAGAATCATTGTATTCAAGTTATAGTGATAGGTGCTTTTGCCAGCTTCATGTGGTTTCTCTGAAATTTCATACATAATAAAACCTCAATATTTTCTGAAAGCTCCAAGATGTTATTGGAAACATATGACAGCAAAAATGGCTAGAGCTGCAAAGTATGTTACCCTTTTTAAACTATTTATGGGTTAAAAATAGTAGATACTGATTTCAGACAAAGTAATAATCTTAACCATGCAAGTAAGGAGGAGTAAGCATATCCTTACATGCCAGCTTTGTAAATTATTGCTGTAAAGACAGACCTTCAGTCTTGGAAAAGGGGGAACAAAATCAATATTAATCCACTCATACTTGTAATGGAAGGATGTGGTCATATGAAGTATTACTGGCTAGTGCAGGATCACAGTCTGAATTTGAAGACAGATGCTATATGTTTGCTATGGAAACAATAGACCGTAACATTGTATTTGATATGGAAAAATCAATCACAGCATTACCAGCTGGAAACTGCTCCATTCTGAGGCAAGAATACAAAGTACCTCAAGCCGTTGTTCAACAGAAGTTTCATGATTATTTAATCACTTGAGAGGCCAAAGCAATTAAAACATCATCTGTCAATACTTTTTCTAGGAATTGTTTTCAGGAATAATAAATGTTTTCTCAACATCTATTGTCTTGACCTAAATGATGACAATATAGAAAAACAAAACAAAATGCACAAAAAAATATCATCAGGACCAGGTTCACATTTCTCCAGAAGGAAGTGGTTTCAGATTATATTTGGAGATGGAAAATGCCAAAGTTCCTCCAGGCATTTTTTCTGAAACCTATCAGATAAAACTCAGGGTTTACAAAGGTCTGGCAATCTGGATCAGAATCATCAAATAACAACCAGAATGTATAAAACCTTCAGGCCTCAGGGACCTGGTATGAAATTTAACAAAACCAGAATTCATAATTCCTTAAATTTACCTAATTTGGCCTTGTATACTTTTTTAACTATTTTTGCTGTTATTTAGTCACTAAATCCAAGTCTTTTGTGACCCCATGGACTGTAGCCCACTTAAATGTTTGGCTTAAATGTAACAGGATTTAATGTTATCAAATAGAATTTTTGAATTCTAAAGTGAGTGTCACCTATTTTATAAGATTAAATTTATTAGAATCATTGTATTCAAGTTATAGTGATAGGTGCTTTTGCCAGCTTCATGTGGTTTCTCTGAAATTTCATACATAATAAAACCTCAATATTTTCTGAAAGCTCCAAGATGTTATTGGAAACATATGACAGCAAAAATGGCTAGAGCTGCAAAGTATGTTACCCTTTTTAAACTATTTATGGGTTAAAAATAGTAGATACTGATTTCAGACAAAGTAATAATCTTAACCATGCAAGTAAGGAGGAGTAAGCATATCCTTACATGCCAGCTTTGTAAATTATTGCTGTAAAGACAGACCTTCAGTCTTGGAAAAGGGGGAACAAAATCAATATTAATCCACTCATACTTGTAATGGAAGGATGTGGTCATATGAAGTATTACTGGCTAGTGCAGGATCACAGTCTGAATTTGAAGACAGATGCTATATGTTTGCTATGGAAACAATAGACCGTAACATTGTATTTGATATGGAAAAATCAATCACAGCATTACCAGCTGGAAACTGCTCCATTCTGAGGCAAGAATACAAAGTACCTCAAGCCGTTGTTCAACAGAAGTTTCATGATTATTTAATCACTTGAGAGGCCAAAGCAATTAAAACATCATCTGTCAATACTTTTTCTAGGAATTGTTTTCAGGAATAATAAATGTTTTCTCAACATCTATTGTCTTGACCTAAATGATGACAATATAGAAAAACAAAACAAAATGCACAAAAAAATATCATCAGGACCAGGTTCACATTTCTCCAGAAGGAAGTGGTTTCAGATTATATTTGGAGATGGAAAATGCCAAAGTTCCTCCAGGCATTTTTTCTGAAACCTATCAGATAAAACTCAGGGTTTACAAAGGTCTGGCAATCTGGATCAGAATCATCAAATAACAACCAGAATGTATAAAACCTTCAGGCCTCAGGGACCTGGTATGAATTCATCTCTGGCTGTGACCACACACATGTGGTGAAATGGTACTCCACTGGCAGGATTCAGACATTCAATTCCCAATGGCTCACGTTAAAGTCATTGTGTAGTCTCAGTGCACCTGGAAATAGTGGCTTATGCAAGCAAAGGTGGGAGCTGAAGGCAGAAAGATAGGTTAAGACATTAAATACTTTCACAAGGAGTCTGAACTTAGACTCTAAGAAGACAAAGTTGATCCTGCTAAGATTTTAAAGAAATAAAATAATATAATCAAATGTATATTTTAGGAAAATAGCCATAGTAGCAGTATGAATGATAGATTAAAGAGGGAAGATTCTAGATACAGGAATCATGTAGGATACTATAAGAAATTTTCAAAGAATTTAAGTAAAGGAAGTTACTAAGTACAGGACAAGGCAGAGATGGGGATATGAAAAAGAGCAGACTACAAAGAATTTGTGCAGGTTCAAGAGGAAGTCATAGAAAAATGATATCAAGATTTTTTTTCTTTGTGAGCCTGGTTAAGTATTAAAGTCTTTAATAGATTTAGGGAGACAAAGATGAAAATCAATGCAAACTGCAAAACAAACCCTAAATTCCAGGGCTTCAAAATTTGACTCTAATTATAATTTTCATTGATGAGCAGTAAGGGAAGAAAATGAGCAAAAGTTTCATTTGAAATCCCTACTCACGTATTACTGGCCTTAAACTTGAAAATATTACTTAACATTACTGGGAGGTCCTTTTCTCCATCAGTTTTCAAAATGAAATGATTTCTACTATCATTCATATGAAAACCAACTGACATAGTTATACCACTGTCTTGTACTTAAGTAGAAGTTAAATATACAGTATCAATATTGTCAGTATTTTTCAAAGCTTTAATTAAAAAGTGAACAATATATTGAATGTAGCTTTTATAAAATATGTAATTTTAATACCCTCCAAATATGAATAGTTTATTTTAAAGAAAATTATTTTGGCTACCTATGTAAGAAAATGTACAGTTTTCCTGAATGAATTACATGAATATGCACAAAAAATGAAATGTATACAAAAAAGTAATTTCACAACCGCTATTTTCCGCAGAATATAGTTTAAAGATGGAAAGATTTTCCAGCGGATGAAATTCATTATAATATATAATGTGAATTTGGTTGTTCAATCCTCTCAAAAACTTCTATTTTCGAGATGCTCATGAAACCTTATATAAGAAAGTAGGTCTTATATTTCAAGAACGTTGAGGTTATCACAGAATAGTCTCTCATGTTTTTTCCTCATTCTATGTCTGTACCTTACAGTTTGCAGCAAGTCAATTAAAAAAGAAGAAGCATTTTCCATCTATTATTCTACCTCCTTTACCTTTACGTCTTTGAACAGAAACTTCTTTGACCATGAGTAAGTAGTCTTTTCCCAAAATCTGTATTGCTAAAGGAAGAGTTACCAGTTCCCACGGGTGCTATAAGACAAATATTTCACAACTATTCTTCATTTACCTCTCTCATTGTCTCTGTCTCTCTTGTTCTCCCTCCCTCCTTTCTCAATTCTGAGTTTTCTCTTAACCTGACACTGCTGAGAAGTATATTGTTCTCCATAATGCATGTTCAGCTCTGTAGAAAATATGAATTGTCTAGATCAACAACTGCAGTCTGATTTTCCTCAAACCAAGATATACAGGTCTTAAACCTTACATTTGAAATCAGTTTTGGGGCTTCCCTGGTGGTCCAGTGGGTAAGGACATCGCCTTGCAGTGCAAGGGGCGCCAGTTCGATCCCTGGCCTGGGAAGATTCCACGTGCTGTGGAGCGACTGGACCAATGTGTCCAATTACCGAGCCGGAGCTCTGGAGCTCATGCGCCCAGAGCCGGTGCTCAGCAACAACAGAGGCCACCACGAAGGGAGGCCCACACGGGCCAAAGAACAAAGATGGATGAAAATGGAGAAATGAAAGACCAATAGAAGCAGCCCACCTGACCCCCCTCCCTACCTCACCACCCCAAAAATTAATTAATTAATTAATTAATGTTTAAAAAAAAATGAAATCAGTTTTTACTTTTCTAAATTCAACACTACTTGTCCATCTCCTTCATTATAATGTTTCCTCTTCAACATTTTTACAAATATATGATGTCATTAAACCATTTCCTACCATGGCAAGTAGGGATTTCCATGAGTACTTTAATGCTTTAATACATCTAAATAGAGCTTGCAAAAATTAATTTGGCAATCTTCAGTCCTTCTAAATCCATCTGGAGCTGTACTAGTTCACATCAAAAACTAATTAATTATAGGGCATTGTCCAGGCATAGGATCCAGTCTTGTAATACTATGCATACAGTCAAAAATTACTAGTTACTGAAAGAAGAGTGGAATATTTTACATGCTGGTATAATCTTCAGTAACTTACTCTTCTTTCCTAAATTTTGTCTGTATAGAATTTATAACAACATTCATCTCAATGGCAATTGTAAGATTAAACGAGACAATGCACATCAAGTGCCAGATACAGCATGTGTCAAAGTAAATAATCACTTTTACTATTAATAGGATAATACTGTAATAAAAAGATAATTGAGATACATATGTATTTTCTAGTAGCTTTAACTTTTAAATTGCATAAAAGATGAAATTAATAATATATTTGAACCAACATATCAAATAAATTCTTATATCAACATGTAATCAAAATAAAAAGTTATTAATGAGATATTTCTTTTTTTTAATTTTACTTTTCACTTTTACAGAGTTTTATTGTTTACAGATATGTATAATCCCAGATTAGTCATATGTGGGGTATTTTTTTTAATAATACAGCCACAAAATCCACTGCGTACTTCACATTTACAGCACATCTCAATTTAGAATAGCCATACTTCAAGTGCTAAAGTGCTAAGTGTGCCTAATGGTTGCTAATGGCTGCATAGATCTAGATACTTATTAAATTTGGATGTGAGTGATATGTAACTCTGAATGAGTCATTTCTTTATAAATGGGTCCAAAACTCTTAAAAATAAAAGGAAAAGAAAAAAGAAAACAGCTTAATGGAATGTATCGTGACTAGGTTCCTGATGAATTTACTATTTTCTTTTTAAGTGTTCTTATAAACATTACGTTTTGAGTAAATAAATAATAAGAATAATATTATTTGAATTTAGAACAAATAGTGATGCTCATATCTTTAAAAGAATTATGGGAATTCGGACCTTGGTTTAGAAAACACATATTTTGAAATCGATAAATTTACAAAAAATTCCAGTGTAAACATGGTTCCCATAGTGGCAAAAAGATCCACACAAGTGTTTAAAAGTGTTCTTAAAATATTTTAAAAATGTTTCTGTTCCCACTGGGCTAAGAGTACAAAAGCTTTCCTGGGACCCACTGTACCTTTGCCAGCTCAATGCACCCTCTTAGTCAGTTAAAGAAAAGAAAATCCCTCCACCTTCTCCTCTTCGTTACATGAGCTGATTTCACAGGCACTTTACAGGCCTTATTTACTATTCATTTTCATCCTTGGAAAAATTTTTTGAAATATTCATTCACAGGACATTGTTCTTTTAAAATGCTTCCAAAGCCAAGGATTTAGTAAATGGCAGGGAAAAAAAGTCTGCAACAGTCAGTGTAATTATCATCCCTGAAATTGCATTTTAAAATATTTTAATAATTAAAGAAGTCTTCTGAGAATGCAGGCAAAGAGAACGAAGAGAATAAAGAAGCTCAACATTGCAGAGTAAGTAAGCCTGCTGGGCTATGTGTGTGTACACACACTTAATTCTTACATAAAGCTCAACAACATTAATCATGTCTGTAAAATGATAACCAAAATGACAGCCCTCACTCTGCAATCAGCTGTACATGAAAGCAGTTTCTACCCAGAGCCTGCAATTCTGAGCAAACAAGAGACAGACAGCAGTCCTTTTGTCAGATTCTGACAAGTGAATCAATAAAAAGACACAGCAAAAGTTCAATCAGTAGAGACACCACTAATACAGCTGGCCTTTTGGGACCTACAGAGGCGCGGAACTGCTTTTCCATGTTAATTTCTCTTCAAGACCCCTTGGGGTTATCACCTTCTCTGGCCCCTGTTAATTAAAAACTGCCTCCTTCTAAAGTTCCTTGGCAGGCATTTCCTTCATGTCAGCCTATCTTGCTGACTGTTAAAAGAAGTGGAGGATGGAGTATCCCAAAGTGGACAATGCCAAAACTCCACTCCTGTCCTCCTAAAAGACTGTGTAAATAATCATTTTTTCCCATAGAATCCCTTATAATTATGAACTAACAAAAACACACGTGAATAAAGCTAACATGGTATCAAAGTCAAACAAGTAATGAAATTAATTAAGTAGTTAAGCAGGTGAATCAATAGGCAGAGAGATAATCTTGGCCCACTATTTTTGGAAATATACTTATTTTAGAATATCTTAATCTAAGGCATTTTAATAGTATACATATTTCTATTTATTGATTTAGCCTGCCATTTAATTTAGCCATTTAGCCATGTAGACTGCCATTTTGACTAACAATGTATAAAGTCACCTAATTCACTACACCTTTATCAACACTGTATAGTATTATGTATTTTATTTTATTTTATTTTATTTATTTATTTATTTTTAAAGATTTATTTATTTATTTACTTTGGGCGGGGCTCGGGTTGGGGAGGGAGGGGAGTGGGCGGGCCACTTCTATTGGTCTTTCATTTCTCTATTTTCATTCGTCTTCGTTTCTTGGCTCCTGTGGGCCTCCCATCGCGGTGGCCTCTGTTGTTGCAGAGCACTGGCTCTGGGCGCGTGCGCTCCGAGCTCCAGAGCTTGGTGATTGGACACATCAGTCCAGCCGCTCCGCGGCATGTGGGATCTTCCCAGGCCAGGGATCGAACCGGCGCCCCTTGCACTGCAAGGCGGTGTCCTTACCCACTGGACCACCAGGGGAAGCCCAGTATTATGTATTTTAATATTCTACATGTGTACTTTATAGGACTTTACTTAGGATTAGGGCTTTTAGTCCATCCATGTTATTTTTGCCAGATATAAGATTCCATTTTGATACCTAGGATAAACTACAGCCCCATCCTGAACAACACATGAATATAGCAAGCCATCACTTGTCTATGTTGTTCTCATCTTTTTTAAATTAACCACCATTCTAGAGTTATCCTGGGCTTTTATTCTAAATTATTATTATGTTTATGCATAAGACCCCTTGGGGTTATCACCTTCTCTGGCCCCTGTTAATTAAAACTGCCTCCTTCTAAAGTTCCTTGGCAGGCACTTCCTTCATGTCAGCCTATCTTGCTGACTGTTAAAAGAAGTGGAGGATGGAGTATCCCAAAGTGGACAATGCCAAAACTCCACTCCTGTCCTCCTAAAAGACTGTGTAAATAATCATTTTTTACCATAGAATCCCTTATAATTATGAACTAACAAAAACACACGTGAATAAAGCTAACATGGTATCAAAGTCAAACAAGTAATGAAATTAATTAAGTAGTTAAGCAGGTGAATCAATAGGCAGAGAGATAATCTTGGCCCACTATTTTTGGAAATATACTTATTTTAGAATATCTTAATCTAAGGCATTTTAATAGTATACATATTTCTATTTATTGATTTAGCCTGCCATTTAATTTAGCCATTTAGCCATGTAGACTGCCATTTTGACTAACAATGTATAAAGTCACCTAATTCACTACACCTTTATCAACACTGTATAGTATTATGTATTTTATTTTATTTTATTTTATTTATTTATTTATTTTTAAAGATTTATTTATTTATTTACTTTGGGCGGGGCTCGGGTTGGGGAGGGAGGGGAGTGGGCGGGCCACTTCTATTGGTCTTTCATTTCTCTATTTTCATTCGTCTTCGTTTCTTGGCTCCTGTGGGCCTCCCATCGCGGTGGCCTCTGTTGTTGCAGAGCACTGGCTCTGGGCGCGTGCGCTCCGAGCTCCAGAGCTTGGTGATTGGACACATCAGTCCAGCCGCTCCGCGGCATGTGGGATCTTCCCAGGCCAGGGATCGAACCGGCGCCCCTTGCACTGCAAGGCGGTGTCCTTACCCACTGGACCACCAGGGGAAGCCCAGTATTATGTATTTTAATATTCTACATGTGTACTTTATAGGACTTTACTTAGGATTAGGGCTTTTAGTCCATCCATGTTATTTTTGCCAGATATAAGATTCCATTTTGATACCTAGGATAAACTACAGCCCCCATCCTGAACAACACATGAATATAGCAAGCCATCACTTGTCTATGTTGTTCTCATCTTTTTTAAATTAACCACCATTCTAGAGTTATCCTGGGCTTTTATTCTAAATTATTATTATGTTTATGATTACTTATCAATATTTTTAAAAACACACTTACATTTTTGTGTTTTTCTTAACACTATTCTTTGATTTACCTTTCCTGAGTTATTATTATTTCATCATTAAAATTCTATTGCAATATTTACCAAGAAGAGATTGTGACTGGTAAACTTACTGAGTCTCTGGATTCCCAAAAGGGACTTCATTTTCATCTCATAAGTAAGCTTTTGTTGGACAATATATAAAGTATGCATTAAGAATATCTTTTGTGAGGTAATGATAACAGGATGGTAGTCTAGGAAGTTCCAGGCTCTCATTCCACCATGCAAACATGTAAATGACAACACTGACTTAAATACCTTGTGGAAGCTCTAGAAACTTCTTAAAGATTTGTAGAAACCAAGCAAACAGCCAATCAAGAAAAAACCACACCAAAATGGGGGTAAGTTTCATGGTGTTTTTGCTTCCTCTTATTTCGTTCCCTCCCCAGAGTGGTGGGACATAGTCAGAAGGAAACTGCTCAATTCCAAGTTCCCAACCATGGAATAAAAGGAAAAATGTGGAACTTGGTTGCAATGTTCTGGCCTTTCTTTGGGCTGAGGTACTGATCTTTTATTGTTTGACCCAGAGCTCAGATCGGAAAGGCAGCATAGGCTGCATGTCAGGCTGGAAGCCATGGAAATCTGTGGAAGGTACCATGACACATGGAGACTACAGGGATACTATTGGAGACAGGGGCTCAGCCTGGTTGTCCACAGTATCTAAACGACATTTAAATAATTATTCTGACAATTGTTCTGGATGCACCTTTTGATCCTTCATATTTCCTCTCTACTCTAGTGAATCAAAGAAGATGCAGTGGTCATCTCAGCTTCCTCTGTTCTAAATATCCTCTTCTAAAGACTCCCATCGTACTGCTGGATTCTACATGTGTACTTTATAGGACTTTACTTAGGATTAGGGCTTTTAGTCCATCCATGTTATTTTTGCCAGATATAAGATTCCATTTTGATACCTAGGATAAACTACAGCCCCATCCTGAACAACACATGAATATAGCAAGCCATCACTTGTCTATGTTGTTCTCATCTTTTTTAAATTAACCACCATTCTAGAGTTATCCTGGGCTTTTATTCTAAATTATTATTATGTTTATGATTACTTATCAATATTTTTAAAAACACACTTACATTTTTGTGTTTTTCTTAACACTATTCTTTGATTTACCTTTCCTGAGTTATTATTATTTCATCATTAAAATTCTATTGCAATATTTACCAAGAAGAGATTGTGACTGGTAAACTTACTGAGTCTCTGGATTCCCAAAAGGGACTTCATTTTCATCTCATAAGTAAGCTTTTGTTGGACAATATATAAAGTATGCATTAAGAATATCTTTTGTGAGGTAATGATAACAGGATGGTAGTCTAGGAAGTTCCAGGCTCTCATTCCACCATGCAAACATGTAAATGACAACACTGACTTAAATACCTTGTGGAAGCTCTAGAAACTTCTTAAAGATTTGTAGAAACCAAGCAAACAGCCAATCAAGAAAAAACCACACCAAAATGGGGGTAAGTTTCATGGTGTTTTTGCTTCCTCTTATTTCGTTCCCTCCCCAGAGTGGTGGGACATAGTCAGAAGGAAACTGCTCAATTCCAAGTTCCCAACCATGGAATAAAAGGAAAAATGTGGAACTTGGTTGCAATGTTCTGGCCTTTCTTTGGGCTGAGGTACTGATCTTTTATTGTTTGACCCAGAGCTCAGATCGGAAAGGCAGCATAGGCTGCATGTCAGGCTGGAAGCCATGGAAATCTGTGGAAGGTACCATGACACATGGAGACTACAGGGATACTATTGGAGACAGGGGCTCAGCCTGGTTGTCCACAGTATCTAAACGACATTTAAATAATTATTCTGACAATTGTTCTGGATGCACCTTTTGATCCTTCATATTTCCTCTCTACTCTAGTGAATCAAAGAAGATGCAGTGGTCATCTCAGCTTCCTCTGTTCTAAATATCCTCTTCTAAAGACTCCCATCGTACTGCTGGAGGCTATACCAGTTTGAGTCTTATTAGTGTTATGCACAAGAAACAGATCTTGAGTCCTTTCTAACTCAGAGTCCCAGTGGAGTTAACCCCATTTCCTCAAACTACCCTCTTCCCCACCAACAAAAAGTAGAGTTGGGACTTCTCAAATGCTCTCTGATTTGTCTGATCCTGATGCCTTCCTCTCTTACTTTTCCTCTTAACATGCCATCTGATTCTTACTTCATTTTAACAGAGAAGAATAATAAAGTACTCTCATGTCACCCCCTACTTCTTTACTACCACATATGTGTTTAATTTTCATAAGTGCTATGGTCTTAGTACAGCAGACTTTGGATCTTGATATCAATGTCTTATTTTTGGAATGTAGGATGTTTCAAATTTCTGAATCATATGACTGAAAAGTATGGATTGAAAGGCTATTTTTTATTTGTCTACCTTGATACACTAAGAACAGAAGCAAAAAAAAAAGACTCTCTTGAAATTCAAAGCTGAGCTAGAGCAATGACTGATTTGTTTTCAACCACGCCAGGCTTCTTCCTGAAAAGCGTGTGTAGAGAAAGCTGTTTACTGAATCCATGACTGTCGACAGAGAAGATATGGGGGAAAACGGTCTGTTTTGTATGTGGCAGAACAGCTCCCTCGCTGCGATCTATTGAAATTCAGCCCTCAATACAAGGGTTTATAAAAGAAAATCAGACAAAAAAATAATAATAATGGTCAACTATATGAGGGCATTTCCCCCTCAGTGTATAGATAGATAGATAAACACGTTAAACAATCAATTAGAGATAGATGAGATAGAAGCACAGTCAATCAGATAGAATAAGAAATGGCAAAAGAAAGGAGGGAGATAAACTCCAGATGGTTTAGAATTCATATCCACAAAGATACTAGCAGACATTATCATTTCCCCTATGCCTTAGTTGAAAATAGAGGTTCAAAGATGTTAAACAACTTGTCCAAGGTTATATAGGAAATAGATAATAGAGTTCAGATCTCTTGTCTTTCACTGTGTGTCATACCACAGTATGCATCAAACTAAACCAATATTATTGAGTACTCAGGACAATGTTATAAGCAGGTGAGAGCAAAATATAAATATTTCAGGTATGCAGGGGATTTTAAAAAATAGCATAAGCTCTTTTGCTCATAAAATTTATGGAAGACATTTGTGAATAATATATTATTTGGCTATTGATAATAGTTGAAATTGGATGTCTAATCTTAACATATATAAACCTTTATCATCAGATTTTTGTATACTTAAGTAAACTAACTTCCCATTTTTATAACTTTTGAGCCTTTGTGCAGCCTTTTCTTCAGTCCTAGATCAGATATTCAAATAATGCTTTACTGTGTAACATTGTGAGCTTGGCAGTTTTTAGTGGCCAAACATGCTGGTGCTAGGAAACAGGACCAAGAGACTGGAATGAAATAAAGAATCTTCCCCAAGAAACCATGATGCCTTAAGAAGCACAGGGATCAGGAGAGGCAAGCCCTGTGAGGACAGTCTAGACTGACTCAAAGTCCAAATCCAAAGAGCAGCAGAACTAGGATACGGGCAGAAACTAGATTGAAAGTTTATGTCCATGACTGTCGACAAGAAGAAGGGAAAACGGTCTGTCTTTTTTTACCCTTTGAAAAGCGTGGTAGAAAGCTGTTTACTGAATCCATGACTGTCGACAGAGAAGATATGGGGAAAACGGTCTGTTTTGTATGTGGCAGAACAGCTCCTCGCTGCGATCTATTGAAATTCAGCCCTCAATACAAGGGTTTATAAAAGAAAATCAGACAAAAAAATAATAATAATGGTCAACTATATGAGGGCATTTCCCCCTCAGTGTATAGATAGATAGATAAACACGTTAAACAATCAATTAGAGATAGATGAGATAGAAGCACAGTCAATCAGATAGAATAAGAAATGGCAAAAGAAAGGAGGGAGATAAACTCCAGATGGTTTAGAATTCATATCCACAAAGATACTAGCAGACATTATCATTTCCCCTATGCCTTAGTTGAAAATAGAGGTTCAAAGATGTTAAACAACTTGTCCAAGGTTATATAGGAAATAGATAATAGAGTTCAGATCTCTTGTCTTTCACTGTGTGTCATACCACAGTATGCATCAAACTAAACCAATATTATTGAGTACTCAGGACAATGTTATAAGCAGGTGAGAGCAAAATATAAATATTTCAGGTATGCAGGGGATTTTAAAAAATAGCATAAGCTCTTTTGCTCATAAAATTTATGGAAGACATTTGTGAATAATATATTATTTGGCTATTGATAATAGTTGAAATTGGATGTCTAATCTTAACATATATAAACCTTTATCATCAGATTTTTGTATACTTAAGTAAACTAACTTCCCATTTTTATAACTTTTGAGCCTTTGTGCAGCCTTTTCTTCAGTCCTAGATCAGATATTCAAATAATGCTTTACTGTGTAACATTGTGAGCTTGGCAGTTTTTAGTGGCCAAACATGCTGGTGCTAGGAAACAGGACCAAGAGACTGGAATGAAATAAAGAATCTTCCCCAAGAAACCATGATGCCTTAAGAAGCACAGGGATCAGGAGAGGCAAGCCCTGTGAGGACAGTCTAGACTGACTCAAAGTCCAAATCCAAAGAGCAGCAGAACTAGGATACGGGCAGAAACTAGATTGAAAGCTACCATCATTACTTCCAAAAGATGATCTCTGGTTAAGGTAACTTTAAGTTCTGATTTTATATTTTTTTGTCTGTTTGAATATGATTATTAATGGTTACACTTTGGCTTTCAAAGTGTTCTGGTTTAGGGAAATCCTGACAGCTTCTGTTTTAGAAGAAATTATATATTGCTTTACCCCTTGTTGGTCAGAAGTCATGTTAGAACATTTGCAAATATTTGAATTGATTGAGGTTATAGGCTGAGAAGGCAAGGCTCATTAACATGGCTTAAGGTGCATGACCATGTTGGACTCCCAGGTTGTATTAAAACTAACTACTGAAATAGATATGAAAGTAGGCGACAGTAACACAAATAACAGAACTATTTGCATTTATAGTAGAGAAGTTAGGTTGTTCCCTACTCAGCTGCTAGTCAATCTCTCTCTCAATTACCAAGTTATTTGTGTGTATAGTTGTCTGTACTACTAAATGATTCTTGAGATCAGTTATGCTACCTTGTTCACCTTTGTCTCTCTTAATATTTAGCATTAAAATTTGTGTTCTATAACAGTTACAAAAGTTTATCACAATTACTGGCAAAAATCTGTAAATGATCCAGATTTTTAGCCAAAATAGCTAGTAAGTACCTTACTCCTTTGTAGTATTGGTCGCTCAGTTGTATCTGACTCTTTATGACTCCATGGACCCCAGCCCACAAGGATTCTCTGTTCATGGGTTTGGGGCAACAATACTGGAGTAGGTTGTCATTTCCTTCTCCAGGGATCTTACCGACCCAGGGATTGATATAGTTGAAATTGGATGTCTAATCTTAACATATATAAACCTTTATCATCAGATTTTTGTATACTTAAGTAAACTAACTTCCCATTTTTATAACTTTTGAGCCTTTGTGCAGCCTTTTCTTCAGTCCTAGATCAGATATTCAAATAATGCTTTACTGTGTAACATTGTGAGCTTGGCAGTTTTTAGTGGCCAAACATGCTGGTGCTAGGAAACAGGACCAAGAGACTGGAATGAAATAAAGAATCTTCCCCAAGAAACCATGATGCCTTAAGAAGCACAGGGATCAGGAGAGGCAAGCCCTGTGAGGACAGTCTAGACTGACTCAAAGTCCAAATCCAAAGAGCAGCAGAACTAGGATACGGGCAGAAACTAGATTGAAAGCTACCATCATTACTTCCAAAAGATGATCTCTGGTTAAGGTAACTTTAAGTTCTGATTTTATATTTTTTTGTCTGTTTGAATATGATTATTAATGGTTACACTTTGGCTTTCAAAGTGTTCTGGTTTAGGGAAATCCTGACAGCTTCTGTTTTAGAAGAAATTATATATTGCTTTACCCCTTGTTGGTCAGAAGTCATGTTAGAACATTTGCAAATATTTGAATTGATTGAGGTTATAGGCTGAGAAGGCAAGGCTCATTAACATGGCTTAAGGTGCATGACCATGTTGGACTCCCAGGTTGTATTAAAACTAACTACTGAAATAGATATGAAAGTAGGCGACAGTAACACAAATAACAGAACTATTTGCATTTATAGTAGAGAAGTTAGGTTGTTCCCTACTCAGCTGCTAGTCAATCTCTCTCTCAATTACCAAGTTATTTGTGTGTATAGTTGTCTGTACTACTAAATGATTCTTGAGATCAGTTATGCTACCTTGTTCACCTTTGTCTCTCTTAATATTTAGCATTAAAATTTGTGTTCTATAACAGTTACAAAAGTTTATCACAATTACTGGCAAAAATCTGTAAATGATCCAGATTTTTAGCCAAAATAGCTAGTAAGTACCTTACTCCTTTGTAGTATTGGTCGCTCAGTTGTATCTGACTCTTTATGACTCCATGGACCCCAGCCCACAAGGATTCTCTGTTCATGGGTTTGGGGCAACAATACTGGAGTAGGTTGTCATTTCCTTCTCCAGGGGATCTTACCGACCCAGGGATTGAACCTGGGTCTCCTGCACTGCACACAGATTCTTTTACTCTTTGAGCTTTGTATTTATACACAACTATGATAGAAAATTTATAAATAGCTTTTAGGTACTGTTTTTGTGTGTGTTAGTCACTCAGTCATGTTCAACTCTCTGTGATCTCATGGATGGTAGCCTGCTAAGCTCCTCTGTCTTTGGGGTTCTCCAGGAAAGAATACTGGAGTGAGTTTTCATTCCCTTCTCCAGGGGTTCTTCTGGACCCAGGAATCGAACATGTGTCTGTCTCCTGCACTGCAGGCAGATTCTTTACTGTCTGAGCCACCATGATGTCTAGCTACTGTTTAGAAGATGGTATTATTGACTTTTTTTATAGATGAGAAAATTGAGGCTTAAAGAAGTTACACAATTTTTCTCATGACAACCCAAGTGTCAACTGACAGTTCTCAGTTCTTATCCCCAAATACTGCTGTAAAGTTAAATTGTCATCTAATACACTGCCAATAGATATTGCAATATTCACAGGTGCAATGTTTTTTTCTATTTTGGGAAATCTGATGACTAAATTCATACTCTCTCAACACACTAGCTTCAGTGGGCTCATGACTGTATAAAATGTTAGAAATTTTAAAAAAGTAAATTTCTCGATTTTAATACTTCATATCAACATATGAGTCCTATATGACTATCCCCAGATAGTTCTATGAAGATAAACCTCTTGATCTCAAAAAGCACTGAGTTCTTACAAACTGTTGCTTACTTGTGTGTTATTAAATCCTCACATACTGGATGATATACTTAGTGAACCAATCATTCAACAACAATAACAATAAAAAACATAGTTTACCTCATTAGGAAAATAACACCTTGAAGACTTACTTATTAAACAATCATACTATTCACCTTTGTCTCTCTTAATATTTAGCATTAAAATTTGTGTTCTATAACAGTTACAAAAGTTTATCACAATTACTGGCAAAAATCTGTAAATGATCCAGATTTTTAGCCAAAATAGCTAGTAAGTACCTTACTCCTTTGTAGTATTGGTCGCTCAGTTGTATCTGACTCTTTATGACTCCATGGACCCCAGCCCACAAGGATTCTCTGTTCATGGGTTTGGGGCAACAATACTGGAGTAGGTTGTCATTTCCTTCTCCAGGGATCTTACCGACCCAGGGATTGAACCTGGGTCTCCTGCACTGCACACAGATTCTTTTACTCTTTGAGCTTTGTATTTATACACAACTATGATAGAAAATTTATAAATAGCTTTTAGGTACTGTTTTTGTGTGTGTTAGTCACTCAGTCATGTTCAACTCTCTGTGATCTCATGGATGGTAGCCTGCTAAGCTCCTCTGTCTTTGGGGTTCTCCAGGAAAGAATACTGGAGTGAGTTTTCATTCCCTTCTCCAGGGGTTCTTCTGGACCCAGGAATCGAACATGTGTCTGTCTCCTGCACTGCAGGCAGATTCTTTACTGTCTGAGCCACCATGATGTCTAGCTACTGTTTAGAAGATGGTATTATTGACTTTTTTTATAGATGAGAAAATTGAGGCTTAAAGAAGTTACACAATTTTTCTCATGACAACCCAAGTGTCAACTGACAGTTCTCAGTTCTTATCCCCAAATACTGCTGTAAAGTTAAATTGTCATCTAATACACTGCCAATAGATATTGCAATATTCACAGGTGCAATGTTTTTTTCTATTTTGGGAAATCTGATGACTAAATTCATACTCTCTCAACACACTAGCTTCAGTGGGCTCATGACTGTATAAAATGTTAGAAATTTTAAAAAAGTAAATTTCTCGATTTTAATACTTCATATCAACATATGAGTCCTATATGACTATCCCCAGATAGTTCTATGAAGATAAACCTCTTGATCTCAAAAAGCACTGAGTTCTTACAAACTGTTGCTTACTTGTGTGTTATTAAATCCTCACATACTGGATGATATACTTAGTGAACCAATCATTCAACAACAATAACAATAAAAAACATAGTTTACCTCATTAGGAAAATAACACCTTGAAGACTTACTTATTAAAGAATCATACTAGATATTCGATTCTAAAACATACATGCATATAAAACAAAGTAATGAACTTGGACTTAAAAACGTAGCTATAACCATCATTGAATATAAGTTTTAATCAGTATAGTTTTATCCTCACTAATTTTTGGTTATAAAATTAATGAGTGAATGAATACAAATAAATAAATTTGAAATGAATCCTCATTTGACTAGAGGGTATTTGAACAGAAATTTTAAAAATAAGCTATCCCTAGTATCTTTATTTTGAAAATCATATCACACAATAAATGATCTTATTACAGTCCAAAAATCTAGAGGCCTTGTGTTATGTGTAGATCTCTGTGGTTGCCGTATTATTAAACATGGGACTCTACCTTTTGATTAATAGCATCTTTTTTAAAACATATGTTCAATTAGATTTATATAACATTAGATCAGACCACCAATTCAGGGTGTTTTAACAAGCATCTAGGCAATTTAGCAAAATTAAGCAATCAGTTAAATGTCAGTCAATTCAGACAGTGCCTTATCTGATAAACTTTTCCCAATTCTACACTATTTCTGGATCCCTGGTAGATATAGCTGAAATACAGTCTAATTACTAATTTAGTTGGAAAGTTTTTCTGGAAATCTACCTTTCTAAAAAATTCATTTTCAAGGATGCATTGTATTTAACCCTCTAGATCAGTTGGCATTAAACATTTAGGGTATCAACTTTATTAAATAAATTAGAAAAATTTTAAATCAAGAAAAAAATAATACTACAAATTTCCCTTCATTCTGAATGTGAATATCTAGTCTGTTAAATGTTTAATGAAGATCTGAAAATCAAAGATTGAAAGTAAACACTTTCAGAAACAACATATCACAGAGACCAAGTCAAACCTTTGATGTTGTACTACATTTCACCCCAAAATAGTGAATCATTTTTGACATGAACAAATGTATAAAAGACTGTCTTTATCAGAAAACCTTTACCTGTAGGAAAATAAAGCATATTGTTTAACCTTCATGTGTTTAGAATTATTAGAATGCCAAAAAGAAGTGTGTTGTCTTTGCTAAAGTTTCATATATTTTTAGGCAGAATGGGAAAACAAAATTCATTTGTCCTCCTATGACAACTAGCTTCTTTGTCTAATTTCCGTTTGTTTCTCTGGCAGCTAAGACACCTTGAAATTACCTTCTCCAGCATGGAAGAATGACGATTCTAAAACATAAATGCATATAAAAGAGATTAATGAACTTGGAGTTAAAAACGTAGCTATAACCATCATTGAATATAAGTTTTAATCAGTATAGTTTTATCCTCACTAATTTTTGGTTATAAAATTAATGAGTGAATGAATACAAATAAATAAATTTGAAATGAATCCTCATTTGACTAGAGGGTATTTGAACAGAAATTTTAAAAATAAGCTATCCCTAGTATCTTTATTTTGAAAATCATATCACACAATAAATGATCTTATTACAGTCCAAAAATCTAGAGGCCTTGTGTTATGTGTAGATCTATGTGCGTCTCCGGATGTCTAGCATGGGACACTACCTTTTGATTAAAAACATCTTTTTTAAAACATATGTTCAATTAGATTTATATAACATTAGATCAGACCACCAATTCAGGGTGTTTTAACAAGCATCTAGGCAATTTAGCAAAATTAAGCAATCAGTTAAATGTCAGTCAATTCAGACAGTGCCTTATCTGATAAACTTTTCCCAATTCTACACTATTTCTGGATCCCTGGTAGATATAGCTGAAATACAGTCTAATTACTAATTTAGTTGGAAAGTTTTTCTGGAAATCTACCTTTCTAAAAAATTCATTTTCAAGGATGCATTGTATTTAACCCTCTAGATCAGTTGGCATTAAACATTTAGGGTATCAACTTTATTAAATAAATTAGAAAAATTTTAAATCAAGAAAAATAATACTACAAATTTCCCTTCATTCTGAATGTGAATATCTAGTCTGTTAAATGTTTAATGAAGATCTGAAAATCAAAGATTGAAAGTAAACACTTTCAGAAACAACATATCACAGAGACCAAGTCAAACCTTTGATGTTGTACTACATTTCACCCCAAAATAGTGAATCATTTTTGACATGAACAAATGTATAAAAGACTGTCTTTATCAGAAAACCTTTACCTGTAGGAAAATAAAGCATATTGTTTAACCTTCATGTGTTTAGAATTATTAGAATGCCAAAAAGAAGTGTGTTGTCTTTGCTAAAGTTTCATATATTTTTAGGCAGAATGGGAAAACAAAATTCATTTGTCCTCCTATGACAACTAGCTTCTTTGTCTAATTTCCGTTTGTTTCTCTGGCAGCTAAAACACCTTGAAATTACCTTCTCCAGCATGGAAGAATGATTTTTTTTCCTACCTCTAGCTGTCAGAGTGATTAGAATTTTAATTAGCAAAGTAGAGTGCAGAGAGGAAAATGACTGGAAAAAAAAAAAAGCACACAAAAGAGTCGCAATTGAAAGAGAAACAAATGGACAACTGAAGCTGCCTCACAGCTTGATTGCTTCACCTGTGACTTCCCTCCATCCAGGACACTCTGACTTAGCAGACTGATCTCCTTTACCTGCGCACCAGCATGGGGTAGCTAGGACACTACTCAAAAGTTATTTCTAGTTGTCACTCAAAGTAGAGCAAAACTCTTAAAGCACCGGAGCTCTGATTCAATGCAATGTCAGCCTCTTTAATTTACCCAGAGAAACCTTCTGCCAATTAAAAGTTTAACCACAAAAGGCAGAACCTATCAAGTGAATACTCAAAAACTAAATACTCTTAGGCTGGCGATAGCACTCTCATGTTTCAGAGGCATTCATTTCTTTGTATGCAGGGTGAGGCACGGCAGGCATCTTTCATCAAGAAGTCACTCAAGAAATATAGAAATATATTAGCTGTTCAATGTACCATTAATTGGCTGACTAGGGGTCAGAATATTTCTGAAAAATCTAAGATAAGTGATCTAAATTAACATTACAGTAGTTATATCTAGCATCTACATTACCACAGTAGTAGTGTATGCATGTGTATGTATAAATATGTACTGAGTGATGTATATATGCATCGGAAGTAGCCATGGAAAGCCATAGACCATCAGGTCTTGTGACCTTTGAGGGCTTCTCCAGTGGCTCAGATGGTTAAGAATCTGACCATAGTGCAGGAGACCTGGGTTTAATCCCTGGGTCAAGAAAAGAGTCATTTGATCTAACTCTGATGGGCTCTCTTAGTCCTTGCCACATCTTTATCAGAAAACCTTTACCTGTAGGAAAATAAAGCATATTGTTTAACCTTCATGTGTTTAGAATTATTAGAATGCCAAAAAGAAGTGTGTTGTCTTTGCTAAAGTTTCATATATTTTTAGGCAGAATGGGAAAACAAAATTCATTTGTCCTCCTATGACAACTAGCTTCTTTGTCTAATTTCCGTTTGTTTCTCTGGCAGCTAAAACACCTTGAAATTACCTTCTCCAGCATGGAAGAATGATTTTTTTTCCTACCTCTAGCTGTCAGAGTGATTAGAATTTTAATTAGCAAAGTAGAGTGCAGAGAGGAAAATGACTGGAAAAAAAAAAAAGCACACAAAAGAGTCGCAATTGAAAGAGAAACAAATGGACAACTGAAGCTGCCTCACAGCTTGATTGCTTCACCTGTGACTTCCCTCCATCCAGGACACTCTGACTTAGCAGACTGATCTCCTTTACCTGCGCACCAGCATGGGGTAGCTAGGACACTACTCAAAAGTTATTTCTAGTTGTCACTCAAAGTAGAGCAAAACTCTTAAAGCACCGGAGCTCTGATTCAATGCAATGTCAGCCTCTTTAATTTACCCAGAGAAACCTTCTGCCAATTAAAAGTTTAACCACAAAAGGCAGAACCTATCAAGTGAATACTAAAAAACTAAATACTCTTAGGCTGGCGATAGCACTCTCATGTTTCAGAGGCATTCATTTCTTTGTATGCAGGGTGAGGCACGGCAGGCATCTTTCATCAAGAAGTCACTCAAGAAATATAGAAATATATTAGCTGTTCAATGTACCATTAATTGGCTGACTAGGGGTCAGAATATTTCTGAAAAATCTAAGATAAGTGATCTAAATTAACATTACAGTAGTTATATCTAGCATCTACATTACCACAGTAGTAGTGTATGCATGTGTATGTATAAATATGTACTGAGTGATGTATATATGCATCGGAAGTAGCCATGGAAAGCCATAGACCATCAGGTCTTGTGACCTTTGAGGGCTTCTCCAGTGGCTCAGATGGTTAAGAATCTGACCATAGTGCAGGAGACCTGGGTTTAATCCCTGGGTCAAGAAAAGAGTCATTTGATCTAACTCTGATGGGCTCTCTTAGTCCTTGCCACATGAAAACGGGAAGCTTTTTAAGTTGTCAATCTCAGTCTATCATCTATTTAAGGTATAGAACATAAAATATATGCCATGGAGATAATGTGGAGAATGAGTAAGACAACAGACATATAGTTATACTAGTCATAAATGTACACAGATAACTGATAGTTATTTGTAATATTATAAGTAATTCATGACTGCTCCTCACAAACAAGGGGTAAATTTAAATTGAATTATAAAACAAAAGATTTTGATGGGCAAAATAGAGCTAGTAATTTCAGCAATAAGCGAAACCACAAATGAGCATCTTAAGGGTGATGTTTCATGTGAGAAACTTAAGAACAATAACAATCAAAAACTGAAAGAGAAATTTGAAAGAGTAGGCGAGAAAAAGAATGTCCTATAAGCCTGAATTTTACACAAGAGTACTTGGGACTCCAGCCTGAGGGAGATAGAATGTTTTGAGGTAAGGCATGCCATGAATAGTTCTATGTCCCTGTAATTCTAACATCAATATGTGTCATGGACTGAGAGCAGGAAAAACCAGTTAATCATCAAAATGAGATAAAATGAATCTCTGCTCTTAGTGACAGGCACAGAAAGGAGGACAAGTGCTATCACCAAGAGAAGCAGACCTTGGCACCACAACATAGGGAGACAGAACAAGGGCAGTGGAAAGCCAGTGATGACTACATTTCAACTCTAGGATGACTGAAAAGGTGATGCTGTTTGGAGGCATAAAGATTACTGTGTTTTTAAAACAGAAACAGAAAATTTTAAGGAAAGGACAAAAGTTTTCTTGAGTTTACATTTGCAGAATAGAAAAATATCAAAAGCTTGTTCCAAACAAGTTGCCATCAGACAGAATATAAGTTCCCTTTTTGAAACTTAATTAGTTCACTTGTGCCATTTAAAACCTATTTTCTTGAATTCATTTAATTATTAAGGACCACTTAAGGCAGTGGGAGAATTTGGCTTGATTTTCTACTTGTAGTATGCTATTATTGTTTACCTTTGAGGGCTTCTCCAGTGGCTCAGATGGTTAAGAATCTGACCATAGTGCAGGAGACCTGGGTTTAATCCCTGGGTCAAGAAAAGAGTCATTTGATCTAACTCTGATGGGCTCTCTTAGTCCTTGCCACATGAAAACGGGAAGCTTTTTAAGTTGTCAATCTCAGTCTATCATCTATTTAAGGTATAGAACATAAAATATATGCCATGGAGATAATGTGGAGAATGAGTAAGACAACAGACATATAGTTATACTAGTCATAAATGTACACAGATAACTGATAGTTATTTGTAATATTATAAGTAATTCATGACTGCTCCTCACAAACAAGGGGTAAATTTAAATTGAATTATAAAACAAAAGATTTTGATGGGCAAAATAGAGCTAGTAATTTCAGCAATAAGCGAAACCACAAATGAGCATCTTAAGGGTGATGTTTCATGTGAGAAACTTAAGAACAATAACAATCAAAAACTGAAAGAGAAATTTGAAAGAGTAGGCGAGAAAAAGAATGTCCTATAAGCCTGAATTTTACACAAGAGTACTTGGGACTCCAGCCTGGGGGAGATAGAATGTTTTGAGGTAAGGCATGCCATGAATAGTTCTATGTCCCTGTAATTCTAACATCAATATGTGTCATGGACTGAGAGCAGGAAAAACCAGTTAATCATCAAAATGAGATAAAATGAATCTCTGCTCTTAGTGACAGGCACAGAAAGGAGGACAAGTGCTATCACCAAGAGAAGCAGACCTTGGCACCACAACATAGGGAGACAGAACAAGGGCAGTGGAAAGCCAGTGATGACTACATTTCAACTCTAGGATGACTGAAAAGGTGATGCTGTTTGGAGGCATAAAGATTACTGTGTTTTTAAAACAGAAACAGAAAATTTTAAGGAAAGGACAAAAGTTTTCTTGAGTTTACATTTGCAGAATAGAAAAATATCAAAAGCTTGTTCCAAACAAGTTGCCATCAGACAGAATATAAGTTCCCTTTTTGAAACTTAATTAGTTCACTTGTGCCATTTAAAACCTATTTTCTTGAATTCATTTAATTATTAAGGACCACTTAAGGCAGTGGGAGAATTTGGCTTGATTTTCTACTTGTATAATGTGTGATAGCTCATTATTGTTTAGATAACATTAACATATTGAAGTAGCTTTTATATGACAGCAGCATTAATTTGAAATTGATGCATTTAGGATGTTATAAAATATCACATATTTATTTCTCTATCACAAAATATTGAATTAAAAATGAATGTATTCCAAGCAAAGACCAATTCACAACTGCTTATCTAAAAGTATGCTATTTTCTAATTATTATGTGAGTAAGAGTGATTTAAATTCCATTTTATATACCATTTTGTTTCAATCAAAATCCAGGCTAAAGAGTTAAAATCAGAAGGTTTTCGACAAATGGATCATTGTCCAAGCTCTGGTAAATGTGCTCCTAGTGTGATAAATAGGTTTGCTGACCTTTTGTCTGCTAACATAACACATGACATATTTGTAATTTATGGAAATCAATCCATAAAGAATTTTTAGTTTCATGTAATTATAGACCAGTGCAAGATCTAAATAAAGGTGAAGAAAAGGTCTTTAGGAAAGTAATGGTACACTGTTGATAAAAACTAAAAGGCAAAGTTCAAAGCACTGATCCATGCAATGGATCTTTAAGTACTGATAAGAGGCCAATAATTATAGTTAAAGTTAGTTACCAGCTGTGCTTTACTGCATACATTTTAAGACAGCATTGAAACTGTAACCATATACTCATGAATGCCGGGAAAAAGTCACTTAAAACCAAATATTTCTCCTAGTTACAAATTTTAATTGTGCTTGGCAATTTCCATCTGCTTTTCTGAAGTGCTGTTTTTATCAGGGAGTCACCAACCCACTCAGACTATCTCTTCTGAGCCTTCAGCCCAGCCTCCACCTGACTGAACTGTGCCAGCCGTGCCTTCAGCAGACCTCAGTTCAAAGCCTGGCTCTGTCACATAAGTGCCATAATTTGTAAATTACTCAAACTCTCTTGTGTCCATTAGGGTTTTGAGGACTAAATGCAGAAAAATTTTAAGGAAAGGACAAAAGTTTTCTTGAGTTTACATTTGCAGAATAGAAAAATATCAAAAGCTTGTTCCAAACAAGTTGCCATCAGACAGAATATAAGTTCCCTTTTTGAAACTTAATTAGTTCACTTGTGCCATTTAAAACCTATTTTCTTGAATTCATTTAATTATTAAGGACCACTTAAGGCAGTGGGAGAATTTGGCTTGATTTTCTACTTGTATAATGTGTGATAGCTCATTATTGTTTAGATAACATTAACATATTGAAGTAGCTTTTATATGACAGCAGCATTAATTTGAAATTGATGCATTTAGGATGTTATAAAATATCACATATTTATTTCTCTATCACAAAATATTGAATTAAAAATGAATGTATTCCAAGCAAAGACCAATTCACAACTGCTTATCTAAAAGTATGCTATTTTCTAATTATTATGTGAGTAAGAGTGATTTAAATTCCATTTTATATACCATTTTTGTTTCAATCAAAATCCAGGCTAAAGAGTTAAAATCAGAAGGTTTTCGACAAATGGATCATTGTCCAAGCTCTGGTAAATGTGCTCCTAGTGTGATAAATAGGTTTGCTGACCTTTTGTCTGCTAACATAACACATGACATATTTGTAATTTATGGAAATCAATCCATAAAGAATTTTTAGTTTCATGTAATTATAGACCAGTGCAAGATCTAAATAAAGGTGAAGAAAAGGTCTTTAGGAAAGTAATGGTACACTGTTGATAAAAACTAAAAGGCAAAGTTCAAAGCACTGATCCATGCAATGGATCTTTAAGTACTGATAAGAGGCCAATAATTATAGTTAAAGTTAGTTACCAGCTGTGCTTTACTGCATACATTTTAAGACAGCATTGAAACTGTAACCATATACTCATGAATGCCGGGAAAAAGTCACTTAAAACCAAATATTTCTCCTAGTTACAAATTTTAATTGTGCTTGGCAATTTCCATCTGCTTTTCTGAAGTGCTGTTTTTATCAGGGAGTCACCAACCCACTCAGACTATCTCTTCTGAGCCTTCAGCCCAGCCTCCACCTGACTGAACTGTGCCAGCCGTGCCTTCAGCAGACCTCAGTTCAAAGCCTGGCTCTGTCACATAAGTGCCATAATTTGTAAATTACTCAAACTCTCTTGTGTCCATTAGGGTTTTGAGGATTAAATGCAGTAATCTTAACATGCTTTGAATAGTACCTGATATATGCTATGTTCTCAGTAAATGTTTCATCTTCATCATCACCACCATCACCATCATATATTTTAGAGGGAGGAATAGAGAGGAAATATGTCAGTCTGAATCCCTCTTCTTTCCAGTCTCCCATTGCTTCCTGTGCAATTAATTGGCTTCTTTACACTACTAGGTGTGTCACCCAAACTCTTAGGAAGTCTCTGAAAAGCCAGCTTTTGTGTCTGCCAGTGTGGCAGAAAGAGCCATGTTATACTTCTCTTAGTCCCTAAAGCCAGTCCCTCTCCTACTTATGGACCATCATATATCTTACTCTTTATGTCTAGAAAACTCCTCTGTTTGGTTAACTTTTATTCATGTTCAAGGTTGAGCCTAGATGTACCATCTTACAGAAGGCCTTCATTGAGGCTCCTAATTAGAACTAGCCCTCCCCCTTCTACATGCTTCCAGGATGTCTGCTCCTTCCTCTCCCCTCAGAACCCACCATTGTTCAGTGTAATTCCCTGTCTTCTTTCCTAGGTACATTCTCGTGCAGGGACCTTGTTTATTTAGCTTACTGTTATACCCTAGAATGTGGTATAGTATCTAGGAGACATCAGGTGTTCCTAGAGTGACACCCTAAAATGTGGTATAGTATCTAGGAGACATCAGGTGTTCCTAGAGTGACTATTTTGTGGGATTATTGTGACTGTTAAATATTAAAATTCTTGCCACCATTCAATACCCACTAGGTACCCAGTCCTCCACTCCCAATAGCAGAATGTAGTATATACTTAGGCACAAGGTATCCTCATCATCCCAGAATCATTCTCAGTAATCCTTCCTGTCACCAATTTGGCATCTATTTGTGAAACACATTCCCATCTGCTTTTCTGAAGTGCTGTTTTTATCAGGAGTCACCAACCCATCGCTATCTCTTCTTTTGAGCCTTCAGCCCAGCCTCCACCTGACTGAACTGTGCCAGCCGTGCCTTCAGCAGACCTCAGTTCAAAGCCTGGCTCTGTCACATAAGTGCCATAATTTGTAAATTACTCAAACTCTCTTGTGTCCATTAGGGTTTTGAGGATTAAATGCAGTAATCTTAACATGCTTTGAATAGTACCTGATATATGCTATGTTCTCAGTAAATGTTTCATCTTCATCATCACCACCATCACCATCATATATTTTAGAGGGAGGAATAGAGAGGAAATATGTCAGTCTGAATCCCTCTTCTTTCCAGTCTCCCATTGCTTCCTGTGCAATTAATTGGCTTCTTTACACTACTAGGTGTGTCACCCAAACTCTTAGGAAGTCTCTGAAAAGCCAGCTTTTGTGTCTGCCAGTGTGGCAGAAAGAGCCATGTTATACTTCTCTTAGTCCCTAAAGCCAGTCCCTCTCCTACTTATGGACCATCATATATCTTACTCTTTATGTCTAGAAAACTCCTCTGTTTGGTTAACTTTTATTCATGTTCAAGGTTGAGCCTAGATGTACCATCTTACAGAAGGCCTTCATTGAGGCTCCTAATTAGAACTAGCCCTCCCCCTTCTACATGCTTCCAGGATGTCTGCTCCTTCCTCTCCCCTCAGAACCCACCATTGTTCAGTGTAATTCCCTGTCTTCTTTCCTAGGTACATTCTCGTGCAGGGACCTTGTTTATTTAGCTTACTGTTATACCCTAGAATGTGGTATAGTATCTAGGAGACATCAGGTGTTCCTAGAGTGACACCCTAAAATGTGGTATAGTATCTAGGAGACATCAGGTGTTCCTAGAGTGACTATTTTGTGGGATTATTGTGACTGTTAAATATTAAAATTCTTGCCACCATTCAATACCCACTAGGTACCCAGTCCTCCACTCCCAATAGCAGAATGTAGTATATACTTAGGCACAAGGTATCCTCATCATCCCAGAATCATTCTCAGTAATCCTTCCTGTCACCAATTTGGCATCTATTTGTGAAACACATTCCCATAACAATTCCTTTAACTTACTAACTATAACTGTATCCTTTTTTGTCCTACTAAATAAAGTATGTGAAAATACAAATAAATAAGAGCAATTCCATGATTAGGGATATTCTATACAAAGCATCATATCTTAGCATGTTATGGATTGAATGTCTGTGTACCTTATCCCCAAATTTTGCATACTGAAGCCCTTTCCTCAGTGTGATGGTATTTTCAGAGGTAAGATGTTTGGGAGATAGTGAGGTTTAGATGAGGCCATGAGAGTGGACCTCATAGAAAGAGAAGGAGAGATCAGAGTCCTCTCTCTCCCCACCATATGAGGTCACAGTGAGAAGACAGGCATCTATAAACTGGGAAAAGAGTCCTAACCAGGAAGTGAATATGCCATTGCCTCGATTTAGATGCTGAGCCTCCCTAACTATGAGAAATAAATGTCTTATTGCTTAAGTCATCCTGTCTAAAGTATTTTATTGTAGCAGCCTGAGATAGCAGAGTATATGCATTAGATAGGCTAACTTAAAACAAAAAACTTCTCACTCTGACTACATGAAATCAAAGTTGTTTAGTTCCATTCCAGGTAATCTTTATTGAGACTTGAATAGGTGGGACAGGCATCATCTACACTTCTGATCACTGTTGTTAACCAAAAGAACTCTGAAGGATCCTATACTGGCATTAAATGATTCAGCCCAAAAGTGACACTGCCACTTCCACTCACAAATTATTGACCAGAAACAGTCACATGATCTGTTTCAATCACATGGGAGTCCAAATTTCAATATTTTAATTAATATAGCAAATATAACTATTCTCTAAAAAATGATTGATCAATATTGGTATGATCCTGAAAGTGCTCTATATTTTTCCCTTTCTCCCTATACTCCTAGACCAAAACTAATTGTGAATATCAAAGCCTCAAATAAAATCAGTCAGGTAGAAAAAAGGATGGAAGGAGGAAGGTACCCAGTCCTCCACTCCCAATAGCAGAATGTAGTATATACTTAGGCACAAGGTATCCTCATCATCCCAGAATCATTCTCAGTAATCCTTCCTGTCACCAATTTGGCATCTATTTGTGAAACACATTCCCATAACAATTCCTTTAACTTACTAACTATAACTGTATCCTTTTTTGTCCTACTAAATAAAGTATGTGAAAATACAAATAAATAAGAGCAATTCCATGATTAGGGATATTCTATACAAAGCATCATATCTTAGCATGTTATGGATTGAATGTCTGTGTACCTTATCCCCAAATTTTGCATACTGAAGCCCTTTCCTCAGTGTGATGGTATTTTCAGAGGTAAGATGTTTGGGAGATAGTGAGGTTTAGATGAGGCCATGAGAGTGGACCTCATAGAAAGAGAAGGAGAGATCAGAGTCCTCTCTCTCCCCACCATATGAGGTCACAGTGAGAAGACAGGCATCTATAAACTGGGAAAAGAGTCCTAACCAGGAAGTGAATATGCCATTGCCTCGATTTAGATGCTGAGCCTCCCTAACTATGAGAAATAAATGTCTTATTGCTTAAGTCATCCTGTCTAAAGTATTTTATTGTAGCAGCCTGAGATAGCAGAGTATATGCATTAGATAGGCTAACTTAAAACAAAAAACTTCTCACTCTGACTACATGAAATCAAAGTTGTTTAGTTCCATTCCAGGTAATCTTTATTGAGACTTGAATAGGTGGGACAGGCATCATCTACACTTCTGATCACTGTTGTTAACCAAAAGAACTCTGAAGGATCCTATACTGGCATTAAATGATTCAGCCCAAAAGTGACACTGCCACTTCCACTCACAAATTATTGACCAGAAACAGTCACATGATCTGTTTCAATCACATGGGAGTCCAAATTTCAATATTTTAATTAATATAGCAAATATAACTATTCTCTAAAAAATGATTGATCAATATTGGTATGATCCTGAAAGTGCTCTATATTTTTCCCTTTCTCCCTATACTCCTAGACCAAAACTAATTGTGAATATCAAAGCCTCAAATAAAATCAGTCAGGTAGAAAAAAGGATGGAAGGAGGAAGGGAGACAGGGAAAGAAGGACAAAGGATAAAGATAAAAAGAATAAAGAAAGGAAAGAGATGGAAGGAAGAATAGAAAAAATGAGAGAAAGAAAACCCAAAGGAAGGAAGGGAGGTAGGAAGGCAGGGAGGGAAGAAAAGAGGAAGAAATACTAAGCCAGAAAAATAGCTCACAAAATAACTAACATTCCTACCTAGATTTTAAAGTGACTGGTTCCTAGGAAAATTATCAGAGGCATCTAAATTTAATGATGCCATTATTCTTAGGATTGCTCTAAGGAAATTAGTCCCATGTTCTTTCTAAGATTATCTCTTGGAGATGACATCCTCAAACTGGATAGTTTAAAAATAGTTTAATAAAACAACTATTTAAAAAGATGTAGACAGGTTTGGGAGAAAATAAAGAGTAGTACAGAACTCTGTGGCCTGTAGTAATAGAACAGCATTTAATCCCCCTAGGCATGCATGCATGTTCTTGTTCAAGAACAGGGAACAGTTAACTACAATGAGACATCACCTCATACAAGTCAGAATGGCCATCATCAAACAATCTAGAAACAATAAAGGCTGGAGAGGGTGTGGAGAAAAGAGAATCCTCTTGCACTGTTGGTGGGAATGTGAACTGATACAGCCATTTTGGAAGACTGTGTGGGGATTCCTCAGAAAACTAGGAATAGGGGCTTCCTTGCCAGTTTAGTGGGTAAAGAGTCTGCCTTGCAGTCCAAGGGGTTCCAGTTTAATCCCTGGCATGGGAAGATTCCATGTGACCTGGAGCAGCTGAACTGTTGTGTCCAATTATGAGTCAGGGCTCTGGAGCACACGTGCCCAGAGCTGGTGCTCTGCAATGAGAGAGACAACTTCAATGGGAGGCCCACACAGGGCAAAGAATAAAGATGGATGAAAATAAATAAATAAAACCAAGAAAAGAGGTGAAAAATTAAAAAAAAAAAAAAAAAAAACTAGGAATAGAGTCACCATACAACCCAACAATTGAACTACTAGGCATATACCTTGAGGAAATCAGAATTGAAAGAGACGCACATACCCCATTGTTCATTGCAGCACTAATAGCTATAACATGGAAGCAAATGAGAGATGAATGGATAAAAAAGCTGTGGTACAATGGAATATTACTCAGCCATAAAAAGAAATGCATTTGAATCAGTTCTAATGAAGTGGATGGATCTAGAAACTATTATACAGAGTGAGGTATGTCAGAGAAAAAAAGTTATACTGTACACTAACACATGTGTATGGACTCTAGAAAGATGGTGGGTGATAAATGGAGAACGATCTTACAGACATTGGTGTGAGGGGCAAAGGGGGCTAGGATTGCAATCAAAAGATGCCATTATTCTTAGGATTCAGTTCCCATGTTCTTTCTAAGATTATCTCTTGGAGATGACATCCTCAAACTGGATAGTTTAAAAATAGTTTAATAAAACAACTATTTAAAAAGATGTAGACAGGTTTGGGAGAAAATAAAGAGTAGTACAGAACTCTGTGGCCTGTAGTAATAGAACAGCATTTAATCCCCCTAGGCATGCATGCATGTTCTTGTTCAAGAACAGGGAACAGTTAACTACAATGAGACATCACCTCATACAAGTCAGAATGGCCATCATCAAACAATCTAGAAACAATAAAGGCTGGAGAGGGTGTGGAGAAAAGAGAATCCTCTTGCACTGTTGGTGGGAATGTGAACTGATACAGCCATTTTGGAAGACTGTGTGGGGATTCCTCAGAAAACTAGGAATAGGGGCTTCCTTGCCAGTTTAGTGGGTAAAGAGTCTGCCTTGCAGTCCAAGGGGTTCCAGTTTAATCCCTGGCATGGGAAGATTCCATGTGACCTGGAGCAGCTGAACTGTTGTGTCCAATTATGAGTCAGGGCTCTGGAGCACACGTGCCCAGAGCTGGTGCTCTGCAATGAGAGAGACAACTTCAATGGGAGGCCCACACAGGGCAAAGAATAAAGATGGATGAAAATAAATAAATAAAACCAAGAAAAGAGGTGAAAAATTAAAAAAAAAAAAAAAAAAAACTAGGAATAGAGTCACCATACAACCCAACAATTGAACTACTAGGCATATACCTTGAGGAAATCAGAATTGAAAGAGACGCACATACCCCATTGTTCATTGCAGCACTAATAGCTATAACATGGAAGCAAATGAGAGATGAATGGATAAAAAAGCTGTGGTACAATGGAATATTACTCAGCCATAAAAAGAAATGCATTTGAATCAGTTCTAATGAAGTGGATGGATCTAGAAACTATTATACAGAGTGAGGTATGTCAGAGAAAAAAAGTTATACTGTACACTAACACATGTGTATGGACTCTAGAAAGATGGTGCTGATAAATGAACATGCAGAGCAGCAGTGGAGAGGTAGACATGGAGAACGATCTTACAGACATTGGTGTGAGGGAGCGGAAAATGCTGTGGGACTAGGGGATCTCAAACAGGGGCTCTGTGGTGACCTGGATAGGTAGGATGGGAAGAGGGATAGGGGGAGTTTCAGGAAGGGGGAACATGTGTATACCTGTGGTGGATTTGGGTCGATGTGTGGCAGTAAACAACAAAACCCTGTAAAAAAATAATAATAAATAAAATTTGTATGGAATAAAAATAAAACTTTCAAAATAACAAGTGCTGGAAAAGATATGGAGCAAAGGGAACTCTTGTATATTATGGGTAGAAACATAAAGCAGTATACCCATTGTAGAAAAGGGCAATGGAAGCTCCTGAAAAAACTAAAAATTGAATTACTATATGATCCAACAATTCCATTTCTGGGTATATATCAAAGGAAAAATGAAAACACTAATTTGAAAACATACATGCACCGTGATGTTCATAGCAGCACTATTTACAATATATAATAGCCAAGGTATGGAAGCAAGCTACATTCTCATCAACAGACCATTGGATTAAGAAGATGTGCATACAATGTAATATTACCCAGCCAGAAAAAAGAATAAAATACTGACATGTGCAACAACATGGATGGACCTATAGAATGTTACACTTAATGGAATAAATTAAACAAAGACAGACAAATACTATAAAATAGCATTCATGCTTGGAATCTAAAAAATGATTCAAGTGAATGTATAGACAAAATAGAAACAGACTCACAGGTATTGAAAACAAACTTGCAGTTGCTAAAGGGGAAAGGGAAGGAGGGAGCAATAAATTAAAGGTACGGGATTAACAGTTACCAATTACAATATGTAAAATAGATATGCCACAAGGATATACTGTATAGCACAGGAAATTATACTCTCTGTATGGCAATAAGCTATAATGAAATCTCATCTGCAAAAAATACTGAATGACTCTGCAATATACCTGAAACCAACAGTGAATTTTAAAAATCAACTATGCTTCAGTTTTAAAACAGAGGAAGGAACATATAAACAGACCTGGAATGAATAGCATAGAGGAAAGCCCCCTTATGAAAGTCATGACCTTTAATTAAAGAATGCTGCCAGTGTCTAGTGATACAGCAAGACGGAATCAGGATGAATATCTTTCCTTTATCCTCATCCCACAAACCAACCATCAGCTGATAATCCCACTGCCTAATTCATAACCAGAATACAAGGGAGTCTGCTTAGACAGTCCACATAGCTCAGCCTGTTAGAAGAAAAAATGGGGTGGGAAAATGATAGGAAGTAGAGTAATAGAGGCAACCAGGTGATATGCTCAGCTTGTAAATCTTAGCTGTACCTCAATTATCAAAAAATAGAGTACCCCCTTCAACTTCTGTCAAATTCCCAAAGCTCACTGTCAATCATTGATGTCACATTTGTCTCCAAAAATATTCTTCTGGACAGCCACATGCTTCCTTTCAGTAATCATCAACCTAGATTTTATAGCACTGCCTCTTGAGACAAACCTCAGTTTTCTAGGTTCATTTGAGATGCTGACGTTGTCATCTAATGCTATGGAGTGATGTTTTGCCGTAGTATTACTGAAGCAAGGCAAACATGCCATTGATTCCTTCCCTTTGCTGATAACAGAAAAAGAAATTTGTCAACACCCACCAGAAAAGGTGATTCTGGGGAGATTTGGCTTGCTAAATGGGTCCAACAGGCTTAAAGGCATAAGCCAAACTAGGGACCCTAGTCAGTCAAAAACTAACAATACAAATAGAGGAAACAGCGGTTGGAAGAGATTCAGTGCAAGGGTGTTACTTCAGAAATGGACAAATTTCAAAGAACTCTGCACGGATTCACATATCTTAGCCCCTTCCTCAATAAAAACATAGTTGCCAGTGCTGGGGGAAGTTAGGTGAAGTCTTTTGAATGAGAGACAAGTCTTTCAAGTTGTTAGAAAGAAAAGACAGAAAATTTTAAGACCAGGTAGTACTAACCTTGCTTTCTCTTATGACCAGTTACCTTCCATGTTGCTAGCTCTAATCCGCATTCCTTTTCTTTTCTTTTCTTTTGCTTTTACAGAGTTTTGTTGTTTACAGCTCTAAATAATCCCAAATCCACATTTCTTAATGGGGGAAATAGATGCAGACAGATCTGACACATTCTCAGAGCATACTAATTAGGAAGAATGGTATGTGGATAAGCCCATGTGGAAATATATAAAGATGGCATCACTTTGCTTTTTTACACAGACAGAAAAATATTTTAAAGATAGTTGAAAAAGAAATATGGAGAACTAAAATGTATTCATTTATGTCAATAAAGAGCACTAATTTTGAGCCCTTAGGTACATATTAGAATCACCAAGAAAACTTTTTAAATACTCATGTCCTCGTTCATCCTCCACAGATTCTGATGTAAATGATCAAATGAAGGAGCAGCCACATTGCTATTTTTTAAAATCCTTCCAGGTGATGCTAGAGACTTTCAAGTTTACAAACCACTATATGCAGGCATGGGATTCTGCCAAGTTTATGCCTTTAGGTAACTGTTAGGAAGGCAAAGAAAAAGAGTTATTCAGTTAGCAAGAGTCACGTCAAGACTTGAAAAGATCTTTTAAAGAGGGGAATACTGAGGAATTTTCACAGTGATCTATAGAAGCAATAAAGATTATATTTAAGAGCATGAATTTTGGAATTAGAAAAACTTGACTTTGAGTTTTATCTCTGTGATGTACTAGCTCTGTAATTTGAGAAAATGTCCACATCTGTAAAATTGGATATAATAATAACTACCTTGTAGAGTGGCAGTGAGATTGTGTGCATTAAGTGGAGTCAATTATGTAAATCACTATCATATAGCTTTTGCTCAGTAATTGTCAGGTTCTTCTCATATTCAACTACACTCCAGGCCCAGTTCCTTTACAGAGATACCTGTGCAATCCTGATAAACACCTAAAACAAAACAAAACAAAAACCCAAAAAAAAGAAAGTTTATCAATAGAACTAAAATATATGATTTGTGATGTGAACAGAAAATTCAGCTGAAATCAAGCTATCATTTTCATGATGAGTACATTTATTCAAAAGCAACTTTAGTCATCAGTTTACATATTCCTACAATATGGTCTAGACTGAAATTGTATATGGAGAAAAGAAATTAAGAAATTTCATTCTAATCCTCAACTGCTAAAATAAGCCCATTCTAAAAGAAATTCAAGAGAAATATAAACCTCCAATTGTAGCAAAAGATCATCCCTGATCTGATTTTCACAATTTGAGAAGTAGTTCCAAAAGTACTAAAGGACAACTTTTTCCAAAGAAAAACATTCATGTTATAACTCTCCTTCCACAAACTAAATCCAAGGAGGCTGGATCAAAATTTATTAAAGAGCACTAATTTTGAGCCCTTAGGTACATATTAGAATCACCAAGAAAACTTTTTAAATACTCATGTCCTCGTTCATCCTCCACAGATTCTGATGTAAATGATCAAATGAAGGAGCAGCCACATTGCTATTTTTTAAAATCCTTCCAGGTGATGCTAGAGACTTTCAAGTTTACAAACCACTATATGCAGGCATGGGATTCTGCCAAGTTTATGCCTTTAGGTAACTGTTAGGAAGGCAAAGAAAAAGAGTTATTCAGTTAGCAAGAGTCACGTCAAGACTTGAAAAGATCTTTTAAAGAGGGGAATACTGAGGAATTTTCACAGTGATCTATAGAAGCAATAAAGATTATATTTAAGAGCATGAATTTTGGAATTAGAAAAACTTGACTTTGAGTTTTATCTCTGTGATGTACTAGCTCTGTAATTTGAGAAAATGTCCACATCTGTAAAATTGGATATAATAATAACTACCTTGTAGAGTGGCAGTGAGATTGTGTGCATTAAGTGGAGTCAATTATGTAAATCACTATCATATAGCTTTTGCTCAGTAATTGTCAGGTTCTTCTCATATTCAACTACACTCCAGGCCCAGTTCCTTTACAGAGATACCTGTGCAATCCTGATAAACACCTAAAACAAAACAAAACAAAAATCCTAAAATAAACAAAGTTTATCAATAGAACTAAAATATATGATTTGTGATGTGAACAGAAAATTCAGCTGAAATCAAGCTATCATTTTCATGATGAGTACATTTATTCAAAAGCAACTTTAGTCATCAGTTTACATATTCCTACAATATGGTCTAGACTGAAATTGTATATGGAGAAAAGAAATTAAGAAATTTCATTCTAATCCTCAACTGCTAAAATAAGCCCATTCTAAAAGAAATTCAAGAGAAATATAAACCTCCAATTGTAGCAAAAGATCATCCCTGATCTGATTTTCACAATTTGAGAAGTAGTTCCAAAAGTACTAAAGGACAACTTTTTCCAAAGAAAAACATTCATGTTATAACTCTCCTTCCACAAACTAAATCCAAGGAGGCTGGATCAAAATTTATTAAAACTGAGCCACAAGGAAATGGTTGCATAAACTTAAGCTCTGCACATTGAACAAAGTGTTTTTGTTATGTCAGTAAAAGATCTCCTTGGCCATTCTCTTTCAAAGTTACAACCAGAGTGGGAGGCACCTTACTCATTTCTCCAGCCTCTAAAAATATTTCCTTACAGAATAGTCTCTCTGTAAGACAGATCTGTTTGCTTCAGCTCCCCCCTGCTCTATGCCTCACGTGGGAGTACTTGCAAATAGAGCGCCTGGAGGGATCAACACAGTTTTCTAAAGCAAACATAACACAAGTGCTATTCATGGGTTACACACTCCACAGCTGTAATATGAAATGTGTAGGAGCAGCCCCTAATGGCATTCAAATCATGTACTAACAGTTCTCAAGTGTCAGGTGTTTTTCATTTTCTAGCTAGGGGAAGAGATATTCATGTGCTGATTTCCTACACTGAACAGCTTTGTAACCCCTGCAGAGCGAAGGCGCACTGTGTTTCTGAGTCTCTATTATGTCAAATGAATGCCACAGTTAGAGGCCAGAAAGGACATGTGATCCCAGTTTAGATTCTTTTTTCTTCCAGCCATCTCTCAGCATTTCAGTGGCATGAATTTTGAGTGTATGCATGGAAGAAAACTCACAGAGCATGTATCAATGTTAAATTTCACATAAAAGACTGAGGCCACATATTTTTCTATCTGGGTATAATTTAATACTTCTGTACGCACTTTGATCTTATTGAAGGTTTGAATTTTCAAAATGGTCTCTTGTGGTGCCCCTGTTGGCTGCCTGTCAAACCCAAGCATTAAGCTCACTATAAATAATGTGGGTTCTCATTGGAACAATGAGGTTCACATTATACATTCTGAGGGAATTAAGATACATTTTATTTATTTAAATGGTCTTTTTTAAAACCTTAAATGTGACTTGGTCATAGACTATAACAGAGAATATTACAACACATTCTCAGAACACTAAAAGGCACGTTTAAACAATGTATCAATAATTTCATCCCTGATCTGATTTTCACAATTTGAGAAGTAGTTCCAAAAGTACTAAAGGACAACTTTTTCCAAAGAAAAACATTCATGTTATAACTCTCCTTCCACAAACTAAATCCAAGGAGGCTGGATCAAAATTTATTAAAACTGAGCCACAAGGAAATGGTTGCATAAACTTAAGCTCTGCACATTGAACAAAGTGTTTTTGTTATGTCAGTAAAAGATCTCCTTGGCCATTCTCTTTCAAAGTTACAACCAGAGTGGGAGGCACCTTACTCATTTCTCCAGCCTCTAAAAATATTTCCTTACAGAATAGTCTCTCTGTAAGACAGATCTGTTTGCTTCAGCTCCCCCCTGCTCTATGCCTCACGTGGGAGTACTTGCAAATAGAGCGCCTGGAGGGATCAACACAGTTTTCTAAAGCAAACATAACACAAGTGCTATTCATGGGTTACACACTCCACAGCTGTAATATGAAATGTGTAGGAGCAGCCCCTAATGGCATTCAAATCATGTACTAACAGTTCTCAAGTGTCAGGTGTTTTTCATTTTCTAGCTAGGGGAAGAGATATTCATGTGCTGATTTCCTACACTGAACAGCTTTGTAACCCCTGCAGAGCGAAGGCGCACTGTGTTTCTGAGTCTCTATTATGTCAAATGAATGCCACAGTTAGAGGCCAGAAAGGACATGTGATCCCAGTTTAGATTCTTTTTTCTTCCAGCCATCTCTCAGCATTTCAGTGGCATGAATTTTGAGTGTATGCATGGAAGAAAACTCACAGAGCATGTATCAATGTTAAATTTCACATAAAAGACTGAGGCCAC
The DNA here is from genome assembly GCA_022376925.1 of Tragulus kanchil. Taxonomy (NCBI): domain Eukaryota; kingdom Metazoa; phylum Chordata; class Mammalia; order Artiodactyla; family Tragulidae; genus Tragulus; species Tragulus kanchil. The sequence goes on along the minus strand of JAIOJX010000029.1, from coordinate 55,947,882 downwards.
ATATTTTTCTATCTGGGTATAATTTAATACTTCTGTACGCACTTTGATCTTATTGAAGGTTTGAATTTTCAAAATGGTCTCTTGTGGTGCCCCTGTTGGCTGCCTGTCAAACCCAAGCATTAAGCTCACTATAAATAATGTGGGTTCTCATTGGAACAATGAGGTTCACATTATACATTCTGAGGGAATTAAGATACATTTTATTTATTTAAATGGTCTTTTTTAAAACCTTAAATGTGACTTGGTCATAGACTATAACAGAGAATATTACAACACATTCTCAGAACACTAAAAGGCACGTTTATTATCAATGTATCAATAATTTCAACATAGAGTGAAAGTGTGTGAAACCAGTGTAGGATATTCACCAATATAGTCCAAATATTTGGGATTCCATAAAATTTAAAACATATTTTATCAAACACTTTTTCTGTAACATTTTAAGTTGTGTATTTCAAAGCTTTTCAGTCCATTTGTTCCAAATTCATTTATATTAACCTTATTAGGGCAGTGCTTTGTAAACAAAAAACCTTTACATGCCAGAAGACTTACGGTCTCTTTATAGTCATTTATCTTAATTTCAAAAGGCAATTGGAACTTTAGGTTAAAAAATTTCCATCCATGTTGAATTTTAAACATCTGCTTTAAGAGGAAATGGACAAAATCATTTGCTGTCTGAACATATGAGTATATATGTACCACTTCATATTTGATTAGACACATATGAAAGAAAGAAAGCATGTCACGGAATTTTGAAAAATGGCTAAGTCAAGTATGTGAGAAGTAGCTACAAAGAAGTGATGTGCCAATTTTAGTTAAAAATTATGCATTTAGATAGCAATAAAACATGCTTTCCAAGGTAAATGAAACACTTTAAGGTGATTTTTTTTCCTTTTATGTAACCAAAGTCACTATAGTCTTGTCCTTTTTTTCTAATTCCAAGCAAGCTGGGCCCTTGCGGAATAGCCTAGAAATAACATATACCATAAAAAAAAAAAAAAGAAAATCCAACACCTCTGCAAATGATAGCTACATAATACTTGCATCTTACAAATAGCTTCAAAGAGATGGTAAAGTCTGAACGAGAGTGAAAAGTAATATGTAATCATCTTTAGCTGTCTTCATATAACTAAGATTTATATTCTGTGAAGACGGAAATAGTAAGTTTGGTGAGGCTTTACATAGAATACACCTGAAACTTTAATAATAACATGGACCTCAGTGGAAAGACACACTGAGGGGTCTTCTTCACTGCCGTGTTCCCACTCCAACAGGCCTGCTCACTCCTGACCCTCAAGAATATAGAGGATACATTGGGTTTCCCTGGTAGCTCAGTGGTGAAGAGTTCGCCTGTCAATGCAGGAGACACGGGTTTGATCCATGCTCCAGGAAGATCCCACATGCTGTGGAGCAACGAAGCCCATGAGCTACAACTATTGAGCATGTGCTCTAGAGCCTCAGAGTCACAATTGTTGAGCCCATGTGCCACAACTACTGAAGTCTGTGTGCCCTAGAGCCTGAGTTCCACAACAAGATAAGTCACCACAATAAGAACATGCTCACCTCAACTAGAGAGTAGCCCCCACTCCCTGCAACTAGAGAAGAGCCTGTGGTAGCAATGAAAACCCAGAATATCCAAAAATAAATAAATAAGAAAAAATTTTTAAAAAGAACATAAGAGTATACATGATATGGTAGAATCCCCCAGGTCTGCCCTCTTTGGTTAATGAACTAGCTTCTCAGAACTGTTTGTTCACACTTAAGGATAATTAAGGCACCTATCTACATTTGATTACCTTCTAGCTCATCTGGTGAAGAATTCGCCTGCAATGCTGGAGACCTGGGTTCAGTTTCTAAGTTGGGAAGATCTCCTGGGGAAGGGAAAAGCTACCCAATCCAGTATTCTTGCCTGGAGAATTCCATGGCTCATCCATGGGTCACAAACAGTTGGACATGACTCAATGACTTCACTTTCACTTTTTATCTATATGTGCCACCAGGCTGTAAAAGTTCACAGGGGCTATGCAGTGTGTTTATCACATAAAAGTTGAAAAAAATAAATGAATATTATTTTAAGAACTAAATACGTCTGCCTTCTGAGAGATATACTATAGACTATTACAGAATAGATCAGAGAGGAGGTAATCAGAGTCTCCCTAAAGATACACTTGAGGGTAACTTTAATAATGACTGTGACTTATTGAATAAGATAATGTATTAATCATAAGGAACATTGGTAAGAAATGAACAGTATACAAAATGAATGCATTTTATTCAGCAGAAATTCCCCTAAGGAAACCTGGCTAGGAGAGCAGTAAGAGTTCCACATATTTCCTTCTCTTGGAGCACCAGAGGAGAGAAACCAATGAGTCAGTGGGGCTGTTGGACCTTCAGGTCATCAAATGGGTCTAGTCAAGATTTGCTTGTATTATGTGGACTACTGTGCACATTGCCATGTGTCCATAAATTACCTTTTTAAACATCCTTCCATCATTTCCATCACACTACCACAACCATTACCAAAATTCTCAAAATGTTTGTTAAGAATTACTGATTCAAAAGTCTTACTGGGACTATGATGTAGTTATAGAACTAGATAACACATTAAAGGTAATATAACTGGGTCCCAATAGTGAAAGGCTGCTTTGGGAAATAAGAAATTAAGGGATCTAAAAGTCCTTGATTTCTCTATTGGAATATATATATATATATATATATATATATATATATATATATATATACTGCAGTTTGTGTAGGACTGTATTTTATAAACTGGCTTCCTGTTTCAAAAAAAGTTTAAAAACCATCAACCCAGTCCTGCTTTGCATGCCACAGATATATAAACTGATGCTAGAGGTGAACTGGTATCTCCAAATTGCCACAGTAAGTGGCAGACATGATACAATCCAGTTCTCACACATGGGATTCAATTGTCCTTTTTCTGTACCACAACCTCCCTTCAACTCTTTTTTCCATACAAGAGAGAGGATCCATATATTTTTTAGCAGCATTAAAATTACTCTTCCAGGGACACAAGCTTAGAGTCTAAACTTCAATTCACTAATCAAAGTTTCTTAACATTTCTTAGCAGTTTATTTTTATCTATATGTGCCACCAGGCTGTAAAAGTTCACAGGGGCTATGCAGTGTGGTTATCACATAAAAGTTGAAAAAAATAAATGAATATTATTTTAAGAACTAAATACGTCTGCCTTCTGAGAGATATACTATAGACTATTACAGAATAGATCAGAGAGGAGGTAATCAGAGTCTCCCTAAAGATACACTTGAGGGTAACTTTAATAATGACTGTGACTTATTGAATAAGATAATGTATTAATCATAAGGAACATTGGTAAGAAATGAACAGTATACAAAATGAATGCATTTTATTCAGCAGAAATTCCCCTAAGGAAACCTGGCTAGGAGAGCAGTAAGAGTTCCACATATTTCCTTCTCTTGGAGCACCAGAGGAGAGAAACCAATGAGTCAGTGGGGCTGTTGGACCTTCAGGTCATCAAATGGGTCTAGTCAAGATTTGCTTGTATTATGTGGACTACTGTGCACATTGCCATGTGTCCATAAATTACCTTTTTAAACATCCTTCCATCATTTCCATCACACTACCACAACCATTACCAAAATTCTCAAAATGTTTGTTAAGAATTACTGATTCAAAAGTCTTACTGGGACTATGATGTAGTTATAGAACTAGATAACACATTAAAGGTAATATAACTGGGTCCCAATAGTGAAAGGCTGCTTTGGGAAATAAGAAATTAAGGGATCTAAAAGTCCTTGATTTCTCTATTGGAATATATATATATATATATATATATATATATATATATATATATATACTGCAGTTTGTGTAGGACTGTATTTTATAAACTGGCTTCCTGTTTCAAAAAAAGTTTAAAAACCATCAACCCAGTCCTGCTTTGCATGCCACAGATATATAAACTGATGCTAGAGGTGAACTGGTATCTCCAAATTGCCACAGTAAGTGGCAGACATGATACAATCCAGTTCTCACACATGGGATTCAATTGTCCTTTTTCTGTACCACAACCTCCCTTCAACTCTTTTTTCCATACAAGAGAGAGGATCCATATATTTTTTAGCAGCATTAAAATTACTCTTCCAGGGACACAAGCTTAGAGTCTAAACTTCAATTCACTAATCAAAGTTTCTTAACATTTCTTAGCAGTTTATTTTTATTCTAAAGGTAAGGTTTGAATTAAACAAAGAGTAACTAAAGACTATGGTAGATCTCTATAAAATGTCCTTACTTTTCTCACCTCTTTCTGTCCCTCAGAACCAGACAGGAAAATAGCAAGGGTAATTCAGAAAACAAAATGATACTTTCTGATTTTCTGGGACTTACTTGATGCTTGTCAAGGAAAGAATCCTTTGCGGAAGGAGAGGCGTATTCAATAAACTCCAGGCTCACAATTCAAACATGACTTCACACAAAGCATGTATTAGGAGGTTCATGGAAGGAGGAAGATCACCAGAATCTTACCCTATAGGAACCAGATGTCAGACTTTCTACCCAGGCTGGAGCTTTTATTCCATATATAACTAGCAAGCCTTCTCCCACTTGTCTTCTTATTTCCTTGTCTTAAGGGATAATTCTTACTTACACTATGGATTTTCTATGGGTATCATCTCAGTCTCCAATTATGTTTCAAACTCACACAGATTTAACTAAAGACATATCTCTCTAGCTTAAATATTTCAGACATAAGTATGCTTTCCTTTCTTATGTATATGTGTTCTGACCACCAGAGAGAACTTCCTACTTTATTTTCTTTGTCCAGATAATTACTCAGGTTCATACTGAATATGCCCAGTGTCCCTAAAAGAGTATTGGGACAGTTCACAGTGTTATACATATTTGCCAACAGGAGATTAAGGGGAACTCTGACAGGAGAGCATCTCTTCCCAAATGCCTCACTGTGTTTCCCTTAATCATTTTACTCCCTAATCATACTCAGCCAGGCACTGTACATCTCTATGACAGCTATAGCCCCACTTTCTTCCCATGCTATGACAACCCCTCTCAATCAGAACTTACCACAGTATAATATAGCTACTGCAGCAGCTACCTGCTTCCCCTGTGCCCCTTCCTTCTTCTAACAGTCATTTCCTAAATATCTCCATCATCTCTACGTAGCTAAATCTGACCTATCTTCCGGGCCAAACACAGATATTACTCCCTCCCAAAGGTTTCCTCCTTCCCAAAGGCTTCCTTCTACCTACAAGTAACTATTTATTCTCTTGCACACTCTCAGAAACTCTTTTCTTATTTTCTGGAACTCGTAGGGAGTTGAAAGGCTAACTGCCTGCAAAGAGCTTACCTCATAGGCATCGTCCACATTTAGGGCTTAGTCTTTATTATGGGTTGAGCTGTACCCACCCCCACTCATATTTTGAAGTTCTAACTCCCAGCTTCTCAGACTGTAACCTTATTTGTAGACAGAGTCTTTGCAGATGTAATTTCGTTAAGCTGAGGTCATTTGGGTGGATCCAAATCCATTATGACTGGTATCTTTATTAAAAGAAGGAATTTAGATACAGAGAAGGAGAGACCATGTGAGAGAAAAAAAAACCAAAAAACAAAAAAGAAAAGAAAACAAGACAATTATCTACAGACTAAAAGAGACGCTGGGACAGATTCTTCTTTTACACCCCTTGGAAGGAACCAACCTGGCTAACATTTTGTTTTAAATGTTCAGCACCTAAAACCATAAGACAATAAATTCCTACTTTTTAAATCATGCAGTCTGTTGTACTTTGTTGTGGCAGTTCTAGCAAACTACGACAACTCTGCTTATAGGCTCAGAAACCACATCTTTCAGAATCTTTATATATTCAGACTCACAGATGCTGACTCATATTTTTAAAAAAGCAATACAAGAGACTGATTTACAAAGTCAAAATGATAACTCATAAATTAGACTAACAACTAAAACTGTTGATGGAATCACACACTTTTGTCCTCTGGCCAGCACATTCTCTTTGAGCAATCACACCACTTGGAAAGCTTAATCATAATCACTAAATTGTACAGTGAGCACAAACACGTAGCAAATGAAATAAGAAACAGGATTCTGGAGTTTAGGGCATCAAGTTACATGCTCATTCCATATGTTCAAATAACATGTTTTCTGATGGGATCAATCAAGTAAAATCCTTGGAGCACATTATTTTTTCCTTTACCCAGTGTTTCAAAGAGTGCAACATAGGAAGCACTGCTGGCTTTCCACCTAGTATTTATTTTGCCTTTTCTCTTTCCTGATTTTGTTTATGGTTCTGGGCCCTGCCCCACATCAGGATGGTAGCCTTGTCACCCCCCCTCTTCAGTGAAAGATTCAATAGCCTAGTCTGAAGTCAACCCATACATGGGTCTTCCTAGGCTCCCTAGGAAACTAATCTTTCAAGGTGAAAGTTTCCTTGAGAGGCAAATCGGTTCCACATTTTAGGGCTTAGTCTTTATTATGGGTTGAGCTGTACCCACCCCACTCATATTTTGAAGTTCTAACTCCCAGCTTCTCAGACTGTAACCTTATTTGTAGACAGAGTCTTTGCAGATGTAATTTCGTTAAGCTGAGGTCATTTGGGTGGATCCAAATCCATTATGACTGGTATCTTTATTAAAAGAAGGAATTTAGATACAGAGAAGGAGAGACCATGTGAGAGAAAAAAAAACCAAAAAACAAAAAAGAAAAGAAAACAAGACAATTATCTACAGACTAAAAAGAGACGCTGGGACAGATTCTTCTTTTACACCCCTTGGAAGGAACCAACCTGGCTAACATTTTGTTTTAAATGTTCAGCACCTAAAACCATAAGACAATAAATTCCTACTTTTTAAATCATGCAGTCTGTTGTACTTTGTTGTGGCAGTTCTAGCAAACTACGACAACTCTGCTTATAGGCTCAGAAACCACATCTTTCAGAATCTTTATATATTCAGACTCACAGATGCTGACTCATATTTTTAAAAAAGCAATACAAGAGACTGATTTACAAAGTCAAAATGATAACTCATAAATTAGACTAACAACTAAAACTGTTGATGGAATCACACACTTTTGTCCTCTGGCCAGCACATTCTCTTTGAGCAATCACACCACTTGGAAAGCTTAATCATAATCACTAAATTGTACAGTGAGCACAAACACGTAGCAAATGAAATAAGAAACAGGATTCTGGAGTTTAGGGCATCAAGTTACATGCTCATTCCATATGTTCAAATAACATGTTTTCTGATGGGATCAATCAAGTAAAATCCTTGGAGCACATTATTTTTTCCTTTACCCAGTGTTTCAAAGAGTGCAACATAGGAAGCACTGCTGGCTTTCCACCTAGTATTTATTTTGCCTTTTCTCTTTCCTGATTTTGTTTATGGTTCTGGGCCCTGCCCCACATCAGGATGGTAGCCTTGTCACCCCCCCTCTTCAGTGAAAGATTCAATAGCCTAGTCTGAAGTCAACCCATACATGGGTCTTCCTAGGCTCCCTAGGAAACTAATCTTTCAAGGTGAAATTTCTGTTTCTTACTATTGAGAGCAACTTAATTTCTAAAAAAAAAATCTTTTTTGTATGATTCCTGGAATACTTGTAATTCATACTTTCTCTCTTTGATTTGCTAACATCACCAACATTTTATGGATCAGGAGTCCCTTCACTTTAAGGTGACTTTGCTCATCTTTTATCTCATGTGTTCTGTGGGGATTTGAAGTTGAACTCTCATTAGGCAAATTGTTATGTGGGAAGAATTGTGCTGGAGATTGAAGACAGGCAAGTCATTGTACTCATGGACTAATTATTCTAAGTGAGAAGATACATGAAAATACATACACTCTTAAAACCAGGTACTAGATCGTGACGTATGCTATGGAAAAAATAAACAGGGTGCTGGTATAAAGAATGAGGGTAGCACCCCTCTGGGAAGAGTGGTCACAAAAGCCTCTTGCATTAACTTTAAACTGAAACCTTAAGTTTATAAGAATCATTTTAATTGCCACTCTCTGATCTTTCACATTTTACTAGGTATTATTTACATAATGTAGAGGATATCTGTCACTATTTTAGACAATTATGTAGACATATATCTGGATTATGAACTTATGTATTCACTTTAATGTGTGAGGAGGAGCGAGCAGGCGGGAGCACGTGCTGGGCCCGCCTCAGCCGCTACTGCGGGCGAATAATCTGGGTGTCAGCGGGCGGCCTGGCTAGCAGCCTCAAGCCACTTCTGCGGCTGCCTAGAAGAGCGATGGTCGTGGGTCTCCTGTCGTTCCCCTCTCCACCCCTCAGGAGGGGCGAGAGGGAGCCGAGGTTGATGTCAGACTATAGAAATGATGTCAGACGAAAAGCAAATTTGAGTGATTTTCTCATTTGAGTTCAAAACGGTTTGCGAAGCAGCAGAGATAACTCGCAACGTCAGCAATACATTTGGCTGGGTAACTGCTAACAAACGTACCATGCAATGGTGGTTCAAGAAGTTTTGCAAAGGGACAAGAGCCATGAAGATGAATCTGTTCCGGTTGGACTTGTCACCCCCTCTTCAGTGAAAGATTCAATAGCCTAGTCTGAAGTCAACCCATACATGGGTCTTCCTAGGCTCCCTAGGAAACTAATCTTTCAAGGTGAAATTTCTGTTTCTTACTATTGAGAGCAACTTAATTTCTAAAAAAAAAATCTTTTTTGTATGATTCCTGGAATACTTGTAATTCATACTTTCTCTCTTTGATTTGCTAACATCACCAACATTTTATGGATCAGGAGTCCCTTCACTTTAAGGTGACTTTGCTCATCTTTTATCTCATGTGTTCTGTGGGGATTTGAAGTTGAACTCTCATTAGGCAAATTGTTATGTGGGAAGAATTGTGCTGGAGATTGAAGACAGGCAAGTCATTGTACTCATGGACTAATTATTCTAAGTGAGAAGATACATGAAAATACATACACTCTTAAAACCAGGTACTAGATCGTGACGTATGCTATGGAAAAAATAAACAGGGTGCTGGTATAAAGAATGAGGGTAGCACCCCTCTGGGAAGAGTGGTCACAAAAGCCTCTTGCATTAACTTTAAACTGAAACCTTAAGTTTATAAGAATCATTTTAATTGCCACTCTCTGATCTTTCACATTTTACTAGGTATTATTTACATAATGTAGAGGATATCTGTCACTATTTTAGACAATTATGTAGACATATATCTGGATTATGAACTTATGTATTCACTTTAATGTGTGAGGAGGAGCGAGCAGGCGGGAGCACGTGCTGGGCCCGCCTCAGCCGCTACTGCGGGCGAATAATCTGGGTGTCAGCGGGCGGCCTGGCTAGCAGCCTCAAGCCACTTCTGCGGCTGCCTAGAAGAGCGATGGTCGTGGGTCTCCTGTCGTTCCCCTCTCCACCCCTCAGGAGGGGCGAGAGGGAGCCGAGGTTGATGTCAGACTATAGAAATGATGTCAGACGAAAAGCAAATTTGAGTGATTTTCTCATTTGAGTTCAAAACGGTTTGCGAAGCAGCAGAGATAACTCGCAACGTCAGCAATACATTTGGCTGGGTAACTGCTAACAAACGTACCATGCAATGGTGGTTCAAGAAGTTTTGCAAAGGGGACAAGAGCCATGAAGATGAATGAGGACCATAGTGACTGGCCATCAGAAGTTGACAACAACCATCTGAGAGCATCATCGAAGCTGATCCTCTTATAACCTCACAAGAAGTTGCTGAAGAACTCAGTGTCGACTGTGCTATGGTGATTCCACACTTGAAGCAAATTGGAAAGGTGAAAAGGCTCAATAAGTGGATGCCTCATGAGCTGACCAAAAATCAAAAAAAAAAAAAAAACCAAAAAAGTGTTGTTTGAAGTGTTATTTTCTCTTATTTTGTGAAACAATGAACCATTTCTCAATCAGATTGTGATAAGTGACAAAAAATGGACTTTATGTGACAACTGGCAATGACCAGCTCAGTGGTTAGACTGAGAAGAAGCTCTAAAGCACTTCCCAAAGCCAAACTTGCACCAAAAAAAGGCCATGGTCACTGTTTGCTGCTCTGCTACTGGTTTGAAGCACTACACCTTTCTCAATCCTAGCAAAACCATTACATCTGAGAAGTATGCTCAGCATATTGATGAGATGCACTGAAAACTGCAGTGCTTGCAGCCAGCATTGGTCAGACAAAGTCCTGAATTCTTCTCCATGACAATGCCCAAGTGTACATCACACAACCTGCGCTTCACGAGTTGAACGAACTGGGCTACGAAGTTTTGCCTCATCCAACACCTTCATATGACCTCTTGTCAACCAACTATCACTTCTTCAGGCATCTTGACAGCTTTTTGCAAGAAAACATTTCCACAACCAGCAGGATGCAGAAAATACATTCCAATAGTTCATTGAGTTCTGAGGCACAGTTTTTATGCTATAGGAATAAACAAACTTATTTCTTAATGGCAAAAATGTATTGATTGTAATGGTTGCTGTTTTGATTAATAAAGATGTGTTTAACTCTGAAAAAAACAAAAACAAAACAAACAAAAAAATAAAGTGTGAGGAAATCCTTTCATTGTGAAATTGGCAGTGGCTGCCACCCATACAGAAAGTAAAATTTTAGAAATCCACCTTCTCAACCTCCTGTGCAGTTCTGACAAGGACCCCAGGATCCAGGCACGAGAGGCACACACGTGAACCTGAAGGTTCCACAGGGCAACTTCTCTTAAGTAGCAGTACCTCCTGCAATGTTACAGTAAGGGGTTCCTGGGCCCTACAACAGGCTTTCAAATGAAGCATCCAGTCCTGTTTCAAGGCAGTGGCTTCTACAGCAATAACTTCTATAGCAACTGTAGCACAATTTCCAGATATTTAACATCCATTCTGGTCCTTTAATCCCTTCAATGTTTCTATGAGTTCCATCATATCCTTTTAAAAGACTTCTTTTCAATTTAAAAGTTGATTCTGTTGGTTACTGTTAAGAGCTCTGACTGATATTTATGCCACATAGCTTAGGGTACCCACGTCAAATCCATGAAAGCACTGCTTGAATTGGATTTTTTTTATGTTTATCAAGTAGTCACACTGCCTAATATAAAGCACTTCCCAAAGCCAAACTTGCACCAAAAAGGCCATGGTCACTGTTTGCTGCTCTGCTACTGGTTTGAAGCACTACACCTTTCTCAATCCTAGCAAAACCATTACATCTGAGAAGTATGCTCAGCATATTGATGAGATGCACTGAAAACTGCAGTGCTTGCAGCCAGCATTGGTCAGACAAAGTCCTGAATTCTTCTCCATGACAATGCCCAAGTGTACATCACACAACCTGCGCTTCACGAGTTGAACGAACTGGGCTACGAAGTTTTGCCTCATCCAACACCTTCATATGACCTCTTGTCAACCAACTATCACTTCTTCAGGCATCTTGACAGCTTTTTGCAAGAAAACATTTCCACAACCAGCAGGATGCAGAAAATACATTCCAATAGTTCATTGAGTTCTGAGGCACAGTTTTTATGCTATAGGAATAAACAAACTTATTTCTTAATGGCAAAAATGTATTGATTGTAATGGTTGCTGTTTTGATTAATAAAGATGTGTTTAACTCTGAAAAAAACAAAAACAAAACAAACAAAAAAATAAAGTGTGAGGAAATCCTTTCATTGTGAAATTGGCAGTGGCTGCCACCCATACAGAAAGTAAAATTTTAGAAATCCACCTTCTCAACCTCCTGTGCAGTTCTGACAAGGACCCCAGGATCCAGGCACGAGAGGCACACACGTGAACCTGAAGGTTCCACAGGGCAACTTCTCTTAAGTAGCAGTACCTCCTGCAATGTTACAGTAAGGGGTTCCTGGGCCCTACAACAGGCTTTCAAATGAAGCATCCAGTCCTGTTTCAAGGCAGTGGCTTCTACAGCAATAACTTCTATAGCAACTGTAGCACAATTTCCAGATATTTAACATCCATTCTGGTCCTTTAATCCCTTCAATGTTTCTATGAGTTCCATCATATCCTTTTAAAAGACTTCTTTTCAATTTAAAAGTTGATTCTGTTGGTTACTGTTAAGAGCTCTGACTGATATTTATGCCACATAGCTTAGGGTACCCACGTCAAATCCATGAAAGCACTGCTTGAATTGGATTTTTTTTATGTTTATCAAGTAGTCACACTGCCTAATATACTCTAGTTGTTCAATCTGCATGGAATAAAATTTTTCTTTGGGTTGTTTCCCTTTTAACAAGGGGTATAAAATATAAAGGGTACTGATCACGTATTCTTTATCTTCTAAATAGGACTTTAACTGTTTCAAGTGTATCTCACAGCGCTAATCAGAATCATCTTTAAATAAGCCTTCTTCTTTCCTAAAATCATATTTGGCTAATGTTGCCTTGGAGAAAATTATTAATACGTGAGTGAGTAAGAAATCTCTCTTGCATTCTTCAGTTCCCAGTGTGGAAAATGTTGAGGCACTATTTTACATTATTGGATGACAGTTATGTACATTCCTTTTTTCTTTAGTTTAGGTGGACAAACGCTGCAAATGGTGCCAAGGGAATAGGAACCTATGGTATAGAAAGCTCATCAAATAGATTTTTGACTTAAGAGTTCAGAACCTAACTTTAAATTTAGAATCATTAATGATTTGCTCAGAGACAGAATCTCTAGATAATAAATGACCACTTGTGGGGGGGGCCAACACATGCAAGCATCTGACATACATATATTTTCTCAATTCTCACAACAGTTAACTATACACATTTGACTGCTGAGTAAGCAGGCTTCTCAGGTGGCACTAGCAGTAAAGAACCCACCTGCCAATACATAAGCAGACATAAGAGGCACCAGTTTGATCCCTTGGTCAGGAGGACCCCCCAGAAGAGGAAATGGCAACCCACTCCAGTATTCTTGCCTGGAGAATCCCATGGACAGAGGAGCCTGGCAGGCCACAGGCCATAGGGTGGAAAGAGCTGGAGGGCCAAAGCAATGACAGGATGGAACCGCACTGCCAACATAGGATTTGCAGACTGTTTCAAGGCAGTGGCTTCTACAGCAATAACTTCTATAGCAACTGTAGCACAATTTCCAGATATTTAACATCCATTCTGGTCCTTTAATCCCTTCAATGTTTCTATGAGTTCCATCATATCCTTTTAAAAGACTTCTTTTCAATTTAAAAGTTGATTCTGTTGGTTACTGTTAAGAGCTCTGACTGATATTTATGCCACATAGCTTAGGGTACCCACGTCAAATCCATGAAAGCACTGCTTGAATTGGATTTTTTTTATGTTTATCAAGTAGTCACACTGCCTAATATACTCTAGTTGTTCAATCTGCATGGAATAAAATTTTTCTTTGGGTTGTTTCCCTTTTAACAAGGGGTATAAAATATAAAGGGTACTGATCACGTATTCTTTATCTTCTAAATAGGACTTTAACTGTTTCAAGTGTATCTCACAGCGCTAATCAGAATCATCTTTAAATAAGCCTTCTTCTTTCCTAAAATCATATTTGGCTAATGTTGCCTTGGAGAAAATTATTAATACGTGAGTGAGTAAGAAATCTCTCTTGCATTCTTCAGTTCCCAGTGTGGAAAATGTTGAGGCACTATTTTACATTATTGGATGACAGTTATGTACATTCCTTTTTTCTTTAGTTTAGGTGGACAAACGCTGCAAATGGTGCCAAGGGAATAGGAACCTATGGTATAGAAAGCTCATCAAATAGATTTTTGACTTAAGAGTTCAGAACCTAACTTTAAATTTAGAATCATTAATGATTTGCTCAGAGACAGAATCTCTAGATAATAAATGACCACTTGTGGGGGGGGCCAACACATGCAAGCATCTGACATACATATATTTTCTCAATTCTCACAACAGTTAACTATACACATTTGACTGCTGAGTAAGCAGGCTTCTCAGGTGGCACTAGCAGTAAAGAACCCACCTGCCAATACATAAGCAGACATAAGAGGCACCAGTTTGATCCCTTGGTCAGGAGGACCCCCCAGAAGAGGAAATGGCAACCCACTCCAGTATTCTTGCCTGGAGAATCCCATGGACAGAGGAGCCTGGCAGGCCACAGGCCATAGGGTGGAAAGAGCTGGAGGGGCCAAAGCAATGACAGGTGACTTGGCAGGCACGCAGTGAATAAACAGCATTTTACAGATGCTACGGATCTTCTCTAAAGTTACAAATGGTTGTTACTCAAGGATTTGAAAATAAATCCATCTTAATCCATTCTCCTTTACCACACAGTCTCCTAAGGTCACTAGTAGGTAAAAATGACCTTCCTTTCACTAAAGTCCCTTTTTTCATATGTGGGGAAATAGAGCTGAGAAGACCAGAGTCCTATATCTCCTTGAGAATGATGCAATATACATGGAAGAGAAAATAATGAATAGTTTGCCTGATCATGACTACTGTTTTGTCATTTTAATGTTCAAATTAATTACATAATATTCACAGCTGCTATTCCTAGTTAGTTGTTCCTTGAGTACCTAGCACAGTTCGTCAATCATTAAGTTCCTGATAAGAAAATAATTGAGAGCTATAATACACTAGAGTACAAATATTATTACTTTACAGTCCTTAGACTAAACAAACTACAAAGAGATAGACACAATTAGAAATATACGCAAAGTAAAATTAATTATTAGGTCAATGTGGCAGAAGAGGCCAGAATATTTGAAGTCAATTGAGAAGCAAACAAAAGCAGGTTACATGTTATATTTAATGATAATGGGTGATATTAACAGAAATGAAAATTTTAAAACTGAGAACTCAGGAGTAATTGATTATATCAGGGTTTAATTTATCTCTGTGTAAAAGGATTTGGAAAACATGGAGAGTCCAGAGAAGGAAACCAGAATGAGTCAATATTGAAAACATTCAGAGGAGGTGCAGTGGCCATCCAGGGAAAGTTAGCTTTGGAATGGCTTAGTGAGTAACTTCAGACACAGGACCTGGCCCGGCACTGGTCTCTTCAGAGCACCCGTGAGGCAAAACTGACTTGAACAGCAAGAAATGAGAACTTGACAAATGATGAAACCCCCTGCCCTCTTCACAGAAGTTTCCCTTGTACCTTTTGCCAGACAGTCCCCCTAAAAGTCATCATTTATACTGCGATAGATTACATTGTCCATTATTAAATTTCATATAAATAGAATTACACATCAAGCCCATCATGAAATGTGAAAAAATTTCTTGCCTGGAGAATCCATCAAGGATTGAAAATAAAATCAGGTGACTTGGCAGGCACGCAGTGAATAAACAGCATTTTACAGATGCTACGGATCTTCTCTAAAGTTACAAATGGTTGTTACTCAAGGATTTGAAAATAAATCCATCTTAATCCATTCTCCTTTACCACACAGTCTCCTAAGGTCACTAGTAGGTAAAAATGACCTTCCTTTCACTAAAGTCCCTTTTTTCATATGTGGGGAAATAGAGCTGAGAAGACCAGAGTCCTATATCTCCTTGAGAATGATGCAATATACATGGAAGAGAAAATAATGAATAGTTTGCCTGATCATGACTACTGTTTTGTCATTTTAATGTTCAAATTAATTACATAATATTCACAGCTGCTATTCCTAGTTAGTTGTTCCTTGAGTACCTA
The DNA here is from genome assembly GCA_022376925.1 of Tragulus kanchil. Lineage (NCBI taxonomy): Eukaryota > Metazoa > Chordata > Mammalia > Artiodactyla > Tragulidae > Tragulus > Tragulus kanchil. Next base: position 55,932,241 of record JAIOJX010000029.1, on the reverse strand, counting down.
GCACAGTTCGTCAATCATTAAGTTCCTGATAAGAAAATAATTGAGAGCTATAATACACTAGAGTACAAATATTATTACTTTACAGTCCTTAGACTAAACAAACTACAAAGAGATAGACACAATTAGAAATATACGCAAAGTAAAATTAATTATTAGGTCAATGTGGCAGAAGAGGCCAGAATATTTGAAGTCAATTGAGAAGCAAACAAAAGCAGGTTACATGTTATATTTAATGATAATGGGTGATATTAACAGAAATGAAAATTTTAAAACTGAGAACTCAGGAGTAATTGATTATATCAGGGTTTAATTTATCTCTGTGTAAAAGGATTTGGAAAACATGGAGAGTCCAGAGAAGGAAACCAGAATGAGTCAATATTGAAAACATTCAGAGGAGGTGCAGTGGCCATCCAGGGAAAGTTAGCTTTGGAATGGCTTAGTGAGTAACTTCAGACACAGGACCTGGCCCGGCACTGGTCTCTTCAGAGCACCCGTGAGGCAAAACTGACTTGAACAGCAAGAAATGAGAACTTGACAAATGATGAAACCCCCTGCCCTCTTCACAGAAGTTTCCCTTGTACCTTTTGCCAGACAGTCCCCCTAAAAGTCATCATTTATACTGCGATAGATTACATTGTCCATTATTAAATTTCATATAAATAGAATTACACACATCAAGCCCATCATGAAATGTGATTTTCTCTTTTGGGATCTCCTATTCTACAATACAGAGTTCTAAACAGAGAATTTGTGGTACAAGGAAGACCTGATTACAGCTGGAGTGCCAGTCAAAAGCCTGAAGATCAAGGCATCATGCAGAACCCACAAGCTCTCTGTGGCAGGACCAGAGAACCGCCCAGTCTGCAGGAGGATGGCCACACTCGGTTCTGAGCAACTCAGCAAAACCAGAGCATGGGTTTCTCAGCCTTACTGCAGGGTTCAAGTTCCATCTCTTTCTCTTACTAGCTGTGTGACCCTGGGCAACGGACTCAACCTTTCTCTTTGCCCCTATAATTTCACTCATTACCCCGTTCCCTATTCTCTTTCCTCTGAGAAACTGACCTTTATGCAAGACGTGTGCTCACACTTGGAAATGGGTTCAGCCAATGGAGGACTTCACGAGGATTGCAGATGACAGGAGTAGAGTCAGGGTATTTATCACCTTTTCTAGCTAGTTGTCTTAGCTAACTATCCTTACTGAAATCATGAACTCATTTTCAAGATACCTTTTCTGCCTGTTTCTTTCTTTAGTAGTAGCTCCTCCTCAGTTTTTTCAGTCCCAGGTTACTGGTCTATGTTTAGTGATGCCCTAATTCACCTTTTTCACCTTTGCAAATATTTTCTATTTAAAATAAAACAAAAGAAAGAAAAATGCATAACAACAAAACAAAAAAACTAATTTGCATTATTATCAAATTATACCAATTTGAGTGTGTTCTCTATGTCTAATTTCTCCACAAGAAAAGCTTTTTATCTTCCCCAGGGCCTGCAGTGCAAGGCACCCATTCGATCCCTGGGAGCTCGGAGTGAGTAACTTCAGACACAGGACCTGGCCCGGCACTGGTCTCTTCAGAGCACCCGTGAGGCAAAACTGACTTGAACAGCAAGAAATGAGAACTTGACAAATGATGAAACCCCCTGCCCTCTTCACAGAAGTTTCCCTTGTACCTTTTGCCAGACAGTCCCCCTAAAAGTCATCATTTATACTGCGATAGATTACATTGTCCATTATTAAATTTCATATAAATAGAATTACACACATCAAGCCCATCATGAAATGTGATTTTCTCTTTTGGGATCTCCTATTCTACAATACAGAGTTCTAAACAGAGAATTTGTGGTACAAGGAAGACCTGATTACAGCTGGAGTGCCAGTCAAAAGCCTGAAGATCAAGGCATCATGCAGAACCCACAAGCTCTCTGTGGCAGGACCAGAGAACCGCCCAGTCTGCAGGAGGATGGCCACACTCGGTTCTGAGCAACTCAGCAAAACCAGAGCATGGGTTTCTCAGCCTTACTGCAGGGTTCAAGTTCCATCTCTTTCTCTTACTAGCTGTGTGACCCTGGGCAACGGACTCAACCTTTCTCTTTGCCCCTATAATTTCACTCATTACCCCGTTCCCTATTCTCTTTCCTCTGAGAAACTGACCTTTATGCAAGACGTGTGCTCACACTTGGAAATGGGTTCAGCCAATGGAGGACTTCACGAGGATTGCAGATGACAGGAGTAGAGTCAGGGTATTTATCACCTTTTCTAGCTAGTTGTCTTAGCTAACTATCCTTACTGAAATCATGAACTCATTTTCAAGATACCTTTTCTGCCTGTTTCTTTCTTTAGTAGTAGCTCCTCCTCAGTTTTTTCAGTCCCAGGTTACTGGTCTATGTTTAGTGATGCCCTAATTCACCTTTTTCACCTTTGCAAATATTTTCTATTTAAAATAAAACAAAAGAAAGAAAAATGCATAACAACAAAAACAAAAAAAACTAATTTGCATTATTATCAAATTATACCAATTTGAGTGTGTTCTCTATGTCTAATTTCTCCACAAGAAAAGCTATTATTTCCAGGGCTTCCCTGATGGCCCAGTGGGCAGAGAGTTCACCTTGCAGTGCAAGGGGCACCCATTCGATCCCTGGCCCAGGAAGTTCCCACATGCTGCGGAGTGGCTGGACCAGTGTGTCCCTATGAGCCAGTGCTCTGAAGCACATGTACCCAGAGCCAGTGCTCTGCAACGAGAGAAGTCACTGTGATGGGAGGCCCACACAGGCCAAAGAATAAAAGATGGATGAAAATAAATAAATAACCAATAAAAGAGGCCCCTCCAAAAGTTTTTATTTCCTATTTTACATTATATATAACAAATACAAACATGGTGCTTAGATCAGAACTCGTGGGAAGTAAGTATTCGGTGAGTGTTAGTCGTTTGTTAGGTGGAGGAAGACTGGAGAACACAATGTTGGCTTCACCTTGGTGCCCATGTCGAGGCAAGTCTTGCTCAAGCCAATGTCATCCCTCAGAGGTAGAGCTTCACCTCTATTGCTGGTCTGGAACTAGTTTCTTTTGACAGGGTTGGAGAAAGAGAGCAGTCCTCTCCCTAGTACCAAGCTCAGTTGTATCTATGTAGCTAAGGCCAATGTAGACTTTATCTTCAAGTCTCTCAAGTACAATGAGTGCCAAAGACCCACTATGCTGGCATGACTGAATCCAAGAATCCCTTCAGCATCAGCTATATGATATGTCTTTAAACACTCCAGTGTCATGCCCACCTAGTCACACTGACTTCAGAGTATCAGCAAATTATTCATTTACTAGGGCTGCCATACCAAAGTGTCACAGACTCGAGGATTTATACAGCAGAAATCAGTGCCTTATATTTATACAGGTAAGAGAACACTCAAATTACTCTTCTGGGTACTGAGAGGTCCTGTAAGGTTGTCTGTGGTTGTATTAAAAATGGAATAGGCAGACTAGCAAGTCTTAGAAACATAATACATATCTATTTTCTTCAACCATCACTTCACTCCACTACAAAGATCAATGAAATATTGAAGCTACAAACTGTGGAATCACCACCTCCATTCTATTGATATGCCTAATTTCTCCACAAGAAAAGCTATTATTTCCAGGGCTTCCCTGATGGCCCAGTGGGCAGAGAGTTCACCTTGCAGTGCAAGGGGCACCCATTCGATCCCTGGCCCAGGAAGTTCCCACATGCTGCGGAGTGGCTGGACCAGTGTGTCCCTATGAGCCAGTGCTCTGAAGCACATGTACCCAGAGCCAGTGCTCTGCAACGAGAGAAGTCACTGTGATGGGAGGCCCACACAGGCCAAAGAATAAAAGATGGATGAAAATAAATAAATAACCAATAAAAGAGGCCCCTCCAAAAGTTTTTATTTCCTATTTTACATTATATATAACAAATACAAACATGGTGCTTAGATCAGAACTCGTGGGAAGTAAGTATTCGGTGAGTGTTAGTCGTTTGTTAGGTGGAGGAAGACTGGAGAACACAATGTTGGCTTCACCTTGGTGCCCATGTCGAGGCAAGTCTTGCTCAAGCCAATGTCATCCCTCAGAGGTAGAGCTTCACCTCTATTGCTGGTCTGGAACTAGTTTCTTTTGACAGGGTTGGAGAAAGAGAGCAGTCCTCTCCCTAGTACCAAGCTCAGTTGTATCTATGTAGCTAAGGCCAATGTAGACTTTATCTTCAAGTCTCTCAAGTACAATGAGTGCCAAAGACCCACTATGCTGGCATGACTGAATCCAAGAATCCCTTCAGCATCAGCTATATGATATGTCTTTAAACACTCCAGTGTCATGCCCACCTAGTCACACTGACTTCAGAGTATCAGCAAATTATTCATTTACTAGGGCTGCCATACCAAAGTGTCACAGACTCGAGGATTTATACAGCAGAAATCAGTGCCTTATATTTATACAGGTAAGAGAACACTCAAATTACTCTTCTGGGTACTGAGAGGTCCTGTAAGGTTGTCTGTGGTTGTATTAAAAATGGAATAGGCAGACTAGCAAGTCTTAGAAACATAATACATATCTATTTTCTTCAACCATCACTTCACTCCACTACAAAGATCAATGAAATATTGAAGCTACAAACTGTGGAATCACCACCTCCATCAGCTATTTTTAAAAGTAATAGAAATCCATTCATGTTCACCTGTTAACTATTGATATGCCTAGAAGCAGGAGCTAAACCAGGAGACCTCTTGCAAAGAATCTGTTGTCAAATTACATCATGGATTAAATGGCTAGCAGCCTGGAGGAATATAAAATAAGCCCAGCTCCAATCTTTAGGATAACATAGAGCCCAGTATGACTGTATTAATCAACATGTGCCACAAATGCTTGTGACCTGCTAATGAGATGACAGCAACCCTGCCTGGCTCCTGTGCCCTTGGGCCCTTATCCAGTCACCAGGTAAACAGCAGTGGCTGAGCAGGACAAGCTTTAGAGATGGAAATCATGAGCATAAAATCTCTCTCTAAGACTATTCCTCCTACTCATGGAAACATTAATTCTGATAAACATACTAAAGGGGGAAATTCTAGTCCATACTGACATAACACTGAAAAATAAGGAACAGATTCTGGTCTGTTGCCACATAAGGACTCATTACAACAGTCAAAAGAAAAAAATAATGCTCATGCCATCTCTTTCCTGTGGTGTTTTGTAACTTACAAAGCTTGAGCTGAGAGCTTGAAAATGTTGCATATTAAATCTCGCTGAATATTAGGAATAAAGTAATGGAAACAATGCTGTATTTTATATCTGCAATTTCCTTTCACAGAGTACTTATTACTGTCTTATCATTTGAGGGAGAAAGGGCAAAATAATCCTATAATGAAACTTATTTATTACATCATTTTCTTTTCATAACAATCTTGTTCTCATTGCATTTTACATAAACGAGAACTAAATAAAATGCTACTTAAAATGTGTATTTGCTTTAATATATAAACAGATGAAACATTCAATTCAATGAAGTAGGACGGAGTATTAACCTTTAGGAAGCAAGGGTTCTTGACTAAGGATTGATGGAGTGATTCTATGTTTTACCAAATCACTTAAGCCAAAATGGACTGTAAGTTAATTGACTATTTCAAAGCAATGTAAAGACAGTTTTATGATTTAAAAAGCATCTGTTTCCATTACCATCAATGCCAGAACTGTAAAGCCATTTTATACTAATTTGCATATTGGAAAATGCATTACATTGAGGTACATGGATTATTTTAAACATCTCTTACAAACTGTGGAATCACCACCTCCATCAGCTATTTTTAAAAGTAATAGAAATCCATTCATGTTCACCTGTTAACTATTGATATGCCTAGAAGCAGGAGCTAAACCAGGAGACCTCTTGCAAAGAATCTGTTGTCAAATTACATCATGGATTAAATGGCTAGCAGCCTGGAGGAATATAAAATAAGCCCAGCTCCAATCTTTAGGATAACATAGAGCCCAGTATGACTGTATTAATCAACATGTGCCACAAATGCTTGTGACCTGCTAATGAGATGACAGCAACCCTGCCTGGCTCCTGTGCCCTTGGGCCCTTATCCAGTCACCAGGTAAACAGCAGTGGCTGAGCAGGACAAGCTTTAGAGATGGAAATCATGAGCATAAAATCTCTCTCTAAGACTATTCCTCCTACTCATGGAAACATTAATTCTGATAAACATACTAAAGGGGGAAATTCTAGTCCATACTGACATAACACTGAAAAATAAGGAACAGATTCTGGTCTGTTGCCACATAAGGACTCATTACAACAGTCAAAAGAAAAAAATAATGCTCATGCCATCTCTTTCCTGTGGTGTTTTGTAACTTACAAAGCTTGAGCTGAGAGCTTGAAAATGTTGCATATTAAATCTCGCTGAATATTAGGAATAAAGTAATGGAAACAATGCTGTATTTTATATCTGCAATTTCCTTTCACAGAGTACTTATTACTGTCTTATCATTTGAGGGAGAAAGGGCAAAATAATCCTATAATGAAACTTATTTATTACATCATTTTCTTTTCATAACAATCTTGTTCTCATTGCATTTTACATAAACGAGAACTAAATAAAATGCTACTTAAAATGTGTATTTGCTTTAATATATAAACAGATGAAACATTCAATTCAATGAAGTAGGACGGAGTATTAACCTTTAGGAAGCAAGGGTTCTTGACTAAGGATTGATGGAGTGATTCTATGTTTTACCAAATCACTTAAGCCAAAATGGACTGTAAGTTAATTGACTATTTCAAAGCAATGTAAAGACAGTTTTATGATTTAAAAAGCATCTGTTTCCATTACCATCAATGCCAGAACTGTAAAGCCATTTTATACTAATTCTATATGCTTTTATTAATATAGAAAGGAAAATGCATTACATTGAGGTACATGGATTATTTTAAACATCTCTTCTTTATGAAAACTTATAACATGATAAACATTCCCTTCAAAATGGCTCTAATGAATCAGAAAAAACAATGCTCTTCTACTTTTAGTAATAGGGAAAATTTATATGAAAAATACAAGAAGCCAAAATTACATTTGTGAATACAAAAAAAATCATTTAACATATGTAAGAGAGAAGGCAAAGTGATTTCTTTTATTAACATAATTTTTAGAATTCATCAAACAACTAATATCACTATAGGAAAAAAAAAAGGGTACAACACAAAAGGGCTTGCAGTGAGAGTTAATTGTCTTTCCCACACTTAGCCAGTAGGTACTTTGACTTTCTCACTACAATCAACTAATTTCATGAGTTGTGTATATATATATGTGTATGTGTGTGTATGTGTGTGCATGTGTGTGTGTATACAAGCATATATGTATTTATCCAAGTTAAAAAATAATACGCAGCTTTTGGGGCTTCCCTGGTGGTCCAGTGGGTAAGGACACCGCCTTGCAGTGCAAGGGGCGCCGGTTCGAGCCCTGGCCTGGGAAGATTCCGCGTGCCACGGAGCGGCTGGACCGATGTGTCCAATTACCGAGCCAGAGCTCTGGAGCGCATGTGCCCAGAGCCGGTGCTCTGCGACAACAGAGGCCACTGCGATGGGAGGCTCACACTGGCCAAAGAACAAAGATGGGTGAAAATATATAAATGAAAGACCAATAGAAGAGGCTCGCCCGCCCCCTCCCTCCCCAGCCCCACCCCCTCCCCCAAAAATATGTGACAAATGCACTTCAATAAAGCATAGAATCTGAGTTTTAAAAATAATAATAATACGCAGCTTTTTACACATTTATCTTTTTTTTTTTTAATTTATTTATTTTTGGGCGGGGGTCTGGTTGGGGAGGGAGGGAGGGGAGCCACTTCTATTGGTCTTTCGTTTCTCTCTGTTCATCCGTCTTTGTTCTTTGGTTCCTGTGGGCCTCCCATCGCGGTGGTGTCTGTTGTTGCAGAGCACCGGCTCTGGGCACATGCGCTCCAGAGCTCCGGCTCGGTAATTGGACACATCGGTCCAGCCGCTCCATGGCACGTGGGATCTTCCCAGGCCAGGGTTCGAACCGGCGCCCCTTGCACTGCAAGGCAGTGTCCTTACCCACTGGACCACCAGGGGAAGCCCCACATTTATCTTTTTACTGAACTATATATCTAGGAGATTACTGTAGAGAAGCATGCCCATATATGCATATAGACACACACAGACACACAGACACATCCAATTTTAATATTAATAGCTGCATAATATCCCCTTGGGAGTGGACCACTATTTAGCCAGTCTTTTGCTGACAGGCATTTAAACTGTTTTCAGTGTGTTGTGCTTATAAACAGTTACTGCAATGAGTCCAATTAACTATGCTAAATCCACATATAGAAATAAGTTCAGTCCTAAGTGTGGAACTGCAGAATCAAAAGTTTATTGGCATAGCTTATTTTTACAAAAACTAAATATCTCCACACTGGTGAACTGGGGACATGTAGGAACAATTTACTATCTAGTTAGGTTGCACCAGTTTATACTCCTTCCAGCAGTGAACGAGAAGACCAGTTTTTACTCCCTTTTCTAAAGCTCTGCAACTACTACACATTTATTAAGGGATATACCTATTAAAAGAAAGATAGGGATAATGCCACTGATGCTTGAGTTTATGAGTTCTTCATATTATGTAAAAAAGCCAACGATCACATTGATAAAATATTTTTAGGCAGCAAATATGTACAACAGAGGCCACTGCGATGGGAGGCTCACACTGGCCAAAGAACAAAGATGGGTGAAAATATATAAATGAAAGACCAATAGAAGAGGCTCGCCCGCCCCTCCCTCCCAGCCCCACCCCTCCCCAAAAATATGTGACAAATGCACTTCAATAAAGCATAGAATCTGAGTTTTAAAAATAATAATAATACGCAGCTTTTTACACATTTATCTTTTTTTTTAATTTATTTATTTTTGGGCGGGGGTCTGGTTGGGGAGGGAGGAGGAGCCACTTCTATTGGTCTTTCGTTTCTCTCTGTTCATCCGTCTTTGTTCTTTGGTTCCTGTGGGCCTCCCATCGCGGTGGTGTCTGTTGTTGCAGAGCACCGGCTCTGGGCACATGCGCTCCAGAGCTCCGGCTCGGTAATTGGACACATCGGTCCAGCCGCTCCATGGCACGTGGGATCTTCCCAGGCCAGGGTTCGAACCGGCGCCCCTTGCACTGCAAGGCAGTGTCCTTACCCACTGGACCACCAGGGAAGCCCACATTTATCTTTTTACTGAACTATATATCTAGGAGATTACTGTAGAGAAGCATGCCCATATATGCATATAGACACACACAGACACACAGACACATCCAATTTTAATATTAATAGCTGCATAATATCCCCTTGGGGTGGACCACTATTTAGCCAGTCTTTTGCTGACAGGCATTTAAACTGTTTTCAGTGTGTTGTGCTTATAAACAGTTACTGCAATGAGTCCAATTAACTATGCTAAATCCACATATAGAAATAAGTTCAGTCCTAAGTGTGGAACTGCAGAATCAAAAGTTTATTGGCATAGCTTATTTTTACAAAAACTAAATATCTCCACACTGGTGAACTGGGGACATGTAGGAACAATTTACTATCTAGTTAGGTTGCACCAGTTTATACTCCTTCCAGCAGTGAACGAGAAGACCAGTTTTTACTCCCTTTTCTAAAGCTCTGCAACTACTACACATTTATTAAGGGATATACCTATTAAAAGAAAGATAGGGATAATGCCACTGATGCTTGAGTTTATGAGTTCTTCATATTATGTAAAAAAGCCAACGATCACATTGATAAAATATTTTTAGGCAGCAAATATGTACAACAAAATTAGACAAAGAGGATAGAGTGATGGGTTGGGAGACCCTACAAGGGTTATCAAGGAAGGTATTTGGAGAAGGTGACAATTAGAGCAGAGGCTGAATGAGATGAGGAGACAGAAAGATTCAGAAAGGGCAACTGAGAGAAAACAAGTAGAAAGGCCTGGAGGTTCCTTGCTGGATGTTTTTGAGGGGGAGAAGAAACATCAGTCAGTCTAGAGCAGAGGAGGGGAGCAGAGGGCAGAAGTTTCACCACTTACTTAGGACTTCAAATAAATTCAATTATGGATAAACAGTTGCCTTAAACTACATTTCCATTCCATTTAAATAAATCTAATTCTTTAGACAAGCATTCTGATTTTGTTTATTCTGTGACATCATTGTTATAATTTTTGATAGATGGTCTTGCCAGGAATGAGAAGGAACACATAGTCATTTTTATCTGAGCATGTGCTGTGCTTAGTCCCTCAGTCATTTCCAACTGTGCAACTCTCATGGAATGCACCCCACCAGGCTCCACTGTCCATCTTGTCTGGCGGTTCTCCAGACAAGAATACCGGAATGGGTTGCTATGCCTTCCTCCAAGAGATCTTCCAAAATCAGGGATCGAACCCCGGTCTCCCAAATTACAGATGGATTATTTACTGTCTGAGCCATCTGGGAAGCCCAAGAATCCTGGGGCAGGTAGCCTATCGCTTCTCCAGGGGATCTTCCTGGAAAAATTTTCCAGAGACTTCCATGAGCTATAGAAATAAGTTCAGTCCTAAGTGTGGAACTGCAGAATCAAAAGTTTATTGGCATAGCTTATTTTTACAAAAACTAAATATCTCCACACTGGTGAACTGGGGACATGTAGGAACAATTTACTATCTAGTTAGGTTGCACCAGTTTATACTCCTTCCAGCAGTGAACGAGAAGACCAGTTTTTACTCCCTTTTCTAAAGCTCTGCAACTACTACACATTTATTAAGGGATATACCTATTAAAAGAAAGATAGGGATAATGCCACTGATGCTTGAGTTTATGAGTTCTTCATATTATGTAAAAAAGCCAACGATCACATTGATAAAATATTTTTAGGCAGCAAATATGTACAACAAAATTAGACAAAGAGGATAGAGTGATGGGTTGGGAGACCCTACAAGGGTTATCAAGGAAGGTATTTGGAGAAGGTGACAATTAGAGCAGAGGCTGAATGAGATGAGGAGACAGAAAGATTCAGAAAGGGGCAACTGAGAGAAAACAAGTAGAAAGGCCTGGAGGTTCCTTGCTGGATGTTTTTGAGGGGGAGAAGAAACATCAGTCAGTCTAGAGCAGAGGAGGGGAGCAGAGGGCAGAAGTTTCACCACTTACTTAGGACTTCAAATAAATTCAATTATGGATAAACAGTTGCCTTAAACTACATTTCCATTCCATTTAAATAAATCTAATTCTTTAGACAAGCATTCTGATTTTGTTTATTCTGTGACATCATTGTTATAATTTTTGATAGATGGTCTTGCCAGGAATGAGAAGGAACACATAGTCATTTTTATCTGAGCATGTGCTGTGCTTAGTCCCTCAGTCATTTCCAACTGTGCAACTCTCATGGAATGCACCCCACCAGGCTCCACTGTCCATCTTGTCTGGCGGTTCTCCAGACAAGAATACCGGAATGGGTTGCTATGCCTTCCTCCAAGAGATCTTCCAAAATCAGGGATCGAACCCCGGTCTCCCAAATTACAGATGGATTATTTACTGTCTGAGCCATCTGGGAAGCCCAAGAATCCTGGGGCAGGTAGCCTATCGCTTCTCCAGGGGATCTTCCTGACCCAGGAAACAAACCAGGGTCTCCTTCACTGCAGGCAGATTCTTTACCAGCTGAGCTACCAGGGAAGCCCTTCTCTGAGTATAGAGAGACAATTTAAAAGCATTCCTTCTGTTATCATTAATCAGAATTAAAGATCTAAATAGTTTTGACTAAAAAGTACAGACAGTAGCCCTGTATTTCTGAACTCAATATGACATGTATATGCACATATACATATGTACTCACATGATTTAATTATGATGAAAAGCATCATTATAATACAAGGAAAACTAACTGTGGTGCTTCCTTTTTTCTTTACCAACTCTCTCCAATTTTGAGTGAAGAAAGGTCTTGCTTAAATTATTAATGTTGTAATAATCTGTCATTAGAATCAATACCTACTTTATTATTCATAGAGCATAGAGTGGTAAAATGGACCTTCTCTGAAAAAAATTTAGTGCCTTGTCACAATACAATATGATTTTACAATATTGCTAATGTGCACAAAGCATTCAAATATAGAATATTGACATGTCAGAGATTTATGACAAATGTGAGGAGAAGATGAATCTAGGCTAAGCCTTCATGTCACTTGACTAAGGTCAAAAAAATCAATACTATTCCTAATGTAACTTTCATCCACAGTCTTAAATGAAAAACCTTGTAAGCACAGAGGGGTTTTGTTTATTTTTCATCTTGGCTGTACAAATACTCTAGAATTGAAGTTAATAAAGAAAATAAATGAAACTAATTAGGAGGAAAATGAGCTAATTGTATTTTGAGGATATACAATGACTCAGGACCAGGGAGTAAATATATACCCAATATGCTTTCCACATTTTTATCCTTACTTCTGTCTGAAGGTATGTTTAATGTTTGTGAAATCTCAGAAGTACAATGTTGTAGGCAATAGTCATACTTATCTACTCAACTTTGACTTTATGGATTTTACAACATGCAGACTATCCAGCAACTGCATTTTTATCGTATTTACTTAATATTCCCTAATTCTTTCTACACAGCATGATTTTTTTTTTTAAGATTTACTTATTTATTTTGGGCGGGGGTCGGGTTGGGGAGGGAGGGGAGCGAGCAGGCCACTTCTATTGGTCTTTCATTTCTCTATTTTCATCCGTCTTTGTTCTTTGGCTCCTGTGGGCCTCCCATCGCGGTGGCGTCTATTGTTGCAAAGCGCCGGCTCTGAGTGCATGCGCTCCAGAGCTCCAGAGCTCTGGCTCGGTAATTGGACACATAGGTCCAGCCACTCCGCGGCACGTGGGATCTTCCCAGGTCAGGGATTGAACCGGTGCCCCTTGCACTGCAAGGCGGTGTCCTTACCCACTGGACCACCAGGGGAAGCCCACACAGCATGATTTTTAGATAAATACTAAGCATAGTGTTCAATTCCTCTAATTCTTTCCATCCCTAAAGAAGAGTGTAGATCAAATACTGGTATGCTATTACCCTTGTCAGTTTGTAGCAGAGAAACAGCCAAGTCACCTAGGCTTGGTCAATGATACATAAATGGAAATTGCTTAGGGGCTTTTGGAAAAAGAATCTTTATTTTTAAAAAGACAACTCAGAAGAAAGAATGTTATTCTTTCTTCTCTAGATTTTGTCCAGTGGTTCAGGAATTTTTAGATTCGTCTTGATATCCTGGGGGAACTTAGCCTAACTGACTTGGAAAGGATGCAGAGCTGAGAGATAAAAGAACTTCATTATTGTAAGAAATCCTCTTTAGATAAGTTTGGAAAATACCTTATCTTTTGTTCTATTTAAGACAAATACCCAATTTTAAGGCATTTTGATATGAAATTCTAAATTTCAGCCAAAAGTATCCTAATTGATGCTATCAGTCATGATTAGAAATCAATTGAAGAATAATTATTTTTCACATTTTCATCCTTACTTCTGTCTGAAGGTATGTTTAATGTTTGTGAAATCTCAGAAGTACAATGTTGTAGGCAATAGTCATACTTATCTACTCAACTTTGACTTTATGGATTTTACAACATGCAGACTATCCAGCAACTGCATTTTTATCGTATTTACTTAATATTCCCTAATTCTTTCTACACAGCATGATTTTTTTTTTTAAGATTTACTTATTTATTTTGGGCGGGGGTCGGGTTGGGGAGGGAGGGGAGCGAGCAGGCCACTTCTATTGGTCTTTCATTTCTCTATTTTCATCCGTCTTTGTTCTTTGGCTCCTGTGGGCCTCCCATCGCGGTGGCGTCTATTGTTGCAAAGCGCCGGCTCTGAGTGCATGCGCTCCAGAGCTCCAGAGCTCTGGCTCGGTAATTGGACACATAGGTCCAGCCAGTCCATGACACATGGGATCTTCCCAGGTCAGGGATTGAACCGGTGCCCCTTGCACTGCAAGGCAGTGTCCTTACCCACTGGACCACCAGGGAAGCCCACACAGCATGATTTTTAGATAAATACTAAGCATAGTGTTCAATTCCTCTAATTCTTTCCATCCCTAAAGAAGAGTGTAGATCAAATACTGGTATGCTATTACCCTTGTCAGTTTGTAGCAGAGAAACAGCCAAGTCACCTAGGCTTGGTCAATGATACATAAATGGAAATTGCTTAGGGGCTTTTGGAAAAAGAATCTTTATTTTTAAAAAGACAACTCAGAAGAAAGAATGTTATTCTTTCTTCTCTAGATTTTGTCCAGTGGTTCAGGAATTTTTAGATTCGTCTTGATATCCTGGGGGAACTTAGCCTAACTGACTTGGAAAGGATGCAGAGCTGAGAGATAAAAGAACTTCATTATTGTAAGAAATCCTCTTTAGATAAGTTTGGAAAATACCTTATCTTTTGTTCTATTTAAGACAAATACCCAATTTTAAGGCATTTTGATATGAAATTCTAAATTTCAGCCAAAAAGTATCCTAATTGATGCTATCAGTCATGATTAGAAATCAATTGAAGAATAATTATTTTTCACATTTTCATTTACTCTTTGATGTAAGATACTATAGTCTGCAACTGTATTAAAATGGCTAACGAAGCTACTCATAAATAACTGAGCCCATTTTTGCTCAGAGAAACCATAGTAGTCCTGATTTATAAGACTGATCTGTAATTAAATATTTTTATGAAGACTTTTATCTCAGAAAGGTTTTTAAGCATTAGGATAATTTTATATAACTCTTTCTAGTAATATGTTGGTCCTGAGCAATAGTTTTCCATACATACATTCAACAAATGCATATTCAGTGAACAGTGAGAAAGGTAAAAACATAAAACTGTGACAAATGCAGTGATAGAAATTATGCCCAGGATATTCTGATACCATGAAAGATAGCTCCACCTAATCTAGCACAAAGGAAGAAGGAATATCAAGAAAGGTTTTCTGGATAAAATTCCTCTTGAGCTGAATCTTGAACAATGATTAGAAATTGCCAGATGGAAGAATGAGATGATATGAGGATATAAAGAAAAGAAAACCAAACAGATCAATAAAAATAGAAATAGAGAAATATGTTAGAGTTATGAGTCCAGTGAGTGGGGAAAAGGCAAAAATAGACAAGGCTGATGATAACAGTACAATACAGTGGTTAAAAGCAAAAATTTTAGGATCAGTGTTTTGAAGGTCAATCTCTCATTCAAGCAATAATAACTGAGTTTCAATTATATATCCATTTCTGTGACAGACAATAGTGGTAGAGTAAAAATCTTTGTCATCATGGAGCATATATTCTAGAGAGTGAAAGTCACACACGAAAAAGGAGATACACAATGCAAAAAAAAAAAAAAAAAAAAAAAGATTGTCAGTTACAAAGGGTGTCATGAAGGAAACAGAGGGCTGAGGAAGAAACTAACAACAAATACCTGTTTAAACAGGATGCTCATGGTGGATCTCCCTGAGAAGATGCCAGGCCGAGTTTAAAAGCGGAAAAGGAATAAGCTTTGTAAAGAGTAAAAGAAAGAGCTTTTTCAAATTTTCCAGAGAACTACCATGTCTAGGATACAGTCATAAACATTTCTCTCTCCACAGAAGTAAAACTATTTTCCAAAAGGAATGGTAATCATGTCTTACTTTTCTTTATAATTTTATCATCCAAGTATGCACCCTAAATTGTTGTTGTTTATCGTTGTTTAGCCCCTAAGTAATGTCCGACTCTTTTACAACCCCATGGACTGTAACCCATCAGGCTCCTCTGTCCATGGGATTCCCAGGTAAGAATACCGGAGTAGGTTGCTGTTTCCTTCTCCAGGGGATCTTCCTGAGCCAAGGATCGAACGTGTACCTCCTGCATTGGCAGGCTGATTCTTTACCACTGAGCAACCGAAATACTCAAGTTTAATTCTTCCCTTTTCTCTTTTTTAGTTTATATAACTTAAGTTTTTTAATGTTTAGTTTTATCTTCAGTCTGTTGCTTTATTCTCACATGTATATATTGAAGAAACTTGACCGTTTATTCTGTAAAGCTACCCACCAGAAGATAAGAAATAACTTTTATCAGTCTACTTTTAGATAGTTCTCTTGTACATATTACTTATTTGCCCTTATATTCTTTTAGAAAGCTTTAGAGTAATGTCCTGATAGGACTCACTTCTGATTTCCACAAGGAAAGATTTCCTCTCAGCACACTCCCATTTTAGGGCTGGAATGCCTTAACTGATTGGTGCATTGGGGAATAAACTTTGGCAGAATGGGTTCAACTTACTTTCTTCTTCTTGAGGGTTGTCAGAGCTAGTACAAGCTGTTGCTTTTTCTGGGCCATGCCTATAGGCACTGGCTGGGCAGTGCTGCTGGTGGAATCGCCCATTCCAGTTCAGAACTGATGTGACTGCTTGTCTTTGAGGGCCCAACTCTGAAGAGCAGTGCCAATAACCCCACATGACTAACTTGGA
The DNA here is from genome assembly GCA_022376925.1 of Tragulus kanchil. Taxonomy (NCBI): domain Eukaryota; kingdom Metazoa; phylum Chordata; class Mammalia; order Artiodactyla; family Tragulidae; genus Tragulus; species Tragulus kanchil. Next base: position 55,915,785 of record JAIOJX010000029.1, on the reverse strand, counting down.
GCCTTGTCCTCCACCAGGTGTCTCCAGTGATACAAGCATTATTTTGGCCCTATGTCACAACTTTGTTTTATTTCTTCAAATGTTCAAAGCCTTGAGAGGAAGACTGTTTCCCTGAGATCCAAACAAACACCTGTTCATTTTATTTCAAGTTTCACTTTAGAAGCATGTGATAATGATTATGAATTGCATCTTAAGTAACAGGCACACGTCAAAACAAATTTAGTTAAATTGAGACTTTGTGATTTAACTGACTTACTATTTAAAGTGTATTAAGGTTGCACACCACTTTTTTGGGGGCGGGTTGAGGAGGGAGGGGGGTGGGCGGGCCACTTCTATTGGTCTTTCATTTGTCTATTTTCATCCATCTTTGTTCTTTGGCCCGTGTGGGCCTCCCATCGCGGTGGCCTCTGTTGTTGCAGAGCACCGGCTCTGGGCGCATGTGCTCCAGAGCTCCGGCTCGGTAATTGGACACATCAGTCCAGCCGCTCGGTGGCACGTGGGATCTTCCCAGGCCAGGGATCGAACTGGCGCCCCTTGCACTGCAAGGCGGTGTCCCTACCCACTGGACCACCAGGGAAGCCCCTGCACACCACTTTTTAAAGTAATTCTTTGGTAAAATTAATTGTGCAATTTGGTATAATTTTACCTTTAGTTTCATCAGATTTCTTTGATGAAATATTAGGGGATTTTGTGAGTGCAAAGCCAGGTATTGAGGATAAACTTCTAAATGACCATGTTGAGTTCAGGAAGGCAGCAACACATACTTGGTTTCAGGAGGAATTCCACAGAATGTTGGAAACTTGACATGTAGGAGGCAACGTATGGATAAAACACACTATTTGTGTAAAATATCTCCACACACTACACTTCTAGATAGAGGAAGAACTCCACTGTGAGGTGGCTGTCTGACTCCAATACTGATCAGCATCAAAGGCAAATGTTTGGTCATTTCCATAGTAATGTCACAATATGAGGGTTTATTCAAAATGTTTGTTATATTAACATATGCTGAACTTTAGCCAGAGAAATCTCTGTAATCCCATAAAATGAACTGAGAATAAATTTATTTTCATAGACTTTTTAAAAAATATTTTCTTTTGGAGTTTTAGATATTCACTTTAGAGTTTTATTCTCCAAGATAGTGGTTTATTTTACTTATCTATATTAAACTAAAAAGACAAAAGTTCTTTTAACTAAAAACTATAATGTATCATTTCATTACTACCTATATGTAGTTGTCAAAAAACTGTCACTCATAAATTTATAGGTAAGAAGAAATTATTTTACTTTTAACTGCATTTATTGAAAATCTATGTTTCATAGTTGCACTATAATCCCCTTGCTGGTAATTATAATCTAGAAAGTTCAAGTCTAACTCTGTATATCATTGCTTCTGCCAAAAGTGCTTCAGTAAATCACTGCTCTTTTGACCTGAATATCTATAGTTAATCCTTACAAGTCTTTAGCAGCATCACAGGTTAAAATCATACCTCATCTTAATTTATAAATCTACTTATCTACTTTGTTTTCATGTATAAATATTTCATTTAACAAAACCATTTTACTTTAATGGAAAAACAGTCTTTTGTTCAGCATCATAGTTTGCTTTAGTAGTTAGAAAAGTAATCATGTAAACAGTATATCTGGAAAAGACGAAAAGGCTATATTAATTTGATCCATGTGAATATTATTAAATAGAATGTGAATTAAGCAGACATAACTATACAGGTGATTTTTCAGTGAAAAGAGTATTAGAAAGATAATTTAAAAGAGCCTTATTCACTGCAATTCTATTTTCAGACATGTCAGTTGCATAACAGGAATATTATCACCATATCAACCAGCTTTCATACTGCCCTTTGACCAGATAAAACAAATGGCTTGCATGGCGACCAGTTTGCCAAGTGTAACTGATAGACTGTTGGACATTTTTAGGCCAGTTTGAATGAAATGCATTTTTACCTCAGTGTGAAAATAGGAACTGGCATATTCTTTCGAAATGTCACCTGGAAAACTACAAGGATAAAAAGCAAAATATACAAGCATATATTTAGAGAAGACAAAGTGGACTTATAAAGTAATAATTATGGCTATTATTTTGGATACATTACTGATGCCATCACTATGATATTACCTATCAATTTTTTTCTTACAAATAGGAAATTTTGCAATAGACAAGTCCATAATTACCGTTGGAGATTTAAATACTTATTTTTCAATACTGATGAAACAAGAAAACAGAAAATCAGTAAGACTTTCTGATAGACACAATCAACCAATTTGACCTAAATGACATTTACAGAACACTTGACTCAACAACAGCCAAATGTACATTTTATTCAAGTTATCATAACATTTACCAAGATAAATCATATTATGGACCAGAAAATAAATCTCAGTAAATTTACAATTTTGATTTAAATCATATAATCTATGAACTTCTCAGACAGATGGTGCTAGTGGCAAAGAACATGCGTGCCAGGGCAGGAGACATAAGAGATGGATGTTCAATCCCTGAGTCAGAAACATCCCCTAGAGGAGGGCATAGCAGCCCATCCCAGTATTCTTCGCTGGATAATTCCATGGACAGAGTAGCCTGGTGGGCTACAGTCCATAGGTCACAAACAGTTAGACACGATTAAAGCAAATTAGGACATACACATGCATGGCAAAAAATGTATAAATATTTCATTTAACAAAACCATTTTACTTTAATGGAAAAACAGTCTTTTGTTCAGCATCATAGTTTGCTTTAGTAGTTAGAAAAGTAATCATGTAAACAGTATATCTGGAAAAGACGAAAAGGCTATATTAATTTGATCCATGTGAATATTATTAAATAGAATGTGAATTAAGCAGACATAACTATACAGGTGATTTTTCAGTGAAAAGAGTATTAGAAAGATAATTTAAAAGAGCCTTATTCACTGCAATTCTATTTTCAGACATGTCAGTTGCATAACAGGAATATTATCACCATATCAACCAGCTTTCATACTGCCCTTTGACCAGATAAAACAAATGGCTTGCATGGCGACCAGTTTGCCAAGTGTAACTGATAGACTGTTGGACATTTTTGAGCCAGTTTGAATGAAATGCATTTTTACCTCAGTGTGAAAATAGGAACTGGCATATTCTTTCGAAATGTCACCTGGAAAACTACAAGGATAAAAAGCAAAATATACAAGCATATATTTAGAGAAGACAAAGTGGACTTATAAAGTAATAATTATGGCTATTATTTTGGATACATTACTGATGCCATCACTATGATATTACCTATCAATTTTTTTCTTACAAATAGGAAATTTTGCAATAGACAAGTCCATAATTACCGTTGGAGATTTAAATACTTATTTTTCAATACTGATGAAACAAGAAAACAGAAAATCAGTAAGACTTTCTGATAGACACAATCAACCAATTTGACCTAAATGACATTTACAGAACACTTGACTCAACAACAGCCAAATGTACATTTTATTCAAGTTATCATAACATTTACCAAGATAAATCATATTATGGACCAGAAAATAAATCTCAGTAAATTTACAATTTTGATTTAAATCATATAATCTATGAACTTCTCAGACAGATGGTGCTAGTGGCAAAGAACATGCGTGCCAGGGCAGGAGACATAAGAGATGGATGTTCAATCCCTGAGTCAGAAACATCCCCTAGAGGAGGGCATAGCAGCCCATCCCAGTATTCTTCGCTGGATAATTCCATGGACAGAGTAGCCTGGTGGGCTACAGTCCATAGGTCACAAACAGTTAGACACGATTAAAGCAAATTAGGACATACACATGCATGCACATAGAATGTATGTTCCCTGACTATACTGAATTAAAAGTCAGTAACATAGGGGCTTCCCTGGTGGTCCAGTGGGTAGAGTCCACCTTGCAGTGCAAGAGATGCTGGTTCGATCCTTGGCCCAGGAAGATCCCACATGCCGCAGAGTGGATGGATCAGTATGTCCAGTTACAAACCAGCGCTCTGGAGTGCATAGGCCCAGAGTCGGTGCTGTGCAGTGAGAGAGGTTACTGTAATATGAGGCCCACACACGCCAAAGAATAAAAAAAAGATGGATGAAAATAAATATAAATAAAAGAGGCATGATGGGGAAAAGAAAAGAAAAAGTAAAAAAAAAAAAATTCAGTAACATAAATATTTCTGAAAAATTGCCTCAAGTGTTGAAATCTTTCTCATCATTACCAATTTTCATCTGTGTGTCAAAAGAGGAATCAATAGGATAGTAAAGAAATATTTTGAACTGAATAAATATAAGGAAATGAACAGAAGAATACAACATCAAAATCTGAGGAATGGTGCTAAAGCAACACTTAGAGGTAAATGAACAGCCCTAATTACCTACATTAAGATAAAAGGAAGTTTTCATATGAATAATCTCAGCTTCAACATTAAGAAACTTTTAAAAAGCAAATAAGCCTCAAAATGAACAGAAGAAATAAAATAAAGATCAATGAGACAGAAAACCAAAAGACAATTAGAAAGCTATAAATGAAGCCTAAATTTGATTCATTGAGAAAACTATCTGATAAATCTCTTAGCAGGAAAAAAACATAGAAGATGCTACCAATATCAAAAATAAGAGGGCTTCCCCTGGTGGTCCAGTGGGTAAGGACACCGCTTTGCAGTGCAAGGGGTGCCGGTTCAATCCCTGGCCTGGGAAGATCCCACGAGCCGCAGAGCAGCTGGACTGATGTGTCCAATTACCGAGCCAGAGCTCTAGAGCGCATGCGCCCATAGCCAGTGCTCTGCAACGACAGATGCCACCGTGATGGGAGGCCCACACGGGCCAAAGAACAAAGATGGATGAAAATAGAGAAATGAAAGACCAATAGAAGCGGCCCGCCCGTCCCCCTCCCTCCCCAACCCGACCCCCGCCCAAAAATAAATAAATAAATAAATCTTTAAAAAAATATATAAGAGAAGTGACATGACTTGTGACTATGTAAAATATTTTTGATCTTTTTAATTTTTTTTCCTTACATTTTACTGCACTGACCCCTCAATCTCAGTAGTCTGTCTCCTTTTAGAAACTCTCAGCAAGCCTTTACTTTTGTATTTTTTTATTCCATTTTAAAAATCTGGTTTCTATAAACTTGGATTTCATTTTCTTCATTATTTTCTCATTTTCATTCTTGAATATTGTTTTTGTGCTTTGACATCTGGTTTTGTATAGAAAATTGCTTTCTCTCTGTCTCTGCTCTCCTTCAATGACAGTTTATTCAAAAGCACCTGTGTACTCCTTTAACATAAATATTTCTGAAAAATTGCCTCAAGTGTTGAAATCTTTCTCATCATTACCAATTTTCATCTGTGTGTCAAAAGAGGAATCAATAGGATAGTAAAGAAATATTTTGAACTGAATAAATATAAGGAAATGAACAGAAGAATACAACATCAAAATCTGAGGAATGGTGCTAAAGCAACACTTAGAGGTAAATGAACAGCCCTAATTACCTACATTAAGATAAAAGGAAGTTTTCATATGAATAATCTCAGCTTCAACATTAAGAAACTTTTAAAAAGCAAATAAGCCTCAAAATGAACAGAAGAAATAAAATAAAGATCAATGAGACAGAAAACCAAAAGACAATTAGAAAGCTATAAATGAAGCCTAAATTTGATTCATTGAGAAAACTATCTGATAAATCTCTTAGCAGGAAAAAAACATAGAAGATGCTACCAATATCAAAAATAAGAGGGCTTCCCCTGGTGGTCCAGTGGGTAAGGACACCGCTTTGCAGTGCAAGGGGTGCCGGTTCAATCCCTGGCCTGGGAAGATCCCACGAGCCGCAGAGCAGCTGGACTGATGTGTCCAATTACCGAGCCAGAGCTCTAGAGCGCATGCGCCCATAGCCAGTGCTCTGCAACGACAGATGCCACCGTGATGGGAGGCCCACACGGGCCAAAGAACAAAGATGGATGAAAATAGAGAAATGAAAGACCAATAGAAGCGGCCCCCTCCCTCCCCAACCCGACCCCCGCCCAAAAATAAATAAATAAATAAATCTTTAAAAAAATATATAAGAGAAGTGACATGACTTGTGACTATGTAAAATATTTTTGATCTTTTTAATTTTTTTTCCTTACATTTTACTGCACTGACCCCTCAATCTCAGTAGTCTGTCTCCTTTTAGAAACTCTCAGCAAGCCTTTACTTTTGTATTTTTTTATTCCATTTTAAAAATCTGGTTTCTATAAACTTGGATTTCATTTTCTTCATTATTTTCTCATTTTCATTCTTGAATATTGTTTTTGTGCTTTGACATCTGGTTTTGTATAGAAAATTGCTTTCTCTCTGTCTCTGCTCTCCTTCAATGACAGTTTACTTCTGCAAATATGGATGCACCTGTGTACTCCTTTCTCTTTTTCAAAGGATTTTGTGACAAACATGGTGGGTAAAAACTTCAACCCCCATTGGTTTAAATAAAAGAAGAGAGACTTTGCATCAGAGTGTCACTTAATGTAGGCTTTGTCTAAATTCTACAGCCAAGAGTGGGTATTCTTCTTTAGCATGCTAACTCACCAGTATTTAATCTTCACTGTATTTGATGACGCTTTGTCATATCATATGTTTGGTATTGCTCAGATAATCTAACTTCAATGAAAATGGGGTTCAGGCTTCTCATTTGGTCACTCCTTGTTGCTACTCAGCAACTTTAAAGAAAGGAAATCATTTTCAAATTGAATATGTCTTCTATTTTAAAATTATATTTTTTAATAAGCTTATGACTAACACTATCATTTTAAAAATAATATAGTTTATTTGCTTGGGAAGTATTAACTTAGTTTTAATCATTAGAAATTTAGAAATGAAAACCTTTAAATTTAATCATTAGTTCAAAGGAGTTTTGGTGATACACTGATGAAATATCACATTAGCAAATACAACTATATAAATAGTCCTGAGAACTAATTTTATTTTCATATCATTTATCCCAGAATGTGCAATTAAATTGGCATATTTACCATCTTATCAGAAAATGAACATCTAGAGACTACCACTGCCATAAGTTTAAATATAACCCAAGAGAAGACAAATAAAACAGAGCACTAATTAGAGAATGTCTGAAATTTGAGACATCGATCTACACTTCAGAAAGGGATTCAGAATTTTATAACAAAGGTATTTATATTTTAGAAAACAAATGAGGCTATTTTAAACTAAAATCTTTACCAAATATAAGTTTGTTTTGCCTTTTCCTGTTTGGGAATATTGAGGAGCTAATCCCATGAGTTTTGTGGCTTGGTGAGAGAAGGCTGAGAAGAAAGGCTTTTTTTTAAGAATTTGTAACCATCGAGTTTTTTAAAAATTTTTAGCATATTTCTTATATTTTCTCATTTTCATTCTTGAATATTGTTTTTGTGCTTTGACATCTGGTTTTGTATAGAAAATTGCTTTCTCTCTGTCTCTGCTCTCCTTCAATGACAGTTTACTTCTGCAAATATGGATGCACCTGTGTACTCCTTTCTCTTTTTCAAAGGATTTTGTGACAAACATGGTGGGTAAAACTTCAACCCCCATTGGTTTAAATAAAAGAAGAGAGACTTTGCATCAGAGTGTCACTTAATGTAGGCTTTGTCTAAATTCTACAGCCAAGAGTGGGTATTCTTCTTTAGCATGCTAACTCACCAGTATTTAATCTTCACTGTATTTGATGACGCTTTGTCATATCATATGTTTGGTATTGCTCAGATAATCTAACTTCAATGAAAATGGGGTTCAGGCTTCTCATTTGGTCACTCCTTGTTGCTACTCAGCAACTTTAAAGAAAGGAAATCATTTTCAAATTGAATATGTCTTCTATTTTAAAATTATATTTTTTAATAAGCTTATGACTAACACTATCATTTTAAAAATAATATAGTTTATTTGCTTGGGAAGTATTAACTTAGTTTTAATCATTAGAAATTTAGAAATGAAAACCTTTAAATTTAATCATTAGTTCAAAGGAGTTTTGGTGATACACTGATGAAATATCACATTAGCAAATACAACTATATAAATAGTCCTGAGAACTAATTTTATTTTCATATCATTTATCCCAGAATGTGCAATTAAATTGGCATATTTACCATCTTATCAGAAAATGAACATCTAGAGACTACCACTGCCATAAGTTTAAATATAACCCAAGAGAAGACAAATAAAACAGAGCACTAATTAGAGAATGTCTGAAATTTGAGACATCGATCTACACTTCAGAAAGGGATTCAGAATTTTATAACAAAGGTATTTATATTTTAGAAAACAAATGAGGCTATTTTAAACTAAAATCTTTACCAAATATAAGTTTGTTTTGCCTTTTCCTGTTTGGGAATATTGAGGAGCTAATCCCATGAGTTTTGTGGCTTGGTGAGAGAAGGCTGAGAATGAACATCAGTTTTTAGAACTATATTTTTCGTACTTCATTCTATGCTATATTTGTCAAACCAAGTACATTCTCCTTTGAACTCCAGGAGATCCATTATCATACTTCCTTTAATCATTTCAATATACTGGCAATATTTTCTGTTTCAGTTATAATTCAAAGAATGCTTTTAACTTCAAATAGTTTCTAAGATATTTTTTGAACTAAAGGAATGTTTTTTCATAAAGTGTTCAAAGTTTTATAGTGAAGAATAAATTTTATAAATACAAATTACTTGGGAATATTATAAGGTGATGTCAGTTACTAACATAATAGAGTCTCTCTAACGCTTACTAGAGTGTTTGATTACATTATGTTTGTTCTTTTTGAATAATCAATTTTTAAAGTATTTTAGTTTTAAATAAATAATGCACGCAGGTAATTCAAAAGAAACAAAAGGGAATCATTTCAATTGAACCTCTCAGCCATTCCATATCGCTATTTAAAGACAACCCACTACCTCCAATGTCTCCTAGAGTGTCCAGAGGTGATTTATGTATATAAACTACACACACACACTTTCCTTAAAATATAAATGATAAAAATATATAAATGTTTTCCGTATTTTACATTTTATATTCAACAATATATTTTACCAATTACTCCAAACAAACGAAAGTACATTATTCTACTGAACAGCTGCAAGGTATTGTATAATTCATGAATGTATCATAACTCATATAATGTATTCTTCATTGTTGTTCATTTAGATTATTTCTGATCCTTTACTATCATTGTCGACATTGATATTCTTTTACATGTCACATATCTATGAGTAAATTTGTAAGATAAACTCCTACAAGTGAAGCCGCTGAGTAAGAATAAATTCATTACCAATTTAAATAGGCATTGTGAAATGCTTCTCACGGAACTAAAAGATGTGCCAAATTTGACCCCCACATAATATTAGCATACAAGAGTGTTTATTTCTCTAAAACTCTAACAGATATATTTTCAAACACCTGACCTTTGTTAATCTAAAAGGTAAAAAAAGTATATATTTTTAGTTTTAAACTTCATTTTTCCTTTTCAATATAGAAAAAAACACTTCTGCCAGTCCCTGTTTCCCCCTTCACCTGTATGAGCCAGGTTCATATCAGCCTAAAGAGATCTTGCCAATGATTCATAAGTCCTTTCTTATTTTTCATCATCCTCATATAATGTTATACAGAATACACATCCTTAAGCAGGTGCCTATATATATATATATACTTTCATCATTTTTATTTTACAAAAATGGGATCATCCTATTTATTTCTGTCGATATTTTGCTTTTCATACCTACTTATAACTCTAAGATAATTGATCTAGCTTTAATTTATATTTTTCATTTGCTACATTAGGCCTAAATTATTCAATCATTCCTCTACTGTTTATTTCCAGATTTTTACTTTTACAAATAATGATGACATAAACTTGAGTTCATATATTTTTACATACTAAAACAATTTTATTACAAATTTGCAATATATTAATTCACTTATATTGGTATCCATGCCTTAATTGTCAATTTCATTTAGCTAAATTATTTATCTATTCATTTTCTACATCGGATTTATGTTACTTTCAGGGACCTTAGACTATATTCTAATTCCTAGTAACACAAGTTCCTCTCATTCTTTTCAAATATTTGTTTTCTCTGGGTATATATTATTTTAATTATATCCTATAATTGTTTATAGTTATAAAAATTTGAGATGCTAGTAAGAATTACTTTAAATTTACTTGTTAATTTTCAGGGAGTTAAATCTTACACTGTGTCTTTCTATTGAAAAATGGGATATGAATTTTCATTTGTTCAGATCTTATTTTATGCTCTTCAATACATGTCATAGTTTTAATCATAAATGCCTCATGATCCTCACATCAAATTCATCACAATAAATTGTATATTATAATATTACTAGATATAAAACATTTAAAATTAATATTTGTGTGGCTTAATTATGAAAGAAAAACGGGTTTTATAAAGCTATCCAGCCATTTTGCTATATTGTTGATTAATGGCCCAAATAAAAAACTCCATAGAATAGGTTCAGTGTTTGCAACATGTCATGAGGAACTGAATTTCAGCAACAATCATATAAGTTTATATCTCTGAACAGATCTGAAAATAGTTTTGATTTTCAATCTATAGTCACATATTCCACACGGAGTTATACTTCTTCTTTAATTTCTTCACTGATTTAACAAATACTTTTGAACTTTTAATCTGTGCTTAGAATTATGCTAGGACTTGGTGGTTACAAGATAAAAAGTTACATAGTCACTGATCTTGAGAAGCTCATAATCAAGAAGAATTTCGAATTAATTTAACTCCATCGCAAATATCCCATTTTGAAACATGACAAACTAATGACAGTTAAAATGTTTTATAATGACAGTTTTCTCAGCATTGCTAATAATATTGCTTTGGTTATAATTCACAGTAGAGAGTGGGGAGAAAATATTGGCCAAAAAACCAAATTCTTCGAAATAAAAAAAATTGATGCTTCTAGAAACAGATGCAATGAATGTTCATTATCTTTCTTTTAATACTAAAGATAATTTAAAATGTAGTGTGTTCACTGATATTGGTATCCATGCCTTAATTGTCAATTTCATTTAGCTAAATTATTTATCTATTCATTTTCTACATCGGATTTATGTTACTTTCAGGGACCTTAGACTATATTCTAATTCCTAGTAACACAAGTTCCTCTCATTCTTTTCAAATATTTGTTTTCTCTGGGTATATATTATTTTAATTATATCCTATAATTGTTTATAGTTATAAAAATTTGAGATGCTAGTAAGAATTACTTTAAATTTACTTGTTAATTTTCAGGGAGTTAAATCTTACACTGTGTCTTTCTATTGAAAAATGGGATATGAATTTTCATTTGTTCAGATCTTATTTTATGCTCTTCAATACATGTCATAGTTTTAATCATAAATGCCTCATGATCCTCACATCAAATTCATCACAATAAATTGTATATTATAATATTACTAGATATAAAACATTTAAAATTAATATTTGTGTGGCTTAATTATGAAAGAAAAACGGGTTTTATAAAGCTATCCAGCCATTTTGCTATATTGTTGATTAATGGCCCAAATAAAAAACTCCATAGAATAGGTTCAGTGTTTGCAACATGTCATGAGGAACTGAATTTCAGCAACAATCATATAAGTTTATATCTCTGAACAGATCTGAAAATAGTTTTGATTTTCAATCTATAGTCACATATTCCACACGGAGTTATACTTCTTCTTTAATTTCTTCACTGATTTAACAAATACTTTTGAACTTTTAATCTGTGCTTAGAATTATGCTAGGACTTGGTGGTTACAAGATAAAAAGTTACATAGTCACTGATCTTGAGAAGCTCATAATCAAGAAGAATTTCCGAATTAATTTAACTCCATCGCAAATATCCCATTTTGAAACATGACAAACTAATGACAGTTAAAATGTTTTATAATGACAGTTTTCTCAGCATTGCTAATAATATTGCTTTGGTTATAATTCACAGTAGAGAGTGGGGAGAAAATATTGGCCAAAAAACCAAATTCTTCGAAATAAAAAAAAAATTGATGCTTCTAGAAACAGATGCAATGAATGTTCATTATCTTTCTTTTAATACTAAAGATAATTTAAAATGTTAGTGTGTTCACTGAAGTTCTGATGTGACAGGAGTTTTTAACTACTGGATTCAGAGTGCAGCAATAGCTGACCCTTCTCTCACTTTTTTAAGAGCTGGTGAGTAAATGGGAAGTGAGGAGACAAAGAGGCAGCACCTGTGACTGTTGTAAAAGGGACAGTCTCACTTCTTCCTTTTTATTAATTTATGTACTTTTCACATATAAAATACAACAGAAATATATGCTGATCAATCATTCTCTATTATTTTACCCTCTTTCATTCCAGGACTGGTTCTGAAGGGTAAAAGATCAGGGTTCAAAGGTACATGTACACTATTTCAATAGTTTCATTGTTCATTTATTCAATAAATATTTATTTAAACATGTATTTGTAGCCTGTATAATCTCACATATGAAGATGATGATCATTCAACAATGTTTTTATATGAGCATTGATATTTGCAGCTTGGTTTAATAGGATTAGAATTTATATATCCTATTAATCACAGGATTAGAAATTGCCTGGATGTCTAGTGGTTAGGACCACAGGTCTGTACTGCAGAGGGCAAGGATTCAATCAGTGGCCGAGGAACCAAGATCTTGCAAACTGTGTGCACAGTCCAAAAAAAAAACATGATTACAGGATTTGGATTCTTGCGTATTAAAAAAAAAAAGAAAACTAACCTCTCGAAGTCTTAGGTATAAAATATGAGTAATTTCTACCTGAAAAAGAATATATAGATGCACCTGGACAGGTGTCTAGGGGAGCACCTGGCCCATAACCAATGGTCAAACAATAGGAGTTGCATTATTTTCAGCATTGGTAGGCATTTCTACCAAATTTTGCTCTTTCTTCACTTGATCATTTGTAAAATACTAACTGGGGTTGCAGCCTGCAGCTGTGAAGTAAAATCAGTCCTTTCTCCACCAAATAAAACTTGTGATGACAGCCTCAAATGACAGAGGCCAAACCAAACGAGAAAGGCTTTGTTTACATAAAAGACTAACAATTGTTTGCAAAAATAATCTCAGGAAGTAAAATCAGGGCAAGTAATAATAGCTTAGGCAAAGGGAGGAATTCACAGAACTGAAGCCACAGAAAAATACCCAAATGATCAAATATTTTACAAAATATTTCATTAATTTACAAAGATATAACATTTATCATATCTGATAAATTCATACTTTATCTATCATATGTGAAGTTCTTGAGGAGTTTCATGGCACCACTAAAATATAAAATATTTTCTATCATAACTGAGGTATCAACAAAAGACTAATCTAGAAATAATTATGGACAATATAGAGAAATAATATTCACACATACATCCCTTGTGCTGTATGCTTTGATGATGGGTTGTCCAATAGGATCAATTTCTCCTTATGGAATATTTAGAATCCTTCAAACTTAAATTAGAGCACTTTGAAATCAACAACTGTATATTTCTCATCTACAAATAACAGTTTACCATGTCTAACTTACATTTATAAGTCCATAAGAAATTTGTACTTTGTGAGTATGAACAATCCATGAGAATAATAGATGAAAAATAGTAAATCAGGGCTTCCCTGGTGGTCCAGTGGGTAAGGACACCACCTTGTAGTGCAAGGGGTGCCGGTTCAATCCATGGCCTGGGAAGATCCCATGTGCCGCGGAGCAGGTGGACCAATGTGTCCAACTACCAAGCTGGAGCTCTGGAGGGCATGCGCTCAGAGCCGGTGTTCTACAGCGAGAGAGGCCTCTGCAAAGGGAGGCCCACAAAGGCCAAAGAACAAAGATAGATGAAAAATAAATGAATGAAAGACCAATAGAAGTGGCCAAAAAAAAAGATTAAAAAAAAAATAGTAAATCAACTGATCAATACTGCTACCACTATAAAAAATATACTTCTTTCCCATCCTTATCCTTGCATTTCCTCTGCCCTGACTTTCTGGTAATGGAGGTAAAGTCTGAAAGTAGGTTAATAATGTGTGCGTGTGTGATCCTATTTGCAGGCTGTTATCAGAGACTCTTGGACAAAATCTATGTGGGATAAAGTCTGAGATTTAGGCACCATGTTATAAAAATACATTGTTCTCACAGAAACAGAAGGTTTTAATAAGCCATGACAAGTATTCTATAGCAAGTTGTGCCAGGAATTTTGTACTCCCTCAATAAAGGTTAATATAATATAACATCTGTAAAATGTTTATTTTGAATTTCGTTCCCTTTAGAACTCATGATTACTTGCATTTTACACTTTGTAAAGACCAGGACTCTCTGTTTCTAGATTAGGAGAATTGTGATTTGATCCCACCATGATCCCACAATATCTGCCTTAAGCAGAGAGGACCAAAGGCAAATAACTTTCTTAAAAAGATTTCAAGATTTAACTACTATTCATATCTTCATCCACAATAAATACTATAGCCAAAGCAACAATTTTAGAAAAGTAACATGGCCAAATAACATAACAAATGTTTATAACAGGTCTATACAATAGTAGATATTACAGAAAGATTGAGCAACTTACAGTGAGTGAAATTTTTTCCCAGATGCTTGAAGTTCTCTATGTAGGCCTATTGGTAAAACATTGGGGGTTATATGCACAAAAATAAGAATAAAATTTGGCATTTTTTTTACTCATCATTTATTCACTCACCATATACTTATTGAAAGCTTATATAGACCAAATGCATTAGTTTCCTACTGGCACTAAAATTACCACAAATGTAATGGCTTAATACAATAGAAATTTATTCTCTTACAAGTCTATAGATCATAAGTCCAAAATGAGTCTTAAAGGAGGAAAATCAAGGAATCTACAGGCTGCTTCCTTCTGGAGGATCCAGAAGAAAATATGTTCCTATATTTTCTACTTTTAGATGCTATTCATATTCGTAGGGTACTGGTTACATCACTCCCAGCTCTGCTTCCTAGGTCACATCTCTTCTACTATAGTCAAAGAACATATGTCTCCTGCTCCCAATTATTTTACATTCCAATATTATTTTTTTACTTTTAAATATATCTCTTAAAGTCATTTAGAGAAAAAGAATGTCAAAATCAAGTAAGGCTGAGATTGGGAGAAAGGCTAGAGATGTAAACAAAACCTAGGAAACATGCCGAAAGTAGACAAATGTAGCCTGGTGTGAGAAATGAACCACATGGTAATGAAGACTTTGAAATAGCAAAATTCATAAACCAGAGAATGGACAGGAGCCAGAAGCCCAGACACAAGGAGCCAGAAACAAGAAAACTTTAAAGGTGAAGAAGCTCCTGTATCAAATAGTGAACCTTCTATTCCTTTCCTGCTGGAGCAAATATAAATTCTAGGGACAATAGAACCAATCAACATAGCCGAAATGAAGGGTGCAAAATTAGAAAATAAAAATCTATCTTGTTTCATGAGCAGACACATTGTAGATTATTAAAGATCTAGCACCCTTCCTTTTGAAAATTATCTAAATTTACTTTTTTCTTTCTGGTGCAATGATGGTAAAACTCTAGCTCCTATAGACCTCTATGAAGTACTACTTACCTGATTTATTAATTTCTAAACAAGATTCTACTTACAACTTGATAAGAATGTATAATCTCCTTTCTTCACCTGCATAACCTCTATCCCTCTGCCTTTGAGGAAATCTTGAATTTTGCATTTATCTGATAGATTCCTATTTGAAATTGAATTCTTAGTATTTTATAAGTGCTCCATCTTGGCTTTCCATATATGAATGCAGACTGGCCATATTGTTTCTCAGAACAGATACTGTTTCTATGTGAATATTTGGTGTCTGTCTAGTGATGAGAGTACAATATATGTTGGCTACAAAAGCTTAAAATTGTGAAAAGTGGCTAACTATTCAAAACAGACATTTTGATATTTCTCCCAAAGCACGTATCTAAATAGTTCTATAAGTAGGACCATTCTACCTTCATGTAAGTTGAACTTGCAGAATTTTGGGCATCATCCTATCTATTCTGTATTCTCTTAGAAAATAATTATGTGACTCCATCACAACTAGCCAATATAGGGTCAGCAGCTATTTCCATAAATATATTATTCTCATTATTCAGCACAGTTATATTAATTACCAAGAAGCACCATGATAACTAAATTGTCCCTAATCCTGTATTAAAAATATGATGAGCATTTGAAGTCATCAGAGAACAAGGAGAAAGTCTTCAACTCGGGCAAAACCTCTGTGCACATATGAATGTATGTATATTATGTTCGTGAATGACAGGTGTTCAGGAATTAATTTCTCACATAACAGAGATTATCAAGTAATAAAACACAAAGTAATCAAAAAGGAAAATGATTGCTAAATTACCTCAGGAAACACCCACAAAATACCAGTTTCTAGTTCTCCAGTTTTACTTTAATTACTTCACCCTGTATCAGCATCCTGAAAATGTAGGCAAGGTTAAAACTGCTATGCTGACAGAAAGTTAAATTTCCATTCGAAACGTTTCTTTTTTTCTTGAACCATAGTCAGCTGAGCAATACATATAACCTTTCATTTCTTATGAAAAGCAACAGCTGGCAAATTGTTAAACTGGAAAATTCTGGAGAAGCAATGTTAGTTTAAGACAATGCTAGCTGATATGTTAACTGATATAAACGTGCTGTATTAGACCGATTTAAAAGACTAATGGAAATGTAAGGAAATAATTTTTTAAAAGGTCATTGCTCCACTGTAGGATCTTGCCCTGGGCTTCTGCTACAGATGGTCACCTGCATAACCTCTATCCCTCTGCCTTTGAGGAAATCTTGAATTTTGCATTTATCTGATAGATTCCTATTTGAAATTGAATTCTTAGTATTTTATAAGTGCTCCATCTTGGCTTTCCATATATGAATGCAGACTGGCCATATTGTTTCTCAGAACAGATACTGTTTCTATGTGAATATTTGGTGTCTGTCTAGTGATGAGAGTACAATATATGTTGGCTACAAAAGCTTAAAATTGTGAAAAGTGGCTAACTATTCAAAACAGACATTTTGATATTTCTCCCAAAGCACGTATCTAAATAGTTCTATAAGTAGGACCATTCTACCTTCATGTAAGTTGAACTTGCAGAATTTTGGGCATCATCCTATCTATTCTGTATTCTCTTAGAAAATAATTATGTGACTCCATCACAACTAGCCAATATAGGGTCAGCAGCTATTTCCATAAATATATTATTCTCATTATTCAGCACAGTTATATTAATTACCAAGAAGCACCATGATAACTAAATTGTCCCTAATCCTGTATTAAAAATATGATGAGCATTTGAAGTCATCAGAGAACAAGGAGAAAGTCTTCAACTCGGGCAAAACCTCTGTGCACATATGAATGTATGTATATTATGTTCGTGAATGACAGGTGTTCAGGAATTAATTTCTCACATAACAGAGATTATCAAGTAATAAAACACAAAGTAATCAAAAAGGAAAATGATTGCTAAATTACCTCAGGAAACACCCACAAAATACCAGTTTCTAGTTCTCCAGTTTTACTTTAATTACTTCACCCTGTATCAGCATCCTGAAAATGTAGGCAAGGTTAAAACTGCTATGCTGACAGAAAGTTAAATTTCCATTCGAAACGTTTCTTTTTTTCTTGAACCATAGTCAGCTGAGCAATACATATAACCTTTCATTTCTTATGAAAAGCAACAGCTGGCAAATTGTTAAACTGGAAAATTCTGGAGAAGCAATGTTAGTTTAAGACAATGCTAGCTGATATGTTAACTGATATAAACGTGCTGTATTAGACCGATTTAAAAGACTAATGGAAATGTAAGGAAATAATTTTTTTAAAAAAGGTCATTGCTCCACTGTAGGATCTTGCCCTGGGCTTCTGCTACAGATGGTAGATCTTAAATTGCCACTGACTGATGCCATTAAAAAGGGAAAGAAGAATCCATCCAAATGGTTCCATTCTAATGTATCATCCAACTTGTCATTCTATGAAACACCAGCACATACAGTTGTAAAAGACTGAATGCAATTATTTCCTATTTTCTCTAGTCATAATTTGAAATGTCAATCTGCAAAGACTGCAAAGCAAACATAGCTTAGAGCATGGTTTTCAATGTATTTCCATCATTTCCCTTTGAGTTTATCCCATCATTTATATAATAAATGGCTTTCTTTTTTTTTTCATTATATGAGTGCCTGTGTCTATATAATACCCAGTAGCAGAAAACATTGAAAAATACCACTGATGTTTTGATATGCACAAAGAAAAGAGATTTATGAGATATTTTATGTATATTTTAAGAAGACTACTTTTATACTTAAATATAGACATACTACAATTTAATTAGTTTAAAGTTACTAATGACTCCCAGGTGGTAAAGAATTCTGCTGCCAATGAAGGAAACACAGGAATTGCAGGTTTCATCCCTGGGTTGAAAGATTCCCTGGAGGAGGAAACAGCAACCCACTCCAGTGCTCTTGCCTGGAGAACCCCATGGAGAGAATAGCTGGTGGGCTATAATCTATAGGGTTGCAAAGAGTCAGACACGATTGAGCAACTTGAGCACGCATACATCAGTTCTGTTCAGCTCAGTCACTCAGTTGTGTCTGACTCTTTGTGAACCCATGGACTGTGGCATGTCAGGCTTCCCTCTCCTTCACCATCACCCAGAGCTTGCTCAAACTCATGTCCCTTGACTCAGTAATGCCGTCCAATCTTGTCCTCTGTCATCCCCTTCTCCTTCTGCCTTCTGGTTTCCCAATATCAGGCTCTTTTCCAGTGAGTCATCTCTTTGCATTAGATGTCCAAACTATTGGAGCTTCAGTTTCAGTATCAGCCCTTCAATAAATATTCAAGGTTGATTTCCTCTAAGATTTACCAATTTCATCTCCTTGCAGTCCAAGAGTCTTCTCCAACATCACAGTTCAAAGACATCAGTTCTTTGGTGTTCAGCCTTTTTTCTCTCACATCCACACATGACTACTGGGAAAATGATAGCTTTGACTATATATGGACCTTTGTCAGCAAAATGATGTCTCTGCTTTTTAATACACTTTCTAGGTTTGTCATAGTTTTTCTTCCAAGGAGCAAGGGTTTTAATTTCATGGCTGCAGTCACCATCCACATTGATTTTGAGCCCAAAAAAAGTCTGTCACTCTTTCCATTTTTTGCCCACCTATTGGCCATGAAGTGATGAGACTGGATGCCATGACTTTAGTTTTTGGCTAACTTGCATAGAAAGTCAATATTAGTTTTCAGTTAACCAGGACATTTCATATAACATTAGTTACTTTGAAAACATGGTGAAATCTTATTTATTTATTAACTCAAATAAAATTAATTGTTCCTTTGATATATAATCACGCTGAAAGTTAAAGATTAATATAAAACTGTAAATATAGACATACTACAATTTAATTAGTTTAAAGTTACTAATGACTCCCAGGTGGTAAAGAATTCTGCTGCCAATGAAGGAAACACAGGAATTGCAGGTTTCATCCCTGGGTTGAAAGATTCCCTGGAGGAGGAAACAGCAACCCACTCCAGTGCTCTTGCCTGGAGAACCCCATGGAGAGAATAGCTGGTGGGCTATAATCTATAGGGTTGCAAAGAGTCAGACACGATTGAGCAACTTGAGCACGCATACATCAGTTCTGTTCAGCTCAGTCACTCAGTTGTGTCTGACTCTTTGTGAACCCATGGACTGTGGCATGTCAGGCTTCCCTCTCCTTCACCATCACCCAGAGCTTGCTCAAACTCATGTCCCTTGACTCAGTAATGCCGTCCAATCTTGTCCTCTGTCATCCCCTTCTCCTTCTGCCTTCTGGTTTCCCAATATCAGGCTCTTTTCCAGTGAGTCATCTCTTTGCATTAGATGTCCAAACTATTGGAGCTTCAGTTTCAGTATCAGCCCTTCCAATAAATATTCAAGGTTGATTTCCTCTAAGATTTACCAATTTCATCTCCTTGCAGTCCAAGAGTCTTCTCCAACATCACAGTTCAAAGACATCAGTTCTTTGGTGTTCAGCCTTTTTTCTCTCACATCCACACATGACTACTGGGAAAATGATAGCTTTGACTATATATGGACCTTTGTCAGCAAAATGATGTCTCTGCTTTTTAATACACTTTCTAGGTTTGTCATAGTTTTTCTTCCAAGGAGCAAGGGTTTTAATTTCATGGCTGCAGTCACCATCCACATTGATTTTGAGCCCAAAAAAAGTCTGTCACTCTTTCCATTTTTTGCCCACCTATTGGCCATGAAGTGATGAGACTGGATGCCATGACTTTAGTTTTTGGCTAACTTGCATAGAAAGTCAATATTAGTTTTCAGTTAACCAGGACATTTCATATAACATTAGTTACTTTGAAAACATGGTGAAATCTTATTTATTTATTAACTCAAATAAAATTAATTGTTCCTTTGATATATAATCACGCTGAAAGTTAAAAGATTAATATAAAACTGTAAATATGAAATGCTTATGTATGTATTTGCAATTAAAGAGTCAAAATCACTATTGTGTGGTGGCCACTTAAATGCTCATGCAAAAATTATTTTTTGGCAAAAGTGTCTCCATCTCTTTCTCACTCTCAGTTTTTGTTTCTATTTCTTAGTCCCTCTGTCAACTTGTGTATATATGAGTGTGTGCATGTGTGTATATGTGTGTACACCCATGCTAGTGCACAGGCTTTTTCCAAAACCCTTCCTGAGGATTTAATCTGGATTTAAAATGACCCAAAGTAAAATCAACGTCAATATTGAGTCATCGCTTATAAGAAGTGTACCACATTTATTCAAATTATTAATAGTAGAGGAAAATATCCTGGATGGTTATCAATTATTAATTGAAATCCTTAAATAGATATGGGCCTATTAAGATAATTTGTTTATGCTTGTGTGAATTTTAGTAGCTTGTGTCTTCAAAGAAATTGTTCCACTTCACTTAAGTTATCAAATTTATGGGCTAAATTCTTCAATGTATCTTATTTTTTACTGTCTGTGGAATAAGTACTGATTTTTCCACTTTTATTTCTAATATTAATAATCTGTCATTTTCTTGGGTTCCCTCACTAGAGATTTATCAGTTTTATTGTTCTTTTCAAACAACTTTTGGTTTCACTGATTTTCTTCATTGTATCTTGTGCTCAGCTTCATTGACTTCTGCTTTAACTATTACCTATTTTCTACAGCTTACTGTCACTTTATTTACTTCTCTTTTTCTGGTTTACTAAGGAGGAAACTTAGAAAACAGATTTTAGATTTTTTTTCTCTACCAATATGCACATTTAGTGCTTATAAAATACAGTACTGCTTTCAATGTGTCACACAAATTTTGTTAAGCTATATTCTTTTATTTATTTGAAAATATTCTATTTTTTCCTCAAAAGTGTTCTTAGATTCATGTGGGTTTTTTATTTTTTTTTTTATTATTTCAAAGGTTTTACAGAGTTTTGTGGTTCATAGACATGCATGTTCCCAGATCAGTTATATGCAAATCCCTGGTCTCCTACCCCCTCCCAGGTCCCCCTATCCCACCCCTCCGGCGATCACACCAAGCCTTTCTAAGTACTCCTATTCCCTTAGCACAATGACAATAGCTATCTTTTCCGCACATGACAGTATAGGTTTCCATGTTACTTCCTCTATGCCTCCCACCCACTGTTCATTCCCCACAATGTCCATGTGTCTAGTTCCAGTTTTTGTTTCTATTTCTTAGTCCCTCTGTCAACTTGTGTATATGAGTGTGTGCATGTGTTATGTGTACACCCATGCTAGTGCACAGGCTTTTTCCAAAACCCTTCCTGAGGATTTAATCTGGATTTAAAATGACCCAAAGTAAAATCAACGTCAATATTGAGTCATCGCTTATAAGAAGTGTACCACATTTATTCAAATTATTAATAGTAGAGGAAAATATCCTGGATGGTTATCAATTATTAATTGAAATCCTTAAATAGATATGGGCCTATTAAGATAATTTGTTTATGCTTGTGTGAATTTTAGTAGCTTGTGTCTTCAAAGAAATTGTTCCACTTCACTTAAGTTATCAAATTTATGGGCTAAATTCTTCAATGTATCTTATTTTTTACTGTCTGTGGAATAAGTACTGATTTTTCCACTTTTATTTCTAATATTAATAATCTGTCATTTTCTTGGGTTCCCTCACTAGAGATTTATCAGTTTTATTGTTCTTTTCAAACAACTTTTGGTTTCACTGATTTTCTTCATTGTATCTTGTGCTCAGCTTCATTGACTTCTGCTTTAACTATTACCTATTTTCTACAGCTTACTGTCACTTTATTTACTTCTCTTTTTCTGGTTTACTAAGGAGGAAACTTAGAAAACAGATTTTAGATTTTTTTTCTCTACCAATATGCACATTTAGTGCTTATAAAATACAGTACTGCTTTCAATGTGTCACACAAATTTTGTTAAGCTATATTCTTTTATTTATTTGAAAATATTCTATTTTTTCCTCAAAAGTGTTCTTAGATTCATGTGGGTTTTTTATTTTTTTTTTTATTATTTCAAAGGTTTTACAGAGTTTTGTGGTTCATAGACATGCATGTTCCCAGATCAGTTATATGCAAATCCCTGGTCTCCTACCCCCTCCCAGGTCCCCCTATCCCACCCCTCCGGGCGATCACACCAAGCCTTTCTAAGTACTCCTATTCCCTTAGCACAATGACAATAGCTATCTTTTCCGCACATGACAGTATAGGTTTCCATGTTACTTCCTCTATGCCTCCCACCCACTGTTCATTCCCCACAATGTCCATGTGTCTATTCTCTGTTTTTCCATGAGTTCCCTGCATGTGTTATCAAGAACATCGTACTAGATTCCACATATATGTGATAGTATACTGTACTTGCCTTTCTCTTTTTGACTTACTTCACTTTCTATGATAGGTTCTAGCTCCAGTCACCTCGTTAGGACTGAGTCTTCTGCATTTCTTTTAACAGCTGAGTAGTATTCCATTGTATATATGTACCAGGGCTTCTGTATCCATTCATTCGTCGATGGACATCTAGGTTGCTTCCATGTTCTGGCTATTGTATAGAGAGCTGCAATGAACATTGGGGTACAGGTGCTTCTTTCAGTTTTAATTTCATCAGGATACAAGACTAAGAGTGGGATTGCTGGGTCATAGGGTGCTTCTATTTTTAGATTTTTAAGAAATCTCCATACAGTCTTCCATAGAGGTTGTATCAGTTTACATTCCCACCAGCAATGCAAGAGGGTTCCCTTTTCTCAGCACCCTCTCCAGCATTTATTGTCTGTTGAATTGTGGATGATGGCCATTCTGATGGGTGTGAGGTGATATCTCATTGTAGTTTTGATTTGCATTTCTCTAATAATAAGTGAGGTTGAGCATCGTTTCATGTGCTTTTGGGCCATCTGTATGTCCTCTTTGGAGAGGTGTCTCTTTAGATCTTTTTCCCATTTTTTGATTGGGTTGTTCATTTTTCCAGTGCTGAGTTGTCCGAGTTGCTTGTAGATTTTGGAGATTAATTCTTTGTCTGTTGTTTCATTTGCTATGATTTTCTCCTACTCTGTGGGCTGTCTGTTCAGATTTTTGTAGTTTCTTTTGCTGTACAAAAGCTTTTAAGTTTCAATAGGACCCACATGTTCACTTTTCCAGTTCCGCTTTTTGTCCTTGAGGGTTTTGCCCTAAGAGTTTGCCATGCATGTTCCCAGATCAGTTATATGCAAATCCCTGGTCTCCTACCCCCTCCCAGGTCCCCCTATCCCACCCCTCCGGCGATCACACCAAGCCTTTCTAAGTACTCCTATTCCCTTAGCACAATGACAATAGCTATCTTTTCCGCACATGACAGTATAGGTTTCCATGTTACTTCCTCTATGCCTCCCACCCACTGTTCATTCCCCACAATGTCCATGTGTCTATTCTCTGTTTTTCCATGAGTTCCCTGCATGTGTTATCAAGAACATCGTACTAGATTCCACATATATGTGATAGTATACTGTACTTGCCTTTCTCTTTTTGACTTACTTCACTTTCTATGATAGGTTCTAGCTCCAGTCACCTCGTTAGGACTGAGTCTTCTGCATTTCTTTTAACAGCTGAGTAGTATTCCATTGTATATATGTACCAGGGCTTCTGTATCCATTCATTCGTCGATGGACATCTAGGTTGCTTCCATGTTCTGGCTATTGTATAGAGAGCTGCAATGAACATTGGGGTACAGGTGCTTCTTTCAGTTTTAATTTCATCAGGATACAAGACTAAGAGTGGGATTGCTGGGTCATAGGGTGCTTCTATTTTTAGATTTTTAAGAAATCTCCATACAGTCTTCCATAGAGGTTGTATCAGTTTACATTCCCACCAGCAATGCAAGAGGGTTCCCTTTTCTCAGCACCCTCTCCAGCATTTATTGTCTGTTGAATTGTGGATGATGGCCATTCTGATGGGTGTGAGGTGATATCTCATTGTAGTTTTGATTTGCATTTCTCTAATAATAAGTGAGGTTGAGCATCGTTTCATGTGCTTTTGGGCCATCTGTATGTCCTCTTTGGAGAGGTGTCTCTTTAGATCTTTTTCCCATTTTTTGATTGGGTTGTTCATTTTTCCAGTGCTGAGTTGTCCGAGTTGCTTGTAGATTTTGGAGATTAATTCTTTGTCTGTTGTTTCATTTGCTATGATTTTCTCCTACTCTGTGGGCTGTCTGTTCAGATTTTTGTAGTTTCTTTTGCTGTACAAAAGCTTTTAAGTTTCAATAGGACCCACATGTTCACTTTTCAGTTCCGCTATTTTTGTAGGTGGGTCAGAGAAGATCTTGCTTTGATTGATGTCCTTGAGGGTTTTGCCTATATTCTCCTCTAAGAGTTTGATGGTTTCTGGTCTTACATTTAGGTCTTTAATCCATTTTGAGTTGATCTTTGTGTATGGTGTCAGGGAATGTTCCAACTTCATTTTTTTTGCACGTAGCTCTCCAATTTTCCCAGCACCACTTGTTGAAGAGGCTGTCTTTATCCCATTTTATAGTTTCATCTCCTTTGTCAAAAATAAGGTACCCATAAGTGCGTGGGTTTATCTCTGGGTTATCGATCTTGTTCCATTGGTCAATATTTCTGTTTTTTGTGCCAGTACCATACTGTCTTGATGACTGTTACTTTGTAGTAGAGTCTGAAGTTAGGGAGGCTGATTCCTCCAACTCCGTTTTTCTTTCTCAGGATTGCTTTGGCTATTCGAGGTCTTCTGTGTTTCTGTATGAACTGTGTTATTCTTTGGTCTAGTTCTGTGAAAAATGTCAATGGTAGTTGGATAGGTATTGCAGTGAATCTGTAGATGATATTTGGTAGTAGGGTCATTTTTGCAATATTGATTCTTCTGATCCAGGAACATGGAATATCTCTCCATCTGTTTAAGTCTTCTTAACTGTTCATTTCTTCCAGGTTGTCCAGTATGTTGCCATAGAGTTGTTTATAATAGTCTCTTAGAAACCTCTGAATTTCTGCATTCTCTGTTGTAATCTCTCCTTTTTCATTTTTGATTTTGTTGATCTGGTTCTTCTCTCTCTTTCTCTTGATGAGTCTGGCCAGTGGCTTGTCAATTTTGTTTACCTTTTCAAAGAACCAGCTTTTTGTTTTATTTATCTTTACTATTGTTTCTTTTGTTTCCTTCTCATTTATTTCTGCTCTAGTCTTTATGATTTCTCTTCTTCTGCTGGCTTTGGGGTGTTTTTGCTCTTGTTTCTCCAGTTGCTTTAAGTGGAGGGTTAGGTCATCTGCTTCATATTTTCCTATTTTCTTGAGGTGGGATTGTATTGCTATAAATTTCCCTCTTAGAACTGCTTTTGCAGTATCCCATAGGTTTTGCACAGTCATGTGTTCATTGTCATTTTCTTCTAGGAATTGTTTAATTTCTCCTTTGATTTCCTCAATGATCAGTTGATTTTTTAGGTATGTGTTGTTTAATCTCCATGTGTTTGTATTTTTAGTGGTTTTTTTCCTGTAGTTGATCTCTAATCTCATTGCATTATGGTCCAAGGAGATGGTTGATATAATTTCAGTTTTCTTGAATTGACTGAGGTTAGATTTGTGGCCCAAGATGTGGTCTATCCTGGAGAATGTTCTGTGAGCACTTGAGAAGAAAGTGTATTCTTCTGCTTTTGGATGGAAAGTCCTCAATATATCGATGAGGTCCATCTTTTATAGTGTGGCATTTAAGGCTTGTGTTTCTTTATTAATTTTCTGTTTGGATGATCTGTCCATTGGTGTGAGAGGAGTGTTAAAGTCTCCTACTATTATTGTGTTATTGTTGATTTCTTCTTTTATGTCTGAAAGTATCTGTCTTATGTATTGACGTGTCCCTGTGTTGGGTGCGTAGATATTCATGACTATTATGTCTTCCTCTTGGATGGATCCCTTAATCATGATGTAGTGACCTGCCATGTCTCTTAGAATCTTCTTTACTTTAAAGTCTATTTTGTCTGATATGAGGATTGCTACTCCAGCTTTCTTTTGATTTCCATTTGCATGGAATATCTTTTTCCAGTCTTTCACTTTCAGTCTATGAGTGTCTCTAGGTCTGAAGTGGGTCTCTTGGTAAACAGCATATATATGGGTCTTGCTTCTGGATCCTTTCAGCCAGCCTGTGTCGTTTGGTTGGAGCATTTAGTCCATTTACATTCAAAGCAATTATTGATACGAATGTCCCTATTTTCATCTTCTTAGAAATTTCGGGTTTGATTTGTAGGACCTCTCCTACTCTTGTATTTATTGGCTATATCAGGCCCTTTAACACTTGTTGTAGAGCTGGTTTTGTGGTACAGGATTCTTTTAGTTTTTGTCTGTCTGAGAAGCTTTTGACTTCGCCATCAATTCTGAATGAGATTCTTGCTGGGTAGAGAATTCTTGGTTGCAGGTTATTCTCTTTTAGCCGTTTAAATGTGTCTCACCATTCTCTTCTGACCTGCAGGGTTTCTGTGGAAAGATCCGCAGTTAGACGTATGGGGTTTCCTTTATATGTTATTTGTTGTTTGCTCCTAGCTGCTTTTAGTAATCTATCTTTATATTTAGTCTGCATTAGTTTGATTAGAATGTGCCTTGGCGTATTTCTTCTGGGGTTTATCCTGTATGGAACTCTTTGTGCTTCTTGGACTTGGTTGACTATTTCCTTTCCCATGCTGGGGAAGTTTTCCACTATAACCTCTTCAAGAATTTTTTCATAGCCTTTCTTTCCCTCTTCTTCCTCTGGAACTCCTATAATTCTAATGTTGGTGCGTTTGATATTGTCCCATAGGTCTCTGATGCTATCCTCAGTTCTTTTAATTCTTTCAACTTTGTTCTGTTCTTCAGCACTTATTTTCACCATTCTGTCTTCCAGCTCACTTATCTGTTCTTCAGCCTCTGATACTCTACTGTTGAGACCTTCTATAGTATTTTTGAGTTCAGCAATTGAGTTGGTAGTCTCTATTTGCTTATTTTTCATTTCTTGCATGTCTCTTCTCAATGCACTAATTTCCTCTAATATTCTATTTTTGGTGTTTTAAATCCTGATTAGTATAGCTTTTCTGAATTCTCTTTCAGATAATTTGTCTATTTCCTCTTCTGTCATTTGAAGCTGTGTTTCTCTAGCTTGGTCCTTCATTTGTGCAGTGTTTCTCTGTCATTTCATCATTAGGTTAATTTTTGTTTCTTTGTGTGCGTGTGTGTGTTTGTGTGTGTGTGTGTGTGCATGGAGTTCTTTTTCCCACCTGGCTTCTTGGTTAAATTCTCCCTTCCTTTAGGTTTCTGTCCTTGTAGAAGGGTTCAGTCTTATTTGCAGGTGAATAATCTCTAGTGTTGGGTGTTCTTTGATAGTGTGGGGTCTTGGAATCAGGGCTTCCATTCCGAGGATCCTTTGTTTGATGTCTGGTCAGGGGGTGTAGGCTGTATGTCTGGTTTGCTATAGTGTTCCGTGATATTAGTTCAAATACTAGCATATGAGGAACAAGAGGTGTGTCCCTGATGGGTGACAGTCATAAAAGCATGCAGATATTTTCTAACATAGTCGTAAAATATACACACATACACAGCAATAACCACAACTGAACAGTCTTACAGAGATAGAGCATAGGAAATTTTTCTGGCAAACAATGCAATCAAAGATGATACCTGCCCATTAAGCTCTAAATTAATTAAAATACTGCCTGGAAAAATAGATCCAGAGCAAGGTCCGGGCTTGGACTATTACAATTAAAGCAATTTTTAACTAAGACATGTGTTGGGGTATTTCTTCTGGGGTTTATCCTGTATGGAACTCTTTGTGCTTCTTGGACTTGGTTGACTATTTCCTTTCCCATGCTGGGGAAGTTTTCCACTATAACCTCTTCAAGAATTTTTTCATAGCCTTTCTTTCCCTCTTCTTCCTCTGGAACTCCTATAATTCTAATGTTGGTGCGTTTGATATTGTCCCATAGGTCTCTGATGCTATCCTCAGTTCTTTTAATTCTTTCAACTTTGTTCTGTTCTTCAGCACTTATTTTCACCATTCTGTCTTCCAGCTCACTTATCTGTTCTTCAGCCTCTGATACTCTACTGTTGAGACCTTCTATAGTATTTTTGAGTTCAGCAATTGAGTTGGTAGTCTCTATTTGCTTATTTTTCATTTCTTGCATGTCTCTTCTCAATGCACTAATTTCCTCTAATATTCTATTTTTGGTGTTTTAAATCCTGATTAGTATAGCTTTTCTGAATTCTCTTTCAGATAATTTGTCTATTTCCTCTTCTGTCATTTGAAGCTGTGTTTCTCTAGCTTGGTCCTTCATTTGTGCAGTGTTTCTCTGTCATTTCATCATTAGGTTAATTTTTGTTTCTTTGTGTGCGTGTGTGTGTTTGTGTGTGTGTGTGTGCATGGAGTTCTTTTTCCCACCTGGCTTCTTGGTTAAATTCTCCCTTCCTTTAGGTTTCTGTCCTTGTAGAAGGGTTCAGTCTTATTTGCAGGTGAATAATCTCTAGTGTTGGGTGTTCTTTGATAGTGTGGGGTCTTGGAATCAGGGCTTCCATTCCGAGGATCCTTTGTTTGATGTCTGGTCAGGGGGTGTAGGCTGTATGTCTGGTTTGCTATAGTGTTCCGTGATATTAGTTCAAATACTAGCATATGAGGAACAAGAGGTGTGTCCCTGATGGGTGACAGTCATAAAAGCATGCAGATATTTTCTAACATAGTCGTAAAATATACACACATACACAGCAATAACCACAACTGAACAGTCTTACAGAGATAGAGCATAGGAAATTTTTCTGGCAAACAATGCAATCAAAGATGATACCTGCCCATTAAGCTCTAAATTAATTAAAATACTGCCTGGAAAAATAGATCCAGAGCAAGGTCCGGGCTTGGACTATTACAATTAAAGCAATTTTTAACTAAGACATGTGTTGGGGGTGAGGAGGAGGAGAGTGTATGGGTAATGAGAAGGAATAGATTCATTTTGGAGGATTTTGTAAGGTTCGGTAGCAAAGATTAGTGTGTTGTGTTTAGTGCCGCTGGAAGAGACTAGTGGAGACAGGAAGATAGGAAATATTTATATAGAGGATAGTGGTAGATAGGAAAAGATTTTACATTTAGAGCAGAGAAGGAGGAAGTAGTGGCAAAGTGGAAAGAAAATTAAAAGTTTCCAAAAATTAAAATTAAAAGAAAATTTAAAAATTTAAAAAGAGAAAAAATTGACAAGAGACCAAAAAAAAAGAAAAAACCCAGACCAATCAATCAAATAAAACAGTCCACAACAAACAAACAAACAAAAAAAGGCTAAATACTGTCCCTGGTTTCTATCTTCTCATCTGCCTGGTGGAAATCTGTCTGCTCTTGATGGTGTTGTCTTGATGATCTTTCCCTTACAGTTCCGGTTGCTATGGTTTCTCTTTTTGCTTTTGGCAAAACAAAGGCTATGCCGCGAGCTCAGGTGCTGTCCATGGCGGCGGGCTTTTCCCAGTCAGTCGGGCGGGGGCTGCGGCGTGCGCAGTCTCGTGCTGGAAGGGGGCGCCCCGGTTCCAAAGCACTCCCGCCGGTAGCCTCCAATCCCTGCTCTTCTCCTGGTTTCCTCTGCCGCAGCTGCAGCTCTGGGGGTGCACGGACTCTTCAGGCTGCTGGCGCTCACACTGCCAGTTACTGGACCAAGTCCCAAACACGGGCACGAGCTTCCCCGTCCGGCTCAAGCCAGGTCCCTGGTATCAACCCGTGGGCGACTTCCCCTCTCCGTTCAGCAAGCCCCCCTCTAGCAGTGTTTGAACCTACCCGGTGCCCTGTGGAACAGTAGGATTTTCGTGCTGAGCGCTGCCTTCTGTCCTCGCGGCGCACTTCCCAGCACTCTTTCCAGGCGCACCTTCCCGTCCGACTCGAGCCAGGTGTCTGGGCAGCACCCCGCGGGGAACTTCCCAGCTGCAATCCACATACCCCCGCTAGCAGTGTCTCAACTCCACTGGCGATCCAGTGGGATTTTCAGGATTTTCGCGCTGAACGCTGCCTTCTCTCCTCCCAAAGCTCTTCTCAGGCTCTCTCGTAGCGCACTTCCCAGAGCTCTCTCCACCAGTCTGGTGTGGGGGTGGGGTACAGGGTTCTCAGAACAGGAGCTCCGGGAATGTTCTGGCTGTTCACTCTCCAACCCTCGCAGACCTAAGGAATTCTTCTGTCATCTAGTGGCTGGTTTTTTGGTGGTGCTTCATTTCTTGATCAGTTCTGGTGATTCTATTGGGGAGCTGGTGAAATCTTCCCCTCATTCCTCCGCCATCTTGGCCCCCCTCCTTCATGTGGTTTTATAAGTTAAATACCTAAATATTTTGAAAATTTTCAGTTACTTTTCTGTTAATGATTTCAATTTTAGCTTTACTGTGGTCTGAGAACATAACACACTCTTTACAATTTCCAGTCTTTTAATTTTGTTGAGGTATATTTTGTGAACCAGAATGTGATTTGTCTTGGTGAATGCTCCATATGAACTTGAATAAAATGTGCGTTTTGCTCTTGCTGATTGAATTATTCTGTAAATGTCAGCAAGATCCAGTTGATTGATGATTCTGGGAATTAGTCTCTTTTGGGCAATGGTACCTAATAAGAACTCAATAAATGCCTGTCAAATGTATGAATAAATTAGTAAATGAAGAATATTTCATGTCATAAGCCATAATGTATTTAATCTCTTCTTTATTAAGAAACATTGAGATAGGTTAAAATTTTTCACTATTACAATCTATTTAGTAATACACATGTATGAATGAACAATTCTGTAATTTAGTTGTATATAAAAGGAAAAGTTGAGATAAAACAACACTAAGTAATAAAATGATACCCCTAAAAGGAATCTTTCCTCATTTTCCTCACTATGAAGCACTGGAATCTTTCCCTTCCCACCCCAGCTTAATCATCTGCACCTCGTTCATTATTTACTGCTGCACTTGCATCAGTTGTTTTCAAATAGCATACAATATTAATGCAAAGTGTTTTTTAACATGATACCATAAGTTTCACATACAGAAATGTGCTAGATTCAGTAAAATTGGAAAAATGCTGAAATCAAAAATGTTTACGATGGAGATATGGCATAGTTCAACTGTGTTAACATAAGCAGAGAGGAACCCAATACTTATGGTTACATGATAAATGTTTCAAAATAATTATTTCATTATTGAAGTAAAAAGAGAGGCTCTTGGAATAAATGAGGTTTTGTTGCAAAAATAATAAAGAGAATTCAATATCAGTCTATTCTAAAATGTTATTAGAATTTCTATACCAAAAAGGTTAAGAGTTGACACATTTTTTAAAACAAGTTTAAACTTTGCTTCATATAGAACATGCAAACATATCATATTCGTTAGTCCTAAGTATTTTACTTGTACTGACAGTGATTTTATTTTATGTTCTATGGAACATTTAACTGTCTCCATTGTCAAATCTGTAGGTTTTATAACTATTCGACATAGAATATAGATTTCAGCCTATGTACACACACATACATGAAAACACTTTGAGTCCAGATTAAAAAACAGCAATATTATTAAACTGATCCCCCATATTGCATTTGTTTAATTTCTAAATCAGTGTGAAGTTTGTGTGTTTGCATATGTGTACATGGGATAAAATCTATATCTAACCTACATTTCTCCCACTTCATTTTCAGTTGTCCCAGTAACATCTGTTTAAGTATTGTATCATTCTTCATTGATTGTAGATGCCATCTTTACTACACATATAATTGCTGCTCATATATGGTGCTACTTTCTTTTGTTCCAATGACCTACTTTGTCACCAATATCACACTTTTTAAAATTTTACAGTTTTGTAGTTTACTTTACACAGGCATACACTGGAGATATTATAGGTCTGGTTTCAGATCACCACAATAAAGCAAATAATGAATGAAGTGAATCACAGTTTTTCTGATTTCCCAGTGCATATAAAAAGTTATTTTTATATTATATTTTAGTTTATTAAGTGTGCGATAGCTTTATGTCTA
The DNA here is from genome assembly GCA_022376925.1 of Tragulus kanchil. NCBI lineage: Eukaryota > Metazoa > Chordata > Mammalia > Artiodactyla > Tragulidae > Tragulus > Tragulus kanchil. Next base: position 55,883,298 of record JAIOJX010000029.1, on the reverse strand, counting down.
AAAAGTTGCATAATAAAAATGATTTATTGCTAAAAATGCTAATCACAATCTGAACCTTCAACGGTTGTAATCTTTTTGCAACAGTAACATCACTGATCACAGATCACTATAATAATATAATAGTAATGAAAAGTTAGAAATACTGAGAACTGCCAAAATATGACAAAGAAATACAAAGTGAGCTAATGCTATTAGAAAATTGATATGGTAGGCTTGCTTAATGCATGATTGCCACAAACTTTCAATTTGTGAAAAAAAATTGAGAAATGCAATAAAGTGAAGCACCATAAAATGAGATATTCCTATATCTGGTTTGGTATGACCTGTCAATATTTTTTTATTACAATTTAGTTATTTTTATACATTTTTTCCAGATACCAACTTTCATAACCTTGCATTAGAATTGTCATTTTATCCACAGAATATATGGATTAAATTATACACGACTGGCATCTTTGAAGTATATTTTTCCTAACTAAAAATGTAATGTGCATTTTTATTCATTTAAGTCTTCCTTTATATTTGTCTTTTTTCTAATGGTGCAAATCTCTTCAATATTTCACCATTATATATGATATTTTCTGTAGACTTCTATTAGATCAACTTCATTGACATAAATATGCTTTATATTGAATATTTTTAGTTACTGGGAGCCAAGAAAACAATACAGACATCACTTACGGGATTTTATTTGTTTGTTTGTTTGCAACAAAAGAAAGAATCTGAATATATCTCATTTATTAACTGTCCTCACCCACCCACTCCGTTAGACAATGAGCTTCTTCAGAACAGGAACCATGTCTTTCTTAACTTTTACAATCCAGCACCAAGGACAGAGTCTCTCATTAAATAGAGAATGGAAGAAATCATATATGGGCATTTACCAATGACTTTACAGAAGTTTTTGGGGGTGGGCGGGTTGGGGAGGGAGGGGGTGGGCGGGCCACTTCCATTGGTCTTTCATTTATCTATTTTCATCCATCTTTGTTCTTTTGGCCCATGTGGGCCTCTCATCACAGTGGCCTCTGTTGTCGCAGAGCACCAGCTCTGGGCACATGAGCTCCAGAGCTCTGGCTCGGTAATTGGATACATCAGTCCAGCCGCTCCGCGGCACATGGGATCTTTCCAGGCCAGGGATCGAACCAGCGCCCCTTGCACTGCAAGGCGGTGTCCTTACCCACTGGACCACCAGGGAAGGCCAACCAATGACTTTAAAGCTACCATAATTATCTGGTTCTCTACTTTAGTGGAAAACCTTAGAAATTTGAAGACAGATTCACTGAATTGAATTTCTGATTTTGCTTCTTAATATCAGTATGATTTGGGGGCAATTTAACTCCTCTGAATTGCCTAAATGGAAAGTAAAGTCGGTGAGACACAAAGCCATTGAGAGAGGTAAATGAAATGATGCTATAAAGTTCCTAAAAAGTCTAAAATACATAATATGTAAAATTGAATACCACTGTTATTTCCCTCCTTTCCTTGCAGACTAGGAATATGATTTCAATAACTGCTGGGCAATTATATGTGACATTGTTTATGTTCATTATTAAGCATACATTCAAATAAATTTTTCATGTTTCATAAATGATTTAGAGAGTGAACATAACCTGTGATTTTTGCTAGTCTAAGTTCATATAGCTCTAGAACCACAGAAATCCTATCTTTAGTAAGTGTTTCACAAGCAACCATAGTCTGAAATCTGTCACAATTCTTCTAGTGATAAAGAATATTCACTCCAAATAACTAAATATTTGAATATTTAATATCTGCTATGAGAGTACTTCACAAACAATCACAATATAGAACCCCTCACATCTTTCTGCTGATATAAAATACTCAATCCAATCTTATGGTGTTTATTTAGCATCCAGTACACTAAGTATTATAGAAAATATTAGTAAGAAAGGACCATTATCTTCAGAGGAATCCCATGCTATGAGCAAAGCAGGTGAGAAATGAACTTGAAACAAATAAATAAGTAGGTGTATACAATTTTCAGACATTGCAGTATTGCTTTTGTCCCTATTTAATCATGAGTATCGGTTTCTTTCATTGGTCAGTGGTAAAGAATTTGCCTACAATTTAGGAGCCACATGAGACTTGGGTTTAATCCCTGGGTTCAATTCTAAGATCCTCTGGATAAGTTCATGAAAACCCACTCCAGTATTCTCACCTGGATAATCCTTATGGACAAAGGAGACTGCTGGGTTACTGTCCATAGCATTGCAAAGAGTCAGATAGACTGAAGTGACTTGGTACACATGCATGCAATTATGAATATATGTCCATCAAAATGTTACAAAAATAGAAGCAGGATTTTTTTAATGTATATTATTCCTGTTATGTTATTCCTGGAAATAAACTGAATAAAATTATAAAATTTAAAATGTTGAGAGATTCAAATATCAGTTGAGAAATTGAGGGAATAGAGAAATTAAAGGAAGTCCAGTGTTACCTAGACAAGTTGAGAATTAAAGCCTGATTTCCTAAATGCTAACTAATTAGCCCTTTCACACAGAGTAGGAATATGATTTCAATAACTGCTGGGCAATTATATGTGACATTGTTTATGTTCATTATTAAGCATACATTCAAATAAATTTTTCATGTTTCATAAATGATTTAGAGAGTGAACATAACCTGTGATTTTGCTAGTCTAAGTTCATATAGCTCTAGAACCACAGAAATCCTATCTTTAGTAAGTGTTTCACAAGCAACCATAGTCTGAAATCTGTCACAATTCTTCTAGTGATAAAGAATATTCACTCCAAATAACTAAATATTTGAATATTTAATATCTGCTATGAGAGTACTTCACAAACAATCACAATATAGAACCCCTCACATCTTTCTGCTGATATAAAATACTCAATCCAATCTTATGGTGTTTATTTAGCATCCAGTACACTAAGTATTATAGAAAATATTAGTAAGAAAGGACCATTATCTTCAGAGGAATCCCATGCTATGAGCAAAGCAGGTGAGAAATGAACTTGAAACAAATAAATAAGTAGGTGTATACAATTTTCAGACATTGCAGTATTGCTTTTGTCCCTATTTAATCATGAGTATCGGTTTCTTTCATTGGTCAGTGGTAAAGAATTTGCCTACAATTTAGGAGCCACATGAGACTTGGGTTTAATCCCTGGGTTCAATTCTAAGATCCTCTGGATAAGTTCATGAAAACCCACTCCAGTATTCTCACCTGGATAATCCTTATGGACAAAGGAGACTGCTGGGTTACTGTCCATAGCATTGCAAAGAGTCAGATAGACTGAAGTGACTTGGTACACATGCATGCAATTATGAATATATGTCCATCAAAATGTTACAAAAATAGAAGCAGGATTTTTTTAATGTATATTATTCCTGTTATGTTATTCCTGGAAATAAACTGAATAAAATTATAAAATTTAAAATGTTGAGAGATTCAAATATCAGTTGAGAAATTGAGGGAATAGAGAAATTAAAGGAAGTCCAGTGTTACCTAGACAAGTTGAGAATTAAAGCCTGATTTCCTAAATGCTAACTAATTAGCCCTTTCACACAGAGTATGTGATATATTTAACAATTTGCATTAACTTACATAGTTATGTTGTGATTCAACATTCTAAGATGGAAATTTATTTGGAATTCTTTATCTTCATGACAAAACTATTTACTGACTATAAATCTTTTCTCTCAATTTTTCATAAATAATTCATCATTCATGCATTTGAAAAACTACAACTTTAAATTGACTAGCCCATTCTTAGAAGTTAGTTATTCCCTAAGAAAATATTCACTTTGAGTAATTCAGTTTTGTTAATCAGTCATGTGAAATCACTCTATACTTTTCATAATTTAAGACATTGTTAGCTTACTTTTTTTTGATAATGTTTAAGTGTCTCCTAGTCCATCCTTGCAGCCCACAGGGAACCAAGCAGCAACAGAGGTGGAACTTGCCTCTCCAGTCTCTTCAGCTGCAATGGAATGCACATCTCTGGGTCCCCTGACCTGGTGAGAACACCTGTTAAGCTAACAACCCTAGACATACTAAGGGGCCCACAAGCCCAGTTTTCCTCCAACTACTCACTTCTCCTACTATGGCAGCAGTGCTCACGACTCAAGCGACCTCAGCCATGGTGGCGACATGGCTATCTTGGTGCCCTCAAGTGAAAAATCCAGCAACAGCAGCAATACTGACAGCAGCAAGGCACCAGTAATACCAGAGGCACAAGTAGAAATGACAGGGGACAAGTGACACCTCTGGAAGAGGCAATGGAGGATGGAAAGTGTGATTTCTCAAACATAGCTAGAAGCAGCTTAGGTAAGAGAAGCAAAAAATCTTGTGTTATAGTGCCAAGCAACACAATAACAATAGGAACGTTATCGTTCCACCTAAGCATCAGTGGACCGACCATCTTTCAAGACCAACAAGAAACAATAACCTTAAATGAAACACAGGTTCTGATAGACAGCACATATACACAGACCATTCCATACAAAAGCAGTAGAATACACATTGTGTTCAATATAAATGGAATATTCTCAAAACCAACCATATGTTTGGCACAAAAGAGAGAAATATCAAAAATGAGAATAGAGAAATTAAAGGAAGTCCAGTGTTACCTAGACAAGTTGAGAATTAAAGCCTGATTTCCTAAATGCTAACTAATTAGCCCTTTCACACAGAGTATGTGATATATTTAACAATTTGCATTAACTTACATAGTTATGTTGTGATTCAACATTCTAAGATGGAAATTTATTTGGAATTCTTTATCTTCATGACAAAACTATTTACTGACTATAAATCTTTTCTCTCAATTTTTCATAAATAATTCATCATTCATGCATTTGAAAAACTACAACTTTAAATTGACTAGCCCATTCTTAGAAGTTAGTTATTCCCTAAGAAAATATTCACTTTGAGTAATTCAGTTTTGTTAATCAGTCATGTGAAATCACTCTATACTTTTCATAATTTAAGACATTGTTAGCTTACTTTTTGATAATGTTTAAGTGTCTCCTAGTCCATCCTTGCAGCCCACAGGGAACCAAGCAGCAACAGAGGTGGAACTTGCCTCTCCAGTCTCTTCAGCTGCAATGGAATGCACATCTCTGGGTCCCCTGACCTGGTGAGAACACCTGTTAAGCTAACAACCCTAGACATACTAAGGGGCCCACAAGCCCAGTTTTCCTCCAACTACTCACTTCTCCTACTATGGCAGCAGTGCTCACGACTCAAGCGACCTCAGCCATGGTGGCGACATGGCTATCTTGGTGCCCTCAAGTGAAAAATCCAGCAACAGCAGCAATACTGACAGCAGCAAGGCACCAGTAATACCAGAGGCACAAGTAGAAATGACAGGGGACAAGTGACACCTCTGGAAGAGGCAATGGAGGATGGAAAGTGTGATTTCTCAAACATAGCTAGAAGCAGCTTAGGTAAGAGAAGCAAAAAATCTTGTGTTATAGTGCCAAGCAACACAATAACAATAGGGAACGTTATCGTTCCACCTAAGCATCAGTGGACCGACCATCTTTCAAGACCAACAAGAAACAATAACCTTAAATGAAACACAGGTTCTGATAGACAGCACATATACACAGACCATTCCATACAAAAGCAGTAGAATACACATTGTGTTCAATATAAATGGAATATTCTCAAAAACCAACCATATGTTTGGCACAAAACAATAAATTTAAGAAGATTGAACTCATATCAAGGATCTTTTCTGACCACAGTTTTATGAAGTTAGAAATTAATTACAAAAAAAGGCTGGAAAAATTATAAATATGTAGAGATGAACCAATATGCTACTAAAAAACTTTTCATCAATGAAGAAATAAAAGAAGAGGGGCTTCCCTGGTGGTCCAGTGGGGAAGAACACTGCTTTGCAGTGCAAGGGGTGCCAGTTCGATCCCTGGCCTGGGAAGATCCCACGTGCCATGGAGTGGCTGGACAGACGTGTCCAACTACTGAGCCGGAGCTCTGGAGTGCATGCACCCAGAGCTGGTGCTCTGCAACGAGAGAGGCCACTGTGATGGGAGGCCCACTCAAGCCAAAGAACAAAGATAGATGAATGAAAGAGCAATAGAATTGGCCAATAAATAAATAAAAGAAGAAATGTAAAGATACCTGAAGACAAATGAAAATAAACCATGACATGTCAAACCAAATAGGATGCAGCAATATAGACGCAGCTCAACAAACAAGAAAAATTTCAAATAAACAATCTAACTTTATACCTAAAGGAACCAGAGAAAGAAAAACAAATTAAAATAAAAACATAAACAGAAGGAAGGAAATAATAAAAATGAGAGCAGAAAATGGAATAGAGACTAAAAATGACAATAGAAAAGATTAACTAAGAGCTGATCCTTTGCAAGGGATAAAGTCAGAAACCTCTAGTTAGATATAATAAGAATAAAAGAAAGAAGGTCTAAATAAATAAAAAGAAAAATGAAGATTCAACAACAACAAAAACCTAACCCAAAAATGGGCAGAGGGTCTAAATAAACATTTCTTCAAAGAAGACATACAGATGGCTATAGGCACATGAAAAGATGTTCAATATTGCTAATTATTAGAGAAATACAAATCAAAACTCCAGTGATACATTACCTCACACCAGTCAGAATGGCTATATTTATTAAAGAGTCTATAAATAACAAATGCTGGAGAGAGTATGAAGAAAAGAGAGCCCTAACCCTAGACAGTGTGTATATGTTCATCCCAAAGCAAGGAGGTGAAAGACCTATACACTGAAAACTGTTAAGACATTGATTAAAAAAAACTGAACAGACAAAAATATTGAAAGATATTTCGTGCTCATGGATTGAAAGAATTAATATTGTCAAAATGTTCCTAATACCCAGAAGAAGCTACAGATTCCATGCAAAACCTATTAAAAGCCAATGGTATGTTTCACAGAATTAGAATAAATAATTCTAATAGTCCAATATTTGTGTGGAAACAAATGTTGGTGGGGATGTAAATTAGTTCAGCCAGGAAAATTAGTCCAGGAAGTATAGAAATTCCTTTAAAAGTTAAAACTATAAATACTATCTGATCCAGATATCCCATTTTTGCACATGGAATATCCAAAGAATATGAATATAGTATTTCAAAAAGATATACATATGCAGCCTTATGTTCACTGCAGCATTATTTATAATAGCCAAGACATGGAAGCAATTGAGGTACCCATCAATAGATGAATGGATAAAGAATACACATACACACATAAGAGAATGCTACTCAGTCATAAAAGATGAAAATTTTCCATTTCCAACAATATGACAGACACTGAAGATATTTTGATATTTTGATAAGTCAAATGAGTCCCAGGGAGAAACACAAATACCTTATGATTTCTCTCATATGCTTACTGCTAAAGATAAATTTAAAAATAAATAAAATGAAAGCAAACACAGATACAGAGAATAGATTGGTGGTTGTAAGTGGGAAATATGGGGTTGGGGAAGGATGAAATGGTTAAAGGAGATTAGCAGTATGGTGAGGTGAGCAAGCTGTCATGTAAACAGAAACTGATCTACAATGTTGTACACATAAAACTTATATAAGGCTATAAACCAGTGTTAGCTCAAAGAAAAGGATAAATTCTTAAAAGCAGAGAAGCTAACTTAAAATACACCTGCCTGCCATTTTTTCCAAGTGGGCATGCCTTAGAAGATGAAATTGATAACAAAATTAAGATAAATATAGCAGAATTGAGACCATACAGGATCTAGTGTAGTGCAGCCTAGGTGCTTTTCCATCAATCTTACTACAGACAGAATATAATTATCCCGTACAATTTTGAGGCAAACAAGTTATTTTCAAAGAAACTTTTCAGGGAGATTAGCTCTTGCTTCTGACTGATCAAGGTTGTAAACGTGTGCCTCGAAAGGGAATTCTTCTTGTCTTTTCCCTCAGCCTGGTACTGATGACTTTCCCTTCCTACTTCCTTTCAAAGCTGTGTGTCAAAATCAATGTACATTAATTTTTATTGAATATTTAGACATTGGATGCTGTAGAAATGCAAATAGTGAAGTACAGGTAAAAGAATATATTCCCCTACACTTTCATGTCTCATTGTTCAAACAGCCCATATTTGTGTGGAAACAAATGTTGGTGGGGATGTAAATTAGTTCAGCCAGGAAAATTAGTCCAGGAAGTATAGAAATTCCTTTAAAAGTTAAAACTATAAATACTATCTGATCCAGATATCCCATTTTTGCACATGGAATATCCAAAGAATATGAATATAGTATTTCAAAAAGATATACATATGCAGCCTTATGTTCACTGCAGCATTATTTATAATAGCCAAGACATGGAAGCAATTGAGGTACCCATCAATAGATGAATGGATAAAGAATACACATACACACATAAGAGAATGCTACTCAGTCATAAAAGATGAAAATTTTCCATTTCCAACAATATGACAGACACTGAAGATATTTTGATATTTTGATAAGTCAAATGAGTCCCAGGAGAAACACAAATACCTTATGATTTCTCTCATATGCTTACTGCTAAAGATAAATTTAAAAATAAATAAAATGAAAGCAAACACAGATACAGAGAATAGATTGGTGGTTGTAAGTGGGAAATATGGGGTTGGGGAAGGATGAAATGGTTAAAGGAGATTAGCAGTATGGTGAGGTGAGCAAGCTGTCATGTAAACAGAAACTGATCTACAATGTTGTACACATAAAACTTATATAAGGCTATAAACCAGTGTTAGCTCAAAGAAAAGGATAAATTCTTAAAAGCAGAGAAGCTAACTTAAAATACACCTGCCTGCCATTTTTTCCAAGTGGGCATGCCTTAGAAGATGAAATTGATAACAAAATTAAGATAAATATAGCAGAATTGAGACCATACAGGATCTAGTGTAGTGCAGCCTAGGTGCTTTTCCATCAATCTTACTACAGACAGAATATAATTATCCCGTACAATTTTGAGGCAAACAAGTTATTTTCAAAGAAACTTTTCAGGGAGATTAGCTCTTGCTTCTGACTGATCAAGGTTGTAAACGTGTGCCTCGAAAGGGAATTCTTCTTGTCTTTTCCCTCAGCCTGGTACTGATGACTTTCCCTTCCTACTTCCTTTCAAAGCTGTGTGTCAAAATCAATGTACATTAATTTTTATTGAATATTTAGACATTGGATGCTGTAGAAATGCAAATAGTGAAGTACAGGTAAAAGAATATATTCCCCTACACTTTCATGTCTCATTGTTCAAACAGCCCAGTTCTAGCTCCCCCCAACCAAATACAATATATGGACTTTAAAAATAAAAGTACATTGAAACTAGGCACAGGAATGATTTGCTGTAAGCTTTTTGTCCTGCTATGACCCTTTGCATACTACTGAGACTAGAGTCAGAATGAGTGTTCATCACTGCACTATACACTTCTTCCTCAGAAAGTCTCCTAAGCATCTTTACCACACTTATCACTCTGTTAAGTGATAATATCAAATATTATTTTTACTCATCAATTCAGGTATATGTTTTCTATTTTGTGCTGCAATGCTTTAAAATATCTACCTCAGAAATTTTTGGTTTTGTTTCCATTTTGGTTTTATATTTTTTTCTCAACCCTCTCAAAGGAAGAAGTTTTAGAAAGAAATTTTAATCTTTTCAAGTGACCCCTAATGCTGAGTAACTGGTTCCACTTAAAATAAATGTATTTTTCTCTCAATAAGTCCATGAGAGAAAAACAAAATGAAAATGGGATGTATTTATTTTCAGAAAATCGATGGTATTTTCCTTAGAATTCCTTTCTTTTCTTCTATTGTATAAGAAAAAAGTTTTGACTAAGACCTGATTTTTATAATATTTAAAAATGTTTTCACTTGAGTCTGAGAAAATGGCAGAAATTGGTAAGAAATTTAAAAGTGAACACAAAATTATTTGCTCTAAAACTTAAAACAATAAATGGTTGCATTTTATTATCACTGAAATGAAATGACTACTTGAAAGAGGTGGAAAAATAGTCAGCCAAATTAAATGGGCTGCTATAACATGAGCTGGTGTTAATTTTATCTCATTTGTATTAATGTAAAACAAATCATTAAAGCAGAAGCGAAAATGCAACAGCATTTGTTAGTAATTTCCACTTAATTCTCTGGCAGTGTTACAGACATATTATTAATTATACTGGGCCAGACATGGTGTTAAATCACTTATTGAAAACATTCCTCTTTACTTCCTTTCAAAGCTGTGTGTCAAAATCAATGTACATTAATTTTTATTGAATATTTAGACATTGGATGCTGTAGAAATGCAAATAGTGAAGTACAGGTAAAAGAATATATTCCCCTACACTTTCATGTCTCATTGTTCAAACAGCCCAGTTCTAGCTCCCCCCAACCAAATACAATATATGGACTTTAAAAATAAAAGTACATTGAAACTAGGCACAGGAATGATTTGCTGTAAGCTTTTTGTCCTGCTATGACCCTTTGCATACTACTGAGACTAGAGTCAGAATGAGTGTTCATCACTGCACTATACACTTCTTCCTCAGAAAGTCTCCTAAGCATCTTTACCACACTTATCACTCTGTTAAGTGATAATATCAAATATTATTTTTACTCATCAATTCAGGTATATGTTTTCTATTTTGTGCTGCAATGCTTTAAAATATCTACCTCAGAAATTTTTGGTTTTGTTTCCATTTTGGTTTTATATTTTTTTCTCAACCCTCTCAAAGGAAGAAGTTTTAGAAAGAAATTTTAATCTTTTCAAGTGACCCCTAATGCTGAGTAACTGGTTCCACTTAAAATAAATGTATTTTTCTCTCAATAAGTCCATGAGAGAAAAACAAAATGAAAATGGGATGTATTTATTTTCAGAAAATCGATGGTATTTTCCTTAGAATTCCTTTCTTTTCTTCTATTGTATAAGAAAAAAGTTTTGACTAAGACCTGATTTTTATAATATTTAAAAATGTTTTCACTTGAGTCTGAGAAAATGGCAGAAATTGGTAAGAAATTTAAAAGTGAACACAAAATTATTTGCTCTAAAACTTAAAACAATAAATGGTTGCATTTTATTATCACTGAAATGAAATGACTACTTGAAAGAGGTGGAAAAATAGTCAGCCAAATTAAATGGGCTGCTATAACATGAGCTGGTGTTAATTTTATCTCATTTGTATTAATGTAAAACAAATCATTAAAGCAGAAGCGAAAATGCAACAGCATTTGTTAGTAATTTCCACTTAATTCTCTGGCAGTGTTACAGACATATTATTAATTATACTGGGCCAGACATGGTGTTAAATCACTTATTGAAAACATTCCTCTTTATGTAGCCCTTAATTTTGACCACTATCAAAAGAATGCTTTGTCTTGAAGAGGTATCCTAATATTGATCTGGAACTCCAAGTCTAATTGGTCATTTCATAACTATAGTGTCTAGAGAAAAAAAATGATTGGCAACATTTGTCATTTCTGGACAATTATTCTTATAAGAATAAAGAAATTAAAGGTGTTGAATATCTTGAGCACTGAGTGATTACCTGATTTATCAACAATTTATTGTCTCCTCAGTAATAAGTGTAAAGTTAATTCTTATGCCATGCATATGTGATCATGATTGATAAGGGATTTATGATAACAATCATAAATCGTTTTTTTTAAAGATTTATTTATTTATTTATTTTGGCAGGGGGTGGGGTGGGGATGGAAGGGAGCAGGTGGGCTACTTCTATTGGTCTTTCATTTGTCTATTTTCATCCATCGTTGTTCTTTGGCCTGTGTGGGCCTCCCATCGCAGTGGCCTCTGTTGTGGCAGAGTGCCGGCTCTGGGCGCATGCGCTCCAGAGCTCCGGCTCGGTAATTGGGCACATCAGTCTAGCCGCTCCACAGCACATGGGATCTTCCCAGGCCAGGAAACGAACCAGCGCCCCTCGCACTGCAAGGCGGTGTCCTTACCCACTGGACCACCAGGGAAGCCCCATATATCATTTTTTATACTCTCTTCTAAGATATATAATGGAGTAAAAAACATCATTTGACTCAGGTAGACCTGATTTTTATAATATTTAAAAATGTTTTCACTTGAGTCTGAGAAAATTTGGTAAGAAATTTAAAAGTGAACACAAAATTATTTGCTCTAAAACTTAAAACAATAAATGGTTGCATTTTATTATCACTGAAATGAAATGACTACTTGAAAGAGGTGGAAAAATAGTCAGCCAAATTAAATGGGCTGCTATAACATGAGCTGGTGTTAATTTTATCTCATTTGTATTAATGTAAAACAAATCATTAAAGCAGAAGCGAAAATGCAACAGCATTTGTTAGTAATTTCCACTTAATTCTCTGGCAGTGTTACAGACATATTATTAATTATACTGGGCCAGACATGGTGTTAAATCACTTATTGAAAACATTCCTCTTTATGTAGCCCTTAATTTTGACCACTATCAAAAGAATGCTTTGTCTTGAAGAGGTATCCTAATATTGATCTGGAACTCCAAGTCTAATTGGTCATTTCATAACTATAGTGTCTAGAGAAAAAAAATGATTGGCAACATTTGTCATTTCTGGACAATTATTCTTATAAGAATAAAGAAATTAAAGGTGTTGAATATCTTGAGCACTGAGTGATTACCTGATTTATCAACAATTTATTGTCTCCTCAGTAATAAGTGTAAAGTTAATTCTTATGCCATGCATATGTGATCATGATTGATAAGGGATTTATGATAACAATCATAAATCGTTTTTTTTAAAGATTTATTTATTTATTTATTTTGGCAGGGGGTGGGGTGGGGATGGAAGGGAGCAGGTGGGCTACTTCTATTGGTCTTTCATTTGTCTATTTTCATCCATCGTTGTTCTTTGGCCTGTGTGGGCCTCCCATCGCAGTGGCCTCTGTTGTGGCAGAGTGCCGGCTCTGGGCGCATGCGCTCCAGAGCTCCGGCTCGGTAATTGGGCACATCAGTCTAGCCGCTCCACAGCACATGGGATCTTCCCAGGCCAGGAAACGAACCAGCGCCCCTCGCACTGCAAGGCGGTGTCCTTACCCACTGGACCACCAGGGAAGCCCCATATATCATTTTTTATACTCTCTTCTAAGATATATAATGGAGTAAAAAACATCATTTGTTATATACCTTCAGTACAAAAGAATAGAAATATTGGGCTTCCCTGGTGGTCCAGTGGGCAAAGAGTCTGCCTTGCAGTGCAAGAGGCACCAGTTCAAACCCTGGTCCTGGAAGATCCCACGTGCCACAGAGCAGATGAACCAGTGTATCCAATTAGGAGCACATGCACCCAAAGCCAGTGCTCTGCAGCAAAAGAGGTCACTGCAATGGGAGGCCCACACAGGCCAAAGAATAAAGATGGATGAAAATATATAAATAAAATATCAATAAAAAGGTCAAATTTTTTTTTAAAAGTATAGAAATATTGTCATGTATTGTTACTGAGTTTGGTATATTAAAATGTCAGGATTTGGCAAAAAGAACTATGCTTCTATTTTTTCTTATTACAAATATAACAGAAGTTTTGTTTAAATAGTCATTGAATAAAAGTTTAAACGAATCTTATTAAATTGATATTTCATTATTAACCTTATAAAAAAATTATTAAGGCTTTTTCTGTACATACTACAACTTTCTTCTTATGAAGAAACAGAGTTGGGATCTGAACACAGAGGTACTCAAGTTGACAAAGACCAAAAATACTTATATACCAGTGTACTAATTTATACTATTGAGATCAGTTGATAAAGGGACAGGTAGAACAAGGTATACAAATCAAAAAAAAAAAAAAAAAAACAGTGTTAGTGAATCTAGGAGATCAATTACTGGCATTGAACTAAGAGAGATGTTATATTTAGCCAATAGGAACAGACCTACAAGATTACATTTTTCTTTCATTATGTATATACTGTGATTTAGTTTCTTGGGGCATATCACTTCTGCTGTTTTCCTCAGAACATGAACAAGTGTATCATCTCACAGGTAAACATGCTTTTCTAAGTACAGTAGGAGACAAAATCATGCAGTCTTTCCCTACAGCCTGTGAATTTTTTGGTTGGAAAATAATTTCCTGCTCCTGGTTCTCCACTTGCATAACAAAAATATGATAGTATTTTCTGGGCTTACCTTTTTAATAAGTATGGGGACAATATCTTTGCTGAGCTTAAACCTGTCCAATTTTGGGACTCATAAGATATATAATGGAGTAAAAACATCATTTGTTATATACCTTCAGTACAAAGAATAGAAATATTGGGTTTCCCCTGGTGGTCCAGTGGGCAAAGAGTCTGCCTTGCAGTGCAAGAGGCACCAGTTCAAACCCTGGTCCTGGAAGATCCCACGTGCCACAGAGCAGATGAACCAGTGTATCCAATTAGGAGCACATGCACCCAAAGCCAGTGCTCTGCAGCAAAAGAGGTCACTGCAATGGGAGGCCCACACAGGCCAAAGAATAAAGATGGATGAAAATATATAAATAAAATATCAATAAAAAGGTCAAATTTTTTTTTAAAAGTATAGAAATATTGTCATGTATTGTTACTGAGTTTGGTATATTAAAATGTCAGGATTTGGCAAAAAGAACTATGCTTCTATTTTTTCTTATTACAAATATAACAGAAGTTTTGTTTAAATAGTCATTGAATAAAAGTTTAAACGAATCTTATTAAATTGATATTTCATTATTAACCTTATAAAAAAATTATTAAGGCTTTTTCTGTACATACTACAACTTTCTTCTTATGAAGAAACAGAGTTGGGATCTGAACACAGAGGTACTCAAGTTGACAAAGACCAAAAATACTTATATACCAGTGTACTAATTTATACTATTGAGATCAGTTGATAAAGGGACAGGTAGAACAAGGTATACAAATCAAAAAAAAAAAAAAAAAAACAGTGTTAGTGAATCTAGGAGATCAATTACTGGCATTGAACTAAGAGAGATGTTATATTTAGCCAATAGGAACAGACCTACAAGATTACATTTTTCTTTCATTATGTATATACTGTGATTTAGTTTCTTGGGGCATATCACTTCTGCTGTTTTCCTCAGAACATGAACAAGTGTATCATCTCACAGGTAAACATGCTTTTCTAAGTACAGTAGGAGACAAAATCATGCAGTCTTTCCCTACAGCCTGTGAATTTTTTGGTTGGAAAATAATTTCCTGCTCCTGGTTCTCCACTTGCATAACAAAAATATGATAGTATTTTCTGGGCTTACCTTTTTAATAAGTATGGGGACAATATCTTTGCTGAGCTTAAACTGAACTAAAAGAGTTCCTGAGCAAACAACTGTAGATTCTAGTTTGTTGTTGGAGGAAATATAAATTAGGAATAGCTTTGGCCACTTACAAAAAATATTATATGTAATGAAGCCAAATATATTTCTTATTCACAGAAAAGAAGTCTGATGTTTCTGACTCCAGACTTCTATGAGAGCTCTGTGACCTCATCATGCACCAGGGTCCTTTTCAGCTTACTTCTGTGCCACTACAGGCACGTCACCCTTACCAATATAATTCAAAATGACTGATGGAGCTTCAGCTGACGTATCTGCACTTCAGGCAGAGGGATAGGAGAAAAGGTGGAGAATTATGTACTTCTTCTCTTTAATGAAACATCTTAAAAGTCTCATAGGATATCTATCATTGTTTCTCACTGTCTAGAGTAATCATGTGACCACATGTAGGTGCAAGTTGGGCAAAGAAATGTATTTTTAAAATGGTATATCATTTTACCTAAGTAAACATTGGATTTCTGGTGGAGTAGACTAGATATTAAAGGCAACAAAGTCATTCCACAATATCAATTTTTCTTTTCCCTAGGAAAAAAAACTTCCCAATTAAATGGAAAAGAAATAGCATGTGAAATTTAATGCTGCTTCTCAGACAATGCATTGGAACATAGTGTTTGCCATGTGAATGTATTCAAATGAGCATAGTTGTAAGGCAAGTCTCAATTAATATATTTCTTCCTAGCCACTCCTTGCTAGGAAGGAATTAGACTGAAAGCTCCTTAAGGACAGGGACTACAACTTGACTTTAATTCTCAATGTTTCTCCATTATAAATCCAATGAATAAACACTAATAATTGAATGACTGACTTAAACTAGGATGACTTCAAAAAAGTAATTAACACCTTCGAATAAATCCAACTTCTGCTGTTTTCCTCAGAACATGAACAAGTGTATCATCTCACAGGTAAACATGCTTTTCTAAGTACAGTAGGAGACAAAATCATGCAGTCTTTCCCTACAGCCTGTGAATTTTTTGGTTGGAAAATAATTTCCTGCTCCTGGTTCTCCACTTGCATAACAAAAATATGATAGTATTTTCTGGGCTTACCTTTTTAATAAGTATGGGGACAATATCTTTGCTGAGCTTAAACTGAACTAAAAGAGTTCCTGAGCAAACAACTGTAGATTCTAGTTTGTTGTTGGAGGAAATATAAATTAGGAATAGCTTTGGCCACTTACAAAAAATATTATATGTAATGAAGCCAAATATATTTCTTATTCACAGAAAAGAAGTCTGATGTTTCTGACTCCAGACTTCTATGAGAGCTCTGTGACCTCATCATGCACCAGGGTCCTTTTCAGCTTACTTCTGTGCCACTACAGGCACGTCACCCTTACCAATATAATTCAAAATGACTGATGGAGCTTCAGCTGACGTATCTGCACTTCAGGCAGAGGGATAGGAGAAAAGGTGGAGAATTATGTACTTCTTCTCTTTAATGAAACATCTTAAAAGTCTCATAGGATATCTATCATTGTTTCTCACTGTCTAGAGTAATCATGTGACCACATGTAGGTGCAAGTTGGGCAAAGAAATGTATTTTTAAAATGGTATATCATTTTACCTAAGTAAACATTGGATTTCTGGTGGAGTAGACTAGATATTAAAGGCAACAAAGTCATTCCACAATATCAATTTTTCTTTTCCCTAGGAAAAAAAACTTCCCAATTAAATGGAAAAGAAATAGCATGTGAAATTTAATGCTGCTTCTCAGACAATGCATTGGAACATAGTGTTTGCCATGTGAATGTATTCAAATGAGCATAGTTGTAAGGCAAGTCTCAATTAATATATTTCTTCCTAGCCACTCCTTGCTAGGAAGGAATTAGACTGAAAGCTCCTTAAGGACAGGGACTACAACTTGACTTTAATTCTCAATGTTTCTCCATTATAAATCCAATGAATAAACACTAATAATTGAATGACTGACTTAAACGACTAGGATGACTTAAGATCCAAATAATGGAAAGTAAAAAAGTCATAACTACTAACACCCAAATATTAAACTGAGTGAGACTGAAGATGCCATTTAGTAACTAAGGATGTCATGTGAGGCATCCAAATTCTCTAAGGCTCAACGTTGTTCTTTCTGGAATGAGGCAATAAAGCAACCTATGGTAACACTGAATTATAAAGATAATATGATGGTGGTTAATGGGTCCGAACTTAGATGCCAAGTACATCATGCAAAATGCTAGTCTGGATAAAGCATAAGCTGGAGTCAAGTTTGCTGGGAGAAATATCAATAACCTCAGGTATGCAGATGACGCCACCCTTATGGCAGAAAGGGAAGAGGAACTAAAGAGCCTCTTGATGAATGTGAAAAAGTAGAGTGAATAAGATGGCTTAAAACTCAACATTCAGGGCTTCCCTGGTGGTCCAGTGGGTAAGGACACCGCCTTGCACTGCAAGGGGCGCCAGTTTGATCCCTGGCCTGGGAAGATCCCACGTGCCGCGGAGCGGCTGGACTGATGTGTCCAATCACCGAGCCGGAGCTCAGGAGCGCATGCGCCCAGAGCTGGCGCTCTGCGACAACAGAGGCCACCGCGATGGGAGGCCCACAGGAGCCGAAGAACAAAGACGGATGAAAATAGACAAATGAAAGACCAATAGAAGTGTCCCACCTCCCCTCCCTCCCCAACCCGCCCCCAAAATAAATAATAAAATAAAATATTAAAAAAAAACTCAACATTCAAAAAACGAAGATCATGGCATCCAGACCTATGACTTCTTGGTAAATAGATGGGCAAAAAATGGAAACAGTGACAGACTTTATTTTCTTGGGCTCCAAAATCACTGCAGATGGTGACTGCAGTCATGAAATTAAAAGACATCTGTTCCTTGAAAGAAAAGCTATGACAAACCTAGACAGTGTACTATAAAGCAGTGACATCACTTTGCTGACAAAGATCCACATAGTCTACTTATGGTTTTCCCAGTAGTCATGTATGGATGTGTGACCTGGACCATAAAGAAGGCTGAGCATGGAGGAAATGGTGCCTTTGACCTGTGGTGTTGGAGAAAACTATTGAGAGTCCCTTGGACTGCAAGGAAATCAAACCAGTCAATCTTAAAGGAAATCACTGCTGAATATTTATTAGAAAGGCTGAAGCTACAATACTCTGACCACCTGATGTGAAGAGACCACTCATTTGGAAAAGACCCTGATGCTGGGAAAGACTGAAGGCAGGAGGAGGAGGGTACAACAGAGAACAGGATGGTAGGATAGCCTCACAGACTAAATGGACATGAGTTTGAGCAAGCTCCAGGAGATGGTGAAGGACATGGAAGCCTGATGTGCTACAGTACATGGGGTTGCAAAGAGTTGTACGTGACTGACTGACTGAAATGATATCGCTACTATGCTAGTGTTAGATGCCATCATATCATCATATATGACATGGATTACAACAAAAGCCTATTATAACTGCTCTCTCTTCCTGTAGTTTACTTCTCCAAAACATTTTCATGCATCAATCAGAGTGATCTTTCTGAAATTAAACCCCTAGAAGACAATCTTATAATTAAAACCCTTCAGCAGCGGAGCGGCTGGACCGATGTGTCCAGTCACAGAGCCGGAGCTCTGGAGCGCATGCGCCCAGAGCTGGCGCTCTGCGACAACAGAGGCCACCGCGATGGGAGGCCCACAGGAGCCGAAGAACAAAGACAGATGAACATAGAGAAACAAAAGACCAATAGAAGTGGCCCACCTGCTCCCCTCCCTCCCCAACCCGCCCCCCCAAAATAAATAATAAAATAAAATATTAAAAAAAAAAACTCAACATTCAAAAAACGAAGATCATGGCATCCAGACCTATGACTTCTTGGTAAATAGATGGGCAAAAAATGGAAACAGTGACAGACTTTATTTTCTTGGGCTCCAAAATCACTGCAGATGGTGACTGCAGTCATGAAATTAAAAGACATCTGTTCCTTGAAAGAAAAGCTATGACAAACCTAGACAGTGTACTATAAAGCAGTGACATCACTTTGCTGACAAAGATCCACATAGTCTACTTATGGTTTTCCCAGTAGTCATGTATGGATGTGTGACCTGGACCATAAAGAAGGCTGAGCATGGAGGAAATGGTGCCTTTGACCTGTGGTGTTGGAGAAAACTATTGAGAGTCCCTTGGACTGCAAGGAAATCAAACCAGTCAATCTTAAAGGAAATCACTGCTGAATATTTATTAGAAAGGCTGAAGCTACAATACTCTGACCACCTGATGTGAAGAGACCACTCATTTGGAAAAGACCCTGATGCTGGGAAAGACTGAAGGCAGGAGGAGGAGGGTACAACAGAGAACAGGATGGTAGGATAGCCTCACAGACTAAATGGACATGAGTTTGAGCAAGCTCCAGGAGATGGTGAAGGACATGGAAGCCTGATGTGCTACAGTACATGGGGTTGCAAAGAGTTGTACGTGACTGACTGACTGAAATGATATCGCTACTATGCTAGTGTTAGATGCCATCATATCATCATATATGACATGGATTACAACAAAAGCCTATTATAACTGCTCTCTCTTCCTGTAGTTTACTTCTCCAAAACATTTTTCATGCATCAATCAGAGTGATCTTTCTGAAATTAAACCCCCTAGAGAAGACAATCTTATAATTAAAACCCTTCAGTGGCTTTGTATTTCCCTTAAGATTGAATTGTTATCTTTGGACAGTCATGAATCTCTTCTTATCTAATCTTGAATAGCTTAAGCTTTTGTTCCCACTTTTCCCCATCCCACATTCTTTCATTCAGCCATGGCTAACTCCTTTTCACCATCTGAATGTGTAATACTTTCTGTTACAGACTCTGTACATGCTCATTCCTTTATTTGAAATACTGCCCCCTTTCTTTCTATCTCTCCTGACTTTTCTACCTAGCTCTTTTTCTTCATTCAATTATCCACTAACCATTTCCTCTAAGAAAACTTTTCTAAACCTTACCCTATTCCCAGACATAATAAGGTACCCCTGCTCTCTATTCCTATGGTACCCTGTACTTTCTTTATTGCCATATTTATTAGCCTATTTTTAACTAGTTTCTATTGACTGTTAATTCCATGAATGCACTAACAATGTCTGTTTTCTACATTTACTGTAGTACCTTCTTAGTGATAGATAGTAACACTTACTAAATATGAATGATATAAATTTCAATTCCAATCAATTGATATAGTCTATGTACTAAAACATAGGGCAAGAGCAAAATAAATATAACAATCTATAGAATCATAATAATAAATCTATATTAAGTTTTACTCATTTTGGTCTTATGTATATATTGCTATGCCATGAGCTCTCTGTCCTTTAAGCTTTAGAGTACAGCTCTATACCTACTTCTTAAACCATAGATATATGGTATATTCTGGCTTCTTAAAACCTGTAGAGTAGAAGCAAAATGTTGATTTTTAGTCTTATATTTATAAAATAAGGGCTTATTTTTATAGAACTCTATTGATGTAGCTCACAGCTGATGCTGGACCTTCTAAACATTTGCCTCCAGAGAGTAAACTGACATTTTTGATACGTGAATTTCTAAGAATTGTGTGACTTACTTCTAAAATACTCTTTAGTTTTTCTCATTTGCTCTTTCTTTCATGGGAAATAAAGGAGAAAATGTGCCAGAGGGTGATCAATGAAGTTTTTATCAAGTCCAACAATAATATCTATCCAATAAAAAAATGATTCTTGTGGCAACTGTACTTAATATTATTTCACTCCACTGTATATTTGCCTCTTCAATCACTATATTATTTAGATAGGAATAACATCACTGGGGTGAACCTTACAGCAGTTTCATTTGTAAATTTGTTTTCTATAACACATCTTAAAATTATTTCTCCTACAATATTTAACAGTTATTTAGAAAAAAATCTTTGGTATTAGTTTTTAAAATAAAATTATATGCTATTCTTCATACAAGAATAAAACAACTTTATTAGACAAGGTTATTTTTCCAAGGAAAGGGTTCCAGAAAACTGAAGATGATAATTCTGAGAAAGCAAGCACAGGTTTTTGAAATGTATAATTTGGACTGAAAACATATAACAGAAAATATAAATTTATAGTCACACAGATATAGCAAGGAATCATTTACACACATGAAAAATATTAGTTTTGAAATGTACTAATTTGATGAACTAAAAGAAATTTCAGTAGCTTTTTAACTAGTTTCTATTCCAATCAAATTGACTTACTAGTCCTTTAGTGATAGATAGTAACACTTACTAAATATGAATGATATAAATTTCAATTCCAATCAATTGATATAGTCTATGTACTAAAACATAGGGCAAGAGCAAAATAAATATAACAATCTATAGAATCATAATAATAAATCTATATTAAGTTTTACTCATTTTGGTCTTATGTATATATTGCTATGCCATGAGCTCTCTGTCCTTTAAGCTTTAGAGTACAGCTCTATACCTACTTCTTAAACCATAGATATATGGTATATTCTGGCTTCTTAAAACCTGTAGAGTAGAAGCAAAATGTTGATTTTTAGTCTTATATTTATAAAATAAGGGCTTATTTTTATAGAACTCTATTGATGTAGCTCACAGCTGATGCTGGACCTTCTAAACATTTGCCTCCAGAGAGTAAACTGACATTTTTGATACGTGAATTTCTAAGAATTGTGTGACTTACTTCTAAAATACTCTTTAGTTTTTCTCATTTGCTCTTTCTTTCATGGGAAATAAAGGAGAAAATGTGCCAGAGGGTGATCAATGAAGTTTTTATCAAGTCCAACAATAATATCTATCCAATAAAAAAATGATTCTTGTGGCAACTGTACTTAATATTATTTCACTCCACTGTATATTTGCCTCTTCAATCACTATATTATTTAGATAGGAATAACATCACTGGGGTGAACCTTACAGCAGTTTCATTTGTAAATTTGTTTTCTATAACACATCTTAAAATTATTTCTCCTACAATATTTAACAGTTATTTAGAAAAAAATCTTTGGTATTAGTTTTTAAAATAAAATTATATGCTATTCTTCATACAAGAATAAAACAACTTTATTAGACAAGGTTATTTTTCCAAGGAAAGGGTTCCAGAAAACTGAAGATGATAATTCTGAGAAAGCAAGCACAGGTTTTTGAAATGTATAATTTGGACTGAAAACATATAACAGAAAATATAAATTTATAGTCACACAGATATAGCAAGGGGAATCATTTACACACATGAAAAATATTAGAACACTTATATTCAAACAGACATTCACTTTGAATCTGAATAGTCTCTTAAATGGATGGAAGCTAGAAAGAGGAATTTCCACAATTTTTCAGTAGCTTTACTTCTTTTCTTCTATTATAAAAAGCATATGTACCTTGGGAATATTTATTTTTATTCTTAGTTTTTTAAAATTTTGTTCTCTTTCTTATTGCTAAGAGCTTAACTATAATATAATGTAAATACTTTGAGTTAAGATATTTAAATATTGTCAAGAGCTACATAAATAGTTATAGCCAGAAATGATAGCTTAATCATAACAATCAAGGTACATAATGAACTGTTTCTTTCTCTCTCTCTCACATACACACACACACACACAGGAATAAACACATAAATACACATTTAAGCACACATGCAATCTGCATTCCCATAGTAGAATAAAGGGACTCATATACACAGAAAATACAGTCCTCATACAACACCATAGATATACACATAATAGTTTCTATTAGAAAACTACTAAGCTCTAATATGTTTAAAAGTGCTTATGAGGCAAATGTATATCAAAATAATGAACTGAGAAGACTTAACGTCCTATTAAATAACTCCCCAACTATAATCTAATAAAAGTCTTTTAGAAGAGTGAAGACATAAAGGAATTGACAAAAGAAACAACAGTGAATGATAGAATGATGAGAAATTCCTAAAAACTGAAAAGTACAAACACTTATCAAATTAGTATGAGTAAAAAGAGTGCTAGAGCAATGAAATCAAAATCATAGGTAATGAATAAAATAAACAGAAACAGTCACTGAGGAAAACAATATATGACTGATAGAGAATTCATAGCTAGAGGCACTGGATTGTCCTCCCTCCCCTGTATTAGTTTTAAAATAAAATTATATGCTATTCTTCATACAAGAATAAAACAACTTTATTAGACAAGGTTATTTTTCCAAGGAAAGGGTTCCAGAAAACTGAAGATGATAATTCTGAGAAAGCAAGCACAGGTTTTTGAAATGTATAATTTGGACTGAAAACATATAACAGAAAATATAAATTTATAGTCACACAGATATAGCAAGGGGAATCATTTACACACATGAAAAATATTAGAACACTTATATTCAAACAGACATTCACTTTGAATCTGAATAGTCTCTTAAATGGATGGAAGCTAGAAAGAGGAATTTCCACAATTTTTCAGTAGCTTTACTTCTTTTCTTCTATTATAAAAAGCATATGTACCTTGGGAATATTTATTTTTATTCTTAGTTTTTTAAAATTTTGTTCTCTTTCTTATTGCTAAGAGCTTAACTATAATATAATGTAAATACTTTGAGTTAAGATATTTAAATATTGTCAAGAGCTACATAAATAGTTATAGCCAGAAATGATAGCTTAATCATAACAATCAAGGTACATAATGAACTGTTTCTTTCTCTCTCTCTCTCTCACATACACACACACACACACAGGAATAAACACATAAATACACATTTAAGCACACATGCAATCTGCATTCCCATAGTAGAATAAAGGGACTCATATACACAGAAAATACAGTCCTCATACAACACCATAGATATACACATAATAGTTTCTATTAGAAAACTACTAAGCTCTAATATGTTTAAAAGTGCTTATGAGGCAAATGTATATCAAAATAATGAACTGAGAAGACTTAACGTCCTATTAAATAACTCCCCAACTATAATCTAATAAAAGTCTTTTAGAAGAGTGAAGACATAAAGGAATTGACAAAAGAAACAACAGTGAATGATAGAATGATGAGAAATTCCTAAAAACTGAAAAGTACAAACACTTATCAAATTAGTATGAGTAAAAAGAGTGCTAGAGCAATGAAATCAAAATCATAGGTAATGAATAAAATAAACAGAAACAGTCACTGAGGAAAACAATATATGACTGATAGAGAATTCATAGCTAGAGGCACTGGATTGTCCTCCCTCCCCCTGTCCTATTTGAACTGTGGAATGAAACACAATGCTATTTATCAAAAGGCTAAATATGAGAGTTAGGAAACCTTGACAGGTTGAGCATTTCACCAAGGATTTACTGATATAGAATATATGAGAAGACCAAAACCAAAAAGAAAACAATGTCACATACAACAAGTATACTTTTCCACCAGAATTAATAGAGAGTAGATCCTATCCTCAAAAGAACAGGAATTCAAAAACATGAGCTTTCCCACATCCTCCCCCCAAAAAAAGCCACCAAAATTTCAGAGAAAAATTTTTAAGAACACATGAAATGAAAGCACTAAATAAACTAAGAGAATTTCCAGGTGAAGACATAAATAAGAGAGGATACGAAATCTATATGTGATACAAGAAGGCCCAACATAAATTTGGAAAGTTAAAAACTTTCTGGCAGTATTTTTAAAGTAGTACTTAATAGTGTAAAAATAGCTGAAGGGTCAAAAACACACCTGGAATGCTAAGAGAAATAGAATACCTCAGAACACACAACAAAGGTAAAGGAATAAACAGTTAAGAGTGGGCAAATGTCAATAGATGTAGAGGGTAGATCCATCTAACCCTAATGAGCTTGGAATCCAGATTCTACTTAATATAGACTCTAGAGAAAGAAACAAAATAAACAAAGTTAAAAAATAATAAAATAGTAAAGAACTTCATGATTAAACAAACAAATTGGCAAACTGATCTTAAAATTAATTTGGAAAATGGAAGGGACTCAGAATAATTTTGAAAAAGGAAAAGAAAATGTGTATTTTCATACTTCCTGATTTCAAAATGTAATTGTAGAACTACAGTAATCAAGACAGTGTGGTAGTGGCATATGAACAGACATAGATCAATCAAAGATAATTAAAGTTGCAGAAATGATTGTATGATCATTCATTTTCAAGGAAGATGCCAATTCAATGGTGGAAATCACAATCTTTTAAACAAGCCTAAATATCTACATGCAAAAGAATGAATATCTACTACTAAAGTATGAGTAAAAGAGTGCTAGAGCATGAATAAAATGAAAAAACAGAAACAGTCACTGAGGAAAACAATATATGACTGATAGAGAATTCATAGCTAGAGGCACTGGATTGTCCTCCCTCCCCCTGTCCTATTTGAACTGTGGAATGAAACACAATGCTATTTATCAAAAGGCTAAATATGAGAGTTAGGAAACCTTGACAGGTTGAGCATTTCACCAAGGATTTACTGATATAGAATATATGAGAAGACCAAAACCAAAAAGAAAACAATGTCACATACAACAAGTATACTTTTCCACCAGAATTAATAGAGAGTAGATCCTATCCTCAAAAGAACAGGAATTCAAAAACATGAGCTTTCCCACATCCTCCCCCCAAAAAAAGCCACCAAAATTTCAGAGAAAAATTTTTAAGAACACATGAAATGAAAGCACTAAATAAACTAAGAGAATTTCCAGGTGAAGACATAAATAAGAGAGGATACGAAATCTATATGTGATACAAGAAGGCCCAACATAAATTTGGAAAGTTAAAAACTTTCTGGCAGTATTTTTAAAGTAGTACTTAATAGTGTAAAAATAGCTGAAGGGTCAAAAACACACCTGGAATGCTAAGAGAAATAGAATACCTCAGAACACACAACAAAGGTAAAGGAATAAACAGTTAAGAGTGGGCAAATGTCAATAGATGTAGAGGGTAGATCCATCTAACCCTAATGAGCTTGGAATCCAGATTCTACTTAATATAGACTCTAGAGAAAGAAACAAAATAAACAAAGTTAAAAAATAATAAAATAGTAAAGAACTTCATGATTAAACAAACAAATTGGCAAACTGATCTTAAAATTAATTTGGAAAATGGAAGGGACTCAGAATAATTTTGAAAAAGGAAAAGAAAATGTGTATTTTCATACTTCCTGATTTCAAAATGTAATTGTAGAACTACAGTAATCAAGACAGTGTGGTAGTGGCATATGAACAGACATAGATCAATCAAAGATAATTAAAGTTGCAGAAATGATTGTATGATCATTCATTTTCAAGGAAGATGCCAATTCAATGGTGGAAATCACAATCTTTTAAACAAGCCTAAATATCTACATGCAAAAGAATGAATATCTACTACTACCTCACAGAATATATAAAAATTAATTCAATATAGATCAAAAACCTATAAATATGCATTAAAACTACAGATTAACTCAAGAAGAAAAACAAAAGAACAACAAAAACCAAAACAAGCAAAACCAACCACAAATGATCAAAGAATTTGAATAGACCTTTCTACAAATAACTTATATAAATGGAGAATATGCATAGGAAAATCAAAACCACAATCAGATCTCATTTCACAGTTACTAAAATGGCCAAAATAACTTTTTTAACTGGAAAACAACACATATCATTAAGAATGTGGAGACAAGAATACTTATACACTACTGGTAGGTACTATGGAAAACATTTTGATATGTCCTCAAAAAGTAAAATATTCAATTACTATATGACCCAGTAATCCCAACTGCTACAAATATACCAAAAGAACTGAAAACCAATGCTCAAACAAAAAATGTTAACATAAATGTTTACAGCAGCACTATTCACAATAGCCCAAAGTATAAAGAAACCAAATGTACATCAATGAATGAACTGATAAACAAAATGTGATAATATCTAGGTGTAGGATTCAATCTGGGATCAGGAAGAAGACCTGCCCACAAGCTGGTAGTAGCACATACAAGTTTTATTGGGTGATACTTAGACAGGTTTGAATGTGGGGGAAGTACCTCATAGTAGAAGTTCTGCCAAGAGACTATAGCATGATGATAGCTATTGATAAGGGGAAGAAGGTACTGAAACTCCAACAGAAAGAGCGGTTAGAGAGATAACTTATTCACTCAGAAGCACAATAAGAAGTCTGTAGGTCAAGAAACTATGAAGTGGGTAGCAGCTTGGGACCTTATAAGGTGCTACCTTAGGTGCCTAAAACCCTTCTGTGAGGTCTGATGGAGAATGCAAAATAAGTAGGTTCTACATGGCTGAAAACCTGCTTCTTTGGGCTATTTTTCAAATGATTAGATGTATACAATTTTGAGTTTGGTTCTGGCAGACTTCTGAGCTATCAAGATCTCAGCTTACAATAAAGAAATTAACAATCTAGGGACCACTTCTTAGAGGATATGTTTATCTCCTTTACATAGTACCACACCATGGACTATTATTCACTTATAAAAAGGAATGGAGCAATTATGTATGTTACAACATGGCTGAACCTTGCACACATTCTTCTATGGGAAAGAAGTTAGACATAGACCCCAATCTGGCATTTTATATGATTATGTGATTTTTATCATATTTATATGATTCCAATCAAATAAAACAACCAGATTGGCTAACCATAGAGATAGAAAGTGGACTTGTGGTTAGTGAAGGAAGAAGGAAATAGGGGATCAATTGTCTAATGTGTACGGGATTCTCATTTGGAATGATAAAAAAAAAATTGTAGAACAAGACAATGGTGATAGACGTACAACATTGTAAAATTAATTAATGCCAACAAATTGCACAATCTTCTGTCTCCTGAATTGGAAGGCAGAATTTTTACTACTATGCCACCTGGGAAATCCTTTCTACTCTTACAGAGAACTATAAAAACTTGATTTTCTTGCTTCCATTTTTAGGCAGAATTCACCATATGAGGCAGTTTTGCCCAGTGAGGTAAGATGATGTGGACCTCAACTCCCACCATGAACATATCAAAAATATATCTACATGCAGAATAACTCTCACTGAAAACAAACCAGAGACAGAAAAAAAGACATCAGTACAACCAAGGTGTTGTAAGAAAAGTACAAATTTAATCAGCTAGAAACGGAAGAAAAATAATCATGTTGGGACCTATGCCCACAAGCTGGTAGTAGCACATACAAGTTTTATTGGGTGATACTTAGACAGGTTTGAATGTGGGGGAAGTACCTCATAGTAGAAGTTCTGCCAAGAGACTATAGCATGATGATAGCTATTGATAAGGGGAAGAAGGTACTGAAACTCCAACAGAAAGAGCGGTTAGAGAGATAACTTATTCACTCAGAAGCACAATAAGAAGTCTGTAGGTCAAGAAACTATGAAGTGGGTAGCAGCTTGGGACCTTATAAGGTGCTACCTTAGGTGCCTAAAACCCTTCTGTGAGGTCTGATGGAGAATGCAAAATAAGTAGGTTCTACATGGCTGAAAACCTGCTTCTTTGGGCTATTTTTCAAATGATTAGATGTATACAATTTTGAGTTTGGTTCTGGCAGACTTCTGAGCTATCAAGATCTCAGCTTACAATAAAGAAATTAACAATCTAGGGACCACTTCTTAGAGGATATGTTTATCTCCTTTACATAGTACCACACCATGGACTATTATTCACTTATAAAAAGGAATGGAGCAATTATGTATGTTACAACATGGCTGAACCTTGCACACATTCTTCTATGGGAAAGAAGTTAGACATAGACCCCAATCTGGCATTTTATATGATTATGTGATTTTTATCATATTTATATGATTCCAATCAAATAAAACAACCAGATTGGCTAACCATAGAGATAGAAAGTGGACTTGTGGTTAGTGAAGGAAGAAGGAAATAGGGGATCAATTGTCTAATGTGTACGGGATTCTCATTTGGAATGATAAAAAAAAAATTGTAGAACAAGACAATGGTGATAGACGTACAACATTGTAAAATTAATTAATGCCAACAAATTGCACAATCTTCTGTCTCCTGAATTGGAAGGCAGAATTTTTACTACTATGCCACCTGGGAAATCCTTTCTACTCTTACAGAGAACTATAAAAACTTGATTTTCTTGCTTCCATTTTTAGGCAGAATTCACCATATGAGGCAGTTTTGCCCAGTGAGGTAAGATGATGTGGACCTCAACTCCCACCATGAACATATCAAAAATATATCTACATGCAGAATAACTCTCACTGAAAACAAACCAGAGACAGAAAAAAAGACATCAGTACAACCAAGGTGTTGTAAGAAAAGTACAAATTTAATCAGCTAGAAACGGAAGAAAAATAATCATGTTGGGACCTATGCCCCTGGAAAGAGACAGAGGAAAAAAGATTATGTGGTAGACAGCCAGCAGACCCAGGGTCAGACCACAGATTGGATACCTCAGGACTAGGATCCTTCATGGGGGAGAGAGGCTCCTTGGCTAGTTGGAGAGTGGCTGAGATGAAGAGAAAGGCAGTGGGAAGTCTGGACTCTACTCCTGAGGAGCATGTATGCACAAGGGCTCATCTGCACAACAGAGAGAGGCCTGGTGCAGCTGCTACCAGATTTCTCACAACTGCCTCACTGCATGAACCAGTCCAAGTTGAGCAAATTCTCCAGTATGGCTTACTCCATGTCACAGCATGGCAATGGATCTGAAGCTTCCAATAAGGAAAAAGACTCAACAGGG
Source organism: Tragulus kanchil (assembly GCA_022376925.1). NCBI lineage: Eukaryota > Metazoa > Chordata > Mammalia > Artiodactyla > Tragulidae > Tragulus > Tragulus kanchil. The sequence continues at coordinate 55,853,363 of JAIOJX010000029.1, read as the reverse complement.
GCCATAGAGACAATCCAGTTCCTGGGCAGAGCCTGGCTGGGTTGGTGGAGACCATTCCTGTTTCTTACTCAGGGAAGGGGCTTCCCTGGTGGCTCAGTGGTAAAGAGTCTGCCTACCAATGCAAGAGATGCAGGTTCAATCCCTGGGTCCGGAAGGTTCCCTGGAGAAGATGGCAACCCATTCCAGTATTCCTGCCTGGGAAATTCCATGGACAGAGGAGCATAGCGGGCTACAGTCCACGAGGTCACAAAGGAGTCAGACAGAGCTTAGCAATGGAAGAACAACTCAGGGAATGCCTCATAAGCAGCCTAAATCTTTGACAAAAGTTGCTCCACCAAAACTCATCCTTCATACCAAGAGTCCATTGAGGCTCCACAGCCCTAAGGTGTGGCTCAGCGATATTGTCCAGTGGAGGACTGAGGGTTGGTCAGTGACCAGCTGTGAGGAACAAAGGGGACTTGCACCTGAGGCTGTATCTTAGCAGAGTGGCAGACTCAAGTGTAGGCACTGCCCAGGCTGTACACTAGAGACAGCCTTGACCTCGACCTGCAACTGAGAGCCTGCAGGGGCCCACTGCTTCAGCACTGCCCCACCTGTGGGAATGGAAGCTGGTGCTGCCCCTATGGAAAACAACAGAGAATTTTCTCAAACCTCTAAATGTAAAACCACCATATGATCTAGCAATTCCCGTCCTGGCTATATATCTAAAGAGAATTAAAAGACTCATCTGTGTCCCAGTGTTCATTCTGGTTGTTCGTTGTTCAGTCTGGTTGTTCGTTGTTCAGTCAGTCATGTCCGACTCTTTGCAACCCCATGGACTGTACATGCAGTTGTCATGATATGAAAGCAATCCACTGTGTGTGTACACACACAATGGAGTATTAATCAGACATAAAAAAGAATGAAACATTACCATTTGTAGCAATGTGGATAGACCTAGAGTATATTATGCTTTTATAAATATTAATAATTCATACAGAGAAGGCAAATACTATGCTATCACTTCTATGTGAAATCTAAAGTATAAAACAAATATTTATACCAAGAAAAACAGTCTCACAGATACAGAAATCAAGCTAGTGGTTATCAGTAGAGAGAGAAGTGGGGAAAAGAACACATTAGGAGTAGATTAATAAATACAAGCTATTATGTATAAAATAGACAACTAATAAGGATAAGGATATAAGGTATAATACAAGGAATTATAGCTGTTACCTACAAAAATACTGAATCACTATGTTCCATACCTGAAATAAATACACTGTTGTAAATTAACTATATTTCATTTTTAAAAAATGAAAATTTAATAAATAAAAATTTAAATAAATAAAAAAGAAATAAAGGAGAAATAAATCACGAGTTTCTAGAGTGTCTGGATGTGAGTACCTAATTCTCTGACCCAGCCTGTAGCATAGACCTTGTCTGTTATTTCTTCTTTTATTTTCTGTTTTTTGGGTTTTTTTTCTTTTTTTTTTTTATTCAGAGCTACTCATCACTCTAAAGATAACAGTTGTGTCACAGTTAAATTCTAACCTAGGTTCTAACAAGAATATAGCCCCGGGCAAATACCCTCTCTGAACTTCCATTTCTTTATCCTTACAGCAGAAAAAAAAAAAAAAAATGATACCTCACAGTGCTGTTCATCAGGATTAAAGAAGGTAATGAGAGCATGTGGGCCAAAGCTACTTATCAAGTGCAAAGCAGATCTACGTTACTCTTCCAGGGGAGATCCTCCAAACCCTTTAGGAGTTTAGTCACCAGGATGTTTATTCAAGACCCCTTAGGATTAGCATCTGTAGAAGGAAGCAAGATGCATAGAGGGAGAAAGAAGCTGAACTGTGAATGGATGCAGACACGGCAACAGTCTCGGCCTGCCAGGCAGTGAACTCTGAAGTTAGAATGGCCCTTCAGCACTGTCCCAAGAGGGGCTAATATAGTCAGACCGTTTTTCCCCTCTGTAATAAACTCACCGTTTGTGTCCTCTCCAGATTCACTCTTGAGGTCCTAACTTCCAATGTGATGGTATTTGGAGGTGAGACTTTTGAGAAGTTGTTAGATTGAGATGTGGTTATGAGGGCGGTGCCCATGATGAGATTAGTGTGTACTGATAAGAAGGAAAGGCCAGAAACCTGTTTCTATCCACTGTGTGAGGTACAATAAGACTGCCATCCCCAAGTCAGGAAAAGAGCTCTTACCAAGAACCTGACCATCCTGGCACCTGATCTTGGACTTCCAAATTCCAGAACTATGAGAAAATACATACTTGTTGTTTAAGCCCACATGCACACAAAAAAGAATTAGTATAAAAAAGAAGTAACATGGAATACAAATTGTGACTGCAACTGAAAATTAAGAACATGTGAAGAAAGCTAGAATTAAGCAAAGGAATATGGATTGAATGCTTGGTAGAACATCTTCGGCAAAATTTAAATAGTACAGAATTAATTTAGTTTCTAGGGCTTCCCTGGTTGTTCAGACAGTAAAGAATCCACCTGCAATGCAGGAAACCTGGGTATGACTCCTGGGTCAGGAAGATCTCCCGAAAAACAGAACGGCTATCCACTTCAGTAGTCCTGCCTAGAGAATTCCATGGACAGAGGGGCCTGGGGGGCTACAGTGCAATGGGTTGCCAAACACAACTGAGTGAAAAAACTACAGTACGAACAAAAAGCCCCGGCAAAAACCCACTATGAACATCCATTTCTTTATCCTTCCACCAGAAAAAAAAAAAAAAAATGATACCTCACAGTGCTGTTCATCAGGATTAAAGAAGGTAATGAGAGCATGTGGGCCAAAGCTACTTATCAAGTGCAAAGCAGATCTACGTTACTCTTCCAGGGGAGATCCTCCAAACCCTTTAGGAGTTTAGTCACCAGGATGTTTATTCAAGACCCCTTAGGATTAGCATCTGTAGAAGGAAGCAAGATGCATAGAGGGAGAAAGAAGCTGAACTGTGAATGGATGCAGACACGGCAACAGTCTCGGCCTGCCAGGCAGTGAACTCTGAAGTTAGAATGGCCCTTCAGCACTGTCCCAAGAGGGGCTAATATAGTCAGACCGTTTTTCCCCTCTGTAATAAACTCACCGTTTGTGTCCTCTCCAGATTCACTCTTGAGGTCCTAACTTCCAATGTGATGGTATTTGGAGGTGAGACTTTTGAGAAGTTGTTAGATTGAGATGTGGTTATGAGGGCGGTGCCCATGATGAGATTAGTGTGTACTGATAAGAAGGAAAGGCCAGAAACCTGTTTCTATCCACTGTGTGAGGTACAATAAGACTGCCATCCCCAAGTCAGGAAAAGAGCTCTTACCAAGAACCTGACCATCCTGGCACCTGATCTTGGACTTCCAAATTCCAGAACTATGAGAAAATACATACTTGTTGTTTAAGCCCACATGCACACAAAAAAGAATTAGTATAAAAAAGAAGTAACATGGAATACAAATTGTGACTGCAACTGAAAATTAAGAACATGTGAAGAAAGCTAGAATTAAGCAAAGGAATATGGATTGAATGCTTGGTAGAACATCTTCGGCAAAATTTAAATAGTACAGAATTAATTTAGTTTCTAGGGCTTCCCTGGTTGTTCAGACAGTAAAGAATCCACCTGCAATGCAGGAAACCTGGGTATGACTCCTGGGTCAGGAAGATCTCCCGAAAAACAGAACGGCTATCCACTTCAGTAGTCCTGCCTAGAGAATTCCATGGACAGAGGGGCCTGGGGGGCTACAGTGCAATGGGTTGCCAAACACAACTGAGTGATTAATACACACACAATTTTACCTTCTACATGGCTTAACGCGCAATCACTAAAACTTACATATAATACTATAAGTTCATTGTGTTGGTTTTCATCTTTTAAAACTAAAGGTTGAAAATTTAATACTATTTCAAAATAGAACTTTAAACATTATAAGCCTTGCTTGATGATTTTAAAAATACCAATAAAATATTCAAAACTGAATGTAGAAAGACAGAGGAGAGGTTCAAGAATAGATAAATATTCTAATTCTCTCATCCTTCACAACAGAAAAGCCCATAAGCACTTTTGCTAAATCAAGCATTAGTTTATGACTTAATACAACATAAATCATTAAAGGCAAGTAAAGTTAAATAAATAAGTCAGGCATTGGAGAATGGAGAAAATACAGTAAGTTTTGAGTTAAATTCCTTATGTTTTCCAAAAAAGAACTAATATTTATCTCCCACAACAATTTAGAAGCAGAGTAAATATATGAATAATATAAAGAAAACAAACTGATCAAACATATAAATTATATGTAATTATATATAATACATAATATGCATAAATTATAAAATATATATGCTATATATAGCAAACAATAGTAGATATGGAGAACCATAAAGAGAAACTGTTCTGCTATTTACCTAATGGGAATAGAGATTAGTCACAGGGAGATTTCTACTTTCCATTTTGTTTTGTTTACATAAAAAACAATTTTTTATCATGTACATCATTTTATGGAAATAAAAAACCCAAATTTAATGAAGTACATATTTTGGATAAGGAAAAATTCCAACTCCACTTTATATGAACAGTAATGGAACAGACTCATGAAATCGCCATCTATTTTGCCATAGAGAGGCACGACAGTCAATATAAGTACATGGAAAAATAACCCTAGGTAGACAAAGTTTTCAACTTTAAATTTTTCCTGGGTTCATCATATTCAATCACTTTTTAAAACCATATGGTAATTTACAGAGACATGGTTAACAATATTTAATGTTAAATATCCTTGAATTAATGCATCTAAAGTCATGCATTTTGTTTGAAGAGGGTCATTGCACCTCATATAGCTTTCCTTTTTTTGTTGGTTTCTTTTTTGCCTGCTACTAAGGTTTATGTTGATTCTCTTACCCATTTGGTTCTTCAAGCAAACTGAAACCCAAAAAGAAGTGAAGCCTCAAAAACTCCACACTCAAGTGTAATACTTGAAGAAAAAATGACAAAGAAAAGCACCCAGACTTACAAAGAACAAGAAGCATAACAAAACAAACTCACAAAGAACAACAAGCAAACAAAAGAGCTTAGAGGATTTAGATTGTGTTACCTTCACAGATAATGAAAGTAAAACCAAGAGGAGGAGGCCAAACTAGACATAAAGCATAAGACAAGTTCTGATACAAAGAGATGAAATAATGCGTGAAAAACAATGAGCTTGATTTATAAAGTCAGCAGAGGCTATCATAAAAGAAGAAATTGGCAAGAAATATTAAAATATAATTGATGACTAAAATCCAGAAATAGAAATTAATGCTCTTATGAAGCAGAGTAAATATATGAATAATATAAAGAAAACAAACTGATCAAACATATAAATTATATGTAATTATATATAATACATAATATGCATAAATTATAAAATATATATGCTATATATAGCAAACAATAGTAGATATGGAGAACCATAAAGAGAAACTGTTCTGCTATTTACCTAATGGGAATAGAGATTAGTCACAGGGAGATTTCTACTTTCCATTTTGTTTTGTTTACATAAAAAACAATTTTTTATCATGTACATCATTTTATGGAAATAAAAACCAATTAATGAAGTACATATTTTGGATAAGGAAAAATTCCAACTCCACTTTATATGAACAGTAATGGAACAGACTCATGAAATCGCCATCTATTTTGCCATAGAGAGGCACGACAGTCAATATAAGTACATGGAAAAATAACCCTAGGTAGACAAAGTTTTCAACTTTAAATTTTTCCTGGGTTCATCATATTCAATCACTTTTTAAAACCATATGGTAATTTACAGAGACATGGTTAACAATATTTAATGTTAAATATCCTTGAATTAATGCATCTAAAGTCATGCATTTTGTTTGAAGAGGGTCATTGCACCTCATATAGCTTTCCTTTTTTTGTTGGTTTCTTTTTTGCCTGCTACTAAGGTTTATGTTGATTCTCTTACCCATTTGGTTCTTCAAGCAAACTGAAACCCAAAAAGAAGTGAAGCCTCAAAAACTCCACACTCAAGTGTAATACTTGAAGAAAAAATGACAAAGAAAAGCACCCAGACTTACAAAGAACAAGAAGCATAACAAAACAAACTCACAAAGAACAACAAGCAAACAAAAGAGCTTAGAGGATTTAGATTGTGTTACCTTCACAGATAATGAAAGTAAAACCAAGAGGAGGAGGCCAAACTAGACATAAAGCATAAGACAAGTTCTGATACAAAGAGATGAAATAATGCGTGAAAAACAATGAGCTTGATTTATAAAGTCAGCAGAGGCTATCATAAAAGAAGAAATTGGCAAGAAATATTAAAATATAATTGATGACTAAAATCCAGAAATAGAAATTAATGCTCTTATGAAGCAGAAAATGATTGTGGAAATGGGGATGAGGAATCAAGAGTTATGGAAAGATTTCTGTCTTGATGCTAAGTTCAGGGAATTACTAACAGTTGAAGAATTACAGGGAACAATAAACACAAATTCAATATTATTTATCAAATCAGAGTATATTAACAGCTCTAATTCCATAAGTATAAATGTAATCTTTATTGTGAAAAGATGAAATTTCATTATAATATTCCATTTAATCCCTTGATATTTAGCATAAATTTATTATTAATACTGTAGGACACTAAAGATTTGGGACCAAGATTTAAAAAGAATTAGTGAAACACCTAGAAAATACCCTATTAAAAATATCCCTGTTGTCACTGTATTACTGTTTTTTTTAATTTACGGTCCAAGTATAAAATTGAGCTCTATGATAATTAATTCTGACAGTTTTATATTGAAAGAGAAAGATCATAATGATGAACACTAATATAAATGTTGACATTTAACAAAATGCTATAAAAGAAAATTTTATTATCCTACAGTGGCTACTTATCAATTGATTCCTTAATAACCCAAAAGAATAAATGGACCTAACAAAACTTTATAAATTATTCTTAGAGAATAGCTTCCATATATGTATATATACATATATCTTCCTTTTAAAAATGATGAAATTTCTCAACTGCTATTTTGGCTTCCCATGGATCATGAAAAATCATGAACTCAAGTTTCTCAGGCCCTTTATCCTTGGGTCAAAGGAAATTGAATAGACACATGAAGTCATTATTACTTGCTCATTGTTAAGTTTAAAATATATTTAGAATATGAACAGAGTATAGCTCAGATAAAAGAGAATATAAATGTATCTAGAGTCTATAATTTAAAAAATGCTTTAAAATCATTTAAAATGCAACTATGGATTAAAATATATTATTTTTCACGTTTAGAATAAAAATCTAATCACAGAATATTTATTTTTATGGTTATAAATGTAATAATGCTAAAATGTGTCCTTAGATGTGTCGGCCTATGAAATTCTCTTGGCATGTGGTCATGTTCATTAACTGTAAACACTGTCTATAGTAAATAATCCATTTCTGCAGTTATTTTTAAAAGGCATCCTGACAAAGCCTAAAAGAATTATTTTTCCTGTATCTAGCACTGGAATAAAATATGCAATTAAAGTTACCATTATAACATCTTTATAAAGATGATTTGATAAGAAATTCAGGTCAAGAATACTAGCTAGAAGAGCATTCCATTTGCTTTTGCCAGCATTCTTTTCAGACATTCCTTGCTACAAAAATACAATGGATGAAAGAAAAGAAGGGGAACAAAGATTCTTTGTAAATATTGGTGCTTAACTCTGTGAAGTAGATGATTACTCACCCTTCGTACTCTGTAATTTTCTTGTTCAACCCTCTGCCTCTTATGGCCTTGTCAGGTTGTAAAATTAAGATGTTCTCCAGGGTTGCTCTGAACATAAGTTTCTATGCTCTTTTGTGCACACTGAATACTGTGCCAGTATTTCTTTGCAATCAATCCACTTTTAGTTTATCATTTTCCCTCTACTTACAATGCTACATTATAGGCTGAGGGGAAAATATCTGTGCTATCATTTTCAAACTTTCAAAAGTATTAAAAGTCACAGTTTGTCATCATTCTAATATTAACATTTCCTAATGTACCACATGCCAGAACATCTTTGCAATTTAAATATGTTTTTAAGAAAATCAATATGATTAACACAGCATTATGTTTGGGGAGGGTGAGTGTTGTAGCATTATTATATCATGAAAATCATGAACTCAAAAGTTTCTAAAGGCCCTTTAAATCATGAACTCAAGTTTCTCAGGCCCTTTATCCTTGGGTCAAAGGAAATTGAATAGACACATGAAGTCATTATTACTTGCTCATTGTTAAGTTTAAAATATATTTAGAATATGAACAGAGTATAGCTCAGATAAAAGAGAATATAAATGTATCTAGAGTCTATAATTTAAAAAATGCTTTAAAATCATTTAAAATGCAACTATGGATTAAAATATATTATTTTTCACGTTTAGAATAAAAATCTAATCACAGAATATTTATTTTTATGGTTATAAATGTAATAATGCTAAAATGTGTCCTTAGATGTGTCGGCCTATGAAATTCTCTTGGCATGTGGTCATGTTCATTAACTGTAAACACTGTCTATAGTAAATAATCCATTTCTGCAGTTATTTTTAAAAGGCATCCTGACAAAGCCTAAAAGAATTATTTTTCCTGTATCTAGCACTGGAATAAAATATGCAATTAAAGTTACCATTATAACATCTTTATAAAGATGATTTGATAAGAAATTCAGGTCAAGAATACTAGCTAGAAGAGCATTCCATTTGCTTTTGCCAGCATTCTTTTCAGACATTCCTTGCTACAAAAATACAATGGATGAAAGAAAAGAAGGGGAACAAAGATTCTTTGTAAATATTGGTGCTTAACTCTGTGAAGTAGATGATTACTCACCCTTCGTACTCTGTAATTTTCTTGTTCAACCCTCTGCCTCTTATGGCCTTGTCAGGTTGTAAAATTAAGATGTTCTCCAGGGTTGCTCTGAACATAAGTTTCTATGCTCTTTTGTGCACACTGAATACTGTGCCAGTATTTCTTTGCAATCAATCCACTTTTAGTTTATCATTTTCCCTCTACTTACAATGCTACATTATAGGCTGAGGGGAAAATATCTGTGCTATCATTTTCAAACTTTCAAAAGTATTAAAAGTCACAGTTTGTCATCATTCTAATATTAACATTTCCTAATGTACCACATGCCAGAACATCTTTGCAATTTAAATATGTTTTTAAGAAAATCAATATGATTAACACAGCATTATGTTTGGGGAGGGTGAGTGTTGTAGCATTATTATCCAAGCTCATTTTTTAAACAATTTAGCTACTTTTGACATAGTTTTGTTTCAGCAGTTGACCTAAGTATTAAACAAACTTAGTTTTCCCATATTGTTCTTAGTACTGATGCTTGTTATAAAATCAGTGTTGATTGTAAGTTACTCATAATACAGCTTCTCATGAAGTGTAGACATGACAAGAATAATAAACACCCTAGCCCTTTAACAAGGTTCATCTCAGGCTCCTAATAAAAGCCTACATTGGCTCTCTAATCCAGCGGAGGTTTACCAAAGTCAAATTAAGACACATAAGAACACATTCTTCATGTGTGATTAACAATCCTTAGGAAATGACTATAATTGACTTACAACAAACCGACTGTACTGAGAACTCAGCAGCCCCAGGTGATTCTGACAGTTGTGCTTGAGTAAACCTGTGTGCAAAACACACGATTCTGGAATTGTTTACTGTCAGACTGTTAAATCCAAAGATGAAACATGTAGTTAATGGAGAGTTTTTAGCAAAAAGGACTGGAGAATGATGTTGCCTAGGTAAACATTCATTTAAACACATTAGTAAAAATGTCAGGCACATTAAAACATTATATAAAGAATTTATAAAGCAGCTGTGTGTTTCTAAAAGAAAAAAAAAGTTTCCTCTCCTTTTGTGGATCCTGCTTTGTTCAAGCTTTTTTCTTGTTTATTGGTGCTTAATTTGTGAAGTAGATGATTACTCACCCTTCGTACTCTGTAATTTTCTTGTTCAACCCTCTGCCTCTTATGGCCTTGTCAGGTTGTAAAATTAAGATGTTCTCCAGGGTTGCTCTGAACATAAGTTTCTATGCTCTTTTGTGCACACTGAATACTGTGCCAGTATTTCTTTGCAATCAATCCACTTTTAGTTTATCATTTTCCCTCTACTTACAATGCTACATTATAGGCTGAGGGGAAAATATCTGTGCTATCATTTTCAAACTTTCAAAAGTATTAAAAGTCACAGTTTGTCATCATTCTAATATTAACATTTCCTAATGTACCACATGCCAGAACATCTTTGCAATTTAAATATGTTTTTAAGAAAATCAATATGATTAACACAGCATTATGTTTGGGGAGGGTGAGTGTTGTAGCATTATTATCCAAGCTCATTTTTTAAACAATTTAGCTACTTTTGACATAGTTTTGTTTCAGCAGTTGACCTAAGTATTAAACAAACTTAGTTTTCCCATATTGTTCTTAGTACTGATGCTTGTTATAAAATCAGTGTTGATTGTAAGTTACTCATAATACAGCTTCTCATGAAGTGTAGACATGACAAGAATAATAAACACCCTAGCCCTTTAACAAGGTTCATCTCAGGCTCCTAATAAAAGCCTACATTGGCTCTCTAATCCAGCGGAGGTTTACCAAAGTCAAATTAAGACACATAAGAACACATTCTTCATGTGTGATTAACAATCCTTAGGAAATGACTATAATTGACTTACAACAAACCGACTGTACTGAGAACTCAGCAGCCCCAGGTGATTCTGACAGTTGTGCTTGAGTAAACCTGTGTGCAAAACACACGATTCTGGAATTGTTTACTGTCAGACTGTTAAATCCAAAGATGAAACATGTAGTTAATGGAGAGTTTTTAGCAAAAAGGACTGGAGAATGATGTTGCCTAGGTAAACATTCATTTAAACACATTAGTAAAAATGTCAGGCACATTAAAACATTATATAAAGAATTTATAAAGCAGCTGTGTGTTTCTAAAAGAAAAAAAAAGTTTCCTCTCCTTTTGTGGATCCTGCTTTGTTCAAGCTTTCTTGTTTATATAAAATTTGGGAATACACAGTTCACCGTATCTGAAAATGATAAAGTATGCCTCTCTGGTACAGCCTTGTCAATTACATGTGCCTTGTTTCATTAGCTACAGCTAATTATTAGCCATAGTGTTCAAGGCTATGAATTTAAATTGAGTAAAATGAGTGGTCATTTTTTATGATTTCCTTCTAGTCATTTCAGATTCATCAGACTATTTTTATTACATGTGAAAATACTAAAAGTATAATAACCCAAATCTTTCACTGCCTTATTCAGCAATTGAATAAGAGTGCATATTAAGGATGACAGAGATGGATGGAATTAACTCCATTTTTTTGCTTGACAGCTTTTGCCCACAACATATGTTCAGTGCTATTAGGGTTATTAAAGGGGACACAAACTAATCAGGTGGACAGATTCACAAACAGTGCACAGAACACATGGTGGCCTCCCAGTGTTAACAAGGAATGTCTGAATCATTTGCAAACATGGTCAAATAATGTGAAGATTTGTCATTTTGATTGTGGTTCTTAAAACCATGATTAGAATAACTGCATTGTCTATGAAGCTTCTGGATTGGAAGGTAAGATACTAGGAAATGACCTCTTTACTGTAGTGTTATGAAAAAGGAGAAAAATTATAGGTTCTGTATGTTCTCATATTGATTCAACTACCTGATGAGTTTTACCTTTAAAAATAATTTGTGGTTGAGTTTTATTCTTGAGGCTAAATTTCTTAAGGGGAATTATTATACACAGAGGTATTGCAAAAACATCAATTTGATTTTTGAGGAGTTAAAATCAAATGGTAAAAAATATTTAATTCACCCCCCCGCCCCCAACCACAGGGATCATTACTGTCAGATAGCTATTTTGTTCAAAAGCTTAAAATTTGCAGAGAAAATCACAATGGAAAAAATTATAGAATATTGAATTAAATGCAGGAATTTGGGGATTATAAGGAGAATATTGCTGGGGGAAAAACCTTAGAATTGTGATATTTCACATAAAGAGACCCATCAAGAAACTGGAGCTAACGGTAAAGGCAATAGTCACATAGAAAACTATCTGGGTTCAGAATTCATTCTGCGGAGTTTCCTCAGCTTTTTTTTTTCTCAGTTTTTTAAAAAGGACAAATTTCTCAATTAAAGTGTACATTCTTGGGTTTATGACTTTCTCTCAAATTACTTTTTCCTCCACTGAATTCTCTTCCTTCAATCAGTTTATCATACTCAAGGTCTAAGGTAAAGATTACTGAAGAATGAAAAAATTCATAGAAATTAGAATTAAATGAATTCAAAGTTAAAATAGATCTTATCATGTTATCCAATCAGCTTGGCCAAAGTTTAAAGTCCTTTGCAGTCGTTTGCATGTAAAATAGAATTCAGTCCAAAAGTGTGTATACTTTGGAGACAGATGCTGTTCAAAACATTGATTGTGATACTTTGGAGATCTGTGAATTTGAGCAAGTCATTTAACTTTAGTGAGGTATCAATTTTCTAATCAGGAAAACATAGATAATAATAGCAAATAACTAGGGCTGTTAAGAGGATTAAAACAAAGCCGATTTTATTTTAAAATTACTTAATAGAGTGGCTGACATACAGAAGTGCTTCATAAGTGGCATCTATTATGGTTGAGTCTTTTTTTTTTTTTTGACTACAGTTTGAATTTTCTGGCCAGCCTCTAGGCTCCAAACTTGGGGAAAACTATTCCCACTAGTCTACTTCTAAAAAATAGGTTAACTTCTTCTTTTTTCATCTCCTCATTCAGAAATACTGACTTTCTCCGCCCTTGGCAGTGCTTCTCTTTCACCACAGCTTAAAACTGTCTTCTATCAATCACCTGAAGAGAGATCTACTTCAGCCTTCTACCATTTCCCTTGCCCTATGCATGGAAATATTAATATGCTTGCATTCATCTTCATTTTTGCCCACCTCAGAAAAGAAGTCCTGCTGGTTCATAGTTACATTCATAGACTCTCCAATCAATCCCACTTTATGCCCCAACCACAGGGATCATTACTGTCAGATAGCTATTTTGTTCAAAAGCTTAAAATTTGCAGAGAAAATCACAATGGAAAAATTATAGAATATTGAATTAAATGCAGGAATTTGGGGATTATAAGGAGAATATTGCTGGGGGAAAAACCTTAGAATTGTGATATTTCACATAAAGAGACCCATCAAGAAACTGGAGCTAACGGTAAAGGCAATAGTCACATAGAAAACTATCTGGGTTCAGAATTCATTCTGCGGAGTTTCCTCAGCTTTTTTTTTTCTCAGTTTTTTAAAAAGGACAAATTTCTCAATTAAAGTGTACATTCTTGGGTTTATGACTTTCTCTCAAATTACTTTTTCCTCCACTGAATTCTCTTCCTTCAATCAGTTTATCATACTCAAGGTCTAAGGTAAAGATTACTGAAGAATGAAAAAATTCATAGAAATTAGAATTAAATGAATTCAAAGTTAAAATAGATCTTATCATGTTATCCAATCAGCTTGGCCAAAGTTTAAAGTCCTTTGCAGTCGTTTGCATGTAAAATAGAATTCAGTCCAAAAGTGTGTATACTTTGGAGACAGATGCTGTTCAAAACATTGATTGTGATACTTTGGAGATCTGTGAATTTGAGCAAGTCATTTAACTTTAGTGAGGTATCAATTTTCTAATCAGGAAAACATAGATAATAATAGCAAATAACTAGGGCTGTTAAGAGGATTAAAACAAAGCCGATTTTATTTTAAAATTACTTAATAGAGTGGCTGACATACAGAAGTGCTTCATAAGTGGCATCTATTATGGTTGAGTCTTTTTTTTTTTTTTGACTACAGTTTGAATTTTCTGGCCAGCCTCTAGGCTCCAAACTTGGGGAAAACTATTCCCACTAGTCTACTTCTAAAAAATAGGTTAACTTCTTCTTTTTTCATCTCCTCATTCAGAAATACTGACTTTCTCCGCCCTTGGCAGTGCTTCTCTTTCACCACAGCTTAAAACTGTCTTCTATCAATCACCTGAAGAGAGATCTACTTCAGCCTTCTACCATTTCCCTTGCCCTATGCATGGAAATATTAATATGCTTGCATTCATCTTCATTTTTGCCCACCTCAGAAAAGAAGTCCTGCTGGTTCATAGTTACATTCATAGACTCTCCAATCAATCCCACTTTATCCCACTTACATAGTTACCTCACGCTTTCCTTTATCTTCTCTCCTTCATTTTGTTCTTTTGCTAGATTGCCTTTTATTCTCATCAATCTATAAATGTGCTTCTGTGTATTTCTCTTAAGAAAAAACAATCTTTCTTCAATTCTAAAGCTTTCTCTGGTCTCTTCCATTCATACCCAAGGGTCTTGAATATAATTACCCTGCTGTTCCTAATTTCTCTTTTATTCTTTTATTAACTACAAATCTTATTACTGTTCCCACCTCTCCATTCAAATTGTTCTTCCCTACTAAGCAATGATCTCTCACTAGTAAAGACCAGTAAGATCTTTCCAGATTTATTTGCAACATTTGGAAATGTTAATCATCTTTTCCTGGAACTCTCCTCTCTGAGTGTCTAACAGTATCCCCCCTCATCCTAAGTCTTTATACTACCTTCAAGATAAACTTTCTACCATAGCTCTTATTGCTCCAAATTTTATTTGTGCCTATTCACTAGATTATGAGATACTCTAAGAAGAAAATATGAGATACACTTTACTTGCTACACAGATACCTTACCTGACACATATTCACCACTCTATAAAAAGTTGTTAATATAGTTTTCTAAACAATCGGTTTGCTTCACATTTTTTGATCTCTACCCTCATTCCCTCTTAGTATCTTCATTAAATCATCTTGTCGAGATGTGTATACTGGAGGATTCTATAGTTTTGCTTTTTCTATTTTGTTTCATAACCTTGTTTTTCAGGTTTTTCCAATAGGTAATTTACCTAAATATATGCATTATGGAAATCTCTACCTCTCCTTTCTGTGAGTTTTGATTTTGACATTTCTTACTGAACTCTAATGTTACTAATTATGGGCTGTTAGGTATTCAAAACCTCAGTATATCAGTAGCACAACCTGGTTTTATTGGAGATTGCATTCATCTCAGATACAGCCCATTACATCTCTCTCAAGAAGTTACTAAATTAAATGCCCTGTAACATGTTACACTGAATTTATATGTCAAGAAATTATAGCATTGATTTCACTTAAAGCATGAGATGTACCTAAGGCTTAACATTCATATGTTTCTTTCCCTTTCAGAGGTTATATCTAAATTGATGGCAATCACTGATATTTAGAAAGAAGAGTGTTTGTTACTGGCTGGAACTATTTTAAAAATACTCTTCATACTCACAAATAAGGATAATTTCAAGTGAAAATGTGCCACAATACATGTAATTAACAGTTATAAATAATACAGACACTTCTTAGAATGTGATATCATAGAAGCATCATCCTGTATATAGAAACTATTTTCTGTGTGTTTTGTTTATAAAAAGAATATTGCTTTAGGGAAATTATAATAAATAACATATGTCATATAAATAACATAAATGTCATATATAAGATAGCTAGTACAATTTCAAAATTTTGATTATAATTTACCTCAAAAAATCACCACTTTCCCCTTTGGAATCAAAATTAGAGGGTCTATAAATTGATCAGGATTAAAATACACCAGGAGGATTTCCAAATATTGTTGCAAACAAACCAGCAATGTGTTTGGCCAAACTGAATTTTGAGCCAAACTGACATTGCTTATAATGTTGAATTCAGGACTACTGAGATTCAACTGAGATTGTAATCAACAGCTTTGCAGAGTGACCTCAGCAACATGGTTAAATAACAAATACCTCATTCGTGTTTGCCCCTCAGTAATAATTTGGGATCAATCCACAGACAAAAGTGCATTTGTGGGAATTACAGGATACAGCACCATAAGCCAAAGGATGGAGACATATCCCATCTTTTGTGTGTGTAAGACCATAGGCATTCAGACCTCGGTCCGAGGAACAGATTCTGCAGAGGCCTATGAACCAGCTCCACCCTTCTGGGCAGTGGTCTGGGAGCTCCTGAAGAAAACCATGTTAGACAACCATCCAAAAACAAGTGAGACTTTGGGGAAGTTCAGCCTTCCAATGGAGAAGTTCCAGCTCACAACTGGAGTAAAAGAATGTGTTTGGATGCGTTGGAGAGGTCAGTGTCCCTTAAGACAGCATAGTTCAATGGTCAGAATTTTTATAGCATTGATACAGCCCATTACATCTCTCTCAAGAAGTTACTACATTAAATGCCCTGTAACATGTTACACTGAATTTATATGTCAAGAAATTATAGCATTGATTTCACTTAAAGCATGAGATGTACCTAAGGCTTAACATTCATATGTTTCTTTCCCTTTCAGAGGTTATATCTAAATTGATGGCAATCACTGATATTTAGAAAGAAGAGTGTTTGTTACTGGCTGGAACTATTTTAAAAATACTCTTCATACTCACAAATAAGGATAATTTCAAGTGAAAATGTGCCACAATACATGTAATTAACAGTTATAAATAATACAGACACTTCTTAGAATGTGATATCATAGAAGCATCATCCTGTATATAGAAACTATTTTCTGTGTGTTTTGTTTATAAAAAGAATATTGCTTTAGGGAAATTATAATAAATAACATATGTCATATAAATAACATAAATGTCATATATAAGATAGCTAGTACAATTTCAAAATTTTGATTATAATTTACCTCAAAAAGTCACCACTTTCCCCCTTTGGAATCAAAATTAGAGGGTCTATAAATTGATCAGGATTAAAATACACCAGGAGGATTTCCAAATATTGTTGCAAACAAACCAGCAATGTGTTTGGCCAAACTGAATTTTGAGCCAAACTGACATTGCTTATAATGTTGAATTCAGGACTACTGAGATTCAACTGAGATTGTAATCAACAGCTTTGCAGAGTGACCTCAGCAACATGGTTAAATAACAAATACCTCATTCGTGTTTGCCCTCAGTAATAATTTGGGATCAATCCACAGACAAAAGTGCATTTGTGGGAATTACAGGATACAGCACCATAAGCCAAAGGATGGAGACATATCCCATCTTTTGTGTGTGTAAGACCATAGGCATTCAGACCTCGGTCCGAGGAACAGATTCTGCAGAGGCCTATGAACCAGCTCCACCCTTCTGGGCAGTGGTCTGGGAGCTCCTGAAGAAAACCATGTTAGACAACCATCCAAAAACAAGTGAGACTTTGGGGAAGTTCAGCCTTCCAATGGAGAAGTTCCAGCTCACAACTGGAGTAAAAGAATGTGTTTGGATGCGTTGGAGAGGTCAGTGTCCCTTAAGACAGCATAGTTCAATGGCAAAGTTCAGTTTTCTCAGCCTGTGATTTCTCCCACAGGGGAAAGTGAAAACACATCAATGCCCAGCTTCTCTAGTTGTGCAGAACATTGCCAAAGAAGCCAATTTCTCTCTCACCCATCCAGAGTAGTGAGTCATGAGCTGTACGACTGGAGAAAAAGAAAAGCCTGAGAAAGCTGCAGATAGGTCTCTTGAAGCACATTAAAGGAAGGAAGATCTTACTAACTGTATTGAATACTCCTTCAAGAAGCCAATTGGTAAATCACTGGGACCCTAAGCCTACAGATCCCCCAAGTTGGCCCACAGAACACAAGCACTCTGTGTGCCTCAGGCATAAACACCTCAACCCCATGACTGGCTCACTGTGTGAACTCTTGATGGCAGTACAAGCAGTCTTCAGCAGGCAGATGGCTAGTGGGCACATGCAGAAAGCCAGACCAAATTTGTGAGCCAGGGAGAGACCACAAACTAGAGTTTCAGCTCCACTCTTTTTTTTTTTTTTTTTTTGCCACTTCTATTGGTCTTTCATTTATCTATTTTCATCCATCTTTGTTCTTTGGCCTGTGTGGACCTCCCATTGCAGTGGCCTCTGTTGCTGCAGAGCACCGGTTCTGGACGCGTGCACTCCAGAGCTCCAGCTTGGTAGTTGGACACATTGGTCCAGCCACTCTGCAGCACGTGGGATCTTCCTGGATTGAACCAGCATCTCTTGCACTGCAAGACAGTGTCCTTATCCACTGGACCACCAGGGAAGCCCTTAGCTCCACTCTTGAGAAAGCAAAAAGAAGGGCTCTCTGCCACCAGCCTGGTATACTGCAGAGTTGAGAGAAGGCATATAATCTTTAGAATTCTACCATAAAAGGGAGTAGGAAGTGTGAAGCAGACATAAAAGATCTGAGAAAGCCCCAGAAACTGGATAGTTTTCTTATCCCATGCACAAAAATTCACTTGAAATGAATGACCTAAAATCATAAAACTCCTAGAAGAGATGTAAGAGAAATCTCCTGGACACTGATCTTAGCAAATGTTTTTTTTACATATGACACCAAAAGCTGAGCAACAAAAGCAAAAATCACTCAGTGGGACTACAACAAATGGAAAAGTTCCTAAACAACAAAGAAAACATCAATACAATGAAGAAGCAACCTACAGAATGGGATAAAATTTTGCATATCACAAACCTAATAAGGGGTCAGGTTCAAAATAAAGTGGAAACAATTTCAAAACAAATTTTAAATTTATATATGAGGAATTCACGTAACCCCACAGAGCAAACTCTGGGATATAGTGAAGGACAGAGAAGCTTGGCTTGCTGTCATCCATGGAGTGACAGAGTCAGACATGACTTCGTAACTGAACAACAACAACACAGCAGATGAACCAATTCATTTTAAAAAATGGGCCAAGAAACTGAATAATTTTTTCCCCAAAGAAGACACAGAAATGGCTGACAGGTTCAAAGAAATGTTTAATATCACTAATCATTAGAAAAATGTAAATCAAACACCACAGTGAGATTTCACCTCACATCTGCTGGAAAGGCTAGGATGATGAAGACAGGAAATAGTAAGTGTTGGTGAGAATGTGGGAAAAAAGGAAGCCTTTTACACTGTTAATAGTTTTCGAAAGTCACTATTGAAAACAAAATAGTGGTTCTTCAAAAATTCAAAAATAGACCGGCACAGGATCCAGTTGCTCCATTTCATGGTGAATATTCAAAGGAAATGAAATTAAGAACTCAGAAACGATATCCTTACTACCATGTTCACTGCAGCATTATTCACTATAGCCTGTGGAAACAGCCTTAGTATCCATCAACAGACGAAGGATAAAGAATGGTAAACACATGCATACATATACACACACACGCATACACATGCAGAGGAATATTTAGTCACTAGAAACAATAAAATCATGCCATTTGCAGCAACATGGATGGATACTCAATACTCAAAGGTATTACGATAAGTGAAAGAAGTCAGTCTTAGAAAGGAAAACGTAATATCACATATGCAGAATCTAAAAACAGCTAAGCTCATAGAAACAGAGGAGGAACAAAATGGAGAGGTGCTGATCAAAGGGTTCAAACTTTCAGTTATAAGATTAATAAGTTCTAGGGGTCAAAGTTATGACATAGTGACTACAGTTAACATTAAATACCTGAAAGTTGCTAAGAAAGTTGCTACATTTTCTCACTTTGAATAAGAAACGGTAATTATGTGAGATGATGGAGAGGTTAACTAATCATAGCATATTAATCATTTCACAATATATAATTGTACCAAATCATCATATTGTACATCTTGAACTTATACAATGCTATGTGTCAATTATACCTCAAAAAAACATCTGGAAAAAGAGAATAACAAAATTTTCCCTTGAGATAATAAAGTAACATGCATTTTGTTCAAATAAATGTGTTCTAAAAGCAAAGTATGGATTTTGTTCTTTATGTGAGGTCATTTCAATACCTAAGGTTTATAGTTAATCAAAGTGTCATCATTTCTAAAATTGTCTAGCTGCCAACATTCTTTACATATATACAGTGAACTTTAATGGTATATTTGATTTTAAAATTCTAGTTCTTTTTCACAATCATAGAGAGAAAAAAAACCTTCATTTTTCCAAATAAAAGAAGTCATACTTGGTACTATTAACTTAATTATAGGTGGTCTTCCTTTTTTGTGTGTGTATCTGTTGTACAAAAAAATCATTTGAAAGGAAAAAAGATTATTTTTCCCAAATTCAAAAATAGACCGGCACAGGATCCAGTTGCTCCATTTCATGGTGAATATTCAAAGGAAATGAAATTAAGAACTCAGAAACGATATCCTTACTACCATGTTCACTGCAGCATTATTCACTATAGCCTGTGGAAACAGCCTTAGTATCCATCAACAGACGAAGGATAAAGAATGGTAAACACATGCATACATATACACACACACGCATACACATGCAGAGGAATATTTAGTCACTAGAAACAATAAAATCATGCCATTTGCAGCAACATGGATGGATACTCAATACTCAAAGGTATTACGATAAGTGAAAGAAGTCAGTCTTAGAAAGGAAAACGTAATATCACATATGCAGAATCTAAAAACAGCTAAGCTCATAGAAACAGAGGAGGAACAAAATGGAGAGGTGCTGATCAAAGGGTTCAAACTTTCAGTTATAAGATTAATAAGTTCTAGGGGTCAAAGTTATGACATAGTGACTACAGTTAACATTAAATACCTGAAAGTTGCTAAGAAAGTTGCTACATTTTCTCACTTTGAATAAGAAACGGTAATTATGTGAGATGATGGAGAGGTTAACTAATCATAGCATATTAATCATTTCACAATATATAATTGTACCAAATCATCATATTGTACATCTTGAACTTATACAATGCTATGTGTCAATTATACCTCAAAAAAACATCTGGAAAAAGAGAATAACAAAATTTTCCCTTGAGATAATAAAGTAACATGCATTTTGTTCAAATAAATGTGTTCTAAAAGCAAAGTATGGATTTTGTTCTTTATGTGAGGTCATTTCAATACCTAAGGTTTATAGTTAATCAAAGTGTCATCATTTCTAAAATTGTCTAGCTGCCAACATTCTTTACATATATACAGTGAACTTTAATGGTATATTTGATTTTAAAGTTCTAGTTCTTTTACACAATCATAGAGAGAAAAAAAAGCCTTCATTTTTCCAAATAAAAAGAAGTCATACTTGGTACTATTAACTTAATTATAGGTGGTCTTCCTGTGTGTGTATGTGTGTGGAAATATACAGATGTATGCATAACATGGAGGACTGGGGTAAAAATGATGATACAGTTGGTAGAAAGGTAAATACTATATGAATATATGCTACCTATCTACCCAATATTCCTCCAAAAGTTTGATGCTTGTTTTCATCCTTCATCTACCTAAATTGTTCAATTTCACTAAATCACTTATACTTTTTCATAACTAAGAGAAATGTACTACATGGGAATCATAACAAATTTTACAGTATTTTAAAAGTCATAGTTATTTAAAACTGTAAAACTACTTATACAGGCATTATCTCTAGTGTAGTTTTAAACAGCTCTTCAAAGTACTTCACAAATATATCATCTATGTTTTATAACTGGAGAAAATGGTGAATTAAAACAGATCCATTTTTTAAATCAAAGTCATATGGCTAGAGAGTGTTCCACAGCATAAGCCTTATAAAACAACTTAATATTTTTTCCATTTCCACAAATATAAATTAAAAGATTATAATTCTAAAAGTGAAAAAAGCTAAATGATTTATATAATCATAAAATCTTGATACCACTATAGCTTCAAAATCTAGATTTTCCTAGAGAGCTTGCCATAGCACCTTATTTGAATAATTATTTTCAAAATATATCTTAATCTTTACAATAAAAATGAATAAAGGATATATATATATATAAGCAATTTAATAAAAATAAGAATACAAGTAACTTATTAACATTAGAAACACATTTAACTTCACAAAATCTAAAAAATTCTATTTTAAATAAAAGAACCAGTGTGTTAGGAAGATTTTTTTTTTTTTTAAGATTTATTTATTTATTTATTTTGGGCAGGGGTCAGGTTGGGGAGGGAGGGAGCGGGCGGGCCACTTCTATTGGTCTTTCATTTCTCTATTTTCATCCGTCTTTGTTCTTTGGCTTCTGTGGGCCTCCCATCGTGGTGGCGTCTGTCGTTGCAGAGCGCTGGCTCTGGGCGCATGCGCTCCAGAGCTCCGGCTCGGTAATCGGACACAACCGTCCAGCCGCTTCACGGCACGTGGGATCTTCCCAGGCCAGGGATCGAACCGGCGCCCCTTGCACTGCAAGGCGGTGTCCTTACCCACTGGACCACCAGGGGAAGCCCCTAGGAAGATTTTGAGCAAACATTCACTTCTTTACAGGACTGATGGAATTTCAAATTAAGAACCTTTGTGTGGGGAAATTTGACAATAAAGAAAATAACACACATGTATTCCTTTTGATTCAAAGATTCAGCATATCAGAATTTATCCTAAAAAGACAATTACATTTGTATGTGAAGATTTAGTTTCAAGCAGATAATCCTTAGCTTTACTGTTCATGATGGCACCAAAATATGAAACAACTCAAGAATCCAATAACAGAAGATCAGCCAGTTAGTTTTAAAGGCATTAAAATAACTATAGGAGAATAAATAATGCTATTGGGAACACTTATGCTATATAGCATAGTTAATAAAGAGGGAGATTGTATGTATGAAGTGATCCCAGTTTGGAGGCAATACAGTTTTGTAGCTAAAACTCCAATTTAGAGGCAGGGAATGAACTCCAGTTTGAGTTGTACCATTTACTGATTATGTAACCTTTAGAATGTTTCCTTAACCTTTCTGAAACTTGGTTCACTCATCTATAAAATCGGCTTAAAACACTTCTAAATGTTCAAGGCTTTTGTAAGATTTCAATGAAATAAATCACATAAGGCTTTCAGCACAGTGCATGAATTAAATAGAGCAAACATTCAATAAATGCTAATTATTGTAATTCTTATTATATGACATGTATATTGAATGTCACATTTTATATTATATGTATCTATTATATTCATATATGTATACTTGTATTAAATATGTTTCTGACCAAACATCAAAAATTTTCAAGTGACAGGTTCTTAATGCTGGGGTTGTGGATAGTTATTTTGTTTATTTCTGCATTTACTCTCGTGGATTAATATAAATTTTATAGTAAGAAAAAATAAAATAACATAAACATAGGTTAGGCTGGACAAAGAATTGTAGCAGTAATGTGTGAACCCTGAAATCTCAATGGCTTCCTTCTCACTTCTGCAGGTGACTCTCCAGGGAAGCACATGCCAAGCAGCGATGAGAATCTGTTTATATCATGAAGTTGTATGTGTCTTCTGGATCTCCATCAAAAGGAATTAAGCTGGAGAGCTGTTTGTGTCTTTTACTGCCTCAGCCTAGACGATACATAACATGTCCTTTCTACTCTTTCATTCATTGCCCAATGAATCATGTGGTCCTTCCCATCTGCACAAGGGCCAGAGAGTTGTGGGGGTGGAGGATCTGAATATGTGATAAGGATTAAATATTTTTCCCACAGAAAGACATAACTAAATGAAAGCTAAATGAATAAATTTTACTAAATTCAGGAGTATTTTTCAGAATTTCACTTGACAATTTTGATGTCTCTAGTATTTCCAGTAGAGTAGCAATTACATTTCTTTAACTTTTTCCAATAGCTATGACTAGAAACACTGAGTTAAACTGTCCCCCAAGAGAGATTTTCAGTCAATAAACATCTCTGGCCTCAATGTCCTTATTTGTAAAATAAGTTAGTTGAATTCTTTCTAAATGTCCCATCCAGATAAAAACATGTCACCTCTCATCAACACTTCTGTCAGCTGACAGCTTTGCTTTTGCTCTAACTTCAATTTATTAAAGCAATGACGTCTTTTCATTGGAGACATTAGTGCCATGAACCTAAATTAAATATCATGTGATCTTTATTTTTGCAGCTTTCTCATAGAATTCTGTAAAATAAAGACAAGTAAATATAATCTCAGGATGAATTCCATATCAGCTTAGCTCTTTTCAGCAAGTCAAGCCTCTCGGAGCATGTGTATGGCTGAAATGGGGTAAACTTTATACTTTCAAGTGCTTGATGCTCATAGCTACCATCTGAGGTAAATATGACTGTAGGAATCCTAAAGGTAAAGGTATTACTGCGGTAAGTCATCAAACTAGATTTTGAACTAACTCAGGTCTCAATGCAGGCTTATGACATTTTTGGACTCAACCTTCCCACAATAAAGTTGGGACTTCAGGGGAGGCAAATTTCTACTTTAATCTCATAGGGTTCTTTTTGTCTGGTCCGGAGAAGTAAATTGACCTAAGATAGACCAAAAGATGAAAAGCATGCAAATATATTTAGCACAAATTTTACTTGACATAGAAGTCTTCGTAAGAAATGAAGACTCAAATGACAAAACTTACTTGCTTTCATATTAGGTTAAACAAAGAAAAAGTGACAAAACTATGTGGAAATGCTAAATACAGAGAAGAATTATTTTAACAAAATATGTTTGATTAGAATTCTGCCATCTCATCTTCTCATCCTTGATGATAATACTGCTACATGTATTCTGACATAAAGAGTACATCTTTCATATGAAGACCTTCATCTCATGCTTTTAAGGAGAAAAAAAAAAAAAAGGTCAGAATATTTTTCTTTTGTTTGAGTTTTTCAAGTGTCTTTAACTCAAAACAGTTAATATGCCAGAATGGCTTATTTTGGTGTGGCGTGCTTTGAATGCTTCCAGGGTCAAGGTAGAACAGAAATACTGCTATTTCATTTTAATTAAAACATGGAGACTTGGGAACACCCCTCAACCATTCTGGGTAAAACTAGGTCATGTTACTATAGAGTCTTACTCAGAAGAACCTAAGAAAACTGCAGTGTGGGGGTAGCTACAAAGGGCAATGGTAAGGCCTGCTCCTCCAGGCTATTTTAATTTTTAGCAAATAAGTTCATTATTTAAAAATACAGTATTATATGTATCTCTCCATGGATAAGGACCAAATCTGTATCACTCACTGATCTTATAAGCTACTAGTGCTTAGCATCTGCCCAATGAACTCATAGGCGTTCTTCCAAATTTTTCAGCAAATGGTAATGACTTTAAGGCAAGTCCTCTCGGAGCATGTGTATGGCTGAAATGGGGTAAACTTTATACTTTCAAGTGCTTGATGCTCATAGCTACCATCTGAGGTAAATATGACTGTAGGAATCCTAAAGGTAAAGGTATTACTGCGGTAAGTCATCAAACTAGATTTTGAACTAACTCAGGTCTCAATGCAGGCTTATGACATTTTTGGACTCAACCTTCCCACAATAAAGTTGGGACTTCAGGGGAGGCAAATTTCTACTTTAATCTCATAGGGTTCTTTTTGTCTGGTCCGGAGAAGTAAATTGACCTAAGATAGACCAAAAGATGAAAAGCATGCAAATATATTTAGCACAAATTTTACTTGACATAGAAGTCTTCGTAAGAAATGAAGACTCAAATGACAAAACTTACTTGCTTTCATATTAGGTTAAACAAAGAAAAAGTGACAAAACTATGTGGAAATGCTAAATACAGAGAAGAATTATTTTAACAAAATATGTTTGATTAGAATTCTGCCATCTCATCTTCTCATCCTTGATGATAATACTGCTACATGTATTCTGACATAAAGAGTACATCTTTCATATGAAGACCTTCATCTCATGCTTTTAAGGAGAAAAAAAAAAAAAAGGTCAGAATATTTTTCTTTTGTTTGAGTTTTTCAAGTGTCTTTAACTCAAAACAGTTAATATGCCAGAATGGCTTATTTTGGTGTGGCGTGCTTTGAATGCTTCCAGGGTCAAGGTAGAACAGAAATACTGCTATTTCATTTTAATTAAAACATGGAGACTTGGGAACACCCCTCAACCATTCTGGGTAAAACTAGGTCATGTTACTATAGAGTCTTACTCAGAAGAACCTAAGAAAACTGCAGTGTGGGGGTAGCTACAAAGGGCAATGGTAAGGCCTGCTCCTCCAGGCTATTTTAATTTTTAGCAAATAAGTTCATTATTTAAAAATACAGTATTATATGTATCTCTCCATGGATAAGGACCAAATCTGTATCACTCACTGATCTTATAAGCTACTAGTGCTTAGCATCTTAAGATCCACTGGGAGGGATGAACTCATATAGGCGTTCTTCCAAATTTTTCCAGCAGAACACAGTGAAATTTCTAGCAAACAACTCAATTTTTACATAATAAATCCTAAATATAGCTTCCTAATGTGAAATTTATGAAGTTTGTCACTAAAGGCAGAGGGAAAAAAAATCAAAACTACGGGGCATCATCCAAAGTTGTGCTGTTGATAGGAGTATAAAAAAGCAAAGCCACCCACTAATTAAATGAAAAAATACTCTCCTCTGAGAGAAAGCAGATTGGAATATTGGCAAGACTTCTATGTTATGTGATTGTGGGATGTCACATAATATCATGTTTTTGAATGTTGTAAATCATAGTGCTAGATATCTCACTTTACATTTGGATAGAACCACTAATGTTAATATATAATAGCTCTCTGTCTAAGTGTAGTGGATATAGGAAAGAAGTACTTGACAAACATTTTTAGATATTTCCAAAAGCTAATACTGTGGAGCAAGCCTTTTGTTTCTGTGTTGGTTCGCTTGCAACTATAATATGAATCATCATACAGACTATGAAATGCACACTGAAATCAATACTGATAAGGTGTTATTCAATGAATAATTAAGGATTGTGTCAGAATGTTAATCCTTACATTACCTTGCTGTTCTAGTCAATATATGCTTTCTCACATTAGTTTAGTATTGAACAAATGGTAAAATTAAGAAGATAAAACCAAAGCCATTTAATGTACACTTTTTAGGAACTGCACAAAACCACAAATCAACAATGAAGATGGTGAATCAACCCTGAGACATGAAGCATCCAAGAAGAATGATACACTCAAGAGTCTGTGAAATGAGTAGCAAATGACATAAACATTTTTTCACAAAAGTGATCATTCTGGTAAGAACTATTTCCATAAAGCAACTGACTTATCCAAGTGATAGGGCTCAGTAGTATGAATTACTTTCAAGTTACATCTTAAGGGCTAAAAGAGCAAAACTTTTTATTTGAAACATAATATAACAAGATGTCTAAAGAAAATTAAGCTGTGACATCAGTGCTTTAATCATCTAGGGTTTGTTTTCCGATGCCAGTGATCTTCTACACTCATTAGTGAAAGAAAACAAGAATAGTTTGGGGAAATATATAAACTACTTTCAACACATAAAGGAATATACTTCTAAGTTGTCTATAACTGAGGAGTGTACACTGAGGATCCATTTGCTTCTCAAATGTGGTATGTGTGTTGACTTTTTAGTAGTGTCTTCAGTGAGAAATCTCTCCATAATTTCAGGTTAACATTTAATTTGAAAACATGCAGGCCACCTTACGGAGTCATGATGCACTTAGTAACATTCTCACAGGCCTATAAAATGAATTGTAATTTTCTAACATAAAAGGAAATAACTTAAGAAAAAAACAACATCTGGACTTGGGGCTGACTCAAGATATACATCACCGAATAGAAACAGACATAGCTGTGAAAATTTGCAGACAATTTCATCCCTCTTAATAATTTATTACTTTTAAATATTGCATTTTATTGCATAAACGTTTTTCTCTGAACTTCATGTAGAGCTGATGGTCCCCTTATACACTAAAAGCCCAGATTTTGAGGAAAAGAAATATATAGTTTGCCTAAAGCACTACAATGTTTCTTTGGCTTCTTAAAACAAAAAAAAAAGTTATTTTTAGCAGAATGTAGACAAATACCCTTCCTAACCCATTACCCTGATGACTAACTTCCCACATTTAATATGTTTACTCAATTCCCTGAGCTAAATGTTACAAATTCTCTTAGATTTTTCTTGAAATTTCTATTCACCTCCTGACAAGCTGAAGACAGTAATCAGAATCTGATTAATGTTGCCTCATAGGAAAAAGCTAAGGAGAGCATGCTAACCTAAAGTGGCGGAATTGTTCCTTTCCAGAAGACATTCAAGTTTAAAAAGATAACACAGCAGAATCTTTCTTTCTAGACTATGAAGTAAATCCTCTCTAATAATTAGTTCAAAGTATGTTCAATTTAATCTTTTAAAGGTGTATTGGCAATGTGAATTACTTTAATGATGAGGAGGAATACTTTCACAAAGCAAACTGTTTTTAATTTAATAAACAACCATCCACAGCAAACAGGTTTTATCAAATCAAATAATCCTCCCATTATATAACAACTCAAACAGAAAGCCGGAAATCTTATTATTAATCATCTTAATATATCAAAGGACACCTCGGGCTGCTGCTGAAACAGTTTCTTGGTTGCAGCCTCTATTTTTCTCCTGGTGGGATAGTGAGGAGTTTATGTTTATGTAAGCCAAAGTGAAGGAAGTGCTTATCTCATCACATTACATTTTAGTCTAAAATTTCACCAAACAGACCCTGAGATGTTTTACAACAGACAGGATTTTCAACTGAAACATCCTGTGATGACTCTGATTGGGGAGATAAAGACACACATACATGTAAACATCAAATACCAACTAAATTAGATCAACAAAACTTCCATGTTTTGAAATAAGTTCCTATTAGAACTGAACAATGAGCTGGATTTCTTAGGGTAAGATATATTAAGCTTCTTTCTCTACATTGTTCTATTATCCTAAGAAAAAAAAGAAAAGACAAAGAAAAGCAAACAGTGAAGAAGCTAACCTAGAATCTATTTTCCTTACATGGCTTTGGCTTTCTACTAACAGTCAAACAAGTTGAAAGCTTTTCTATTCAAAAGTAGATTGCTTTTGCTCCTAACACAGAAGGATTTCTCCCTCCACCCCCTGTATTTACAGGAAATTGACAGTGGGTCATCTCACAGGTTCTGCTTGCTATACACAGGCATTTTGACCTACTCAAATACAAGGTTAGGCCAGCAGGCTGGACAGAAGCTAAACTCCTATTCCAGCCACACAAAGGGATTCCCTATTGCTTAATTCAACCTCAACCCATCCTATCTGGCCCTCTCTGGGCTATATTCTCTCAGCTCAACATAATTTATTTAGAGGACTTTTAAGTTTTTCATATCTTAACCTCTTCTCAAGGCTTCCACACACAGTGACCTTCATTCATTGCTATTCTTTTCTAAGTCCACCCTCAGAAGAAAGTAACAATACAGTCCCCCCAAGTTCCATGGGTGAAAAATTAGATAGAAGAAAGGCCACTGGGGAAGATACAACTTAGTCCTTCAAGCCAGTGCAGTGTTCTCAGGACAAACAAAGGAAATACAAGTCTCTATCTACTAGCAGGGGTTGCTTTCTACAGGCACTTTGGCAAAAAAAAAAAAAAAAAAAAGAAGAAGAAGAAGAAATAAATAGACTATGAAGAACCTTTGTGGAGGGAGGAAGCTAGGAAAGTCTCTTGCATTTGTGTTATCTACAGACTTCATGGCAATTGATTCCCCTTTGTTCCTGAAAAAGCTTTCAGTATAGCAAGCAACATGAAGCTTTTGGTGTTTTCTTTGTTCAAGGTTAACTTTTTACAAGTCTGGTTTCCTCCCACTCACCCTGCTCTGCCACAGAGCTTTGGCATATAAAGCATTCCAAAGCAAAATAAAATGAAATAAAGCTTCTACTGTCTGCTCTCAAGCTTGTCCCACTGGCATTTTAAAGCAATATTCAACTCTCCTATAGAAGCAATTTTCTATCAGTTATTCTGCCCCAGGGTAGAACACCAAGTGCAAAGGCGAGGAAGGGGAGAGAAGTCTGCCTGGAATCACCTCTTTACTAATATCCGTCAAGGTTCACGTACGAGCAGCATCTCTTCCCTCTTATGCTGCAAGGACTTTTTTTCCCCCTTCTGCAAACCTGACATGAAGCCAAAAACTCCCAGTGAGGAAGTATTTTCACTTAACTGTGCGAAGGTCAGATAAAACTGCGGTAAGAGTATTGTATTTTTCAACGCATATTAATCTCAGTTTTGCTCCCTCACAGACCAGAACCTCTTGAAAAGCAATGGAAGTCAGTGCAGCACCCTTGTGCAGATTGCCAGGCACAGTTAAAGGTTCCATGGGACTGCAAAGGCCTGAGTGGTCAATGGCAAAATTTAGCCAATTCCTGTGCTGCCATTGTCCTCCTATGGTGTCTTCTCATTATTTTAGTGGAAGTAACCTGTTAAGTGGCTAATTTTAAGTGAGGAGCTGTACCTAACCTTAGGTCAATATAAGTGCTTCAATAACCATTTCACAATTTGCATCTGTGAAATGTGATGAACATTAATAAACACAAGAATGATGGGTGAAATGTCCAGGGAAGAAGTTGCTTATGTTTTCCTGTCAGTTATCTTAAACACAAACAAATAAACAGAAAGAAACCCCTTTTTAAAGCCATTTCTCTTCTTTGCCAGGATTACTGTTCCCAAAATCTATTTGGTGTTTGTGGTGCCCAAATGAAAGAACAAAGCAAACTAAGAGGGTTATTGTCCTCCCCTCCTCTGGGCTGTAGTCCACCGCCCAATCCTTAAGACCCCTATGTCACTCCTTAGACTCCAGGTATAAAATGAATCAAAGACCCCTGCTTAAGGTCGGTTCTCCTTTGAGCTGACCCGCTGTTCTAGCCGCATCTTCCACTTTAACAACGCAGATTCTCCCTCAAGCCAGCCCGCTGTACTGGCAGCGACTCTCCCCCACTCTAATAAACTTTACTTTCCTCTCACTCTGCCTCGTGTCTGGAAATTCTTTTCCAACTCGCGCACGGACCTCGACAATATTTACCAAACTAGATTTATCACTGTGTCTCCCTTAAGTTTTACCTTGACCTTATGAAGGGTTCTTTTACTTAAAAGCAGTAACTTCCTTTATTATGAGCAGTAGAGAATTTGGTTATGTATTGCAGCGATTAAATTGCCAAAGTGGATCCAACTTGAAAAACAGTCTCTAACCACCACTGGAGGAGAATGTTTCTAGAAACACTCCAGTAATAAAGGACTTCAGCATAAAAAAAAAAAAAAAGGTTATGACGGTGTATGACAACAGAAGACCAATCTCAGTACTTTTAGGAAAGTTTGTTTCCATGTATTTTAACCAAACTCCTCCCACCACCCCCTGCTATTTGATGGACAGAAAAGAAACTGCTCCCTCACAGACCAGAACCTCTTGCAAAGTGCACCTGCAGTGCAGCAGTTAAAGGTTCCATGGGACTGCAAAGGCCTGAGTGGTCAATGGCAAAATTTAGCCAATTCCTGTGCTGCCATTGTCCTCCTATGGTGTCTTCTCATTATTTTAGTGGAAGTAACCTGTTAAGTGGCTAATTTTAAGTGAGGAGCTGTACCTAACCTTAGGTCAATATAAGTGCTTCAATAACCATTTCACAATTTGCATCTGTGAAATGTGATGAACATTAATAAACACAAGAATGATGGGTGAAATGTCCAGGGAAGAAGTTGCTTATGTTTTCCTGTCAGTTATCTTAAACACAAACAAATAAACAGAAAGAAACCCCTTTTTAAAGCCATTTCTCTTCTTTGCCAGGATTACTGTTCCCAAAATCTATTTGGTGTTTGTGGTGCCCAAATGAAAGAACAAAGCAAACTAAGAGGGTTATTGTCCTCCCCTCCTCTGGGCTGTAGTCCACCGCCCAATCCTTAAGACCCCTATGTCACTCCTTAGACTCCAGGTATAAAATGAATCAAAGACCCCTGCTTAAGGTCGGTTCTCCTTTGAGCTGACCCGCTGTTCTAGCCGCATCTTCCACTTTAACAACGCAGATTCTCCCTCAAGCCAGCCCGCTGTACTGGCAGCGACTCTCCCCCACTCTAATAAACTTTACTTTCCTCTCACTCTGCCTCGTGTCTGGAAATTCTTTTCCAACTCGCGCACGGACCTCGACAATATTTACCAAACTAGATTTATCACTGTGTCTCCCTTAAGTTTTACCTTGACCTTATGAAGGGTTCTTTTACTTAAAAGCAGTAACTTCCTTTATTATGAGCAGTAGAGAATTTGGTTATGTATTGCAGCGATTAAATTGCCAAAGTGGATCCAACTTGAAAAACAGTCTCTAACCACCACTGGAGGAGAATGTTTCCTAGGAAACACTCCAGTAATAAAGGACTTCAGCATAAAAAAAAAAAAAAGGTTATGACGGTGTATGACAACAGAAGATCCATCTCAGTACTTTTAGGAAAGTTTGTTTCCATGTATTTTTAACCAAACTCCCTCCCACCACCCTCCTGCTATTTGATACCAGGGTACAGAAAAGAAACAGAGACTTGTGTTAAGATGCAAGCATTTACACTTGTGTGGCCACCGAAATCCCTTTTAGTGCTTTGAGGTTATGCTATTTTTACATCATCTGTGGAGCTGCTTTTTTTTTTTAAAGATTTATTTATTTATTTTGGGCGGGGGTCGGGTTGGGGAGGGAGGGGAGCAGGCGGGCCACTTCTACTGGTCTTTCATTTCTCTATTTTCATCCGTCTTTGTTCCTTGGCTCCTGTGGGCCTCCCATCGCGGTGGTGTCTGTCGCTGCAGAGCGCCAGCTCTGGGCGCATGCGCTCCAGAGCTGCGGCTTGGTAATTGGACACATGGGTCCAGCCGCTCCGCGGCACGTGGGATCTTCCCAGGGCAGGGATCTAACCGGCACCCCTTGCACTGCAAGGCGGTGACCTTACCCACTGGACCACCAGGGGAATCCCTGGAGCTGCTTTTTGAAATCTTAGATAAAACTTTTGGATAACAGCTACTGTTTACAGTCTAGCCCTAAGGGAAAAAAGCATGGAAAGACCAGGATTTCTTTCTTATTTAAATATCACCATTAAATCATGGGAGCCAGCTGAGCTCTTGGAGGAAAAACTCAGGAAACACTAGAACAAGAGAAGTAATCATTTTACACTCTTTGTAAATTTAACTAAACCTACATTTATCAGACATTAGAAGTGGAATACATTAGTCACTTGTTTCCATTCACTATTTCAAATATATAGAAGTCTTTCAAATGGCAGTTAAGTCAAACAGTTAAGGTAAGTTTGCTGGGTGTCTATTAAATAAAATAAAATAAATCTTTTCCAACTCGCGCACGGACCTCGACAATATTTACCAAACTAGATTTATCACTGTGTCTCCCTTAAGTTTTACCTTGACCTTATGAAGGGTTCTTTTACTTAAAAGCAGTAACTTCCTTTATTATGAGCAGTAGAGAATTTGGTTATGTATTGCAGCGATTAAATTGCCAAAGTGGATCCAACTTGAAAAACAGTCTCTAACCACCACTGGAGGAGAATGTTTCTAGAAACACTCCAGTAATAAAGGACTTCAGCATAAAAAAAAAAAAAAGGTTATGACGGTGTATGACAACAGAAGATCCATCTCAGTACTTTTAGGAAAGTTTGTTTCCATGTATTTTTAACCAAACTCCCTCCCACCACCCTCCTGCTATTTGATACCAGGGTACAGAAAAGAAACAGAGACTTGTGTTAAGATGCAAGCATTTACACTTGTGTGGCCACCGAAATCCCTTTTAGTGCTTTGAGGTTATGCTATTTTTACATCATCTGTGGAGCTGCTTTTTTTTTTTAAAGATTTATTTATTTATTTTGGGCGGGGGTCGGGTTGGGGAGGGAGGGGAGCAGGCGGGCCACTTCTACTGGTCTTTCATTTCTCTATTTTCATCCGTCTTTGTTCCTTGGCTCCTGTGGGCCTCCCATCGCGGTGGTGTCTGTCGCTGCAGAGCGCCAGCTCTGGGCGCATGCGCTCCAGAGCTGCGGCTTGGTAATTGGACACATGGGTCCAGCCGCTCCGCGGCACGTGGGATCTTCCCAGGGCAGGGATCTAACCGGCACCCCTTGCACTGCAAGGCGGTGACCTTACCCACTGGACCACCAGGGGAATCCCTGGAGCTGCTTTTTGAAATCTTAGATAAAACTTTTGGATAACAGCTACTGTTTACAGTCTAGCCCTAAGGGAAAAAAGCATGGAAAGACCAGGATTTCTTTCTTATTTAAATATCACCATTAAATCATGGGAGCCAGCTGAGCTCTTGGAGGAAAAACTCAGGAAACACTAGAACAAGAGAAGTAATCATTTTACACTCTTTGTAAATTTAACTAAACCTACATTTATCAGACATTAGAAGTGGAATACATTAGTCACTTGTTTCCATTCACTATTTCAAATATATAGAAGTCTTTCAAATGGCAGTTAAGTCAAACAGTTAAGGTAAGTTTGCTGGGTGTCTATTAAATAAAATAAAATAAATAAAGACATCTGACATAAGGCTAGCAGTGTCTATTACACATCATTACTATTTTATCTTAAGAAACACTTTAAATTCATGGCTTAATTTGTCCCTATAGCAAAAACATGAAACATCATTTATTATCTGTGGATTTTAAGTTTTGATTTCATCTCTTCTAGAAGAAAATTAGTAATGCATTATTATTATCAGCAGCAGCAGCAGCTATAGCAATGTGCATTGAGAAATTACAGGTTCTAAATTCTATCCTTGCCTTGTAAGTGCTAGTATAAAAAGGAGAAAATATGTATGAGAAGCTCATCTTTCCTGGTTAAAATGGAATGCTCAAATGTGACATATGACATAGAAGGGCTTCTTCCTTTGTCTGCCAGCCATCAGATATGGAAAAGATCTAGCCAAAGAGCTAGATTTGAAGTATACCACAATTTCTTTTCTAAATGACTCTTTCTTGTCATTACATTTAATTTATAAAAGGAGATGATGGAGAAGCCGCCAGAACCTGGAGCGAGAAGCCGCGGGAACCTGGAGCGAGAAGCCGCGGCACCGCGAAAGTTCAGCCGCTCCAACTGGTGGGCTTGCTGAACAGAGAGGGGAAGTCGCCCACGGGTTGCTGACCAAGGAGCGGGCAAGAGCCAGATGGGAAAGCTCGCCACTTCCTTTGGGACACGTAACCAGCAGTGCACGTGTGCCAGTGGCAGAGGAGCCCACGCACCCCTAGAGCTGCAGCAGCAGCGGAGGAAGCCGGGGAAAGACCAGGAATTGGAGACTACTGGCGGGTGCACGGTAGAGCCGGGGCGCCCCGCTCCAACAAGGGACTGCGGCGCGCAGCCCCTGCCCGACTGACTGGGATAAGCCCACTGTCCCGGCCAGCACCCAGTATGGCAGCAAAACCCTCACATTGCTGAACACAAAAACAGAAACCATAACAACTGGCACTATAAGGGAAAGCCTACGCCATCAAGACACTACCATCAAGAGCAGATTGGTTTCCAACAGGCAGATGAGAAGATAAAAACCAGGGACAGTATTTAGGTTTGTTTTTTCTTTTTTGCTTGTTTATTTGTGGTGGACTATTTTGCTTATTCAATTGATTGGTCTGGTTTGGGGTTTATTAGTTTGTTTATTCTGGTTTTTTTTGTTTGTTTTTATGGTTTTTGCTTGTTTTGTTTTTTTGTGTTTTTTGTTTGTTTTTTAGTCTCTTATTAATTTTTCTGCCCTTTTCAATTTTTAATTTCTTTTTTGACTTTTTATTGTATTTTTTAAATTTTAATTTTAATTCTTGGAAACCTCTAATTCTCTTTCCTCGTTCCCACTGCTTTCTCCATGTTCTAAATGTAAAACATTTTCCTATCTACCAATATCCTCTAGATAAATTATTTCCTATCTTCCTGTCTCCACTATAAGGAGAAAATATGTATGAGAAGCTCATCTTTCCTGGTTAAAATGGAATGCTCAAATGTGACATATGACATAGAAGGGCTTCTTCCTTTGTCTGCCAGCCATCAGATATGGAAAAGATCTAGCCAAAGAGCTAGATTTGAAGTATACCACAATTTCTTTTCTAAATGACTCTTTCTTGTCATTACATTTAATTTATAAAAGGAGATGATGGAGAAGCCGCCAGAACCTGGAGCGAGAAGCCGCGGGAACCTGGAGCGAGAAGCCGCGGCACCGCGAAAGTTCAGCCGCTCCAACTGGTGGGCTTGCTGAACAGAGAGGGGAAGTCGCCCACGGGTTGCTGACCAAGGAGCGGGCAAGAGCCAGATGGGAAAGCTCGCCACTTCCTTTGGGACACGTAACCAGCAGTGCACGTGTGCCAGTGGCAGAGGAGCCCACGCACCCCTAGAGCTGCAGCAGCAGCGGAGGAAGCCGGGGAAAGACCAGGAATTGGAGACTACTGGCGGGTGCACGGTAGAGCCGGGGCGCCCCGCTCCAACAAGGGACTGCGCGCGCCGCAGCCCCTGCCCGACTGACTGGGATAAGCCCACTGTCCCGGCCAGCACCCAGTATGGCAGCAAAACCCTCACATTGCTGAACACAAAAACAGAAACCATAACAACTGGCACTATAAGGGAAAGCCTACGCCATCAAGACACTACCATCAAGAGCAGATTGGTTTCCAACAGGCAGATGAGAAGATAAAAACCAGGGACAGTATTTAGGTTTGTTTTTTCTTTTTTGCTTGTTTATTTGTGGTGGACTATTTTGCTTATTCAATTGATTGGTCTGGTTTGGGGTTTATTAGTTTGTTTATTCTGGTTTTTTTTGTTTGTTTTTATGGTTTTTGCTTGTTTTGTTTTTTTGTGTTTTTTGTTTGTTTTTTAGTCTCTTATTAATTTTTCTGCCCTTTTCAATTTTTAATTTCTTTTTTGACTTTTTATTGTATTTTTTAAATTTTAATGTTAATTCTTGGAAACCTCTAATTCTCTTTCCTCTTTCCCACTGCTTTCTCCCTCTATGTTCTAAATGTAAAACATTTTCCTATCTACCAATATCCTCTAGATAAATTATTTCCTATCTTCCTGTCTCCACTATTCTCTTCCCAATACACTAAACAATACACACATGAATCTTTGCTACCTAACCCTATAAAATCCTTCCAAGAAGAATCTATTCCTTCTCATTACCTATACACTCTCCTCCTCGTCACTCCCAACACATGTCCTAGTTAAAAATTGCTCTCATTGTAATTATCCAAGCCAGGACCTTGCGCTGGATCTATTTATTCAGGCAGTATTTTAATTAATTCAAAGCTTAACGGGCAAGTATCATCTATGATTGTGTGATTTGCCAGAAAGATTTCCTGTGCCTTACCTCTGTAAAACTGGTCAGTTGTGGGAATTGCTGAGCATGTATGTATATCTTATGATTATGTTAGAAAACATCTGCATGCTTTTATGACTGTTACCCATCAGGGATGCACCTCTTGTTCCTCAGATGCTAGTATGTGAACTAATATCACGGAACACCATAGCAAACCAGACATAGAGCCTACACCCCCTCACAAATCATCAAACCAAGGATCCTTGGAGCGGAAGACCTGATTCCAAGACCCCACACTATCAAAGAACATACAACACTAGAGATTATTCATCTGTAAACAAGACCTAACACCACCCAAGACACAAACCAATGAACCCTTCTAGAAGGACAGAAACCCTAAGGAAGGGAGAATTCAACCAAGAAGCCTGGTGGGGGAAAAAGAACTCCACACACACAAAGAAACAAAAATTAACCTAATAATGAAACGTCAGAGAAACACTGCAGAAATGAAGGACCAAGCTAGAGAAACACCACTTCAAATGACAGAGGAGGAGACAGACAAACTATCTGAAAAAGAATTCAGAAAAGCTATACTAATGAGGATGCAAAACACTGAAAACAGAATATTATAGGAAATTAGTGCTTTGAGAAGAGACATGCAAGCAATGAAAAATAAGCAAATGGAGACAACCAACTCAATTGCTGAACTCAAAAATACTATAGAAGGTCTCAACAGTAGAGTATTAGAGGCTGAAGAATGGATAAGTGAGCTGGAAGACAGAATGGTAGAAATAACTCTCTATGTTCTAAATGTAAAACATTTTCCTATCTACCAATATCCAAAACTATCTTCCTGTCTCCACTATTCTCTTCCCAATACACTAAACAATACACACATGAATCTTTGCTACCTAACCCTATAAAATCCTTCCAAGAAGAATCTATTCCTTCTCATTACCTATACACTCTCCTCCTCGTCACTCCCAACACATGTCCTAGTTAAAAATTGCTCTCATTGTAATTATCCAAGCCAGGACCTTGCGCTGGATCTATTTATTCAGGCAGTATTTTAATTAATTCAAAGCTTAACGGGCAAGTATCATCTATGATTGTGTGATTTGCCAGAAAGATTTCCTGTGCCTTACCTCTGTAAAACTGGTCAGTTGTGGGAATTGCTGAGCATGTATGTATATCTTATGATTATGTTAGAAAACATCTGCATGCTTTTATGACTGTTACCCATCAGGGATGCACCTCTTGTTCCTCAGATGCTAGTATGTGAACTAATATCACGGAACACCATAGCAAACCAGACATAGAGCCTACACCCCCTCACAAATCATCAAACCAAGGATCCTTGGAGCGGAAGACCTGATTCCAAGACCCCACACTATCAAAGAACATACAACACTAGAGATTATTCATCTGTAAACAAGACCTAACACCACCCAAGACACAAACCAATGAACCCTTCTAGAAGGACAGAAACCCTAAGGAAGGGAGAATTCAACCAAGAAGCCTGGTGGGGGAAAAAGAACTCCACACACACAAAGAAACAAAAATTAACCTAATAATGAAACGTCAGAGAAACACTGCAGAAATGAAGGACCAAGCTAGAGAAACACCACTTCAAATGACAGAGGAGGAGACAGACAAACTATCTGAAAAAGAATTCAGAAAAGCTATACTAATGAGGATGCAAAACACTGAAAACAGAATATTATAGGAAATTAGTGCTTTGAGAAGAGACATGCAAGCAATGAAAAATAAGCAAATGGAGACAACCAACTCAATTGCTGAACTCAAAAATACTATAGAAGGTCTCAACAGTAGAGTATTAGAGGCTGAAGAATGGATAAGTGAGCTGGAAGACAGAATGGTAGAAATAAGTGCTGAAGAACAGAACAAAGCTGAAAAACTGAAAAGAACTGAAGATAGCATCCGAGACCTATGGGACAATATCAAACGCACCAACATTAGGATTATAGGAGTTCCAGAAGAAGAAGAGGGGAAGAAAGGCTATGAAAAAATTCTTGAAAAGGTTATAGTTGAAAACTTCCCCAGCATGGGAAAGGAGATAGTCAACCAAGTCCAAGAACCACAAAGAGTTCAATACAGGAGAAACCCCAAAAGAAACACACCAAGGCACATTCTAATCAAACTAATGCAGACTAAATATAAAGACAGGTTACTAAATGCAGCTAGGAGCAAACAACAAATAACATATAAAGGAAACCCCATACTGCGGATCTTTCCACAGAAACCCTG
Source organism: Tragulus kanchil (assembly GCA_022376925.1). Lineage (NCBI taxonomy): Eukaryota > Metazoa > Chordata > Mammalia > Artiodactyla > Tragulidae > Tragulus > Tragulus kanchil. The sequence continues at coordinate 55,814,053 of JAIOJX010000029.1, read as the reverse complement.
CAGGTCAGAAGAGAATGGTGAGACACGTTTAAACGGCTAAAAGAGAATAGCCTCCAACCAAGAATTCTCTACCCAGCAAGAATCTCATTCAGAATTGATGGTGAAGTCAAAAGCTTCTCAGACAGACAAAAACTAAAAGAATTCTGTACCACAAAACCAGCCCTACAACAAGTGTTAAAAGGCCTGATATAGCCAATAAATAGAGTAGGAGAAGCCTTACAAATCAAACCCCAAATTTCGAAGAAGATGACAATAGGAACATTCGTATCAATAATTACTTTGAACGTAAATGGACTAAATGCTCCAACCAAATGACACAGGCTGGCTGAAAGGATCCGGAAGCAAGACCCATATATATGCTGTTTACAAGAGACCCACTTCAGACCTAGAGACACTCATACACTGAAAGTGAAAGGCCGGAAAAAGATATTCCATGCAAATGGAAATCAAAAGAAAGCTGGAGTAGCAATCCTCATATCAGACAAAATAGACTTTAAGGTAAAGAAGATTATAAGAGACATGGCAGGTCACTACATCATGATTAAGGGATCCATCCAAGAGGAAGACATAACAATCATGAATATCTACGCACCCAACACAGGGACACCACAATACATAAGACAGGTCCTTTCAGACTTAAAAGAAGAAATCAACAATAACACAGTAATAGTAGGAGACTTTAACACTCCTCTCACACCAATGGACAGATCATCCAAACAGAAAATTAATAAAGAAACACAAGCCTTAAATGCCACACTATAAAAGATGGACCTCATTGATATATTGTGGAATTTCCATCCAAAAGCAGAAGAATACACTTTCTTCTCAAGTGCTATAGACCACATCTTGGGCCACAAATCAAACCTCAGTCAATTGAAGAAAACTGAAATTATATCAACGATCTTCTCGGACCACAATGCAATGAGATTAGAGATCAACTACAGGAAAAAACCACTAAAAACACGAACACGTGGAGATTAAACAACACATACCTAAAAAACTGATCGCTGAGGAAATCAAAGAAAAAATTAAACAATTCCTAGAAGAAAATAACAATGAACACACAACAGTGCAAAACCTATGGGATACTTCAAAAGCAGTTCTAAGAGGGAAATTTATAGCAATATATAAGAAACTAGGAAAATATGAAGCAGATGACCTAATCCTCTGCTAAAAACAATTAGAGAAAGAAGAACAAAAACACCCCAAAGCCAGCAGAAGAAGAGAAATCATAAGGATCAGAGCAGAAATAAATGAGAAAGAAATGAAAGTAACAATAGTAAAGATAAATAAAACAAAAAGCTGGTTCTTTGAAAAGGTAAACAAAATTGACAAGCCACTGGCCAGACTCATTAATAAAAGAAATTACCTTTGACCCCCGTAAATGGACTTAATTTTGCTCCAACCAAATGACACAGGCTGGCTGAAAGGATCCGGAAGCAAGACCCATATATATGCTGTTTACAAGAGACCCACTTCAGACCTAGAGACACTCATACACTGAAAGTGAAAGGCCGGAAAAAGATATTCCATGCAAATGGAAATCAAAAGAAAGCTGGAGTAGCAATCCTCATATCAGACAAAATAGACTTTAAGGTAAAGAAGATTATAAGAGACATGGCAGGTCACTACATCATGATTAAGGGATCCATCCAAGAGGAAGACATAACAATCATGAATATCTACGCACCCAACACAGGGACACCACAATACATAAGACAGGTCCTTTCAGACTTAAAAGAAGAAATCAACAATAACACAGTAATAGTAGGAGACTTTAACACTCCTCTCACACCAATGGACAGATCATCCAAACAGAAAATTAATAAAGAAACACAAGCCTTAAATGCCACACTATAAAAGATGGACCTCATTGATATATTGTGGAATTTCCATCCAAAAGCAGAAGAATACACTTTCTTCTCAAGTGCTATAGACCACATCTTGGGCCACAAATCAAACCTCAGTCAATTGAAGAAAACTGAAATTATATCAACGATCTTCTCGGACCACAATGCAATGAGATTAGAGATCAACTACAGGAAAAAACCACTAAAAACACGAACACGTGGAGATTAAACAACACATACCTAAAAAACTGATCGCTGAGGAAATCAAAGAAAAAATTAAACAATTCCTAGAAGAAAATAACAATGAACACACAACAGTGCAAAACCTATGGGATACTTCAAAAGCAGTTCTAAGAGGGAAATTTATAGCAATATATAAGAAACTAGGAAAATATGAAGCAGATGACCTAATCCTCTGCTAAAAACAATTAGAGAAAGAAGAACAAAAACACCCCAAAGCCAGCAGAAGAAGAGAAATCATAAGGATCAGAGCAGAAATAAATGAGAAAGAAATGAAAGTAACAATAGTAAAGATAAATAAAACAAAAAGCTGGTTCTTTGAAAAGGTAAACAAAATTGACAAGCCACTGGCCAGACTCATTAATAAAAAGAAAGCGAAGAACCAGATCAACAAAATCAAAAACGAAAAAGGAGAGATTACAACAGATCATGCAGAAATCCAAACAATTCTAAGGGACTATTATGAACAGCTATATGGCAACAAACTGGACAACCTGGAAGAAATGGACAGTTTCTTGGGGAATATTAATCTCCCAAGACTGAGCCAGGAAGAAACAGAAACTTTGAACAACCCAATCACAAGCTCAGAAATCAAATCTGTGATTAAAAATCTACCCAAAAATAAAAGCCCAGGGCCAGATGGCTTCAGAGCCGAATTCTACCAAACATTTAAAGAAGAGCTAATGCCTGTCCTTCTAAAACTCTTCCAAACAATTGCACAGGAAGGAACACTTCCAAACACATTCTACGAGGCCACCATCACCCTGATACCCAAACCAGGCAAAGACAACACATAAAAGGAAAACTATAGGCCAATTTCACTGATGAACTTAGATGCCAAGATCCTCAGCAAAATCCTAGCAAACAGAATTCAGCAACACATCAAAAAACTCATACATCACGATCAAGTCGGGTTCATCCCAGGCATGCAAGGATTCTTCAACATCCGCAAATCAATCCATGTGATACACCATACCAACAAATTGAAAGACAAAAATCACATGATCATCTCAATAGATGCAGAAAAAGCCTTTGACAAAGGACAACACCCATTTATGATAAAAAACTCTTCAGAAAATGGGCATAGAAGGAACCTATCTCAACATCATAAAAGCCATCTATGAGAAGCCCACAGCGAACATTATCCTCAACGGTGAAAAACTGAAAGCATTCCCTCTAAGATCAGGAACAAGACAGGGGTGCCCACTTTCACCACTACTATTCAACATAGGCCTGGAAGTCCTAGCAACAGCCATAAGAAAAGTGAAAGAAATCAAAGGAATCCAGACTGGAAAGGAAGAAGTCAAGCTCTCTCTTTTTGCAGACAGCATGATATTATACATAGAAAATCCCAAAGACATGGTTACAAAGCTACTAGAGCTAATCAATGAATTCAGCAACATTGCAGGATACAAAGTCAACACACAGAAATCACTGGCATTCCTATACACAAACAATGAAAAATCAGAAAACGAAATCAAAGAGGCAATCTCCTTCACCATTGCAACCAAAAGATCAAATATCTAGGAATAAACCTACCCAAAGAAACAAAGAATTGTACACAGAAAATTACAAGACACTCATGAGAGACATTAAAGAAGACTTAAACAGATGGAGAGATATTCCGTGTTCCTGGGTCGGAAGAATCAATATTGTGAAAATGACCATACTACCAAATATCATCTACAGATTCAATGCAATACCGATCCAACTACCATTGACATTTTTCACAGAACTAGACCAAACAATAACACGGTTCATATGGAAACACAAAAGACCTCGAATAGCCAAAGCAATCCTGAGAAAGAAAAACGGACTTGGAGGGATCAGCCTCCCTAACTTCAGACTCTACTACAAAGCAACAGTCATCAAGACAGTATGGTACTGGCACAAAAATAGAACTATAGATCAATGGAACAAGATTTAGAACCCAGAGATCAACCCACGCACCTATGGGTACCTTATTTTTGACAAAGGAGGCGAAACTATAAAATGGGACAAAGACAGCCTCTTCAACTAGTGGTGCTGGGAAAATTGGACAGCTACAGGCAAAAAAATGAAGTTGGAACAGTCCCTGACACCATACACAAAGATCAACTCAAAATGGATGAAAGACCTAAATGTAAGACCAGAAACCATCGAACTCTTAGAGGAGAATATAGGCAAAACCCTCAAGGACATCAATCAAAGCAAGATCTTCTCTGATCCACCTACTAAAATAGTGGAACTGAAAAGAAAAGTGAACATGTGGGACCTCATGAAACTTAAAAGCTTTTGTAGAGCAAAAGATATTACAAAAAAGCTGAACAGACACCCCACAGAGTGGGAGAAAATCATAGCAAATGAAACAACAGACAAAGAGTTAATCTCCAAAATCTACAAGCAACTCAGACAACTCAGCCCCGGAAAAACGAACAACCCAATCAAAAAATGGGAAAAAGATCTAAAGAGACGCCTCTCCAAAGAGGACATACGGATGGCCCCAAAGCACATGAAATGATGCTCCACCACACTTATCATTAGAGAAATGCAAATTAAAGCCACAATGTGATACCACCTCACACCCATCAGAATGGCCATCATCCACAAATCGACAGACAATAAATGCTGGAGAGGGTGCAGAGTAAAGGGAACCGTCTTGCATTGCTGGTGGGAATGTAAACTGATACAACCTCTATAGAAGACAATATGGCGATTCCTTAAAAAACTCAATATAGAAGCACCCTATGACCCAGCAATCCCACTATTAGGCCTATATCCTGATGAAATCAAAAATGAAAGAGGCACCTGTACCCCAATGTTCATTGCAGCTCTCTATAGAATAGCCAGAACATGGAAGCAATCTAGATGTCCATCGACAAATGAATGGATACAGAAGCTGTGGTACATATATACAATGGAATACTACTCAGCTGTTAAAAGAAATGCAGAAGACTCAGTCCTAATGAGGTGGCTAGCTCTAGAACCTATCATAAAAAGTGAAGTAAGCCAAAAAGAGAAAGACAAGTACAGTATACTAACACGCATATATGTAATTTAGTAGGACGTTCTTGATAACACATGCAGTGAACTTACGGAAAAACAGACAGAGCATAGACATAGGGACATTGTGGGGAAGAAATAGGGAGGGGGAGGCATGGAGACAGTAACATGGAAACCTATACTGTCATGTGTGGAAAAGATAGCTATTGTCATTGTGCTAAGGAAATAGGAGTACCTACAATCACTTGGGGCGATGGTCTGGGGTGGGGAGGGGACTGAGTGGGGGAAGGGTCCAGGGATATGCATATGAATGATCTGGGAAAATACATGTTGGTGAACAACAAAACTCTGTGAAATCTTAAAGAATTAAAAAAGAAGAAGAATACTAAACAGAAGGACAGGGAACAGAAAAAAAAAAAAAAAGGAGATGACAGAGCAACTGCATCTTTAAAAATTTTATCTATTGATTTATCCCTTTCAAAATTGAATTCTCAGTTGATTCAGAACTTTCAGAAATCAGAGGTTTGCTCATGTCTATGTAGGGCAAATACATACATTAAACAAACTTTATGCATTGAAATAATTAGCTTTTGTAACAGCCTTGAATTACTGCTGTTTTTTAAATATAGTACTATTAGGGGAAACACACTGACTGAAACTGCCCACCCTGGCCAGTCACCATAGTAATCATTTGAGTGAGTTATTTTATGACAGGAGGTCCTGATAAGGAACATGTAACTAATAAGCCACCACTAACCAGAAGAGTTCATGAAAGAGGTCATGGTGGAGAGTTCTGACAAAACGTGATCCACTGGAGAAGGTAATGGCAAGCCACTTCAGTAATTTTGCCTGGAGAACCCCATGAAGAGTATGAAAGGGCAAAAAGATAGACACTGAAAGATGAACTCCCCAGGTTGGTAGGTGCCCAATACACTACTGGAGTAGACTGGAGAAAGAACTCCAGGAGGAATGAAAAGGCTGAGTCAAAGGAGAAACAATGCCCAGTTGTGGATATGTTGATAGTGAAAGTAAAGTCCAATGCTGCAAAGAATAATATTGCACAGGAGCCTGGAATGTTAGGTCCATGAATCAAGGTAAATTGGAAGTGACCAAACAGGATATGGCAAGAGTGAACATTGACACTTTAGGAATCAGTGAATTAAAATGGACAGGAATGGGCAAATTTAATTTAGATGATCATTATATCTACTACTGTGGGCAAGAATCCCTTAGAAGAAACAGACTAGCCCTCATAGTCAGCAAAAGAGTTCGAAATTCAGTACTTAGGTGCAAGTCCAAAAATGACAGAATGATCTTGGTCATTCCAAGGCAAACCATTCAATATCACTGATAGAACTAACACCAAAAACATACATATATATATATATGTCTTTTTCATCACTGGAGACTGAAATTGCAAAAGTAGGAAGTCAAGAGATACCTAAAGTAACAGGGAAGTTTGGCCTTGGAATACAAAATGAAGCAAGGCAAAGGTTAACAGAGTTTTGACAAGAGAATACACTGGTCATAACCAACATCCTCTTTCAACAACACAAGAGACGACACTACACATGGACATCTCTAGATGGTCAATACCAAAACCAAATTGATTATATTATTTTCAGCTGAAGATGGAGAAGCCCTATATAGTCAGCAAAAAACAAGACCACGATTTGACTGTGACTCAAATCATGAACCCCTTATTGCAAAATTCAAACATAAACTGAACAAAGTAGGGAAAACTACTAGGCCATTCAGATATGACTAAATCAAATAATCCATTATGATTATAAAGTGGGAGTTACAAATAGATTCAAGAGATTAGGTCTGATAGACAGAGTACCTGGAAAACTATGGATGGAAGCCACCACTAACCAGAAGAGTTCATGAAAGAGGTCATGGTGGAGAGTTCTGACAAAACGTGATCCACTGGAGAAGGTAATGGCAAGCCACTTCAGTAATTTTGCCTGGAGAACCCCATGAAGAGTATGAAAGGGCAAAAAGATAGACACTGAAAGATGAACTCCCCAGGTTGGTAGGTGCCCAATACACTACTGGAGTAGACTGGAGAAAGAACTCCAGGAGGAATGAAAAGGCTGAGTCAAAGGAGAAACAATGCCCAGTTGTGGATATGTTGATAGTGAAAGTAAAGTCCAATGCTGCAAAGAATAATATTGCACAGGAGCCTGGAATGTTAGGTCCATGAATCAAGGTAAATTGGAAGTGACCAAACAGGATATGGCAAGAGTGAACATTGACACTTTAGGAATCAGTGAATTAAAATGGACAGGAATGGGCAAATTTAATTTAGATGATCATTATATCTACTACTGTGGGCAAGAATCCCTTAGAAGAAACAGACTAGCCCTCATAGTCAGCAAAAGAGTTCGAAATTCAGTACTTAGGTGCAAGTCCAAAAATGACAGAATGATCTTGGTCATTCCAAGGCAAACCATTCAATATCACTGATAGAACTAACACCAAAAACATACATATATATATATATGTCTTTTTCATCACTGGAGACTGAAATTGCAAAAGTAGGAAGTCAAGAGATACCTAAAGTAACAGGGAAGTTTGGCCTTGGAATACAAAATGAAGCAAGGCAAAGGTTAACAGAGTTTTGACAAGAGAATACACTGGTCATAACCAACATCCTCTTTCAACAACACAAGAGACGACACTACACATGGACATCTCTAGATGGTCAATACCAAAACCAAATTGATTATATTATTTTCAGCTGAAGATGGAGAAGCCCTATATAGTCAGCAAAAACAAGACCTGGCATTGACTATAGCTCAGATCATGAACTCCTTATTGCAAAACTGAGACTTAAATTGAAGAAAGTAGAGAAAACCACTAGGCCATTCAGATATGACTAAATCAAATAATCCATTATGATTATAAAGTGGGAGTTACAAATAGATTCAAGAGATTAGGTCTGATAGACAGAGTACCTGGAAAACTATGGATGGAAGCTCATAACATTGTACAGGAGGTAGTGATCAAAAGCTTCCCCAAGAAAAAGTAATGTAAAAAGGCAAAATGGTTGTCTGAGGTGGTCTTTCAAATAGCTGTGAAAAGAAGAGATTTGAAAGGCAAAGGAGAAAAGAAAAGGTAAACTCACCTGAATGCAGAGTTACAGAGAACAGAAAGGAGAGATAATAAAGCCTTCCTAAGTGAACAATGCAAAGAAATAGAAAAAAACAACAGAATGGGAAAGATTAGAGATCTCTTCAAGAAAATTGGAGATGTCAAAGGAATATGGGCAAGAGAAAGGACAGAAACAGTAAGAACCTAAGAGAGGCAGAAGAGATTAAGCAGAGGTGATGAGACGGAAAAAACTGTATAAAAAATGTCTTAATGACCCTGATAACCACAGTGTCTAGAGCCAAAGATCCTGGAGTGTGAAGTCAGGGGGCCTTAGTAAGCATTTCTATGAACACAGGTAGCACAGGAGATGGAATTCCAGCTGAGCTATTTCAGATCCTAAAATATGATGCTGTTAAAGTGCTGCACTCAGTATGGCAGCATACTTGGAAAACTCAGTAGTGATGACAGGACTGGTAAAGGTGTTTTCATTCCAATCCCAAAAGAAGAGCAAAATTCTCTTAATTCTCTTAATTGCTCATGCAATTATGCCCATTTCATATACTCATAAAGTTATGCTCAAAATCCTTCAAGTTAGGCTTCAGCAGTATGTGATCTGAGAACCTCGAGGTGTACAAGCTGAATTTATAAAAGGTAGAAGAAACAGAGATCAAATTATCAACAACTATGGGATCATAGGGATACCAAGGGAATTCCAGAAAATCATCTACTTCTGTTTCATTGACTACCTGACAGCCTTTGACTTCGACCCTGGCCTGGGAAGATCCCACGTGCCGCGGAGCGGCTGGACTGATGTGTCCAATCACCGAGCCGGAGCTCTGGAGCACATGAATCACAACAAACTGTAAAATTTTGAAAGTGATTAGGTCTGATAGACAGAGTACCTGGAAAACTATGGATGGAAGCTCATAACATTGTACAGGAGGTAGTGATCAAAAGCTTCCCCAAGAAAAAGTAATGTAAAAAGGCAAAATGGTTGTCTGAGGTGGTCTTTCAAATAGCTGTGAAAAGAAGAGATTTGAAAGGCAAAGGAGAAAAGAAAAGGTAAACTCACCTGAATGCAGAGTTACAGAGAACAGAAAGGAGAGATAATAAAGCCTTCCTAAGTGAACAATGCAAAGAAATAGAAAAAAACAACAGAATGGGAAAGATTAGAGATCTCTTCAAGAAAATTGGAGATGTCAAAGGAATATGGGCAAGAGAAAGGACAGAAACAGTAAGAACCTAAGAGAGGCAGAAGAGATTAAGCAGAGGTGATGAGACGGAAAAAACTGTATAAAAAATGTCTTAATGACCCTGATAACCACAGTGTCTAGAGCCAAAGATCCTGGAGTGTGAAGTCAGGGGGCCTTAGTAAGCATTTCTATGAACACAGGTAGCACAGGAGATGGAATTCCAGCTGAGCTATTTCAGATCCTAAAATATGATGCTGTTAAAGTGCTGCACTCAGTATGGCAGCATACTTGGAAAACTCAGTAGTGATGACAGGACTGGTAAAGGTGTTTTCATTCCAATCCCAAAAGAAGAGCAAAATTCTCTTAATTCTCTTAATTGCTCATGCAATTATGCCCATTTCATATACTCATAAAGTTATGCTCAAAATCCTTCAAGTTAGGCTTCAGCAGTATGTGATCTGAGAACCTCGAGGTGTACAAGCTGAATTTATAAAAGGTAGAAGAAACAGAGATCAAATTATCAACAACTATGGGATCATAGGGATACCAAGGGAATTCCAGAAAATCATCTACTTCTGTTTCATTGACTACCTGACAGCCTTTGACTTCGACCCTGGCCTGGGAAGATCCCACGTGCCGCGGAGCGGCTGGACTGATGTGTCCAATCACCGAGCCGGAGCTCTGGAGCACATGAATCACAACAAACTGTAAAATTTTGAAAGTGATGGGAATACCAGACCAGCTTACCTGTATCCTGAGAAATCTGTATGCAGATCAAGAAGCAACAGTTAGAAAGTTATATGGAACAACTGAGTGGCTCATAATTGTGCAAGGGGTACATCAAGGTGTCTATTGTAATCCTGTTTATTTAACTTTTATGCAGAGTACATTGTGTGAAATGTTGGGCTGGATGAATCACAAGCTGGAATCAAGATTTCTGGGAGAAAAATCAAAAGCCATAGATATACAGATGCTACCAATCTCATGGCAGAAAGTGAAGAGGACCTGAAGAGTTTCTTGATGATGGTGAGAGAGGAGAGTGAAAAACCTTGCTTGAAACTCAACACTTAAGTGGCATCTGGTCCCACCATTCCATTACAAATAGAAGGGACAAAAGTGGAAGCAATGACAGATTTCCTTGGGTTTCAAGATCACTGCTGACCATTACTGTAACCATTAAAAAGACACTTGCTCCTTGGAAGAAAAGTTATGACAAAGCTAGACAGCATATTAAAAACACAAAGAGATCACGTTGCTGACAGAGGTCTGTGTAGTCAAAGCTATGATTTTCTAGTAGTCATGTAGAGATGTGAATGTTGGACCATAAAAAAGGTTGACTGCTGAAGAATTGATTCTTTTGAATTGTAGTGCTGGAGACTCCTGAGAGCCCCTTGGAAAGCAAAGAAATCAAACTAGTCAATCCTAAAGGAAATCAATCCTGAATATTCATTGGAAGGAATGATGCTAAAGCTGAAGCTCTGACAATTTGGCTATGTGATGTGAAGAGTTGATTCACTGGAGAGGATCCCAATGCTAGGAAAGATTGAGGGCTGTAGGAAAAGGATGTGACAGAGGATGAGATGGTTGGATGGCATCACCAACTCAGTGGACAAGAGGTTGAGCAAGCTATGGGAAAGAGTGAAGTACAGGGAAGCTTGTCATGCTACAGTCCACAAGGTCACATTGACTACCTGACAGCCTTTGACTTCGACCCTGGCCTGAAGATCCCACGTGCCGCGGAGCGCTGGACTGATGTGTCCAATCACCGAGCCGGAGCTCTGGAGCACATGAATCACAACAAACTGTAAAATTTTGAAAGTGATGGGAATACCAGACCAGCTTACCTGTATCCTGAGAAATCTGTATGCAGATCAAGAAGCAACAGTTAGAAAGTTATATGGAACAACTGAGTGGCTCATAATTGTGCAAGGGGTACATCAAGGTGTCTATTGTAATCCTGTTTATTTAACTTTTATGCAGAGTACATTGTGTGAAATGTTGGGCTGGATGAATCACAAGCTGGAATCAAGATTTCTGGGAGAAAAATCAAAAGCCATAGATATACAGATGCTACCAATCTCATGGCAGAAAGTGAAGAGGACCTGAAGAGTTTCTTGATGATGGTGAGAGGAGAGTGAAAAACCTTGCTTGAAACTCAACACTTAAGTGGCATCTGGTCCCACCATTCCATTACAAATAGAAGGGACAAAAGTGGAAGCAATGACAGATTTCCTTGGGTTTCAAGATCACTGCTGACCATTACTGTAACCATTAAAAAGACACTTGCTCCTTGGAAGAAAAGTTATGACAAAGCTAGACAGCATATTAAAAACACAAAGAGATCACGTTGCTGACAGAGGTCTGTGTAGTCAAAGCTATGATTTTTCTAGTAGTCATGTAGAGATGTGAATGTTGGACCATAAAAAAGGTTGACTGCTGAAGAATTGATTCTTTTGAATTGTAGTGCTGGAGACTCCTGAGAGCCCCTTGGAAAGCAAAGAAATCAAACTAGTCAATCCTAAAGGAAATCAATCCTGAATATTCATTGGAAGGAATGATGCTAAAGCTGAAGCTCTGACAATTTGGCTATGTGATGTGAAGAGTTGATTCACTGGAGAGGATCCCAATGCTAGGAAAGATTGAGGGCTGTAGGAAAAGGATGTGACAGAGGATGAGATGGTTGGATGGCATCACCAACTCAGTGGACAAGAGGTTGAGCAAGCTATGGGAAAGAGTGAAGTACAGGGAAGCTTGTCATGCTACAGTCCACAAGGTCACAAAGGGTCAGACATGACTGAGCAAACGAACTGAACTGAACTGGTAGATATCAGGAAAGCTCAAAAGGAGAGACCACGTGCCTGACCACCTCCCAAAATCTTTCTTGGTGGCATCTACCTTGGCTGAGCAATGCGTGTGTCATCAGGAAGGACTCTGAGTCAGAATTATTGGCCAAAAGACAATGTGGAAATTAATCCCATTACCATCAAATCCAAGACTGCAAACCACGAAGCAGAGCAGTTCTCCTGGGTTCCGTTACCCTACTCTCTCTGCCCCAGTGCCCCTTCCAAATAAAATATTTTGCATTGTCAGTACATCTGTCTCCTTAGACAATTTTTGTTTCTGAGTGTTAGACAAGAGCCCACTTGCGGGTCCTGGCAGGTGGTCCCTCTTCCTGCAACAATACAGGTTACTTAGCTTTAATTTTTTTTTTAAGATTTATTTATTTTTTGTTTATTTTGGGGGGTCGGGGGTCGGGTTGAGGAGGGAGGGGAGCAGGCGGGACGCTTCTATTGGTCTTGCATTTATCTGTTTTCATCCGTCTTTGTTCCTTGGCTCCTGCGGGCCCCCCATCGCAGTGGCATCTGTCGTTGCAGAGCGCCGGCTCTGGGCGCATGCGCTCCAGAGCTCCCGCTCGGTGATTGGACACATCAGTCCAGCCGCTCCGCGGGCACGTGGGATCTTCCCAGGCCAGGGATCGAACCGGTGCCCCTTGCACTGCAAGGCGGTGTCCTTATCCACTAGACCACCAGGGGAAGCCCATTAGCTTTAATTTTTAATGAACGAATGTGCCTAATGACTAAAATAGAGGATATTTTGAACTGTGAATCTGGAAATTTTCTATATCCATTCTCTGTCAAAAAAGGAGAGACCAGAAGCAATTTTAGTGTATATAATTTTTGTTGTAGCACCAAGATTTTCTCCAGTATTTTGCAGCTGACCTAAGTTGCTTGACCTGCCTGAGTCTGTCTCACTTGGCTATAGAGACAGCCTGTCAAATCCATCAAGTGCTGATTGGAATAGATTACTGAGTTGATGTAGAACTTGGATTAGACCCATCTTTCTGCAAAAGACTCTGTAATCATGATGAGAGGTTATTGTTGCTTGGGAGCTCAAAAGAGACAAACTACACTGTGCGCAAGGATCAACTGGAGCTGTTTGTAATGCAACAGACATTGAAAAACAGAGTTAGTCACAACATGAGCCACTAAGTCCAGTGAACATCAGAAACTTATGTCTAGCTGTCATAAAAAGAACAGCTGGAATGTTAGAACTAAAATAATAAGCTTATATGAAATGTTTCCAAACACCTTTTACTGAAACAGTACTTAATTGGAATTCAATGTTTTATTTTTGACTTTTATACAGAGAATGCAATACTTTTAAGGCAGTATTTTTATTTGATTTGAAATATAAATTATATTATCTACTCATAGAAAAGGATATATAAATATGTATAAGTATATAACAAATGTTTAAACATTGTGAGCTTAGGCCTGGAAAAACTAATATTGTTGGGATTTTACTGGGTTAAAACCAATGACAGACGCTTTTCATAAAACCAGCCTTGTTGAATGTTTTAACGTAAGATGTATGATTCAGCTCTCTTTAAGGATACATTACTTGAATAAATTATACCAACACTAAAATGCATGACGTGGAAGGTTAAAAATACATTTTCCTGAACTCTTATTAATGTGCCATTTTTCTTTCTCTCTGACCTCTAGAAAATTGACTTTTTATTATGCACTACGTAGCTGTTTTCCTTTAGTTCATGAATGAAATAGGACCATTTTTTCAAAATATAAATTCAGTTATACAGCAAGACCTGTGTACCCTAATTGAAAGAACATGTAAAATATGACAAATTCATATAGAGATGTGACCTCTGAAATGTATAGAACATTATTAGTAAGTAACATCTTCCTGAAGGTACTCTGGTGATAGGAAACATAAAGTAACATGTTTCGTATTGTTAAAACCATGGCATACATTAATAGAAAGGGATTCTGCTAGGCACAGTATTAACTGCATTTCTTTTCAACACAAAACCCTAATCTTCCCAGTCACTAAAAGAATAGCAACTTTTCTTGTACAATAGATACTTGAGAGATCAGGGCATCATAAAAGTTAAATATACTTTTCATCATCATCTGTGGGCTGCAATTTCTAAATATTAACATTCTGTTATTAAAGACAATGTGAAATATAATAAATATATCCTAGTTTGGAGTTATTTAGATATACTCTAGGACATTTACATATATGTTTTCAAAACAACTCTTTCTGAAGTCTTATGATGTAGGTATTACTGTCTTTATGAAATAAAATTTGGAAACCAAGGCTCAGAACACTTGTCCACAATCACAGATCTGGTAGAGAGGAGCTAAAAATTGAATTTAGTTGAATTTAACTGGATGACAATAGCCAAATTAGAAGTTAAACTGATTTTCCTCCATTTTCCTCTGAGAGCCATATTCTTATATGAGAGTAGATGTGACTGTTCAGTAGATATTATTGTAAGAAAAGAGTTAAGTTACACTTGTTTACTGTTGTCTTCTTGCCTCATATTATACATATATGCTATATGGTGACTGACTGTAGGTCAATATTTCCCTTAGAATCTATAACAAAATTGCTACACTCTTCAAAATGACTTGGATATTATCTTGTTCATTTTTGCATCTCCAGCACCTAACAGAATGCCTGATTTACATAGAAGAATATTGTATGAATAGATAAATTACTGCATCAAAACATTACTGCTTCATCTTAGAAAACTGAAAAGGAAGATTTAGAAAAAAGTCCAATCCAGAATTAGTTCTCGAACTGTAAGTAAGAAATTAATCACAGAATACTGACCAAAAAGCTTCCTAGCTTGCCAGGTTTACCAATCTTACACTATTTTTTAAAATACAATTCATGGGGTTCTCACACCAAGTATATTGGGGTAGTTTGCCATTCCATCCTCCAGTGAAAAAATATACAGAAGAACTGTATAAAAAATTTCTTAATGACCTGGATAACCATGATGGTGTGGTTATTCACCCAGAGCCAAACATTCTGGAATGTGAAGTTAAACTGGCCTTAGCATGCACTGCTGTCAATAAAGCTAGTGGAGGAAACAGAATTTCAACAGAGTTATTTCGAATCCTAAAGTACGATGCTATCAAAGTGCTGCACTCAATATGGCAGCAAATCTGGAAAACCCAGCAGTGACCACAGGACTGGAAAAGGTCAATCCTCATCCCAATTTCCAAGAAAGGCAGTACTATATTCAAACCAGACATCATTTCCCATGCTACCAATGCTCAAAACCATTCATGCTAGGCTTCAGCATTAAGTGAACAAAGAACTTCCAGATGTCCAAAGTGGGTTTAGAAAAGGCAGAGGAACCTGAAACCAAATTGTCAACATTTACTCGATCACAAAGAAAGCAAGGGTATTCCAGAAAATTCTCCTGTTTCATTGACTACACTAACGCCTTTGACTATGTGGATCATAACAAACTGTGGAAAACTCTTAAAGGGATGGCAATACCAGACCATCCTACCTGTCTCCTGAGAAACCTCTATGTGGGTCAAGAAGCAATAATTAGAACCCTGTATGGAACAACAGGCTGGTTCAGGATTGATAAAGGAGTACAACAAGGCTGTTTGCTTTCACCCTATAAAACTTATATGGAGAGCACATCATGAGAAATGCCGGGCTGGTTGAGTTATAAGCTGGAACCGAGACTGGCAGGAGAAATAGTTATAACCTCAGATATGCAAATGATACCACTCTATGGCAAAAAGCAAAAATGAACTAATGAGCCTCTTGATGAGGGTGAAGAGGAGAGTGAAACAGTTGGCTTAAAACTAAATATTAAAAAAACTAATATCATGGCATCCAGCCCCATCACTTCATGGCAAAAAGAAGATGAAATCATGGCAGCAATGACAGATTTCCTCTTCTTGGGCTCTAAAATCACAGCAGATAGTGACTGCAGCCATGAAAGAAGACAATTGCTTCTTGGCAGGAAAGCTATGACAAATCTAGACAGTGTGTTAAAAAGCAAGGACATCACTTTGCCAATAAGGATCTATATAGTCAAGACTATGATCTTTCCAGTAGTCACATACAGTTGTGAGAACTGGACCATAAAGAAGGCACACAGAGTGCCAATGAATTTGTGCTTTGGAACTGTGGTTCTGGAGAAGACTTTTGAGAGCACTTTGGATAGCAAGGAGATCACATCAATCCTAAAGGAAATCAACCTTGAATATTCATTGGAAGGTTTGATGCTGAAGCTGAAGCTCCAATATTTGGTCACCTGATGTGAACAGCTGACTCATTGGAAAATACCCTGATGCTGGGAAGGACTGAAGGCAGAAGAAGAAGAGGGCAACAGAGGATGAGATGGCTGGATGGCATCACTGATGCAATGGACATGAATTTGGGCAAACTTTCCGAGATGGTAAGGGACAAGAAGGCCTGGTGTGCTGCAGTTCGTGGGGTCATGAAGAGTCATACACAACTGGGAGAATGAATAACAACAACCCTATTCTTCCCAAGTTTATATCATTTCTATTATGATTACATATACTCATACACAAAGCACCATTCATATCACTGAATTTTGTTTTCTGAGATTACATTTGATGTATATAACAAATAACAATCACTTTGAGGTCTTTCCCAGATTCAATAATTCTCTTATTTACTTACTCCACACACATTCTCACTGAACACTTCCAGGGTAACACATGCTAGGGAAGCAGATATGAATAAAATATGATTCTTACTAATTATAATCTCACAGCTTTGCCCTTTAAATAGTTATAACTGGACGAGGAGAAATAGTTATAACCTCAGATATGCAAATGATACCACTCTATGGCAAAAGCAAAATGAACTAATGAGCCTCTTGATGAGGGTGAAGAGGAGAGTGAAACAGTTGGCTTAAAACTAAATATTAAAAAAACTAATATCATGGCATCCAGCCCCATCACTTCATGGCAAAAAGAAGATGAAATCATGGCAGCAATGACAGATTTCCTCTTCTTGGGCTCTAAAATCACAGCAGATAGTGACTGCAGCCATGAAAGAAGACAATTGCTTCTTGGCAGGAAAGCTATGACAAATCTAGACAGTGTGTTAAAAAGCAAGGACATCACTTTGCCAATAAGGATCTATATAGTCAAGACTATGATCTTTCCAGTAGTCACATACAGTTGTGAGAACTGGACCATAAAGAAGGCACACAGAGTGCCAATGAATTTGTGCTTTGGAACTGTGGTTCTGGAGAAGACTTTTGAGAGCACTTTGGATAGCAAGGAGATCACATCAATCCTAAAGGAAATCAACCTTGAATATTCATTGGAAGGTTTGATGCTGAAGCTGAAGCTCCAATATTTGGTCACCTGATGTGAACAGCTGACTCATTGGAAAATACCCTGATGCTGGGAAGGACTGAAGGCAGAAGAAGAAGAGGGCAACAGAGGATGAGATGGCTGGATGGCATCACTGATGCAATGGACATGAATTTGGGCAAACTTTCCGAGATGGTAAGGGACAAGAAGGCCTGGTGTGCTGCAGTTCGTGGGGTCATGAAGAGTCATACACAACTGGGAGAATGAATAACAACAACCCTATTCTTCCCAAGTTTATATCATTTCTATTATGATTACATATACTCATACACAAAGCACCATTCATATCACTGAATTTTGTTTTCTGAGATTACATTTGATGTATATAACAAATAACAATCACTTTGAGGTCTTTCCCAGATTCAATAATTCTCTTATTTACTTACTCCACACACATTCTCACTGAACACTTCCAGGGTAACACATGCTAGGGAAGCAGATATGAATAAAATATGATTCTTACTAATTATAATCTCACAGCTTTGCCCTTTAAATAGCCTACAAAATCCATAATTCCATGGTTTTAGTGTTACAGAAATGAGTTCAAGGAGCTAAGGAAGAGTGGAGGAGGGATCAGAGAAGATATGTGAAATGAATCTTAGGGGAAAAAATATACATTTATCAAAAGAAATGGATAAAATAGGACATTTTAGGAAAAAGATTAATGACATTTAGGCTTATCTTCACATGAGTAGCCATAAGAGGCTAACTGGACATATGGACACATCCCAACACAAATGGCACAAGATGGTCTGGAATTTTTTGAACTAGCCCAGGCTGTACTGTTTGATGCCAATCTGCTCTTCTGTTTCTTGTCTTCCTTTCCTCTAGCTATCAGGTTTTTAATTTCTCCTGGGCTCACTTCCCTCTTTGACAAATTCCACTACTGGTACGTCTGTGACCCAATTATTGCAAAATCATTTTGATTAGATAAAAATCAGCCTGTGACCATGCAAACCAGAAACCAGTATAGAACTGTGCTTGATAATGTCTTTGCTCAGCTCCACATAACAGGCACCAGACCTCAGTTAACCTTGGACAAGTCACTTTCCTTTCTGTACCTTGGTTCCACTACTTCAAAATCACCTGCATCAACTCTCTTCTCAGATAACATCTTTTACACACACTTATCCTGAACACTGCATTCAACTATGGCAAAGTGCTCTTTCTCCTCATTACCCACACACATAACTCCAATTCTCCTTACCCTAAACTCGGCATATTTTGATGAATGACACTGTCTTTGTTTACCTGAGCACTCTGGGCCATGAAGAAAAGTCTAACACTGTGGTTTATGGTGGGGATTTTGAATCACACAATATCAGCTCAACCCCACAGGAGCTGAAGATCAAGGCACACTGTGTGGGCAGTTGACCATATCTATGTGATAGAACCCCAGTAAAATTCTGAACATTGTCTCAAATGAGCTTTGCTAATTGGCAATGCTCGCTGCTTATTATGACATGCCACTTCTAGGAGGAGTTACCCATGTCCCTGATTCCAGTGGGAGTGGACCACTGAAAGGTTCGCATTTATTAATAAGGCCCTTCTCAACTATACATTGTTCTCTTTCTTTTTTTTTTTAATATATTTTTTTATTTTTGGTGGGAGGCAGGGTGGGGAGGGAGGGGGTGGGCAGGCCACTTCTATTGGTCTTGCATTTATCTATTTTCATCCATCTTTGTTCTTTGGCCCGTGTGGGCCTCCCATCGCGGTGGCCTCTGTTGTCGCAGAGCACCGGCTCTGGGTGCATGTGCTCCAGAGCTCCGTCTCGGTAATTGGAAACATGGGTCCAGCCGCTCCGCGGCACGTGGGATCTTTCCAGGCCAGGGATCGAACCAGCACCCCTTGCATTGCAAGGCGGTGTCCTTACCCACTGGACCACCAGGGAAGCCCCGTTCCCTTTCTTTTGCTGACTTTCATCTGGACCTTTTTCACTGTAGTGAGTCATAACTGTGAGTATAACAGCACTCAGGGGCTTCTGTGAATCTTTCTTCTGAACTATCAAATCAAAGGTTTCTTGGGCCCTCAAAATTGCAATTAGCGTCAGAGGTGAGAGTGGTGTTATGAACTATTTTTTAATTCGGAAGTTATGTTCTTATTTTATTACATGCGCCCTTCTCTAGAGTGTCAACTCCATGAGCTCAATGCTCTTCGTATGTTTGTTCACTAATCTATCCCAAACAATTAGAACAGTTCTTGCAGAGAGTAGCTGCTCTAAAAATATTTGTTGAATAACTGAGTTGAAAGTATTCTACTAGCTGACTTTTGCCCTGTCCTTTACTTTTTATCATTAAATGACACATAATTTTATGATTTTGTCATATTACATCATCTAATTTCCCATTTGAATTTTAAAATTCAGGAATACAAAACAGATAAGAGCCTTCTTTTAGTATTTGTAGAGAATGGAGGGGGAAATTTTAAAAGAGGCTTTTGTCTTTTGCAATATTTATGGACACTGCACAAAAGGAATAGGCGTAACATAATGCTCATTATGCCACTGATTGCCTTCTGTCTGACTTGCTGATATGTGAATCTTTCTTCACATTATAATGAATGGACATGAATAAACACATAATTGCCAATAGGCAAAATGAACTGTAAATGTAAGCAGGCAGAGTAGGCACAACCATGTCTCTCTAATACATAAACAAATGTTAACATCTGAAAGGTCAAGAGAATTTCGCCCAAGGAAGATGGATGCTTTGGACGTCTACATAGTTTAAAATGGTAATTCTGTGTGCATGCATCTAGCTAGGCAGCGATATAGAATTTCAAAAGAGGAAATGTGAATTTAAAGCCCAAATCAAAGATGAAACTATTTCACTTGTCTTGGTCCATCAATTGCATATGTTCATGGCAAAGAGCTTTTTTTTTTTTTTAAGCTGTTAATCTTGTTCATATTACATCAATAGTGTAAAGGCTCAGAGAGCACCAACGATGTTTAGAGGTCAATTCGACTACATCTAAATTGCCTAATAAAATGTCACAACATGTGTGCTTAGATGTGATGCCTGACCTCACCACTGCTGACTTAATTAATCTGTTTTCAGGTACATTTAAGACAATTTGCAAACATCTATGCTCTCAATACTAATTCTAATCAGTTATTTAAATAGTATATGGAGACAGAAGCATTCTAATTTGACTATTATTGCTATATACACATGACTATGACCAAGAACACAAATACTGAATCTTTCTCTGGCTTGACACATAAATATTCAATCCTTGCATTTCATTTCTTTGATAATAATACTAATTTCCACCTCATTATTGAGCTTAAAATAGTAAATACAAAAATATTTCTTTATATCAACCTCATATCTTAATATTTTGATAAAATCTTTTTTATCTTCTAATAGTCTTCCTATATTTGTGCTCTCTACTCAGTCCACTGTTTTTCAGAAATCTTTAATTCACATCTGCCTGGATCATTGTCATGGAATCGGATTATTGTGAAGCAGATGTTTTGAGTCTGGTTCCTTTGATGCAGTCATTTTGGCAGCTGGGAAGTTTTAATGTTACCACTCAGGGATGTTTGAACATGAAACATTTTGGGTCTTTTCAGTAAGCACAATTGTCCGATTAGTGGCAATCAAGCCCCAACCAGAGATGTAATACCAAGAAAAATAGATGGTATACAGTGTTCTGATAGAAATGTGGCATATCCAATCATAGTAAACCACTGAAAAAACTGATTGTATTGATACTCCTGAGCCCAATTGGAAGGCAACAAGGCAGGGAGTTAGCAATGAACCGGAAAATGAAGAAAGGACACGTTGACACAGCTGACAGAGAAATCAAGCTCTTCTTCCACATCCTAAGATCTGCAACTCATTTTACCTGCCAATAAACCCAATGAGGCTTTGGAGATAGACTGGGCTCAGAGACCGATAGAAAATTCTCTGTTGAGAAAAGATTTTAACAGTGTGGGTTAAAAAAAAGAAAGAAAGAAAGATTTTTTCACCCCAAAGAATTCTAGTTGAAAGTAAGAAGACAGCAAAATACATAGAGAATGCTCACCAGTTCATATTACCTACGCTGTGTAAGAAGATGGGAACTTGCTTAAAAGCTCAGGGCTAGTGAATATGGTGGCATAAAAATTCCAACTATGTTTTAATGCTGCTTTCTTCTTTTCTTGTCAAGAAGGAACAAGTGAACAGAAGAAAAAGGTAAGGAGTGAATGAACTTTAGGGAGTTTCATAAAAGAGAAGGACCTTCAAGAAGTAAGTTTTAATGTCAATGATTGTGAGTTGTACATATAAGGATACAAGGGCCTTTTTACTTTCTCATAGAGACAGGAACCATTTCCAGGAACCATTTCCAGCTACACTATGTCAGCAAGTGTAGAAGCCCACAAAATAGTAGCATCCCAGGAAAGCTTGTTCATGGCAAGGTAGAGAAGGGGCATCCTGAAAGCAGTCACTGAGAATGTATGGGAGATGGAGGAGAAAGTTTGCCAAGATCAAGGTCACGGCATGCACTGTTAAAGCCTGTCCTCAACAGAGACTTATCTAGCAGTCTATGCCCCAAGCCTACTGCAAAGCCTCATTGAGTTTATTGGCAGGAAAATGGGTCAGGTTGTTTTAGGTTCATCTTCCTAGGTCTACTACCATTTGTTCATTTCTACTTTTAGAGCCTTTCTGCTTCTTCAATCACTACCCAGAGAACAAAGTTTTCTCTGCATTTGAATCATCAGATCTGTATGGAATTGCTTTTAATTCCAGTAACGAGATAGAGCCTGGGTAAATGTCTGAACCCAGGGCTTACTTTTCAAGGACGCTTTTCACAATTTATTATTGATTCTATCTCCAACTCACCAGCTTGCCATAGTTCAGAGAATATTTCTTAGTTTCAGAGAAAGGAAATTTTCCTCTGAGTTGCCACATGTTTTCATAGCTTTGTGTTCCCTTGAGTCCTACTATTTTGAAATCAAAACCATTACTCTGCTTTTCATTATAACAATCTTTTCCTAAGACATATATGTGGCAAGCTCTAACTCCTGACCAAGTGGGAAATAAATTAGGCTTAGAGGAAATATAAAAGGAAAAGCCACTAGTTACTATTTTAAAAGTATTATCCCAATATAATGCAAAGATTTTCCTGTTAAAATGAAATTGATGACCTCTCCAACTGTTGTAATACAAGAAAACTGAAGAGAACTCTGATGCCAATGAGAACAAAGAATGCATTCAGATTAGAGAGAATGAGAGCTACATCATCTGATCACACACCAAATTTTGTTATTCACTCAACAAATACTTAGTGAGCACATGAGTTCCTATTCTGTACCAGGTTATAGTCTCTGGGGTTACAACAATGTATAAAACAGGCAGAATAATCCCTGCCTCAATAGAGTTTATATTCTTGTTATATGAGACAAGTATTAAGCAATATAAGTAAGTCAAATGTAGCATAATAATGTTAAATATTATGAATAAAACAAGCATGGTTGGGAAATAAAACTAAGGACTATTAGAGTTTTAAATAGGCAAGTAGAGAAAAGTCTCACTTGAAATAAAGATATTTAAATAAAACCATAAAAAAACAAAGGAACGTCATGTGGATTATAACACCAATGATACCTAAAGATCATTGCTACTCAATTATGTATTATACTAAAATTTTTAAATGTCTTGTCTAACTTACTCTTGGTAGCATCTTTATGACCCAAATGTTGTGATGAACTTCATTCACAAATGAAAATGAAATGAGCAGATTTCTAATTTCATATAATTATTTCATGACAGAGCATAAATGTGAACACAGTACTATCTGATATAAAGTTCCTGAACGTGAATATGATACTCTACATGCAGTTTTTATCCCTAAAATCTAGAAAGATGTTCAGTCAAATTCTAAAGAGATCCCTATGTTAGTCACTAATTTCCTTGAATTCAGATAATTATGTTTAGTATGTCTTTATTGCTCTGTTCATTCACTTTTCAGTTTGTAAACATAAGTTCAGAGAATATTTCTTAGTTTCAGAGAAAGGAAATTTTCCTCATTCATTTAAGCTTTGTGTTGCCTTGAGTCCTACTATTTTGAAATCAAAACCATTACTCTGCTTTTCATTATAACAATCTTTTCCTAAGACATATATGTGGCAAGCTCTAACTCCTGACCAAGTGGGAAATAAATTAGGCTTAGAGGAAATATAAAAGGAAAAGCCACTAGTTACTATTTTAAAAGTATTATCCCAATATAATGCAAAGATTTTCCTGTTAAAATGAAATTGATGACCTCTCCAACTGTTGTAATACAAGAAAACTGAAGAGAACTCTGATGCCAATGAGAACAAAGAATGCATTCAGATTAGAGAGAATGAGAGCTACATCATCTGATCACACACCAAATTTTGTTATTCACTCAACAAATACTTAGTGAGCACATGAGTTCCTATTCTGTACCAGGTTATAGTCTCTGGGGTTACAACAATGTATAAAACAGGCAGAATAATCCCTGCCTCAATAGAGTTTATATTCTTGTTATATGAGACAAGTATTAAGCAATATAAGTAAGTCAAATGTAGCATAATAATGTTAAATATTATGAATAAAACAAGCATGGTTGGGAAATAAAACTAAGGACTATTAGAGTTTTAAATAGGCAAGTAGAGAAAAGTCTCACTTGAAATAAAGATATTTAAATAAAACCATAAAAAAACAAAGGAACGTCATGTGGATTATAACACCAATGATACCTAAAGATCATTGCTACTCAATTATGTATTATACTAAAATTTTTAAATGTCTTGTCTAACTTACTCTTGGTAGCATCTTTATGACCCAAATGTTGTGATGAACTTCATTCACAAATGAAAATGAAATGAGCAGATTTCTAATTTCATATAATTATTTCATGACAGAGCATAAATGTGAACACAGTACTATCTGATATAAAGTTCCTGAACGTGAATATGATACTCTACATGCAGTTTTTATCCCCTAAAATCTAGAAAGATGTTCAGTCAAATTCTAAAGAGATCCCTATGTTAGTCACTAATTTCCTTGAATTCAGATAATTATGTTTAGTATGTCTTTATTGCTCTGTTCATTCACTTTTCAGTTTGTACAAAGTTCATCTAAGATCAATGTCCTTGAAGTGTTTTAATTTTGGCCAACTGCTAGTCTTCCTATTCTTAACTTACCTTGGCCAGGGCCTTGGTTTAATCTGTTACTAACCATTGTTTTGAGGGCTGGAGATCTTTATAAAGCCCTTGTAATGAAAGAAAAGAAAAACTTTTCCCCCCAGTGATTTCATGATATTTTTAAGAATGTAGCACTATTATTTTGTTTATACTGGTCCTTGTTTCAGCATAATTTCAATGCATGATTAGACTGAAAGAGTCCCTCCCTATGAGGAATGAGTGAAGGAAAGACCAAAGGGAAGAAAACAAATAATTCATTATTCTATATACATAGACAGCAATCATTTTGAGAGAAAATTGGTAGGTAATGACATTGTCTATTAAAAATCAGCTGTAAAGGATAACAGTTCAATCCAATAGGTTCACAATAAGAATAAAGAGATAGTGGAACCCATTCTAGAATTCTGCTTCAACAAAGCTCACTCCTATCTGAGACCATTCCACATTTCATTTTCATGTATATTATCATAGAGCTTCATGATTCAATGAATATGATACACCAAATACATTAAATAGCCTGAACTCAGCAGAACACAAATTTGGAACTGTTATAATTTAATTCAATCATTACTTTCTTAGTACTATGCCTTTTTGCAGACAAACAGCTAAGAGATATTCAGATACATATATTGTACCTCTTAGGAAAATAATCCAACTAAGAAATAACTTACTTTTTCTTGTTCATAGTCATTTCCAATATCTGAATGATTCTCTTGAAATTTTCTTCTTTCTGAACAAATGAAGACTTCAACTTACTCTTGTATTATACTAAAATTTTTAAATGTCTTGTCTAACTTACTCTTGGTAGCATCTTTATGACCCAAATGTTGTGATGAACTTCATTCACAAATGAAAATGAAATGAGCAGATTTCTAATTTCATATAATTATTTCATGACAGAGCATAAATGTGAACACAGTACTATCTGATATAAAGTTCCTGAACGTGAATATGATACTCTACATGCAGTTTTTATCCCCTAAAATCTAGAAAGATGTTCAGTCAAATTCTAAAGAGATCCCTATGTTAGTCACTAATTTCCTTGAATTCAGATAATTATGTTTAGTATGTCTTTATTGCTCTGTTCATTCACTTTTCAGTTTGTACAAAGTTCATCTAAGATCAATGTCCTTGAAGTGTTTTAATTTTGGCCAACTGCTAGTCTTCCTATTCTTAACTTACCTTGGCCAGGGCCTTGGTTTAATCTGTTACTAACCATTGTTTTGAGGGCTGGAGATCTTTATAAAGCCCTTGTAATGAAAGAAAAGAAAAACTTTTCCCCCCAGTGATTTCATGATATTTTTAAGAATGTAGCACTATTATTTTGTTTATACTGGTCCTTGTTTCAGCATAATTTCAATGCATGATTAGACTGAAAGAGTCCCTCCCTATGAGGAATGAGTGAAGGAAAGACCAAAGGGAAGAAAACAAATAATTCATTATTCTATATACATAGACAGCAATCATTTTGAGAGAAAATTGGTAGGTAATGACATTGTCTATTAAAAATCAGCTGTAAAGGATAACAGTTCAATCCAATAGGTTCACAATAAGAATAAAGAGATAGTGGAACCCATTCTAGAATTCTGCTTCAACAAAGCTCACTCCTATCTGAGACCATTCCACATTTCATTTTCATGTATATTATCATAGAGCTTCATGATTCAATGAATATGATACACCAAATACATTAAATAGCCTGAACTCAGCAGAACACAAATTTGGAACTGTTATAATTTAATTCAATCATTACTTTCTTAGTACTATGCCTTTTTGCAGACAAACAGCTAAGAGATATTCAGATACATATATTGTACCTCTTAGGAAAATAATCCAACTAAGAAATAACTTACTTTTTCTTGTTCATAGTCATTTCCAATATCTGAATGATTCTCTTGAAATTTTCTTTCTTCTGCATAGGTCCAGTGAACAAATGAAGATTGTTCAGTACATACTGTCCTCACATGTTAACTGCAATTCTAAGAAAATAGCAGAAAGTACATTCAAAACTCTGTAACAAAAATATTAAAATTATTTTGGTTTCAGGTAATGGCAGAGTAACATATCAGAAAACTCTCTTACAAATAAATATTTTAAATGCTAGCCAAAGCATTATAGAACCACTATTCAAAAGTGCTGGAGACTAGGTAGTATCTAACAGAGTTAGGACACTTGGAAAAATGCAACTATATAGGATAAGAATCACATTTACCCCTTCTATGATTTTCTTTTCCCTTTACCCTTAAGGAGAGTCTCTAGATCTGCTGAGATGGATGAAAGAGCTTCATAGAATACATAGTTTTATTGGGATGAGTGGTCAGAGGGTGGAGTTGAAGGCTTCTAGAACAGAATGAAATTAAAGAAGAAATCCAACTAAAAGGAACCCACAAAAAAGAATGAAAATCTGAGTATATTTTTTGTTAAAATACTTAGCTGATTCTTGAAATTCATATGTCTAGAGAGATAGGTTCATGGAATACAAGAGCTACAAAGTTAAAGAAGCTTATCAGTGATTTCAGAAGTTGCCTGCCACTTGGGACACAACGTTAGGAATCCAATCAGCTGGAGCTATAAAGATTTGATAAATACTTCTGAGTTATACATAGAAATCCTATTAAAACCACACACACAATATGAATAAAGATTACATTCCAGAACCAAGAGACATATCCTAGTACTAAAGGAAAAATTAAAATAAATCTATATGAAAAATCTAAAATCAAAATTTTAAATTCCTGCCAACGTAAAATGCAATTTTTTTCAGAGAAGAGGAAAAGAAAAGAAATAGATCTGTACACAATGCATTGCCTACAATGTCTATCAATGAACTATTACTGAATGTGCAGAGAAACAAGAAAAATTTGCCAATAGTTGAAAGAAGAAATATCTAATAGATAAAGATCTAAAAATAACCCATAGCTGGAAGTTAACAGGCAAGAATGTTAAAAAAAAAAAAAAAAAAACCTATCATACATAAACTGAAGAAAACTTGGGAATATTTAGATAAAAATGAGTAAACAGATAAGAAAATTTTGGACATCTATTAAAAATGTAAGAAAAAGAAAACATGGGCCTTCCTGGTGGCCCAGTGGGTAAAGAGTCTGCCTTGCAGTGCAAGGGGTACCAGTTGGATCCCTGACTCGCGAAGATCCCATGTGCCATGGAGTGGCTGGACACATTTATCCAATTACCAGCCAGCACTCTGGAGCACATATGCCCAGAGCTGGTTCTCTGAAACAAGAGAGGCCACTGCAGTGGAGTCCCACACAGGCCAAAGAATAAAAATGAATGAAAATAAATAAGTAAAAAACAAATAAAAGAGGCCAAAATTAAAATTAAAAATAAAAGGAAAGAAAACATGATGGTAATCCTTGAACTGAAAAATACATCCTTTGTAATAAATTTGTCAGATGTGATCAACAGTAGATTGGATACAAAAGGGAAGTGAATCAATGAACCTAAAGATAGCATAATAGAAGTTACTCAAATTGAATTAGAAGAAAAAGGGAATGAACAGAAATAAACTGACACCAAATAAATCAATTACCTTGGTGATAGTATCAAGTGACCTACCATAAGTACAACTAAAGTCTTCACAAGGGTAAAAGAAGAAGGAAACAGAAGAAACAGGTGAAGAAACATTGGCCACAATTTTTCCATATATGCTAAAAACAGTAGCTCACCTATTTGGAGGAGCTTAACAAAACTGGAAAATATAAACACAAAGAAATCCTAGTACTAAAGGAAAAATTAAAATAAATCTATATGAAAAATCTAAAATCAAAATTTTAAATTCCTGCCAACGTAAAATGCAATTTTTTTCAGAGAAGAGGAAAAGAAAAGAAATAGATCTGTACACAATGCATTGCCTACAATGTCTATCAATGAACTATTACTGAATGTGCAGAGAAACAAGAAAAATTTGCCAATAGTTGAAAGAAGAAATATCTAATAGATAAAGATCTAAAAATAACCCATAGCTGGAAGTTAACAGGCAAGAATGTTAAAAAAAAAAAAAAAAAAACCTATCATACATAAACTGAAGAAAACTTGGGAATATTTAGATAAAAATGAGTAAACAGATAAGAAAATTTTGGACATCTATTAAAAATGTAAGAAAAAGAAAACATGGGCCTTCCTGGTGGCCCAGTGGGTAAAGAGTCTGCCTTGCAGTGCAAGGGGTACCAGTTGGATCCCTGACTCGCGAAGATCCCATGTGCCATGGAGTGGCTGGACACATTTATCCAATTACCAGCCAGCACTCTGGAGCACATATGCCCAGAGCTGGTTCTCTGAAACAAGAGAGGCCACTGCAGTGGAGTCCCACACAGGCCAAAGAATAAAAATGAATGAAAATAAATAAGTAAAAAACAAATAAAAGAGGCCAAAATTAAAATTAAAAATAAAAGGAAAGAAAACATGATGGTAATCCTTGAACTGAAAAATACATCCTTTGTAATAAATTTGTCAGATGTGATCAACAGTAGATTGGATACAAAAGGGAAGTGAATCAATGAACCTAAAGATAGCATAATAGAAGTTACTCAAATTGAATTAGAAGAAAAAGGGAATGAACAGAAATAAACTGACACCAAATAAATCAATTACCTTGGTGATAGTATCAAGTGACCTACCATAAGTACAACTAAAGTCTTCACAAGGGTAAAAGAAGAAGGAAACAGAAGAAACAGGTGAAGAAACATTGGCCACAATTTTTCCATATATGCTAAAAACAGTAGCTCACCTATTTGGAGGAGCTTAACAAAACTGGAAAATATAAACACAAAGAAATCCACAACCAAGCTCTTTAAGGTCAAACTGCTAAAACTGAAGAAGAAGAAAAAAGAAAAACATAAAAGCCTTAGAAAAGATAAACATTATATTTAAGAGAAATATAGTTATTTCTGACAGTTATTATCAGAAACAATGCAAACTTGTGAACAAATAGAATGACATCCTTTCAAAAGTGACAGAAAAATAAAATTGTCAACAATAATTCAATATCCAATGAAAACATTTTTAAGAAAACAAAATCAAAGTCCCTTTTTTCAGATAACAGAATCTTAAATAATTCACCCACAGACTCATAAGAGATGCTAAAGAAAATGTGCCATGTTGAAAGGAAAGAATATCAGATGAGAAATCATCTCAACAAGAAGGAATGAAAAACCAGCAATATATGGATAAACTTAAAAGACTATTTTTCTTCCTTTCCTTATGTTTTTTAAGATTATTGACTATTAAATAACAACAGAGCATTATAGAGTTCACATCACATGTGTAAATAAAACAATATCTCAAAGGACAAGTTGGAGTAAATGAAATTATTCTAACATTCTTACATCATATGTGAAGAGGTAAAATATTAATTCAAAGACTAAAAACTTCAAGATAAATTAAATTCACTATAGCAAGCATAAAACATAAGCTATAGTTAAAAACAAACTTAAAGAAGAAAAAATATAAAATATGTGCATGTGTGTATTTATACATAAGATGGCAGGAGAAAAGAAAAAAGAGCAAGAGAAAAACACATAAATAGAAAATAAATATTAATACTATGAATAATGCCAATTATAAAATATTTTATATATAATATGAATAGAAAACTATATCATACAAACAGTAAACATAAGCAAACTCATATCATTCTATTAATCTTACAATGGTATACTTCAAGAGTATTATCACAGATAAAAAGATTTTATAAATTGAGTCAATTCATCAAAACAATAAAAGCAATAATATATGAAAATAAAGAAGCCTATAATCATTTCAGAAGATTTTAACATTCTCTGTCCAGTGACTGATAGAACAAGTTAAAAAAAAGATATCAAAGATTTGAACAGGACTGTTAATAAACTCTAAATTTATAGAACACTCACACAACAATTTTGTAGTCTACATTTTTTACAAGTACACAATAACATCAGGAAAGACTATACACTGGGCTATAAAACACATTTCAAACTATTGCAATCACACAGAGGCTGTTCTCTTACCATAATGGAATTTAATCAACAATAAGATAAGTAGAATAAATCACCAAATATTTGGAAACCCATCAGCAAAGGAACAAGTTAAAAGAAAATTATATAACATTGCTATAAGTGAATGTTAATAAAACAGGTTTTTTTCAAATTTCAGAAGATGATGTGAGAGCAGTTATAAGAAGGAAATTTATGCCTTTAAATGCTAACAATGAAAAAAGAATAAAGCTACCTTTGCAAGAAGCTAACAAGAGTAAGCAAAAGAAAGTAAATAAACAACATAGTAAAATAAAATTTTGTCTTAATTCAAAATCAATAGAATACAAAAACAGAAGAAAATCAACAAAGCCAAAATTTTGTGGCAATTTGAAAAAATAATAAGTTAATTGGTGAATCTCTAGGTAAAGAGGATGTATGATTTTATTTTTACATAGATACACACATGTACACACACATACACATACACAAACACAAATATATATTCCCAGGTGGTGCTAGTGGTAAAGAACCTGCCTGCCAATGTGGGAGACTTAAGAGATGCAGGTTTAATCCCTGAGTCTGGAAGATTCCCTGGAGGAGGGCATGGCAATCCACTCTAGTATTCTTGCCTGGAGAATCCCCAAGGACAGAAGAGCCTGGTGGGCTATAGTGCATAGGGTCATGAAGAGTTAGACGTGACTGAAGTGACTTAGCATAATGTACACACACACACACACACACACACACACACACACACACACACACATGTTTGTAAGGTGAAAATAATGACCAAACTGGGGTCACTCAGTATACTAATTAATCTATGTTTTTAGATATATCAGTAGTTCATTTCCTTTTATTTGAGTAGTACTCCATTGTATGAATATGCCATATTTTGGTTAACCCATCACCCACTGATGGATATTTTGAATTGTTTCAAGTTTGAGGCTTCCATTAGTAAAGATGTTATAAGCACAGTACCTTGTACTGTGTACAAGTATTTTGTAGAACTTAGTAAATACTAGGATGAAATGGACATAATCTTGGGTGGACTGTAGGAGATGGTGAAGGACAGAGAGGTCTGGCATCCTGCAGTCCATGACATCGCAAAGAGTCAGACGTGACTGGGAGACAGAACAACAACAGGAGTTAAAAGACTGGGTCACCATGCTAAGTGTTATGTTAACTTATTTAGAAATTGCAAGACAGTTTTCTAGAAAGTGACTGCAGCATGTTTACTTCTATTATTGATGTATAAGAGTTCTAGCTGCAGCATATCTTCAGCAATACCCTCTTGACATGGTCAGTTTTTTAATTTTTAACCATTCTAGTAGGTATATACTGATATCTAGTTGTGATTTTAATTTGTATCCCCTATTGACTAATTTGAACATCTTTTTTTCTGTGAATTGGACGTTTGTATAATCACTTTTGAGAAAGACCTACTCATATTTTTGACTAATTTAAAATTTTTTATTGATGAGTCATGCAAGTTTGTTTTATGTTCTGGATATGATTTTCTTAAAAAAATAAATGTATCTCTAACACTTTTCCCTTTTCAAAACTAAAGTTAATATTTTACATACAATATTCTGGTTGCTGCTTCTCACTTTTCAATCCTAGATGATCATAAAATTTGTTATAGAAAATAAAGTTAAATATCTTAACTATTCTGTTAGATTTATTTCATTCAACAAATATTTACAGATTTCTCTAAGGTATAATATTCAGCAAAATGTTGCCAGTACACATAAGTCAGACTTCAATTTTCAATTATGTATGTTTTATCGCCCTTATCATATGCTCTTACTATGATAAAATTCACATTCTACTTTAAAAATATTGTATGATTAACTTGCTAATGGGATAAGAATCTGCATTAAGTAATGGTTAGGGTATTTCTAAAAGCACTACAAAAATTACAATAAATCGAATAAGAATTTGAACTTTTTTTTTCATCTTCTAAAAATTCCTGAGGTGTTATTATCCCACATGTTGTGTTTACTTTCAAAATATTTGATGATCAACTTACACCATGTTTATTATGACAGTACATATATAACATTTACAAATAATTGAGGCAGTAGTAGATAGTGTGTAACCATTAATTGTAGCTAGATGAGTTAACTTTGCATTTTAGCTAGTCTTGGTAACTGTAATTTTGTTTAAAAAAAGCCTTTGAGTTAGATATTAGGTTTATCATTCTCTCTGAGCATCCACTCCTTAAACAAAAAATATAAAATAATATTTTCATTATTTAAATACAGGTATAATTTATGCACATAAGATTAATCAATACTAATTTGGTAAGTTTTAGCAAATATATATATGTATTATATAACATTAGAGAAAAGAATTAAAAAAGCTCCTCCTGCCATAGAAATCTATGACATATTCACAAAATGGAATACTAAATATTATTAAGATGTCAGTTCCCTACAAATTGACTTATTCATCAAGTAAGATCACACTAAAAATTTCAACAGAATTTTTTATAGAAATTGGAAGCTCTTAAATGTTTCTATAAGGAGTTAACATGCTATGTGGAGAAAATGTGGAAAAAGCATTTGTCTGAATTCAACTTTTCTTTATGGTTTAAAAAAAAAAAAAGGAACCTACTGCAAGTTAGAACTGTGGTGTTGGAGAAGACTCTTGAGGGTCTCTTGCACTATTTGAAAATCAGTCAATCCTAAAGTAAATCAACCCCAAATATTCATTGGAAGGCCTGATGATGAATACTTTGGTCATCTGATGTGAAGAGATGACTCATTGGAAAAGATCCAGATGATGGAAAACATAGATGACAAAAGGAGAAGGGGAGGACAGAGGGCATGATGGTTGGATGGCATTACCAACTCAATGGACATGAATTTCTGCAAACTCCAGGAGACAAAGACAGGGAATCCTGGCATGCTGCAATCCATGCGGTTACAGAGTTGGACATAACTGAGCTACTGTATTGAACTGAATGAACTGATGAACTAATTGTGAAGTTAGTAATTTCACAGGAGATAAAGCAATATAAAATCTTTTTTTAAACATTTTTACATGTTATTATAAGCATTTTATGTACATTTTTATATCATATAAGAAAATGATGAAAAAATTTAATTCTTTTCATAACAGTAAATTTATAAACTCTTTAGGAATCAATTTAACAAAAGTTGTACAAGAGCTTTTCTTTGAAAACTACAGAAAATTGTTTAAAAAAAGCCCCCGTAAAAAAAAGATAGTGTGTAGTTAGATTTATTAGGTCTTGGTAACTGTAATTTTGTTTAAAAGCCTTTGAGTTAGATATTAGGTTTATCATCTCTGAGCATCCACTCCTTAAACAAAAAATATAAAATAATATTTTCATTATTTAAATACAGGTATAATTTATGCACATAAGATTAATCAATACTAATTTGGTAAGTTTTAGCAAATATATATATGTATTATATAACATTAGAGAAAAGAATTAAAAAAGCTCCTCCTGCCATAGAAATCTATGACATATTCACAAAATGGAATACTAAATATTATTAAGATGTCAGTTCCCTACAAATTGACTTATTCATCAAGTAAGATCACACTAAAAATTTCAACAGAATTTTTTATAGAAATTGGAAGCTCTTAAATGTTTCTATAAGGAGTTAACATGCTATGTGGAGAAAATGTGGAAAAAGCATTTGTCTGAATTCAACTTTTCTTTATGGTTTAAAAAAAAAAAAAGGAACCTACTGCAAGTTAGAACTGTGGTGTTGGAGAAGACTCTTGAGGGTCTCTTGCACTATTTGAAAATCAGTCAATCCTAAAGTAAATCAACCCCAAATATTCATTGGAAGGCCTGATGATGAATACTTTGGTCATCTGATGTGAAGAGATGACTCATTGGAAAAGATCCAGATGATGGAAAACATAGATGACAAAAGGAGAAGGGGAGGACAGAGGGCATGATGGTTGGATGGCATTACCAACTCAATGGACATGAATTTCTGCAAACTCCAGGAGACAAAGACAGGGAATCCTGGCATGCTGCAATCCATGCGGTTACAGAGTTGGACATAACTGAGCTACTGTATTGAACTGAATGAACTGATGAACTAATTGTGAAGTTAGTAATTTCACAGGAGATAAAGCAATATAAAATCTTTTTTTAAACATTTTTACATGTTATTATAAGCATTTTATGTACATTTTTATATCATATAAGAAAATGATGAAAAAATTTAATTCTTTTCATAACAGTAAATTTATAAACTCTTTAGGAATCAATTTAACAAAAGTTGTACAAGAGCTTTTCTTTGAAAACTACAGAAAATTAGTAAGAAGAATTAAAGAAGATGGAAAAAATGGAGAAATTTAGTGGGTCAGAAGATCTAGCATTGTCAAGATGTTGGTTCTTTCCAAACTGACCTATAGATTAAAAATTTCAAAATTCAAATCCAAGTAAAATTGTAGCAGGATATTTACATAAGAATCAAGCATACTGATTATTACTGTATCATTTTTGCTTGTAACTTTTAAGTACATACTAGGACTGCACCATCAGAACTCAATATAAGCATTTGTCTTATCCACAAAAGCTTTCCAAAAACTGAGATCGGCTGGAGTGCTTGCACCTGGACAAACATCTCTTCCACTAATAGAATAAAAAGAAAGTGTAAGGGACTCATAACTCCATACATATACAGTTGGAACAAATCACAAGAGGGTGGACAGACAACCTAAACTACCCCTCCGGCCAACACAACAATCTGACCCTACCCTAACCCCATTTGAAGAATTAGCCTACTCTCCTCCCGGCATAGGAAGCAAGCAGAGGAAGCTGTTACCTGTTTTCACTCCCTCTTGGAAATATCAAGGGAACTTGCAACAAAAGATGGGCACAGCAAAAGATAGTAACAGAGACATAGTAACACTGAGAAATCAAAGAGAGATGGAAAGAATACAGGGTAGAACTGTACAAAAAAGATCTCAATGAACCATATTACTATGATGGTGTGGTTAGTCACCCAAAGCCAGACATTCTATAGTGCAAAGTCAGGTGGGCCTTAGGAAGCAATGCTGTTAATCAAATGAACCATAATACCCGAAAGATGGTTTACTGGGGCGTTGCAATCAAAAAATGCGGTTACAGAGTTGGACATAACTGAGCTACTGTATTGAACTGAATGAACTGATGAACTAATTGTGAAGTTAGTAATTTCACAGGAGATAAAGCAAT
Organism: Tragulus kanchil; assembly: GCA_022376925.1. Taxonomy (NCBI): domain Eukaryota; kingdom Metazoa; phylum Chordata; class Mammalia; order Artiodactyla; family Tragulidae; genus Tragulus; species Tragulus kanchil. Next base: position 55,778,166 of record JAIOJX010000029.1, on the reverse strand, counting down.
ATAAAATCTTTTTTTAAACATTTTTACATGTTATTATAAGCATTTTATGTACATTTTTATATCATATAAGAAAATGATGAAAAAATTTAATTCTTTTCATAACAGTAAATTTATAAACTCTTTAGGAATCAATTTAACAAAAGTTGTACAAGAGCTTTTCTTTGAAAACTACAGAAAATTAGTAAGAAGAATTAAAGAAGATGGAAAAAATGGAGAAATTTAGTGGGTCAGAAGATCTAGCATTGTCAAGATGTTGGTTCTTTCCAAACTGACCTATAGATTAAAAATTTCAAAATTCAAATCCAAGTAAAATTGTAGCAGGATATTTACATAAGAATCAAGCATACTGATTATTACTGTATCATTTTTGCTTGTAACTTTTAAGTACATACTAGGACTGCACCATCAGAACTCAATATAAGCATTTGTCTTATCCACAAAAGCTTTCCAAAAACTGAGATCGGCTGGAGTGCTTGCACCTGGACAAACATCTCTTCCACTAATAGAATAAAAAGAAAGTGTAAGGGACTCATAACTCCATACATATACAGTTGGAACAAATCACAAGAGGGTGGACAGACAACCTAAACTACCCCTCCGGCCAACACAACAATCTGACCCTACCCTAACCCCATTTGAAGAATTAGCCTACTCTCCTCCCGGCATAGGAAGCAAGCAGAGGAAGCTGTTACCTGTTTTCACTCCCTCTTGGAAATATCAAGGGAACTTGCAACAAAAGATGGGCACAGCAAAAGATAGTAACAGAGACATAGTAACACTGAGAAATCAAAGAGAGATGGAAAGAATACAGGGTAGAACTGTACAAAAAAGATCTCAATGAACCATATTACTATGATGGTGTGGTTAGTCACCCAAAGCCAGACATTCTATAGTGCAAAGTCAGGTGGGCCTTAGGAAGCAATGCTGTTAATAAAGCTAGTGGATGTGATGGAATTCCAGTAGAACTGTTCAAATCCCTAAGGACAATGCCATCAAGGTTTTGTATTCATTATTTCTGCAAATCTGGAAGACCCAGCAGTGATCACAGGACTGGAAAATGTCAATCCTCATCCCAATTCCTGAGAAGGATAGTAAAAAGAATATGCTAACCATCAGACAATTGGACTCATCTTCCATGCATGTAAGAACATGCTTAAAATCTTTCATCATTATGTGAACCAAGAACTTCCAGATGTCCAAGCTGGGTTTAGAAAATGAAGAAAACTAGACATCAAATTGCCAACATTCGGTGGATCATAGAGAAAGCAAGAGAAGTTCAGAAAAACATCTACCTCTGTTTCATTGACCAAGCTAAAGCCTTTGACTGTGTGGATCATGACAAACTGCAGAAAACTCTTAAATAGATGGAAATACCAGATCATCTTACCTGTCTCCTGAGAAATCTGTATGTGGGTCAAGAAGCAACAGTTAGAACCCTGTATGGAACAACTGACTGATTCAAGATCAAGAAAGGAGTAAGACAGGGCTGTCTGCTGTTACTTTGTTTGTTTAACCTACATGCTGACCACCTCATGAGAAATGCCAGGCTAGATGAGTTACAAGATGGAATCAAGACTGGCAGGAGAAACATCAACAACCTGAGATATGCACATGATACTACTCTAATGGCCAAAAGTGAAGAGGAATTATAGAGCCTCTTGATGAAGGTGAAGGAGGAGAGTGAAAGAGCCAGCTTAAAACTAAATATTAAAAAAACTAAGACCAAAAGAAAAGAAAAAAAAAAAGCCTAAGATCATGGCATCCGGCCCCATTATTTCACCGTAAATGGAAGGGGAAAATGTGGAAGTAGTGACACATTTCCTCTCCTTGGCCTCTAAACTCACTGTGGAAGGTGACTGAAGTCATGACATCAGAAGACAGTCATCGAAAAATACAGGGTAGAACTGTACAAAGATCTCAATGAACCATATTACTATGATGGTGTGGTTAGTCACCCAAAGCCAGACATTCTATAGTGCAAAGTCAGGTGGGCCTTAGGAAGCAATGCTGTTAATAAAGCTAGTGGATGTGATGGAATTCCAGTAGAACTGTTCAAATCCCTAAGGACAATGCCATCAAGGTTTTGTATTCATTATTTCTGCAAATCTGGAAGACCCAGCAGTGATCACAGGACTGGAAAATGTCAATCCTCATCCCAATTCCTGAGAAGGATAGTAAAAAGAATATGCTAACCATCAGACAATTGGACTCATCTTCCATGCATGTAAGAACATGCTTAAAATCTTTCATCATTATGTGAACCAAGAACTTCCAGATGTCCAAGCTGGGTTTAGAAAATGAAGAAAACTAGACATCAAATTGCCAACATTCGGTGGATCATAGAGAAAGCAAGAGAAGTTCAGAAAAACATCTACCTCTGTTTCATTGACCAAGCTAAAGCCTTTGACTGTGTGGATCATGACAAACTGCAGAAAACTCTTAAATAGATGGAAATACCAGATCATCTTACCTGTCTCCTGAGAAATCTGTATGTGGGTCAAGAAGCAACAGTTAGAACCCTGTATGGAACAACTGACTGATTCAAGATCAAGAAAGGAGTAAGACAGGGCTGTCTGCTGTTACTTTGTTTGTTTAACCTACATGCTGACCACCTCATGAGAAATGCCAGGCTAGATGAGTTACAAGATGGAATCAAGACTGGCAGGAGAAACATCAACAACCTGAGATATGCACATGATACTACTCTAATGGCCAAAAGTGAAGAGGAATTATAGAGCCTCTTGATGAAGGTGAAGGAGGAGAGTGAAAGAGCCAGCTTAAAACTAAATATTAAAAAAACTAAGACCAAAAGAAAAGAAAAAAAAAAAGCCTAAGATCATGGCATCCGGCCCCATTATTTCACCGTAAATGGAAGGGGAAAATGTGGAAGTAGTGACACATTTTCTCTCCTTGGCCTCTAAACTCACTGTGGAAGGTGACTGAAGTCATGACATCAGAAGACAATTGCTTCTTGGCAGGAAAGCTATGACAAACCTAGAGAGTTTGTTGAAAAGCAGACATTACTCTGTCAACATAGGTTTTCCCAGTGATCACATATGGTTGTAAGAGCTGGACCATAAAGAAGGCAGAACGCCAAAGAATCAAGGCCTTTAAACTTTGGTGCTAGAGAAGACTCCTAAAAGTCCCTTGGACAGCAAGAAGATTAAACCAGTCAGTATTAAAGGAGATCGACCCTGATATGTCTGGCAGTAAACTCCATGACTCTGTAAGGCTATTATCCTTAAATTAAAAAAATTAAATTAAATTAAATTTAAAAAATGGAAATCAACCCTGAATAGTCATTGGAAGGACTGATGCAGAAGCTCCAGTATTTTGGTCATCTGATGCGAACATACAACTCATTGTAAAAGTTCCTGATGATGAGAAAGACTGAGGATAAAAGGAGAAGAGGGCTACAGAAGATGAGATGGCTGGATGGCATCACCAACGCAATGGACATGAATTTGGGCAAACTCCAGGAGATGATGAGGGACAGAGAGGCCTGGCATGCTGCAGTCCATGGGGTCTCAAACAGTCAGACACGACTGGGTGACTGAACAACAACAACTGTAGCACAAGTCCTAATAGAGCCTTGCCTGAATTTCTTGTCTTAACCAATTTCTATTCATTAATGAGTTTAAGAAACTGAATCAGTTACAAAACTACTACATTCATTGTGAAGTTACTCAAGTTTTACCATTTCACAGTTTACTTTTTAGGCTAGATGAGTTACAAGATGGAATCAAGACTGGCAGGAGAAACATCAACAACCTGAGATATGCACATGATACTACTCTAATGGCCAAAAGTGAAGAGGAATTATAGAGCCTCTTGATGAAGGTGAAGGAGGAGAGTGAAAGAGCCAGCTTAAAACTAAATATTAAAAAAACTAAGACCAAAAGAAAAGAAAAAAAAAAAGCCTAAGATCATGGCATCCGGCCCCATTATTTCACCGTAAATGGAAGGGGAAAATGTGGAAGTAGTGACACATTTCCTCTCCTTGGCCTCTAAACTCACTGTGGAAGGTGACTGAAGTCATGACATCAGAAGACAATTGCTTCTTGGCAGGAAAGCTATGACAAACCTAGAGAGTTTGTTGAAAAGCAGACATTACTCTGTCAACATAGGTTTTCCCAGTGATCACATATGGTTGTAAGAGCTGGACCATAAAGAAGGCAGAACGCCAAAGAATCAAGGCCTTTAAACTTTGGTGCTAGAGAAGACTCCTAAAAGTCCCTTGGACAGCAAGAAGATTAAACCAGTCAGTATTAAAGGAGATCGACCCTGATATGTCTGGCAGTAAACTCCATGACTCTGTAAGGCTATTATCCTTAAATTAAAAAAATTAAATTAAATTAAATTTAAAAAATGGAAATCAACCCTGAATAGTCATTGGAAGGACTGATGCAGAAGCTCCAGTATTTTGGTCATCTGATGCGAACATACAACTCATTGTAAAAGTTCCTGATGATGAGAAAGACTGAGGATAAAAGGAGAAGAGGGCTACAGAAGATGAGATGGCTGGATGGCATCACCAACGCAATGGACATGAATTTGGGCAAACTCCAGGAGATGATGAGGGACAGAGAGGCCTGGCATGCTGCAGTCCATGGGGTCTCAAACAGTCAGACACGACTGGGTGACTGAACAACAACAACTGTAGCACAAGTCCTAATAGAGCCTTGCCTGAATTTCTTGTCTTAACCAATTTCTATTCATTAATGAGTTTAAGAAACTGAATCAGTTACAAAACTACTACATTCATTGTGAAGTTACTCAAGTTTTACCATTTCACAGTTTACTTTTTTAACCACCATGTGTCAGGTAGACAGATAACCTGCCTTTGCCACGCGGTCTCCAGTGCCGTTTGGAATCAGCTTATTGACCACTTCTTCAACTCATTTTTCTGCCTTTTCAGATCATGATTTCCATTATCTTTTTCTTGATTTTGCAAACCTCTTGGAGCTGGGCACAACTAGTTTCTGGGTCAAAGTGTTGACGTTTTTGATTAAAAGCCCACACAGAAGAGACAAACTAAGCAATTATGAGTAGTTTCGACAACAGAAGCTTCAAGTATGGTCTTCAATGTGGAATATTTTTTTTTAACAACAAAAGTCATTTCATGGGAATTACACAAGTAGTGTTTTCCTCAGAACATTTTTATTAATAATTTTCTATTTTCTAAATGCTGTTCCATTGCTCTGAAGATCAGCAAGACACACTTCAAAAAAACAATTCTAGAGGAAATCAATACAGTTTTGTTTCTTGAGTCCTTATGACTAGTATTATACTAATATTTTTCCTGTAAAACATAGCTGGCACTTCTCGTCATACCAATCTTTCTGAGAAAATAAGTTCACCACTTCAATCTAGGATTTCTCTCTTTTTAAAAAAATTTTTATTCATTTATTTTGTCAGTCTTCATTGCTATGCAGGCTTTTCTCTAGTTGTGGTGAACAGGGGTTGCTCTCCAGTTGTAGTGAGTAGACTTCTCATTGCAGTGGTTTCTCTTATAGAAGAGCTCGGGCTGTAGGGATTCAGCAGCTGTGGCACATGGGCTCTAGAACACAGGCTCAACAGTTGTGGCGCCACATGCTCCGCAGCATGTGAGATCTTCCTGGACCAGGGATTGAACACATGTTCCCTGCATCGGCAGGCAGATTCTTTACCACAGAGCCACCAGGAAAGCTCCAATCTTGACTTTCTTTCTACTGTCTTTCCACAACATACTTTTCTTTCCCAGCTGCTACAATGCCTCTCAGAGACTCAAAGGGCAGCAAAGGTATTTTAAAATTATTTCAGATACCCTTGTCCACCACAAAAACTGCATCCAAAGAAATAAAATGTGTTTGAAGGAAATAATGTTTAAAATCTCCTGAAGCTGTGGCACTTCAGTTTAAACAGTATTTTTTTTCCTTTCTAAATCTTCCTTTAAAATGTTATCCTTTTCAAATTTAATTTATGTAGCTGGTGGATGAAGAAGCTTTTTTAAATAATTGCTGAGAGAACAAAATAGGCACCAAAGTGCCAAATTCCCTAACATTATTTTGTAGGTAGACTTAAATCTCTTTAATGCCTATGAGAAATCAAATATTGGTAATCTGTCGCTGTCCATTTCTCTCTTCCCAGATAGCTAATGACATGCATTATACTCCCCTGACTGTGTGTACCTTTCATTTCATGCAAAGCCTTTAATTCTTCTCTTTTTAGATAAAATGCCATAACTATAGTGTAGTAGGTTAAGACTGACTGACAAGTGCACATAATTATGGCTTCAATCATGGAGTATGTTTTACAGTTGAAAAAAAATGTACAACCTTGAAAATAAAGAAGTTGTGCTGTTTCTCTGGGATAAAAGGATCATATCAAATTGGTTCATGCCTTTGCTAGAATGAAATAAAAGACTTCCTATAACAAAGAATACTACCCAAAAGACTACTGGAGGATGTCTTTCTTGACTAGATAATGCTTTGCCAAAAGAAATCAAAAGAGATAAAAGTAGAATTTTAGGACTTTGTCCGTTTTTTTACTTTTCATAGGTGGGAACAAAAAGACAACAGCAGAAAAAAGTAACTCAAAAGTTTAATATAGGGCCTTTAGAAGAGCTCGGGCTGTAGGGATTCAGCAGCTGTGGCACATGGGCTCTAGAACACAGGCTCAACAGTTGTGGCGCCACATGCTCCGCAGCATGTGAGATCTTCCTGGACCAGGGATTGAACACATGTTCCCTGCATCGGCAGGCAGATTCTTTACCACAGAGCCACCAGGAAAGCTCCAATCTTGACTTTCTTTCTACTGTCTTTCCACAACATACTTTTCTTTCCCAGCTGCTACAATGCCTCTCAGAGACTCAAAGGGCAGCAAAGGTATTTTAAAATTATTTCAGATACCCTTGTCCACCACAAAAACTGCATCCAAAGAAATAAAATGTGTTTGAAGGAAATAATGTTTAAAATCTCCTGAAGCTGTGGCACTTCAGTTTAAACAGTATTTTTTTTCCTTTCTAAATCTTCCTTTAAAATGTTATCCTTTTCAAATTTAATTTATGTAGCTGGTGGATGAAGAAGCTTTTTTAAATAATTGCTGAGAGAACAAAATAGGCACCAAAGTGCCAAATTCCCTAACATTATTTTGTAGGTAGACTTAAATCTCTTTAATGCCTATGAGAAATCAAATATTGGTAATCTGTCGCTGTCCATTTCTCTCTTCCCAGATAGCTAATGACATGCATTATACTCCCCTGACTGTGTGTACCTTTCATTTCATGCAAAGCCTTTAATTCTTCTCTTTTTAGATAAAATGCCATAACTATAGTGTAGTAGGTTAAGACTGACTGACAAGTGCACATAATTATGGCTTCAATCATGGAGTATGTTTTACAGTTGAAAAAAAATGTACAACCTTGAAAATAAAGAAGTTGTGCTGTTTCTCTGGGATAAAAGGATCATATCAAATTGGTTCATGCCTTTGCTAGAATGAAATAAAAGACTTCCTATAACAAAGAATACTACCCAAAAGACTACTGGAGGATGTCTTTCTTGACTAGATAATGCTTTGCCAAAAAGAAATCAAAAGAGATAAAAGTAGAATTTTAGGACTTTGTCCGTTTTACTTCATTTTCCATTCATACTTTATACATAGGTGGGAACAAAAAGACAACAGCAGAAAAAAAAGTAACTCAAAAGTTTAATATAGGGCTTCCTTGGTAGCTCAGTGGTGAAGAGTTCACCTGCCAATGCAGGAAACATGGGTTTGATCCCTGATCTGGGAAAACCCCATATGCTGTGGAATAACTAAGCCCGTGAGCCACAACTATTGAGCCTGTGCTCTAGAGCCTCAGAGCCACACTTATTGAGCCCATGTGCCACAACTACCCATGTGCCCTTTAGCCCAAGTTCCACACCACAAGAAGCCTGCTCACCTCAACTAGAGAGTAGCTCCCCTCCCTGAAACTAGAGAAGAGCCAAGCCTCCAGCAGCAATGAAAACCCATAACAGTCAAGAATAAACAAACAAAATTTTTAAAAATTAATTTACATAATGCATAGAAAGATGAAGTTTGTATATTAAAACTAAGTGCTTAAATACTAAGTTAAACAAGCTTCCCTTACTTTATTCCTGGCCTTAGATTCTAACAAAATCCAAAATAAATCATGTTACATTCCTTTAGTTTTAGTATTCCATTTCAATCTTCTAAATACAAAAATATTTATAGACTTAACATTTTGAGTTAAACAGGAATGAAGACTCCAATTGAAAACCTTAGATCTGAGAAGTCAGTGAGAAGAGAGAAACCTCACTCCCTCAGTGACAGGTATAGTCACTGTGTGTAGACTTGTAGGCGTGTGTGGCATTTGCCCATCAACTTGAAACAAGGTAAAAAAATGTCCACTTGATAGAACTATAGTGTATTAGGTTAAGACTTACTGACAAGTGCACATAATTATGGCTTCAATCATGGAGTATGTTTTACAGTTGAAAAAAAATGTACAACCTTGAAAATAAAGAAGTTGTGCTGTTTCTCTGGGATAAAAGGATCATATCAAATTGGTTCATGCCTTTGCTAGAATGAAATAAAAGACTTCCTATAACAAAGAATACTACCCAAAAGACTACTGGAGGATGTCTTTCTTGACTAGATAATGCTTTGCCAAAAAGAAATCAAAAGAGATAAAAGTAGAATTTTAGGACTTTGTCCGTTTTACTTCATTTTCCATTCATACTTTATACATAGGTGGGAACAAAAAGACAACAGCAGAAAAAAAAGTAACTCAAAAGTTTAATATAGGGCTTCCTTGGTAGCTCAGTGGTGAAGAGTTCACCTGCCAATGCAGGAAACATGGGTTTGATCCCTGATCTGGGAAAACCCCATATGCTGTGGAATAACTAAGCCCGTGAGCCACAACTATTGAGCCTGTGCTCTAGAGCCTCAGAGCCACACTTATTGAGCCCATGTGCCACAACTACCCATGTGCCCTTTAGCCCAAGTTCCACACCACAAGAAGCCTGCTCACCTCAACTAGAGAGTAGCTCCCCTCCCTGAAACTAGAGAAGAGCCAAGCCTCCAGCAGCAATGAAAACCCATAACAGTCAAGAATAAACAAACAAAATTTTTAAAAATTAATTTACATAATGCATAGAAAGATGAAGTTTGTATATTAAAACTAAGTGCTTAAATACTAAGTTAAACAAGCTTCCCTTACTTTATTCCTGGCCTTAGATTCTAACAAAATCCAAAATAAATCATGTTACATTCCTTTAGTTTTAGTATTCCATTTCAATCTTCTAAATACAAAAATATTTATAGACTTAACATTTTGAGTTAAACAGGAATGAAGACTCCAATTGAAAACCTTAGATCTGAGAAGTCAGTGAGAAGAGAGAAACCTCACTCCCTCAGTGACAGGTATAGTCACTGTGTGTAGACTTGTAGGCGTGTGTGGCATTTGCCCATCCACTTACTGAAACATAATTTGAGCACCCACTAGAGGCCGGGCATCACAAGACAACTGATCCACTCTGTACTCAGCTAATAGAACCTCACTGTGGCTTCTTTTTGCTGGCCTAAGTGCCTCTTTTCCCTGAATATATAAGTTTAGATGATTCCCAATTTCAAAGTCCTAGATGTTATCTGTGAAGAGAAGAATGTATCAGATCACCTTTATCCTAGATATCATGTTTTTATTCATAATGACTCAAAATGCTTGAAAATATAATTCAGCCATATCTTGCCCTAAGAATTCTTTGAGGAACTGAGGTTTCTTCCATCTAGTAAGTAATAAGATATGTAGTCGAAGAATCAGAGAAATATTTTGTAACCTCTAATACTTTAAAAATAGTCTTATCAAAATACTTAGCTGTCAATTCTGAAAACAGTATCCAGAAGCAATCGGTGGCTGAGCAGAGAAGGTTAATTTGAGAGAAGCAGGAGAGTGGCCCACAGTCCAGGATATGTGTCCAATAAGGTCAAGTCAAGACTTGGTAAAATTTCGGAAGAAGTAGCAGAGGACAACTGAAGGTAAAAGGGCAGTCAGAGGAACAGCCAGAGCAACATGAAGGAACGTACACACTGGAGACAGCCCAGGTCACAGGGAAGAGAGAAAAAGAGGTATTGAAAGACAAGAAACAAGAAATGCTTAATCTTGCTGTAAGAAATATATTAGCCATATTATTTACTTACTAGGTTTAGGAAGGAAAGATGACTCAGCACTAGCATTTTTTGGAGTAGGTGTCAGTAGAGAGTGATGAAGACTACAAGGACTGCTAGTACAGTTTGGCTCTATTGCCTTGATTCAAGCTAATGAGTCAGCGGTTTACCCACCAATACTTTTATAACACTACTGCAAATGTCAACATAATAGAATAAATAAATAATGCTTTAGTATTACTATGAAAAAAAAGCTTTTGATTTCCCAGATCCCCCAGAAGGGTCTTCCTGGGGACTCCCAGGAGTCTGCAGACCTCACTTAACAGCTGTGCTGCATGTATTTTACTCTATGATTTATATGATAATCACCTTTTCAATCTTCATTCAAAGGTGGGGTTTCTTATCCTCCCATGACTACCCTCTGTCATGGGAGAGAAAATGCTAAGGCAAGGGCCTGGTAACACTTGTAAATGCTGGTTTAGTGCTTTCTGAGCCTGTCACAGATTTAAGGCTTTCATGAGTGACTTCAAGGATTCTTTGGAGATTCCATTCCCATAGCAGGGACTGTTCACCTAAAGTTCCTTTGACAAGATGACTATGTCTATGTTGACTATATGTTGACTATGTTTTTATAAGTGACATCTTCTTTCAGAGATGTCTAAGATCCCAGCTAGCTACAGCATCTCTATGTCCAGGCTGTTTATTCTAGAATTTGGTAATATTTCAGTATATTCTCTGTCCTAAAGGATTTGTCTTCAGTCCTGAAAATTTCCTCAAATATTTATATCGAACTGAAAGAGTTCAGAGTTACAGCTGTATGATCGTTTAGTAAACCTTTGTCCATGATACCAATTAATCATAAACAATCTGAAAACATCATCATGCTAAACAAGTAATATTTATTTGATCACTGTAAGCGGTCTTAGAGAACCCTTAAAGTAACCATGCTTGTATGCAATCTCTGACCCTGTCTTACAACACTGCCAGTTATTTTGACTATCTTTATAACCAATACAGTTTACTATGACCAAATTAACCAAGAGGTAATCAAAACCATTATTTAGAATGGTTAAGGTATTTAAGCACCATCCATATTTCATTGTATTTTAACAAAGCATATTAATATTTACATGTATATAAGCACATACATATATTTTCACAAAACTGTATTTATAACTATACATCTATATTATTTTCTATAATTATAGATTTTAGGGTTGAAACCCTAAAGGTTTTAGCTATTTTCATGAAAATTTCTCAGAAAACATTATCTCTATATTGAACTTTGATCAAAATCTCAAATAAATATTTTAGCAAGATATATATATGAAGACAGTGATTTCATACTTAAAGAGGTTCAGCCAATAATATATATTCACTGAAGTTTAGCAATATTGTAAGAGTCTTATTTTTCATAATATTCCTAAACCTCAATGAAGTGTTTTAAATAATTTTATTTTAATTAATACAAATAACTCCCCTAATAAATTTAATTTAAATGCCTATTTAAGACTTAATTTAAAGTGCTGCTCTCCAAACTGTATAGCTTGACTATACAAATATTCTTAATGCTAGAAATGGTTTGTACTTTAAAATCCTCAGGGAAAAAACAGATAAAAGAAAAATGGATCAGCACATGCTTAGTAGCTAAACTATTATTTACTTACTAGGTTTAGTACACAAGAGGGATATTGTCAGAGTGCTCACTGCTGTGATAAAATTATATCATGTCAGCAGTTTTCACACCCAACAAAAGAACTATGTAATAAATAGAGAATTGTGCTTCCTTTTAAAGAAAAAAAATCACCTTCTCAGTTCAATAGCCTACTGTAATCTGGTGATTAAATTCTAGAATTTGGTAATATTTCAGTATATTCTCTGTCCTAAAGGATTTGTCTTCAGTCCTGAAAATTTCCTCAAATATTTATATCGAACTGAAAGAGTTCAGAGTTACAGCTGTATGATCGTTTAGTAAACCTTTGTCCATGATACCAATTAATCATAAACAATCTGAAAACATCATCATGCTAAACAAGTAATATTTATTTGATCACTGTAAGCGGTCTTAGAGAACCCTTAAAGTAACCATGCTTGTATGCAATCTCTGACCCTGTCTTACAACACTGCCAGTTATTTTGACTATCTTTATAACCAATACAGTTTACTATGACCAAATTAACCAAGAGGTAATCAAAACCATTATTTAGAATGGTTAAGGTATTTAAGCACCATCCATATTTCATTGTATTTTAACAAAGCATATTAATATTTACATGTATATAAGCACATACATATATTTTCACAAAACTGTATTTATAACTATACATCTATATTATTTTCTATAATTATAGATTTTAGGGTTGAAACCCTAAAGGTTTTAGCTATTTTCATGAAAATTTCTCAGAAAACATTATCTCTATATTGAACTTTGATCAAAATCTCAAATAAATATTTTAGCAAGATATATATATGAAGACAGTGATTTCATACTTAAAGAGGTTCAGCCAATAATATATATTCACTGAAGTTTAGCAATATTGTAAGAGTCTTATTTTTCATAATATTCCTAAACCTCAATGAAGTGTTTTAAATAATTTTATTTTAATTAATACAAATAACTCCCCTAATAAATTTAATTTAAATGCCTATTTAAGACTTAATTTAAAGTGCTGCTCTCCAAACTGTATAGCTTGACTATACAAATATTCTTAATGCTAGAAATGGTTTGTACTTTAAAATCCTCAGGGAAAAAACAGATAAAAGAAAAATGGATCAGCACATGCTTAGTAGCTAAACTATTATTTACTTACTAGGTTTAGTACACAAGAGGGATATTGTCAGAGTGCTCACTGCTGTGATAAAATTATATCATGTCAGCAGTTTTCACACCCAACAAAAGAACTATGTAATAAATAGAGAATTGTGCTTCCTTTTAAAGAAAAAAAATCACCTTCTCAGTTCAATAGCCTACTGTAATCTGGTGATTAAATTCCAAGGATGAGTGATCTTGAGCTGCCATAAAAATACAAAGTGTATCCATATATTGGATTTTATTAATCTCCTGATTTTGTCTGCCTTGGTTTCATTCTTGGAATAAACTGGAAAAGTCCATTTATGCGTATATTCTAAAGCATAATTACTATGATTAAAAAGTTGCAGTAACTTATGAGCTGTAAAACTAGTAAATTATATCCAGCCTGTAAGTAGAACTAATTATAAAGCTGTTGCTTGATTAAGGTGTTTATACTAAAGAGTATTATAGGGATTAATCCAAAGCTTTACATCCTGCAGCACAGAATTAATATGCAGGATTTAGACACTCAAATTAATTCAGGTGCAGCTAACAATTATATGAAATAGGAACACTCAACCGAGCTAATGACCACACTGGTCCACCAAGCTAATTTATAATCATGTACATATTGACCTCTCTGTGTGTTCACAAAAGGACTGTTCTCATGCTAATTTCTGCTTGCAAGTCACTGTCAGCAGCCTGGTGTCTAATCATCATAATGATTAGTGCCAGACAGGAAGAACTAATACCCAATATTATTGTAAATTTTATCATAATGAAACAACTCATATTGTAAGAAGTTAACTATAAATGATAAGCTCTACATCATCATCACCAACAAGAAATATTTAGTAAGAGTTTATGATGAATGTTTCTAGTCTCCAGAGAACAGTCTATCCGAGCTCCAAATCTGACCTCTGTGAGTTTGTCAACTAATTAGAATAAATGCATTGACCAAGGAGAGCCTAGGTCAAAATTATAGGTAGTCCAGCTTGTGGTTTAAGACTCCTATATAAACTAGTTAAGCCACATCCCAGTCCAGAATTTATTCTAAACTAAATAAATGGAGTACGGATACCCAGGGGCTTATTCATTCAGAATGTCCAGCAAACAATTATTAAGTTCTACTTTGTGCATTTTAGATGATTTTGTTTAAAAGAGAAAAACTGATATTGTAGCCCTTGCTCTGAGGAGTTAAGGAACACACACTTTAATAGGAAAGCAAGATAACCTTACTACTAATTGTATACTGATTTGTAAATATTAACATAAGAGAGACACAGAAACATGTGAGACCATATAGAGAGAAGCGGGTACTACAGGTGATGCAGGTGTCCTACACAAAGCACTGGGCCAGGGGCCTAAAGACAGGAGTCAGACGGAGTTTTGCTTGTCTTACTAGCTGTGGGAGTGGAGACCATTGCTTTCATGTATGTTTCCTCAATGACAAAAAGTTTTATTTTATACAGATCTAAAAGAGACGTTGAATTAAGATGAGCGCTAGTATCTTATATGCATATTAACAATCATTCTTGCTGTCACTGGGTCTCCCATCAAACACTGGAGGGGTAAACTGATCAGCCAAGACAGACCACTTGTCTCATTTCCTAATGTTCTGTTCTTACATCTTTATGTATTTATTTCTCTCATCTGTTTATTCATTGATGGTGGTTTTGGCCAGAAACTCTGTTGTTCTAATAGAGGGTAATACAGCAACAAGAATGAAATAATGATCTTCTCCCAATGGAGAATTTTTAATCACTATGTTACTGAGTCCAAGCTCACTCTGCTCACTCTGCTCACTGCATGACAGGCTAGTGAATTTGAGAGACGAGGTGATGAGGCAAGGAAATGACTTTATTCAGAAAGCATTTCACCGAGAAGATGGCGGGCTAGCACCTCAAAATAACCAACTTATTAGGGTCTGGATGCCAGGTTCTTTCATAGATCAGAGATAGAGGGAGGTGAGGAAGCAAAGTAAAAAACTCCATTAATCTTGCAAACATCTGATAGAATGGCAAGCCTCAGGCAGGGTATTTGTTAATTTCTCCCTTTCTGCCTTCCACAGGTGGACAGGGTTCTGAACAAAGGCACTTTAACAGTCAGGCAGGGGGGACAGGGTCCTTGTGGCAAGCCATTAAGTATGATTATAGAAACAAAAATAATGAAAAGCAAGTTAAAGAAACAGTTTACAACAGGGAATCAGAACTAGCTTCTGCCCTGCAACAACTAGACCTTAATTCTTCTCAAGGAAGAGTAAAAACTTTTGCAAAAACACAGAAAATATTTTAGATGATTTTGTTTAAAAGAGAAAAACTGATATTGTAGCCCTTGCTCTGAGGAGTTAAGGAACACACACTTTAATAGGAAAGCAAGATAACCTTACTACTAATTGTATACTGATTTGTAAATATTAACATAAGAGAGACACAGAAACATGTGAGACCATATAGAGAGAAGCGGGTACTACAGGTGATGCAGGTGTCCTACACAAAGCACTGGGCCAGGGGCCTAAAGACAGGAGTCAGACGGAGTTTTGCTTGTCTTACTAGCTGTGGGAGTGGAGACCATTGCTTTCATGTATGTTTCCCTCAATGACAAAAAGTTTTATTTTATACAGATCTAAAAGAGACGTTGAATTAAGATGAGCGCTAGTATCTTATATGCATATTAACAATCATTCTTGCTGTCACTGGGTCTCCCATCAAACACTGGAGGGGTAAACTGATCAGCCAAGACAGACCACTTGTCTCATTTCCTAATGTTCTGTTCTTACATCTTTATGTATTTATTTCTCTCATCTGTTTATTCATTGATGGTGGTTTTGGCCAGAAACTCTGTTGTTCTAATAGAGGGTAATACAGCAACAAGAATGAAATAATGATCTTCTCCCAATGGAGAATTTTTAATCACTATGTTACTGAGTCCAAGCTCACTCTGCTCACTCTGCTCACTGCATGACAGGCTAGTGAATCTGAGAGACGAGGTGATGAGGCAAGGAAATGACTTTATTCAGAAAGCATTTCACCGAGAAGATGGCGGCTAGCACCTCAAAATAACCAACTTATTAGGGTCTGGATGCCAGGTTCTTTCATAGATCAGAGATAGAGGGAGGTGAGGAAGCAAAGTAAAAAACTCCATTAATCTTGCAAACATCTGATAGAATGGCAAGCCTCAGGCAGGGTATTTGTTAATTTCTCCCTTTCTGCCTTCCACAGGTGGACAGGGTTCTGAACAAAGGCACTTTAACAGTCAGGCAGGGGGGACAGGGTCCTTGTGGCAAGCCATTAAGTATGATTATAGAAACAAAAATAATGAAAAGCAAGTTAAAGAAACAGTTTACAACAGGGAATCAGAACTAGCTTCTGCCCTGCAACAACTAGACCTTAATTCTTCTCAAGGAAGAGTAAAAACTTTTGCAAAAACACAGAAGCTATTTCTGATGAATCATATAAAGTTCTGTGTAATGAGGCATATGAAAGCAACAAACTTAGAATTTTTGAGGATGTTGCCCTCAAGGACGAGTTGAAGTATATCTGGAAATATATCAAGGGGAAGCAGCAGAAATGAAAGATTATCAGTCAACGGTTCAAATGCCTGGAATGAGGTGGCTAAATGCTGAGGCCCCTAGCAAACCTAGGAGCACTGTGGGACCTAAAATACGACTTCAATTGGCTGAGAGACAACTCTTTCACAGGAGTGAGAGCAGTGGTGCATTGATCATAACACAAACGAGGGTTAATCTTTAAGACCTCTTACATTGCCCAGGCCTCTCTGAGGGGTAAGATATCTGGATTTTTCCACTCCTCCCCCCCAGTTTCCCTTGTGTTAGATGCCTTTGATGTGGCTCAAATTACAAAATGTTTTCAGGAGATAATACTGTAAAACAACTGTTGTTTCCTAAAGAGGAGAGAATTGTAAAACTAATTATTGTTGATTTCTGCCATACATCTGCATGAGTCAACCATAGGTATACATATACCCCCTTCCTCTTGAGCCTCTCTCCCACCTTCCACCCTCTAGGTTGTCCCAGAGCACCAACAGCAAATTCCCACAGGCTATCTGTTTTACGTATGGTGATGTACATGTTGATATATGGCAGAAATCAATACAATATTGTAAAGTAATTATTCTCCAATTAAAAATAAATTTTTAAATTTAAAAGTGAAAAAAAAAAGTGGAACAGACACTATTAACAACTTTCATCAAAATGTGCACAGAACTCTCGGGTCCTTAAATATTCCTTGAAAAAAAAGTCAAGTCGCTCAGTTGTGTGAGTTTTTGTAACACCATGGATGAGTCGTGGAATTCTCCAAGCTAGAATACTGGAGATCCCTTCTCCAGGAGATCTTCCCGAGCCAGAAACTGAACCAGGGTCTCCTGCATTGCAGGCCTATTATTTACCAGCTGAGCTACAAGGGAAGTCTATCCTTGAAAAAAAAAATCATTAAATCAAATAATTCTGGGAAAACTATATAAGTGTGCTACCTTTTCAAAGAATCACACAGCATGCTAACCTATTAAATGTTTCAAGTAGTACTGAACTAAGAATTCAGTTTAGCTTTGTTAACACAAACTTTCCAAATTGACTTATCCAGAAAACTCTGTTTTGAAAAATTTTGAAATATTCATTAATTTTTTTAAGGATATTAGTAGCTTTTAAACTACTTTAGGAAACAATGATACCTTATATGTGAATGGCTCTAAGACTATTGCAAAAAGGAAATTGTAATAAAATACATAAGGAGATGTTTGACAAATCATCTACATTAAAGCGATCTGAAAACAAGTGAAAGTTTAAAATACAGTTATAAACATTAGACATCCTTATATAAAGAAATGTTATAAACAAGTTTGGGAACAATTTGGAAATGGAACTTTTTTTCCTAATAAAACTTCTTTTTATGCTAATGAACATAGATGGGCAATCCCAAATGGACTATAGAATTCAGTTTATGTAAACATTTTGCTAGCTCAAATTAAATGGTATTTTTTAAGATACAAGTATTAACAACTGATTTAACTTTTTATCCCCTGTAAAGTGGATTTTCCGAGCATTTGATTGCTGTGCTTTAAGATGAATGCTACTAAATGGTCAGGATGCTGCCTGTAGACAACTGTGTGATTTGAGCATACTTAGTAAAAGATCAAATCTGTAGGTGAGATAAGCATGGTTGGTTATACATCAAGTAGATACACAACTGTGTGAAAGGTAATAAACTTGAAGGTGGAAGAATAGAATAGAGCATTTGGATAAAGATAAAGTTTAAGTGGTAAACTTCAGCAACTCATGAAACCAGACAAACAGGTACCTGGACTTTAGAAATATAAACAATGACTATAGGTTATCTAGAGATGGGGGTGGGTATGGTACAAATTTAAAATACTTCTGGATGATCAGTTTAGTAATTAAAGGGAACTTCATATATTTTTCAAAGCTGAACTTAGTATGAAAAAAATACCAGTTTCTTACCTTCTTCTTTTTGTTTGTTTATATCAGACACTTTCCTAGCCAAGGACTATAATTTATGGAATCATCCTGACTGGCATGCTAGGGTACCTATCTGGTGGGGTATTAGTCAACTAAGTTGCATTTGAACTGACTTTCATAATTTTTTCTCCAAGAGATTTAGAAGTTATTGTGAAGGATTCATGAATTTATGGAAACTTGTTATGTCCAGAAGTTTGAAATTTACAATTGTGGACCTGCAGACCAACTGGATAGAAGAAAATATTTGTAGATGATATGACCTATAATGAGTTAATATCCAAAATTTATAAACAGCTCATACAATTCAATATAAAATAAAAACAAATAACTCAATTTTAAAAAATGGGTAGAAGAACTGAACAGACATCTTTCTAAAAATACTCTAGGTGATCAATAGGTACATGAAAAGATGCTCAGCATCAGTAATCAGAGAAATGTAAATCAAAACCAAATGAGATATGACCTCATATTTGTCAAGTGACTATCATCAAAAAGCCTACAAATAAATGTTAGCAAGGATACACAGAAGAGGAAACCCTAGTACACTGATGGTGGGACTGTAGATTCATGCAGCCAATTTGGAAAACAGTATGCAGGTGCCTCAAAATTTCAAAAAAATGATTTAACTTTTATCCCCTGTAAAGTGGATTTTCCGAGCATTTGATTGCTGTGCTTTAAGATGAATGCTACTAAATGGTCAGGATGCTGCCTGTAGACAACTGTGTGATTTGAGCATACTTAGTAAAAGATCAAATCTGTAGGTGAGATAAGCATGGTTGGTTATACATCAAGTAGATACACAACTGTGTGAAAGGTAATAAACTTGAAGGTGGAAGAATAGAATAGAGCATTTGGATAAAGATAAAGTTTAAGTGGTAAACTTCAGCAACTCATGAAACCAGACAAACAGGTACCTGGACTTTAGAAATATAAACAATGACTATAGGTTATCTAGAGATGGGGGTGGGTATGGTACAAATTTAAAATACTTCTGGATGATCAGTTTAGTAATTAAAGGGAACTTCATATATTTTTCAAAGCTGAACTTAGTATGAAAAAAATACCAGTTTCTTACCTTCTTCTTTTTGTTTGTTTATATCAGACACTTTCCTAGCCAAGGACTATAATTTATGGAATCATCCTGACTGGCATGCTAGGGTACCTATCTGGTGGGGTATTAGTCAACTAAGTTGCATTTGAACTGACTTTCATAATTTTTTCTCCAAGAGATTTAGAAGTTATTGTGAAGGATTCATGAATTTATGGAAACTTGTTATGTCCAGAAGTTTGAAATTTACAATTGTGGACCTGCAGACCAACTGGATAGAAGAAAATATTTGTAGATGATATGACCTATAATGAGTTAATATCCAAAATTTATAAACAGCTCATACAATTCAATATAAAATAAAAACAAATAACTCAATTTTAAAAAATGGGTAGAAGAACTGAACAGACATCTTTCTAAAAATACTCTAGGTGATCAATAGGTACATGAAAAGATGCTCAGCATCAGTAATCAGAGAAATGTAAATCAAAACCAAATGAGATATGACCTCATATTTGTCAAGTGACTATCATCAAAAAGCCTACAAATAAATGTTAGCAAGGATACACAGAAGAGGAAACCCTAGTACACTGATGGTGGGACTGTAGATTCATGCAGCCAATTTGGAAAACAGTATGCAGGTGCCTCAAAAATTTCAAAATATAACTACCACATGATCCAGCAATTCCACTCCAAGGGACATATCTGAAAACAAAAACACCAGTTTGAAAAGACACATGCACTCCATGTGCAGAGTAGCATTATTTACAATAAACCAAGACACATAAGTAGCAACTAAGTGCCCATGAACAGAGGAACGGATAAAAAAAAGAGATGATATATATTTTTTTCATGTATGTGTCTGTGTGTGTATAATATTGCTTAACAGTAAAAGAAGAATGAAGTTCTGCTATTTACAACAATGTGGATAGACATAGAGAGCGTTACACTTAGTGAAAGAAATCAAAGACAAACACTTTATTACTTATACGTAGAATCTGAAACATAAAACAAACAAATGTATAACAAAACAGATTCACAAATATTGAGAAAAAATTGGTGGTGAACAGTGAGGAGAGGAAAGAGGGGAAGGTTGAGATAAGGGTAATGGATTGAAAGACACAAACTAGAATGCATAAAATAAATAAGCAACAGTAATATACATTTTACAGCACAGGGAAACACAGCCATTAACTTGTAATCATTTTAAATGGAATATAGCCTATAAATATATTGAATCACTATGCTGCATACCTGAAACACAATATTGTAAATCAGCTATACTTCAGGAAAAAAAGATGTAAATAATCAATAGAATTTCATAATAAGCTTCCACTACAAACAAAATACAGTGCTCTCTGACCACTCAATGACAATTACTGTTATTGTTAATATATTTTCAAAGGAAGGAAGGAAAGGAAGAAAGAAGGAAAGAAGGAAGAAAAAAAGGAAGAAGGAGGAGGACGGAAGGGAGAGAGGCAGAAGAAAGGAAGAAGGGAAGAGAAAAGTACTGGGACCACTTCCAGACAAAATGTTATTTGAAAAGATTTAAAAAGAAATATTAGAAAATTGGGCACCCACCCAGCCATTCAGACCAGTCAATGCTAATAAGCAGTACCATAGCAAGTGCCAAAGTTGGGGTCCTTCTCCATGTGCCAGGATATAAGTTCTACTCAGCCTACCTTCAAATGAGTACAGAAAATGTAAATTCTTTATAATCTCTTAAATAACATGATTATCATGAGGAATCCCCATAGTCTAGGTAGAAGAAAGCTTTTATCAAAATCTATAATTTAAACAATATGCCAAAATAACCCTTATCCAATACAATAATTTAGTTATTACAAATAATATTCAGTTAGTCTAGATTTTCTTTAAAGTCGCTATTCAAGATTTTCATCACCCACATGTTTCCTTTCTCAATGTTACATTGCTGTTAGGATGGAGTGAGACCTAGTGTGACTAAGGCACTGTCAGGAGGATATCTTTGTATACAAATTGCAGTCCTACACTATCATGAGTTCCTCTGCTCTGTGACAATGACCCCTGACCACTTAGCTGTCACCTGACCTGCTGGCATTTAAACTTGACCTAACTTCCCTTCCCCTTTCTCTCTTCCCTACCCTGCCTCTTTTTGATCTTTTTCTTCATCTTCTTCTCTCTCTCTCTCTCTGGCCAGGGTGTACTCTCTGGTTGACTTGGCACCATTCTGACTCTCATAGATGCTAGGTCTTCCACGGAGCTCAAGGCCTGGAGATCTACTCCCATAGACTCACCCCCAGCTATTGTGAAAGTGGATACCCGGGCCTTGAGCTCCTCTCACCAAAAAGCCCACAATGCTGCTAAGGCCAGCTGTACCACATGTGTGCATGCTCAGTCTCTCAGTTGTGTCTGACTCTTTGTGACCCTGTGGACTCTAACCCATCAGGCTCCTCTGTCCATGGAATTTTCCAGGCAAGAATACTTGAGTGGGCTTCCATTTCCTACTGCAGGGAATCTTCCAAACCAAGGATTGAATCCATGTCTCTTGCATCTCCTGCCTTGGCAGGAGGAGTCCAGCTGTACTATAATTCTTTAAGGATTTAACAGGAATTCCTGAGTTCTCCCTATGATGCACAGAATCCAAGGGCTACACAGAACACTAAACCCTAACCTTCCTTCTGTGCCACTGACTACACTTGACAGTGTCACTTCCCAGATAGACAAAGATGAGAGGCAGTCTTAAAGTTCCATATTTCTAACCATTAAAGAGACAAACCTTTCTCTAGGCTTTCCCATTTCCCTAACACTCCCATTTCCAATCAGGCAGGTGGTATACAGGAACTCTTCATCTTTTGCTTCCAACTCTTAGTGCCACCCAAATATCTTAGGACCAACACATGAGATTTCCACTTTTTTCCTAGTCTGATCAGTATCTACCTTATATACAATTTACAGTTCTCCTGGCATGGTAACTGACATGATAATGGAGGAAATAAAGGGGGTTAGGGGGAAAAATTCTGAAAATCCATCTTACCAGACTATACTGACTATACCAGATTATACCAGAATCTAGTAGAGGATCCTGTAAATCCTATTCTGAGTATCTGAGGCAAAATGTTATCTTTTTTTTTCTTTCTTTCTACATTTCACCTGTAACAAACCTAATCTACCACTTGCACCAGCCTTCCAGTGATCCGTAATTATGGGTGACAAGAAGAATAAGATGTGAAAAAAAACAAGATGCAAAACAAACTATTAATACTGTCCCTCCTGAGGCTTGCACCTCTGAGATGGCAAGAGAAAGAAATACTGGAAATAATTAATACCCCGTCCCTCCTGAAGCAGTTATACTGTTGTGAGAAGATCACTTCAACTCCCCGAGAATGAGCTAGGAAAGTGGATACTCCATAGACTCACCCCAGCTATTGTGAAAGTGGATACCCGGCCTTGAGCTCCTCTCACCAAAAAGCCCACAATGCTGCTAAGGCCAGCTGTACCACATGTGTGCATGCTCAGTCTCTCAGTTGTGTCTGACTCTTTGTGACCCTGTGGACTCTAACCCATCAGGCTCCTCTGTCCATGGAATTTTCCAGGCAAGAATACTTGAGTGGGCTTCCATTTCCTACTGCAGGGAATCTTCCAAACCAAGGATTGAATCCATGTCTCTTGCATCTCCTGCCTTGGCAGGAGGAGTCCAGCTGTACTATAATTCTTTAAGGATTTAACAGGAATTCCTGAGTTCTCCCTATGATGCACAGAATCCAAGGGCTACACAGAACACTAAACCCTAACCTTCCTTCTGTGCCACTGACTACACTTGACAGTGTCACTTCCCAGATAGACAAAGATGAGAGGCAGTCTTAAAGTTCCATATTTCTAACCATTAAAGAGACAAACCTTTCTCTAGGCTTTCCCATTTCCCTAACACTCCCATTTCCAATCAGGCAGGTGGTATACAGGAACTCTTCATCTTTTGCTTCCAACTCTTAGTGCCACCCAAATATCTTAGGACCAACACATGAGATTTCCACTTTTTTCCTAGTCTGATCAGTATCTACCTTATATACAATTTACAGTTCTCCTGGCATGGTAACTGACATGATAATGGAGGAAATAAAGGGGGTTAGGGGGAAAAATTCTGAAAATCCATCTTACCAGACTATACTGACTATACCAGATTATACCAGAATCTAGTAGAGGATCCTGTAAATCCTATTCTGAGTATCTGAGGCAAAATGTTATCTTTTTTTTTCTTTCTTTCTACATTTCACCTGTAACAAACCTAATCTACCACTTGCACCAGCCTTCCAGTGATCAGTAATTATGGCTGACAGGAAGAATATTATGTGCAAAAAAACAAGATGCAAAACAAACTATTAATACTGTCCCTCCTGAGGCTTGCACTCCTCTGAGATGGCAAAGAGAAAGAAATACTGGAAATAAATTCCTGTGGAGCTCTCCCCATCTGTTCTTTCTCTGGTGGCTTCTCACTGCTTTCCTCAAGCATCTCCTCAAAGCATCTTAGGGCTGGAAGCAGTTATACTGTTGTGAGAAGATCACTCAATATTAACATTAAAGCAGTGGTGACAGAGGCGACCCTGGTAGAAACATCTTTGCTCAGGAACTCTGACCATAGTACACTCTGTGTGCTCTTAGCTTTTTGTTGAGCTGACCTTCAAGTGCCAGCTTACAAACAGAAAAATAAAGCCAAGAGAACTGTAGGCTGAAATTATTAAAGGCAGATAATTGCAGAGATGCACAAAAAAATCTCATCCAATAGGAGACAATAACCTTGAGGATATATTCATGAACAAATAACCTCCAATAACTCTAGTCAAAAGGTTACTTAAAGTCCCCCTTGACTATACACATTTTACTTCTCTGGTTGTCCATGCTTCACATGTTTTCTTACTTTGCTACTATTACCCAGAAAGTGGGATAGTGAATGAATGAAACAGAGCAAAAGGTTCTGTTAGTCATCAGATAATACCAGAATGATCAATCTTGGGATTCTTTCTCTTGTGAACCTCTCTCTTGACCTCTTTCTTTATCTATGAAAAGGTCTTCTCTGGGCATTTTTTTTCTTTCTTTCTTTCTTTTTTTTTTTTTTTTAAATTTCACTGCAGCACTACAGAGCATGCAGGATCTTAGTTCCCCTGACAAATATTGAACTTGCAAACCCTACAGTGAAAGACCGAGTCTCAACCACTCAACCACTATGGAAGTCCCATCAATTTCTGTGTATAAATATTCAAGGCTCTGTTAGATGTTATCAGCAGAACAGAGATGAATAAATCAGACTATCTTGATTCAAGGATCATGCAGCCTATTGAGTTGGACCATCAGGCACATAAATAGCTAAAAACAAAGTAGGGACATGGAAGAAGTACATAGAAACATGAGAGCAGAGAGAAGGGTGAGATTAAATTTTAAATACAGAAGCTGACTAGGTTTCAAAGATAAGATCACCTCCAGCTTCCATGATCAGTAATTATGGCTGACAGGAAGAATATTATGTGCAAAAACAAGATGCAAAACAAACTATTAATACTGTCCCTCCTGAGGCTTGCACTCCTCTGAGATGGCAAAGAGAAAGAAATACTGGAAATAAATTCCTGTGGAGCTCTCCCATCTGTTCTTTCTCTGGTGGCTTCTCACTGCTTTCCTCAAGCATCTCCTCAAAGCATCTTAGGGCTGGAAGCAGTTATACTGTTGTGAGAAGATCACTCAATATTAACATTAAAGCAGTGGTGACAGAGGCGACCCTGGTAGAAACATCTTTGCTCAGGAACTCTGACCATAGTACACTCTGTGTGCTCTTAGCTTTTTGTTGAGCTGACCTTCAAGTGCCAGCTTACAAACAGAAAAATAAAGCCAAGAGAACTGTAGGCTGAAATTATTAAAGGCAGATAATTGCAGAGATGCACAAAAAAATCTCATCCAATAGGAGACAATAACCTTGAGGATATATTCATGAACAAATAACCTCCAATAACTCTAGTCAAAAGGTTACTTAAAGTCCCCCTTGACTATACACATTTTACTTCTCTGGTTGTCCATGCTTCACATGTTTTCTTACTTTGCTACTATTACCCAGAAAGTGGGATAGTGAATGAATGAAACAGAGCAAAAGGTTCTGTTAGTCATCAGATAATACCAGAATGATCAATCTTGGGATTCTTTCTCTTGTGAACCTCTCTCTTGACCTCTTTCTTTATCTATGAAAAGGTCTTCTCTGGGCATTTTTTTTCTTTCTTTCTTTCTTTTTTTTTTTTTTTTTAAATTTCACTGCAGCACTACAGAGCATGCAGGATCTTAGTTCCCCTGACAAATATTGAACTTGCAAACCCTACAGTGAAAGACCGAGTCTCAACCACTCAACCACTATGGAAGTCCCATCAATTTCTGTGTATAAATATTCAAGGCTCTGTTAGATGTTATCAGCAGAACAGAGATGAATAAATCAGACTATCTTGATTCAAGGATCATGCAGCCTATTGAGTTGGACCATCAGGCACATAAATAGCTAAAAACAAAGTAGGGACATGGAAGAAGTACATAGAAACATGAGAGCAGAGAGAAGGGTGAGATTAAATTTTAAATACAGAAGCTGACTAGGTTTCAAAGATAAGATCACCTCCAGCTAAGTTTTGAGCAGGTGGAGAATTTTAATAAGCAGAAAGAATGGAAAACACATTAGATAAAAAATGTGAGCAACTACCACTCTACATCAAGATGATGGCTAGGTAGAGATTTCAATCTATATGGACTAAAACTAGGAGCTGCCCTTCCCCTGGAGCCCATAGATCAGGTGCCCAAAGATTTTTACTCCCTGATAGGCAGAGTCAACACCCATGCTCAGCCTTGAAGCAATTACAGAAGATGGACCTTCACTCTTCTGCATCCCATAAGAATATGGGAGTAAAATCTCTGAGAGGGGAATGTAAGGGTTAGAGAAAGGGGCAGGCCACAATTTTTGAAAGAATGACATAGCCCAAGGACACAGCATAGACCCATTAGAATCAGGTCCAAGATGGCAGACCAGACCTCTATCCTCAGTTAGCAAGCTAAATGACACACCCAAAAGGCCATGACAGTTCTGCCCCTTCCCTAAAAGAGCTGGAATAATCCTCCCAATCATTAGCGTATGGAATTACCCATCCCATAAAAGCTGAGAACACCATGTTTTGGGGGTTGTTGGATTTGCTCTGAGATGACCCACATTCTGTCTATGGAGTGTGCTTTTCTCTGAATCTAAATAAATCCATTTCTTACCTACAAAAAAAAAATGTGAGCAAGGGCTTCCCTGGTGCTCTAGTGGGTAAAGAGTACACCTTGCAGTGCAAGGGGCACTGGTTTGATCCCTGGCCCGGGAAGATCCCACATGCCAAGGAACAGCTGGAATGGTGTGTCCAATAACAAGCCAGCACTCTGGAGCACATGCACCCAGAGCCAGTGCTCTGCAACTAGAGAGGCCACTGCAATGGGAGGCTCACACATGCCAAAAAAAAAAAAAAAAGAATAAAGATGTATGAAAAATAAATGATGACTTAAAGGCAAAAAAAAAATTGTGAGCAAATGTATAACTGGATATTTTCAGGCAGGAGTATCTTAATGAAATTAGGAAAAACTTAGTGGAATATGCTATGGAAGGCATAGGTGGAAATGGAGAACAGGACGTTTAAGACCAGGAATATAACTTGGACTAAATCAAGAGGTACTTAAATATTTAATCAAATAGTTTGAATTTTATTGTGCAAGGCACTGGGAGGGTAACAGATTACTGAACAAGAGAATTATTTGATCTTAAAGCATGGATATGAATTTAGGTTAAAATAATTTTTTAAAAAAATGAGAAAAATAAAAATCGCAGGGGTAAGACAAGACAATATGTTCTCCTTCTGCCTGCATGAGTTTATATTCTTTCTCCTGAGTTGGAAGCAATTTCTCTAAAGAATGAACAATTCTCAGAGGGCATCAGTGATGCCTTTTATAGTCTTTAAAATCAAAACTGTTGATTTCTAATCTATTATTCAAATCAGTTCAGTTCAGTTACTCAGTCACGTCCAACTCTTTGCCACTCAGTGGACTGCTGCACATCAGGCTTCCTTGTCCATCACCATTTCCTGAAACTTGCTCAAACTCAGGCCCATTGACCCAGTGATGCCACCCAACCATCTCATTCTCTGTCATGCCCTTCTCCTGCTTTCTACTTTTCCCAATATCAGGGTCTTTTCCAATGATAGTCAGGTGACTCTTCTCATCAGGTGCCCTAAGTATTGGAGTTTCAGCTTCATCATCAGTCCTTCCAAAGAATTTGCAGATTTGATTTCCTTGCACTCCAAGGGACTCACAAAAGCTTTCTCCACCATAGTTGAGCAAGGGCTTCCCTGGTGCTCTAGTGGGTAAAGAGTACACCTTGCAGTGCAAGGGGCACTGGTTTGATCCCTGGCCCGGGAAGATCCCACATGCCAAGGAACAGCTGGAATGGTGTGTCCAATAACAAGCCAGCACTCTGGAGCACATGCACCCAGAGCCAGTGCTCTGCAACTAGAGAGGCCACTGCAATGGGAGGCTCACACATGCCAAAAAAAAAAAAAAAAGAATAAAGATGTATGAAAAATAAATGATGACTTAAAGGCAAAAAAAAAATTGTGAGCAAATGTATAACTGGATATTTTCAGGCAGGAGTATCTTAATGAAATTAGGAAAAACTTAGTGGAATATGCTATGGAAGGCATAGGTGGAAATGGAGAACAGGACGTTTAAGACCAGGAATATAACTTGGACTAAATCAAGAGGTACTTAAATATTTAATCAAATAGTTTGAATTTTATTGTGCAAGGCACTGGGAGGGTAACAGATTACTGAACAAGAGAATTATTTGATCTTAAAGCATGGATATGAATTTAGGTTAAAATAATTTTTTAAAAAAATGAGAAAAATAAAAATCGCAGGGGTAAGACAAGACAATATGTTCTCCTTCTGCCTGCATGAGTTTATATTCTTTCTCCTGAGTTGGAAGCAATTTCTCTAAAGAATGAACAATTCTCAGAGGGCATCAGTGATGCCTTTTATAGTCTTTAAAATCAAAACTGTTGATTTCTAATCTATTATTCAAATCAGTTCAGTTCAGTTACTCAGTCACGTCCAACTCTTTGCCACTCAGTGGACTGCTGCACATCAGGCTTCCTTGTCCATCACCATTTCCTGAAACTTGCTCAAACTCAGGCCCATTGACCCAGTGATGCCACCCAACCATCTCATTCTCTGTCATGCCCTTCTCCTGCTTTCTACTTTTCCCAATATCAGGGTCTTTTCCAATGATAGTCAGGTGACTCTTCTCATCAGGTGCCCTAAGTATTGGAGTTTCAGCTTCATCATCAGTCCTTCCAAAGAATTTGCAGATTTGATTTCCTTGCACTCCAAGGGACTCACAAAAGCTTTCTCCAACACCATAGTTCAAAGACATCAATTCTTTGGTGCTCAGCCTTCTTTATGGTCCAACTCTCACATCCATACATGATGACTGGGAAAACCACAGCATTGACTATACAGACTTAGGTCAGCAGGGTGATGTTTCTGCTTTTTAATACACTGTCTAAGTTTGTCACAGTTTTTCTTCCAAGGAGCAAGCGTCTTTTAATCTCATGGCTGCAGTCACCATCCACAGTACTTTTGGAGCCCAAGAAAATAGTCTGTCACTGTATCCATTGTTTGCCCATCTATTTGCCATAAAGTGATGGGGTTGGATGCCATGAAATATAATTACTGAAATTTTTCTTAGCAAAAAACTATACACAAAAGGGTTTTCTGGAAAAAGATTTTCCTGTGCTAATAATGTGTTTATACTTTTGGAAGAAGACTCAAGGATCTAATTCATCAAGCACACCTTCCATGAACTTACCATTCTTATAGGAATTTATCCCTGGAAGTTGAAAGTTGGGAATGGAAGGTGAGGGAAAAACAATAGACTTGAAAATTTAGACACTTGGCTAAGTCCTAGGGTCTGCAGACCCTGACTGTTTGCTTAAAATACAATGATTACACTGTCACCTCTCCTACCTGACAAACTGATAATAATGTACTCATGATTTCCTCCTACTAAAAGACAGAGCAGGCACCCCTGGGGCACACAGGTTCGTAGTGGTGGGAGCAGCTCAGGATGGGATCTGGAGATGGCTCAGCTAAAGACTTTCAGGCGTGCAGCCTCTCATTGGAAAGGCCTTGAGAATAGGATGGATTCATGACAGGAACTTGCATCTCTATGTGTTAAATTTCTTATGCAGATATTACTCAAAGTTTGTGCATACTAATAGCTGTTATTTTCCCTGAGATGGGCTCATTTACTTCGTATTTGAGATATAATTCTTTCTCAGAGCTGTACTGATTACTAATGATTTAACAGGAAAGAGACTTGCTAACAATATTCATTTACAGATGGTAAATATTAACTTGGGAAAGTATCTTTACTTATTTCTGTAAAACCTTATTGAGCTCACCCGTTTGGGTGGTTGATTACGTTTCTGTAAAAGTTTTAATTTTATCATGGGTTTTATCCCCATTGCTTTATTTTCCCAGCAATATAATTTGAGAAGGGAAGGTGCTATAGCCTTTCACTCTGCTTGGCATGCTGGAGCCAAGATCTTAAATAACTTCTCTGAAATCACACCGTAATAGAGCCATACAAAGAATTTAAGTCTTTTAACCCTAATCTGTGTTTTTTCATTGGATGATATGTGAGTAATTGCATTAGATTCCTTCAGATAGTAACATCTGAGCAGTCTTCAAAGAATGTACACCTCTCCTCTTCTGTCCGCTTCTTCTCTTTCCCCATGTGTTGGTCTGAGCTTGAAATGCAGCTTTTCCATTTAGGACTAAAATTAGAGTCATTAAGTCTCCGCAGTAAGTTATACTCTCTTATTCCTGTATTGATCAGATTTGTAAGATGGAGAAGCCATTTGAATGATGTCTTTTCTGGGGGAATTATTTCTTTGCAATGATTTTCAACATCAGTTTCCCTAGGAGACTGATAAAGATCAGCAAATAAAGATAAAGATCAGTGAATAAATCTGACTGTGCTCTGTATTAAGCACTAGTTATTGTTTTAGGTATTTTCCCAGCTCCTCCAGCTGCTAATCAAACATCTCCCAGAGGAAAAAGTACGGTCATGTGTCAACTAAAGGTGTTACAAAAGGCTCATCCTTTCAGCAGAGGAGGTGACTTTTCCTCAGTGATTCCATTCTTCCAAATTGTCTACATTTGTATACAACTACTATATTTATTGGAATAATTAACACGTTTTGTAGCAGGTGTGAGATTAAGTTAGACAACAGTACTTACTTTAGGTTGGACTTAGATCTTAATCTTGGGAAGTTTTAAATTTAATGCAGACAAATAACGTTGGCCTAGAAAACTGGGATACAAGCCATTTTCTACCTCCCAATCTTTTATTTAATCCCAACTCATTTTGTGCAACTTGATTGGAGATGAAATTAATAAATATTAAGAAATAAAAGATGAGTAAACTTTTTAGCTTACAAGGGTAATAACAGTGCTTGTTAGAATGTGTGGCCTATGAACTAGGCACAGTACAAAATAAGAAAATGGTTATTCATATACAAAACACCATACAGTAAACTTGGACATATAAGAATCTATGACTTTAGGTTATCAGGTTAAATATGATGGGGAAAATAAAAAGAAAAGGAAAGAAACATAATCAGATATTCTCTCTGTTCTGTTTCTATGCCTCTTCTTTGGGTTTTCTTGTGTCCTCAGTTAATTCTCCATCTATATTGGGTATTTAGGAAACAATTTATTGGTACAGTGTTAAACAGTTGTTAGGTCCTATATTTTTATGTTTCTTATTCTAATTTTGATATCTGTAACTCTATTTATTCCTTAAGTAGAAACACTTACTGGTGCAATGACATTTTAACTACAGTAAAGATTCACCCCTTAGCCAGCACCTTGGACTCCACTCACTACTGAGAGCTATTTAACCTGCTAAATAATCTTAGAAAAATTCAGTCTTGTTGACCTAGGTAAGCTTCCAAGAATGCTTTCTCAATAGTCAGAAACCATACTAAAGCTCAGGAAGGGAAGTGCTATTTGTTTAACATCACTTATCACACAATGAAACTATCTTATTTTATAACTAACATACATCTCTTCCTACTAGAATGTAAGCTCCATGACAGCATCTAGAACTCTGCCAGCCACAAGAGATGTTTATCACAATCTTCTGAGTTAGAGGATGAATAAATGAGCAAAAAGAAGAACAAACTTATCAATATTTCTGGACACTTTCAGTCAACATAGAAGAATGAATGGAAAAGAGAAACATAACAATTTTAGATAAACTGCTCATTATTTATCAATTCCCCTTGATAATATTTTATATTTTAATTGATATAATTTTTCTTCAACAATTTATGCCATTTATTTATACCTGTTTTAGAATTTTTACTTTATGTTATTATTTTATGGTGTTATTATTTCATTTTAATCTTTAAATATTCTAAATAAGAGCATTTTAAATCTTTGACCCTTCTTCATCAATACTTATGCCCTGAATGCTATGTTTTTCTGTCTTAGTATTACATGATTTGATGGATTTTGGAATTTTGACTTACAGTTTTATAATGAGAGTGAATTTTTGTTTTGTTGTTCGTTTGGTTTTCATTGTTGTGGCTTGGATGATTTTTTTTTCTAATCTTTTTTGATTTTATAAGGCTTATTTATTTATTTTCTGGCATAGCATATAGTCTAGAGAGTGATTTGGAATGGACCAGTCTATAGACATCAAATAAGCTGGTTGATAATGTTATTCAGGCCTTCTTTATCTTTGCTGATTTTCTGCCTAGTTGTTCTTTTCATGACTAAGAATACGTATTGAAATCTCTAACATTATTGAATAGTCTGTTTTTACTTTCAGTTATTTCACTTTTTGTTTCATGTATTGTGGGGCTCTGGTCTAGGTGTCTACACATTTGTAACTGTTACATCTTCCTGATATGTTGACTCTCTTATCAATTTAAAATAACTTTATTTCAAGTAATATTTCTCATTCCCAAATCTATTTTCTAATATTAATATATCCGGCATAGCTATTAAAATATCTTACAGAATACATTTCTAAGGAAAATATTTTAACACAACTTAAGCAAAATATCTTACTTTACTTTTGTTCTGACAGTCTTTATATAATGGGACCTTTAAACAATTGATCAGTACATTGATTTGGGAATCTAAAGGAAAACATTGTATACTCCATACTTATCAAACTTTGATATAGGGCTTCCCTGGTGGTCCACTGGGTAAGGACACCGCCTTGCAGTGCAAGGGGCGCTGGTTCGATTCCTGGCCTGGGAAGATCCCATGTGCCGCGGAGCGACTGGACTGATGTGTCCAATTACCGAGCCGGAGCTCTGGCGCACGTATGCCCAGAGCCAGTGCTCTGCAGCGACAGAGGCCACGGCGATGGGAGGCCCACACGGCCCAAAGAACAAAGATGGATGAAAATAGATGAATGAAAGACCAATGGAGGGCTTTCCCTGGTGGTCCAGTGGGTAAAGACACTGCCTTGCAGTGCAAACGGCGCTGGTTCCATCCCTGGTCTGGGACGATCCGACGTGCCGCGGAGTGGCTGGACCGATGTGTCCAATTACCGAGCCGGAGCTCTGGAGCGCATGCGCCCAGAGCCGGTGCTCTGCGACTACAGTGGCCACCGTGATGGGAGGCCCACAGGAGCCAAAGAACAAAGACGGATGAAAATAGAGAAATGAAAGACGAATAGAAGTGGCCCGCCCATCCCCCTCCCTCCCCACACCACCCTCCTAAAGATAAATAAATAAAATTAAAAAAAAAAAAAGAAAGACCAATGGAAGTGATCCGCCGGCCCTCTCCCTCCCCAACTGGCACCCCCGCCCAGCCAAAAAAACAAAAAAACAAAAAACTTTGATATATGTTTGCCATAGCAACATGTGTAGATAATTATCCTTTGCATGTGAAATATCTTTGAACATCATTTAAAATATTTCCTTCTGTTGAAGCATTCTTCTCTGAACTCAATTACAGCATTAATGAAAATAAAGTCTAACATATACACCTAAAATTATTATAAATAAAATTAATAGCACCTTTACATTTGAATTCATAATAATTCATTCAATTATATATAAGCATTATATACTGAAGCACAGAACTTTAAATATTATTTTTTGGCATAGTGTTAAAACTCAGCACAATGCCTACTTTGAAAAAAAAATACTTAAATACATCAAGACCAACAGATTTTCTTTCAAAATAATTAACGAACTGCTCAAGTCCTTGAAGAAAAACTATAATAAACTCCATAGAAAATATCAAATAAACTATTTAATGTAGCTTTCATTATTACTTTAAAGATACATCTGTGCTAAACTACAATCAATATTAAAAGAGAATCTTGTTATAAATAACAGTACAGAATAAAATAATTAAATACTGAAGAGTAGCAAAATACGCCATGCCAAAATACAACTACAGAAGTTTAGAACATTCCACCGCCAAATATACCACCTTGGCATAGTGATTATTTTGAGCCATAGGTATTTGGAAAGCAGTTAATGCAGGGAGAAGCTTTCTCTGAACTCCCCTTATCTGCCTAAAGTTAGATCCTCCAAAAGGAACTCACTGTCATAAATCCCTTACCTGGAAGTTTCATCAAACAGGGAAGATTTA
This sequence comes from Tragulus kanchil, assembly GCA_022376925.1. Lineage (NCBI taxonomy): Eukaryota > Metazoa > Chordata > Mammalia > Artiodactyla > Tragulidae > Tragulus > Tragulus kanchil. Next base: position 55,743,978 of record JAIOJX010000029.1, on the reverse strand, counting down.
TTTTTATCACAGGAGGGGAGGGGAGAAGTTGATATCATTCCCAAACAAACTTTCCCACCAACCACCATACTTCCCATCCATTCTTCTAAAGACCCATTCATCTTGCCTAAAAGAATTTACTTTTCCCTAAGAAACCTACATCCCTTCTCCCATTTCCCTATTAAAATGGTATCTAAACCTGAATTCTAAACTGTGTGGGGAGTTACTTATTTTTCCCTGGAAGCCTCCCATGTACTCAAGAGGCACCTATATTAATAAACTTGTATCTGCTTTTCTCTTCTTAATCATCTTTTATCACAGGAGTTCTCACTAAAAACTCAGAAAGCTAAAAGGAAGAATTATTTTTCCTCCCTATATAATAGGAAATTTAAGTATACAGCCAAACTTTCATGAAAGAAAAATCTTTATTCCTCAAAATAAAAGACTAGTTCTCATGATGTCCAGCACTGGGCTCCGATCACCCCTGAGGACACAGTGCCCCCACAGGACCTTTGACACCTGGGGGTCTGAGGGGCCCTGGGTTTGCTCTTTGGACGCCGCCCCCTGCCCGCCCCTGCCACACACACTGTTTCTTGCCCAACCCTCACCAAGCCCTTCCTGTGTTCCAGTAGATTTTAAAATTAAAAAAATTAATAAAAAATAAAAGACTGGAAAGTCAAAACCAGAAAAAAGAGTGGGAGCTAAATGCAAGCAGTACAAAAACACACAAAAACAAACATGCAGACTAGAGGTTGGCATTTTAATACCTGCTGGAGAATATGAGACAAGGTGTTAGGCACAGGCATAATTAAGTTATTTATTATGTATAGAACTTTTCTGGATAAATCAATCCATAACAAAAGTCAGAAGCAATAAAATTTACTAGTCAGTAAATTTTTAAAAAGTGGCTCATAATTATAATTCCAAACTTGCTATGTTATGCAAATGAGAACTCCCAATAAAAACTATCATATAATTCCTGAAATCCAAAGTGAGAAATCAGTGTGAAAGTAGGTCTTGTTTCTCAGTTCAATGGTTTCCAAGAGAAGCAAAGGTAAACCTATTCTATAAAGATGCTTTCTTCTATAATTCAGTGAACTTATAGTGAAAACATCCCTCATTGAAGAAAAATATCCTCTAAAAAGTATAACTTACATGAGAATTTGAGCAACTCTAGTGGACAGTCAGGAGATAAAGAATAGCACTATTTTAAAGAGTATCAAGTGAATGCTTCATCTGTTTCAAGAAGCTGGGGATGCAGAAATAGAAAAAAGGGGAGAGAATAAATTGTAGGGTAATATGGATTTAAGAATAAGACAGACTTGATTATGTTCATGTACTGATAAGAAATTCACCTCTTAGATAGGCAAAATTAAAGTCATTTAAAAATTGAGGAATAGTCACTGCTAAATGCTTCTGAAGAAATATTTAAAGTGTAGGTGAAGAAGGCAAAGGAACCAGAGATCAAAATGCAAACATCCAGAGCACGGGAATTCCAGAAAAACATCTACTTCTGCTTTAATATGCTAAACTCTTTGATTCTGTGGATCAAAAAAACTGTGGAAAATTCTTCAGCAGATGAAAACACCAGACCACCATACCTGTTACCTGCAAAACCTGTATTCAGGACAAGAAGCAACAGTTAGAACCAGACATGGAACAATGGACTGGTTCCAAATTGGGAAAGGAGTTCGTCAAGGCTGTATACCGTCATCTTGCTTATTAAACTTGTATGCAGAGTACTCATGTGAAATGACAGCCTGGATGAGGCACAAGTTGGAGTCAAGATTGCCGGAAGAAATATCAGCAACCTCAGATAAGCAGATGACACCACTCTTACGGCACAAAGTGAAGAGGAACTAAAGAGCCTCTTGAAGAAGGTGAAACAGGAGAGTGAAAAGGATGTCCTACAACTCGACATTCAGAAAACAAATATCATGGCATCCAATACCAACAATAAATTATCAGAAAGAGAAATTAAGGAAAAATTCCCACTTATCACTGCACCAAAACATATAAAATACCTGAGATAAAAGACTTCCTTTACACAGAGGTGAAAGAAATGTACTTGAAAAACTTTACAACACTGATGCAAGAAATTTAAGACAAAACAAACAGATGGAAGGATACGCTCTATTTATGGATTGGAAGAATTAATACTGTTAAAATGCCATACTCCTCAAGGCAAACTACAGGTTCAATACAATCCCTAACAAAATACCAACAGCATTTTTCATAGAAACAAATAACTCTGAATTGTATGGAAACACTCCAAAGAGCTAAAACAACACCAAGAAAGAACAAACCTGGACCATAACACTCTCTTATTTCAAACTATACTACAAAGCTAGAATTTGAGCAACTCTAGTGGACAGTCAGGTAAGAATAGCACTGTTTTAAAGAGTATCAAGTGAATGCTTCATCTGTTTCAAGAAGCTGGGGATGCAGAAATAGAAAAAAGGGGAGAGAATAAATTGTAGGGTAATATGGATTTAAGAATAAGACAGACTTGATTATGTTCATGTACTGATAAGAAATTCACCTCTTAGATAGGCAAAATTAAAGTCATTTAAAAATTGAGGAATAGTCACTGCTAAATGCTTCTGAAGAAATATTTAAAGTGTAGGTGAAGAAGGCAAAGGAACCAGAGATCAAAATGCAAACATCCAGAGCACGGGAATTCCAGAAAACATCTACTTCTGCTTTAATATGCTAAACTCTTTGATTCTGTGGATCAAAAAAACTGTGGAAAATTCTTCAGCAGATGAAAACACCAGACCACCATACCTGTTACCTGCAAAACCTGTATTCAGGACAAGAAGCAACAGTTAGAACCAGACATGGAACAATGGACTGGTTCCAAATTGGGAAAGGAGTTCGTCAAGGCTGTATACCGTCATCTTGCTTATTAAACTTGTATGCAGAGTACTCATGTGAAATGACAGCCTGGATGAGGCACAAGTTGGAGTCAAGATTGCCGGAAGAAATATCAGCAACCTCAGATAAGCAGATGACACCACTCTTACGGCACAAAGTGAAGAGGAACTAAAGAGCCTCTTGAAGAAGGTGAAACAGGAGAGTGAAAAGGATGTCCTACAACTCGACATTCAGAAAACAAATATCATGGCATCCAATACCAACAATAAATTATCAGAAAGAGAAATTAAGGAAAAATTCCCACTTATCACTGCACCAAAACATATAAAATACCTGAGATAAAAGACTTCCTTTACACAGAGGTGAAAGAAATGTACTTGAAAAACTTTACAACACTGATGCAAGAAATTTAAGACAAAACAAACAGATGGAAGGATACGCTCTATTTATGGATTGGAAGAATTAATACTGTTAAAATGCCATACTCCTCAAGGCAAACTACAGGTTCAATACAATCCCTAACAAAATACCAACAGCATTTTTCATAGAAACAAATAACTCTGAATTGTATGGAAACACTCCAAAGAGCTAAAACAACACCAAGAAAGAACAAACCTGGACCATAACACTCTCTTATTTCAAACTATACTACAAAGCTAGTCATCAAAACAGTATGACCAAGGAGGCAAATGTACACAGTGAGGAAAATACAGCCTTTTCAATAAATGGTGCTGGGAAAATTAGACAGTTACATGCAAAAGAATCAAACCGGACTATTTTTTGGCATGACACACAAAAATAAGTTCAAAATAGATTAAAGATTTAAATGTAAGACCTACAACTATAGAATCTGTAGAAGAAAACTCAGGCAGTAAGCTCTTTGACATTAGTATCAGAAGTATTTTTATGGACATGTCCTTTCCTCCTTCCAGGCAAGGGAAATAAAAGTAAAAATAAACAAAAAGGATTTAATCAAACTAAGAAGATTCTACACAGCAAAGGAAATCATCAACAAAATAAAAAGGCCATTTACTAAATGGGAGAAGATATTCACAACTACACATCCAATAAGGGGCTAATATCCAAAATATGCTAATAAGTTTTACAACTAAACATCCAAAAACAAACCACTTGATTAAAAATGGGTGGAGGATCTGAAGAGACATTTTTTGCAAAGAAGACATGCAGATGACCAATAGGCATATGAAAATATGCTCAACCTTACTCATCATCAGGAAAACGCAAATCAAAACCACAATGAGGTATAACCTCACAAGTGTCAAATTGACTATTACCAAAAAGACAGCAAATAGCAAGTTTTGGAAAAGATGTGGAGAAAACAAACACTCATGTACTGTTGGTGGGAATGAAAAATGGTGCAGCTACTGTGGAAAACACTATGGGGATTCCTCAAAAAAATAAAGATAGAACTATATGTGATTTAGCAATTCTACTGAAGAAAATGAATTAGAACATATGTGCATGCCTATGTTCATTGCAGCATTATTTACAACAGTCAAGATGTGGAAGCAACTAAGTGCTCATCTACAGAACGATTAATAAAGAAGATGTGGACATATATATATACAATAGAATAATATCTATAAAAAAGAATGAGGCTTTGCCACTTGCAACAATATGCATTGATCTAGAGAGTATTACGCTAAGTGAAATAATTCAGGCAGAGGAAAACAAATACTGTATAATTTCACTTATAAGTAGAATCTAAAAGAAACAAATGAACAAACATAACACAACAAAAGCAATGTTACAGAGAACAAACAGGTGGCTGTCAGAGGAAAGGGGAGTGAGGGAGAAAAGAAACAAGTGAGTTAGGTTAAGAGGTACAAACTTTTGGTTGCAAAATAAATGAGTCACGGTATAAATTGTATAATGCGGGAAATATCAATAACTATGCAATATCTTTATATGCTGGCATAATGTAACTAGACTTATTATGGTAATCATTTTGAAATATACAGAAATATTGAATCACTATGTTGTGTCACAGGAAGTAACACAGCGTTGTAGGTTAGTTAATATTTTAACAACAAAGAGACAAACTCATAGAAAAAGAGGCAAGATTTGTGGATACCGCAGGGGGGTTCAGGGGAGAGGGAATTGGGTGAAGACAGTCAAAAGGTACAAAATTCCAGTTATAAGATAAATAAGTACTAGGGATAGAGTACATGACATGATAATTAATACTGCTGTATGATAATTAACACTACCATTTGAAAGTTGTTGAGAGCAGATCCTAAGAGTTTTCATCACAATAAAAAAAATTATCTATTTCTCTAATTGTGTATCTATATGAGATGATGGATGCTCAACTAAACATGAGATAATCATTTTACAAAGCTTGTATGTCAAGTAATTATGCTGTATACCATAAGCTTATACACAAACTTATAGTGCTTTATGTCAGCTATATCCTAGTAATCCTGGAGAAAATGAATAAAATAAGTACCTACAGCAAAGAGAGGGAACAAGTTGTTTCCAGAACTCAAGGCCCTCTCTATTATAACCTCATTGGTTTTTTTTGGAACATTATTTTCTTTTACATTTCTCATTGCCACAGGGAGGCCACATGCATCTAACCATCATCCACACCTACATTCAAAGCAATACTGAGTATCTGAAACGTGCCAGACACTCCAGGTGACAGGTTATGAGAGTATGTAAAATACAGTCAGTCATAAAGAAAACAATAGAGCAGACTGAATGTTAAAGTAAAATAACTCATCCAAGACCGTCTTGAATCCCAGATTGACAAACCACCCCCATACAGAATCAGAAAGTATTACGCTAAGTGAAATAATTCAGGCAGAGGAAAACAAATACTGTATAATTTCACTTATAAGTAGAATCTAAAAGAAACAAATGAACAAACATAACACAACAAAAGCAATGTTACAGAGAACAAACAGGTGGCTGTCAGAGGAAAGGGGAGTGAGGGAGAAAAGAAACAAGTGAGTTAGGTTAAGAGGTACAAACTTTTGGTTGCAAAATAAATGAGTCACGGTATAAATTGTATAATGCGGGAAATATCAATAACTATGCAATATCTTTATATGCTGGCATAATGTAACTAGACTTATTATGGTAATCATTTTGAAATATACAGAAATATTGAATCACTATGTTGTGTCACAGGAAGTAACACAGCGTTGTAGGTTAGTTAATATTTTAACAACAAAGAGACAAACTCATAGAAAAAGAGGCAAGATTTGTGGATACCGCAGGGGGGTTCAGGGGAGAGGGAATTGGGTGAAGACAGTCAAAAGGTACAAAATTCCAGTTATAAGATAAATAAGTACTAGGGATAGAGTACATGACATGATAATTAATACTGCTGTATGATAATTAACACTACCATTTGAAAGTTGTTGAGAGCAGATCCTAAGAGTTTTCATCACAATAAAAAAAATTATCTATTTCTCTAATTGTGTATCTATATGAGATGATGGATGCTCAACTAAACATGAGATAATCATTTTACAAAGCTTGTATGTCAAGTAATTATGCTGTATACCATAAGCTTATACACAAACTTATAGTGCTTTATGTCAGCTATATCCTAGTAATCCTGGAGAAAATGAATAAAATAAGTACCTACAGCAAAGAGAGGGAACAAGTTGTTTCCAGAACTCAAGGCCCTCTCTATTATAACCTCATTGGTTTTTTTTGGAACATTATTTTCTTTTACATTTCTCATTGCCACAGGGAGGCCACATGCATCTAACCATCATCCACACCTACATTCAAAGCAATACTGAGTATCTGAAACGTGCCAGACACTCCAGGTGACAGGTTATGAGAGTATGTAAAATACAGTCAGTCATAAAGAAAACAATAGAGCAGACTGAATGTTAAAGTAAAATAACTCATCCAAGACCGTCTTGAATCCCAGATTGACAAACCACCCCCATACAGAATCAGAAAGTTAAAATTAAAAGACGATGATGCTAGGGCATTTCAGCTAGCTGCACTCCCCACATCAACTTCACAGGCTCCACAATACAGCATCTTTCCTCAGCGGAAGTGAAAATCCACATCAAGTGGATCTTTGGAGAATTGTCTGAAAAAGGCAGAAACTGAAAATGATAGAACAATGAATTTTAAGGGTTTAATAAACAGTATAGCTCTCATCTGAAATGTGTTTGTCCAGATAACTTCTACCAGTAGTAATCTTCTTTCAGTGAACAATATTTACTCACATTGCTCATTTACTCATACTACTCATTCAGTCATATTGTTTCATAGAAGTTCATGTTAGTCTCTCGTTATTTAGCCTTTGTTTGCATGTGTTTGTGTGTCTGTGTGTGCACATGTGCTCTGCATTTTCAGTGTATTTGATAGGACTGTGTTATGCTTTGTACTCCACAAAGTATTCGGAGAAGCATTTTACACAGAATCAAAAATGAGCAGCTATTAATAGAAAGATTAAGTTCATATTAATAACAACAAATTATTGAAAGGGACCAAATAATCTTTTAATTGATTCTTTGAAATTATAATGCAAGTTTCTAACTGAAGCTTTTAAAATCACAGTCACCAGTGACTTGATGCCATACAGACCCAGTCACAAGACTTATGGGTAGCCCATCTTTTCATGGAACTAAATTCAACCAAAACTGAAACTGAGAAACAGAACCCACTAGATGTTTCTGCCAAACATATAGGATATGCTTATCATTTGACAAGTCACTGTATCTATTGTTAGAATCAAAAAAGTATAAGCCTATAGAGTTGTAATTCTCCACAGTGAGGTACCATTTATATTACCAGAGATGAGATCTACCTTACTGTATGAGACTGATACTTGAAACACGGATAGTAATGTTTTATTCCATAAGGCAGATGTTCATATCATGCTTCATTCTTAGCCAATTTTTTTAAGAAAGGAAGAGCCAGGAGCCTTAGGGCATCATTGTTGTACCCAATTATAGTACAGGAATTTCTGCATCAGAGATTTAAGCATTAAATACCCACATTTATTATTTGTGTTGTTTGCAATGCTAAGATAGAAAAAGTCATGACTAAATAATCTTTACCCTTTAGGAACTGTGGATTTAAACCAAGCAGTATTTGTGCTGTCAAACAGAAAAAAACAAGAACATAAACAGTACAAAAGACTTAGAGAATGCACATTCCTTAAGCACAGAGCTGGAGGTGCACTTTAGAGAGATGATTATTGCTTGTTAACAAGGTAAGATGTTCAAAGATAGCACCACTCTGATTCCCAAATCACTCTGAAAGAACGGTATAATAGTATTCTAAGCAGTTTCAACAGTATAGCTCTCATCTGAAATGTGTTTGTCCAGATAACTTCTACCAGTAGTAATCTTCTTTCAGTGAACAATATTTACTCACATTGCTCATTTACTCATACTACTCATTCAGTCATATTGTTTCATAGAAGTTCATGTTAGTCTCTCGTTATTTAGCCTTTGTTTGCATGTGTTTGTGTGTCTGTGTGTGCACATGTGCTCTGCATTTTCAGTGTATTTGATAGGACTGTGTTATGCTTTGTACTCCACAAAGTATTCGGAGAAGCATTTTACACAGAATCAAAAATGAGCAGCTATTAATAGAAAGATTAAGTTCATATTAATAACAACAAATTATTGAAAGGGACCAAATAATCTTTTAATTGATTCTTTGAAATTATAATGCAAGTTTCTAACTGAAGCTTTTAAAATCACAGTCACCAGTGACTTGATGCCATACAGACCCAGTCACAAGACTTATGGGTAGCCCATCTTTTCATGGAACTAAATTCAACCAAAACTGAAACTGAGAAACAGAACCCACTAGATGTTTCTGCCAAACATATAGGATATGCTTATCATTTGACAAGTCACTGTATCTATTGTTAGAATCAAAAAAGTATAAGCCTATAGAGTTGTAATTCTCCACAGTGAGGTACCATTTATATTACCAGAGATGAGATCTACCTTACTGTATGAGACTGATACTTGAAACACGGATAGTAATGTTTTATTCCATAAGGCAGATGTTCATATCATGCTTCATTCTTAGCCAATTTTTTTAAGAAAGGAAGAGCCAGGAGCCTTAGGGCATCATTGTTGTACCCAATTATAGTACAGGAATTTCTGCATCAGAGATTTAAGCATTAAATACCCACATTTATTATTTGTGTTGTTTGCAATGCTAAGATAGAAAAAGTCATGACTAAATAATCTTTACCCTTTAGGAACTGTGGATTTAAACCAAGCAGTATTTGTGCTGTCAAACAGAAAAAAACAAGAACATAAACAGTACAAAAGACTTAGAGAATGCACATTCCTTAAGCACAGAGCTGGAGGTGCACTTTAGAGAGATGATTATTGCTTGTTAACAAGGTAAGATGTTCAAAGATAGCACCACTCTGATTCCCAAATCACTCTGAAAGAACGGTATAATAGTATTCTAAGCAGTTTCAACAGTAATTCAGTGAAATAACAAGTGAAAAATTTATTATAATAACAAGCAACTTTGTTACAGCAGACAAGTGGAAAACATATTCTAGTTGAAATATGTCCAGAATGGCTAAACCTTCTTATGCAGGTTTATAACCTGCTCAAAAAAATAACTTAAATTCAACTATCATTTACTGTATACCCAGAATTTCACTGAATCCATGAAGGAGTATAAAAGAGGCAAAATGCATTATTCTTGACCTGAAGTAACTTGGAGTCTAGTTGATGAAATGTGAATAATCCTTAAGGAGTATGCATAATGCTGCTTAAAGGAAATTAAATGTGATACACAGTATTGTAGTAAGCCTACAGGAAATTTAAAGAAAAGAAAGTCAATGCAGAGTGAAATTAGCCACTGCAAGTCTCAGGGAATCAAACGCCTTTTCAACTGGGTTTTGAGCCATGTGCTAATCATATGTCCTCCCCATGGCATAGAATGTGGTTTCACTTGGACTTGGTAGATATCCAAGTTAAGAAGAAGAGCAGGGATAAAGACAGGTAATGAGACAAGTATAAATAGAGAACAGAAATAAAGCAAAGACTCCGATACACTGGGCCCATTGTGAGATCTGAAAGCACAGTGGGAAAGGCCTGCTTCTATCCCTGAAGGACAAGGACACCTGGTAGGACTTGGGCATCAGAATGAAGCAATGAAATGGAATTCCCAGAAGAATAACCCACAAGAACATACAGGATAAAATGCAATGCACAGAAACTTTTAGCAAGAAAGAGACAATTTAATTAATCTTGGTATGGAGGAATAAGAATCAGAGTTCTGACAAACAGTAAGGAAAGGAAATGTCCCATTGTTGGGAATTTTCCTGTACAGCCATATACCTACCTTACAGATCATTCAGTTTCTATGTCTGTCTGGAAACAGTGCCTTGAAGATATTGTAATAGATGTCCAATGTTAACATGGCGTTCGGGAAGCTTCTCCCAGCACAGGCAACTGAGTTTTCTGGGCCTCCAGGTACTATGCTGCAGACACCCTTCTTCCCCACAGTGGAAAGAGATAAAGATCATCCACTGTGCCAGTTCCCAGAGGAAAGTTTGACAGCAGCAAGAAACAGGGAAGAGAAGAAAGTAAACATTCTGTGACCAGGGTAAAGAGTTGTGAGTTGAAAATGAAAGCAGTGGACCTGCTGTGTTTTGTTTAGTCAAACACGGAAGGCTTGACTAAAACTCTTGTTTATATTTTCTCTCCATCATTGACCTGGCTTCACCAAATTAACAGGTTTGTTTAAAAATTTAGACTACGATCACTTTTACCATTATTTTCCTGTTATCATCAATGCAATTAGCTTTATTATTGGAACTGGATGAGAATAACAAAAAATAACCTCACTGTTACAAGTCCAACAGCCATATTTGACTACAGTTATAAAGTTGGTTCCTACTCAGTAAGTTAGGAAATTAAAAACACTAAATCTAGGATTTTCTCCACTGGGACCTAATCCAGTCCAATTTAAAAGTTGAGGATTTATAAAGCCTTTTCTGAAAGAAATGGGAAAATGTCAGCTACAATTTCTTGCTAGACTTGAACTGAATCTATTAACCTTGCCCAGAGAATATAATGTTACAGTTATCTCATTTACAATGTTATTGTATATGATTTATGGGCATAGTATCAAGCCTCAAACTAGGTTTTGTAGTTTTAAGTTAAATTTACATGTCTGTAATACAAATGATTTTTTTCTTGTTCAGATAAAAAGATATTAAAAAGTGATTTATAATACTTTGATTGGATGGAAAATATACAGTATGACTTAGTCTACTGAAGGAAAAAACATTAGTCAAACAGCTATTATGAATATGTACATTCACACTGCTCAATGCTTCCCATCTCTTAATGTATGCCTGGGTATCAGCCACTAGATCTCTTTAGAATTACATTATACTTAGAATATGAGACACAAATCTATATGAAAATCAGATTTAAAGGGACAACCAAGAGAACAAGGAAAAATGCATCTTCTGCATAGGTCACCTAAAATCATAAATGCTGAAACTAACTTATGTACCACCTTTTTCGCAGGTGTCCTCTACCAAGCACCACATAATATAACAGTCCTCAGTAAAAGTAAAAATAAAAATAAATATATATATATATATATATATATATATATATACAACAGTCTTCAAATATATCACACAAAAGGCCCTCTTATAGTACTATCCTTATTGAACCTAACAGAATTAGCTTAACCATAAACTGTAAGTTTGAGATGTTATTTGGAAACGGTTGCTACAACTCTACTTGAAAGATAGGACCTACAACTGTAAAGTCAGGACCGCTTATAAGTTAGACTTAGTAAGACCTTTACTACCAGGCTTCCCAGATAGTGCTAGCAGTAAAGAACCCTCCTGCCAATCCAGAAGACATAAAAGACTCAGGTTTGATCTCCGGGTAAGGAAGATCCCCTGGAAAAGGGCATTGCATGCATGCACCAGATGGTACACATGCATACATGCCCAGTTACTTCAGTCATGTCCAACTTTTTGCAGTCATATGGACTATATCTCACCAGGTTCCTGTGACCATGGGATTCTCCAGGCAAAAATACGGGAGGGGGTTGCCATGTCCTCCTCCAAGGGATCTTTCCTAACCCAGACTTGAACCCATGTCTCCTGCATCTCCTGCAGGCAGACTCTTTACTCGCAGAGCCACCTGGGAAACCTAAACAGCACACAGTGTCCCATAGAGTTAAACTAAAAAGAAAATCTTGTTGATGTCCTCCATACAGGTCATATGGCCTATACACACAAATATGTCAAAATTATATAATGTTAAATAAATTTCATAATTAGAGTACAATTAAAAATAAAACCCCACTGTTCAAGTTGTATTCATTTACAATCCATATTTATTGTCTATATGTGGAAACATATATACATACATACACATGCCAAATGAAATTAATTTTATTCATATATCAAATTATATATCAAAATTTATATCAAAAGTTAATTATATACATACACCAAATGGAATTAATTTTATTCAAAGTCCCTATAGAATTACTTAATTTTATGTGTTTGAACACTACCTATTCATATTTGGGAGCGTTTCTCAAATCTCCCATTATAGTTGTATTTTTAACAAGTTCTTCCTATCAGTTGAAATCAAGATTCTAATTACAAATAACTAAAATAACAGTCTTGAACAAGATAGGGATCTATTTTTTCCTCACATACCTGCAATCTAAGATAAGCACAGCAGCTGTATGTATCAGTGGGAAACGTGGTCCCTTCAGTCTCTAACAGCTGGCTTTCATCCTGAGGCAAAATATAGTCAAGGTCATCTTGTCAGGTCAAGGTCACTTTGGAGTCACCTCAGTTTCACAGGACAGTTGCTAATTCTTGTCATCTCACCCACATTTAAGTCAGACTTAGTAAGACCTTTACTACCAGGCTTCCCAGATAGTGCTAGCAGTAAAGAACCCTCCTGCCAATCCAGAAGACATAAAAGACTCAGGTTTGATCTCCGGGTAAGGAAGATCCCTGAAAAGGGCATTGCATGCATGCACCAGATGGTACACATGCATACATGCCCAGTTACTTCAGTCATGTCCAACTTTTTGCAGTCATATGGACTATATCTCACCAGGTTCCTGTGACCATGGGATTCTCCAGGCAAAAATACGGGAGGGGGTTGCCATGTCCTCCTCCAAGGGATCTTTCCTAACCCAGACTTGAACCCATGTCTCCTGCATCTCCTGCAGGCAGACTCTTTACTCGCAGAGCCACCTGGGAAACCTAAACAGCACACAGTGTCCCATAGAGTTAAACTAAAAAGAAAATCTTGTTGATGTCCTCCATACAGGTCATATGGCCTATACACACAAATATGTCAAAATTATATAATGTTAAATAAATTTCATAATTAGAGTACAATTAAAAATAAAACCCCACTGTTCAAGTTGTATTCATTTACAATCCATATTTATTGTCTATATGTGGAAACATATATACATACATACACATGCCAAATGAAATTAATTTTATTCATATATCAAATTATATATCAAAATTTATATCAAAAGTTAATTATATACATACACCAAATGGAATTAATTTTATTCAAAGTCCCTATAGAATTACTTAATTTTATGTGTTTGAACACTACCTATTCATATTTGGGAGCGTTTCTCAAATCTCCCATTATAGTTGTATTTTTAACAAGTTCTTCCTATCAGTTGAAATCAAGATTCTAATTACAAATAACTAAAATAACAGTCTTGAACAAGATAGGGATCTATTTTTTCCTCACATACCTGCAATCTAAGATAAGCACAGCAGCTGTATGTATCAGTGGGAAACGTGGTCCCTTCAGTCTCTAACAGCTGGCTTTCATCCTGAGGCAAAATATAGTCAAGGTCATCTTGTCAGGTCAAGGTCACTTTGGAGTCACCTCAGTTTCACAGGACAGTTGCTAGAGTTCTTGTCATCTCACCCACATTTAAGTCAGAAGGATTAAGAAGATGAATCTAAAAAGTGCAAACTAAGCAGGCCATTTCAAAGAATTTTCCCTGAAAGTCCCCTTCACTATTTCTACTTACACCTTACCAAGGCCTTCAAAGGAAAGTGCAAAATACAGTCATTCACTAGAAGCAATGCTACCAGCAATACTTCGCCAGGATGGGTTGAGGCTTTATATGTTTAACGGCTTTGTATCACAGCATATCGTTACCTTACTTAACGCTTTCAGTTTTAAAGTATACTTTATCTGACTTTAGAATATTCTTCTGCATTTTTTGCATTTGTATCTTCAAGGTTTACATTTACCCAATTTCCATAACTAGTTCCCTTGTTCCCTTCCAATGGTGCTGGTGTTGTTCTTGCATGGAGCAGAGATGGGGTGACTGGAGTATGTGTTTGTATGTATAAATGTGGAGTGAATTTTCCCCCTCATTCCTGTACCTGACTCTCACTTCTTGCCATTCCGACCATCTGAACTCCAAGCCTCTTTTTTTCAAATTCTCTACCAGCAATCTTTATTTTTCTTCTTTGAATTAATGCAGCAAGGAGCTAATAGTGAACTTCTCTGTGAACAGGAAACTAGTGAATTAAACTCAAAGTTAAATAATCAAGAATTATTTATAATTATTTTGCTGCTGTCCAGCAGGATCTCTCCTTCGTTGCTTTGGAATGCATAATATTACTATATTCAAAGTATGCCTGTTTGGGGACTATCATTAATTTTAGGGAACAGGTTTAATTGGGCTACAAAGGTATTTTATATCATATACAAAAAGTCAAGATTTGATTATATGTGCATTTTCTTTCCAAAAATAATGTTCACCATAACTGAAAATTCAGATTAATCTAGTGAAAATTGAGTTTTCCCAGAGTGCTTTCAACTCTATTTAAGTATTATTTTATAACTACAAGTGATCCCACAAGGGAACTAGTTCCTTCACTTGAACTGGAAATATAAGATTTAAATTGCTTAGTTCTTAGGAAAAAAAAAAAGAAAAGAAAAGAAAGATGTTTCTATACCAAAGCTCAATGCTCATAGTGCTCATAGCTAGAAGAGTTGCCCACTTCCAATTTCATGGTCAAATAGACAAAGGAGTGATGAGAGATCAATGTCATTTTAAGCATTCAGTTTGCTAGCTGCTTCTGATGCACCACAATCAATTTTAGTGACTAGGATTTATTCTACCTTGACTAGACAAGTATCCATTTAATCAAAATGTTGTCAGTCTTCCAAAGAGAAAAGAAACAACAAAGTTAGGATAATATGTTTACATTTTTATTATTTTATGAAGCACAGTTACATAGTAACTATATAAATAGGACACATATATATATTACAGATAATGTTTTCAATTAATATATACGGTCACCAGTGATCTTATTATATTTAAATAATAGGTCAATATGTAATTAACTCTAAAAGATAAATCTGCATATTGCATCTAAAATTTGTTTATTCTCTGTGTGCCTTCTAACTGGGCAAGCAGTTTAGAGTTTCTTGAGAGAATTTAGTAGAAAATATTTTCCTTCAGCCTACCTAAATCAAATCTGAGATCAAAGATCAAGTCTGACATGGTTGTCATGATTACTCTAAGGTGATTTACAAGATAAATGAAAATATGAAAATGGATCAAGTGAACCAATCCCTCACTTTTAGCAAAATATTTGTGCTATCCAACTATTGGTACAAATATCACTGAGGAACTTAGAAATAATACTTAGAAGAATCCCTTTTAAACTCTTTAAACCAGAAAAGACACCATAAAACATAATGGTAATAATTCCAAAGCATTTTTCTTAGAAGTTTTATACCTATATTTAAGCATAAAACGGTTTTTAAGATTTCATTAGCTAGCAAATACAAAATTATCTTTATTAAAAGCTTGAAACTGATTTATGAGGATGATTAAAACATAAAGACACAGTAAATTCACTAAAGTACAAACTAGTAACTGATACTGAAAAAAGCTAGAGCACAATGGATATGATTTGCTTTGCTTTGGATAATTCATTTTTCTAAATCATCTACTTTTAGGTCACAAGTATCAATTGACTTCAACTAATCTGAGAAACTTCAGCAATACTGAACTATTTTCTATGATGAGAAAACATTTTGTTAAATAAACTAATTTGTGTTTCTTAGAAAAAATGTTTAGAAGAAAAGAATTATAGAAGTATAGGATTAAAGAGCAAAATGTATGTGGATCTACACTCTTCTAAAGACTGCACATGCTATTTTAATTAATACTGATAAAATTCTAAGTTCTTAATAGAGGTCACTTCTCATGAATGGGAATAATAAAACTCAGAAAAAATTTCTAAAACACACAACTAATAATTATTTGAACCAAAAATAAGAAGCAGGTTTATCTGACTCCAAAATTCCACTAATATTTACTAGGTATGTAAATATAATTAATACACACTAAACACAAGGAGAAAACAAAAAATTTAGGCTATGTGTTTTAAATCCCCTTTCAGGATTTTTTGTGTTATGACTATGCCCAAAGCCGTGTCTATACTGGATTTGTTCTAGAAACATTTTAGGGGAAAAAAGACATGATAATTATATAGGGAACTCTGAGGCATACCCTGATCAACTACTGCAACTAAGAGGGTACATGCAGTCATAGTCATATAACTATTTACTTGAATAGTTTTAAATCATATGATTCCTTGTTTCTTAATAACAGATTTAAAAAAATAAAACCTAAGTTACTTAATGTGAAGCAGTAAAGCCAAATATTTTCCTTCAGCCTACCTAAATCAAATCTGAGATCAAAGATCAAGTCTGACATGGTTGTCATGATTACTCTAAGGTGATTTACAAGATAAATGAAAATATGAAAATGGATCAAGTGAACCAATCCCTCACTTTTAGCAAAATATTTGTGCTATCCAACTATTGGTACAAATATCACTGAGGAACTTAGAAATAATACTTAGAAGAATCCCTTTTAAACTCTTTAAACCAGAAAAGACACCATAAAACATAATGGTAATAATTCCAAAGCATTTTTCTTAGAAGTTTTATACCTATATTTAAGCATAAAACGGTTTTTAAGATTTCATTAGCTAGCAAATACAAAATTATCTTTATTAAAAGCTTGAAACTGATTTATGAGGATGATTAAAACATAAAGACACAGTAAATTCACTAAAGTACAAACTAGTAACTGATACTGAAAAAAGCTAGAGCACAATGGATATGATTTGCTTTGCTTTGGATAATTCATTTTTCTAAATCATCTACTTTTAGGTCACAAGTATCAATTGACTTCAACTAATCTGAGAAACTTCAGCAATACTGAACTATTTTCTATGATGAGAAAACATTTTGTTAAATAAACTAATTTGTGTTTCTTAGAAAAAATGTTTAGAAGAAAAGAATTATAGAAGTATAGGATTAAAGAGCAAAATGTATGTGGATCTACACTCTTCTAAAGACTGCACATGCTATTTTAATTAATACTGATAAAATTCTAAGTTCTTAATAGAGGTCACTTCTCATGAATGGGAATAATAAAACTCAGAAAAAATTTCTAAAACACACAACTAATAATTATTTGAACCAAAAATAAGAAGCAGGTTTATCTGACTCCAAAATTCCACTAATATTTACTAGGTATGTAAATATAATTAATACACACTAAACACAAGGAGAAAACAAAAAATTTAGGCTATGTGTTTTAAATCCCCTTTCAGGATTTTTTGTGTTATGACTATGCCCAAAGCCGTGTCTATACTGGATTTGTTCTAGAAACATTTTAGGGGAAAAAAGACATGATAATTATATAGGGAACTCTGAGGCATACCCTGATCAACTACTGCAACTAAGAGGGTACATGCAGTCATAGTCATATAACTATTTACTTGAATAGTTTTAAATCATATGATTCCTTGTTTCTTAATAACAGATTTAAAAAAAATAAAACCTAAGTTCACTTAATGTGAAGCAGTAAAGCCAAATATTACCCTTCATAGCCCCAGTTCCACTTTCTAAATGTAGTCTACAGCCATACCACTGTGAACACATCCAATCTCATCTAAAAGTTGCTACTTTTACCATTTTCAGATTTGTAGCTGTTACTGGGTACATTTATCACCCTAAAAAGTACTATTATGACATTATTATCTAACCATACACTTGAAAAATTATATACTAGATCTGTTTTGAAAGATGAGTATTAGATTACCAAATTCTATGTTTACTCTTCCAATTTTTGTGAGTTATTGTTTTGTCCTTCTAGTGATTATTTTGGAAATATAAATATGTTACTCCAGTCAAGCATTACATCACATTTGGAAACTTCTGTCTCTTAATCTTCATGATATTACCTAAAGCTACAAGCATCACCTTGCCTTTCACCTCTCCTTTTCTCTTTCTCCTTGTATCTTCTTTTCACTGTGACTTTTTTTAGCACATTGCAAAAATTTAAAACATATCTAGAGCCATAAACAATAATTTCATTATTAAAAATTATATTTGATTCTGAAAGTTGAAAACATCCAATGTTTCTATTACTAGGATTGCATAAATATCATACACAATGAATTAGATAATAACCTAGCAATTAATTTATCTATGACTTGACTATCTTAATAATTATTATATTTGCATTAAAATATTCCTAACCAAAGATAAAATGCGGGCTTCCCTGGTGGTAAGTGGGTAAGGACATCACCTTGCAGTGCAAGGAGCGTCAGTTCGATCCCTGGTCTGGGAAGATCCCACGTGCCAGAGCTGCTGAACAGATGTGTCCAACTGCAGTGTGGAGCTCTGGGGCGCATGCGCCCAGGGCCTGAGGTCTGTGGCGGGAGAGTCCACTGCGATGGGAGGCCCACACGGCCAGGGAACAAGGAAATAGATGAAAGACCAATAGAAGTGGCCAAAAAAAAAAAAAAGATAAAATGCACTTGATGTTTCTTACATATCATAAATTTCTCAGAATTAAACCAAAATCTGAGGTGTTCCATATAAGAATAAGATTACATGAGTTTCTCTTCTTAATTATTGCCTTTCTGGTTGAAATAAGAAAAATCTTTTGTTTTTAAATGTATCATTAACATAATTTAGCATCTTAATTTTATGGAATCCATTCCATTCAAATAGAATTCAATCTAATTTAAACTAACCCATTTCTTTTTTTGTGCTTATTAAACATAATTGATTAATAATCTCATGGCAATTCAAGGTCTTTTGTGGTTCCATATATATTTCAGAATTGTTTTCTATAATTGTGAAAAATGTCATGGATATTTTGATAGGAATTACACTAAATCTATAGATTTATTTTGGTAGTATGCTCATTTTAACAATATTAATTTCCTATCCGAGATTATGTCTGTTGGTAAATCTTTGCTTTATATATCTGGGTGTTCCTGTATTGGATATGTATGTGTTAATGAGTGTACTATTCTACACAGGGTTTGGGGTGGGACTTCCTTTCTGCTCCATGGATGCTGCTTTCCTATTAGGGACGGGGTCTGTTACTCAATGACTGGAGCAGAAGTCTTTAGGTTTGATCTTGAGTAGGCTCTGTTCTCTTTTAACCATGTGCTTCTCCTTCTCCCCAGCTTGGGGACTTGGCCCTAAAGGAGGGAAGGGCTGACATAAGTCCAGCTACTGTGCTTACAGAGGTCTGATGCAATACCTGTGAAGGCAGCACAGGTACTGCATCACTCAGATATAGTTCATGTTCACCTCCTTTTCCCTACTGTGGTCATCCCAGATCTAATGCAAGGTTGTGGGCTAGAGCATTCATTAGGCTGAGACAGGGTTTTGGAGTATTGTGGTTGCCCCAACTAAAACAGCTATGCTGACGTCAGAGGTCTGGACTTTTTCGGGACTCTGAGTAAACACCAACACTGGGTGGTGCTGCCTCAGTTGGATCACACCCCAGGCCTCTGAATTTCTGTCCCTGGATCAAATCTACTACTGGGATGTGTCTGCTTCAGATCCAGTGCCAAGTTGTGGCATCGAGTGAGTGTGACTAGAGTGTGTGCTAGGCTGGGAGTGGGATCCTAACAGGTTGGTCGTGGTGGTTCACGTGGCTGCACTGCCATCAGGGGTCTCTACGGCTTCTGTGGTACTGCCTGAGCAAATGTCAACAATTCCACCACTGTCCCAGGCGAACCCTACCCGAGGCCTCCGGGCCACTCCTATGTTTCTATATCAAGTATTCTCCCAAGACCATGTTGGACTAGTGCCCCTATCAAACTATGGCGTGGAGTGAGTCGGGCTAGGGTGCTTGCACAGTTCAGATTGGAATGCACAACAAGACAACAGACAGCAGTGCAAGACTCTCTCTGACCTGTGTGTTGGCAAGCCAGTAACTGCACACTCTTCATGAGTGGGGTCTAGGCTTCTCCAGCCCTCCTAGCTGTCCTAACAGTTTTCCCAGCAGCCAAGGTGGGCTTGTCTCTGCTGCACAGGACCCCAGGCCAGCAACACCAAGTTTATGCCTCAACCTGTTTATCTCTAGGTGGAGGGCCCGCCCCTGTAGATTTTCTTCTCCTCTTCCATCCCTCCCAGAGGCACAGGTCCCAATCCAGGGCTTTTTCTCCATGCAACCCAGTTATATGGGAATCTTTCATGCAGGACTGGTTGTATAGGAGTCATTCTGCCCATTTATAGCTAGATTTCTGAGAGAATTGTTCTATATGTAGATGTATTTTTTAATGTGTTTGGGGTGGGGGACAGTGAGATCACGTCCTCTTACCTCACCATCTTGGATTTTCCCCAGCTGGACGCCAAAGGAGGGAAGGGCTCATAGCGCTAGACAGAGGTCTATGCATCGTGAGGGGTACTGCATCACTCAGATATAGTTCATGTTCACCGCCTTTTCCCTACTGTGGTCATCCCAGATCTAATGCAAGGTTGTGGGCTAGAGCATTCATTAGGCTGAGACAGGGTTTTGGAGTATTGTGGTTGCCCCAACTAAAACAGCTATGCTGACGTCAGAGGTCTGGACTTTTTCGGGACTCTGAGTAAACACCAACACTGGGTGGTGCTGCCTCAGTTGGATCACACCCCAGGCCTCTGAATTTCTGTCCCTGGATCAAATCTACTACTGGGATGTGTCTGCTTCAGATCCAGTGCCAAGTTGTGGCATCGAGTGAGTGTGACTAGAGTGTGTGCTAGGCTGGGAGTGGGATCCTAACAGGTTGGTCGTGGTGGTTCACGTGGCTGCACTGCCATCAGGGGTCTCTACGGCTTCTGTGGTACTGCCTGAGCAAATGTCAACAATTCCACCACTGTCCCAGGCGAACCCTACCCGAGGCCTCCGGGCCACTCCTATGTTTCTATATCAAGTATTCTCCCAAGACCATGTTGGACTAGTGCCCCTATCAAACTATGGCGTGGAGTGAGTCGGGCTAGGGTGCTTGCACAGTTCAGATTGGAATGCACAACAAGACAACAGACAGCAGTGCAAGACTCTCTCTGACCTGTGTGTTGGCAAGCCAGTAACTGCACACTCTTCATGAGTGGGGTCTAGGCTTCTCCAGCCCTCCTAGCTGTCCTAACAGTTTTCCCAGCAGCCAAGGTGGGCTTGTCTCTGCTGCACAGGACCCCAGGCCAGCAACACCAAGTTTATGCCTCAACCTGTTTATCTCTAGGTGGAGGGCCCGCCCCTGTAGATTTTCTTCTCCTCTTCCATCCCTCCCAGAGGCACAGGTCCCAATCCAGGGCTTTTTCTCTCCATGCAACCCAGTTATATGGGAATCTTTCATGCAGGACTGGTTGTATAGGAGTCATTCTGCCCATTTATAGCTAGATTTCTGAGAGAATTGTTCTATATGTAGATGTATTTTTTAATGTGTTTGGGGTGGGGGACAGTGAGATCACGTCCTCTTACCTCACCATCTTGATTCCCATCTGATGTCTTCATTAGATTGACTGAATGTCCCTATGTGGCTGTTTACTTCTGCTGTTGTTCAGTCACTCAGTCATGTCTGACTCTTTGAGATGCTATGGATTGCTTTTATAATATGAAAATATACTACCTTTATATAGAACTTCCATATCTTTACATCTAATCTGCTTCCTAGTTCATGTTGGTTGTATCATCACTTTAATAGATCTAAGCTTGAATGTATGTGCTTTTATTCAGTAATAGTGAAAGAATAATATATTTATAAGATTTATAGATGTATACTTAAGAATCTCTAATTTACAAAAATATTTGACTTTTCAATAGCTATTTTCCCTGAGGCTGCAGAAACTCTTCAAAAGAAGAGGTATAAAGTCTCAAATATTATTTCAAGTATGTCTGAGTAATTTTCTATCAAACTTATTCTCATAGAGATAACCTTTACAGTCTAGAAAAATCAATAAGAAAGAACCTGAAGGCATTAGAGACTGAAAAAATGGCAGAAATATCTAGAAGGCAGTGAAAACTCAGAAAAGGAAAGCATGGTGTGAGTTCCCTGTTTCTTAAGAGCAGAAAGGATCTCATACAAAAAGGGACCCAGAGAGGAAGAGTGTTCATTTTTTTTGTATCAGATCTGCCAAAATCTCTGACTGATTTATGACCTATACAGGCATGTGGCAGACATGAGATTAAGTAGCTAAAGAAAAGGAACTCAACTAAAATTTTAGCTATAGACCAAGAGAAACAATTTACAGTTTTTGTTTGACCAAGAAAATTGCCTGCTAAAACAAACAAGCTAACTAAAACTCAACTTTCTTCAGAGGGATATAAAAGAATGTCACATCACCATAACAAAAAGTTTAAATGTTCAGGATAAAAATCTAACAAAAAGAAGAATATAGGACCAATTTTTAATTAAAGGATAGTCAATTAAAACCCATCCAAAGATGACTGAAATATTGAAAGCAGCAGCTAAGGAATGAAACCATCTATTTATAAGCCTGTTCAATAATTGTAAAAGAAAATATGCTTGAAGTTAATGAAAGACAAGAAATCACAGCAGAGAAACAGAAACTATGTGCCTGTGCCTGTGCGATCACTTCAGTCCTGTCTGACTCTTTGTGGCCCCATGGACTGTAGCTGTCAGGCTCCTCTGTCCACAGGATTCTCCAGGCAAGGCAACTGGAGTATGAGCTGCCATGTCCTCCTGCAGGGGATCTTTCCAGATCAGGAATTGAACCCCTGTCTCTTATGTCTCTGTAGGCAGGTTGTTTACCACTAAGTCACCTGGGAAGCACCAACAGAAACAATAGCAACATCTAAATGGAAATTTCTACAACTGAAAAATACAATAACACAGTCATGTAATGTTTTTTTTTTTTAAACTTAAGAATCTCTAATTTACAAAAATATTTGACTTTTCAATAGCTATTTTCCCTGAGGCTGCAGAAACTCTTCAAAAGAAGAGGTATAAAGTCTCAAATATTATTTCAAGTATGTCTGAGTAATTTTCTATCAAACTTATTCTCATAGAGATAACCTTTACAGTCTAGAAAAATCAATAAGAAAGAACCTGAAGGCATTAGAGACTGAAAAAATGGCAGAAATATCTAGAAGGCAGTGAAAACTCAGAAAAGGAAAGCATGGTGTGAGTTCCCTGTTTCTTAAGAGCAGAAAGGATCTCATACAAAAAGGGACCCAGAGAGGAAGAGTGTTCATTTTTTTTGTATCAGATCTGCCAAAATCTCTGACTGATTTATGACCTATACAGGCATGTGGCAGACATGAGATTAAGTAGCTAAAGAAAAAGGAACTCAACTAAAATTTTAGCTATAGACCAAGAGAAACAATTTACAGTTTTTGTTTGACCAAGAAAATTGCCTGCTAAAACAAACAAGCTAACTAAAACTCAACTTTCTTCAGAGGGATATAAAAGAATGTCACATCACCATAACAAAAAGTTTAAATGTTCAGGATAAAAATCTAACAAAAAGAAGAATATAGGACCAATTTTTAATTAAAGGATAGTCAATTAAAACCCATCCAAAGATGACTGAAATATTGAAAGCAGCAGCTAAGGAATGAAACCATCTATTTATAAGCCTGTTCAATAATTGTAAAAGAAAATATGCTTGAAGTTAATGAAAGACAAGAAATCACAGCAGAGAAACAGAAACTATGTGCCTGTGCCTGTGCGATCACTTCAGTCCTGTCTGACTCTTTGTGGCCCCATGGACTGTAGCTGTCAGGCTCCTCTGTCCACAGGATTCTCCAGGCAAGGCAACTGGAGTATGAGCTGCCATGTCCTCCTGCAGGGGATCTTTCCAGATCAGGAATTGAACCCCTGTCTCTTATGTCTCTGTAGGCAGGTTGTTTACCACTAAGTCACCTGGGAAGCACCAACAGAAACAATAGCAACATCTAAATGGAAATTTCTACAACTGAAAAATACAATAACACAGTCATGTATAACTCAACTTAAAAATAAATCAGCAGAAATTATCTGGCTTGAACAGTACAGAGAAGGAAAAGGCATTAAAAAACTGAAAAACAGTCCACGAATTTTTCCCCAGTTTGGAGAAATATACATATATAAATTCACGGTGTTCAGTAAACTCCAAGCAAAATTTAATAAATACAAAGAAAATTAGCTATGTACATGATGGTCAAGCTGCTAAAATCAAAGATAAAGGCAAATCTGATAAACAGTCAAAGGAAAACAGCGTATTACCTACAGGGAACAATGATTCAAAAACCACTAACCCCATCAAAGAGAAAAATTAAGCCAAATGATAGTGGGAAAGTACCTACAAAATACAGAACTATCAACCAAGATTTCTACTTCAAGGGAAATAACTCTTTATCAAGTATGAAGAATGAATAAAGATACTCTGGAAAAAAAAAAAAAAACTGAGTTTGTTTGTCAGAAGATATATACTATAGAAACTCTAAAGAAACTTATTCAAGTGAAAGTAAAACTATACCAGAAGGAAACTTAAATCATAAGGAAAGACTGAACAACATCAGAAACAATAAATATTCAAATAAATGGAAAACATTCTTTTTCCTCTTAATTAAAAAAATGCACATGAATGATTAAAGCAAAAACTATAACATTGTCTTTGGGATTTATATGTATGCAAATGTACATGACATCAGTAGAATAAAGAGAACTATATGTATGAAGTTTCTACATTTTCTGTGAAGTTCTAAGTAAAAGGAAAACAAAGATTTATATTGTAATTGCTAGAGAAACCACAAAAAACACTAATATAAATAGGTAAAAGTAAAAATCCAATAGGTGAAGTAAGATATATATCACAGAAATATTCAAATAATTCAAGTAAAGGCAAGAAAGGAAGAACAGAGGAATCAAAACAACACAACAAAACAGAACCATGCAAAAGAGAAAGTCGTTCAGTGGTGTCCAACTCTGCAATGCACGGACAAGCCATGGGCTTCTCCAGGCAAGAATACCGGAATGGGTAGCCTTTCCCTTCTTCAGGGGATTTTCCCAACCCAAGGATCAAACTCAGGCAGGTTTCCCACATTGCAGGCAGATTCTTTACCA
Organism: Tragulus kanchil; assembly: GCA_022376925.1. Lineage (NCBI taxonomy): Eukaryota > Metazoa > Chordata > Mammalia > Artiodactyla > Tragulidae > Tragulus > Tragulus kanchil. Next base: position 55,718,711 of record JAIOJX010000029.1, on the reverse strand, counting down.
CCTGAGTCACCAGGGACCCTAAGAATACTAGAATAGGTAGCCTATCCCTCCGTCTGGGGGTTCTCCCAACTCAGGAATCGAACCAGGGTCTCCTGCATTGCAGGTAGACTCTTTACCAGCAGAGTTACAAGGGAAGCCCAAAACTATAAAAATGAGGTAAAAAATAAAAAACAAACAATGGAATAGAGATTCATTCAATTATACTACTAATTTTAAATGTCAATATAATAAATGTTTTAGTATATTAAACATTTAAAGGACAAAAGTTTATCAGAATAAGTAAGAGAACAAAACCAAACTACATTCCTTCAAACAAATCTGAACTTTAAATATAAAGACAGATAGGTTGAAAGTAAATAGATGAAAATAATATTTTATATAAAGAGTCTGCATAAGAAACCTGGGATAGTTATTTTAATATTGGCTAAAAATATACCTCAAGGAAAAATGTATTACTAGTGATAATAAGGGACATTTAAAAATAATACAATATCAGTACATGAAGAATATCATAATAATCATAAATGTAAGTACATGTTAAAACAGAACTTCACAACTGAAGAGAAAAAATTAAAAGGAGAAAGATAAAATTACAATGACATTTTAACACCTCTTTTATCAGATCAAAAGATCAGTAAAGGCATACATTACCTTAAAAAATACCATCAACCACTTGACCTAGTTAGCATTTAGAGAACACTATTCCCATTTATTTCAGAATGTCTGTTCACTTTTAACATACATGGCAAATTCACTAGAAAAAAACTATATTTTGGATTCTAAACAAGTATATTGCATAAAATTTCATACTTCATAAATAAATCATTATTGAATATACTAGAAATAGCAAAGGGAAAGAGGGAAGTATAAAGGGAGGAGGCACAAAGGGAAAAAAGAAGAAAGGAACATAATTATACACAGATCATATATAGATAGTTTTTCTTTTTTGTATGTTTTAGCCTTCACCAACCTACCCATGCATGTTTTTATTCTAAAATAATTGCTGAAAACTAAAGACTGCTTTGTCTTTCCCTGTTTGGTTGCTTTTTCTAGAAATAAAGATACAACGTTACTAAATTCTGACAATATAACACAAGACTCTAGGCATACTAAAATGTGTGTTTCCTGTATCATTTAAAGAAAATCAGCTCTTCTATGGAGAACAAGATAAACACACAACATGCATGACATGTATAAGGTCCACTAACTCTAATCATAGAGTGCTAACCTGTAAGAAATGTCAGACATAGAACAAACAGAACCCATGTATGCTGACCACAGATAAAAATGATGGAACAAATGAGAACTAACTTGCAGATAACCAATTAAACCTTAAATATTCATAAATCATGGATTGTATTATTCCCAACTGTCAGCAATGTGATTCCTGTTGTGACACTGTTACCCACTAATGACACCCATTTCGGTCCCACGTGACCTTTGCCAGAGACACACAGATAAAATCCATAGCTGCTCAGCAAGTCATCAGTGACCTACAGCTATCGGCCAGGCCTGCTTGCCCCTGTGTCTCTCTAATCAAACAGGCAAGTGATGGGTCACAAGATCTTCTATCTGCTGAGTGCCCTTTCTAAATCGCAGCTCTGGTCTTGTAACTACACTGTCCTCAGAGAAGGCTGATGAAGCAGAGGGAGAAAGAAAGATGGGCATGTGAACGCTGTGTGACACAGGCGTCAGGGTCAGTGTTTCTTCCACTCCAGAGGCATTGTACTATTCAAAGTGTGTTAACCTGCACAAGTACTTAGCTTTTACTACTTGCAACATTTTGGAAATTGAGGTAACTATTTGATTTGAATGTGTGAATTTGACCTATAAATCTCTCTGTTCTGCCACCTCTGGTTTTAAAATTTTTAAGAGATCTCAGAATTCCCTAGCAGTTGAATGATTCTTAAGTCATTTCAAATAAACTAGCAGATGAAATACACACACACACACACACACACACACACACACGCACACACACAATAAAAAATCATTAAAAACAAATACTGAAAAAAGTACTGAATTAGGAAAAAGAAAACACTCAAGTCTATGGCTCACAGAGATTTCAAGTAATTGACTTGATCTGTTCTTCTGATTAACTCTTCTACATATAAATGTGGAAATGAAACACTTTAAACTTTCAAATCCTAATGACTTAAAGGATCAAAGTACCAGGACATTTTATATTTTCTAAGTAGATATGTTTTTCTCTAATATAAAGTATTACCGTGCCTCCTAACTGTTGGGATGTAACTTGTCTTTTGGTTAGAACATCTTTAATTTGTTCAACATAAATCAGTAAATCAACCAATTTCTCTCCCCCAATTACGCAGCAGAACCATGTGGGAAGGTTTCTCATGAAAAATTATGTATTATGATATATACATGAATCTCATGTTAGGGGTGAAGAGGTTATTTAAATTGGCAATGAGTGAGATTCCATATACCTATAGAATAGAGTTATGACACCTTGAGTCTCCAGATGATATGGAATTAGATAAAATTTGGGGTTTTGGCATTATTAGTAGAATAATATATAAACCTAAATGGATATAACCAAGTTTGAGGGACTTTAAACAATATTTTAAAATATCAGGAACATGAAGAAAACTATCAAACCTAACTGAGGAATAGAACAGGCTAAATATTGGCAATGAGAGAATAGCCAACAAAACACGAAAGTGTTTAAGAGTCAGAAACTTAGGGACTCCCTAAATAGGGATAACTTCAAGTATGTCTCAATTTCTTTGAGTCTCATTTGCATAAACTGTTAGTGAACCAATATTTACTGAAGACCTTTCTGGCTAGCAGCGCCCAATATGGTCCTCCACGATAATTCACTCCAGCCATAAACCATCTTGCTGCTTTCCCCTCGCATTCTTTCTCCCAGATCTCCATCTCCCAACCCTGAGTCTAACACATTACTACAGGAGTCTTACTTAAGCCATTTGTGGCTTTCATAAAGATATCTGGCATCTGAAGTGAAGAAGAAAACATCCATAAAGTAAGAATGGCCTAAGCCAAAATGATGTCTATCAGCAGACTTCCAGAGAGAACTGGCTGATGTCTCTGTTGAAACTAATCTCTTCATTCTACTTCCTGAAATCTCATCTTGTAAAGATTCTGATGCAAAGAGATATTTTCTTTATTGGAAAATACCCTGATGCTGGGAAAAATAGAAGGAAGAGGTGGATTACAGAGGATGAGATGGATGGATAGCATCACCAACTCAAAGGACAAGAGTTTGAGCAAGCTCTGGGAGATGGTGAAGGACAGGGAAGCTAGGTGTGCTGCAGTCCGTGGGGTTGCAAAGAGTCAAACACAACTGAGCAAATTAACTGAACTGAACTGAAAGATTCTTCAATCCTTGTGGGTCAATGTCAGCTACTTTGTTAGTCACCAACTTGGGATCCTAAAGTAGCCAAAATAGTGCTTTGCTACTGCAATTATAGATTCAATGTTGAGAGGTTAGGTGACTGTGGGACACGACATGTCTGCCTGCCCTATATTGTTTTTGATTCTTTCTAACAGTACAATACATGTGTGAGAAACTTTGCTGAAAAGATATAAATAAAATGAAATATAAATGTAGCCAATTAAAAAATTATCTCCATTGGGAAAAGTCAAGATGGCAGAATAGAAGGATGTGGAATTTGTTTCTCCTTACATCAAGAATCATCTGCAAATAGAATAATTCTTACAGAATGAATGCTGAACATTAGTAAGACTGTAGACTCCTAAAGGAGGAAATTCCCTTAAATACATGAAAACTATCAAACCTAACTGAGGAATAGAACAGGCTAAATATTGGCAATGAGAGAATAGCCAACAAAACACGAAAGTGTTTAAGAGTCAGAAACTTAGGGACTCCCTAAATAGGGATAACTTCAAGTATGTCTCAATTTCTTTGAGTCTCATTTGCATAAACTGTTAGTGAACCAATATTTACTGAAGACCTTTCTGGCTAGCAGCGCCCAATATGGTCCTCCACGATAATTCACTCCAGCCATAAACCATCTTGCTGCTTTCCCCTCGCATTCTTTCTCCCAGATCTCCATCTCCCAACCCTGAGTCTAACACATTACTACAGGAGTCTTACTTAAGCCATTTGTGGCTTTCATAAAGATATCTGGCATCTGAAGTGAAGAAGAAAACATCCATAAAGTAAGAATGGCCTAAGCCAAAATGATGTCTATCAGCAGACTTCCAGAGAGAACTGGCTGATGTCTCTGTTGAAACTAATCTCTTCATTCTACTTCCTGAAATCTCATCTTGTAAAGATTCTGATGCAAAGAGATATTTTCTTTATTGGAAAATACCCTGATGCTGGGAAAAATAGAAGGAAGAGGTGGATTACAGAGGATGAGATGGATGGATAGCATCACCAACTCAAAGGACAAGAGTTTGAGCAAGCTCTGGGAGATGGTGAAGGACAGGGAAGCTAGGTGTGCTGCAGTCCGTGGGGTTGCAAAGAGTCAAACACAACTGAGCAAATTAACTGAACTGAACTGAAAGATTCTTCAATCCTTGTGGGTCAATGTCAGCTACTTTGTTAGTCACCAACTTGGGATCCTAAAGTAGCCAAAATAGTGCTTTGCTACTGCAATTATAGATTCAATGTTGAGAGGTTAGGTGACTGTGGGACACGACATGTCTGCCTGCCCTATATTGTTTTTTGATTCTTTCTAACAGTACAATACATGTGTGAGAAACTTTGCTGAAAAGATATAAATAAAATGAAATATAAATGTAGCCAATTAAAAAATTATCTCCATTGGGAAAAGTCAAGATGGCAGAATAGAAGGATGTGGAATTTGTTTCTCCTTACATCAAGAATCATCTGCAAATAGAATAATTCTTACAGAATGAATGCTGAACATTAGTAAAAGACTGTAGACTCCTAAAAGGGGGAGGAAATTCCCCTTTCAACCGGGTAGGATGGAAAAAAAGAAAAGAGGAATCAAAAAAGGGAGCAGTATCCTGGGCAGGAGGCTGAAAGTGAGGAAAGGTCCCCACACTCAGCAAAAACCCCTCACAGTGGGGAAATCAGGTGGAATAGAAAGGAACAGAAAGGAATGGAGAGGATGGTCTGCGAAAGGCAGGGAAAGTAAGAACAGTGTCACTGTGAGCTATGTGTCTCCTGTTGTTGAGGAGGGCTGGGTGCTACAAAGTCGGGGGGGCTAAATCCTTCACAGGGGATCCCTTAAGTGGTCAACTAGTTCTAGACTAGTTTTCTTATACTTGTTCTTATTTCCATCTGAACAACGCCTCCTTCAAATATCACTTGCACCAGCCACAGCTCCAACTAGGGACAAATGTTGATTTATAACTCTCTATCCTTGGAAGTCCCTTCCTTTCCCCTGCAACACCACTCTCCACCCCTGTAGTAATCTACAACACACAGTGATCCCAAATAGTTAACATCCAATTCAGGGGAAGTTAGTCTACAATAACATAAGTAAAGGGAATGAAGGGCCTAGTTACGAGGAGGACTGTCCTAATGTGGATCAATCACCTGACTCCATGAACAAACTCTCTTCCTCCCCTAATTGCTTTTTTCCTATTATCTCAAGAAAGCATATTTTTTCTAAGAAGCAGAATAAGAAGGGCAATCATTCACTGCCTGAATTTACCAAAATGTACACACTATACATCATTATGAAGAACAGGAGAATTTTCTTTTTATTCACCTTCAGTAACAAAGGGAGAGAGAAAGCACTTCTCTGTGTCTAGTTATACAACACAGTATCTGTGTGATTCAAAGATAACAGATAGATTATTTTGAGAAAAAGAATACCACCACTTTAATAGATGCATATTAATAATGACATAATTCCAAAGGTTAAAATGTGAAACAAATGTGCATCTTAGCATATAGTTTATCAAGTATTCTAAATATAGATACAGGCACACTAAAATTTCTTGGGCAACCAAATTCTCTTCACCTTGACTCATAATTAGTCTCTCGTTTCCTCCATATATGGGAAACTTGAAATTCATGTGACATAAGAACCTAAAAAATATACAGACTTTCTATGATGGTGACCTAGCCTAATTCAGAAAAGGGCTGATCAACTGATGCTCACCATTTAGCATTGTTATAGAGGCATGACTTCAAGTACCTGGAAAATGCTTGAGGGTGGAGACTTTGGCTTTCAAGCTAAAAGCATCCAAGATGGGAGATCTAATTTTCTGTAGAACCACCCCTTATGGACACCAAATATCATAGCAAGCAAGAAAACTGCCCCCAACTCCCCTCAATATAGCTCAGTGTCTGCCAACTTTAAGAAATTCTTGCACAAGTGTTGCAGGCAGACTGTCCTGCTGCAGGTCTTGAATCCCAACTTGTTAGAGGTGCACAAATTTCATCAGTTTAAATGGTTTCTATACTGTATTCCATTTATTCCTCCTTCATAAGGGTTTGCTCTCCCTCTCTTTCCAAGGTTTCACTTTTGGATACTCTTGAGTTAAACTTTAGGCGTCTCACCAGTATATCCCTCACTATATAGTCTATGCCTACAACTATACAATTAATGAATCAGATTAGCCACTGCCTTCTGTCCAACACTTTTATTAAGCATCAAATATAAATAATACGTCCATCTGACTTTTTCTGTATGTGTATTTTAAAGTAATCTTCATGCCACACTTTCCCAGAGATCCTAGAGGTTTCTAAAACTTTCTGAAAGCATATTAAGACAAGGAAAATATCAAAACCAAAAGGACAATGCTAATGCTTGGGAACTCAGGCTTGGGAAGATGATGGAAGTTAAGAGCTTATAACAAAAAGCAAAATTAGCTGTAATTAAAAGCTACTTCTCCCCTTACCTGCCAGGTAAGACCAAAAATAATAAAGGAAATCTAGATTATATTAGCCATCTCACTGACCAGTTGGGGATACAAACATTCTCCCTCCAGACAAAATTGATTTTTCTGGATTAAAAATAGAAATACACAGACTTTCTATGATATTTATCCAACTTTTAATTTAGGAAAGGAATACTGCACCTACTGCTCACCATTTAATACCATTATATTGACATAACAGCTGAGACCATGATCTCTTTCACAATGTAAGAGGAAGTATTCCAATTCTTGTTTGTTCTTTCAGATTTCACTGAGGTGAACATAAATATCTGGTTTTATTTTTCAAACTTCTCCATCTCTCTTCTTCCTCTCTCTCTCTCTTGCTCTTAAGCATATTTCCTAACTGATTCTTTTGGGGTTTATCTTTACTGAAACAACCATATGAGCAATGGGGAAGTTCTTACTGTTAAACTTTTATTTATTGCCATACCAGATGCCTTTCATCTCCATGACCAGAGTGCATTTATAATGAACTGAATTTATCTAATTTTAACTAGATTTGGACATTGTGTAGATACACTTCTTTTTAAAGAAGCAAGGTTTACATAAGTTTATGAAATTTAATGTAAACATCATTATCTTTGAGGAGATCTTTTCTGTTATAGCATGACTTTTTTCTATAAATTAGGTGACAGAAAATACATTAATTATCTTTGCATAAAAATAGTTCATCAACAAATATATAACATTTATACTACATCCATTTGTGACACAGAGCATATATTCTTTTCACACTTGATACACTAGTTTTCAAATTGTAAATGAGGTTTGTCCAAATAATAATAATCCTTTAAACCCACTGAAATTTGTTTACTATAAATTTTGAAATTGTAACATGATTCTAAAATTTTCTGATCTGACTTCACCACACATATTAAGGAAATCAGTTAAGTAAAGTACACTGATAAATTCTCATTTAAAAAAATCTATGTTTTAAGACAAAGTAAAGCAGCTTACTACTGATAAGTTGGTCAAAAGTTTGTTCTATTTAACTTGGATCACAGTGATTTTAAAACTGAGTTTTTGCATTTCTGTATGCTCAATGATGGTGAGCAAGCCAAAACCCAGAAATTACAATGGATAAGCCAATAACCTATGTTTCAACTTTTGACAACTTTTATTTTTCTATGATTAAATATATAGATACAATCAGAGTGGATATATGTATTTATATATATATGATGGATACAGGCATGAATATACAATAATAACAACATATTCAACTTTTGCAATGTGAAAGACTAAGGATGCTTAATTTTACACAGGGAAAAAGGATATTAATATATACTATGTATACTAGTAATGTGTCATAATGAGTACTAATGATGCCTACTATTAAAAATTTTCAGAAGAAATCATTAAATTAATGCATTAATAAAAGTACTGGATGACCAGAGGAATTCTTTAATCTAATGAACTGACTGAAACAACTTAATCAGACAAATCTCCTAACAAACAGCATTTGCTCATGTTAAGCCAAACAGGTGATAATTCAAGATTATTTTAGCTTTCAAGATATTTGTGGAGATTTGATCAAGAAATTTAATTTCATGCTTTAATTTGTATTAATATATTCCTATATCTAAATTCTTAGGAAAGTGGATCCACTTATCTAAAAATATATACTTACAGTCTGGAGGGGTGGGATGGGGGGGATATACATATGACTAATCTGAGAACATACATATCTGTAAACAACAAAACTCTGTAAAAGCTAAAAGTAAACTAAAAGTTAAAAAATATATAAATAAATAAATCTTAAAAAAAATAAAATGAAAATATATACTTTATCTTAGCAAATACATAATATCCTAAAATTTTATGTCTAACCTCATAGTCTCTCTAAATATATCAAGTAAACATCTTAAACGTGATCTCACTTTATTTTTAGGCTTCTGAAGGACTTATTGAGATTATTATGTATTCTCTATGTAAAAACTGTAAGTTAGTACACAGAGCACTAACAGACTCTGAAAAATCGCAAAAATATTTAGAAATAATATTGTGATTAAAAGATAAATGATATCTTCAGGAACTAATTTATACACAAATGAAAAGACAAATTATTATGCAAGCCATTATATACCTTCCAAATGAAAACTCATACAGGTAAGAAAAGAGGAGATCACTTAGTGCTTTGAACAGTATTATGAATGCCATGATTTGGTGAGTTTTTCTTTGTTTCTTTTTCTATCTGGTTTTTGTGTATTTAATTACTATAATTGGGAGCAATTTAGTATAGAATTGTACCAGACAGTTTTGTAACAATAAATGACTATTTTATTCATTTATTGCAAACTTTCAGTACTGGACTACTTGGCTTATTATTTTACTTATTTCACTGTGTGCATGCATGTGCATTCTATATGCTTTTACTGATACTCATAACAGAAGATCAAAGAAATCACATAGTAAAATGATTTGTGTTGAACTTTGGAATATGTATAAGGTTGTGGCATTTCAGATATGCTAATTTTTATTTACAATCACTACGGAATGTTCAATATATTTATCCTCTATTATCACATTTCTAAAGATATTGGCAAACATTTTTTTAATCCAAATGTTATTTTATGTATCTCCATGTACACATAACTAAAAGAGATATCCAAATCCTAAATCCATAGAATGAATTAGTCCTGACATACACAAGAAATTATTCAAATCTAGAGCAGTAAAAATATTGACTGCTTAACTATTTGAAAATAAAACTAAAACTTTACCAATTTGGGGCATCTATACAATGTCAACACAAATTATTGGCACACCAAATATTAATACCAAAAAGGCAATGCCAAGGAATGTTCAAACTACCACACCATTGCACTCATTTCATACTCTAGCAAAGTAATGCTTAAAATCTTCCAAGCTAGGCTTCAATAGTACATAAACCAAGAACTTCCAGATGTACAAGCTGAATTTAGAAAAGGCAGAGGAACCATAGATCAAATCTCCAACATTCGTTGGATCATAGAAAGAGCAAGGAAATTCCAGAAAAACATCTACTTCTGCTTCATTGACTACACTAAAGCCTTTGACTGTGGATCACAACAAACTATGAAAACTTTCGAAAGAGGTGGGACTATCAGAGAACCTTACCTGCCTCCTGCAAAACTGGTTTGCAGGACAAGAAGCAAACAGTTAGAACTGGACATGGAACAATGGACTGGTTCAAAATTGAGAAAGGAGTATGTCAAGGTTGTATATTGCCACTCTGTTTATTTAATTTATATGCAGAGTACATCCTACAAAATGCCAGTCTAGATGAAACACAACCTGGAATCAAGATTTCCAGGAAAGGGGGCTTCCCTGGTGGTCCAGTGGGTAAGGACACCGCCTTGCAGTGCAAGGGGCACCAGTTCGAGCCCTGGCCTGGAAAGATCCCATGTGCCGCGGAGCAGCTGGACCTATGTGTCCAATTACCGAGCCGGAGCTCTGGAGCACATGAGCCCAGAGCCGGTGCTCTGTGACAACAGAGGCTGCCACGATGGGAGGCCCACATGGGCCAAAGAACAAAGATGGATGAAAATAGACAAATGAAGCACCAATAGAAGTGGCCAGCCCACCCCCCTCCCTCCCCACCCCATGCCCCCAATAAATAAATAAATAAATAAATGTTTAAAAAAAAAAAGATTTCCAGGAGAAATATCAATAACCTCAGGTATGCAGATGACACCAAAGTTATGGCAGAAAGCAAAGAGGAACTAAAAAGCCTCTTGATGAAGGTGAAACAGGAAAGTGAAAATGATGGCTTAAAACTCAACATTCAAAAAACAAAGATCATGGCATCCAATCCAATCACTTCATAGCAAATAGATGGGCAGACAATGGAAACAGGGACAGACTATTTTCTTGGGCTCCAAAAGCACTGCAGATGGTGACTGCAGCCATGAAATTAAGACACTTACTCCTTGGAAGAAAAGCTATGACAAACCTAGACAGTGTACTAAAAACAGAGACATCACTTTGCTAACACAAGTCCGTATAGTCAAAGCTATGGTCTTCCCAGCAGTCATGTATGGATGTGAGAGTTGTACCATAAAGAAGGCTGAGTGCTGAAGAATTGATGTCTTTGAATTGTGGTGTGGGAGAAGACTCTTGAGAGCCCCTTGGACTGCATGGGGATCAAACCAGTCAATCCTAAAGAAAATCAACCCAAATATTCATTGGAAGAAATGATGTTTAAGCTGAAACTCCAAAACTTTGGCCACCTGAGGCACTGGAAAAGACCGTGATGTTGGGAAAAATAGAAGGCAAGAGGAGAAGGGGATGACAGAGGACAAGATGGTTGGATGGTATCACTGAGTCAATGAACATGAGTTTGAGAAAACCCTGGGAGATTGTGAAGGAAAGGGAAGCCTGGTGTGCTGCAGTCCATGGGGTCACAAAGAATGGGACATGACTTAGCAACTGAATTGATAATGAAAATAAAAATAGGTTCTAGCCAGATGTAAGTTTATTTTACTTTTGTTTTTCCAAACTCAGGAAAATAATTTAAGCATATAGGCAAATATCTACAAATCTAATTTTTGAAGAATGAAAACTGCAAGTACATGAAAAATACTTAAATATATTTTATGTTGTAAAGATAAGAACAAATAGAGATTTGATGTTTTCTTTTAAACTAGTAGGTTATTCAGATTGTGTTTAGTTATTTGCAATTATTATTTTGCAGCTACTATTTCTTTTCTTCTGCTTCCTTAGGATTTCATTTTGCTTTTTTATTCTAGTTACCTAAGATAGAAATTTAGAATATTGATTCTAGGTCTTTCTTCTTTTCTAATTTATGAATTCAGTGTGATTTACCTCTATACACTGCTTTCACTGTACCCTAGAGATTCTGATATGCTTTCACTTTCAAAATATTTTTAGATATCTCTTGAAAATTTTCTTTGACCCATTTGTTATTTAGAAAATGTACTATTTAATCACAATGTATTTGGGGATATTCTAGTTTAATTCCACTGTGATCTGAGATCAAACACAGCATGATTTCTATTCTTTAAAAAAAAATTAAAGTATGTATCATGGCCCAGAATGTGGTCTATCTTGGTGAATATCCCATTTGAACTTGAGAAGAATATGTGTATGTGTCTTCTGTTGGATGAAGTAGTTCTATAGATGTCAATGATATGTACTTGACTGATGGGTTGAATTCAACAATGTTCTTTGATTGTTTTTGCCTGCTAGATCTGTCTATTTCTGACTAGAGGGGTGTTGAAATCTCCAACTATTACATGCAAACATCCGCTCTCCTTGCCACTATATAATTTTTCAGATGTTTAAGCTGAAACTCCAAAACTTTGGCCACCTGAGGCACTGGAAAAGACCGTGATGTTGGGAAAAATAGAAGGCAAGAGGAGAAGGGGATGACAGAGGACAAGATGGTTGGATGGTATCACTGAGTCAATGAACATGAGTTTGAGAAAACCCTGGGAGATTGTGAAGGAAAGGGAAGCCTGGTGTGCTGCAGTCCATGGGGTCACAAAGAATGGGACATGACTTAGCAACTGAATTGATAATGAAAATAAAAATAGGTTCTAGCCAGATGTAAGTTTATTTTACTTTTGTTTTTCCAAACTCAGGAAAATAATTTAAGCATATAGGCAAATATCTACAAATCTAATTTTTGAAGAATGAAAACTGCAAGTACATGAAAAATACTTAAATATATTTTATGTTGTAAAGATAAGAACAAATAGAGATTTGATGTTTTCTTTTAAACTAGTAGGTTATTCAGATTGTGTTTAGTTATTTGCAATTATTATTTTGCAGCTACTATTTCTTTTCTTCTGCTTCCTTAGGATTTCATTTTGCTTTTTTATTCTAGTTACCTAAGATAGAAATTTAGAATATTGATTCTAGGTCTTTCTTCTTTTCTAATTTATGAATTCAGTGTGATTTACCTCTATACACTGCTTTCACTGTACCCTAGAGATTCTGATATGCTTTCACTTTCAAAATATTTTTAGATATCTCTTGAAAATTTTCTTTGACCCATTTGTTATTTAGAAAATGTACTATTTAATCACAATGTATTTGGGGATATTCTAGTTTAATTCCACTGTGATCTGAGATCAAACACAGCATGATTTCTATTCTTTAAAAAAAAATTAAAGTATGTATCATGGCCCAGAATGTGGTCTATCTTGGTGAATATCCCATTTGAACTTGAGAAGAATATGTGTATGTGTCTTCTGTTGGATGAAGTAGTTCTATAGATGTCAATGATATGTACTTGACTGATGGGTTGAATTCAACAATGTTCTTTGATTGTTTTTGCCTGCTAGATCTGTCTATTTCTGACTAGAGGGGTGTTGAAATCTCCAACTATTACATGCAAACATCCGTCTCTCCTTGCCACTATATAATTTTTCACTTCAGTAGTATGACAGTATGTTGTTAGGTATATAAGCCTTCTTGGACAATGTACCTCTTTATTCTTCATAAATTTCTTTATTTTGAAGCTGATGTCTTTTTTTTTTAAACATTTATTTTATTTATTTATCTTTTGGGGCATGAGGTGGGGAGGGAGGGGGATGGGCGGGCCACTTCTATTGGTCTTCCATTTATCTATTTTCATCCGTCTTTGTTCTCTGGCTCCTGTGGGCCTCCCATCACGGTGGCCTCTGTCGTTGCAGAGGCTCTGGGCGCATGTGCACCAGAGCTCCAGCTTGGTAATTGGACACATCAGTGGTAAGGGCCATACCCTGACTTGGTTCCCTCCAGAGTTATTAACTCTCACAGCTGTCTGCATTGAGGCTTCAGAAATTCCCTTACTACAAATCAGTTTTTCAGTTATTCCTGTCATGGCACTAGTCTCTACTCTGATATGAGTCTCTATTCTGATATACCAAGACTTCCTGTATTCACTTGCCTGTCTTTACAATCTTGGGGGCAGCTCATTACTCTGTGTCCTCACTTCTCTTTCAGATTCAAGAAGAGTGTATTTTTTCAGTTCCTTCACCCCCACTACATATTATTTGAATAGAGTGGTGACTTCTAAGTTCCTTATATGGAGAACAGGATTCCCCCCAAAATATTCATTCTTTAATGGAAAAAAGACATTTCTTCTACTTTTTGTTGTTGTTGTTGAAGAAAAGGTAATTTTACTAGGTATATGATAGACAGAGGATGAGATGGTTGGAAGGTATCATCAACTCAATGGACATGAGTTTGAGCAAGTTCTAGGAGATAGAGGAGGACTATTTTTAAGAGTCTTGTAAAGCAAGCTACTTAATTGTTGAGTTCATGACATTCTCATTTACAATCCAGTTTGCAAAGAATCATTTTTGAAAAAAGTAATCTTCTCTAGGTGCAAAATCAGTTGTCTCTTTCTTTGTAACTCTTGAAAGATGTTCTATGAATCCTCATATGACATACTAAAAAGAAATCAGACTTCGCTCAGATTTGTATTGTTTCACAAATTATAACTTGGTTATTTCTATAATTGTATTTTCCAAAACTAAGATTTTTATTTCTGGTAAGTCCTACATGTGATACATTATCATGAAATAAAATGCAAATCCCTTACTTCTTGTCTTCTTTTCTAACAGTCTTGTTGATGTAATGCAAATTTCTCAAAAAGGATGTTCATTCATTTACCAGCAGCATTTCAAAATATAAGAAGCAAAATCTGGGGCTTCCCTAGTGGTCCAGTGGGTAAGGACACTGCCTTATAGTGCAGGGGGTGCTGGTTCAATCCCCGGCCTGGGAAGATCCCACGTGCCGCGGAGCGGCTGGACCGATGTGTCCAATTACAGAGCTGGAGCTCTGGAGCGCATACGCCCAGAGCCGGTGCTCTGAGACAACAGAGGCCACCACGATGGGAGGCCCACAAGGGCCAAAGAACAAAGATGGATGAAAAAATAGACAAATGAAAGAACAATAGAAGTAGCCCACCTGCTCCCCTCCCTCCCCCCGCCACCCCCCCCAATAAATAAATTTTAAAAAAAAGAAGCAAAATCTGACAGAACTAAAAGGATGAATAGCTACACCCATAATCATAGTTGTAGGCTTCAATACTCTCAATAATAAATATAACTAGTAAATAATAAATTAATAAGCACATAAATAAACTGAGAAAATACTATCTACCAACTGTATCTAATTTTCACTTATAGAATACTGCACCCAACCAGAGCAAAACATAATTTTTTTCCAAGTGCATACTGAAAATTCATCAAGATAAATTATGAAACAAATCTCTGACTTACTGTCCTAAAACAAACTTTATCAATTTAAAAGAATCGCAGTTATGCAAAGTATTTTCTCTGACTACAGAGGAGTCAAGGTAGAAATCAATAACCAAAAACCAAGAGGAAATACTAAAACAATTCATGGTTGAAGAATAAGTCTAAAGATAAATTATAAAATACTTTGAACTGCAGGAAAATGAAAAAACATATATCAAAATTTATGAGATACAGTAAAAGCAGTGCTTGTAGAAAGTTTATAATATTTAACATTATTAGTAAAATAGAAGAAAGGTTTCAACCCATAATCTAGACTCATGCTTTAAGAAACTAGAAAAACAAGATCAAAATGAATCCAAATCAAGCCAAAGAGAGCAATAATTAGAGCAGCAATCAATAAATTTGGAAATATTAAAAATAACAGTGAAAAAGAGGAAGCAATAGTGAAAATCAGTGAAAACCAAAAACTGGTTCTTTAAAAAGATAAACAAGGGGGCTTACATGGTAGTCCAGTGGTTAAGGACATCTCCCTGCAGTGCAAGGTGTGCTGGTTCAATCCCTGGCCCTAGAAGATTCCACATGCTACAGAGCAGCTGGTCTGATGTGTCCAACTACTGAGCCGGAGCTCTGGAGTGCATGTGCCCAGAGCCAGTGCTCTGCAACAAGAGAGGCCACTGCAATAGGAGGCCCACACTGGCCAAAAGAACAAAGATGGATGAAAACAGATAAAATGAAAAACCAATAGAAGTGGGCCAAAAAAAAAAAAAAGTTTTTTCAAAAAAAGATAAGCCAAATTGATAAACCTCTGGGATGATAGAAAATGAAGAGAAAGAAAGTAAAAGTTAATAGTATCAGGAACAAAACAGGGAATATATGAAAAATATCACAGATTTTAAGAGGATTAAAAATAGAACAACTATCCCTATGCACATAAATTTGACAACCTGTATAGTGGTCCAATTTTCACTTATAGAATACTGCACCCAACCAGAGCAAAACATAATTTTTTTCCAAGTGCATACTGAAAATTCATCAAGATAAATTATGAAACAAATCTCTGACTTACTGTCCTAAAACAAACTTTATCAATTTAAAAGAATCGCAGTTATGCAAAGTATTTTCTCTGACTACAGAGGAGTCAAGGTAGAAATCAATAACCAAAAACCAAGAGGAAATACTAAAACAATTCATGGTTGAAGAATAAGTCTAAAGATAAATTATAAAATACTTTGAACTGCAGGAAAATGAAAAAACATATATCAAAATTTATGAGATACAGTAAAAGCAGTGCTTGTAGAAAGTTTATAATATTTAACATTATTAGTAAAATAGAAGAAAGGTTTCAACCCATAATCTAGACTCATGCTTTAAGAAACTAGAAAAACAAGATCAAAATGAATCCAAATCAAGCCAAAGAGAGCAATAATTAGAGCAGCAATCAATAAATTTGGAAATATTAAAAATAACAGTGAAAAAGAGGAAGCAATAGTGAAAATCAGTGAAAACCAAAAACTGGTTCTTTAAAAAGATAAACAAGGGGGCTTACATGGTAGTCCAGTGGTTAAGGACATCTCCCTGCAGTGCAAGGTGTGCTGGTTCAATCCCTGGCCCTAGAAGATTCCACATGCTACAGAGCAGCTGGTCTGATGTGTCCAACTACTGAGCCGGAGCTCTGGAGTGCATGTGCCCAGAGCCAGTGCTCTGCAACAAGAGAGGCCACTGCAATAGGAGGCCCACACTGGCCAAAAGAACAAAGATGGATGAAAACAGATAAAATGAAAAACCAATAGAAGTGGGCCAAAAAAAAAAAAAAGTTTTTTCAAAAAAAGATAAGCCAAATTGATAAACCTCTGGGATGATAGAAAATGAAGAGAAAGAAAGTAAAAGTTAATAGTATCAGGAACAAAACAGGGAATATATGAAAAATATCACAGATTTTAAGAGGATTATAAGAAAATATTATGAACAACTATCCCTATGCACATAAATTTGACAACCTGTATAGTGGTCCAATTATTCAAAAACTACAAACTATTAGAATTCACCCATGACAAACAAAGGGCTTCCTGGGTAGCTCAAATGGTAAAGAATCCTCCTGCAATGCAGGAGATGTGAGAAGCTCCCCAGGAGAAGGGCATGACAATCCACTCCAGGACTCTTATCTGGAGAATTCCATGAACAGAGGAGACTGGTGGGCTCCAATCCAAGGGGTCACAAAGAGTTGGACATGACTGAATGACTACCACTTTCACTTTCATGATAAACAAGATAACCTAAGTAGTCCTATAACTATTAAAGAAATTGAATTCATAGTTTAAAATTTTCCAAAAAAGAAAATTTTAGGCCCATATTGTTTTATTGGAAAATTCTATGAAATATTTAAAAAGAACATTAATTCAACACACTCCTCCAGAAAATAATATAAATTCACCTATGTTTTTCCAAGATTCATTTGGAATGGATTGCTTCGTGGTCAATCATGTAGGATACTGAAAGTCAGAACCCTGAAGATAACACATACTCACATATAAATGCTGACATGCAGAGATAACTGAGAAATGCAATTCACCCAAGCTTTATTATTTCATCCATATGAACATGAACTTGAAATTTCTATATCTCACAGTTAAAATCTAGCTATATTACAATCAACTCAATGCATAAAATAATTCATAAATTTTTTTCAATAAAGTAAAAGTGTTAGTTTCTCAATCATGTCCAACTCTTTGAAATCCCATGGATTGTAGCCCATCAGGCTCCTCTGTCCATGGAATTTTTTTAGGCAAGGATACTAGAGCAGTAAATCACCCTATATAAACTTCATATACACATTTTTTTTGCAACCAGGAGATGGGAACGGCAGAAACATAATTAAGAAGGCATAGAGAATGAGAAAAGACTAACTGTGTGTTTGGTTTTCAGCCTTTTGGCTCATTGACACATACCCAGGGTGAACATTAAACAAGAAACATGAATGCTGTTTCCTCAGTCGGCCTCATTTTTGAGAGTCTCACATAAAGTGAACAATTCTTATTTTAAGTGCACATATGTCATGAATATGAATATATACACTGTATATATTGTTATATATATTAAATATGTGTGTGTATTAAAATATACATATACACAGATAGTAAGTAATATTAAAGTCTATTAAGCTAATGGATAAACTAAACTGAAGAAATAATAATCTATATCAGACATCATATATACTGCATTTTGTAGCTGATTTAAAAGAATCTTCAAAAATATTTTTATTATGAATGATTTTAACCTTATATCTTCAACTGTAACACTCAACCTGAAAAACAAATGTATCTCTATCCTATCTGATTTTGAGAATTTACATTAACCTAGAAACACAATGTGTATCTAAGCATTTATTTATATGATCAGAGATTGTAAGAAGTGAACAAAATGGCACCATAACTCTGAGAAACAGGAGAAAAACATGCTGATATGACATTAAAGGAATGACCAAATACACTATACTACATTGCATGACAATGAATAGGATCTGAGAAAAGGAGAAAGGTGTTTGCAATTAAAGAGGACAGTAAAGTAGGACAAATATATTTAAGCTGTAATTAACACAGAAGCATACAAGTATATAAAAGGGAAGACCACTACAGAGCAGTCAGAATAAAACATTAAAATGGATGAAAATTTAAATCTGCCTACTGCTCAAGATAGCTTGTCCCAAAGCCACCTTAACTAAATATGAGAGTATGTGATTTTTTTTCCCATTGTTGGGGGCCCTGATTAAATCATTGCTTAAAGTGTGCACTAGAACACCTTTCTAAGAGCTTAAAGGTTATACTAATCAATGATCAATTAATCCTACAAACATTTTAATAGATATTTTATTAACAGATGCCTATGTGACAAATAGTTGAAATGATTATTTTAGGAATTTCTGCAGAATTAAAAATCACAAAAAGACCCAAGACTTGTCTTGTTATTCACACTCAGTTCATTTATTTCCCTTGAAAAACCAATCCAATGAGTAGATTATTTCTTGCCCTTGGAAAACTCTTTTCATTTCCCTAAGACTTTAAACAATATCAGTTCAGTTTAGTCAGTCATGTCTGACTCTTTGTAATCCCACGAACTGCAGCATATGCCAGAGTATATTCTTCCTGTAAGTACTCGTGAGCCCTAAGTATACAGATTGCAATGAAAAGTATCCTTCAGTTGATGACATGATATCATTATCAGGGAAGAGATCATTTCAGATTTTCTGGTGTGCATTTCTTTTACCTATTATTCTCAATCCCATCCCTGCACCGATTGTGTATTAAAGTGCACTCTTCTGAACTTCCTTCCATTATATTCTTCTTACATATCCAAAAGTATATTACATGATATTGGAGTAAAGAATCTATATCCAGATGAAAAGACTTTTTTTTTTAAGTTAGCATTTCCAAATTAGATCTTAGTTCACTAAGAGGTAAAAAAACGTACTACTTTGAGTAGTACTGTGCCATGCTCAGTTGTGTCTGACTCTTTGTTACCCCGTGGACTGTAGCCCACCAGGCTTCTCTCTCCAGAGAATTTTCCAGAGAACAATACTGGAGAGGGTAGCCATTTTCTACTCCAAGAGACCTTCCCTGGACCCAAGGATCGAATCCACATCTCTTGTGCCTCCTGCCTTGGCAGGCAGATTCTTTACCACTGTGCCACCTGAGTAGTATTATGTATACTCTTAGTTTGTGGACTTTTTCCCCTTTGCTAGTCAGTGAGTCTGTCCAGTGGGTTTCAGATTCTGTAATTGACAGCAATAATTAAACACAGGCTCTTACTAGATAATTCCAAAGCAATAAACTATTTTCTACATTTCTTAGGCATTTATGTGTGATTATTTGTGCATGCTTGTAAAATAAATACATCTATGCATTTTACTGGACATTCTACTTTCATTCAGTGTTTTACAAAATCCACCCATTCTAATAAATGTAGTTTTGTTTAACTTAATTCTATGTATGCTGCATACAGTATTCTGTCATATGACTGTATTAATTCTATCTGTCCATTCAATCACCAATGGTCCTTCAAGATATGTTGGACTCTTTCACTGTAATACTTCAATGACATACATATACATGTAACCTTTATAATTCTCAAATTGTCTTAAAAGTCAAACACTAGGCTTATCTCTTATAGTTTCTTTCTTTTTGAAGATCTTACTCCTTGATTTTTCACTTTCTTTGCAGCTCTCTCTTGCTTTCAAGGGGATATTGCTTAAGACTTTATCCAATGTTTTCAATTATTCTCAATGAAATTATGGTTGGTTAATTATCTTGCCCACAGTTACTGTGAAGCCTCATTTACCCCTCACATGCTAATTCTTCCTTATACCTCGTGTTTTACTGTTTAATTGTCTTGCTCCTCTAAATTTTTCTAAAGAACGGTTATATTAAACATAATAGGGGAAGCAGCATGATTCATAAAGAACTTACTTATTCACCCTGACCAAGTCATGAAAAATACAGCAGAACTTCAGTATCCAAGAAATTCTGGAATGGTCAGGTTTGCTATAGACCATTTTCACCTAAAATCCAGACTACAACCAAGATCTTATGGCTTCTTTCTTTCACAAATCCAGCCTCAGACTTCTTACAAAGTAAAACTATATCGCAGTTTTTCAACTTCTAATAAAAATCACTATTGATTTCATTTGTTTGAGTTATTCTGCTTCTCTACACTATCTTGCTGATCTGTGCATATTCTCCTGGATTTACTGTAATAAGTTATTACTTTCAACTTAAACTGGTACATTTTCCTCTTTTAATACCATCGATTTCTCTTCTGATCCCTACTACCCAATATTTCACTATTTCCCCATAATCCTCTTTGTTTCCTTAAGAGCAGTTATCACAGCTCTAATGATATTTTGTTCAATTTTTTTTATTTTTTGTATTTCTGTCCTACTGGAATGTGAACTTTATGAAGGCAGGAAGTTTGTCTTGTCTAGAAATTCCACTGTATCTTTAGCATTTAAAACATCACCTGATACAAAAAGGACTCTGGGTAAATACTTCCTGAATTATTTCATGTGTTTTTCTTTGTCAGTGCTGTGGATTTCAAAGTATATTTTAAAGTTTGTAACCAATTCAATAAAGACTTTAAAAATGATAAAAATAAAAAGCATAGTTTAAAGTTAATGAAAAATTTCAAATGAAGCTGAAAGACCCTTTAAAATGTCTGTTATGTACCAAACACTATACTTAAGTGTTTTATTATTATAAAACCACATAATGTAGGTTTCCTAATCCCCACTTTATAGATGAAGAAATTAAGATAAGGGGAAATTAAGTAAATTCCACAGGTTTAGCTGCTGATGGCAGAGATGAATTTTAATCCTGCTTCACTGATTATTCTCAATGAAATTATGGTTGGTTAATTATCTTGCCCACAGTTACTGTGAAGCCTCATTTACCCCTCACATGCTAATTCTTCCTTATACCTCGTGTTTTACTGTTTAATTGTCTTGCTCCTCTAAATTTTTCTAAAGAACGGTTATATTAAACATAATAGGGGAAGCAGCATGATTCATAAAGAACTTACTTATTCACCCTGACCAAGTCATGAAAAATACAGCAGAACTTCAGTATCCAAGAAATTCTGGAATGGTCAGGTTTGCTATAGACCATTTTCACCTAAAATCCAGACTACAACCAAGATCTTATGGCTTCTTTCTTTCACAAATCCAGCCTCAGACTTCTTACAAAGTAAAACTATATCGCAGTTTTTCAACTTCTAATAAAAATCACTATTGATTTCATTTGTTTGAGTTATTCTGCTTCTCTACACTATCTTGCTGATCTGTGCATATTCTCCTGGATTTACTGTAATAAGTTATTACTTTCAACTTAAACTGGTACATTTTCCTCTTTTAATACCATCGATTTCTCTTCTGATCCCTACTACCCAATATTTCACTATTTCCCCATAATCCTCTTTGTTTCCTTAAGAGCAGTTATCACAGCTCTAATGATATTTTGTTCAATTTTTTTTATTTTTTGTATTTCTGTCCTACTGGAATGTGAACTTTATGAAGGCAGGAAGTTTGTCTTGTCTAGAAATTCCACTGTATCTTTAGCATTTAAAACATCACCTGATACAAAAAGGACTCTGGGTAAATACTTCCTGAATTATTTCATGTGTTTTTCTTTGTCAGTGCTGTGGATTTCAAAGTATATTTTAAAGTTTGTAACCAATTCAATAAAGACTTTAAAAATGATAAAAATAAAAAGCATAGTTTAAAGTTAATGAAAAATTTCAAATGAAGCTGAAAGACCCTTTAAAATGTCTGTTATGTACCAAACACTATACTTAAGTGTTTTATTATTATAAAACCACATAATGTAGGTTTCCTAATCCCCACTTTATAGATGAAGAAATTAAGATAAGGGGAAATTAAGTAAATTCCACAGGTTTAGCTGCTGATGGCAGAGATGAATTTTAATCCTGCTTCATCTGATTCTGATCTTAGATCTACCTACTATACCACACTGCCCTAGGGGGAGCACTTTTGAGTCATAGATAGCTTTAGATAATCTTAAACCTGCAATTAAATTTTTTGAATTCCAGTGTGCTTCTTTTCCTCATTGCTCCATGTGTCAGAAGCAATATTTAGAAAACAAGCAATTCCTGTTGTAAGCCATGAGTTCACATTATTTGTGTTTAAATTTCCTTGTCATGAAATTGTATGGAATTATGATTATATATTATTACCCTTAAAGACATCTTGTCTCCATAAGTTTTATACCTGAATTATTGGGGTACATTTAATTTGCACGTGTTACTTCCAATATATATAAAACTGATGTTTTCTAGATTACTATATTATTGGAACTGAGTGGACTGTTTTTTTAATATTTGGGGAAAGAATATATCAAAAGCAGCCATGGCATATAATAACATGTGGGACCCAAGCTTTTGTAGGGCCAACATATTTAAAGCTCAGAGGTGGAACTTAAGGTCTAAAGAAATTGAATAGTTGGCACAATGCTAAACAGCTTGCTAATGGCATAGCTATCAGCATTCTGATCACTTTATGAGATGCATATTACTAATAAGTTACGGTCTCTACTAATGGCATACCTAACACTTTGCTAATCACTTTATAACATACATTCCACTTATTAGTTCCTGCTTCCCAAGTGAATGGTCATAAGGAATAAATTATAATGTTTCACCCTGAGTTTTCTTTCTTTTTTCCTGTCTATGCCTAATTCTCTTTTAGCTTAGTTTTAATACCCAAATTCTTATTAAATGCTTGGTTCTATAACCCTTATCTTTTCACTACAACATTTATTAGTTATACTAATTGAACAATGAATTATTATTCTCCAAGGGGCAAATTCTATTTTCATTTCAGTAGCTATGAAAAGGAAAACCAGAATCACGCTTTTTATGATAAAAGTTTGATTGTGGGATTTATGTCATCTAAAAATCTTAAAAATTATCAATTTTGGCAACCACAAATTTACTCTAGCATTTATGCATGAATTCAACAAAACATTTATTGAGCATCTACATGCTACAGTAATATACCCAAAGAAGGGTTGTTTATATTCTTTGCTCACAATGAGTTCACTCATAGATTATTGGAGAGAATAAATACAAAGATATACTATTAAATCATGTAATAATATACATGGTAATAACTTCCTGGAAAGTTTAGCCCAAATTATGTACAGAATTTTTTTTCTTTTCAACTTCATGAGGTATAATTGACAAATAGAAATTATATGTATTTAAGGTATATAACTTGATGTTTTGATATATATATATATACATTGTGAAATTATCACCATAATCAAGCTAATTAGTATATTCATCATGTCACAGTTACCATTTGTGTGGGATAAATGAGAGAACAAATACTTAGGATCTACCTTCTTAGCAAATTTCAAGTATACAATACAGTACTGTTACCTATAGTCACGAACTACTTTAGACTGCAGAGCTTACTCATCTTGCAGAACTGAAACTTTACAGCTTTGGTCAACATCTCATTTTCCTTTCTCCTCAACTCTTGACAACCTATTCTGTGTTCTTATGAAAGTACTTCCATGATTCTATGTGTAGGTGAGGTCAAATTACTTAGCTTTCTGTATCTGGCTTGTTTCACCTAGCATAGTGTCCTGCAGGTGGACACATGCTGTCACAAAGAGCAGAATTTTGTTCTGGTGAATAATATTCCATAGTGTATGCATGTGTATTTTCTTGATCCATTCATCCATCAATGGAGACTTCAGATTGTTTTCACATCTTTGCTACCATAAATGTTTCCTTGAATAAGGGAGTCCAGAAATCCTTTTGAGATCTTGTTTTCATTTCCTATGTATATATACCCAGAAGTGGGATTGCTGGATCAAATGGTAGGTCTATTTTTAACTTTTTAAAGAATCTCCATATTGTTTTCTGTAATGGCTATTCCAGTTTAAAATACCATCATTAGTGTATGAAGATCCCTGTTCCTAGAAATCCTCATCATTAGATGTTATCTTTCATCTTTTGATAATAGTCACTTTTACAGATTCAAGGTTATATCTCTTTGTAGTTTTGATTTGCACACCCCTGATAATTAGTGATGTTATCTTTTCATATATCTCTTTATTTTTGTGTGTCTTCTTTTGAGAAATTTATATTCATATATTTTGTCTATTTTTTAATTGAGGTTTTTACTTTTGGTGTTCTGGTTTGTTTTAAACTGCTTGAGCTCCTTATATATGTTAGATATTAACACTTTATCAGATAAATCATTTTCAAATATTTTCTCCCATTCTGTAAGTTGCCTTTTCACCTTGTCATTTATTTCGTCTACTTTTGTTTGTTTCAGAAGTTTTTAGTTTAATGCAATATCCTATATCTATTTTTACTTTTGTTTCCTGTGCTTTTGTATTCATATTCAAAAAAAAATCACTGCCCAGAGCAATGTCAAGAAGCTTTTTCCCAAAGATCTAAAGAGACGCCTCTCCAAAGAGGACATACAGATGGCCCAAAAATACATGAAACGATGCTCAACCTCGCTTATTATCAGAGAAATGCAAATTAAAACCACAATGAGATGCCACCTCACACCCGTCAGAATGGCCATCATCAACAAATCGACAGACAACAAATGCTGGAGAGGGTGTGCAGAAAAGGGAACCCTCTTGCATTGCTGGTGGGAATGTAAATTGATACAACCTCTATGGAAGACAATATGGAGATTCCTTAAAAAACTCAATATAGAAGCACCCTATGACCCAGCAATCCCACTATTAGGCCTATATCCTGATGAAATCAAAACTGAAAGAGGCACCTGTACCCCAATGTTCATTGCAGCTCTCTATACAATAGCCAGAACATGGAAGCAACCTAGATGTCCATCGATGAATGAATGGATACAGCAGCTCTGGTACATATATACAATGGAATACTACTCAGCTATTAAAAGAAATGCAGAAGACTCAGTCCTAATGAGGTGGCTGGCTCTAGAACCTATCATAAAAAGTGAAGTAAGTCAAAAAGAGAAAGACAAGTATAGTATACTAACTCATATATATGGGATCTAGTAAGATGGTCATGATAACACACACAGTGAACTCATGAAAAAACAGAGAATAGACATAAAGACATTGTGGAGACTGAACAGTGGGAGGGAGGCATGGAGGGAGTAACATGGAAACCTATACTGTCATGTGTGGAAAAGATAGCTATTGTCATTGTGCTAGGGGAATAGGAGTACCTACAACCACTTGGGGAGATGGTCTGGAGGGATGGGAGGGGGGGAACTGAGTGGGGGGAGGGTGCAGGGATATGCATATGAATGATCTGGGAACATACATGTAAAAAATAAAAATAAAAAAAATATATATGGTTCTTAAAAAAAGACTGGGTGATAAAAACTTGAAAAGATTACATACAACTGGATACATTATTTATGAACCAAATGTTTTTAAGGATTAATAAAAAAGTTATGTCTATCTGTGTATATAAAAAAAAAAAAAAAAGAAGAAGCTTTTTTCCTGTTTCCTTCTAGGAGTTTTACAGTTTCAGTCTCATGTTTAAATCTTTAAGGCATTTGAATTGATTGTTCAATACATTAAGAGATAGGATCCAAATGTCATTCCTGCATGTGGACATCCAGTTTTCCCAACACCATATTTTGAACATACTGTGGCACTAATGTCAAAGGTCATTTAGTTGATCATAAATACATGGGTTTATTTCCGGGCTTTCTATTCTGTTCCATTGATTTATATGTCTGCTTTTATATCAGTGACATACTGTTTTCATTACTACAGCTTTGCAGTATAGTTTGAAATTAGGGAGGAGGATGCCTCCAGTTTTGTTCTTCTTGCTCACGATTGTCTTGACTACGTGGAACATTTTGCAGTTGCATTTTAATTTTAGGATTGTTTTTATATTTGTGGACAGAATGTCTTTGGATTTGATAGAGTTTACTATGAATCTATAGATCATATTGGGTAGAATAAACTTCTTAACAATCATAATTCTTCTAAAACATGAACAGAGGATGTCTTTCCATTTATTTGTGTCCTTTTTAATTTCCTTCATCATAGTTTTCTTATTTTTAGGGTGCAGATCTTTCACCAATTTAGTTAAGTTTATTCCTTTTTCCAGATATTTACATCTACCTTCATTATTAAATCTAGATTTTAATTTACTTTCTCAAATAGCTATTTTTGGTTTGATCTCAGTCCAATAGCATAAGTTAAAGTTTATTTTTTTCTCTATCTGTACTCTAGGATATTTATTCAATAATATTGTCAATAATATCTCTTGACTGTTCAACAGAAGGTACCCAGAAAGCTTGTTTTTATATATTTTATAAGACTTTTCCCTTCAGACTAAATTTCTTGAAAGGTAATATATGAGCTTGGTCTTACTATTTCTCGAGTAAATATTGATGCAGTTAGGACCTTCCATTCAAAAGCAGAAGAATACACTTTCTTCTCAAGTGCTCATGGAACATTATCCAAGATAGACCACATCTTGGGTCACAAATCAAACCTCAGTCAATTCAAGAAAATTGAAATTATATCAACCATCTTCTCAGACCACAACGCAATGAAACTAGAGATCAACTACAGGAAAAAAACTGCTAAAAACACAAACACATGGGGATTAAACAACACATACCTAAAAAAAAAACTGATTACTGAGCGAATCAAAGAAGAAATAAAAAATTTCCTTGAAGAAAACGATCATGAACACATGACAGTGCAAAACCTAAGGCATACTGCAAAAGCAGTTCTAAGAGGGAAGTTTATAGCAATTCAATCCTACCTAGGAAAGAAACTAGGAAACCAGGAAAACAGAAACTAAAAAAATCTCAAACAGACGACCTAACACTACACTTGAAACAATTGGAGAAAGAAGAAGAAAAACACCCCAAAGTCAGCAGAAGAAGAGAAATCATAAAGATCAGAGCAGAAATAAATGAAAAAGAAATGAAAGAAACAATAGTAAAGATAAATAAAACAAAAAGCTGGTTCTTTGAAAAGGTAAACAAAATTGACAAGCCTCTGGCCAGACTCATTAAGAAAAAGAGAGAGAAGAACCAGATCAACAAAATCAAAAACGAAAAAGGAGAGATTACAGCAGATAATGCAGAAGTCCAAAGGTTTCTAAGAGACTACTATGAACATGGCAACAAACTGGACAACCTGGAAGAAATGGACAGTTTTAAAAGGTTTTCTTATTTTTAGGGTGCAGATCTTTCACCAATTTAGTTAAGTTTATTCCTTTTTCCAGATATTTACATCTACCTTCATTATTAAATCTAGATTTTAATTTACTTTCTCAAATAGCTATTTTTGGTTTGATCTCAGTCCAATAGCATAAGTTAAAGTTTATTTTTTTCTCTATCTGTACTCTAGGATATTTATTCAATAATATTGTCAATAATATCTCTTGACTGTTCAACAGAAGGTACCCAGAAAGCTTGTTTTTATATATTTTATAAGACTTTTCCCTTCAGACTAAATTTCTTGAAAGGTAATATATGAGCTTGGTCTTACTATTTCTCGAGTAAATATTGATGCAGTTAGGACCTTCCATTCAAAAGCAGAAGAATACACTTTCTTCTCAAGTGCTCATGGAACATTATCCAAGATAGACCACATCTTGGGTCACAAATCAAACCTCAGTCAATTCAAGAAAATTGAAATTATATCAACCATCTTCTCAGACCACAACGCAATGAAACTAGAGATCAACTACAGGAAAAAAACTGCTAAAAACACAAACACATGGGGATTAAACAACACATACCTAAAAAAAAAACTGATTACTGAGCGAATCAAAGAAGAAATAAAAAATTTCCTTGAAGAAAACGATCATGAACACATGACAGTGCAAAACCTAAGGCATACTGCAAAAGCAGTTCTAAGAGGGAAGTTTATAGCAATTCAATCCTACCTAGGAAAGAAACTAGGAAACCAGGAAAACAGAAACTAAAAAAATCTCAAACAGACGACCTAACACTACACTTGAAACAATTGGAGAAAGAAGAAGAAAAACACCCCAAAGTCAGCAGAAGAAGAGAAATCATAAAGATCAGAGCAGAAATAAATGAAAAAGAAATGAAAGAAACAATAGTAAAGATAAATAAAACAAAAAGCTGGTTCTTTGAAAAGGTAAACAAAATTGACAAGCCTCTGGCCAGACTCATTAAGAAAAAGAGAGAGAAGAACCAGATCAACAAAATCAAAAACGAAAAAGGAGAGATTACAGCAGATAATGCAGAAGTCCAAAGGTTTCTAAGAGACTACTATGAACATCTCTATGGCAACAAACTGGACAACCTGGAAGAAATGGACAGTTTCTTGGGGAAGACTAATCTCCCAAGACTGAGCCAGGAAGAAACAGAAACTTTGAACAACCCAATCACAAGCTCAGAAATCGAATCTGTGATTAAAAATCTACCCAAAAATAAAAGCCCAGGGCCACATGGCTTCACAGCCGAATTCTACCAAACATTTAAAGAAGAGCTAATGCCTGTCCTTCTAAAACTCTTCCAAAAAATTGCACAGGAAGGAAAACTCCCAAACACATTCTACGAGGCCACCATCACCCTGATAACCAAACCAGGCAAAGACAACACAAAAAAGGAAAACTATAGGCCAATTTCACTGATGAACGTAGATGCCAAGATCCTCAACAAAATCCTAGCAAACAGAATTCAACGACATGTCAAAAAACTCATACATCATGATCAAGGTGGGTTCATCCCAGGCATGCAAGGCTTCTTCAACATCCGCAAATCAATCAACGTGATACACCATATCAACAAGTTGAAAGACAAAAATCACATGATCATTTCAATAGATGCAGAAAAAGCCTTCGACAAAGTACAACATCCATTTATGATCAAAACTCTTCAGAAAATGGGCATAGAAGGAACCTATCTCAACATAGTGAAAGCTATATATGAGAAGCCCACAGCAAACATTATCCTCAACGGTGAAAAACTGAAAGAATTCTCTCTAAGATCAGGAACAAGACAGGGGTGCCCACTTTCACCACTACTATTCAACATAGTCCTGGAAGTTCTAGCAACAACAATAAGAGAAGAGAAAGAAATAAAAGGAATCCAGACTGGGAAGCAAGAAGTCAAACTTTCTCTATTCGCAGACGACATGATATTATACATAGAAAATCCCAAGACACTATTACAAAACTACTAGAGTTAATCAGCAAATTCAGCAAAGTCGCAGGATACAAAATCAGTACACAGAAATCACTGGCATTCCTATACACAAACAATGAAAAATCAGAAAACGAAATCAAAGAGGTAATCCCCTTCACCATCACAACCAAAAGAATCAAATATCTAGGAATAAACCTACCCAAAGAAACAAAAGAACTGTACACTGAATATTACAAAACACTCATGAGATACATTAAAGAAGACTTAAACAGATGGAGAGATATTCCATTTTCCTGGATCGGAAGCATCAATATTGTGAAAATGACCATACTACCAAATATCATCTACAGATTCAGTGTGATCCCTATCAAACTTCCAATGACATTCTTCACAGAACTAGAGCAAAGAATAACACAGTCCATATGGAAACACAAAAGAATAGCCAAAACAATCATGAGGAAGAAGAATGGAGCTGGAGGGATCAGCCTCCCTAACTTCAAACTATACTACAAAGCAACACTCATCAAGACAGTATGGTACTAGCACAAAAACAGAAATACAGACCAATGGAACAAGATTGAGAACCCAGAGATAAACCCACACACCTATGGTTACCTTATTTTTGACAAAGGAGGCAAACATATAAAATGGGACAAGGACAGCCCTCTTTACATGCAAAAAAATGTAGTTGGAACATTGCCTGACACCATACACAAAGATCAACAAGTTGAAAGACAAAAATCACATGATCATTTCAATAGATGCAGAAAAAGCCTTCGACAAAGTACAACATCCATTTATGATCAAAACTCTTCAGAAAATGGGCATAGAAGGAACCTATCTCAACATAGTGAAAGCTATATATGAGAAGCCCACAGCAAACATTATCCTCAACGGTGAAAAACTGAAAGAATTCTCTCTAAGATCAGGAACAAGACAGGGGTGCCCACTTTCACCACTACTATTCAACATAGTCCTGGAAGTTCTAGCAACAACAATAAGAGAAGAGAAAGAAATAAAAGGAATCCAGACTGGGAAGCAAGAAGTCAAACTTTCTCTATTCGCAGACGACATGATATTATACATAGAAAATCCCAAGACACTATTACAAAACTACTAGAGTTAATCAGCAAATTCAGCAAAGTCGCAGGATACAAAATCAGTACACAGAAATCACTGGCATTCCTATACACAAACAATGAAAAATCAGAAAACGAAATCAAAGAGGTAATCCCCTTCACCATCACAACCAAAAGAATCAAATATCTAGGAATAAACCTACCCAAAGAAACAAAAGAACTGTACACTGAATATTACAAAACACTCATGAGATACATTAAAGAAGACTTAAACAGATGGAGAGATATTCCATTTTCCTGGATCGGAAGCATCAATATTGTGAAAATGACCATACTACCAAATATCATCTACAGATTCAGTGTGATCCCTATCAAACTTCCAATGACATTCTTCACAGAACTAGAGCAAAGAATAACACAGTCCATATGGAAACACAAAAGAATAGCCAAAACAATCATGAGGAAGAAGAATGGAGCTGGAGGGATCAGCCTCCCTAACTTCAAACTATACTACAAAGCAACACTCATCAAGACAGTATGGTACTAGCACAAAAACAGAAATACAGACCAATGGAACAAGATTGAGAACCCAGAGATAAACCCACACACCTATGGTTACCTTATTTTTGACAAAGGAGGCAAACATATAAAATGGGACAAGGACAGCCTCTTTAACAAATGGTGCTGGGAAAATTGGACAGCTACATGCAAAAAAATGAAGTTGGAACATTGCCTGACACCATACACAAAGATCAACTCAAAATGGATGAAAGACCTAAATGTAAGACCAGAACCCATCAAACTCTTAGAGGGGAATATACGCAAAACCCTCAAGGACATAAATCAAAGCAAGATCTTCTCTGACCCACCTACTAAAATAGCGGAACTCAAAAGACAAATGAACATGTGGGACCTCATGAAACTTCAAAGCATTTGTACAGCAAAAGAAATTACAAAAAAGCTGAACAGACAGTTCACAGAATGGGAGAAAATCATGGCAAATGAAATAACAGACAAAGAATTAATCTCCAAAATCTACAAGCAACTCAGACAACTCAGCACTGGAAAAACGAACAACCCAATCAAAAAATGGGAAAAGAACCTAAACAGACACCTCTCCAAAGAGGACATACAGATGGCCAAAAACACATGAAACAATGCTCAACCTCACTTATAATTAGAGAAATGCAAACCAAAACTACAATGAGGGCTTCCCTGGTGGTCCAGTGGGTAAGGACACCGCATTGCAGTGCAAGGGGCACCGGTTCGATCCCTGGCCTGGGAAGATCCCACGTGCTGCGGAGCAGCTGGACCAATGTGTCCAATTACCAAGCACGACCTCTGGAGCGCATGCGCCCAGAGCCAGTGCTCTGCAACAACAGAGGCCACCGCTATAGGAGGCCCACACAGGCCAAAGAACAAAGATGGATGAAAAATGGACAAATGAAAGACCAATAGAAGTAGCCCGCCTGCTCCCCTCCCTCCCCATCCCACCCCCACCAAAATAAATAAATAAATAAATCTAAAAAAAAAAAAAAAACTACAATGAGATATCACCTCATACTGGTCAGAATGGCCATCATCAACAAATCGACAGACAATAAATGCTGGAGAGGCTGCAGAGAAAAGGGAACCCTCTTGCTTTGCTGGTGGGAATGTAAATTGATACAGCCTCTATGGAAGACAGTATGGAGATTTCTTAAAAAACTAAAAATAGAAGCACCATATGACCCAGCAATCCCACTCTTAGGCTTATACCCTAAAGAAATTAAATCTGAAAGAAGCACCTGTACCCCAATATTCCTTGCAGCTCTCTATACAATAGCTAGAACATGGAAGCAACCTAGATGCCCATCGACGAACGAATGGATCCAAAAGCTCTAGTACATATATACAATGGAATACTATACAGCTATAAAGAGAAATGCAGAAGAATCAGCCCTAATGAGGTGGTTGGATCTAGAATGTATCATAAAAAGTGAAGTCAGTCAGAAAGAGAAGGACAAATACAATATATTAACACATATATATGGAATCTAGTAGGATGGTGATGATGGCACATGCAGCGAAGCGACGGAAAGACAGACGTGGACAGTGGACATATGGACATTGTGGGGAAGGAACAGAAGGTGGGAGGCGTAAAGGAAGTAGCATGAAGTCCTGTACTATCATAAGTGAAGAAAACAGCTATAGTCATTGCTCTGTGAGAAAAGGAGATCGTTCAGGGGTGCTGTGTGATCGTCTGGAAGGGTAGGATGAGGGGGATATACATATGACTAATCTGGGAACATACATAGCTGTAAACAACAAAACTCTGTAAAAGTTAAAAGTAAAATAAAAGTTAAAAATAATGAATTAATTAATTTTTAAAAAATACTGATGCAGTTACTTTTCTAATGTACTATTAAATATGTATTTTGTTTCAGATTATTTGGAGTACAATTGCTATTAGAATTCTCTACATTTTTATTATCCATTAAAATATATAGTTTTCTTGACCCATCTATTTATTTATTCATTTTTTTCCCTTAAAGTGATGAATACTGTCAGAGGTATCAATTTAATGGGTTTTTCAGTAAGTCACATAGAGTCTTTTTGATCCTCTTTCTTATCACTTTGTTTTTAATTTTATTGACATTTGATTTTGTTCATTATTTTGTCTCTTTATAAGATTTTCTCTAAATACATTGTTTTTGGTTTTCTGACTTTTAAAGAACTGACTTTATTAATATTTATCCTTTTCTCTTTTCCAGTATAAATACTTAAGAATATAAATTGTTCTCAAATAACTCATAGTGGTATACATTTCAGTAGTACAAGCTTTATACATAGTATTTAATTGTTGGGCTTCCCTGGTGGTCTAGTGGGTAAAGAGTCTGCCTTGCAGTGCAAAGGGCACCAGTTCGATCCCTGGCCAGGGAAAATCCCATGTGCCGCAGAAAATCCAATGTGCCGCAGAGCAGCTGGACTGATGTGTCGAATTAGGAGCCAGCACTCTGGAGCACATTCACCCAGAGCCAATGCTCTGCAGCAAGAGAGGTCACTGCAATAGGAGGCCCACACAGGCCAAAGAATAGAGATAGATGAAAATAAATAAATAAATAAACAGAAAAAGAGGCCAAAAATTTTTTAAAAAGATAAACAGTATTTAATGGTCATTCATGTTTGTGCATTTTTATTTCCTTTATGATTCCCTATTTGTTCATAATTTTTAAATATCTTTTTCTTTTTAGTAAGTACTATCTTATGTCAGTCTTGCATGCACTGTAACTCTTTTTTATTGTTCTACACTTCTTGAAACCAAGGGTTTTTTCCATAATCTTTCCTTTTAATTTTTTTTTATTCTTTATTTTTTTCCTTTTATTTTTTGATTGGAGTTCTAAGAACTCAGCGGGGGGAAATTCCTTAAGAGGCTTTTTTAAAAGGTTAACAATGAAAGAGTAGAAATTATCCTTAGCAAAGATCCAAAGCTGAGCTTTACAAATAGGGAAGTGTGTTTCCAATATTATTTTCTGAGAAAAGCAAAGACAGTGTTTATGGATAAGTTCTTGCTCCACCACACACACACTTAGAAATAGATAAACAGTTTTTTCATAAATGCCTGATGAGAAAGTTCCTGTATTTCATGCATTGCTATGGCTAGAAATTACAAGGGTCTATAAAACACACTTATTTTTGTCTGTTTGTTTTTGGCCACTTCTATTGATCTTTCATTCACTTATCTATTTTTGTTCTTTGGGCTGTGTGGGCTTCCCATCACAGTCGCCTCTCTTGCTGCAGAGCACCAGCTCTGGGTCCATGCACTCCTGAGCTCCAACTCGGTAGTTGGACACATTGGTCTAGCCATTCCGTGGCACTCTAGCCACTTCTCAAGCCAGGGATCGAACTGGCACCCCTTGCACTGCAAGGGGGTGTCCTACCCACTGGACCACCAGGGAAGCCCCATACTTATTTTTAAGAATTTACATATATATATAACTGCTATGATAGCCAAGGATTTGTGTTGTAAATTGCAGGAATGTGAGGCTAGTGATAAGATATTATGTATCTTCCTATATTTTGGAAATTTAGAAACTTTGGACTCAATGATGGATGAATCCAGTTTTGGAGATCATAAAGTATTTACACTAGATTCAGTGAAGGGAGAACAGCTAAGGACACAGCTGCTGAAGAAGGAATTAAGTCCTGAATTAGGCACATGAGTGAGTGTGTGCCTAATTTGGGACTACACAAAATAGAAAGATTGGTAGGGAATACTTTCAGACTTGAACTATGCTAAACAATGTCTATAAGATGAAAGATATAATTTGAGGGCATTAATATTTTATGGAAAATTATTAATAGAAAATATATTCATCTTGTTTAAATTTAGGTCCCTCTTTGAATTGATGGCAACTAGTGAGAAATGCAGAACTGTGCGTTGTTCATTGTATAACCTCTTTATATAACCTCCAATACTTTGCCCATCCAGCATGAAGAGCCGACTCATTGGAAAGGACCCTGGTGCTGGGAAGGACTGAAGGCAAAAGGAGAAGAGAACAGCAGAGGATCAGATGTTAAGATAGCATCACCAACTCAATGGATATGAACTTGAGCAAACTCTGGGAGATAATGGAGGCCAGGGAAACCTGGCATGCTGCAGTCCATGGGATCACAAAAAGAGTTAAACACAACCTAGTGACTGAACAACAACATAACCTATATAGATATGGTAGGTTAGACAACCCAGTTAGGTGTAAAGCAGAATGAAAAAGAAATAATCAAAATTTAATGTTACTTTGCAGTTAACTTATTGGATGTCTCAACATGGCCTGTCAGAGATTTTATCATACAATAGTAGACACCCTTTACAAGCCACAACTGCCCAGCTCATCACTGATCCTAGACAACTGTGTAAGAACTATGTACCTTGAGTACCAATTACATAGAAGGATGAAGGACTTTCTGATACTCTACTGTGAAAAAGAGGGGCTGATTGTATCTCTAGTTTCCAGTGGGTTTTGCTTTTCAGACTCAGGGCTTAAAACATACACACATTGACACACACTGTGAAGGAGAGCGAGTGGCTGTATCTCTAGTTTCCAATGGGTTTTACTTTTCAGACTAAGTCCTTAACACACACACACACACACACACACACACATATTCACACATACATTGGGGAAGGCAAGTAGAGAAACATTCCTTCAATCCCCTGTGATACTGTAATTTGCAACAAGTAATATATTCTGGATCTTCATCCAAGTCCAAGCTCCTGCCACAGAGCTCCTAAAACCCTTGGAATATCCTAAATTACCAGAAATAAAATATCTTTTCTTGTGCTGATAAAGTGACTTTTGAAATGCACCTAAGGACAACGGGGTTGGGGGGGGTGGGGTGCCATGCATTGGGTTGACAGGTTTAGGACTTTCAGTTCTGCCTCCCCTGACCTCCAGGCAGGGAAGAGGTCTAGAAGTTGAATCAAAACCAAAATAGCCAGAGAGTTACATCAATCATACCTACGAAAAGAAGCCTTCATAAAAACTCACAAGGACAGGGTTTGGAAAGCTTCCTAGTGAACAGGTGGAAGTGTCACACTCAGATATCATGGAAGCTCCTTGTCTTTTCCCCTTATGAATCTCTTCTATCTGGCCATTCCTGAGTTATACCATCTTATAGTAAACCAGTAATCTGGTAAGTAAAATATTTCTCTAACTTCTGTGAACCACTCCAGCAGACTAACTGAACCCAAGGGGCTGATGGAGCCTCCAATCAGTAGCTGATCAGAAGCACAGATGTAACCTGAACTGCAATTGTATCTGAAGTAGTGGGGTAAGGCACTCTTTTTTATTATTATTTTTCTCCCATTTTTATTGGGAGAAAAACCCTACTCTTTAACTGAGGCTATTCCCCTTCACAGTCTTTTCTAATTTATTTTTATTTTCCCTTTACAGAGTTTTTGTTGTTTGCTGCTGTATATAAACCCAAATCAGTCATAGAGAGGGGCACTCCTGTGGGACTAAATCCTTAGCCTATAAGCACTGTCAGAGATTATCATACAATAGTAGACACCCTTTACAAGCCACAACTGCCCAGCTCATCACTGATCCTAGACAACTGTGTAAGAACTATGTACCTTGAGTACCAATTACATAGAAGGATGAAGGACTTTCTGATACTCTACTGTGAAAAGAGGGCTGATTGTATCTCTAGTTTCCAGTGGGTTTTGCTTTTCAGACTCAGGGCTTAAAACATACACACATTGACACACACTGTGAAGGAGAGCGAGTGGCTGTATCTCTAGTTTCCAATGGGTTTTACTTTTCAGACTAAGTCCTTAACACACACACACACACACACACACACACACACATATTCACACATACATTGGGGAAGGCAAGTAGAGAAACATTCCTTCAATCCCCTGTGATACTGTAATTTGCAACAAGTAATATATTCTGGATCTTCATCCAAGTCCAAGCTCCTGCCACAGAGCTCCTAAAACCCTTGGAATATCCTAAATTACCAGAAATAAAATATCTTTTCTTGTGCTGATAAAGTGACTTTTGAAATGCACCTAAGGACAACGGGGTTGGGGGGGGTGGGGTGCCATGCATTGGGTTGACAGGTTTAGGACTTTCAGTTCTGCCTCCCCTGACCTCCAGGCAGGGAAGAGGTCTAGAAGTTGAATCAAAACCAAAATAGCCAGAGAGTTACATCAATCATACCTACGAAAAGAAGCCTTCATAAAAACTCACAAGGACAGGGTTTGGAAAGCTTCCTAGTGAACAGGTGGAAGTGTCACACTCAGATATCATGGAAGCTCCTTGTCTTTTCCCCTTATGAATCTCTTCTATCTGGCCATTCCTGAGTTATACCATCTTATAGTAAACCAGTAATCTGGTAAGTAAAATATTTCTCTAACTTCTGTGAACCACTCCAGCAGACTAACTGAACCCAAGGGGCTGATGGAGCCTCCAATCAGTAGCTGATCAGAAGCACAGATGTAACCTGAACTGCAATTGTATCTGAAGTAGTGGGGTAAGGCACTCTTTTTTATTATTATTTTTCTCCCATTTTTATTGGGAGAAAAACCCTACTCTTTAACTGAGGCTATTCCCCTTCACAGTCTTTTCTAATTTATTTTTATTTTCCCTTTACAGAGTTTTTGTTGTTTGCTGCTGTATATAAACCCAAATCAGTCATAGAGAGGGGCACTCCTGTGGGACTAAATCCTTAGCCTATAAGATTGGACACTATCTCCAGATAGATAGTGTCTGACAATTGCTTGCTAGTGAGGGGAAAAACTAAAAACAAAACACCACACAAGTCATAAGTGGTATCAGAACTGTAGACCACAGCTTAGTTTTCTTAAAAGAAATAATACCAGTCTAACCAAGTCAATTCCACACTACCAAGAGAATTATGCTTAAGGTTGGTTAGGCTTGGAGAATAAGTAAAAGTCAGGCTTCCCTGGTGCCTCAGATGGTCAAAAAGAATCTGCCTACAATGCGGGAGACCTGGGTTCAATCCCCTGCTTGGAAAGATCCCCTGGAGGAAGGCATAGTAACCCACTCCAGTGTTCTTGCCTGGAGAATCCCCATGGATGGAGCAGCCTGATGGGCTGCACTCCACAGGGTCTCAAAGAGTCAGACATGACTGAGCAACTAAGCACAACAGCATGTAAGTAAAAATCTGTATGGCTTTCACTAACACTTTTTTATGCTCACAACATAAAAAAACGTATTCCAAGGAGTAGGTTTTTTATGATTGCAGCCCTTACAAATCATGTAAACCTGCTCCTTGCAATAAATTTGTGTGTGTGTGTGTATATATATATATACATATATATATATATATATATATATATATATATGCATAATCATCCTCAATTATCCATAATCATTTTTTCAAGTCCTATAACCACAAACTAGTAGAATTTTGGAATTAGCTAAGAGAGAGGCCCTACTTAGTATTTAAGCCAAAGTCATGACCTGCAGCCCAATTTTCCAAAGAGCTCTGAACTGGAGTAACAGAGTTTCATCTAATAATAAAGCAACACTATTCTCCTTGCTTACAACTCCTCTTTATATTTATATCTCTTTCAGGAATTACTTGCAGGCTACTTCAAGTCTTTTCTAATGTTATTTTTATTTTCCTGAACTGCAATTGTATCTGAAGTAGTGGGGTAAGGCACTCTTTTTTATTATTATTTTTCTCCCATTTTTATTGGGAGAAAAACCCTACTCTTTAACTGAGGCTATTCCCCTTCACAGTCTTTTCTAATTTATTTTTATTTTCCCTTTACAGAGTTTTTGTTGTTTGCTGCTGTATATAAACCCAAATCAGTCATAGAGAGGGGCACTCCTGTGGGACTAAATCCTTAGCCTATAAGATTGGACACTATCTCCAGATAGATAGTGTCTGACAATTGCTTGCTAGTGAGGGGAAAAACTAAAAACAAAACACCACACAAGTCATAAGTGGTATCAGAACTGTAGACCACAGCTTAGTTTTCTTAAAAGAAATAATACCAGTCTAACCAAGTCAATTCCACACTACCAAGAGAATTATGCTTAAGGTTGGTTAGGCTTGGAGAATAAGTAAAAGTCAGGCTTCCCTGGTGCCTCAGATGGTCAAAAAGAATCTGCCTACAATGCGGGAGACCTGGGTTCAATCCCCTGCTTGGAAAGATCCCCTGGAGGAAGGCATAGTAACCCACTCCAGTGTTCTTGCCTGGAGAATCCCCATGGATGGAGCAGCCTGATGGGCTGCACTCCACAGGGTCTCAAAGAGTCAGACATGACTGAGCAACTAAGCACAACAGCATGTAAGTAAAAATCTGTATGGCTTTCACTAACACTTTTTTATGCTCACAACATAAAAAAACGTATTCCAAGGAGTAGGTTTTTTATGATTGCAGCCCTTACAAATCATGTAAACCTGCTCCTTGCAATAAATTTGTGTGTGTGTGTGTATATATATATATAAATGTATATATATATATATATATATATATATGCATAATCATCCTCAATTATCCATAATCATTTTTTCAAGTCCTATAACCACAAACTAGTAGAATTTTGGAATTAGCTAAGAGAGAGGCCCTACTTAGTATTTAAGCCAAAGTCATGACCTGCAGCCCAATTTTCCAAAGAGCTCTGAACTGGAGTAACAGAGTTTCATCTAATAATAAAGCAACACTATTCTCCTTGCTTACAACTCCTCTTTATATTTATATCTCTTTCAGGAAAGTCTGTGATGAGGGTTAACTGGCCAAGGCAGAATCTTGGCATTTCTCAATCTAGTCCCTATTCTATAATGTCATCTCAATATATAATGTCATCCATCAAATTCTCACTCAAATCTGAATGAACAAACACAGACACTTACGTGTGCAAACATACGCCACTACACATCCCTTCCGTCCGCTTCTACATCCCTTCCATCTACTTCTAAGTTGACCTGCATCACCATCAGGCAGCTCCCAGCACACAGACAGCTTTCCCCTGAGGTACTGTCTCTCTGAAATTCTCTGCCTGGAAGTCTCAGTCACTGCCATGGGAGCTAGCTCCGTCCTGGGCTGAGCAGCCTGCAGTGCATGGGATTTAAAACCTTCAACAGCATTTTTCAACCAGGAAAGTATAAATATCAGCTGATAGGTATTCCAGATTTCCCATTTCAATGTGAAAAAATTCTCTAGTTCTTCCACATGGTTCCTCAGAAAGTGTACAGTCAGGATTAGTTCTCTGACTTGAGTTTATTAAATGGATTAAATAAGGTCTGACTCCTTCAATAGTCTACTCAGATCCCCTTGCTTTGCTGTTATACATATCTATCTCCAAAAGAATGCATTTATGAGGTATCTGTTAGAAGCTGCTAGAAGGCTTGTACTCCATGGCAGTAGAGAGTAATAAGACTCAAGATGGAGACAAATTAAGAGGTTAAAAACAGGTGGAAAGAATCCACAGAAGAACCATACAAAAAAATCTTAATGACCCATATAACCATGATGGTGTTGTCACTCACCTAGAGCCAGACATATGGAATGTGAAGTCAAGTGAGCCTTAGAAGGATTCAACTAATGGAGGTGATGGAATTTCAGTTGAGATATACAAAATCCTAAAAGACGATGCTGTTAAAGTGCTGTACTCAATATGAAAACAAATTTGGAAAACACAGCAGTGGCTATAGGACTGGAAAAGGTCAGTTTTCATTCCAATCTCAAAGAAAAGCAATGCCAAAGATTGTCCAAACTACAACACAGTTGCAGTCATTTCACATGCTAGCAAGGTAATGCTCAAAATCCTCCACACTTGGCTTCAGCAGTAGGTGAACCAAGAACTTCCAGATATACATGCTCAATTTAGAAAAGGCAGAGGAACCAGAAAGCAAATTGCCAACATTCATTGGATCACAGGGTAAGATAATTGCAAAAGAAATCTACTCCTGCTTCATTGACTACACTAAAGCGTTTGACTGTGTGGATCACAACAAACTAGAAAATTCTGAAAGAGATGAGAACACCAGATCATCTTACCTGCTACCTGTGAAACCTGTATGCAGCATAAGAAGTAACAGTTAGAATCAAACATGGAACAACGAACTGGTTTAAGATTGGGGCCAGGAGAATGTCACAGTTGCATATTGTCATCCTGCTTATTTAACTTATATGCAGAATGACAGATGACGGTACTATAGACTGATCATCTATCAAGAGTACATCATGCGGGCTTCCTCTGGTGGTCCAGTGGATAAGGACACCGCCTTGCGGTGCAAGGCGCCTGTTCGATCTCTGGCCTGGGTCTTTTTAGATCCAGAAAGGGTACAGTCAGGATTAGTTCTCTGACTTGAGTTTATTAAATGGATTAAATAAGGTCTGACTCCTTCAATAGTCTACTCAGATCCCCTTGCTTTGCTGTTATACATATCTATCTCCAAAAGAATGCATTTATGAGGTATCTGTTAGAAGCTGCTAGAAGGCTTGTACTCCATGGCAGTAGAGAGTAATAAGACTCAAGATGGAGACAAATTAAGAGGTTAAAAACAGGTGGAAAGAATCCACAGAAGAACCATACAAAAAAATCTTAATGACCCATATAACCATGATGGTGTTGTCACTCACCTAGAGCCAGACATATGGAATGTGAAGTCAAGTGAGCCTTAGAAGGATTCAACTAATGGAGGTGATGGAATTTCAGTTGAGATATACAAAATCCTAAAAGACGATGCTGTTAAAGTGCTGTACTCAATATGAAAACAAATTTGGAAAACACAGCAGTGGCTATAGGACTGGAAAAGGTCAGTTTTCATTCCAATCTCAAAGAAAAGCAATGCCAAAGATTGTCCAAACTACAACACAGTTGCAGTCATTTCACATGCTAGCAAGGTAATGCTCAAAATCCTCCACACTTGGCTTCAGCAGTAGGTGAACCAAGAACTTCCAGATATACATGCTCAATTTAGAAAAGGCAGAGGAACCAGAAAGCAAATTGCCAACATTCATTGGATCACAGGGTAAGATAATTGCAAAAGAAATCTACTCCTGCTTCATTGACTACACTAAAGCGTTTGACTGTGTGGATCACAACAAACTAGAAAATTCTGAAAGAGATGAGAACACCAGATCATCTTACCTGCTACCTGTGAAACCTGTATGCAGCATAAGAAGTAACAGTTAGAATCAAACATGGAACAACGAACTGGTTTAAGATTGGGGGCCAGGAGAATGTCACAGTTGCATATTGTCATCCTGCTTATTTAACTTATATGCAGAATGACAGATGACGGTAGCTATAGACTGATCATCTATCAAGAGTACATCATGCGGGCTTCCTCTGGTGGTCCAGTGGATAAGGACACCGCCTTGCGGTGCAAGGGGCGCCTGTTCGATCTCTGGCCTGGGAAGATCCCACGTGCTGCGGAGCGGCTGGACTGATGTGTCCTATCACCGAGCTGGAGCTCTGGAGCGCATGCGCCCAGAGCCGGCGCTCTGCGACAGCGGACGCCACCGCGATGGGAGGCCCACAGGAGCCAGAGAACAAAGACGGATGAAAACAGAGAAATGAAGGACCAATGGAAGTGGCCCGCCCGCTCCCCTCCCTCCCCAACCCGACCCCCGCCCCCCCCCAAAAAAAAGAGTACATCATGCAAAATGCCAGATAGATGAAGTACAAGCTGGAGTCAAGATTGTTGGAAGAAGTATCAACAGCCTCAGATATGCAGATGACACCACCCTTATGATAGAAAGCAAAGAAGAACTGAAGCGTCTCTTGATGAGGCTGAAAGAGAGAGTGAAAGAGCTGGCTTAAAACTCAACATGGTAAAGAGTCCGCCTTGCAGTGTAATGGGACCAGTTCAATCCCTGGCCTGAGAAGATCCCACTTGCCACGGAGTTGGACCAGTGTGTCCAATCACGAGCCAGCACTCTGCGGCATGTGCACCCAGAGCCAGTGCTCTGCAACAAGAGAGACCACTGCAATGGGAGACCCACACAAGAAGGATAAAGATGGATGAAAATAAATAAATAAATACACAATAAAAGAGGCCAA
Source organism: Tragulus kanchil (assembly GCA_022376925.1). NCBI lineage: Eukaryota > Metazoa > Chordata > Mammalia > Artiodactyla > Tragulidae > Tragulus > Tragulus kanchil. The sequence continues at coordinate 55,675,366 of JAIOJX010000029.1, read as the reverse complement.
AATTTAAAGAAAACTCTATATTTAATAAACAAAGGTCATGGCATCTGGTCTCATCATTTCATGTCAAATAGAGGAGGAAAAAGTGGAAACAGTGACAGATTCTATTTCCTTGGGCTGCAAAATCACTACACACAATGATTGCAGCCACAAAATCAAAAGACGCTTGTTCCTTGGAAGAAAAACTATGACAAATCTAGACAGCATATTAAAAAGCAGAGGCATCACTTGGCCAACAAAGGTCCATATAGTCAAAACAATGGTTTTTCCGGTATAGATGGATGTGAGAGTTGAACCATAAAGAAAGTTGAGTGCCAAAGAATTGTTGCTTTCAAACTGGTCCTAGACCAGTTTCAGGACTCCTGAGAATCCCTTGGACTGCAAGGAGATCAAACCAGTCAATCTTAAGGGAAATCAGCCCTGAATGTTCACTGGAAGGACTGATGGTGAAGCTGAAGCCCCAAAACTTTGGCCACCTTATACAAAGAACCAACACGTTGAGAAAGACCATGATGCTGGGAAAGATTGAAGGCAGGAGAAGGCAACAACAGAGAATGAGATGGTTGAATGGCATCACTGACTCAATAGACAAGAGTTTGAGCAAACTCTGTGAGATGGCGATGGGCAGGGAAGCCTGGCATGCTGCAGTTCATGGACTTACAAGGAAATGAACACAACTTAGCAACTGAACAACAGTACGATTCATGATAGCTGGGGATTACACCTCTTTGGCTGAACAGGGAAAGAGTGATTTTGGAAGACAAGATTTGGGGAGAAAAATAACAGTCAATATTTCAGGATTATTTTCAGAAGAAATCCAAGGTTTCAACAGAAGAAAAATAGCATTAACAGTCACATATTGGAAAGAACTATAAGAAACTAGTCTCCCAGTATGCCAAGCTAGGAGTTATTAGACAATGTTCAAGTATTAGATTCATCACTTCCTGGATGTTTGATGTTAATAAAGTGACATAATATTTCTGAGTCTCAGATTTTCATTTTCAAAATGGAGATGATAACACTCAAATTATATGACTATGGTAATCACAAAAAGAAATAGTTTATGTAGAAATGTTATAAAATTTTAAAATGTATGCAAATGCTAGAAACTATTACTATAATCAATCCAACGTAGACATGCAAGAAAATAATCATTTTTTTCAATGGGCAAAATTCAAAAAGACTAAATAAAGTTCTAAATCCTCATGTGTAATTAACCTAGCCTTTCTAAAGCAGGCATGCTACAGCATTGTCATCAGCAAGTCTGCTCTGTCAGTGCCATTATTTGGTTATCAATTAGTCTATTCAACTTGGAAGTGCACTTTTATATTTATATAATACATATCAAAAGTCTGTGCTGGTTAAGTGGTTATAGAAAAACAGAAAGATAAAGGCACAGAATGAATTGGGCATGAAACAGAAAACAGTCTAGTTCTACAATATTTGGCCTTTATCTGGAAAACATCTCATGGCCAGAGAGTCTTTTTCCCTAAATAAAATGCAACTATAGGAAACTATGTTTCCTTTTATTGCATATTAAATGTGTGGAAAGAAGTAGAAGTGTTAGCCACTCTGTCATGTCCAACTCTTTGTGACCCCATGGAATGTAGCCTGCCAGGTTTCTCTGTCCATAGGATTCTCCAGGCAAAAGTACTCAAGTGGGTAGCCATTCCCTTCTCCAGGGGGTCTTCTAGACACAGGGATTGAACCCAGGTCTCCTGCATTGCAGGGGGATTCTTCAACATCTGAGCCACCAGGAAAGTCCTTGGACATTACATATAGGTAAACAAATAAGTCAAAGGAAAGATGGAGTGGAATGGAAACAGCTAAAATTAAGCAAGACAACAAAACAATTGGATCAGGGGGTCTAAGAATGCACTTCATTTTCCCAGAGAATCCACGTCATTTCCTTATTAAAGGTGTTGAGTACATTGGCAGGCTATCCAGTCTAATTTTAAAGTTATCATATCAAATGATAACCATTAATAACTACCAATATTACACAACATTAAAACGAAGGTCAAATAGTACAGTTTGAATGTTGAATAACATTCACAATGTAACTAGCTTTTGACAGAGCAAATTGCGCTCATCTTACAGAAATGTACTCTAAAACCGTGCTCCTAAACCACACAACCATTTTTCATAGTTTCTTTTGGATAACACTCAAATTATATGACTATGGTAATCACAAAAAGAAATAGTTTATGTAGAAATGTTATAAAATTTTAAAATGTATGCAAATGCTAGAAACTATTACTATAATCAATCCAACGTAGACATGCAAGAAAATAATCATTTTTTTCAATGGGCAAAATTCAAAAAGACTAAATAAAGTTCTAAATCCTCATGTGTAATTAACCTAGCCTTTCTAAAGCAGGCATGCTACAGCATTGTCATCAGCAAGTCTGCTCTGTCAGTGCCATTATTTGGTTATCAATTAGTCTATTCAACTTGGAAGTGCACTTTTATATTTATATAATACATATCAAAAGTCTGTGCTGGTTAAGTGGTTATAGAAAAACAGAAAGATAAAGGCACAGAATGAATTGGGCATGAAACAGAAAACAGTCTAGTTCTACAATATTTGGCCTTTATCTGGAAAACATCTCATGGCCAGAGAGTCTTTTTCCCTAAATAAAATGCAACTATAGGAAACTATGTTTCCTTTTATTGCATATTAAATGTGTGGAAAGAAGTAGAAGTGTTAGCCACTCTGTCATGTCCAACTCTTTGTGACCCCATGGAATGTAGCCTGCCAGGTTTCTCTGTCCATAGGATTCTCCAGGCAAAAGTACTCAAGTGGGTAGCCATTCCCTTCTCCAGGGGATCTTCTAGACACAGGGATTGAACCCAGGTCTCCTGCATTGCAGGGGGATTCTTCAACATCTGAGCCACCAGGAAAGTCCTTGGACATTACATATAGGTAAACAAATAAGTCAAAGGAAAGATGGAGTGGAATGGAAACAGCTAAAATTAAGCAAGACAACAAAACAATTGGATCAGGGGGTCTAAGAATGCACTTCATTTTCCCAGAGAATCCACGTCATTTCCTTATTAAAGGTGTTGAGTACATTGGCAGGCTATCCAGTCTAATTTTAAAGTTATCATATCAAATGATAACCATTAATAACTACCAATATTACACAACATTAAAACGAAGGTCAAATAGTACAGTTTGAATGTTGAATAACATTCACAATGTAACTAGCTTTTGACAGAGCAAATTGCGCTCATCTTACAGAAATGTACTCTAAAACCGTGCTCCTAAACCACACAACCATCCATAGTTTCTTTTCCAGTTTTTAGTAATACTGGCTGTGCTGTCATCATCATGAAACTGAGCAGAACCCTGTGGGGCTCCCAAACACAAAAGTTTTCTGTGTCCCTTGTTTCTTACTTGTAGGAAACAGGCTTCTTTTAACATCCCCAGCCTCCCCTCCAAAGGGCAGGTTCAGTTGCTGATACAGGAAGGGAGAGGATGAGGAGAGCAGGAAAGAAACAACAATGCAGTTTTGGGGCACAGTCCTGGTTCCCCCTCAAGGGCTAGGCCTGACAATATCTTTGAGCTGTTTTACAGAGGAGGAAACTACCATCAGGTGAAAGTTAATTGTATACAACTCACGAGTACACAGATCTCACACCTGTTAGAACTAGAAGGTTGACAATGCTGACTCCTCACCACCAACCAGACAGAAAAGTGTCCACAAGGTTATTACACCCTCTTTGAACATTACTATAAAACTCCTCACTACCCCTTCCAGGTCAGGACACACAGTTTTGAGAGTATTAGCCTGCTGTGGGCTCCTTTCCTTAGGAAAGCAATAAAGCTATTCTTTCTACTTCACGCAAAACTCTTATCTCTGAAATTCAATTTGGTACTGGTGTACAAATGCTGAATTTTTTAGCGTTCACACTGAGTTTCTTTTCTAACATTCAACACCAGGAGGCTCAGTATATTACAGTCTATCATTATAAAGTCAATCCTGCAATAATTGCCTTCTCTCTCATCACCAAAAATCAGGTAGAAAAATATCCAAAAAAGGCCAAAACTTTCATTAATGATAAAATTGTCTAATGCTGGTATTATGCATGTATAAAGAAGAAACCTAGAGTTTTTCTATGAAAGAAAAAAAGCACTCCAAAAGTCTGCACCTGTTAGGATTGAGAAGGTAATTTTTGAGTATCATTAATCCTACAATGTTCTGAGATATCCTGTTAGGCTTACCTTTTCCATCAGCCTTTTGCTGATTGTTGGAAAGACTGTTGACCCTGCCCCTAATCAACTATTTGGTATTTGTAATTCTCCCTTTAATTACAACAATGTGTTTGTGGATTGTGCTTGTGAATGGCCTTAATTAGAGTGTAAAAAGATGAGAGAGGCATGATTTTCTGTCTCTGTTTGCCTTAACAGTTACTTGTAAACTGCTGTACTGGTTTAGGGACTAAACATCCCTAAACATCCCAATTTTGGTGGAAGTAGCATATGGGCTAGGATCTGGAGGAGAAGACTTGTTCAAGAGGACATAGTTGTGAGCTCCAAGAGATCAAAGAACTTTAGACTATTACAGATATGAGCACCACTGGAGGGGAAGATGCGAAGGGGGAAAGGGAGCTGGAAATACACTACCTCAATACTGTGTTCAGATTACCTTTCTAATGGTACCCACCACCACTATCTGATACAAGCAACTTTCTGAAGCTCACATATCATTGAATACTGACTCTGAAAATGCTTTTAGCAATTGTCAGCAAACATTTTTCCCTCAGAGAAGCTTTACAACACTTACTGTCTTCAAGAGTTTAGAGAATGAACAGTGGGAGGTCAGGTGTGGGAGAAGAAAGCCATTCAGGGGTTCATGTGTCCGGCTCAAGGAGAAGTCAGACTTTGCTGAAGTAACCCTCCTCTTTTAAGATGAGTCAAGTTCACACAAAGGGTAAGCGAAAAGCCCAGGACCCAGGTTGCTGAAACCTGCAGCCAGAGGTCTTTCTCAGGCGCCAGACTTTTCTTACAGGTTTGGGTACTCATCCCAACGTTGTTCCCAGTACAAATCTCAGCTAAGGTGGAAATGACAAAAAAAGAAATCTGCCAAGTGATTTCTATATACAAGAAAATCTGTTGATTTTAAAGTTGCTGCACTAACTTAAAAATGAAAAAATAAAAAATCAATAGAACAGTTACAGGCATATTCCATTCCCTACCCCGCTAATTTATGATCTCTGAACTCCATCACATGATTTCTAATCCTACCTGACTCATTTTCTTTTTAAGAGCGTAAAGAAGATCTCTCAGAAGTCATCCCTACCGGTTCAGTGGCCCGAGTATCAGGAGGCGCAGCGCAGTCTTCTCGGAGGCGGCGGCCTGAGCTCCTCTCCGCAGGAACTGATGAATAGGCTGCAGGCACACCTGTGCCAGTCAGACCCGTCAGCCACCGTGGTTGAGAAGCCATAAATTCAGCAGCTAGAGAAGTTTACTTATCGTGAAATTCCTCCAGGGTCAACACCTTTTCAGGAGTGGCCTGCCTGCCTTTGCCATCTCTTCACCCTCAGGCGCTCACAGGAGATGGAGCTGCACAGGTGCAAAACTTCCCATTAGCCTCCTGCACCCGAGGGAGGGAGAGCTCTGCTCAGGCTCAGGTGAAAATAAGTAAGCAGGTTAATGTAACCTGTGAAAGTCCGATGATTGGCCCTGAGATCAGGAATAACCGGAAGCTGGTCAGGCCTCCCAGGTGGAGACTGGATCGGATCAATGATGGTTCTGAGGGTGGAACAGCCAGCAACAGGACCAGCTCCAGAGGCAACAAAAACGTCAGCACAGCTTGCTGACCAAATTCCTGGAGCATATAACACGACAGAAGCCAGTTTCTTAAACAGCAAAATGGCACAACCGTGTAGCAGAAATTTTTCCCAGGTCCTGTGATGCAGATGCCTTCACTTTTTTTTTTTTTTGATAGATAAACCGTTCCATTTGGAAGTCAAATTAGTGCCACCTGAGTTCCTGCTGCAAGGACTGTGAAGACCTCCTCCTTTATCTGGAGAACCTAATGGGTCTCTGGGCATTGTGAACATTTCCATGTAAATTATGAGAAGAATCCAGGACAATGCCATTTGGACCCAACTCTGGGTATCATGGAAAGGCTGCCACGTTATGAATGAATTCTATCCTTTGTGTTCGCAATACGCTCCATCAACACATATGCACTTAGACATTTGTATTTATATTACAGAAATGTGAGTGTATGTTTCACTAAGCCTTGCACTTATCTAAATTTAACTTAGAATTGACCCTGGAGGTTGCTCTTTGTAGGTCAGAGATTAAGATTAGATTAATTTCAACACAGCAGCAGCAAACAAACACAAAAGGAACCTATAACTCTGATGCTAACATAGCTCAAATCATGAACATCAAAATAACCTGAGATTATTCCCATAGTATTTTGGGTTTTAAATCACCTATCAGACCTCTCTTTCCGAGGCAAAATACACCAGTTAGGTTTTCTTTTTTTATTTGCTATTGTTTTTCCACTTTTATTTTGTTTGGCTTTTTTCCAATGAGTTATTTCATGCTAAAGTTGTCAAAATTTATACTTGACAAAATGCTGGACTATTTGCTGTTGGAGCTAAAAGTGACTACCTGGTACTTCTTCCTCCTAGAAATAAATGATATGCTTGCTTAAATCAAATAGTGATGGGGGGGGTGAAGGCAAATATTAGCAGTGCATATTTAGCCTTGGCACTGGATTAGGATAGAATGTGGCCTATTAAATGGACTTTGATGCTTTGTTCCCTATGGCAAAAATGTCCCCACTCTCAGAAAATAGAAATTGGGGAAAACACTCTCTGTGCAGAAATGAAAACAATGTTCTAATATTAAAGGGAAAACACAATGATATAAAAGTCAGGCAACAGCTCAGCAAAGCCATTACTATGCTTATTGCCATTTTAAAGCACAATGATTGAAGTTATTGTCTTAATGCAAGATTACTAAATAATGCATCCCATAAAGGAAAGACATTGTATCAACCATAAAATGTGTGTAACTGCAACAGAATTCATACTTATTTAATGACACTTTAGAATCAGATGGTAATTAAAATGAAGTAGGAATTTTTAAAAGGCAAAAGATATTCAAACCCACCAGTATATAAATTGAAACATTCTCTTTGTTTTGCAAGCACATAAAGGAGTAAATTTCACACAGGGTTTTTTTTTTTTTTTTTCCTTTTTGACCCACTGGGAACAGCACGATTTTGACTCCTCAGTATTTCCAGTTCTAATTGCTAGGAGGGTTCATTATCAGCTGTCTAAAGTGCAATACATCAACCTTGCAGAGCTGAGTTACAAAAGACGTTCACACATCTGATGGGCTGCTGTGCTAAATACATCTTAATTTGTGCTGCATCTGCTGTTTTCTAATTTGTTTGTCATGCTGTGAATGCTGCAGACTTTGTTAGAGCAGCTTCCTGATTTTTTTCTTTAAAAATGCATCAATTCTTCATAAAAACAATGTCTGTCTTCCATCATTGTTCATCTGTGTCTTGGAATGTCATAAACTAAATTCTATTATACACATACATGTATGAAAAAATGCTGTGCCCTTGAATATGTATGTGTACTATGTTCAAATACATGCATGTGTATTTGCATGTACATCAAGCCAAATATTCACTTTAATCACATAAAGCAAAACAAGCTTTTTCAGCCATTACTGGATGCATAAAGTGACAAACAGTCCAATCCCAGAATTCTGGCATGGATAAAAGCACTTTCAGTCGCTGGGATCTGCTATGCAGAAGACGGGCAGAAGGGTGGTACTCTCAGTTCAGACCCAACTAAGCAGCAGTTCAAGTGGTACATAAGCACACGCAATATAGTATGATCCAGAATAAACCAGTGTCACAATAGGGAGGTTTAAATTTGAGTTGGGAAAGAAAACAAATACCACCATCCCAGGCCCATGCCTCCCTCCATCTTTTCATAAATACCTGTGTCAAAGATGAGGGCAGAGCTCAATTCCTGGGGATGTGATCTGTGCCGTCACATATGCCTCATACTTAGAAGAGCGGGGTTGGGTTTAATGCTCTGCTGTTACTGTTCAGAAATGTTTTATAATTTGTGAACAAGGGGTCCTCGATCTTCATTTTGCACTGTAACTGCACATCATATAACTGGTGTTGGGTGCAGGATGCATTTTAGGAATCCTGATGGAACAGCTGATGGATCTACTCTGTAGTATATATTTCAAGCTATTAGTCCTTTCATCTTTATGATCACAAAAATGTACACCTTGATATGAAAAAGAAGAAAGTGGGGACAGTGGGAAGCAAGAAGGGAGGGAAGAGCAAACAGTATTTATTTTTGTTTTCATATAGTTCTACAGGGTATAAAGGATAGAAGGCAGTCATTTCTAAGTATTATTATTTCTAAGCACTGACCTTCTTTGCATGAAACTAAAGGAAAATGCCTCCACCACAGATTTTGGGATCACCAACCGAAGTGGCAAAGTCAGTCTATAATTTGTGCTGCATCTGCTGTTTTCTAATTTGTTTGTCATGCTGTGAATGCTGCAGACTTTGTTAGAGCAGCTTCCTGATTTTTTTCTTTAAAAATGCATCAATTCTTCATAAAAACAATGTCTGTCTTCCATCATTGTTCATCTGTGTCTTGGAATGTCATAAACTAAATTCTATTATACACATACATGTATGAAAAAATGCTGTGCCCTTGAATATGTATGTGTACTATGTTCAAATACATGCATGTGTATTTGCATGTACATCAAGCCAAATATTCACTTTAATCACATAAAGCAAAACAAGCTTTTTCAGCCATTACTGGATGCATAAAGTGACAAACAGTCCAATCCCAGAATTCTGGCATGGATAAAAGCACTTTCAGTCGCTGGGATCTGCTATGCAGAAGACGGGCAGAAGGGTGGTACTCTCAGTTCAGACCCAACTAAGCAGCAGTTCAAGTGGTACATAAGCACACGCAATATAGTATGATCCAGAATAAACCAGTGTCACAATAGGGAGGTTTAAATTTGAGTTGGGAAAGAAAACAAATACCACCATCCCAGGCCCATGCCTCCCTCCATCTTTTCATAAATACCTGTGTCAAAGATGAGGGCAGAGCTCAATTCCTGGGGATGTGATCTGTGCCGTCACATATGCCTCATACTTAGAAGAGCGGGGTTGGGTTTAATGCTCTGCTGTTACTGTTCAGAAATGTTTTATAATTTGTGAACAAGGGGGTCCTCGATCTTCATTTTGCACTGTAACTGCACATCATATAACTGGTGTTGGGTGCAGGATGCATTTTAGGAATCCTGATGGAACAGCTGATGGATCTACTCTGTAGTATATATTTCAAGCTATTAGTCCTTTCATCTTTATGATCACAAAAATGTACACCTTGATATGAAAAAGAAGAAAGTGGGGACAGTGGGAAGCAAGAAGGGAGGGAAGAGCAAACAGTATTTATTTTTGTTTTCATATAGTTCTACAGGGTATAAAGGATAGAAGGCAGTCATTTCTAAGTATTATTATTTCTAAGCACTGACCTTCTTTGCATGAAACTAAAGGAAAATGCCTCCACCACAGATTTTGGGATCACCAACCGAAGTGGCAAAGTCAGTCTATAATCTTAAAAAAAAATAAGCTAAATACATTTCAATTTTTTGGATAATGTCCCACCACCCCTTTTCCCTACACACACACAGTAAACACACACACACACAGACCAAAATTATTTCAGGAAACCTAAATAAAACCCAGGGAATACAAAGGAGTTGGAAACCTCAGAAGATCAGAGGAGTGTCCTTTTCCTCCTTTAGGCCGCTAACTGGGAGTTAGGCTGTGAACCGGGCAGCAGTGAGAAGCTGGCATCCTTTGTGCATGCACCTGGAGATTGGGATGCAGGGAGGCAAGTCTCTGCCCTGGATTCTGCCGGCTGTGCAGCCTTCAGAGAGGGAGATGTGGAACTCATTTACATAATGCCAATCAGTCTTTCCATGTCAAGTTTTCCCAAGAACATGCAGAAACGATTACCAAGGCAGGCATTATGACTGGTGGAGTCACAGACAAATCAGGGCTTCCGTAAAGGAGTATGTTGAATCAGTAATGCATACTGTTCAACCAGGGCTGAGAAAAACACCTCATAAAGTAACAGCATTTGTAAAGGTTAATCAATTCCGCTAATTGTAAATGCTCTCAATTGTCAGTCCCTAAGCAGTCCCTTCTCTTTGTAGCTAGTAATTCACTGTGGGATGCAGCAGTTCTAAAACAGGAAGCAGAGAAAGAGAGGAAAGCAGTCAGATTTCTCATTACTCTCCCCATGTTGAGCTCTGCCAGTGTCTGTAAATGTCAATACATTTACCACAGGGAGATCGCCTTTTTTCCTTATGAGTACTAGTTGCCTCCTTCATTATACACAAAACAAAGTAAAGAGCCTAATTATCTTGGTCTAGGCAGATGGAAAGGAAATCAGGATATTGATCTTTGGGGCAATATCTTTAGGCAATGCATATGATGAATACACTGGGTAGTTAAAGGGATAGTTCTTTCATTGACAATTGTAAAAAGAAAAACACATCTTATTCACTGCCCAGAAGGGACACAGAAAAAGGAAAAATCTTCTGTCCTTTCCTCCCCATTGCTTCCAGTTCCCCAGTAAGAACAAACCATTCTGAATAGTTGCTTAAACTCAATGGAGATTTGAGAAGTTGAAACCAGTCACACCAGACACAAACAATGAGATAATTCTGCACTGAATTATCAGTCTCTGGCAGTGAAAGCAAACCAGTGACTTTCTTGGAACCAGAAAATTCCTTTCTATGAGGCCTCAACATCGGAGTAGCCCATATTTCCAGGCCACTAATGAATATTCCACTGGGGACACAATGCAATTTGTGTTAGCAATGCTAGAAAAGTTCTAGAAAACAGTGACACAAGGTATATGGTAAATTGTCCTTAAAAAGTTGCTCTTTTTGTAAGATCTTATATATATTCTTACTGTCCTTTGTATGTATATATAGTTTTACATTTTCAGAAAGTCTTGTTTCCCTGTAGTTTTAGAGATAAAACTTCTCTCTTTATCAAAAATACAGGAAGATAGTTATACTTAAGAATATTTTCACAAGTCAGAAAGCAAAAATGAGGAAAACTATTTCAAGTGTTTTGATGTGCAATAATATCTGAAAGCAGAATCAATAGGGCTTCCGTAAGGAGTATGTTGAATCAGTAATGCATACTGTTCAACCAGGGCTGAGAAAACACCTCATAAAGTAACAGCATTTGTAAAGGTTAATCAATTCCGCTAATTGTAAATGCTCTCAATTGTCAGTCCCTAAGCAGTCCCTTCTCTTTGTAGCTAGTAATTCACTGTGGGATGCAGCAGTTCTAAAACAGGAAGCAGAGAAAGAGAGGAAAGCAGTCAGATTTCTCATTACTCTCCCCATGTTGAGCTCTGCCAGTGTCTGTAAATGTCAATACATTTACCACAGGGAGATCGCCTTTTTTCCTTATGAGTACTAGTTGCCTCCTTCATTATACACAAAACAAAGTAAAGAGCCTAATTATCTTGGTCTAGGCAGATGGAAAGGAAATCAGGATATTGATCTTTGGGGCAATATCTTTAGGCAATGCATATGATGAATACACTGGGTAGTTAAAGGGATAGTTCTTTCATTGACAATTGTAAAAAGAAAAACACATCTTATTCACTGCCCAGAAGGGACACAGAAAAAGGAAAAATCTTCTGTCCTTTCCTCCCCATTGCTTCCAGTTCCCCAGTAAGAACAAACCATTCTGAATAGTTGCTTAAACTCAATGGAGATTTGAGAAGTTGAAACCAGTCACACCAGACACAAACAATGAGATAATTCTGCACTGAATTATCAGTCTCTGGCAGTGAAAGCAAACCAGTGACTTTCTTGGAACCAGAAAATTCCTTTCTATGAGGCCTCAACATCGGAGTAGCCCATATTTCCAGGCCACTAATGAATATTCCACTGGGGACACAATGCAATTTGTGTTAGCAATGCTAGAAAAGTTCTAGAAAACAGTGACACAAGGTATATGGTAAATTGTCCTTAAAAAGTTGCTCTTTTTGTAAGATCTTATATATATTCTTACTGTCCTTTGTATGTATATATAGTTTTACATTTTCAGAAAGTCTTGTTTCCCTGTAGTTTTAGAGATAAAACTTCTCTCTTTATCAAAAATACAGGAAGATAGTTATACTTAAGAATATTTTCACAAGTCAGAAAGCAAAAATGAGGAAAACTATTTCAAGTGTTTTGATGTGCAATAATATCTACAGCAATATGCAGAATAATAAACAACATTCACACATTTATTATACTTTAGAACTCAATAATATATATAAATTCACATACTCAATCATGAACTGCTTAAACATGAAGTCAAATTACCTTTGTTTAATCTTCAAGTTAATAAACTGTAAGTACCTTTTCCTTAGAAGTAAAGTTATTAGAATTTCATGAAGTTTAGAAATGTACAAGAAAACCACAATATATTTTAGGTGACAAAGCATAAATAATTTGACAAAAGAACATCATCTTTTATGTATTTCAACTTAGTACTATGAATCAAGGGCTTTGTAAAATTCTAGTTAAATACACATGAGGCTTTGTGTTCCTGCGAAATTATTTGTTTGATATTTCATATATACTGAATATTGCAGTCAGACAAACCAAGTCAAACATACCATCAGGTTGACCTGAACAGCATAGAAAATAAGCTGGAGAAGATATGCCAAACAAGCTGTTGTCATTGGCACTTGTCAAGCTCTTTTATCCCCCAAATATGTAGGACAATGCTAGATCTGTGTAGTGATAGCCTCTTCAAAGTCAAATCACCTGATGCATTGTAATATGGTAGGCAGAAAACAAAATTACATGTTTCTCTAGGGTGAACAGAAGCATTGGTTTGCAAAAGGAATTCTATTCTTAATGAAAACAACTTCTTTCATTTGTGAGTACAATTTCAAACACTCCATGCTTACCTTTGGAAAACGAGAAATTAATGAATCAGGGATGTCCAAAAGCTACCTACTTAGCAAGTGGGGATGGACTTCTTCAACAATAAACTCTTCCCCACCGAGTCCCTCTTCCCTTCTTCCCTTCCTTTCTCTCCCTCATTTTATCTCTGCCTCTTGCTCCCCATTTTTTTCTAAGATATACTCCTTTCATCTAATGTTACACAAGGTATATGGTAAATTGTCCTTAAAAAGTTGCTCTTTTTGTAAGATCTTATATATATTCTTACTGTCCTTTGTATGTATATATAGTTTTACATTTTCAGAAAGTCTTGTTTCCCTGTAGTTTTAGAGATAAAACTTCTCTCTTTATCAAAAATACAGGAAGATAGTTATACTTAAGAATATTTTCACAAGTCAGAAAGCAAAAATGAGGAAAACTATTTCAAGTGTTTTGATGTGCAATAATATCTACAGCAATATGCAGAATAATAAACAACATTCACACATTTATTATACTTTAGAACTCAATAATATATATAAATTCACATACTCAATCATGAACTGCTTAAACATGAAGTCAAATTACCTTTGTTTAATCTTCAAGTTAATAAACTGTAAGTACCTTTTCCTTAGAAGTAAAGTTATTAGAATTTCATGAAGTTTAGAAATGTACAAGAAAACCACAATATATTTTAGGTGACAAAGCATAAATAATTTGACAAAAGAACATCATCTTTTATGTATTTCAACTTAGTACTATGAATCAAGGGCTTTGTAAAATTCTAGTTAAATACACATGAGGCTTTGTGTTCCTGCGAAATTATTTGTTTGATATTTCATATATACTGAATATTGCAGTCAGACAAACCAAGTCAAACATACCATCAGGTTGACCTGAACAGCATAGAAAATAAGCTGGAGAAGATATGCCAAACAAGCTGTTGTCATTGGCACTTGTCAAGCTCTTTTATCCCCCAAATATGTAGGACAATGCTAGATCTGTGTAGTGATAGCCTCTTCAAAGTCAAATCACCTGATGCATTGTAATATGGTAGGCAGAAAACAAAATTACATGTTTCTCTAGGGTGAACAGAAGCATTGGTTTGCAAAAGGAATTCTATTCTTAATGAAAACAACTTCTTTCATTTGTGAGTACAATTTCAAACACTCCATGCTTACCTTTGGAAAACGAGAAATTAATGAATCAGGGATGTCCAAAAGCTACCTACTTAGCAAGTGGGGATGGACTTCTTCAACAATAAACTCTTCCCCACCGAGTCCCTCTTCCCTTCTTCCCTTCCTTTCTCTCCCTCATTTTATCTCTGCCTCTTGCTCCCCATTTTTTTCTAAGATATACTCCTTTCATCTAATGTTACTATTTTCCCATAATTTCAGGATAAACTTCCTGATCTCTTTGGAAAACCTGAAAATCAAAACTGAAGTTCTCTATATGAAATTTTTCACCTTAAAGGAACTGAAATATCTGTTGGATTTTTAAGAACTATAGCCTCAGGCAAGAAGTGAGCAAAATTAACCAAAGAAACCCCCACCCAAGACCTGATTATCTCATTTCATTTACTGATTGTTCTTGAGGATTTGATACCTTCATCTTCATATGTATTCATTTGGAGACTCACTCTTTTATATATAATGTAATTTTCTTTCCAGAGGATAAATTTTTATATCAGTTTAATAATTTCTTGAAGTTATACTGAAGTATTGCTCAACTCTTTCTAAATTAAAGCACTTAGTAAAAAACTTTGAAGCACTCTCACAATTTTAAATCACTGTGCACATAGCAATTTAAAATTATGGGAGAAGTTTTATAAGCACTTGAATTTGGAGGTGATCAGAGACCTGAAAATGTGCAATATAGAGTAATTTAAAATTATTAGAGTACTTCACATTTTTTTTATAAGCTCTTCAGCTGGGAAGTGATCGGGTTCTAACATCTGAGCTTGCCAAGTGAAGTACTCCTTAGCTTGAGAAGATTCACTCTATTAAATCAAACTACTTCAATAATTTTAAAGTGATGTACAGTGAACATGCTCAGATACCCAAATTCACTTTTTTTTTTAAATCCCCAAAACAATTTATCCTTCAAAAATAATTTTTAGAGTAGCTAGTAAAACAAACACTAGAATATTTTAAATACTTGTTTTCTGTTTCTTCAAAGTCAAATCACCTGATGCATTGTAATATGGTAGGCAGAAAACAAAATTACATGTTTCTCTAGGGTGAACAGAAGCATTGGTTTGCAAAAGGAATTCTATTCTTAATGAAAACAACTTCTTTCATTTGTGAGTACAATTTCAAACACTCCATGCTTACCTTTGGAAAACGAGAAATTAATGAATCAGGGATGTCCAAAAGCTACCTACTTAGCAAGTGGGGATGGACTTCTTCAACAATAAACTCTTCCCCACCGAGTCCCTCTTCCCTTCTTCCCTTCCTTTCTCTCCCTCATTTTATCTCTGCCTCTTGCTCCCCATTTTTTTCTAAGATATACTCCTTTCATCTAATGTTACTATTTTCCCATAATTTCAGGATAAACTTCCTGATCTCTTTGGAAAACCTGAAAATCAAAACTGAAGTTCTCTATATGAAATTTTTCACCTTAAAGGAACTGAAATATCTGTTGGATTTTTAAGAACTATAGCCTCAGGCAAGAAGTGAGCAAAATTAACCAAAGAAACCCCCACCCAAGACCTGATTATCTCATTTCATTTACTGATTGTTCTTGAGGATTTGATACCTTCATCTTCATATGTATTCATTTGGAGACTCACTCTTTTATATATAATGTAATTTTCTTTCCAGAGGATAAATTTTTATATCAGTTTAATAATTTCTTGAAGTTATACTGAAGTATTGCTCAACTCTTTCTAAATTAAAGCACTTAGTAAAAAACTTTGAAGCACTCTCACAATTTTAAATCACTGTGCACATAGCAATTTAAAATTATGGGAGAAGTTTTATAAGCACTTGAATTTGGAGGTGATCAGAGACCTGAAAATGTGCAATATAGAGTAATTTAAAATTATTAGAGTACTTCACATTTTTTTTATAAGCTCTTCAGCTGGGAAGTGATCGGGTTCTAACATCTGAGCTTGCCAAGTGAAGTACTCCTTAGCTTGAGAAGATTCACTCTATTAAATCAAACTACTTCAATAATTTTAAAGTGATGTACAGTGAACATGCTCAGATACCCAAATTCACTTTTAAATTAAAAATATTTTTCACTTCCAAACTACAAAAGCCACTTATGTGATACAGCAGCAATTTATCCATTCAATTTTAGACATTACACTGCCCTCTCCCTTTTAGAGTAGTTTTCTCTCAGTAAAAACAAACACTAGAATATTTTAAATACTTGTCCTTTTCTACAAAAACAGTGAATAGCATTCTGCTATGAAAGTTCAACAATCTAGTTGTATTTGAAAGCATTTCCATTGTAAAGTCAGCTTTAGCATAATTGTGTTTTGAGAATTTATTTTACACCTAAAACAATGACAAAATGAATATCTTGAGAGGATTTTTAAGCACAAACCCACTGAAACAAATGACAATAAGACAGTTGTCCTGCAACCTGATAAATATCATATAAACCCTACTATGTCTTCTGAAGAACACTGCTAACCTGAAAAGCATGTGGTTCCAATAATATTCCCCCAGTCCACCCTTGAGTTCAAAGAAAGGACAACAGCGAAAGCCTGATACCTGTTACACTACATGTACATTTGGCAAATACAGCTCTCAGATCATTCAGATTGGTTTATGTGGTTGTTTTGTTCTTGTGAAATCTTATTTACATTTCCTACAGCACAATTAGCATGTAGAATTCCAGTCTGGATTAATTGTTTCTATTAACAAGCAAGATTAGTAACCAGTTGAAAGGAAATCTAATCTCAAAGTAAATAATTCAATTTCTGGTATGTTTAAATGTAGTTACTAAGAGACAAGAATCTGTTGATATTTGTATCAGAAATGAATAATTTTAAAGCTTCTTTTGGTACTTTTCTCACCCTATTTAAACATAACTGTAACAATAAATAGGGAGACATCTATAAAGCCATTTTGAAAGCTAAAAAAGTAAATGTTTCCCTTCATTATCAAGTTCTGTGAAATTTCCTTCTTCCCCTTCTCCTACCCTTCTCATTCTTCCCCTCCCATCCTCTTCCTCTCTCTCTTTTTCTCCCTCCTGGACTCTACAAAGATTCTATTCATCTGAATTCTAGTTGCAATCACACTGGAAAGTAATCAGTTAGTACCTCTTTGTCCTTTGACAATAATTTGAATTTTAGCCTATAAGAGAATTGATCAACTATTGTGTTTCTATGCCACAAGTGCACTGGTATGATTCCCAGTAGAAATTTGCCACCAGTAGAAAGTATGCTTTTACTGTTTGTTATGTCTTATCAGAGAAAAAGGCTTGCTAAACATACATGTACCGCCCATATTAAATGCCCTTCTGACTTGTGACAAAAATTTCCAGAGTTGCTTCATTTTACGCTGTTGATGCTCTCTAAAAACAAAAGATAAAAGTCTGGGGGCAGGCGTGAGGGTGACAGAGGTCATAATGTCTAAAAATCCTCTCTTAGAATAAGCTCTTTCACTGAGAGATACACTAAGGTCACCCTTAAATCAAAGAAGTAGATTTATTTTGAGGGGTTTTGCAATGACTTTTTAAACCTCATTGTAGAGGCCAAGAAAGGAACAGCAAAAGATAAAATTTTAAAATATGCCTTGACAGCCCTTTATAAAGATTCTGGAAGATGGGATATAATTCAATTATAAACTCAGGAAGTCCAGGGAACATATATTGCCCAAACTCTGAATTGACCCACAGAGAAATATATAGGTGCAACAAGACTCCAGTGCTTCAGGGAAAATGACAATTATGAACTCAGTGGATTTTTCATTTTAAAATGTCTGTGTATATATTGAAATCAGAGATATTACCTTTATGAAATATTTTAGAATTTAGTCGATGAAATAGGTTCTGTCATAACTAGCATATTGAAAACTTTCAGAAGTTATACAATACCATCTTCTATACCAAAGAGTTTTGAATTCTGTAAGATTTGTATTTATCTTTCTATTATGTTCAAACTCCCTTGGTTTTCATGTTATTTCCAACCAAAAATACTTCTGGAAGAAAACTAAAAGAAAGCTTCCTGGCAATAGAAATGCACAGTATTTATATGGTTTATAGGCACTTAACAGGATCAAGAATTTGACTATAGTATCATAAGGGTATATAACGACCCAAGAAATTCAGTGGTGATAATGCAAAATTCTCTATGAATTCTAATCTGTAAAATAATCAGTTAGTACCTCTTTGTCCTTTGACAATAATTTGAATTTTAGCCTATAAGAGAATTGATCAACTATTGTGTTTCTATGCCACAAGTGCACTGGTATGATTCCCAGTAGAAATTTGCCACCAGTAGAAAGTATGCTTTTACTGTTTGTTATGTCTTATCAGAGAAAAAGGCTTGCTAAACATACATGTACCGCCCATATTAAATGCCCTTCTGACTTGTGACAAAAATTTCCAGAGTTGCTTCATTTTACGCTGTTGATGCTCTCTAAAAACAAAAGATAAAAGTCTGGGGGGCAGGCGTGAGGGTGACAGAGGTCATAATGTCTAAAAGTCCTCTCTTAGAATAAGCTCTTTCACTGAGAGATACACTAAGGTCACCCTTAAATCAAAGAAGTAGATTTATTTTGAGGGGTTTTGCAATGACTTTTTAAACCTCATTGTAGAGGCCAAGAAAGGAACAGCAAAAGATAAAATTTTAAAATATGCCTTGACAGCCCTTTATAAAGATTCTGGAAGATGGGATATAATTCAATTATAAACTCAGGAAGTCCAGGGAACATATATTGCCCAAACTCTGAATTGACCCACAGAGAAATATATAGGTGCAACAAGACTCCAGTGCTTCAGGGAAAATGACAATTATGAACTCAGTGGATTTTTCATTTTAAAATGTCTGTGTATATATTGAAATCAGAGATATTACCTTTATGAAATATTTTAGAATTTAGTCGATGAAATAGGTTCTGTCATAACTAGCATATTGAAAACTTTCAGAAGTTATACAATACCATCTTCTATACCAAAGAGTTTTGAATTCTGTAAGATTTGTATTTATCTTTCTATTATGTTCAAACTCCCTTGGTTTTCATGTTATTTCCAACCAAAAATACTTCTGGAAGAAAACTAAAAGAAAGCTTCCTGGCAATAGAAATGCACAGTATTTATATGGTTTATAGGCACTTAACAGGATCAAGAATTTGACTATAGTATCATAAGGGTATATAACGACCCAAGAAATTCAGTGGTGATAATGCAAAATTCTCTATGAATTCTAATCTGTAAAATAAAGTTGTCCTTCCAGAAGCTAAAAAATTTAAATAAATAATCATTAACTGGAAGTTAGAAAGGGATGATGAATTAGTGTAAGCCTGAACTGAGGGAGAAATTTGGGTATGAACAGTAGAAGAAATCACGAGGGCATATCTAAGGATTCTTCAGTATTAGAAACAGAGAAAATAAAGAAAACTCTAAGAGTCTTTTTCTGTAATATGTAGATTGACTGGAGGTCTCTAAACAAAAAGGTTTTACAATGAGTAGAAGAAAGGTAAGTCAGGCAATTATGACACAAAGTATTTGAAAATTAATATGAATGTTTCAGACTAAGTGGATATTAGATAGAAAGCCAAAATGTAATTATGAGACTAATATCAAGGAAGGAATTTAGGTGAAAATATAATATTTAAACACACTTGGACTATGCAAACATAATGAAACATGGCACACCTGGGGCATTTGTCAAGGGCTGTGCTCTGGATATGTCACTGTATTTTACTGTAATAATCACTGCATTTAGAATCCTGATATAAAAGGTGAGAGAAGCAATACTGGATTATACCAATCTATATGTCTCCTGTATACAACATTGAATTTAGGGGGGAAATTAGAGTGATAATACCTAAAATACTATTCATATATGGTGTAAAGACCACTGTGAACTTTTCAGACAAATATGTTTGTGAACTTTTCAAACAAATATGTTTGATTCCTTTGCATATTCCTGCAGCATTACAGTCACATGAGTCTGTTGGATGTTATTTTATCTGAAGGAACTGCTAAATAAACAAAATTTCATTAACACTATGGCCATTTTAAGTGAATCTTTGCTTAATGATATGAAGTGCACTTTAATTCCTAGTGCCTATTGCATGAGTTAATTCATTTAAGCAAAAGAACATGTTTTGTCAGATTGTGTGAGTCTGACAATTTTTTGAACCAAACAAAGCCTTTTGAGAATTGAATTTGTATTTATCTTTCTATTATGTTCAAACTCCCTTGGTTTTCATGTTATTTCAACCAAAATACTTCTGGAAGAAAACTAAAAGAAAGCTTCCTGGCAATAGAAATGCACAGTATTTATATGGTTTATAGGCATAACAGGATCAAGAATTTGACTATAGTATCATAAGGGTATATAACGACCCAAGAAATTCAGTGGTGATAATGCAAAATTCTCTATGAATTCTAATCTGTAAAATAAAGTTGTCCTTCCAGAAGCTAAAAAATTTAAATAAATAATCATTAACTGGAAGTTAGAAAGGGATGATGAATTAGTGTAAGCCTGAACTGAGGGAGAAATTTGGGTATGAACAGTAGAAGAAATCACGAGGGCATATCTAAGGATTCTTCAGTATTAGAAACAGAGAAAATAAAGAAAACTCTAAGAGTCTTTTTCTGTAATATGTAGATTGACTGGAGGTCTCTAAACAAAAAGGTTTTACAATGAGTAGAAGAAAGGTAAGTCAGGCAATTATGACACAAAGTATTTGAAAATTAATATGAATGTTTCAGACTAAGTGGATATTAGATAGAAAGCCAAAATGTAATTATGAGACTAATATCAAGGAAGGAATTTAGGTGAAAATATAATATTTAAACACACTTGGACTATGCAAACATAATGAAACATGGCACACCTGGGGCATTTGTCAAGGGCTGTGCTCTGGATATGTCACTGTATTTTACTGTAATAATCACTGCATTTAGAATCCTGATATAAAAGGTGAGAGAAGCAATACTGGATTATACCAATCTATATGTCTCCTGTATACAACATTGAATTTAGGGGGGAAATTAGAGTGATAATACCTAAAATACTATTCATATATGGTGTAAAGACCACTGTGAACTTTTCAGACAAATATGTTTGTGAACTTTTCAAACAAATATGTTTGATTCCTTTGCATATTCCTGCAGCATTACAGTCACATGAGTCTGTTGGATGTTATTTTATCTGAAGGAACTGCTAAATAAACAAAATTTCATTAACACTATGGCCATTTTAAGTGAATCTTTGCTTAATGATATGAAGTGCACTTTAATTCCTAGTGCCTATTGCATGAGTTAATTCATTTAAGCAAAAGAACATGTTTTGTCAGATTGTGTGAGTCTGACAATTTTTTGAACCAAACAAAGCCTTTTGAGAATTGAATTTCATTTGCTTCAGGGGTAAAAGGGAAAAAAAGGGACTTTCTGGTTCAAAGGAAAAATGCTTAGAAGCCATATTTGAAAGACTCATAAGAGGTCTTACACATCAAATAGCCCTTAGAAAACAACATTTTGATGAGTTAAGTGTAAATTAATTAGAAACACAGATTGCTTTTCCCTGGCTATCCACATGGGTTTCAAAGCTGAAATATGAGTGTTTGACAAAATATGCTTAGTGTTTTCATGACCCAAAAGCATAGGAAAGTAATTCAAGATGTTTCCATGAAGCAAAAATACTTGTTTTCCTTCAGCAATCTTTCCAAACAAATATTTCATGAGTTCCTATTAAAAAAAAAAAAAAAAAAAAAACAGTGAAACTCATGCAGGTACTCCATTCTGAGTCCATGAGGTATATCTAAAAGAGGATTTTTCCCTGCAAAGAGACTGACTGAGTCTTTTAAGCCTTGTAGTACCTTTGAAAAGGAAAACATAGGTGAAATAAACATTAAGCCATGGTCACAACAAAACTAGCCTGTATCATGAATTGGAATAGAAGGCCATTTGTGGATGGAATCTCTGAGATGCTGAGACTTCAGAGTCAAGAAAAGCATTTCTACAAAGCTCCTTGGATAATCCTGGATTGTAAGAATTTGGTTCAGGTAATCTGGTAATATGTTCATTACGTGCTTATATCCAATTAATAGGGAACTACAACTTGTCAAAGAGACTAAACAAATGAATAACTGTAGAAATATATGTAGAAAGTAGCTCTCTAGCACTGGCAGTCTTAATTTTCTCACTGGAGAAAGATTTCATTAGCAAATATTTTTTATAAACCAGTTGCTTATGTTGTGCTGAAAAGTAATGCTATCAGAATTCCCAAAATAAGCACCTTTAAACCTACCACTAAGAAAGAAAAGAATGGAAAAAGAAAGAAAAACAAGAGGATTAAAAAATACAAAACACTACCTTTTTTGTTTTTTGCTAAGTGGTTTATTTTTTTCTTAATTGTTTTTCCAATTGACTTAAACAAAATTCAGAAGTCCCTTTTAAAGTTGAGCATGTAGAGGGAAAGCACCAATTCCACTCAGGGAGCGAGGTAACCTATCTTAATTACTCCAAACTGCTAAATTTCCTGTCCTAACATTAGGACATGGTGGTTCATATTTGCAACTCGCTATACTGCAATTGTTGAGTTTTGTTTTGCCTTTCTCTCTTCCAGTGTCCTTAGAAACTTAGAATTTCTACTCAATCATAACAAATTTTTGAAAAATTCTGAAGATTTTTTAATAAAAATCATATAAAAATTATATGATCACAGTTTCACATAATTGGAAAGATTGATCAAGAGTCATCACAAGAGGGTTAACTATTTGGGATAAGTTAGTTCTCTAGAGCCACTTGCATCACAAGCCTCTAAGAACTTTTAAGTCTATTTTTGAGGTTAATTTTGGAGTACCCTTTCTTTCAGTTTTCATGTTTGCCAGTGGCATTCCAAGGGAGACTTGGCAACTCAGATATATTTAAGATAGAACATCAATTCTATATTGAGTCAGCATTTTTATGGATTTATTCTCTCAGCATCTAATTGCTCTAAAGTTTCAATTCTGGTAGTGGGAGATTTGGAAGAGAAAACTAACAATGGGTTCTACCAGCTATGCATGTTCTTATGGATATAACCCATCATACAGTCTTGCCATTGGATAGGCCATTTGTGGATGGAATCTCTGAAGTAAAAGAAAAAATTTCTACAAAGCTCCTTGGATAATCCTGGATTGTAAGAATTTGGTTCAGGTAATCTGGTAATATGTTCATTACGTGCTTATATCCAATTAATAGGGAACTACAACTTGTCAAAGAGACTAAACAAATGAATAACTGTAGAAATATATGTAGAAAGTAGCTCTCTAGCACTGGCAGTCTTAATTTTCTCACTGGAGAAAGATTTCATTAGCAAATATTTTTTATAAACCAGTTGCTTATGTTGTGCTGAAAAGTAATGCTATCAGAATTCCCAAAATAAGCACCTTTAAACCTACCACTAAGAAAGAAAAGAATGGAAAAAGAAAGAAAAACAAGAGGATTAAAAAATACAAAACACTACCTTTTTTGTTTTTTGCTAAGTGGTTTATTTTTTTCTTAATTGTTTTTCCAATTGACTTAAACAAAATTCAGAAGTCCCTTTTAAAGTTGAGCATGTAGAGGGAAAGCACCAATTCCACTCAGGGAGCGAGGTAACCTATCTTAATTACTCCAAACTGCTAAATTTCCTGTCCTAACATTAGGACATGGTGGTTCATATTTGCAACTCGCTATACTGCAATTGTTGAGTTTTGTTTTGCCTTTCTCTCTTCCAGTGTCCTTAGAAACTTAGAATTTCTACTCAATCATAACAAATTTTTGAAAAATTCTGAAGATTTTTTAATAAAAATCATATAAAAATTATATGATCACAGTTTCACATAATTGGAAAGATTGATCAAGAGTCATCACAAGAGGGTTAACTATTTGGGATAAGTTAGTTCTCTAGAGCCACTTGCATCACAAGCCTCTAAGAACTTTTAAGTCTATTTTTGAGGTTAATTTTGGAGTACCCTTTCTTTCAGTTTTCATGTTTGCCAGTGGCATTCCAAGGGAGACTTGGCAACTCAGATATATTTAAGATAGAACATCAATTCTATATTGAGTCAGCATTTTTATGGATTTATTCTCTCAGCATCTAATTGCTCTAAAGTTTCAATTCTGGTAGTGGGAGATTTGGAAGAGAAAACTAACAATGGGTTCTACCAGCTATGCATGTTCTTATGGATATAACCCATCATACAGTCTTGCCTCTGAAAAAAGAATTTAGTGTTACCATCAGATGTGGTATAAAAAATATTTGCTGATGATTGGCCCCCTGTAGTACATATATACAAGGAAACTTGCCATTTGTGACCCAAATTCAGTAAAACTTCATTTTTCTTCCCATCTTAAATGGTCCCTTTCTTTTGCTGAAATATTTCTTTTGCTCTTAAATAAAATGTCAGAGTTAGATTGACTATCCAAACTCTAAGGCAAATGTTTATTGTGACCTTTTCCAATTTGCTAACTAGCTCTCTTGTAAGCATTTAATATTAAGTAGATATTTACAATTCAGAACAAGCTGTTCTATAGCAGTCTATAAAATGTGTCACACGTTTGCAATGTAGTATTATGCTAACTAGTTCACCAGGCATTCTCATGGGGCTAGGATAGCTCCTGTCAGAAAAATCTGCCCTGTCCTCTGGCTAAGGCTAGAAGAACATCTCCGCTTGGCGGTACCTGGAATAAACTGAGTAGGAAGAAAGCAAGATGAGTATTTGTGGGCATCAGAAATATGGTAATTCTCTACAACTACTAATACTTGGGAGCTGGATTTCCTCTTAGTCCTTATTTCTCAAATGATGTCCTGCTCTACAGACCTATACTAGGATTTGTTTAAACATGTTCTTTCATAAAAGGTTTCTATGGCTAACGCAGTTGAAGATAATTGGAAAGATTGATCAAGAGTCATCACAAGAGGGTTAACTATTTGGGATAAGTTAGTTCTCTAGAGCCACTTGCATCACAAGCCTCTAAGAACTTTTAAGTCTATTTTTGAGGTTAATTTTGGAGTACCCTTTCTTTCAGTTTTCATGTTTGCCAGTGGCATTCCAAGGGAGACTTGGCAACTCAGATATATTTAAGATAGAACATCAATTCTATATTGAGTCAGCATTTTTATGGATTTATTCTCTCAGCATCTAATTGCTCTAAAGTTTCAATTCTGGTAGTGGGAGATTTGGAAGAGAAAACTAACAATGGGTTCTACCAGCTATGCATGTTCTTATGGATATAACCCATCATACAGTCTTGCCTCTGAAAAAAGAATTTAGTGTTACCATCAGATGTGGTATAAAAAATATTTGCTGATGATTGGCCCCCTGTAGTACATATATACAAGGAAACTTGCCATTTGTGACCCAAATTCAGTAAAACTTCATTTTTCTTCCCATCTTAAATGGTCCCTTTCTTTTGCTGAAATATTTCTTTTGCTCTTAAATAAAATGTCAGAGTTAGATTGACTATCCAAACTCTAAGGCAAATGTTTATTGTGACCTTTTCCAATTTGCTAACTAGCTCTCTTGTAAGCATTTAATATTAAGTAGATATTTACAATTCAGAACAAGCTGTTCTATAGCAGTCTATAAAATGTGTCACACGTTTGCAATGTAGTATTATGCTAACTAGTTCACCAGGCATTCTCATGGGGCTAGGATAGCTCCTGTCAGAAAAATCTGCCCTGTCCTCTGGCTAAGGCTAGAAGAACATCTCCGCTTGGCGGTACCTGGAATAAACTGAGTAGGAAGAAAGCAAGATGAGTATTTGTGGGCATCAGAAATATGGTAATTCTCTACAACTACTAATACTTGGGAGCTGGATTTCCTCTTAGTCCTTATTTCTCAAATGATGTCCTGCTCTACAGACCTATACTAGGATTTGTTTAAACATGTTCTTTCATAAAAGGTTTCTATGGCTAACGCAGTTGAAGAAATGTTGGACTAAGCACAGTGAAGCAGAGTTCTGTCCTCTGGGATATTTTGGATTTTTAATGTAGGACATCCTCTGTAAATCTCTAAGTGGGGACCATAAGAGCACAGCGTTCCTTTGGCTTATGAGATTTCAGAACCTCTGAAATAGCATGTAGGAAATGTTCTGAAGATCCTTTGCTTAAGCATCCTCAGCTGGGGATCAGGGGGCTATCTCTTTGTATATGTGAACAATTCATTAGTTAGAAACTGACAAGATCCTCCTTTTCTGGGCAAAATAATGTATAAAAATATGTCAGCACCTCCTAATGGGAGAAACTACAAGATGGTGCCAAAAAAAATTAAGAGAAAAAAAATCTATTGCACAATCTGGTCAATACAGTTCTGTTTGCTTTTTTAAAAAAAATTTAAAATGGATTAGATTCATTGCAGAGAATACTATCAGTTGTGCAGTAGGTAGATGTTCATATTATTCCAAATATATAGCATCTGCCTAGGGACTTGATTAAACACATGAAAGCAATCTAACTTTGAAGAGTCACCCTGTTTAAAGAAAAATACTTGAATGAATATGGAAAAATAAACCTGATTTATAATCTGTCTTTGTATTCATCAGCTACTTTACCCATTTCATACTAGACTTTATAGACTGTACAAGATGATCACAGACATGAAATGCTCAGTTGTTGGTTTGCAGCAGCCAGGAATGTGGTAGGAATCCCCCTATAAGAAGCCTATAAACTCAATTATTTCTGCAGAGCAGTGCCCCATTACAGCAGTTTATACATCCCTGGAAGTGATTTACTTTCTGACCAAAAGCCAGTGATAGTAAAATCCAGCCACTGCTTCACAGAAGTGCTTAAGGAGGTAGCATGAGCTGTGTGCTGCATCAGTGTGGATGCTAAGGAGGCAAGTTTGGGCATCTTGCAGACTGTGTAGATCAGAGGAATGCAGACTGCCTCCTGAGAAGATAGCAGACAAAGAGACCTATACTAGGATTTTGTGGCATCAGAAATATGGTAATTCTCTACAACTACTAATACTTGGGAGCTGGATTTCCTCTTAGTCCTTATTTCTCAAATGATGTCCTGCTCTACAGACCTATACTAGGATTTGTTTAAACATGTTCTTTCATAAGGTTTCTATGGCTAACGAGTTGAAGAAATGTTGGACTAAGCACAGTGAAGCAGAGTTCTGTCCTCTGGGATATTTTGGATTTTTAATGTAGGACATCCTCTGTAAATCTCTAAGTGGGGACCATAAGAGCACAGCGTTCCTTTGGCTTATGAGATTTCAGAACCTCTGAAATAGCATGTAGGAAATGTTCTGAAGATCCTTTGCTTAAGCATCCTCAGCTGGGGATCAGGGGGCTATCTCTTTGTATATGTGAACAATTCATTAGTTAGAAACTGACAAGATCCTCCTTTTCTGGGCAAAATAATGTATAAAAATATGTCAGCACCTCCTAATGGGAGAAACTACAAGATGGTGCCAAAAAAAATTAAGAGAAAAAAAATCTATTGCACAATCTGGTCAATACAGTTCTGTTTGCTTTTTTAAAAAAAATTTAAAATGGATTAGATTCATTGCAGAGAATACTATCAGTTGTGCAGTAGGTAGATGTTCATATTATTCCAAATATATAGCATCTGCCTAGGGACTTGATTAAACACATGAAAGCAATCTAACTTTGAAGAGTCACCCTGTTTAAAGAAAAATACTTGAATGAATATGGAAAAATAAACCTGATTTATAATCTGTCTTTGTATTCATCAGCTACTTTACCCATTTCATACTAGACTTTATAGACTGTACAAGATGATCACAGACATGAAATGCTCAGTTGTTGGTTTGCAGCAGCCAGGAATGTGGTAGGAATCCCCCTATAAGAAGCCTATAAACTCAATTATTTCTGCAGAGCAGTGCCCCATTACAGCAGTTTATACATCCCTGGAAGTGATTTACTTTCTGACCAAAAGCCAGTGATAGTAAAATCCAGCCACTGCTTCACAGAAGTGCTTAAGGAGGTAGCATGAGCTGTGTGCTGCATCAGTGTGGATGCTAAGGAGGCAAGTTTGGGCATCTTGCAGACTGTGTAGATCAGAGGAATGCAGACTGCCTCCTGAGAAGATAGCATACAAAGAGAGGGGTGGAAGTTTTGGACTTGCTCTAACAATTCTGTTATAAAGAAGTAACTGTGTTCTCACACAGATCAAAGTGATTCACAAAAGACCTAAAGAGATCACAGAATGAGGACTATGATGATGAAGCTCCAAAAAGGACCAGAAAGTAGGTACTTCCCGTAAGAAAATCAATTCTGTCTGGTCTTTTATGAGAAGTAATTTGCGTATCATCTAAATTAGTAGTTCTCAAACACTTCATCTTTTGAAAAGCAAGAGTCTTAAAGACCCCAAATATATGGGGACATTTTTAGTTATGTTTATTGCATTAGAAATATAAAGTAAAATATTTTTCAGATACTTGAATAAATTTAGTGAGAAGAGTGGCCTTGCTTTCTATTTTGCAGCTCATGGTGCTAAACAGCGGTCAGGTAGATGTTCCCAACTGCTTCTACATCAAAATCCCTACAATGTCCCTTGGGCCCCAGCAAAATGCTACAGTCCACTTCCAGAGAAGGAGTGAAAAGGCAAACCAAGACTTGGGTACTATCATGAGAAATGTTTGAACTTGAAGACATTTTGAAACAGTGACAAGAACCAGAATGCCTGAGCTGTACTTTGAGAGCCAAGGAGCTAAAAACATTCTGTGTCCAATACATTTATAGATATTTACCTATATCAACATACTGTACATAGGCTTCTCAGGTTAATTACCTACTAACCTGTAGGTAGAATCACTTCATAGAATAAGTTCAAACACCCTTAATTGATTCATTTCTTTCAATTGTATAACTTAATAGACTGTACAAGATGATCACAGACATGAAATGCTCAGTTGTTGGTTTGCAGCAGCCAGGAATGTGGTAGGAATCCCCCTATAAGAAGCCTATAAACTCAATTATTTCTGCAGAGCAGTGCCCCATTACAGCAGTTTATACATCCCTGGAAGTGATTTACTTTCTGACCAAAAGCCAGTGATAGTAAAATCCAGCCACTGCTTCACAGAAGTGCTTAAGGAGGTAGCATGAGCTGTGTGCTGCATCAGTGTGGATGCTAAGGAGGCAAGTTTGGGCATCTTGCAGACTGTGTAGATCAGAGGAATGCAGACTGCCTCCTGAGAAGATAGCATACAAAGAGAGGGGTGGAAGTTTTGGACTTGCTCTAACAATTCTGTTATAAAGAAGTAACTGTGTTCTCACACAGATCAAAGTGATTCACAAAAGACCTAAAGAGATCACAGAATGAGGACTATGATGATGAAGCTCCAAAAAGGACCAGAAAGTAGGTACTTCCCGTAAGAAAATCAATTCTGTCTGGTCTTTTATGAGAAGTAATTTGCGTATCATCTAAATTAGTAGTTCTCAAACACTTCATCTTTTGAAAAGCAAGAGTCTTAAAGACCCCAAATATATGGGGACATTTTTAGTTATGTTTATTGCATTAGAAATATAAAGTAAAATATTTTTCAGATACTTGAATAAATTTAGTGAGAAGAGTGGCCTTGCTTTCTATTTTGCAGCTCATGGTGCTAAACAGCGGTCAGGTAGATGTTCCCAACTGCTTCTACATCAAAATCCCTACAATGTCCCTTGGGCCCCAGCAAAATGCTACAGTCCACTTCCAGAGAAGGAGTGAAAAGGCAAACCAAGACTTGGGTACTATCATGAGAAATGTTTGAACTTGAAGACATTTTGAAACAGTGACAAGAACCAGAATGCCTGAGCTGTACTTTGAGAGCCAAGGAGCTAAAAACATTCTGTGTCCAATACATTTATAGATATTTACCTATATCAACATACTGTACATAGGCTTCTCAGGTTAATTACCTACTAACCTGTAGGTAGAATCACTTCATAGAATAAGTTCAAACACCCTTAATTGATTCATTTCTTTCAATTGTATAAAACCTGCAATACATATTTGCAAATCAGAACGGGAATAAAGAAAAACAGACCACATACTAAATGGAGACCTAACAAGATGCATCCCAGATGGTCAGTACTCAACATTATATTTTCACATGTGGTATGACTGTGTTCTAATAGTGAAGTAGATGGAGTGAGCGTTGTTCTGTTTTGTAGAGGAGAAAAGAACTCAGACGGGGTAAGTGACTTATCCAAGTACCATAACTAATTGTGACAGAGATGGGACGATCCAGCCCAGTGCTGTTTTGGGCTTATTACTAGGCCATTATATGATGCCAAAACACACGGTTGAAAAGTGGAAATTATAGCTGGGGTGCTATATTGCCTGATCTGTTTCTTTATAATTTTTCACTTACTCTACCAAATAGCTGTTTTGGTAGCTGCATGGTTGGTGCTCTGATATGATTTTGCTAAATGTTCTGTTTTAATATTTTGAAAATACATAATTACTCCCTCTGGTCTTAATTTTCCTTACACGTAAAGTTTAGATCAAGATACCATGGATACTCCAGCAACAGCAGTGTCTTAATAACTAATAGAAAAAGGCATATTAGAACCTACAATTAAACAACATAATAAAACAGTTCTGTCAAGCTGGGCAAACGCGTAAGGGCAGCTTAGGTTTGCTCCATGATGGTGGATGGTACCAGAATTTTTTGGAAGACAGGGGATGGGACTGCTTGAGAATACTGTATTATCAAGTCTTGTCCCATATCCCCACAAGTTTGAGATGTCCTGCTAGACAGTCACACAGGTAAAAATCTTGTTTTTAATTTTCTGAATCTGGATGTCAGCTGCGTTTTACATGTAAATGCAAAATATTTATAGAGTGTTAACGTGCATTGATGTTTCCAAAAACACAGCTCCTATGTAAAGGACAATTATACTTTGTTTTATTTGCAAGTTTGCCAAGAATGGCCCATTAATTCAGAAAATTGAGAAGCCCCTTACAGGGGTTCTTAATACTTTATTTACCTATATCAACATACTGTACATAGGCTTCTCAGGTTAATTACCTACTAACCTGTAGGTAGAATCACTTCATAGAATAAGTTCAAACACCCTTAATTGATTCATTTCTTTCAATTGTATAAAACCTGCAATACATATTTGCAAATCAGAACGGGAATAAAGAAAAACAGACCACATACTAAATGGAGACCTAACAAGATGCATCCCAGATGGTCAGTACTCAACATTATATTTTCACATGTGGTATGACTGTGTTCTAATAGTGAAGTAGATGGAGTGAGCGTTGTTCTGTTTTGTAGAGGAGAAAAGAACTCAGACGGGGTAAGTGACTTATCCAAGTACCATAACTAATTGTGACAGAGATGGGACGATCCAGCCCAGTGCTGTTTTGGGCTTATTACTAGGCCATTATATGATGCCAAAACACACGGTTGAAAAGTGGAAATTATAGCTGGGGTGCTATATTGCCTGATCTGTTTCTTTATAATTTTCACTTACTCTACCAAATAGCTGTTTTGGTAGCTGCATGGTTGGTGCTCTGATATGATTTTGCTAAATGTTCTGTTTTAATATTTTGAAAATACATAATTACTCCCTCTGGTCTTAATTTTCCTTACACGTAAAGTTTAGATCAAGATACCATGGATACTCCAGCAACAGCAGTGTCTTAATAACTAATAGAAAAAGGCATATTAGAACCTACAATTAAACAACATAATAAAACAGTTCTGTCAAGCTGGGCAAGCGTAAGGGCAGCTTAGGTTTGCTCCATGATGGTGGATGGTACCAGAATTTTTTGGAAGACAGGGGATGGGACTGCTTGAGAATACTGTATTATCAAGTCTTGTCCCATATCCCCACAAGTTTGAGATGTCCTGCTAGACAGTCACACAGGTAAAAATCTTGTTTTTAATTTTCTGAATCTGGATGTCAGCTGCGTTTTACATGTAAATGCAAAATATTTATAGAGTGTTAACGTGCATTGATGTTTCCAAAAACACAGCTCCTATGTAAAGGACAATTATACTTTGTTTTATTTGCAAGTTTGCCAAGAATGGCCCATTAATTCAGAAAATTGTGTTGTGGTACTGGTGCTGTCATACCAGTCCAAACGCATAGCTCTCATGTTCACAGTGATACCATACATCAGTGTGAGGATTCCTCCACTTCAACAGATCTTCTTGTATGAATATATATATATGTGTATATATACATATATATATACATATATACATATATAGATAGATATAGATATAGATATGAAATGCTGCTTAGTCACTTTAGTCATCTCTGATTCTGTGTGACCCAATGGACTGCAGCCCATCAGGCTTCTCTGCCCACGGAATTCTCCAGGTAAGAATACTGGAGTGGGTTGCCATGACCTCTTCCAGAGGGATCTTCCCAACCTAGGGATGCAGCCCTGTCTCCTGCACTGTGGGCAGATTCCTCACCACTGAGCCATCAGGGAAGCCCCATATATATATGAGACCCCATAGACTGCATCCATGGAATTTTCCAGACAAGAATACTGGAGTGGGTTGCCATTTCCTTCTCCAATATGTATAATATTTGACTTTAAATTGCTTTTCAAAATTTCTCCTTTTTATTATAATTAAGAAGTTTTATCAATATTTTACTGAGTATTGGATAGACTATATTATGTGTGCTTTTCATTGCAGAATAATAAAGAGCCATTCCTCAAATTTTTTTAAAAAATAGGACTGTTGTGGTTGATAAAATCAGGAACCACTGTGTTAATTTTCCTCAGAAATTGCCAGCTTTTCTCTTTTTGGAAAAATTTAGAGTCTGTATGAATATATATTTCTAAAAATTCAATCCTTTCTGGTGAATTATTGATGGTTACACCCTCTATATTAATAAAACAGGACGAAAACAGCTTGTTGTGTACCTGATTAGAGGGTTTGAGTTTGGGATGTTTTGGAGGGATGGGAGAGGATGATATCTTGGATTGACTTAAAAAGGAAGTCATAAAAGCTATACTCAGTGACCTACATCAGGCAGTGTTAAGCTCTTCCACAGTGAAAACCACACACCCCTCTCCACCACCTCTGCCAACACCACAACTAAGTATGAACACATTTGAGAAAAGACAAAGTGTCTCTGCATTACCTACTACCATAAAGAGGAAAGCTGTAGACAAAACTATTTATTAAATGAGGAAAGCCACAGCTTCTACTTGTACTAGAACATTCTTCTGAATTTTATCTCTTGAAATGCATGCCATTGGTTCAAAAGGGAGCATTCTTTTCAAAAATAATCATATTTATTTATAATTAAATATTGACAACAATTTCAGTGACAAATGTGTGCCATTTACCAAAATTAGATAAAGATAGCTGAGAGTTTTAAAATCCCAATGAAGTTTTGACTAACCTATTCCACAGAACAAATAATTATGATGTTTATTTTGCTATCTGCACATAAAGTTTTTCCTTGGCTGCTTTCCTGAGTAATACAATTATGTTAAGATGTATTTTTCATGCTCTCTGCATGTTGAGATATATTTTTTGAAAACAGAAAATAGTATGACTTGTCTTAATCACATCATCTTTCCCCCTCTGGAA
Source organism: Tragulus kanchil (assembly GCA_022376925.1). Taxonomy (NCBI): domain Eukaryota; kingdom Metazoa; phylum Chordata; class Mammalia; order Artiodactyla; family Tragulidae; genus Tragulus; species Tragulus kanchil. The sequence goes on along the minus strand of JAIOJX010000029.1, from coordinate 55,641,685 downwards.
GACACTGCCTTTTATACTTACTGTTTTAAACACTGCCCAAATCGATACAGCTCTCATGGTTGGGTACTAGACTACTTGATTATGTTAGGAGAATATGTACAGTGCTGGGAATATCATTTATTTCTCTGACTCTAGTTGTTTTGCAGCATTGGTTCATTAACAGCATACACCAATAATTTAGGGTAGACCCTGCACTAATAGTGACAATTGATTTCTTGTTTAATTTCTCTATAACCAAATGGAACATTTTACAACAAACTCCAATTTAAAGTCCTTTTGGGATTTAAAAAGGACATCTTTTTAAAAGATTATGTTTGATAGCTTAATCCATTTGATATTTTTCTTTTCACAACATTTAAAATCCAAAACCACAGTTAATTGCACTACTACAATTTTAGTTATATTTTATTAAAAAGATTAATAAGCACTTTTTAAAATAAAAATCATAGTTTCACACATTAATTTCCCTTTCAACTTGTACTAACAACCATTTTCTAATGAAGCACAATATACAGCATATTTCTAGGGTTAAAAACACAATCTCTATCATGATGTGTGGCATAGCAGTCAAAATTTTACTGTCCCAACAGTTACTTCATCTGAATGCATTGACTTTGAGCAAATTGGACTTTTTTTCTGCCACCATTTTCTCAGTTATAAAACATATTGATACTAACTTGAAATATGCATTTTAAAATATATATTAATGAAAAGCTTCAGTTGTCAATGAATACAAGTGACTATGTCTCTCAATATGATATATAATAAACTCCTATTGGCATGAATATAGATCCTGAGTGCAGAATCCCTGAATTCAAGATCTGATTCCATCACTTATAAACTGGGTTGTCTTGCCATGTCACTTTACATACAAAAGTGCTTAAGAATAGATATTCTACTTCACTCCTCGGGCATTTGTGGTGATAAAGAAAAAACACTCAGATGATTTGCAAATCACAATAATAAGATAATGAATAGAAGGGAAAAATATATTTCAAAGGTCACGATGTGCTTTCCGTTCTCTGGAATTCTGAATTCAACAGATGTATTTCTAAATTATTATAGTATAAACTTGAGTGAACCTTTGTAAACTAAGCAAAGTCACATCTATATGACTGTCACAAAGTGAAACAAGAATAAACTTCATGGGTCATCTGACTGCAGTAACATCCAAATACTTCAGTCATGGCCAAAGCAAGAACTTATAACAATAGGAATATCACATTAACTATTATTATGTTAGAATTCCATCTCTTATGTTTAATGCCTAGAATAACTTGGGGGATTGAAGGCTAAAGTAAGAGCTATACCTGTAAACATGATACAAGTATTAGTCAAAATCATGGCATTGATTGTAATTCTATTTTTAATTAAATTTTTATTAGAGTATAGTTGCTTTGCAATGTTGTATTAGTTTCTTCTGTACAGAAAAATGAATCGGTTAATTTTTTATCAAAGTATAGTTGATTTATACTACTGTGTTAGTTTCCTGTGTGCACTGTATTGATACATTATACATGTATACATTTACATATACATATATTTTTTCTGATTCATTTCTATTATATGTTATTACAAGATATTGAATATAGTTTCCTATGCTATACAGTAGGTCCTTCTTGTTTGTTTATTTTATATATAGTAATGTATATTTGTTAATCACAAACTCTTAATTTATCCCTCCCTCCCCCCACTTTCACCTTTGATAATCATCAGTTGGTTTTCTATGGCTGTGAGTCTATTTATGCTTTATAAATAAGTTCATTTGAATCACCTTTACAGATTCCATGTATAAGTGAGATCAGATGATATTTGTCTTTCTTGGTCTGACTTACTTCCCTTGATATGACAATCTCTAGGTCCTTTCATGTTGCTGCAAAAATGGCATTATTTCATTTGTTTTATGGCTGAGTAATATTCCAGTGTATGTGTGTGTATTTCAGATTTTCTTTATTCATTCGTCTGTTAATGGACACTTAGGCTGCTTCCAGGTCTTGGCTATTATAAATAATGCCACTTTGAACATTGGAGTCTTCTCGAATTAAAGCTTTAAATTTTCCATATAAGTCCTCAGGACTAGGATTGCTGGATCATATGACAACTCTATTTTTAGTTTTTTAAGGAACCTCCATTATGTTTTTCAGAGTGGCTGTACCAATTTATGTTCCCACCAACAGTGTAAGGGGGTTCCCTTTTCTCCACACTCTTTCTAGTATTTATTATTTGTAGATTTTTTGATGATGGCCATTCTGATTGGTGTGAGGCAATATATTTTTGTCATTTTAATTTGCATTTTTCTAATAATTAGCAATGCTGAGAATCTTTTCATCTTTTATAAGAAAATCTCAAACATGGATTTCTAGTCTGAATCGTGATCCTGGGCTCCAAAGCACTATTTGTCCCTTTGTGTTATAAATCTCAAACTGTATAGCAAAACAGAATACTTCCACTTTGCATTTAAATGCGTTGTAGTTTTTGCTTAACTCTTCTGTATAAGTCTTAAATAGTTTGTGCACATTTTCTATGATAAAGGTGAAATTAAATAATAAATTTATATATTCCACTAACCCTTAGTAAGTGGTCTGGACACAAGTATAAAAATAAACTTCTATAAAACTTTACCTATCTAATAAAAATGAAGAATTGACAAGGAGACTATAACTGCAAATGTACATACTAATACTAATACCAGTTTATCACAAATTGTGTAACCAATATAATCCTTATATTTTAAACAGAGAAAATAAAATGAAATATACTTTCTAATGACTGATGTGATATGCTCTACCCTCCGCTGAGGAAAAGTCCCCTGAGAAGCAGTTGTGCAGCACATTTGCAAAGTACAAATGACATAACAAAAACATCATGGTTAGGAAAGTTGTAGTGAGTGTGATGTGTTTAACTAGTGGATGAGAACATTTTCATTCCCTTCTAAGGGCAGCAAAATATTAACTCAGCAGTACATAATAACATGACTGAATAGTCCATTTCAAGAATAAAAATGAGCAGCTTAAGTCAAATCTCCATGCTAGTAGGTCACATGTAACACAGTTCCTTGAGAAAAGAAGTAACATGTTCAAAATAAGTGCCAAGAACAATTAGATTGGCAAGTGGACTTCTTCCAGGTCTTGGCTATTATAAATAATGCCACTTTGAACATTGGAGTCTTCTCGAATTAAAGCTTTAAATTTTCCATATAAGTCCTCAGGACTAGGATTGCTGGATCATATGACAACTCTATTTTTAGTTTTTTAAGGAACCTCCATTATGTTTTTCAGAGTGGCTGTACCAATTTATGTTCCCACCAACAGTGTAAGGGGGTTCCCTTTTCTCCACACTCTTTCTAGTATTTATTATTTGTAGATTTTTTGATGATGGCCATTCTGATTGGTGTGAGGCAATATATTTTTGTCATTTTAATTTGCATTTTTCTAATAATTAGCAATGCTGAGAATCTTTTCATCTTTTATAAGAAAATCTCAAACATGGATTTCTAGTCTGAATCGTGATCCTGGGCTCCAAAGCACTATTTGTCCCTTTGTGTTATAAATCTCAAACTGTATAGCAAAACAGAATACTTCCACTTTGCATTTAAATGCGTTGTAGTTTTTGCTTAACTCTTCTGTATAAGTCTTAAATAGTTTGTGCACATTTTCTATGATAAAGGTGAAATTAAATAATAAATTTATATATTCCACTAACCCTTAGTAAGTGGTCTGGACACAAGTATAAAAATAAACTTCTATAAAACTTTACCTATCTAATAAAAATGAAGAATTGACAAGGAGACTATAACTGCAAATGTACATACTAATACTAATACCAGTTTATCACAAATTGTGTAACCAATATAATCCTTATATTTTAAACAGAGAAAATAAAATGAAATATACTTTCTAATGACTGATGTGATATGCTCTACCCTCCGCTGAGGAAAAGTCCCCTGAGAAGCAGTTGTGCAGCACATTTGCAAAGTACAAATGACATAACAAAAACATCATGGTTAGGAAAGTTGTAGTGAGTGTGATGTGTTTAACTAGTGGATGAGAACATTTTCATTCCCTTCTAAGGGCAGCAAAATATTAACTCAGCAGTACATAATAACATGACTGAATAGTCCATTTCAAGAATAAAAATGAGCAGCTTAAGTCAAATCTCCATGCTAGTAGGTCACATGTAACACAGTTCCTTGAGAAAAGAAGTAACATGTTCAAAATAAGTGCCAAGAACAATTAGATTGGCAAGTCTTCCAAGTGAACTGTGAACATGGTTAAGAAAGAAAACAGAAGACATCAGTCTCCTACAGAGATTCAAGCCCTGAATTAGAGTGGAGTAGAATTTCTTGTTATTTTTCTCATTTATATATTCTCTAACTTTAGATGCGATATTTAGAAACCGAAAAGGATAAGAAAATCAACAAACATATCATTAACTTTGAAGACAAAAATAAAGGTGAAACATTTCTGTTTTACCTAAGAAAAGGAGACAATTCTGCTCTACAATTGGTAAAACCCTTATAATTTATTTTTCAAAAAGGCACATTTCAGTGATAGACTATAATACCAGATAGCTAAAACCAAATAGGAATCTATGAAAAAATACATAAATGCATTGCAATAGAAAGGTGATAAGCAACGTTTCATTTCTTGAATTGGGTAGTGTTTACAAGCATTTGCATTTTACAATTATTCACCTTGCTGTATATTTATATTTTATAAACTTTTACATAAGTATGTTGTATTTCACTTTTAAAAGATTTTTTAAATGTTATTAACTAAGTAAACAATGAAATTTCAGTTGTAGTTACTCTATGGCTATTTCTTCTATATTCCAAAAATACACTTCAGTCAGTCAATCAGACTGCTGGAAGCATTTGTTAAGAAAGTCTTTTGGCATAATATAAGTAAGATAACCATGTAGACAAAATGATGACTTGGTATGTCTCACTAATTATTAGTAAATGGCCTGCAAGTAGGTATGAAAATGAACTCATGCTAAGGTGTATCTATTTCCTAAGAAAAATCAAGCCTTAGCAAGCATGATACAATTAAAAATAAATTATTGTGTATTCAACAAATGTGGAAGTAACTACCTAAATATCCATCAACAGATGAATGGAAAAGGAAGATGTGGTACATATAACAAAAACATCATGGTTAGGAAAGTTGTAGTGAGTGTGATGTGTTTAACTAGTGGATGAGAACATTTTCATTCCCTTCTAAGGGCAGCAAAATATTAACTCAGCAGTACATAATAACATGACTGAATAGTCCATTTCAAGAATAAAAATGAGCAGCTTAAGTCAAATCTCCATGCTAGTAGGTCACATGTAACACAGTTCCTTGAGAAAAGAAGTAACATGTTCAAAATAAGTGCCAAGAACAATTAGATTGGCAAGTCTTCCAAGTGAACTGTGAACATGGTTAAGAAAGAAAACAGAAGACATCAGTCTCCTACAGAGATTCAAGCCCTGAATTAGAGTGGAGTAGAATTTCTTGTTATTTTTCTCATTTATATATTCTCTAACTTTAGATGCGATATTTAGAAACCGAAAAGGATAAGAAAATCAACAAACATATCATTAACTTTGAAGACAAAAATAAAGGTGAAACATTTCTGTTTTACCTAAGAAAAGGAGACAATTCTGCTCTACAATTGGTAAAACCCTTATAATTTATTTTTCAAAAAGGCACATTTCAGTGATAGACTATAATACCAGATAGCTAAAACCAAATAGGAATCTATGAAAAAATACATAAATGCATTGCAATAGAAAGGTGATAAGCAACGTTTCATTTCTTGAATTGGGTAGTGTTTACAAGCATTTGCATTTTACAATTATTCACCTTGCTGTATATTTATATTTTATAAACTTTTACATAAGTATGTTGTATTTCACTTTTAAAAGATTTTTTAAATGTTATTAACTAAGTAAACAATGAAATTTCAGTTGTAGTTACTCTATGGCTATTTCTTCTATATTCCAAAAATACACTTCAGTCAGTCAATCAGACTGCTGGAAGCATTTGTTAAGAAAGTCTTTTGGCATAATATAAGTAAGATAACCATGTAGACAAAATGATGACTTGGTATGTCTCACTAATTATTAGTAAATGGCCTGCAAGTAGGTATGAAAATGAACTCATGCTAAGGTGTATCTATTTCCTAAGAAAAATCAAGCCTTAGCAAGCATGATACAATTAAAAATAAATTATTGTGTATTCACAATAGCCAAGATGTGGAAGTAACTACCTAAATATCCATCAACAGATGAATGGAAAAGGAAGATGTGGTACATATATACAAGGGAATATGACACAAATGAACTTATCTACAAAACAGAAACAGACTCACAGACATAGAGAACAAATTTGTCTTCATCAAGGGGAAAGGGTGTAGGGGAGGAATGGATTGGGAGTTTTGGATTAGCAGATGCAAACTAGTATATTTAGAATGGATAAACAAGTTTTTACTACATAACACAGGGAACTATACTACTCAATATCCCACGATAAATCACAATGGAAAAGAATATGAAAATAATATACATATGCATATCTGAATCACTTTGCTATATAGTAAAAATTAAGACAACATTGTAAATCAACTATTATTAAATAATTTTTAAATAATGAATTATTAATACCAATTACCACAAATACAGAGATAAGTACACACTATAAACCTCTTATTGAAATAGAGGAAATTAAAATGAAATCTAACTTACTAGCGACAACTATGACTTAATCAAATCAGCCTCACTGCATTAAGGGGATGCCACCTACACAGGATCTCATTTCTTTGCTTTTCAAATTCACATCTGGAGACATTACTTCAGACATGATCTTGGTGAATAAATTTACAAATTTGGTCTTGGTTCTTATTCCCAGGTCACAGAGCATGAAATTGGAGTATCCTCCAATCTGTGTACAGACATGAAAACGTAAATAAATGCTTGTGTCTGTATAGGGAAAAAATATGTATACCAATGGCAGATTCAGGTTGATGTGTGGCAGCAAGCAGCAAAGTAAAAAAATAACAATAATAATAATAAAGAAGATGTTTACTGCCAAAAAGGGATATTAAAAGGTTCTGTGAAACCAACCAGTGAACAAAATTTATTAATATGTTGAAGGGATGTAAAAGTAGAAATGAGGATATAGCACCTAATATTGAGTTTAACAATGAAATACAGTGGGTTATGTATAAGAGTTGGTAATACAGGTTTTAAAACTTTAGTTTATAATTAATCTTCTCTAAATCTACACTGAAAAAATACCTGAGGGAAACAGGAGTATTAATAGACACACATACACACACACAAACACATTCATTTGAATTGACAATTGGCAGCAGCTAAAATTTAGAAAGTAATCTAATTTCTTTCAGCCATGAATCCACTTTATGTTAACTTGATTGTCAGACATTCTTAGCTACCAGATGGAAAACAGGACTCACAGAATAGAAAAATTTGTCTTCATCAAGGGAAAGGTGTAGGGGAGGAATGGATTGGGAGTTTTGGATTAGCAGATGCAAACTAGTATATTTAGAATGGATAAACAAGTTCTTACTACATAACACAGGGAACTATACTACTCAATATCCACGATAAATCACAATGGAAAAGAATATGAAAATAATATACATATGCATATCTGAATCACTTTGCTATATAGTAAAAATTAAGACAACATTGTAAATCAACTATTATTAAATAATTTTTAAATAATGAATTATTAATACCAATTACCACAAATACAGAGATAAGTACACACTATAAACCTCTTATTGAAATAGAGGAAATTAAAATGAAATCTAACTTACTAGCGACAACTATGACTTAATCAAATCAGCCTCACTGCATTAAGGGGATGCCACCTACACAGGATCTCATTTCTTTGCTTTTCAAATTCACATCTGGAGACATTACTTCAGACATGATCTTGGTGAATAAATTTACAAATTTGGTCTTGGTTCTTATTCCCAGGTCACAGAGCATGAAATTGGAGTATCCTCCAATCTGTGTACAGACATGAAAACGTAAATAAATGCTTGTGTCTGTATAGGGAAAAAATATGTATACCAATGGCAGATTCAGGTTGATGTGTGGCAGCAAGCAGCAAAGTAAAAAAATAACAATAATAATAATAAAGAAGATGTTTACTGCCAAAAAGGGATATTAAAAGGTTCTGTGAAACCAACCAGTGAACAAAATTTATTAATATGTTGAAGGGATGTAAAAGTAGAAATGAGGATATAGCACCTAATATTGAGTTTAACAATGAAATACAGTGGGTTATGTATAAGAGTTGGTAATACAGGTTTTAAAACTTTAGTTTATAATTAATCTTCTCTAAATCTACACTGAAAAAATACCTGAGGGAAACAGGAGTATTAATAGACACACATACACACACACAAACACATTCATTTGAATTGACAATTGGCAGCAGCTAAAATTTAGAAAGTAATCTAATTTCTTTCAGCCATGAATCCACTTTATGTTAACTTGATTGTCAGACATTCTTAGCTACCAGATGGAAAACAGACAGACGAACAAGAAAACATCACGCAAAGAGTTAGGCTGTTTGTGAGTCATGCAATGTTACTCACTTAGACTATTTTAAGGTGTGATTGTCTCATGAATTCTTTTCATTTTTTATTCCTATCTTATATCTTTAATTACAGAATCACAGAACGATTATGAGATGTTGCAAAGTACTGGATGAATCAGGAAAATACACATTTTGCTTATTATGAAGCTTCCATATTTTTAGTTTAAACCAATAAGAATTAAAAGCTCAACTATATCAAATGGAGGATGGCCTTAACAGAAACAAGAATGTTTTTCTGGATTGTCTACAAAGTGACAGCAAAGGCCTGCAGATGAATCTGCTGTTATCACTATTTCTCCTTGCTTGTTCTCAAGGATTAGATGATGCACCATCTAGTCTGCATTTGTTACCGGCTTTAAATGCAGTGACTTTAAATGCACTGTCATTGCACTGTCATGGCTCTTACCTGTTTTGTAGAATCTGAGTAATTTGGATATATGACTGCACACTTGTGACTACCCAGTTGGTGCCATCATTGTCAAAGATGCAAAGTTAAACCATGATACTTTTTCCACAAAAGACTTGAGATCTCTGAAAATGAACTTCCCTAAATTTAAAAACAAAGATCATGGGGGCAAGCTAACTCTTTCCCCAATGGTGTCATGGTGACAGATAGATCCTTAAGTTGGGGAATAATTGTGAAATAGTAATTGAAAGGTATTTCTCTGAGGAAGGGAACATTCATCCACAACAGAACTCCCATGATGCTGCAAATATCAAAAATCTTCAGATTCCACCATCATATCAATCTCTGTGCTCATTATACCTTCCCAGGACCCTAAGATATCACAAATTCTATAGAAGCAATGCTGGCTTCTTTTAAAGTTGACAAATGCTGTACAGTCACTGCTAGAAAAAAAACTGATTTTTATATTTAGTTAAACTCACTGCAATCATTCACCATTTCATTTATTTAAAAACTGTGCATGCAGTGTAAACTATGAGGCTGACAGTGCTTGGTCCTAGAGAGATAATATTTTAAAACAAACTAAAGTTTCAAAATAATACCTCTCCCTTTATGGAACTCATAAAAGTTGAACAAATATTTTCATAAATGTGGCAACCAAAAAAATAGAAGTTGTGGAAAAGAAAATACACAGAACTATGAGAACATAATACTCTGGGAGTCAGAGAAAAACTTCCTTAGGTTTGTTTCAACATGAAAATGGAAGAATTTGTCAGAATGTGTGACTCATGCAATGGGAGGTGGAAGCAGCAGCTATGACGGGGCATAGCGAATAAGACACACGTGATGTTCAGTCAAATGAAATGATATTATCTGACAAGAGGCTGACCACACAAAGCCTTGGAAGCCACTTAGGTATTCCCATCTCTACAATGAAAGCAATACAAGGAGATTTACTTCACTGGATTTGTGTCAAAGTAGGGGACGCAAAAACTGGAATGGATGTGGGGGAAGACACATGGGAAACCAGTCTTCACTGGAACAAGTTTTCCCAATTTTCAAACCAACTCAATTTAATTAAGCAAGGGAAAACAAAGAACTTACTTACAAGTGAATTTCACATGCCACAGATTTCCTGATGCTATTAGACACCATGACATTATACACGTAGCTTCTACTAAAAAAAAGTGATGTGGATATTTCCATATTTATTGAATACCATAGGTATTACAGAGGTATACCTACAATCTCTTGGGTGGGCATGCTTTAGGGTAAAGAAAATGTGCCCCATACGACTGCTTTCAAATCCTTTCTGCTTATTCACAAGAAGAAATCTTAATAAAAATTATTTTGTGCCACTTGGTTTATGTCCTTTTTCCTCTTAACGTTGAAATCCTCCTAACAAGTAAAGCATCTGAAAAAGCTCATAAAAACACAGGATGTCACCTGAAAGTGAACTCCAGACATCTGTGAACAGGAAATTTTATCTCCATTGGCAAATCACCCTTGTTTGAACACCTTGCCTATTTCACAAATAAAGTTTTGTGGAAAATATTGAAAGGCAGCACCTAGTCAGTCCCCATTTCTGTGGATTACTAAACTTCAGAGTTTAAAAGGATACTCTGAATTTTTTCTGAGGTTCAATGGTGTTAATAATCTTACATCGCCAGATCTATGCTAAACATTAGTGTGAAAATTAAATAAGACTTAAATTCTAGTTTCTAAAAGTCGTTTCTCCCTACTATTATTATACAAAACTGCTATTAATATGCTGTGAAATGAGACATCTACAGCATCACTAGTCAAAGCCTTTAAGTGGTAATCCTTCTGAATCCTTTCTTGTAAGAGCTGAACATTTGCTGTACAAAACCAATGAAATTCACACATGCTGCTACAGAGTAGTGGAGCGATTATTACAGCATTTTTTCCCCCAAAGTATCTTAGGCTTTAGGTGATTAGAGAACAGGCTTATGTTTTAAACTTCTTGCCAACAATGTGGCTTTTTAGTTGTGTTGGATTGAAGACAAATTGTAGTATAATGTATGTTGACAGTTTAACAACATGGGTTACTATCCTTGGTGTACTTTATGATGTAATACATCCTCAGAGGTGTCTCCAGAGAATTGTGCTATGATTTTTGAGGCACAGAAAATTCAATAAACTAAAACAGTCTGAGTAAGATTTCTGCCTTCTGTATACTTTGGACATTTTCCTAAAAAATACTTAGGTGCTACCCATCTAAAATATTTTCCCTACATGACATTTCTGGTTTTCTTCTCAAGATGTAGATTTTAAAATTGGAATGGTACAATTCTTATTAAATTGTACTTTAGAAATATAAAAGTCTCTTTCTTTAAAGAATCAACAGTCTTTTTCAGGTCTCAGAGGTAAAGTTCCTTTTCTACAAAAAGCTGTAATTGTGGTTTTTTAAAATCTCATTAAATATTTAGATCTTTTAGAGCACAAGTGTTTTCTGTTGAAGTTTAAACACATTTAGCCTAATTATTTCCAATGTTTTGACCATTGTACAAATACTTGTAGTATTAAATAGCTAACAGCATAAAACAAAATAGCAAGTCTAATGTGCAGAATTCATATAATTAAATCTGGATTTTCTTTTCATTGAGATATTTATGGGTGAAGCAAAAATGGTTATATAATGTATTTTTAAAGTGATATAATACACCATCGGGGCTTCCCAGGTAGTGCAGTGGTAAAGAACCCACCTGTCAATGCAGAAGATGCACAAGACACAGGTTCAATTCCTGGGTCAGGAAGATCCCCTGGAGAAGGAAATGGCAACCCACTGCAGCATCGTTGCCTGGGAAAGCCCATCAACAGAGGGCCTGGCAGGCTACAGTCTATGGGGTCACAAAGAGTCTCAGAAATAACTGAGCACATATTACATATCATTACTACATTTATGCAATTCTAAGTACAGATTTTACTTTATAAAGCCTTAGTCCATCTTTATTTGCATTTATATGGCCATAAATGTCAAAAAAAAATTCAACTTCTTCAAGCACACTAAATCCACTGTGATTCCAGAGTGGACAGTTGTCTGAAACTAATACTTAGGGGTTTATAAGAAGGAAAGCACGATACAATTGTCTAAAAGAAATATCCTCCCAATACCACTTTATGTATATGAAAGGAGACTTAGTTTTTTTTAAAGCAAAAGAAGTTTGATAAAAATGACTATAGAGCACTATACTTCACAACTATCATCCTTTATTCAGTCTTCTCCAGAGAATTGTGCTATGATTTTTGAGGCACAGAAAATTCAATAAACTAAAACAGTCTGAGTAAGATTTCTGCCTTCTGTATACTTTGGACATTTTCCTAAAAAATACTTAGGTGCTACCCATCTAAAATATTTTCCCTACATGACATTTCTGGTTTTCTTCTCAAGATGTAGATTTTAAAATTGGAATGGTACAATTCTTATTAAATTGTACTTTAGAAATATAAAAGTCTCTTTCTTTAAAGAATCAACAGTCTTTTTCAGGTCTCAGAGGTAAAGTTCCTTTTCTACAAAAAGCTGTAATTGTGGTTTTTTAAAATCTCATTAAATATTTAGATCTTTTAGAGCACAAGTGTTTTCTGTTGAAGTTTAAACACATTTAGCCTAATTATTTCCAATGTTTTGACCATTGTACAAATACTTGTAGTATTAAATAGCTAACAGCATAAAACAAAATAGCAAGTCTAATGTGCAGAATTCATATAATTAAATCTGGATTTTCTTTTCATTGAGATATTTATGGGTGAAGCAAAAATGGTTATATAATGTATTTTTAAAGTGATATAATACACCATCGGGGCTTCCCAGGTAGTGCAGTGGTAAAGAACCCACCTGTCAATGCAGAAGATGCACAAGACACAGGTTCAATTCCTGGGTCAGGAAGATCCCCTGGAGAAGGAAATGGCAACCCACTGCAGCATCGTTGCCTGGGAAAGCCCATCAACAGAGGGCCTGGCAGGCTACAGTCTATGGGGTCACAAAGAGTCTCAGAAATAACTGAGCACATATTACATATCATTACTACATTTATGCAATTCTAAGTACAGATTTTACTTTATAAAGCCTTAGTCCATCTTTATTTGCATTTATATGGCCATAAATGTCAAAAAAAAATTCAACTTCTTCAAGCACACTAAATCCACTGTGATTCCAGAGTGGACAGTTGTCTGAAACTAATACTTAGGGGTTTATAAGAAGGAAAGCACGATACAATTGTCTAAAAGAAATATCCTCCCAATACCACTTTATGTATATGAAAAAGGAGACTTAGTAATTTTATCATCTACTTATAAAGCAAAAAAGAAGTTTGATAAAAATGACTATAGAGCACTATACTTCACAACTATCATCCTTTATTCAGTCTTCTCTGAAAAGTTCAATAATACAGGAAGACAGAAAAACATAAAGCAGGTTCCCTGTTTCAAAGATAATATAATCATTTTTATTAAGGACTGTATGAAATATGTCATATACACTATTTCCTTATTGCTTCAAGCAATTTCCAGAGGATATGTTCCTTATTATTGTATCTATTTTACAAATGAGAAAAGAGGGACCAGACAGCCAATGGTTCACCTAAGATTTTAGAACAAATAGATGATGGGATTGGAATTCCAATCTCGACATTAAGTCTTCAGAACCTGGAACACACTGCCTTCCCCACTAGATAAGAAATTGATTTAGATTTTTTTTAAGTATATGCAGGTATTTTAATAAAAAATAACATAAAGCCAACATAGAGAATACTAAATGAATGTAGGTTTTATTTATTGTTTGTCTGAGGACTAAGAAACTCACCCACTTGGGAAATTTGTTTTGAAATTCCTTCATTTCAGAATGCTCACCAAGGATAGATTAGTATCTATTTCCCCAAGAACTCAACATTATGGCTCTTGAAAGCCATATCTACTTAAATTATCTTATTGTCATCTAGTGGCAACTCAGAGCCAAACTGTATACATGTTCAAAGCAAATACAGACAAAATAATCATGTAAGGTACTGTGAAGCCCCCGAAAGCCAAGAGAAGGTTGAAAAAAAAACAAAGTGAGACTCAAACCAGAAAAAAAAGGGTTATTATCCCTTTGAATTCTGGCCCACATTGAACTTTTTTTGGTTCCAACATCTTTGTTGCTTTTTCTAATTTTTTGGCCCTGAACTTGTATGCTTTCCAGCCCCTAGGGGTTCCGCTGAACAGGCCTGGCTGGAAGAAATCCTAGCAGAGAGCAGAGGTCTGGGGATTATTGAAGTGGTTTTCTTTTTAATCACTTATAAAAACAGAGACAAAGCCAATCACCAGCCATGTGATTTGCTCCAAGTCACTGGGCCTTTAAATTCCCTGAAGAAAGGCCAGAATCAGTGCTTTCCCAATAAGGCTGTAGTTTGAGTGTCTCTCAAGTTTGAGAACTATATCGTTCTGGGAAGGGGAGGGAAGCAGAGAAAAAAATATGACTTGAACATATGAATAAAGTGTAGAACAGAGTTAAACTTTCATGCTTAATATACTATGTACACCTATATATATCTACTCCTTTCCAGCACTTTGAAAATTTACTTTCACTTTCTTTCCCAGTTGATGAAGCTTAACATAATCTCTATGCCTTCCTCTTATGTCCCTCTGATTTCTATTCTCTGGGGTTTACAATCAGAAAGTACTCCTTGACAGTTAAATCAGGAACAGATGAAGAGACCAAGATAAATCTGATTGCATTGGTCCTTACTAAAATTTAATTAACTAGCATTTAAATAAACACTCTCTAGGCAATTGCAGGGAAAGAAGAAAGGTTCTGAAAGAGGAGTCACAGCTTCAACACCCTATGGTCGAGCTGTCTTCAGAATTGTCACTAGATTCACGTGAAGTTCAACCTCCAAAGAACAACAACAACAATAACAAAACCTTGATGACTTGCACAAAGGATTAATTTCATTTTATTATGTTTTGTAATTATTAAGACCTTAGCCCAAGAAACAACATTCAGTCCTACCAATCTCAACCACTCCACCCCCTCCACTCTAAAAAACAAAGCAATCTGTCCACTCAAACTAAGTATTTTCCACTTTTTGCCCTCTCTCATAAACATCTGCGGACTTAGTCAAGCACAGGCAAATTGCCCACCGCAGCAAGACTCCACTAATACCAAGATGTGAGAGTTGGTTGTGTTCCTCTGAGGCTTGTACAGAATGACACTGAGAGAAATGAATGCACAGAGGGACCCTGCAGGGCACCACATGATTTGTGCTTATGACTCATCGGAACACTGTGGTATGAGTGAGTCTTCTAAATTTACATGTACTTGGTATTTTCTGGCTTTGAACACATACTGATTCACTTTTCAACATGTTCAGGCCTCCTTTCCTTTCAGCTCCCCAGCCCCCATAATCTTACCCCATGTCTGTCCTTTCCTTCTCCTTTTATCCCACAAAGTATACTGCAGCCATTTTCATAGACGCTTCCCAGTCTCTTTCTGAATGTCTCTGTCTTCTCAGGGCAGATGACACCTAGGGCTAGGGTTGACCTGAGGTAGTGTCCACAAACTGAGAAATTGCAAATTCCATTGTATATTTAAATATATCTTGAATCTAAAGGCTTACTGATCAATGTATAAAATATAGCTTAATATTACAAATATTAAGTACCTAATAATTTGGTTGAAACAGTCACAATCCTTAAAACACTGAAGAAATGTTGTACATATAATTCTATGTTTAATGTGTTCTAGGTACACTACGAGAATTTGAAACTAAAGAGAATCAATATTCCAAACTTACTATGATTGAAACTTATGATTTTTTTCTAGTATGAAAACTAATACAAGTACTAACTTTGCTCTTATAAAAAAAAAGGAAATAAACTGAAATGGTACTGTACTAACTTGCTTGACTGGGTCTATTTCATGTTGTAACTGTAATTTATACTTCCCTTGTTCAGGTGGTACAGGAATTACCTTATTCTAAATAGCTTGTAAAATAAAAAAGGCAACAGTGACAAAATTTCAGAAATCAAGAGTGCCACACCATACCTTTCCTTAGTAGGTGATTTAAATCATTTGAGTGGACCTTCTAAGTTAAACTGAATAAATGTACATCTACCTAAGATTTAACTTATTGTTGACAGATTTCCCAATGAAATAAAATCTGTTATTAAAAGGAAAGAAGTCGGGGCTTCCCTGGCAGTCCAGTGGGTAAAGCGTCTGACTTGTAGTGCAAGGGGATCCGCTTCTATCCCTGGCCCAGGAAGATCCCACGTGCCACGGAGCAGCTGGACCGGTGTGACCAATTACTAGCAGGTGCTCTGGAGCACGTGTGCCCAGAGCCGGTGCTCTGCAATGAAAGAACCCACTGCAATGGAAGGCTCACAGAGGCCGAAGAATAAAGATGAATGAAAATAGCTAAATAAATAATCAATAAAAGAAGCCAAAATTAAAACAAAAAAGAAAGAAAGAAAGAAAGGAAAGAAGTCACTAAAAAATTCACTGCTGCTACATAATTAACATTAGTCATTTAACAATGAGGTTACTTCCTATTAAGACTAGACTGAACAGTGATGATAATTTCTTTGCATATAATAGCAATGTACTAAATAAGGAACTGATTAGACTACAATTTATAAGAGCCTTTGCAAAGTCCTAAATATATAATTGGCAGGGTTCCTCCGAGTTGAAAGTGCTAATCTCCAATACACATCAGCTCTGGCTTGGCTTGTCTTGTTAGGTAAACAAAATGTGTCTTGCCTGTCATTGCCATAAAATATTAATGCACTGGAAGTCTCTAAACCTTGCTAAGCATAAGGCCTATTATCACACTTAAGAGCAAAGCAATCTAATAAATCGCTGGCTGTATAAAAACTAAGTCAGCTGGCAGAGACAGTAATCTCCCTAAGGGATAGCAAGAGCCTCATCCTCAACTTCAGCAGCTGCAGTTCCAGAGAAATTATGTTTCTTCTGCTCAGTAAAAATGCATTTGTGCTGAATTCTGTTATTTAAACTCTAATGGAATCATTAGGAATATCCATACATTACGTGTAATAGAAAACGAACTAAAAATAACCATCTATGATGCTGTCATATAATAGTCACAGTATTTTTATTAGTTAGAGGGCTAACTCTGACATAAAATGAAGCTGCTTATTTCTAATACCCATCTTAAAAGTATGAATCCTCTAACTCATCCGTAAACAGTCACGTGTAAACACCAAGCACTGAGCTGATACCCTTAATTGAAAGCAACTTACTTGTTTGGCCCTGGTATAAGGTTCTTCAGACAACATAAAAATGTAAATGCAATATGGTTATTATGCACCTTAAAAATTGTTATAAAAGTGCTATTATACCTAACCAATCTCTAAACAACATAGAAAGATATATTTTAAAATGATGTGTGTGTTGTGTTAAGTTGCTTCAGTTGTTTCAGACTTTTTGAGACACTATGGACTGTAGCCTGCCAGGCTCCTCTGCCCATGGGATTCTCCAGTCAAGAACAGTGGAGTGGAATGCCTTGCTCTCCTCCAGTGGGTCATCCCCTCCTCCAGGAGATCTTCCCTACCCAGGGTTTGCACCCTCATCTCTTATGTCTCTTGTATTTGCAGACAGGTTCTTTACCACTAGCGCCACCTAGAAGCCTATTTTAGAATGGATATACCTTTATTTGTGATTCCCAGGTGGTGAAATGGTAAGGAGACTCAGCTTCAATCTCTGGGTCGAAGACTTCTTGGAGTAGGAAATGGCAACTGATTCCAGTATTCTTGCCTGGAAAATCCCATGGACGGAGGAGTCTTGCAGGCTACAGCCCAAGCAGTCGCAAAGAGTTGGACATGTCTGAGAACAAGCATATACCTGTGCTTACCCCTACACACACATAAACATTGAATTACTTAAATCAACATATTTCCAGTAATAGAGGAAAAAGGAGCAGACAAATTTTTTAAATAGTAATAAAACTGCTTAAGGCCTATTATCACACTTAAGAGCAAAGCAATCTAATAAATCGCTGGCTGTATAAAACTAAGTCAGCTGGCAGAGACAGTAATCTCCAAAGGTCAAGAGCCTCATCCTCAACTTCAGCAGCTGCAGTTCCAGAGAAATTATGTTTCTTCTGCTCAGTAAAAATGCATTTGTGCTGAATTCTGTTATTTAAACTCTAATGGAATCATTAGGAATATCCATACATTACGTGTAATAGAAAACGAACTAAAAATAACCATCTATGATGCTGTCATATAATAGTCACAGTATTTTTATTAGTTAGAGGGCTAACTCTGACATAAAATGAAGCTGCTTATTTCTAATACCCATCTTAAAAGTATGAATCCTCTAACTCATCCGTAAACAGTCACGTGTAAACACCAAGCACTGAGCTGATACCCTTAATTGAAAGCAACTTACTTGTTTGGCCCTGGTATAAGGTTCTTCAGACAACATAAAAATGTAAATGCAATATGGTTATTATGCACCTTAAAAATTGTTATAAAAGTGCTATTATACCTAACCAATCTCTAAACAACATAGAAAGATATATTTTAAAATGATGTGTGTGTTGTGTTAAGTTGCTTCAGTTGTTTCAGACTTTTTGAGACACTATGGACTGTAGCCTGCCAGGCTCCTCTGCCCATGGGATTCTCCAGTCAAGAACAGTGGAGTGGAATGCCTTGCTCTCCTCCAGTGGGTCATCCCCTCCTCCAGGAGATCTTCCCTACCCAGGGTTTGCACCCTCATCTCTTATGTCTCTTGTATTTGCAGACAGGTTCTTTACCACTAGCGCCACCTAGAAGCCTATTTTAGAATGGATATACCTTTATTTGTGATTCCCAGGTGGTGAAATGGTAAGGAGACTCAGCTTCAATCTCTGGGTCGCGAAGACTTCTTGGAGTAGGAAATGGCAACTGATTCCAGTATTCTTGCCTGGAAAATCCCATGGACGGAGGAGTCTTGCAGGCTACAGCCCAAGCAGTCGCAAAGAGTTGGACATGTCTGAGAACAAGCATATACCTGTGCTTACCCCTACACACACATAAACATTGAATTACTTAAATCAACATATTTCCAGTAATAGAGGAAAAAGGAGCAGACAAATTTTTTAAATAGTAATAAAAACTGCTTTCACATATATTGTTTCATCTTAACCTGATAACCTAGTAAGATAGGCAAAATCATCACGTCCATGTCAAAAACAAATTTCTCCGTAGTCAACCAGTTAGCAAGAAGTACCACCAATTCTAAAATCCTGCTCAACTGACCTTGAATTTCACACATATAAAGCAGCCCAGTTCTTGCTGTTTTGTTTTGTATTCTACTTACAATTTCCTCTTGCCAAAGACATTGCTTCAATTCTTAAAAAGCATTTAGAATACTAATATATGATTGCTATGCAGGGATGATAATTTGAGGCTACATGATTAATGGATGATGTGCACCTTTCATGTGACATTCAATAATAAAACCTTTGTGACCTACACAGATGAAAATGTGAACTAAAAAAACCCTGCCATAGCTAGAAGTATTAATAATATTAAAAGATGAAATATGAAACCAAAGGGGAGGACAAATACCTTTTCCACGGGTCAGGGATCAAAGTCTTTAAACTTAAGAGACAAATATGGGCACTTAATAAGTATTCATTATACATAATATGATGGAATACAGTCCTTCCTGGTTATTGTTTGAGGTGGTAATATTATTAATAAGGCCATGCCAGTTTCTCTATGTTGACAGTAACCCTGGCATCAGAGAAACTAAAGAAAATTGTCATTACAATTAACTGTGCATTATTTCATCACTTAGTAAAGTCTAAATTATAATGAATCTGAAGCACAAAGATTTTCAGTCCTGTGAAACGTGGGTTTGAAAGCTACACACTTGGCTAATTACTCTGGCAAGATCTACAGTAGAAAATGATATCAACCTTTTGAATCCCTAATACTGATTCCATTTATTCAATCAGTACTCATCTGCTTTATATGCAGCATGATGTGAACTGCTGAAGTCATAAAGACAATTAAAATTCAATGACTATCCTCAAAGTAGCAACACTTTTATAAAAAAAAAATTAAAGTGAAATTAAATAACTCACCCAGATATGTTAATAATAGGATCTTGATGAGAGACAAGATGCAAAAACAAAAATTGTATTTGTTCATTTTCTGAAATCAAATCTAACCTGATTTAACCAGAAGCAGTTATTTGCTTCTGTTGGCAAGAAGACCATGAGCAGTTATATTGGCTTCCATTTGCTTCTCTCTCCCTTAATTTGATTCCAGGAAACTGCAGATGGCCTTAAATCTAGACCATGGTGGTCATTCTTGATGTCATAGCTCATTCTGTGGTGCTATGCCAATAAAGCCCTTACTCTCGTAGCTGGGTCTCCATTCTTTATTCCTCTTCTTCAGATCTTTGTTGAGGCTTCCAAGAAACAACCAGCTTAGTGGCCAGTTTCTACCACTCAAAAATGTCTTAACTTTTTGGTGTACATCCCTACTTCTCCCAGCAAAAGAATCTACAGTATTTGCTCATTCCTCTCCTTTCCTTTGTATTCAGAATTATTGTATCATTGGCCCTAGCTGCTTTCTCTTCCTACTGTGCGAAAGATCCAATATTTCTCTCTTGGTTGCCTTCTTTAACAATTGATTATAATGGTATTTAGCAGCACTGAATGACCTTTTCCACGGGTCAGGGATCAAAGTCTTTAAACTTAAGAGACAAATATGGGCACTTAATAAGTATTCATTATACATAATATGATGGAATACAGTCCTTCCTGGTTATTGTTTGAGGTGGTAATATTATTAATAAGGCCATGCCAGTTTCTCTATGTTGACAGTAACCCTGGCATCAGAGAAACTAAAGAAAATTGTCATTACAATTAACTGTGCATTATTTCATCACTTAGTAAAGTCTAAATTATAATGAATCTGAAGCACAAAGATTTTCAGTCCTGTGAAACGTGGGTTTGAAAGCTACACACTTGGCTAATTACTCTGGCAAGATCTACAGTAGAAAATGATATCAACCTTTTGAATCCCTAATACTGATTCCATTTATTCAATCAGTACTCATCTGCTTTATATGCAGCATGATGTGAACTGCTGAAGTCATAAAGACAATTAAAATTCAATGACTATCCTCAAAGTAGCAACACTTTTATAAAAAAAAAATTAAAGTGAAATTAAATAACTCACCCAGATATGTTAATAATAGGATCTTGATGAGAGACAAGATGCAAAAACAAAAATTGTATTTGTTCATTTTCTGAAATCAAATCTAACCTGATTTAACCAGAAGCAGTTATTTGCTTCTGTTGGCAAGAAGACCATGAGCAGTTATATTGGCTTCCATTTGCTTCTCTCTCCCTTAATTTGATTCCAGGAAACTGCAGATGGCCTTAAATCTAGACCATGGTGGTCATTCTTGATGTCATAGCTCATTCTGTGGTGCTATGCCAATAAAGCCCTTACTCTCGTAGCTGGGTCTCCATTCTTTATTCCTCTTCTTCAGATCTTTGTTGAGGCTTCCAAGAAACAACCAGCTTAGTGGCCAGTTTCTACCACTCAAAAATGTCTTAACTTTTTGGTGTACATCCCTACTTCTCCCAGCAAAAGAATCTACAGTATTTGCTCATTCCTCTCCTTTCCTTTGTATTCAGAATTATTGTATCATTGGCCCTAGCTGCTTTCTCTTCCTACTGTGCGAAAGATCCAATATTTCTCTCTTGGTTGCCTTCTTTAACAATTGATTATAATGGTATTTAGCAGCACTGAATGACTCATGGAGTCAGGCTTCAGAGTCTCAAAGTATAAAATGATTTTATACCTATTCTAAAGCAAAAAAAAAAAAAAAAAAAGTCAGTTCAAGGAATACAGTACAGTCAGTCTCTTCTTCCCCAAAAGGATAAGACCCATTCTTTTACAGGCAGCAGAAAATAAATAACAGAGCTTATTTGGTGCATCCACATTTTTGAATTCTCAAAAAGCATGTAAATGAAGTGCTATCTAATCCTTCAATTACACCATGTTTGCTCTTTTATGATCCCATTTCCATATCTGTACCTAACATTTTTTAATTCTGGAATAAAAATGCTGAATTTTCAAGGCTCAGTTCATATGCCAACATTCTATTAATTAACTCCCAACTTCTCTAGGCAAAGAAATCTCTTACCCTCCTCATTTCTATATTTGGGGGGGGGGGGGGGGAGCAGGCGGGCCACTTCTATTGGTCTTTCATTTATCCACTTTCATCCATCTGTGCTCTCCGGCCCGTGTGGGCCTCCCATCGCGGTGGCCTCTGTTGTCACATTTTTGAGATTACATTGCAATTAACTGTTTAGTTGTCTGTCTCTACATATTATATATTATAATCTGGAGGACATGCACTATTTCCAGTTCATGACTGTGTTCCCAGTAGCATGCAGTCTCAATTTTGGAACACCTAGGATGACTATACAGACTGACAAAGAAGGGATGTTAAGATAAAAAGCAGCCAATATCAAGATAGTAGTTGGGCCAATACCCTAAAATATTGACCAAGCATTCAAATAATCCAGTTGAGTAGGGTGAGTTTTCTCAAGAGAAACCACTGGCAAAGGTGAAATTTGGCATCAGGCTGATGACAATATTTAGATCTAAGATTCTCCCGGGTTGAACCTGACATCAGCTGATGGTGACATCTAGTGCCGGGGCTGGTGAATCTTGAAGACAGTCTACCAGCAACACAAACAAGACACCAGAATAGGAGAGGAGACAGTGATAAAGCTAAGCCGAAGAGTTTTCCTTTACATTCCTTTAAAATACTAATCATCAGGAATAATAGTAACAGTGAATAGTAGCAATTATTAGTATGACCTTCAACATTAGTAGTAAAGAAAAATGTTTCCCAATGTACCAGCACACATTTCCTCATAGTTCACTAGCCAGAATTATATAAATTATATAACACATTCAAATATGCAAATGGTGGGAATGAAGTGCTCAATGACACAATACTAAAATACTGTATTTCTTAATTTTCCTACAAATATCTAATCTGAACTCCAAACTCCAATTGCCAATGTTGGCAAAAGGTCACCATCAGTCATCTTGGTTTCTTCTCCCTTGCTTTCTTTAGTCCCAGGAAAATCCCAGAACACCTAAACCCTGAAGCATGGTACTCATTCCTAGAGTTACTCAATCCCTCCTAATTGCTCATTGTCAACTGGACTTTCTTGACTGCCTTAAATCAATAATTATACATTCCCTGTGGCTAAGAACATAAAAATGAAGTCATAAAAATCAAGTCGATGAAAAAGAAGTGGAAATGGGCTATTGAGTAGGCCACCAGCAGTATCTATCATAATCTGGTTGAAAAAAGGCCCCTCAAAATATCGAGACAGAAATGAGAAGAATGGAAGATGAGTTATTTAAAATATTGAGAAGAGAGATAGAAATATCAACATAAGTTAATATATGAACTTTATAGGGAAAAATAAATAAGTATGGGACAAGACATTTTAGAAAAAGATGACAAAATTCTGAGTTAAAGAAAAATATAAGACCTCTGATTGAAAGAATGCATAAGGGCAACTTGCATAAATTAGGACAGACCTACACTGAGACATGCTATACTGAAAATTAAGAACATCAAGTAAAAATAAAAGGCTCTTTAGGCTCTAGAGAGGAAAATCCAGTAACATATGAATTAGATTCAGATTGGCATTGAAATTCTTAAGGACAATAATATAAGCAAGAAGACAATACAATCAAGAAGTTATCATTTCAAAGTGTCAAAAGACAAGTACATTAGACCAAATTCAACATCCAATTAAATAGTCTCTCTAAATCGGAGTGTGACATAAAAATACTATTGGCACAATGGGCTGCAGAAAGCTCACCACCAAAAGGAGTTTACCAAAAACCCCTTTGACATGTTCTTCAGCAAGTGAAAAACTATCCCCAAGAAGATGCTGCAAATACAAAGGAACTAAACTTGAACCAATAACTTAGGGAAATATTTGTTATTTAAAATAACTATGATGATAAGAAAAAAACTAAAAAGTTAGAAAATATTCCTAATAATAAAAAATTAAAACTATAGGTGAGGTACTTGGAGGGCTTGTTAGTGTAATTTAACCTACTGAAATCAAGTTTATGAATATTTATAAGCTAAAAAAAACTAAGTCAAAGAAAAAAACTTAAGCATAAGATTTAATAAAGGATAAAGCCATTTTTCAAACCAGTAGAAGAAAATTCATTATAATTAATGGATATTAAGAAAATAGAAAAAAAATTTTTTTAATAAGCTGAAAAAATAGAATACATTGCTGGAAGTAAATCCCAGTATAATAGTAATTTTTAAAACCATAAATGTTTGTTATAAATCAAAAGACTCTCTGATGTAATTTTTTTAACTCATATTTTTTATTTTTTTAATTGAAGGACAATAGTGTTACAGTTTTGTTGTTTACTTCCAAACATCAACATGAATTAGCCATAGATATACATACGTTCCCTCCCTCTTGAACCTCCCTCCCATCTCCCTTCCCATCCCATCCCTCTAGGCTGTCACAGAGCCCCAGTTCGAGTCCCTTTTAGCCTTACAGCAGATTTTCATTGTTCATCTATTTTACATGGCAGTGCAAGTTTCCATGTTACCCTTTCCATACCTCTCACTCACTCTTCCCTCCTCCAACATCTATAAGTCAGTTCTCTATATCTCTTTCTCCATTGCTGCCCTGTATATAAATTCTTCAATGCCATCTTTCTAGATTCCATATATATATGTGTTAGTATACAATATTAATCTTTTTCTTTCTGACTTACTTCACTCTGTATAATAGGCTCTAGATTCATCCACCTCACTAGAACTTACTCAAATGCATTCCTTTTACTGCTGAGTAATATTCCATTGTACATATGTACCACAACTTCTTTATCCATTAATCAGTTGATTGACATCTAGGTTGTTTCCATGTTCTAGCTATTTTAGATAGTGCTACAATGAACAATAAGGTACATGTGTCTTTTTCAATTGGTTTTATTCTTAGTTTTTGGAGGAAACTCCGTACTGTCTTCCAGAATGGCTGTATCAATTTACATTCCCACCAATAGTGCAAGAGGGTTCCCTTATCTCCACACCCTCCGCAGCATTTATTGTTTCTAGAATTTTTGATGATGGCCATTCTGACTGGTGTGAAGTGATACCTCATTGTAGGTTTTATTTGCATTTCTGTAACAATGAGTGATGTTGAGCATCTTTTCATGTGTTTGTTGGCTATCTGTATTTCTTCTTAGCAGAGATGTCTGTTTAGGTCTTTTTCCCACTTTTTGATTGTGTGTGGTTTGTTGTTTTGTTTTTTTCTTTTTTTTGTATTGAGCTGTATGAGCTGCTTGTACATTTGGAAATTAATCCTTGTCAGTTGTTTCATTTGCTATTATTTCCTCCCATTCTGAGGGTTGTCTTTTCACCTTGTTTATAGTTCCTTTGCTGTACAAAATCTCTTTGAGTTTAATTAGGTTCCACTTGTTTATTTTTATTTCCATTACTCTAGAAGGCAGGTCATAGAAGATCTTATTTCGATATATGTCATGGGTGTTTTTCCTAAGTTTTACCATAAGAGTTTTATAGTTTCTGGCCTTACATTTAGGTCTTTCATCCATTTTGAGTTTATCTTTGTGCATGGTGTGAGGAAGTGTCCTAATGTCATTCTTTAACATGTAGTTGCTCAGTTTTCCCAGCACCACTTATTGAAGAGGGTCTTTGTCCCATTGTATATTCTTTGCCTTCTTTGCCAAAAACAAGGTACACATAAGTGTGTGGGTTTATTTCTGGGTTCTCTAAAAAGTAAGAAATATTAAACAGAAAAGCACATGGCAAAAAAATGATGTGAAATGGGAACAAGAGAAAGTAGTATACAATATTAATCTTTTTCTTTCTGACTTACTTCACTCTGTATAATAGGCTCTAGATTCATCCACCTCACTAGAACTTACTCAAATGCATTCCTTTTACTGCTGAGTAATATTCCATTGTACATATGTACCACAACTTCTTTATCCATTAATCAGTTGATTGACATCTAGGTTGTTTCCATGTTCTAGCTATTTTAGATAGTGCTACAATGAACAATAAGGTACATGTGTCTTTTTCAATTGGTTTTATTCTTAGTTTTTGGAGGAAACTCCGTACTGTCTTCCAGAATGGCTGTATCAATTTACATTCCCACCAATAGTGCAAGAGGGTTCCCTTATCTCCACACCCTCCGCAGCATTTATTGTTTCTAGAATTTTTGATGATGGCCATTCTGACTGGTGTGAAGTGATACCTCATTGTAGGTTTTATTTGCATTTCTGTAACAATGAGTGATGTTGAGCATCTTTTCATGTGTTTGTTGGCTATCTGTATTTCTTCTTAGCAGAGATGTCTGTTTAGGTCTTTTTCCCACTTTTTGATTGTGTGTGGTTTGTTGTTTTGTTTTTTTCTTTTTTTGGTATTGAGCTGTATGAGCTGCTTGTACATTTGGAAATTAATCCTTGTCAGTTGTTTCATTTGCTATTATTTCCTCCCATTCTGAGGGTTGTCTTTTCACCTTGTTTATAGTTCCTTTGCTGTACAAAATCTCTTTGAGTTTAATTAGGTTCCACTTGTTTATTTTTATTTCCATTACTCTAGAAGGCAGGTCATAGAAGATCTTATTTCGATATATGTCATGGGTGTTTTTCCTAAGTTTTACCATAAGAGTTTTATAGTTTCTGGCCTTACATTTAGGTCTTTCATCCATTTTGAGTTTATCTTTGTGCATGGTGTGAGGAAGTGTCCTAATGTCATTCTTTAACATGTAGTTGCTCAGTTTTCCCAGCACCACTTATTGAAGAGGGTCTTTGTCCCATTGTATATTCTTTGCCTTCTTTGCCAAAAACAAGGTACACATAAGTGTGTGGGTTTATTTCTGGGTTCTCTAAAAAGTAAGAAATATTAAACAGAAAAGCACATGGCATTTGAAAGGTGATAGAAAAAAGTGACTGCATGCAAATGGGAACCAAGAGAAAACCAGAATCAAAATAATTTAAAATAAAAATCATCATTAGGATAAAAAGAGATATTATATGCTTATTGATTATATGTAATTATCATGAATTTATCTCCATATAACAGTACAGTTGAAAATACTACATAACTTCTCACAGAACCACAAAGTGATGGGAATAAGTCAACAATTATAATTGGAGGTTATTTTACTTATTAAATAATAACTGCTATTAAGTCAAACACACCAAAATAAAGGCAAATATAGTTTTTACAGATTAAAAAAAAACTCTAGGTAATGAACTGTATATCAACAGATACTATGAATTTGCTTCAAACAAAATTCAGAAAACGTAGAAAAATTAACCTGTAGAAGGCCATAAGGTCTCAATAAATGTCTTGTGTGTGTGTGTGTGTGTGTGGTTAGTTGTTCAGTTGTGTTCAACTCTGTGACCTCATGGATTGTAGCCAGCCAATACATTTCTAAGAATCAATACTATACAGCCTTTATCAATGAAGAAATACAATTATAAGTTAATGACACAGAGACATCTAAAATCTTACTGCAATATTAATAACTAGAGGAAAATACTAACCCTTTATTACTAATCCTTTGATTCAACATGGAAAATTATGAAAATCTTAGAACAGAAAGATAGTACATTTAGGCCTATAAATAGCCCTATTCTTCAAAACGAGTTTATTTCGATTTTATTTATGCCCCAAAATTTGAGTTTAATTAGGTTCCACTTGTTTATTTTTATTTCCATTACTCTAGAAGGCAGGTCATAGAAGATCTTATTTCGATATATGTCATGGGTGTTTTTCCTAAGTTTTACCATAAGAGTTTTATAGTTTCTGGCCTTACATTTAGGTCTTTCATCCATTTTGAGTTTATCTTTGTGCATGGTGTGAGGAAGTGTCCTAATGTCATTCTTTAACATGTAGTTGCTCAGTTTTCCCAGCACCACTTATTGAAGAGGGTCTTTGTCCCATTGTATATTCTTTGCCTTCTTTGCCAAAAACAAGGTACACATAAGTGTGTGGGTTTATTTCTGGGTTCTCTAAAAAGTAAGAAATATTAAACAGAAAAGCACATGGCATTTGAAAGGTGATAGAAAAAAGTGACTGCATGCAAATGGGAACCAAGAGAAAACCAGAATCAAAATAATTTAAAATAAAAATCATCATTAGGATAAAAAGAGATATTATATGCTTATTGATTATATGTAATTATCATGAATTTATCTCCATATAACAGTACAGTTGAAAATACTACATAACTTCTCACAGAACCACAAAGTGATGGGAATAAGTCAACAATTATAATTGGAGGTTATTTTACTTATTAAATAATAACTGCTATTAAGTCAAACACACCAAAATAAAGGCAAATATAGTTTTTACAGATTAAAAAAAAACTCTAGGTAATGAACTGTATATCAACAGATACTATGAATTTGCTTCAAACAAAATTCAGAAAACGTAGAAAAATTAACCTGTAGAAGGCCATAAGGTCTCAATAAATGTCTTGTGTGTGTGTGTGTGTGTGTGGTTAGTTGTTCAGTTGTGTTCAACTCTGTGACCTCATGGATTGTAGCCAGCCAATACATTTCTAAGAATCAATACTATACAGCCTTTATCAATGAAGAAATACAATTATAAGTTAATGACACAGAGACATCTAAAATCTTACTGCAATATTAATAACTAGAGGAAAATACTAACCCTTTATTACTAATCCTTTGATTCAACATGGAAAATTATGAAAATCTTAGAACAGAAAGATAGTACATTTAGGCCTATAAATAGCCCTATTCTTCAAAATTTGATCATTCTTAATGAAACACACTTAAAACTATACTGGAGTTATAGTTGACCATAAATTTAATATAAACTGACATTGTTGAATAAAAGCAGACATTAACAAATAAGTGCAAGTACAGTAACCAAAAAAAAGTTCAGACATCTTTCTGAATACTGTAATTTGTGTTAGATGCTATAACTACTAGGAAAAATATTTTATCACACAAAAAGGAACACCAGAATGGAAAGTGTTCTGGGTTCAGCATCTCAGTCAGAAGATTAGGAGTTTAGGGCAGAGAAGGAAGTACAAGCACACGGATCCTCAAATACTTCAGGAGTTGTCATCTGCATAGTCATGAAGCAGGTAGACAGATGGTCCACGTTACACAAAAGGGCAAAAGTGAGACCAGTGTCTGAGAATTCCAATAGGCAGGAATGGAAAGATGATTTTTTTAAAAGCTGATGATTTTAATTGTAAAAGGTTGATTAAAAACAATTGTTCAAAATAGTTAGAAAATTATGATAAAGGATGTTTAAGCAGAGATGACCTCATAATGAAATAGGATGAACTCCTACAAAGAATGAGTCATTGTAGAACAGGACATATAGGGCCCTGGGGACTCAAGATGTCTCAAATTCTCTGTCTTCACTATAAAAATATCAACTCTTGGAAAAGTGGTTGTATATACAGAGAAGAAGTGATTTCCATTGAAATGTAACACTTTCATATTTCTGGTCAACTTTCTTTTAGTTGACCACCATAATTTTGTCTATAGTTTTTTTAGCCTTAATTTACCCCTTTCTACCACAAGTAGAGTGCAAAGCACATGTGTGTTTCTTTCACGATAATGTATGTGTGTGCTCAGTCACTCAATCGTGTCTGAGTCTTTGAGAGTCCTTGGACTTCAGCTCACCAGACCAGTAGTGAAAGACTGATTCTTATTTCTGTTATCAACATTGGTTAGTTATTAGAAAATGTTCATAAGAGGAAGCTTCCAGTTTTCAAAGAAAAAGTGAAAAAAGACTGTTTAAGATCAAACCATACAGAGTTATGATTGGGTAGATTATGGAATCTTACTTAATCCTAAAAGTACAAAGGAGCTATTAAAAGTTTTGAAATGGGAAGGCTAAATGGTTACCTTTGTTTCTTCTAAAGATTATTCTGGCTGCAGTAAGAATAGATTGATCAGGAAAGGGGATAGTGGACACAGAGAGAGACCAGTGAATGTTATTAAATGCCAGAATCAGTTGCAAAGGAAAAATGTTCTCTTTTTCTGAAAATGTGGTATGTGAGTGTGGGTTTTGTGTGTGTGCGCGCGCATCTGTGTGTGTGTTTTTCATGACTAAATTATCTGTGGGATCAGCTCTGCTGGAATAAATAACCCTCTGATCTTTGCAAAGTTTCTAAGCTTCCCTAAGAATTAATTTTCTTTTTTTATAAAATGTAGATGCACAGCATTTTCATAAGGACTAAATAAAAAGCAGTATGCAAAATAAAATTTAACCTTAGAGACCAATGTAAATAGTCTAGCTGTCATAATTATGTGGGGATGTGGGAGGAGAAACTAAATCTCAAGTTCTCATCTAGGATGTTTACTTTACCAATGGAAAGGCATAAATATGGAAACGTGATATCCAGAGGTAAAAGAAGTTGTGTGATTGATATCTGTTCTTACAAATCAAGTTTTTCTTCTAAGAATGTCCTTCACCTGGAATGATGTTTCAAGGTTCCCTAATATGCTCTGATGTATCCCAGTCGACTCCCTCATGACTAATTCTTACCATTTTTACCCCACTAGGACACAGATTCAAACATTTTTTAAGCTATTCCTTCACTACTGTCATGTCCTCACATCTCTTTTTAACCCAGTTTAAATTCCATGGTTTAAATTTCAGTTTAAATTCCATCAGCATAATTATTCCTGTGTACCACCTCCACACCCATTTCCTCATGTGGCCCTGGAAAAATCCCAAACCTAGTTAAATGGAACCATCCACATACACTCCCCTTGCCCCATGAGCTGAATACATGGACAGCAAAACCACACTGACTGGACTCATTTTATAATCATGATTACTACAGCCTATTCCACTTCCCCTGGTCTAATCCCTCTCCCATTCTCTAGGCTACTGTCTCCTGGTTGAGTCTCTATTCTCCAAATCCCAACCTTACCCTTCATCCTTATCATAAGCTTCTGTCCATTTCAGTGAGCAAAGGAAAAACACCAGAATATAACTTTGACAGTGTTCGCAACCCCACCTCCCTCTGACATATATCTGTACTCCTACCTTCCACCTTCCTTCTTGTCACTACAGAAAGAGACTCTCCAAATTAAAGCTGGTCTCTCCCTTCATGCACTGGCTCCCAACCCCACTGGTTACTCCAACACATTGCACATGCTCCTTCAAGAAATTTTTAATGTGGTATGTGAGTGTGGGTTTTGTGTGTGCGCGCGCATCTGTGTGTGTTTTTCATGACTAAATTATCTGTGGGATCAGCTCTGCTGGAATAAATAACCCTCTGATCTTTGCAAAGTTTCTAAGCTTCCCTAAGAATTAATTTTCTTTTTTTATAAAATGTAGATGCACAGCATTTTCATAAGGACTAAATAAAAAGCAGTATGCAAAATAAAATTTAACCTTAGAGACCAATGTAAATAGTCTAGCTGTCATAATTATGTGGGGATGTGGGAGGAGAAACTAAATCTCAAGTTCTCATCTAGGATGTTTACTTTACCAATGGAAAGGCATAAATATGGAAACGTGATATCCAGAGGTAAAAGAAGTTGTGTGATTGATATCTGTTCTTACAAATCAAGTTTTTCTTCTAAGAATGTCCTTCACCTGGAATGATGTTTCAAGGTTCCCTAATATGCTCTGATGTATCCCAGTCGACTCCCTCATGACTAATTCTTACCATTTTTACCCCACTAGGACACAGATTCAAACATTTTTTAAGCTATTCCTTCACTACTGTCATGTCCTCACATCTCTTTTTAACCCAGTTTAAATTCCATGGTTTAAATTTCAGTTTAAATTCCATCAGCATAATTATTCCTGTGTACCACCTCCACACCCATTTCCTCATGTGGCCCTGGAAAAATCCCAAACCTAGTTAAATGGAACCATCCACATACACTCCCCTTGCCCCATGAGCTGAATACATGGACAGCAAAACCACACTGACTGGACTCATTTTATAATCATGATTACTACAGCCTATTCCACTTCCCCTGGTCTAATCCCTCTCCCATTCTCTAGGCTACTGTCTCCTGGTTGAGTCTCTATTCTCCAAATCCCAACTCTTCCACCTTCATCCTTATCATAAGCTTCTGTCCATTTCAGTGAGCAAAGGAAAAAAAACACCAGAATATAACTTTGACAGTGTTCGCAACCCCACCTCCCTCTGACATATATCTGTACTCCTACCTTCCACCTTCCTTCTTGTCACTACAGAAAGAGACTCTCCAAATTAAAGCTGGTCTCTCCCTTCATGCACTGGCTCCCAACCCCACTGGTTACTCCAACACATTGCACATGCTCCTTCACTGTTCTCTCTCCTCCTCTGTCATGATGTTTCCTCACTCTTAGATTTCTGCTATCAGCATATAAGCATTCTAAAATCTCTCAACTGCAAATTATCCTCTAGATTCCATCCTATTTTTCTGCTCCCCTATATGAGGACATTATTCTAGAAATCTGCTTCTCTCTCCCCCATCATTCATATACATTCTTTTTTCTCCCTTCATCCCCCCTCTCATTGTTCTCACTCTCAACTCTCTCCCTCTCTCTGTCTCTCTCTCTGTCACACACACACACATGTATCAGTTTTTCCCATCAGCGTACAAACATCCTATTATTTCTTCCACTTCTAAAAGGAGAAAGGAAAATCGCCACAATCCAGCTGAATGTCTTATTTCATTTCTTGTTCCTGGGAATAAAGTCTCAGCTCTGGTATTTGATATACACCTCCAATTTCCTCTTCCTTATTTTCCTAATAATTCTTAGATTTATACACCTACCACTTCAACTAAAATGTTCTTATCCAGCTCACCAGTGACCTCCATTTTGATAGACCCAATAGTCTATCCTCACATTACTTATCCATAACAGCAGCATTTTATACTTTTCTGTTTAAAAATATCCCCAAACTGGAAATTTAGGACTTACCCTCTGTTTGGTTCTCTTTTCTTATGATCACTGACATTCAACTACCTTCATGAAACAACCATCTCTCTCCAAAATAAACACACATACACAAGGGCACATGAATCCACACATGCATGCATACACAGATTCATTAAAGAATATCCTATCTTCTTTATTCTACTTGATTTTTTTCTACAGCATATGTCACCATTTGACAGACTATGTATTTCCTAGTTTGTTTATATTTCACGAATGTAAGCTCCTCAAGGACACAATTTTGCTTTATCCATAATTAAATTTCCAGTGAAAAGGAAAAGATTAATACTGCTTTCTTCAAACAATAACTGAACAGTAACTTGTTATTTTTTTAATATATTTTAAAGACATCTAAGTGAACAGTGCTAAAGTTGGGGGATATTTGAGTTCATAGAAACCAAGAGGATTTTTTTTTTTTAATTTTAGGAGTGAAGACATCAAATGAGTCTTTCCTCTCTTCTTTGATATACCTTTGCTTGTTTTCAGTTTTATTGGCTCAAAAGACAATTCTACATACACAAAATACAGAATTGATATTCATATTATATTTAAAATTTTACTGATACCATTTTGGCATAAAAACAGAAATTTTAATGTTTAAATTAGTCAAGGCATTATGTATCTCTCCCTACATTTATTTGCCTGATATAAGTTTTCACCCTCTAAAATAGGTATCTTTTCATTTCCAGTAAGAAAGCAACTTTCATGATGAGACAGGCTAGCCTCTGGAACAAGTTTTCCATAGAAGTAGAGAAAGTTCCTGAGGCAATTAAAATAAAATCATACAAAATAGTGGGAAATGTACTATCGTATGAGGAAAATTGCTGCCCAGTTCCCTGGAGGTTGCAGCCCAGAGCTGAATAGGCCTTTTCAATCTCCAGCCATTATGATTCTAGGTAAGTATTCTGAGAAGAGATGAAAGCAGAGGTTTTTCTATCCATGTTGAGTTCTTATGAGCCCCTTGAGGAAATGGGGTTTTACAGAAAGTGTGAGTTCTCCCTTACTGAAATGACCTTGCTTAATTTCCTAATAAAACAGGCAATCTAATAATACCTACATCTTATAACATTAACAAAGTTGCATAATTACCACAAGTTAGAATAATTTTCCTTTGCTTGGATAGAAAAACCTTTCAATGTCCTTGTCCCTCTTTTCCCAATGTGCCATCCCTTTGATAGTCTGTATTTGCTCTATAATATTTGATTTTACATTTGATTCCAGTCATCATGATACAAAGCTGTAGTTTGAAGTTGAAAGATTCAAAAGGGAGACAGGACATAGCTGCCTTAGTGCCTACCAAGAGTGAGTCCACTGAATTGTAAACCTACCCTGCATTTAATTACTCAGCTAGATGGTGCAAGGATAAGGTCTCCAGGGTGTTGTACTATCCTGAATGACTGAGTCTGCTTGCAGTAATAAGCTTTTCTACAGCTCAGCCAGAAGGTCAAAAGTATACATAGAACTTCAAGGCAAGCATTGTTTCTAAAGAGCTGCAAAACCAAAAGAATAACAGAACCTCCTTCTGAATGAATGCTTTCATTTCAAAACCTTAAGTTGAAGTAGAAGAGTTTAGTGGAAAAAAACCCTTTTTCCCTCAAGCAAATTTACAACTATTTGGGTCAGTAATGGGGGTGAAAAGCCTTCCCCATGCCAACTCCTACCACATCCATAGTCCCATTAGCTGGTGTTTGTATAATGGATAGCAAAGACGATTACACTTGTGAGATGAATCAGCAATTCCCAATTAGAGCAGCAAAAATAAAACTGTTTTCTTTCTGAATCACTGTGGAAGGCAAATGGAAAAGTGACAAGTAGACTTTGTTCTCCATCAATGATGGGAGGGGAATTCGTGTTGGGAGCCAAATTTCCAAAGTAAGGCATGCTGGGCTTGCCAGCAAAACTGTTCACACCCCCCACAGAGACCACAAAACCCTGCAGCTGTAATTTCAGAAACACACATGTGTATAAATCAAGTAATTGCACACCTAACTATCCACTCGAGCCTGTGTGCCCGGGCTTTTTTTTTGGTGCCCAGGGCACTTGTGCTATTTGGCTTGAAAACAAGGTTTAGTTTAATTGACAGGAAAAAATTATCAAATTCAAGGGGATGACTTGGATGGTCCCAAATCTAATAATACCTACATCTTATAACATTAACAAAGTTGCATAATTACCACAAGTTAGAATAATTTTCCTTTGCTTGGATAGAAAAACCTTTCAATGTCCTTGTCCCTCTTTTCCCAATGTGCCATCCCTTTGATAGTCTGTATTTGCTCTATAATATTTGATTTTACATTTGATTCCAGTCATCATGATACAAAGCTGTAGTTTGAAGTTGAAAGATTCAAAAGGGAGACAGGACATAGCTGCCTTAGTGCCTACCAAGAGTGAGTCCACTGAATTGTAAACCTACCCTGCATTTAATTACTCAGCTAGATGGTGCAAGGATAAGGTCTCCAGGGTGTTGTACTATCCTGAATGACTGAGTCTGCTTGCAGTAATAAGCTTTTCTACAGCTCAGCCAGAAGGTCAAAAGTATACATAGAACTTCAAGGCAAGCATTGTTTCTAAAGAGCTGCAAAACCAAAAGAATAACAGAACCTCCTTCTGAATGAATGCTTTCATTTCAAAACCTTAAGTTGAAGTAGAAGAGTTTAGTGGAAAAAAACCTTGTTCCCTCAAGCAAATTTACAACTATTTGGGTCAGTAATGGGGGTGAAAAGCCTTCCCCATGCCAACTCCTACCACATCCATAGTCCCATTAGCTGGTGTTTGTATAATGGATAGCAAAGACGATTACACTTGTGAGATGAATCAGCAATTCCCAATTAGAGCAGCAAAAATAAAACTGTTTTCTTTCTGAATCACTGTGGAAGGCAAATGGAAAAGTGACAAGTAGACTTTGTTCTCCATCAATGATGGGAGGGGAATTCGTGTTGGGAGCCAAATTTCCAAAGTAAGGCATGCTGGGCTTGCCAGCAAAACTGTTCACACCCCCCACAGAGACCACAAAACCCTGCAGCTGTAATTTCAGAAACACACATGTGTATAAATCAAGTAATTGCACACCTAACTATCCACTCGAGCCTGTGTGCCCGGGCTTTTTTTTTTTTTTGCTGGTGCCCAGGGCACTTGTGCTATTTGGCTTGAAAACAAGGTTTAGTTTAATTGACAGGATATTATCAAATTCAAGCTGACTTGGATGGTCAAATCTCAAAATCTGAGGGTGGCATACAGAACCAAACAGCACATATGAATGTTCCATATGCGCGTTCTGCAAGGTCCCTGAAGCTGACTGAATTCTAAACAACAGAAAGGAAAAGAATTAAAATGTCAAATTAGTTCTAATCCATGAAAGCATGTTTCTAGAGCACTCAATCAAACAAGATCATTTGGAGCATTCTTACCATTAACAGAAAAAAGACAAGAGTAAGAGAAAGAGACAGGAACACTGAGCAAGTATTATTTTGCTTTATACAATAATATTTTTAAAAGAGATTAAGGGGTGGGTTGGGTCTACTGGCAGAAGAGCAAGCAGATCCATGTTTCCATGTTCCAGTTGGCTGGCACTCCAGCAGACAAGTATGGAGCAGGATGCTGGCTGCCCAGAAAGGGGCATTTGCCACAATGTGGAATCTGCCTGCAAGCTAAGCTTGTGCTCTAATTTTTCCAGGAGAAATTCAGGTTTTTGGAACTTCAAGACAAGTGTAGTTACAACTAGTTCCCTACAAATGCTTTACAAGTTCCAATAAAATAAGATTAATGTGGAACTAGTTTATTCATAAATTCTGCTGCAAGTCAATACATTTCTTTAATTTACACCTTGAGAGACAGAAAAAATAGTATTATTTCACAAACATATTTAAACCTCCAACCCCTCATCTATCCCCCAAGTCTGCAAGAAATATATAGATTTTTTTAAGTATACACATACACATATGTGGGTATACAATACACACACACATGGATATTGTAAACCAATAAATTCCTAACAGAATCATGCCAAAATTCATTAGCAAACAGTATGATGCTGGAGGCAACATCTCCCACTTCTTATTCTACTTCTAAATCATTTTACTGTTAATATTGCCACAGAAACAGAATTAACTGAGATTCTAAATGGACTATAAGAATTCAACCTCAGCATTCTTTGCATCTGGTTCATATTTCACTATTCAAAATAAAGAAATGAAATCAGAGGTCTGTTACAAGTGTAAAAGGTGCTATGGTAACTGTAGGCAAAATCAATCTTAAAACAAAGTGTCCCATAAGGATGATCTTTCCTAAGAAAATGTCAATAGTCAGCCAGAGGAAGGAAAAGAGAACTCTATGCAAGATTTTGTCCTAAAAATGTATGCAAAGTCCCACTGGTCCATTTGGGCAAAATTTCCAGTAAGTCTTGTTTTTATACAGCAATTATCAAAGACACCCCTTATATTTGCATTTAACATTAGCCAGAAATAACATTTCAATGTGACAGCAACAAAACTTAATCATTCTTTTTTTAATGACTTACAGATTTGTTTTACTGAAAACTTTAACCAAAGGCCTGGCTTTGATATTTTTAGAACTGACAGACTTTGTTTTCTGTGTTATCAGGTAACTTGAAAATGTATAGGATGTTTATGGCATATTAAAGAACCATTAACCATAAAAATAATCTGCCTGTAAAAAGCAATGAGGAAAGGTGAAATGTACAATATAGACACTACAGTCTGATCACTGCATAAAGGGCTAGTAGGAAAGCTATTGATTTCCCTCAAACAAACATTAAATTTCAATTGTATTAACAGGTTAAAAATAAACTTGAATCTAGTATGAAGAAAAGAGAGGAACCAACATAAGAAAAATAATGCTAACAACCTACCATATATTTGAAATTGTGTCTGTGTATTGTGAGGGAGGCATATGGAATGATCATCAGTAATAGACCTTGGGAATATCTGTAGATTGGGCTATTCACTATTCAAACACAAAATACATCCCAAAGTACTAATTCTCACTTTGGGATATAAAATTTGCTGTATTATAAAGATATGAAGAATACGATAAGTTTTTTCACACAAGTTTTTGGCCAAGTAATAATTATGGTTTATTTTTAATAACTATATTATACATTATAATAAAATTATATTATTACATAAGAAATTAATTTAAAAGTAATTATATATTATAAATTTAAAACTGGCTTACTTTTAAAGTATGTTAGAGTATAATCAAAGTTGCTGTTATAATAATGTTACTTTATTTAATTTACATTCCCAAAACCTTTCTCATGAGAATCTTGGGAAAATCATGAATACTTCATTTATGTTCATGTATATATTTAATGTTTTGTGGCAAGGAAACAGGGAAGAACTAGTTCCCAAAAGGAAGCTTATGGTATTTTAATTATTCTAAAGGGCAAAAGAATCAATGAACAAAATATTGATACAATCTGTACCATATAATTGAAAGGTAACTGAAAATGCTCATATGCTAAATTGTATGCACATAGGGATAAAACAGAGGCACACTCTAAATTCCCCCAATGTCTCTGCATTCCATGTCTACTACAATGTTTTATCAATTTTATGTATTAAGATACTCCTTTAAAAGTCATGATTTATTTCTCATTTTTTTTAATAAGACTCTAACACTATTACTTTTAAACTTTTTCCTCCAAATAATTTACAAGACTTTCCTGAGTTTCCTTAAAGAACATGTAAAATCATTATTGCATACCAGAAAATGGTCCCTAGGAAGAAAAATAAAGACTCATGAATGCCCCACATGAAGTACTAATTTCAGAGATAAGCTTCCTACTCTCATGATCACCTTTCTATACTCACATTAAATTTTGAATCATTGACTATATATGCAGTTTTAAACATTTAAATTTAAATCTTAAAATGTCAAATAATAAGCTAAGAGAAAATATTACCAACATATATGGCAGAATCTTTTTACACAATAAACAGAGTTCCTATGTATCAATAAGAAAAAGATATGAAACAAAAATAGTGCTAAAATATGATAGAAAATACTACAAGGGCTTCCCCTGGTGGTCCAGTGGGTAAGGACACCGCCTTGCAGTGCAAGGGGCACCGGTTCAATCCCTGGCCTGGGAAGATCCAACGTGCCGCGGAGCGGCTGGACGGATGTGTCCAATTACCGAGCCGGAGCTCTGGAGCGCATGCGCCCAGAGCCAGTGCTCTGCGACGACGGTGGCCACCGCGATGGGAGGCCCACAGGAGCCGAAGAACAAAGACGGATGAAAATAGAGAAATGAAAGACCAATAAAAGTGGCCTGCCCGCTCCCCTCCCTCCCCAACCCAACCCCCGCCCAAAAAAAAAAAATAAATAAATTTATGTTACTTTATATTTAATCGTTTTAAGTGAGAATCTTGGGAAAATCATGAATACTTCATTTATGTTCATGTATATATTTAATGTTTTGTGGCAAGGAAACAGGGAAGAACTAGTTCCCAAAAGGAAGCTTATGGTATTTTAATTATTCTAAAGGGCAAAAGAATCAATGAACAAAATATTGATACAATCTGTACCATATAATTGAAAGGTAACTGAAAATGCTCATATGCTAAATTGTATGCACATAGGGATAAAACAGAGGCACACTCTAAATTCCCCCAATGTCTCTGCATTCCATGTCTACTACAATGTTTTATCAATTTTATGTATTAAGATACTCCTTTAAAAGTCATGATTTATTTCTCATTTTTTTTAATAAGACTCTAACACTATTACTTTTAAACTTTTTCCTCCAAATAATTTACAAGACTTTCCTGAGTTTCCTTAAAGAACATGTAAAATCATTATTGCATACCAGAAAATGGTCCCTAGGAAGAAAAATAAAGACTCATGAATGCCCCACATGAAGTACTAATTTCAGAGATAAGCTTCCTACTCTCATGATCACCTTTCTATACTCACATTAAATTTTGAATCATTGACTATATATGCAGTTTTAAACATTTAAATTTAAATCTTAAAATGTCAAATAATAAGCTAAGAGAAAATATTACCAACATATATGGCAGAATCTTTTTTTACACAATAAACAGAGTTCCTATGTATCAATAAGAAAAAGATATGAAACAAAAATAGTGCTAAAATATGATAGAAAATACTACAAGGGCTTCCCCTGGTGGTCCAGTGGGTAAGGACACCGCCTTGCAGTGCAAGGGGCACCGGTTCAATCCCTGGCCTGGGAAGATCCAACGTGCCGCGGAGCGGCTGGACGGATGTGTCCAATTACCGAGCCGGAGCTCTGGAGCGCATGCGCCCAGAGCCAGTGCTCTGCGACGACGGTGGCCACCGCGATGGGAGGCCCACAGGAGCCGAAGAACAAAGACGGATGAAAATAGAGAAATGAAAGACCAATAAAAGTGGCCTGCCCGCTCCCCTCCCTCCCCAACCCAACCCCCGCCCAAAATAAATAAATAAATAAATCTTTAAAAAAAAAAAAGAAAGAAAATACTACAGAAGATGAAATTTAAAATACCAATGAACACAGTAGATAAGCAAAGATATAACAGGTTGTACTATATATTGCTATATTATATTATGTTAGATCAGATCATATTATAAAACAATATCCTATGTTGTTAAGATTAAAGAAACACAGGCACTCATAGATTTCTGCTGTTTGTATGAAAGACTTAGAACAGCTTTATAAAGTAATCTGGAAATCTCTACTTAAATAAACACAGGTAACTCCTTTGACCTCTACATATCACTTTGAGAAAATTACACTACCAAAAAAAAAAAAAAGCGCCAGTGTGTGAAGCTTTTTGTGTTGTAAAGGTATT
Source organism: Tragulus kanchil (assembly GCA_022376925.1). Taxonomy (NCBI): domain Eukaryota; kingdom Metazoa; phylum Chordata; class Mammalia; order Artiodactyla; family Tragulidae; genus Tragulus; species Tragulus kanchil. Next base: position 55,600,855 of record JAIOJX010000029.1, on the reverse strand, counting down.
GATAGCAACATGGCTTATAAAGACAAACTGTATCAGAGCAAAAATTGTAAGCTATCTGAATTCAACAATAGGAAAATGATGAAATAGGTTATAGGATGGTCATACTATAGAGTAAAATTCAGCTTTCAAAAAGGTGCGTAAGTCCCAGTAATAACAGCTAAGTGAACGGTGCGTAAGTCCCAGTAATAACAGCTAAGTGAACCAAGAACATTGCAGAATAAGAAGTCTAGTTTGTTTGCATTAGCTAAATAAAATAATAATATATACAAAAACAGATATATCACAAGTTACTTATATTAACACAGTAAAAGTTTATATCTTCCTCACACAAATGTCCATGATAATCAAGAGTCCTCTTGCACCTGGAAGTTATGCAACATAGAGCCTGGTACTTCTAAGGTTTCCACAGCCGGGCCAATATCCCAAAGTGACACATGTCACCATCACTCAGGTTTCACTGGACATTGACCAGCATTCATCACATGAACCCAACCTATCAGCCAAAAACAGGGCTGGGAAATGCAAGGGGTAGTCAGTAAATACTTATGGTCTCTTCCACAAAATGTATGGCTTAGTATAAACACATCAAATTGTTAATATAACTGCTCTTGAGGAAAACTAATTGATAGGAAAGCAAAGATTATGAACATTGCTATATATAATATTTAACCTGGAACAAAGAGTGTGTACCACTTTAATAAGTAAAATTATATTAAAGTCATAGATATGTTTATACACAACCACCTTTACACACACAAATGAGTTTATGCATAATGTCTGCTATATGAGCAGCTAAGAGGGAATGTCTGAATGTAAGAGAAAGAAAAGGAAAAGTCACGCAGTGTTTTCAAGTTTCTGAGATGGTAAGAGGGGATACCAACAAACTGTAGATAACAACAAACTGTGGAAAATTCTGAAAGAGATCAGAATACCAGACCACCTTACCTGCCTCCCCCAAAACCTGTATGCAAGACAAGAAGCAACAGTTAGAACTAGACATAAATCAATGAACTGGTTCCACATTGGAAAAAAAGCACACTAAGGCTGTATATTATCACCCTGCTTATTTAATTTATACGCAGATCACATCACGGGAAATGCCAGGCTGAATGGAACACAAGCTGGAATCAAGATCACTGGGAGAAATAGCAATAGCCTCAGGTATGCAAATGATACCACCCTTATGGCAGAAAGCTAAGAGGAAACAAAGAGCCTCTTGATGGAGTTGAAAGAGGAGAGTTAAAAAGCTGGCCTTAATCTCGACATTCAAAAACAAAGATCATGGCATTTGGTTCCATTATTTCATGGCAAATGGGCAAACAATGGAAAGAGAGACAGAGTTTATTTTCTTGGACTCCAAAATCAATGTGAATGGTGACTACAGTCATGAAATTAAAAGATGTCTGCTCCTTGGAAGAAAAGCTATGACAAACCTAGACAGCGTATTAAAAGGCAGAGACATCACTTTGCCAACAAAAGTCCATATAGTCAAAGTTATGGTTTACCAAGTAGTCATGTATGGATGTGAGAGCTGGACCATAAAGAAGGCTGAGCACCAAAGAATTGATGCCTTTGAACTGTGGTGTAGGAGAAGGCTCTACAGAGTCCCTTGGACTGCAAGGAAATCAAACCAGTCAATCCTAAAGGGAATCAACCCTGAATATTCATTGGAAGGAATGATGCCGAACCTGAAACTCCAATACTTTAGCTACCTGATGCAAAAAGACGACTCATTGGAAAAAAGCTTGATGCTAGGGAAAATAGAAGGCAAATGAAGAAGGGGACAATAGAGACAAGATGGTTAGATGACATCACTGAGTCAATGGGACTTGAGTCTGAGTAAATTCCAGGAGATGGTGAAGGACAGAGAAGCCTGGTGTGCTGCACTCCAAGGGGTGGCAAAGAGGGACACAACTGAGTGACTGAACTGAACTGAATAAGAGGGCATAGGACACAATAAACAAACTGAAGAACTAATCTTAATAAAAGAAAGCATAGCTCTTCTCTTGTAAGCATCAGGAAAAAAAACATAGAAAGTATCCAAATACAGGTGAGCTTGCATCTTTGATATCTACAACATGACAAAGAGGTTAACGTTAATTGTTGGATATGAGGGAATAAAATGGCAGCCAAGTTGACTAAATAAAGTTTGAAATAATGGTCACAGAGGATGGAAAAATGAGCCTGCCAGAGAAGTATATTATGTGATCAGTGTATTAGACACAAAGATACCTCCTCAGGTTTCATCAGCTGTGTTCCTCTTCCAGAACTTACCCCACACCTCCAGAGACCACTGTTCCTCTGGCACTGTCACTATGCCTGAGATTTCCAAGCTGACTGTAGTCCACACTGAACCCCAAGATTAGCTCCATAGCTGGTATACTTCCTATACTCTTGTGTACACCACTGCCCTTCCTATTTTGGAACTGGGTGAAATAATATACTGCAGAGGTAGGATCGGGTTTCTTGAGCATCCATCAAGGAACCAGGTAAAATATGCCAAAAAGTTCATGATAATTATCTCCTCTGGAATAAAACTTGACTACTGGGTGATAAGCAATGGGCTATGATGATACAGATAAATTCCCCCTTCTTTCCCTTTTTCATCTACCATTCAATGTATAGTTTTTATTTGTAGCATAAGTCAAGCAAGCATACTTGCCAAGTGTCCTGACATGCCTCTTTAAAAACTTACTATGGAACAGTAGTCAGTACAATGAAACATCGTATTTCATTGCTCCATCTATATTTCTCTTGTCAGTTTTTCTTTCAACTGACCATTCCCATGCTGGCTTGAATAACATACATGCAAACAAACAAACAAAATTGTACCTTTACCTAGGCTCAACGTTTTATAAGATCTGGTGCAGGAAGTGGTTTCAGAAAATAGACACTCAGGGTGGGAACTTGGTGTTGAATTTCTCATTTGTTTAAAACCAACAGAGCCCCTCATGGTAGTTGTTATGGTACTTAAACCTCTGCCTGCAGATTAATAGAAATGAAGTGTATGTAGAAAGTGAGGCACTGGGAAATAAGAGGCTGTAGCACTTAGTACAAAGAATACATTAATATAAAATGTGCATTAGGATGGCTTCTAAGAGCAACTCTAGAGACCATGCAAGAAGAAGATGACAGGAGCAGTGCAATCATGCCCATCACCCCAAAATAGCCTGTTTTAAAAGCCAGGTTATCTGAGATAGCTTTTAAGTATCTGCAGCAGAATGTGAAATCAAGCCCAGGATCTGGTTATTTGGCAGAATGGCAATGGAGCCTAAATGTGCAGCTCTCAGATGTCATATGTTATAATCAAGACAATGCAAGGGAGTATTTTGGTGGGTGGACCCAATAGTCTAAATCATCTTTTCTAAAAAGACCAACTCTTGCCCTAGAAACTAAATAATGAAGTAAGCCAAAGCAGGTGCCTTGCAGGATGAGGCATGTTCTTTCAAATCATGGACCCACTATCCATTCTTGCCAATTGTGAGTTTATTTCACTAACTCTCTTTGCTTAATCTTACACACTGCCTTGAAAGAGTCTCTGTGACTGACTGGACTCCTAACGTGAAGAGTACAGTATCTCACACACAAAACATATATAAGGAACTTGGATATAAGCGTCTGGTGGAGTTACAAGTGATAGACTGTAGCACACAAAAATGTAATTCCCCTCTGCATAACTATAGTTTCACAAACAACTTCTAGGTAGTATTTGACCTTATGCAATTGTGGATACTGGTACAACTCACTGGTGTCTTCTTGCCTAAAGTTGGAAACTTGAGGGCAGGCAGGAGAGAAGGAAGATGAATGCAAAATGGGGAGAGTAATAAGAAACTGAAACCCATGAGGACAGACTAAAACTTAGCCTTGATGGAGTAAGTCTCCTGAGTAGAATCTGGCACCTTTCATCATGGAACTGAACACATACTGGACCTAGGAGTGAAAGTGAAGGAAAGTGCATAGGAAGAGGGGATAGTTTCATGCAATGAGTTGAGCCAGTGGGTAAACAACAATACTTGTGAGCTATAAAAGTTCCTGTTTTGATCTTCTGAAGGTCAAAAATAAAATTGGTGGTGCTTCACTTTTGTCTTTTATGACTTAAACCTCTGCCTGCAGATTAATAGAAATGACGTGTATGTAGAAAGTGAGGCACTGGGAAATAAGAGGCTGTAGCACTTAGTACAAAGAATACATTAATATAAAATGTGCATTAGGATGGCTTCTAAGAGCAACTCTAGAGACCATGCAAGAAGAAGATGACAGGAGCAGTGCAATCATGCCCATCACCCCAAAATAGCCTGTTTTAAAAGCCAGGTTATCTGAGATAGCTTTTAAGTATCTGCAGCAGAATGTGAAATCAAGCCCAGGATCTGGTTATTTGGCAGAATGGCAATGGAGCCTAAATGTGCAGCTCTCAGATGTCATATGTTATAATCAAGACAATGCAAGGGAGTATTTTGGTGGGTGGACCCAATAGTCTAAATCATCTTTTCTAAAAAGACCAACTCTTGCCCTAGAAACTAAATAATGAAGTAAGCCAAAGCAGGTGCCTTGCAGGATGAGGCATGTTCTTTCAAATCATGGACCCACTATCCATTCTTGCCAATTGTGAGTTTATTTCACTAACTCTCTTTGCTTAATCTTACACACTGCCTTGAAAGAGTCTCTGTGACTGACTGGACTCCTAACGTGAAGAGTACAGTATCTCACACACAAAACATATATAAGGAACTTGGATATAAGCGTCTGGTGGAGTTACAAGTGATAGACTGTAGCACACAAAAATGTAATTCCCCTCTGCATAACTATAGTTTCACAAACAACTTCTAGGTAGTATTTGACCTTATGCAATTGTGGATACTGGTACAACTCACTGGTGTCTTCTTGCCTAAAGTTGGAAACTTGAGGGCAGGCAGGAGAGAAGGAAGATGAATGCAAAATGGGGAGAGTAATAAGAAACTGAAACCCATGAGGACAGACTAAAACTTAGCCTTGATGGAGTAAGTCTCCTGAGTAGAATCTGGCACCTTTCATCATGGAACTGAACACATACTGGACCTAGGAGTGAAAGTGAAGGAAAGTGCATAGGAAGAGGGGATAGTTTCATGCAATGAGTTGAGCCAGTGGGTAAACAACAATACTTGTGAGCTATAAAAGTTCCTGTTTTGATCTTCTGAAGGTCAAAAATAAAATTGGTGGTGCTTCACTTTTGTCTTTTATATTTGTGGCCACCTAAAAAGAAATCTACAGTAAGAAGAAATTCAGGAAACGTATTCAACCCCACCAAGTTAACACATAATGCCACCCTACCCTCCTCCAATTCCCTTGATGATTACTTTGTTTAGAAAGGACTACCTCCCTCCTGTATCATGGCAAAACCACCACGGTTGCCTTTGGCAAGCTGTCCAGGGTGGATTCTGAGTTGGAGTGCTGTGCCTACATAGTTCCTCATCCCACACAGTGAGCCTATCCATACCATGTCACACTTCCACACTGGCCTTGAGTAAAATGATACACCATAGGGCTTTCTAAACATCCACCAAAGAGCAAGAAAATGCACCTGAAAATCACCGAGCAATGGGAGACAAGAAGGAAGTAGATGTTACATTCCCCTCTTTTCACATTTCCACAGGCTATTCTGCAATACACATCATTCCTAGAGCCCAAATACAGGAACTCTCTCTCTGCTTGCTGGGAGAATATGTTTGCTGAGTGACCCTGTGGATTGTTTTGCAGCATACAAGAAGGAGGGAGGCTGCAGATAATTCACTATGAGGTGTTGTGTCCCTGTTGGTTGTGCCTCGATTCCCATTTTCCATCCTTGCTCATTATCCCCATCAAGAAGAGCATATTCATCCTTGCTTCAAACTCTGTGCTGTGGAGAAACTGATGAACTCACCAGGCACTTTGAAGGTAGTATTTGACCTTATGCAATTGTGGATACTGGTACAACTCACTGGTGTCTTCTTGCCTAAAGTTGGAAACTTGAGGGCAGGCAGGAGAGAAGGAAGATGAATGCAAAATGGGGAGAGTAATAAGAAACTGAAACCCATGAGGACAGACTAAAACTTAGCCTTGATGGAGTAAGTCTCCTGAGTAGAATCTGGCACCTTTCATCATGGAACTGAACACATACTGGACCTAGGAGTGAAAGTGAAGGAAAGTGCATAGGAAGAGGGGATAGTTTCATGCAATGAGTTGAGCCAGTGGGTAAACAACAATACTTGTGAGCTATAAAAGTTCCTGTTTTGATCTTCTGAAGGTCAAAAATAAAATTGGTGGTGCTTCACTTTTGTCTTTTATATTTGTGGCCACCTAAAAAGAAATCTACAGTAAGAAGAAATTCAGGAAACGTATTCAACCCCACCAAGTTAACACATAATGCCACCCTACCCTCCTCCAATTCCCTTGATGATTACTTTGTTTAGAAAGGACTACCTCCCTCCTGTATCATGGCAAAACCACCACGGTTGCCTTTGGCAAGCTGTCCAGGGTGGATTCTGAGTTGGAGTGCTGTGCCTACATAGTTCCTCATCCCACACAGTGAGCCTATCCATACCATGTCACACTTCCACACTGGCCTTGAGTAAAATGATACACCATAGGGCTTTCTAAACATCCACCAAAGAGCAAGAAAATGCACCTGAAAATCACCGAGCAATGGGAGACAAGAAGGAAGTAGATGTTACATTCCCCTCTTTTCACATTTCCACAGGCTATTCTGCAATACACATCATTCCTAGAGCCCAAATACAGGAACTCTCTCTCTGCTTGCTGGGAGAATATGTTTGCTGAGTGACCCTGTGGATTGTTTTGCAGCATACAAGAAGGAGGGAGGCTGCAGATAATTCACTATGAGGTGTTGTGTCCCTGTTGGTTGTGCCTCGATTCCCATTTTCCATCCTTGCTCATTATCCCCATCAAGAAGAGCATATTCATCCTTGCTTCAAACTCTGTGCTGTGGAGAAACTGATGAACTCACCAGGCACTTTGAAGACTCACCTGAGGCTGAGGGTGATGAACGTAGAATAGAAAACTATCTGCTTTATTTTGGTGATTCTTAAGTCATACCTTCTCGTTCAGCTATAATAAACACAGAAAAAGACAATTGCTTCGTTCATCCAGAATTAGAGTTTTATCAAAAGCCTTAATGAAAAGACAAATGAGCCTCAAACCTGATCAGTGAGTGATATTTGAGACAGACTTTTCAATTATGTCTTTTCCAAACCTTCAGTAAATAGCAATTAGGTTGGAGGGGGGAGATAGAAAAGGGCATTCTGGAAGGACAACCTTCGTAAGAAACTAGGAAGCAAGTTGAACAAAATGGCTCTTTAGAATGGGCATGAAAGCACTGTTGCAGAGGATTCTAGCTGAAACAAACGTTTTTAAAATTGTCTACCTTTAGGACTTTCCTAATGAAATAGCAGCCTAAAATTCCCTAAAGAAATTTCACTCCATCAAATGGCAAACTACTCCAGTATTCTTGCTTGGAGAACCCCATGGACAGAGGAGCCTAGCAGGCTATAATCCATAGGGTTAAGAGAGTCAAACACAACTTAGTGACTAAACCACCACCAGCAGGACTTCCCTGGTGGTCAGTGGTTAAGAATTTACCTGCCAATAAAGGGAACACAAGTGCAATACCTGATCAGAAGATCTCCATGCCATGGAGCAACTAAACCCATGCATCATAACTACTTAAGCCTGTGATACCCCAGAGCCTCTGCTCTGCAACAAGAAAAGCTACCACAATGAGAAGCCCATGGACCACAACTAGAGAGCAGCCCCCACCTTCTGCAACTAGAGAAAGCTTGCCTACAGCAAGGAAGATCCAAGTGCAGCCAAAAATAAATAAATAAATAAATTTTAAAAACTTTCTGCCTTTGGATGTTAACATAAGCATATTGTAGACTTTTTTGTTTTCTTTAAACCGCCTTTCAGTTGTAAGCAAAACACTTCTGGAGGATTTTTTGAGATTTTCAGACACAAAAATGCCATTGTAATATACAACCTGCTTTTATAAAACAAAAAGGACTTAGGTATAGACAATAGAAGAGATAGTGAAAGCCTCTTTCCCTACATTTTAATTAAACTAACATTTATCATGCATTCCTCATAGACCACATACAATTGAAGGCATTGACTGTAAAAATATCTTTAACATCAATATGTGATGATGAGTGTGGTGAGAGAGAAAAATATGAAGGGCTGTGACAGGAAAAGCATCTATTTCTGATACTTCGAGAGGACTTCTGGAAGAAAAGACAACTATCTGAGATTTGGGGAATAAGTAGGACTCATCCAAGCAAAAAAGGGACAGTGGCATTTCAAAATAACCTTTGATGTATATTTATCACACTACTTACTAAGCAGCTAAATATGCTTCCAAAAATGTCTTACACATCATTTCCCAAAGCCCCATTCCTTTACCTGCTTTACTCTTTAAAGCAGAGACCAAAGAACAATTCCTTCATTTGACTGGAACATGAAAACAATGTCAAAGAGAAAAAATAAATAAATTAGAAGCTTTTCAAAACCTGAAATGGATTTTAAATTTAAATAAATGTATTAATATTCTATCTGGAGCTTTTTTCAGAGATGCAGAAGGTTTTTTTCCCCAAGTACATTTATTTGTAGCTCAAGTTATTTCTGTAGTTAAATGTCTAGAACCTCGTGGGGTGAAATGAAAGACAGAGAGAAACAGTGTCAAAGATCAAATGATTTTCACTTATTTACATGGTGAAAAGAGTTTTGCTTCAGGGTTTCTGGTACATTATCAGCATTAAGTTCTTTTTTCTCTCTCTCTTAAAAGAATGAGATCTCCTTTTGAGTCAAACAGTAACATCAGCCAAGCTGGTGTTCAAGACAGAAAGGCATTTTCCACAGTACAACCAGAAACTTTTCCTGCTCCAGTACTTTATTTACGATGAAAGAAACAAAGGAAACCTGTTATTGTACTATTTTCTGTTCTTGAAGGCTGACTATTAAAACAAGTTATATGAAACCAATTTGGTGAGCTGTATGTTTTGTCTATTATTTTTGCCAATTTTCATTTTCTTTTTGTGTCTTCAAAGGAAAAAAACTGTTATTGTACTACAAAATTAAAAGCTTTTATAAAACAAAAAGGACTTAGGTATAGACAATAGAAGAGATAGTGAAAGCCTCTTTCCCTACATTTTAATTAAACTAACATTTATCATGCATTCCTCATAGACCACATACAATTGAAGGCATTGACTGTAAAAATATCTTTAACATCAATATGTGATGATGAGTGTGGTGAGAGAGAAAAATATGAAGGGCTGTGACAGGAAAAGCATCTATTTCTGATACTTCGAGAGGACTTCTGGAAGAAAAGACAACTATCTGAGATTTGGGGAATAAGTAGGACTCATCCAAGCAAAAAAGGGACAGTGGCATTTCAAAATAACCTTTGATGTATATTTATCACACTACTTACTAAGCAGCTAAATATGCTTCCAAAAATGTCTTACACATCATTTCCCAAAGCCCCATTCCTTTACCTGCTTTACTCTTTAAAGCAGAGACCAAAGAACAATTCCTTCATTTGACTGGAACATGAAAACAATGTCAAAGAGAAAAAATAAATAAATTAGAAGCTTTTCAAAACCTGAAATGGATTTTAAATTTAAATAAATGTATTAATATTCTATCTGGAGCTTTTTTTCAGAGATGCAGAAGGTTTTTTTTTCCCCAAGTACATTTATTTGTAGCTCAAGTTATTTCTGTAGTTAAATGTCTAGAACCTCGTGGGGTGAAATGAAAGACAGAGAGAAACAGTGTCAAAGATCAAATGATTTTCACTTATTTACATGGTGAAAAGAGTTTTGCTTCAGGGTTTCTGGTACATTATCAGCATTAAGTTCTTTTTTCTCTCTCTCTTAAAAGAATGAGATCTCCTTTTGAGTCAAACAGTAACATCAGCCAAGCTGGTGTTCAAGACAGAAAGGCATTTTCCACAGTACAACCAGAAACTTTTCCTGCTCCAGTACTTTATTTACGATGAAAGAAACAAAGGAAACCTGTTATTGTACTATTTTCTGTTCTTGAAGGCTGACTATTAAAACAAGTTATATGAAACCAATTTGGTGAGCTGTATGTTTTGTCTATTATTTTTGCCAATTTTCATTTTCTTTTTGTGTCTTCATTTGAGTCTTGAAGATGAACAATTAACAAACCACATTTTCAATGAATTTTCCAGTATTTTCTTTGATTCCTAACTGAACATCCACTCAGCAACTATATGAATATTTTTCATCTTTATTGAAATACATCTGAACTACACACAGATTTTTAAAAATCCTTAAACCACAACAGATTATAACCTCAGGACAGGTCCTTGACCCAAGAAAGATAACTGTGATTTCCTTTTATGAGATCTGTATGTAATTATCTTCCTATCTCTTTCTTCTTATGTTTGATATGTTTCCAGTGAGACTTTTAAGCATCTAGTCTAGGAAAAGATGATAATGGCTTTGGCTCAGAGGTTACTCTAAACAGGGCATTAGGATAGAGACTGTGTACCACATCTTCTCCGATTCTACACTTTCTCAATCAAAATCAAGTAGGAGGTTCAGGTTCCCACCAAACTCCTTCCACAGATCAATGCCACATCCTTTTCACCATTATACTCGTCAAATATTTTATCACTGTTCACATCAGCAGCCAAACCTCACCAGTTTAAAACCCAGTCCATCAAACTGTCCACTGTGCTTCATTCTTCTGATAACCCCCAGATCACTCTTTTTACTACCTGAAGATTCTATCTATTGCTCATGGGCACTAGTTCTTATATAACTGTGGTTTCTATGTCACTTGTTCTATGGTAATCTTGACGGGATACACATTTTACTCTCAAAATTGTTTCCATTTGGTCAGTGAATTATAAGTGTAAATGAAAGAAAGAAAGTGTAAAGTAAATGTTTCACTTATTTACATGGTGAAAAGAGTTTTGCTTCAGGGTTTCTGGTACATTATCAGCATTAAGTTCTTTTTTCTCTCTTAAAAGAATGAGATCTCCTTTTGAGTCAAACAGTAACATCAGCCAAGCTGGTGTTCAAGACAGAAAGGCATTTTCCACAGTACAACCAGAAACTTTTCCTGCTCCAGTACTTTATTTACGATGAAAGAAACAAAGGAAACCTGTTATTGTACTATTTTCTGTTCTTGAAGGCTGACTATTAAAACAAGTTATATGAAACCAATTTGGTGAGCTGTATGTTTTGTCTATTATTTTTGCCAATTTTCATTTTCTTTTTGTGTCTTCATTTGAGTCTTGAAGATGAACAATTAACAAACCACATTTTCAATGAATTTTCCAGTATTTTCTTTGATTCCTAACTGAACATCCACTCAGCAACTATATGAATATTTTTCATCTTTATTGAAATACATCTGAACTACACACAGATTTTTAAAAATCCTTAAACCACAACAGATTATAACCTCAGGACAGGTCCTTGACCCAAGAAAGATAACTGTGATTTCCTTTTATGAGATCTGTATGTAATTATCTTCCTATCTCTTTCTTCTTATGTTTGATATGTTTCCAGTGAGACTTTTAAGCATCTAGTCTAGGAAAAGATGATAATGGCTTTGGCTCAGAGGTTACTCTAAACAGGGCATTAGGATAGAGACTGTGTACCACATCTTCTCCGATTCTACACTTTCTCAATCAAAATCAAGTAGGAGGTTCAGGTTCCCACCAAACTCCTTCCACAGATCAATGCCACATCCTTTTCACCATTATACTCGTCAAATATTTTATCACTGTTCACATCAGCAGCCAAACCTCACCAGTTTAAAACCCAGTCCATCAAACTGTCCACTGTGCTTCATTCTTCTGATAACCCCCAGATCACTCTTTTTACTACCTGAAGATTCTATCTATTGCTCATGGGCACTAGTTCTTATATAACTGTGGTTTCTATGTCACTTGTTCTATGGTAATCTTGACGGGATACACATTTTACTCTCAAAATTGTTTCCATTTGGTCAGTGAATTATATAGTCACCTTGGTCGTAATTAGTGATGTTTACATGAAGCAAACAAATGATCCTTTCAATATCTTATCTCCTAATCTCTTATCTCTTCTCATCCAATAATATTTCCCTACAGCCTACCTGGATTATTCATCCTCATGACTCTACCCTAAACCAACACTTTAGTATCTGATCACCTCTTCCAAAATCTTTAGTGCCTGATTCTCTCTTCCAAAATCTTGATTTCAGTCTCAGTCTCTGAACTGTCCTATCTTTTCAAGTCACACACATTATAGCCCAACCCCAATAATCATTTCTCCCATCTTTATGTACGTTGCTTCTATGATCGTTTCCTTTTCCCTCACTCCTACATGTTCTCATTTCTCAATACAATCAATTTACCGTAACCAGTTATTAAAATCTTTCCATTGCATAAACCTTCAACTCTTTATTTTCTCCCATCTTATTCCCTTGACTAAACTAAAATCTTAAGAAAGTTTAAATTTTCTGCCTACTTCATACTTGCACCCAGGTAGTTGAAAGAGATTGAAAACATACACACACATATACTCAGAGGGACACGCACACTCTCGCACATCACCTAATGGAAGTAACCATGTTGACTTTAATTTGTGATCACTTTAAAAGGGCTCATCCTGCTATCTGGCAGTTTTAGTCTATTTCCCTAGACCATTAACTCTCCCACTCACCTAGACAATTCCTAATAGTTTCCCCTATACTCAAATTTTTAAATTTCCTCATCCTCTCTCTACTCAACTTGCTTCTTATTTCAAAGAAAGAAGAGAAGCAATCAGAAGTGAATTTCCACAAGACTCCTCCAACACATCATTCTGTACCCTGTATGTGTGTCCAAATACCCTCCTATCTCTTTTTAACTTAAGCCCTGGAAAAGGCCAACTCCTACAGTACCCCCATCCACTGACCCATCACAGTAGATCTCACCCATTTTCCTAGGAAGAGAAAAGACAGAAAGAAGGAAAAAAATTTTCAAGAAATAGGAGATGGACCAAGAGAAAGCAACATAAGGAAACAAAAGCATCAGAAATGATTCCAACTTTATATGTGGAAAACTAGAGAAACACCCACAAGATGGGTTTGGCATCCAGCTGGATCTGCTACAGGTAGACTTAGGCCAAAAATGGTGCCTCATATAATCTGAAAGTCTAATTATTAGGCCTTGGTGGCTATTTTATTGCTTGCTTGTTTTCATCTAGTTTTCCCATAAACAATTAAGTACTACTAAAGATTCATGTGGTTTAGATTACTCAGCTTACCAGGCTGATTTTGCTGTCTTTAATTTTTTTTTGGTATCAGCTTTTGTCATCCCTGGATATTTCCTTTCCATGAAAATCATAGCCCAACCCCAATAATCATTTCTCCCATCTTTATGTACGTTGCTTCTATGATCGTTTCCTTTTCCCTCACTCCTACATGTTCTCATTTCTCAATACAATCAATTTACCGTAACCAGTTATTAAAATCTTTCCATTGCATAAACCTTCAACTCTTTATTTTCTCCCATCTTATTCCCTTGACTAAACTAAAATCTTAAGAAAGTTTAAATTTTCTGCCTACTTCATACTTGCACCCAGGTAGTTGAAAGAGATTGAAAACATACACACACATATACTCAGAGGGACACGCACACTCTCGCACATCACCTAATGGAAGTAACCATGTTGACTTTAATTTGTGATCACTTTAAAAGGGCTCATCCTGCTATCTGGCAGTTTTAGTCTATTTCCCTAGACCATTAACTCTCCCACTCACCTAGACAATTCCTAATAGTTTCCCCTATACTCAAATTTTTAAATTTCCTCATCCTCTCTCTACTCAACTTGCTTCTTATTTCAAAGAAAGAAGAGAAGCAATCAGAAGTGAATTTCCACAAGACTCCTCCAACACATCATTCTGTACCCTGTATGTGTGTCCAAATACCCTCCTATCTCTTTTTAACTTAAGCCCTGGAAAAGGCCAACTCCTACAGTACCCCCATCCACTGACCCATCACAGTAGATCTCACCCATTTTCCTAGGAAGAGAAAAGACAGAAAGAAGGAAAAAAATTTTCAAGAAATAGGAGATGGACCAAGAGAAAGCAACATAAGGAAACAAAAGCATCAGAAATGATTCCAACTTTATATGTGGAAAACTAGAGAAACACCCACAAGATGGGTTTGGCATCCAGCTGGATCTGCTACAGGTAGACTTAGGCCAAAAATGGTGCCTCATATAATCTGAAAGTCTAATTATTAGGCCTTGGTGGCTATTTTATTGCTTGCTTGTTTTCATCTAGTTTTCCCATAAACAATTAAGTACTACTAAAGATTCATGTGGTTTAGATTACTCAGCTTACCAGGCTGATTTTGCTGTCTATTATGGTAACCAGTCCTCTTTGCTTTTAATAATTTAGCTATTAACTAAACTGCTTATCAGCTTTTGTCATCCCCTGGATATTTCCTTTCCATGAAAATCATGGAGCCTATTTAAATTGGAGTTTTTCCCATCAGCATTCCTGCAATAGAGAGAAGAGTCAACACCACTCTTTGTGGTCACCACTCTTTGTGGTCATCACCTCTGTACTTTTCAAGATACACTTGAATAAAAGGAAACCTTGCAAAATCTCCTCCGCACTGCACAGGTGGCACAGGGTAAATTCATACCAATAATTCTCTCTTCCATAACACATCAAAGTAGAACAAAATTTTATGTGGCATTGTAAACTATTAGTCATGTATCAGTGCTATTTTCAAAAATGTGTGTGTGTGTGTGTGTGTGTGTGCATGTTAAATCGCTTTAGTTGTGTTTGACTCTAAGATCCTACATCCTATAGCTACCCATGGAGCTCCTCTGTCCACGGGATTCTCCAGCCAAGGATACTAGAGGGAGTTGCCATGGTCTTCTTCAGGGGATCTTCCCAATCCAAGGATCTATCCTACTTCTTTTATGTTTCCTGCATTGGCAGGTGGGTTCTTTACCACTAGCAGTACCTAGGAAGCTCATAAAGAATGCATTATTAGCATATACTAGTTCAGTTAATATCACAGGTCAGAGAGGTCATACTAAGGGGATTAATTTTTACAAAGTTAATGAGCAAATTTTATCTATTCTGAGAGAAGAGTGAGAAAAGCATAACTCTTTAAATGTTATATAGTTTAAATGTTATATAGTTTTATAGGAAATAAAGTTTTTATAAATTAATAAATTAGCATCTCTTGCAAAGTAACCATTAAATGAACTTCCAAACATTATTGAAAAATTATTCAGCTACTTTCAGTAAAGTATGGGTTTGGCATCCAGCTGGATCTGCTACAGGTAGACTTAGGCCAAAAATGGTGCCTCATATAATCTGAAAGTCTAATTATTAGGCCTTGGTGGCTATTTTATTGCTTGCTTGTTTTCATCTAGTTTTCCCATAAACAATTAAGTACTACTAAAGATTCATGTGGTTTAGATTACTCAGCTTACCAGGCTGATTTTGCTGTCTATTATGGTAACCAGTCCTCTTTGCTTTTAATAATTTAGCTATTAACTAAACTGCTTATCAGCTTTTGTCATCCCCTGGATATTTCCTTTCCATGAAAATCATGGAGCCTATTTAAATTGGAGTTTTTCCCATCAGCATTCCTGCAATAGAGAGAAGAGTCAACACCACTCTTTGTGGTCACCACTCTTTGTGGTCATCACCTCTGTACTTTTCAAGATACACTTGAATAAAAGGAAACCTTGCAAAATCTCCTCCGCACTGCACAGGTGGCACAGGGTAAATTCATACCAATAATTCTCTCTTCCATAACACATCAAAGTAGAACAAAATTTTATGTGGCATTGTAAACTATTAGTCATGTATCAGTGCTATTTTCAAAAATGTGTGTGTGTGTGTGTGTGTGTGCATGTTAAATCGCTTTAGTTGTGTTTGACTCTAAGATCCTACATCCTATAGCTACCCATGGAGCTCCTCTGTCCACGGGATTCTCCAGCCAAGGATACTAGAGGGAGTTGCCATGGTCTTCTTCAGGGGATCTTCCCAATCCAAGGATCTATCCTACTTCTTTTATGTTTCCTGCATTGGCAGGTGGGTTCTTTACCACTAGCAGTACCTAGGAAGCTCATAAAGAATGCATTATTAGCATATACTAGTTCAGTTAATATCACAGGTCAGAGAGGTCATACTAAGGGGATTAATTTTTACAAAGTTAATGAGCAAATTTTATCTATTCTGAGAGAAGAGTGAGAAAAGCATAACTCTTTAAATGTTATATAGTTTAAATGTTATATAGTTTTATAGGAAATAAAGTTTTTATAAATTAATAAATTAGCATCTCTTGCAAAGTAACCATTAAATGAACTTCCAAACATTATTGAAAAATTATTCAGCTACTTTCAGTAAAGTATAGAAACTCAACTTCATGATGACAAGAAAAATAATATATGAATTTAAATTAAATTTTTAATGAATGGTTAGTAAATAATCTCTAAATTTCTCCAAAAGAAATGGCTTTTACTTTCTCAAAAGCACTCAAAACAATAATTGCACTAAATGTTTTTCATTCAGTATCCTTGAAATATATAATGAAAGACTTCTATTAGAGTTTTCACCATGGATAAATAATAACAATTCATGGTTTTAAATGTTTTGTTTACAAAAATTAATTTCTGATCATTTCTTTTAGAGTGGGACACCATTGAGTCCAGTGTTCTATCAGCCAGCAGAGTGGATAGCCCTTGAATCACTATTTTAGTATGTATATGCACATAGTTAATTCAGCCTCATCTAAAATGTTTCTCTCTTCCTAGATGTGAAATTTTAAGAACAGTTTTCATATATATTCCTTAGATTTGTGTTCCTGTAAGTTACCAAAGTCATAAAATCCTTTTGTTTCTCACTTCTCCCCACATTTGATTTTACATTGGCCGCCTGGGTCCCATGGAAATCTGACGCCATTTACACAATTGGTTATTTGGAGGGAAATAGTTATACTGGAAATTGTACTTGTTTTGATAACACAACTCTCATAGAAAAGGGAGATACAAAATCTTCAAGAAAGTGAAGCTATCCTCATAAAATAGGGGTAAATGCGCTTAAACAATCAGTGAAGGCCCAGGCAGGGATGGGAGTCCTTCAATTACTCTAATTGATTTTCATTTAAATTGTGGAAAGACTATTCTTACATAATCCATACCCTAGCATTCACAGAAATTACCTAGTGAGGCTGTAATTCAAATAACAGCATATTTCAGCATTATTCTGCATCATATTTTTAGTTTGATTTAATTCAGTCACCTTAGCCCTATAACGAAAAGAGGGGAAGTTCATGTTGACAGAGTCATGGAAAATCTTGTTTTCAGTGCATCACTGTGACAAGAATTTATGAAATTGAGTTTTGTTATCCTCCTTTAAGCTGTGCAGCATTGTTAGAATGAGCTAGTACATTTTATGGTACTATATAGAAACAGCAACACGGTCACTCCAAACCTTAACCACAGTAAGCACTTCACTCAAGGTGGCTGCTGGTAATAATTTAATTAACCTCTTGGCTACAACTAAGAAGAGCTTCCACAGTATCAGCGCAGGATGTTAATGGAGTTTTCATGACCCTGACTCAACCTAGAACAGAAGACCAATCCCAGATCCTCATTGGCCTCATTTTCCTGAGAGACTTTTACCAAAAACACATTTTTTTGTACCAAAATCTATTCAACCAGTGTTACTGATTACAAGAAAGAAAACAAACTATGGTAAATTTAAATAGAAAAGGAATTTGTTTTAAGGATAACAGGTAGGTCATGGGATCAGTGAGATGCTTGAAAAATACAGGCCTAAATGGCAAGCAGTACAGAGTCTATGGACAGCTGAATGAGTGAGTACAGCCAAGGTAACATACAGAATAATCACACCAAGGCTTTTGGCAGAGCAAACTCTTGGCACACCATAGTTATTTGAATTTGGCACTTCCTTTACAAACTCCTGAACTCCTAAATGTTTGGATTATTTCCTTAGGAGTCAAAATCCTGGGTGAAAACATGAAATAGACAAGCCTATGTCCATGTCTCCTGCTAAGGCTGAAACTGATCATCCCTTAAATACAAAGGTATATGGACTTAACATGAAAATCCAATTTGTATTAACACTAGTCACAAGCAAAAACAAAATAAAGTAAAATAAATCTTATTCTGTGTACAATTAAAAATTAAAAGTATTTGAATAAGTACAAAATGACAGATTTTATGAGGAGAAACCAAAAATTTTACTAAATGACACACAATATGATCTGAATAAATGAGGAGATATACTATTTTCTTAGAAGGAAAAATCACTGATATAAAAATCAGTAATTTGACCCTATTCTTACATAATCCATACCCTAGCATTCACAGAAATTACCTAGTGAGGCTGTAATTCAAATAACAGCATATTTCAGCATTATTCTGCATCATATTTTTAGTTTGATTTAATTCAGTCACCTTAGCCCTATAACGAAAAGAGGGGAAGTTCATGTTGACAGAGTCATGGAAAATCTTGTTTTCAGTGCATCACTGTGACAAGAATTTATGAAATTGAGTTTTGTTATCCTCCTTTAAGCTGTGCAGCATTGTTAGAATGAGCTAGTACATTTTATGGTACTATATAGAAACAGCAACACGGTCACTCCAAACCTTAACCACAGTAAGCACTTCACTCAAGGTGGCTGCTGGTAATAATTTAATTAACCTCTTGGCTACAACTAAGAAGAGCTTCCACAGTATCAGCGCAGGATGTTAATGGAGTTTTCATGACCCTGACTCAACCTAGAACAGAAGACCAATCCCAGATCCTCATTGGCCTCATTTTCCTGAGAGACTTTTACCAAAAACACATTTTTTTGTACCAAAATCTATTCAACCAGTGTTACTGATTACAAGAAAGAAAACAAACTATGGTAAATTTAAATAGAAAAGGAATTTGTTTTAAGGATAACAGGTAGGTCATGGGATCAGTGAGATGCTTGAAAAATACAGGCCTAAATGGCAAGCAGTACAGAGTCTATGGACAGCTGAATGAGTGAGTACAGCCAAGGTAACATACAGAATAATCACACCAAGGCTTTTGGCAGAGCAAACTCTTGGCACACCATAGTTATTTGAATTTGGCACTTCCTTTACAAACTCCTGAACTCCTAAATGTTTGGATTATTTCCTTAGGAGTCAAAATCCTGGGTGAAAACATGAAATAGACAAGCCTATGTCCATGTCTCCTGCTAAGGCTGAAACTGATCATCCCTTAAATACAAAGGTATATGGACTTAACATGAAAATCCAATTTGTATTAACACTAGTCACAAGCAAAAACAAAATAAAGTAAAATAAATCTTATTCTGTGTACAATTAAAAATTAAAAGTATTTGAATAAGTACAAAATGACAGATTTTTATGAGGAGAAACCAAAAAATTTTACTAAATGACACACAATATGATCTGAATAAATGAGGAGATATACTATTTTCTTAGAAGGGAAAAATCACTGATATAAAAATCAGTAATTTAAAAATCATTGATATAAAAATATATAAATACTTATATTTTATACTTATATAAAATATAAAAATACTTAAACTCTTACTAAATTTTTATCATTAAATTCAAGTAAATAAGGGCTTCCCTGGTGGTCCAGTGGGTAAGGACACCGTCTTGCAGTGCAAGGGGCGCCGGTTCGAGCCCTGGCCTGGGAAGATCCCACGTGTGGCAGAGCGGCTGGACTGATGTGTCCAATTACCGAGCCGGAACTCTGGAGTGCATGCGCCCAGAGCTGGCGCTCTGCAACGACAGACGCCACCACGATGAGAGGCCCACAGGAGCCAAAGAACGAAGACAAATGAAAATAGAGAAATAAAAAAGACCAATAGAAGTGGCCTGCCCACTCCCCTCCCTCCCCAATCCGACCCCCGCCCAAAGTAAATAAATAAATAAACCTTTAAAAAAAAAAATTCAAGTAAATCAAAAAATTGTTCAGTTCTTTCCATTGACTTTAGTAGGTTGACTTTATTACTATATCAAGGGAGTATGCAAGTATAACTAATCTAGGCTATTTTGAAAAATAAAATAGTGATAAGGCACTCATACTACAAATGCTAAGAATAATCATAAACATATAGAAATAAAAATGGGTAGTTGACTGAGGTTTTGTGGAGTGTATGGTTTCTGTCACATCTACTCAGTTCTGCCATCACAGCACAAAAGCAACGTATACAAGCATAAATAAATGCATGTGGCTATGTTTCAATAAAACTTTATTTACAGACAGCAAAACTTAAATATCTAATAATTTTTATGTATCATGAAGCAGTATTCTTTTTATCTCTTTTGCAACTATTTAAAAATGTCAAAGACATTCTCAACTCACAGGTCCTGCAAAAGCAGGTGACAGGTTTTATTTGGGCCACAGTTTGCCCATTCTTGTTCTAAATTATAGGTAATGATTACTCACACTTTTACTATGATTTAATTCCATTTATTACATTATGATAAAATGTTTCAATTTGTCTAAAGTCAGTGAGCACTGTGTGGGCCAGTCAACCACTGGTTAATAAAACATGAAAATGAATTCTGCTTGAGCTGTGTGACATTGGGTAGGTTTATTTGCAAAATTAGGATAATTAGACTATTTGCCCCCACAGAACTTTTTGATGAATAAATAAGGCAGAGTGTTAAAATCATTTAGGACAGGTGTCTGGTACATAGCAAGAGTTCAATAAATGATAAATTAATAATAAGCTCCAAGTCTCTGGTTTCATGAGCAAGCTTATCCTTAACGTGAAAACAGATGCTGGTAGCTATGGTTAGATTTCTCAAATTACCCTTCTGTTGGCAAGACTACTTCAATGGGGAGAAGGATGCAATTAAACATTCAATTCATCTAATTTCCCTGATTCTGGTTCTATTCTGTCAGGAAACAACTTCCACCAACAATTTGGCTGCTCATGTAATCTATTTCAGATCATCTCGGGCTCTATAGTACTAATGCATTATTGCAGATATGCATTTTTACAGCTAATTGTGAGAGTTGAGTTCATGAGAGTGTATCCAAGAATTTGAATTTACTTGTGGTATTCTAAAAATAAGATTTCTGAGGCTGAAGATCAAGCCTCAAACCCTGAACCTTCATCAATTCACCAGGGCAATGAGAGATGAAAAGTCGCTCCAAAGTCTATATCATCATCCTGACAGCATTGAACCCATGCGGGTGGTGAATGCCTGTTCAAGCTATACTGTCCCTCTGGCTACTGGTGCGACCACATTCCGGTTTCTCTGCCTAGGTTCTGAGGCTTCCATTAAGCATGAGGTGGTCAAGGAAAGAAAGTTAATGATCACATCACATTACAAAGCAGCAAAAGTAATTCTATAACTAGAAAGGATGATATTTTAAAAAAGTGACAAAAGGAAATAGAGGAGACAGAGAGCATTTACTTCCTACCAATCCTATTAATTCTGCTTTTGTCAGAAAGACTTATTAAAATACCAGTCAACCCCCTACCCTTTAAGGTTTTTAAAAATACACATTGTGTCTAGGGACTCTAAACAGACACAGGCAAACTGTTTCAGTGTGGTTTGGGCTGGCTGTTGTCAATACGAAGCTCCACTGTCTTTGGGGGCTCATTGTAGGCTGTAGGAAATTGCATTGCACTGACTAATGACCAATTTGTGGGAGAAGGTGGAAGGCTTTGCCCGTTGCACAGAAATGCTCATTAATGCCTTAATCTTTCTCCTTCAACCTGATTGCACCTGTTAACCTTCTTATTTAATGTACTTCTGAGTGGGCAGTGAGGATTTGGGGTGAGGTTTTCATTATGCGTATCTCTGCTTTTCTTCCTGTAGCATATATCTATTTCCTTTTATATGCACAACAAATGCATTTAGCCCACAAGCAGAGCAAAGCACTCTCAGAGTAACTGACTCATTTAGCAGTGCTTGGCTTCCTGTGCGTGTCAGCGGCAGGTGACATTTAGCCCAGGCTTTATCTCTGTTGTGGTAATTACAGGGCTGACATGAGCTCTCACACACAGCACAGATTGTTTTCAGCAGATGTAACCAAGCAACTCTGCTTTCTCTCAAGCAATTTATCTGGCTTTCAAATTGTGGCATTCCACACAGACACACACTCACATACGCATGCACACACACATGGTTTAATGTCATTTTTGTGGAAACACTCACTCTTTGTTGCTCTGACTATATTGATTTATGCCATGAGGTGGTGGAATGGGATATCTTCATTGTGTGCAACTTCTGCATTACATGCTGGTAGTGAATCCTATTAACAGAAAGGTTATTGTTATTGTAATGTATCTCAGCAGTGCACCAAATGCTACTTTAATGATGTAATTAATATGCTTGGATTTACCATTTGATGTTCTTAGACACCAATTGTGTTACTGATAGGATAGCTATGATTTTTTTTAACTCCTGAGAGTAGTATCTTTTTTCCTAGAGAAGGTGGAATGGAAATAAAATGTTCTAATAAAAGAAGTCATAATCCCTAACAGCATTTAATTATTTGTGTCAGACATATCTCAGTGATGTGCCAACTTTCAAGATAATTCTTAAGCTCAGACAAATTAACATTATTTATATTTAAGCAAATTATTTATCCTGAATACATTGGTATAAGAAAAAAAGAAAAAAGAATCACTTGACTCTTTATTATTTTCCATTTTAATTGGCATTTTCATATTTCCAGCTTCTAAGATGACTCTGGCCAGTGAACAACTATATTGCAAAAAATACATAATCATCTAGAACCATAACTCAAAACATGTCAGTTGCATTATCTTTGCTATAAGCTATGACTATATAAATGTTCAAATTTTGATTTAACTGAATTCTATGACTACACATCACACTGTTTAATGGATAGGGATAAGTAGTAGAATTACTACTAACAAATTACTATATTGTGGATCATGAAATTGGAGAAGGAAATGGTAACCCACTCAGTATTCTTGCCTGGAAAGTTCCATGGATGGAGAAGCCTGGTGACCTACAGTCATGCAGTCTCAAATATATATATGTCTGAGTCCAAGCTCACTCTGCTCACCATACAACAAGCCAATGAATCCCAGAGATGAGGTGTTGAGGCAAGGAAAATGACTTTATTCGGAAAGCAGCTGACCCAGAAGACGGCAAGCTAGTACTTTGGAAATAATCATCTTATTGGGGATTGGATGCCAGAGGATCACACAGACACACACTCACATACGCATGCACACACACATGGTTTAATGTCATTTTTGTGGAAACACTCACTCTTTGTTGCTCTGACTATATTGATTTATGCCATGAGGTGGTGGAATGGGATATCTTCATTGTGTGCAACTTCTGCATTACATGCTGGTAGTGAATCCTATTAACAGAAAGGTTATTGTTATTGTAATGTATCTCAGCAGTGCACCAAATGCTACTTTAATGATGTAATTAATATGCTTGGATTTACCATTTGATGTTCTTAGACACCAATTGTGTTACTGATAGGATAGCTATGATTTTTTTTAACTCCTGAGAGTAGTATCTTTTTTCCTAGAGAAGGTGGAATGGAAATAAAATGTTCTAATAAAAGAAGTCATAATCCCTAACAGCATTTAATTATTTGTGTCAGACATATCTCAGTGATGTGCCAACTTTCAAGATAATTCTTAAGCTCAGACAAATTAACATTATTTATATTTAAGCAAATTATTTATCCTGAATACATTGGTATAAGAAAAAAAGAAAAAAGAATCACTTGACTCTTTATTATTTTCCATTTTAATTGGCATTTTCATATTTCCAGCTTCTAAGATGACTCTGGCCAGTGAACAACTATATTGCAAAAAATACATAATCATCTAGAACCATAACTCAAAACATGTCAGTTGCATTATCTTTGCTATAAGCTATGACTATATAAATGTTCAAATTTTGATTTAACTGAATTCTATGACTACACATCACACTGTTTAATGGATAGGGATAAGTAGTAGAATTACTACTAACAAATTACTATATTGTGGATCATGAAATTGGAGAAGGAAATGGTAACCCACTCAGTATTCTTGCCTGGAAAGTTCCATGGATGGAGAAGCCTGGTGACCTACAGTCATGCAGTCTCAAATATATATATGTCTGAGTCCAAGCTCACTCTGCTCACCATACAACAAGCCAATGAATCCCAGAGATGAGGTGTTGAGGCAAGGAAAATGACTTTATTCGGAAAGCAGCTGACCCAGAAGACGGCAAGCTAGTACTTTGGAAATAATCATCTTATTGGGGATTGGATGCCAGATTCTTTTATAGATCAGAGGTCTGCGGAGGTGAGGAAGCAAAGTAAAAAGGCCATTAATCTTGCAAACATCTCTTAGAATGGCAAGCCTCAGGCAAAGGATGTGTTAATTTCTCGTTTCCTGTCATCCACATGTGGACAGGGCTCTGAATAGAGGCATTTTACTTTAACAGTCAGGAAAAGGGGCAGGGTCCTCTAGGCAAGCCATTAAGTGTGATTATAATACAAAAAGCAACAGAAAGCAAGTCAAAGAAACAGTCTGCAACATGGAGCCAGAATTAGAATTAGTTTTTTCCCTGCAACATATATGTGTGTGTGTGTGTGTGTCTGTCTGTCTGTGTGTGTGCACGCACATGCGCATGTGTGTATATGTGTGTGTGTGTCTGTCTGTCTGTCTGTCTGTGTGTGTGTGTGCACACACATGCGCATGTGTGTATATGTGTGTGTGTGTGTGTGTGTGTGTGTGTGTGTGTGTGTGTGTACATATGGCTTCCCTAATGGCTCAGTGGTAAGGAATCTGCCTGCGGTGCAGGACACCAGGTTCCATGCCTGGATTGCGAAGATTCCCCTGGAGGAGGGTATGGCAACCCACTCCAGTATTCTTGCCTGGAGAATACCCATGGATAGAGGAGTCTGACAGGCTGTAGTCCATGGGCTCACACAGACTCAGACACAACTAAAATGACTACACAGCAGCAGCAGATCATGAAACACATGCAAGTTTCAGTCCAAGGGTTCTGAGAAAAATGTTGAACTGATGACAGTAAGTTTGAAAGAGGCTTAGGTCAGGTCAGGGATGAATGGAAACAATTAGTGAGAACCTAGTTCATCTGATGAGAGCTGCCTAGTGCCTTTAAGGACAGAGACAGAAAAAGAGAGCAAGCTGTGTAGGGGGGAGGCAAGGGGACACAAACTTGACCATACTACTTATGAAAATCATTCCATTTGTTAAAAGAGGATAAAACATCTCAAAGGCATTTCTAGACCTTTAAATGTTATAATAAATATTGGATGGATTAAGGCTGAGCCACATTGTAATTATGCAAAATAAAGCTTTCTATTAAGTAGAATTTCCATAAGAAATATTAACCTCTGGCATTTAAATAAGAAGGCAAGGGAGGAGGTGCCATCATGAATAAATGTTAAACCTGAGCAAGATATGGACTTATCAAAAAAAAAAAACTCAAACGAACTTTCTAGCCTGCCTCAAATTCCATCAAGGAATTAAATATATTTTATGAAGTATCTGACATTTAATATGCTGAGCATGGATTTGAAATAAAAATATTAAGTGACAGTTAACATCATATTGTACTTTTACTTCATTGCAAAGCTGTCTTTTGGTGGAATTCACCTACATTCCATAAGACACTTCAAGTGACAACCATCTTTGAAGGATACATTTATTCATAATACTATTTTTCAAACAACTGAATGTTGATTGGAATTAAAATTCCACTCACTTAACACAAACTCTGCTTCTGTCTAGTATAAACACCACTGGTGCCAAGTTATTTCAAAATCTTGTGTGAACTGATAATTGACCTCAGAAATGCTTGGGACACAGGTTTCTGTCACAATACATGTACCTATAGCGTGCAGAGAAGGATCATTTTTGTATTCGTTTTTTCAGTGTTTTCTCTGCCCAGAGAAATGAAGGAAACCAGATGGACCAGACAATGAAGGGAGAAAGATTCTGAGTAGGAAGAAACACAAGTTTAAATGCTCGCTGGCACTCTTAACATCTTGCCAGTCTAGCGTTCCTTCATTATAGAAAGTCATTGATATGTCCCTTCCCTGCAGAGTGGTTAGCAAGTAATCACACCAATGTGTCTAAAATCTTTACAGAGAAGCCTTGATATTATTATAAAGGGTTATCATTGAAGTTAAATCTCAGAAAATCTTCTGACAACCATTCCCTGTATAAAACATTCACCCTCTTTGAAAAGTGAATTTCAAGCTTTGCAAAAAATCACCATAATAACAGTGCTGAAAACTGAATCCTTCCACTTCCTTATAGACCACAAGAGGAAGAAAACTGCACTGTAAGTTATCCTCCCAGTGAGATGAAAGAGAACAGGGTGTAACCAGCCCTGCATACAGCCTACAGCAGGCCATGGACACGTGTGATCAATGCATAGCTGTGGGATAGCTTTGGAGAGAGACCCTATCTCACAGACCATCACTTAGAGGTCATAATATTTTGTGGCTCCTCTCTCTGAACAGAATAAAACCTGCAGATAGTTAAAGAGAATGAAAGTTCTGTTTAAAGCAGCAGAGTGAAAAGAAGGGTAAAAGGGAGCTGATGAGAACCAAACGTCTCCCATATGGCTCTACATAGAATTGCTGGAGGGCCATGTAAAAAATTAATCCAACTCATACAGTTCTGCTAAAAGTCAAGTATGTGCACACAATGAAAATCTAACTCAAATATGACAATCTGGGTTTTTTGACAACATGTGTGTAATGCAGCGTTAATCTGCCTTAATAATTAAGCTGGTAATTTATTGTGGCTTTTCCTTCCTTGCATTTAGGGACATGGTATGTTCAGGAATGGAAAAGATATTCTCTTCCTATTTTAGAGAGTAAAAGGATTATGAACATTTACCATCCTTTCAAGTGATATCAGTTCCTAATAATATCTATGCTTACTGGTTATTTTCACATGTCGTGGAATAGCTAAATTCTTCCAAGAGGTAATAGAACTTTATAACCGTTAATAGAGCATACTGTGAAGCTCAGTCTCTGGTTTCTGCCCTTCGTTTTTACCTAAATAGTTGAGATGGCAAAATGTTAAAAAGATGTTCTTACAGATAATTTTAGTAAAAACAAAGGATAGAAAGAATGAGCTTGAATGAGATCAGATGTGAAAATTGGACCATTCCTAAGTGTGCATTCATCCCATGCCATTTGTTTTCCTCTGGAAAACATATGCAGGAGGAACTGCATCAAGTTGCAGCATGAACTGAGTGAATAATTCAAGGCTTATAGGCCAAACTAGAGACAGAATAGAGGCATATACAGACACTGATTTACTGAACACTAAGCTTTGTACCAAGCAATCAGTTCTACAGATTTGTGACAAAATATGGCCCTCTTTCAAAAAGGATGAGATAATGAAAACCTTATAGACCACAAGAGGAAGAAAACTGCACTGTAAGTTATCCTCCCAGTGAGATGAAAGAGAACAGGGTGTAACCAGCCCTGCATACAGCCTACAGCAGGCCATGGACACGTGTGATCAATGCATAGCTGTGGGATAGCTTTGAGAGAGACCCTATCTCACAGACCATCACTTAGAGGTCATAATATTTTGTGGCTCCTCTCTCTGAACAGAATAAAACCTGCAGATAGTTAAAGAGAATGAAAGTTCTGTTTAAAGCAGCAGAGTGAAAAGAAGGGTAAAAGGGAGCTGATGAGAACCAAACGTCTCCCATATGGCTCTACATAGAATTGCTGGAGGGCCATGTAAAAAATTAATCCAACTCATACAGTTCTGCTAAAAGTCAAGTATGTGCACACAATGAAAATCTAACTCAAATATGACAATCTGGGTTTTTTGACAACATGTGTGTAATGCAGCGTTAATCTGCCTTAATAATTAAGCTGGTAATTTATTGTGGCTTTTCCTTCCTTGCATTTAGGGACATGGTATGTTCAGGAATGGAAAAGATATTCTCTTCCTATTTTAGAGAGTAAAAGGATTATGAACATTTACCATCCTTTCAAGTGATATCAGTTCCTAATAATATCTATGCTTACTGGTTATTTTCACATGTCGTGGAATAGCTAAATTCTTCCAAGAGGTAATAGAACTTTATAACCGTTAATAGAGCATACTGTGAAGCTCAGTCTCTGGTTTCTGCCCTTCGTTTTTACCTAAATAGTTGAGATGGCAAAATGTTAAAAAGATGTTCTTACAGATAATTTTAGTAAAAACAAAGGATAGAAAGAATGAGCTTGAATGAGATCAGATGTGAAAATTGGACCATTCCTAAGTGTGCATTCATCCCATGCCATTTGTTTTCCTCTGGAAAACATATGCAGGAGGAACTGCATCAAGTTGCAGCATGAACTGAGTGAATAATTCAAGGCTTATAGGCCAAACTAGAGACAGAATAGAGGCATATACAGACACTGATTTACTGAACACTAAGCTTTGTACCAAGCAATCAGTTCTACAGATTTGTGACAAAATATGGCCCTCTTTCAAAGAAGGAATGAGAGCTTTGCAGCACGGCTAGCCTATAGATAAGAGACTAAGATTCAATGTTGCCTAGTGAATATTCAGGATTATAAACATTTAAAAGTGTGTCTGACTAATCATTCGCTCATATCAGATGCCCTAGCAATCGTATGCATCTGTATTACAGCACTTTTCCCACTTCATTAATGCTGCTTACTTATCTTTTCTCCTTACTAGACTGTGAGCATCTTGAGGCTACTTATTCTGGCTTATTCCTGAAAATGCCCCACAGTGTTTAAGACATAGTTGTACATAATGGGTTAATCCTATATCTAGTGTGCCCACTGTTTCACACATTGCTCTGGGTGCTTTAGATTCATAGACCCAACCAAACCCTGCTTTCAGAGACCTCACAGTTCAGACAGGGCAAGTCTGAGCTGATGGGCAATTACAAATGCACTGTATTAGTTCACTTTTAATGTTCTCATACGCCATAAGAAATGTACAGGCCAGAAGCGGGTGTCCAGAATATCCTCCCTTCCTTATCTCTCCTGGGCTAACTTTAAAGTGGATTCAGTGACTGAAGTGAATGAAAGATGAAAACAACCTTTCATTTGACTCTGTGTTTGGACAATGCTAACCCAAAAGGGAAAAATCAAAATTATAAGAACTAATGGAACATTTGAACAACTTTGCCTCAGAAGCAAGCAAATTGCTAAACAAACAAATAGAAATGTGAGATCTTAGAAATAAGAAAAGAAAGAAAAGCTAGAAAGAAGCACAGACTTCATGATGAAAGAAAGCCAGAAAGAAGCACAAATTTCATTGATACAATAGGCAGGGACCCTCTAAATTAGCCTGACACTGTAGCCTGCATGCATGATTACTAGAAAAATATAAAGGGGAAAAAAACCTGCAAATAGCTTTAATGAGGTACAGGCTAAATTGTAAAGATGAAAAACAGCCACTTCATCCAGTAGCTTTGGGGTTCTCACCGGCAGGATCTGTTCACATTTCTGCAAAGGTACATCCTGCCCAAGCCCAGGCCTGTATGCAGAGTTCAGCTGATACATGAGGTGTGATTGTTGATTGTTTAAGGGCATTTATTTTCATGTGTTTCCGTAAATGGAAACTTTCTTTAGAAATTCTTTTATGTCTACTTTGTCCTAGTCCAGAGGCAAACTTCCCTGGAATGCGGGAGACACCTGTTCAATCCCTGAGTCAGGAAGATCCCCTGAAGAAGGGAATCGCTCCGCACTCCAGTGTTCTTGCCTGGAAAATTCCATGTATAGAGGAGCCTGTACAGGCTACAGTCCACGGGGTCTCAAAGGGTCAGACGTGACTAAGCAACAAATACCTTCACTTTCATTCCTGAGGCATGAGGACTGACTTGAAGGCCATGGCAAGGACACACAAAGAGGAAGGGGACTGTGGGCCTTCACCTGTATTGTAGTTGGTGGAGAAAAATGGCAAGGGCAGAGCTGGAGGAGATTTCTCAATGAGAGTGTTTTGTGGGAACTGAATGTTACCAAAGGGTTTGTGAGTCCTTATGACTCAACAGTAGGGTTCCCAGAAATAGTCAAGTGTATTTTCAAGGGACATAAAAATTATGTTAATGATAAGTGATAAGAACAAGAGTTATTGGGCTTCCCTGGTAGCTCATTGGTAAAGAGTTCGCCCACCAATGCAGGAGACACGAATTCAATCCCTGATCTGGGAATATCCCACAAACAGC
Source organism: Tragulus kanchil (assembly GCA_022376925.1). Lineage (NCBI taxonomy): Eukaryota > Metazoa > Chordata > Mammalia > Artiodactyla > Tragulidae > Tragulus > Tragulus kanchil. The sequence continues at coordinate 55,570,622 of JAIOJX010000029.1, read as the reverse complement.
AGAGCAATGAAATCCGTGAGCCACAACTATTGAACCTGTACTCTAAAGCCTCAACGCTGCAACTATTGAGCCCATGTGCCACAACTACTGAAGTCTGTGTGTCCTAGAGCCCGAGTTCCACAACAAGAGAAGTCACCACAACAAGAAGCCTGCTCCCATCAACTAGAGAGTAGCCTGCACCCTCTGCAACTAGAGAAGAGCCTGTGGCAGCAGTGAAAACCCGGAATACTCAAATAAATAAATATTTAAAAAAAAAGAAAAAGAGTTATTTATGTCAATGTGACTTGGTTTTATGCACAAGACTGGTGAGAACTGGTAACAGTGGGGTATGCTGTGGCATGACCAGTGATGTTGAGCTACATGTTATCTACCTCTTCGTGACGTAGAATCTTACTTCTTGCTTCTTCTCTGACTTTAATTTCTTCTTGAGATGTTCATGTATATTTGGTAGGTAGGAATACTTCCCTCTGGTGGATCTATGTAGTCTTCTATACATTTTGTTTAGCTCAGACCACAACTCAGTTTTTTCCCTTTGTAAAATAATTCCATTTCTTGATGTTTTTTGAAATTATAAGATCAATATGTGCATACTACAACAAGTCAAATAAAACAACAAAAGATGTAAGAAGGTAATGCACATCACCTCTTGCACAGGTTCCAATCTCTAATCCCACTTCCTCTAGGTAACCAACATTAACATCTGGTGTGTATTATTCATCCTTTCTCCTGGCTTATACATGTGCAAAATACACACATATGTATATAATTTATTCATTTGTTTGTTTTACTAGAAGAATAGATATATACTTATCTTGCAACTTCCTTCACTTAACGTAATTTAGACATCCTTTCAAATCAAAAATGTAGATCTAAATCCATTTTTTTAATATATTCATGTACCATATTATAGATTTTATATAAATAGGTTCACATCATTCATGGTGAATTTAGAACTATTTTATTGACTATATATTCAGAAAAGAGATCCCATTATAAATATATGTAGCTTAATGTATTTTCTCACAGTGAACACACCTAAACTCCACACAGGCCAAAAAAAGAGAAAACAAGCAGCACCTAGAAGCTCCTTGATCCCTCATAGTCACTACTCTCCCTTTCCCAGTGTTTACTATCTGCTTTTTTTAAACAGTTATATACAGATGTAGAGGGGAAAAAAGTATGAATACCAAGGTGAGAGGGGAAGTGCAATGATGGGGTTAACTGGGAGATTAGAATTGATACATATACACTACTATGTATAAAATAGATAATTAATAACGATCTATTGTGTAGCACAGGGACCTCTACTCAATGCGCTGTGGTGACCTAAATGGGAAGGAAATTCAAAAATGAGGTTTGTTTGTAGTCACTCAGTCATGTGCTACTCTTTGAAACCCCATGGACAGTAGCCCTTCCGGCTCCTCTGTCCATGGAATTTTCCAGGCAAGAATGCTGAAATGGGTTCCCATTCCCTTCTCCAGGGGATTTTCCTGACCCGGTGATCAAAACAGAATCTCCTACACTACAGCAAGATTCTTTACCATCTGAGTTACCAGGAAAGCCTGAGGGAATGTTGTAAATATAGAGCTGATTCACTTTTCTGTACACCAGAAATTAACACAATGTTGCAAAGCAACTATACTTCAATAAAATTAATTTTTTAAAATTATATGAAGGAAATCATCAGCATGCATGTTACTGTGACTTCTTCCAGTCTGTAGTATGATTATGAGTTTTATCCATATCGTTACATGTAATATGTGTATTTTCCATGCTGAATAGGAGTCTAATAAACAAATATAACACAATTTTGGTTGTATCCAGTTTGGAAACTGATACTAAAAATGTTGCTATGACCCTCAAAATATGGAAATCACCCCAAAACCAGTCTCATAAGAGCCAAAAAACAAATTAATTAACTATCCTTCCCCCAAAGCTCTTGTTTCCTCCAATGGCACCAAAAGCCTATTTTAAAATTCAAACTTGAAGTTTGATTAAATTTATTCAGCATTTTTGAAATACCAAAGACAGTGTGGGGAGAATGTTCTAGCTGCCTGGACTGAGAGCAAGAGTTTCATGCTTCAAGTGCAAGTGTAGACAATCAAAAGACACTGAAAGATTCTGGCACAAACCCTCATGGTATCTACAATTAGGCTTTCCCAGTGAAGAATAACAATAGCAAACATCACTTTGCATAGAAGGATACAAACTAGAGGCCAGGAAACCAAGAGAGGTAACAGTCAGAAGGACCTGGATAGAATTCTTGAAGAACTTCAATTTGTACAATAAAAGGTGAAAAGAGAGAATATGGAATGGGTGCAGGGGAAACAAGTGAGGTCTAGGAAGGAAAGTTGGAGCAGAACATTTGGAAGGCAAAGAGCAATTACTTAGCAAGTGATAAGATAGCAAATACAATTTTAAAAAATAGGAATTGGTTTAGGTAAAGAAGTTGAAAAGATACAAACTTCCCGTTATGAGTCCTGAGGAGGAAATGTATGTCATGGCGACTATAGGTAATAATACAGTACTGTATGTACATTTGAATGTTTGAAACTCAACATGACAAACACTAGGATCATGGCATCCGGTCCCATCTTGCTAAGTCACTTTAGTCACGTCCAGCTCTTTGCAACTCTGTGGACCATAGCACATCAGGCTCTTCTATCCATGGGATTCTCCAGGCAAGAATACTGAAATGGGTTGTTGTCTACGCTTCCAGGGGGTCTTCCTGGCCAAGGAATCAATCATGCATCTTTTATGTCTCCTTCATTGAAAGACAAGTTCTTTATCACTAGCACTATCTAGGAAGCCCCCAGTCCCATTACTTCATGGCAAATAGAAGGGGAAAAAGTGAAAGCAGTGACAGATTTTATCTTCTTGAACTCCAAAATCACTGCAGATGGTGATTGAAGCCATGAAATTAAAAGATAGTTGTTCCTTGGAAGGAAGATTATGAAAAACCTGTACAGCATATTAAAAATCAGAGATATTACTTTGCTGATTATACTCCATATAGTCAAACTATGGTTTTTCCAGTAGTCATGTATGGATGTAAAAGTTGAACCATAAAGAAGACTGAGCACCAAAGAAAGCATGTTTAACATGCTTCAAGTGGCAAGTGTGGGGAGAATGTTCTAGCTGCCTGGACTGAGAGCAAGAGTTTCATGCTTCAAGTGCAAGTGTAGACAATCAAAAGACACTGAAAGATTCTGGCACAAACCCTCATGGTATCTACAATTAGGCTTTCCCAGTGAAGAATAACAATAGCAAACATCACTTTGCATAGAAGGATACAAACTAGAGGCCAGGAAACCAAGAGAGGTAACAGTCAGAAGGACCTGGATAGAATTCTTGAAGAACTTCAATTTGTACAATAAAAGGTGAAAAGAGAGAATATGGAATGGGTGCAGGGGAAACAAGTGAGGTCTAGGAAGGAAAGTTGGAGCAGAACATTTGGAAGGCAAAGAGCAATTACTTAGCAAGTGATAAGATAGCAAATACAATTTTAAAAAATAGGAATTGGTTTAGGTAAAGAAGTTGAAAAGATACAAACTTCCCGTTATGAGTCCTGAGGAGGAAATGTATGTCATGGCGACTATAGGTAATAATACAGTACTGTATGTACATTTGAATGTTTGAAACTCAACATGACAAACACTAGGATCATGGCATCCGGTCCCATCTTGCTAAGTCACTTTAGTCACGTCCAGCTCTTTGCAACTCTGTGGACCATAGCACATCAGGCTCTTCTATCCATGGGATTCTCCAGGCAAGAATACTGAAATGGGTTGTTGTCTACGCTTCCAGGGGGTCTTCCTGGCCAAGGAATCAATCATGCATCTTTTATGTCTCCTTCATTGAAAGACAAGTTCTTTATCACTAGCACTATCTAGGAAGCCCCCAGTCCCATTACTTCATGGCAAATAGAAGGGGAAAAAGTGAAAGCAGTGACAGATTTTATCTTCTTGAACTCCAAAATCACTGCAGATGGTGATTGAAGCCATGAAATTAAAAGATAGTTGTTCCTTGGAAGGAAGATTATGAAAAACCTGTACAGCATATTAAAAATCAGAGATATTACTTTGCTGATTATACTCCATATAGTCAAACTATGGTTTTTCCAGTAGTCATGTATGGATGTAAAAGTTGAACCATAAAGAAGACTGAGCACCAAAGAACTAATGGGGTGGAATGGGGGCGATATACATATGACTAATCTGGGCTTATACATATCTGTAAACAACAAAACTCTGTAAAAGTGAAAAGTAAATTAAAAATTTTTTTAAAAAGATGTGATGTGTGGTGATAGAGTCTATCAAAACTCACTGTGGTGATCATTTCACAATATATACATATATCATATCATCTATTATTTACCTAAAACTAATAGTGAATGAATGTAAACAAACGGGAATGGATAAATCTAATTTTAAATGGTTTTCATTCCTTTGATTAAACTATTTTGTATATCACTGAATACAGCTTATTTTTGTTCCTTGCAACTTCCATATTTGTCAATAGCTTAACTTGCTAAAATATATTTTAACTGCAAAATCAGTCATAAAGTCATCTTCATAGACATTTGCAGATATGCAAAAAGTAATGAGAAAATTGAGTTGACTGAAGTATTCATTCCCAACTCATATTAAATAAGACAATGACAATACTCTGCCTTCTTGCTTCAGCGCTCATGTTGTAAACAAGTGTCCTTTGGGTTATCTATTTAATGCACTGTTTTCTCATTTTTATGCTCTTTGCTGGTAAATCCACTATTTATAATTGCCCTAAGGTCCTTTCATCTTTGGGGAGGCAATGGTGTCTATTCTACATGGATTTGGACAGGGAAGGACAGTGCAGCCCACTTATTCTACCATGGAGCAGAATTTGGGGACATTCAGAATTTGGGGAGAGCATATGTAGACAGGACAGAAAAGTTCAAAGTTTCATCTCTGTGTAGGAGCTCACTCTTCCTGAACCTCTCTTTTTTCAAAAGATTAGCATTTCAGTGTTTTAAGGTCCTTCGGCCTGTAAATGTTGTGAAATCTTAAAAAAGAAGAAGAAAGAAAGAAAGAACAAAGAAAAGAAAAGTAGCCCCTAAGCAGCCTGAAGTGGTGTAAGGTGTCCCTTAGCACTGGAAAACTGTGATATACAAGAGAAAATATAAGTGGTAAATAACGTTTCTTTAGTCATGACTATTGGTCACAAGTTCATTATACTCCATATAGTCAAACTATGGTTTTTCCAGTAGAGAATGGGAAGACTGAGCACCAAAGAACTATACATTTTGACTAATCTGGGCTTATACATATCTGTAAACAACAAAACTCTGTAAAAGTGAAAAGTAAATTAAAAATTTTTTTAAAAAGATGTGATGTGTGGTGATAGAGTCTATCAAAACTCACTGTGGTGATCATTTCACAATATATACATATATCATATCATCTATTATTTACCTAAAACTAATAGTGAATGAATGTAAACAAACGGGAATGGATAAATCTAATTTTAAATGGTTTTCATTCCTTTGATTAAACTATTTTGTATATCACTGAATACAGCTTATTTTTGTTCCTTGCAACTTCCATATTTGTCAATAGCTTAACTTGCTAAAATATATTTTAACTGCAAAATCAGTCATAAAGTCATCTTCATAGACATTTGCAGATATGCAAAAAGTAATGAGAAAATTGAGTTGACTGAAGTATTCATTCCCAACTCATATTAAATAAGACAATGACAATACTCTGCCTTCTTGCTTCAGCGCTCATGTTGTAAACAAGTGTCCTTTGGGTTATCTATTTAATGCACTGTTTTCTCATTTGTATGCTCTTTGCTGGTAAATCCACTATTTAGAATTGCCCTAAGGTCCTTTCATCTTTGGGGAGGCAATGGTGTCTATTCTACATGGATTTGGACAGGGAAGGACAGTGCAGCCCACTTATTCTACCATGGAGCAGAATTTGGGGACATTCAGAATTTGGGGAGAGCATATGTAGACAGGACAGAAAAGTTCAAAGTTTCATCTCTGTGTAGGAGCTCACTCTTCCTGAACCTCTCTTTTTTCAAAAGATTAGCATTTCAGTGTTTTAAGGTCCTTCGGCCTGTAAATGTTGTGAAATCTTAAAAAAGAAGAAGAAAGAAAGAAAGAACAAAGAAAAGAAAAGTAGCCCCTAAGCAGCCTGAAGTGGTGTAAGGTGTCCCTTAGCACTGGAAAACTGTGATATACAAGAGAAAATATAAGTGGTAAATAACGTTTCTTTAGTCATGACTATTGGTCACAAGTTCATGTTAATGAATCAAACTATACATGAAATAATATGCTTTTAAACAGAAACACACATAATATTATGTATCAATAAGCTGGTGAAAATGTGACCAAAAGCCTTGCCAGAACCTCATTCTATATTTCCACTAGAAGCAATAATTTACTATTTCCTAATTCAGTGCTCATAGTGACTGCCTACAACATGTGTGTGTGTATCCATGTGTGTATTAGTCACTCAGCCAGGTTTGACTCTGCAACCTCCTGGACTGTAGCCCACCAGGTTCCTCTGTCCATGGAATTCTCCAGGCAAGAATACTAAGCTTCTCCAGAGTACCATCCCCACCCAGAGATCAAATTCAGGCCTCCTGCATAGGAGACAGATTCTTTACCATCTAATCTACCAGGGAAGCCTCATCTACAACATAATTATTGCAAATAAGAATAGACTGTATTTAATAAAGTCAGCTGCATACAAGGGTCTTTTAAGAAGAACTTTGTTTGAACAGAAGCAGGGGTATAAATTCAGAAAAGAGAGGGAGTTTCAGTTGAAATTATGCTCATGCTGCCAGGGACTGTACCTTGTGGTGGTGTGATGCTTGAGTAACATCGGTTCTGTATGAACAGGAAAGCAACCAGGCCAGGACTGGATACTGACAAGCAGTTAAAATATGATTTTGTGGGCTCAAATAACCTCTTCAGTATGACAATATCTGTATCTGGAAAATGAACAGCATGCCACCTATCAATCCTGAGAGAATGCTGTCAGCATGAAAGTGACAACATCTAGAAAGTGTTAAAAATGTTTTTAAAAGTATTGGATTATGATAAACTTGTTAATTATTGCCAAATAAAACAGTAAAATAATGTTCAATGAAAATTAGCATACATAAATTCTATCTTCAAATCCAATTATGTGACTTATATCCCTAAGAGGAAGGAAAGGGGCTTACTTTTTTAAATTTTAGACTATGTAACTGGAATATACAAAAAGTCAAGCACAAAAAAGTAGCATTGTTTGTATCAAGTATGCAGAAACACAGAATCTAGTGATTACACCTCTGGCTTCATTGTCTCTTCAAATATAAAATGATGATAAAAAATGAAATGAAAAGAATATAATGTACAAAATGAATGAAATTTCAGTATATGACAAGTTGTGCCTCAGAAGAATTCATTATGTTAGTATGTTCTGATTTTTTTCTTGCTTACTTTTGCATTAAAATCAGACATTAAAAGAAACTAACAAAATGATATACTATGACACTATTAAAGGAACAACATTGCCCATTGAATACCATTTAGCTTGAGTCAGTGATAGTACTATTAATTTCTCCCTTTTTAATGCACACTTTAGCTAGCACATGACCCATACCATGCACATCAGTTACACCCCAGGGACCAGATATTAACAGCATGTGCTACGAGTGGTTTATTTTACAATTGCTGTGAAATAAAAGCTGATGGAAATGAGCCACTCGTGAATTACTTGTCAGCAAAAACAACAATATTTGTATCACTACTGAAAAACTGCCTTCTGAAAGAGAGGCATAGGCACGGGTTTTCTTGTGTTGTCCATGCAGAAACATGGAAATACAGGAGGTAAAGGAAGTAAACAGTTGAAAGTCTAAAGTTAAAAAAAAAAAAAGAAAGTCTAAAGTTTATTATTTGCAGTTAAACAGAGTATATTTTAATAGCTGAGCTTCTGTACCATGGTTAATTAAAGCACAATTTGGACACACACACACACAACACACACAAACAAAATAATAAAATAAAACTTATTTCCAAATAAACCAGTCTATCAGATCTTTCCTCTTATAAAAGAAATATTAATATGACTTCAGTCTTCTGAAATAGGTGATATTTCCAGAGGTATATGGAGGAAGAACATTAAAATTACATAGCAGGTTTTTTATAGAAGTAATTTATCCCTGGTTTTTTGTTGTTGTTGATTAAACTTAAGATCATTGCTTTTTTGGCATATTGTTTATCTACTAAACTCAATCAATATCAGAACTACATAAATTCTGATATTGTTCTCACAAAAGATATGCAAATGGGCTCTGATCCTGGGTGGCTCAGACAGTTAAAAGAGTCTGCCTGTAGTATGGCAGATGCAGATTCAATCCCTGGGTCAAGAAGATCCCCGAGAGAAGGAAATACCTAACTACTCTAGTATTCTTGCCTGGAGAATCCCATGGACATAGGAGCCTGGTGGGCTACAGTCCATACAGCTGCAAAGAGTCAGATACAATTGAGTGACTAACACCTTTACTTTCTTCAGAAAGTACATAATTCTAACTCAGTGTAATCCATACACAAAGACTTGATCAGTATTGAAAAGCTGCACTTGACTTGTTTAAATACAATGTTCAGATATGATATCAATTACTCCCATCTTCTTGTTCTTAACTGGATTTAATCTGTTACCCTCTCACCTTCTTTTAAAGACAGTCAGAATGAGCAATAGCCATGAAAGAAAACGGGGTATGCAAGAATAAAATGGAGCTATGGTATACACTGAAAGCAAGAAGACCCGTTAATTATCCTGCTTACAGGTTTACACACACACTTTTGTCTATGATTAACTGGATTGTACGGCTGTTGTTCCTTTTGCTGAAAGCTTTGACCTTTTGCTTAAGTCCAATCTAAGACAAGGAAATCATTACTCATTTCTCCCACTCAAAGTCTAGATAACAGTCTAAAGTTAAGAAACAGAAAACGGGGAAAAAGGTCTTAAAGTTTTATTAAAATTTTTTGCAGTTAAACAGAGTATATTTTAATAGCTGAGCTTCTGTACCATGGTTAATTAAAGCACAATTTGGACACACACACACACAACACACACAAACAAAATAATAAAATAAAACTTATTTCCAAATAAACCAGTCTATCAGATCTTTCCTCTTATAAAAGAAATATTAATATGACTTCAGTCTTCTGAAATAGGTGATATTTCCAGAGGTATATGGAGGAAGAACATTAAAATTACATAGCAGGTTTTTATAGAAGTAATTTATCCCTGGTTTTTTGTTGTTGTTGATTAAACTTAAGATCATTGCTTTTTTGGCATATTGTTTATCTACTAAACTCAATCAATATCAGAACTACATAAATTCTGATATTGTTCTCACAAAAGATATGCAAATGGGCTCTGATCCTGGGTGGCTCAGACAGTTAAAAGAGTCTGCCTGTAGTATGGCAGATGCAGATTCAATCCCTGGGTCAAGAAGATCCCCGAGAGAAGGAAATACCTAACTACTCTAGTATTCTTGCCTGGAGAATCCCATGGACATAGGAGCCTGGTGGGCTACAGTCCATACAGCTGCAAAGAGTCAGATACAATTGAGTGACTAACACCTTTACTTTCTTCAGAAAGTACATAATTCTAACTCAGTGTAATCCATACACAAAGACTTGATCAGTATTGAAAAGCTGCACTTGACTTGTTTAAATACAATGTTCAGATATGATATCAATTACTCCCATCTTCTTGTTCTTAACTGGATTTAATCTGTTACCCTCTCACCTTCTTTTAAAGACAGTCAGAATGAGCAATAGCCATGAAAGAAAACGGGGTATGCAAGAATAAAATGGAGCTATGGTATACACTGAAAGCAAGAAGACCCGTTAATTATCCTGCTTACAGGTTTACACACACACTTTTGTCTATGATTAACTGGATTGTACGGCTGTTGTTCCTTTTGCTGAAAGCTTTGACCTTTTGCTTAAGTCCAATCTAAGACAAGGAAATCATTACTCATTTCTCTCCCACTCAAAGTCTAGATGCAGATCTGAAAATGTTATTTATTGTCTGGCTGTTAGTCTTTAACATGCAGCCGTTATTGCATAAAGAGACAGCTGGCTGCATCGACCTATCCTTTACTGCCCCCAAGGCCACGCATACCTAATTCAAGGATATCAGATAATGGTATGTGGCATGATTTACATGCAGAGAATTCAGAATTCATTGTGAGCCTATTTATAACTACAGCACCTTCGATAGAGAAGATGATTTAATAGAGGTTGTAAGGGTTTTCTGACAAGATGCATTAATATTAGAACCTTTTCCCAAGTGCTGCAAACAGTGGTGTGAAGCTATAGCTTGCCTGAGCTATTTTTCATTGGTGACCCTTTTTCTGTTCATTAGCACTTACATTCTTGGGGTTGAGAAGCCACTGTTTTAACTCTAATTTGTATGTAATGAGCATATTCAAAGCAAGGAGATTTTCCTTCATTAACAAAGCTGGAGAAAACCTGGTAACTCTGATGAAAAAGGACATCTAATCTCATGGAGATTTAACAAGTTCAGTTTTTGCAGATAGTATTGGGAAAACCAGGCATCTGCTCTCTAGAGATGGTCAAGGTGGATGATAAAGATTCTGTAATGTTTTTTCAAAAGACTTAGAAACAAGCTGTTGTCTTAGCCAATGCATCTCCCTTCAATAAAACTAACTCTAATGGATGAGGCTGCCTCTGGGTATTGCTAAGAACACACAGGCAGGTCTGTTTGCTTTCATAGATGCTGCACTGCCAATTACTTCAGAGGGCATTTTGGGATGACTCAAGTATTTTTTAGATCATTACTCCCATCTTCTTGTTCTTAACTGAACTGTTACCCTCTCACCTTCTTTTAAAGACAGTCAGAATGAGCAATAGCCATGAAAGAAAACGGGGTATGCAAGAATAAAATGGAGCTATGGTATACACTGAAAGCAAGAAGACCCGTTAATTATCCTGCTTACAGGTTTACACACACACTTTTGTCTATGATTAACTGGATTGTACGGCTGTTGTTCCTTTTGCTGAAAGCTTTGACCTTTTGCTTAAGTCCAATCTAAGACAAGGAAATCATTGCTCATTTCTCTCCACTCAAAGTCTAGATGCAGATCTGAAAATGTTATTTATTGTCTGGCTGTTAGTCTTTAACATGCAGCCGTTATTGCATAAAGAGACAGCTGGCTGCATCGACCTATCCTTTACTGCCCCCAAGGCCACGCATACCTAATTCAAGGATATCAGATAATGGTATGTGGCATGATTTACATGCAGAGAATTCAGAATTCATTGTGAGCCTATTTATAACTACAGCACCTTCGATAGAGAAGATGATTTAATAGAGGTTGTAAGGGTTTTCTGACAAGATGCATTAATATTAGAACCTTTTCCCAAGTGCTGCAAACAGTGGTGTGAAGCTATAGCTTGCCTGAGCTATTTTTCATTGGTGACCCTTTTTCTGTTCATTAGCACTTACATTCTTGGGGTTGAGAAGCCACTGTTTTAACTCTAATTTGTATGTAATGAGCATATTCAAAGCAAGGAGATTTTCCTTCATTAACAAAGCTGGAGAAAACCTGGTAACTCTGATGAAAAAGGACATCTAATCTCATGGAGATTTAACAAGTTCAGTTTTTGCAGATAGTATTGGGAAAACCAGGCATCTGCTCTCTAGAGATGGTCAAGGTGGATGATAAAGATTCTGTAATGTTTTTTCAAAAGACTTAGAAACAAGCTGTTGTCTTAGCCAATGCATCTCCCTTCAATAAAACTAACTCTAATGGATGAGGCTGCCTCTGGGTATTGCTAAGAACACACAGGCAGGTCTGTTTGCTTTCATAGATGCTGCACTGCCAATTACTTCAGAGGGCATTTTGGGATGACTCAAGTATTTTTTTAAGGAAAACAACAAAAAAATGATACCATTGACCTAATAGTCATGAAAATTAACTACACATTTGAAAATGCAGTTTAATGGAGCATGTTATCAAACAAATCTCTTTTTAAAATAAGACGTTCAGTTTACAATAGATGAAACAAATCACCACATTTAGGGGTGCATGTTGGTTTTAATCTGAAATGTAAAACCAGTGATCTAGTTCAAACAGTAATTTTCACATGAAATGTATCTCTCACAATTGGAACTGGTTGTCATTTATTTTGCAAAGCATGTATAGTATAGCTTTAGTAGGGGTAAGATTCCTTTGGTGATAAAATATTTCTTGTAGATTACTGTCAACTCAAAGTCAATCTTTAGAAATCTCTGGGTGTCATAATGAATGGCTTACATGTACAGGCTGGATTTGGTTGTTTATTTATTAAACAGGAAAAAAACGATTCTGAAGCCTAAATTTGAACTTAATTCTTTATTAGTATCTTGGGTTAATCTATCTAAAATTATTTTTTAATTAATTCATTATTTTTTTTAAAAAATAGCTTCTTTCCAGAAGTATTCTAATAGAAATAAAAGTAGCCAGTGGAAAATAATGTCTCTATTACATCCATCATCTTAAAGCCAACGCTTTTTCACACTCTCTCTGTTCACTGCTGTTTCATGCTGTTACTGCACTAACATACATTTAAGGGTTTTCATTTGATTGCCTGGAATTATGGCTGTACAGGCAAAATAAACTAGCTAATTTTACATAAAGGAGATTTTCCTTCACTGTTTTAACTCTAATTTGTATGTAATGAGCATATTCAAAGCAAGGAGATTTTCCTTCATTAACAAAGCTGGAGAAAACCTGGTAACTCTGATGAAAAAGGACATCTAATCTCATGGAGATTTAACAAGTTCAGTTTTTGCAGATAGTATTGGGAAAACCAGGCATCTGCTCTCTAGAGATGGTCAAGGTGGATGATAAAGATTCTGTAATGTTTTTTCAAAAGACTTAGAAACAAGCTGTTGTCTTAGCCAATGCATCTCCCTTCAATAAAACTAACTCTAATGGATGAGGCTGCCTCTGGGTATTGCTAAGAACACACAGGCAGGTCTGTTTGCTTTCATAGATGCTGCACTGCCAATTACTTCAGAGGGCATTTTGGGATGACTCAAGTATTTTTTTAAGGAAAACAACAAAAAAATGATACCATTGACCTAATAGTCATGAAAATTAACTACACATTTGAAAATGCAGTTTAATGGAGCATGTTATCAAACAAATCTCTTTTTAAAATAAGACGTTCAGTTTACAATAGATGAAACAAATCACCACATTTAGGGGTGCATGTTGGTTTTAATCTGAAATGTAAAACCAGTGATCTAGTTCAAACAGTAATTTTCACATGAAATGTATCTCTCACAATTGGAACTGGTTGTCATTTATTTTGCAAAGCATGTATAGTATAGCTTTAGTAGGGGTAAGATTCCTTTGGTGATAAAATATTTCTTGTAGATTACTGTCAACTCAAAGTCAATCTTTAGAAATCTCTGGGTGTCATAATGAATGGCTTACATGTACAGGCTGGATTTGGTTGTTTATTTATTAAACAGGAAAAAAAAGATTCTGAAGCCTAAATTTGAACTTAATTCTTTATTAGTATCTTGGGTTAATCTATCTAAAATTATTTTTTAATTAATTCATTATTTTTTTTAAAAAATAGCTTCTTTCCAGAAGTATTCTAATAGAAATAAAAGTAGCCAGTGGAAAATAATGTCTCTATTACATCCATCATCTTAAAGCCAACGCTTTTTCACACTCTCTCTGTTCACTGCTGTTTCATGCTGTTACTGCACTAACATACATTTAAGGGTTTTCATTTGATTGCCTGGAATTATGGCTGTACAGGCAAAATACAGAACTCAGGCTACACGAGTTCTCTCTGTTTGAACTAAAGGAAAATAAGATACTCCTATTTCACTTGGTTCATAACAATTGGTAACAATATGCCTTCCTGAAAAAACATGGTTGAATCTATTACATATTATTTGCAAACTATCATTTGTTGTATTTTTTAAGAGGCTAAAAGGAAAACACAACAAATATGATCAAAACTAAGGCAGATGATATGATCCTGTATTCTTGGACCTATATCAAATCAAATGAAATCAGAATTAAGTTGTTTTGAAGGATACAAGTCCTATGGTGCAGAGGACTGAATGTTTTCCTGTTTGCTCTTATTAACTTGTCATTAGTCAATTTGAACTCAATACATAGGATAATGACTTCTCTCTTCAGATTTTTTGGTGCAAAGGGGAGTTGACAATTGACTGCCAGTGTTTCCAATGAAATGAAAAGAAAACTGTCAAATGTATGCTAAAATTTGTGACGAACATTTAATGAGTTGACAATAACAACTAGTGACAGGAAAATAAAGATAAATAAGATCATAATTAAGGATCTATTTCCCTTTACAAAAATATAGGTTGTTTTCCTTGTTGGTTTAAATAAGTTAGTTAAGCTAATAACTTAACTTGGAGGTCTGAAATCTATATATTCTAAGACTTAATTTAGAATGAAAGGTACAACTCTGTCAGAGTCTTGGAATGTATGTTTCCAAAGAAATATAAGAATTCATGTACTATACTTGGATGAAGATATGGAAATAAGTTATTTTCATAATATTTGCAGAAGTGTTAAAGCTTTAGATTACAAGAACCACATTTTCAAATCTCCAAAGAGATAACAACTGGATTTATTCTTCTCAAAGGTGGATACAAACTTGATATATGTTGTCAAGCAAAATTATTTTCAGCAATCTAGTGCTGAGTTTTTCCTTAGAAAAAGTACTGAAGTGAAAGTTGATCAGTCATGTCCAACTCTTGTGACCCCATGGACTGTAGCCCACCAGGCTCCTCTGTCCACGGTATTTCCCAAGCAAGAATACTGCAGTGGGTTGCCATTCCCTTCTCCAGGGAATCTTCCCAACCCATGAATCAAACCCAGGTCTTCTACATTGTAGAGGCAGATTCTTTATTATCTGAGTCACCAAAATACTAGGTGCATAAAAACACATAAAGGGCAAGACGTCACATGCACTAGCTTACAGCCTGACATATATTTATGAATACTGACTCTCTAATTCAGTAGTTTTCAAAAGTGGGGAAATAGAGGTGCAAGGCAGAAATGTTACTTCCCAAGGATATTTGCCAACCTCTGGTGAAACTTCAGTTATCCCAACCTGAGGACAGGAACTCTACTGGTCATCACAATTGGGGTGCTAGCTTTCTACCAGCATCAAGTATGTAGAGTCCAGGAACTTTGCTATATATCCTACAATCCCAGGGCAACCTCTACAACTAAGAACTTTTCAGCCCCAAATGCCAACTCTCTAATTTAGTAGTTCTCAAAAGTGGGGTTAAATATGACATGGTAGCAAATATACAGGCATGAAAATTCACATGAAAATCCTGGGAGAATACACATTATTCTGCTACCCATAATTATCTTAGAAAGTAAAGAAACTAAAGGAGAGATCTTCGAAGAAATTTCATTTTGGCTCCATATATTCCTAATGTATCATTATAGCTTTTTCTCTAATAAATGTATTTGTCTTTACCTCTATAATTAAATAAGTATATGTTTAAAATTTCAAAGAAAATATTAGATACATGCATAGGTTGCCTCGGCATTATAATAATGAATAAACAAAATAACACATGATATAGAGAATATTTAAGGCAAGTTAGCTGTTATTATTTTGCCAAGATACTGATAATAATTCTCTGAGGACACATGGCATATAAACATGAAAAGTTGAAATGGACACTCTTTCCATTGGGAAATAGTGTGTATCTTGATCCCTGCTGTTGAATCTGGGCTAGCCCATAGCTGTTTCGGTCAAAAAATATGATGAAAGTTGATCAGTCATGTCCAACTCTTGTGACCCCATGGACTGTAGCCCACCAGGCTCCTCTGTCCACGGTATTTCCCAAGCAAGAATACTGCAGTGGGTTGCCATTCCCTTCTCCAGGGAATCTTCCCAACCCATGAATCAAACCCAGGTCTTCTACATTGTAGAGGCAGATTCTTTATTATCTGAGTCACCAAAATACTAGGTGCATAAAAACACATAAAGGGCAAGACGTCACATGCACTAGCTTACAGCCTGACATATATTTATGAATACTGACTCTCTAATTCAGTAGTTTTCAAAAGTGGGGAAATAGAGGTGCAAGGCAGAAATGTTACTTCCCAAGGATATTTGCCAACCTCTGGTGAAACTTCAGTTATCCCAACCTGAGGACAGGAACTCTACTGGTCATCACAATTGGGGTGCTAGCTTTCTACCAGCATCAAGTATGTAGAGTCCAGGAACTTTGCTATATATCCTACAATCCCAGGGCAACCTCTACAACTAAGAACTTTTCAGCCCCAAATGCCAACTCTCTAATTTAGTAGTTCTCAAAAGTGGGGTTAAATATGACATGGTAGCAAATATACAGGCATGAAAATTCACATGAAAATCCTGGGAGAATACACATTATTCTGCTACCCATAATTATCTTAGAAAGTAAAGAAACTAAAGGAGAGATCTTCGAAGAAATTTCATTTTGGCTCCATATATTCCTAATGTATCATTATAGCTTTTTCTCTAATAAATGTATTTGTCTTTACCTCTATAATTAAATAAGTATATGTTTAAAATTTCAAAGAAAATATTAGATACATGCATAGGTTGCCTCGGCATTATAATAATGAATAAACAAAATAACACATGATATAGAGAATATTTAAGGCAAGTTAGCTGTTATTATTTTGCCAAGATACTGATAATAATTCTCTGAGGACACATGGCATATAAACATGAAAAGTTGCAAATGGACACTCTTTCCATTGGGAAATAGTGTGTATCTTGATCCCTGCTGTTGAATCTGGGCTAGCCCATAGCTGTTTCGGTCAAAAAAATATGATGAAAGTTATATATATGTATATATATATTTATATATGATAAAAGCAATGCCCTACTGGTTCTGAGGCCAAATGTTAAGGGAACTGGCAGCCTCTTTTGCAGTCTCATGGAGCCCTGAGTCACTCAATAAGAAGGGCAGCTGTCCTTAAGCTACTGAATTGTGGGAAGCCTAGGCTACCTGGAGAAGTACCAGATGATGAGACACTGGGTGGTGAGAAAAGAGTTTGTATGACTATGAAGAGGTAGCACAAGGGAGTTCCTTTATGATGAAGGAAGAGTTCTGTGTCTTGATTATCATAGTAGTTATATGAATCTATATATGATAAATATCATAGAACTATATACACAGACATGTAAAAAAATGAACACACGTGAAAAGTGGTAAAACTCCAGTAAAAATTGTAGTCTAATTAATTATATTGAATTGAGCAATTACCTGACATCACCAAAGCACCAGGTATGTGACTGAGGATGTCATCTTGAAAATAGATCCTATGAAAATGACATCTGATAAATGAGAAACAAACTGCCCAACCTAGCATTATCACACTCACGAAACTGTGAGTAAAAATAAAAAACAGTGTTTTTAAACCTCTGAGATTTCAAGTAGTTTGCTATATAACTATAGACTAAAACAGTATAGTTAAAGGGCTTTTTTCTCTTGTATTCTTAAATTTTTCTATAGTAATCATATGATATACAAATGAATTATTACCTGGAGATATTATTTTGGTCTAAGTGAAAGTCTGAGAGAAGATGGAGTAGATTCCAGTAGAAAAGCGTTCCACAAAAATGACTAATAAAGCTGGATGTAGCCATAGATCTGTAGCTATAGATCTGTTAAATGATCCTTCAGACAGCCACAGAAGAAATCAGAATCACAGGGCTAAAATTTTGTACAAGAATAAAACTCTAGATGTTCAGCTCTGGGTCAGCCTTACTAATACCGGAAAGAGTAGATTATAGCAAGAAGAATAACTAGAGGAACAAATACTTCATCATAATAAAGTGGCAAGCACAACAGTAAGATAGGACAGTTCTAAATCAGTATTTTCACAATAAAGCATCATCAAAATACAGAAAAAAAAACTGACAAGAATATTATGAGAGCAATAAATACATTCACACTTGAATAAACATTAACATACTTCTTATAAGAGCTGACAGAATAGGCAAACAAAAAACAATTCATAGTGATATGTAAATTAACAAAAACTACAGTTAACAAAATTGAGCAACATATATGTTGAACAGAACCTAACAATTACAGTATTTACATTGTTTTCAGAATTACTTTCACTTGAACTTGTCTTTCAGAGTTTTAGCCTACTTGAAAAGATGCTATACAAAAGAGGATATTCCAATGGCTAATAAACATAAGAAAAATGTTCAGCACATTAGTCATTTGGAAAATGTAAACTAAAATTTTAATGTGTACATACTCAAATTGACTAAAATGGGAAAGTCAATGTGAAGTGTTGTTAAGGAAGAGTGTGAAACAACTGGAACTCTTACACAATTAGGAAAATTGTTGGGAAGTATCCACTGACACATGAATGCAGTATGTGCGTGTACCTGCTCAGCCACTTAGTCCTGTTTGACTCTGTGCGACTCCCTGGTCTGTAGCTCACCAGGCTCCTCTGTCCATGCAATTTTACAGGCTAGAACACTGGCATTGGTTGCCTTTTCCTACTCCAAGGGGATCTTCCCCTTCCAAGGATGAAACCCATGTCTTTTGTGTCTCCTGCACTGGCAGGTGGATTCTTTACCCTTTACCATGGGGAAGCCCTATGAATACAGTGAAAAATGAAAGTGAAAGTTAAAGTTGCTCAGTCATACCCAACTCTTTGGGACCCCATGGAGGAGCCATGGAATTTTCCAGGCAAGAATACTGGAGTGGGTAGCCATTCCTTCTCTAAGGGATCTTCTCAACCCAGGGATAGAACCCAGGCCTCCAGCATCGCAGGTAGATTCTTTACCTACTGAACCATACAGTAGTACCCATTAATTCTTCCCCAGGTATCTACGCTTCACTCCAAGCACCAGTATTCAGTTATGGAAAGAAATGGATGCAAATACTCACCATCAAAGATACAGATAACTTTCATTAAAGCACTATTTTTAATAGCCCAAACTGAGACAATGTGTTAATATTCATCAGCAATATAAAAGAGTCATAACTGGAGCGATATAATAAAGTCACTTCATTATATTCACATAATGAAATGCTACACAACAATAAGGATAAGCAAACTGCAGCTACACACATAGATGTAGATGAATCTCACAAACATAACATTAAACAAAAGAGATCAAACAACAATGAGTAAATAGTGTATGGGTCCTTTTTTATAACCAAAGTAAAAAACCCCTAATGGAGATTATGTTGTCCTAGATGCTGGGAATATAGTGAGATTACTGTATTTACATTGTTTTCAGAATTACTTTCACTTGAACTTGTCTTTCAGAGTTTTAGCCTACTTGAAAAGATGCTATACAAAAGAGGATATTCCAATGGCTAATAAACATAAGAAAAATGTTCAGCACATTAGTCATTTGGAAAATGTAAACTAAAATTTTAATGTGTACATACTCAAATTGACTAAAATGGGAAAGTCAATGTGAAGTGTTGTTAAGGAAGAGTGTGAAACAACTGGAACTCTTACACAATTAGGAAAATTGTTGGGAAGTATCCACTGACACATGAATGCAGTATGTGCGTGTACCTGCTCAGCCACTTAGTCCTGTTTGACTCTGTGCGACCCCCTGGTCTGTAGCTCACCAGGCTCCTCTGTCCATGCAATTTTACAGGCTAGAACACTGGCATTGGTTGCCTTTTCCTACTCCAAGGGGATCTTCCCCTTCCAAGGATGAAACCCATGTCTTTTGTGTCTCCTGCACTGGCAGGTGGATTCTTTACCCTTTACCATGGGGAAGCCCTATGAATACAGTGAAAAATGAAAGTGAAAGTTAAAGTTGCTCAGTCATACCCAACTCTTTGGGACCCCATGGAGGAGCCATGGAATTTTCCAGGCAAGAATACTGGAGTGGGTAGCCATTCCTTCTCTAAGGGATCTTCTCAACCCAGGGATAGAACCCAGGCCTCCAGCATCGCAGGTAGATTCTTTACCTACTGAACCATACAGTAGTACCCATTAATTCTTCCCCAGGTATCTACGCTTCACTCCAAGCACCAGTATTCAGTTATGGAAAGAAATGGATGCAAATACTCACCATCAAAGATACAGATAACTTTCATTAAAGCACTATTTTTAATAGCCCAAACTGAGACAATGTGTTAATATTCATCAGCAATATAAAAGAGTCATAACTGGAGCGATATAATAAAGTCACTTCATTATATTCACATAATGAAATGCTACACAACAATAAGGATAAGCAAACTGCAGCTACACACATAGATGTAGATGAATCTCACAAACATAACATTAAACAAAAGAGATCAAACAACAATGAGTAAATAGTGTATGGGTCCTTTTTTATAACAGGTAGACCCAGAGGTGCACCACCCAGATACCCCTAATGGAGATTATGTTGTCCTAGATGCTGGGAATATAGTGAGAAGACACCCTTCACCTGTCAGACACTTCAGGAAGCACCTCAGCTGCAGAGAACTGCCTCAGCCACGTTCAATAACTGATGGAAGCAAGGATATAAATTCCTGGCAGTTTGGACCCAGTGTTGGGTAATGCTGACCAGCCATGTTATTTTCAGTGCTCATGGAGGAGAAGCTTGAGGCTGTCAAGTCTAAACCCCAGCTCGGCTTCTCCCTCTGTAGCATAGGATGCCACTGCAGGTGAAGCTGATCTATGCTATTAGAAATCAGGATAGTAGTTACTTTTGAGCTGGGGGTGGAGGGGCTCTGTCTGGAGGAAGGCAGGAGGGGGACATCTATGGTGCCGGTGACATTGTTAGATCTGCTTCGCTTTGAAGTTTCATCAAGCTGTACAGTTATAATTTGGGCATTTTCTTTTAAAAAAAAAAACTTTTATTTTACTTTTAACTTTTACAGAGTTTTGTTGTTTACATATATATATGTTCTCAGATTAGTCATATGCATATCCCACCCATCCCACCCCTCCAGACCATCATACAGCACCCCTGAAGTATCTGCTTTTCTCACAGAGCAATGACTATAGCTATTTTCTTCACATATGATAGTACAGGCCTTCATGCTACTTCCTTTACATAATTTGGGCATTTTCTACATGCATGCTATACTTAGACTGAAGGTAAAAATAAATACGTGTACATAAAAGATTAAATATATACATATATTAAAAGTATAAATATTTTAGGTATGTTATGCTTTGATAAAATGTTCACCTAAAATTTTTGACTTTAATTCCACAAACGCACAGTTCCTCAACTATAAGGGATTAAAAATACAACCAACTTATCCTTATTTGTAAGTCATTTTAAATATATGTACTCATTTTCCAATCCTACAACTGCTCTGAGTGATGGATAACTGGGGTTCTTACACCCATTTTTCTGATAGCACAACAACTTCTGTAAAGATCAGGCCATGTGCTAGATGTTACAAAGTCAGTGAGTTGTAAGGGAAGCTCTAGAATCCAAGTTTCCTGGATTGTATCTTCAACATCAAAGCAAGCTGGTTTAAAAGAAGTGTGCAAGTAAATATGCTAATGGAAACAACCATCTAGGAAGATTTAGCACAGAGAAAAATAATTAGACGTTAGGGGAAAGCCTGATTTGAAGTGACAGTAAAGACAGCATTCAAACTTCATGGTATGGGAACAAACCTAAAATTACTCAAAATAAATAACCCAGTGGAATAAAACAAAAGATAATGGTTAAGAGTGGAAGAGGCAAAGAATATTTAAAATAGCTTGTAGAAGCTGTAGTACTTAGAATAGAAATCTTATGATTCAATCTTATGTTCTTTCTTCATTCTTATTACTGATACTCTAAGACACAAAACCATCAGAAAGAATCTCTTAGTAAACTGTCATTCTATTGGTCTGAAAAATAAGTACTTTCTCCAAAGATCTGATTCTATACTCTATTCTTCTAGATAAAACTCATTAAATTCTATTTAAGCCCCCCTAATAGAAACACACAAACTTAAAAAAAAAAAGGCAAAATAATGTTTTCCCCTTCTTTTAAAACAATGCTCAGTATAAATTTAAGAAAGTATAAATTACACAGCAGATTCCAACCAGCCTTCATCATTTACTGAACTCTGACTTTTCACTTTGAGGTATGATATGCTTGTTTCTCTCAGGAATCTTTAAGGGACAGTTAGTTGGCCCAAATTCAACTCAATCACATTGCTTACCAAATAAAAACAGTCTCGAGTGTGTCCTTACATGTTTTGATGCCTATCTTCTTTTGAATACCTTATAAAGTTTACAGTTTCTCAAGCCCTGGAAAAATGCCCAACCCATGCTGCATTGTCCAGTTATGCTTCACTCCTAAAAGATCCCCAGTTTGCCAATTATATCAGTTAATTTGCAGGCCAATTAAATTGGACCAATCTGTTAGCTTTCTTAAATTAATTAAATTGGTTGTTTAATACCATACAGGACCAGTGTAGAACAAAATAAATCTAAAATCATATGCCCATTAGTCAGAAATAGCTGGAGAAATGAATCATTAGACTGTAAAGATCAGGCCATGTGCTAGATGTTACAAAGTCAGTGAGTTGTAAGGGAAGCTCTAGAATCCAAGTTTCCTGGATTGTATCTTCAACATCAAAGCAAGCTGGTTTAAAAGAAGTGTGCAAGTAAATATGCTAATGGAAACAACCATCTAGGAAGATTTAGCACAGAGAAAAATAATTAGACGTTAGGGGAAAGCCTGATTTGAAGTGACAGTAAAGACAGCATTCAAACTTCATGGTATGGGAACAAACCTAAAATTACTCAAAATAAATAACCCAGTGGAATAAAACAAAAGATAATGGTTAAGAGTGGAAGAGGCAAAGAATATTTAAAATAGCTTGTAGAAGCTGTAGTACTTAGAATAGAAATCTTATGATTCAATCTTATGTTCTTTCTTCATTCTTATTACTGATACTCTAAGACACAAAACCATCAGAAAGAATCTCTTAGTAAACTGTCATTCTATTGGTCTGAAAAATAAGTACTTTCTCCAAAGATCTGATTCTATACTCTATTCTTCTAGATAAAACTCATTAAATTCTATTTAAGCCCCCCTAATAGAAACACACAAACTTAAAAAAAAAAAGGCAAAATAATGTTTTCCCCTTCTTTTAAAACAATGCTCAGTATAAATTTAAGAAAGTATAAATTACACAGCAGATTCCAACCAGCCTTCATCATTTACTGAACTCTGACTTTTCACTTTGAGGTATGATATGCTTGTTTCTCTCAGGAATCTTTAAGGGACAGTTAGTTGGCCCAAATTCAACTCAATCACATTGCTTACCAAATAAAAACAGTCTCGAGTGTGTCCTTACATGTTTTGATGCCTATCTTCTTTGAATACCTTATAAAGTTTACAGTTTCTCAAGCCCTGGAAAAATGCCCAACCCATGCTGCATTGTCCAGTTATGCTTCACTCCTAAAAGATCCCCAGTTTGCCAATTATATCAGTTAATTTGCAGGCCAATTAAATTGGACCAATCTGTTAGCTTTCTTAAATTAATTAAATTGGTTGTTTAATACCATACAGGACCAGTGTAGAACAAAATAAATCTAAAATCATATGCCCATTAGTCAGAAATAGCTGGAGAAATGAATCATTAGACTGTATCTTCTCACAAAACAATAAAACACTATGAAGAAGTACCAATTCACAGGCATGTGTATGTGCTAAGTCATTTCAGTCAGGTCCAACTCTTTGTGACCCCATGGACTGTAGCCCACTAGGCTCGTCCGTCCCAGGGATTCTCTAGGTAAAATTACTGGAGAGTGTTGCCATGCCCTCCTCCAGGGGATCTTCCCCATCCTGGAAATGAACCCATGTCTCCTTCAGCTCCTGCATTGCAGGCAGATTCTTTACCACTGAGCCACAGGGAAGCCCGACTGACAGGCACTTGATGATTTTCCTCAATTTCTGATGCCTCTAACTACTCTATTTGGATTATATGAAATACTTTTAACAGCAATTATAAAAAGATATAAACAGCAGTTCCTCAAGAAACTATTGAATCAGAGTGGCAAGTTCCCTTTTACGTATTTTCCATATAAAATGTTAAACAGGCTTTCGGTAAAGTGAAGTAAGAAACTTAGCAATTGCAAAGCCAAATTCACTCATCAACATTTTTAAAAATTTATAGAAGTGATAGTGCTGAAACTTGGAAGGTCCTAACATTTATTAGGAAAAATACTTCAGAATTTTCTTTGCATTAGATTTTAATGATATGGCCCTCAAACTTTATACTCTAGTTGTATACCTGAAACTAAATTAAACATTAATGATTTTCTTCCATTTAAAATGTATTTCTATTTCAAATAATTAGTCCATTTAGACAAAAAGAAGGCAAGAAACAATAGGAAGTTTCTTTGAACAAGACCCATATTGATATTTCAATCATAACATTTTAAGTCTGACACTTTTTGGCATTTTTTCACTTCTGGGTCAAATCAAATAGCCTTAAGAATTTCACTTATTCATCAGTGCACAATATAACTAATTATGAAACTAGAGAATTAAAAGGAACACATTTTTGACCAACAAAACCATTATACTAAGGAACTGTTCTGGAGAAGAAAATGGCAGCCCACTCCTGTAAATCCATGGACAGAGGAGCCTGGCAGGCTACAGTCCATTGGTCACAAAGAGTTGGGACAACTGAACATGCACGTATGTGCATGTTAATCAAATTCTTGACAGAAAAACCTTGACTCTCTGTATCCAAAAAAAACAGGAAAATTCACAGGCATGTGTATGTGCTAAGTCATTTCAGTCAGGTCCAACTCTTTGTGACCCCATGGACTGTAGCCCACTAGGCTCGTCCGTCCCAGGGATTCTCTAGGTAAAATTACTGGAGAGTGTTGCCATGCCCTCCTCCAGGGGATCTTCCCCATCCTGGAAATGAACCCATGTCTCCTTCAGCTCCTGCATTGCAGGCAGATTCTTTACCACTGAGCCACAGGGAAGCCCGACTGACAGGCACTTGATGATTTTCCTCAATTTCTGATGCCTCTAACTACTCTATTTGGATTATATGAAATACTTTTAACAGCAATTATAAAAAGATATAAACAGCAGTTCCTCAAGAAACTATTGAATCAGAGTGGCAAGTTCCCTTTTACGTATTTTCCATATAAAATGTTAAACAGGCTTTCGGTAAAGTGAAGTAAGAAACTTAGCAATTGCAAAGCCAAATTCACTCATCAACATTTTTAAAAATTTATAGAAGTGATAGTGCTGAAACTTGGAAGGTCCTAACATTTATTAGGAAAAATACTTCAGAATTTTCTTTGCATTAGATTTTAATGATATGGCCCTCAAACTTTATACTCTAGTTGTATACCTGAAACTAAATTAAACATTAATGATTTTCTTCCATTTAAAATGTATTTCTATTTCAAATAATTAGTCCATTTAGACAAAAAGAAGGCAAGAAACAATAGGAAGTTTCTTTGAACAAGACCCATATTGATATTTCAATCATAACATTTTAAGTCTGACACTTTTTGGCATTTTTTCACTTCTGGGTCAAATCAAATAGCCTTAAGAATTTCACTTATTCATCAGTGCACAATATAACTAATTATGAAACTAGAGAATTAAAAGGAACACATTTTTGACCAACAAAACCATTATACTAAGGAACTGTTCTGGAGAAGAAAATGGCAGCCCACTCCTGTATTCTTGCCTGGAGAATTCCATGGACAGAGGAGCCTGGCAGGCTACAGTCCATGGTGGTCACAAAGAGTTGGGCACAACTGAACATGCACGTATGTGCATGTTAATCAAATTCTTGACAGAATCCTTCTCTTCCCTCATCCCCTACCCAAATCCTTCCACAGACTGCTGGCTCCAGAAAACAAGGGGATAAAAAAAGCCTTTTCTACCAAGATGTCAGATAACTTAAGACTCACAATGATTCAATTATTGGTCATAATACATCACCTTGAATGTGAATGGAGGCAGAAGCCAGAGATGAAGCAAAGAATGTATCTTTCATAAAGTTGCAAAGGGGGCTTCCCCTGGTGGTCCAGTGGGTACAGAAACCGCCTTGCAGTGCAAGGGGTGCTGGTTCGATCCCTGGCCTAAGAAGATCCCACGTGCCGCGGAGCAGCTAGACGGATGTGTCCAATTACCGAGACCGAGCTCTGGCACGCATGCACCCAGAGCCGATGCTCTGCGACGACGGTGGCCACCGCGATGGGAGGCCCACAGGAGCCAAAGAACAAAGACGGATGAAAATAGAGAAATGAAAGACCAATAGAAGTGGCCCGCCCATTCCCCTCCCTCCCCACCCCACCCTCCAAAAGATAAATAAATAAAATTAAAAATAAATAAATAAATAAATAAAGTTGCAAAGGCATAAATTTAGACTTGAGGTAATAGGGACAATAAAAAGGCATCATGCGGGTTTGCAATGTAAGTGTTCTAGTGCTTGTGAAATGTGCGTAACATCCAGCAAAAGAGTGATACATGATGTGATGCACAATGCTGCATGGAGCCACAGGATCCTAGCACGTCACACTCCTGACTACCGCCAGGTGGATAACATGCTCCTGACACACCCACTAAATTCATTTCACGGGATGGGGTCTACAATTCCTCATGAGAGTGGTCTAGGAAGCAGGGTATTGTATTGCTCACACATTTGCAGAACTCTTAGTGAAATTGTTAGTGATCTAGGGTAAATGCTGACATGTTCCATGGGAAGGCCAAACCTTTGTTTGCCAAATTCCTTGCTCTCATCAAGGCCAAAACAAAGCTAGAGCTAAGCAAGAGGAATGAAAATGAAGACTTTTATATATATGTACAAACATATATATAAATTGGCCTTTTGAAAATGACAGATTATGTCTATTTCCCCCTTACGACACTAATATATTGTGATGATGCAGGTGAAACATACAAAGTGTAAGTCCACAATTGGTCCTCCAAAATCCTCAAAGATGGAAGCATTTTGGGGGGATTTTCAAAACATAGTATAGTACATCTATCTGTGGGACTGGGGTGGCTCTTTATTATCAAACAGTATAATTTCTACCATGAAGTTTGGGTTTTTAGGCTCTTTTGGGTTTAAGAATCAAGGATTAAGTGATTGTACATTTTATCATAAATGTTTCTCTCACCAATTTTGCCTTGGGATGATCAAGAACTGCTTCCACAGCATTTTTCAGCATTTTTGCATAAGCAGTCTTAAGTCTATAATATATGTGTTAAAACTACTCATCAGGGGAGGAGGTGGCGTGAGTGGATAATTTTTATATTTTATTCAAAGTCTCTTAGACAAGCACTCACCTAAGCCAGAGTGAAGGAGTCTGGGAAGAGGACTTTTCTTCTGCTGTTCTTCTCTGATTAGTATTTCAAGCAGAGCAGCAATGCTCCTAAGTTAAGATACCATCATCATTCAAGTGTGCTCAAGTGAGGAAACTTAAAAAGGAATGATGGATAGTGCCAGCTTGCTACCTTCTTTCTCCACGCTAGTTGCCTTCAGAATCCTGTCTCTTTTACATTTAAATGTAATTTTCTTCTTCCTTGCTGTGCACAGACATCATCATCTTTTTAAGTTCCTGTCTCTGGTTGCAGGAGCTTATGAAGAGAGTTTCCCACAGTCCTAGTCCAGCCTTTTGTTCAGAATAACTACTCCATTTCACCTCAATAATGATGGAGTTACTGTTTTCGCACATCCTACAGCCCTATATACACTTAATTTGTTTCTTCACATTTCTTCTCAGATAACTTACACCCACTTCAAACTGAAGCTGAGCTCCTAATATTTTCCTTAAAACTGGCTTCTTTCCAGTCTTCTTTCTCCCACAGCGAAGAAGATTCAAAATTCTAGAGGCATCAATAACTCCAGTACCTACTTTTCCCAAAAAATAAGGAGCAGTGACAAGGCTTACCAGTTCTTTATTTGGAAAACATCTCTTTTCTTTTCCAGCCTATTTCTTAAACTCAATCTTCTCCATCCATACCTGATCTACTGGAGCACTCTCATAAGAGATAACACCCCGCCTTATCTTCATCAAGCCCCCAACACATCAGAGTCGATGAATCTTAACTGAAATAACTTTCCATCTTACCCTTGCTCTGTGTAGAACACTATGGTGCTGCAAAGAGTTAGCAATTATGCATGTACTCTTTAATCGGCTTCTAGAGCCATCTGTAACACAAACCCAACTTGCTTTTTCATTTTTACTTTTCAGTCCTCTGTTCCAAAGGTACGTTGGTCCCAGCACATCATGTAAACTTGTCAGCATCTCCTCATATTAATCCTGTCCACCTGCTTCAAACCTGACTTCATTCACTCATCAAAGTTCAAGTTTCACTTGTCCATGAAGGCTTCTGCTTACATTCATACCGCTTGGATCATGTTTCCACATGGTCTGGATATGGAGATATAGGACATACACTGGTCATTAGTACAATGTTAGTAAATGGCCACTCTAGTGACCTGCTGGCCTCCTGAATCTCAAGGGCAGCCTATCGTCTTTGTCTAGGGGAACATACGCAGGAAAGCCCAAGTGTTAAACCCACCCCATGGCCATTGTGGGAAAAAAAAAGTGTAGAAAATTATAGTAGATCATCATGGAAACTTTATCTGCTAAAAATCAAGATGAGGCCTGCCTTGGGACTTACCTGGTGGTCCAGTGACTAACACTCTGTGTTCCAAATGCAGAGGACCAGGGTCTGACCCCTGGTCAGAAACTAGATCCCATGTGCCACAACTGAAAGATCCCACATACTACAACAAAGACATACAATGAAGACCAAAGATCCTGAGTGCTGCAACTGAGACCCTGCATAGTCAAAATAAATAAGTAAATGAAAATAAATATTAAAAACAAAAGATGAGGCCTCTTTACTGAGAAAAGAGCACATGCCCTAGACCATGATGCTGTTCTAAGTTGTTTCAGTTGTGTTCAACTTTTGCACCCCATGGACTATACCCACTAGACTGCTCTGTCCATGGGATTCTCCAGGCAAGAATAATGGAGTGACCCCCGCTTCCCCCGTTGCCAGCCTATTTCTTAAACTCAATCTTCTCCATCCATACCTGATCTACTGGAGCACTCTCATAAGAGATAACACCCGCCTTATCTTCATCAAGCCCCAACACATCAGAGTCGATGAATCTTAACTGAAATAACTTTCCATCTTACCCTTGCTCTGTGTAGAACACTATGGTGCTGCAAAGAGTTAGCAATTATGCATGTACTCTTTAATCGGCTTCTAGAGCCATCTGTAACACAAACCCAACTTGCTTTTTCTTTTTTACTTTTCAGTCCTCTGTTCCATAGGTACGTTGGTCCCAGCACATCATGTGTACTTGTCAGCATCTCCTCATATTAATCCTGTCCACCTGCTTCAAACCTGACTTCATTCACTCATCAAAGTTCAAGTTTCACTTGTCCATGAAGGCTTCTGCTTACATTCATACCGCTTGGATCATGTTTCCACATGGTCTGGATATGGAGATATAGGACATACACTGGTCATTAGTACAATGTTAGTAAATGGCCACTCTAGTGACCTGCTGGCCTCCTGAATCTCAAGGGCAGCCTATCGTCTTTGTCTAGGGGAACATACGCAGGAAAGCCCAAGTGTTAAACCCACCCCATGGCCATTGTGGGAAAAAAGTGTAGAAAATTATAGTAGATCATCATGGAAACTTTATCTGCTAAAAATCAAGATGAGGCCTGCCTTGGGACTTACCTGGTGGTCCAGTGACTAACACTCTGTGTTCCAAATGCAGAGGACCAGGGTCTGACCCCTGGTCAGAAACTAGATCCCATGTGCCACAACTGAAAGATCCCACATACTACAACAAAGACATACAATGAAGACCAAAGATCCTGAGTGCTGCAACTGAGACCCTGCATAGTCAAAATAAATAAGTAAATGAAAATAAATATTAAAAACAAAAGATGAGGCCTCTTTACTGAGAAAAGAGCACATGCCCTAGACCATGATGCTGTTCTAAGTTGTTTCAGTTGTGTTCAACTTTTTGCGACCCCATGGACTATACCCACTAGACTGCTCTGTCCATGGGATTCTCCAGGCAAGAATAATGGAGTGAGTTGCTGTGCCCTCCTCCAGGGGATCTTTCCAACCCAGGGACTGAACCCACATCTATTACATCTCCTGCATTGGCAGGTGGGTTCTTTACCTCTAGTGCCACCTGGAAAGCCCCTAGAACCTAGTATATTGCTATTGATCTAGAAGAGAAAACATATAGAAGGACAATGGTACATGATTATAATCTTTTGTCAAGACTGATCAATTCTCTGACTCTATATCATAATTCAATTTTTTAAAGTGTCATCTCATTTTTAACGGGATATTATATTGCTCCACTATATTAATGGTATCACATTGATTAGACTTAGAAAGGAGGCAGCAAGTATTCTATATACTTTGCGCTGACACTTATGTTCTAAATTCAGGAAATAATTGTTAGCCAGAGACATATTAAAAAAATAAGATATAAAATAGATTAAAGGATATTTGGGGAAGTATGTGAAAGAGAGTATTTATTCTTATGTATTGATTATTCACCACAATATCCTCACTATGCTCCCAATGAACAGGCTGATATAAGCTGACCTTTTACAGCTATACATATGTGCTCAAAGCAAAGTATCCATATTGCTAAGTCAGAGATTACACACAGGTTTAGCACATGGACTTTCACTCACAAATCTTGTCTTGGCTAAGTTTTGTCTCATATGCCACTAACAGAGAACAACCCTTAGCCACAGAAGGCTGTCAGTGGTCCCAAAGAGTCAGTTGATTACATTGGACACTTTTCATTGTAGAGAGGGAGCAATTTTCTCTGTTGGTAATGTATTTTGTTCTGTCCTGTGAATAATAGAAACATTCATGAACTAATTAAATGGTATTTCAAAAACCATCTTCTTTTGAATAAATAACCATGCACCCATTTTATACTGGCAAAAATAATCAATGGAAACTCATGAAATTTATTGATCCTTCCATGTAGAACATTACCCAGAAGCTAGAAGACAGTTTCTTACAAATAGGATGTACTTTACATGGTGCTAAATATGCTGTGAACCATTGACAAACATGTATGCTACATCTCATTACTAGAATACATGGAATCATGACTGCTATCAGCTCAATTTTGTATCCCCTAAATTCATATATTAAAATTCTAACACCCAGTACCTCAGAATATAGTTGTATCTGGAGATAGAGCCTTTAAAGAAGCAATAATGGTAAAATGAGGTAATATGGATGGGTCTTAATCCAAGTGACTGGTTTCCTTATAAGAAGAGATGAGGGGGCAGAGCCCCTAGCAATTTTGATCTAGAAGAGAAAACATATAGAAGGACAATGGTACATGATTATAATCTTTTGTCAAGACTGATCAATTCTCTGACTCTATATCATAATTCAATTTTTTAAAGTGTCATCTCATTTTTAACGGGATATTATATTGCTCCACTATATTAATGGTATCACATTGATTAGACTTAGAAAGGAGGCAGCAAGTATTCTATATACTTTGCGCTGACACTTATGTTCTAAATTCAGGAAATAATTGTTAGCCAGAGACATATTAAAAAAATAAGATATAAAATAGATTAAAGGATATTTGGGGAAGTATGTGAAAGAGAGTATTTATTCTTATGTATTGATTATTCACCACAATATCCTCACTATGCTCCCAATGAACAGGCTGATATAAGCTGACCTTTTACAGCTATACATATGTGCTCAAAGCAAAGTATCCATATTGCTAAGTCAGAGATTACACACAGGTTTAGCACATGGACTTTCACTCACAAATCTTGTCTTGGCTAAGTTTTGTCTCATATGCCACTAACAGAGAACAACCCTTAGCCACAGAAGGCTGTCAGTGGTCCCAAAGAGTCAGTTGATTACATTGGACACTTTTCATTGTAGAGAGGGAGCAATTTTCTCTGTTGGTAATGTATTTTGTTCTGTCCTGTGAATAATAGAAACATTCATGAACTAATTAAATGGTATTTCAAAAACCATCTTCTTTTGAATAAATAACCATGCACCCATTTTATACTGGCAAAAATAATCAATGGAAACTCATGAAATTTATTGATCCTTCCATGTAGAACATTACCCAGAAGCTAGAAGACAGTTTCTTACAAATAGGATGTACTTTACATGGTGCTAAATATGCTGTGAACCATTGACAAACATGTATGCTACATCTCATTACTAGAATACATGGAATCATGACTGCTATCAGCTCAATTTTGTATCCCCTAAATTCATATATTAAAATTCTAACACCCAGTACCTCAGAATATAGTTGTATCTGGAGATAGAGCCTTTAAAGAAGCAATAATGGTAAAATGAGGTAATATGGATGGGTCTTAATCCAAGTGACTGGTTTCCTTATAAGAAGAGATGAGGGGGGCAGAGCCAAGATGGCAGAGGAATGAGGGGAAGATTTCACCAGTTCCCCAACAGAATCACCAGAATTAATCAAGAAATGAAACACCACCAACAAACCAGCCGCCAGACGACAGAAGAACTCCTTAGGTCCGCGAGAGTAGAAGAGTGAACAGCCAGAACTTTCCCGGAGCTACTGTTCTGAGAACGCTCTATCCTAACACCCACGCCGGACCGGACCGACGGAGAGCCCGCTAGCAGGTGCCCTAAAAGGGGGCCTGAGTGGAGCACTGGGGGAGAGAGGGCAGCGCTCAGAGTGAAAATTCCAAGAATCCGCCCAGATCGCCGCCAGAAATTAAGACACTGCGAAGATAGGATACTGGAGCAGGGCCGGGCAGAACGCAATTGGGAAGTTCCCCGCGGAGTGCTGCCTAGAGACCTGGAGCCGGAAGGGAGCGCCCAGTGCGAAAATTGTGCCGCTTGGCCGGGCGTAAATCGTGACTTTCCGCCTGGCACCGGGTTAGTTCAAACACTCCTAGCGGGGGGCTTGCTGAATGGAGAAGGGAAATCGCCCACGGATTGCTGACTAGGGAACCGGCTCGAGCTGGACGGGAAAGCTTGAGCCTGCCTTTGGGACTTGGACGCGTAACTGGCAGTGCGCGCGCACCAGTGGCGGAGGAGCCCGTGCACCCCCATAGCTACACTCGCAGCAGAGGAAGCTGGGAGAAGGGCCGGTATTGGAGGCTACCAGCGGGTGCGCGGCAGAGCTGGGGCGCCCTCCTCCAACATGGGACTGCGCGCGCATTGGCCCCCCGCCCGATGGACTGGGATCAGCCCGCCACCCCGGCCAGCACCTGAGGTTACAGCAAAGCCATTATTTTGCTGAAAAAAGAAAACAAAGCATCCAGTGCCATAAGGGAAAGGCTAAATCATCAAGACAACACCATCGAGAGCAGATTGGCTTCCACCAGACAGATGAGAGGATAAAAACCAGGGAGAGTATTTAGCTTTTTTTTGTTTGTTTATTTGTTGTGGACGGTTCTGTTTATTTGATTAATGGGTCAGGTTTGGGCTTTTTTTTTTTTTTTTCCTTTGGTCTCTTCTTATTAAGTTTTTCTTCCCTTTTTAAGTCTTAATTTCTTTTTTTTATTTTTAATTTTTAATTTATTTTTTAATTTTAATTCTTGGAAACTTCTAATTTTCTTTCCTCTTGGCCACTGCTTCCTCCCTCTATGTTCTAAATCTAAAACTTTCTCCTATCTACCACTATCCTCTAGATAAATATTTCCTACCTTCCTGTCTCCACTACTCTCTTCCAGCTGCACTAAACAATACAACACACTAATCTTGGCTACATAAACCTATAAAATCCTTCCAAGACGAATCTGTTCCTTCTCATTACCCATACACTCTCCACGTCCTCACCCCCAACACATGTCTTAGTTAAAAATTGCTTTCAATGAAATAGTCCAAGCCGGGACCTTCCCCGGATCTAATTTTCCAGGAACTATTTTAATTAATTCAGAGCTTAACAGGCAAGTATCATCTTTGATTGCATTGTTTGCCAGAAAAATTTCCTATGCTTTATCTCTGTAAGACTGGCTAGATGTGGTTATTGCTGTATATGTATGTACATCTTATGACTATGTTAGAAAACATCTGCATGCTTTTATGACTGTCACCCGTCAGGGATACACCTCTTGTTCCTCAGATGCTAGTATTTGAACTAATATCACGGAACATCATAGCAAACCAGACATAGATCCTACACCCCCTGACCAATCATCAAACCAAGGATCCTTGGAGCAGAAGCCCTGATTCCAAGACCCCACACTATCAGAAAACATACAACATTAGAGATTATTCACCTGTAAGCAAGACCTAACGCCAACCAAGACACAAACCACTGAACCCTTCTACAAGGACAGAAACCCAAAGGAAGGGAGAATTCAACCAAGAAGCCTGGTGGGAAAAAGAACTCCATACACACAAAATTTTAGGTTAACAAAAATTAACCTAATAATGAAACGACAGAGAAACAATGCACAAATGAAAGACCACGCTAGAGAAACACAGCTTCAAATGACAGAGGAGGAGATAGACAGATTATCTGAAAGAGAATTCAGAAAAGCTATACTAATGAGGATGCAAAAACCGAAAACAGAATATTAGAGGAAATCAGTGCACTGAGAAAAGACATGCAGGAAATGAAAAATAAGCAAATAGAGACAACCAACTCAATTGCTGAACTCAAAAATACTATAGAAGGTCTCAACAGTAGAGTATCAGAGGCTGAAGAACAGATAAGTGAGCTGGAAGACAGAATGGTGGAAATAAGTGCTGAAGAACAGAACAAAGCTGAAAGACTGAAAAGAACTGAGGATAGCATCAGAGATCTATGGGACAATATCAAACACACCAACATTAGAATTATAGGAGTTCCAGAAGAAGAAGAGGGGAAGAAAGGGCATAAAAAAATTCTTGAAGAGGTTATAGTTGAAAACTTCCCCAGCATGTCCAAGAAGCACAAAGAGTTCCATACAGGAGAAACCCCAGAAGAAACACACCAAGGCACATTCTAATCAAACTAACGCAGACTAAATATAAAGACAGATTACTAAAAGCAGCTAGGAGAAAACAACAAATAACATATGAAGGAAACCCCATATGTCTAACTGCGGATCTCTCAACAGAAACCCTGCAGGCCAGAAGAGAATGGCAAGACACATTTAAACGGCTAAAAGAGAATAACCTTCAACCAAGAATTCTCTACCCAACAAGAATCTCATTCAGAAATGATGGTGAAGTCAAAAGCTTCACAGAGAAACAAAAACTAAAAGAATTCTCTACCAAATAACCAGCCCTACAACAAGTGTTAAAGGGCCTGATATAGCCAATAAATACAAGAGGAGAAGTCCTACAAATCAACCCCAAACTTCTAAGAAGATGACAATAGGAACATTCGTATCAATAATTACTTTGAATGTAAATGGATTAAATCCTCCAACCAAACGACACAGGCTGCATGATTGGATCCAGAAGCAAGACCCATATATATGCTGTTTACAAGAGACCCACTTCAGACCTAGAGACACTCATAGACTGAAAGTGAAAGGCTGGAAAAAGATATTCCATGCAAATGGAAATCAAAAGAAAGCTGGAGTAGCAATCCTCATATCTGACAAAATAGACTTTAAAGTAAAGAAGATTCTAAGAGATAAGGCTGGTCACTACATCATGATTAAGGGATCTATCCAAGCAGAAGACATAACAGTCATCAATATGTGCATACCCAACACAGGGGCACCTCAATATATAAGACAGGTCCTTTCAGACATAAAAGAAGAAATCAATAATAACACAGTAATAGTAGGAGACTTTAACACTCCTCTGACACCAATGGACAGATCATTCAAACAGAAAATTAATAAAGAAACACAAGCCATGGGCTTTCCCTTGTGATCCGGTGGGTGAGAACACCATCTTGCAGTGCAAGGGGCGCCGGTTCGATCCCTGGCCTGGGAAGATCCCACATGCCACGGAGCGACAGGACTGATGTGTCCAATTACCGAGTCAGAGCTCTGGAGCACATGCACCCAGAGCCGGCACTCTGCAACAACAGACGCCACCGTGATGGGAGGCCCACAGGAGCCAAAGAACAAAGACGGATGAAAATGGAGAAATGAAAGACCAATAGAAGTGGCTCACCCACTCCCCTCCCTCCCCAACTCGACCCTCGCCCAAATATAAATAAATAAATAAATCATTTAAAAAAAAAAAAGAAAGAAACACATGCCTTAAATGCCACACTAGAAAAGATGGACCTCATCGATATATTGAGGACTCTCCATCCAAAAGCAGAAGAATACACTTTCTTCTCAAGTGCTCATGGAACATTCTCCAAGATAGACCACATCTTGGGCCATAAATCAAACCTCAGTCAATTCAAGAAAACCGAAATTATATCAACCATCTTCTCAGACTATAATGCAATGAGACTAGAGATCAACTACAGGAAAAAAAAACCGCTAAAAATACAAACACGTGGAGATTAAGCAACACATACCTAAAAAACCAACTGATCACTGAGGAAATCAAAGGAGAAATTTAAAAATTCCTAGAAGAAAATGACAATGAACATACGACCGTGCAAAACCTATGGAATACTGCAAAAGCAGTTCTAAGAGGGAAATTTATAGCAATACAATCCCACCTCAAGAAACTAGGAAAACATTAAACAAATGACCTAACCCTCTGCTTAAAACAATTGGAGAAAGAAGAACAAAAACACCCCAAAGCCAGCAGAAGAACAGAAATTAAAAAGACAAGAAGAGAAATAAATGAGAAAGAAATGAAAGAAACTATGGTAAAGATAAATAAAACAAAAAGCTGGTTCTTTGAAAAGGTAAACAAAATTGACAAGCCTCTGGCCAGACTCATCAAGAAAAGGAGAGAGAAGAACTAGATCAACAAAATCAAAAACGAAAAAGGAGAGATTACAACAGATAATGCAGAAATCCAAAGGATTCTAAGAAACTATTATGAACAACTCTATGGCAACAAACTGGACAACCTGGAAGAAATGGACAATTTCTTGGGGAAGATTAATCTCCCAAGACTGAGCCAGGAAGAAACAGAAACTATGAACAACCCAATCACAAGCTCAGAAATCGAATTTGTGATTAAAAATCTACCCAAAAATAAAAGCCCAGGGCCACATGGCTTCACAGCCGAATTCTACCAAACATTTAAAGAAGAGCTAATGCCTGTCCTTCTAAAACTCTTCCAAAAAATTGCCCAGGAAGGAAAACTCCCAAACACATTCTACGAGGCCACCATCACCCTGATAACCAAACCAGGCAAAGACAACACAAAAAAGGAAAACTATAGGCCAATTTCACTGATGAACTTAGATGCCAAGATCCTCAACAAAATCCTAGCAAACAGAATTCAACGACATGTCAAAAAACTCATACATCACAATCAAGTCGGATTCATCCCAGGAATTCAAGGATTCTTCAACATCCGCAAATCAATCCATGTGATACACCATATCAACAAATTGAAAGACAAAAATCACATGATCATCTCAATAGATGCAGAAAAAGCCTTCGACAAAGTACAACATCCATTTATGATAAAAAAACTCTTCAAAAAATGGGCATAGAAGGAACCTATCTCAACATCATGAAAGCCATCTATGAGAAGCCCACAGCGAACATTATCCTCAATGGTGAAAAACTCAAAGCATTCCCTCTAAGATCAGGAACAAGACAGTGGTGCCCACTTTCACCACTACTATTCAACATAGTCCTGGAAGTCCTAGCAACAGCAATAAGAGAAGAGAAAGAAATCAAAGGAATCCAGATTGGAAAGGAAGAAGTCAAGCTCTCTCTATTTGCAGACGACATGATATTATACATAGAAAATCCCAAAGACACTATTACAAAGCTACTAGAGCTAATCAACAAATTCAGCAACGTCGCAGGATACAAAGTCAACACACAGAAATCACCGGCATTCCTATACACAAACAATGAAAAATCAGAAAACGAAATCAAAGAGGCAATCCCCTTCACCATTGCAACCAAAAGAATCAAACACCTAGGAATAAACCTACCCAAAGAAACAAAAGAATTGTATACACAGAAAATTACAAGACACTCATGAGAGACATTAAAGAAGACTTAAACAGATGGAGAGATATTCCATGTTCCTGGGTCGGAAGAATCAATATCATCAAAATGACCATACTACCAAATATCATCTACAGATTCAATGCAATACCTGTTCAACTCCCATTGACATTTTTCACAGAACTAGACCGAAGAATAACACAGTTCATATGGAAACACAAAAGACCTCGAATAGCCAAAACATTCCTGAGGAAGAAGAATGGAGCTGGAGGGATCAGCCTCCCCAACTTCAGACTCTACTACAAAGCAACAGTCATCAAGACAGTATGGTACTGGCACAAAAACAGAACTATAGATCAATGGAACAAGATCGAGAATCCAGAGATAAACCCACGCACCTATGGGTACCTTATTTTTGACAAAGGAGATGAATCTATAAAATGGAACAAAGACAGCCTCTTCAACAAATGGTGCTGGGAACATTGGACAGCTACATGCAAAAAAATGAAGTTGGAACATTCCCTGATACCATACACAAAGATCAACTCAAAATGGATTCAAGGGCTTCCCCTGGTGGTCCAGTGGGTAAGGACACCGCCTTGCAGTGCAAGGGGCACCGGTTCGAGCCCTGACCTGGGAAGATCCCACGTGCCACGGAGCGGCTGGACTGATGTGTCCAATTACCGAGCCGGAGCTCTGGAGCGCATGCGCCCAGAGCTGGTGCTCTGCAACAACAGAGGCCACTGCGATGGGAGGCCCATAGGAGCCAAAGAACGAAGACGAATGAAAATAGAGAAATGAAAGACCAATAGAAGTGGCCCGCCCACTCCCCTCCCTCCCCAACCCGACCCCCGCCCAAAATAAATAATAATAAATAAATCTTTTTTTAAAAAAAAATGGATTCAAGACCTAAATGTAAGACCAGAACCCATCAAACTCTTAGAGGAGAATATAGGCAAAACCCTCAAGGACATCAATCAAAGCAAGATCTTCTCTGACCCACCTACTAGAATAGCAGAACTAAAAAGAAAAATGAACATGTGGGACCTAATGAAACTTAAAAGCTTTTATACAGCAAAAGAAATTACAAAAAAGCTGTACAGACAGCCCACAGAGTGGGAGAAAATCATAGCAAATGAAACAACAAACAAAGAATTAATCTCCAAAATCTACAAGCAACTCAGACAACTCAGCACAGGAAAAACGAACAACCCAAACAACAAATGGGAAAAAGATCTAAAGAGACGCCTCTCCAAAGAGGACATACAGATGGCCCAAAAGCACATGAAACGATGCTCAGCCTCGCTTATTATTAGAGAAATGCAAATGAAAACCTCAATGAGATATCACTCACACCCGTCAGAATGGCCATCATCTACAAATCGACAGACAATAAATGCTGGAGAGGGTGCAGAGAAAAGGGAACTCTCTTGCATTGCTGGTGGGAATGTAAATTGATACAGCCTCTGTGGAAGACAGTATGGAGATTCCTTAAAAAACTAAAAATAGAAGCACCCTATGACCCAGCAATCCCACTACTAGGCCTATACCCTGATGAAATCAAAATGAAAGAAGCACCTGTGCCCCAATGTTCATTGAAGCTCTCTATACAATAGCCAGAACATGGAAGTAAACTAGATGCCCATCGACGAACGAATGGATCCAAAAGCTCTGGTACATATATACAATGGAACACTACTCAGCTGTTAAAGAAATACAGAAGACTCAGTCCTAATGAAGTGGCTGGCTCTAAAACCTATCATAAAAAGTGAAGTAAGTCAAAAAGAGAAAGACAAATACAGTATACTAACACACATTTATGGAATTTAGTGGGACAGTCTTGATAACACACGCAGGGAACTCATGGAAAAACAGACAGAGCATAGACACAGGGACATTGTGGGGAAGAAATAGGGAGGGGGAGGCATGGAGGGAGTAACATGGAAATCTATACTGTCATGTGTGGAAAAGATAGCTATTGTCATTGTGCTAAGGGAATAGGAGTGCTTACAATGGCATGGGGCGATGGTCCGGAGGGGTGGGATGGGGGGAACTCAAGGGGTGGGGACTAAGGATATGCATATGACTGATCTGGGAACATACATGTCTGTGAACAACAAAACTCTGTAAAACCTTTAAAATAAAGAATTTTTAAAAAGAAGAGATGAGGACATAGATGTATACAGAGAAAACCATGCAGAGACTTTGAATAAAGATGGCCATCTACAAGCCAAGGAGACAGATCTGAAGAAGTCAGGACCTGTATTACAGAGAGAAAAAACCGCATGTCAAAAGAGTCTCATCTCAGCACAGGGAAAACGAACAACCCAATCAAAAAATGGGAAAAGGATCTAAAGAGACGCCTCTCCAAAGAGGACATACAGATGGCCCAAAAGCACATGAAACGATGCTCAGCCTCGCTTACTATTAGAGAAATGCAAATTAAAACTACAATGACATACCACCTCAAACCCATCAGAATGGCCATCATCAAAAAATCGACAGACAATAAATGCTGGAGAGGGTGCAGAGAAAAGGGAACTCTCTTGCATTGCTGGTGGGAATGTAAATTGATACAGCCTCTGTGGAAGACAGTATGGAGATTCCTTAAAAAACTAAAAATAGAAGCACCCTATGACCCAGCAATCCCACTACTAGGCCTATACCCTGATGAAATCAAAATGAAAGAAGCACCTGTGCCCCAATGTTCATTGAAGCTCTCTATACAATAGCCAGAACATGGAAGTAAACTAGATGCCCATCGACGAACGAATGGATCCAAAAGCTCTGGTACATATATACAATGGAACACTACTCAGCTGTTAAAGAAATACAGAAGACTCAGTCCTAATGAAGTGGCTGGCTCTAAAACCTATCATAAAAAGTGAAGTAAGTCAAAAAGAGAAAGACAAATACAGTATACTAACACACATTTATGGAATTTAGTGGGACAGTCTTGATAACACACGCAGGAACTCATGGAAAAACAGACAGAGCATAGACACAGGGACATTGTGGGGAAGAAATAGGGAGGGGGAGGCATGGAGGGAGTAACATGGAAATCTATACTGTCATGTGTGGAAAAGATAGCTATTGTCATTGTGCTAAGGGAATAGGAGTGCTTACAATGGCATGGGGCGATGGTCCGGAGGGGTGGGATGGGGGGAACTCAAGGGGTGGGGACTAAGGATATGCATATGACTGATCTGGGAACATACATGTCTGTGAACAACAAAACTCTGTAAAACCTTTAAAATAAAGAATTTTTTAAAAAAGAAGAGATGAGGACATAGATGTATACAGAGAGAAAACCATGCAGAGACTTTGAATAAAGATGGCCATCTACAAGCCAAGGAGACAGATCTGAAGAAGTCAACCCGGCTGTCACCTGGATATTTGAGCTCTAGCATGAGAAAATTAAATTTTAAATCACCCAGTCTATGATACAGATAATGAGTCTCATCTCTCTAGTATATTTGTTGTTGTTTAATTGCTAAGCTGTGTTTGACTCTTTGTGACCCCATGGACTATAACCTGATAGGCTCTTCTGACCATAGGATTTTTCTAGACAAGTATACTAGAGTCGGTTGCCATTATCTTCTCCATTTATTGTATTTAATGACTCATAAAACTATCCATGAATTTTGCCTTTTCTGGGGTACAGGAGGAGAATTTGCACCTAAAGACATGTCTCCTTAGCAAAGGCTATTTTAGGCTGATCATTTTTAACAAACTGCAACACAGGATGAACTCCAAAAACTGAATACAAGAAGCACTTATGTAACAAACACTTGATTGCATAATGGAAATCTCCACTTGAAAGGGAAGGACTTCTCCCTCATAGCAGCAGAAAGTGGAGGATATTTAAAAATCTAGAAACTCATCAATGGAGATGGCTAGGACTTAAACCTACATACCATTACTCTTGTTCATTGTGCTTTTCCTGGTAACTTCCCATAAATGACTCCCCACCTCCCACATCTTCATTTGTCTATAGTTGAAGGTAATATTTAAAGTGATTGCTCCTGACACTTTAGAGAGTAATTTAGTTTTCTGTGTATTTCCCATGTATACAGGATACATGTTATTAAACTTTTGGGGTTTTCTTCCCCTCTTAGTCTGTCTTACATCAACTTAATTATTTCACTAGCCAAACCTAGGAGGTAACATGGAAATCTATACTGTCATGTGTGGAAAAGATAGCTATTGTCATTGTGCTAAGGGAATAGGAGTGCTTACAATGGCATGGGGCGATGGTCCGGAGGGGTGGGATGGGGGGAACTCAAGGGGTGGGGACTAAGGATATGCATATGACTGATCTGGGAACATACATGTCTGTGAACAACAAAACTCTGTAAAACCTTTAAAATAAAGAATTTTTTAAAAAAGAAGAGATGAGGACATAGATGTATACAGAGAGAAAACCATGCAGAGACTTTGAATAAAGATGGCCATCTACAAGCCAAGGAGACAGATCTGAAGAAGTCAACCCGGCTGTCACCTGGATATTTGAGCTCTAGCATGAGAAAATTAAATTTTAAATCACCCAGTCTATGATACAGATAATGAGTCTCATCTCTCTAGTATATTTGTTGTTGTTTAATTGCTAAGCTGTGTTTGACTCTTTGTGACCCCATGGACTATAACCTGATAGGCTCTTCTGACCATAGGATTTTTCTAGACAAGTATACTAGAGTCGGTTGCCATTATCTTCTCCATTTATTGTATTTAATGACTCATAAAACTATCCATGAATTTTGCCTTTTCTGGGGTACAGGAGGAGAATTTGCACCTAAAGACATGTCTCCTTAGCAAAGGCTATTTTAGGCTGATCATTTTTAACAAACTGCAACACAGGATGAACCCCAAAAAACTGAATACAAGAAGCACTTATGTAACAAACACTTGATTGCATAATGGAAATCTCCACTTGAAAGGGAAGGACTTCTCCCTCATAGCAGCAGAAAGTGGAGGATATTTAAAAATCTAGAAACTCATCAATGGAGATGGCTAGGACTTAAACCTACATACCATTACTCTTGTTCATTGTGCTTTTCCTGGTAACTTCCCATAAATGACTCCCCACCTCCCACATCTTCATTTGTCTATAGTTGAAGGTAATATTTAAAGTGATTGCTCCTGACACTTTAGAGAGTAATTTAGTTTTCTGTGTATTTCCCATGTATACAGGATACATGTTATTAAACTTTTGGGGTTTTCTTCCCCTCTTAGTCTGTCTTACATCAACTTAATTATTTCACTAGCCAAAGAACCT
The DNA here is from genome assembly GCA_022376925.1 of Tragulus kanchil. Classification (NCBI taxonomy): domain Eukaryota; kingdom Metazoa; phylum Chordata; class Mammalia; order Artiodactyla; family Tragulidae; genus Tragulus; species Tragulus kanchil. The sequence continues at coordinate 55,527,274 of JAIOJX010000029.1, read as the reverse complement.
AGGAGGGAAGGAGAAAAAAAAATTGTCCTTTACAACACTATTTAATAGGCCTCAGTACCCTTTTGGTGCTGAGGAATCAGGAGGTCAGCGGTCTCAGGCTCCTGTCCTCCATTATGTGGCATAAATTCTCCATCCCTCATGAGGTCCTCTGGCAGAAGAACTGAGGGAGGACAAAAGTCAGAGAAATCTGAGGCACTGAGCACTTTTTAGAAAGACTAAAATGATCAAGAGCTTCCATGGTGGTTCAGACTGTAAAGAATCCACCTGCAATGCGGAAGACCTAGGTTCGATTCCTAGGTTGGGAAGATCCCATGAAGAAGGAAATGCTACCCACTCCAGTATTCTTGCCTTGAGAATTCCATGGACAGAGGAGCCTGGAAGGCTAGAGTCCATGGGCTCACAAAGAGTCAGACATGACTGAGTGACTGTCACTTTCAAAATGACCAAAGAGGCTGGTTAAGTTATTATATTCAAATTAATATCAGATACAGCATTGCTATGTATTTTCCTGCTCATGAGCAGTATGAGGCTGATGGGGAAGACTGGCAACCAATAAATAAAATAGAAACTTTAATTAACTCTGCATACATAACTTGCTGTTGGAGTCACATTTTGCAATCCTAACTACAATATCACATGAGGGTGTCAAATTTCCCACCCTAAAATGTTTCTTTTTGACATGTGGATTATTTCAAGCTGAAAATAATCAAAACCCAGAATGATTCTCCTACCCTGGATGAACTCCAAACTGAATACAAGAAGCACTTATGTAACAAACACTTGATTGCATAATGGAAATCTCCACTTGAAAGGGAAGGACTTCTCCCTCATAGCAGCAGAAAGTGGAGGATATTTAAAAATCTAGAAACTCATCAATGGAGATGGCTAGGACTTAAACCTACATACCATTACTCTTGTTCATTGTGCTTTTCCTGGTAACTTCCCATAAATGACTCCCCACCTCCCACATCTTCATTTGTCTATAGTTGAAGGTAATATTTAAAGTGATTGCTCCTGACACTTTAGAGAGTAATTTAGTTTTCTGTGTATTTCCCATGTATACAGGATACATGTTATTAAACTTTTGGGGTTTTCTTCCCCTCTTAGTCTGTCTTACATCAACTTAATTATTTCACTAGCCAAAGAACCTAGGAGGGAAGGAGAAAAAAAAATTGTCCTTTACAACACTATTTAATAGGCCTCAGTACCCTTTTGGTGCTGAGGAATCAGGAGGTCAGCGGTCTCAGGCTCCTGTCCTCCATTATGTGGCATAAATTCTCCATCCCTCATGAGGTCCTCTGGCAGAAGAACTGAGGGAGGACAAAAGTCAGAGAAATCTGAGGCACTGAGCACTTTTTAGAAAGACTAAAATGATCAAGAGCTTCCATGGTGGTTCAGACTGTAAAGAATCCACCTGCAATGCGGAAGACCTAGGTTCGATTCCTAGGTTGGGAAGATCCCATGAAGAAGGAAATGCTACCCACTCCAGTATTCTTGCCTTGAGAATTCCATGGACAGAGGAGCCTGGAAGGCTAGAGTCCATGGGCTCACAAAGAGTCAGACATGACTGAGTGACTGTCACTTTCAAAATGACCAAAGAGGCTGGTTAAGTTATTATATTCAAATTAATATCAGATACAGCATTGCTATGTATTTTCCTGCTCATGAGCAGTATGAGGCTGATGGGGAAGACTGGCAACCAATAAATAAAATAGAAACTTTAATTAACTCTGCATACATAACTTGCTGTTGGAGTCACATTTTGCAATCCTAACTACAATATCACATGAGGGTGTCAAATTTCCCACCCTAAAATGTTTCTTTTTGACATGTGGATTATTTCAAGCTGAAAATAATCAAAACCCAGAAGACTAGAGAAAAATCTTCCTCCTATCTGCCTGTTGAAAGATTTTAAATAAAGGGCTATTCCTGGAATAGCACTATCACCAGAGATAGCCACAAAGAATGTGGGACTAGGTGTGATGGGGGAGAGATCACAGACCACTCTATGACCCACTGTCTCTGACCAGCAAACATTCCTTCACGAAACATGTGTTCTTCCATGTCCTTGTGAATTACCTTCCTCCTTCTACTATCCCAAACCTCTGCCACCCATCTCCTCTTTTGTCTTTTTTTTTTTTTAAGATTTATTTATTTATTTATTTTTGGACGGGAGTTGGGTTGGGTTGGGGAGGGAGGGAGCGGGCGGACCACTTCTATTGGTCTTTCATTTCTCTATTTGCATCTGTCTTTGTTCTTTGGCTCCTGTGGGCCTCCCATCGCGGTGGCCTCTGTCGTTGCAGAGTGCCGGCTCTGGGCGCATGCGCTCCAGAGCTCTGGCTCAGTAATTGGACACATCGGTCCAGCCGCTCCACGGCACGTGGGATCTTCCCAGGCCAGGTATTGAACCGGTGCCCCTTGCACTGCAAGGCGGTGTCCTTACCCACTGGACCACCAGGGGAAGCCCCTCTTTTGTCTTTAACTGAGATGATATTTAAGATGAGGGCTTCACCACTTTGAGGAGTGACTCATATTTCCTGGATCTCTCCCATTTACACATATTATAAAACTTTGGCTTGCTCTTTCTCCTGTTGATCTCAATCTAATTCTTAGGCCAGCCAGAAGAACTTAGACGGATAGAGGAAGATCTCTTCTTCCTTGACAGTATTCAGAGGAGCACATGTGGAAATGCTGACTTCTACTTGACTGGGAGACCACTGTTAACAGGACAAGTAGATGAACCTTGGCAATTTAAATCAGATACGCTTATGTATTTTCCTGCTCATGAGCAGTATGAGGCTGATGGGGAAGACTGGCAACCAATAAATAAAATAGAAACTTTAATTAACTCTGCATACATAACTTGCTGTTGGAGTCACATTTTGCAATCCTAACTACAATATCACATGAGGGTGTCAAATTTCCCACCCTAAAATGTTTCTTTTTGACATGTGGATTATTTCAAGCTGAAAATAATCAAAACCCAGAAGACTAGAGAAAAATCTTCCTCCTATCTGCCTGTTGAAAGATTTTAAATAAAGGGCTATTCCTGGAATAGCACTATCACCAGAGATAGCCACAAAGAATGTGGGACTAGGTGTGATGGGGGAGAGATCACAGACCACTCTATGACCCACTGTCTCTGACCAGCAAACATTCCTTCACGAAACATGTGTTCTTCCATGTCCTTGTGAATTACCTTCCTCCTTCTACTATCCCAAACCTCTGCCACCCATCTCCTCTTTTGTCTTTTTTTTTTTTTAAGATTTATTTATTTATTTATTTTTGGACGGGAGTTGGGTTGGGTTGGGGAGGGAGGGAGCGGGCGGACCACTTCTATTGGTCTTTCATTTCTCTATTTGCATCTGTCTTTGTTCTTTGGCTCCTGTGGGCCTCCCATCGCGGTGGCCTCTGTCGTCATAGAGGGCCGGCTCTGGGCGCATGAGCCCCAGAGCTCTGGCTTGGTAATTGGACACATCAGTCCAGCCGCTCCGTGGCACGTGGGATCTTCCCAGGCCAGGGATCGAACCAGCGCCCCTTGCACTGCAAGGCGGTGTCCTTACCCACTGGACCACCAGGGGAAGCCCCTCTTTTGTCTTTAACTGAGATGATATTTAAGATGAGGGCTTCACCACTTTGAGGAGTGACTCATATTTCCTGGATCTCTCCCATTTACACATATTATAAAACTTTGGCTTGCTCTTTCTCCTGTTGATCTCAATCTAATTCTTAGGCCAGCCAGAAGAACTTAGACGGATAGAGGAAGATCTCTTCTTCCTTGACAGTATTCAGAGGAGCACATGTGGAAATGCTGACTTCTACTTGACTGGGAGACCACTGTTAACAGGACAAGTAGATGAACCTTGGCAAAAATACATACATCTTTTTTAACCCAAAACTAACCAATGACTAAAACCAAGATGGTATCATATGTCTGATGACCACTTATTCAACTTTAAAAAACAATCAGAGCACTAGAAAAATTAGAAAGTAATCAGAAGCACTCACAATTTTATTTACTATTCCTTATCATACCATACACAATATTATTTGCTTTTATGGATGTTTCATAACTAACTTGATCAGCTCTCTATTATTCAAACTTTAGATTATTTCCAGTTTTTTATTTGTAAATAATATTATCTTATGTTCTAGTGCATGATTTTTTTTCATTTAGGTTAAAAGACTTGAATAATCTTTTTTTTTTTTTTTTTTTTGGCCACTTCTATTGATCTTTCATTCACATATCTTTTTGTTCTTTGGCCTGTGTGGGCCTCCCGTTGCAGCGGCCTCTCTCATCACAGAGCACTGGCTCTGGGCATATGCGCTCCAGAGCTCTGGCTCAGTAGTTGGACACATGGGTCCAGCCCCTCCGCGGCATGTGGGATTTTCCCAGGTCAGGATCAAACCGGCGCCCCTTGCACTGCAAGGCAGTGTCCCTACCCACTGGACCACCAGAGAAGCCCAGACTTGAATAATCTTAAGGTTTTCTGTAATTATGAATATTTTTTTTCAAAAATATTATATCACTGTGTGCACCTCAAACATAGAGTATGTCCTTTTACTTAAATCCTACCAAATGTTGGATTTTATACTTTGCATCTTAATAATTTGACGGAAGACTACAGTATTTCAATTTGTATTATTTTTGCTATTCCATAGGTAAAATGCTTTGCATGTGTAATTCAACCATTGTTATCCCTTTGGTTATCTCAGGCACCAGACTTTAATGGAATTGGCCCAAGTCTAGTTTCAATAATAGAGTCAACAGAGGACTGCACAGTAATGATAAATATCACCCCTTTTAAATAATTGAGCATTTAAGGTGGGTGAAATGTGCCACATAATTAACATACTAATATGTATGGACTCAGGACAGGTTATCTGATGAAGAACAAAACAACACTGATGTTCCAGCTAGACACTTGTAGATAATTTTTCTTTTTTTCTTTTTAACATCTAAGCCTAACATCTTTTTTAAAATGGAGTATCAGATGTGGTATTATTTGTTTAGACATTTTTAATATGAGTTAAAAATAATCTTCAAAATAATACCATTTTTTTCATAAGAAAAGCAAATGAGTAACTTGAGAAGAAAATTTTTTTCCTTATTTTTCTAGGGCTCTCTCTAAATACTGAATGGGGGCTTCCCTGGTGGTCCAGTGGGTAAGGACACTGCCTTGCAGTGCAAGGGGCGCCGGTTCGATCCCTGGCCTGGGAAGATCCCACGTGCCGCGGAGCGGCTGGACGGATGTGTCCAGTTACTGAGCCGCAGCTCTGGAGCACATGTGCCCAGAGCCAGTGCTCTGCGACAACAGAGGCTACTGCGATGGGAGGCCCACACGGGCCAAAGAACAAAGATGGATGAAAATAGATAAATGAAAGACCAATAGAAGTGACCCGCCTGCTCCCCTCACTCCCCACCCCCCTAAATAAATAAATAAATCTTAAAAAAATAAATAAATAAATACTGAATGGTTAACAATGAGATACAGATAGACTTTGCTTTCCTTGTCAAAAACAATTACAATGAAAGACAAATACGCTTTTCATATTTTCATCATTTGTCTGTTATATGAGCCATTGTTTCATTAGTTTAAATACTTTCCTGTCTCTGTTCAGCCTTTGTTCACACCATTCGAACCTATAGAAATTTTAGTTGGCTTGAACTGTATTTGGATATCACAGATCTGGGTTTTCCAGGTGACACTGGTGGTAAAGAACCTGCCTGGCAATGCAGAAGACATAAGAGACGTGGGTTTGATTCCCGGATCGGGAAGATCCCCTGGAGGAGGGCATGGCAACCCGTTCCAGTATTCTTGCCTGGAGGATTCCATGGACAGAGGAGCCTGGCGGGCTACAGTCCATAAGGTCAAAGGGTCAGACATGATTGAAACAACTGAGCTAGCATGCACACAGACTCTAAACAACCAAAGTAACATGTCTATAACTCATGTATATGAATTCACACTCTGCAGGCACACTGATCGTGCTATAACTCTATCAGAATTCTCAAGCTTTCTATCACAATTAGAAATTATTTTTATTGATTGAGGACATTTAAAACATCGCTGGGTTTAGCTGCACAATTATAAGATTATCTATACAACAAACAAGTAACAACTTGAAATGTAAACAGGATAGAATTTAGAGATCAACTATATTCCAAGAAGCTACAAATAAATGAAAAATCCTAACAAACTCTTATAGGGAAAATCACAATATAAATAGCACAAATAACATCCTAAATTCCTTAAAAAGTGAGTCCTGTTAATTCTACTACAGGAAAAAATAAATGTCAATGTGTTTAACAAAAAGGCTTAGAGACTTTGCACTGCTCAAATAGGAAATTAAAGATGTGCAGATTTGGGAATGAAGAGGTGATTGTTAATACTAATCAGAATATACTCCTGAGTTATACTGAGGTGATACCTAATGAACACCGGCTTCGTTAACGACACAGGGAAAGAGCAACACAAAGGATAAAGACAGAAACAAAGATAGATTATATACAGTGGGGTTTGAGGGCTAGATGCCTCCGAGAGGCACTAGCAACAATTGCCTTCCACACAGTCTTTTTATTGGAAAATTTTACATGAATACGTGCCATGGGGCAGGTAGGGTGCAAGCACACAAATCGGATAAACAATTCTTTCTAAGGTATGGATAAGTATAACCTTTTGCTGACTTCAACCAGAGACACTTGTTCAACCTAATTACTCTGTTATTTGTCTTAAGGACTGCAGATGCCTTATCTCGTGACCCACACCCAGGGAACCAGGCCATCTAAGGACTGCAGCTTTCCACAGATCCTTTCTGACTGCATTCCACTGGATGATGAGTTCACGAGATGGTGACTTGTGCCCTGATTTTTCTCCGGGAATTCTGGTTTCAATTATAATGCTTTTTGCTAAACCCATCTCCCACAGATACCTGAGTGAACTAATGTAGATATAAAAGAAGTAAATCAATTTTACCCTTTGATCATTTGTTAAGGAGTCTCTGATTTTTGCCTTGGATAGTCATTTGTTGATTTGTCATTCAACCAAATGGGAAATACAGGAAGTACGCTTTTCATAAAGTGGGTAGATAGAGATGGAGCTGAGAAATGAGAATGTGTTTTGGTTTATTTAATGAGACATCTATGTTGTGAGTATCAGTAGTCACAGAGATATAAGGATCTTAAATTCTAAACAATCTCTAGTTAACACCTATGGGAACAAGTAAGATCATTCAGGAAAACAACATGTCAGAGTTAGAAAAGAAGCTTGGCAAGAAATGGTATTAATGAAATGGGCCCAGAAAGAATTGTCAATAAAAGGAGATTAAAACTTCGCCATGAGAGGACAGGAAGTAAAGCATAAAACTTGTTAAGGAAGCCAAAGAACAGAAAGTGTCAAGAAGATAAAGGTAATCAAAAGTCTCAAGTATCCTTAGAAGAAAATAAGATAAGCAATGAAAGTGTCCAAAGGAGTTAGTAATAGGAAGCCATTAAATACTACTTGAGCAAGGGAGGGTTTTAGGGCCTGGGGGAGCCAGAAACCTCAGCAGTACAATGAGTTGATCAGTAAACAGATGAGAAAGGAAACAGATGTGCATGCCATCTGGTTTCTCTCACCCTCAAAAATCTTTGTTTTCATAAGTCAAAGGAATGAGAAAATCCCTCTGCATTTCTCAGGAACACATGGAACACATGGATGATAGCATCACATAAGAGGCATAAATAAAATACCTAAGGCCACCCATTTGGCTCAATATTTTTGAAGGACATTTGGGATGGAGTAGGACTGGGGGATGATCTTTTTTGTTTTTTGTTAGTATTTCCAGCGCATTGAACACTTCTCTAAACTTTTAGATAAACTATCTCATTTTAGTCTTACAGTAGCCACCCTAAGTTGGATAATTATACTTGAAATTTACAGGTCAGGACTTAGCTCCTAAAGTGAACTTCTCTAAGTTCATGAAAAAGCAAAGTAGAAGAGCTGGAAGTCCAAGCCCTGACTGGCTGTCCCCATAGCCATGCACTTTCTACCATGAATGATTATTCCTCACTTCCTAACATGTGCTTCTGCTATGGTCCAAGCCAGGCACAAGCTCACACACTATCCCTGGGCTAAGGAGGTATTTTCGTATTTCCTAAAAGCCATCAATCCAAAGCTTTCTTCAGTGTAGACCCTCAACATTCTCTCCTTTAGAATCTCAACTGAGACCTTTAGAATCTCAATTGAGATTCTAAATAATTTGCTGATATTCTTCTTTATGTGTCTCCCTTTCCTCAAATTCAGAGGCAATATGTCAAGTGAGTTTTAAGAACATGCAGTAATCTCATGGAATTTCAAATGTACAGAGTTCAAATAATCATTTTAAAATGACTTTTACTTTTATTATTAGCTGTGTTGCTAATAATATTAGCTTTAAATAATGTGAATGTCTGCTTTTCTGATTAGAAAATTCTACAGTAATTGCTGGAAATTGAGACAGTAGTTTTCTTAGCAAATACTCACTTTACAGACTTCCTAGATTAATCAGCACTCTTCATTTTCTCTGTAAAGCATACTGACTGAAGCCCAAGGGATACTGAGCCTGCTTGTGACTGGCAAGCCCTTCTCTGACATATTTGCAATGTCTCCTCTCACTGGTTGATTTGTATGCTCACGAGTTGATCAGTAAACAGATGAGAAAGGAAACAGATGTGCATGCCATCTGGTTTCTCTCACCCTCAAAAATCTTTGTTTTCATAAGTCAAAGGAATGAGAAAATCCCTCTGCATTTCTCAGGAACACATGGAACACATGGATGATAGCATCACATAAGAGGCATAAATAAAATACCTAAGGCCACCCATTTGGCTCAATATTTTTGAAGGACATTTGGGATGGAGTAGGACTGGGGGATGATCTTTTTTGTTTTTTGTTAGTATTTCCAGCGCATTGAACACTTCTCTAAACTTTTAGATAAACTATCTCATTTTAGTCTTACAGTAGCCACCCTAAGTTGGATAATTATACTTGAAATTTACAGGTCAGGACTTAGCTCCTAAAGTGAACTTCTCTAAGTTCATGAAAAAGCAAAGTAGAAGAGCTGGAAGTCCAAGCCCTGACTGGCTGTCCCCATAGCCATGCACTTTCTACCATGAATGATTATTCCTCACTTCCTAACATGTGCTTCTGCTATGGTCCAAGCCAGGCACAAGCTCACACACTATCCCTGGGCTAAGGAGGTATTTTCGTATTTCCTAAAAGCCATCAATCCAAAGCTTTCTTCAGTGTAGACCCTCAACATTCTCTCCTTTAGAATCTCAACTGAGACCTTTAGAATCTCAATTGAGATTCTAAATAATTTGCTGATATTCTTCTTTATGTGTCTCCCTTTCCTCAAATTCAGAGGCAATATGTCAAGTGAGTTTTAAGAACATGCAGTAATCTCATGGAATTTCAAATGTACAGAGTTCAAATAATCATTTTAAAATGACTTTTACTTTTATTATTAGCTGTGTTGCTAATAATATTAGCTTTAAATAATGTGAATGTCTGCTTTTCTGATTAGAAAATTCTACAGTAATTGCTGGAAATTGAGACAGTAGTTTTCTTAGCAAATACTCACTTTACAGACTTCCTAGATTAATCAGCACTCTTCATTTTCTCTGTAAAGCATACTGACTGAAGCCCAAGGGATACTGAGCCTGCTTGTGACTGGCAAGCCCTTCTCTGACATATTTGCAATGTCTCCTCTCACTGGTTGATTTGTATGCTCACCAGAATAAGGTTATTTATTCACAAACTCATTTATGCCAGTTGTACCTATTAATGTGTTTATGGAGTGTAATTACACATCACATAAACCAAGAAAATATGAGTATGAAAGGAGAGCTATTGAGTCTATAAAAATAATTTGAATTCTTTGGAAAGACTTGATAAAGACAAGTAATTAAAATTTGCTACTGAGTTAAGTGTGGGTATAATCACTTTTTTTAATCATAAAAATCTGTACTCAGATTGTTTCCAAACCTCTTTAAATCCTTACTAAAGAAGCCAAAGCAAAATAGTTTTTAAAGGGAAAAAAAAGAAACTCCTATTAGCAGAACTTTAAAAAAATAAAGCTATACCTTTCAAGAAAAATCTAAGAAATAATAAAAATTTTATGCTTGAAAATTTAAATAAAATTTAATATTTAGTATATGTATTTTTCTTTTGATTCTCTGCTTTAAATTATTAATAACTGATCAGCTACCTAAAATCATGTTTAATAAAAACACCAATATTTCTACCAGCAACAATGTTTATCAAAATCATCATAGCACATTTCTTCAACTTCTGTTCTTTCCATTCATTTCACATAAATTAGGATTAGGTCATACTATATATTCAAATTGGTAGCTCTCTTTATATTGATAAGTATATAGCAAGTATTTTCCCCTATAAAAATCATGTTTTCTTTTCCAAGTCTACTTTCAGTTAATAGTGTCCTATTATGACAATAGATTATTTTACATATAATAAAAATGCATGGCTCAATGATTTTTGCCATGTTTATAAATCCATATACCCAAAAAACATAATAAAACTCACATCTTTACTTTTATTATTAGCTGTGTTGCTAATAATATTAGCTTTAAATAATGTGAATGTCTGCTTTTCTGATTAGAAAATTCTACAGTAATTGCTGGAAATTGAGACAGTAGTTTTCTTAGCAAATACTCACTTTACAGACTTCCTAGATTAATCAGCACTCTTCATTTTCTCTGTAAAGCATACTGACTGAAGCCCAAGGGATACTGAGCCTGCTTGTGACTGGCAAGCCCTTCTCTGACATATTTGCAATGTCTCCTCTCACTGGTTGATTTGTATGCTCACCAGAATAAGGTTATTTATTCACAAACTCATTTATGCCAGTTGTACCTATTAATGTGTTTATGGAGTGTAATTACACATCACATAAACCAAGAAAATATGAGTATGAAAGGAGAGCTATTGAGTCTATAAAAATAATTTGAATTCTTTGGAAAGACTTGATAAAGACAAGTAATTAAAATTTGCTACTGAGTTAAGTGTGGGTATAATCACTTTTTTTAATCATAAAAATCTGTACTCAGATTGTTTCCAAACCTCTTTAAATCCTTACTAAAGAAGCCAAAGCAAAATAGTTTTTATAAGGAAAAAAAAGAAACTCCTATTAGCAGAACTTTAAAAAAATAAAGCTATACCTTTCAAGAAAAATCTAAGAAATAATAAAAATTTTATGCTTGAAAATTTAAATAAAATTTAATATTTAGTATATGTATTTTTTCTTTTGATTCTCTGCTTTAAATTATTAATAACTGATCAGCTACCTAAAATCATGTTTAATAAAAACACCAATATTTCTACCAGCAACAATGTTTATCAAAATCATCATAGCACATTTCTTCAACTTCTGTTCTTTCCATTCATTTCACATAAATTAGGATTAGGTCATACTATATATTCAAATTGGTAGCTCTCTTTATATTGATAAGTATATAGCAAGTATTTTCCCCTATAAAAATCATGTTTTCTTTTCCAAGTCTACTTTCAGTTAATAGTGTCCTATTATGACAATAGATTATTTTACATATAATAAAAATGCATGGCTCAATGATTTTTGCCATGTTTATAAATCCATATACCAAAAGCCTAAATCAAAATACATAACGTAACCATCATCCGCCCTCCCCCACACTAGAAATTTCCCTCATCCCTCTCTCTAGACAATTATCACCACCACCACTTCAGAGGTATCAACTTGCTGATTTTTATTACCATAGAATGCTTTTGACTGGACTTGGATTTCATACAAATAGAATCATAAGGCATGGATTCTTTTGTGCCTGGTTTCTTTAGTTCAAGCTAATGTTTTTAAGATTTGATCACAGTTGTTGGATGTCGTAATTTATTCCTTTTCACTAATGAGTGGTGTTCTATTGTATGGTGGCTGAGCCTGGTGGCTAAGACAGTAAAGAATCTGCCTGCAATGCAGGAGACCTAAGTTTGATCCCTGGGTTGGAAAGGTCCCCTGGAGAAAGGCATAGCTATCCACTCCAGTATTCTTGCCTGGAGAAGCCCATGGATAGAGGGGCCTGGCAGGCTATAATCCATGGCATCACAAAGAGAACATACTATAGGTCATTTATACTTGTTCCTGTTGTAAAAATGAACATGAGGTAGTTTACAGTTTTTATGGATCCATATGAACATTCTTGTACAAGGCATATTGTGGACACACACTTTCATTTCTGGGTCACTGAGTACAAATATATTTACCTTTTAGGAGTCTGCCAGTTTTTTAAAGTGGTTAGAGTATTTTACACCGCACCAAGAGAGTAGGATAGTTCCAATTATCCTCAGGTTCTTACCAATATTTTCAGTATTTTTTTATCTATTCTTCTGGATGTGAAATGGTATCCCATTATATTTTTGATTTTCATTTAACTGAAAAGTAATGATGTTAAACCTCTTTTAGTGCCCTATAAACATCTTCTCAGTAGTTGAGTTTATTCTATGTTGCAGATACAACCATATTCACCTTCTTAGCTAGGTCTTTCTCAGCTAGATCTTTCCTACTCACCTTAAAAAGTTTCTTCTCAGTATCTTACTCCAGAACAGAGTTATCTTAAATTATTTCATCTCTATGTGTTTTTACGTTGCTTATATATTTATTAGTATGATACCATAAGATTAGGAACTTAGCCTATCTTATTTATCATCATATTTGTGTTGTCAAGATCAGTGCTTAACACATAGAATTAATATAATACTTGCTGAATGAATTCTTTTAACCTATAAAATATTATCTGATAGTTTCCTGGGCATTTCTTGTTCCTTCTTTACACACTTATTCCCATTCTGAATCTTCTTTCACATGTCAACTGGGCAAATAAACATTTTGTACTTCTGGCTTTTAGGTTTCAAGGTAATGTTTTTAAGATTTGATCACAGTTGTTGGATGTCGTAATTTATTCCTTTTCACTAATGAGTGGTGTTCTATTGTATGGTGGCTGAGCCTGGTGGCTAAGACAGTAAAGAATCTGCCTGCAATGCAGGAGACCTAAGTTTGATCCCTGGGTTGGAAAGGTCCCCTGGAGAAAGGCATAGCTATCCACTCCAGTATTCTTGCCTGGAGAAGCCCATGGATAGAGGGGCCTGGCAGGCTATAATCCATGGCATCACAAAGAGAACATACTATAGGTCATTTATACTTGTTCCTGTTGTAAAAATGAACATGAGGTAGTTTACAGTTTTTATGGATCCATATGAACATTCTTGTACAAGGCATATTGTGGACACACACTTTCATTTCTGGGTCACTGAGTACAAATATATTTACCTTTTAGGAGTCTGCCAGTTTTTTAAAGTGGTTAGAGTATTTTACACCGCACCAAGAGAGTAGGATAGTTCCAATTATCCTCAGGTTCTTACCAATATTTTCAGTATTTTTTTATCTATTCTTCTGGATGTGAAATGGTATCCCATTATATTTTTGATTTTCATTTAACTGAAAAGTAATGATGTTAAACCTCTTTTAGTGCCCTATAAACATCTTCTCAGTAGTTGAGTTTATTCTATGTTGCAGATACAACCATATTCACCTTCTTAGCTAGGTCTTTCTCAGCTAGATCTTTCCTACTCACCTTAAAAAGTTTCTTCTCAGTATCTTACTCCAGAACAGAGTTATCTTAAATTATTTCATCTCTATGTGTTTTTACGTTGCTTATATATTTATTAGTATGATACCATAAGATTAGGAACTTAGCCTATCTTATTTATCATCATATTTGTGTTGTCAAGATCAGTGCTTAACACATAGAATTAATATAATACTTGCTGAATGAATTCTTTTAACCTATAAAATATTATCTGATAGTTTCCTGGGCATTTCTTGTTCCTTCTTTACACACTTATTCCCATTCTGAATCTTCTTTCACATGTCAACTGGGCAAATAAACATTTTGTACTTCTGGCTTTTAGGTTTCAAGGTAGATTTTTTTTAACTCTGTAGAGAAAATAAGCCTGAGAGTTTGTGTCTTCCTTAGTGGTTTCTTGAGAGTATTTATCAAGACCACTTTAAAAGAGGCTTGTATTAATGATCCCATAAAAGAAAGGGCTAAGTGGGGATGTTCTATGTTCAAGGACTGAATTACAACCCCTTCCCCAGAGAACACTAGATTACATGCACTATCCAGGGTTTAGACGCACAACAGGACTAGAGAAAAGATGACAAATAGAGGTGGAATCAAGCCTGGAACCACAAGGAACATGAACAAAGAGTAAAATGTGATTAAAACTGGAAATCTGAGCTTCCTAAAATTCCACTCATGAGTTGATACAGAATTATTCTAGATGTCACATGAACGGAAATGCTAACTCCCCAGTACTTTCTAATTATAACTAGCTTAAGTAGATAGTCTTGAACATAGTTAGACCTGTAGAGGTTTACTTTCTATTCCTATAAAAAGATGTTTTCCCTCAAATATACACATTTTATATTCACCAAACTTTCTCCATTTCCACTGCTGCCGTCAGTCTTCAGCACACCCCCTCTTACTCAAACCACTATAATCATCTCCCGGAAGTTCTCTTCCCTCCTTCTACTGCCCCAGTGCAATCTTTTCTGAAAAGATCTGTACAAATGCTCTTAAGATGCCATTCAGATCATCTCACTCACCTGCTTCAAGTCCTTCCAGGCTTCCCACTGCACTTAGAACAAACCTCCAACTCCTTACCCTTATCTGTCAAGTGTAGAAATAAACAAAGACCAACCAAATGAGACATATAAGGCTATTTATTCTGAACCTGTTAGAGCAAGTAAGTCAACCACCATCACTTGCACTGTGGCAGAGATTCAAGCAGGGAGAGGAGTGGAAACCCTTTATAATGGAAAAAGAAATAGCTTTGATACCTTCTTAAAGGCTTTGAGCATGGGAAAGCTACAGGAAGTCTTACTAAGAGAAGCATCCCATGCAATTTGCTAGGGTGCATATTTGGCTTTCTTTAGTTGGTGCTTAATTGAAAGGAGGGATTAAAAAAAAAAAAAACCTGTCCATTATTACTCAAGTCCTGGCCAATTGGAGCCTATTATTACAGGAGTTATTATTTAGCTTCCTGTACTGTCACAGGAGATAGAAATCTGGCTTCCTACAAGTCTGATTTATACTAGGCTGACTTCCTGGGTTGTTTATCATAGATAAGGGGTTGGCTTTCTGGGCAGACAGATGCAGGTTATGAGGTCAAGGTTTTGTTTTTATATATGATCTGGCCATTGTATACTCAGCCTCTTCATGAATTCCCTGCTCTTTGATATGGTGCTCAGGCTTCTCTCTTCCTTTGCTCATGGGTACTAGCCAAAACAGCTTCAGATAAGTCCAACTCAGTCCTGCCTCTCAGCCTCTACATATGCCATCAGCATGGCTAACTCCTTCTCAGTCTTCACATCTCAGATTTAATGTAATTTCTCTAGACAACCTTTCCCAGATCAGCCTATTTAAAATCAGTTTGTACCATCACTATTTTGGTAACTAGTAACAATTTGTTTCTTTATTTCATTTCTACTAAAGATGTTTTCCCTCAAATATACACATTTTATATTCACCAAACTTTCTCCATTTCCACTGCTGCCGTCAGTCTTCAGCACACCCCCTCTTACTCAAACCACTATAATCATCTCCGGAAGTTCTCTTCCCTCCTTCTACTGCCCCAGTGCAATCTTTTCTGAAAAGATCTGTACAAATGCTCTTAAGATGCCATTCAGATCATCTCACTCACCTGCTTCAAGTCCTTCCAGGCTTCCCACTGCACTTAGAACAAACCTCCAACTCCTTACCCTTATCTGTCAAGTGTAGAAATAAACAAAGACCAACCAAATGAGACATATAAGGCTATTTATTCTGAACCTGTTAGAGCAAGTAAGTCAACCACCATCACTTGCACTGTGGCAGAGATTCAAGCAGGGAGAGGAGTGGAAACCCTTTATAATGGAAAAAGAAATAGCTTTGATACCTTCTTAAAGGCTTTGAGCATGGGAAAGCTACAGGAAGTCTTACTAAGAGAAGCATCCCATGCAATTTGCTAGGGTGCATATTTGGCTTTCTTTAGTTGGTGCTTAATTGAAAGGAGGGATTAAAAAAAAAAAAAACCTGTCCATTATTACTCAAGTCCTGGCCAATTGGAGCCTATTATTACAGGAGTTATTATTTAGCTTCCTGTACTGTCACAGGAGATAGAAATCTGGCTTCCTACAAGTCTGATTTATACTAGGCTGACTTCCTGGGTTGTTTATCATAGATAAGGGGTTGGCTTTCTGGGCAGACAGATGCAGGTTATGAGGTCAAGGTTTTGTTTTTATATATGATCTGGCCATTGTATACTCAGCCTCTTCATGAATTCCCTGCTCTTTGATATGGTGCTCAGGCTTCTCTCTTCCTTTGCTCATGGGTACTAGCCAAAACAGCTTCAGATAAGTCCAACTCAGTCCTGCCTCTCAGCCTCTACATATGCCATCAGCATGGCTAACTCCTTCTCAGTCTTCACATCTCAGATTTAATGTAATTTCTCTAGACAACCTTTCCCAGATCAGCCTATTTAAAATCAGTTTGTACCATCACTATTTTGGTAACTAGTAACAATTTGTTTCTTTATTTCATTTACAATTTTGTGATAATTCTTATTTATTTCTATACTTCTATTTCACCTATCTGCTCTCCTGAACTTAGACTTTTGAAAGCAGGATACAGTTTTTGCCATTATATTTCCAGTATCTAACAGAGTGCCTAGAACAGAATAGGCTTTCAACAGAAATGTGTTCAATGAACGCTTTGTCTGCCTCTCTCACTCTTCCTATCTTGCTTTTAAGACTAGTAAATTAGAAAGTTTTACATATGCTGTGGACTTCTGCAAGAATTAGAAATATCATGATGAAAATAATTACTAAACATTATCAAACCAATAAGGCTAATATCTTAAATTGGAGTTATTTTCATCCGTATGGAACATGTTGGTGGTTTAGTCACTAAGTTGTGTCCAATTCTTTGTGATCCGAACTGTAGCCTTCCAGGCTCCTCTAGAATTTCTCAGACAAATGGAGTGCTGTGGGTGGCCATTTCCTTCTCCAGGGGATCTTCCTAACCCAAGGAAGGAGGAACCCATGTCTCCTGCCTTGTAGACAGATTCTTTACCGCTGAGTTACCAGGAAGACCTTATTCAACATATAGATCATTGTTTTATATATATACTTTTCTTTGGTCACTTCTATTGGTCTTTCATTTATTTATTTCCATCCATCTTTGTTCTTTGGCCTGTGTGGGCCTTCCATCGCAGTGGCCTCTCTCACTGCAGAGCACCGGCTCTGGGCACATGTGCTCCAGAGCTCCAGCCTGGTAGTTGGACACATCGGTCCAGATCCACATGGGATCTTCCCAGGCCAGGGAGCGAACTGGCACCCCTTGCACTGCAAGGTGGTGCCCTTATCCACTGGACCACCAGGGAAGCCCTAGATTGTTATTTTTAAATCCTATTCTTCAAATACTCCAATAGGATGATAGTTCAAATCTATGTAACATGTCAAAATTATTCTCTATAATTTCTGTTCCTTAATAAACTAAGATCCTCAATATAGTAACAACAAAAATACTGAATGGAGGAAACAAAGAAAATACATTACAACTTAGTTCTGATATGTTACATTCTGATAAACTAATAAATGCTGAGCATACTGAAAATTTGACAAAGGACAACAAATAATGTAGTACTCTACAACACAAAATGGTAAAATCATGTAGGTGTTCATTAGCAGTTCTTTAACAATTCAGAAGACATGTCAACATCTTCTGGTGATTCATGTTCATCTTTAATGGTAGCAAGATATTAGCTCCTGCTTCGTAAGTATAAGTTTATGAACAGAAAAGGAGGCAGCTGCTTTAATTACTTGGACACTAACCAAAGAGTAGTGTATCATTTTACTTAACAATTAGAAACTCAAAAGTTTTACATATGCTGTGGACTTCTGCAAGAATTAGAAATATCATGATGAAAATAATTACTAAACATTATCAAACCAATAAGGCTAATATCTTAAATTGGAGTTATTTTCATCCGTATGGAACATGTTGGTGGTTTAGTCACTAAGTTGTGTCCAATTCTTTGTGATCCGAACTGTAGCCTTCCAGGCTCCTCTAGAATTTCTCAGACAAATGGAGTGCTGTGGGTGGCCATTTCCTTCTCCAGGGGATCTTCCTAACCCAAGGAAGGAGGAACCCATGTCTCCTGCCTTGTAGACAGATTCTTTACCGCTGAGTTACCAGGAAGACCTTATTCAACATATAGATCATTGTTTTATATATATACTTTTCTTTGGTCACTTCTATTGGTCTTTCATTTATTTATTTCCATCCATCTTTGTTCTTTGGCCTGTGTGGGCCTTCCATCGCAGTGGCCTCTCTCACTGCAGAGCACCGGCTCTGGGCACATGTGCTCCAGAGCTCCAGCCTGGTAGTTGGACACATCGGTCCAGATCCACATGGGATCTTCCCAGGCCAGGGAGCGAACTGGCACCCCTTGCACTGCAAGGTGGTGCCCTTATCCACTGGACCACCAGGGAAGCCCTAGATTGTTATTTTTAAATCCTATTCTTCAAATACTCCAATAGGATGATAGTTCAAATCTATGTAACATGTCAAAATTATTCTCTATAATTTCTGTTCCTTAATAAACTAAGATCCTCAATATAGTAACAACAAAAATACTGAATGGAGGAAACAAAGAAAATACATTACAACTTAGTTCTGATATGTTACATTCTGATAAACTAATAAATGCTGAGCATACTGAAAATTTGACAAAGGACAACAAATAATGTAGTACTCTACAACACAAAATGGTAAAATCATGTAGGTGTTCATTAGCAGTTCTTTAACAATTCAGAAGACATGTCAACATCTTCTGGTGATTCATGTTCATCTTTAATGGTAGCAAGATATTAGCTCCTGCTTCGTAAGTATAAGTTTATGAACAGAAAAGGAGGCAGCTGCTTTAATTACTTGGACACTAACCAAAGAGTAGTCAACTGTATCATTTTACTTAACAATTAGAAACTCAAAAATGATTTCTTCCTAAATTATTCTTTCATATCAATCTGTCATTCTAAGAAAGAATGGTAAAACATTAGGTTTTCCACTCACAGATACCACTTAGGATACTATGCATTCATAAGTTCAGAAGTCAGGACACAGATTGATGGACAACAAACAGGCACTGAAAATGAGGAGCATACAAAAATGTATTTCCATCATTTCTTCTTCCTTCTGGGACCAACTGTGGACACATGTAGGGGGGCATATTACCCTTGCCGTTATCCAATTGACCCAAGTGACAGAATATCTTTTTTTTTTTTTTTAATTCTAGAAAGTTTTGACTTCATCTTTTTTTTTTTTAAAGATTTATTTATTGAATGATTTTTTGGGCAGGGGTCAGGTTGGGGAGGGAAGGGGGTGGGCGGGCCATTTCTATTGGTCTTTCATTTATCTATTTTCATCCATCTTTGTTCTTTGGCCCGTGTGGGCCTCCCATCGCGGTGGCCTCTGTTGTCGCAGAGCGCCGGCTCTGGGCACATGCGCTCTAGAGCTCCGGCTCGGTGATTGGACACATCAGTCCAGCCGTTCCGCGGCACGTGGGATCTTCCCAGGCCAGGGATCGAACCGGCGCCCCTTGCACTGCAAGGCGGTGTCCTTACCCACTGGACCACCAGGGGAAGCCCCAGAATATCTTTTGTAGTCTTTCAAGGGGATATGGATTAGAGTTGGGGGAGAGAACGGAAGGGGTAGTGAACACTGCTGCCTTTATCTTCACACTTTTTAAGATTAGGAAATTCATTTAATGTTGTGTGCATATTCCAAAATGGTGATCACCTTGAAAATATATGATAAATACATGCTAATGAGATAAGCCAGCAAGGGCAAAAAATTTAAAAATCCTCTTTAATAATGTAATCACAAGAGAAACCGTTTTAAGTAGATATAGAGAAATTATCATAAATGTCAAGGCTCAAGAAATACAATAAAAAAGGACTGACGTGTTTTATACATGCTAAATCACTGATGGGGATTTATTATCTACACAACATTCCCAGCTGACAGAAAAACAGGCTTAGCACATAACAATAATTTTGTAAAACATTACCATTTTACATTTTTCTCTTTTTGTACACTGAGCTCATAAGTCAAAAATATTCTCATGCTCTAAAAAAATATCAAATCTTTTGAATGAGGTGTGGAAAATATTTTGTTACTATTTATATAAAAGAAGCAATTAGATATTGGTTATTTTCATAAGCATGGCATCTATTTCTCTCCCAGGAGTGAATACCAATATCTCTATTATCAGGATTACAGTGAAAACTCATATGAAATCAGGGTGTTCAGGACAAAATTAAGTACAGGGAAAAGAAGGATTAATTTAATTACCCTTGCCGTTATCCAATTGACCCAAGTGACAGAATATCTTTTTTTTTTTTTTTAATTCTAGAAAGTTTTGACTTCATCTTTTTTTTTTTTAAAGATTTATTTATTGAATGATTTTTTGGGCAGGGGTCAGGTTGGGGAGGGAAGGGGGTGGGCGGGCCATTTCTATTGGTCTTTCATTTATCTATTTTCATCCATCTTTGTTCTTTGGCCCGTGTGGGCCTCCCATCGCGGTGGCCTCTGTTGTCGCAGAGCGCCGGCTCTGGGCACATGCGCTCTAGAGCTCCGGCTCGGTGATTGGACACATCAGTCCAGCCGTTCCGCGGCACGTGGGATCTTCCCAGGCCAGGGATCGAACCGGCGCCCCTTGCACTGCAAGGCGGTGTCCTTACCCACTGGACCACCAGGGGAAGCCCCAGAATATCTTTTGTAGTCTTTCAAGGGGATATGGATTAGAGTTGGGGGAGAGAACGGAAGGGGTAGTGAACACTGCTGCCTTTATCTTCACACTTTTTAAGATTAGGAAATTCATTTAATGTTGTGTGCATATTCCAAAATGGTGATCACCTTGAAAATATATGATAAATACATGCTAATGAGATAAGCCAGCAAGGGCAAAAAATTTAAAAATCCTCTTTAATAATGTAATCACAAGAGAAACCGTTTTAAGTAGATATAGAGAAATTATCATAAATGTCAAGGCTCAAGAAATACAATAAAAAAGGACTGACGTGTTTTATACATGCTAAATCACTGATGGGGATTTATTATCTACACAACATTCCCAGCTGACAGAAAAACAGGCTTAGCACATAACAATAATTTTGTAAAACATTACCATTTTACATTTTTCTCTTTTTGTACACTGAGCTCATAAGTCAAAAATATTCTCATGCTCTAAAAATATATCAAATCTTTTGAATGAGGTGTGGAAAATATTTTGTTACTATTTATATAAAAAAGAAGCAATTAGATATTGGTTATTTTCATAAGCATGGCATCTATTTCTCTCCCAGGAGTGAATACCAATATCTCTATTATCAGGATTACAGTGAAAACTCATATGAAATCAGGGTGTTCAGGACAAAATTAAGTACAGGGAAAAAGAAGGATTAATTTAATGTTAAGAAACTGAGGAAAAGCAAATTAACTGCTGAAAAGAGAATGAACTTAGGAATATACCTAGGTGGGAGGTTGCAGTAAGAGTAGGATTTAGTCTCCTTGCTTTTCTCTAGGGTCCCCAAGTTCAGAAGGGGGAGTGAGAAGCATATATTAAAACATTTTGGCTAAAGAGGAAAACCCTCATCATTTTCCTTTCCTCCACATATGCAGAGTAACAGCAATCCATGGTGGTAATTTGCAGTCCAAGCAAATATATCAGAGCAGTCTTCTCTAAATAGGTTGAATAAATTGACCAGAAAAAGTTAAGACTGAGTGTGAGTGTTGACTCTGTATCATATTTTTATGAAAAAGAGAAAGAAAATGTTCCAGAACCCTTGAACATCAGAGATCTTTAGACCAAAGGGGCCTTCTGAGCACCAGATTCACTGAAGACAGACACATACATTTTGCTTTTAGATTATTTCAAGTTTGAGAAGAATAAATACAATTATGATACATTCAAGGCCTGACTGTACACCTTACTGGGGATGGCCACTGGTTCTGGCTCTTGCAGCCTGAATCGAATTGAAGGTTCATTCTTCAGGTTGACAGCATAATGCTATGCCTGCCTTCTCCTCTACTGCACTGTAACATGCATGTGTTGAGTGAAAGTACCCAAAAAAAGAACTAATTTAAGGATAAAAGATATCCTGTCTTCAACTGACAGCCATTCCAACAGTAAGCATCAAATAACCTAACAGAAGGACTGTACTGAGTTCACAACATTCCCAGCTGACAGAAAAACAGGCTTAGCACATAACAATAATTTTGTAAAACATTACCATTTTACATTTTCTCTTTTTGTACACTGAGCTCATAAGTCAAAAATATTCTCATGCTCTAAAATATATCAAATCTTTTGAATGAGGTGTGGAAAATATTTTGTTACTATTTATATAAAAAAGAAGCAATTAGATATTGGTTATTTTCATAAGCATGGCATCTATTTCTCTCCCAGGAGTGAATACCAATATCTCTATTATCAGGATTACAGTGAAAACTCATATGAAATCAGGGTGTTCAGGACAAAATTAAGTACGGGGAAAAAAGAAGGATTAATTTAATGTTAAGAAACTGAGGAAAAGCAAATTAACTGCTGAAAAGAGAATGAACTTAGGAATATACCTAGGTGGGAGGTTGCAGTAAGAGTAGGATTTAGTCTCCTTGCTTTTCTCTAGGGTCCCCAAGTTCAGAAGGGGGAGTGAGAAGCATATATTAAAACATTTTGGCTAAAGAGGAAAACCCTCATCATTTTCCTTTCCTCCACATATGCAGAGTAACAGCAATCCATGGTGGTAATTTGCAGTCCAAGCAAATATATCAGAGCAGTCTTCTCTAAATAGGTTGAATAAATTGACCAGAAAAAGTTAAGACTGAGTGTGAGTGTTGACTCTGTATCATATTTTTATGAAAAAGAGAAAGAAAATGTTCCAGAACCCTTGAACATCAGAGATCTTTAGACCAAAGGGGCCTTCTGAGCACCAGATTCACTGAAGACAGACACATACATTTTGCTTTTAGATTATTTCAAGTTTGAGAAGAATAAATACAATTATGATACATTCAAGGCCTGACTGTACACCTTACTGGGGATGGCCACTGGTTCTGGCTCTTGCAGCCTGAATCGAATTGAAGGTTCATTCTTCAGGTTGACAGCATAATGCTATGCCTGCCTTCTCCTCTACTGCACTGTAACATGCATGTGTTGAGTGAAAGTACCCAAAAAAAGAACTAATTTAAGGATAAAAGATATCCTGTCTTCAACTGACAGCCATTCCAACAGTAAGCATCAAATAACCTAACAGAAGGACTGTACTGAGTTCACAGTGCCAAGTCCAAAATTCTCTTAACTCTGTCATTTGTAAGATGGGATTTAAATCAGAGCACATAGGATCCAGACCATGATGGTTTCTAGCTCATATAAAAGTAAGTTTTCAAGCAAAGATCAAAAACTACTCTCATGACATTGTCCAATTATAAACAACACCTCTTAAGCAATGAATTAGAAGGTGTTTTGTTATAAAAATCAAAAATTCAAAGCTAAAGAAATAAGAGATCTTATAATTTTCCAGGGTAGAATTTGGGAGAAGAGACTGTATACAAAACAAATCAAACAAATAAACCAAGAATTGGGGTGGTATTAGGTTTCTTATTTAGAAAATTTTATGCAAGAAGATAATGAGACAGTACATTCAAAGAACCAAGGAAAATTATTTTGAATTAGATTTTCAGACCAGTTATGCTATCAATCAAATTTGAGAGCAAAGGCAGTTTCAAATGCCTAAAGATTGGTAAGTGTTCTTGTCAAGACTGTCTCTGAGTTACTTGAGAACATATTGAAACAAGTAAACTCAGTGAAAATCAAGAAAGAGAAAATGTGAAATCCAAGTAATGGTAGAATTTGTGTAGAAGTGCAATGAATATAATCTCACAATCTTCAAAGTAGAATAAAAATACAAAGCACAATTGATCAAAATTATACGAAGAAAATAGCACCAAAAATCTTCAAAAAGAAAACTCATGGGATAGCACCAAATTTTAGACCAAAGGGGCCTTCTGAGCACCAGATTCACTGAAGACAGACACATACATTTTGCTTTTAGATTATTTCAAGTTTGAGAAGAATAAATACAATTATGATACATTCAAGGCCTGACTGTACACCTTACTGGGGATGGCCACTGGTTCTGGCTCTTGCAGCCTGAATCGAATTGAAGGTTCATTCTTCAGGTTGACAGCATAATGCTATGCCTGCCTTCTCCTCTACTGCACTGTAACATGCATGTGTTGAGTGAAAGTACCCAAAAAAAGAACTAATTTAAGGATAAAAGATATCCTGTCTTCAACTGACAGCCATTCCAACAGTAAGCATCAAATAACCTAACAGAAGGACTGTACTGAGTTCACAGTGCCAAGTCCAAAATTCTCTTAACTCTGTCATTTGTAAGATGGGATTTAAATCAGAGCACATAGGATCCAGACCATGATGGTTTCTAGCTCATATAAAAGTAAGTTTTCAAGCAAAGATCAAAAACTACTCTCATGACATTGTCCAATTATAAACAACACCTCTTAAGCAATGAATTAGAAGGTGTTTTGTTATAAAAATCAAAAATTCAAAGCTAAAGAAATAAGAGATCTTATAATTTTCCAGGGTAGAATTTGGGAGAAGAGACTGTATACAAAACAAATCAAACAAATAAACCAAGAATTGGGGTGGTATTAGGTTTCTTATTTAGAAAATTTTATGCAAGAAGATAATGAGACAGTACATTCAAAGAACCAAGGAAAATTATTTTGAATTAGATTTTCAGACCAGTTATGCTATCAATCAAATTTGAGAGCAAAGGCAGTTTCAAATGCCTAAAGATTGGTAAGTGTTCTTGTCAAGACTGTCTCTGAGTTACTTGAGAACATATTGAAACAAGTAAACTCAGTGAAAATCAAGAAAGAGAAAATGTGAAATCCAAGTAATGGTAGAATTTGTGTAGAAGTGCAATGAATATAATCTCACAATCTTCAAAGTAGAATAAAAATACAAAGCACAATTGATCAAAATTATACGAAGAAAATAGCACCAAAAAAATCTTCAAAAAGAAAACTCATGGGATAAATGCCATTCTAAAGATAGAATGATTAAGAGACTGGATGTGATATGGTGAATAGGTATTATTTTTCTTTCAACAAGAAATGAAAGACAATTAGAAACTCCAGGGAAACCCACATGCAAGCATGCACAGACACACACAAAGTAAACGTGGCACGATTTTCAGGTTCTGACGATGTGAAAGATAACTCATTTGCACCATAATGCTAGAAAAATTATTTTTTAAATTGTACAGAGGTCATAATTTTGGATCAATGAGAAAAATATAATCCTAGCATATCATTCAGTTTTGCCCAGAATAACTTTTATATAGGAAAATAGCTAAATGCCAGGCATTATCAATTCTTAGAATCCAACTATAGAGAAAGCACCAACAGTTAAGGACAGAAAACAGAATGTAGGGCTATTCTCTTTCATACTGCAAAAAATAAAATGTAGAGCTGTCAATTACTAGAGGCAAACTGGATGAGATAAGCAAAGGCAATAGTATGTGTACAGTGCATAAAGTTGATAAACTAAGAAAAAGTGAAATATTTATATTATTCATAGTTATATGATATTCCACTGACTTCCCAGGTGATAAAGTAGTAAAGAATCCACCTGCTAAACAAGACTCAAGAGACTCATGTTCAATCCCTGGATCTCTGGATAGAGAAGATCCCCTGGAGTAGGAAATGGCAACCCACTCCAGTATTCTTACCTGGAAATTTTCATAGACAGACGAGCCTGGTGGGCTACATCCTGTGGGGTCACAAAGAGTAGAATATGACTGAGCACACATGCACATATAAAATATTCCACCCACTTTAAGACTAATGACTAAAAAGCCAAATGGTCATTATTGCTCTTATTTTCAAGCTACTGCATCAGATCTCACTTGTGCACAGCCTAACAGATTCTTTGCCTTACCTTACCTTCCAGTCATGTTCATGGTGATTATTTTGACCTCAATTCAACACACCTGGATGGCTCCCTAAGTAACAGCATATTACCTCTAATGGTTTTTTCTCTATATTCCAGTGCATCTTTGATGTGGCTGAAGAGCAGCATGCCAGTGGGAGGCCCTCCCATGCTTCAGTGAGCAGCCTACAGCGCTTGGATTCAATGGTCAAATGCTTCTCCAAGCCATCCTTGGGCAGATAATCCTGAGAAGAATTCTAAACTCTCTTAAGATCTTTGTGTAACTGAGCTGCAGTTGCCCATGTGGGAGCCAACTCAGTAACACTCCTTTACAATAACTTGTCTTCATTTGTTTTTAATCTTTCCCATTCTCTCCCTTCTCTGCACAATCACCTCCCAAATAAACTACCTTCCCAGAGGCCCTTATCTCAGAATCAACCAGCAAGGTAAACACAGGCTGACATCTCTTCTACATCCCTTTATTTTTGTTTGTTTACTTTTCACCATATGCATCCATTCATGTTATTTTAAAATTCTTATGAATATTCACATTATTTGTTATAGATCATGCATTCCTTTCATAATTATTACATGTGAAGAGTTTTAATTTCTCTTCTCTGGTTCATTGACAATTGTTACTATGCACTAGGCACTCACTAAGTGCTTAAAATGATTTCTCATATCAAGAAAGATGCTACATCTAGAATCACAGCAGAGAATAACAATGAACATATAAAATTCTATTCAGTGGAGTATCAAACTGGGAAATACAAAGACAAGAAATACAATTTATAACTGACAACATTTCCACAATGATTGAGCCTGAATCTTTTTCTTCTTTTAATAAAACAGCACAGTAATGTTTACTTCTCAGGAAACTGAAATGAGTTTTTAATGATTTCAAGTACTTCTTGGAGGTTGAGTGCTGAGATTTCACAATGTATTATATATTTAAACTATACACAGTTCTCAAAAGACTGAAGTGAATAGGAAGTGCCCTGAGCAAGGATCCTTGATTCACCTCTACTTCATTTTCATTGTAATATAGAGAAGAGGAATTAAAGCCTTCTGAACCTCAGTTTCCTCATCTTTAGAGATAATGTTAGTTCTGTCAAATACCTTACCTTCCAGTCATGTTCATGGTGATTATTTTGACCTCAATTCAACACACCTGGATGGCTCCCTAAGTAACAGCATATTACCTCTAATGGTTTTTTCTCTATATTCCAGTGCATCTTTGATGTGGCTGAAGAGCAGCATGCCAGTGGGAGGCCCTCCCATGCTTCAGTGAGCAGCCTACAGCGCTTGGATTCAATGGTCAAATGCTTCTCCAAGCCATCCTTGGGCAGATAATCCTGAGAAGAATTCTAAACTCTCTTAAGATCTTTGTGTAACTGAGCTGCAGTTGCCCATGTGGGAGCCAACTCAGTAACACTCCTTTACAATAACTTGTCTTCATTTGTTTTTAATCTTTCCCATTCTCTCCCTTCTCTGCACAATCACCTCCCAAATAAACTACCTTCCCAGAGGCCCTTATCTCAGAATCAACCAGCAAGGTAAACACAGGCTGACATCTCTTCTACATCCCTTTATTTTTGTTTGTTTACTTTTCACCATATGCATCCATTCATGTTATTTTAAAATTCTTATGAATATTCACATTATTTGTTATAGATCATGCATTCCTTTCATAATTATTACATGTGAAGAGTTTTAATTTCTCTTCTCTGGTTCATTGACAATTGTTACTATGCACTAGGCACTCACTAAGTGCTTAAAATGATTTCTCATATCAAGAAAGATGCTACATCTAGAATCACAGCAGAGAATAACAATGAACATATAAAATTCTATTCAGTGGAGTATCAAACTGGGAAATACAAAGACAAGAAATACAATTTATAACTGACAACATTTCCACAATGATTGAGCCTGAATCTTTTTCTTCTTTTAATAAAACAGCACAGTAATGTTTACTTCTCAGGAAACTGAAATGAGTTTTTAATGATTTCAAGTACTTCTTGGAGGTTGAGTGCTGAGATTTCACAATGTATTATATATTTAAACTATACACAGTTCTCAAAAGACTGAAGTGAATAGGAAGTGCCCTGAGCAAGGATCCTTGATTCACCTCTACTTCATTTTCATTGTAATATAGAGAAGAGGAATTAAAGCCTTCTGAACCTCAGTTTCCTCATCTTTAGAGATAATGTTAGTTCTGTCAAATACCAGGAGTTATTATTAAAGGTTAATATGCAAACATGTGCAAAAGCTCTTAGGAAACTATTAATATCAAGTATTCTGCAGAGGTAGGCTGTTACCATATCTACAGGAAGTAGATGGCAACAGTCAGTGAAAGAAAGAAATCTTCCATTAATAGAATGTCCAAATTGAAAACTTCTGAGGCTGAGTCCCCAAAGGCAATTCCTGGATGCTGTAAAGCCAATTTTGTGAAAAAGTTGCCCAGGGCAGCCAGCAGAAGTACATTGTTTGCTGTCACATTGTTTTGAAAAAATATGAACCACTTGTGATGGTGATTTAGTCACTAAGTCATGTCCAGCCCTTGTGACCCCACAGACTGTAGCCGACTTCTCGGTCCATGGGATTTTCCAGGCAAGAATACTGGAGTGGGTTGCCATTTCCTTCTCTAGGGGATCTTCCTGACCCAGAAATTGACTTGGATCTCCTGCATTAAAGGCAGATTCTTTACAGACTGAGCTATGAGGGAAGCCCCATGAATCACAGGCTAACACTTAAAGGAAGCTAGCTTAAGAATTCAAACTTTCAGCTCCCCTGTAGAATCTAAAAGACGTGGCTGCCTGGCCTGTGTTCTGGAATGTCACTGTCCCAGGAGTGGAGTAAACTCTTTTCCCCATGGATGTGGTAAAGACCCTCTCATCTGTCACAGTCTCCACTTCGCTCTTCTGCCTCACACCTGGCCCTTTTCACTTTTTTAGATGATTGATTTTTGTCTCTGTAGCAGCTGAGTTTTGAAGAGGTTGTTCTTGCACTGGGCAAAGAGACAGATAAATGTTCACTCAATTATGTGAGAAAGAAAACTTTGCAGTTTGGAAGATAAGGACTTTGAGCTAAGGAGGAAGAAGGGGAATGTTACAGGTTCTTGAAATACAGTCATACAATATAGCTGGGAAAGAGGAGAAGACCAGAGAAATTTTTCTGCCGGTTGGCATAATATAAGGTTGAGTGCAGAGATTTCACAATGTATTATATATTTAAACTATACACAGTTCTCAAAAGACTGAAGTGAATAGGAAGTGCCCTGAGCAAGGATCCTTGATTCACCTCTACTTCATTTTCATTGTAATATAGAGAAGAGGAATTAAAGCCTTCTGAACCTCAGTTTCCTCATCTTTAGAGATAATGTTAGTTCTGTCAAATACCAGGAGTTATTATTAAAGGTTAATATGCAAACATGTGCAAAAGCTCTTAGGAAACTATTAATATCAAGTATTCTGCAGAGGTAGGCTGTTACCATATCTACAGGAAGTAGATGGCAACAGTCAGTGAAAGAAAGAAATCTTCCATTAATAGAATGTCCAAATTGAAAACTTCTGAGGCTGAGTCCCCAAAGGCAATTCCTGGATGCTGTAAAGCCAATTTTGTGAAAAAGTTGCCCAGGGCAGCCAGCAGAAGTACATTGTTTGCTGTCACATTGTTTTGAAAAAATATGAACCACTTGTGATGGTGATTTAGTCACTAAGTCATGTCCAGCCCTTGTGACCCCACAGACTGTAGCCGACTTCTCGGTCCATGGGATTTTCCAGGCAAGAATACTGGAGTGGGTTGCCATTTCCTTCTCTAGGGATCTTCCTGACCCAGAAATTGACTTGGATCTCCTGCATTAAAGGCAGATTCTTTACAGACTGAGCTATGAGGAAGCCCCATGAATCACAGGCTAACACTTAAAGGAAGCTAGCTTAAGAATTCAAACTTTCAGCTCCCCTGTAGAATCTAAAAGACGTGGCTGCCTGGCCTGTGTTCTGGAATGTCACTGTCCCAGGAGTGGAGTAAACTCTTTTCCCCATGGATGTGGTAAAGACCCTCTCATCTGTCACAGTCTCCACTTCGCTCTTCTGCCTCACACCTGGCCCTTTTCACTTTTTTAGATGATTGATTTTTGTCTCTGTAGCAGCTGAGTTTTGAAGAGGTTGTTCTTGCACTGGGCAAAGAGACAGATAAATGTTCACTCAATTATGTGAGAAAGAAAACTTTGCAGTTTGGAAGATAAGGACTTTGAGCTAAGGAGGAAGAAGGGGAATGTTACAGGTTCTTGAAATACAGTCATACAATATAGCTGGGAAAGAGGAGAAGACCAGAGAAATTTTTCTGCCGGTTGGCATAATATAAGGATTTTCAGTACCAGGCATTACTAATGTTAATTTTCACATTGCTATATCTGCTGAACTACGCTATGCTATGGTATGCTATATGCCCGTGCCAAATCTAAGTCCTATAAAGAACACTACTAATTTTTATCCATATTATTTGCTCCAACATTAGAAAGAACTCCTGAGTTTTCTCTTTGGGAGATAGGCTACCTTTTCAGCTTTATTAAGATATAACTGACACATAACACTATATTAAATATAAAGAGTACAATGTGATGATTTAATACACATATGTACTCTGAAAAGCTTACCACAAGAAGGTTAATTAACATATCTTTCATCTCACATAATTAGCATTTTGTTATTGTTGCTATGGTAAGAACATTTAAGATCTATTCTCTATCAACTTTTAAGTATACAGCACAGAATTGTGAACTATAGTCACCAGGTTGTATACTATATTCCCAAACTTATCCTCTTATAACTGGAAATTTATACCCTTTGACCAACATTTTCCATTTCTTCCATCCCCAAGTCCCTGGCAACCACTATACTTGCTGCTATGACTTTAGAATTGTCTTCACTTCTTGGTCTTTTGGCTAAGATCAAGTGCAGAATTTTCATATTCCATGTATGCATGTGTATTTAGTTACTTTAGTCATGTCTGACTCTTTGCAACCCTATGCACTGTAGCCTGCCAGGCTCCTCTATCCATGGAATTCTCCAGGCAAGAATACTGGAATGGGTTCCCATGTGTCTCCGGCATTGGCAGGTGGGTGCTTTTCACCTAGTGCCACCTTGATTCAATACTTTTTTATTTTTGGTCTTTTTATATGTTCTATTTCTTCACAATTCTATTTGGGACAGTTGTGTCAGAGAATTTATCCATTTTTTTTCTAGATTGTTCAATTTGTTGGAGTATAATTATTCATAATACTCTCATAATACTTTGTATTTCTGTAGTATTAGTTGTAGCATATCCTTTTTTTTTTAGCCACTTCTGTTGGTCTTTCATTTATCTATTTTCATCCATCTTTGTTCTTTAGACAGTGTAGGCCTCCCATCGCAGTGGCCTCTGTCACTGCAGAGCACCAGCCCCAGGCACATGTGCTCAAGAGCTTCAGTTCCATTAGGTGGACACATCAGTCCAGCTTCTCCACACCAAGTGGGATCTTCCCAGGCCAGGGATCGAACCGGCACCCCTTGCACTGGAAGGCAGTGTCCTTACCCACTGGATCACCAGGGAAGCCCTGTAGCATATCTCCTTTCATTTACAATTTTATTTATTCAGGTCCACTTTTCTTTTTCCTCAGTAAGTCTAACTAAGGTTTGCCAATTTTATTCATCTGTTCCAAAACCAACTTTTAGTTTTGTTGATTTTTTCTATGAGGTTTATTCTCTTTTTCATTTATTTATATTCTGTTCTTTGTTATCACATAATTAGCATTTTGTTATTGTTGCTATGGTAAGAACATTTAAGATCTATTCTCTATCAACTTTTAAGTATACAGCACAGAATTGTGAACTATAGTCACCAGGTTGTATACTATATTCCCAAACTTATCCTCTTATAACTGGAAATTTATACCCTTTGACCAACATTTTCCATTTCTTCCATCCCCAAGTCCCTGGCAACCACTATACTTGCTGCTATGACTTTAGAATTGTCTTCACTTCTTGGTCTTTTGGCTAAGATCAAGTGCAGAATTTTCATATTCCATGTATGCATGTGTATTTAGTTACTTTAGTCATGTCTGACTCTTTGCAACCCTATGCACTGTAGCCTGCCAGGCTCCTCTATCCATGGAATTCTCCAGGCAAGAATACTGGAATGGGTTCCCATGTGTCTCCGGCATTGGCAGGTGGGTGCTTTTCACCTAGTGCCACCTTGATTCAATACTTTTTTATTTTTGGTCTTTTTATATGTTCTATTTCTTCACAATTCTATTTGGGACAGTTGTGTCAGAGAATTTATCCATTTTTTTTCTAGATTGTTCAATTTGTTGGAGTATAATTATTCATAATACTCTCATAATACTTTGTATTTCTGTAGTATTAGTTGTAGCATATCCTTTTTTTTTTAGCCACTTCTGTTGGTCTTTCATTTATCTATTTTCATCCATCTTTGTTCTTTAGACAGTGTAGGCCTCCCATCGCAGTGGCCTCTGTCACTGCAGAGCACCAGCCCCAGGCACATGTGCTCAAGAGCTTCAGTTCCATTAGGTGGACACATCAGTCCAGCTTCTCCACACCAAGTGGGATCTTCCCAGGCCAGGGATCGAACCGGCACCCCTTGCACTGGAAGGCAGTGTCCTTACCCACTGGATCACCAGGGAAGCCCTGTAGCATATCTCCTTTCATTTACAATTTTATTTATTCAGGTCCACTTTTCTTTTTCCTCAGTAAGTCTAACTAAGGTTTGCCAATTTTATTCATCTGTTCCAAAACCAACTTTTAGTTTTGTTGATTTTTTCTATGATTTTTATTCTCTATTTCATTTATTTAGACTCTGATCTTTGTTATCACTTTCTTTTTGTTAACTTTAGTCTTGATTGTTTCTGCCTTTTCTAATTCATTGAAGAGTAAACTTAGGTTCTGATGTGGAGCTAACATTCCGGATTCAAACTATTAGCCTCCAGGTTGTTAGAAAGCAAGAGGAATGAACTTTTATGATATTTAGGACACTATTAATGTAGGTCTCTCTTGTACATATCCAAATCTATATTCTGACTAAAATATCCTGAAAATCTTCAATAAAAGTCTGAATACACTATAGACTTGAGTTGTTCCACACCATAGAAGGAAAAGATTGAAAAGGTTCCCAGCAGTGCTTTGCACAGAGGCAAATGAGGCTCTTCCATCAGTACAAGTAAGACTCACAACCAGAGTTGAGACTTTCCATTCTAAATGCCTAAAGGTGCTGGGTCTTCCACCACTTAGATGAGAGGTTGAATCAAAATTACTTGACTTCCAAGGACAGTTATTCAGCATACTGGAGGTGTGGAGAATATGTAGGGCAAACACATCTACATGTTACACACATACATGGGCCCTACTTAGTTCACAATTGGGGCTATTTTTAAAATAGGAAATAGTCCCAGGAAAAATATTCTTCCCACAAAATGGCATCACAACTTCCCTATTCAGCAGCATTGTTTTTTAAGAAGAAATAGTCCATCATTTGGATTCTATATTGAAATACGATTTTGTGAGTTCTAAAGCAAAAGGGAAAATCATACCAGTAGGGACAGAGAATGCTACCTAACTTTTATGTATTTTATTGAAGATAATACTCTGGTGACTTTCAAGGAAAAGAAATTAAAAATAACAAATTGAAGTTCATTGAATCTTATTAATTTTGAGTTGCAAAGACCGTGGAATCTGCTGTATTAAATTATTCATTAAATACATCTTACTTTACTCATTTTGCTTTGTATCTATATTACTTCTCTGTTTTCACCTTAATTATTAAAATATCCCTTGTGAAGTTCATTGTAATTGCTATTATCCTGGCATCATAATATAGAATGAAAATAAAAATATGGGTAAATAGAAGATGATAATCCTTCCTATTGTAACACCAAAACTACAAAAGCCCAGTAACAGTAATCAGTCTAAACATTAGTCCATGTCTCATAATCACATTATATGGAGACATTCCACAACAGTTTCTCAGACCATGGCAAAAAAA
Source organism: Tragulus kanchil (assembly GCA_022376925.1). Classification (NCBI taxonomy): domain Eukaryota; kingdom Metazoa; phylum Chordata; class Mammalia; order Artiodactyla; family Tragulidae; genus Tragulus; species Tragulus kanchil. Next base: position 55,493,102 of record JAIOJX010000029.1, on the reverse strand, counting down.
CCCTGCTTTATGAAGCATGATGGAGCTATGGTTGGGGCACAGCACATTTATACTTTGGACTCAGAAAATCTGTATTTCTTATTTTATATTCTCTTACTGATCTTGTTGTCTCCTCACTGGCATGTTAACCACTCCTTTTCCAACACTAATGCTTCACAGACACACAAACACTTGAATGCTATTTTGACAATGGAGAGCTAGAGAGATTAGTCTAGAAGGAGCAAAAGGAGAAAATTGGACCCCTAGGAGATGTTCTAGGTTTCAGATTCCCATAAGGTACAGGCAAAGAAGACCTAGGATCTTCATTACAATTGTCCTGCCAAAAGCAAGAAATTAGATAAATTTCTATTCGTTTAGAATGGAAAGGAGTTCATCTGATAAAAAAAATACCCTTTTGCCAAACTTGCACACTGTTGGTGGAAATACAAATTAATAAAGGCTCTAATGAAAACAGCATAGAGGTTCCTGAAAAAAATTAAGAACAGAACTACCATATGATCTAGCAATTCAGAGTATATATACAATCCCACTTCTAAGTATATATACAAAGGAAACAAATACACTCCCATGTCCATTGTACCATTACTCACCGTAGTCAAAATAGAGAAACAACCCAAATGTCTGAAGAAGATATATAGTGGAATATTATTCAACCATGAAAAGGTAGGGAATTCTGCCATTTGTGACAACATACCTTGAGGACATGGTATTAAGTGAAATTAGTCAGAGAAAAACAAATACTATGTAATATCACATACAGTCTAAAATGGTGAACTCATAGGAAAAAAGAGAATAATGGTGGCTACCAAGGGGCAAGGTGGGGTGGTTACCAGGGGGTTTTAGGTAGTGATCAAAGGATACAAATTTGCAATTAGAAGATGAATAAGTACTGCAGGCTTGGTGCATGAGTATATGCATGTCCCGTGTATTATGATTATAATTAATAGTATTTATTATATAGTTGAAAATCATTAAAATAACAATTGTGCTCACTATGAAAAATAAAGGGTGATATGTGATATGATGTATGTATTATCTAATGCTACTGTGATAATCATACTGTCATTTCTAAGTGTATGTGAACCTTAGGCTTACCCAGTCAGTTCAGTTCAGTCACTCAGTTGTGTCCAGTCTTTGCAACCCAACAGACTGCAGTACACCAGGCTTCCCTGTCCTTCATCATCTCCTGGAGTTTAATCAAACTCATGTCCAATGACTCTGTGATGCTATCCAACCATCTCATCCTCTGTCATCCCCTTCTTCGGCCTTCTGTTTTTCCCCAACATCAGAGTCAGTTCCAATGAGTCATCTCATTACATTAGGTGGTGAACGTATTGGAGCTTCAGTTTCAGCTTCAGCATCATTCCTTCCAATGAATATTCAGGGTTGATTTCCTTTAGGACTGGATGGTTTGATTTCCTTGTAGTCCAAGGGACTCTGTAGAGCCTTCTCCTACACCACAGTTAAGAGGCATCAATTCTTCACCTTACAGCCTTTTTTATGATCCAGCTCTCACATCCATACATGACTGCTAGGTAAACCATAGCTTTGACTATACAGACTTTTGTCGGCAAAGTGATATCTCTACTTTTGAATATGCTCTCTAGGTTTGTCATGGCTTTTCTTCCAAGGAACAAGCATCTTTTAATTTCATGACTGTAGTCACCATTTGCAGTGATTTTGGAGCATAAGAAAATAAAGTCTATCAAGTCTGTCACTGTTTCCAATGTTTGCCCATCTATTTGTCATGAAGTGATGGGACTGGATGATCTTCATTTTCTGAATGTTGACTTTTAGGCCAGCTTTTCACTCTCCTCTTTCAGCTTCTACAAGAGAATCTTAAGTTCCTCTTCGCTTTCTTCCATAAAGGTGGTGTTGTCTGTATACCTGAGGTTATTGATACTTCTCCCCAGCAATCTTGATTCCAGCTTGTGCTTCATCCAGCCTGGTATTTCACATGATATATTCTGCATATAAATTAAATACGCAGGGTAACAATATATAGCCTTTGTTACCAAGTTCAAGCTCGCTCTGCTCACCCCAGGTCAATGTGGTGAGAGTTGAGGTACTAAGGCAAGGAAAATGACTTTATTCAGAAAGCAGCTGACTGAGAAGATGACAGACTAGTGCTTCGAAATAAACCATCTTATTGGGGTTTGGATGCCAGGTTATTTATAGATCAGAGATGGAGGAAGGTGAGGAAACAAAGCAAAAAGGCCATTAATCTTGCAAATATCCCCTAGAATGGCAAGCCTCAGGCAGGGGAAGTGTTAATTTCTCCCTTCCTGTCATCCACAGGTTGACAGGGTTCTGAACAAAAGCATTTTACTTTAACAATCAGGTAAAGGGTCCGGGTCCTTGTGACAAGTCATTAAGTATGATTATAATAATAAAAACAACAGAAGGCAAGTCAAAGAAACAGCTTCTTCATGGGATCAGAATTGGCAACACCTTGATATACTCCTTTCCCAATTTGGAACCAGTCTGTTGTTCCATGTTCAGTTCTAACTGTTGCTTCTTGTCCTGCATACAGATTTCTTAGGAGGCCGGTAAGATGGTCTGGTATTCCCACCTTTTTCAGAATTTTCCACAGTTTGTTGTAATCCATACAGTCAAAGGCTTTTGTCGGCAAAGTGATATCTCTACTTTTGAATATGCTCTCTAGGTTTGTCATGGCTTTTCTTCCAAGGAACAAGCATCTTTTAATTTCATGACTGTAGTCACCATTTGCAGTGATTTTGGAGCATAAGAAAATAAAGTCTATCAAGTCTGTCACTGTTTCCAATGTTTGCCCATCTATTTGTCATGAAGTGATGGGACTGGATGATCTTCATTTTCTGAATGTTGACTTTTAGGCCAGCTTTTTCACTCTCCTCTTTCAGCTTCTACAAGAGAATCTTAAGTTCCTCTTCGCTTTCTTCCATAAAGGTGGTGTTGTCTGTATACCTGAGGTTATTGATACTTCTCCCCAGCAATCTTGATTCCAGCTTGTGCTTCATCCAGCCTGGTATTTCACATGATATATTCTGCATATAAATTAAATACGCAGGGTAACAATATATAGCCTTTGTTACCAAGTTCAAGCTCGCTCTGCTCACCCCAGGTCAATGTGGTGAGAGTTGAGGTACTAAGGCAAGAAAAATGACTTTATTCAGAAAGCAGCTGACTGAGAAGATGGCAGGCTATTGCTCCGGAAATAGCCATCTTATCGGGGTTTGGATGTCAGGTTCTTTTATAGATCAGAGATGGAGGAAGGTGAGGAAACAAAGTAAAAAGGCCATTAATCTCGCAAACATTACCTAGAACGGTAAGCCTCAGGCAGGGGATGTGTTAATTTCTCCCTTCCTGTCATCCACAGGTTGACAGGGTTCTGAACAAAAGCATTTTACTTTAACAATCAGGTAAAGGGTCCGGGTCCTTGTGACAAGTCATTAAGTATGATTATAATAATAAAAACAACAGAAGGCAAGTCAAAGAAACAGCTTCTTCATGGGATCAGAATTGGCAACACCTTGATATACTCCTTTCCCAATTTGGAACCAGTCTGTTGTTCCATGTCCAGTTCTAACTGTTGCTTCTTGTCCTGCATACAGGTTTTTCAGGAGGCAGGTAAGGTGATCTGGTATTCCCATCTCTTTCAGAATTTTCCACAGTTTGTTGTGACCCACAAAGTCAAAGGCTTTAACATAGTCAATAAAGCAGAAGTAGATACTTTTCTGGAATTCCCTTGCTCTTTCTATGATGCAACAGATGCTAGCAATCTGATCTCTGGTTCCTTTGCCTTTTCTAAATTCAGTTTATACAATGTTATATGCCAATTATATCTCAGTGAAAATGTAAGGAAAAGAAGAACATCCCTGCACCATTTTTTTCTTTCCTGGAATCCAGCATTAAATAGAAGGTAGAAAAACAATTAATCCTAAGATTCAACAATTCTAGGATTTCTAAAATATTGCCTCTTTATACCATTCCATCCTTACTGAAATTCATTTCCACACCAATGTTACAGAGATCTTAGTTAAAATATGAAACTATATACATTGTTGACCAAAGAATTTAAAGGATCTTATTTGTATTTACACTGATAACAAAATAAGGTCACACGGGAAAACAGAAATTCTAAAACATTTCCCAATGAATTGTATACTCCTTAGAAAGTGTTGGAGAACAGTGTTTGCAAGAGAGAAAATATTATTCCATATTTTCCACTCTTTTCTTCTATTATGTTATTTAGTTTTTCAACTTCTAAGCATGTTTTCAAAACTTTTACTTTCATCAAACCTATTAAATTTTTTAAAATTCATGAATCATTTCAAAATAAGATGAGAAAAAGATTAACATGACAGATTCTACTTTACTCCTCAGTTCTTTTTTGAAATTTTAGTTTATCTATGAAATAGGTAATATATAAACAAACTTCTAATAAACAAATATAAAATTTATTAGCTCAAATATTTACCTTCCCTGAAAGTAGTGAATGAACAGTTAAACAACACCCATGAAGATGGAGGAAATGGTCACTTTGAGAGGAATGTTTGCACTGGATAATCAAGATTCAATCCTGGGGACTTCCTTGGTGTTTCAGTGATTAAGATTTCAACTTCCAGTGCAGGAAGTACAGGTTCAGTCCCTGGTTTGGAAGCCAAGATCACACATGCCCAATGGCCAGAAAACCAAAACATAAAACAGAAGCAATAAAGTACAAAATTCAGTAAAGACTTTAAAATGGTCCACATCAAAACAAATAAATAAATAACTTTAAAAAAAAAAAAAAGCACTCACTACTACAGTGAGGTTAATGATTCTGACTCAGGGGGACACATACAAAGAGATTTGATTTTAAGACAAATATTAACCCTCTGTGATTCATAGAGTGAACTTACCCATCTGCATATTTTCAGTAACCTGGTCTTTTCCCATTTTCAGGCATAGTCAGAACTCTTCCTTGTCCTGTACTTCACTGCTCATTTCTGAAGCAATATTTTGGTGTTTTCATTAATGTTAATTCTCCCTCAGATAGGAACTTTAAAAACAATGATTACTCACATGTAGTGCCCCTCAGTCAACAAAAGGGGAAACACTATAGGAAAATGCAGTTTAATGTTTCAGTGACAGTTGCACCTTGTCTTAAGGTCATAAATTCCTTGAGAAAAAAAACAACGTATTTTTCATTCCTGTAAGATCCCTGGGCAAAAGCATAATGTTTGTCTCTCAAAGGATACATTTCTTTCAGTTTAGGGATCTTTTAGAATTTTAAAGATATTTTCTTTTACTATAACTATGATAATTTCTTCTCTTTAATGTTAAGAGACAAATGTAATTTTAAAGCTTTTACTTTCATCAAACCTATTAAATTTTTTAAAATTCATGAATCATTTCAAAATAAGATGAGAAAAAGATTAACATGACAGATTCTACTTTACTCCTCAGTTCTTTTTTGAAATTTTAGTTTATCTATGAAATAGGTAATATATAAACAAACTTCTAATAAACAAATATAAAATTTATTAGCTCAAATATTTACCTTCCCTGAAAGTAGTGAATGAACAGTTAAACAACACCCATGAAGATGGAGGAAATGGTCACTTTGAGAGGAATGTTTGCACTGGATAATCAAGATTCAATCCTGGGGACTTCCTTGGTGTTTCAGTGATTAAGATTTCAACTTCCAGTGCAGGAAGTACAGGTTCAGTCCCTGGTTTGGAAGCCAAGATCACACATGCCCAATGGCCAGAAAACCAAAACATAAAACAGAAGCAATAAAGTACAAAATTCAGTAAAGACTTTAAAATGGTCCACATCAAAACAAATAAATAAATAACTTTAAAAAAAAAAAAAAGCACTCACTACTACAGTGAGGTTAATGATTCTGACTCAGGGGGACACATACAAAGAGATTTGATTTTAAGACAAATATTAACCCTCTGTGATTCATAGAGTGAACTTACCCATCTGCATATTTTCAGTAACCTGGTCTTTTCCCATTTTCAGGCATAGTCAGAACTCTTCCTTGTCCTGTACTTCACTGCTCATTTCTGAAGCAATATTTTGGTGTTTTCATTAATGTTAATTCTCCCTCAGATAGGAACTTTAAAACAATGATTACTCACATGTAGTGCCCTCAGTCAAAAAAAGGGGGAAACACTATAGGAAAATGCAGTTTAATGTTTCAGTGACAGTTGCACCTTGTCTTAAGGTCATAAATTCCTTGAGAAAAAAAACAACGTATTTTTCATTCCTGTAAGATCCCTGGGCAAAAGCATAATGTTTGTCTCTCAAAGGATACATTTCTTTCAGTTTAGGGATCTTTTAGAATTTTAAAGATATTTTCTTTTACTATAACTATGATAATTTCTTCTCTTTAATGTTAAGAGACAAATGTAATTTTAAAGCTTCTTTTACATGGATTTTTTATGAGAAAATATGACAATCAATGCAGAAATAATAGGTATAATATTATGCAAAATAATCCAGTATCTTTGTCATTCTCGGTAGAATTCTAGATTTTTTATTCTTCCCTGCATCCCCACAAAACTAATAAAAGAAAAGAGAGAAAGAGGTCTTTCCAAATTATGTATTTTGTGTTTGTGTGATAAAGGACTAGAGACCCCCAAGGAATACATCTTGTAATTGCTAACATAACTCTTTCATGAATCTGAAATTTGTGTTGACACTGCTGGATTCAGAGCCTGTTCCTCGAGAGTCTGTATATATTTATAAGGGACTAAATACTCCCAGATAGAACAAGTTGAATAAACATTCTCACTTTAAGAAAACATACACATCAAAGAGTTATATTAAAATGTTTGAATTATAAATTCAGCACTATGATTTATTGTACAATCATTAGTAGAATAAATTACATCATCATGTCAATAATGTACCTAATTAATGTATTTTGTAACCAAGATCTATACTTTTATGAAAACATTCAATGTATCTTCTTTTTCTATTCATTTTTTATCTTTAAAAGCAATGAAGATTGAAAAGAACTTTCCGGGTACAAACCCTAAAATTACTATTTATCTTGGTATTGGAATTTCTCATTTTTATTTGATAAAACAAGTAATGCATGATAATCTCAACAATAAATTCCATTTCCAAAATATTTGACATGCTGGTAACACAGCAACCTTAAGACTGTCAAATGAAAAAAATATATATATCTATGAAACTAACACATAGTAAATCAACTATACACCAATTAAAAAATTTTAAAAGCCATATACAAGAAAGACTTCATATTGACAAAAGCATGCTGAATGCAAGTAAACTATAGAAGGACACTGACACAGGAGGCAGTGATTAAAAAAAACAAAAACTCAGAAATACACATGTATTTTGTCATTAAGTATAGGCAATGGAACCCCAGGATGACACCCTTACCGCTTTTAGCATCGACCCTTAAATTAAGAAGTAACTCTTTCTGGTCATAAAATCCTCAAAAGCAGGAGCAATGTCTTTTCCACATGATGTAAAATCCCCTAAGTAATAGCCTCAACCTCTGATATTATTCTGATTGTTAATAACTTGCTTTGTGCAAATTATCTTATTCAATTTCCACAGCAACTCTGTAATATACTACTTAAACCCATTTTGTATATGAGGAAATACACCCTAAGAGGCTAAATGATTTTTCCAAGATAATACACAGTCAATAAGTACCAAGGCTGGAGTCCAAATCTAGACTTTCTGAGTTCCAAGCCCTACTTAATTTAAATAATTATCTATTGCTTATCAAATATGAGAGCCTTCTTCCTGCTTTGCAGTCTGCTGCCTTCTTGATATATCCTCACAAGACAGGAGACACAGGGAAAGAGAAAGAGGAAGAGGAAAGGCAGGGAGAGGAGAGAGATCTTGTGTCTCTTCCTCTTTTTATAAAGGCACTGATTGCATCACCCATCGTCATGACCTAACCTAACTGTAATCACCTCCTAAAGGCCTCACCTCTTAGTATCATCATACTGAGGATACTGAGGCTTCAATATATGAATTTCAATGACACAAACATATACTCTATAATATTGTCCTTGCAAGCAGTACAAGGAAGAAAGCAACACATGAAAAATAGAATATCTTTCACAAACATGTTGACATATGAAAGTACTTAATAAAGATGAATTCCATAAAATAAGATCCCAAAGTTGAGATGAAATAGTAAATAGAATTGGGTGGAAAGGGACAAGTAAAAAACTATAATTCCATTTCCAAAATATTTGACATGCTGGTAACAAGCCTTAAGACTGTCAAATGAAAAATATATATATCTATGAAACTAACACATAGTAAATCAACTATACACCAATTAAAAAATTTTAAAAGCCATATACAAGAAAGACTTCATATTGACAAAAGCATGCTGAATGCAAGTAAACTATAGAAGGACACTGACACAGGAGGCAGTGATTAAAAAAAACAAAAACTCAGAAATACACATGTATTTTGTCATTAAGTATAGGCAATGGAACCCCAGGATGACACCCTTACCGCTTTTAGCATCGACCCTTAAATTAAGAAGTAACTCTTTCTGGTCATAAAATCCTCAAAAGCAGGAGCAATGTCTTTTCCACATGATGTAAAATCCCCTAAGTAATAGCCTCAACCTCTGATATTATTCTGATTGTTAATAACTTGCTTTGTGCAAATTATCTTATTCAATTTCCACAGCAACTCTGTAATATACTACTTAAACCCATTTTGTATATGAGGAAATACACCCTAAGAGGCTAAATGATTTTTCCAAGATAATACACAGTCAATAAGTACCAAGGCTGGAGTCCAAATCTAGACTTTCTGAGTTCCAAGCCCTACTTAATTTAAATAATTATCTATTGCTTATCAAATATGAGAGCCTTCTTCCTGCTTTGCAGTCTGCTGCCTTCTTGATATATCCTCACAAGACAGGAGACACAGGGAAAGAGAAAGAGGAAGAGGAAAGGCAGGGAGAGGAGAGAGATCTTGTGTCTCTTCCTCTTTTTATAAAGGCACTGATTGCATCACCCATCGTCATGACCTAACCTAACTGTAATCACCTCCTAAAGGCCTCACCTCTTAGTATCATCATACTGAGGATACTGAGGCTTCAATATATGAATTTCAATGACACAAACATATACTCTATAATATTGTCCTTGCAAGCAGTACAAGGAAGAAAGCAACACATGAAAAATAGAATATCTTTCACAAACATGTTGACATATGAAAGTACTTAATAAAGATGAATTCCATAAAATAAGATCCCAAAGTTGAGATGAAATAGTAAATAGAATTGGGTGGAAAGGGAGATTTCAGAGCTGAGGAAACAAACTGAGAACTAAACCAGCACAAAGAATAATTTCTTTTGTATATCCAATTCACATCCAGTTAGAAGCTGAACGGTGGGAAGTACACTATTTGCTGGCCTATTTATCTCCTCCATTCATCTCTGCTGGCCCAGTCTGGCCAGGTATCAGCCTTAGACAAACAGCACAGATGTGGAGGCTCAGATGAGCTTCCTATATCCTGCTGCTCTGGGTCCTGCAGGCGGAAAGTGTATGGAAGACTCTAAGGAAAGATGGAGTGCTCCCAACCATTCTCTATTTCCCCACCATTGCCTCTGCAGATCTAACCTATCCAATGTCCCCCTTTTTACAACATTTTCCACCTTTCCCTCACTGACCTCTCTTCCTAAGCTAATAAAAATGCTCAAGAATCAAGGGAAAAAAAAAAAGAAAACCAAAACTCTCCTTGTCCTTTTCAAATATTCAGAAGGGAATCCAATTCACATAGAGAAGAAGGAGGAGAAGTAGAAGCAAGCTGGGCTTCCCTCTTTATCAAATACCTAGGTAGCATGCTAAGCACTTTATGTAAATTACCTATAGTCCTCACATCAGCTCTGAAAGATCAGACTTCCATGGTAGCTCAGATGGTCAAGAATCTGCCTGCAAAGTGAGACGCCTGGATTCCATTCCTTGGTTCAGTCTCTGGGTTGGGAAGATCCTCTGAAGTAGGGAATGGCAACCCACTCTACTATTCTTGACTGGAGAATTCCATGGACAGAGGAAACTGGTGGGCTATAGCCCACGGGGTGGCAAAGAGCAGGACATGACGGAGAGGCTAACACTTTCTCTTTCATGGAAAAGGAAACTGAGTTCAAGCAGAATCCTTCTGTTAAGGTCACTCATCTAGTAAGCAATGGATCTAGTGTTCAAATGCTAACCTAACTGTAATCACCTCCTAAAGGCCTCACCTCTTAGTATCATCATACTGAGGATACTGAGGCTTCAATATATGAATTTCAATGACACAAACATATACTCTATAATATTGTCCTTGCAAGCAGTACAAGGAAGAAAGCAACACATGAAAAATAGAATATCTTTCACAAACATGTTGACATATGAAAGTACTTAATAAAGATGAATTCCATAAAATAAGATCCCAAAGTTGAGATGAAATAGTAAATAGAATTGGGTGGAAAGGGAGATTTCAGAGCTGAGGAAACAAACTGAGAACTAAACCAGCACAAAGAATAATTTCTTTTGTATATCCAATTCACATCCAGTTAGAAGCTGAACGGTGGGAAGTACACTATTTGCTGGCCTATTTATCTCCTCCATTCATCTCTGCTGGCCCAGTCTGGCCAGGTATCAGCCTTAGACAAACAGCACAGATGTGGAGGCTCAGATGAGCTTCCTATATCCTGCTGCTCTGGGTCCTGCAGGCGGAAAGTGTATGGAAGACTCTAAGGAAAGATGGAGTGCTCCCAACCATTCTCTATTTCCCCACCATTGCCTCTGCAGATCTAACCTATCCAATGTCCCCCTTTTTACAACATTTTCCACCTTTCCCTCACTGACCTCTCTTCCTAAGCTAATAAAAATGCTCAAGAATCAAGGGAAAAAAAAAAAAAAAAGAAAACCAAAACTCTCCTTGTCCTTTTCAAATATTCAGAAGGGAATCCAATTCACATAGAGAAGAAGGAGGAGAAGTAGAAGCAAGCTGGGCTTCCCTCTTTATCAAATACCTAGGTAGCATGCTAAGCACTTTATGTAAATTACCTATAGTCCTCACATCAGCTCTGAAAGATCAGACTTCCATGGTAGCTCAGATGGTCAAGAATCTGCCTGCAAAGTGAGACGCCTGGATTCCATTCCTTGGTTCAGTCTCTGGGTTGGGAAGATCCTCTGAAGTAGGGAATGGCAACCCACTCTACTATTCTTGACTGGAGAATTCCATGGACAGAGGAAACTGGTGGGCTATAGCCCACGGGGTGGCAAAGAGCAGGACATGACGGAGAGGCTAACACTTTCTCTTTCATGGAAAAGGAAACTGAGTTCAAGCAGAATCCTTCTGTTAAGGTCACTCATCTAGTAAGCAATGGATCTAGTGTTCAAATGCAAAACTGACCAACTTAACAGCAGGCTTTCTGGTGGAGATGATTGTGAGACATGTGAGCCTTCCCTGAATGTTTCAATCTACTAAATCTAAAGCATAGATGTCCCCTCTCCTCATAATAACCCCACACAAACTAAACCTAGACCTAATTCAAGACAGTAGAAAGTCAGTAGGAAGTCGGGGCTCTAGAACCTCATGGTGAATTTCCTGAAATTGCATCTAAGAGCTTCAAGCAGGTGGCACACACAGATTACTCCCTGGTGGTATGTTTCATGGGTCCAGAGAACAGTTACCTCATTTTCTCGTAGAACAGCACTGTGGTAGCTGGACATCAAACATGAGTAGCTATCTGTATGGAGGCTGGACACTGGATGACCACGTTCTAGCCTCAGGAAATCATCCATTTCTAGACTGGCACAGAAGCAGGAGAGCCTCAAGGTCTGAACAGTCTTCCTGGTGTCATTACAGGTCAAAGATCAGAGGACATGTCCCCAAAGAATGTACACCAGTCATTTCCAAGGTATAAATTTATAGTTATAAGTAAGGGTTAAATTTGTATTTAGGAGCAACTTTATTTAAAAAAATAAGAAGAACTTAAATGCAGTTTGTCTGTCAGACCCTCCTACCTGGAGAAAAGAATTAGCTAACCTGAGGGCAAAGTGGCATGTCTAACATGCAGAAGGCAAAGGACACTTGTATAGCTTTCATCAGCTTCCTGTGCATTGCTAAGTTATTGTAACTTCCATACATCAGTTTATGAGATTATTTGCTCTCCAATAAAGAAGCTTTCAGTGTAGTGGAATAAGAAGGAGTGTAACCATTTTTCATTTAACGTTACCTAAATGCCAAAGAATTTAATAGGGCCATCAAATCTAAAGATGGATTCCATTCCTTGGTTCAGTCTCTGGGTTGGGAAGATCCTCTGAAGTAGTGAATGGCAACCCACTCTACTATTCTTGACTGGAGAATTCCATGGACAGAGGAAACTGGTGGGCTATAGCCCACGGGGTGGCAAAAGAGCAGGACATGACGGAGAGGCTAACACTTTCTCTTTCATGGAAAAGGAAACTGAGTTCAAGCAGAATCCTTCTGTTAAGGTCACTCATCTAGTAAGCAATGGATCTAGTGTTCAAATGCAAAACTGACCAACTTAACAGCAGGCTTTCTGGTGGAGATGATTGTGAGACATGTGAGCCTTCCCTGAATGTTTCAATCTACTAAATCTAAAGCATAGATGTCCCCTCTCCTCATAATAACCCCACACAAACTAAACCTAGACCTAATTCAAGACAGTAGAAAGTCAGTAGGAAGTCGGGGCTCTAGAACCTCATGGTGAATTTCCTGAAATTGCATCTAAGAGCTTCAAGCAGGTGGCACACACAGATTACTCCCTGGTGGTATGTTTCATGGGTCCAGAGAACAGTTACCTCATTTTCTCGTAGAACAGCACTGTGGTAGCTGGACATCAAACATGAGTAGCTATCTGTATGGAGGCTGGACACTGGATGACCACGTTCTAGCCTCAGGAAATCATCCATTTCTAGACTGGCACAGAAGCAGGAGAGCCTCAAGGTCTGAACAGTCTTCCTGGTGTCATTACAGGTCAAAGATCAGAGGACATGTCCCCAAAGAATGTACACCAGTCATTTCCAAGGTATAAATTTATAGTTATAAGTAAGGGTTAAATTTGTATTTAGGAGCAACTTTATTTAAAAAAATAAGAAGAACTTAAATGCAGTTTGTCTGTCAGACCCTCCTACCTGGAGAAAAGAATTAGCTAACCTGAGGGCAAAGTGGCATGTCTAACATGCAGAAGGCAAAGGACACTTGTATAGCTTTCATCAGCTTCCTGTGCATTGCTAAGTTATTGTAACTTCCATACATCAGTTTATGAGATTATTTGCTCTCCAATAAAGAAGCTTTCAGTGTAGTGGAATAAGAAGGAGTGTAACCATTTTTCATTTAACGTTACCTAAATGCCAAAGAATTTAATAGGGCCATCAAATCTAAAGATGGACCTTATTAAAAGAGTACTTTCTTTTCCACAAGAAGACATGTTTCAGATTTGTTTACCTTTCCTGTGATAAGTGAATGTCAATATTAAGCTGGAAGATAATTTCCAAAAAAATAAAATAAAATAAACATTCTTACTTGCCCCCTCAAGGTAAAGGTGGTATTTTAAAAGTGGGGGGAAAATGACTATGTTCTGAAAGAATTTCAAGCTATAGCAAGAGCATTTTGAAAACAGATGTTTGGGAATGGAAACATGTGACTCTGCTGCCAAAGTTAAACAAACATATTATCTATTTTGAAAAAACACTTTATATCTTATACCTTAAATGTTCAGAAAGGTAATTTTCTAGGCTGTTTTAAAATCATCGACACAGAGTTTCATGAGATTTGAACCCTTTAGTAAAAATGTCACAAAGGACACCTTGTGTTAATGCAAGACCACTAACTCACTGACATCATGGAAAATGGAAATATACCAGATGAATTTCAACAAAACCTTTCTATTACTGGATATGAAAAGAGTTATAATTTCATCAGTGGAGTAAGTTTGCACTGTAGCCATCTGAATCTACTTATCTTGATTAGGCATCCTTTCTTTGCTTAGTTTTCATTAAAACCAAGTGTGAAAATATACAGGACTTATGATCCAGCATTTGAACCACTGATACAATGAAGAGTTTCAAAACTATAAAGCACACTCAAATTTTGTTCACTAATAATTATAAATAATAATAATAATGACCAGGATCTATTTACTGTTAAAATTAAATGTTTTTAAAATAATTATTTATGTCTTTTTGTGTTTCTATTTGTATACATTCTATAATAAATATTTTAATAAAATGCTATATGCACAAATTTTTTAGAGATTATTTTTCTAAGCTGTGTAAGACCATTGAGACACATTCCATTTAGGAAAGGATGAGCAGTAATCAAACGCATTTAAGTTTCTTGCCACTCTTATATGTAGGGTAATTAATAGATTTAGGAGAAAAATAAGTAACCTGTGCTTCTTTCACCAAAAATTATGGAGGAGTCCACCTACTTTAATAGTTACCGCTGCTTTGAATAATTTTCCTTTAACCATTTATCAGAAATCTACAAATAGAATCGATTCATATCTGCATGATAACAGGAAGTCCTGCCTTTCATAAGTCTAGATCAAACCCAGGAAAATGTTAATCCTATTCTTCCCAACTCCTCATTCATAACACTCCAAACCAGCCATCCTGATGAACATGAGGAAGGGAGACTCCTAAAAATGGTAGAACCCTGTTTGTACAGGGGAATAAATAGAATCTCCATCACAAAGAACTTTTAGTTTAAAATAAACTCACTTAAGAATGACATTGAATAGTTTGAAGAATGAACTCAAACTGTTGAGTCCATGAGGAAGGCAAACATCTTGAGTTCAATAAACTCCACTTTTAAGAATGACACCTTGTGTTAATGCAAGACCACTAACTCACTGACATCATGGAAAATGGAAATATACCAGATGAATTTCAACAAAACCTTTCTATTACTGGATATGAAAAGAGTTATAATTTCATCAGTGGAGTAAGTTTGCACTGTAGCCATCTGAATCTACTTATCTTGATTAGGCATCCTTTCTTTGCTTAGTTTTCATTAAAACCAAGTGTGAAAATATACAGGACTTATGATCCAGCATTTGAACCACTGATACAATGAAGAGTTTCAAAACTATAAAGCACACTCAAATTTTGTTCACTAATAATTATAAATAATAATAATAATGACCAGGATCTATTTACTGTTAAAATTAAATGTTTTTAAAATAATTATTTATGTCTTTTTGTGTTTCTATTTGTATACATTCTATAATAAATATTTTAATAAAATGCTATATGCACAAATTTTTTAGAGATTATTTTTCTAAGCTGTGTAAGACCATTGAGACACATTCCATTTAGGAAAGGATGAGCAGTAATCAAACGCATTTAAGTTTCTTGCCACTCTTATATGTAGGGTAATTAATAGATTTAGGAGAAAAATAAGTAACCTGTGCTTCTTTCACCAAAAATTATGGAGGAGTCCACCTACTTTAATAGTTACCGCTGCTTTGAATAATTTTCCTTTAACCATTTATCAGAAATCTACAAATAGAATCGATTCATATCTGCATGATAACAGGAAGTCCTGCCTTTCATAAGTCTAGATCAAACCCAGGAAAATGTTAATCCTATTCTTCCCAACTCCTCATTCATAACACTCCAAACCAGCCATCCTGATGAACATGAGGAAGGGAGACTCCTAAAAATGGTAGAACCCTGTTTGTACAGGGGAATAAATAGAATCTCCATCACAAAGAACTTTTAGTTTAAAATAAACTCACTTAAGAATGACATTGAATAGTTTGAAGAATGAACTCAAACTGTTGAGTCCATGAGGAAGGCAAACATCTTGAGTTCAATCTCCCCTTCTTTTGCAGAATCTCCATGTAGCCCTTTTTACTGAGTGAAGTGTTTGGGATGATTCAGTCACGTGCCTCACTCAGAGCCTCCAGCTACCAAAATGTGATCTTTGAAAGGGACTCCCCACCTCCTCCACAGAACATTAGCCAAAAGCTTTGTGCAGATATGGCCTCACTGGCAGTGAGAGTTGGGAAAGAGGAATTTCCTTCATCTCATCTGCAGATAATCACCTTTCATCCTAAAGCATAAATTTTGATTACCCAGATCATTTTAGTTTTCAGAGCCACAAAGGTTATTACTGGCAATAAAATCACTCAGCCTTATAAAAAAGAAGTTTTTTTGAGAAAAGGATTCCAACCACAGTATTTAAGAATCTGACCTCAGGGAATATTATCCACCCACTATGTAAAGAAATCAGTTTTCTCTTTGCTGTCAGTGTGATTCTTTTTTAATTTCTTTAGCTACATTTTCAAAAGAAAATGAAGTGATGTGACTGACCTAATCAGGGCAGAATTGTTTGCAGTCAAAGCATGGGAGCTTTGCTCAGTTTATTTCTTTTTTTCCTTATAACACTAACTAGCCCAAATGAATACCAAAAATCAAGAGCTTGTCCTTTTTACACTGTACTTAAACCCAACTGAGAGAGTCAGCTAATTCTGGTGGTTCTTAAGCATGACCACCTGATAAAGTAACGGTTCTGTTCTTCTCCACAGAGAGTAAGAGGTGAAGTCATTCCAACCAGCTGATTTTGTCCTCCTCACTATCCCATAACTATGGCTTTAAGCCATCTCTCAAGGACTCTGCCCTCACTACTTGGCCTTTTAGGAATTTTCCTATCTTCAATTAACCCTCCTAAAATATGTGTCAGAGTTTGTGCTTACTTTTAATACTATTCATTTCTAATATCTAAACCTTCAGAAATCAATTGGCAAAAACTACTATTTTCAAGAGGCATCTTGCATTTCGAGGAAAATGCATGTTGGCATATCTGTGATACAGCTGCATTCTCCATGGATCCATGTCTATCTTTGGAATGAGGAAACAAGTTTTCAAAGAGCCCAGTGAGGCCTGTGGAAATCCAAGTAGGCACTTGGAAAAGAACTTTTCTCAAATAAGTCACAAAAGTGTGAAAATAATATGACTCATTTCTTTTTAATCCCACATGCAGAGATGGGGAAACAATTGAGAAACCAAATATTTCTAAACATTGTAAATTGTGGAATTAAGTTTCTTTCTCTTCTTTTTCCTTACATGCTTCTAATTTTCTAAAATATCTACCACAAACTTGCTATTTTTATAATCAGATTTTTTGAAAGCCTATGAAGTAGAGTGGAAGGATTTTCTTCCTATTATAGCTAGTTTAAAGCATAGATTATCTGAATTTTAGAGTATTTGGTTTATGATTCCTGCAAAATAAATTTGTGGCACATCCAAAATATAAATTATGTCTGCTTTGTAGGAAGATTTCTTTTAATTTTATTGCAAATTGTTTGCAGTTACAGTCACTAAATCACCACCCTTTGGTTGTGCCTAGTCAAGTATTTAACAGAATAAGAAGGTATAGAAAAATGTACCATGCATCAATTGCTTTGAATGTCTTGTTCAATAGAGTCTTAAAGAATAAGACTTTATTTTTCATAATTAAATAATCCTCTACTTCTATACACCTTTAACAAATAATATTCACATCCTTCTGCTGCTAACAAGAAGTAGATAACACTGGTATGTTTCCTTCTAGTAAATATTTGGGGAATTTTACAGAGAGGGGTAAAATAGGAACAGAAAGGATTCAGAGGCAGTTAATTGTTGGTTACATATAGCACATATAAGAAGGACAAAGGTATAAGTTTGGTAAGAAAAAAGGAAAATAAAATTTCAGAGCTGTTTTGTTTTTTTTAAAAAAGAAATTAAACAAAAAAGCCTAGAATCTATTCAATGGCTGAATTTGAAAAGCAGTTTACCAGTTGTTACAGTAAATATATTCAAAGTGAATCATATAACCACTAATTAGGTTTGAATCACTCAAGTGTACATTTGCTGTGACAACAGTTTTCCCTTTCCAGATCATCCCTCTATTTATAAAAGAGCTGAAAATTAACATTTCCTGCTTTTGTCAAACTGAAGCAGCTTTCAATAGTTCTCAGCAAACATCTGAAAGATTCTTGCATCCTGAGATCATCTGGTCATTATGTTTTCAAGTGTTGTCTCTCTTCAAGAGCTGAGTGAGGCACACAGAATAAGTGATTGCAGATTCTTTGTAAAATAGCAACAAGAACACAACAAAAATACCCAATGGAAAAGAGATCATGGGTTACCATTCACAGCAGATGGGAATCAATGTAAATTGACAGTGGAAGTTTTCATTCTGTTTTGCACATGACTAACCACAAGTAAAGCCTGAGCCCCAGAGAAATAAAATGCAAGATTGAGTGGCTGTGTTTTTAATACAGTGATTATTAGTAGTTCCAGATTTAAGCAGATTTTTTTTCTTCCTAATTGAAATGATTGCTTAAAGAACACAGTTTTAAGAGCATGTGCTGTTAAGTACCAAATAAAGTCTAATGTCCACTCATTTTCACAAGTATTGCTCTAAAATGGGGACAGTTTTCTGGGTTAATTTTAATATATTATCTCCCAAACAATATGGACCAAACTGTGATACACTGCTATCAGGAAGGAAAGCATTTTTTAATTGGACTATTAGTTGAAGATGTTAAAAAGAGGAGGAGTGGTCTCACTTATTTTCCTGAACGAAAATATAATGTGATTTTAAATAAACTATTGTGATGGGGGAGTCAAATGGAGGTGTTATTTGAACAAGTCCTTGAAGGATGAGCACTATTTCAACAGTTAAGGATGAAAGTAGGTGTAAGAAAGATGTGCCAGGAACAAGGAACAGCATTGGATCAATGGTGACATACAAAGCATATTGGAGAAGGTAAAATGAGTAAAGATGACTAGAGGCAACAACAGCAGTGACAGTTACAGCATAGGAACATCCTTACCTTAAAAAATGAGCTCAGAATGTGTCAATTTAAAATTGATTTCAGAATAATTTGTCACCAAGAATTCAACTTAAGAAATTACAAATTAATCACAAGGCTTGTGGGAAGCATAAGGAAGTAAGAAAATGGAGTTTTAAGAAAAATAAAATAGATACATTTGGAAGAATAAGAGATGACAATAAGAATGTGCTCAAAAAAATTAATAAGTTGGAAACACCTTCTAGATAGTTGACCTTTACACAATTTCCTGTCTGTCTGCCACTTGGAGAACTGTATAAATGTTGTGACAAGTCATTACTTTATTCACTCCTTCAAGAACTGAAACTGTACTACAAATCTGAAGATGTTCCCTAATAAGAATCTCAAGATTGATGTGTGACAGTAAACAACAAAACTCTGTTAAAAATAAATTAATTAAATTAAATTTTAAAAAATGAAACTCGGGTCTTCCCTGGTGGTCTGGTGAGAAAAGAGTCTGCCTTGCAGTGCAAGGGGCACTGGTTCGATCCCTGGCCCGGGGAGATCCCACATGCCGCAGAGCAGCTGGACTGCTGGGTCCAATTAGGAGCCAGCACTCTAGAGCACATGTGCCCAGAGCCAGTGCTCTGCAACCAGAGAGGCCACTGCGATGGGAGGCCCACACAGGCCAAGGACCACAGACAGATGAAAATAAATAAATGAAAAGACCATACAAGAGGCCAAAATTTAAAAAAAAAAAAAAGAAAGAAACTCAAGGGTTTATTTATACTTGGAATTCACCATCTGGTCAGTATGTAGTGCTTGTGCTCAGCTGCTTCCAAGTCTTTGCCCGCCCACAGATTATAGCCCACCAGGCTCCTGTGTCTATGGGATTTCCTAGGCAATACTGGAGTGTGGGCTTCCATTTCCTCCTCCAGAGGATCTTCCCAACCCAGGGATCAAACCTGCATTTCTCATGTTTCCTGCATTAATAGACAGATCTTTATGCTGTGCCACCTGGGAAGATACCATGGTGACATACAAAGCATATTGGAGAAGGTAAAATGAGTAAAGATGACTAGAGGCAACAACAGCAGTGACAGTTACAGCATAGGAACATCCTTACCTTAAAAAATGAGCTCAGAATGTGTCAATTTAAAATTGATTTCAGAATAATTTGTCACCAAGAATTCAACTTAAGAAATTACAAATTAATCACAAGGCTTGTGGGAAGCATAAGGAAGTAAGAAAATGGAGTTTTAAGAAAAATAAAATAGATACATTTGGAAGAATAAGAGATGACAATAAGAATGTGCTCAAAAAAATTAATAAGTTGGAAACACCTTCTAGATAGTTGACCTTTACACAATTTCCTGTCTGTCTGCCACTTGGAGAACTGTATAAATGTTGTGACAAGTCATTACTTTATTCACTCCTTCAAGAACTGAAACTGTACTACAAATCTGAAGATTTTCCCCTAATAAGAATCTCAAGATTGATGTGTGACAGTAAACAACAAAACTCTGTTAAAAATAAATTAATTAAATTAAATTTTAAAAAATGAAACTCGGGTCTTCCCTGGTGGTCTGGTGAGAAAAGAGTCTGCCTTGCAGTGCAAGGGGCACTGGTTCGATCCCTGGCCCGGGGAGATCCCACATGCCGCAGAGCAGCTGGACTGCTGGGTCCAATTAGGAGCCAGCACTCTAGAGCACATGTGCCCAGAGCCAGTGCTCTGCAACCAGAGAGGCCACTGCGATGGGAGGCCCACACAGGCCAAGGACCACAGACAGATGAAAATAAATAAATGAAAAGACCATACAAGAGGCCAAAATTTAAAAAAAAAAAAAAGAAAGAAACTCAAGGGTTTATTTATACTTGGAATTCACCATCTGGTCAGTATGTAGTGCTTGTGCTCAGCTGCTTCCAAGTCTTTGCCCGCCCACAGATTATAGCCCACCAGGCTCCTGTGTCTATGGGATTTCCTAGGCAATACTGGAGTGTGGGCTTCCATTTCCTCCTCCAGAGGATCTTCCCAACCCAGGGATCAAACCTGCATTTCTCATGTTTCCTGCATTAATAGACAGATCTTTATGCTGTGCCACCTGGGAAGATACATCTATTGCTTACTAAGTACCAAACAAACTTATGTTGAAATTGTCTGAATTGTTGGACTCTATATATTGGACATAAAGGAACACCTTTTGTCTCAAAACATATAGAATAGAGAGAAATCTGAGGGAATAAGGAAATAACATGTAAATTAGAAAATATTTATGTTCTAGTTTAAATTCTAGCACCCACATCACTTGAAAGATGACGATTTCATTTCCATGCACATAAAACAGAGAAGTCTAAGGAACTTCTCTAATTACTTTCAAATCCTGTATAAGATAATATGTAGAATATATCAAAGCATTTTGAAAATTGCCTCGAAGAAGCCTAAAATAACCAACACAGACAACAAAAGCACACCAATCTGTAAACCAACTAAGACAGACAATCAGTTTTACAAGGTTAGATTTATATAAGTCTAGAAGAGAGGAGTTAATATGCAATTCAACTGCCTATAATTATGCAAGTTCTCGTGATGTGTAAGTCAGTAGCCAATTTTTCCTCTCCATAGAAAAAAAAAAGATGAACAGAAATAACAGGATATTATTTAAAGAAAAAGAAGTGAATTTGTTGTTGCTGTTTTGGTGGACAAAGGAACGCTTCACGGCAATAATGATTCCAAACAATGGAGCAGTTTTTCAAGAGGGTAGAAAAGCTTCTTTAATTATTTTAAATAGCATTAACCATAAATTATTATTACAAAATCTAAGCAACAACACTGTTAATAAACAAACTCAATGCTAGGAGATTCTCTGCGATGCCTCTGACCCAAAGTCATAGAAGTGAAATTTAAGATGCTTTAGAGGCAAAATGAGTTTACAGAGAAAAAAGCAATTTGGTCTAAGAAGCAAGCACCAAGCACTCATAGATTCTGATTCTAAACCCCTGCTAAAGACTTCACATTTCATTTAAGAGATGAACTGTCACGATACTCAGTTTCACAAGACTGAGGTTGAGAGTTGTGTTTGTTCATTGAAAAGTAGTCTGTTTATAAAATAAGCCTCATTCTGACAATATATTTTGAAGGGTCACTTTTGGCTAATGTTTCACATAATTGCAACAGTAATACAATCAATGTTTCTGAGTTTTTAATCACACAAATTTCAAAAAAGATTCTTTTCAAATGACAATTCCTAGATATGGCTTTAATCAAGCAATGAACAAATCATCCAAGAGAATACTTTCATGTAATAAAACTCTGCCCTCCAGAGTTATGCTTTTTAATCAAAACAACTTGAGGCATATGGAAAAATTTCTTTATATAAACTATATATCTGAGAATAAGGTACTAGTTTAAAATTCTAGCACCCACATCACTTGAAAGATGACGATTTCATTTCCATGCACATAAAACAGAGAAGTCTAAGGAACTTCTCTAATTACTTTCAAATCCTGTATAAGATAATATGTAGAATATATCAAAGCATTTTGAAAATTGCCTCGAAGAAGCCTAAAATAACCAACACAGACAACAAAAGCACACCAATCTGTAAACCAACTAAGACAGACAATCAGTTTTACAAGGTTAGATTTATATAAGTCTAGAAGAGAGGAGTTAATATGCAATTCAACTGCCTATAATTATGCAAGTTCTCGTGATGTGTAAGTCAGTAGCCAATTTTTCCTCTCCATAGAAAAAAAAAAGATGAACAGAAATAACAGGATATTATTTAAAGAAAAAGAAGTGAATTTGTTGTTGCTGTTTTGGTGGACAAAGGAACGCTTCACGGCAATAATGATTCCAAACAATGGAGCAGTTTTTCAAGAGGGTAGAAAAGCTTCTTTAATTATTTTAAATAGCATTAACCATAAATTATTATTACAAAATCTAAGCAACAACACTGTTAATAAACAAACTCAATGCTAGGAGATTCTCTGCGATGCCTCTGACCCAAAGTCATAGAAGTGAAATTTAAGATGCTTTAGAGGCAAAATGAGTTTACAGAGAAAAAAGCAATTTGGTCTAAGAAGCAAGCACCAAGCACTCATAGATTCTGATTCTAAACCCCTGCTAAAGACTTCACATTTCATTTAAGAGATGAACTGTCACGATACTCAGTTTCACAAGACTGAGGTTGAGAGTTGTGTTTGTTCATTGAAAAGTAGTCTGTTTATAAAATAAGCCTCATTCTGACAATATATTTTGAAGGGTCACTTTTGGCTAATGTTTCACATAATTGCAACAGTAATACAATCAATGTTTCTGAGTTTTTAATCACACAAATTTCAAAAAAGATTCTTTTCAAATGACAATTCCTAGATATGGCTTTAATCAAGCAATGAACAAATCATCCAAGAGAATACTTTCATGTAATAAAACTCTGCCCTCCAGAGTTATGCTTTTTAATCAAAACAACTTGAGGCATATGGAAAAAAATTTCTTTCCTATATAAACTATATATCTGATTTTCTTACTCAACCACCCTTCTTTCTAAATAAATTTATGCAAATTATGCCATTTATTAATTTGAAAATTATTTTGTACTTACAGGCAGTAAAGCACAAATCAGTAAAACCCAAGACGGTCCACCAAACGGAACAGTGAAAGAACAGACTACGTTAGATTGTTGTATAAAAAAAAAACAAACAAGGAGGTAGATGATAGGAAAAAAGAAATAAGAGGAAAAGAAGTGAAGGATAAGAAGCAGAAATAATAACAATAATATTCTAAAGGAGTTATCTATCTTACTGCTAAATATGAGATGAGAACCATAGAAAATTGATTTGCTTTATATATATGTGTATATATATACATATGTGTACATATAAATATCTTTTCTAACAACTTTTTAAAACCTATGCAAAATTACAGAAAATCAAAAATAAAGAAAAAATAGTGACAGAAGCCAGAGAGGGAAAAGCACCTTACCTACAGAGGAAAAATGGTGAGACTATATTTAACTCCTCCTCAGAAAACATAACCCTCATTGGAAAAGACCCTGATGCTGGGAAAGATAGAGGACAGGAGGAGAAGGGGATATGACTGAAGTCGAGACAGTTGGATGGCACCATGGATTCAATACACACCAATTTGAGCAAGCTTTGGGGGATAGTGAAGGACAGGAAAGCCTGGTGTGCTGCAGTCCATGCAGCCACAAAGGCTCAAACATGACTGAATGACTGAGCAACAGAAAATATGCAAGCCAGAAAGTGACATGAGATATTTAGTGGTGACAGAAAGAAACCACTAATCTACAATTTATACCTTGCAAAATTATCCTTCAAAAATGCAGGAAAAATAATGAGTATGAGACCTGAGAGAATGTGTTGCCATCTTAAGACAGAAGGAAAATAACACAAGTCAAAAACTCAGATCTACATAAAGTGAGGAAGAAAACTGAAGAAAGAATACGAAACTAAAATAAAACATGAAATATGTTGGCTTATACAAGCAATAACAGTCTTAGGTGATACTCTACTAGACATATGGCATAAAGTATAAAGGAAAAGGAAATATATGCATATATAAACATGAAATAATTATAGAAAAACAGTGGGGTGGCGTTGATAGGGCATTTGCCTATGGATTTCCATTATACTGAAAATGAAAGTGGGAAGAGCTTTTAAATATCTCTCAAAGGTTAAATTTCCATTAATATGTGAATAATCGAACTCGCCCGCCGCGAGGAGCCGCCCAAACCCGCCCGCCGCGAGGAGCCGCCCGAACCCGCCCGCCGCGAGGAGCCGCCGGAACCCGTCCGCCGCGAGGAGCCGCGGACGCCGCGAGGAGCTGCGAGGCGAGTAAGTTCAGCCACTCCAACTGGAGGGCTTGCTGAACGGAGAGAGGAAGTCGTCCACGGGTTGCTGACCAGGGACCGGGCACGAGTTGGACGGGAAAGCTCGCGTCCGCCTTTGGTACTTAGACACATAACCAGCAGTGCGCGTGTGCCAGTGGTGGAGGAGCCCGCGCTCCCCTAGAACTGCAGCAGCAGCGGAGGAAGCCGGGGAAAGAGCAGGAATTGGAGACTACAGGCGGGCGCGCGGTAGAGCCGGGGCGCCCCCCTCCAATACGGGGCTGAGCGCGCCGCGGCCTCCGCCCAACTGACTGGGATCAGCCCACCGTCCTGGCCAGCACCCAGTATGGCAGCAAAGCCCTCATTTTGCTGAACACAAAAACAGAAACCACAGCAACCGGCACTATAAGGGAAAGACTACGCCATCAAGACACCACCATCAAGAGCAGATTGGTTTCCAACAGGCAGATGTGAAGATAAAACAGGCTGAAGTCGAGACAGTGGTGCAAGCCAAAGGCTTAGTGAAGGACAAACCCATGCCCCTGAATGACTGAGCAACAGAAAATATGCAAGCCAGAAAGTGACATGAGATATTTAGTGGTGACAGAAAGAAACCACTAATCTACAATTTATACCTTGCAAAATTATCCTTCAAAAATGCAGGAAAAATAATGAGTATGAGACCTGAGAGAATGTGTTGCCATCTTAAGACAGAAGGAAAATAACACAAGTCAAAAACTCAGATCTACATAAAGTGAGGAAGAAAACTGAAGAAAGAATACGAAACTAAAATAAAACATGAAATATGTTGGCTTATACAAGCAATAACAGTCTTAGGTGATACTCTACTAGACATATGGCATAAAGTATAAAGGAAAAGGAAATATATGCATATATAAACATGAAATAATTATAGAAAAACAGTGGGGTGGCGTTGATAGGGCATTTGCCTATGGATTTCCATTATACTGAAAATGAAAGTGGGAAGAGCTTTTAAATATCTCTCAAAGGTTAAATTTCCATTAATATGTGAATAAACTCGCACAAACCCGCCCGCCGCGAGGAGCCGCCCGAACCCGCCCGCCGCGAGGAGCCGCCGGAACCCGTCCGCCGCGAGGAGCCGCGGACGCCGCGAGGAGCTGCGAGGCGAGTAAGTTCAGCCACTCCAACTGGAGGGCTTGCTGAACGGAGAGAGGAAGTCGTCCACGGGTTGCTGACCAGGGACCGGGCACGAGTTGGACGGGAAAGCTCGCGTCCGCCTTTGGTACTTAGACACATAACCAGCAGTGCGCGTGTGCCAGTGGTGGAGGAGCCCGCGCTCCCCTAGAACTGCAGCAGCAGCGGAGGAAGCCGGGGAAAGAGCAGGAATTGGAGACTACAGGCGGGCGCGCGGTAGAGCCGGGGCGCCCCCCTCCAATACGGGGCTGAGCGCGCCGCGGCCTCCGCCCAACTGACTGGGATCAGCCCACCGTCCTGGCCAGCACCCAGTATGGCAGCAAAGCCCTCATTTTGCTGAACACAAAAACAGAAACCACAGCAACCGGCACTATAAGGGAAAGACTACGCCATC
Source organism: Tragulus kanchil (assembly GCA_022376925.1). Lineage (NCBI taxonomy): Eukaryota > Metazoa > Chordata > Mammalia > Artiodactyla > Tragulidae > Tragulus > Tragulus kanchil. The sequence goes on along the minus strand of JAIOJX010000029.1, from coordinate 55,466,899 downwards.
AAGACACCACCATCAAGAGCAGATTGGTTTCCAACAGGCAGATGTGAAGATAAAAACCAAGGACAGTATTTAACTTTTTTTTTTCTTTTTTCATTTTTTTCTGCTTGTTTGTGGTGGACTATTTTGCTTATTCAATTGATTGGTTTGGGGTTTATTAGTTTCTTTGTTTATTGGGGTTTTTTATGTGTGTTTTTTGTGGTTTTTTTTGTAGTTTTCATTTGTTTGATTTATTCTATGTGTTTTTTCTTTGTTTTTCAGTCTCTTATTAATTTATTCTGCTCTTTTTAATTTTTAACTTTCTTTTGACTTTTATTATATTTTTTCTAACTTAATTTTAATTCTTGAAAACCTCTAATTCTCTTTTCTCTTTCCTCTTTCCCACTGCTTTCTTTCTCTATGTTCTAAATGTAAAACATCTTCCTAGCTACCAATATCCTCTAGATAAATTATTTCCTATCTTTCTGTCTCCACTATTCACTTCCAAATACACTAAACAGTACACACACTAATTTTTGCTAGCTAATCCTATAAAATACTTCCAAGACAAATCTTTTCCTTTTTATTACTTATAGACTCTCCTCCTTGTCACCCCGAGCACATGTCCTAATTTAAAATTGCTCTCATTGTAATTGTCCAAGCCAGGACCTTGTGCTAGATCTATTACTCAGGCACTATTTTAATTAATTCAAAGCTTAACGGGCAAGTATCATCTGTGATTGCATGAGTTGCTAGAAAGATTTCCTGCGCCTTATCTCTGTAAAACTGGTCAGTTGTGGGGATTGCTGTATATGTATGTATATCTTACAATTATGTTAGAAAACATCTGCATGCTTTTATGACTGTCACCCGTCAGGGATGCACCTCTTGTTCCTCAGATGCTAGTGTGTGAACTAGTATTACAGAACACCATAGCAAACCAGACATAGAGCCTACACCCCCTGACCAATCATCAAAGCAAGGATCCTCGAAGTGGAAGCCCGGATTCCAAGACCCCACACTGATTATCAAAGAACATACAACACTACAGATTATTCACCTGTAAACAAGGTCTATCACCACCCAAGACACAAGCCATTGAACCCTTCTACAAGGACAGAAACTCAAAGGAAGGGAGAATTCAACCAAGAAGCCTGGTGGGAAAAAGAACTCCATACACACAGACACCCACAAAGAAACAAAAATTAACCTAATAATGAAACGTCAGAGAAACACTGTACAAATGAAGGACCAAGCTAGAGAAATACCACTTCAAATGACAGAGGAGGAGATAGACAAGCTATCTGAAAGAGAATTCAGAAAAACTATACTAATGAGGATGCAAAACACCAAAAACAGAATATTAGAAGAAATTAGTGCATTGAGAAAAGACATGCAGGAAATGAAAAATAAGCAAATAGAGACCACCAACTTAATTGCTGAACTCAAAAATACTATAGAAGGTCTCAACAGTAGAGTATCAGAGGCTGAAGAACGGATAAGTGAGCTGGAAGACAGAATGGTGGAAATAAGTGCTGAAGAACACAACAAAGCCCAAAGAATTAAAAGAACTGAGGATAGCCTCAGAGACCTATGGGACAATATTAAACGCACCAACATTAGAATTATAGGAGTTCCAGAAGAAGAAGAAGAGAAGAAAGACTATGAAAAAATTCTTGAAGAGGTTATAGTTGAAAACTTCCCCAGCATGGGAAAGGAGATAGTCAACCAAGTCCAGGATGCACAAAGAGTCCCATACAGGAGAAACCCCAGAAGAAACACACCAAGGCACATTCTAATCAAACTAACGCAGACTAAATATAAAGACAGATTACTAAAAGCAGCTAGGAGCAAACAACAAATAACATATAAAGGAAACCCCATACGTTTAACTGCAAATCTCTCAACAGAAACCCTGCAGGCCAGAAGAGAATGGCAAGATACATTTAAACGGCTAAAAGAGAATAACCTGCAACCAAGAATTCTCTACCCAGCAAGAATCTCATTCAAAATCGATGATGAAGTCAAAAGCTTCACAGACAAGCAAAAACTAAAAGAATTCTGTACCACAAAACAAGTCCTACAACAAGTGTTAAAAGGCCTGATATAGCCAATAAATACAAGAGTAGGAGAAGCCTTACAAATCAAACCCCAAATTTCTAAGAAGATGACAATAGGAACATTCGTATCAATAATTACTTTGAACGTAAATGGACTAAATGCTCCAACCAAACATCACAGGCTGACTGAATGGATCCAGAAGCAAGACCCATATATATGCTGTTTACAAGAGACCCACTTCAGACCTAGAGACACTCATACACTGAAAGTGAAAGGCTGGAAAAAGATATTTCATGCAAATGGAAATCAAAAATAAGCAAATAGAGACCACCAACTTAATTGCTGAACTCAAAAATACTATAGAAGGTCTCAACAGTAGAGTATCAGAGGCTGAAGAACGGATAAGTGAGCTGGAAGACAGAATGGTGGAAATAAGTGCTGAAGAACACAACAAAGCCCAAAGAATTAAAAGAACTGAGGATAGCCTCAGAGACCTATGGGACAATATTAAACGCACCAACATTAGAATTATAGGAGTTCCAGAAGAAGAAGAAGAGAAGAAAGACTATGAAAAAATTCTTGAAGAGGTTATAGTTGAAAACTTCCCCAGCATGGGAAAGGAGATAGTCAACCAAGTCCAGGATGCACAAAGAGTCCCATACAGGAGAAACCCCAGAAGAAACACACCAAGGCACATTCTAATCAAACTAACGCAGACTAAATATAAAGACAGATTACTAAAAGCAGCTAGGAGCAAACAACAAATAACATATAAAGGAAACCCCATACGTTTAACTGCAAATCTCTCAACAGAAACCCTGCAGGCCAGAAGAGAATGGCAAGATACATTTAAACGGCTAAAAGAGAATAACCTGCAACCAAGAATTCTCTACCCAGCAAGAATCTCATTCAAAATCGATGATGAAGTCAAAAGCTTCACAGACAAGCAAAAACTAAAAGAATTCTGTACCACAAAACAAGTCCTACAACAAGTGTTAAAAGGCCTGATATAGCCAATAAATACAAGAGTAGGAGAAGCCTTACAAATCAAACCCCAAATTTCTAAGAAGATGACAATAGGAACATTCGTATCAATAATTACTTTGAACGTAAATGGACTAAATGCTCCAACCAAACATCACAGGCTGACTGAATGGATCCAGAAGCAAGACCCATATATATGCTGTTTACAAGAGACCCACTTCAGACCTAGAGACACTCATACACTGAAAGTGAAAGGCTGGAAAAAGATATTTCATGCAAATGGAAATCAAAAGAAAGCTGGAGTAGCAATCCTCATATCAGACAAAATAGACTTTAAAGTAAAGAAGATTCTAAGAGACAAGGCAGGTCACTACATCATGATTAAGGGATCTATCCAAGAGGAAGACATAACAATCATAAATATCTATGCACCCAACACAGGGGCACCTCAATACATAAGACAGGTACTTTCAGACATAAAAGAAGAAATCAACAATAACACAATAATAGTAGGAGACTTTAACACTCCTCTCACACCAATGGACAGATCAACAAAACAGAAAATTAATAAAGAAACACAAGCCTTAAATGCCACACTGGAAAAGATGGACCTCATCGATATCTTTAGGACGTTCCATCCAAAAGCAGAAGAATACACTTTCTTCTCAAGTGCTCACGGAACATTCTCCAGGATAAACCACATCTTGGGCCACAAATCTAACCTCAGTCAGTTCAAGAAAACCGAAATTATATCAACCATCTTCTCGGACCACAATACAATGAGACTGGAGATCAACTACCAGGAAAAAAACCCTAAAAACAGAAACACATGGAGAATAAACAATACATACCTAAAAAACCAACTGATCATTGAGGAAATCAAAGGAGAAATTAAACAATTCCTAGAAGAAAATGACAATGAACACACGACCGTGCAAAACCTATGGGATACTGCAAAAGCAGTTCTAAGAGGGAAATTTATAGCAATATAGTCCCACCTCAAGAAACTAAAAAAAGAAACATGCAACCAAGAATTCTCTACCCAGCAAGAATCTCATTCAAAATCGATGATGAAGTCAAAAGCTTCACAGACAAGCAAAAACTAAAAGAATTCTGTACCACAAAACAAGTCCTACAACAAGTGTTAAAAGGCCTGATATAGCCAATAAATACAAGAGTAGGAGAAGCCTTACAAATCAAACCCCAAATTTCTAAGAAGATGACAATAGGAACATTCGTATCAATAATTACTTTGAACGTAAATGGACTAAATGCTCCAACCAAACATCACAGGCTGACTGAATGGATCCAGAAGCAAGACCCATATATATGCTGTTTACAAGAGACCCACTTCAGACCTAGAGACACTCATACACTGAAAGTGAAAGGCTGGAAAAAGATATTTCATGCAAATGGAAATCAAAAGAAAGCTGGAGTAGCAATCCTCATATCAGACAAAATAGACTTTAAAGTAAAGAAGATTCTAAGAGACAAGGCAGGTCACTACATCATGATTAAGGGATCTATCCAAGAGGAAGACATAACAATCATAAATATCTATGCACCCAACACAGGGGCACCTCAATACATAAGACAGGTACTTTCAGACATAAAAGAAGAAATCAACAATAACACAATAATAGTAGGAGACTTTAACACTCCTCTCACACCAATGGACAGATCAACAAAACAGAAAATTAATAAAGAAACACAAGCCTTAAATGCCACACTGGAAAAGATGGACCTCATCGATATCTTTAGGACGTTCCATCCAAAAGCAGAAGAATACACTTTCTTCTCAAGTGCTCACGGAACATTCTCCAGGATAAACCACATCTTGGGCCACAAATCTAACCTCAGTCAGTTCAAGAAAACCGAAATTATATCAACCATCTTCTCGGACCACAATACAATGAGACTGGAGATCAACTACCAGGAAAAAAACCCTAAAAACAGAAACACATGGAGAATAAACAATACATACCTAAAAAACCAACTGATCATTGAGGAAATCAAAGGAGAAATTAAACAATTCCTAGAAGAAAATGACAATGAACACACGACCGTGCAAAACCTATGGGATACTGCAAAAGCAGTTCTAAGAGGGAAATTTATAGCAATATAGTCCCACCTCAAGAAACTAGGAAAATATGAAGCAGATGACCTAACCCTCCGCTTAAAACAGTTGGAGAAAGAAGAACAAAAACATCCCAAAGCCAGCAGAAGAAGAGAAATCATAAAGATCAGAGCAGAAATAAAAGAGAAAGAAACAAAAGAAACAATAGTAAAGATAAATAAAACAAAAGGCTGGTTCTTTGAAAAGGTAAACAAAATTGACAAGCCACTGGCCAGACTCATTAAGAAAAAGAGAGAGAAGAACCAGATCAACAAAATCAAAAACGAAAAAGGAGAGATTACAACAGATAATGCAGAAATCCAAAGGATTCTAAGAGACTATTATGAACAACTCTATGGCAACAAACTGGACAACCTGGAAGAAATGGACAGTTTCTTGGACAGGATTAATCTCCCAAGACTGAGCCAGGAAGAAACAGAAACTTTGAACAACCCAATCACAAGCTCAGAAATCGAATCTGTGATTAAAAATCTACCCAAAAATAAAAGCCCAGGGCCACATGGCTTCACAGCCGAATTCTACCAAACATTTAAAGAAGAGCTAATGCCTGTCCTTCTAAAACTCTTCCAAAAAATTGCACAGGAAGGAAAACTCCCAAACACATTCTACGAGGCCACCATCACCCTGATAACCAAACCAGGCAAAGACAACACAAAAAAGGAAAACTATAGGCCAATTTCACTGATGAACTTCGATGCCAAGATCCTCAACAAAATCCTAGCAAACAGAATTCAACGACATGTCAAAAAACTCATACATCACGATCAAGTTGGGTTCATCCCAGGCATGCAAGGCTTCTTCAACATCCGCAAATCAATCAACGTGATACACCATATCAACAAGTTGAAAGACAAAATCACATGATCATCTCAATAGATGCAGAAAAGCCTTCAAGACAACATCCTTAACAAAACTCTTCAGAAACACATGGAGAATAAACAATACATACCTAAAAAACCAACTGATCATTGAGGAAATCAAAGGAGAAATTAAACAATTCCTAGAAGAAAATGACAATGAACACACGACCGTGCAAAACCTATGGGATACTGCAAAAGCAGTTCTAAGAGGGAAATTTATAGCAATATAGTCCCACCTCAAGAAACTAGGAAAATATGAAGCAGATGACCTAACCCTCCGCTTAAAACAGTTGGAGAAAGAAGAACAAAAACATCCCAAAGCCAGCAGAAGAAGAGAAATCATAAAGATCAGAGCAGAAATAAAAGAGAAAGAAACAAAAGAAACAATAGTAAAGATAAATAAAACAAAAGGCTGGTTCTTTGAAAAGGTAAACAAAATTGACAAGCCACTGGCCAGACTCATTAAGAAAAAGAGAGAGAAGAACCAGATCAACAAAATCAAAAACGAAAAAGGAGAGATTACAACAGATAATGCAGAAATCCAAAGGATTCTAAGAGACTATTATGAACAACTCTATGGCAACAAACTGGACAACCTGGAAGAAATGGACAGTTTCTTGGACAGGATTAATCTCCCAAGACTGAGCCAGGAAGAAACAGAAACTTTGAACAACCCAATCACAAGCTCAGAAATCGAATCTGTGATTAAAAATCTACCCAAAAATAAAAGCCCAGGGCCACATGGCTTCACAGCCGAATTCTACCAAACATTTAAAGAAGAGCTAATGCCTGTCCTTCTAAAACTCTTCCAAAAAATTGCACAGGAAGGAAAACTCCCAAACACATTCTACGAGGCCACCATCACCCTGATAACCAAACCAGGCAAAGACAACACAAAAAAGGAAAACTATAGGCCAATTTCACTGATGAACTTCGATGCCAAGATCCTCAACAAAATCCTAGCAAACAGAATTCAACGACATGTCAAAAAACTCATACATCACGATCAAGTTGGGTTCATCCCAGGCATGCAAGGCTTCTTCAACATCCGCAAATCAATCAACGTGATACACCATATCAACAAGTTGAAAGACAAAAATCACATGATCATCTCAATAGATGCAGAAAAAGCCTTCGACAAAGTACAACATCCATTTATGATCAAAACTCTTCAGAAAATGGGCATAGAAGGAACCTATCTCAACATAATAAAAGCCATCTATGAGAAACCTACAGCGAACATTATTGTTAATGGTGAAAAACTGAAAGCATTCCCTCTAAGATCAGGAACAAGACAGGGGTGCCTACTTTCACCACTGCTATTCAACATAGTCCTGGAAGTCCTAGCAACAGCAATAAGACAAGAGAAAGAAATCAAAGGAATCCAGATTGGAAAGGAAGAAGTCAAGCTCTCTCTTTTTGCAGACGACATGATATTATACATAGAAAATCCCAAAGACACGGTTACAAAGCTACTAGAACTAATCAATGAATTCAGCAAAGTTGCAGGATATAAAGTCAACACACAGAAGTCACTGGCATTCCTATACACAAACAATGAAAAATCAGAAAATGAAATCAAAGAGGCAATCCCCTTCACCATTGCAACCAGAAGAATCAAATATCTAGGAATAAACCTACCCAAAGAAACAAAAGAATTGTACACAGAAAATTACAAGACACTCATGAGAGACATTAAAGAAGACTTAAACAGATGGAGAGATATTCCATGTTCCTGGATTGGAAGAATCAATATTGTGAAAATGACCATACTTCCAAATATCATCTACAGATTCAATGCAATACCTATTCAACTACCACTGACATTTTTCACAGAACTAGACCAAATAATAACACAGTTCATATGGAAACACAGAAGACCTCGAATAGCCAAAGCAATCCTGAGGAAGAAAAATGGAGTTGGTGGGATCAGCCTCCCTAACTTCAGACTCTACTACAAAGCAACAGTCCTCAAGACAGTATGGTACTGGCACAAAAACAGAACTATAGATCAATGGAACAAGATTGAGAACCCAGAGATCAACCCACGCACCTATGGGTACCTTCATGTTGATAAAGGAGGAGAAACTATAAAATGGGACAAAGACAGTCTCTTTAACAAGTGGTGCTGGGAGAATTGGACAGCTACATGCAAAAAAATGAAATTGGAACATTCCCTGACGCCATACACTAAGATCAACTCAAAATGGATTAAAGACCTCAATGTAAGACCAGAAACCATCAAACTCTTAGAGGAGAATATAGGCAAAACCCTCAAGGACATCAATCAAAGCAAGATCTTCTCTGACCCACCAACTAAAATAGCAGAACTGAAAAGAAAAATGAACATATGGGACCTCATGAAACTTAAAAGCTTTTGTACAGCTAAAGAAACTACAAAAAAGCTGAACAGACAGCCCACAGAGTGGGAGAAAATCATAGCAAATGAAACAACAGACAAAGAATTAATCTCCAAAATCTACAAGCAACTCAGACAACTCAGCACAGGAAAATGAGCAGCCCAATCAAAAAATGGGAAAAAGATCTAAAGAGACGCCTCTCCAAAGGGGACATACAAATGGTCCAAAAGCACATGAAACGATGCTCAACCTCGCTTATTATTAGAGAAATGCAAATTAAAACCACAATGAGATACCACCTCACACCTGTCAGAATGGCCATCATCAACAAATCGACAGACAACAAATGCTGGAGAGGGTGTGGAGAAAAGGGAACCCTCTTGCATTGCTGGTGGGAATGTCAATTAATACAACCTCTATGGAAGACAATATGGAGATTCCTTAAAAAACTAAAAATAGAAGCACCCTATGACCCAGCAATCCCACTATTAGGCCTATATCCTGATGAAATCAAAACTGAAAGAGGCACCTGTACCCCAATGTTCATTGCAGCTCTCTATACAATAGCCAGAACATGGAAGCAACCTAGATGTCCATCGACAAATGAATGGATCCAGAAGCTCTGGTACATATATACAATGGAATACTACTCAGCTGTTAAAAGAAATGCAGAAGACTCAGTCCTAATGAGGTGGCTGGCTTTAGAACCTATCATAAAAAGTGAAGTAAGTCAAAAGAGAAGACAAGTATAGTATACTAACTTTCTATAGATCAATGGAACAAGATTGAGAACCCAGAGATCAACCCACGCACCTATGGGTACCATATTTTTGATAAAGGAGGAGAAACTATAAAATGGGACAAAGACAGTCTCTTTAACAAGTGGTGCTGGGAGAATTGGACAGCTACATGCAAAAAAATGAAATTGGAACATTCCCTGACGCCATACACTAAGATCAACTCAAAATGGATTAAAGACCTCAATGTAAGACCAGAAACCATCAAACTCTTAGAGGAGAATATAGGCAAAACCCTCAAGGACATCAATCAAAGCAAGATCTTCTCTGACCCACCAACTAAAATAGCAGAACTGAAAAGAAAAATGAACATATGGGACCTCATGAAACTTAAAAGCTTTTGTACAGCTAAAGAAACTACAAAAAAGCTGAACAGACAGCCCACAGAGTGGGAGAAAATCATAGCAAATGAAACAACAGACAAAGAATTAATCTCCAAAATCTACAAGCAACTCAGACAACTCAGCACTGGAAAATGAGCAGCCCAATCAAAAAATGGGAAAAAGATCTAAAGAGACGCCCCTCCAAAGGGGACATACAAATGGTCCAAAAGCACATGAAACGATGCTCAACCTCGCTTATTATTAGAGAAATGCAAATTAAAACCACAATGAGATACCACCTCACACCTGTCAGAATGGCCATCATCAACAAATCGACAGACAACAAATGCTGGAGAGGGTGTGGAGAAAAGGGAACCCTCTTGCATTGCTGGTGGGAATGTAAATTAATACAACCTCTATGGAAGACAATATGGAGATTCCTTAAAAAACTAAAAATAGAAGCACCCTATGACCCAGCAATCCCACTATTAGGCCTATATCCTGATGAAATCAAAACTGAAAGAGGCACCTGTACCCCAATGTTCATTGCAGCTCTCTATACAATAGCCAGAACATGGAAGCAACCTAGATGTCCATCGACAAATGAATGGATCCAGAAGCTCTGGTACATATATACAATGGAATACTACTCAGCTGTTAAAAGAAATGCAGAAGACTCAGTCCTAATGAGGTGGCTGGCTTTAGAACCTATCATAAAAAGTGAAGTAAGTCAAAAAGAAAGACAAGTATAGTATACTAACTCATATATATGGAATCTAGTAAGATGGTCATGATAACATACACAGTGAACTCATGAAAAAAAAGAATAGACATAAAGACATTGTGGAGACCGAACAATGGGAGGGAGTAACATGGGAACCTTTACTGTCATGTGTAGAAAGGATAGCTATTGTCATTGTGCTAGGGGAATAGGAGTACCTACAACCACTTGGAGCAATGGTCTGGAGGGATGGGGGGGGGGAACCTGGGTGGGGGGAGGGCCAAGGGATATGCATCTGATTGATCTGGGAACATACATGTACAAAAATAAATAAATAAATAAATAAATAAATAAATAAATAAATAAATAAATAAATAAAAAGAAAAAAAAAAAATAAAGAAGAGCTAATGCCTGTCCTTCTAAAACTCTTCCAAAAAATTGCACAGGAAGGAAAACTCCCAAACACATTCTACGAGGCCACCATCACCCTGATAACCAAACCAGGCAAAGACAACACAAAAAAGGAAAACTATAGGCCAATTTCACTGATGAACTTCGATGCCAAGATCCTCAACAAAATCCTAGCAAACAGAATTCAACGACATGTCAAAAAACTCATACATCATGATCAAGTTGGGTTCATCCCAGGCATGCAAGGCTTCTTCAACATCCGCAAATCAATCAACGTGATACACCATATCAACAAGTTGAAAGACAAAAATCACATGATCATTTCAATAGATGCAGAAAAAGCCTTCGACAAAGTACAACATCCATTTATGATCAAAACTCTTCAGAAAATGGGCATAGAAGGAACCTATCTCAACATCATAAAAGCCATCTATGAGAAGCCTACAGCGAACATTATTGTTAATGGTGAAAAACTGAAAGCATTCCCTCTAAGATCAGGAACAAGACAGGGGTGCCCACTTTCACCACTGCTATTCAACATAGTCCTGGAAGTCCTAGCAACAGCAATAAGAGAAGAGAAAGAAATCAAAGGAATCCAGATTGGAAAGGAAGAAGTCAAGCTCTCTCTTTTTGAAGACAACATGATATTATACGTAGAAAATCCCAAAGACACGGTTACAAAGCTACTAGAGCTAATCAATGAATTCAGCAAAGTTGCAGGATATAAAGTCAACACACAGAAGTCACTGGCATTCCTATACACAAACAATGAAAAATCAGAAAATGAAATCAAAGAGGCAATCCCCTTCACCATTGCAACCAAAAGAATCAAATATCTAGGAATAAACCTACCCAAAGAAACAAAAGAATTGTACACAGAAAATTACAAGACACTCATGAGAGACATTAAAGAAGACTTAAACAGATGGAGAGATATTCCATGTTCCTGGGTCGGAAGAATCAATATTGTGAAAATGACCATACTTCCAAATATCATCTACAGATTCAATGCAACACCTATTCAACTACCACTGACATTTTTCACAGAACTAGACCAAATAATAACACAGTTCATATGGAAACACAGAAGACCTCAAATAGCCAAAGCAATCCTGAGGAAGAAGAATGGAGTTGGAGGGATCAGCCTCCCTAACTTCAGACTCTACTACAAAGCAACAGTTATCAAGACAGTATTGTACTGGCACAAAAACAGAACTAAAGACCAATGGAACAAGATCGAGAACCCAGAGATCAACCCACGCACCTATGGGTACCTTATTTTGGACAAAGGAGGCGAAACTATCAAATGGGACAAAGACAACCTCTTCAACAAATGGTGCTGGGAGAATTGGACAGCTACATGCAAAAAAATGAAATTGGAACATTCCCTGACACCATACACAAAGATCAACTCAAAATGGATGAAAGACCTCAATGTAAGACTAGAAACCATCGAACTCTTAGAGGAGAATATAGGCAAAACCCTCAAGGACATCAATCAAAGCAAGATCTTCTCTGACCCACCTACTAAAATAGTGGAACTGAAAAGAAAAGTCAACACGTGGGACCTCATGAAACTTAAAAGCTTTTGTACAGCAAAAGACACTACAAAACAGCTGAACAGACATACCCCAGGGTGCCCCAAACCTGTCACCACTGCTATTCAACTGGAAGTCCTAGCAACAGCAATAAGAGAAGAGAAAGAAATCAAAGGAATCCAGATTGGAAAGGAAGAAGTCAAGCTCTCTCTTTTTGAAGACAACATGATATTATACGTAGAAAATCCCAAAGACACGGTTACAAAGCTACTAGAGCTAATCAATGAATTCAGCAAAGTTGCAGGATATAAAGTCAACACACAGAAGTCACTGGCATTCCTATACACAAACAATGAAAAATCAGAAAATGAAATCAAAGAGGCAATCCCCTTCACCATTGCAACCAAAAGAATCAAATATCTAGGAATAAACCTACCCAAAGAAACAAAAGAATTGTACACAGAAAATTACAAGACACTCATGAGAGACATTAAAGAAGACTTAAACAGATGGAGAGATATTCCATGTTCCTGGGTCGGAAGAATCAATATTGTGAAAATGACCATACTTCCAAATATCATCTACAGATTCAATGCAACACCTATTCAACTACCACTGACATTTTTCACAGAACTAGACCAAATAATAACACAGTTCATATGGAAACACAGAAGACCTCAAATAGCCAAAGCAATCCTGAGGAAGAAGAATGGAGTTGGAGGGATCAGCCTCCCTAACTTCAGACTCTACTACAAAGCAACAGTTATCAAGACAGTATTGTACTGGCACAAAAACAGAACTAAAGACCAATGGAACAAGATCGAGAACCCAGAGATCAACCCACGCACCTATGGGTACCTTATTTTGGACAAAGGAGGCGAAACTATCAAATGGGACAAAGACAACCTCTTCAACAAATGGTGCTGGGAGAATTGGACAGCTACATGCAAAAAAATGAAATTGGAACATTCCCTGACACCATACACAAAGATCAACTCAAAATGGATGAAAGACCTCAATGTAAGACTAGAAACCATCGAACTCTTAGAGGAGAATATAGGCAAAACCCTCAAGGACATCAATCAAAGCAAGATCTTCTCTGACCCACCTACTAAAATAGTGGAACTGAAAAGAAAAGTCAACACGTGGGACCTCATGAAACTTAAAAGCTTTTGTACAGCAAAAGACACTACAAAACAGCTGAACAGACATCCCACAGAGTGGGAGAAAATCATAGCAAATGAAACAACAGACAAAGAATTAATCTCCAAAATCTACAAGCAACTCAGACAACTCAGCACAGGAAAAACGAACAACCCAATCAAAAAATGGGAAAAAGATCTAAAGAGACGGCTCTCCAAAGAGGACATACAGATGGCCCAAAAGTACATGAAATGATGCTCAACCTCGCTTATCATTAGAGAAATGCAAATTAAAACCACAATGAGATACCACCTCACACCTGTCAGAATGGCCATCATCAACAAATCGACAGACAACAAATGCTGGAGAGGGTGCGGAGAAAAGGGAACCCTCTTTCGTTGCTGGTGGAAATGTAAACTGATACAACCTCTATGGAAGACAATATGGAGATTCCTTAAAAAACTAAAAATAGAGGCACTCTATGACCCAGCAATCCCACTATTAGGCCTATATCCTGATGAAATCAAAACTGAAAGAGGCACCTGTACCCCAATGTTCATTGCAGCTCTCTATACAATAGCCAGAACATGGAAGCAACCTAGATGTCCATCGACAAATGAATGGATCCAGAAGCTCTGGTACATATATACAATGGAATACTACTCAGCTATTAAAAGAAATGCAGAAGACTCAGTCCTAATGAGGTGGCTGGCTCTAGAACCTATCATAAAAAGTGAAGTAAGTCAAAAAGAGAAAGACAAGTATAGTATACTAACTCATATATATGGGATCTAGTAAGATGGTCATGATAACGCACACAGTGAACTAATGAAAAACGAAAAGACATAAAGACATTGTGGAGACTGAACAGTGGGGGGAGAATTGGACAGCTACATGCAAAAAAATGAAATTGGAACATTCCCTGACACCATACACAAAGATCAACTCAAAATGGATGAAAGACCTCAATGTAAGACTAGAAACCATCGAACTCTTAGAGGAGAATATAGGCAAAACCCTCAAGGACATCAATCAAAGCAAGATCTTCTCTGACCCACCTACTAAAATAGTGGAACTGAAAAGAAAAGTCAACACGTGGGACCTCATGAAACTTAAAAGCTTTTGTACAGCAAAAGACACTACAAAACAGCTGAACAGACATCCCACAGAGTGGGAGAAAATCATAGCAAATGAAACAACAGACAAAGAATTAATCTCCAAAATCTACAAGCAACTCAGACAACTCAGCACAGGAAAAACGAACAACCCAATCAAAAAATGGGAAAAAGATCTAAAGAGACGCCTCTCCAAAGAGGACATACAGATGGCCCAAAAGTACATGAAATGATGCTCAACCTCGCTTATCATTAGAGAAATGCAAATTAAAACCACAATGAGATACCACCTCACACCTGTCAGAATGGCCATCATCAACAAATCGACAGACAACAAATGCTGGAGAGGGTGCGGAGAAAAGGGAACCCTCTTTCGTTGCTGGTGGAAATGTAAACTGATACAACCTCTATGGAAGACAATATGGAGATTCCTTAAAAAACTAAAAATAGAGGCACTCTATGACCCAGCAATCCCACTATTAGGCCTATATCCTGATGAAATCAAAACTGAAAGAGGCACCTGTACCCCAATGTTCATTGCAGCTCTCTATACAATAGCCAGAACATGGAAGCAACCTAGATGTCCATCGACAAATGAATGGATCCAGAAGCTCTGGTACATATATACAATGGAATACTACTCAGCTATTAAAAGAAATGCAGAAGACTCAGTCCTAATGAGGTGGCTGGCTCTAGAACCTATCATAAAAAGTGAAGTAAGTCAAAAAGAGAAAGACAAGTATAGTATACTAACTCATATATATGGGATCTAGTAAGATGGTCATGATAACGCACACAGTGAACTCATGAAAAAACAGAGAATAGACATAAAGACATTGTGGAGACTGAACAGTGGGAGGGAGTAACATGGAAACCTATACTGTCATGTGTAGAAAAGATAGCTATTGTCATTGTGCTAGGGGAATAGGAGTACCTACAACCACTTGGGGCGATGGTCTGGAGGGATGGGGGGGGGGGAACTGGGTGGGGGGAGGGTCAAGGGATATGCATATGAATGATCTGGGAACATACATGTACAAAAATAAATAAATAAATAAATAAATATGTGAATAATCAAAAACTATTATTGTCACTTGAGGGAGATAGGACAGGATATTAGGGTCCTATTTCTTTAACATGCATCTCGAATTTTTGACTTTGTTGCTTACCAATCAGTGTTGTACTGGTTACTGTTTAACAAGTGGCCTACAATACATTTGACCAGTGTTCAATCCCTGGGTGGGAAAGATCCGCTAGAGAAGGAAATGGCAACCCACTTCAGTATTCTTGCCTGGGAAATCCCATACTTGCCTGGGCAGAGGAGTTCCAAGGGCTATAGTCCGTGAGGTCGCAAAGAGTCAGACACGACTGAGCTACTAACACTCCTGCTTTTCACAGTCTGTGGGCCAGTGTGACTGCTCCAGCACACCACACTTTTCCTCCATTACAGACCAAAATATTCAACTTTCATTGCTATCAACTTTCCTGTTATTACTGACAAAGCCAAAGTTTTTTCAACAATATATTCACCAAGAAAACCGCCATCTTTGATAAATGTCTCATTGGCAGGCTCTCCCTCCACTATTAGGCCTATATCCTGATGAAATCAAAACTGAAAGAGGCACCTGTACCCCAATGTTCATTGCAGCTCTCTATACAATAGCCAGAACATGGAAGCAACCTAGATGTCCATCGACAAATGAATGGATCCAGAAGCTCTGGTACATATATACAATGGAATACTACTCAGCTATTAAAAGAAATGCAGAAGACTCAGTCCTAATGAGGTGGCTGGCTCTAGAACCTATCATAAAAAGTGAAGTAAGTCAAAAAGAGAAAGACAAGTATAGTATACTAACTCATATATATGGGATCTAGTAAGATGGTCATGATAACGCACACAGTGAACTCATGAAAAAACAGAGAATAGACATAAAGACATTGTGGAGACTGAACAGTGGGAGGGAGTAACATGGAAACCTATACTGTCATGTGTAGAAAAGATAGCTATTGTCATTGTGCTAGGGGAATAGGAATACCTACAACCACTTGGGGCGATGGTCTGGAGGGATGGGAGGGGGGGAACTGCGTGGGGAGAGGGTCAAGGGATATGCATATGAATGATCTGGGAACATACATGTACAAAAATAAATAAATAAATAAATAAATATGTGAATAATCAAAAACTATTATTGTCACTTGAGGGAGATAGGACAGGATATTAGGGTCCTATTTCTTTAACATGCATCTCGAATTTTTGACTTTGTTGCTTACCAATCAGTGTTGTACTGGTTACTGTTTAACAAGTGGCCTACAATACATTTGACCAGTGTTCAATCCCTGGGTGGGAAAGATCCGCTAGAGAAGGAAATGGCAACCCACTTCAGTATTCTTGCCTGGGAAATCCCATACTTGCCTGGGCAGAGGAGTTCCAAGGGCTATAGTCCGTGAGGTCGCAAAGAGTCAGACACGACTGAGCTACTAACACTCCTGCTTTTCACAGTCTGTGGGCCAGTGTGACTGCTCCAGCACACCACACTTTTCCTCCATTACAGACCAAAATATTCAACTTTCATTGCTATCAACTTTCCTGTTATTACTGACAAAGCCAAAGTTTTTTCAACAATATATTCACCAAGAAAACCGCCATCTTTGATAAACTACCTAATCAACTATAATCTAATTAGCAGTCAGAAATGAAGTTGATAATGCTAAAACAATGGTTAAGTCCCTAGAATTTTAAGTGTTCAGATTTAAATCCTGTTATCAACTTTTAGAAAACATGATTTTGAGCTTGACAAATAACCTCTCTAGACCTTTTTCCAAATCTCTAAACCCAACATAATATCGTGCCTGTGCTGCTATTGCAAAAAGATTAAATTAAATAATTTATATAAAGTACCTCCAATCATCACTATATGTGTATGGCACACAGAAAAATACTCATATTCTATCAGCTATTTTTATTCATTGAAAAGAACAAGAGTATTTACAGTTATAAATATCTAAAATAATAGTTTCTCACTTGTAAAAATGAACTTACTTTCCTGAGTTATTTATAGTGGCACTTTCAATTTATTTTCAAAAGTGAACAAGTACATTTAATTTAAAATTAATAAGATCATTATTGTGTATTCATTAAAATTTCATGTGATAATTGGAAGCATTTACAAGGTATGCAATGGACTCATTATATAAAAGAGACAGTAATTAGACTTTAATAAAAGGAATTTTAAATAGTCACTTATAAAAATATACTATTAAATTTGAGAACTCATTTTAAAATCTATCAATAATTTCTACTTACTACTAACTAAGAAATTATATGTTTTGTGAATATTTAAACAAATAGAATTAATTTTAGAAATGGATGACAAAGGAGAAGTCTTCTAGCCAGAAAGAATCTCCTTCCTGCAAGAAAATTATAATGCAATCAGGAGAGTCGGTTGATGTTCTTCTTTGCATCTTCTTTTTTTCAATGATTAAGGTCATTCTTTAATAATATCAATGGAGTTTCTTTCTTCTCTCCCAAACAGTGACAAAAATAGCAACTTTATTCATGTGATATCACAAAGGTCAGTACATAATTTACTTCACTAATACCTGTGTGATTTAATTAGATTTTCAGGTAATCTATCTGTCTTTCTTTTTTTCCCCTTATTTATGATTTTGCCAGAGAAATGGAAAGGTTTATTTCAATTTTTTTACTTTAAAACATTTCATCACTCAAAAAGCTAGGTCATAAATTCCATGCAGGCAGTGTGAAATTCAAATATCTCCTGCCATATTAAAAAATAAGAACTGTCACAGCCATCACCAATTTCTGGCCTCCAAATGTGCATAAGCGCCCAGAAAACTGATCCAGTCGGTGCTGCCACTCACCACCATGATTGTTGAAGAGCTGAGGGAATGCAGAAGCAAGGTGAACAAGGAAATAGGATTGGCCCCAGATAGCTGAGGTGCATATGAAAAGAATAAGTTCAGAGATCCAAGGGCCTTGCATCTTCCCATACATAGAATGCTCAATTCCTTAACTTGATACCTGATCTTTGATGCTCAGACTGCCTGCTCCCTTTGCTGCAAACTTGTAAATATTGCCTGACTTCCCCTCCTGCTTCCCTGGAGCAGTTTTCTCAGAGCTATCTGAGGTGCTGCTTCCCAGGCTGCAAGTACATTTAATTTAAAATTAATAAGATCATTATTGTGTATTCATTAAAATTTCATGTGATAATTGGAAGCATTTACAAGGTATGCAATGGACTCATTATATAAAAGAGACAGTAATTAGACTTTAATAAAAGGAATTTTAAATAGTCACTTATAAAAATATACTATTAAATTTGAGAACTCATTTTAAAATCTATCAATAATTTCTACTTACTACTAACTAAGAAATTATATGTTTTGTGAATATTTAAACAAATAGAATTAATTTTAGAAATGGATGACAAAGGAGAAGTCTTCTAGCCAGAAAGAATCTCCTTCCTGCAAGAAAATTATAATGCAATCAGGAGAGTCGGTTGATGTTCTTCTTTGCATCTTCTTTTTTTCAATGATTAAGGTCATTCTTTAATAATATCAATGGAGTTTCTTTCTTCGCTCCCGAGGGGTGACAAAAATAGCAACTTTATTCATGTGATATCACAAAGGTCAGTACATAATTTACTTCACTAATACCTGTGTGATTTAATTAGATTTTCAGGTAATCTATCTGTCTTTCTTTTTTTCCCCTTATTTATGATTTTGCCAGAGAAATGGAAAGGTTTATTTCAATTTTTTTACTTTAAAACATTTCATCACTCAAAAAGCTAGGTCATAAATTCCATGCAGGCAGTGTGAAATTCAAATATCTCCTGCCATATTAAAAAATAAGAACTGTCACAGCCATCACCAATTTCTGGCCTCCAAATGTGCATAAGCGCCCAGAAAACTGATCCAGTCGGTGCTGCCACTCACCACCATGATTGTTGAAGAGCTGAGGGAATGCAGAAGCAAGGTGAACAAGGAAATAGGATTGGCCCCAGATAGCTGAGGTGCATATGAAAAGAATAAGTTCAGAGATCCAAGGGCCTTGCATCTTCCCATACATAGAATGCTCAATTCCTTAACTTGATACCTGATCTTTGATGCTCAGACTGCCTGCTCCCTTTGCTGCAAACTTGTAAATATTGCCTGACTTCCCCTCCTGCTTCCCTGGAGCAGTTTTCTCAGAGCTATCTGAGGTGCTGCTTCCCAGGCTGCAGTCCTCATTGCACCCCAAGTAAAACTTAACTCACAGCTCTCAAGTTGTTCATCATTTTCTGGTTAACAGGCATAAATGACCCAAAGGTCACACTGAAAACGTAGAGGGCTATGCATTCATTATATTTTCATGGTGGGTTTTCTTATTGTACAAAATAGGGCATAGAGTTTTAAAGTAGAACTCTCATATCTGCTAATTAACAAATGTGCCCAAAGAAGAGGCTTGACCAGTGTTTCCTGAGTATCTGTTATGTGCCTAGTCCTGTGCAAAATAGTCTAGTGGGGATTATGATCAATCATATAAGCATGTAATTTCAAAGTGTAAGAAGTACTATGAATCTCCAAAGAGGACATACAGATGGCCCAAAAGCACATGAAACGATGCTCAACCTCGCTTATTATTAGAGAAATGCAAATCAAAACTACAATGAGGGGCTCCCCCTGGTGGTCCAGTGGGTAAAGACACTGCCTTGCAGTGCAAGGGGTGCCGGTTCGATCCCTGGCCTGGGAAGATCCCACGTGTCGCAGAGCGGCTGGACTGATGTGTCCAATTACCAAGCCGGAGCTCTGGCATGCGTGTGCCCAGAGTCTGTGCTCTGCGACGACAGTGGCCACCGTGATGGGAGGCCCACAGGAGCCAAAGAACAAAGACGGACGAAAATAGAGAAATGAAAGACCAATAGAAGTGGCCCGCCCATCCCCCTCCCTCACCACCCCACCCTCCAAAAGATAAATAAATAAAATTAATAAAAAAAAAAGAAAAACTACAGTGAGATATCACCTCACATCCGTCAGAATGGCCATCATCCACAAATTGACAGACAATAAATGCTGGAGAGGGTGCAGAGAAAAGGGAACCCTCTTGCATTGCTGGTGGGAATGTAAATTGATACAGCCTCTGTGGAAGACAGTATGGAGATTCCTTTAAAAACTAAAAATAGAAGCACTATATGACCCAGCAATCCCACTATTAGGCCTATATCCTGATGAAATCAAAACTGAAAGAGGCACCTGTGCCCCAATGTTCACTGCAGCTCTCTATACAATAGCCAGAACATGGAAGCAAACTAGATGTCCATCGACAAATGAATGGATACAGCAGCTCTGGTACATATATACAATGGACTACTACTCATCTGTTAAAGAAATGCAGAAGACTCAGTCCTAATGAAGTGGCTGGCTCTAAAACCTATCATAAAAAGTGAAGTAAGTCAAAAAGAGAAAGACAAATACAGTATACTAACACACATATATGGAATCTAGTAGGACGGTCTTGATAACACACGCAGGGAACTCATGGAAAAACAGACAGAGCATAGACATAGGGACATTGTGGGGAAGAAATACGGAGGGGGAGGCATGAAGGGAGTAACATGGAAATCTATACTGTCATGTGTGGGAAAGATAGCTATTGTCATTGTGCTAAGGGATAGAAGTGCTTACAATGGCATGGGGCGATGGTCCGGAGGGGTGGGATGGGGGGAACTCGGGGAGTCGGGACCAGGGATATGCATATGACTGATCTGGGAACATACATGTCTATGAACAACAAAATTCTGTAAAACCTTTAAAATAAAGAATTTAAAAAAAAAAAGAAGTACTATGAAGGAAAGTTAAAGGAGCTCACCATTGAAGTAAGAAAAGATGAACAACTTGAGAGTTGCAAGTTAAGTTTCATTTGGGACACAACTATGCCTACAACCCAGGAGGCTGCACCTCAGATAGCTCTGAGAGACTGCTTCAAAGAGGCAGAAGGAGGAAAATTAACACATAAGGCTTTGATAAAGAGGGGTTTCCATACCATTAAACACTCATTTTACAAATGGAGCTTTTGGTTAATCATGAGGACCTGATGTCATCATGAAGGAATTTAGTGCTTTTCTAGGTATGAGGAGATGCAATGATTGAGATCATAATATCTGTTCCTAAAAACATCTGTCTGTCTAAAGACCTGTCCCAGCAGATTCTCTGGAGCACAGAGTGGCTCCCTCCACCCTGAGCTCCGTCAGTGGGTGTTGAGAGTCAGCAGCTGCCACAGCACAGGTTTCAGTCTCCACAGTGGTGGATGGAAAATTGATTCTCTTGGCACAGTGGCCTGTGCCCCAATGTTCACTGCAGCTCTCTATACAATAGCCAGAACATGGAAGCAAACTAGATGTCCATCGACAAATGAATGGATACAGCAGCTCTGGTACATATATACAATGGACTACTACTCATCTGTTAAAGAAATGCAGAAGACTCAGTCCTAATGAAGTGGCTGGCTCTAAAACCTATCATAAAAAGTGAAGTAAGTCAAAAAGAGAAAGACAAATACAGTATACTAACACACATATATGGAATCTAGTAGGACGGTCTTGATAACACACGCAGGGAACTCATGGAAAAACAGACAGAGCATAGACATAGGGACATTGTGGGGAAGAAATACGGAGGGGGAGGCATGAAGGGAGTAACATGGAAATCTATACTGTCATGTGTGGGAAAGATAGCTATTGTCATTGTGCTAAGGGATAGAAGTGCTTACAATGGCATGGGGCGATGGTCCGGAGGGGTGGGATGGGGGGAACTCGGGGAGTCGGGACCAGGGATATGCATATGACTGATCTGGGAACATACATGTCTATGAACAACAAAATTCTGTAAAACCTTTAAAATAAAGAATTTAAAAAAAAAAAGAAGAAGTACTATGAAGGAAAGTTAAAGGAGCTCACCATTGAAGTAAGAAAAGATGAACAACTTGAGAGTTGCAAGTTAAGTTTCATTTGGGACACAACTATGCCTACAACCCAGGAGGCTGCACCTCAGATAGCTCTGAGAGACTGCTTCAAAGAGGCAGAAGGAGGAAAATTAACACATAAGGCTTTGATAAAGAGGGGTTTCCATACCATTAAACACTCATTTTACAAATGGAGCTTTTGGTTAATCATGAGGACCTGATGTCATCATGAAGGAATTTAGTGCTTTTCTAGGTATGAGGAGATGCAATGATTGAGATCATAATATCTGTTCCTAAAAACATCTGTCTGTCTAAAGACCTGTCCCAGCAGATTCTCTGGAGCACAGAGTGGCTCCCTCCACCCTGAGCTCCGTCAGTGGGTGTTGAGAGTCAGCAGCTGCCACAGCACAGGTTTCAGTCTCCACAGTGGTGGATGGAAAATGCCCTTGTTATTCAGTCATTGGCAATGTAATTGGTAAGTGCCAATTTGTAGTTGACCTGCCCCAAGGGAAAAACACTATAGAAAATTCCCCATACATAAGCTAATAGACTTTTTCACTTATTTCCCTCTATTCCTCTCAAAGGTGAGGCAATTTCAAATTGAATAATAAGGCATCTGCTATATAAATATGAAATTAATACAATATAAGGCCACAGTAGCAATGATGATAGCTAACAATTATTGAAGGTCTATTTTGTCCTAGGACTGTGCTAACTTCCTTTTACTTATTGTTGTTCTTCAAAAAATTAATAAGGGTACACATATTTCATTTTAATATTTTTCTTAAAATCACATAAGTAAGAACAAAGCAATGCTGGCATTTTAACCCCAATCTATGTGAATATAACAGAATTTCTCAACCTAGGCACAACTGACCTTTAGACCAAATGATTCTTGGTCACGAGTAGGTTATCCATTAAATGCCAGTAGCACCCCTTTCCCAGTTGTAATAACCAAAAATGTCTCCAGATATTGTCAAATGTCCCATAGAGGGTACCCCTGCCCCTACCCTACCCCTACCTCCTACTCCCAAGGAGAACCGCTGGAATACAGAACCCATAGTTCTGATTTTCTGTCATTCCTGTCCTCCAAGAAGGGAAAGAAACTAATAAAAGTACATTCAAATTGAACCTATTTTATTATTAACTAAAACTGTAAAAGCAGTTACACAGTCATACAACAATATAACTGAAGTACGAGATAGAGGGCTGCAGGTTGGGCATTTACTGTCAGCCAGTCTCCTCTTTGCATTTCCTGAGGCAGGAGACAGGTGGACTCCAGTTGAGGACTTTACAAGCAGCCTTCTATTTGCTCTCTGAAATGGAAGTACCAACAGAAACAGGGTAGTAGCCAGTCTTTTTCTCTTGTAAACACCTCAAGGAAATGATCATGGTAAGGGCAAACGGAGCAAAACCCTGTCTGAGTGAAGGATAAGAGAGACACCACACATGCACAGAAAGGCTCCTTGGAGTCAAAAGTCAGAGGATAATTCCAGGAAAGACCTGTCCCAGCAGATTCTGGCCCCCATTCCTCATTTTCACCCACAGCACAGGTTTCAGTCTCCACAGTGGTGGATGGAAAATGCCCTTGTTATTCAGTCATTGGCAATGTAATTGGTAAGTGCCAATTTGTAGTTGACCTGCCCCAAGGGAAAAACACTATAGAAAATTCCCCATACATAAGCTAATAGACTTTTTCACTTATTTCCCTCTATTCCTCTCAAAGGTGAGGCAATTTCAAATTGAATAATAAGGCATCTGCTATATAAATATGAAATTAATACAATATAAGGCCACAGTAGCAATGATGATAGCTAACAATTATTGAAGGTCTATTTTGTCCTAGGACTGTGCTAACTTCCTTTTACTTATTGTTGTTCTTCAAAAAATTAATAAGGGTACACATATTTCATTTTAATATTTTTCTTAAAATCACATAAGTAAGAACAAAGCAATGCTGGCATTTTAACCCCAATCTATGTGAATATAACAGAATTTCTCAACCTAGGCACAACTGACCTTTAGACCAAATGATTCTTGGTCACGAGTAGGTTATCCATTAAATGCCAGTAGCACCCCTTTCCCAGTTGTAATAACCAAAAATGTCTCCAGATATTGTCAAATGTCCCATAGAGGGTACCCCTGCCCCTACCCTACCCCTACCTCCTACTCCCAAGGAGAACCGCTGGAATACAGAACCCATAGTTCTGATTTTCTGTCATTCCTGTCCTCCAAGAAGGGAAAGAAACTAATAAAAGTACATTCAAATTGAACCTATTTTATTATTAACTAAAACTGTAAAAGCAGTTACACAGTCATACAACAATATAACTGAAGTACGAGATAGAGGGCTGCAGGTTGGGCATTTACTGTCAGCCAGTCTCCTCTTTGCATTTCCTGAGGCAGGAGACAGGTGGACTCCAGTTGAGGACTTTACAAGCAGCCTTCTATTTGCTCTCTGAAATGGAAGTACCAACAGAAACAGGGTAGTAGCCAGTCTTTTTCTCTTGTAAACACCTCAAGGAAATGATCATGGTAAGGGCAAACGGAGCAAAAACCCTGTCTGAGTGAAGGATAAGAGAGACACCACACATGCACAGAAAGGCTCCTTGGAGTCAAAAGTCAGAGGATAATTCCAGGTCATAATGAGTCTGGCTCCTCCCAGAAGCCCTCACTTCCAGATCCATCTTGGCTAAGGTGTGCGTGTACACCCCAGGGGAGGGGCCGGAGACAAATTAACCAGGGGCACAAAGCAAGGCGATTGACCTGAGGGGAGACAAAGACCTGGAAAACTGCAGCCTTATAAAGGATTTACACTTCCCGAGGACCAAGGACACAACTCTCTGAGCTGACCTATGCACCTTTCCACACGTACTTTTCTTTTCAGTTAACTTTTCACTTTATGCTTTATCTTCTGCCTCCCCACCTGAGTTTGTTCTTGACTAAGCAGGCAAAGACTCAGGACCTTAGTCTTAACTGCTGGCTCCTTTAATCCAGTGGTTAGAAATCCAAGTCCAGGAAACTAAGACCTTGCTTCCAGCTACCACCTACTGCTGCAAGCTTCTGTTTACTGCTGCAGCACATCTGAAATCACTAGAGATGCAAAATTAACTTATCATTTGTATAAATCAATGCCATTCACCATATTAACTATAAAGGGAAATAATACTGCAGTTTGATATTCGCAAGAAATTTTGGAAAAGTTCAGCATCCATTCATGATAAAATGATAAAAAAGAAAGCCTTTTATCAAACTAAGAATAGAATGGAACTGTCATAATCTGATAAAGGGCACCTAATTCTTAAAAACATTTACAGCTGTCATGACACAAAGGTAAAATAGCAAATTCTTTGCCCCATACTATCATGAGTAATACCAAGATGCTGACTTTTAACAAGTCTACGTAGCATTGTACTGGAGGTCCTAGACAACGATTACACAGTCATACAACAATATAACTGAAGTACGAGATAGAGGGCTGCAGGTTGGGCATTTACTGTCAGCCAGTCTCCTCTTTGCATTTCCTGAGGCAGGAGACAGGTGGACTCCAGTTGAGGACTTTACAAGCAGCCTTCTATTTGCTCTCTGAAATGGAAGTACCAACAGAAACAGGGTAGTAGCCAGTCTTTTTCTCTTGTAAACACCTCAAGGAAATGATCATGGTAAGGGCAAACGGAGCAAAAACCCTGTCTGAGTGAAGGATAAGAGAGACACCACACATGCACAGAAAGGCTCCTTGGAGTCAAAAGTCAGAGGATAATTCCAGGTCATAATGAGTCTGGCTCCTCCCAGAAGCCCTCACTTCCAGATCCATCTTGGCTAAGGTGTGCGTGTACACCCCAGGGGAGGGTCCGGAGACAAATTAACCAGGGGGGCACAAAGCAAGGCGATTGACCTGAGGGGAGACAAAGACCTGGAAAACTGCAGCCTTATAAAGGATTTACACTTCCCGAGGACCAAGGACACAACTCTCTGAGCTGACCTATGCACCTTTCCACACGTACTTTTCTTTTCAGTTAACTTTTCACTTTATGCTTTATCTTCTGCCTCCCCACCTGAGTTTGTTCTTGACTAAGCAGGCAAAGACTCAGGACCTTAGTCTTAACTGCTGGCTCCTTTAATCCAGTGGTTAGAAATCCAAGTCCAGGAAACTAAGACCTTGCTTCCAGCTACCACCTACTGCTGCAAGCTTCTGTTTACTGCTGCAGCACATCTGAAATCACTAGAGATGCAAAATTAACTTATCATTTGTATAAATCAATGCCATTCACCATATTAACTATAAAGGGAAATAATACTGCAGTTTGATATTCGCAAGAAATTTTGGAAAAGTTCAGCATCCATTCATGATAAAATGATAAAAAAGAAAGCCTTTTATCAAACTAAGAATAGAATGGAACTGTCATAATCTGATAAAGGGCACCTAATTCTTAAAAACATTTACAGCTGTCATGACACAAAGGTAAAATAGCAAATTCTTTGCCCCATACTATCATGAGTAATACCAAGATGCTGACTTTTAACAAGTCTACGTAGCATTGTACTGGAGGTCCTAGACAACGATTAAAGAAAGAGACTTAAGTGAAAGTTATAAAGATTAGAAGAGAAGAAACAAAACTATACTTTATTCATATGCAACACAGTTGAGGATGCAGAAAATCCTATGAACCTAAGCTGAATATTTACCATATATCTATATATTACCAATGAAAAAAATTGAAAATAAAATTTCTAAATATCATTATCATTGCAATAGCCTCAGAGACATTAGGGATAAGTTTAACAAAGAATGTATGGTGAATTTTCAATTGCAAACTCCAAGATACTACTAAGAGATATTTTTAAATGCCTAAATATATACCTAAAGATATAACAGGTTCATGCAACTAAAGACTTAAAATTATTAAATTGTCCATTCTTTCCCATGCAAGATTTTAACCAGAATCTCAACAGACTTTTTGTAAAATTTGATATGGTGATTCTAAAAATATCTATTGGAATAAGAAAGATCGAGAATAGCCAAAACAGTCCTACAAGAGAAGGAAAAGTTTGAAAAACTCATTCTTTTAGATTTGAAGATTTATTATAAAGCTATAGTAAACAAGAAATAGTGTAATGACTTAAAAATGGACAAATAAATCAATCGATGAAGAGTCTTTTCAACACAAGGAGCTGAAACAACTGGAAATTCTCACATACCACACCTTAAATCATAAGCAAAAGTTAATGTAATATGGACTAAAGGCCAACCCTAAAAGCCAAATCTTCTAAAACAAAAGGGAATATCTTTGTGATACTAAGATAGGCAATATTTCTTGGAACACAGAAAGCACTAACCTTCAAAGAAAACATGGATAAACTGAAGCTCATCAATGGTGAGAAATCACTAGGAAATCACAAATCAAAACCATCAATGAGATACCAAACATACTGACAGGAATGGCAAAATTAAAAAAAAAAAAAATCACCATCAAATAATGACAAGAATTTCAAGTAATGAAAACTTTCACACATTGTTTATGGGAGTACAAAATTATACACCCCCTTGGAAAATGGTTTGGGAATTTCTTATATAGTTAAACATACACCTACCTATAATCTAAAAATTCCATCAAAGAGAATTAAGTCTATTTTTTCAAAAAGACTTGTCTAAAAATGTTTGTAGAAGCATGTTCACTATGGGCAAAAACTAGAAACTAGTCTGATGTTCCACAACAAAATATTGAATGAACAAATTGTAGTTTATGTTATGGAACACTACTCATAAATAGAAAAGTCAAGTTAATTATATATACGCCACTTTTAAAATATTCAACATTTTAGGTGCGCAAAGAAAAGCCTAATATAAGAGTATATATTCTATAATACCATTCATATGAATTTGAAGAACAATCAAAACTAATTATAGCAAATGACTTCAGGATAGTAGTTGCTTTCTGGAGAAAGTGAATTCACTGAAGGCCAATTAACACAAGGCAACCTAGGGTGATGGGAATGCTCTATATTTGATAGAGTTATTGGTTATATGGTTGTACACATTTCTCAAAATTCATTGAACTGTACTATTTAAGACTTCTTTTACTACATGTAGACATTTTTAAAAAAAAATAGCCAAAACAGTCCTACAAGAGAAAAAGTCTAAAGAAAAAAATTCTTTTTAGATTTGAAGATTTATTATAAAGCTATAGTAAACAAGAAATAGTGTAATGACTTAAAAATGGACAAATAAATCAATCGATGAAGAGTCTTTTCAACACAAGGAGCTGAAACAACTGGAAATTCTCACATACCACACCTTAAATCATAAGCAAAAGTTAATGTAATATGGACTAAAGGCCAACCCTAAAAGCCAAATCTTCTAAAACAAAAGGAATATCTTTGTGATACTAAGATAGGCAATATTTCTTGGAACACAGAAAGCACTAACCTTCAAAGAAAACATGGATAAACTGAAGCTCATCAATGGTGAGAAATCACTAGGAAATCACAAATCAAAACCATCAATGAGATACCAAACATACTGACAGGAATGGCAAAATTAAAAAAAAAAAAAATCACCATCAAATAATGACAAGAATTTCAAGTAATGAAAACTTTCACACATTGTTTATGGGAGTACAAAATTATACACCCCCTTGGAAAATGGTTTGGGAATTTCTTATATAGTTAAACATACACCTACCTATAATCTAAAAATTCCATCAAAGAGAATTAAGTCTATTTTTACAAAAAGACTTGTCTAAAAATGTTTGTAGAAGCATGTTCACTATGGGCAAAAACTAGAAACTAGTCTGATGTTCCACAACAAAATATTGAATGAACAAATTGTAGTTTATGTTATGGAACACTACTCATAAATAGAAAAGTCAAGTTAATTATATATACGCCACTTTTAAAATATTCAACATTTTAGGTGCGCAAAGAAAAGCCTAATATAAGAGTATATATTCTATAATACCATTCATATGAATTTGAAGAACAATCAAAACTAATTATAGCAAATGACTTCAGGATAGTAGTTGCTTTCTGGAGAAAGTGAATTCACTGAAGGCCAATTAACACAAGGCAACCTAGGGTGATGGGAATGCTCTATATTTGATAGAGTTATTGGTTATATGGTTGTACACATTTCTCAAAATTCATTGAACTGTACTATTTAAGACTTCTTTTACTACATGTAGACATACCTCAATAAAATTTTAAATACAATACACAAAAAATAATTAATCAGGCAAAATTAGTCTGGCATGGTAAAACCTAAGACAGTGGTTATGCAAACATGGTGCTGTGACCTGACAGAAATGTGAGGCAGCTTCTGCAGCACTGACAATGTTCTCTGTCTTACTCTGGATCCCTTGACACTCATAGGTCTATTTTGTGAAATTCTAAGCGCGCCGATGATATGGACATTTTTTTTAATGTTGTACTTCAAAATAACTTGCATTTAAAAATTTTGTTGCTAATGATCACAAATGGCCTCTCCACCAATTTCTATCTGGAAATTCATATATGTGTCACCAATGCAATGGAATGTGAGGGGGTTGCTCGCTGCACCACCACCTTGTGCATAATAACTTCCTCATGAAAAAGCTTGAACCTGTTACTATGACAGCATGCTTTGACTATGACATTCACAGAAAATAAATCATTTCAATTTAATCTGTCCAATTGCTTTGTTATTAAAGATGACAAGGAAGCACCAGCATCACTGGAGAAATCACAGCCATATGCGCCTGTCACATTATAATACAGTGGGATCAGAGATCATCCAGGAGTGCCACAGTTGTAATTTCAGAAAACCAAATACTATTTATGTGATAACATCCACCTGTATCTCTTTAATTTCCCTTTTCAATTTGCTGCCTCTTTACATCTATTCAAAACTGAAGCATCGCATGTCATTAAGGACTACGTAAATAAGCTAGGCCTGATTGTGAAGGATCAGAAGCTGACTGGGACACTCAGCATCTGGGACTAGAAGATTCTATTTTAACACCACACATATGGTCCTTGAAGCACAGCTTAAGCATTTTGATAGACATGCCAAGATTCAACTAAGGAGACAGACTTTCACCACAGATGAAACTGTCTCCCAGTGAAAGAGAACAGATTAATGGAAGTGTCAGTTAGGATTCTTTGGTCACAGTCTACAGAAATTCGTTCTAGATAACACATGCAAAAAAAAATAAAAAAGAATTTGTTATAAATTGATTCAGAAATTGCTCACTGGATTAAGGTGAGGAAGGACAACAAGGCATCTGTAGGGTTTTGAAAAGGAGAACTGATGGAAATATGTGTCGGATTCTGCTTAGCCTCATCTCACATCCTCTTGGTCCAACTCTTTGTTTTTAACTTTTGGGGGGCGGGCCACGTCTATTGGTCTTTCATTTATCTATTTTTCATCCATCTTTGTTCTTTGGCCCACGTGGGCCTCCCATCACAGTGACCTCTGTTGCTGCAGAGCACCGGCTCTGGGTGCATGCGCACCAGATCTCCGGCTTGGTAGTTGGACACATCGGTCTAGCCGCTCCGCGGCATGTGGGATCTTCCCAGGCCGGGGATCGAACCAGCGCCCCTTGCACTGCAAGGCGGTGTCCTTACCCACTGGACCACCAGGGAAGTCCTTGGGCCAACTTTTTACTTCAGTCATTGCTACAAAAAGCAGCTACACACATATAATGTGATAGCCCCATCTGTATAGGGATTTCTCTACCATATAGGTTGCCCACTTAGCCATTCTGGTGTGTGAATGAAAATATGGAGATGTGAAGGAGGTAGCAATTCATGTGGCAACCAATGGAACATGTGCGCCTAGAAAATGCTACCCTCCTCCATCCCTCACCTGGATATTTTGTACCACTTTCTATGTGGTTCCTCATATAGTCTCCAGCACGATTAAGCCTCAGGTGCCAAGAGCAGTGCAGCTCTGACTGAGTTCTGCGTAATCCTTCTTTTACCCTCCCTGTCTTCTACAGCCACTGCTTGGAACTGCTTCTCAAAATACTACTTTCCCACAAATCCTGTACTAGGCTCTCTACTTTTTTAGGGAAATGCCAACAAAAGTAAAAGTTATCTACAGGAGTCTGTGGTTGTCAGGGTGAATTCATTGCAAATATATTCAGCCATTCTTTTTCCTTTGTTCATGAATTGAATCCCAGGACAGGACACAATTGGCCAAGCTTGGGTCCTATGCCTACTGCCTACACATGAAGGGTAAAGCATGCTAGATAGTCCCTCATAATTCAAAGAAAGGAAAGGGAGAAAACATTGCTCTTTCTATATCTTTACATGTGTCCAAAATATTGTATTAAAAATCTGAGAAGCAAACTCAGTGGAGTGTGATTGTTTAAGAGCACATATAACATTATATTTACAATGAATCTATTTTACTGATTGAGATTATAGGTCACTTCTACTTATGGTGATTAATTTAAAATTCAACACAAATCTGAAGATGGTTAGGTTAGAACCTCATATCCTACTCACTGTTAAAAGGTTTGCTATTACATTGCCACCAGAAAGGAACCAATGCTCCTAAGAAAGATGGGGCAGGTACATACCATGATACTCATCTCACTAATTACAACTAAATACCCTAAACACAATATATAGAACAAATATATATATCTGAAGATTATAAATGGTAGAGAAAAAGGCAGACTTCTTAAGGATTCATGGACTTGAGGAACCATGTGGTGATGAAGTCTATGTTTTGATTTTATTTGACCCTCTATCTATCTTGGCCTTGACCCTACAGCAGGCCTGCAACACAAAGAGGTATAGAAACATAAAATGACAAAAGACTGCTCTTGATAGCCAAAGCACAGGAAGGAAGGCATTCATGGGGGACAGACCCTTTGACAACATCTCTAATATTCCATACCAATACCACACACACATACACACACACACACACAAAGGCCTGCCTATTCCCCTTCATACCAGGCATCACAGAAACTGTGGAAAAGAGCCAAGTCAAACATCCCCACACTGCACCAACCGAGCAAAGGCTCCAGAATCTCCCCCTTTCCCTCTTTCCCAGGTGCTATCGATACTGTGATACTACTGGGTTTTTGCTTGCTCCTTGGAAGAAAAGTTATGACAATCCTAGACCACGTATTAAAAAAGAAAAGACATCATTTTGCCAACAGAGGTCCGTATAGTCAAAGCTATGGTTTTTCTACTAATCACATGCAGATGTGAGAGTTGGACCATAAAGAAGCCTGAGTGCTGAAGAATTGATACTTTCAAATTGTAGTACTGGAGAAGACTCTTAAGAGTTCTTTGGATAGTAAGGAGATCAAGCCAGTCAATCCTAAAGGAAATCAATCCTGAATACACATTGGAAGGACTGATGCTAAAGCAAAGTTCCAATACTTTGATCACCTGATGTGAACAGCCAACTCATTGGAAAAGATTCCTGATGCTAGGAAAGACTGAGGGTGGAAGGAGAAGAGGATGAACAGAAGACCAATAAAAGTGGCCAAAAGTTTTTGAAGAAGAGTATGATTGAACACTCATATCAACACAAATCTGAAGATGGTTAGGTTAGAACCTCATATCCTACTCACTGTTAAAGGTTTGCTATTACATTGCCACCAGAAAGGAACCAATGCTCCTAAGAAAGATGGGGCAGGTACATACCATGATACTCATCTCACTAATTACAACTAAATACCCTAAACACAATATATAGAACAAATATATATATCTGAAGATTATAAATGGTAGAGAAAAAGGCAGACTTCTTAAGGATTCATGGACTTGAGGAACCATGTGGTGATGAAGTCTATGTTTTGATTTTATTTGACCCTCTATCTATCTTGGCCTTGACCCTACAGCAGGCCTGCAACACAAAGAGGTATAGAAACATAAAATGACAAAAGACTGCTCTTGATAGCCAAAGCACAGGAAGGAAGGCATTCATGGGGGACAGACCCTTTGACAACATCTCTAATATTCCATACCAATACCACACACACATACACACACACACACACAAAGGCCTGCCTATTCCCCTTCATACCAGGCATCACAGAAACTGTGGAAAAGAGCCAAGTCAAACATCCCCACACTGCACCAACCGAGCAAAGGCTCCAGAATCTCCCCCTTTCCCTCTTTCCCAGGTGCTATCGATACTGTGATACTACTGGGTTTTTGCTTGCTCCTTGGAAGAAAAGTTATGACAATCCTAGACCACGTATTAAAAAAGAAAAGACATCATTTTGCCAACAGAGGTCCGTATAGTCAAAGCTATGGTTTTTCTACTAATCACATGCAGATGTGAGAGTTGGACCATAAAGAAGCCTGAGTGCTGAAGAATTGATACTTTCAAATTGTAGTACTGGAGAAGACTCTTAAGAGTTCTTTGGATAGTAAGGAGATCAAGCCAGTCAATCCTAAAGGAAATCAATCCTGAATACACATTGGAAGGACTGATGCTAAAGCAAAGTTCCAATACTTTGATCACCTGATGTGAACAGCCAACTCATTGGAAAAGATTCCTGATGCTAGGAAAGACTGAGGGTGGAAGGAGAAGAGGATGAACAGAAGACCAATAAAAGTGGCCAAAAGTTAAAATTTTTTAAAAAAATCCAGAATGCAATCCAGAGTATGGGTAATACCAAGAACCAGTAAATTCTCAATCCAAATGAGAAAAGACAAGCAACAAAGCCAACACTGTATCCAAATGTTACAATTATCTGATTAGTATTAAAGCACTTATCATAAAAAAACGTTCCAACAAGACTTTACAAACCCTTTTGAAATAAATGGAAATGTAGAAACTGCAAGTAAAGGAACAGAAGATATTAAAAAATCAAATAAAATATTTTAAACTAAAAATAAAGTAAATTAAATTAATTGAAAAACTCCCTGGATGGTCTCAGTAGCGGAATGGAGATAAGAGAGTGGAAAAAACATAGGGTGAACATAAAGATTAATAGGAATTACCCAATCTAGACAGCAAAGAAAAAATAGATTAAAAATAGCCAAATATCCTCAGCAGTGTAGGACAGAAAGATTTATCATTTGCATCACTGAAGTCCCAAAATGGAATGAGAAAGAGGTTGAAGCTAAAACAATACTTGAAGGAACAGTGACTGAAATATTCCCAAATTTGACACAGGACATAAGTCTACAGAATAAAAAAGGAGAATAATCATAAACAGGGTAAACCCAAGAAATGCATATCTTGATATATTCTAATAAAAAATCTAAAAACTAACAAAAAAATTAAACATTAAAAAGCATTCAAAGACATTAAGACATTATCTGTAAGAAAGTGACAATTTGAATCATAAAGTATTTCTAAAAAGAAACAATAGAAGTTAGAAAGAAGTGGCCAACATTTTTCAAGTGCTAAAATTAAAAGAACTATCATCCCAGAATCCTACATATATACTGAGATTTTTATTAAAAATTTTATATATTTGGCTTCACTTGAAAAATGAGAATATTCTGAGGGACCTGATATTTAAAACAAATTGAGTTCTTTGGATAGTAAGGAGATCAAGCCAGTCAATCCTAAAGGAAATCAATCCTGAATACACATTGGAAGGACTGATGCTAAAGCAAAGTTCCAATACTTTGATCACCTGATGTGAACAGCCAACTCATTGGAAAAGATTCCTGATGCTAGGAAAGACTGAGGGTGGAAGGAGAAGAGGATGAACAGAAGACCAATAAAAGTGGCCAAAAGTTAAAATTTTTTAAAAAAATCCAGAATGCAATCCAGAGTATGGGTAATACCAAGAACCAGTAAATTCTCAATCCAAATGAGAAAAGACAAGCAACAAAGCCAACACTGTATCCAAATGTTACAATTATCTGATTAGTATTAAAGCACTTATCATAAAAAAACGTTCCAACAAGACTTTACAAACCCTTTTGAAATAAATGGAAATGTAGAAACTGCAAGTAAAGGAACAGAAGATATTAAAAAATCAAATAAAATATTTTAAACTAAAAATAAAGTAAATTAAATTAATTGAAAAACTCCCTGGATGGTCTCAGTAGCGGAATGGAGATAAGAGAGAGGAAAAAACATAGGGTGAACATAAAGATGAGTAGAAATTACCCAATCGAGACAGCAAAGAAAAAACAGATTAAAAATAGCCAAATATCCTCAGCAGTGTAGGACAGAAAGATTTATCATTTGCATCACTGAAGTCCCAAAATGGAATGAGAAAGAGGTTGAAGCTAAAACAATACTTGAAGGAACAGTGACTGAAATATTCCCAAATTTGACACAGGACATAAGTCTACAGAATAAAAAAGGAGAATAATCATAAACAGGGTAAACCCAAGAAATGCATATCTTGATATATTCTAATAAAAAATCTAAAAACTAACAAAAAAATTAAACATTAAAAAGCATTCAAAGACATTAAGACATTATCTGTAAGAAAGTGACAATTTGAATCATAAAGTATTTCTAAAAAGAAACAATAGAAGTTAGAAAGAAGTGGCCAACATTTTTCAAGTGCTAAAATTAAAAGAACTATCATCCCAGAATCCTACATATATACTGAGATTTTTATTAAAATCATATATTTGGCTTCACTTGAAAAATGAGAATATCTGGCCATAAGGTCTGATTTCTTACAGAGCAAGAATAGTCTTGAGCAGATGAAGCTGCTTCCTTTAGTTGAGGCGTCTACCTTTTACTCACCAGAATGGCTTCTTCCCCGAGTAATGTTTCATTTATTCTACTTGCCTTGCTATTGTAAGTATTGGGTTTATGGCATCCAGACTAAAGTTTTCCAGAGACTATAATAAAAGCTATAGATCTCCATAAAAGCACCCATGCAAACAATTTTGTATTTAATTTCAAAGGTCATAAACCCATATGTTCCTAAGATTCTTCATATCCCACTTTAAGAACCCACCTTATTTGACCATCTAGTGTACTATCCTAATCCATGCCTGATGAGATTCTTGATTGCTTACCTTTTTGCTGCTAATGTTATTTAGGAATGCCTCCAGTATTGTCATATGTGTTTGCTGTATTATTTAGAAATATTCAGTTCTGCTATGGAAAATAAGATAAATGAGGAAATAAATAAAATTTGAGTATAAAAAAACTATCCTGTGCAACATGTTAGATACAAAGAAAGTACATGTGTGTTAAGCTACCTCAGTCATGTCCAATTCTTTGCGACCCTATGGACTGTAACCCAACAAGCTCCTCTGTCCGTGGGATTCTCCAACCAGAATTTGAGGTCTACATATGAAGGAACAGAAGAACCAAGTAGTCACCAAATATTTGCGAAGCACCCAACAGTTTCTGGGACATAGTTTGCAGAATGAGTGAATGAATGAATGTCTCAGCTTCTCTATTATATTTGTACCCCTTCTTATTTTAAGAGATTACTTTTTCCCTATTTATTATTGTCTCTACCACACCATTAGTTTATTGCAGACAATGGATATAAGTTACATTGTGCACATAAGATGAGTTAGTAAGGACCTGACAGCAATGGTCATGCATGATTCTCAGATTCAAGGGTATATCTCATAACTTGGGAAGCTTGTTTAAAAACACAGATACCCAGGAGCCAGCCCAAGAAATTTTAATTCAGTCATTTAGAGACATGATATACAAAATTTATATTTGATTGAAACCTCCACTGCTTTTAATGTAAGGGCTCCATCAACTATATATCAAAAATAATTGAAATAGGAAATGTGGAAAATCCAGGGTGAATGGCTTTCACTAAGGATATGTTATTGCAGAGATTAAAATGCACTTCAGAGCAGTCTGAAGGACACTGAGGGAAAGTTGGACTTAGCTCCTTTACCTTAGATGGCATAATTTGGGGGTAGCAGGTGGATGGGGATTAGAATTTATTGCTATTTGTGTGAAGTACTAGTTTTATGAGCTTGTAGAGCCATTGTCTTCTGCCCATTCAGCTGCTTCATTGTTATCACTGCTCATGGCCAGAAGATGGACAAATAGCAAGAAACATAGCTTAGTTCCTGCTGCAACTGCCTCAAGAGTTGAATGGTTCTGCTTCTCACCTGACTGATTTCATAATGCTCATTCTTTCAACAGCACTTACTGCATGCCTAGAGTTGAACTTAAAAGCCCAATGTAAGATTTTAAATTAATATTTAGATTTTTAAATTAAGTATTACTTTTAGCCAATTTCAAATTGAGAAAGGACATAATGATCTTCAGAGATTTTTAAGTTGGAGGTTTGAAAAGGCAGAAAGACTTTTCAGGTTAAGCAATTACTTTATGTGTGGACTCATAGTAGTTGAAATAAGTAGACAGTTGGATTCTCTTGATTTCTGCTTGACTTTATAAAAATTTCACACGGTGTTTTGCAAACTGCTATCATGTAATAATTGATTTAGTACACTTATATATTTCAGTCCTCAACTTTTACATAAAGTTGTCAATCCAAATACTTGAGCTTTAACTTCTGGAACATGTAAAAATTAATTTGAAGTTCTGCATAATAGATGTAATCATGAAATGTATTAATTAGGAAAAATTTTATATATATCTAAATTATCTGTTTACAGTTCCATTGAATTTGTGAGCAATTGAATTCCAAGGTCTTTCAAATCATTGAAATTCAAAGAAATTCACAACTAATCCAAAGTACCATAAACATTTGTATGTTAAGTAAAGGCAATTGTTTTGCACAAGTTGAACGATTTTAATTCAGTCATTTAGAGACATGATATACAAAATTTATATTTGATTGAAACCTCCACTGCTTTTAATGTAAGGGCTCCATCAACTATATATCAAAAATAATTGAAATAGGAAATGTGGAAAATCCAGGGTGAATGGCTTTCACTAAGGATATGTTATTGCAGAGATTAAAATGCACTTCAGAGCAGTCTGAAGGACACTGAGGGAAAGTTGGACTTAGCTCCTTTACCTTAGATGGCATAATTTGGGGGTAGCAGGTGGATGGGGATTAGAATTTATTGCTATTTGTGTGAAGTACTAGTTTTATGAGCTTGTAGAGCCATTGTCTTCTGCCCATTCAGCTGCTTCATTGTTATCACTGCTCATGGCCAGAAGATGGACAAATAGCAAGAAACATAGCTTAGTTCCTGCTGCAACTGCCTCAAGAGTTGAATGGTTCTGCTTCTCACCTGACTGATTTCATAATGCTCATTCTTTCAACAGCACTTACTGCATGCCTAGAGTTGAACTTAAAAGCCCAATGTAAGATTTTAAATTAATATTTAGATTTTTAAATTAAGTATTACTTTTAGCCAATTTCAAATTGAGAAAGGACATAATGATCTTCAGAGATTTTTAAGTTGGAGGTTTGAAAAGGCAGAAAGACTTTTCAGGTTAAGCAATTACTTTATGTGTGGACTCATAGTAGTTGAAATAAGTAGACAGTTGGATTCTCTTGATTTCTGCTTGACTTTATAAAAATTTCACACGGTGTTTTGCAAACTGCTATCATGTAATAATTGATTTAGTACACTTATATATTTCAGTCCTCAACTTTTACATAAAGTTGTCAATCCAAATACTTGAGCTTTAACTTCTGGAACATGTAAAAATTAATTTGAAGTTCTGCATAATAGATGTAATCATGAAATGTATTAATTAGGAAAAATTTTATATATATCTAAATTATCTGTTTACAGTTCCATTGAATTTGTGAGCAATTGAATTCCAAGGTCTTTCAAATCATTGAAATTCAAAGAAATTCACAACTAATCCAAAGTACCATAAACATTTGTATGTTAAGTAAAGGCAATTGTCTTCCTGCACAAGCTCTTATTTCCCCAATTCAACATAGCAGTTCACAGAGAAACAGCTAAATTAATGAAGAAACAGATGGAGCACTAACTACCACCTTACCTTATGTGATACACTAAGGCAATAATAGCTTAGTTCAGTACCAAAGGGGCATTAAAACACCAGTAAAAATAAACAATAGAAACAATTCTTTATTTACTGATCTGTACTTGCAGGTGAATAATGCAGGTGATGGCTGCAATATTTTAACTTTGCATCCTATAAGAGAGTACACAAACAGAAAGAGGTTATGATAGAAAAATAGTAAGATTCTTTAAAGTTTGCAATTAATCTACGATGTGAGAGTATTTTTCCTAATTTCACTATGGCTTACTTGATGAACTTACTAGTTTCTACATTGTATGGGAGTTTTCTCCTTTTGGAAGTACTATTTGGCTTTTCAAATCTCTAAAAGCCTTAATTCTGCATCTTTATTAAAGGCTTTTTCATTTCTTAAGACATAGTCAAAAGAATTTTACATTAAAAATAATTTTTATAAAGCCATTATTCATCTGGCGCCTCTCTGACTCTGAGATTTGCATAACATCTGACCCAAAATTTAGTATATCTATTTTTTTAAAATATTGTTCTACACAAGAAAATAAAGAGTTTAATGAGAAGATTGGATATTGAAGGATTCTTATCTAGAGAAAGAATTATGAAAGATACATTTTATCATTTCAGCTGGCCATACCATCAACCTGCAGTGAAGCATACCCAACCACACCCATGGGACATTTAGTCTCTCAAGATTAAAGATTCAGGGAAGGCACTTCTCTGGTGTTTCAGTGGTTGGGGCTTTGCCTTCCAGTGCAGTGGGTGTAGGTTCAATTCCTGGTCAGGGAACTAAGATCCCACATGCATTATAGCCAAAAAAAAAAAAAAAAAAATTAAACAGAAGCAATATTGTAACAAATTCAGTAAAGACTTTTAAAATGGTCCACATCAAAAATAAATAAATACATTAATAAACAAATTCATGGAATACAAAAGGTTATACACATACAAAAAAACACCCTTCCTGAAAGTAAGCAAAAAAGCAAAGAAAAAGACCTAAGAATCAAACAGAAAAGCAAAAAGTGATAAAGTTAACTCACATATACAGACCCACAAAATGGAAGCTGTCCCAGTGGCCTGGGCCATCTCACAAATCAAACCTCAATCACTGTGTACTTATAAGAGATAACTGATAAGAAAATCTAACAAAAACCAATTACAATCCTCCATCTCAGCTTTAGAACCTGCTAGAAAATAGAACCTGCTATTTTCTATTTAGCCCTGTCAGAAAACCTCTATCCTGCTGGCCAATCATGCCCTGTTTCCTCTTCTAACATTGCATAAAATTTAAGCTTGCCTAAAATCCTTCAGGAAGAGTGTGTCACTGCATATAAGACACCATATTCCACCAACCCACGGATTGTTTTCCTTTGAGTAAAAGAGATCAGACTCGTTACTAAATTGTTTTAGTTTTGTCATTTGACAATTCGGGCAGGCCAGAGCGGACCTGAAGACAGTTGTCTGAGACTCCTGGGATGGATCTGAGATCAAGTGAAGGTACCTACAGAGCCTTTCTGCTTGACTATCTCTTCTGCTGTTCCCTGGATCTCCAGG
The DNA here is from genome assembly GCA_022376925.1 of Tragulus kanchil. Classification (NCBI taxonomy): domain Eukaryota; kingdom Metazoa; phylum Chordata; class Mammalia; order Artiodactyla; family Tragulidae; genus Tragulus; species Tragulus kanchil. The sequence goes on along the minus strand of JAIOJX010000029.1, from coordinate 55,426,122 downwards.
AAGCTTCTCTCTGGTCAAGTCGTACTTATTTAGTATTCTGAACTCTTCAAGTTTATCTGCCTAATCCTTGAAGGTGGAAAATTGGGATCTGAGAGAGACTCCAGATTTTTCCAGGTGAGACTTGGAGGGTCACAGCATTTGGGCTTGTGCTACCTCATCTACAAGGTAACAACCTTCAGGAGGTCCTAACAGGTCTCAGGAACTGTGCTTTGAAGGCCAGAAACAATAAGTGTGATCAAGTTAGGGAGGACCATTTCAACAAGGAAAAATAATGGGTGCCTTTCAGTCTAAGAAAGCAAGATTGATGGTGGCCATTAGGAGACTCACAAAGCCTTGAGCTAAGTCCACAGAACAAACTGCTTTGGGGACTTAGGAAAATAAATTAAGACAAGAAATTTGGGCTATTTTGACCAGGGGCACATCAAAATCTATATGAAACTATTAAAAGCCATTGGAGACTCATCCACCATAAAGAAATCTTCTTATGAAAGGAATAGCAGCTTTATTGCTTATGAAAATTTCATAAGCCAAAGCTTCAAAATTGGTGGGCATGAGTCAAACACTTAAAAGCTGTTAAGAGTGCTCACCACTTAATTCTAAGACTCCTGTGCTAGAACAAACTGGTCATGGGACAGGTTAGATGCCACTAGGTCACCAGTCAACCTCAAGAAATTCTCTGGGCAATGAGGTACACTTTAAAACACCATAAAATCCTGAACTTGGCAGCACTTTCCTCTTCCCTCTGAGAGAACCAAGGCTTAGCTAAAGAAATGAGATCCTCAATTTCCAAAGGATTGAGCACGTCACCTCCCAGCACATCTTACTTTATGTCTAAAAACTGTGACTTCAGAAACTATAGATAGCTATAGAAATTGTGAAACCTTACTAAGACAATATAGAACTACAGTGGCCTTTATGAGAAATGTTCCAATATACAAGATCACTTATTCTTAAAAGCTCACTTGAAAGTTGTTGATGTTGTTTACTCACTAAATTGTCCAACTCTTTGCAATGCCATGGGATTTCCCAGGCAGGAAAGTGGAGTGGGTTGCCATTTCCTTCCCCAGGGGTCTCCCAGACCCCAGGGATCAAACCCATATCTCCAGCATTGGAAGGCAGATTTTCTAGCACTGAGACACATGGGAAGCCCCTTACTTGAAAGGAAGGGCTCCTAAATCAAACAAACAGAATGGCACGCCTATTTCAGTTGGTGTGCAGAAGGCTCCGAAAGACCTCAAGATTCAAAACAGTCTCATTGAAAGATTCATTGCAAAAGACTAACAACAAATTAAAGACATAAGAGGTGCACAAAGATAAGACTGATGTGACTCCTTCTCTTCCCTCTCCCTTTTCGCTGAGTACTCACCACCTGCCAATCTCCATGGAAATTGCCTTTCCACTCTGAAGAGTTACAGGGCCATAAAAAAAAGTCTGCCAAGTTAGGGGCCTTAGTGATACCCACATATGTACTCATGGGGCCTTGCCACAGTTGATGAGACTTTGGAGAATATCCCAATAAACTGCTACCGGTTACTGCCATAAACAGCCAAGGAGAAACTAAAATTAAACTAATGAAAATGTAAGCAAATTATGGTAGATACTGGAGCTACAGTCTCTCCACTAAATCCTACTTGCTCAGAATCCTACAGATGGGATCTTGGAAAGACAGACAGAAGCTGGTGAAGAGTGAGGATTCTTATGAGAGTCAGCCTTCCCCAAACACTGTACATGGTCAAGCAAAAAACGTAAAACTTCACACTGTCTTTTTCTTTTCCAAATACAGACCCATTGGTTTTTGATCCTTTCTATTCCAGGGACAACTCCTGGCTTCTCATTTGTCTCATTTTGTGTCCTGAGAACTCAGCGTGGTTTTGCAATCACCAGGTTGGGGGCTCCTAAAATATAGCCAGACTGAAATGCAGGTTGTGCTCCATTTGCAGCTAGATATGGCCAGAATATGTGAGTTCACATCATTAAAAATGAACTAACTGGCTTAAATTATCTTAAATGTCCCTTTCATTTCTAAAATTGTTTAACTAGATGAATCTGAGTGACTTCTCTTAGCCCAATTATTAAGATGAACCCAGATGCCTAAACTGCAGAACTGGATAGAAACTCCAGTTCAAACAAGCTTAGGAAGAAAAAATATATATTGATTTGCTTAATTGAGAAGGCCAGAAATAATCCTGGCTCCATACGTGATTGGATTCAGAGGTTCAGTTATGTCATCAGCACTTGGTTTCTCTCCAGCTCTTGGCTCTTTTCCACAGAGCTGGCTTCTTTCTCTGGCTTCATTATGGCCCCTGACAGCTCTAGGATCATTATCTCCCAGGATAATCTCTGACTGGACTATTTTGGCTGACACATACAACACTGAATCATTGTGGCCTGAGGCCCATACTCAACCCTGAGTGAATTGTGAATTTCTCCCCTACTGCAAATTTTCTGTTATTTTCACATGAGTACATTTTAACTAATACAGATTTTGATATCAAGAAAGCAGGCACTACAGGAAAAATCATACTGGCTTAACAGAAGATAAAGCATATAGAACAGAGAAGTTAGGGGCCTTAGTGATACCCACATATGTACTCATGGGGCCTTGCCACAGTTGATGAGACTTTGGAGAATATCCCAATAAACTGCTACCGTTACTGCCATAAACAGCCAAGGAGAAACTAAAATTAAACTAATGAAAATGTAAGCAAATTATGGTAGATACTGGAGCTACAGTCTCTCCACTAAATCCTACTTGCTCAGAATCCTACAGATGGGATCTTGGAAAGACAGACAGAAGCTGGTGAAGAGTGAGGATTCTTATGAGAGTCAGCCTTCCCCAAACACTGTACATGGTCAAGCAAAAAACGTAAAACTTCACACTGTCTTTTTCTTTTCCAAATACAGACCCATTGGTTTTTGATCCTTTCTATTCCAGGGACAACTCCTGGCTTCTCATTTGTCTCATTTTGTGTCCTGAGAACTCAGCGTGGTTTTGCAATCACCAGGTTGGGGGCTCCTAAAATATAGCCAGACTGAAATGCAGGTTGTGCTCCATTTGCAGCTAGATATGGCCAGAATATGTGAGTTCACATCATTAAAAATGAACTAACTGGCTTAAATTATCTTAAATGTCCCTTTCATTTCTAAAATTGTTTAACTAGATGAATCTGAGTGACTTCTCTTAGCCCAATTATTAAGATGAACCCAGATGCCTAAACTGCAGAACTGGATAGAAACTCCAGTTCAAACAAGCTTAGGAAGAAAAAATATATATTGATTTGCTTAATTGAGAAGGCCAGAAATAATCCTGGCTCCATACGTGATTGGATTCAGAGGTTCAGTTATGTCATCAGCACTTGGTTTCTCTCCAGCTCTTGGCTCTTTTCCACAGAGCTGGCTTCTTTCTCTGGCTTCATTATGGCCCCTGACAGCTCTAGGATCATTATCTCCCAGGATAATCTCTGACTGGACTATTTTGGCTGACACATACAACACTGAATCATTGTGGCCTGAGGCCCATACTCAACCCTGAGTGAATTGTGAATTTCTCCCCTACTGCAAATTTTCTGTTATTTTCACATGAGTACATTTTAACTAATACAGATTTTGATATCAAGAAAGCAGGCACTACAGGAAAAATCATACTGGCTTAACAGAAGATAAAGCATATAGAACAGAGAAGACTTTACAATTGCCTGTATTATTTCTTTCTGGAAATCTTATAATTTATTTTCAAGATACATGTCTTTCATGCCAAAACTCAATTAATGTGACTACTAAAGCTATAGCAATTGGAGACTTGATAAGAAATGTGTTTAGAGTGTTTTGGGTACTTCTTGAGGCCATCAATGAAGTCTTACAATAAAGAGACAGACTGAATGTGATCCACTGCAAACACGGAGGCAAAAAGAAAGCCTCTTTAAAAAGGGTCATTTCCATAATCCAAAAATATATAATTCTGTAGGTTAGAAAAATTGAATGGTCTACCTTAACAAATATTAATGCTGGTCCAGATTGAGAGGGAGGTAATTTGGAAGAATAGAGGATTGAGGTACAGGTAAAACATGAGACTCAGTCAAGTCCTATTAAGAATTTTCTACCTGAAAAAGGATACAACATGTTGATGTTCACCAGTCCAGAGTTGTTGCTTCAAATCTCTTCCAGGGACATGCTAAAAATAGATCAAGGCCATTAATCTAAGATTCTACGAAACAGAATCTTGTTGCTAGGAAACCAAAATCTCAAACTCAAAAAACATGTTTGCATTAAAATCTGGTATTGTATCACCCAGTGAAAATTATAAGTACATATGTACTGAGTTTGACCATAAAGAGCTATGACTTAAATCTTAAATCCCTTTAAACCTACAGGTAGTGAGCTTGTAAAGCTGTGGAGCTCCAGAAAGGGCATCATATCCAGTGCCCTTCTCATTTAAAAGACAGTGGAGAAAAGGGACTTGCCAGGTGATAGGATATGGGGTGATGGAGAAGGACTTAGTTTATTCCACAAAACAGAATAGATGCTGCCTTATGTAACACAGAAAGTCACTACACCACCAGGTCAGAAAGCTCTCCCTATCCCCAGTCACCAGACCAGAGTTGATGCTTTGTACCAAGTGTGAGAGCCAAGTGTGCACTGTCCTTTTCCAAATAAAATTTTCATTGTGGTTATCTTGTTCTTTCTCCATGAGGTTAAACTAAGAATATTGGAAGTAAGCAATAACTGTGTTTCAGACTTGATACAATGAAAAGCTACATCTAGATGTGATGGGAGATAAAGTAACTCAACCCAGAAACCTGGAATCAAAACAGTGGAGACCCTGAGCTGTCCCATTTATGGAAGAGTAAATGTTTGGTGCTGATGACAGCATTTTTAGGGTGGACGTTTACTTGTGAAAGAGCTAAGTTTGGGCGTTAAGCAGTTAAAGGGGAAGACTATTTTTAACAATTGGTTAAATGTTCAACATCTATCCCAAACTTCTTCTTCTATAATAACAGTAGAGTCTGAATTCTGTTTCAAGAATAGTTCCTGAATTGTCCAGCCAATGAGCATAATCTCTTCTCCTTTGCTGGTGATTAGTTCAAAACCCTGGGTCAAGCCAATCAGCAAGCTTCTCTTACACTAAGAGCAATATAGAAATAAGGATGCAACCTGCATTGCCTCCATCAAAGTGAAGGCAAGGATTTATGTTAATCTGTCTCCATTAAAGTGAAAATAAGAATTTATGTTACATTTTGGGTGGAAACTTGAACAGAGAGCCAATAAGATGAAACCAACACAGAATACATCTATACCGATATCCTTGTTGAGCCTCATAATGACTAATTTTGGAGTCTGTGTTTCCTCTGGATTTCCAGTTAAAAGATAAAAAAATCATCATTTAAGTCAGATTTTTCTCTTATTTATAGTCAAATCACCCTGGCTAGTATGCCATCTGTATACAAATGACAACCTGTATCAGTTAGGAAATGCAGTCAGCTGCAAGGAATAGAAACCTCAATGACAGCGGGTGAAGCACTTTTTTTTTTTTTGAAGCACTTTAGAAGACTGGTTTTGCTCATGAAATGTGACATCTGGAGATGGACAGTCCCCGACTGATACAGGCTTCTGCTAACGTTTTCTTCAGTCTTCTTTAACATATTCTTGTCACCTTATTTTCAGAAATTAGCTGCATCAGTATTTCAAACAGAAAGGAAGGAAAGACAAGTCAAATAACTGAAGGTCAATGCTGGGCTTCCCCTGGTGGTCCAGCGAGTAAAGACACCGTCTTGCAGTGCAAGGGGCGCCGGTTTGAGCCGTGGCCTGGGAAGATCCCACGTGCCGTGGAGCGGCTGGACTGATGTGTCCAATTACCGAGCCGGAGCTCCGGCGCTCATGTGCCCAGAGCCGGCGCTCTGCGATCACAGAGGCCACCGCGATGGGAGGCCCACAGGAGCCGAAGAACAAAGACGGATGAAAATAGAGAAGTGAAAGACCAATAGAAGTGCCCCGCCCATCCCCCTCCCTCCCCACCCCACTGCGCAAAAAATAAAGGTCAATGCTACTTCTACAAAGTATTTCACAACTGCTACATACATTTTATTGGCAAGAACTGTATCATGTTACCATTCTATGTTCAAGGGAAGCTGGGAAATACCATTTTATAAGCTTGACCTATTTCCACTACCAAAACAAATAAGAATCATATTCAAAAAATTCAGGTAAGAAAATCGGTCACCTCTGCCCCTTTGACACTGCCCCCGAAGATTAGCTGTAAAAACATTGCCTCCATCAAAGTGAAGGCAAGGATTTATGTTAATCTGTCTCCATTAAAGTGAAAATAAGAATTTATGTTACATTTTGGGTGGAAACTTGAACAGAGAGCCAATAAGATGAAACCAACACAGAATACATCTATACCGATATCCTTGTTGAGCCTCATAATGACTAATTTTGGAGTCTGTGTTTCCTCTGGATTTCCAGTTAAAAGATAAAAATCATCATTTACGTCAGTTTTTTCTCTTATTTATAGTCAAATCACCCTGGCTAGTATGCCATCTGTATACAAATGACAACCTGTATCAGTTAGGAAATGCAGTCAGCTGCAAGGAATAGAAACCTCAATGACAGCGGGTGAAGCACTTTTTTTTTTTTTGAAGCACTTTAGAAGACTGGTTTTGCTCATGAAATGTGACATCTGGAGATGGACAGTCCCCGACTGATACAGGCTTCTGCTAACGTTTTCTTCAGTCTTCTTTAACATATTCTTGTCACCTTATTTTCAGAAATTAGCTGCATCAGTATTTCAAACAGAAAGGAAGGAAAGACAAGTCAAATAACTGAAGGTCAATGCTGGGCTTCCCCTGGTGGTCCAGCGAGTAAAGACACCGTCTTGCAGTGCAAGGGGCGCCGGTTTGAGCCGTGGCCTGGGAAGATCCCACGTGCCGTGGAGCGGCTGGACTGATGTGTCCAATTACCGAGCCGGAGCTCCGGCGCTCATGTGCCCAGAGCCGGCGCTCTGCGATCACAGAGGCCACCGCGATGGGAGGCCCACAGGAGCCGAAGAACAAAGACGGATGAAAATAGAGAAGTGAAAGACCAATAGAAGTGCCCCGCCCATCCCCCCCCCCCCCCACCCCACTGCGCAAAAAATAAAGGTCAATGCTACTTCTACAAAGTATTTCACAACTGCTACATACATTTTATTGGCAAGAACTGTATCATGTTACCATTCTATGTTCAAGGGAAGCTGGGAAATACCATTTTTATAAGCTTGACCTATTTCCACTACCAAAACAAATAAGAATCATATTCATAAGGTTGAATGGAAGATTAGCATTAGGTAAGAAAATCGGTCACCTCTGCTACACTCTCAGATTTATGTCACCAGCTCAGACCTCTCCTCTGATCACTTGACTCATATATCGAACATACTATTTAAACTCTCCATACTTGTGGGTTATAGACACTTCAAGTAAAACAAAACCAGTGATCTTATATTCAAACTGTTCCCCCATGATGGTTAACTTTACACGTCAATTAGACAAGGCAACAGAGCTGCCAGACTTTTTTTTTTTTTTAAACATTTATTTATTTATTTATGAGGGGGCAGGTTGGGGAGGGAAGGGGTGGGCTGGCCACTTCTATTGGTCTTTCATTTCTCTATTTTCATCCGTCTTTGTTCTTTGGCTCCTGTGGGCCTCCCATCGCGATGGCGTCTGTCATTGCAGAGCACCGGCTCTGGGCGCATGCGCTCCAGAGCTCTGGCTCGGTAATTGGACACATCAGTCCAGCCGTTCCGCGGCACGTGGGATCTTCCCAGGCCAGGAATCGAACCGGCGCCCCTTGCACTGCAAGGCGGTGTCCTTACCCACTGGACCACCAGGGGAAACCCCAGCTGCCAGACTTTTGATCAAACATTATTCTAGGTGCATCTGTGAGAATATTTTTAGATGAGATTTACATTTGATTTGGTAGATGAACAAAGAAGCTTGCCCTCTCTAGTGCGTGTGGGCCTTGTCCCATCAATTAAAGATCTGAATAGAACAAAAAGGAAGAATCTCTGACATGCTTCTGAATCAGAAGCATCTCTCTCTGCCTGATGCTTGAGCTGAGACATCAGTGTTGTCCTACCCTCAGACTGGAATTTACACCAACAGTTGTCTTGGTCTTCAGTCCTTGGACTTATACCACTGGTGACTCTCCTGGGCTCCCGTTTGCTAAGTGTAAAACTTGACACTAGCCCTGAAAATTTTGTAAAAACGGGGGGCCCCCCCCCCATCAAAAATAAAGGTCAATGCTACTTCTACAAAGTATTTCACAACTGCTACATACATTTTATTGGCAAGAACTGTATCATGTTACCATTCTATGTTCAAGGGAAGCTGGGAAATACCATTTTTATAAGCTTGACCTATTTCCACTACCAAAACAAATAAGAATCATATTCATAAGGTTGAATGGAAGATTAGCATTAGGTAAGAAAATCGGTCACCTCTGCTACACTCTCAGATTTATGTCACCAGCTCAGACCTCTCCTCTGATCACTTGACTCATATATCGAACATACTATTTAAACTCTCCATACTTGTGGGTTATAGACACTTCAAGTAAAACAAAACCAGTGATCTTATATTCAAACTGTTCCCCCATGATGGTTAACTTTACACGTCAATTAGACAAGGCAACAGAGCTGCCAGACTTTTTTTTTTTTTTAAACATTTATTTATTTATTTATGAGGGGGCAGGTTGGGGAGGGAAGGGGTGGGCTGGCCACTTCTATTGGTCTTTCATTTCTCTATTTTCATCCGTCTTTGTTCTTTGGCTCCTGTGGGCCTCCCATCGCGATGGCGTCTGTCATTGCAGAGCACCGGCTCTGGGCGCATGCGCTCCAGAGCTCTGGCTCGGTAATTGGACACATCAGTCCAGCCGTTCCGCGGCACGTGGGATCTTCCCAGGCCAGGAATCGAACCGGCGCCCCTTGCACTGCAAGGCAGTGTCCTTACCCACTGGACCACCAGGGAAGCCCCAGCTGCCAGACTTTTGATCAAACATTATTCTAGGTGCATCTGTGAGAATATTTTTAGATGAGATTTACATTTGATTTGGTAGATGAACAAAGAAGCTTGCCCTCTCTAGTGCGTGTGGGCCTTGTCCCATCAATTAAAGATCTGAATAGAACAAAAAGGAAGAATCTCTGACATGCTTCTGAATCAGAAGCATCTCTCTCTGCCTGATGCTTGAGCTGAGACATCAGTGTTGTCCTACCCTCAGACTGGAATTTACACCAACAGTTGTCTTGGTCTTCAGTCCTTGGACTTATACCACTGGTGACTCTCCTGGGTCTCCAGTTTGCTAAGTGTAAAACTTGACACTACCCAGCATCCATAGTTAAATGAGCTTTATAATACATCTGTCTCTATGTGTATCTCTACATAGATAGATAGAAAGAGATATATAGCTATCTGCTTCTCTGAAGAACTCACCTCATGTCATCCCCATTTCAGTAAATGTACCACCACTTCGCCACTTTACAACCCTGCCAATTACACATGTACCTACATACTTGCAGAACCCTCAAATGTCATTTACTTTTTACTCACCCTTTCCCATGCAATAAATCCATTGCCACACTGAGCCAGTACTTCTTTCCAGTGTATTTCAAATCAGTCAGCTCCTCTCCATCTCCAAGGCCATCACTTTAGTCAAGTCACTGCATCCTGAAATTCTGATTCCTCTGTTTCCACTTAGTACTCCCTGATATAATTTTATGTAGCATTTAGGTTGATATTTTGAAACCTGAAATCAGATATTACTATCCTAATCAAAACCCTCCAATGGTTTACTATAATACTTCATCTTTCCATGATTGATAGGGGCTCATGAAGCATCTCTGCCTCTCCAACTTCCTCTCATTCCTTCCTTGCTCCTTTTAGCCACATTGGCCTCTTCTCTGGTCTTCTGCTATACCAATCCCTTTTCCACCCCTGTAATTTTGCATTATGTGGAATGATCTACCTCCAGCTTTTCATATGATTAGCTTATTCTCATCACTTAGGTCTCCTCAGATTGGCTTTTCCCATTCTCTCCAATCTTTCATCATTTAATCATATGCTGCTGTTTAAGCTCTAAGTCATGTCCAACTCTTAACCTCTCAGCTTCTTCCATTATGTTTTATGCCTTTCCAGTGGATTTAGATGAACAAAAAAAAAGACTTGCCCTCTCTAGTGCGTGTGGGCCTTGTCCCATCAATTAAAGATCTGAATAGAACAAAAGCTCTGAAGAATCTCTGACATGCTTCTGAATCAGAAGCATCTCTCTCTGCCTGATGCTTGAGCTGAGACATCAGTGTTGTCCTACCCTCAGACTGGAATTTACACCAACAGTTGTCTTGGTCTTCAGTCCTTGGACTTATACCACTGGTGACTCTCCTGGGTCTCCAGTTTGCTAAGTGTAAAACTTGACACTACCCAGCATCCATAGTTAAATGAGCTTTATAATACATCTGTCTCTATGTGTATCTCTACATAGATAGATAGAAAGAGATATATAGCTATCTGCTTCTCTGAAGAACTCACCTCATGTCATCCCCATTTCAGTAAATGTACCACCACTTCGCCACTTTACAACCCTGCCAATTACACATGTACCTACATACTTGCAGAACCCTCAAATGTCATTTACTTTTTACTCACCCTTTCCCATGCAATAAATCCATTGCCACACTGAGCCAGTACTTCTTTCCAGTGTATTTCAAATCAGTCAGCTCCTCTCCATCTCCAAGGCCATCACTTTAGTCAAGTCACTGCATCCTGAAATTCTGATTCCTCTGTTTCCACTTAGTACTCCCTGATATAATTTTATGTAGCATTTAGGTTGATATTTTGAAACCTGAAATCAGATATTACTATCCTAATCAAAACCCTCCAATGGTTTACTATAATACTTCATCTTTCCATGATTGATAGGGGCTCATGAAGCATCTCTGCCTCTCCAACTTCCTCTCATTCCTTCCTTGCTCCTTTTAGCCACATTGGCCTCTTCTCTGGTCTTCTGCTATACCAATCCCTTTTCCACCCCTGTAATTTTGCATTATGTGGAATGATCTACCTCCAGCTTTTCATATGATTAGCTTATTCTCATCACTTAGGTCTCCTCAGATTGGCTTTTCCCATTCTCTCCAATCTTTCATCATTTAATCATATGCTGCTGTTTAAGCTCTAAGTCATGTCCAACTCTTTGCAAACCCATGGAGCCCGTCAGGCTCCTCTGTCCATAGGATTTTCCAGGTAAGAATACTTGAGTGCATTGCCATTTCTTTCTCCAGTGGATCTTCCTCAACCAGGCATCAACCCCGCATCTCTTGGTTGGCAGGAGGATTCTTTACCACTGAGAAATCTGGTAATCATCATCTATAATACCAATCTGTAATTATTTTGTTTTAGTATGTCTCAATGGTGGCTCAGATGGTGACCAATCTGTCTGCAATCAGGAGGTCTGGGTTTAATCTTCCTTAGGTTGGAAAGATCCCCTAGAGAAGGAAATGGCAACCCACTCCAGCATTCGTGCCTTGAAAATTCCAGGGATAGAGGAACCTGGCGGACTACAGTCCATGGGATCACAAAGAGTCAGACATGACCAGGGGACTAACAAATCCCCTTATTAGTATACATGCTCCATCAAAGCAATGAACTTGCCTTTGAAGTTAGTTACTATTTCTAAGTCAAAGCACAATGTTATTTCTTAGCCAACGTTCAAAGAATTTACTGAGTGATTTCATTTATTCATTCAACAAATGTTTATTGAGGTCCTAGAAGAAAGTGTTTGAGGCCGTGGGGCTGCAGTTGTTAATGAAAGGGCCAGAGTCGCTGCCTTCATGGAGTTTACCTTCTATGTAAGACAGACTAAGCAAATAGTGTATCAGAAGGAGAAGTTTTTATGAAAAGAGCCCATTAGTTTGGAGTATTCTCTTTTTCTCAGTACTTAAAAGACTAGATGCCAAGAAAACACTGGGAAGTCTGGCACATACTATTCATTCCCAATAACCCTTATAACTTGTGAATGCTTTCATAAATACTGGGAAACCAACCAAAGTATTAGTTTCCAAGGCATACATAAAAGAAGCTAACACCTCCAAAAAACTTTGGGAGGTGGGTGTAGGTGGATGTTAAATACTTGCTGACTGAACTTATGAGTAGATATCCCTTTAACTTTCTCGCCTTATACCAATCCCTTTTCCACCCCTGTAATTTTGCATTATGTGGAATGATCTACCTCCAGCTTTTCATATGATTAGCTTATTCTCATCACTTAGGTCTCCTCAGATTGGCTTTTCCCATTCTCTCCAATCTTTCATCATTTAATCATATGCTGCTGTTTAAGCTCTAAGTCATGTCCAACTCTTTGCAAACCCATGGAGCCCGTCAGGCTCCTCTGTCCATAGGATTTTCCAGGTAAGAATACTTGAGTGCATTGCCATTTCTTTCTCCAGTGGATCTTCCTCAACCAGGCATCAACCCCGCATCTCTTGGTTGGCAGGAGGATTCTTTACCACTGAGAAATCTGGTAATCATCATCTATAATACCAATCTGTAATTATTTTGTTTTAGTATGTCTCAATGGTGGCTCAGATGGTGACCAATCTGTCTGCAATCAGGAGGTCTGGGTTTAATCTTCCTTAGGTTGGAAAGATCCCCTAGAGAAGGAAATGGCAACCCACTCCAGCATTCGTGCCTTGAAAATTCCAGGGATAGAGGAACCTGGCGGACTACAGTCCATGGGATCACAAAGAGTCAGACATGACCAGGGGACTAACAAATCCCCTTATTAGTATACATGCTCCATCAAAGCAATGAACTTGCCTTTGAAGTTAGTTACTATTTCTAAGTCAAAGCACAATGTTATTTCTTAGCCAACGTTCAAAGAATTTACTGAGTGATTTCATTTATTCATTCAACAAATGTTTATTGAGGTCCTAGAAGAAAGTGTTTGAGGCCGTGGGGCTGCAGTTGTTAATGAAAGGGCCAGAGTCGCTGCCTTCATGGAGTTTACCTTCTATGTAAGACAGACTAAGCAAATAGTGTATCAGAAGGAGAAGTTTTTATGAAAAGAGCCCATTAGTTTGGAGTATTCTCTTTTTCTCAGTACTTAAAAGACTAGATGCCAAGAAAACACTGGGAAGTCTGGCACATACTATTCATTCCCAATAACCCTTATAACTTGTGAATGCTTTCATAAATACTGGGAAACCAACCAAAGTATTAGTTTCCAAGGCATACATAAAAGAAGCTAACACCTCCAAAAAACTTTGGGAGGTGGGTGTAGGTGGATGTTAAATACTTGCTGACTGAACTTATGAGTAGATAGACAAATATACCACACACTTTGACACTTGTTGTGAAGATGCACAACCTTAATTATTCCAAGGCCAAAAAACTCAGCAAGATGGACTGCAATGTACTAATTACAAACGTCAAAATGCTGAACCAAAAAGAAACTGGGACTGCACTGAGAAGAATAAATGGGATACCAGATTAGTTTCCTGCCTGTCAGCAATGCTCACGATGGGCCTGACTGACAGCTGTGGAATCAAGGAAGGGTATGCTCTCTGAAACCACTGTGCTCCCTCTTGCCAAGGCTCCTATCAACACACAGCTGGGCCTCTCTTGGCAAAGAGATTGATGTGCTCTTCTGATTTATTAAAAATTGCTTCATTTTCTGTTGATACCAAGGACTAAATTATTCTATTATTTCTCAAAGCTGATGAATGAATTGCTAAATTTAGACTTTGGGGCTTATTTTGCCAATAATTCTCACCCAGATTCAAGATAACACCCTTTCCAGCATGTCTCTTCACAAGCTTTAATGACACCTGTGAGTCACACTTTCAGCCTCAGAGTGTTGACTTGTTCTTAGAGGTTCCACTCAGTGCTGAGTGAGTAGAAGTCAAACACAAATGGAAGGAAACTTAGTTTAAGCAAATGTTACAAGTAAATAGTAACAATAATGATAGTAATATATTTTTTAAAAAACTAACATGTTTTAAGCCAGATATTTTACCAAGCATTTTTTATACTTTTCCCCATTTAGTCCTCACAACAGTCTAATTAAATAGAGAAATTATTTCCCTATTTTACAAAACTTGAAACAGGTAAGGAGGAGACACGCGTAAAAAGTGTATACCTGTTATCACTTTGGAGAAGGCAATAAGACAAAATGGGAGGAAAAAAGGAAAAGGAGTAGGGTAGCAGTGAGTTTATGCTCTGGTTTTACTCTATTTACTTGACAAGTTAGAGTTCAAACTGATCTTAAATAGAAAAACAGTTAAGTTTCTTTAAGCTATCACACAAAGTGGTTTGCTGTGCCTAGTAAATCATGCTTCCTGTTACTCTGTCTAAACCAACATTTATAACAATAGACCATTTCATCATCTCTACAGTGTTTATCTTAACCTAATCATGAATACAATGAACCCCTATGGATACAGGCCAGTCCTCACAGAACTGTGCATGTCCCCCTGGGACCTATGGAGCCCTTAGAGGTTGGGAATTCATCCTATCCATTTCTCCATTCCCACTAGTTTTCATGAACCTGACACATAGGAAGAAACAAAACACTGCTTATTGAGAGAACAACTCCACAGTTCCATTTTCTCCCACAAATAAACAAAGGCTGCACATTTAATAAGACTATAGATAGACCCTACACTTGGGACAGAATAGATTAGATAGAACCTATGCTTGAGCAATTGGATTTCATCTTGAAGCCACCACCAAAGCAAAGATAGGAGCTACCTATATTGCTGTGTTGAGTAGGTTTTAGTGTGGAAAAGATCCTTTGACAAGATCTTTTTTCTTATTCTTAATTTAATTTTTTAGCTTTATTGAAGTATATTTGAAAAAATTGCAAGATATTTAAAGTGTACACTGTGGTGATTTGACATACATGTATATAATGAAAAGATTTCCCCTCATCAAGTTAATTAATACATCCATCAAAGTCACATTTTTATGAGAAATATTTAAGTTCTACTCTCTTAAGAATGTCACTTATACAATGCAGTGTCATTACCTATAGTTACCATGTTGTATATTATTACTGTTATTATATTCTGACTTTATCCATCTGATAACTGAAAGTTTGTACCCTTTCACTAATCTCTATTTCACCCAGTCACCAGCACCCAACCCTTGCAAATCACTTTTTTACTATGTTTCTATGAGTTCAATTTTTTTAAGTTTCCACATAGAAGTAATATTGTACAGAATTTCTTTCTCTCTTTGGCTTATTTCACTTAGTGTAATGAACTCCCGGTTCACCTATGTGTTGTAAATGTTAGGATTTTCTTTTTAAAGGTTGAATAATATTCCATCCATATATCATTTGTACATTTTATACATATACATGTATATATATATATATATATATATAGCCACATTTTCTTTATCCACTCATCTATCAATAGATATTTAGGTTGTTTTCATACCTTGACTATTGTGAATAATGCTGCAATGAACATGGGGGTACTGGTATTTCTTTGAGTTAATGTTTTGTTTCCTTTACTATATACCCAGAAGTGGCATTGCTAGATCATATGGTTTCTTAATTTTTAGTTTCTTCAGACATCTTATACCATTCTCCATAGTATTTGTATCAGTTCATATTCCCAAGAACAGTATAGAATGCTCTCCTTTTCTCCACATACATATGTGTGCCTGCCTGCTAACTTGCTTTAGTCGTGTCCAATTCTTTGTGACCCTATGGATTGTAGCCTGCCAGGATTCTCTGTACATGGAATTCTCCAGGCACAAAAACTGGAGTGGGCTGCCATTTCCTTCTCCAGGGGATCCTTCCTGATCCAAGGATGGAACCCTGGTCTCCGATGTCTCCCGCATTGCAGGCGTGTTCTTTATCCCTAGTGACCCTCCCTCACCAGCATTTGTTATCACTTATCTTTTTTATAGTAGTCATCCTTAAGGTGATACCTCACTATGATTCTGATGTGCATTACTCTAATAATAAGTGATACTGATCACTTTTGCATGAAGTGATTTGTGTGGTCATTTGTGTGTTTTCTGGAAAAAAAAAAATCCTTGGGGACTTCCCTGGTGGTCCAGTGGTTAGGACTCTGTGATCCCAATGCAGAGGGCCTGGGTTCAATCCCTGGTCAGGGGACTAGATCCCACATGCCACAACTAAGACCCAGCACAGTCAAATAAAGAAATAATAATTATATTTTAAAAACCCTTCCAGATCTTCCCGCCAATTTCTAATTGAGTTATTTGTGAGTTTTTTGCTTGTTTGCTTTTTCTGAGTTATCTGAGTTTATTATATAGTTTGGCTTGCCTCCCCCATATGGGATCCCAACACTGGGTACCCAAATCTGAGGCTCTCACCACTCACTTCCCAGGTTGACCATCTATCCACGTATTCTCCCTTTGTCTCTTGGTCCCCTCCCAGGGGCACAGGTCCGGACTTCATTACTTTTCTTCCCATCCTACATGATTATGTATAGATCTTTCTTATTAGCCTTGCTTCTATAGAAATCTTGCTAGTTTCTAGTTAGTTTTCTATGAAAGTTTTCGACATGTAGATGTATTTTTGATGTGTCCATGGGAGAAGGTGAGCTTTACATCCTCTTACTCTACCATCTTACCATCTTGATTAACCTCCTCTCCTTTTTTATTTCTTTTTTAAAATTTATTTACTTATAATTGAAGGATTTTTGCTTTACAATATTGTGTTGGTTGCTGCCATACATCAGCATGAATCAATCATAGGTATACATATTTGTCCCCTTATCAGTTCCTTTTTCATTTCTACTTGCTTTAGTCGTGTCCAATTCTTTGTGACCCTATGGATTGTAGCCTGCCAGGATTCTCTGTACATGGAATTCTCCAGGCACAAAAACTGGAGTGGGCTGCCATTTCCTTCTCCAGGGGATCCTTCCTGATCCAAGGATGGAACCCTGGTCTCCGATGTCTCCCGCATTGCAGGCGTGTTCTTTATCCCTAGTGACCCTCCCTCACCAGCATTTGTTATCACTTATCTTTTTTATAGTAGTCATCCTTAAGGTGATACCTCACTATGATTCTGATGTGCATTACTCTAATAATAAGTGATACTGATCACTTTTGCATGAAGTGATTTGTGTGGTCATTTGTGTGTTTTCTGGAAAAAAAAAAATCCTTGGGGACTTCCCTGGTGGTCCAGTGGTTAGGACTCTGTGATCCCAATGCAGAGGGCCTGGGTTCAATCCCTGGTCAGGGGACTAGATCCCACATGCCACAACTAAGACCCAGCACAGTCAAATAAAGAAATAATAATTATATTTTAAAAACCCTTCCAGATCTTCCCGCCAATTTCTAATTGAGTTATTTGTGAGTTTTTTGCTTGTTTGCTTTTTCTGAGTTATCTGAGTTTATTATATAGTTTGGCTTGCCTCCCCCATATGGGATCCCAACACTGGGTACCCAAATCTGAGGCTCTCACCACTCACTTCCCAGGTTGACCATCTATCCACGTATTCTCCCTTTGTCTCTTGGTCCCCTCCCAGGGGCACAGGTCCGGACTTCATTACTTTTCTTCCCATCCTACATGATTATGTATAGATCTTTCTTATTAGCCTTGCTTCTATAGAAATCTTGCTAGTTTCTAGTTAGTTTTCTATGAAAGTTTTCGACATGTAGATGTATTTTTGATGTGTCCATGGGAGAAGGTGAGCTTTACATCCTCTTACTCTACCATCTTACCATCTTGATTAACCTCCTCTCCTTTTTTATTTCTTTTTTAAAATTTATTTACTTATAATTGAAGGATTTTTGCTTTACAATATTGTGTTGGTTGCTGCCATACATCAGCATGAATCAATCATAGGTATACATATGTCCCCTCCCTCTGAAACCTCCCTCCCACCTCTCACCCCATCCCACCCCTCTAGGTTCCTTTTTCATTTCTACTTGCATTTATTTGCCATCTCTTTTTTATTAGTCTAGTTAAAGATCTGTCAATTTTATTTACCTTTCAAAAACCAGCTCTTACATTGTGGAGACCGAACAGTGGGAGGGAGGCATGGAGGGAGTAACATGGAAACCTATACTGTCATGTGTGGAAAAGATAGCTATTGTCATTGTGCTAGGGGAATAGGAGTGCTTACAACCACTTGGGGCAATGGTCTGGAGGGATGGGAGGGGGGAAACTGGGTGGGGGGAGGATCCAGGGATATGCATATGAATGATCTGGGAACATACATGTAAAAAATAAAAATAATAAATTAAAAAAAAAACAAAAAAACAACAAAAAAACAGCTCTTAGTTTTGTCGATCTTTTCTATTGTCTTTCTTGTCTCTATTTCATTTATTTCCACTCTAATTTTTGTTATCTACTTCCTTTTATTAGCTTAGGCTTAGCCTGTTACTTTTCTAGTTCCTCGAGCTATAAATTTAGATCACATCTGATATCTTTCTTTTTTCTTAATGTAGATGTTTATCACTCAAAAATATTCTCTAAGAACTGCTTTTTGCTGCACCCCATAAGTTTGGGTAAAACAATTCACATATTAAAATGAGCAAAAGACTTCAATAAACACTTCACTAAGGATAACAAATAGCGTGCAAAAAATTACATGAAAAGATGTTCAACATTATGAATTATTAGGAAAAAAGGCAAAAAAAAAAAATTTATGTGCTTCAAAAGAACACTATTAAGAAAGGGTAAAGACAACCCAGAGGACAGAGAAAATGCTTAAAAATCATAAATCAGGTAAAGGTCTTGTTTCTCAGGATACAAAGAACACTTCCTATCCAAAAAGAAAAAGAAACCAATTTTCAAATGAGTAGTGAATATGAATGGATGTTTCTCTAAAGAAAATACACAAATGGCCAATAAGCACCTGGAAGTATATTCAACGTCATTGTTCATTATGGAAATACAATTCAAAACCATAATGAGATACCATTTCACACTCACTACGATGACTATAATCAAAGAGACAGATGATAACATATCTTGGTGAGGATATAGAAAGTGGAACATCCCCCCACCCCATACACTGCTGGTCAGGATATAAAATGGTGCAGCTACTCTAAAAAATAGTTTGGCAGTTCCTTACAAAGTTAAACATAGAGTTATCATATGGCTCAGTAATTCTACTCCTGGTTATAGTCTCCTGAAAATAAAATATATAATATACATATGAGTAACATAAAGTGTGAAAAGATAGCTATTGTCATTGTGCTAGGGGAATAGGAGTGCTTACAACCACTTGGGGCAATGGTCTGGAGGGATGGGAGGGGGGAAACTGGGTGGGGGGAGGATCCAGGGATATGCATATGAATGATCTGGGAACATACATGTAAAAAATAAAAATAATAAATTAAAAAAAAAACAAAAAAACAACAAAAAAACAGCTCTTAGTTTTGTCGATCTTTTCTATTGTCTTTCTTGTCTCTATTTCATTTATTTCCACTCTAATTTTTGTTATCTACTTCCTTTTATTAGCTTAGGCTTAGCCTGTTACTTTTCTAGTTCCTCGAGCTATAAATTTAGATCACATCTGATATCTTTCTTTTTTCTTAATGTAGATGTTTATCACTCAAAAATATTCTCTAAGAACTGCTTTTTGCTGCACCCCATAAGTTTGGGTAAAACAATTCACATATTAAAATGAGCAAAAGACTTCAATAAACACTTCACTAAGGATAACAAATAGCGTGCAAAAAATTACATGAAAAGATGTTCAACATTATGAATTATTAGGAAAAAAGGCAAAAAAAAAAATTTATGTGCTTCAAAAGAACACTATTAAGAAAGGGTAAAGACAACCCAGAGGACAGAGAAAATGCTTAAAAATCATAAATCAGGTAAAGGTCTTGTTTCTCAGGATACAAAGAACACTTCCTATCCAAAAAGAAAAAGAAACCAATTTTCAAATGAGTAGTGAATATGAATGGATGTTTCTCTAAAGAAAATACACAAATGGCCAATAAGCACCTGGAAGTATATTCAACGTCATTGTTCATTATGGAAATACAATTCAAAACCATAATGAGATACCATTTCACACTCACTACGATGACTATAATCAAAGAGACAGATGATAACATATCTTGGTGAGGATATAGAAAGTGGAACATCCCCCCACCCCATACACTGCTGGTCAGGATATAAAATGGTGCAGCTACTCTAAAAAATAGTTTGGCAGTTCCTTACAAAGTTAAACATAGAGTTATCATATGGCTCAGTAATTCTACTCCTGGTTATAGTCTCCTGAAAATTAAATATATAATATACATATATGTATATTCACAAACTTAAATAAGAAGGGTCATAGCAGGACTATTCCTATTAGCTAAGAAGCAAAAATAACTCCAAGGCCTGTCAACTGATGAGTCAACAAAATATTGCATATCCTCACATTGAGAAATACTTCCGCCATAAAAGGAATGAGATCTGGTTCATGCTACAGATGTGGACAAATCTTTAAAATATGATGCTAAGTGAAAGAAGTCTGACACAGAAAACCACATATTTTATAATGATATTAATATAAACTTCACTCATAAAAGCAAAACAACAGAGAAAGAAAGTAGACTAATAGTTTCCAGGGAATAGAGGGAGGAGAAAATGGAAAGTAACTGTTAATGAGCACAAGGATTTTTTCAGATGAATTGATTAAAATATTATAGAATTAGATAGTGATGATGATTACACAACCTTGTGATTGTCCTTAAAATGAGTGAATTATATACTTTTTAAAGATTAATTATATGGTATATGAAAAAAGTCTCAATTTTAAAGTATTCATATGCTTTAAGATTTCCCTGGTAGCTCAGACAGCAAAGCATCAGCCTGCAATGTAGGTGACCTAGGTTCAATCCCTGGTTCAGGAAGATCCCCTGAAGAACGAAATGGCAACCCACTCCAGTATTCTTGCCAGGAAAATCCCACGGACAGAGAAGCCTTGCAGGCTACAGTTCATGTGGTCTCAAAGAGTTGGACATGTTGAGCAACTAACACATATATTTTCAAATGAGTAGTGAATATGAATGGATGTTTCTCTAAAGAAAATACACAAATGGCCAATAAGCACCTGGAAGTATATTCAACGTCATTGTTCATTATGGAAATACAATTCAAAACCATAATGAGATACCATTTCACACTCACTACGATGACTATAATCAAAGAGACAGATGATAACATATCTTGGTGAGGATATAGAAAGTGGAACATCCCCCCACCCCATACACTGCTGGTCAGGATATAAAATGGTGCAGCTACTCTAAAAAATAGTTTGGCAGTTCCTTACAAAGTTAAACATAGAGTTATCATATGGCTCAGTAATTCTACTCCTGGTTATAGTCTCCTGAAAATTAAATATATAATATACATATATGTATATTCACAAACTTAAATAAGAAGGGTCATAGCAGGACTATTCCTATTAGCTAAGAAGCAAAAATAACTCCAAGGCCTGTCAACTGATGAGTCAACAAAATATTGCATATCCTCACATTGAGAAATACTTCCGCCATAAAAGGAATGAGATCTGGTTCATGCTACAGATGTGGACAAATCTTTAAAATATGATGCTAAGTGAAAGAAGTCTGACACAGAAAACCACATATTTTATAATGATATTAATATAAACTTCACTCATAAAAGCAAAACAACAGAGAAAGAAAGTAGACTAATAGTTTCCAGGGAATAGAGGGAGGAGAAAATGGAAAGTAACTGTTAATGAGCACAAGGATTTTTTCAGATGAATTGATTAAAATATTATAGAATTAGATAGTGATGATGATTACACAACCTTGTGATTGTCCTTAAAATGAGTGAATTATATACTTTTTAAAGATTAATTATATGGTATATGAAAAAAGTCTCAATTTTAAAGTATTCATATGCTTTAAGATTTCCCTGGTAGCTCAGACAGCAAAGCATCAGCCTGCAATGTAGGTGACCTAGGTTCAATCCCTGGTTCAGGAAGATCCCCTGAAGAACGAAATGGCAACCCACTCCAGTATTCTTGCCAGGAAAATCCCACGGACAGAGAAGCCTTGCAGGCTACAGTTCATGTGGTCTCAAAGAGTTGGACATGTTGAGCAACTAACACATATACCTTAACATACGGAAAAACTGCAGTGAAAAGCTGAGAACAATCCAAATGTCCATCAACAGGAGAATGCTCATCACATTATGGTATATGCATATAGTAGAATACTATTCAACAATACAAAGCTACCAGCAACATGGATCAGTCTCAAACTAAACATGCTGCTTGTGAAAAGTGAAAATGAAAGTCATCCAGTCATGTCTAACTCCTTGTGATCCCATGGACTGCACCTGACAGGCTCCTCTGGCCATGGAATTTTCCAGGCAAGAATACTGGAGTGTGTTGCCATTCCTTTCTCCAGGGGATCTTACCAACCTAGGAATCGAATCTGGGTCTCCTGCATTGTAGGTAAAGTCTTTACCATCGGAGCCACTAGGGAAGCTTAGTGCTGCATAAAAGAAGTCAAACAAGAAAAAGGTACATATGGTGATTTCATTTATAAAAAATTCTGGGAAATGTTGGCTGATGTGTTACTTACCAAAAGTAGAATAAGTTTTGCTTGTGAATGAGAAAATGGCAAAGAACATAAAGAAATTTTTGAAAAGGACCAGTGTTTATTATTTTTATTATGGTGAGGTTTCATAGGTATATTCATATATTAAATCATCTAATTGTGCACTATAATGAAAATGATTTATTTTATACCTATTTTACCTCAAAAATTTGTTCCTTAAAAATAAGAAAAAATTGCCAAGAAATGTTTCCTATGCTATGTGTGCTCAGTCTCTGTTAAATCCAATTCTTTGCAACCCCATTGACTATAGCTCGCCAGGCTCCTCTGTCCATGGGATTTTTCTAGGCAAGAATATTGGAGTGGGTTGCCATTTCCTCCCCCAGAGGATCTTCCCAACCCAAGGATCAAACCTGCATTTCATGCTTTGGAAGGCAGATTTCTAATGCTATGCTCTATTTCTCTTTGGCTTTGGAAGATATCAGACAAAAGATATGACCCCGTTCTAATGTGGCTGGTGCCTGGTGACTCTCCAAAAGATTTTGACAGAAACACTAAGGCACAACATTTCAGTATCAATACTTGAGAGGTATCAAACCCCTCAGGGCTACGTTTGTTTAGCTGCTTAAGCCATGTCCGACTCAGTGACTGTAGCCTGCCAAGCTCCTCACTCCATGGGATTTCCCAAGCAAGAATACTGGAGTGGTTTGCCATTTCCTTCTCCAGGGGATCTTCCCAACTCAGGGACTGAACCCTCATCTCTTGCATTGACAGGTGGATTCTTTACCATCTGAGCCACCTGGAAAGCCACAGAGCTATAAGAACCTAATGGCAAAGAGCGGTAGTACTGATGCTAAACAAAATTGTTCTAAAAGATGCTTTATCTGGGTAATTTTCTTTGTCCCTTGCTTGACTTCATTGTTTCTCAAAATCACCTTTGTTCCTAATTCATCCCAAACCCAGAAAGCCATATGAATCTCAATTAAGTACAAGTTCCTTCATGAGCTATGTAGAAAGAATCCTAAAATCATCATCTTCTATCATTATCACACTATATAGCTCCCTTGATTGCCATCTAATATGTAAAAAGAAAAACAGGAAATCTTTATTTCATACCAGTTTGCCCTGCATTTCCAAACTAGCATATGCTGTATCACTGACTGTAAAAAGAAATAGTGGGAGGAATGAGCCACACAAAGGGACTTGTACAGGGTTTGGTCTGCTGAGTCAGAGGCTGCTGAATAGCAAGTGTTCTGGGCCCTGTCTATACACACCACAAGGTTTTGGAGTGAGTTTAGCTTGGAGGCATTTTACAGTAACCAAGTACCTGCTTCTTTAAAGCCTGTTCATTACTGTGAAAATTTTTCTATGGTATACAGCATAATGAGCCTGAAAGTCAATGCTGGAGCCTGAAGGAGCACAGGAGCTGTACAGAAATGTTGAAAAAAGAGAGGATTCTTCTGAAGGAACTGAAAAATGACAGCTGCCGTCCCCCACTCCCTCCTACAAAGGAAAGCTCAGGAAAGGCTTACTTTCCTTGTGATTAAGAGTCTACACAATTAAACATCTTAAGTGGTTGATTGAAGAATAATGTAGAAGATTTTATTCAGCCTCAGATACCTCAAGGGAAATTCAGCTTTCCTTTATTACTTTTACTGCCAGCACACATTTTCCCTTAGAAATAAAAATTAAACCGGGTATCAAAACCCCTCAGGGCTACGTTTGTTTAGCTGCTTAAGCCATGTCCGACTCAGTGACTGTAGCCTGCCAAGCTCCTCACTCCATGGGATTTCCCAAGCAAGAATACTGGAGTGGTTTGCCATTTCCTTCTCCAGGGGATCTTCCCAACTCAGGGACTGAACCCTCATCTCTTGCATTGACAGGTGGATTCTTTACCATCTGAGCCACCTGGAAAGCCACAGAGCTATAAGAACCTAATGGCAAAGAGCGGTAGTACTGATGCTAAACAAAATTGTTCTAAAAGATGCTTTATCTGGGTAATTTTCTTTGTCCCTTGCTTGACTTCATTGTTTCTCAAAATCACCTTTGTTCCTAATTCATCCCAAACCCAGAAAGCCATATGAATCTCAATTAAGTACAAGTTCCTTCATGAGCTATGTAGAAAGAATCCTAAAATCATCATCTTCTATCATTATCACACTATATAGCTCCCTTGATTGCCATCTAATATGTAAAAAGAAAAACAGGAAATCTTTATTTCATACCAGTTTGCCCTGCATTTCCAAACTAGCATATGCTGTATCACTGACTGTAAAAAGAAATAGTGGGAGGAATGAGCCACACAAAGGGACTTGTACAGGGTTTGGTCTGCTGAGTCAGAGGCTGCTGAATAGCAAGTGTTCTGGGCCCTGTCTATACACACCACAAGGTTTTGGAGTGAGTTTAGCTTGGAGGCATTTTACAGTAACCAAGTACCTGCTTCTTTAAAGCCTGTTCATTACTGTGAAAATTTTTCTATGGTATACAGCATAATGAGCCTGAAAGTCAATGCTGGAGCCTGAAGGAGCACAGGAGCTGTACAGAAATGTTGAAAAAAGAGAGGATTCTTCTGAAGGAACTGAAAAATGACAGCTGCCGTCCCCCACTCCCTCCTACAAAGGAAAGCTCAGGAAAGGCTTACTTTCCTTGTGATTAAGAGTCTACACAATTAAACATCTTAAGTGGTTGATTGAAGAATAATGTAGAAGATTTTATTCAGCCTCAGATACCTCAAGGGAAATTCAGCTTTCCTTTATTACTTTTACTGCCAGCACACATTTTCCCTTAGAAATAAAAATTAAACCTTTGTACAACTGCTTCCAAATGCATTTTTTCTTTCCTCTAATAATGGTTTTCATGAAACATCCATAGAAAATTAAAATGTTCCTTTTTAAAAAATAGAGAGTTATCAAGAAACTGATGAATATATGATATATGTAAGGACAAACTAATACCTACTGCTAACTTATCCATATTCTAAGTACCAAGGAGTGAGTATCCCCTCTTTACAATTTGTTTACCTTTTAGACAAATACCATAGTCAAAACTATTAAAGAATATAAAGAAAGATGGGAGTATGAAGATCTCAAAAATAAATTTATTCTTTCTCTTCTTCATACTCTCACAGTTCCTTATAGTGATACAAATCATCAGCATTGTTTGCTGAGAGCTTCCCTTGTGGTCCAGTCATTAAGGAGTCCACCATGCAGTACAAGGTGCACTGGTTCAATCCCTGGCCCAGGAAGACCCTAAGTGTCATGGAGCGGCCAGACCGTATGTCTGATAATGAGCCAGTGCTGTGGAGCACATGCACCCAGAGCCAGTGCTCTCCAGTGAGAGAGGCCACTGCAATGGGAGGCCCACAAATGCTGAAAAATAAAAAAGATGGATTAAAAATAAATATAAACAAAAGAGACACGATGAGGAAAAAGAAAGACAAAAAAGATTGCTTGCTATTGCTTGCTGACAACAATAGACTAGAGCCAGATATGAAAATGAAACTGTTACTTGCTCAGCTGTGTCCAATTATTTGCAACCCCCTGGACAGTAGCCTGCCAGTCTCCTTTGTCTATCAGATTTCCCCAGCAAGAATACTGGAGTTGGTTGCCATTCCCTTTTCCAAGGGATATTCCTGACCCAAAGATGGAACCGACATCTGCATTGGCCAGCAGATTTTTTACCTTCTGAGCCACACAGGTTTGAAAGCAACTGATGAATGGCTAAAGAAGGTATGGTATATGGGGCTTCCCTGGTGATTCAGTGGGTAAGGACACCACCTTGCAGTACAAGGGCCGCCGGTTCGATCCCTGGCCTGGGAAGGTCCCATGTGCCGCGGAGAGGCTGGACCGATGTATCCAATTACCGAGCCGGAGCTCTGGAGCGCATGCGCCCAGAGCCGGTGCTCTGCAACAACAGAGGCCACGGCAATGGGAGGCCCACATGGACCAAAGAACAAAGATGGATGAAAACAGAGAAATGAAAGACCAATAGAAGTGGCCCGCCCGCCCCCCTTCCTTCCCAACCTGCCCCCCCATAAATAAATAAATAAATAAATATTTTTTAAAAAAGAATGTATGATATATATACACAATAGAATACTACTCAGTCATAAAAAAGAATGAAATAATGCCATTTCTAGCAACATGGATAGAACTCGAGATTATCCTACTAAGTGAAGTCAGTCAGAAATAGGAAGGCAAATACCATATGATTTCACTTATATGTGGAATCCAAAATTTGACAAAATTAACTTACCTAATGAAACAGAAGCAAACTCACAGACATAGAAAAGAAAAAAAGTATGTTACCAAAGGGGAAAGAGGGCGGTAGAGGGATAAATCAAGAATTTGGGATTAGCAGATAAAGCTACCATATATAAAATAGATAAACAGCAAAATCTTACCATATAGCAACAGGAAACTATATTCAATATGCTATAATAAGGCATAATGGTAGAGAAAATGTAAAAGAAGCCAACACAACATTGTAAATCAGCTAAAAATTTAGTAAAAGATTATTCGTTGATATTCTTACTTATTTTTGATAAGCTTAATTTATTTTCATAGGTTATAAAATGTAAAATAGGTAGAAATGAGAGCACTGAAGATCTGTTGGGGAATGGTCAGACCTACAGTAACAGTGGCTGACACTTGTTGAATGTCTTCTACTTCCCAGACCTCCATCCCTTTTAATATCACCTTCCTCTACACAGTTTGCTTTTTTTGTTCTCACCATTTAACAGATAACAAAAATTGGGGTTTAGCAAGCTCAGGCTAACTTGCCCACAGTCCTACTGTTAGGAAGAGACAGTCATGAACCAGAGACAGGTCTTCATGAAAGCAGCACATGTTATTTTGCAAGTAAGGAAAAAATAAATGACCAAATATTGCATTGAGGAAAGGTAAGACACTATCAATTTTAAATAGAAAATGAATTTGATTTATCTCAGTGAAACCAACAGTAAAGAGCCATATCTCTCTGAGGAAGAATTTTATGCCCCAACTGCATCTATCTTCTACAACCTACTTAGGGATGGACAGTTTTTTTCCATTTTATCAAACTGCTAATAAGGAACAATTTCATCCCTAGAAAACAAGTTTGAGAACTGTTTTTTATTTTTTAATTCTATCCAGTATTCTTTTGTAGCTCTATAAACACTTATTGGACTAATGCCATTTCTAGCAACATGGATAGAACTCGAGATTATCCTACTAAGTGAAGTCAGTCAGAAATAGGAAGGCAAATACCATATGATTTCACTTATATGTGGAATCCAAAATTTGACAAAATTAACTTACCTAATGAAACAGAAGCAAACTCACAGACATAGAAAAGAAAAAAAGTATGTTACCAAAGGGGAAAGAGGGCGGTAGAGGGATAAATCAAGAATTTGGGATTAGCAGATAAAGCTACCATATATAAAATAGATAAACAGCAAAATCTTACCATATAGCAACAGGAAACTATATTCAATATGCTATAATAAGGCATAATGGTAGAGAAAATGTAAAAGAAGCCAACACAACATTGTAAATCAGCTAAAAATTTAGTAAAAGATTATTCGTTGATATTCTTACTTATTTTTGATAAGCTTAATTTATTTTCATAGGTTATAAAATGTAAAATAGGTAGAAATGAGAGCACTGAAGATCTGTTGGGGAATGGTCAGACCTACAGTAACAGTGGCTGACACTTGTTGAATGTCTTCTACTTCCCAGACCTCCATCCCTTTTAATATCACCTTCCTCTACACAGTTTGCTTTTTTTGTTCTCACCATTTAACAGATAACAAAAATTGGGGTTTAGCAAGCTCAGGCTAACTTGCCCACAGTCCTACTGTTAGGAAGAGACAGTCATGAACCAGAGACAGGTCTTCATGAAAGCAGCACATGTTATTTTGCAAGTAAGGAAAAAATAAATGACCAAATATTGCATTGAGGAAAGGTAAGACACTATCAATTTTTAAATAGAAAATGAATTTGATTTATCTCAGTGAAACCAACAGTAAAGAGCCATATCTCTCTGAGGAAGAATTTTATGCCCCAACTGCATCTATCTTCTACAACCTACTTAGGGATGGACAGTTTTTTTCCATTTTATCAAACTGCTAATAAGGAACAATTTCATCCCTAGAAAACAAGTTTGAGAACTGTTTTTTATTTTTTAATTCTATCCAGTATTCTTTTGTAGCTCTAAAAACAATTCTTGGAATACTCAGATTTTCAACAGTATATGTAGATTTAAGAAGACTTCAGCAGGAAAAATGCTATCACATTGTACTTAATGACATAAAAACCTCTTCTGTAAAATTCTAGAACCCTCAAATCAACTTTCTTATTCACCCCTACAAATTTAATTTTATAACTCACTCTAGAATAAGCTCATTTATTACACAAATCCACTGCACTTTTTCCCATGAAATTAAGAATATAGTTCTTTATTGTGGCTTTTCTTCAAACTTGACTATTGAAGGATGTTTCAAAGTTAGTGACTTGAACTTTCTTAAAAAAAACTGCTCACTCTTTAAAAAATTATACATACACACACATACACTCATAATGCCCCAGTTTCTGGGCCCATGTTCTTATATTATGAAGAAGAAAGTTACAGGATTGGAAAAGCAAAACTTAACCATTAGCATGCAAGAATAATATCACTAATGCTGTCACCTCTTGTCCTGACACTCTTCCAGGTGCTTTACATATATTAATACATTTAGTCTTCACAAAATCCAGTAAGATAGTTACTATTATTTTCCCTATTTTATTGATGAGGAAACAAAGATAAAATCATTTCACACAAGATCATATGTAGCAAATATAGAAAACAGATCCAAATTTAAGGCGTTTAGCTCCAAAGTACTATATATTTTTGTTGTTTCTTTAATTATCTTTCTTTCACACCTACTACAGATATAATCCAAAACTAGTCTATTTTTATAATAACAACAACTTTAATACAGCAGTCTGTAGCATTACAAAGTATCCACCTCTATCTCAGCTTTCAATTACCAGCAGTAGCTACTAGAATGGAATATCAATTTCAGATCTTCTCTCAAAAAGTGTGAAAAGTATTAAAAGATAAAAACATACAAAATCCATAGCCTTTACATCTTGGTCCACTCAGATTTCATCTTATTATTTGAAAATCTTACATGCCTACTGAACCCATATATAAAAGGTGAAACAGAAAAATTGTGCTGTGAATTATTTGAAAACATTATTTCTAAGAAGGTATTACCTTGGGGGGGAAATAAAAGAGCTTGCTTATTTCAATCCAAGTGTATTTCAGTATATCTTAGAAAGGTAATACACAGGTTGAGCATGTATTTTGCTCCAAAAAAGAAACTTTATATCAGACTTAAGAACATTGCTGGTAATGTTGCCTTTAGCTATATATTTGCTGAGTTCTACTGAGAAGCTTTGACTTTGAAATATTCCATTTGCAATGGTTTTGTTGCCTGTAATATTTTGTTTCATTGAATGTTTTCCAATATGAAACATTTATTTCCAGAGAGAAA
The DNA here is from genome assembly GCA_022376925.1 of Tragulus kanchil. Lineage (NCBI taxonomy): Eukaryota > Metazoa > Chordata > Mammalia > Artiodactyla > Tragulidae > Tragulus > Tragulus kanchil. Next base: position 55,396,059 of record JAIOJX010000029.1, on the reverse strand, counting down.
ATAACTTATATACAAACTAAACCAATTCCACCATTAATCCAGTAAAAATTCTGAGTATTCACTATCTGCAAGATATTACATTAGACACTATAAATAATAACACTATGGGGACTTTCCTGGTGGTCCAGTGGCTGAGACTCCAAACTTCCAGTGCAGGGGACCTGCGTTCAATCCCTGGTCTGGAAACTAGATCCCACATGCCACAGCTGAGACCCAGCACTGTCAAATAAATAAATAAATAAAAATTAACAGTATGGCAACAAATCAAACACAACTTCTGTTGAACAATTCTAAAATTATATAATTCAAGATAAGCACAAAATTTATATTAAATATTCTGACTGGAAGAATTAATTATCATTGGTTAAGAAACTAGTTTAACTAGAAAGGTAAAAAAAAAAAGAGAAACTTGACATGACAATGTGCTAGACATAAGGAGAATCACTGCACTGGAGTTATTTCATTTTTTTTTAACAGAAAATCCATGAAATGGTTCTTGTTAGAAAGCTATATGAATTGCCTTCAGTAGATGGCTGATCACAATATTAAAGTAGAAGAAAGGTCTTCTGGTCTCTAGGCTGTACAACTTTAACATCCCCCTATATTTTGAAGAAATCTTTCAAACTGGTAAATGAGATAATACATGCCAGTGCTTTAACATGATATCTGACAAGATAAAATGCTCCACAAGTAAGAGCTGTTGATCATAGCAACAGTAAAGGCAGAACAGTATCAAGCCAGCACCTGAACTCCCCATGGCCTAAAAGCCCCCACCAGGAAGAATGGACCAACCTCTGTACATCACACCTCTACTTACTTTCCCACATATACTCTCAAATTCCTAACTTCTCTTTGCTTATCATATGTGGGATTGCTTGTGACATTGCATTTGACTCCTCAGTAAGCCCACTTAGCCACTGCTTCTTGCCTTTTGTTCATTCATCCCTTTTTTCATTATCATGTTATTGGCATGAAACAATTTTCACTCCTTTTCACTTCATCTCCTCCCAATCCACCTGATAACTTTTGTCATTAGTAACTGAGATATTCCTCCAGAGCTTATACAATGATAAATAGAGAGCTTCATAAGTACCTGGGACTCAACAAAGGTGGAACTGTTCTGGGACTTGCCTCCATCTAAATTAATCCAGTAAAAATTCTGAGTATTCACTATCTGCAAGATATTACATTAGACACTATAAATAATAACACTATGGGGACTTTCCTGGTGGTCCAGTGGCTGAGACTCCAAACTTCCAGTGCAGGGGACCTGCGTTCAATCCCTGGTCTGGAAACTAGATCCCACATGCCACAGCTGAGACCCAGCACTGTCAAATAAATAAATAAATAAAAATTAACAGTATGGCAACAAATCAAACACAACTTCTGTTGAACAATTCTAAAATTATATAATTCAAGATAAGCACAAAATTTATATTAAATATTCTGACTGGAAGAATTAATTATCATTGGTTAAGAAACTAGTTTAACTAGAAAGGTAAAAAAAAAAAGAGAAACTTGACATGACAATGTGCTAGACATAAGGAGAATCACTGCACTGGAGTTATTTCATTTTTTCTTAACAGAAAATCCATGAAATGGTTCTTGTTAGAAAGCTATATGAATTGCCTTCAGTAGATGGCTGATCACAATATTAAAGTAGAAGAAAGGTCTTCTGGTCTCTAGGCTGTACAACTTTAACATCCCCCTATATTTTGAAGAAATCTTTCAAACTGGTAAATGAGATAATACATGCCAGTGCTTTAACATGATATCTGACAAGATAAAATGCTCCACAAGTAAGAGCTGTTGATCATAGCAACAGTAAAGGCAGAACAGTATCAAGCCAGCACCTGAACTCCCCATGGCCTAAAAGCCCCCACCAGGAAGAATGGACCAACCTCTGTACATCACACCTCTACTTACTTTCCCACATATACTCTCAAATTCCTAACTTCTCTTTGCTTATCATATGTGGGATTGCTTGTGACATTGCATTTGACTCCTCAGTAAGCCCACTTAGCCACTGCTTCTTGCCTTTTGTTCATTCATCCCTTTTTTCATTATCATGTTATTGGCATGAAACAATTTTCACTCCTTTTCACTTCATCTCCTCCCAATCCACCTGATAACTTTTGTCATTAGTAACTGAGATATTCCTCCAGAGCTTATACAATGATAAATAGAGAGCTTCATAAGTACCTGGGACTCAACAAAGGTGGAACTGTTCTGGGACTTGCCTCCATCTAAATTATTTTAAAATTCAGCTCCTGAACACAGCTGGCTTGCTATCAGCAATCTGAATAAGCTTTAACAACACCGGGTCCACCTCAAGGTTATTCCTTCAGTATCATACAGAAATTACTATAGATGAAGGAAATATGATACAAAGAAATAAAATAACAGCTTATTTTTCTGAATTTTCCCTCATATCTTGGCTGATCGAAAAAAGAAAACAATTTTCATAAGAATCTAACTCTTGCACATATGAGATATTTCTTACAAAATAACTACTCTTCCCCAAGATACTAAAGCACAGGACTGTGTATCTGTATAGTGACTATTGATTTAAAGGAAGGAAATCTTTCCTGCTTAAGTCTTCATATTCTCTCAAGGTTTGTAATCCAATCAGATGATATTACCTATTCAAAATGTAATCTAGACCACTGATAATTATGAACTTTTACTAAGTTTTAGCTCCTTGTATACACAAGCAGGGGATTTAGATCTATAAAGTCAATATAAAAAGTAGTGTTCACACCATGGCAGTCCTTTGCAATCACTCAATTCATTGAATGAAGCAATTTGTTTCAGATTGATATGGCTTAGATTTATTTACACAGATTGAGCCATTGAATGTCATTTAATGTTCTTACCTTGTTCTGAGGATGGCACATAATTCAGGAATGCTGAATCAGAAGAGCCATCCCAGAGGACTAATTCTCAAGAACCAGGATAACATGGATCTTCTTTGTCGATTTTCATTTAAGCAGAATTAGAGGCTGCCTTACCAGATGCTCTAAGCACTAGTAATGAACATGCATTTCCCTCTTTGAGCATTGTAATAAATCCAGAAAAGGTCCAGTTCTGACATTGAAAGGGCAGCAGCACTATATCACTGACAATATGCTATTAACTTTCAGTTATTACTCTTCTTCACTCTTATAGTGTGATACCCTGTACTTTGTTTACACCTTCATAGCATTTTCCTATTTGAGATAAAAAGTTGCATTTTTTTGTATAAGTACTTGAACACTTCTCACAAAGTATAAAAATAACTTCTCATGGATTCCATGCATTAAAGGATTCAAAATTACACTGGAGTATCGTCTTCCCAACCAATTACTGAACAATAGTGCAACATTCTCAGAGCCTTATGGATCAGAACTGAATCTGCATTCTTTTTCAAAGAGCTTCCTCCCAAGGGGTTATCCAAATGTACCACCTAGACCCCTTTATCAGTCATATGTCCCAACATTACCCAGTATACATTTGGGCAATTTTTTCAAATATTCCCTTGTCTACATATTCCATTTCCACCTCCAAATCTTCTCCAAGTTGTCCTTGGAGAAGAACAATAAAAGGAGAAATAAAATTTTACTAAACCACTGCAGATGTCTGGGTATTTTTTAATGCAAATATTATATAAACAGCATTTGAAGAATTAAGCTTAAATGTCACAAGCCAATCAACACCCAAAAAGAAATAATATTCTCATCCTGTTTTTTTTCAAAAAATAATCAGAAAAAGAAAAGAAACAAGAGAGGAAAAGAGAAAGAAAAAGAGATAGAAGTAAAAAAGAGAGAAAGATTGTTTAGGAATTAGAGATGAGGAAAGAAAAACAGCTTTGGTCACCTGAAAAGGGGGAAGACAATATTAATAAGGAAGAGCCACACAGACCACTGAGTGAGCTTTAATCTGGGATAGGTTGACTTCAAGCACTGCAACAGAGAAATTCTCTATCACAGAATAGAAAATTTTCTACTAAACTGGGTAAGGATGATATAGTGGATGCTAGTCATTTTTCAGAAGGCTCGTTTACATTTGGGGAATTTCCCACATAATAAGTACTGGCAGGAGATAGGACTGAATTCCAGACAGATGCTAAAATTTCCAGAAACTCACTGCTACAGCTTCTGCAGTAGCAAGGGTGTGTACATGCCCTGGCGCCAGCCTTTCAAGAAAGTGTGTTAAGTCACTCAGTCATATCTGGCTCTTTGCAACGCCAATGGACTATAGCCTTCCAGGTTCCTCTGTCCATGGGATTTCCCAGGCAAGAAAACTGGTTACCATTCCCTTCCCCAGGAGATCTTCCCAACCCAGGGATCAAACCCAGGTTCCCCACATTGTAGGCAGATTCTTTACTATCTTAGCCACCAGGGAGGCCCTTCAAGAGGGAAGGCAGTATACGAAGATGAAGGAGCTCTGGGGGACCACCAATGGTAGAGGGACTGGACTTGAGAGAACTGGCTCCCCAGGCAACAGTGGCCACAGCACAAGCTGCAGGTCTAACTCAGGTGACAGCATCTGTTTTTTCTCACTACCTCTGTTCCATGATACCATCTTAGGCACTTTGTTCTAGCTGTAGAGCCCCAGACTATTTTCCATCCCTCTTTAAACCCACCAAGTACTGAACGACTCTGTAATATGCTGTTATTCCATGGCATTCCTCGAGAGACTTGCCTACCTCCAATATACTCTGCAAAAAGCCTGACACTAATACTCTGCTTACCTTCACTAGAATGGCTTCACCTACCTGAACTTTCTGTGCTCTAGTTTATACCCTATAATTTTTATGCTTCATTTTCCAAATGACATAAAAATGGTAAGTCTTTCATACTAAGCATGTGTTGACAAATAGCTACTTTTCTTGTTAAGATCCAAGTTAAAAACAAATTTACCACCATCCAGAAATATAGACTTCATGAAAATGCTCCCCTCACCAAAGATGCATGGGTGCACACTTACATACATGCACACATAACACATTCATACTCACACATCCCAATTGAAGTGGTGAACAAAACCAAAACAGGGAGCATATGTATAGATTACCACATACTTTATCCTCGAGCCATTTTCCCAGTAGAAGTAGTAGCAACTCAAAAAAATAGAAAATTTTCTACTAAACTGGGTAAGGATGATATAGTGGATGCTAGTCATTTTTCAGAAGGCTCGTTTACATTTGGGGAATTTCCCACATAATAAGTACTGGCAGGAGATAGGACTGAATTCCAGACAGATGCTAAAATTTCCAGAAACTCACTGCTACAGCTTCTGCAGTAGCAAGGGTGTGTACATGCCCTGGCGCCAGCCTTTCAAGAAAGTGTGTTAAGTCACTCAGTCATATCTGGCTCTTTGCAACGCCAATGGACTATAGCCTTCCAGGTTCCTCTGTCCATGGGATTTCCCAGGCAAGAAAACTGGTTACCATTCCCTTCCCCAGGAGATCTTCCCAACCCAGGGATCAAACCCAGGTTCCCCACATTGTAGGCAGATTCTTTACTATCTTAGCCACCAGGGAGGCCCTTCAAGAGGGAAGGCAGTATACGAAGATGAAGGAGCTCTGGGGGACCACCAATGGTAGAGGGACTGGACTTGAGAGAACTGGCTCCCCAGGCAACAGTGGCCACAGCACAAGCTGCAGGTCTAACTCAGGTGACAGCATCTGTTTTTTCTCACTACCTCTGTTCCATGATACCATCTTAGGCACTTTGTTCTAGCTGTAGAGCCCCAGACTATTTTCCATCCCTCTTTAAACCCACCAAGTACTGAACGACTCTGTAATATGCTGTTATTCCATGGCATTCCTCGAGAGACTTGCCTACCTCCAATATACTCTGCAAAAAGCCTGACACTAATACTCTGCTTACCTTCACTAGAATGGCTTCACCTACCTGAACTTTCTGTGCTCTAGTTTATACCCTATAATTTTTATGCTTCATTTTCCAAATGACATAAAAATGGTAAGTCTTTCATACTAAGCATGTGTTGACAAATAGCTACTTTTCTTGTTAAGATCCAAGTTAAAAACAAATTTACCACCATCCAGAAATATAGACTTCATGAAAATGCTCCCCTCACCAAAGATGCATGGGTGCACACTTACATACATGCACACATAACACACATTCATACTCACACATCCCAATTGAAGTGGTGAACAAAACCAAAACAGGGAGCATATGTATAGATTACCACATACTTTATCCTCAGACTGTCTAGAAAATCTATTTCCTCCCTATGTAGGAAGTAGTTAGTCATATCTCCCAAAGGAATCCAATTTTAATGACTTCTCTCCCAAAACAAAGCTGAACTGACAGTTCATTTCACTTTAAAATTACTCCAAATTATCTATACTGTAGAGGATCCATTGTACGGGTTAACCAAACTATAAATAATCTGAAATGACACATCTTTGGTTTTATAATGCATTATCTTTCTGAAACAAACTAAAGCAGTAATTATATTTGGCTTCAGCAACTATTAACGTTTCTTTACAAGCCCTAGGCCCAAACACTGAATAAGGAGACTTGGGTGTAAGCAAGAATTCTGCTAGCTCCAGAGAAAGTTCAATTTAAAGTTTACAGCACTAACAATAACCCGCAGACCAGTTCATCCCCACAGGAGAGGTCAGCTCTAAGCCAGCACGTGAGTCTTCCTCTGTAAGGTCCAGAGGATCTGTTCCTTCCATCTCGACCTCAGTGATCTCAGCTGGCCTTGCTGGTGGCATAATCCTTGACGCAGAGGTGCATAAACTGCTTTTAGTGATATATTTGGGCCTCTCAAAGTAGATAATCAGGTCTGGAAATGCTATTATTTTAACAGCTGCCACAATAACTGTGAGTAGTTCACACTCTTTGAACTGAAGACAAAGTGAAGTGTCCAAATGTTTAAGGTCAGGAAGATGGGAATGGGAGAAGGAGAGACAAAATCATGTTCACAGCACAATCCCTGAAAACATCAAAACATTGTCTGTTCTCGCTTTTTGTGAAGTCGGCCCTTCAGCTATTTGTTCAGGTTTCCCTCCAAATTTGATGATGAATGAGATTTTTCCAAGGGCTTTTACACATTGCACAGTTATTTCACTGGGGCTTTGTGAGTACTTTAAACAGATGAAGACAAAGAAAGCCAGCCCTGTGGTTCAGCGTCTGATTGCTCTTCCACAAGTCAGTGGTAAAAGGCACCACTCTGCCTTGAGCAGCTCAGAGTGGCTGACTGATTGGATCCAGTAAAGGCTGATAAACTTTGGAATGTTCTTTCAACATAAGAAAAATAGCATCATGATGGAATACTGTACTGCAGCTTTTTGTACCACATGAGAGAATGCTAGCAACCAGTACGTGCCACCCCTGGCCACAGAGAGAAAAACTAGAAGGTATTTCCCAGACTGTCCCATGAATCATCAACATCCAGAGGATGAGAGCTGACCCACATACATTTTAACTTCAAATGACTTTTGAAGTCTTGACTGCAATTATGTATGTAAACAATGGATTACTAACTTAGAAACAAATTCATTTGAATAGTGAGCACTCCCAGAAACAAAATTTCAAAAGACACAGTGAGGAAAGAACAGGTGGAGTTTATTTCTTTATTTCACATTTCCTACAGCCTGGGGAAAGAACCATTTGTACATCCTTTACTCCAACAGCCTTCCTAGGACAAGATGAGCAAAATGTAGTGCTAAGATCCACACAGGCTTTGCAGGGAACAGGAATCCAGGGAACCACTCTATCTCACCAAATAAGAAAATCTGACGCTATTGGAAGGAGCTGATAACAGAAAGGGATGAAGAACAGAATCCCTTGGGATACAATTTTTTGCAAAGGGAACCTCATCTCCATGACTCTGCTTGGTTACAAGCACGTCACCTCTCAGTGCTCCAAAAGCCCTGGAGGGTAATTTTCGGTTGTATACTTCTTTGGAAGAGCTGGTACAGGCTTTAATTAACAGATCCATGAGTAGAAGCTCTCCCTTGCACTCCACACCCAGTATCTTCCACACAGCTAAATAGCTGCTTGCAGTGAAATTACACATAGTCAATAGTCTGTCCACTGATCCAAACACCCCAGGGGCCCATTCCTGAAGATTTTATTGTCCATCTCTTCTCTACATGAGTGTGGTGGAGCCTATTGACTCAGGCACAGCTGTTTTTCTCCTGTTGGCACATGATTATTTTCAAGAGCTTTACTAGAACAGATGTTTTAGGAGTGTGCTGAGTACACGACTTTCCTCAACTGACACTTTTTTATTTATGTAAACAGCATACTGCTATGCTGCTGTCCTTTTGAGACTGTGAGGGAAGTGGTGGAATCGCCAAATAACATCAGTTTTCTTCAACATTATGAAGCAGAGGCGCTTCTGTCCGGCACCCGCCCCCGAGCCCTGCTGGCAGAGGCCCTCTGAGTGCCTCCCACTGATGCCACTTGTTCTTTTTCTGATTCCTTTTCCCATAGGCTGTTTGAATTTGGTTTTTCCACATCGAGACTTTTTCAGCTGAAGCAAACTGAATACACCAATGTCCAATATAGAAGGCAATTTTCTCAGATGGGTTTGTACCTGGTCCAAATAGTTGGATTTAGATAACAGCTTATTTCCTGAGTGTAAACATGTACTTCTGTTTGAACCCACAGCAGAGTCAACCCCATATTGATACTAGAAAAAATCTGTTACTGTGGAAAATAATATTCCAGTACGTATTCATCAAGAGATTGCCAACTTTGTCATTTCTGCACCAGCAGAATGCACATAGCCCTTAAATGGAAAAGTTTTCCCACCTAAAGTACATGATTTCAGGTCTTTTAAGCATGTCATACAGAGGCTTTGTGCCTTTAATAGAACGTTAAATGATTCTCCAAAGTATCTTAGTAGGTAAGTAAAGTGTTGTTTTTTTTTTTTTTTTCTGATCCTCACTCCTCGTAAACTGCTTCTTTCAGGATTAGCACAATCGTTCAAGTGACTTTAGAATTATTCTAAATTTAGAAATATTTGGGGAGCTGTAGGCTGGAGGAGAAGGATTATCCTTTTCAATTCCTCTCTGCCCTTACAGACATAACCTTCTTCTTCACCGTACCTGAATTCAATACAACTTTGTTCTTCCTACAAGTTCATCTTCAATTCCAGTCATTAGGAATAGTGATTTGAATGGTCATTTCACATTCATCTCCTTTTCACAATGAACCAGTCAATTCAGAGTCAATCACTTAATCAACAGTTAAAGAGCTCCAGTTATCATTGATATGCACTCTGCCATGTGCTGGGAACATGGCTGTGAGTCAAGCATGGTCACTGGCTGGAAGGGAAGAAACACACAGGAGCAGACCGCTGAGGACAAGAGCTATGTTCAAAGGAGAGCAGCAAGCAGACCGGGGAAGGATTCGTTTTCTCTTCATATAAATGAATTAACTCACTTTGAGTTAGAATTTCTACAGAAGGGAAGCTTTCTTTCCCCTCTTCAATTCAATCCTTGTGAATGACTGGGAGAAAAGGACTAGGATTGATGACAATAAATATTAATTACCAAATAGTATCTGTAACAAGATGTTAAATGGGATTTTCCTACAATTGTGGCATTTCAGTTAAAGCATCAAAACTGAGAAAAATAGATAAGAAAAGCCTCTTTCTGAGAAGAAATGTTAGGTTATTCTTGTTAGAATCCTAACCTATCAGTGACCATTGCTTTCTTCCAGTTCACGTAAGAGAAGGCTAGAGATTTGGGAGCTCATTCAAAAAGAATTTATAGAACAGTGAGAGCAAAGTGCTCCCCTCTGCCTCCAATAAGCTCTCTACCTGCAAGCCAAGCAAGGAAGTTTCCCAAGAGAATCAGTCAAACGTACTGGGAGTTTTTGTAGGAAGGGAGATAGTTTCTCATTAGCAGAGACTTCCTTGATGAGTGTATCAGAGGCCAGTATTATGTGGGTGCTGAACTGGACTGCAGGAAAATTCTGAGGGAAAATTAACACAAATTGCGAGGGGTGGGAATTCAGTAAGCAAAGACTATAAGCAGACTCATGCCTGTACAAGCATAAAGACAGGAGGCCATCTAAGGCAAATGACAATGACAGAAACAATAATCACATAGCAAGAAGGAAGCACAGCATTTGCTTAAACACAGTGAAAATATGTTTGAAGTCTCTATGGCCAAGGGACACCTTGGAGAGGAACAAGGCAAGAAACACCAAAAAGGACCTCCACTAAGAAAGCTGACTGTAGGAAAATGCTTCCAGTCAGAAGGACCTATGGATACACAGTGGGGTCAGCGATATATGAGGAAGGATCTCAATGTGCTTTGTTGCAGAAGAGGGAAGAGTAGAGGTGGGAGAGGCACTGTCTGAACCCTGTTATAAAAACAGTGGACATCAACAGCCAGATTGCAGGAGCACTGCTGACATCAGTCTAGGTCCTTTCCCTAAACCCGCCTTTCCCACATCACTCACCCTGGATTAGCCAGAAGCAAAACAAATAGGAGAATCTTGGAGAGAAAGGAATACAAAGAAACCAAATCTACCTCCCTTTCTGGGTTCTATCATGGTAGCTACAGCCTGAGCAAAAAAGGTAGTCGAAATCTTTAACTGGGTGAAAATTTGAGGTTTGACATTGAACTAGGTTAGGTTTTTTTTTAAAAAAAAAAAAAAAAAAAACTTTATTATTAGACTAATTTATAGCTTAAAAAAAGAGACATGCATAGACTCTTCCAAGACAGAGTCCAGAAAGAGTCTGAAACAATATGATAAAAGAGTTTCATTTTTAATTGAACCAGTTTAGCCGATTCAATAAACCAATTCCACTTGTCTCTCTGTATCCATTATAGATGGGATCCAAAATCTCCCACCCCTACTGCAAATACCAAAATCTACAGATGCTAAGTTCCCTTATATAAAATGAAATAGTATTTACATATAGCCTACACATCTCCCATATACTTTAAATCATCTCTGGATTACTTATAACACGTAATACAAAGTAAAGGCTATGTGAATACTTGCTGGGGCACAGTAAACTCAAGTTTTGCTTTTTGGAACTTTCTGGAATTGTTTTTCCAAATATTTCCTGTCCAGGGTTGATTGAATCCACAGATGCAGAACCCACAGGTACAGAGGGCCGAGAGATCAGCATTTGTGCAACAGAAGGGTATACAGTAGAAGAGGAAAACAATTCAAAACCTTTGTAGGTATCCATGTTACTCGGTTTGGGCAGTCATAACAAAATACCATAGACTGGATGGCCTAACAATAGAAATTTATTTCTCCCATTTCTGGAGACTAGAATTCCAAGATCAAGGTGCCAGCCAATTTCGCTACTGGTGAAGACTCACATTCTGGCTTGCAAATGGCCACCTTCTTTCTGTGTGCTCACATAGTAGAAAGGTGTCTCTTCTTATATGGGCAATAATCCCATTGGATCAAGGACCCAAACGTTATGATCATAGGCTACCATAGAAACTGTTCCCAGTAAAGGGAAGGGGTAGGGAGGGGTGGGAGAGGCACTGTCTGAACCCTGTTATAAAAACAGTGGACATCAACAGCCAGATTGCAGGAGCACTGCTGACATCAGTCTAGGTCCTTTCCCTAAACCCGCCTTTCCCACATCACTCACCCTGGATTAGCCAGAAGCAAAACAAATAGGAGAATCTTGGAGAGAAAGGAATACAAAGAAACCAAATCTACCTCCCTTTCTGGGTTCTATCATGGTAGCTACAGCCTGAGCAAAAAAGGTAGTCGAAATCTTTAACTGGGTGAAAATTTGAGGTTTGACATTGAACTAGGTTAGGTTTTTTTTTAAAAAAAAAAAAAAAAAAAACTTTATTATTAGACTAATTTATAGCTTAAAAAAAGAGACATGCATAGACTCTTCCAAGACAGAGTCCAGAAAGAGTCTGAAACAATATGATAAAAGAGTTTCATTTTTAATTGAACCAGTTTAGCCGATTCAATAAACCAATTCCACTTGTCTCTCTGTATCCATTATAGATGGGATCCAAAATCTCCCACCCCTACTGCAAATACCAAAATCTACAGATGCTAAGTTCCCTTATATAAAATGAAATAGTATTTACATATAGCCTACACATCTCCCATATACTTTAAATCATCTCTGGATTACTTATAACACGTAATACAAAGTAAAGGCTATGTGAATACTTGCTGGGGCACAGTAAACTCAAGTTTTGCTTTTTGGAACTTTCTGGAATTGTTTTTCCAAATATTTCCTGTCCAGGGTTGATTGAATCCACAGATGCAGAACCCACAGGTACAGAGGGCCGAGAGATCAGCATTTGTGCAACAGAAGGGTATACAGTAGAAGAGGAAAACAATTCAAAACCTTTGTAGGTATCCATGTTACTCGGTTTGGGCAGTCATAACAAAATACCATAGACTGGATGGCCTAACAATAGAAATTTATTTCTCCCATTTCTGGAGACTAGGAATTCCAAGATCAAGGTGCCAGCCAATTTCGCTACTGGTGAAGACTCACATTCTGGCTTGCAAATGGCCACCTTCTTTCTGTGTGCTCACATAGTAGAAAGGTGTCTCTTCTTATATGGGCAATAATCCCATTGGATCAAGGACCCAAACGTTATGACTTCATCTAATCTTAATTATGTCTGTAAGGCCCTATCTCCAAATACAGTAACACTGAGGGTTAAGGCTTCAACATAGGGATTCTGGGAGGAAACAATTCAGTCCCAAAAATAGTATCTGGGAAGGTGTCTAATCAAAAAAAATATCAGGCAATCTCTATCCACACAAAAAATATTTTAAAGATAAAAAGTGGGGAGAAAAAAAGTAAATAACTTTGTGCTCAAAGATTCTCTGAGGAAAAGAACTGCTGAATTATATGTAAGTACAAGAATGTCCCATGGAGGGGAGAATTCATTAGAAAAGCAAATCACAATGAGGAAAACAGGAAAACAAAAAAGTAACCTTGAGACTGTTGTGTTCATAAGGAATTACATAGCTAACTGAATGCATGTGGAGTCTATGGTGGATTTATAGTGAGAAATAGATTTTAATATAAATGTTTTGTTAAAAATCATGTTATGTAGAATCTTAAACTTTAAAACTTTGAGTATGAAAAATATAAAGTAAAAATGACTTGAAAAAAGAGAAAGTATAGGAAGAGAAAATCATAATGTGCATTTATTATATTTGTCAGAGCCTGAGTTATAACTGAATATTTGAGAAAAATTTGTTGACTTGAATTTAAATATACTAGATAAATGTGTTGGTTATTTATGATAAACTGTGAAAGAGTCTGGGCTTCTTAAAAAAAGAAAAATCAAGTTTCTTGAAGAATTTTTCCAAAAGCATTTGATGCAGAACCCACAGGTACAGAGGGCCGAGAGATCAGCATTTGTGCAACAGAAGGGTATACAGTAGAAGAGGAAAACAATTCAAAACCTTTGTAGGTATCCATGTTACTCGGTTTGGGCAGTCATAACAAAATACCATAGACTGGATGGCCTAACAATAGAAATTTATTTCTCCCATTTCTGGAGACTAGGAATTCCAAGATCAAGGTGCCAGCCAATTTCGCTACTGGTGAAGACTCACATTCTGGCTTGCAAATGGCCACCTTCTTTCTGTGTGCTCACATAGTAGAAAGGTGTCTCTTCTTATATGGGCAATAATCCCATTGGATCAAGGACCCAAACGTTATGACTTCATCTAATCTTAATTATGTCTGTAAGGCCCTATCTCCAAATACAGTAACACTGAGGGTTAAGGCTTCAACATAGGGATTCTGGGAGGAAACAATTCAGTCCCAAAAATAGTATCTGGGAAGGTGTCTAATCAAAAAAAATATCAGGCAATCTCTATCCACACAAAAAATATTTTAAAGATAAAAAGTGGGGAGAAAAAAAGTAAATAACTTTGTGCTCAAAGATTCTCTGAGGAAAAGAACTGCTGAATTATATGTAAGTACAAGAATGTCCCATGGAGGGGAGAATTCATTAGAAAAGCAAATCACAATGAGGAAAACAGGAAAACAAAAAAGTAACCTTGAGACTGTTGTGTTCATAAGGAATTACATAGCTAACTGAATGCATGTGGAGTCTATGGTGGATTTATAGTGAGAAATAGATTTTAATATAAATGTTTTGTTAAAAATCATGTTATGTAGAATCTTAAACTTTAAAACTTTGAGTATGAAAAATATAAAGTAAAAATGACTTGAAAAAAGAGAAAGTATAGGAAGAGAAAATCATAATGTGCATTTATTATATTTGTCAGAGCCTGAGTTATAACTGAATATTTGAGAAAAATTTGTTGACTTGAATTTAAATATACTAGATAAATGTGTTGGTTATTTATGATAAACTGTGAAAGAGTCTGGGCTTCTTAAAAAAAGAAAAATCACAGTAAGATATGAATTTAAAGTAATAAAGTTCAAGATGGTAGACTACATATGCCTTTGCCTCTTCTCCTCTAAAACTCATTAAAATGGCAGTTTAAAAAAGACACAAGGAAGTATATATATTCATAAAAGTGCTGGGAACATATGGGACATCAATGGGCCAGATATTTTTGCAGATTTCTGGATGACAGAGTAGGGAATAAGATGATACTAAGTATACATGAGAGCAGAGGGAGCCATCAGTCAAACCATGATCAGGAGGGAGGGCTAAAGCAAGAAGTTCATGGAATGCTCAAGGGGGAGTAAGTAAAAAGAACAGGAGAACCAATTGCCCAAAATCATAAATGCAATAAAATGTAGAGAAAAAAACTTTGAGAGAGCTTTCACATAATAGAGTAGAAAGGACAAAGTTGGAAATATGAGCAAAAAGAGGCATATAAAATCAGTACAGTTTGGCCAGCATCTGATTAATAGAAATCTTATAAAAGAAAAACAGAAGTATAAAAGAAAAAAAAATCCTACTTTACCCTGATGAGTGGCCTGGGGGCACATAATAGACTCCATAAGGAAAGGAATCAGAGCAGTTAAAAGGCAGAAGAAAAGTGTCTCAGCAGTTAAAAAACAAAAAACAACTACATACTTAGAGTAACACAAAAGATTGATTATTTTTAGCCTCAAAGGCAACAAACATAGGGAGAAACCACAGAAAGTATGGTTGTAATTGTGGAGCAGAATGCAAATGTTATCAATCTTGACAATATAAAGGCAAAATTAAAATGAAAGAAGGCGGGAAAATAAAAACATAAAGAAGAGCCAGAGGAAAGGTTAAAAAGGCACCAATATTTTCATCTTAGATCAAAATCAAGTCAATTGACTAACAGAAAGGAATCATAAAAAGAATTATTGATATATTTTCTAAAGTTATGAAAAGAACTAAATGTAAAACTGAAAATAATGATGCAGCTATCAAAGTTTAGGAGGAGATGGGGTGGGTAGTGAGTGAGCAAAATCATCTTTCATGCTGTAGAAACAATGTCTAAGTCAATGATTAAATATACTAGATAAATGTGTTGGTTAATTTATGGGTTTTTTAAACTGTGAAAGAGTCTGGGCTTCTTAAAAAAAGAAAAATCACAGTAAGATATGAATTTAAAGTAATAAAGTTCAAGATGGTAGACTACATATGCCTTTGCCTCTTCTCCTCTAAAACTCATTAAAATGGCAGTTTAAAAAAGACACAAGGAAGTATATATATTCATAAAAGTGCTGGGAACATATGGGACATCAATGGGCCAGATATTTTTGCAGATTTCTGGATGACAGAGTAGGGAATAAGATGATACTAAGTATACATGAGAGCAGAGGGAGCCATCAGTCAAACCATGATCAGGAGGGAGGGCTAAAGCAAGAAGTTCATGGAATGCTCAAGGGGGAGTAAGTAAAAAGAACAGGAGAACCAATTGCCCAAAATCATAAATGCAATAAAATGTAGAGAAAAACTTTGAGAGAGCTTTCACATAATAGAGTAGAAAGGACAAAGTTGGAAATATGAGCAAAAAGAGGCATATAAAATCAGTACAGTTTGGCCAGCATCTGATTAATAGAAATCTTATAAAAGAAAAACAGAAGTATAAAAGAAAAAAAAATCCTACTTTACCCTGATGAGTGGCCTGGGGGCACATAATAGACTCCATAAGGAAAGGAATCAGAGCAGTTAAAAGGCAGAAGAAAAGTGTCTCAGCAGTTAAAAAACAAAAAACAACTACATACTTAGAGTAACACAAAAGATTGATTATTTTTAGCCTCAAAGGCAACAAACATAGGGAGAAACCACAGAAAGTATGGTTGTAATTGTGGAGCAGAATGCAAATGTTATCAATCTTGACAATATAAAGGCAAAATTAAAATGAAAGAAGGCGGGAAAATAAAAACATAAAGAAGAGCCAGAGGAAAGGTTAAAAAGGCACCAATATTTTCATCTTAGATCAAAATCAAGTCAATTGACTAACAGAAAGGAATCATAAAAAGAATTATTGATATATTTTCTAAAGTTATGAAAAGAACTAAATGTAAAACTGAAAATAATGATGCAGCTATCAAAGTTTAGGAGGAGATGGGGTGGGTAGTGAGTGAGCAAAATCCTCATCTTTCACGGTAGTAAGTAGAAACTGTCCAAGATCATTTAATCAAGGAATAGTGGCTGACAAATAGTATCCAGATAAATACCAGAAATATTTTTGTACTGATGAAAAGAGATGTTGGTGGATATGAGCTTGGGAGTGTGAGGGGAAGTGTAGAGAATTTTCATTTCTCATCATGTGCTCTTTGTATTCCTGACTTCTTACCTCATGTATTATTTGGACATAAACAGGTAAGAACAAGATCACCAAAAGTTTAAGTATTGATGCTAATTTCTTCATTTACCAAATGCTGACGGAAGCCAAGGCTACAGGCAGGTGTGGAAAGCAGTTTTAATCTAGTAAGAAATGCACTGACAAGTAAAATATACTATATAAGTAATACATTAAAAACATAAGGAAATCAAACAAAAGAAAGATCTTGAATTTGTTTTCTCTCTCACATCCGCATGCACTCCACAGAATGCGCACAGATGACTGCTCCTCTGCAGATACTGACACACAAGGCAAAGTAATGACTCTTTCTTCCCAGATTCAAATAACAAATCCTCGGATGAAAATAGATTCATTCTAGAAATAAACTATATGTTCAAAGAAACATAATGTGGAACAAATGACAAACATCTTTTCATCAGCTTTCTCACATCACATTAACAAAACAAGCAAATACCCCAACAAGGACACACCACTAGGACACTTGATTCAACGAAAGCTTGAGTCGGCAGACCTTTTCTTAAAGGGTCACATAATACACTTTTTAGGTTTTCTGGATAGTACTCAACTCTGCCACTGCAGCAGAACTGCTAACAATGAAAATACACAAATGAAGGGCAATGGCTGTTTTCCAATAAAAGTTATTTACAAAACAAGCTGTGGGCAGTATCTGGCCCATGAGCTGTAGTTTTCCTACTCCTGAACTAAAGGATAAAAGATATTAAGACATTTTCCAAGTTTTGAAAATGCAGGAGACTTCCCTGGTGGTCCAGTGGTTAAGACTTTGTGTTCCCAATGCAGGGGGCCTGGGTATGATCCCTGGTCAGGAAACTAGATCCCACATGCCACAACTAACAGTTTGCATGCCACAAAAGACCTGATGCCATCAAATAAATAAATATATATTTTTAATGCAGCATATACTCCATAACTTAAATCACATGTACTCTAATATCAAATATTATTCTATCAATTACTCTTGCATATAATTCCTGATGTTCAAATGCCTTTTGAATAAGATCTGGTCAGATAAGAGTTAGAACATAACCATTCTACTCCTCTTTCCTGCTCATCTTACAGACAATAATAAAATGAAAATAATAATAAACTCAGCAATCCCTGGTAAGGGCCCATTTTATTATAGATAGCTAACATATTTGATCTCCTATTTCTCCATTTACCAAATGCTGACGGAAGCCAAGGCTACAGGCAGGTGTGGAAAGCAGTTTTAATCTAGTAAGAAATGCACTGACAAGTAAAATATACTATATAAGTAATACATTAAAAACATAAGGAAATCAAACAAAAGAAAGATCTTGAATTTGTTTTCTCTCTCACATCCGCATGCACTCCACAGAATGCGCACAGATGACTGCTCCTCTGCAGATACTGACACACAAGGCAAAGTAATGACTCTTTCTTCCCAGATTCAAATAACAAATCCTCGGATGAAAATAGATTCATTCTAGAAATAAACTATATGTTCAAAGAAACATAATGTGGAACAAATGACAAACATCTTTTCATCAGCTTTCTCACATCACATTAACAAAACAAGCAAATACCCCAACAAGGACACACCACTAGGACACTTGATTCAACGAAAGCTTGAGTCGGCAGACCTTTTCTTAAAGGGTCACATAATACACTTTTTAGGTTTTCTGGATAGTACTCAACTCTGCCACTGCAGCAGAACTGCTAACAATGAAAATACACAAATGAAGGGCAATGGCTGTTTTCCAATAAAAGTTATTTACAAAACAAGCTGTGGGCAGTATCTGGCCCATGAGCTGTAGTTTTCCTACTCCTGAACTAAAGGATAAAAGATATTAAGACATTTTCCAAGTTTTGAAAATGCAGGAGACTTCCCTGGTGGTCCAGTGGTTAAGACTTTGTGTTCCCAATGCAGGGGGCCTGGGTATGATCCCTGGTCAGGAAACTAGATCCCACATGCCACAACTAACAGTTTGCATGCCACAAAAGACCTGATGCCATCAAATAAATAAATATATATTTTTAATGCAGCATATACTCCATAACTTAAATCACATGTACTCTAATATCAAATATTATTCTATCAATTACTCTTGCATATAATTCCTGATGTTCAAATGCCTTTTGAATAAGATCTGGTCAGATAAGAGTTAGAACATAACCATTCTACTCCTCTTTCCTGCTCATCTTACAGACAATAATAAAATGAAAATAATAATAAACTCAGCAATCCCTGGTAAGGGCCCATTTTATTATAGATAGCTAACATATTTGATCTCCTATTTCTCCATCAAAATGAAATCTCAAATGGCTTCAACTATATATTCTTTTTGTTGCATTTTGAAAATACTATTAAGGAATAAACTCTCAACAGCAATCGACACTGGTGCCCTGCTTTTGGAGAGGGCTCATAAAGCATTTTGAGTGCTTCAAATAGGCAACATCACATAAACATAAAGATTAGCACTTGGCAAGGATATTGATGGCTTGCTGAAAAATGTCACCTTAATCACTATCAAATCATATTTATTAAGCAACTTGGTGCTCCCAGGGCTTAAGAGAATACTCTCCTAAGATTTTTTTTTAATGAATTGGCAATGTGGATAAAAAGCAAGATTCAAATCAGTTTCCATGTCAAAATCGTAATCATGTTTGTGATAGCTCTGAGCAAAACAGGATCCTAAATAAAACTGTAAATACCATTGGTGGTTTGGCCAAAAAGGATAAAAAATAGTAAGTGACAAGGAAAAATATTTGACATATGACCAAAAAAGAAAGAATAATAACAAAGGATATCATTCAACCACACAAAGAAATGCTTAGGATGGGCCTGGGCAATTCTTGTTGGATACGACTTAATTGTAATTCCAACACCCAAGTGAAAGAAAAAAAAAGCCCGTATCTTACAAACCACAGTATATCCAAGATTGAAGGAGACTGATAATAATAACCCCTCAGAAATGAATGTTGTACAACAAAAGACAGTTCTGGGGAAAAGAGTGTTTTGTTTTGTTTTGTTTTTTCAGCTTTACAGAGAAAAAGAAGCTCATACAACTTCCCAGTAAATTCGCCACTAGGCACACACTAGCATGCACACCAGCACAGCTGAAGATGGCTGTTTCAAATTCACTAAGGAGATCTTTATGTGTGATCCATTCTCCCTCCAGTCATTCTGGATCTTTCTTAGACAAAGAATATTTCCCAATTCTAACAGAAATACAGTGTGTGTGTGTGTGTGTGTGTGTGTGTGTGTGTATATTATATGTATATGTATATGTGTGTGTGTGCACATATATATATATATATACACACACACACAGTCCATACACAAAGTGTATTTGTTCAACTCTTGCCTCAGTCATCACACTTATTAATCAACATGCAAATGAAGCATGCTTCCCCGCAAAATTACTGGTTCCTTATTTAATTTTAGCATTAAAATAATAGTCACCTAAAGACTATTCCTTAGCCTAAAAGCCTTCAGTGTTTAAAAACTGTATAAGCATTATTTAGCTGAACACAAGCATTCATTAGAAGGAATAGGAAAGTCATTATAAACAAAGGTTTCTTTTCCTAGGAAAAAAGTAGAAGCATTTCTCTTTAGGGAAATAATCCTGTCCCTTTTCCAAACAACCCTGCCTTGGTCCAGTTTGTCCAAATATACATATCTAGGCCTGTCCTACAAAATGATTCATATTACTGTTATTTCTTGGCCCCCTATTTTGTAATCAAAACTGCCCATTATCTAAGTCCTGGTTAGGTGACTGGCTAAAAATCTGTGAAACTATTTCAACCAAAGGTATCCATGATCATCAGTGACCACTATATTGGAGTGAAACTGTAAATCAACTGAAAAAAAAAAACCACTAATATTTGGAGTAACAAAGGATATCATTCAACCACACAAAGAAATGCTTAGGATGGGCCTGGGCAATTCTTGTTGGATACGACTTAATTGTAATTCCAACACCCAAGTGAAAGAAAAAAAAAGCCCGTATCTTACAAACCACAGTATATCCAAGATTGAAGGAGACTGATAATAATAACCCCTCAGAAATGAATGTTGTACAACAAAAGACAGTTCTGGGGAAAAGAGTGTTTTGTTTTGTTTTGTTTTTTCAGCTTTACAGAGAAAAAGAAGCTCATACAACTTCCCAGTAAATTCGCCACTAGGCACACACTAGCATGCACACCAGCACAGCTGAAGATGGCTGTTTCAAATTCACTAAGGAGATCTTTAT
Organism: Tragulus kanchil; assembly: GCA_022376925.1. Lineage (NCBI taxonomy): Eukaryota > Metazoa > Chordata > Mammalia > Artiodactyla > Tragulidae > Tragulus > Tragulus kanchil. The sequence goes on along the minus strand of JAIOJX010000029.1, from coordinate 55,375,112 downwards.
GTGTGATCCATTCTCCCTCCAGTCATTCTGGATCTTTCTTAGACAAAGAATATTTCCCAATTCTAACAGAAATATATGTGTGTGTGTGTGTGTGTGTGTGTGTGTGTGTGTATATTATGTATATGTATATATGTGTGTGTGTACATACATATATATATATATACACACACACACAGTCCATACACAAAGTGTATTTGTTCAACTCTTGCCTCAGTCATCACACTTATTAATCAACATGCAAATGAAGCATGCTTCCCCGCAAAATTACTGGTTCCTTATTTAATTTTAGCATTAAAATAATAGTCACCTAAAGACTATTCCTTAGCCTAAAAGCCTTCAGTGTTTAAAAACTGTATAAGCATTATTTAGCTGAACACAAGCATTCATTAGAAGGAATAGGAAAGTCATTATAAACAAAGGTTTCTTTTCCTAGGAAAAAAGTAGAAGCATTTCTCTTTAGGGAAATAATCCTGTCCCTTTTCCAAACAACCCTGCCTTGGTCCAGTTTGTCCAAATATACATATCTAGGCCTGTCCTACAAAATGATTCATATTACTGTTATTTCTTGGCCCCCTATTTTGTAATCAAAACTGCCCATTATCTAAGTCCTGGTTAGGTGACTGGCTAAAAATCTGTGAAACTATTTCAACCAAAGGTATCCATGATCATCAGTGACCACTATATTGGAGTGAAACTGTAAATCAACTGCCCTCTACTATAAAATCAAACTAAAACAAAGAGAATAAAGTGCTTTTATATAAAAACTATAAAAGTACTGTGTGTGTGTTAGTCCCTCAGTCATGTCCGACTTTTTGTGACCCCCATGGACTGTAGCCTGCCAGGTCCCTCTGTCCATGGAATTTTCCAAGCAAGACTGGAGTGGGTTGCCATTTTCCAACTCCTGGAGGTCTTCCCACCTCAGGGACTGAATCTATGTCTCCTGCATTACACAGTTTCTTTACCATCTGAGCCACCAAGTGGTTCAAGGAACCCCGAAAGTCCAGTAGCAAAATGTTACAATAACAAAAAAGTACATAAGGCACTTTTATAAAAAATCCCTTCCCCACTATTCTCTAATAATCTCTCCATTCTGTCCACAGCCGTGAAGATTTTGATATATGTTCTTCCAAAAAAAAAAAAAAAAAGAGAGAGAGAAAAAGAGAGAAAATTGTGTTAGCTCTTCCCAAATAATAAATGCAGTTTATCAGGAACATTTAATGCTGTGAGCTAGTGGGAATTCTGGGTCCTATGACTGAGGAGATGAAACAAATAGCTCAGGGCAAAGGGGCCTTAAACATCAGAAGAGTTTCATCACTTAGTCACCTTTTCTATTTTACCTACACATAGACCAACAATGTCTGTTTGAGTGGGCTAATCAGAAAATGTGGACATTGCTTGTGACTTAAGAGTTCATGATGAAAGGTCAGAGAAGAGCCATCTCCTTGACAGAGAAAAATCTGAAGTAGATAAACCCAATCTGTAGAGAGAATGCGTGAGATCATTGGTGAGCTGACATCTCTAAGCAAGCCATCTCTTATATAAAGTGTCAGTTAAAATCTCATTTTTAAGTTTCCATGAGGCTATATATTCCTGCTTTCTAAACCATATTTACTGAATGTTTAAAAGTTAATATGTTTGAGCTATATAAGTGTGATAAATATATTTGTAATGGACAGATGATAAAACTCACAGGCCTATATATTTATCACAGAACATTTCTCAAAATATGAGCCAAAACCACCCACATCTCAATCACTAGTTATATATTTTAAAATACATATTCCTGTGCCCCATCACAGAATTTCTGATTGAGAATCTGGTCAAGCCAAAGGATCTGTACTTTAAATAGATTCCCTAAATAATTTCCATGATGGTGTTTCCACCAAATCTCATGTTATACTGTTTCCAGGTCATTTTTTATTTATTGATGACCAACATCATGGAAAAAGCAAAATATCTTCATAAATAAGAATGATATATTCAACCATCTGAAAGCATCTCTTCCTGAGACCACCAGGATACTTCTCTCAGTGACAGCAACAGCACAGGAAAATACATAGAAACATTCATATCCTTTTTCAGATCCTAAACTTGAATCTGGTACACCATCATTTCTCCCTCATTTTATTGGTTAAAAACAGCCACATGACCAAACCCAAAGTCACATGAAACAACTGTATATAATTTACAAAGATGCATATGTGAAAACACTAGCAAACATATTCAAGTCAGCACTGACAGGACGGGTGGGAATGGGGTTGGGGTTCTGAAATAAAGAGTAATTAAATGAGCCTTGCTAAGTAACTCGGTACTTTGTAAATGAATTCTGATGCCACAACCACTTTCCCAAAAAGGCATAAAGATAAAGGAAAGAAATGCCTTCCAACTGTTGAAGTAATTTACCTAGGTGACTAACTTCTCAAGGTTAAGATTATCTATCTGCTAATTATGGTTGAGCTTGGACTAGAAACTGTTCCTCTTCCAGCTATACTGCATAAATTTTCATCTCTGAAATAAAGTCCACTAGTCCTGAAACTAACACTAAAATGATCACTAATTTACTATTTTAAACCAAGTTAACAACTAATGGTTGAACGGGCATCGACAGGAGGACACTGGAACCCACCAAAAAAAGGTACCCCACCTCCAAAGGTGAAGGAGAAGCCACAGTGAAGTGGCAGGGGGGGAACAATTGTGATAAAATCAAATCCTATGACTGTTCAGTGAGAAGCACACAAGCCAGAGAACAATATCACTAAAGAAGTTCCTGCATGGTTGTGAGAATTCTAGGCCCCCACATCAGGCTCCCCAGCCTGAGGATTTGGCCAAAGTACTGGGAATCCTCAGGGAATCTGACTTTGAAGGTCAGCGGGACTTAAGTCTAGACCGTCCATAGGACTAGGGGAAACAGTCTCCTGAAGGGCACCAACAGGATCTTTTGTGCCCCAGGACCCAGGGGAAAGGAGCAATGACACCACAGCAGCCTGAGCCAGACCTATCTGTGAGTGTTTGAGGATCAGAGGTGTGAGTTGGCAGTCTCATGTTATACTGTTTCCAGGTCATTTTTTATTTATTGATGACCAACATCATGGAAAAAGCAAAATATCTTCATAAATAAGAATGATATATTCAACCATCTGAAAGCATCTCTTCCTGAGACCACCAGGATACTTCTCTCAGTGACAGCAACAGCACAGGAAAATACATAGAAACATTCATATCCCTTTACAGATCCTAAACTTGAATCTGGTACACCATCATTTCTCCCTCATTTTATTGGTTAAAAACAGCCACATGACCAAACCCAAAGTCACATGAAACAACTGTATATAATTTACAAAGATGCATATGTGAAAACACTAGCAAACATATTCAAGTCAGCACTGACAGGACGGGTGGGAATGGGGTTGGGGTTCTGAAATAAAGAGTAATTAAATGAGCCTTGCTAAGTAACTCGGTACTTTGTAAATGAATTCTGATGCCACAACCACTTTCCCAAAAAGGCATAAAGATAAAGGAAAGAAATGCCTTCCAACTGTTGAAGTAATTTACCTAGGTGACTAACTTCTCAAGGTTAAGATTATCTATCTGCTAATTATGGTTGAGCTTGGACTAGAAACTGTTCCTCTTCCAGCTATACTGCATAAATTTTCATCTCTGAAATAAAGTCCACTAGTCCTGAAACTAACACTAAAATGATCACTAATTTACTATTTTAAACCAAGTTAACAACTAATGGTTGAACGGGCATCGACAGGAGGACACTGGAACCCACCAAAAAAAGGTACCCCACCTCCAAAGGTGAAGGAGAAGCCACAGTGAAGTGGCAGGGGGGGAACAATTGTGATAAAATCAAATCCTATGACTGTTCAGTGAGAAGCACACAAGCCAGAGAACAATATCACTAAAGAAGTTCCTGCATGGTTGTGAGAATTCTAGGCCCCCACATCAGGCTCCCCAGCCTGAGGATTTGGCCAAAGTACTGGGAATCCTCAGGGAATCTGACTTTGAAGGTCAGCGGGACTTAAGTCTAGACCGTCCATAGGACTAGGGGAAACAGTCTCCTGAAGGGCACCAACAGGATCTTTTGTGCCCCAGGACCCAGGGGAAAGGAGCAATGACACCACAGCAGCCTGAGCCAGACCTATCTGTGAGTGTTTGAGGATCAGAGGTGTGAGTTGGCAGTGGCCTACCACAGGGAAGGGGGCACTGACAGCAACAGTACTGGGAGCTGTGTCATGGCATGGCCCCTCTTAAGAGGTCACCCAATTATAGAAGTCTATAGACTTCAGAACTGAGTTGCCTCCCACCAAACAACTAATAGGGAGTGAGCACAGCCCCACCCATCACCAGATAATTGGGTTAGAGTTTTACTGAGCATAGCCCTGCCCACCACAGCAAGATCCAGTTTCCGCCACAGCCAGCCCCTCCCATCAGGAAAGTGCACATGCCTCTTATCCTCTCCAGAAAGCTGACAGAAGAAATAAGAACTATAATCCCACCACCTTCCAGAGCTAATACCACAATCATAGAAAGCTACCCCAAATGAAAAGAAATAGTATTACATCCTAGATGAAGGAACAAGATAAATCCCCAGGAAAATAACTAAATTAAGTAGAGATAGGCAACCTCCCAGAAAAAGAATTCAGAATAATGATAGTGAAGATAATCCAGGATATTAGAAACAAAATTGAAAAGATGCAAAAAACGTTTTCAAAGGACCTAGAAGAATTAAAGAACAAGCAAACAGAGATGATCAATAAACTAGAAGGAATCAATAGCAGAATAAATGAAGCAGAAGAACAGATAAGTGACCTGGAAGACAGAATGGTGGAAATCAGTGCTGCAAAACAGAATACAGAAAAATGAATGAAAAGAAATGAATACAGCATAAGAGACCTCTGGAACAACATTAAATGCACTAATATTCACATTACAGGGTCCCAGAAGGAGAAGAAAGAAAGAAAAGACCCAAATAAACATTTGAAGAGATAACAGCTGAAAACTTTCCTAACACAGGAAAGGGAATAGTCAACTATGTCCAGGAATCACAGAGAGTCCCAGGGAGGATAAATTTAATAAGGAACACACCAAGACACATTATAATCAGACTGGCAAAAATTAAAGACAAAGATAAATTATTAAAACAACAAGGGAGGGCTTCCCTGGTGGTTCAGTGGGTAAGGAGTCTGCCTTGCAGTGCAAGGGGCACTGGTTCAATCCCTGGCCCAGGAAGATCCCACATGCTGTGGAGCGGCTGGACCAGTGTGTCCAATTATGACCCAGCAGTCTGGAGCGCGTGCTCCCAGAGCCAGTGCTCTGCAAGGAGAGAGGCCACTGCAATAGGAGGCCCACATGGGCCAAAGAATAAAGATGGATGAAAATAAATAAATAAATAAACAATAAAAGAGGCCAAAATTAAAGAACAAGCAAACAGAGATTAACAGTAAACTAGAAGGAATCAACAGCAGAAGAACAGATAAGTGACCTGGAAGACAGAGTGATGGAAATCTATGCTGCAGAACAAAATATAGAAAAAAGAGTGAAAAGAAATGAATACAGCATAAGAGACCTCTGGAACAACATTAAATGCACTAATATTCACATTACAGGGTCCCAGAAGGAGAAGAAAGAAAGAAAAGACCCAAATAAACATTTGAAGAGATAACAGCTGAAAACTTTCCTAACACAGGAAAGGGAATAGTCAACTATGTCCAGGAATCACAGAGAGTCCCAGGGAGGATAAATTTAATAAGGAACACACCAAGACACATTATAATCAGACTGGCAAAAATTAAAGACAAAGATAAATTATTAAAACAACAAGGGAGGGCTTCCCTGGTGGTTCAGTGGGTAAGGAGTCTGCCTTGCAGTGCAAGGGGCACTGGTTCAATCCCTGGCCCAGGAAGATCCCACATGCTGTGGAGCGGCTGGACCAGTGTGTCCAATTATGACCCAGCAGTCTGGAGCGCGTGCTCCCAGAGCCAGTGCTCTGCAAGGAGAGAGGCCACTGCAATAGGAGGCCCACATGGGCCAAAGAATAAAGATGGATGAAAATAAATAAATAAATAAACAATAAAAGAGGCCAAAATTAAACAACAACAACAAAAGACAACAACAAGGGGAAAAAGACAACATAGAAGGGAAAAAGACAAAAGGTTATCAGCCAATTTCTCAACAGAAATTCTATAAGCCAGAAGGGAATAGCATGATATATTCCAAGTGATGAAAGAGAAGAAAGAACCTACAACCAAGAAGACTTTACCCAACAAGACTCTCATTCAGATTTTATGGAGAAATCAAAAACTTTACAGACAAGCAAAAGTTAAGAGAATTCAGCACCACTAAACCAATTTTACAACAAATGCTAAAGGAACTTCTCTAGGCAGGAAACACAAGAGAAGGAAAAAATCTACTAGAAATAATCCCAAAACAATTAACAAAAGGGTGATAGGATCATACATATTGATAATTACCTTAAATGTAAATGGATTAAATGTACCAACCAAAAGATATAGACTGGCTGAGTGGATACAAAAACAAGACCCAAATATATGTTGTCTACAAGAGACCCACTTCATACCAAGAGACACTACAGACTGAAAATAAGGGGATGGAAGAAGGTATTTCACACAAATAGAAATCATAAGAAAGCTGGAGTAGCAATATTCACATCAGACAAAATAGACTTTAACACCAGAGTGTTATAAGAGACAAATAAGGAACTACATAATGACAAAGAGTTTAATCTAAGAAGAAGATATAACAATTGTAAATATATATGCATCCTACATATATACACCCAACATGCTTACATATTGAGAAGCACCTCAATATGTAAGGCAAATAATAACAAATATAAAAGGAGAAATTGACAGTAACAATAACAGTGGGGGATTTTAATACCCCACTTTCATCAATGGACAAATCATCCAGACAGAAAATCAATAAGGAAACCCAGGCTTCAAATGACACTTTAGATGAGTTCAACTTAATTGATATTTATAGAGCATATCATCCCAAAGTAGCAGACTACATGTTTTTCTCAAGTGCACACAGGACATTCTCCATAATTGATCACATGTTGGGCCACAAGGTGAGCCTTGGTAAATTTAAGAAAATCAAAATAATATCAAGTATCTTTTCTGATCACAATGAGACCAGAAATAAACTACAGGAAGAAAAACTTTAAGAAACACAAACATGTGGTGGCTAAACAATATGTCACTAAACAACTGTTGGATCACTGAAGAAATCAAAAAAAATAAAATAAAAAAATACCTAGAGACAAATGAAAATGAAAGCACAATGGTCCAAAACTTATGGGATACAGCAAAAGCAGTTCTAAGAGGGAAGTGCATAGCAATAAATTAATTTTTATTTAGAAAGATGTCAACTGAATGCTTAAAGTGTTTCTAATCTTTGAATCTGATTTGATGCGCCCTCAAGAAACTTACAATGAGAACTTATAATAATAAGACAAGGGCTTCCCCTGGTGGTCCAGTGGGTAAGGACACCGCCTTGCAGTGCAAGGGGCGCCGGTTCGATCCCTGGCCTGGGAAGATCCCACATGCCGCAGAGCGGCTGGACTGATGTGTCCAATGACTGAGCCAGAGCTCTGGAGCGCATGCGCCCAGAGCCGGCGCTCTGTGACAACAGACGCCACCGCAATGGGAGGCCCACAGGAGCCAAAGACCAAAGACAGATGAAAATGGAGAAATGAAAGACCAATAGAAGTGGCCCACCCGCTCCCCTCCCTCCCCAACCCAACCCCCGCCCAAAATAAATAAATAAATAAAATTTAAAATAATAATAATAATAATAATAAGACAAATCCACAAAATGTGTAAAGAATACATCATTCATATTTAGTACAATTCAACAACTGTTCTTTTCTCTACAGCTCTTTCCCAAAAGATTGAAGTAAGGGGAAGGAGTCACATGGTAAGAACCAAAAGAGAAACACACAATGCAAAAGATTTCAAAGAAAGGAAAACAAGAAAGCTTTTACAGAGGAAGTGGCACAGATGAAAGTGAGGTAAAATTTAGGTCAATTCAGATTTAGAAAAAAAGAGGGAGAAAATTCCAGGTGGTAAGAATGACCTGAACAAAAATATACAAGCAGAGGTTAGACGAGGACATTTTGAGTATCACAACAAAGAGATTCAAAAACAGAACATCTCACATGATTCGGCCACTATTTTGGGTGCTGGAAATACAAAAATTGGTATGGTGTGGATCCTTTCCTTAAGAAGCTCACAATATGGATATAGTTGTTTTGAGTTCCTGATATGGAGGAGGTCAGTAGGAAGCGGTCGGAAACAGAAACAGTACGAGATGTGATGGCATAACCATGGAGCAATGCTACAGGTGGGGTGGAGGAGAAGGAAAAGTCAGAAGAAAAGGTTTAAGGAAAGATCTGAGGAAAGCACTGAAGCTTTTATTCATATCAATCTCATAAATCTAATACTCTTCATATATAAAAAATTTATAAAAACTGAGAATAAAAGGATCAACAGTTCAATAGAAAATAGGCCAAAGGTACGGAGAGTTCACAAGAGAGGAAATGGAAGCAGCCCTTAAATAAAAAGATGCTTAACCTAGCTCTTAATAAGAGAAGAGAAAGTTAAAACTACACTGAGATGCTATTTCTCACAAATCAGATTGACAACCCCTAGGCTTGACAGTTAGGAGTGCTGTTTGCAAGGAAATAAGCACTCTCATACACTACTGGAGAGAAGGCAAAATAGCACAACCCCTTTGGAGGGGAATTTAGCAATATCTAGAAGAGTGTAAGTGACATACGTGACTTGCATCATATCCCTATTGGACAGTGTTGCTCTAGGTCTAATTACTAGTTCACAAAAGAATTGTAAAACAAGGACAGATTAAAAACCCTCAAGGCTTCTGTCAGTCAGATCCAGTACTATTAGACAATTGATTCATATTCCAACACAGATGGCATGAACAGGGGAACTGAATTCACACTGATTCTTGAATGCTTCTTAGGAACTATCATCAATGCTTAGGTGTGCTAATGCTATCGAGGTTACTTTTAACGTCTTCAAGTGTTAGAGATACATACTGAATTATTTATATTGTAAACAATATGCAGTCTGAGATTGGCTTTAATCCTCTGAAAGATATATTCGGATAAATTAAAAGATAAATTGAGTAAAGATAAATTTATCTATGGAGGGGTAGATAAATTCAGAATAGCAAAGTATTAATCATTACTGAAATTGGCCAATAAATAAACAGGGATTTATTGTGCCATTGTTTCTAATTTGTACATTTGAAATTTTTAGTAATTAAGAAATGTGTAAAAAGGAATTACCTAAGATATAACAGTATCACCAGCAGAGTGGCATGTTTTTGATGCCAAGAGAAGGGAAAATGGAGCATCAGCCCCCAGTTCTACAAAAAGACTCAAGAAGAGAGCACTCCAAAAAACCACAGGCTAGTTAGCTTCTAGGACAATTACAATCTAAGTAGGGGTGACAGATAGAAAAGCCAGACTGCAACAATTTGGAAGAAGTGGTGAAAACTCAAATGGCAAAATATGTTTAAACAATGCTTACAAGGTTTTTAGGCCACCAAAGGAAAGAGAAATTTGATTTAGAATATAATTAAGGGTTTGATAAATAAGTACCATAGTAAGTGTCACTAAGTCATTCATGTATTTCTGAAAGTCACACAAAATCTTCAAAAGTATTGTAACATGGCAAAGGTACTCGTTCAGGAATCAGAAAATCTGAATGCAAATTTCAAGCATTCACTGTGACAGCATATCCATTGGTGGTAGAAAAAAGTAGTTTTGAAGATTCAAAACTGTAAGAATGTGATTTGAGATCATCCTTTTCCTAGAGTACTTAAAGAACAGGACTTGGGAGAGTGAAACACACATCTTGTCCAACCCATAGGCCTGGGACAAAACAAGCACCTCTGCTTAGTAAATGAGCAGAGAGTTGAGAGATCACTCAAACCAGAAACAGAAACATGGAACGAGGCACAGACTAGAGTGTGTCTGCCTCTGGTTACAGCAAGGAAGTAATTTATTACAGTCGGGCTACGGGGAAAGTCGGCATTGTCTTGGCCCACACGTCCCCCACCATGAACTATCTCCAGATGTTAGCTAGAATCTCTGGACGTCATCAGAAAGTTAAACAAGCCTGAAACAACTAGTGAATAAGCTTGAGGTGAGTTTAAGGGAAAAGGTCAAGTGTGAGGACAGGAATTCCAGGGGCCCAGAGCTCTTAACCGTAAACTCTTCCATCTGACTCCAAAGACCTAGAAAATAGAAAGTATGTCTTCAATTAGTTTATCCAACAATTATTTATGGCGACCCTAATACGCATTAGGCTCCATGCTCTGTATTACAGACATGAGAGTGAATGTCATTCACCATCACAGCACTAACACTCAGAGCAGTATAAATGCAGTTTGAATGCAAGAGTTCTTTACAAGTGAGGAGAGTTCAGGAGAAGACTCTTTACAAGCCAGCATGAAAATATTCTACCCACTCCATGAGAGAAAAGATGAAAGCCATTTCTAGTAGAAAGCAATTATGAACAAAGCAATCGCAATTTGTAAAGTAATATACAGAAAATAATAATACAAACCTGAGAGAGTAGTGGTCTTTCCAGGTGGTTCCGTGGGAAAGAATCTGCCTGCCAACACAAGAACTGTGGGAGATGCAGGTTCGATCCCTGTGTTGGGGAAGATTCCCTGGAGGAGAAAATGGCCATCCATTACAGTTTTCTTGCCAGGATGGAGGAGCCTGGCAGGTTACAATCCATGGAGTCACAAAAAGTCAGGCATGACTGAGTGACTGAGCACTCATGGGAGAGTGGCAAGTACAGAGAAGTATAAAGTACAGCAAATGCACAAAAAAGAATTAAAGCTTTCCATTATGAAAAAACAACCTACACTGGTCCTGACAAGAGACCCTGGTAGGATTTAGAATATGAAAGTAATTAAAATACAGACCTATTCAGGCTAGAAGCAGGATTGCCAGGTCTCATCTGCAACTAGACAGAGTGACATATTTTCTTGTATATGCTATAAGATGTTTTCTGTTCACTTTTTGTGAAATATTTTTTTTAAACTACAACTTTATTTTGGTTGAACTCAGCAGGTATAAGTGATTCTGCCATTGTCAAAATGGCAAAAGGAACATGGGATGAAGGTTTCTACTTCTTCTCTAAAATAAGGTCCTGGAATTGGATTAGCACAAGAGTGCTGGCAAGAGTGGCAAAGCTTAGGTAGACAGAAGATTTAAATCAAAGAGGAATAAAGTAGAATTCTGCTTCCAAAGTACAAAATTTTCTTTGAAATTGTTTTCAAGAAAATCCTTTCTCTACTGTTCATTGATCTTTCAGTCTACAGAGCACTCCAAAGACCTAGAAAATAGAAAGTATGTCTTCAATTAGTTTATCCAACAATTATTTATGGCGACCCTAATACGCATTAGGCTCCATGCTCTGTATTACAGACATGAGAGTGAATGTCATTCACCATCACAGCACTAACACTCAGAGCAGTATAAATGCAGTTTGAATGCAAGAGTTCTTTACAAGTGAGGAGAGTTCAGGAGAAGACTCTTTACAAGCCAGCATGAAAATATTCTACCCACTCCATGAGAGAAAAGATGAAAGCCATTTCTAGTAGAAAGCAATTATGAACAAAGCAATCGCAATTTGTAAAGTAATATACAGAAAATAATAATACAAACCTGAGAGAGTAGTGGTCTTTCCAGGTGGTTCCGTGGGAAAGAATCTGCCTGCCAACACAAGAACTGTGGGAGATGCAGGTTCGATCCCTGTGTTGGGGAAGATTCCCTGGAGGAGAAAATGGCCATCCATTACAGTTTTCTTGCCAGGATGGAGGAGCCTGGCAGGTTACAATCCATGGAGTCACAAAAAGTCAGGCATGACTGAGTGACTGAGCACTCATGGGAGAGTGGCAAGTACAGAGAAGTATAAAGTACAGCAAATGCACAAAAAAGAATTAAAGCTTTCCATTATGAAAAAACAACCTACACTGGTCCTGACAAGAGACCCTGGTAGGATTTAGAATATGAAAGTAATTAAAATACAGACCTATTCAGGCTAGAAGCAGGATTGCCAGGTCTCATCTGCAACTAGACAGAGTGACATATTTTCTTGTATATGCTATAAGATGTTTTCTGTTCACTTTTTGTGAAATATTTTTTTTAAACTACAACTTTATTTTGGTTGAACTCAGCAGGTATAAGTGATTCTGCCATTGTCAAAATGGCAAAAGGAACATGGGATGAAGGTTTCTACTTCTTCTCTAAAATAAGGTCCTGGAATTGGATTAGCACAAGAGTGCTGGCAAGAGTGGCAAAGCTTAGGTAGACAGAAGATTTAAATCAAAGAGGAATAAAGTAGAATTCTGCTTCCAAAGTACAAAATTTTCTTTGAAATTCACCCAGTGATTATCTTGAGCAAGAAAATCCTTTCTCTACTGTTCATTGATCTCTTTACCCAGTCTACAGAGCAACCCCACCACACACATACTTCACCAAATACTCCTGTAGGTTTTACCTTATTTGATGATTGCTTTGGCAGGAAATGGGGCTTCCCTGTGGCTCAGATGATAAAGAATCTACCTACAATGCAGGAGACCTGGGTTCATTCCCTGGGTTGGGAAGATCCTTTGGAGAAGGGAATGGCAACCCATGCCAGTATTTTTGCCTGGAGAACTCCATGAACTAAGAAGCCTCATCCCGGGAAAAACAGAAGGCAGAAGGAGAAGGGGATGACAGAGGTGAGTTTGAGCAAGGTGGACGGTGAAGGGCAGGGAAGTCTGGAGTGCTGCATCCATGGGGTCGCAAAGAGTCAGACACGACTGAGCCACTGGACTGAACTGAAGCCTAGCAGGTTACGCCCATTGGTGGCAAAGAGTCAGACAGGACTGAGACGATTTTATTATTGCAGGCAATATCCCTCTGTGACAGAAGAGGGCAGTGTGAAGCTTCCGGCTTGCACAAGTTCAGCCTCTGTTAAAGCTCAGAGGAGCAACTCTGAATGTAAACAAACAAATTTGTGTTTTCTCATCAACAAATACAAAAATCAGTAAGAAGTTTGTAATTTAAAGGATATAAATCTAGAGAGCAACACAAGTGAAAAATAAAGTTAAAAACAAACAAACAAACAAAAATTCAAAAGGAATTATAAATTGGGGAGTGGGGCATGGTGGTAGAATGAACCAGACTCACATGATAGTATACTGTCTCAGTTAACCACATGTTCACATGTTTCCTTCCTGGACTTTCTATGACAGTGTAGTTTGTCCATCTTTTGTTTATTTCACTTCATGAGCTCCTTGTCATTTAATTAATGCTTTTAAATGAAACGAGAAAATTCTCTTATCAATTCACTTTGAAAATACATTCTGACTTCTTACTCTCTCTCTTCTTTAACCAGAAGGCTTCTATAGCTTACATTACAAGAAATGACAAGGGCAATTATCATTAAAAACCGAGCAGAACAAAGCTATGGTAATGAGGAGTGCTACAATTCATTCACCAAGACATTCAGTGATAAAAGGATAAAATGAACCTACCTCTCTCTTTCTGATAACAAAGCAATTACAACTTGTAAAGTGATACAGAGAAAATAATAATTTAATAGAAAACTGAGAGAACGGTAGGCACAGAGAAATACAAAGGAAAACAACTCTGCACAAAAGATAATTCACTTTATCAAAACTTCCCATTATGAGGAGAAAACGGCTTGCCAAAAATGTCAGGATGCACAGCAATATTTTTCCCAGGAAAAATAATTTCTCTTATTAGTATTCAGAAGGTTGCGAGCAGAATGACATAATGAAAAAAGTTCAGTCGTTGAAAGCAGCAAAGCAATGAAGCACAAGTCGAGGTAAAGTAAGAATAGTATAACACCCGTATACATATATATACAAGTTCACACGTCGTCAAACACACCTACAGACATATACACACACATATACAGACACATCTGCACACACGCACACAAACACACATATGTCAGCACACATACACACACATACTCAAATGCACCAACATACATACATACACACATACACCCACAAGCATAACAAGGCTTAGAGAAGAATTCTAAGGAAAAGAATCAAGGGCCAGAAACCACAGAATTAAGCATTCTTAGCAAGCAACGAATTTGAACAAAGCAAGAGACAGCAGCCCTCCTGACCTTCAAAGAGGTTGGGGAGTGCTCCAGCTAGCAGGATGGTGTCCGCAGTTCCAAGCCATGCCAGACCCACCTGGGCTGGCAGAAAGCACATCTGTGGAGCAATGCCAGTTCAAGAATCTCTGGTTGAAAGAAGTGTTAATCAAGGGAACTTAAGCATAAAACTGACAGCCAAAGCATTTAAGCTTCTGTTGGTAACCCTGAAACTCACTCCGAAGGCCTTAAATCATTTCCATTGTTTCATCTTCAAATTGGAAATGGCACCACTTACCTGTCAGTGGATGCCGTGAAGATGGGGTAATGATTACAAAGTGCTCTGGGGCTGAGTGTTAAATATTACAAGATACAACACAAGCTACAATCTGGCCTACACAGCTGACATGGGCTCCGTACTGCTTCTGCCACAAATCACGTCACTCTCCCAGGTGTTAACTGATTGCAAAGGGAAAACACTAGAAGTTGGGCTTTGCTTCCCATATTTAGGGAAAATAGTATCCTCCCACAGTAGCTATGACAATGGTGTCAAAGTGGATACAAAGAGTGTACATCCTTTATGAATGAGAACCAAAAGTTCAGTGCTGAAGTACGTGTTCTTCTGTTTCTCACAGACTGTCTCTCCGTCTCTCTCCACCCTCCTTCCTCTCCCCACCACGCTCCTTTCCTCACTCTGACTTTTATTAGCTTTCTCATGCATATATGTACTCTTAACTATGGTTTCTCAACTTTAATATTGCATAAGATAAATATTACATGCAACAGCACTTTTCAACTCTTTTCAAGGTCTCCACAATCCAGGATTGGCCAGTTACAGCAAGGCACTATAAACCCACAGACTATGAGTATCTGATCATTTGGTTCAATCCTTCACCAATGATTGAATCATCTCCACATCATGCTCAAATTCCTCCAGTGATGGTGCATTCACTCTACACATAAGTTGCCCCATTTACAAAGCTCTAATTGCTTGAAAGTTATTTTGTATATTGCTTCCCAATGATTTTCAGTTCTATATCTTGGAGTCAGACAAGTACCTAATCCCTTGTCTTCATTTCAGCTCTTTAAATATCTGATTACAGTTATCTGCCCCATAAAAACTCTACAAAGCCTGATTAAGCATACTTCAAGTTTTGCTGTTATCAGCACAGAGAAAACTTTTCTGAGTTTTTCAAAGGGCAGCCCATCTTGGACAGCCTCAAGGATAATTTTAAAGCAATAGGATCTTATTTCAATATTAAGAGATTTATCAAAGTATGCTTCTTCATCAGGGTACAGCCAGATCATTGAGGATAGAAGTTTCCAGGTAAGTCATGGACAGGCAGAGAAACATATGTACATTCAATAACAGGTGTGCAAGTTTGCTTGGCTTGAGCCGAGAGCCTGCACTATAGGGTGCTGCATCAAACTGGAGTAAGTATCAAAGAAAACGTAAAGCTCAGGAATGTTTTGAAACTGGTGAAATAAGCAATAAAAACTACAAATGTCTAATATATTTGCACGCACTCCAGAGTTCTGGCTCAGTAATTGGACATATCGGTCCAGCCGCTCCACGGCACGTGGGATCTTCCCAAGCCAGGGATCGAACCAGTGCCCCTTGCACTGCAAGGCGGAGTCTTTACCCATGGGACCACCAGGGAAGCCCCATTATTTTGCTAAATATTTAAAAAGTGTTTATTAAGCACCCATTATTTTCCACCCACTGTTTGAGGCAATAGGAACTCAGGGGTGAAGAAGATAAACAAGAACTTACCCTTCATGGAGTTTACATCTAGTGAAGGACACCCAGCACACAAGTAAATAAATACAGATTAGTGTACAGTGTACTCTAGAAACATAAAGCCATTTCCCAGCTCTGTTATCTAGATCATTTTAACTTCATTTTCAATTTTATGTCTAAACTGAATACTATAATAGTCCCTTAAACATATTATTCAAATAATAAAATTCAATAATGCAAAATGCTAATAATAACCTGGCACAAAAGTAGTTGCTCAATGAATAATTAGGGTCTCTACATAAACTTTTTCCTGGCCCAAAGAACTTTTCCAAGAAATCCAAATGGTGCAGAAGACCCTCCAGTTCTGTCTGTTCTACAACTAGAAGAGCCTTGTGCCAGACTCTGCTGATTTTTTCCCATGACTTCAAGTACCTAATCCCTTGTCTTCATTTCAGCTCTTTAAATATCTGATTACAGTTATCTGCCCCATAAAAACTCTACAAAGCCTGATTAAGCATACTTCAAGTTTTGCTGTTATCAGCACAGAGAAAACTTTTCTGAGTTTTTCAAAGGGCAGCCCATCTTGGACAGCCTCAAGGATAATTTTAAAGCAATAGGATCTTATTTCAATATTAAGAGATTTATCAAAGTATGCTTCTTCATCAGGGTACAGCCAGATCATTGAGGATAGAAGTTTCCAGGTAAGTCATGGACAGGCAGAGAAACATATGTACATTCAATAACAGGTGTGCAAGTTTGCTTGGCTTGAGCCGAGAGCCTGCACTATAGGGTGCTGCATCAAACTGGAGTAAGTATCAAAGAAAACGTAAAGCTCAGGAATGTTTTGAAACTGGTGAAATAAGCAATAAAAACTACAAATGTCTAATATATTTGCACGCACTCCAGAGTTCTGGCTCAGTAATTGGACATATCGGTCCAGCCGCTCCACGGCACGTGGGATCTTCCCAAGCCAGGGATCGAACCAGTGCCCCTTGCACTGCAAGGCGGAGTCTTTACCCATGGGACCACCAGGGAAGCCCCATTATTTTGCTAAATATTTAAAAAGTGTTTATTAAGCACCCATTATTTTCCACCCACTGTTTGAGGCAATAGGAACTCAGGGGTGAAGAAGATAAACAAGAACTTACCCTTCATGGAGTTTACATCTAGTGAAGGACACCCAGCACACAAGTAAATAAATACAGATTAGTGTACAGTGTACTCTAGAAACATAAAGCCATTTCCCAGCTCTGTTATCTAGATCATTTTAACTTCATTTTCAATTTTATGTCTAAACTGAATACTATAATAGTCCCTTAAACATATTATTCAAATAATAAAATTCAATAATGCAAAATGCTAATAATAACCTGGCACAAAAGTAGTTGCTCAATGAATAATTAGGGTCTCTACATAAACTTTTTCCTGGCCCAAAGAACTTTTTCCAAGAAATCCTGTGGGTAGGAAGAAGTTGGGTAGCTAGACTTTACTGACCCTCCAGTTCTGTCTGTTCTACAACTAGAAGAGCCTTGTGCCAGATAATCCACCCTGAAAGTGAGGCTGCTAACCATCCATATCTCTCATGAGCAGTGTAGTGGACCTGATGTTTCCTCCTGTCCTACATCCACTCCTCATTCTGACATTCCATTGGGAAGTCGTCCTTCCTCCCACTCAGCCCACTTGTTCCCAGTGAAGAAAATCCAATCCAAACGCCTACCCACCTGTGTGACTGTTCAGGAGTAAGCATGGTGACCAAGCATTTTCCTATAGACAGATTCTGCTGTGTGGCTTATCATATTTCCACTGAACTTGAAACACTGTGAATGTGAACTTGGACCCCTGAGAGGCCACTTGTTCAGACAACATGGAGGGAAGAAAAGTCAAAAGAGGGCAGGACCCTGGGTTTTGAGAGATTTGGCCTTTTCTCTCCTTCAAGTCATACTTGATGCCAATGGATATTTGTATTATATAAATCAATACACTCTCTTTTTATTTCAGTCAGTTTAAATAGCAACTTCTAGCTGAGAAGGGATCTTCTGTGTAGATACAGTCTTATCAAATTTTCCCTATAGCAAACACAGTCTGGACTTGGATAAAAGATTGAAGAGTTCATAAGGAAAAGAATTTCAGTGATTATTCCAAAGTCATACAAAGTTTCTTAGGAGGGGCAAGGCAGGGCAGGCTGGGAAGGTTGGCTACAAAAAAGGGTGTTTGTCTCTGGTTTTCATCATAGGCAATAGGAACTCAGGGGTGAAGCAGATAAACAAGAACTTACCCTTCATGGAGTTTACATCTAGTGAAGGACACCCAGCACACAAGTAAATAAATACAGATTAGTGTACAGTGTACTCTAGAAACATAAAGCCATTTCCCAGCTCTGTTATCTAGATCATTTTAACTTCATTTTCAATTTTATGTCTAAACTGAATACTATAATAGTCCCTTAAACATATTATTCAAATAATAAAATTCAATAATGCAAAATGCTAATAATAACCTGGCACAAAAGTAGTTGCTCAATGAATAATTAGGGTCTCTACATAAACTTTTTCCTGGCCCAAAGAACTTTTTCCAAGAAATCCTGTGGGTAGGAAGAAGTTGGGTAGCTAGACTTTACTGACCCTCCAGTTCTGTCTGTTCTACAACTAGAAGAGCCTTGTGCCAGATAATCCACCCTGAAAGTGAGGCTGCTAACCATCCATATCTCTCATGAGCAGTGTAGTGGACCTGATGTTTCCTCCTGTCCTACATCCACTCCTCATTCTGACATTCCATTGGGAAGTCGTCCTTCCTCCCACTCAGCCCACTTGTTCCCAGTGAAGAAAATCCAATCCAAACGCCTACCCACCTGTGTGACTGTTCAGGAGTAAGCATGGTGACCAAGCATTTTCCTATAGACAGATTCTGCTGTGTGGCTTATCATATTTCCACTGAACTTGAAACACTGTGAATGTGAACTTGGACCCCTGAGAGGCCACTTGTTCAGACAACATGGAGGGAAGAAAAGTCAAAAGAGGGCAGGACCCTGGGTTTTGAGAGATTTGGCCTTTTCTCTCCTTCAAGTCATACTTGATGCCAATGGATATTTGTATTATATAAATCAATACACTCTCTTTTTATTTCAGTCAGTTTAAATAGCAACTTCTAGCTGAGAAGGGATCTTCTGTGTAGATACAGTCTTATCAAATTTTCCCTATAGCAAACACAGTCTGGACTTGGATAAAAGATTGAAGAGTTCATAAGGAAAAGAATTTCAGTGATTATTCCAAAGTCATACAAAGTTTCTTAGGAGGGGCAAGGCAGGGCAGGCTGGGAAGGTTGGCTACAGTTATAGGAGAAAATGGGGTGTTTGTCTCTGGACACAACTCTTAATACCAATCAGGTGGACCTCCGGGCTCCACTTCTCCATGCCACACAGATGCTCTCTGAACCCTTCAAAGGCAGAAGGGTGCTCTGCTCCTCCTCTGCCCCTCCTCTTACTTCTTTACACTCCACAGCCTCTCACCCACCCCTCCCCATGCTGTCACCAGGAGTGCTCCCACCCCTCCTCCCTCCCTTGGGATCCACCACTGCTCTCTGGGTGAGCATTCCCCTCTGCCTTCCTCAGGTTTTGAATGTCAGCAGTTTTGTGAACTTGTTGACTTAGCTACACTCTACAGAAAGTAGGGAGTATCTAGCTTGGTCTTTTCTGATGGCAGAAGCTGCAGCTGCTTCTTCCAGAGGATCTAAAATCAAAAACATTTTTAACACATCAAAACAATTCTTTCAAAAACACAATCCCACCTGTTTGCATTGGAAATTCCTATGAATTCTATATCATAAGCTGTACTGAATTCTTTGAAAAGTAACACTTTATTATGACTTCCCCTTGACTTTTTTTTCTAAATTTCATCATCCAGAATTCTATAATCCAAACGGCTTTGCACTGATTCTTGTAGAGGAAGGATCACGTGTTTCAATTCATCTCCTCACATTGACATTTTTCATTTCTCTTTTGTGGAGTAGGAAGAGTTCACAGACTTTTCTCTGGACAGAGGGGAGTACTCCTCAAAGGACCTATTGCCCTTTGCTATGATGGCATGATCATGAGGCAATTGCCAGTCTCTCCTTCAGATTTCTCGACTTCTAGGGGACCTAGAAATGAATGCATTCTGGTCTCTGGAAAGAAATATCCATCACTGTGAACAAGCTGACAATGTGATTTACACACCTTTCTTTCGTGAGTTTGGATAGTGTGAGTTGGTCAATGGAAAACTATCTGCTTCTGGATATTTCGTCGGATAAAGCTTTTGGATGCAAAAAAGATGGAATCAAAGTTTAGGTGCAATGACCCCACACACACACCCACACACCACTTCCCTCTACTTCCCCTTTAACATAGTCCAGCCAGCAATTCTATATATATATATATATCTGTATGTTTCAGATCTCTCTAATTGCATCAGGTAGGAATGGGCCTCTGACATTGGTAGAAGGGCTATATTGTGACAAGGTGAATCACTAAAGACCAATATGAATACTCACAGGTGTCTCATAACTCTCTGTTGCCACCCTTCGGTGAACTTTCCCTGGGATCCTTTCATTGAAGGAACCAGAGAACTTGATCAGCCCTGATGTTTGGGAAGAGATATATACCTGGCTTTCATTCCCTTCTTCTGAAAGAAATCCCCTCAAAACACTCCTACTTCCTTTCTTCAGTTTTATTTAAGTACCTATACTTGGATTCCCTTTCATTTGTTCTTCTATTTTAATTTAAGGATCACTTCTCTGGTTTTCAGATATAAATATACTCAGAGCCTTCACGTCCAGGTCAAGAATCAAGTAAGATGTCCCAGAAGCTCTAAGCTAGTGTTTTACTATATTATTCCCAGGAAGAATGTATTCCAAGATGGACATAGATGGAGAAGAAAATTAAGAGGGCATTTTCCTTTCCATAAATGCATATAGCATTTCATTTGTTCTTTTGTAAGGGAAAACCTGCTTTCAGACCGTGAAATCAATGTGCTAATGCAGCTTTAAGTAAATATTATAGTATATATATTCTGTCTACAATCATACAGGGATAGGGGCAATTCTAGATCACTTGTACTCTTTAGACATTTTTCCTGTGTCATCTCTATAGCTCTTTTGGACAGATATCAAAAAATGCTGAAAAGTAATACTACTCTAAAAGGTATTTTTCTTCTTGTCAAGAACGTTAAAATAGATCCTATACTTTTAGCAAATAAATAATCATTCCAGTTTTCTCGACTTCTAGGGGACCTAGAAATGAATGCATTCTGGTCTCTGGAAAGAAATATCCATCACTGTGAACAAGCTGACAATGTGATTTACACACCTTTCTTTCGTGAGTTTGGATAGTGTGAGTTGGTCAATGGAAAACTATCTGC
Organism: Tragulus kanchil; assembly: GCA_022376925.1. NCBI lineage: Eukaryota > Metazoa > Chordata > Mammalia > Artiodactyla > Tragulidae > Tragulus > Tragulus kanchil. The sequence continues at coordinate 55,353,795 of JAIOJX010000029.1, read as the reverse complement.
TTCTGGATATTTCGTCGGATAAAGCTTTTGGATGCAAAAAAGATGGAATCAAAGTTTAGGTGCAATGACCCCACACACACACCCACACACCACTTCCCTCTACTTCCCCTTTAACATAGTCCAGCCAGCAATTCTATATATATATATATATCTGTATGTTTCAGATCTCTCTAATTGCATCAGGTAGGAATGGGCCTCTGACATTGGTAGAAGGGCTATATTGTGACAAGGTGAATCACTAAAGACCAATATGAATACTCACAGGTGTCTCATAACTCTCTGTTGCCACCCTTCGGTGAACTTTCCCTGGGATCCTTTCATTGAAGGAACCAGAGAACTTGATCAGCCCTGATGTTTGGGAAGAGATATATACCTGGCTTTCATTCCCTTCTTCTGAAAGAAATCCCCTCAAAACACTCCTACTTCCTTTCTTCAGTTTTATTTAAGTACCTATACTTGGATTCCCTTTCATTTGTTCTTCTATTTTAATTTAAGGATCACTTCTCTGGTTTTCAGATATAAATATACTCAGAGCCTTCACGTCCAGGTCAAGAATCAAGTAAGATGTCCCAGAAGCTCTAAGCTAGTGTTTTACTATATTATTCCCAGGAAGAATGTATTCCAAGATGGACATAGATGGAGAAGAAAATTAAGAGGGCATTTTCCTTTCCATAAATGCATATAGCATTTCATTTGTTCTTTTGTAAGGGAAAACCTGCTTTCAGACCGTGAAATCAATGTGCTAATGCAGCTTTAAGTAAATATTATAGTATATATATTCTGTCTACAATCATACAGGGATAGGGGCAATTCTAGATCACTTGTACTCTTTAGACATTTTTCCTGTGTCATCTCTATAGCTCTTTTTGGACAGATATCAAAAAAATGCTGAAAAGTAATACTACTCTAAAAGGTATTTTTTCTTCTTGTCAAGAACGTTAAAATAGATCCTATACTTTTAGCAAATAAATAATCATTCCAAGAGACAGAAAATACTTGACAGTTTTACAACAGGTTATTAATATAATTTACCGTGGCTGAAGGCATGTAGAATACATTTATAATGCAGACTGAATATAGGTTAAATATATGTTGTGTTTTATTCTGTATCAAACATAGATATCTGTCATACTAAACCCTAAACTAGACATAAGAGCTTAGAAATCTGTGATTCTCAGAGGATGGTAAGCAATTCTCTTCTTTAAATAAATTCCATATCAAGTTAACTAAGAAGCCAACACTAAAAGAAGAAAAAAACAACACAATCAATCCCCAGGGTAATGTCTACAAAGTGTCACTCGGGAATCCCCAACAACATAATTCCATAACATCAGAAATGCATTGCGGTAACACATTACATCAACTCCCTGAGAATAAGTAATACAGGAGATCAGTACACATCATTTATTTTTCTGAGCAGTGACTCAAGAAGATCATGATAAAAGGAAAGTACTTACCTTGAAGAATACAGACACCTGCACTATTCTTCTGAAAATAGTTTCCTAGAATTCTCAAGAAGTTGTGATGTCCAATTAAAAGGAAATCAGAAAAAAAAAAAATATATATGTTTATATATGTAACTGAGTCACTTTGCTATACAACGGTAATTAACGCAACACTGTAATTCAACTACACTTCAATAAAAAATTATTTTAATGAACCAGAGATTGTTTATATCAACAAACGTTCTAGAAAGAAGAACAATGTATTCCAAGATGGACATAGATGGAGAAGAAAATTAAGAGGGCATTTTCCTTTCCATAAATGCATATAGCATTTCATTTGTTCTTTTGTAAGGGAAAACCTGCTTTCAGACCGTGAAATCAATGTGCTAATGCAGCTTTAAGTAAATATTATAGTATATATATTCTGTCTACAATCATACAGGGATAGGGGCAATTCTAGATCACTTGTACTCTTTAGACATTTTTCCTGTGTCATCTCTATAGCTCTTTTTGGACAGATATCAAAAAAATGCTGAAAAGTAATACTACTCTAAAAGGTATTTTTTCTTCTTGTCAAGAACGTTAAAATAGATCCTATACTTTTAGCAAATAAATAATCATTCCAAGAGACAGAAAATACTTGACAGTTTTACAACAGGTTATTAATATAATTTACCGTGGCTGAAGGCATGTAGAATACATTTATAATGCAGACTGAATATAGGTTAAATATATGTTGTGTTTTATTCTGTATCAAACATAGATATCTGTCATACTAAACCCTAAACTAGACATAAGAGCTTAGAAATCTGTGATTCTCAGAGGATGGTAAGCAATTCTCTTCTTTAAATAAATTCCATATCAAGTTAACTAAGAAGCCAACACTAAAAGAAGAAAAAAACAACACAATCAATCCCCAGGGTAATGTCTACAAAGTGTCACTCGGGAATCCCCAACAACATAATTCCATAACATCAGAAATGCATTGCGGTAACACATTACATCAACTCCCTGAGAATAAGTAATACAGGAGATCAGTACACATCATTTATTTTTCTGAGCAGTGACTCAAGAAGATCATGATAAAAGGAAAGTACTTACCTTGAAGAATACAGACACCTGCACTATTCTTCTGAAAATAGTTTCCTAGAATTCTCAAGAAGTTGTGATGTCCAATTAAAAGGAAATCAGAAAAAAAAAAATATATATATATGTTTATATATGTAACTGAGTCACTTTGCTATACAACGGTAATTAACGCAACACTGTAATTCAACTACACTTCAATAAAAAATTATTTTAATGAACCAGAGATTGTTTATATCAACAAACTTTCTAGAAATAAGAACAATGACAGACAGGGTGGACTTCCTACTGAAATATTTACAGATCAAAGAATTTGAAGAGAAATTGCTCTTGTTTTCAAAAGACCTCATACGCTTATTGTCAAATCCTAAGTCTATATGAACATAAGTGCTTCTCAGCATAGCTGTACCCTTATTCCATCAACTAAAAGAGAGATTTACAAAACACATTTGTTTTCCAAAAAGATCCTGTACTTTATGAAAGGATGCACCATAAGTTTCCTTTAAAAAGCATACTTCCTGCTGTGTTTAAAATTAGTCAATTTACCAAAATGTGAATTAGCCACAATTCTTCAGAAATACATTTGCTCCCTAAAACAAGGCACACCTAATGAAAACTGCAAATCTGAAAAGAAGTCCCCAGGAAACATATATTTCAAACTCGTCAGTAAATGAAAACAGCCTTTAGAGTTAATAATCACTGGCTTATAGTATTAACCTGGCACAAAGCAAGACAATTGCTGAAATCTTCAATTTTCTTTTGCATTCACTGCCTGCTCCATGCCATTGACACCCACAATCGGCTTTCTAAGCTACCCCAGGATACAAATAAGGAACACCTCGCCTCTACTGTTGACTCGTTTTGGTTCTGGCAGCAGCCAGTGTACATCCAGCCATACCCCATACACCTGCCAACCCCTCACTCAGGACTCTACACTGTTTTGTGGTTCCCTCCAGTCTTCTCTCCGTAACTCTCACTTATTTTCTTTTCAGTTCTCAGCTCCTTTTTTCACTGATGCCTTTGACACTGTGACTGAGATCTTCGTCTCTCGCGGTAACACATTACAACAACTCCCTGAGAATAAGTAATACAGGAGATCAGTACACATCATTTATTTTTCTGAGCAGTGACTCAAGAAGATCATGATAAAAGGAAAGTACTTACCTTGAAGAATACAGACACCTGCACTATTCTTCTGAAAATAGTTTCCTAGAATTCTCAAGAAGTTGTGATGTCCAATTAGAAGGAAATCAGAAAAAAAATATATATATATGTTTATATATGTAACTGAGTCACTTTGCTATACAACGGTAATTAACGCAACACTGTAATTCAACTACACTTCAATAAAAAATTATTTTAATGAACCAGAGATTGTTTATATCAACAAACTTTCTAGAAATAAGAACAATGACAGACAGGGTGGACTTCCTACTGAAATATTTACAGATCAAAGAATTTGAAGAGAAATTGCTCTTGTTTTCAAAAGACCTCATACGCTTATTGTCAAATCCTAAGTCTATATGAACATAAGTGCTTCTCAGCATAGCTGTACCCTTATTCCATCAACTAAAAGAGAGATTTACAAAACACATTTGTTTTCCAAAAAGATCCTGTACTTTATGAAAGGATGCACCATAAGTTTCCTTTAAAAAGCATACTTCCTGCTGTGTTTAAAATTAGTCAATTTACCAAAATGTGAATTAGCCACAATTCTTCAGAAATACATTTGCTCCCTAAAACAAGGCACACCTAATGAAAACTGCAAATCTGAAAAGAAGTCCCCAGGAAACATATATTTCAAACTCGTCAGTAAATGAAAACAGCCTTTAGAGTTAATAATCACTGGCTTATAGTATTAACCTGGCACAAAGCAAGACAATTGCTGAAATCTTCAATTTTCTTTTGCATTCACTGCCTGCTCCATGCCATTGACACCCACAATCGGCTTTCTAAGCTACCCCAGGATACAAATAAGGAACACCTCGCCTCTACTGTTGACTCGTTTTGGTTCTGGCAGCAGCCAGTGTACATCCAGCCATACCCCATACACCTGCCAACCCCTCACTCAGGACTCTACACTGTTTTGTGGTTCCCTCCAGTCTTCTCTCCGTAACTCTCACTTATTTTCTTTTCAGTTCTCAGCTCCTTTTTTCACTGATGCCTTTGACACTGTGACTGAGACTAGACGAGTTCTCTGTCTCACTCTCTCATAGCCACTTGTTCTTCTCCTTCATAGCACTTGTCCAGAGTTTGTATTGAAATAACTGAGATGACTTGATAAAGATCTGTCTTTCCTATTCCAGACTTCATGAGGCCAAGACTATGCCTCTTCTGCTGATTATTTTATCTCACTGCCTGATGCCAGGCACAGCACACAGTGGCCTGAGAAAATGAATGACAGAAAATAAATGGATAAATCAGGTCTGCTCTATCCTCAGTTTTCTTCACTGTCTTTAACCTTTCTCAATAAAACACACATTATCAAGCACACTCCTTTTTTTAATGTTTACTTATTTTATTTATTTCGCTGTGTCATGCATGTTTGTGCATGCAAGCTTTTAACTGCTCCTGTGGCATCTAGTTCCCTGACCAAGGATTGAACCTTAGGCCCCTGCATTAGGAACTAGGAGTCCCAGCCACTGAACCATCAGGGAAGTCCCAACCACCCTTCTTTAAAGAACTCTTCCCTACTATCTACACTCATTTCTTTCTGAACTCTTTTCGGTCTACATCTATGGCTCTACTGGAACCAATCGCCCAAGGTTTGCCAATAACCTTCTCCAAGTAGACAAATTCAGGGGCCACTTCAAGTTCCATCCCCTTCAGCTTCCCTTCAGTGGGTGTCAATGACCTGTTCACCTCCCCTTGTTTCCTTCAAACTCTCACTTTGTCAACTTTTGCTCTCCCCTTCTCCCTCCTATCTCACTTTTTTGCCTTTCTTGAAGATGATCACCTTCCTCCTCATCCCAGCCTCTCCTTCTGACCCTGCTATCGCTGTCATTCTCCTGGTCCCCAGGTTTGAAAACTGTCACTCCCAGACATTCGTTTAATCAATGCCATCTATTCTGTCTAGAGAAGAGTCCTACTGCCAATGTTTGCGTTCAGGTTCTCCTTAAGACGAACTCCCGGACCTCCATGAACCTGCCCCCTCTCTAGTCCATTCTAGGCTCTCATCTTCTTCAGAGATAGCCCACCAACACCAGTCCTCCTTCCTATTTTCTTAAACACCAATACATAAACCTCAGCTTTATCCTCAAGTGTGTCATGCCGTTGCCCGCTGGAAAAACTGAGTGATTTTAAGCACATCTGTTTCTGTGCCTTGGGTCATACATAAGGCCGCATATACATTCTTCCTATTCACTCCAATTTAGTGAAGTTTTGTCCCTGTTTCCAAGTACATTACAAATGCCTCCCCTGGGAAGTTTTGCTGGTTTTCCAAATGAATGACTCTTTCTCTCTTTGACCTTTTGTATTTGCTTGGCATATTATTTATGCTCCAGAGATAACCTTCCTCTAAAAGTAGTATTGTCTTTTAACCTTTCTCAATAAAACACACATTATCAAGCACACTCCTTTTTTTAATGTTTACTTATTTTATTTATTTCGCTGTGTCATGCATGTTTGTGCATGCAAGCTTTTAACTGCTCCTGTGGCATCTAGTTCCCTGACCAAGGATTGAACCTTAGGCCCCTGCATTAGGAACTAGGAGTCCCAGCCACTGAACCATCAGGGAAGTCCCAACCACCCTTCTTTAAAGAACTCTTCCCTACTATCTACACTCATTTCTTTCTGAACTCTTTTCGGTCTACATCTATGGCTCTACTGGAACCAATCGCCCAAGGTTTGCCAATAACCTTCTCCAAGTAGACAAATTCAGGGGCCACTTCAAGTTCCATCCCCTTCAGCTTCCCTTCAGTGGGTGTCAATGACCTGTTCACCTCCCCTTGTTTCCTTCAAACTCTCACTTTGTCAACTTTTGCTCTCCCCTTCTCCCTCCTATCTCACTTTTTTGCCTTTCTTGAAGATGATCACCTTCCTCCTCATCCCAGCCTCTCCTTCTGACCCTGCTATCGCTGTCATTCTCCTGGTCCCCAGGTTTGAAAACTGTCACTCCCAGACATTCGTTTAATCAATGCCATCTATTCTGTCTAGAGAAGAGTCCTACTGCCAATGTTTGCGTTCAGGTTCTCCTTAAGACGAACTCCCGGACCTCCATGAACCTGCCCCCTCTCTAGTCCATTCTAGGCTCTCATCTTCTTCAGAGATAGCCCACCAACACCAGTCCTCCTTCCTATTTTCTTAAACACCAATACATAAACCTCAGCTTTATCCTCAAGTGTGTCATGCCGTTGCCCGCTGGAAAAACTGAGTGATTTTAAGCACATCTGTTTCTGTGCCTTGGGTCATACATAAGGCCGCATATACATTCTTCCTATTCACTCCAATTTAGTGAAGTTTTGTCCCTGTTTCCAAGTACATTACAAATGCCTCCCCTGGGAAGTTTTGCTGGTTTTCCAAATGAATGACTCTTTCTCTCTTTGACCTTTTGTATTTGCTTGGTAGCATATTATTTATGCTCCAGAGATAACCTTCCTCTAAATCAATTCTAGATATTAAGAATAAGTATGTCTTACCCACTTTAAAAACTTAAGCACACTGCTTTGAAATCCCAGATTTCACTGAAAACCCCTCTAAAAGGACCATATTTTCCCGAGAAAAAGGATTCTCTAAATAATTAATTCTAAGAAGTGTTTTCTGGGCTCTAAATTCAAACAAATTGTTTGGGGAAAAATTAAATGACCTAAACTGAATTTTTAGGTCATTTATTTCAGTGACTTCTAACAGCATATGGTGTTTTTGAAGGCAAGACAACAAATCATAGTGCAAACAGGTAGGTGGGGTTCAGAACACACCACCCCAAAATGTGCCATTTTGGCCTACTGATTATTTTGAAATAAAGGCACTTAAGAAACAGCAGATTCAGGAAGGGCTCTCCAGTCTCCCCTTTTCTTCTTAAAAGTGTGTCAGTAAATTTCCAGAAGGGGCCCTTCCTGTATCAGGAGGAGGAGAACATTCTTATAACCTGAAACTGAGATCGATGTCAAAACAAACCCATCCAAACAACCTACTAAAATAACCCCCAATCTTCCCTTAGTTCCCCCCTGTATTTCTAAGTCACTAACACAAAGTTTACTGACTCATCCCTGTGTCATATAGTTTTCCCATAAATTTATCAATTCTTTATTTCAAAAACCAAATATATAAGCTCTTGGTCCTACTTGCTTCTTCAAAGCTCCATTCTCCTTGTTTGCTTTTCTCCCCTTAGTCTGTCCTCTGTGACTTTAATTCTCAGGCTCACACACACCTGAAAGGACAGAAAAAAGTTTTTCCTTCCTGACAAAGGCCAGAGAGATTTAAAGTTTTGAAGGCTTGGTGTTTTATACATTGAAAATGTGCCTGTGTGCTTAGTCACTCAGTCCTATCTGACTCTGTGACCCTTTGGACTGTAGCCCCCCAGGCCCCTCTGTCCATGGGATTTCCAAGACATGAATACTTCTTCCCAGGCAAGAATACATCTCCATGTATATGCATTAAATTAAAAAAAAAAAAAAAAACACCAAGAACCTATTTCCTAATTAATAAAGTGTCAGCCAAAACCCTATGCTGTCATAAGAGAAGCTTCTTCATAGGGGCAGACACTTGGAGAGAGTCATAGGAGCCTGACTGTTACTGGAGAGCTACCACCACAAGCCGCTCAAGTCTCTCAAGCTGGAAACATGGGAGCCCCCTACTGACCAATCCTTCTTTCTCTCTTATTTTCCTCCACCTGCAGCACAAACAAGCGAAACTGTGTCGTGAGCTAAAACTTCCCACTAATAGAGGGCTATTAGTTAGAACTGGTGAGTTCAGCAATAAGGAATACAGGTGTCTGAATATCTTCTTTTGTATATAAAGCATTACTACTCAGGTTCAGGATCCCCAGGAGCAAGATCCTGGGGTTTAATCAAGAGGAGGTATGCCCTGACTGTTCTCTTTACAAGGAAAGAGAAAAATGCTTGCTTATAGTACAAATATGAGTTGGATCTCAAATTCCACAAACCACTTGAAAATATCAACCAATTTAAAATGAATATTATTATAAGGACGGTAGAAGTTTATGAAGGATCCAAAAACAGATTAGTTTATGGAAAAAGTTAGCTATAAGGGTGTTTTAGTATTATTTCTTTTTAATCTGGAAACAAACTAAATATTTGAAAGTAAAGGGCTGATTGAGTAAATTACAGACTGTCCATACAATAAAATGTGTTTCAGCCAGGAAAACTGATACTGGAGGTATATTTCTTAACATAAAAAGTTATATAAAAACAGAGCTAGAAGAGTTTAATATAATCCATTTTGCATTTTATATGTGATATATATATATTTATTTATTAATATTCTGTAAGCTAATATACAAAAAATGCAGAAGAACTCACCAGGTGATATAAATAATAATAAGAAATTATCTTCCTTATTATAGCTTACATAAATTTTCTATAAATTTAATTTTTCTACATTGACCATGTATTTTTTTGTGGGGGGGGTGGGGTGAGGAGGGAGGGGAGCAGGCGGGCCACTTCTCTTGGTCTTTCATTTGTCCATTTTCATCCATTTTTGTTCTTTGGCCCATGTGGGCTTCCCATTGCAGTGGCCTCTGTTGTCACAGAGCACCAGCTCTGGGCGCATGCGCTCCAGAGCTCCGGCTCGGTGATTGGACACATCGGTCCAGTCGCTCCGCGGCACGTGGGATCTTCCCAGGCCAGGGATCCAACCGACGCTCCTTGCACTGCAAGGCGGTGTCCTTACCCACTGGGCCACCAGGGAAGCCCCAAACATGTATTTTTTTAATGTTATGTGTCTTAAAAGGAATCAGTACTCTTTAAATAAAGATAAAAAATGAGAAAAGGAAAGTAGATAAATGTAAAACAAAGATGAAAATTATAGTACAAGACCTTCTGGAGGGTAGAAAATGGCAAGTATTTCAAAGGAAAGCTTATCCTTATCATTATGTAAATAATTTTTTTAAACTCCCACACATCAGAATTTTTAGTAAGACCACTCAAAGGGAAAACAAAGTGCAAAGAGTTGAATAATGATGAATAGGTAAAGGTGGAAAGGGAGTTAACCTCTGGGAAGGAGAACAAAAAACAGTCCACAGTTAACAAATTAGTACAATTCCTAAGTAAACATTTGCCAAAAAACACGCTCATCAATATGACTGCTCAGTGAAATCATAAAAAAGGTTAAGTGTGCCTGACATAAACTATTCCTAAAAAACATAAAATAAAACTTATTTTAAAGGAAAAAATATTTTAGTTTCTATTAGACTGTTTTTTCTTGCATACTTGAAGCTGTCAGACTTAATACACATTAGCTTCCCCTTACTGACTGTTGCCTTTAACTTAGGATCAGTGACATTGTTCTGAGCATTTTCCTGAGTCTGTTTGATCTCCAGAACAATCAAGATTCCACGGTTACTCTTGTAGGGTCACCGTATTGGAACAATGACAACTGCCAGGAGTCCAGATCTCATGTCATTTGCCTTGTTGAAATGATCTGGGTTGCCTAAACAAGGACCTTTTATTCTCTTTCTGGTTTCAACTCTTTTATTATAAGGGTCATTATTGTTGCTTTAATTCAGGTGTTGTCCAGTATTTTCAGTTCCTTTGATCTTTGCATACATTGCTTCCTTTTAGAAAAATGAAAGAACAGTCCCTTTTTGCTGCTAAATGAGCAAAATTCACATAGTTATTTGCTCAGGTAGGAGACACAGCATTGGGAACTGCATTTTAAAGTCAGTATCTGAACATCACTAGCTCTCTGCCTTGCTAAACCAGTCAAGTATTTTCGATGCTCATTAAAGCCAATTAACTTTCACTGCTCTGATAGTCTCCAGACATGAAACCATTGTAGGGAGGAAACAGTTGCACACACCACTATTTCTCAGAGGCAATGACCGAAGTTCGACAGTGAGGGACATCCAGAACCCTTCCCTGTGAAGCCCTCAAGTTCTCTCGTTCTTCTCCTTGGGCCAGTGGTTTTCAGACTTCCACGTGCATCATGATCACCTGACAAGCTATTAAAAGGCAGTCTGCCCAGGCCCACTGACACAGACTCTGAACAGACCTAGTGAGAAATTCCCCTTCTTTATTCCTGAAAAAGGCCACCTTAATGACTTGTGGTTTGGAGAGACTCTCTGAAGTTAAGGAAGTTCCAGACAACTGCTAATTTCTGAGGTTCTAAATACACTAAAAAGAGGGAAATATGAAAAAGCAACTTCAATAATGATAAAGTATTTACTTGTTAAACCCCTACAAAAAATATATATATTCATGTATATATATATATTTGTATATATTGTCCTATGTATATATTTGGATACATATGAACCTGCATAATACAATATATAATTGTACTATTCATGTGAAATTTTTAGGATGTATTTTTTTGAATCCTTTCAAGCAGCACTACAGGCAGTATGGACAATTAACGGGCCAAATATTTAAAACTATATGATGAGATCATTCTTGTACCACTGTACTTGTTAGAATAACCTAATTTGGAGATAACATCAAAAGTCTGAACCTGAGGTCCTATGAAAGAGAGGGAGAACAGGGCTGAATATCCTGCCCAGCACCCCAACTTCCAAGGTAGGCCTGCACTTAGAGACAGTGGACTTTAAAGTATCTACCACAGTACTCAGAATGTAATAAACTCGAGCTGTAATTATAATTAGTTCCTATTCACTTCCCACAATACTATGAGGCAATATGGAAATGAGTTAGCAGTTAAAACTCCTATTTTCAGATATAAAAGTTCAAAGATGATCTCTTGATCTACCAACTTCTAAAAACCATTATTTTACTGAATGTGAATTTGATTAAATAACTCACTCAGTGTCTGTTTAGCTATGTTTATCTTTTGCTTTTAAAAGTAGCACTCTAAACTTAAGAACAGGAAAACCGATCTCTTGCTAAACCAGCCCCAAGTATTTTCGATGCTCATTAAAGCCAATTAACTTTCACTGCTCTGATAGTCTCCAGACATGAAACCATTGTAGGGAGGAAACAGTTGCACACACCACTATTTCTCAGAGGCAATGACCGAAGTTCGACAGTGAGGGACATCCAGAACCCTTCCCTGTGAAGCCCTCAAGTTCTCTCGTTCTTCTCCTTGGGCCAGTGGTTTTCAGACTTCCACGTGCATCATGATCACCTGACAAGCTATTAAAAGGCAGTCTGCCCAGGCCCACTGACACAGACTCTGAACAGACCTAGTGAGAAATTCCCCTTCTTTATTCCTGAAAAAGGCCACCTTAATGACTTGTGGTTTGGAGAGACTCTCTGAAGTTAAGGAAGTTCCAGACAACTGCTAATTTCTGAGGTTCTAAATACACTAAAAAGAGGGAAATATGAAAAAGCAACTTCAATAATGATAAAGTATTTACTTGTTAAACCCCTACAAAAAATATATATATTCATGTATATATATATATTTGTATATATTGTCCTATGTATATATTTGGATACATATGAACCTGCATAATACAATATATAATTGTACTATTCATGTGAAATTTTTAGGATGTATTTTTTTGAATCCTTTCAAGCAGCACTACAGGCAGTATGGACAATTAACGGGCCAAATATTTAAAACTATATGATGAGATCATTCTTGTACCACTGTACTTGTTAGAATAACCTAATTTGGAGATAACATCAAAAGTCTGAACCTGAGGTCCTATGAAAGAGAGGGAGAACAGGGCTGAATATCCTGCCCAGCACCCCAACTTCCAAGGTAGGCCTGCACTTAGAGACAGTGGACTTTAAAGTATCTACCACAGTACTCAGAATGTAATAAACTCGAGCTGTAATTATAATTAGTTCCTATTCACTTCCCACAATACTATGAGGCAATATGGAAATGAGTTAGCAGTTAAAACTCCTATTTTCAGATATAAAAGTTCAAAGATGATCTCTTGATCTACCAACTTCTAAAAACCATTATTTTACTGAATGTGAATTTGATTAAATAACTCACTCAGTGTCTGTTTAGCTATGTTTATCTTTTGCTTTTAAAAGTAGCACTCTAAACTTAAGAACAGGAATTCTTCATCTTGCACCATAAATGTATCCCCTAGACTGTAGACGACATTAAGCTCAGTCAAAAACGCTATGCAGGGCTTCCCCTGGTGGTCCAGTGGGTAAGGACACCGCCTTGCAGTGCAAGGGGCGCCAGTTCGATCCCTAGCCTGGGAAGATCCCACATGCCGCGGAGCGGCTGGACCGATGTGTCCAATTACCAAGCCGGAGCTCTGGAGCGCATGCGCCCAGAGCCCGTGCTCGGCAACGACAGATGCCACCGCGATGGGAGGCCCACAGGAGTCAAAGAACAAAGACGGATGAAAATAGACAAATAAAAAGACCAATAGAAGTGGCCCGCCCGCTCCCCTCCCTCCCCAACCCGACCCCTGCCTAAAAATAAATAATAAAATAAATAAATCTTTTTTTAAAAAAAAAAAATGCTATGCATCTGTGTGTGCATTTTATTTCTTCTGGAAGATATTAACAGCACCCATAAGATTTTCAAATAGATTCATGATTCAAAATTTTAAGATTTTCAGTACAAAGTATTGGCATGACTCACACCCGTTTCAAGCTGGGCACAGAGTCCTAGATCCCCAGTGTGAGATGATCAAGGAAAAAAGGCCTTGCATTTCTGGGTCCACAGGAACGGACCTGCGTGAATTTCCTAGGGCTGACAAAGTGCTCAAAATTGGGTGGCTTGAAACAACAAAATGTCTCACAGATCTGTAGGCCAGAGGCCTGAAATGAAGATGTCAGCAGGGCCATGCTTCCTCCATAGCTTCTAGGGCAGGATTTTTGGTTATTACAGTGTTTTGCAGCAGAAAATTTGTTATAAGAAACATAAAAGGTAGTGCTATGCCATGATTTCCCTCTAAAAAGCATACAAATATGTATATATTTATAATATGACATATAAACTATGTACAAACATGTTTAGTAGTATATTTATGTGCAAATATTATATTTTATATGTTATAGAAATATAGATACAGTGGACCTAAAAATAAAAAGTAGCGAAGGAAGATTCTTTTCTGTGAAATCAATATTAGCAAATTATAACATGATGATAAATGTTAAGTTCCTAAGCTTATGAAAAATTCCATAAGCACTGAAAAATTCTTACACAGCTATTCTTGAAAAAGTTACTTGATGTTTTTGCTATAAGACAGCATTTCAATATGTTAATTATCTCGATTTTAGTAATCATTCTACCATGCATACATACATCAAATCATCACATTGAACGTTTTAAACTCATACACTTGTATTCATCAATTGTTTCTCAAGAAAGTTGGGGGAAAAATGGGAGCATCTGTACACATTGGGAGTCACCATAACATGAGCTGCTCGTTTTCCAGATGAGGACAGACAGAGTGAAATCATCAGTGTAATCCATAAACATCAAACATGGAAATATTTTAATAAAATATAATTTTACTTTATTATATTTTATGCACAGTGTTAACTTATTCAATAATTACACAAGCCAGACTTCCATAACAGAAGCTGCAGGGAACAGTAAAGAGAGTGTTAATCTGAATGGGAATGGGGGTGGAAAGTGGGCCGGCACAGCGGAGTGAAGTAGACCATAGCAACAAAGAGAAAGAGCACAGATTGGGAGACAGCAAGTGTCCAGCCCTCACAACTGAAGCTCTCCTTAAAACTTCAAGTCTCAGTTTCTGCCCTGGGTAAATCATGAAGGGAATCAGCCAGCATCTCAGGTTGCTCAATTACAACAAAAATAAAGTGCTAGTTCAAGTAATCTACTAGACTCCAAAAAGGTACAACGCATTTGAACTACCCTGAGAACTCATTCTTAATTTGTGGAAAAAAAAAAGAACAGTATTTTGAATTAATGTTAATTACAGCAAGCATCTTCATTTTGATCAGGACTAAAAGAACAGTAAGTTTTCCCTCCCATAAGCATATAAAATTTTTATGACTATTTTCCTTTCCTAGTACTACGCTAGATAGTACTTGCATAATTTTTAAATTGCCATTTGTCAAAGGTATACCTTCTGTTTCTCATTTGCATATATATGTTTTAATATCATTTAATGTCATAACAAACCAGCCGTGAAATCTTCATTCCCTGGTCAGGCAACAAGCCCCCGGGGTTTTAAGGAGGGTGCACTGACTCCAAAACTCTGCAATACTAGAGAACACCTAACACTAAAGAGCAGTATACAAGTGAGAACGCCAACAAAGGTAATCACTTGTATGCAAGTCCTGACATCACCCAATCACCAGCATCACCCAGAATAGACCCTCCCCCCCCAATACGAAATTTTTTCATAAGACAGCATTTCAATATGTTAATTATCTCGATTTTAGTAATCATTCTACCATGCATACATACATCAAATCATCACATTGAACGTTTTAAACTCATACACTTGTATTCATCAATTGTTTCTCAAGAAAGTTGGGGGAAAAATGGGAGCATCTGTACACATTGGGAGTCACCATAACATGAGCTGCTCGTTTTCCAGATGAGGACAGACAGAGTGAAATCATCAGTGTAATCCATAAACATCAAACATGGAAATATTTTAATAAAATATAATTTTACTTTATTATATTTTATGCACAGTGTTAACTTATTCAATAATTACACAAGCCAGACTTCCATAACAGAAGCTGCAGGGAACAGTAAAGAGAGTGTTAATCTGAATGGGAATGGGGGTGGAAAGTGGGCCGGCACAGCGGAGTGAAGTAGACCATAGCAACAAAGAGAAAGAGCACAGATTGGGAGACAGCAAGTGTCCAGCCCTCACAACTGAAGCTCTCCTTAAAACTTCAAGTCTCAGTTTCTGCCCTGGGTAAATCATGAAGGGAATCAGCCAGCATCTCAGGTTGCTCAATTACAACAAAAATAAAGTGCTAGTTCAAGTAATCTACTAGACTCCAAAAAGGTACAACGCATTTGAACTACCCTGAGAACTCATTCTTAATTTGTGGAAAAAAAAGAACAGTATTTCGAATTAATGTTAATTACAGCAAGCATCTTCATTTTGATCAGGACTAAAAGAACAGTAAGTTTTCCCTCCCATAAGCATATAAAATTTTTATGACTATTTTCCTTTCCTAGTACTACGCTAGATAGTACTTGCATAATTTTTAAATTGCCATTTGTCAAAGGTATACCTTCTGTTTCTCATTTGCATATATATGTTTTAATATCATTTAATGTCATAACAAACCAGCCGTGAAATCTTCATTCCCTGGTCAGGCAACAAGCCCCCGGGGTTTTAAGGAGGGTGCACTGACTCCAAAACTCTGCAATACTAGAGAACACCTAACACTAAAGAGCAGTATACAAGTGAGAACGCCAACAAAGGTAATCACTTGTATGCAAGTCCTGACATCACCCAATCACCAGCATCACCCAGAATAGAAGCCCCATCCAAACAACAAACACCAACAGACATAACTCAAAGTCTGGGAAAAGGAAATCCCAAACAGAGTCAGTTTTAAAAAATTACTAATAACAATGAAACGGCAGAGAAATACCACACAAGTGAAGGAACAATCCACAAACACACAAGATCAAATTAATGAAGAGAATTTGGACAAACTTTCTGAAAGTGATTTCAGAAGAACGATAGTAAAGATGATCAAAGACACTGAAAACAGAATTTCAGAGAAATTGCAAGATACAACTAACATGAGATGCAGACTGGACTGAGATTTGAAGGTGACCTGAGGGCAAGAGACCATATAGGGAGTTGCTACGGCAGCAGGGAGGATGTCAGGGAACTGCAGATTGCAGTTATAATCACTAATAAGTGATTTCAGAAGAACGATAGTAAAGATGATCAAAGACACTGAAAACAGAATTTCAGAGAAATTGCAAGATACAACTAACACACTGAATAAAGAAATACAAGAACTTACCAAAAAAGTAACAGAGACAAACAACTCAATTGCTGAACTGAAAAACACTGTAGAAGGAATCAAGAGCAGAGTATCTGAGACGGAAGACCGGATAAGTGAGCTGGAAGATAAAATAGTGGAAGTAACTGCTGAAAAACAGACTCTAGCTCAAAGAATGAAAAGAGCAGAGGACAACCTCAGAGACCTCTGGGATAATATCAAACGCACCAATATTCGAATTATAGGGGTTCCAGAAGAAGAAGAAAAAAAGAAAGGCTATGAGAAAATTTTTGAAGAGATTCTAGTTGAAAATTTCCCCACCATGGGAAAAGAAATAGTCAATCAAGTCCAAGAAGCACAAAGAGTACCATACAGAATCAATCCGAGAAGAAACACACCAAGACACATATTAATGAAGTTAACACAAATTAAACACAAAGATAGAATTCTCAAAGCAGCAAGGGAAAAGCAACTAGTGACATACAAGGGAAAGCCCATCCGTTTAACAGCTGATCTTTCAACAGAAACTCTGCAGGCCAGAAGGGAATGGCAGGACACATTTAAATGGCTGAAAGAGAATAATCTGCAACCAAGAATCCTCTACCCTGCAAAAATCTCATTCAAAATTGATGGAGAAATCAAAAGGTTTACAGACAAACAAAAATTAAAAGAATTTAGTCACACCAAACCAGCCTTACAACAAGTGTTAAAGGGACTTATATAGAAAACAAGTATAAAAGGAGAAGATCCACGAAACAAACCCATCATAACATCTAAGAAGATGACAATAGGATCATTTGTATCAATAATTACTTTGAATGTCAATGGACTAAACGCCCCAACCAAAAGACACAGACTGGCTGAATGGATCCAAAAATATGACCCATACATATGCTGCCTCCAGGAAACTCATTTCAGACCTAGAGACACTCATAGACTGAAAGTGAGAGGCTGGAAAAAGATATTCCATGCAAATGGAAATCAAAAGAAAGCTGGAGTAGCAATCCTCATATCAGACAAAATAGATTTTAAAGTAAAGAAGATTCTAAGAGACAAGGCAGGTCACTACATCATGATTAAGGGATCCATCCAAGAAGAAGACATAACAATCATAAATATCTATGCTCCCAACGCAGGAGCACCCCAATACATAAGACAAACACTTTCAGACATAAAAGAAGACATTGACAGCAACACAATCATAGTAGGAGACTTTAACACTCCTCTCACACCAATAGACAGATCATCCAAACAGAAAATTAATAAAGAAACACAAGCCTTAAATGCCACACTAGAAGAAATGGACCTCATTGATATCTTTAGGACTTTCCATCCAAAAGCAGAAGAATACACTTTTTTCTCAAGTGCTCACGGAACATTCTCCAGGATAGACCACATATTGGGCCACAAATCAATCCTCAGTCAATTCAAGAAAACTTAAATTCTATCAACCATCTTCTCGGACCACAATGCAGTGAGACTAGAGATCAACTACAGGAAAAAAACCGCTAAAAACACAAACATCTGGAGATTAAACAACACATACCTAAAAAACCAACTGATCATTGAGGAAATCAAAGGAGAAATTTAAAAATTCCTAGAAGAAAATGACAATGAACACACAACAGTACAAAACCTATGGGATACTGCAAAAGCAGTTCTAAGAGGGAAGTTTATAGCAATTCAATCCCATCTCAAGAAACTAGGAAAATCTCAAACAGACGGCCTTACCTTACGCTTAAAACAACTGGAGAAAGAAGAACAAAAACACCCCAAAGCCAGCAGAAGAAGGGAAATCATAAAGATCAGAGCAGAAATAAATGAAAAAGAAACAAAAGAAACAATAGTAAAGATAAATAAAACAAAAAGCTGGTTCTTCGAAAAAGTCAATAAAATCAACACACCACTGGCCAGACTCATCAAGAAAAAGAGAGAGAACCAGATCACCAAAATCAAACACGAAAAAGGAGAGATTACAACAGATAATGCAGAAATCCAAAGGATTATAAGAGACTATTATGAACAACTCTATGGCAACAAACTGGACAACTTGGAAGAAATGGACAGTTTCTTAGAGAAAATTAATCTCCCAAGACTCAACCAGGAAGAAATAGAAACTATGAACAAGCCAATCACAAGCTCAGAAATCGACCTTGTGATCAAAAATCTACCCAAAAATAAAAGCCCAGGGCCAGATGGTTTCACAGCCAAATTCTACCAAACATTTAAAGAAGAGCTAATGCATGTCCTTCTAAAACTCTTCCAAAAAATTGCCCAGGAAGGAACACTTCCAAACACATTCTACGAGGCCACCATCACCCTGATACCAAAGCCAGGCAAAGACATCACAAAAAAAGAAAATTAATAAAGAAACACAAGCCTTAAATGCCACACTAGAAGAAATGGACCTCATTGATATCTTTAGGACTTTCCATCCAAAAGCAGAAGAATACACTTTTTTCTCAAGTGCTCACGGAACATTCTCCAGGATAGACCACATATTGGGCCACAAATCAATCCTCAGTCAATTCAAGAAAACTTAAATTCTATCAACCATCTTCTCGGACCACAATGCAGTGAGACTAGAGATCAACTACAGGAAAAAAACCGCTAAAAACACAAACATCTGGAGATTAAACAACACATACCTAAAAAACCAACTGATCATTGAGGAAATCAAAGGAGAAATTTAAAAATTCCTAGAAGAAAATGACAATGAACACACAACAGTACAAAACCTATGGGATACTGCAAAAGCAGTTCTAAGAGGGAAGTTTATAGCAATTCAATCCCATCTCAAGAAACTAGGAAAATCTCAAACAGACGGCCTTACCTTACGCTTAAAACAACTGGAGAAAGAAGAACAAAAACACCCCAAAGCCAGCAGAAGAAGGGAAATCATAAAGATCAGAGCAGAAATAAATGAAAAAGAAACAAAAGAAACAATAGTAAAGATAAATAAAACAAAAAGCTGGTTCTTCGAAAAAGTCAATAAAATCAACACACCACTGGCCAGACTCATCAAGAAAAAGAGAGAGAACCAGATCACCAAAATCAAACACGAAAAAGGAGAGATTACAACAGATAATGCAGAAATCCAAAGGATTATAAGAGACTATTATGAACAACTCTATGGCAACAAACTGGACAACTTGGAAGAAATGGACAGTTTCTTAGAGAAAATTAATCTCCCAAGACTCAACCAGGAAGAAATAGAAACTATGAACAAGCCAATCACAAGCTCAGAAATCGACCTTGTGATCAAAAATCTACCCAAAAATAAAAGCCCAGGGCCAGATGGTTTCACAGCCAAATTCTACCAAACATTTAAAGAAGAGCTAATGCATGTCCTTCTAAAACTCTTCCAAAAAATTGCCCAGGAAGGAACACTTCCAAACACATTCTACGAGGCCACCATTACCCTGATACCAAAGCCAGGCAAAGACATCACAAAAAAAGAAAATTATAGGCCAATTTCACTGATGAATCTAGATGCCAAAATCCTCAACAAAATCCTAGCAAACAGAATTCAATGACACATCAAAAAGCTCATTCATCACGATCAAGTTGGGTTCATCCCAGGCATGCAAGGATTCTTCAACATCCGCAAATCAATCCATGTGATACACCAAATCAACAAATTGAAAGACAAAAATCACATGATCATCTCAATAGATGCAGAAAAAGCCTTTGACAAAGTACAGCATCCATTTATGATAAAAACTCGTCAAAAAATGGGCATAGAAGGAACTTATCTTAACATAGTGAAAGCCATATATGAGAAGCCCACAGCGAACATTATCCTCAATGGTGAAAAACTCAAAGCATTCCCTCTAAGATCAGGAACAAGACAAGGGTGTCCACTTTCACCACTCTTATTCAACATGGTCCTGGAAGTTCTAGCAACAGCAATAAGAGAAGAGAAAGAAATCAAAGGAATCCAGATTGGAAAAGAAGAAGTCAAACTCTCTCTATTTGCAGATGACATGATATTATACATAGAAAATCCCAAAGACACTATTACAAAACTACTAGAGTTAATCAGCGAATTCAGCAAAGTTGCAGGATACAAAATCAATATACAGAAATCACTGGCATTCCTATACACAAACAATGAAAAATCAGAAAACGAAATCAAAGAGGCAATCCCCTTCACCATCGCAACCAAAAGAATCAAATACCTAGGAATAAACCTACCCAAAGAAACAAAAGAACTGTACACAGAAAATTATAAGACATTCATGAGAGACATTAAAGAAGAGTTAAACAGATGGAGAAATATTCCATGTTCCTGGGTCGGAAGAATCAACATTGTGAAAATGACCATACTACCAAATGTCATCTATAGATTCAATGCGATCCCTATCAAACTTCCAATAACATTCTTCACAGAACTAGACCAACAAATAACACAGTTGATATGGAAACACAAAAGACCTCGAATAGCCAAAGCAATCCTCAGGAAGAATGGAGCTGAGGCGATCAGCCTCCCCAACTTCAGACTCTACTACAAAGCAACAGTCATCAAGACAGTATGGTACTGGCACAAAAACAGAACTAAAGACCAATGGAACAAGATCGAGAACCCAGAGATAAACCCACGCACCTATGGGTACCTTATTTTTGACAAAGGAGGCGAACATATAAAATGGGACAAAGACAGCCTCTTCAACAAATGGTGCTGGGAAAATTGGACAGCTACATGCAAGAAAATGAAGTTGGAACATACCCTGACACCATGCACAAAGATCAACTCAAAATGGATTAAAGACTTAAATGTAAGGTCAGAAACCATCAAACTCTTAGAGGAGAATATAGGCAAAACCCTCAAAGACATCAATCAAAGCAAGATCTTCTCTGACCCACCTACTAGAATAGTGGAACTAAAAAGACAAATGAACATGTGGGACCTAATGAAACTTAAAAGCTTTTGTACAGCTAAAGAAATTACAAAAAAGCTGAACAGACAGCCCACAGAGTGGGAGAATATCATAGCAAATGAAACAACAGACAAAGAATTAATCTCCAAAATCTACAAGCAACTCAGACAACTTAGCACTGGAAAAACGAACAACCCAATCAAAAAATGGGAAAAGGACCTAAACAGACACCTCTCCAACGATGACATACAGATGGCCCCAAAACACATGAAACGATGCTCAACTTCACTAATAATTAGAGAAACGCAAATCAAAACTACAGTGAGATATCACCTCACACCCGTCAGAATGGCCATCATCCACAAATCGACAGACAATAAATGCTGGAGAGGCTGCGGAGAAAAGGGAACACTCCTGCATTGCTGGTGGGAGTATAAATTGATACAGCCTCTATGGAAGACAGTATGGAGATTTCTTAAAAAACTAAAAATAGAAGCAACATATGACCCAGCAATCCCACTCTTAGGCTTATACCCTGACGAAATCAAAACTGAAAGAAGCACCTGTACCCCAATGTTCATTGCAGCTCTCTATACAATAGCTAGAACATGGAAGGAACCTAGATGCCCATCGACGAACAAATGGATCCAAAACTCTGGTACATATATACGGACCCCAAAAAAAAAATTGGAGGCGATCAGCCTCCCCAACTTCAGACTCTACTACAAAGCAACAGTCATCAAGACAGTATGGTACTGGCACAAAAACAGAACTAAAGACCAATGGAACAAGATCGAGAACCCAGAGATAAACCCACGCACCTATGGGTACCTTATTTTTGACAAAGGAGGCGAACATATAAAATGGGACAAAGACAGCCTCTTCAACAAATGGTGCTGGGAAAATTGGACAGCTACATGCAAGAAAATGAAGTTGGAACATACCCTGACACCATGCACAAAGATCAACTCAAAATGGATTAAAGACTTAAATGTAAGGTCAGAAACCATCAAACTCTTAGAGGAGAATATAGGCAAAACCCTCAAAGACATCAATCAAAGCAAGATCTTCTCTGACCCACCTACTAGAATAGTGGAACTAAAAAGACAAATGAACATGTGGGACCTAATGAAACTTAAAAGCTTTTGTACAGCTAAAGAAATTACAAAAAAGCTGAACAGACAGCCCACAGAGTGGGAGAATATCATAGCAAATGAAACAACAGACAAAGAATTAATCTCCAAAATCTACAAGCAACTCAGACAACTTAGCACTGGAAAAACGAACAACCCAATCAAAAAATGGGAAAAGGACCTAAACAGACACCTCTCCAACGATGACATACAGATGGCCCCAAAACACATGAAACGATGCTCAACTTCACTAATAATTAGAGAAACGCAAATCAAAACTACAGTGAGATATCACCTCACACCCGTCAGAATGGCCATCATCCACAAATCGACAGACAATAAATGCTGGAGAGGCTGCGGAGAAAAGGGAACACTCCTGCATTGCTGGTGGGAGTATAAATTGATACAGCCTCTATGGAAGACAGTATGGAGATTTCTTAAAAAACTAAAAATAGAAGCAACATATGACCCAGCAATCCCACTCTTAGGCTTATACCCTGACGAAATCAAAACTGAAAGAAGCACCTGTACCCCAATGTTCATTGCAGCTCTCTATACAATAGCTAGAACATGGAAGGAACCTAGATGCCCATCGACGAACAAATGGATCCAAAAGCTCTGGTACATATATACAATGGAATACTACACAGCTGTAAAGAGAAATGCAGAAGAATCAACCCTAATGAGGTGGCTGGATCTAGAACGTATCATCAAAAGTGAAGTCAGTCAGAAAGAGAAGGACAAATACAGTATATTAACACATATATATGGAATCTAGTAGGATGGTGATGATGGCACACGCAGTGAAGTGACAGAAAGACAGACATGGACAGTGGACATATGGACATTGTGGGGAAGGAACAGTGGGTGAGAGGCATAAAGGAAGTAGCATGAAGGCCTGTACTATCATAAGTGAAGAAAATAGCTCTAGTCATTGCTCTGTGAGAAAAGGGGATCCTTCAGGGGTGCTGTGTGATGGTCGGGAGGGGAGGGAAGGGGGGGATATACATATGACTAATCTGAGAACATACATATCTGTAAACAACAAAACTCTGTAAAAGTTAAAAGTAAAATAAAGGTTCAAAAAAAAAAGTGGGAGTATAAAAGGACTGTGTATTTCAAAAAGCAGCTACTGTCTTTAATCAAAATAATAAGTTGGTAGATTCAGTTAAGACAGATGATATAATTTCCTATTCCTTATCTAGAAAATTCTTAACTTTCAAAACACTGTAAGATGCATGTGTAGGTTTAAAGAGAAAACCCAGTGTTAGCACAAAATAATTTTACTTTAAAAGGGCTGTTTTCTCATTCTGTCACCATAATCAAAGAACTGGACTGGCTTTACAACCAAAAATTATCTGATTCCAGAAATGTGTTACCTGTCATGCTTAAACATCTCCTTATGAAACAGAGAAAAAGTAGCATGGGATTTAGAATTAACTGTATGACCAGTTTGCAATATTGCCTTGAATTAGGTGTGATGTAATTTGCCATGACTTCTGCATCTCCAGAAACCCAGTAGGAGGTTAGTTGTTAAGATGAACTCAAGCATATAGTTCTTTTGTTAGTTATTAATGGTCCCATTCTACCAAAATTTAATTTCCACAGCTGCCAACCACAAAAGTTCAGTTGTCTCCAGAATGCTAGAGATAGAGTCTGATTCAATAATGAACAGTTCACTAGAACATACTCAGAGAGTTCTTTTGTAGTCATCGACGAACAAATGGATCCAAAAGCTCTGGTACATATATACAATGGAATACTACACAGCTGTAAAGAGAAATGCAGAAGAATCAACCCTAATGAGGTGGCTGGATCTAGAACGTATCATCAAAAGTGAAGTCAGTCAGAAAGAGAAGGACAAATACAGTATATTAACACATATATATGGAATCTAGTAGGATGGTGATGATGGCACACGCAGTGAAGTGACAGAAAGACAGACATGGACAGTGGACATATGGACATTGTGGGGAAGGAACAGTGGGTGAGAGGCATAAAGGAAGTAGCATGAAGGCCTGTACTATCATAAGTGAAGAAAATAGCTCTAGTCATTGCTCTGTGAGAAAAGGGGATCCTTCAGGGGTGCTGTGTGATGGTCGGGAGGGGAGGGAAGGGGGGGATATACATATGACTAATCTGAGAACATACATATCTGTAAACAACAAAACTCTGTAAAAGTTAAAAGTAAAATAAAGGTTCAAAAAAAAAAGTGGGAGTATAAAAGGACTGTGTATTTCAAAAAGCAGCTACTGTCTTTAATCAAAATAATAAGTTGGTAGATTCAGTTAAGACAGATGATATAATTTCCTATTCCTTATCTAGAAAATTCTTAACTTTCAAAACACTGTAAGATGCATGTGTAGGTTTAAAGAGAAAACCCAGTGTTAGCACAAAATAATTTTACTTTAAAAGGGCTGTTTTCTCATTCTGTCACCATAATCAAAGAACTGGACTGGCTTTACAACCAAAAATTATCTGATTCCAGAAATGTGTTACCTGTCATGCTTAAACATCTCCTTATGAAACAGAGAAAAAGTAGCATGGGATTTAGAATTAACTGTATGACCAGTTTGCAATATTGCCTTGAATTAGGTGTGATGTAATTTGCCATGACTTCTGCATCTCCAGAAACCCAGTAGGAGGTTAGTTGTTAAGATGAACTCAAGCATATAGTTCTTTTGTTAGTTATTAATGGTCCCATTCTACCAAAATTTAATTTCCACAGCTGCCAACCACAAAAGTTCAGTTGTCTCCAGAATGCTAGAGCTAGAGTCTGATTCAATAATGATCACTGTAGTTCACCTTCAGCTATAAACAATTACTCAGAGAGGGCAACTCTTAACCCTACAGATAAATGGATCAGAGCTCACCAAGGAAGAAAATAGAATCAAAAAAACTCCTCACATTTTTCTTGTTACAACATCAGATTATTAAACACATTGATTATCTCTAAAGGCAATGAAAGAAAAACAGTAAATCTCTCACCGGCCCCTACTAAATCAACCACAGTTCAGTTTTCAAAACTACAGATTGAATTTGAAATAGTCATATTTCGGGGGCTTCCCTGGTGGTCCAGTGGGTAAGGACACCACCTTGCAGTGCAAGGGGCACCGGTTCAACCCCTGACCTGGGAAGATCCCACGTGCCGCCGAGCGGCTGGACTGATGTGTCCAATTACCGAGCCGGAGTTCTGGAGCGCATGCACCCAGAGCCAGCGCTCTGCGACAACAGAAGCCACCGCGATGGGAGGCCCACAAGAGCCAAAGAACAAAGACGGATGAAAATAGACAAATGAAAGACCAAGAGAAGTGGCCCGCCCACCCCCTCCCTCTCCAGCCTGTCCCCCAAAAAATAAATAAATTAATAAATGTTTAAAAAATAAATAAATACATAAATAAAATAGTTATAATGTCATGGAAATTACAATATTTAACACCTGTGTAATGCTCTTATGTGTTGAATACTTTACATGTATAATTTTATTTAATAATCATAGTATAACTTCAATGTAGGTAGTTAATATTAAATTCATTTACAGGTAATATAACTGAGGCTTAATAAGGTTAAGCAACTTCTCACGGTCACCCAACCAGAATTTGAACCAGTACAACTCCAGAGGCAAGGTTTATAACACAAGTTCTAGAACATGTATTATGAACATGGGAGGATTTCATTTCATTACCTTTGGAGAAAAAAATACATTTTAAAATAGCAAAAATAAAAAATCCCATTTATATTTCACTCCAGAAACCAGTAGAGTTAGGTTAATGACCCATTTCTTTTTAGTTATTAATGGTCCCATTCTACCAAAATTTAATTTCCACAGCTGCCAACCACAAAAGTTCAGTTGTCTCCAGAATGCTAGAGCTAGAGTCTGATTCAATAATGATCACTGTAGTTCACCTTCAGCTATAAACAATTACTCAGAGAGGGCAACTCTTAACCCTACAGATAAATGGATCAGAGCTCACCAAGGAAGAAAATAGAATCAAAAAAACTCCTCACATTTTTCTTGTTACAACATCAGATTATTAAACACATTGATTATCTCTAAAGGCAATGAAAGAAAAACAGTAAATCTCTCACCGGCCCCTACTAAATCAACCACAGTTCAGTTTTCAAAACTACAGATTGAATTTGAAATAGTCATATTTCGGGGGCTTCCCTGGTGGTCCAGTGGGTAAGGACACCACCTTGCAGTGCAAGGGGCACCGGTTCAACCCCTGACCTGGGAAGATCCCACGTGCCGCCGAGCGGCTGGACTGATGTGTCCAATTACCGAGCCGGAGTTCTGGAGCGCATGCACCCAGAGCCAGCGCTCTGCGACAACAGAAGCCACCGCGATGGGAGGCCCACAAGAGCCAAAGAACAAAGACGGATGAAAATAGACAAATGAAAGACCAAGAGAAGTGGCCCGCCCACCCCCTCCCTCTCCAGCCTGTCCCCCAAAAAATAAATAAATTAATAAATGTTTAAAAAATAAATAAATACATAAATAAAATAGTTATAATGTCATGGAAATTACAATATTTAACACCTGTGTAATGCTCTTATGTGTTGAATACTTTACATGTATAATTTTATTTAATAATCATAGTATAACTTCAATGTAGGTAGTTAATATTAAATTCATTTACAGGTAATATAACTGAGGCTTAATAAGGTTAAGCAACTTCTCACGGTCACCCAACCAGAATTTGAACCAGTACAACTCCAGAGGCAAGGTTTATAACACAAGTTCTAGAACATGTATTATGAACATGGGAGGATTTCATTTCATTACCTTTGGAGAAAAAAATACATTTTAAAATAGCAATATATATTTTTAAATATGTATGTGTGTATAAAATATATTATACCCACATTTATATTTCAGGGGATATTTCAAAGGCATTAATAGTCTTTATTTTTCACAGATGGAGAATAATAATAACTCATGAGGGAAAATTAATTCCTTATTATCTACTTTTTCACAGGAATTTGTATTATCTTTGACATAGTGTTTTGATGTTAAACAAAAAAAAAGAAAGAACAAAGTTATTTTAGTTATAAAAATAACAAGCCAGAGTCTAACTACATTATCAGAGATTGAAATCATAGAATATACCTATTTTAATGATAAGTTTAATAGAAAAGAGAAAAATTAAAGACTTTGACTGAAAGTTAAAAGACTGAGAAATAGGGCTTCCCTGGTGGTCCAGTGGGTAAGGACACCGCCTTGCAGTGCAAGGGGCGCTGGTTCAATCCCTGGCCTGGGAAGATTCCACGTGCCGCTGAGTGGCTGGACTGATGTGTCCAACTACCAAGCCAGAGCTCTGGAGCACATGCACCCAAAGCCAGTGTTCTGCAGTGAGAGAGGCCACAGCGATGGGAGGCCCACACAGGCCAAAGAACAAAGATGGATGAAAATAGATAAATGAAAGACCAATAGAAGTGGCCAAAAAAAGAAAAAAAAATAAAAAGACTGGGAAATAGGTATCGATTCATAAACGTCATACTAGAAAAGTGTTATGGTTACATTTGAAATTGTTAAACAAAGGAACTGGGGAATCCAGCATTTTCTGAGGAGCATTTTATGAATCAATGTCTCTATAATTCACAAAAGGAATATTATTATTCTAGCCATGCAAAGACAAGTGTCCTTTCATCTTAACAAAAAAATTAACATTCAAAAAAAAAAAAATTAACATTCATGAGAAACAACAATCATAGAACCTCTTGACGCCCTCTAGAAGGAAATTGTGTGTCTGTGTTTGTGTGTATGTGTGTGTGTGTGTATTTTAGTCACTCACTCATGTCCAACTCTTTTCAACTTCATGGACTCTAGCCTGTGAAGCTCCTCTGTCCATGGTATTCTCCAGGCAAGATTACTGGAGTGGGTTACCAGCTCTCTCTCCAGGGCATCTTCCTGAACCAGTAGATTCTTTACTATCTGAGCCACCGGAGAAGCAAATTACATGTTGCCAAATTCCTGTGAATCTGGATAACTTAGCATTAAATCAACGCTTGAAAGTAGGAAAAGACAGTATTTCTGACAGAAAATTCTTTGTGAATGAAAGAGAAAATCCCCATGGTTTTGCAAACCTGTCAATTTCATGCTATCTTCCTGAAATTTCTAGTCTTTTGACTACTTATTACTACTTGAAATTTATATCAGTTATGATCATAATGGCTAATTAATAGTATAATTCATTTACAATTTTAATAACTCAGCCTATATGATTGCCCACATACAATAACTTCCTAAAACAGAACAAGGAGTAGAAATCTGTGTTTAATCCCATACTTGGTTTCACTAATTTTGTTCTGAGCATGCCACCTCTCAGAGCAGAGCTGTGGTAGACTAATCTTTATTTGCCTTCTGAGGTCAAGGCGCTGGTTCAATCCTGGCCTGGGAAGATTCCACGTGCCGCTGAGTGGCTGGACTGATGTGTCCAACTACCAAGCCAGAGCTCTGGAGCACATGCACCCAAAGCCAGTGTTCTGCAGTGAGAGAGGCCACAGCGATGGGAGGCCCACACAGGCCAAAGAACAAAGATGGATGAAAATAGATAAATGAAAGACCAATAGAAGTGGCCAAAAAAAAAAAAAAAAAAAGACTGGGAAATAGGTATCGATTCATAAACGTCATACTAGAAAAGTGTTATGGTTACATTTGAAATTGTTAAACAAAGGAACTGGGGAATCCAGCATTTTCTGAGGAGCATTTTATGAATCAATGTCTCTATAATTCACAAAAGGAATATTATTATTCTAGCCATGCAAAGACAAGTGTCCTTTCATCTTAACAAAAAAATTAACATTCAAAAAAAAAAAAATTAACATTCATGAGAAACAACAATCATAGAACCTCTTGACGCCCTCTAGAAGGAAATTGTGTGTCTGTGTTTGTGTGTATGTGTGTGTGTGTGTATTTTAGTCACTCACTCATGTCCAACTCTTTTCAACTTCATGGACTCTAGCCTGTGAAGCTCCTCTGTCCATGGTATTCTCCAGGCAAGATTACTGGAGTGGGTTACCAGCTCTCTCTCCAGGGCATCTTCCTGAACCAGTAGATTCTTTACTATCTGAGCCACCGGAGAAGCAAATTACATGTTGCCAAATTCCTGTGAATCTGGATAACTTAGCATTAAATCAACGCTTGAAAGTAGGAAAAGACAGTATTTCTGACAGAAAATTCTTTGTGAATGAAAGAGAAAATCCCCATGGTTTTGCAAACCTGTCAATTTCATGCTATCTTCCTGAAATTTCTAGTCTTTTGACTACTTATTACTACTTGAAATTTATATCAGTTATGATCATAATGGCTAATTAATAGTATAATTCATTTACAATTTTAATAACTCAGCCTATATGATTGCCCACATACAATAACTTCCTAAAACAGAACAAGGGAGTAGAAATCTGTGTTTAATCCCATACTTGGTTTCACTAATTTTGTTCTGAGCATGCCACCTCTCAGAGCAGAGCTGTGGTAGACTAATCTTTATTCCTTTGGCCTTTCTGTCTGAGGTCAAGAGAGTGAGAATAGAGTCAATAAGCACTAATTCATGAGTCAGGGTTACACGTAGAAATCATTCAATGTCTCCCACAAGGCACAGAATTGTGGTATTAAAAAAAAAGAAAAAAGGAGTGGTGGGCTTCCCTGGTAGCTCAGTGGTAAAGAGTTCACCTGCCAATGCTGGAGACATGGATTCAATCCCTGATCCGGGAGGATCCCACATGCTGCAGATCAGCTTAGCCCATGAGCCACAACTATTGAGTCTCTGCTCTAGAGCCTCGAAGCCACAACTCTTGAGCCCATGTGCCACAACTACTGAAGCCTGTGTGTGCTAGAGCCTGAGTTCCACAACAAGAAAAGTCACTGCAACAAGAAGCCTGCTCACCTCAACTAGAGAGTAGCCCTCACCCCCTGCAATTATGGAAGAGCCTGGGGCAGCAGTGAAAACCAAGAATAGCCAAAAACAAATAAAATTTAAAAAAAAAGAATACTGGAGAGAGTAGCCCCAAAAAAAGGGGTCAATAATTTAGTCATTTGAAGAATAAGTGTGATCATATCAGCACTGTGGAAACATGTGTCAAAAGAGTTCTTTTTTTTTTTTTTAATTTTTGGGCAGGGGTCGGGTTGGGGAGGGACGGGAGCGGGCGGGCCACTTCTATTGGTCTTTCATTTCTCCATTTTCATCCATCTTTGTTCTTTGGCTCCTGTGGGCCTCCCATCGCGGTTGCGTCTGTCGTTGCAGAGCTCCGGCTCTGGGCGCATGCGCTCCAGAGCTCCGGCTCGGTGATTGGACACATCGGTCCAGCCGCTCCGTGGCACGTGGGATCTTCCCAGGCCAGGGATCGAACTGGCGCCCCTTGCACTGCAAGGCGGTGTCCTTACCCACTGGACCACCAGGGGAAGCCCAAAAAGAGTTCTTTTTAAGTATATTTATCATTCCCATGTAGAAACAAACTGAATACCTGTCAAGATTTTACTTATTGATAACTCATTAATTAATGAGAGAATCAGTAAGATATAAAAAATCATAGGAACTCTTGCACCCTTCCAGTTATAATTAACAACTCCCACATTTCTCACTCCCTAAAACACCATGAATAGAAGGCTGTAGGATTTAACTGAGTCTCTCCCAAGGCTTTGGGAATAAAGAAGAAATGACAACACAGCATAAAACAACGTTGTGGAATTCTTAACAGTTGACTGGGCTCTCTGCATTCATGGGACTCTCCCAGCTCAGTGGTAAAGAGTTCACCTGCCAATGCTGGAGACATGGATTCAATCCCTGATCCGGGAGGATCCCACATGCTGCAGATCAGCTTAGCCCATGAGCCACAACTATTGAGTCTCTGCTCTAGAGCCTCGAAGCCACAACTCTTGAGCCCATGTGCCACAACTACTGAAGCCTGTGTGTGCTAGAGCCTGAGTTCCACAACAAGAAAAGTCACTGCAACAAGAAGCCTGCTCACCTCAACTAGAGAGTAGCCCTCACCCCCTGCAATTATGGAAGAGCCTGGGGCAGCAGTGAAAACCAAGAATAGCAAAAAACAAATAAAATTTAAAAAAAAAGAATACTGGAGAGAGTAGCCCCAAAAAAAGGGGTCAATAATTTAGTCATTTGAAGAATAAGTGTGATCATATCAGCACTGTGGAAACATGTGTCAAAAGAGTTCTTTTTTTTTTTTTTAATTTTTGGGCAGGGGTCGGGTTGGGGAGGGACGGGAGCGGGCGGGCCACTTCTATTGGTCTTTCATTTCTCCATTTTCATCCATCTTTGTTCTTTGGCTCCTGTGGGCCTCCCATCGCGGTTGCGTCTGTCGTTGCAGAGCTCCGGCTCTGGGCGCATGCGCTCCAGAGCTCCGGCTCGGTGATTGGACACATCGGTCCAGCCGCTCCGTGGCACGTGGGATCTTCCCAGGCCAGGGATCGAACTGGCGCCCCTTGCACTGCAAGGCGGTGTCCTTACCCACTGGACCACCAGGGGAAGCCCAAAAAGAGTTCTTTTTAAGTATATTTATCATTCCCATGTAGAAACAAACTGAATACCTGTCAAGATTTTACTTATTGATAACTCATTAATTAATGAGAGAATCAGTAAGATATAAAAAATCATAGGAACTCTTGCACCCTTCCAGTTATAATTAACAACTCCCACATTTCTCACTCCCTAAAACACCATGAATAGAAGGCTGTAGGATTTAACTGAGTCTCTCCCAAGGCTTTGGGAATAAAGAAGAAATGACAACACAGCATAAAACAACGTTGTGGAATTCTTAACAGTTGACTGGGCTCTCTGCATTCATGGGACTCTCCCCAGCTACTTTGCTCTGGAGATCACATCAGCATGCTCTATTCCTGCTCCTCCTCACTACCTTCATTGGTGGCCTTTATCCCATCTCTTTTCTCTCATCTCCCAGGAACCCCACATACCTTAGTTCCAGGGATACCCACACGTGCTGGGGACACATACCCCAAAGGAAGAACACTAAAATGTGACACAGCAGTTTCATCCTTTTCCATCAAGCCTGCAGTTGGGAAAGTGGTAGCTGTCACAGGACTTAAGTTTCATAATGTAAAAAAGCTATTGTCATGTTTTTCTAAATAACTCAGTCATTTAGTCTGAATTTACCTTCTTAGTAGCATAAGTACCAGCCAGAGCTTTTAAATTATAAAGTTACCTTAACATGCTCCAGATCAAATTCTTAGTGGTCCAGCCACCACAGTCGTATAGAGGAAAAGGAATCTATTGATTCCTTCTCTATTTCTAATCTATTCATTCTACTGAATGTATGTGTTCCCCATTCCTAAGCAAACCACCAGTGGTGTCATTTTTTTTCTTATCTGCACAACAGCATATATAGGGCATATAAATTAAACTCTGAATACTTTTAAAGTTTGTTGCTGTAGTTTATTTGCTAAGTCATGTCTAATTCCTTTGCAACCCCACGGACTATAGCCTACCAAGCTCCTCTGTTCATGAAATTCTGGAATGGATTACTATTTACTTCTCCAGGAGATTTTCCCACCTCAGGGCTTGAACCTGCATCTCCTGCATTGGTAGATAGATTCTTTACCACTGAGCTACCAAGGAAGCCCCACTTTTAAATCTAAGGAGCAAAATATAAGCTATTAATATGTAAATTGAACTGAATGTTATTAAATCACCATTTTGTAAAACTAACTACATAGTTTTCAAAGCTCTTTAAATTTTTAAAAAATGATCAAATGTCATCGTCTCAATAAAAGTTGCTTTTATTGTCTCACCATAGTTCTTCAAACATTCAAGTCTCACGGATATGAGACTTAGATTAGATACACTAGGAGAGAACATTATATCAATACATCAATTTTAAGATGAAGCATCTTGTGTCTTAATATATGAAAGCAAGAATAATTTATTTCATGGAATCAAATATTCTCAGAAGCTATTACATGTAAACATTAGTATGTCTGAACACATATCTGAACACAGGGTCCCTCACCTGGGCGCCTCAGCTTTCATATGTGACTGCTTCCACAGCAAGAAAATATTCTATTAAATAAGTATCTAAAAGAATGAGATTTCTGTGCATCAATAACCAAAAATGTGGTTTTAAATGAGATAAAGTAGTTGGGCTATTTCCTTTAGCAAATAAGAATGTGGTCCACTCTTTAAAATTTATCGGGAGGTAGTTTGTGTGTGTGTATAATATAAAGTAAGAGAAGAATAAGCAAAGTTATAAATAGGAAAAACAGAAATTCTACCAGAAAAGATAGCCCACTTCTACTGGTTGAGATTCACTCTGAATGAGAGGGATGAACTGTGGGCATACACTGTGCATGTGAATTCTGTCACATGGCATTGTGTCCATTCTCCACAGACGTGGATTCAAACAGTCAACACTCCATCTACAGACACTGAGCCTCTTTCCAACACCACACAAGGATATTCAGGGCTCACCTGGGGTTCAACAGTTCTCAGTGTAATACCAGGAAGTATCTTCATTGGGTGTCTAATGTCAGGTCCCTTAATTACTTCTAGATGGACTGCAAGTGAAATGGCCTAGATCAAAGTTCCTGCTCACGTGAAGAAATACTACCAATTAAAACAAGTCTTCTTAGACCCTGTTTCACATCCTGTGGCCTCTGCCTCAGGCGAGCCCTGGCCCCAGGCATTCAACTTCCTTCTCTCTTTTTCTCCGGCATGACCAGCTTCCTCTCTGTACTCTCCTTAGACAGCCCAACAGAGTCTTCTGCTCTCACTTCCTTT
Organism: Tragulus kanchil; assembly: GCA_022376925.1. Lineage (NCBI taxonomy): Eukaryota > Metazoa > Chordata > Mammalia > Artiodactyla > Tragulidae > Tragulus > Tragulus kanchil. The sequence continues at coordinate 55,319,495 of JAIOJX010000029.1, read as the reverse complement.
CATAATAGCATGAATGACTAATCAGGAAGAGCTTCAAATACTCATAAAATAAAATAGTGATCATAGCAACCATGGATGGCAGGGAAGGGACCTAGTGAGGTGAGGTGAGGTGATTTGCCTGGGTGTCTAGTCAGAAAATATAATTGTGTGATTCTTTCCCCCTAAAGTCTCTCTTTAGCTTACAAAAAGAACCATTCAGAAAGAAAAAATTTCTCAGATTTCCCAAACGTAGAGCAAACTCACGAGCAGCAATTAGATGAATATTTTGTGTCCACAATGTCCATATATTTGTACTTTATGACAGTGATACAATGATAGAAATTAGTGAAGTGGGAAGAAGACACAGAGAGAAAAATGACACAAAAGACAGACAGTCGCCACAGTATTGAACTGCAGATGCTGCATCCACAGCAAAGGACTCCAAAGATTAAAAATCTACTGATGCAGGAAAGCTATGCAAGAAGACGGGGAAAGGAAGTGGGCAAAGCTCTCTGCGTGAGGAGAAGGAAGCAGCTTTTCTCTTTGAAAAGCAGATGAAGGTTAAGCCCTTGGGGAACTCTGACTGATGATTCTCCTTCGTGAACCAACACATCTTAAACACATTTCCCTTGAGAAGTGGCGTCACCATTTCGTTTCATGTTCAAGGTCACTAAAAAGCTCCAAAAATAAGCTTGAAGCAGGAGCAAGAGGAAGAAAGAAAAAAAGCAATTTTGACAACAAAATGGTGATGTGAACAGGGACACAGCGGAGTGACTCTTATCCTGGCAGGTCATTTAGCCCCTGTGGATGTTGCCTTTGTGTCTCTTTTAATGACTCAGCCTATTTTCAGCAACTGCACATTCATGGCAGGAAAGATGACATACAACATGCACAGCAATCACAGCAATTAGTTTTGAAAAGGCATGTGATACTCATCCTAATTCCAAAGGACAGACACACAAAACTGAAATCTGGCATTTATTCAGGGTCCTGGACAAGGACAAGCAGAGTCACAGGGCACCTGAAGTTCAGGGAGTGAGGCAGAAATGGCCCCAGTATGTCAAATGCAACACACCACCCAAGGCAAACTTGGGGATACTCTGGTGTTACTTCTTAGTGTGTAATTCAGTGCTACATCTCCTTCTTTCTTTTCCTGAGGCATCCTTGGTAATTATCTTTACCCTTTTATTCCATTCTGGGCAATCTGCAGTTCCCTGACATCCTCCCTGCTGCCGTAGCAACTCCCTATATGGTCTCTTGCCCTCAGGTCACCTTCAAATCTCAGTCCAGTCTGCATCTCATTGCCAGATCCATCTTCCTAAACCCTCGGTTCTTACATGACTTGTTCCACTCAGTATTCATCCAGCTGTTTAGTTAGATGCCCCTTCCTCCAGTTCCTTCGCAATAACAGAAAACATGCCTTTATACTAATAACAACAACCATCGTAACGAGAGTCTCTCCTCGTAGGCACACTGTCCTCCGAAGCTACCACCGTCATCACTTTTTTTTCTTTCACCATCAGATATTTGGAAAGCATGTTTTTTTCACTCAACACCTTCATGTCCTTGACTCCTTTTCACTCTCCAGCCCATAGACTACTGGCTTCTACTCCCCCCACCCTGCTCCAGTGAGGGTGGACATCCTTCCACTTGTCATAACCAGAAGCAGAGAGCCTGTCCTTCCTCTTTGGGATTTCAGTGCCGTTGTCAACACTGATAACCAGACCCTCCTGGAAATTCCCTCCCACTAGCTTTTGAGATCACGCTCTTAACTCATCCTTTCCTTAAACCGCTATTTTCCACCTTCTTGTCTAGATTCTCTCCTCCTATCTCTCACACCTTAGTTTTCATCAGGCCCCATCCCTGAGTGATACTTTCATCATTCTGTCCCCAGAGCCCAACCTGATACAATCCCTAACACATAGCATTCCCTTTAATAAATGCCCCTGTGGATGTTGCCTTTGTGTCTCTTTTAATGACTCAGCCTATTTTCAGCAACTGCACATTCATGGCAGGAAAGATGACATACAACATGCACAGCAATCACAGCAATTAGTTTTGAAAAGGCATGTGATACTCATCCTAATTCCAAAGGACAGACACACAAAACTGAAATCTGGCATTTATTCAGGGTCCTGGACAAGGACAAGCAGAGTCACAGGGCACCTGAAGTTCAGGGAGTGAGGCAGAAATGGCCCCAGTATGTCAAATGCAACACACCACCCAAGGCAAACTTGGGGATACTCTGGTGTTACTTCTTAGTGTGTAATTCAGTGCTACATCTCCTTCTTTCTTTTCCTGAGGCATCCTTGGTAATTATCTTTACCCTTTTATTCCATTCTGGGCAATCTGCAGTTCCCTGACATCCTCCCTGCTGCCGTAGCAACGCCCTATATGGTCTCTTGCCCTCAGGTCACCTTCAAATCTCAGTCCAGTCTGCATCTCATTGCCAGATCCATCTTCCTAAACCCTCGGTTCTTACATGACTTGTTCCACTCAGTATTCATCCAGCTGTTTAGTTAGATGCCCCTTCCTCCAGTTCCTTCGCAATAACAGAAAACATGCCTTTATACTAATAACAACAACCATCGTAACGAGAGTCTCTCCTCGTAGGCACACTGTCCTCCGAAGCTACCACCGTCATCACTTTTTTTTCTTTCACCATCAGATATTTGGAAAGCATGTTTTTTTCACTCAACACCTTCATGTCCTTGACTCCTTTTCACTCTCCAGCCCATAGACTACTGGCTTCTACTCCCTCCACCCTGCTCCAGTGAGGGTGGACATCCTTCCACTTGTCATAACCAGAAGCAGAGAGCCTGTCCTTCCTCTTTGGGATTTCAGTGCCGTTGTCAACACTGATAACCAGACCCTCCTGGAAATTCCCTCCCACTAGCTTTTGAGATCACGCTCTTAACTCATCCTTTCCTTAAACCGCTATTTTCCACCTTCTTGTCTAGATTCTCTCCTCCTATCTCTCACACCTTAGTTTTCATCAGGCCCCATCCCTGAGTGATACTTTCATCATTCTGTCCCCAGAGCCCAACCTGATACAATCCCTAACACATAGCATTCCCTTTAATAAATGCAAGTTATTGACACAGATTTTTTCAGATCAGTTGTGTCATTTAGCTTTTCCAAAGCTTCCCACAGCTTTGAGAGTAAAGTTCAACCTCCTCAACCTAGAATTAAAAACTTTCCTCCTGGGGCTTCCCTGGTGGTCCAGTGGGTAGAGTTTGCCTTGCAGTGCAAGGGGCACCAGTTCAATCCCTAGCTTGGGAAGATCCCGTGTGCTGTGGAGCAGCTGGACTGGTGTGTCCAATTATGAGCCAGCATTCTGGAGAGCATGTGCCCAGAGCCAGTGCTCTGCAATGGGAGAGGCCACTGCAATGAGAGGCCCACACAGGCTGAAGAATAAAGATGGATTAAAATAAATAAAATCAAAAAAAATTAATAAAAGAGGCCAAAAAATAATAATAATAAAAAAAGCTTTCCTCCCTTCCTGTCACACCTCATTTCTCCAATACAAACCTTCTTCCAGGAATCCCAACACACTCCTCACTGTCCACTTCTGGACTCTGTGAATTTGCTTCAGTAGTTTCTTTGTCCTGATGTACCCTTGTCCATTACCCTGTTATGCAACACATTCACAGTCATCCTCTATGATTGGATTCCAATTCTGTTTCTTCTCAAAGGCATTCCTGACCAACCCAAATAACAGTGCCTTGCCCCTCGTACTTTCCATCAATGTCTTCCCCTCATTTGAATACATATTTTCATGGTTACTCACCTACTGGGAAGGGACTCATCACTTTTTCTTTCACCATCAGATATTTGGAAAGCATGTTTTTTTCACTCAACACCTTCATGTCCTTGACTCCTTTTCACTCTCCAGCCCATAGACTACTGGCTTCTACTCCTCCACCCTGCTCCAGTGAGGGTGGACATCCTTCCACTTGTCATAACCAGAAGCAGAGAGCCTGTCCTTCCTCTTTGGGATTTCAGTGCCGTTGTCAACACTGATAACCAGACCCTCCTGGAAATTCCCTCCCACTAGCTTTTGAGATCACGCTCTTAACTCATCCTTTCCTTAAACCGCTATTTTCCACCTTCTTGTCTAGATTCTCTCCTCCTATCTCTCACACCTTAGTTTTCATCAGGCCCCATCCCTGAGTGATACTTTCATCATTCTGTCCCCAGAGCCCAACCTGATACAATCCCTAACACATAGCATTCCCTTTAATAAATGCAAGTTATTGACACAGATTTTTTCAGATCAGTTGTGTCATTTAGCTTTTCCAAAGCTTCCCACAGCTTTGAGAGTAAAGTTCAACCTCCTCAACCTAGAATTAAAAACTTTCCTCCTGGGGCTTCCCTGGTGGTCCAGTGGGTAGAGTTTGCCTTGCAGTGCAAGGGGCACCAGTTCAATCCCTAGCTTGGGAAGATCCCGTGTGCTGTGGAGCAGCTGGACTGGTGTGTCCAATTATGAGCCAGCATTCTGGAGAGCATGTGCCCAGAGCCAGTGCTCTGCAATGGGAGAGGCCACTGCAATGAGAGGCCCACACAGGCTGAAGAATAAAGATGGATTAAAATAAATAAAATCAAAAAAAATTAATAAAAGAGGCCAAAAAATAATAATAATAAAAAAAGCTTTCCTCCCTTCCTGTCACACCTCATTTCTCCAATACAAACCTTCTTCCAGGAATCCCAACACACTCCTCACTGTCCACTTCTGGACTCTGTGAATTTGCTTCAGTAGTTTCTTTGTCCTGATGTACCCTTGTCCATTACCCTGTTATGCAACACATTCACAGTCATCCTCTATGATTGGATTCCAATTCTGTTTCTTCTCAAAGGCATTCCTGACCAACCCAAATAACAGTGCCTTGCCCCCCTCGTACTTTCCATCAATGTCTTCCCTATGACTCATTTGAATACATATTTTCATGGTTACTCACCTACTGGGGAAGGGACTTGAGAGAAATAGAAGAGTGTATGTGTGCACAGGAAGGATGGTGTTGGGGGTAGGAAAGAGTGTGAGTGTGTGGATGCATGTGGGCCTGTGTGAGTCTCCCCAGAATGCAGACAGTACATATTACCTGCTTATGGACACCCCCTTCTGTTAGATACAGCAACACACATCCACTGAGGCTCAATAATATGTAATAGAAACTGATTTGAAACTGCCCATCTTTATGTGCTCCATCTTTTATGTGCTCCATCCTAAAGGATTCCACTGCTATGGACTGAATGATTGTGCCTCCCCCTCCCACATTCACATGTTGAATCCTAACCCTCATTGTTTTGTTTCATTTTTTTATTTTACTTTTACAGAGTTTTGTTGTTTACTGCCACACATAAGCCTGAATCAGCCCTAGGTATACACATGTCCCCTCCCACTTGAACTTCCCTCCCATCTCCTTCCCCATCCCACCCTTCTAGGTTGTTACAGAGCCCCTGTTTGACTTCCTTTAGTCTTACAGCAGATTCCCATTGGTTGTCTTTTTCACATATGGTAATGTAAGTTTCCATGTTATTCTTTTCATACATCTCACCCATTCTTCCCTTCCCACATTGTCCATAAGTCTGCTCTTTATGTCTGTTTCTCTGTTGCTGCTCTGCATATACATTTATCAGTACCATCTTTCTAGAGTCCATATAGATGTGTTAGTATATATCTATCTTTCTCTTTCTGACTTACTTCACTCTGTATAATAGGTTCTAGGTTCACCCACCTCATTAGGACTGACTCAAATGCATTTCTTTTTACAGCTGAGTAATATTTCATTGTATATATGTACCACAGTTTCTTTATCCATTCATCTGTCAGTGGACATCTAGGTTGCTTCCATGTCCTAGCTACTGTAAAAAGTGCTGCAATGAACAATGGGGTACATGTGTCTTTTTCAAATTTGATTTTCTCAGGGTATATGCTTAGTAGTGGGATTGCTGGGTCATAGGGTGATAATCCCAATTGTTAGAGCATGAGGGTGTGGGCCTTTGGGCTATAACTAGGTCATGAATATGGAGCCATCATGAGTTGATCAATGCCCTTATAAGGAGAGACACAAGAGATCTTGCCTCCTCTCTTCTTCTCTCCACCACACCAGGATACAAGAAGCAGGCAGTTTGCAGCTGGAAGAGGGCCCTCCTCAGAACCAGATCACCTGGGTTTCTTAGACTTTTGGTCTGCAATCTTAGACTTCCAGTTTCTAGAGCTATGAAAAATAAATTTCTCCTGCTTAAAAGCCACCCAGACTATGACATTGTGCTATAGCAGCCTGAACTCACTGAGATACCACAAACCACTATCTATTCTCCAAAACAAAACCCTTGTGTGGTCTGCGTGGCATGAGGCTCCCTGAAGCAGGTGGGAAGGACGTCATCCAATGTTCTCCTCCCCAAAATTAACCCAAGGTCCATCAACAGATGAATGGATAAACAAAATGTGATAGATACATACAGTGGAATATTATTCAGCCATTAAAAAGGAATTAAAAAAAATAAAAAGGAATTAAATTCTATATTATGCTAGAATGCAGATTGATTTTGAAGACACTACACTTAGCAAAATAAGCCAGATACAGAAAAAAATAATACTATATGATTCCACTTATATGAAATACCTAGAACAGGCAGAGTCATGGAGTCAGAAAGTGAAATACAAGCTACCAGGGGGCTGGAGGGAGAGGCAGGAAGGAGTTATTCTTTAACTGGTATATTCTTTAACTGGTATTTTTGTTGAGGATGATAAAAAAAAGTTTTGGGTATTGGTTGGCCACAACATTGTGAATGTATTTAATGCCATAGAGTTGTATATTTACAAATTGCTAAAATGGTAACAATTTTGCATATTTTATTACAAGTTTTAAAAAACAGTTAGCCAGGCCATCTGATGAGCAGACTGTGGAGAAAGCAAGAAGTCCCATTGGCATTGCCTGGCAGCCAAGCCCACATCCTTCCCCAGGACAGCATGCTCACAGATAATCCACATTAGCTAAGGGACATCAAGTCTTACATTGCCTCACAGTGTGTCAGCACTTCCTTTTGCATCTCCATCCTTAGCCAATTCCTCCCCGAGACAAGCATACTAGACGTTCAAAGCATGCTGGATCATCTTAGCAGATAAGCTTCTCTTCAGGGAAAAAAAAGAGACTTGAGTTGCCAGAAGACTTTCCTCTCTCTTTAGGGGTGTGACATATTGAACAAGAATCTTCTCGTCTCTGAACTTCAGTCTGCTTGTGGTTAAGTGAGAGACACAATGCCTACCTTGCAGGGCTACTGTGTTATTTTGATCTCAACAGATGCATGACACATAAAATGCTTGTGATGGTGTCTGGCATAAAGTGGACTCTCCACAATGGTATCTGTTATTGTTATCATTAGTTTAATAATTTTATTTTACTAGCATTACACCTTCCAGAAATGGAGTTCAGCAAGTTATCTTTTTAAACATCATTAACAAAATTGATATTTGTTCTCCTTGTGGAATTCCCAAAAATAAAAAATTATAAATTTATCAGAGATTTAACAGTAGCATGTCATCTAGGACATATTGCAATATGTCCAATCCTGACTGGCTTCAGCAGTCCTAGTGAGTGACAAAGGAAGGGACCCAGAGAGAAAAGACTCAGGACTATTCAGTAAAAAACTGACAGATCAGGAAATAACAGTTGTTAGGTACTTGAGACTCAGCTCTCAAGTGATGATATGAGACCCTTCCTGTAAGAGGAGACTGTCTCAGTCCTTCATACACATTCCCTGGCCCAGGTAGCAGTGGGTGGGTGTGAGGGTGTGGGTGTGGGTGTGACACAACTTCAAGAAAAGATAAATATGGACATTAGAAGTAAGAGAGCTATTACATCAATAGGCCCAATGCCATATTCAAAGGTAAAGTGGGAAGAGTCAATCTGTTCCTGTGCTAAGCACACACAAGAAAGGAGAGGAAACACACAGTATCAGATAAGAAGAATTAATCGCCATGCAGATGGCCAACAGACACATGAAAAAATGTTCAAAATCACTAGTTATGAGAGAAATGCAAATTAAAACTACAATGATTTTAATGAGAAAATCCGTCACATTAGCTAAGGGACATCAAGTCTTACATTGCCTCACAGTGTGTCAGCACTTCCTTTTGCATCTCCATCCTTAGCCAATTCCTCCCGAGACAAGCATACTAGACGTTCAAAGCATGCTGGATCATCTTAGCAGATAAGCTTCTCTTCAGGGAAAAAAGAGACTTGAGTTGCCAGAAGACTTTCCTCTCTCTTTAGGGGTGTGACATATTGAACAAGAATCTTCTCGTCTCTGAACTTCAGTCTGCTTGTGGTTAAGTGAGAGACACAATGCCTACCTTGCAGGGCTACTGTGTTATTTTGATCTCAACAGATGCATGACACATAAAATGCTTGTGATGGTGTCTGGCATAAAGTGGACTCTCCACAATGGTATCTGTTATTGTTATCATTAGTTTAATAATTTTATTTTACTAGCATTACACCTTCCAGAAATGGAGTTCAGCAAGTTATCTTTTTAAACATCATTAACAAAATTGATATTTGTTCTCCTTGGGGAAATTTCCCCAAAAAATAAAAATTATAAATTTATAAGAGATTTAACACTAGCATGTCATCTAGGACATATTGCAATATGTCCAATCCTGACTGGCTTCAGCAGTCCTAGTGAGTGACAAAGGAAGGGACCCAGAGAGAAAAGACTCAGGACTATTCAGTAAAAAACTGACAGATCAGGAAATAACAGTTGTTAGGTACTTGAGACTCAGCTCTCAAGTGATGATATGAGACCCTTCCTGTAAGAGGAGACTGTCTCAGTCCTTCATACACATTCCCTGGCCCAGGTAGCAGTGGGTGGGTGTGAGGGTGTGGGTGTGGGTGTGACACAACTTCAAGAAAAGATAAATATGGACATTAGAAGTAAGAGAGCTATTACATCAATAGGCCCAATGCCATATTCAAAGGTAAAGTGGGAAGAGTCAATCTGTTCCTGTGCTAAGCACACACACAAGAAAGGAGAGGGAAACACACAGTATCAAATAAGAAGAATTAATCGTCATGCAGATGGCCAACAGACACATGAAAAAATGTTCAAAATCACTAGTTATGAGAGAAATGCAAATTAAAACTACAATGAGGGCCTCTCTGGTGGTCCAGTGAGTAAAGACTCCACCTTGTAGTGCAATGGGCACTGGTTCGATCCCTGGACGGGGAGGATCCCACGTGCCGCTGAGTGGCTGGACCTGTGTGTCCAATTACGAGCCAGTGCTCTGGAATGCGTGTGCCCAAAGCCGGTGCCCTGCAATGGGAGAGGCCACAGCAGTGGAAGGCCCACACAGGCCAAAGAATAAAGATGGATGAAAATAAATAATAATAATAATAATAAACAAAAAGAGGCCAAGTTTAAAAAAAAAAAAAAAAAACCTACAATGAAAATGAAATACCACCTCACACCAGTCAGGATTGCTATCATAAAAATTCCACAAACAACAAATGCTGGAGGGGGTGCAGAGAGAAGGGAACCCTCCTGCAGTGTTGGTGGGAATGTAAATTGGTACAGCCACTATGGAGAACTGTGTGGAGGTTCCTTAAAAAACTGAACATAGAGGTACCACATGATCATGCAATCCCACTCTTGGGCATATATCTAGAGAAAAACATGACCTGAAGAGATACATGCTTTCCAATGTTCACTGCAGCACTGTTTACAATAGCCAAGACATGGAAACCACCTAAATGTTCATCAACAGATGAATACATAAAGAAGATGTGGTGTGTGTATATATATTACTCAGTCATTAAAAAGAATGAAATAAGGCCATTTGCAGCAATATGGATGGACCTAGACAGTGTCAGGCTGAATGAAGTAAGTCAGACAGAGAGGGAGAAATATCATATGGCATCCCTTTTATGTGGATTCTAAAAAGAAATGATACAAATGAATTTATTTACAAAACAGAAAGAGACTCACAGACTTAGAAAATGAACTTATGGTTGCAAAGGGGAGGGGATGGTTGGGGACTTTGGGAAAGTCAAATACGCACTGCCATGTTTGAAATGGATAACCAACAAAAATCTATCATACAGCACATGGAACTCTGTTTAACGTTATGTACCAGTCTGAATGGGAGGTGGGCTTGGGGGAGAATGGATACATGTATATGTATTTTTGCCAAGTCAAATAAGAAGAATTAATCGTCATGCAGATGGCCAACAGACACATGAAAAAATGTTCAAAATCACTAGTTATGAGAGAAATGCAAATTAAAACTACAATGAGGGCCTCTCTGGTGGTCCAGTGAGTAAAGACTCCACCTTGTAGTGCAATGGGCACTGGTTCGATCCCTGGACGGGGAGGATCCCACGTGCCGCTGAGTGGCTGGACCTGTGTGTCCAATTACGAGCCAGTGCTCTGGAATGCGTGTGCCCAAAGCCGGTGCCCTGCAATGGGAGAGGCCACAGCAGTGGAAGGCCCACACAGGCCAAAGAATAAAGATGGATGAAAATAAATAATAATAATAATAATAAACAAAAAGAGGCCAAGTTTAAAAAAAAAAAAAAAAAACCTACAATGAAAATGAAATACCACCTCACACCAGTCAGGATTGCTATCATAAAAATTCCACAAACAACAAATGCTGGAGGGGGTGCAGAGAGAAGGGAACCCTCCTGCAGTGTTGGTGGGAATGTAAATTGGTACAGCCACTATGGAGAACTGTGTGGAGGTTCCTTAAAAAACTGAACATAGAGGTACCACATGATCATGCAATCCCACTCTTGGGCATATATCTAGAGAAAAACATGACCTGAAGAGATACATGCTTTCCAATGTTCACTGCAGCACTGTTTACAATAGCCAAGACATGGAAACCACCTAAATGTTCATCAACAGATGAATACATAAAGAAGATGTGGTGTGTGTATATATATATTACTCAGTCATTAAAAAGAATGAAATAAGGCCATTTGCAGCAATATGGATGGACCTAGACAGTGTCAGGCTGAATGAAGTAAGTCAGACAGAGAGGGAGAAATATCATATGGCATCCCTTTTATGTGGATTCTAAAAAGAAATGATACAAATGAATTTATTTACAAAACAGAAAGAGACTCACAGACTTAGAAAATGAACTTATGGTTGCAAAGGGGAGGGGATGGTTGGGGACTTTGGGAAAGTCAAATACGCACTGCCATGTTTGAAATGGATAACCAACAAAAATCTATCATACAGCACATGGAACTCTGTTTAACGTTATGTACCAGTCTGAATGGGAGGTGGGCTTGGGGGAGAATGGATACATGTATATGTATGGCCAAGCCCCTTCGCTGTTCACCTGAAACTATCACAAAATTGTTAATTGACTATACGCCAATAAAAATGTTTTTGGTGTAAAAAATAAATAAAATAGAAAGTTACCTAAAAAAAATTATTAACTCTTTGAAAAAATAAAAAGAAGAGTCAGTTGTAAGACATGAGGGAGGAGCTCAGAACATTTTTCATCTTTGGGAGGAAAGGGTTCCTGGAGTTTCCCTCTCCTCTGCTCACTTAACCCACACAGCTGTGTAACCAAGCCTCAGGACAACTGCTGGCTAACGGGAAAACAAGAACCTTCACGAAACTACTATAAACCACTTGGCCTATGAAGGAATGATGAAAAACAATCATTCATTAAAGTCTTCAAGGAACACTGAAGAGGTAAAATTTTTAAGGGCTTCCCTGATGATCTAGTGGTTGGAAGTCTATCTGCCGATGAAGAGGCAGGGGTTCAATCCCTAGTCTAGGATGATCCCACACGTCCTGGGGCAACTAGGTCTGTGCACCACAACTACTGAAGCTTGCATACCCTAGAGCCCATGCTCTCCAACAACAGAAGCCACCAAAGCGAGAAGCCTGCGTACCACGGCTAGATAAAGCCCATGCCCACCAATGAAAACCCAGAGCAGCCAAACTAAATAAACATTTGGCAGTTACACGGTAGGGAAAAACCCCTTTCCCCATGAAAGAAATGAACAAAGATGTCCTTTATTTTTATGTCTTTTGCTCGTCCTGATGTCCATATGGAACTGTCAAAAAAGGTTTAAAAACCTTGAAAAACAGTGTCAGGCTGAATGAAGTAAGTCAGACAGAGAGGGAGAAATATCATATGGCATCCCTTTTATGTGGATTCTAAAAAGAAATGATACAAATGAATTTATTTACAAAACAGAAAGAGACTCACAGACTTAGAAAATGAACTTATGGTTGCAAAGGGGAGGGGATGGTTGGGGACTTTGGGAAAGTCAAATACGCACTGCCATGTTTGAAATGGATAACCAACAAAAATCTATCATACAGCACATGGAACTCTGTTTAACGTTATGTACCAGTCTGAATGGGAGGTGGGCTTGGGGGAGAATGGATACATGTATATGTATGGCCAAGCCCCTTCGCTGTTCACCTGAAACTATCACAAAATTGTTAATTGACTATACGCCAATAAAAATGTATTTGGTGTAAAAAATAAATGAAATAGAAAGTTACCTAAAAAAAATTATTAACTCTTTGAAAAAATAAAAAGAAGAGTCAGTTGTAAGACATGAGGGAGGAGCTCAGAACATTTTCATCTTTGGGAGGAAAGGGTTCCTGGAGTTTCCCTCTCCTCTGCTCACTTAACCCACACAGCTGTGTAACCAAGCCTCAGGACAACTGCTGGCTAACGGGAAAACAAGAACCTTCACGAAACTACTATAAACCACTTGGCCTATGAAGGAATGATGAAAAACAATCATTCATTAAAGTCTTCAAGGAACACTGAAGAGGTAAAATTTTTAAGGGCTTCCCTGATGATCTAGTGGTTGGAAGTCTATCTGCCGATGAAGAGGCAGGGGTTCAATCCCTAGTCTAGGATGATCCCACACGTCCTGGGGCAACTAGGTCTGTGCACCACAACTACTGAAGCTTGCATACCCTAGAGCCCATGCTCTCCAACAACAGAAGCCACCAAAGCGAGAAGCCTGCGTACCACGGCTAGATAAAGCCCATGCCCACCAATGAAAACCCAGAGCAGCCAAACTAAATAAACATTTTGAAGTTATCAGGTAGGGAAAAACCACTTTCCCCATGAAAGAAATGAACAAAGATGTCCTTTATTTTTATGTCTTTTGCTCATCCTGATGTCCATATGGAACTGTCATATGAGAATGTCCACACACCATTATACAAACACATCTGGAAGGTTTCAGATGGATTAGTCAAGCAACTTAAATTCTCTCTACACTCACAACATATCTGAAGATATTTGAGGAAAAATGAGACAAAAAAGGCAATGAAAATTTTTAAAGAATTTGACTATACATATAGTCATCAGATACATATAGGAAATATATACATATATAATATATATTTCCCTGTAGTTCAGCCAGTAAAGAATCTGCCTGCAATGCAGGAGACCCCAGTTTGATTCCTGAGTCAAGAAGTACCCCTGGAGAAGTGATATGCCTACCCATGCCAGTATTCTTTGGCTTCCCTGGTGGCTCAGATGGTAAAGAATCTGCCTGAAATGTGGGAGATCTGAGTTTGATCCCTGGGTTGGGAAGATGCACTGGAGAAGGGAAAGGCTACCACTCCAGTATTCTTGCCTGGAGAATTCCATGGTTCATCCATGGGTCACAAAGAGTCAAATACGACTGAGCAACTTCACTTCCTTTCATAGTCGTTATGTTTTTGATATTATATATTTTCATTGTATTTTTGATTATCTTTGATAGTATTTTATAAAATACTCAAAACATATTTGGTAGTACAGCAATGTTCATATAACCAATGATGGAAACGGGGATAAGAACTAGAACACTGAACATATTTTAGGTTTATCAATGTTATTTCTACAATGTATTACTTATTCACAAACGCATACATATAAACATGTTCTTGGTCACTCAGCTGTGTCCAACTCTGAGACCCAGTGAACTGTAGCCCCTCTGCCTCCTTTCTCCGTGGCATTCTCCAGGCAAGAATAATGGAGTGGGTTGTCATTCCCTTCTCCAACGTATAAACATACACGCACATTTATGTTGTTGTTGTTTAGTCACTAAGTAATGTCTGAATCTTCAACAACCCCATGGACAGTAACCCCACCAGACTCCTCTCTGTCCATCGGATTTCCCAGGCAAGAGTAGTTGAGTGGATTTTCATTTCCTATATGTATTCTATAAATATACACATACACGTACATATATGTACAATAGAAGTTACCATTTATCAGAAATCCCCTATAAGCCAAGCATTTCTAAATTCTTTAAATGCATTAACTACTTTAGTTCTCATGATTTTAGTCCATATTAGTGTCCATGTTTACACAGACAGGGAAATTGAAACAAAAGAAGTTTAGTAATTGTGCGACATCTCATGCAGAATCTATTTGGGACACAAGCAGTTAGACCTCAGAATCCATGTTCTCACCCAACAGGAAAAACAGATACATACAAATTCACATATATCCAACAGATTTAGCTGCTTCAACCTGAACATTTTCTTGTCTAAATTAAGCACAGAGCGGGTCTTTTATTATTCACTGAAAAATAGAAACAATTGCAATAATTGTTCAAACAAACAATTGAAAAAATGTTGTTCCAAACTGAAACTGGAAAATCTGGAGCAAGCTAATCCACTGAGGTTTGAACATACTGTGTTAAAGACTTTTTTTCCTCTTGTCTTTAATGCTGTTTGGAGTTTTCATGAGCTGTGAAAACTCAAGGGAACAAGTCAAAGTATCCCTGCAGAAATTCTGAACACAAGTAAAACTAACTGTCAAGCATAAATCAGTGTCTAGCTATTTTGCAACCTATTTATAAAATTGTAGCTGTGAAATAGATCTAAAATACAAATCTGAGCACATTTATCTGAAGATGGTACTTTTAGCAATAACCTTTTCAAACAAACAAATGCTGTCTGTCTGTCAAAAGCAAAATAATTGCCTTGTGTCAGAATGTTGGGGGTGGAGTATTTAAGTTACCCACATAGCTGGTATGATAAATAGTGGAATTTCCCCCGGGCTCAGTTTCACTGTAGCTACCCCGGGGCGTAACACTAGCACCAGCCCAGATCTGGTTTTTATTGAAAGAAGAAATGTGTCAGCCAGACACTGTTTCTGGATTTCCAGTGAATACTCTCAGATGTTCTAACATTTCATGCTCAAGGTGAATTCAGTCTCCAAGTTTTACCCTAGCATTGTTCCATGTCATATTCTGAATCACTTTTCTTTTCAGAGACATTAGCCTATTGTCCTGGAAATTAGACAAATGCCGCATGTTTCCAATGCCCCTTTATATGTTCATTCTCAACAAATGCACATTAGTTTTATTTTTAAAAGTCAACCAGGAAAAAATCAATATAAAAAGAATGTTTAGCCTCTTTGATGCTCAGAATTTATAGAAAAGTAGGTATAATACATGCCAGAACCATATGAGGGTCTGAGCAGATGCAGATGTCACTTGCTGGTATTGTTCCATTGGACAACATTTTTCTTATTCACCAATCCATTCTCATATGTGTTCAGCTGGAAAGCTCCAGGCATTTTGTTTAACTCCAGGCATTTTGTTTAATTCTAGCCAACAAAATGATGCATATAGAAAAGTCTGATCTCTATTACAACTCATTGTTCTTAAGAATAAATTTGGAATAATCTAAAATAGAAATAGTTGAACAGTTTTTAAGGGGAGAAGTGCTAAGCTGTATTGTAATTTATACATATTAAAATTCTGTGAATTCGCTACCAAAAAGAAGCCATGGGGATTTCCCCGGACGTCTAGTGGTTAGGACTTGGTAGCACTCTCACTGCCAGGGACTCAAGTTCAATCCTTGGTAAAGGAACCAAGATCTTGCAAGTGGGGTAGCATGGCCAGAAAAAAGGAACCATAATACTTAAGAACAACAGTATTGCACGTCTTGTTCAATCATTTAAGCTAAACCAAGTCTGACTTTCCAAGTAATAAAAGACAACCGCATTTTACATATATACAACATAAGAAATTAAGTGGACAATAGTCTTCTTTTTAAAAAGCTATCCACATTGACTGGTAAAAATGCCTAATGTTAGCATCAAGCTATAATCCAAAGTTGGAAAAAATACATTATTTTCTGTTATAAGCAAAATGAAAGAAAAGTCAAAAGATGTTTGTAGACTTTGTAGAAAGGAGCCAAGTGCAATTCTAACTTTTGGGTACTCTGGCTTTCTGCAAACTGTGTGGTTCAGCACAATCCTATCTGTCAACTACCATCCACTGAGTCATTCACCTAGTATATTGGGTTCTTTGAATACTGCTTCTAATCTTAATGACCAGCTTTTCAGATTAAAAAACTAAGGCAAAGAATTTTAAATACTTGCCCCAGAGTCACATGATGCTGAAGAATGTTGGCAGTGCCCAAAACTAGATCTCTCTGGCCATGAATCTGACCTTTTCCTTTTAAATCATATTCCTCCCCAAAAATCCATCAGTAGCGGCCAACCTAATGCAAGTCACTCAATATAGCTGCATCTTCAAAAGTCATAGAAGGGAGTGATGGAATTGTATTACAGCTAATCTAAAATTCGTGGCAAAAAATAACAACGTCATTAAAACAATCTCAAAGAACTACGGAAGAGAAAGCAAAATATCATTGTAATGATCCTCGCATACCACTATAACCATGTAAATATTAAGATACAACCATTCTAGTTCGTTTATTTTAGTTTCCTTTCTCAGCATAATCAGGAATTTCCAGGAAAAGAAAAACTATATGAAAGAAAGGTGATGTGTTTTCTGAAAGTGATGTGAGTTCTCTGTTAATGCAGTCAGCATACTAATCACTTTATCACTAAATTAGGATTGCCACAAAGAAGCCATGGGGATTTCCCCGGACGTCTAGTGGTTAGGACTTGGTAGCACTCTCACTGCCAGGGACTCAAGTTCAATCCTTGGTAAAGGAACCAAGATCTTGCAAGTGGGGTAGCATGGCCAGAAAAAAGGAACCATAATACTTAAGAACAACAGTATTGCACGTCTTGTTCAATCATTTAAGCTAAACCAAGTCTGACTTTCCAAGTAATAAAAGACAACCGCATTTTACATATATACAACATAAGAAATTAAGTGGACAATAGTCTTCTTTTTAAAAAGCTATCCACATTGACTGGTAAAAATGCCTAATGTTAGCATCAAGCTATAATCCAAAGTTGGAAAAAATACATTATTTTCTGTTATAAGCAAAATGAAAGAAAAGTCAAAAGATGTTTGTAGACTTTGTAGAAAGGAGCCAAGTGCAATTCTAACTTTTGGGTACTCTGGCTTTCTGCAAACTGTGTGGTTCAGCACAATCCTATCTGTCAACTACCATCCACTGAGTCATTCACCTAGTATATTGGGTTCTTTGAATACTGCTTCTAATCTTAATGACCAGCTTTTCAGATTAAAAAACTAAGGCAAAGAATTTTAAATACTTGCCCCAGAGTCACATGATGCTGAAGAATGTTGGCAGTGCCCAAAACTAGATCTCTCTGGCCATGAATCTGACCTTTTCCTTTTAAATCATATTCCTCCCCAAAAATCCATCAGTAGCGGCCAACCTAATGCAAGTCACTCAATATAGCTGCATCTTCAAAAGTCATAGAAGGGAGTGATGGAATTGTATTACAGCTAATCTAAAATTCGTGGCAAAAAATAACAACGTCATTAAAACAATCTCAAAGAACTACGGAAGAGAAAGCAAAATATCATTGTAATGATCCTCGCATACCACTATAACCATGTAAATATTAAGATACAACCATTCTAGTTCGTTTATTTTAGTTTCCTTTCTCAGCATAATCAGGAATTTCCAGGAAAAGAAAAACTATATGAAAGAAAGGTGATGTGTTTTCTGAAAGTGATGTGAGTTCTCTGTTAATGCAGTCAGCATACTAATCACTTGACTCACAAATGATTTATTCATTTAAAAATGCATATTCCTGGAAATCAACCGTGAATATTCATTGGAAGGACTGATGCTGAAGCTGAAGCCCCAATACTGTGACCACCTGATGTGAAGAGCCAACTCACTGGAAGAGACTCTGATGCTGGGAAAGACTGAGTGCAGGAGTAGAAGTGAGCGACAGGGAAGGAGATGACTGGATGGCATCACTGACAATCATCATGAGTGTAAGTAGATGGAGATGGTGAAGGACAGGGAAGTCTGGCGTGCTGCAGTCCATGGGGTCAGAAAGAGTCAGACACAACTTAGCAACTGAACAACTGCCTTGGAAGGCAGAACAATGCATTTAGTAAACATATACAGCAACATGAAGAATGTGTCTAGGTTTAGAGAGATGATGGTATATAGAGATATTCACAATGCAATTGTATAAAATATATGATTTAAGGTTTTCATCACGTAAAGTCTTTTGTATCAATGTTCATTCTGCTTTAATAAAAGCATGAGTTATTGACCTTATTTTGTAAAATATATACACATAGTTTATGTGGTATTACTTCACAGTGTTACAAAATTTTTGCCTAATATGACTATTTCATTATTTTCCATCTTATTTTCTTCCTGCATGATTTTATTGCAAAAATTAATGGTTTGTGCACAATGTCTTTTTTTAACTTGTGGCAGCAAATGTATTTTTCTTTTATTTTGGCCTCTTTTACTGGTTTTACTGATTTACTTTCATCCATTCTTTGGCCTGTGTGGGCCTCCCTCGCAGTCTCTATCATATTCCTCCCCAAAAATCCATCAGTAGCGGCCAACCTAATGCAAGTCACTCAATATAGCTGCATCTTCAAAAGTCATAGAAGGGAGTGATGGAATTGTATTACAGCTAATCTAAAATTCGTGGCAAAAATCACAACGTCATTAAAACAATCTCAAAGAACTACGGAAGAGAAAGCAAAATATCATTGTAATGATCCTCGCATACCACTATAACCATGTAAATATTAAGATACAACCATTCTAGTTCGTTTATTTTAGTTTCCTTTCTCAGCATAATCAGGAATTTCCAGGAAAAGAAAAACTATATGAAAGAAAGGTGATGTGTTTTCTGAAAGTGATGTGAGTTCTCTGTTAATGCAGTCAGCATACTAATCACTTGACTCACAAATGATTTATTCATTTAAAAATGCATATTCCTGGAAATCAACCGTGAATATTCATTGGAAGGACTGATGCTGAAGCTGAAGCCCCAATACTGTGACCACCTGATGTGAAGAGCCAACTCACTGGAAGAGACTCTGATGCTGGGAAAGACTGAGTGCAGGAGTAGAAGTGAGCGACGGGGAAGGAGATGACTGGATGGCATCACTGACAATCATCATGAGTGTAAGTAGATGGAGATGGTGAAGGACAGGGAAGTCTGGCGTGCTGCAGTCCATGGGGTCAGAAAGAGTCAGACACAACTTAGCAACTGAACAACTGCCTTGGAAGGCAGAACAATGCATTTAGTAAACATATACAGCAACATGAAGAATGTGTCTAGGTTTAGAGAGATGATGGTATATAGAGATATTCACAATGCAATTGTATAAAATATATGATTTAAGGTTTTCATCACGTAAAGTCTTTTGTATCAATGTTCATTCTGCTTTAATAAAAGCATGAGTTATTGACCTTATTTTGTAAAATATATACACATAGTTTATGTGGTATTACTTCACAGTGTTACAAAATTTTTGCCTAATATGACTATTTCATTATTTTCCATCTTATTTTCTTCCTGCATGATTTTATTGCAAAAATTAATGGTTTGTGCACAATGTCTTTTTTTTTTAACTTGTGGCAGCAAATGTATTTTTCTTTTATTTTGGCCTCTTTTACTGGTTTTTACTGATTTACTTTCATCCATCTTTATTCTTTGGCCTGTGTGGGCCTCCCCTCGCAGTGGCCTCTCTCAGTGCAGAACACAGGCTCTGGGTGCACGCGCTCCAGAGTGCTCGCTCACAATCCGACACCCCAGTCCAGCCGCTCCATGGCACATGGAATCCTCCCAGGCCCAGGATCGAACCGATGCCCCTTGCACTGCAAAGCAGACTCCTTACCCACTGGACCACTAGGGAAGCCCCCAATGTCCTTTTAAGAAAATATATCAGCTGACTCAGATGAATTACAAAGCTACCTTCTACCGCCTGTTCTTTCCAGAGTATTTTTTTTCCAGGATTTATATAAACTGACTCCTCATCTTTAGGATGGTGTTCATAGAGGAAATTCATGAAATCACTCATCATAGAATGTTTTCAAAGGCTTGAAAAATCAAAATGAACAATGCAGAGAATTCCTTGGTAGTCCTGTAACTGGACTTTGTGCTCCCAATGTAGGGAACCCAGGTTCAATCCTTGGTTGGGGAACTAGATCCCACTTGCCACAACTAAGAGTTCACATCTGTAACTAAAGATCTTGCATACCAAAACTAAAAATTCTGCCTGCCACAACTAACATCCAGTATAGCCAAATAAATAATAAATAAAAGTAAATTTTTAAAAAAAAAAGAACAATGCATTCCTAAAGATGGTGCTTGTGCTGAAGTCCAGATATTTGAATGCGGTTCTGTTTACATGAGATGTTTATATTCTGCTTCTATGATGGACAAGGAATCAAACTTTAAAATACCATAAGGAATTTGTGAACACCCTTTATGTGTAAAATCCCCACCAAACACCTCAAAGGATTTCACTCGTTGTATGGAAACCAGGCGTTTCAATTTCGCAGCTGTGATTTTGACCATGAAGCAGGGCTTCCTCCAAGGGAGAAATACAGCAATGAAGTATGACTGGCAGGCTTACCCTTTAGAAGTGAACAAAGTCTCAGCAAGTAGCAACTATTTTATTGTATTATGTTGTCATTTGTATTGTATTATGTTGTCATTTTATGGTATTTTTTTTAAGATTATTTTTTAAAACAATAATAAATTCTGCTAATTTCTGTGAGGGATTGATACTATCTGTGTGGACCTTTGGAATATGATTATAATATAAATGGAAGCATTCGGATTCAAGGTAAGAAAAACTTAAGTTCACTTTATATAGATCTAACTCTAAGTCTTTGGGGTAGGAAGTCATATCTATTATATAGGAAAATTATAAATATTTTATTAAGAAACAACCTATATAAAGGGGGCCATATTTTCTTGATTATTTTCTTTTCTTTTTTTAATAATCTAAATGCATGCAGAAAACCTCATTTAAACGTGGGTTTTATATAGCAAGTTTAGTTTACTTAAAAGGGTTAAGATTAGGAAGAGAGAACTATAGACAGTTACTCTAAATAATTAAATGTATAGAGTTATTAATATTAAAAAAAAAAATTCCAAGTACTGTGGATTGTTCTAATCACTTTACACTTATTATTTCCTTTAATATTGATGTATCCCCACAAGGTAACAGTCTTATCTTCATTTCACTGTTGAATAAACTGAGTTTCAACGCAATGAAATGACGTTTGTAGAAGCAAAACAACTCCTTAAAGGCTTAATGACAGAGCCAGAACTCAGACCCAGTTCTCTCTGATTGCAAAGCCTTTGCTCTAGGCTCTACCATCTCTCAAAATACTCCAAGGCGGGGATTCCCAACTCTAGGATTTAACGCCTGCTAATCTGAGGTGGAGCTGATATCCTAATAATAGAAATAAAGTACACAATAAATGTAATCATCCGGAAACCATTTCTACCCACCCAGCCCAGCCTGTGGAAAAGTTGTTTTCCACAAAATCGACCCTTGGTGCCAAAACAATTAGGGATCTCTGCCCTAAGGTATGTCTCATCAAGTCCCTAACCACTTTTCACTCGTTGTATGGAAACCAGGCGTTTCAATTTCGCAGCTGTGATTTTGACCATGAAGCAGGGCTTCCTCCAAGGGAGAAATACAGCAATGAAGTATGACTGGCAGGCTTACCCTTTAGAAGTGAACAAAGTCTCAGCAAGTAGCAACTATTTTATTGTATTATGTTGTCATTTGTATTGTATTATGTTGTCATTTTATGGTATTTTTTTTAAGATTATTTTTTAAAACAATAATAAATTCTGCTAATTTCTGTGAGGGATTGATACTATCTGTGTGGACCTTTGGAATATGATTATAATATAAATGGAAGCATTCGGATTCAAGGTAAGAAAAACTTAAGTTCACTTTATATAGATCTAACTCTAAGTCTTTGGGGTAGGAAGTCATATCTATTATATAGGAAAATTATAAATATTTTATTAAGAAACAACCTATATAAAGGGGGCCATATTTTCTTGATTATTTTCTTTTCTTTTTTTAATAATCTAAATGCATGCAGAAAACCTCATTTAAACGTGGGTTTTATATAGCAAGTTTAGTTTACTTAAAAGGGTTAAGATTAGGAAGAGAGAACTATAGACAGTTACTCTAAATAATTAAATGTATAGAGTTATTAATATTAAAAAAAAAAATTCCAAGTACTGTGGATTGTTCTAATCACTTTACACTTATTATTTCCTTTAATATTGATGTATCCCCACAAGGTAACAGTCTTATCTTCATTTCACTGTTGAATAAACTGAGTTTCAACGCAATGAAATGACGTTTGTAGAAGCAAAACAACTCCTTAAAGGCTTAATGACAGAGCCAGAACTCAGACCCAGTTCTCTCTGATTGCAAAGCCTTTGCTCTAGGCTCTACCATCTCTCAAAATACTCCAAGGCGGGGATTCCCAACTCTAGGATTTAACGCCTGCTAATCTGAGGTGGAGCTGATATCCTAATAATAGAAATAAAGTACACAATAAATGTAATCATCCGGAAACCATTTCTACCCACCCAGCCCAGCCTGTGGAAAAGTTGTTTTCCACAAAATCGACCCTTGGTGCCAAAACAATTAGGGATCTCTGCCCTAAGGTATGTCTCATCAAGTCCCTAACCACTTTTCACCAATATGATAGGTTTAAATTCGAGAAATGAATAGAATTTTACCAAACCTCCAACATTAGCCAGGTTAGTGATTAGAATTTGACGATAACCTAGAAGGAAAAATTGCAATTCAATTTTAAATATAAATTGCATACACATATAAAAATCTGTTCATAGCTGAAACTGAAACCTAGATCTTGCTCTCTAAAAAAAAAAAATTTTCCCCCACACATTAGCCATGAGTCAACAAACCAGATTTTATTTTGAAGTCACTGAGGCAATATTAGTCTCAGATACAGTACAGTTTTTTACTCTTAAGAATGTGACCGGGCTTCCCTGGTGGTCCAGTGGATAAGGACACCGCCTTGCAGTGCAAGGGGCGCCAGTTTGATCCCTGGCCTGGGAAGATCCCACGTGCCGCGGAGCGGCTGGACCCATGTGTCCAATTACAGAGCTGGAGCTCTGGCACACATGCGCCCAGAACTGGCGCTCTGCAACAACAGACGCCACCGCAATGGGAGGCCCACAGGAGCCAAAAGAACAAAGACGGATGAAAATAGAGAAATGAAAGACCAATAGAAGCGGCCCGCCCGCTCCCCTCCCTCCCCAACCCGACCCCCGCCCCAAAAATAAATAAATAAATAAATCTTTAAAAAAAAAAAAGAATGTGACCTGTTGAGGTATTTGAAAAGATACTTAAGTCACCTGAAGCCAGCCACCCTTCCCTTAGAGATTTCTCCAAAAGAGGATTATTTGTTGAGCCTGCCCGTCAGGAGTAAGTGGCTCCACTGGTCATACTAGGAAAGTTGTACCCCTGCTGGAAAATTCAGAAAGTGCGGAGCCAGAAACAGCCCTCTGTCCTCAGTCCTCCATGATAAAGTCTCCTCTTTAGGACCAACTTTAAAATATGTGGGTCCACTGCAAAGTGAAAATGTAAGGCTCTTTATTCAAACCATCTCTCAAAAGCCTTTGCTCTAGGCTCTACCATCTCTCAAAATACTCCAAGGCGGGGATTCCCAACTCTAGGATTTAACGCCTGCTAATCTGAGGTGGAGCTGATATCCTAATAATAGAAATAAAGTACACAATAAATGTAATCATCCGGAAACCATTTCTACCCACCCAGCCCAGCCTGTGGAAAAGTTGTTTTCCACAAAATCGACCCTTGGTGCCAAAACAATTAGGGATCTCTGCCCTAAGGTATGTCTCATCAAGTCCCTAACCACTTTTCACCAATATGATAGGTTTAAATTCGAGAAATGAATAGAATTTTACCAAACCTCCAACATTAGCCAGGTTAGTGATTAGAATTTGACGATAACCTAGAAGGAAAAATTGCAATTCAATTTTAAATATAAATTGCATACACATATAAAAATCTGTTCATAGCTGAAACTGAAACCTAGATCTTGCTCTCTAAAAAAAAAAAATTTTCCCCCACACATTAGCCATGAGTCAACAAACCAGATTTTATTTTGAAGTCACTGAGGCAATATTAGTCTCAGATACAGTACAGTTTTTGACTCTTAAGAATGTGACCGGGCTTCCCCTGGTGGTCCAGTGGGTAAGGACACCGCCTTGCAGTACAAGGGGCGCCGGTTTGATCCCTGGCCTGGGAAGATCCCACGTGCCGCGGAGCGGCTGGACCCATGTGTCCAATTACAGAGCTGGAGCTCTGGCACACATGCGCCCAGAACTGGCGCTCTGCAACAACAGACGCCACCGCAATGGGAGGCCCACAGGAGCCAAAAGAACAAAGACGGATGAAAATAGAGAAATGAAAGACCAATAGAAGCGGCCCGCCCGCTCCCCTCCCTCCCCAACCCGACCCCCGCCCCAAAAATAAATAAATAAATAAATCTTTAAAAAAAAAAAAGAATGTGACCTGTTGAGGTATTTGAAAAGATACTTAAGTCACCTGAAGCCAGCCACCCTTCCCTTAGAGATTTCTCCAAAAGAGGATTATTTGTTGAGCCTGCCCGTCAGGAGTAAGTGGCTCCACTGGTCATACTAGGAAAGTTGTACCCCTGCTGGAAAATTCAGAAAGTGCGGAGCCAGAAACAGCCCTCTGTCCTCAGTCCTCCATGATAAAGTCTCCTCTTTAGGACCAACTTTAAAATATGTGGGGTCCACTGCAAAGTGAAAATGTAAGGCTCTTTATTCAAAAGCAACTGGAAATTCTGAGTGACAGCAGAGTACGAAACCAAGCATGGAGCCATCTAAGCCCATCTGAGCATGGTGTCTGCCAGGCTTAGGTGATTTCATTCCCTTTCTGCTTTGATGTTTTTTAGTGTTTTTAACTGAGTGATATTGTTGGCAAGCATGGGCCCCCAAAGAACTGGTTTGGGCCTCACTCAGCAACAGCCCATTTGGGTACATAAGCTCTCCTTCAATGATCAAGGCCAAGACTTCACTCTGACATCCCAAGCAATGACTCATTACTCAGAAGTTGATGATCCAATGAAACTCTCTGAACTAGGGGTTTTAAACTGAGCCCTTCAAAACAACATGGTGTTTCTTAAGCCCCAATCTAATTTAAAACATAGCTGGTTAACAAGTATGACCTTTGTATGCCTTTTCTCAAAACTGAACACATTTACAACAAAAGGTACCAGTTCATTGTGGCCATTAATTTTCCTCCTTTTAAAAGTTCAAAAAAAAAAAAAAAGCCACAGCATGTACTTCAGCTGTTTAGTTCTCTTTTTTGTGTTTGGAAACCTCTCCACCAGTAGAACTACATGATCATTTGCACCATCTGGGCATGAGAGAGAAATGCATTATTATCCAAGTCAATGCTAAGGGTATTCTCTCAAGAAAGGAACCAACTCATCAGGGAAAGTTATGCAGAAAAGCTCCTGCCAGAAAAACTCACTGTTTCCTTCTTTTTCTCTCCCTCTCATCTGAAATTCATGAAGATGAAGTGAAGCTTTTGTTTCCCATCAGTGACATGAGGTTTAATACACTCTTGCCAAAAGCAAGCTAACACAGAGTAATTGTTTTTCATCTACATCGCGTGTCCAAGCTGCTTAGTCTTCAAAGAACATAGATACTATAGCTTTGATACCCAACTGCAGAATGACAGAGAGGGCACCAGGCACATGGGCACAATGAGAATTTTTAATCACCACCTATCTATCAGCAAGCCCTGGAACGCAGGGGCAGTAGGAGAGAAGAAAAGAGAGGAGATTATTCATAAGGAACGTAAGGTTCCATATTTCTTTCATTTGAGACCAACTCTTTTTTTTAAGGGGGAAAAAAGTGATTTAGAGGGAATTAAGATTCCCCAAGGTGTTTTTAATCTCTTTTCACCCCAGGGCCAGGTGCCTCATGTAGCACTTAAAAGGCTTTCAAAATGAAAGTAAATGCCTAGAACACAGAAAAGAGATATCCATCTACACAAAGCATCTGCCTTTGTTTAAGAAAAAAAAGTAGTTTCAGCTTTATGAACTTCACATCCAGACGTTTTATAATTTTGATGCTTTAGTGCTTATAGATTTTGCTCTGTGTACTCTACAGCCAACACATAAAAAGAGGCAAAGTCATCAATATGGACTGGGCCCCAAAGAACTGGTTTGGGCCTCACTCAGCAACAGCCCATTGGAATTTTTATCCAAGACTTCACTCTGACATCCCAAGCAATGACTCATTACTCAAAAACTGAAACTCTCTGGGGTTTTAAACTGAGCCCTTCAAAACAACATGGTGTTTCTTAAGCCCCAATCTAATTTAAAACATAGCTGGTTAACAAGTATGACCTTTGTATGCCTTTTCTCAAAACTGAACACATTTACAACAAAAGGTACCAGTTCATTGTGGCCATTAATTTTCCTCCTTTTAAAAGTTCAAAAAAAAAAAAAAAGCCACAGCATGTACTTCAGCTGTTTAGTTCTCTTTTTTGTGTTTGGAAACCTCTCCACCAGTAGAACTACATGATCATTTGCACCATCTGGGCATGAGAGAGAAATGCATTATTATCCAAGTCAATGCTAAGGGTATTCTCTCAAGAAAGGAACCAACTCATCAGGGAAAGTTATGCAGAAAAGCTCCTGCCAGAAAAACTCACTGTTTCCTTCTTTTTCTCTCCCTCTCATCTGAAATTCATGAAGATGAAGTGAAGCTTTTGTTTCCCATCAGTGACATGAGGTTTAATACACTCTTGCCAAAAGCAAGCTAACACAGAGTAATTGTTTTTCATCTACATCGCGTGTCCAAGCTGCTTAGTCTTCAAAGAACATAGATACTATAGCTTTGATACCCAACTGCAGAATGACAGAGGGGGCACCAGGCACATGGGCACAATGAGAATTTTTAATCACCACCTATCTATCAGCAAGCCCTGGAACGCAGGGGCAGTAGGAGAGAAGAAAAGAGAGGAGATTATTCATAAGGAACGTAAGGTTCCATATTTCTTTCATTTGAGACCAACTCTTTTTTTTAAGGGGGAAAAAAGTGATTTAGAGGGAATTAAGATTCCCCAAGGTGTTTTTAATCTCTTTTCACCCCAGGGCCAGGTGCCTCATGTAGCACTTAAAAGGCTTTCAAAATGAAAGTAAATGCCTAGAACACAGAAAAGAGATATCCATCTACACAAAGCATCTGCCTTTGTTTAAGAAAAAAAAGTAGTTTCAGCTTTATGAACTTCACATCCAGACGTTTTATAATTTTGATGCTTTAGTGCTTATAGATTTTTGCTCTGTGTACTCTACAGCCAACACATAAAAAGAGGCAAAGTCATCAATATCTAATATTTTTTTATATTTCAAACCTCCTTTATGTCAATGAGTGAGTTCATTTAATTGTACATAACTGTAGAGTGTTTGCAATATCTATGTGATGAGAATAAAAACCACCCAAAGGAATGGAATGATCAAATCTGCTACCAGAATCACCTTTAGCAGGCAGTGCCTGCATGTTCGGTGGCTCAGTCATGTCCAATTCTGTGAGACCCTATGGACTGTAGCCCACCAGGCTCCTCTGTCCGTGGGATTATCCCAGCAAGAATACTGGAGTGGGTTGCCATTTCCTTCTCCAGGGCATCTTCCCAACTCAGGGATCATACCCTTGTCTCCTGTGTCTCCTGCATTGGCAGGTAGATTCTTTACCACTGAGCCAGGTAGAGATGGCACCAAAAGGCTGTAAAGGCTTTGACATTGATCCCTTTGCTTCACTGAGTAACCAGGTGCTGAAACAAAAGATTTGATTTTCTCTGCTGTGTTTGTTCTAGTTAATTTAATTCTTCTTGCCTTTAAACTTCTATTTTCTAATTACATTCCTCATTTCCACAGAGACTGGAGTGCTACTACAGTTTTGCACCTAGAGAATGTGGACATAAACCACAAAATTACTTATATGGCTGTCTTTAAATAGTGCCTCTGTCATATAGCATCTAAATTTTAGAAGCTTTTGACCCCAGACACCCCTGCAATAAGAAGTACCTCCCAGAATGCTGCCAAGTAAAAGAAGGGAGAACTAGTAAGTCCATTGGGCTGTGAAAGTCAGAGCAGGGAACTGTGCATGGCTGGAAAGGTACAGTGTCAGCTCCACAGCTGAATGATCTGAACAGCTGAGGTGCTCCCTGTAAATTACAAGTCTGGCACCATCTCTGAGGTCTCTACAGTTCTAAACGTCTATAACTTCAATCTCAGTACTTTCCTTTCTTTAAAAAAGCCTTTCTGAAAGTTGGGGGGGAAAGCATATAACTTTTTTAACTATGACTTTTACATGAAGGAGATAGTCTACAGTCACTAAGATTTTTATTAAACACTAGAAAGCAGTGGCATTATATAAGAGCTTTGAAAATAAAATGCCAATTTACAATGCTTACTTTGCAGATAACATATTTGTCTAGTTCCAAACAGAAGTGAGAGAGGTATCTTGGATATAAATATCTACTAAAGACTTGTCGCCTGGCCTTTTATTTTATAACACACATAGAAGTGATGTAAGAAATTACTTTAAAACTATCTTATGACTTAGCAGTTTGACCACTTTGTGCATCAAGATTCAGGTATCTCTCAAACACCCAACTCAGTTTAGATATTTGCCAGGAAGTTGAGACACTTGGTTATGGCATTTGAAAAAAAAAAAACAATTTAAACAAATTTTGTGATTTATATACATTTTTAGGGGTATCACTGGCTTTAGGAATGGCTGGATCCAGACACTTACATCGCCAGGGTTTGGTCTCTTTCCATCTCTTGGCTGTGCTTCCTCAAATGCTTGCTATATTCTTAAGCAAATAATATACATATGGAGGCAAACATGATCCCTTAAAACCTTTAAACTTAAATGGAGCCGAGGGAGGAAAAGACAATAAATCAATGGTGTATTATCATTTCAGTATCAACGTTTTTCTTCTAGATTTTTGTTAAAGTAGAATAAACGAAGCCAGTTGGTACTGTCTAGTTGTTCAAGAACCAAGCTGAACATTTCCAAAGGAGGCAAAATAATCACTGCATGCCTGTTTAGGAACAGTGTTTTCATTTGTTCTGTGCCAAGATCTACTATTTTGCTTTAATCCAAGCTCTCTTTGGCCTGATTCCATGATATTTGTAGTGAATATGATCACAAAATTCTTTTTTCTCCTCATTTTGCAAAAAGACAAATTATATGATCTAGAGGTCATTAGGGTTTCATAGATGGCACAGTGGTAAAAGAATCTGCCTGCTTGGGCTTCCCTGGTGGTCCAGTGGGTAAGGACACCGCCTTGCAGTGCAAGGGGCACCGGTTCGATCCCTGGCCTGGGAAGGTTCCACATGCCGCGGAGAGGTTGGATCGATGTGTCCAATTACCGAGCCAGAGCTCTGGAGCACATGCGCCCAGGGCTGGTGCTCTGCAACAACAGAGGCCACTGCAATGGGAGGACCACATGGGCCAAAGAACAAAGATGGATGAAAATAGATAAATGAAAAACCAATAGAAGTGGCCCACCCGCACCCTCTCAAAAAAAAAAGAAAAAGAAAAAAAAAAGGAAATATGCAGAGTGTGATTTGAACCCCAAGTCTGTTAGCCTCCATGATTTAAAAAAAAAAAAAAAAAAGAATCTGCCTGCTAATGCAGATCTAAGAGAAGTGGGATCAATTCTTCAGTTGGGAAGATCCCCAGGTGTAGGAAATGGCAACTCACTCCAGTATTCTTGTCTGGAGAATCCCAGTGACAGAGAAGCCTGGCGGGCTAAAGTCCATAGGGTTGCAAAGAGTCGGACATGACTGAGCACACATACACACAAATGTCTTTAAGTATGATAAAGAAGAATATTTAAAAGCCTATGATTCTCACTCTGATCCCAGTGGTTTGAAAAGTGTTTTAAATTCACCAACTGAATAAATAAATGAGAATGCTGAGTAAAGTAATTCTGAGACTTGTCTTGAGTTCTGAAATGTTATGAATCCATATAATGCTGACCTTGCTGTTACAATCTTGCAGGTTTGGTGTTTTGTTTTCCGGATACTGTTTTTTCCTAGACAAGGGAAACTTATCACTTAAAACCCTGAGGAACACCGACTATTAAGTAGGTCAGAGACATGTTCCAAGAGATGAAAGCATTCAGAAGTTTTGCAGGTGATCAGCAGATAAGCAAATAGCCCATTATTGTGAACACTTTGGCTTCCAGGGGGCAACAAGCAAGCACAGAAAACAGTCAATCCAGTTTCACTACAAGCTGAGTGCCCATATATTGATCTTCTGTCCGACTGGGTCACAGGGGTGCTGGTGTACATTAAGTAGGGAAAGGACTGAAAATTACATTAATTCAAATGGCT
This sequence comes from Tragulus kanchil, assembly GCA_022376925.1. Taxonomy (NCBI): domain Eukaryota; kingdom Metazoa; phylum Chordata; class Mammalia; order Artiodactyla; family Tragulidae; genus Tragulus; species Tragulus kanchil. Next base: position 55,288,883 of record JAIOJX010000029.1, on the reverse strand, counting down.
GAATCAATATTTAACAATGCAGTTAGTGGTAGTTGACCTTAAATGCACCTTTAATAAAACAAAGGTGATTCAGGCCAGCCTCCAGCATATGCCAGTCAGAAATGCGAATTAATGCAGAAAAGAGATGTTAAAGACTGCTACTAAGGAAGACACCACTGAAAATTGGCAAAATGCAAGAACACTGAAGTCGCTCTTTCAACAAGGGCAACTCGGTTTTATTCATGTGATGCTGTGTCTTCATTTATCACCTCTCCTTTGTCTCAAGGATTGGATAGCCTCAATCTCAGCATATATAAAAGTAAGAAAAGTACCTCTGCAACTATTTCCCCAGCAAATTATAAATCTTTAGTGATAGCTTTGTAACCTTGAGCATTTTTTCCATCAGCAAAACAATTGCGCTCCAGGAACCCTGACTGTCTTACTATAACATGATTTGCATATATTTGCTTATAAACATATAGGTTTGAAATCCCCAGGGGGCAACTCACTCCAGTATTCTTGTCTGGAGAATCCCAGTGACAGAGAAGCCTGGCGGGCTAAAGTCCATAGGGTTGCAAAGAGTCGGACATGACTGAGCACACATACACACAAATGTCTTTAAGTATGATAAAGAAGAATATTTAAAAGCCTATGATTCTCACTCTGATCCCAGTGGTTTGAAAAGTGTTTTAAATTCACCAACTGAATAAATAAATGAGAATGCTGAGTAAAGTAATTCTGAGACTTGTCTTGAGTTCTGAAATGTTATGAATCCATATAATGCTGACCTTGCTGTTACAATCTTGCAGGTTTGGTGTTTTGTTTTCCGGATACTGTTTTTTCCTAGACAAGGGAAACTTATCACTTAAAACCCTGAGGAACACCGACTATTAAGTAGGTCAGAGACATGTTCCAAGAGATGAAAGCATTCAGAAGTTTTGCAGGTGATCAGCAGATAAGCAAATAGCCCATTATTGTGAACACTTTGGCTTCCAGGGGGCAACAAGCAAGCACAGAAAACAGTCAATCCAGTTTCACTACAAGCTGAGTGCCCATATATTGATCTTCTGTCCGACTGGGTCACAGGGGTGCTGGTGTACATTAAGTAGGGAAAGGACTGAAAATTACATTAATTCAAATGGCTGAATCAATATTTAACAATGCAGTTAGTGGTAGTTGACCTTAAATGCACCTTTAATAAAACAAAGGTGATTCAGGCCAGCCTCCAGCATATGCCAGTCAGAAATGCGAATTAATGCAGAAAAGAGATGTTAAAGACTGCTACTAAGGAAGACACCACTGAAAATTGGCAAAATGCAAGAACACTGAAGTCGCTCTTTCAACAAGGGCAACTCGGTTTTATTCATGTGATGCTGTGTCTTCATTTATCACCTCTCCTTTGTCTCAAGGATTGGATAGCCTCAATCTCAGCATATATAAAAGTAAGAAAAGTACCTCTGCAACTATTTCCCCAGCAAATTATAAATCTTTAGTGATAGCTTTGTAACCTTGAGCATTTTTTCCATCAGCAAAACAATTGCGCTCCAGGAACCCTGACTGTCTTACTATAACATGATTTGCATATATTTGCTTATAAACATATAGGTTTGTACTCTATTTGCATTAAGGCTTATGAAATGAAGTTTGCTTATATTACAGAGGATACAGGAAAGAAATAAGGAGGCAAATGAGGCAATCTTTTCCAGATGTCAGAGAACCATCTCAGATGTTATTAGCTATCAGGCTCAGACTTTTAAAATTGCCTTGCTGCCTGTAAAATATCTTAAACTATAGAGAATTACTGTTATCATTACTAAAGACTTGGTGATAGTTCTAAGGAAAAGGTCAGTCTAAGAATCTATTTCAATATAACTAAAGGCAGTAGGAGGTTCTAGAGAATCTGTAAAAGAGCACAGGAAAGTTCCCATGATTTTGTGACCTAAAGATGCCAGTGCCTATGGAACCATTTCCCTTACTCTCTGGTTTGGCTGCAAGAACAAATGTGTGGTAATTAGAAATCTCTCCTGAGACAGTTTCCTTTGATTTGTTGTTTAGCAATGGCTACAGTTCCTCTGCAGCCTTGCTTCTCTCAGGTTTGCTGCTGGTTACCATGGCAATGTGGCTCAATGCATCGTATGAGCTAAATCGGCATTCTGCCTCTTGCAAGCTGCTGGCAGTGGAACTTCACAGAGAATTGGGCAAGTTTTGAGGTTGAATGTAAAACCAACTGCTTGAAAATATGATCATACACTTATAATGGGAGAGGGACAGTCCATAGTAAAATGATTCAGGCCAGCCTCCAGCATATGCCAGTCAGAAATGCGAATTAATGCAGAAAAGAGATGTTAAAGACTGCTACTAAGGAAGACACCACTGAAAATTGGCAAAATGCAAGAACACTGAAGTCGCTCTTTCAACAAGGGCAACTCGGTTTTATTCATGTGATGCTGTGTCTTCATTTATCACCTCTCCTTTGTCTCAAGGATTGGATAGCCTCAATCTCAGCATATATAAAAGTAAGAAAAGTACCTCTGCAACTATTTCCCCAGCAAATTATAAATCTTTAGTGATAGCTTTGTAACCTTGAGCATTTTTTCCATCAGCAAAACAATTGCGCTCCAGGAACCCTGACTGTCTTACTATAACATGATTTGCATATATTTGCTTATAAACATATAGGTTTGTACTCTATTTGCATTAAGGCTTATGAAATGAAGTTTGCTTATATTACAGAGGATACAGGAAAGAAATAAGGAGGCAAATGAGGCAATCTTTTCCAGATGTCAGAGAACCATCTCAGATGTTATTAGCTATCAGGCTCAGACTTTTAAAATTGCCTTGCTGCCTGTAAAATATCTTAAACTATAGAGAATTACTGTTATCATTACTAAAGACTTGGTGATAGTTCTAAGGAAAAGGTCAGTCTAAGAATCTATTTCAATATAACTAAAGGCAGTAGGAGGTTCTAGAGAATCTGTAAAAGAGCACAGGAAAGTTCCCATGATTTTGTGACCTAAAGATGCCAGTGCCTATGGAACCATTTCCCTTACTCTCTGGTTTGGCTGCAAGAACAAATGTGTGGTAATTAGAAATCTCTCCTGAGACAGTTTCCTTTGATTTGTTGTTTAGCAATGGCTACAGTTCCTCTGCAGCCTTGCTTCTCTCAGGTTTGCTGCTGGTTACCATGGCAATGTGGCTCAATGCATCGTATGAGCTAAATCGGCATTCTGCCTCTTGCAAGCTGCTGGCAGTGGAACTTCACAGAGAATTGGGCAAGTTTTGAGGTTGAATGTAAAACCAACTGCTTGAAAATATGATCATACACTTATAATGGGAGAGGGACAGTCCATAGAACAGGATGATGGTTTCTTTGTCATCAAGAAAATCAAACAAATGGCTGATTTCCCATAGGACAGCCATAAGCCCTCTCAGTAAGTTGGGGGTGGGGATGCTAGTAATAAATATTAAGCTCTCCAGCTAATGCTGAGACAGGAACAAAAGTTGCTTATGACCCCAAGGCAGCCAAGCACAACTTAGCTCCTGGGAATTCCCTCAGCCCAGGGCATCTGACACACCAACCACAAGGCACACTCCTATTTTCACATAACCTCCATGTTCACACATTCACTGAATTTAAGAACAAGTGTCAGAAGTTCACAGGTTCCTACATCAAGAAACAAGAAAAATATCAAATAAAACTGGAACTAGAAAAAGAACAACATTACTTTGCACCTAAAACTAGAAAAAGAAGAACAAAGCCCAAAATTAGTAAAAGGAAGGAAACAGCAAAGATCAGAAGAGAAATAAATGAAACAGAGACTAAAAAGATATTAGGAAAGGTCAATAAAACTAAAGTCTGAGTTTTTGAAAAGATAAAATCAACAAATCAAGGGAAATGGAGAGAGGAGTCAAATAAATAAAACCAGAAATGAAAGAGGAGAAATTACAACTGATGCCACTAAAATATGAAGCATCATAAAAGACCACTATGAACAATTATACATCAACAGATTGAACAACCTGAGGAAAATGGATAAACTTCTTAAAATGTACCTTACAACCTATCAAGAATGATTTGTGAAGAAACCTTGGACAGACTGATTACTAGCAAGGAGTATGAGCCAGTAATCAAAAATATTTCAACAAACAAGTCCAGGACTACATAGCTTCTCTGGTGAAGCCCAGCAAACATTCAAAATAGAATTAATATCAGTCTTCTCAACTCTTCCAAAAAATCAAGAAGAGGGAACACTTCCAAATTCATTTGATGAAACCAGTATTACACTGATACCAAAACCTAACAAACGACACCACAAGAAAAGAAAATTACAGGCTAATATTCCTGAAAACAAGGGAAATTCCCAGGTGGGTCAGCAGCAAAGAATCCACCAGTCAATGCAGAAGATGCAAGAGTTCCATCTCTGGGTCAGAAAGATCCCCTGAAGCAGGAAATGGCAACCTGTCCCCAAATTATTGCCTGAAAAACTCCATGGACAGAGGATCTGGAGGTCTGCAGTCCACAGCTGGACAAGACTGAGTAACTGAACAACAGCAAAAATAACATGATCAAGTGGGACTTAGTCACATTGTTTACTTTTTGGCCATATCTGTTCATGCCACATTAACTTTTTCACTAAACATTGTGTTTGTTACAGTGAACCTCCATTGACACATCATTATCATTCAAAGACCATAGTTGACATTAAGGTTCACTCTTGGTGTTGTACATTCTATGGATTTGGAAAAATGTGTTATGACATATCCACTATTACAGTTTCACACAGATTAGTTTCACTACCCTAAAAAACTTCTGTGCCTCCAAATTCTCTATATCTCATGTATTTATCCCTGTCAACCCCTGATTCTTTTACTGTGTTCATAATTGTGCCTTTTCCAGAATGTTGTATAAGTTGGAATCATTCAGTATGTAGATTTTTTTGGATTGGCTTCTTTCACTTAGGAATATGCATTCAAGTTTCCTCCATGTTTTCTCATGGCTTGATAGTCATTTGTTTTTAGTGAAGAATAACATTCTATTTTTTATATTGACCTCAGTTTATTTACCCATTCACTTATTGAAAGATACCTTGGTTGCTCCCAAGTTTGGGAAACTGTGAATAAATCCATGTGTAGGTTTTTTTGTGTGGACATACATTTTTATCTCCTCAGGCAACTACTAAGGAGTATGGTTGTTGGATCATATACTAAGATTATGTTGGACTTATGAGAAATTGACAAATTGTCTTCCAAAGTAGTTATACCATTTTGCATTCCTACCAGCAGTGAATAAGAGTTTCTGTTGCTCCACATTCAAGCCCTCATATTTCGGTGAAGCCCAGCAAACTTTAAAGAGAATTAATATCAGTCTTCTCAACTCTTCCAAAAAATCAAGAAGAGGGAACACTTCCAAATTCATTTGATGAAACCAGTATTACACTGATACCAAAACCTAACAAACGACACCACAAGAAAAGAAAATTACAGGCTAATATTCCTGAAAACAAGGGAAATTCCCAGGTGGGTCAGCAGCAAAGAATCCACCAGTCAATGCAGAAGATGCAAGAGTTCCATCTCTGGGTCAGAAAGATCCCCTGAAGCAGGAAATGGCAACCTGTCCCCAAATTATTGCCTGAAAAACTCCATGGACAGAGGATCTGGAGGTCTGCAGTCCACAGCTGGACAAGACTGAGTAACTGAACAACAGCAAAAATAACATGATCAAGTGGGACTTAGTCACATTGTTTACTTTTTGGCCATATCTGTTCATGCCACATTAACTTTTTCACTAAACATTGTGTTTGTTACAGTGAACCTCCATTGACACATCATTATCATTCAAAGACCATAGTTGACATTAAGGTTCACTCTTGGTGTTGTACATTCTATGGATTTGGAAAAATGTGTTATGACATATCCACTATTACAGTTTCACACAGATTAGTTTCACTACCCTAAAAATCTTCTGTGCCTCCAAATTCTCTATATCTCATGTATTTATCCCTGTCAACCCCTGATTCTTTTACTGTGTTCATAATTGTGCCTTTTCCAGAATGTTGTATAAGTTGGAATCATTCAGTATGTAGATTTTTTTGGATTGGCTTCTTTCACTTAGGAATATGCATTCAAGTTTCCTCCATGTTTTCTCATGGCTTGATAGTCATTTGTTTTTAGTGAAGAATAACATTCTATTTTTTATATTGACCTCAGTTTATTTACCCATTCACTTATTGAAAGATACCTTGGTTGCTCCCAAGTTTGGGAAACTGTGAATAAATCCATGTGTAGGTTTTTTTGTGTGGACATACATTTTTATCTCCTCAGGCAACTACTAAGGAGTATGGTTGTTGGATCATATACTAAGATTATGTTGGACTTATGAGAAATTGACAAATTGTCTTCCAAAGTAGTTATACCATTTTGCATTCCTACCAGCAGTGAATAAGAGTTTCTGTTGCTCCACATTCATTCCACCATTTGGAATTGTCGGTGTTCTAGATTTTGGTCATTCTAATAGGTATCGCATGTGTATAGACAGGCTAAGTCACTTCAGTCATGTCCAACTCCTTGTGTAGCTATAGACTGGGGCCCTCCAGCCTCCTCTGTCCATGGGCTTCTCCAGGCAAGAATACTGGAGTAGAAGCCATACCCTCCTCCAGGAGATCTTCCCAACCCAGGGATCCAACCCACATCTCTTAAGTTTCCTGCATTGGCAGGTAGCTTCTTTGACACTAGTAACACCTGGGAAGCCCTAAAGATATCTCATGGTTGTTTTAATTTTCATTTTCCTGTCTTTTGGCTTTCAGGTGGTCAGTGGTACCACCACAGCCCCAATGGAGGAGGGTAAATGTTACCCATCTGTTGTCAAATTTCTTAGGAAAAAATTTAGTACTTAATTTTTATTACACAAGTACTTCCACTCTTCTGTGCTCACTGCTGACTAAAAGGTTTGCTAAAATTTTTCTTAAAGTATTATCTAATTCAAAAAACAGTTATTACACAAGACACTGTTAGCAGACAATAGACATAGACAGCAGACCTGTGAATATCCCTCCAGCCTATCCATGTCTTCCAACCAACTTCCCGTGAGTATCTGCATATCTGTCAAAAAGGGCTCCTTCCCTCTAGCCCACTCTCAGAATTGGGGACAGCTATGCTGCCTGTTTGCACAGAAATCCAAAAATGCTGAACAGTCCATAACCCCCCAGGAGAAATTCCAACTGACAACTCTACAGGGTAGATGCAAAAATACCCCCAATACTTATGCTTCCTTCAATGAAATAATTCTGAACTATATATTTTGTGCCATTTCCCAGAGTTTCTCCATAGGATTAAGCTCCAGTCACATGTGGCAGTAAATGACTTAATTTTGCACTTTTATTGACCTCCTTACTGCCTTGATTTCCTTCCCCATGACCCTATGGTTGCTCCCAAGTTTGGGAAACTGTGAATAAATCCATGTGTAGGTTTTTTTGTGTGGACATACATTTTTATCTCCTCAGGCAACTACTAAGGAGTATGGTTGTTGGATCATATACTAAGATTATGTTGGACTTATGAGAAATTGACAAATTGTCTTCCAAAGTAGTTATACCATTTTGCATTCCTACCAGCAGTGAATAAGAGTTTCTGTTGCTCCACATTCATTCCACCATTTGGAATTGTCGGTGTTCTAGATTTTGGTCATTCTAATAGGTATCGCATGTGTATAGACAGGCTAAGTCACTTCAGTCATGTCCAACTCCTTGTGTAGCTATAGACTGGGGCCCTCCAGCCTCCTCTGTCCATGGGCTTCTCCAGGCAAGAATACTGGAGTAGAAGCCATACCCTCCTCCAGGAGATCTTCCCAACCCAGGGATCCAACCCACATCTCTTAAGTTTCCTGCATTGGCAGGTAGCTTCTTTGACACTAGTAACACCTGGGAAGCCCTAAAGATATCTCATGGTTGTTTTAATTTTCATTTTCCTGTCTTTTGGCTTTCAGGTGGTCAGTGGTACCACCACAGCCCCAATGGAGGAGGGTAAATGTTACCCATCTGTTGTCAAATTTCTTAGGAAAAATTTAGTACTTAATTTTTATTACACAAGTACTTCCACTCTTCTGTGCTCACTGCTGACTAAAAGGTTTGCTAAAATTTTTCTTAAAGTATTATCTAATTCAAAAAACAGTTATTACACAAGACACTGTTAGCAGACAATAGACATAGACAGCAGACCTGTGAATATCCCTCCAGCCTATCCATGTCTTCCAACCAACTTCCCGTGAGTATCTGCATATCTGTCAAAAAGGGCTCCTTCCCTCTAGCCCACTCTCAGAATTGGGGACAGCTATGCTGCCTGTTTGCACAGAAATCCAAAAATGCTGAACAGTCCATAACCCCCCAGGAGAAATTCCAACTGACAACTCTACAGGGTAGATGCAAAAATACCCCCAATACTTGCGTTCCTTCAATGAAATAATTCTGAACTATATATTTTGTGCCATTTCCCAGAGTTTCTCCATAGGATTAAGCTCCAGTCACATGTGGCAGTAAATGACTTAATTTTGCACTTTTATTGACCTCCTTACTGCCTTGATTTCCTTCCCCATGACCCTATAGATATCACTTGCACGCCACAAATAAAGTACATTTACTCTAATCCTTGTCTAAGGTCTGCCTCTGAGAGAAACCAAAACTCAGACATCTGTAGATTTATACCATGAAATGAATGATGAAATTACTATTCAAGAACATTTAGACTATTCTCTCTGTGCACTTCTGTTTCTGGTACCCGTTTCAAGATCTAATCTGTAATATCGCACTGAGGCCACTGAGTGCTGACTAGCAGCTTCATGTGTTTCAGGTGAAGCAATGGCCATTGCATAGCTGACTAGTATACCACGAGGCCTAAAGGGGCGACAACACCAAAGCATTTCTCCTGCCACTACTCAAGACTGAAAGGAGCTAGCTGTCCCTAGTCACTAGTGACCAAGGACAATATTTTTATCACCAAGAACCCCACATATTGGTCTTGAAAGGAAGATAACACACTGATCATAGGTTTCATACACTTCCAGACCAGACTGCAGAAGAATCTGGAAACACAAAATGGATGTCTCCTTACCCAGCTTATTTTAGGGCAACTAACAATAATATAATAATATTTCCTCTTTTAAATGGAGAAAGCAAAGCAGTAGAAATGCTAAATTATATGGGGCACCAGGATGCTAGTGGTAAATCAAGTGTGTCTCAGGCCAACAGGTAAATGTTCTCTCAAACTTAATGATATTAAAATGTTACAGAGCCAACACTGAGTTCTGCCTACACAGCAGACCTGTGAATATCCCTCCAGCCTATCCATGTCTTCCAACCAACTTCCCGTGAGTATCTGCATATCTGTCAAAAAGGGCTCCTTCCCTCTAGCCCACTCTCAGAATTGGGGACAGCTATGCTGCCTGTTTGCACAGAAATCCAAAAATGCTGAACAGTCCATAACCCCCCAGGAGAAATTCCAACTGACAACTCTACAGGGTAGATGCAAAAATACCCCCAATACTTGCGTTCCTTCAATGAAATAATTCTGAACTATATATTTTGTGCCATTTCCCAGAGTTTCTCCATAGGATTAAGCTCCAGTCACATGTGGCAGTAAATGACTTAATTTTGCACTTTTATTGACCTCCTTACTGCCTTGATTTCCTTCCCCATGACCCTATAGATATCACTTGCACGCCACAAATAAAGTACATTTACTCTAATCCTTGTCTAAGGTCTGCCTCTGAGAGAAACCAAAACTCAGACATCTGTAGATTTATACCATGAAATGAATGATGAAATTACTATTCAAGAACATTTAGACTATTCTCTCTGTGCACTTCTGTTTCTGGTACCCGTTTCAAGATCTAATCTGTAATATCGCACTGAGGCCACTGAGTGCTGACTAGCAGCTTCATGTGTTTCAGGTGAAGCAATGGCCATTGCATAGCTGACTAGTATACCACGAGGCCTAAAGGGGTGACAACACCAAAGCATTTCTCCTGCCACTACTCAAGACTGAAAGGAGCTAGCTGTCCCTAGTCACTAGTGACCAAGGACAATATTTTTATCACCAAGAACCCCACATATTGGTCTTGAAAGGAAGATAACACACTGATCATAGGTTTCATACACTTCCAGACCAGACTGCAGAAGAATCTGGAAACACAAAATGGATGTCTCCTTACCCAGCTTATTTTAGGGCAACTAACAATAATATAATAATATTTCCTCTTTTAAATGGAGAAAGCAAAGCAGTAGAAATGCTAAATTATATGGGGCACCAGGATGCTAGTGGTAAATCAAGTGTGTCTCAGGCCAACAGGTAAATGTTCTCTCAAACTTAATGATATTAAAATGTTACAGAGCCAACACTGAGTTCTGCCTACACAAAAGCCATTCACAGCTCCTCTCTCAGCTTTACATCTGGAAAGTTAGAACACCTTCTTTTGCTCCTGCACCTAGGGGTGGCCTTGTGACCCAGTTCTTGCCAATGATCTGTAAGCAAATGCCACTGGGTGGGACTTTGGAGAAAGCTTTTAAAAGAGGCAAACTGGCACACCTTTCCATCACTTGGCCCTTCAGCCTTCCTCTTTCTACTTTCTTGTATTCAGACATGATGACTAGCAGTCCAGTAGCAATCTTTGAACAGTGAGGAACGAAAAAAGACGGCAGTAAAGATTCTGGAGTAGATTGAGATAGACTGTAGATACCATGGACCAATCTTTGGACATCTTTTTAGGCACACACATACACACACCAAAAATCTTTCTTTGTTCATGTGGCTGTAGTAGAGTTTAGTTCTGTTTGCAGTGAAACACTTTCCTCATCAAAATGTATCCAAGTTCTGGGCTTCCCTGGTAGCTCAGTGGTGAAGAGTTACCCTGCCAATGAAGGAGACACGGGTTCGATCCCTGATCTGGGAAGATCCCACATGCTGTGGAGCAACTAAGCCTGTGAGCCGCAATTATTGAACCTGTGCTCTAGAGTCTCGGAGCTGCAACTATTGAGCCCATGTGCAGCAACTATTGAAGCCCGTGTGCCCTAGGGCCAGAGTTCCACAATAAGATAAGTCACCTCTACAAGAAGCCTGCTCACCGAGATTACAACATATAATGCAGAAATCCAAAGGATTCTAAGAGACTATTATGAACAACTCTATGGCAACAAACTGGACAACCTGGAAGAAATGGACAATTTCTTGGAGAAGATTATTCTCTCAAGACTGAGCCAGGAAGAAACAAAAACTTTGAACAACCCAATCACAAGCTCAGAAATTGAATTTGTGATTAAAAATCTACCCAAAAGTAAAAGCCCAGGGCCACATGGCTTCACAGCCGAATCCTACCAAACATTTAAAGAAGAGCTAATGCCTGTCCTTCTAAAACTCTTCCAAAAAATTGCACAGGAAGGAAAACTTCCAAACACATTCTATGAGGCCACCATCACCCTGATACCCAAACCAGGCAAAGACAACACAAAAAAGGAAAATTACAGACCAATTTCCCTGATGAACTTAGATGCCAAGATCCTCAACAAAATCCTAGCAAACAGAATTAAACAACACATCAAAAAACTCATACATCATGATCAAGTCGGATTCATCCCAAGCATGCAAGGATTCTTCAACATCCGCAAATCAATCAATGTGATACACCAGATCAACAAATTGAGAGACAAAAACCACATGATCATCTCAATAGATGCAGAAAAAGCCTTCGACAAAGTACAACATCCATTTATGATCAAAACTCTTCAGAAAATGGGCATAGAAGGAACCTATCTCAACATCATAAAAGCCATCTATGAAAAGCCCACAGTGAACATTATCCTTAACGGAGAAAAACGGAAAGCATTCCCTCTAAGATCAGGAACAAGACAGGGGTGCCCACTTTCACCACTACTATTCAACATAGTCCTGGAAGTCCTAGCAACAGCAATAAGAGAAGAGAAAGAAATCAAAGGAATCCAGATTGGAAAGGAAGAAGTCAAGCTCTTTGTTTGCAGACAACATGATATTATACATAGAAAATCCCAAAGACACAGTTACAAAGCTACTAGAGCTAATCAACGAATTCAGCAACGTCGCAGGATACAAAGTCAACACACAGAAATCACTGGCATTCCTATACACAAACCATGAAAAATCAGAAAACAAAAATCAAAGAGGCAATCCCCTTCACCATTGCAACCAAAAGAATCAAATATCTAGGAATAAACCTACCCAAAGAAACAAAAGAACTGTACACAGAAAATTACAAGACACTCATGAGAGACATTAAAGAAGACTTAAACAGGTGGAGAGATATTCCATGTTCCTGGATCGGAAGAATCAGTATCATCAAAATGACCATACTACCAAATATCATCTACAGATTCAATGTGATCCCTATTCAACTACCACTGACATTTTTCACAGAACTAGACCAAACAATAACACAGTTCATATGGAAACACAAAAGACCTCGAATAGCCAAAGCAATCCTCAGGAAGAAAAACGGACTTGGAGGGATCAGCCTCCCTAACTTCAGACTCTACTACAAAGCAACAGCCATCAAGACAGTATGGTACTGGCACAAAAACAGAACTATAGATCAATAGAACAAGATCGAGAACCCAGAGATAAACCCACGCACCTATGGGCACCTTATTTTTGACAAAGGAGGCAAACACATAAAATGGGACAAAGACAGCCTCTTCAACAAATGGTGCTGGGAAAATTGGACAGCTACAGGCAAAAAAATGAAGTTGGAACAGTCCCTGACACCATACACAAAGATCAACTCAAAATGGATGAAAGACCTAAATGTAAGACCAGAAACCATCAAACTCTTAGAGGAGAATATAGGCAAAACCCTCAAGGACATCAATCAAAGCAAGATCTTCTCTGACCCACCTACTAGAATAGTGGAACTGAAAAGAAAAGTGAACACGTGGGACCCGAACCTTTTGTACAAAGAAACTCTTCGAAAATGGGCATAGAAGGAACCTATCTCAACATCATAAAAGCCATCTATGAAAAGCCCACAGTGAACATTATCCTTAACGGAGAAACGGAAAGCATTCCCTCTAAGATCAGGAACAAGACAGGGGTGCCCACTTTCACCACTACTATTCAACATAGTCCTGGAAGTCCTAGCAACAGCAATAAGAGAAGAGAAAGAAATCAAAGGAATCCAGATTGGAAAGGAAGAAGTCAAGCTCTTTGTTTGCAGACAACATGATATTATACATAGAAAATCCCAAAGACACAGTTACAAAGCTACTAGAGCTAATCAACGAATTCAGCAACGTCGCAGGATACAAAGTCAACACACAGAAATCACTGGCATTCCTATACACAAACCATGAAAAATCAGAAAACAAAAATCAAAGAGGCAATCCCCTTCACCATTGCAACCAAAAGAATCAAATATCTAGGAATAAACCTACCCAAAGAAACAAAAGAACTGTACACAGAAAATTACAAGACACTCATGAGAGACATTAAAGAAGACTTAAACAGGTGGAGAGATATTCCATGTTCCTGGATCGGAAGAATCAGTATCATCAAAATGACCATACTACCAAATATCATCTACAGATTCAATGTGATCCCTATTCAACTACCACTGACATTTTTCACAGAACTAGACCAAACAATAACACAGTTCATATGGAAACACAAAAGACCTCGAATAGCCAAAGCAATCCTCAGGAAGAAAAACGGACTTGGAGGGATCAGCCTCCCTAACTTCAGACTCTACTACAAAGCAACAGCCATCAAGACAGTATGGTACTGGCACAAAAACAGAACTATAGATCAATAGAACAAGATCGAGAACCCAGAGATAAACCCACGCACCTATGGGCACCTTATTTTTGACAAAGGAGGCAAACACATAAAATGGGACAAAGACAGCCTCTTCAACAAATGGTGCTGGGAAAATTGGACAGCTACAGGCAAAAAAAATGAAGTTGGAACAGTCCCTGACACCATACACAAAGATCAACTCAAAATGGATGAAAGACCTAAATGTAAGACCAGAAACCATCAAACTCTTAGAGGAGAATATAGGCAAAACCCTCAAGGACATCAATCAAAGCAAGATCTTCTCTGACCCACCTACTAGAATAGTGGAACTGAAAAGAAAAGTGAACACGTGGGACCTCATGAAACTTAAAAACTTTTGTACAGCAAAAGAAACTACAAAACAGCTGAACAGACATCCCACAGAGTGGGAGAAAATCATAGCAAATGAAACAACAGACAAAGAATTAATCTCCAAAATCTACAAGCAACTCAGACAACTCAGCACAGGAAAAACGAACAACCCAATCAAAAAATGGGAAAAAGATCTAAAGAGACACCTCTCCAAAGAGGACATACAGATGGCCCAAAAGTACATGAAATGATGCTCAACCTCGCTTATCATTAGAGAAATGCAAATTAAAACCACAATGAGATACCACCTCACACCTGTCAGAATGGCCATCATCAACAAATCGACAGACAACAAATGCTGGAGAGGGTGTGGAGAAAAGGGAACCCTCTTGCATTGCTGGTGGGAATGTAAACTGATACAGCCTCTATGGAAGACAATATGGAGATTCCTTAAAAAACTAAAAATAGAGGCACTCTATGACCCAGCAATCCCACTATTAGGCCTATATCCTGATGAAATCAAAACTGAAAGAGGCACCTGTACCCCAATGTTCATTGAAGCTCTCTATACAATAGTCAGAACATGGAAGCAACCTAGATGTTCATCAACAAATGAATGGATACAGAAGCCCTGGTACATATATACAATGGAATACTACTCAGCTGTTAAAAGAAATGCAGAAGACTCAGTCCTAATGAAGTGGCTAGCTCTAGAACCTATCATAAAAAGTGAAGTAAGTCAAAAAGAGAAAGACAAGTACAGTATACTAACTCATATATAGGGGATCTAGTAAGATTGTCATGATAACACAGACAGTGAACTCATGGAAAAACAGAGAACAGACATAAGGACATTGTGGAGACCAAACAATGGGAGGGAGGCATGGAGGGAGTAACGTGGAAACTTATACTGTCATGTGTGGAAAAGATAGCTATTGTCATTGTGCTAAGGGAATAGGAGTACCTACAATCACTTGGGGCTATGGTCTGGAGGGGTGGGAGGGGGAGAACTGGGTGGGGGGAGGGTCCAGGGATATGCATATGAATGATCTGGGAACATACATGTTGATGAACAACATAACTCTGTAAAATCTTTAAAATAAAGAATTTAAAAAAAAAAAAAAAAAAGAAGCCTGCTCACCTCAATTGGAGAGTAGCTCCCACTCCCTGCAACTAGAGAGGAGCCTGAAGCAGCAGTGAAAACCCAAAATTACCAAAAATAAATAAATTAATGAATTAATTTAAAAAAAGAGAATGCAGAAAATAATAAATATGTTGGGAAGAAAATATTTTTAAATGCATCCAAGTTCTTTCAATAAAAATATCGAACATTCATTATACCTGTGGAAGTACTTCCCTCTCTGCTGGTCTTCATTAACTCTACCCAAAATGGAAATTTGATAACTTTTGACTCATATATGTTAGATCTAAGTTACCATTTGAATTCAATAATTTTAAAAGACATATACTAACAAGCTTTCTTAATACATTTAACTTCTTTTCCAATCATTGAGCACTTCCTATAGATTGCCTAATATTTGATTTTTAGACATATTAGTCATCACAACTTTACTGAAAACTCCTTGAGGAGTTTGATATGATATGATACAGGCTCATATACTTTGACTGACTCTGAATTTTATCAATAATTGGCTGGAAGCACTTAGCACATGCTTTTACTTTCTTAATATCAGACATCTTTAGAAATGTTTTTTTAAAGGCTTTTGTTTTAAATGTTTTTAAAAGCTCTAAAAACTTTCTCTGAATCAAATTATTTCAAAAAGTAGATTGAAAAGTGGATTCCCTCTTCTCTTAGATTAGTTTTAAGTAAATCGAATTTTATATCCCTGTGTAAGTTGATTGGCAAGAAGCGAGCTTTCAAAACTGTACAAATTAACCACCTGAGTTACTTATTTTTAAAAAAGCAAATAGCTCATTTCTATCCCCCCAACAACAACAATAAAAAAGCTATTTTTTACTACCCTTACAAAAAAGCTATTTTTTACTATCCTTTAAATGAGAGGATGATTGTTGATTGTGAATCACCCTGAAATGCTCACAGACTGTATTATATTGTTCCTTAAGATGAACTTTAAGAGGCATCTTGTGATTTATGTATTTGTGATCAGAAATAAAGATAACTTGAAGTATTTACTTTGGGAGCAATTTGCATTCCATTATATGTGCTTAGTCAAATAACAGGTATGCAACTGAGGCAGAGGAATGAAGAAAAAAGAGTAATCGTAGGTCTTTGTTCTGGAATTTACCTGGTTTTTTAAGATCTGAAAGTAAATCACTTGATTGGCAACACACTGTTCTGCTGGGATCCACATGGCAATCTGTCCATGTGGGTCAGTTTTTCCTCCCCAATTGGACTAGGTTGCCTGTGGGCAGGAAATGTGCCTTTAATACATTGCTTTCTCTCTTCACTCAGCAATGTGCTCCTGGGCACACAGCTGAAGTGGCAAGAATACCATTTGAATGATTGACTGACATGTCACAAGTTGATAGCTCTTTTAGGATCATAAGCCCTTCTAGTGATTACTAAAGAGAGAAGAATAGAGTGTCCTTGATTCTCATATTTGTAAGCACATATTTAATAACACAGCTTCTCAAGGGCATCTCTTTCTACTTGGAAAATATTTGGCACCTATTCTTGGAATCAGTACTGACTTGAGGGAAATGCTTATTAATTGAGTTGTCCCTTCAGTTGCTTTTTTTTTTTTTTCTTTTTCCTTATTGTATTCTTTTATTGTTAAAAAATTAAAACCAAAACAACAACAACAAAACAATTTTCACTTGTGTACTAAATTAATAAATCCTTGAGCTTGACCTTAAACCTCCTGTTTCAGACAAATCACCTGAATTCTACAGTCCTGGACACAATTCACACTCCCCAGACTCTGTCGTGTCTCAGTGTTTTCTATACCTGAGACACTTTCCTCCATTTTTTGTCTGTCATGATTCTACTCATGTTTGAAGATACTTTCCAAATATTACATCATCCATAACCTTCTCAAAAGGATATGAGCTCTTCTACCCTTAACCCCCCTCCATATTTAGTAAGGCAACCTAGGTCTCCTATTTGACTCTATTATATAAAAGGATGAGGTTTGCTTTAAATCGTTTCAGCAGTCCATTACACAGAACTAGAAAATGCCCTTCATTAAGTAGGAACCGTGTCAGGAATTGTTAGTTCTCCACATGTTGTCGTTTGATCATCGCAGCAATCCATGGTACTATCTCCATTTCACAGATGAAGTGCTAAGCAATTGGTGGGGACTCATATTTAGGTTCTTGTCCATAGGAAAACAACCCAAGAGCACAGTTTGGGCAAGTCACTATATTTAGTATAGTGACTATGCATCTGGAAGATGCTTAATTAAAATAAAAACATGACTGTGATATTTAAGACATAAGATTTTCTCTCTACCTATTTCCATTTTCTTTTACCAAACTCAGCTTGATCTTTCTTGGTTTGCTAGCATATTCCCTAAATTTTTAGGTCTCTTGAACAAGCACTCCCAGGTCTCACATTTAGCTTCCTACCTTATCTACGGCTATACTGTTTCAACACTCACCTTAGATTTTTTTTAATCTCAAATCTAACGAGTGCTGGTTTGAAGACCTTACTTACTTGCTGCCCATAGGAAAGCCATTCAGTCTTCAGTTAAGTATCAGTCTTCTGCTTACACTCACTATTTTTGGTCCAGAAAGTTGGTGTACATTTTAGAATATTGCTTTGTTAATTTCAAATAATCTATAGAAAAAAATTTATTGGAATGATACTCTGAAAATGTCATGGTCTAAATTTTCTAACATTTACTTTTAAAAATTATCTTAACCACAGTTATTATTTTTCTCGTATTACATTAAAAATTGGAGCTTAAATTATCAGACAGGAAGATGCAATTTAATAAAGGACATCATTCTGCACATTGACATGGATGTTAAATCTTTTTTTAAGATTCTAATGTGGTCTAATTACTTTCATTTAAAATTCTGGGTATGCATGTTTTATTCATGACTTTCTAGATGACTGAGAAAGTTTTTGCAGCTCCTTTGAAGCTCTAACTTTGGAAATATAACAAATAATGAAGCCATCATATTTTCAAAATGCTCAGATAGAGGAGACTTTTGAAAGACGGTGTAATTGTGAATCAAAGCTTAATCAGCTGCTGTGAAATGAGCTTTTAATTATTGCATTGCCCTGATAGGCTGGAGTTCACCAAGGTTAAGAGAATGACCTCACACATATTTCCTCTGAAAGGATAAATCTTTTTTTTCTTTTGCAGCCTATCACCTTGAATATTCAGAAACTAAGTTGTTCTGTCTCCCGTGAAAATACTCCTCAGAAACAATTTTTCACATCCCCGTAGTTAATCTGACACAAGAAATGGAAAACCTCACGCATTTTCCCCTCACTAACACGCATTACTTCTGCAAGAGGGCATAACGGCTTCTGAATCAGAATACTCATCCATGCCTCTGAAAGTTCCACATTTTACCAAGTTTTTAAAGTTTATTAAAGAGACTATCATAAAGGGTGCTCAAGGCATATGTCTTTAGATTTCAGAATTCTGTATCAAAATAACTGGCTTTATTTTAAGTGGCCAAAGATAATACAAATTTTCCAAGCTGGGGAAGAGCATGTTTGCACAAAGAGACTCTCCAGACAGTCAGCACCTGAGGTTTCTTCAGGTAAAGTTCAGCTAAAACTTTTGTTTCTAGCAAATGGTAATCTTGAGAAATTGAGAGTAAAACAGACACAGTGCAAATAGCTTCTCAAACTTTCTGCCTCAAGTGTAGACATTTATGTCTATATATCCTAATTTCTGGTCACTAAATAAAACAAAAAGATCAGAATTTATATGCTTTATGGAAGAAAGGATACATTAGGGGCTTCCCCTGGTGGTCCAGTGGGTAAGGACACCGCCTTGCAGTGCAAGGGGCGCCGGTTCGATCCCTGGCCTGGGAAGATCCCACGTGCCGCGGAGCGGCTGGACCGATGTGTCCAATCACCGAGCTGGAGCTCTGCGACGGCAGAGGCTACCGCGATGGGAGGCCCACAGGAACCAAAGAGCAAAGACGGATGAAAATGGAGAAATGAAAGACCAATAGCAGTGGCCCGCCCACTCCCCTCCCTCCCCAACCCGACCCCCGCCCAAAATAAATAAATAAATGAAAAAAAAAAAAAGGATACATTAGGAGTCTAGGATTCACATATACACACTACTATGTATAAAATTGATAACCAACAAGGAATACTATACAGCACAGGGAACTATACTCAATATTATATAATAAGAGAAAAAATCCAAAAAAAAAAAGAATAAACCACATTATATAACTGAATAGCTGTGCTGTACACCTGAAATTTACATGGCATTGTAAATCAATTATTACTTCAATAAATATTTTGTAAAAGAACTTGTTTTACAAATATGTTTTAACACATATATGAAATCTAGAAGAATGGTATTGATGAACCTATCTGCAGGGAAGGAATGAAGACTCAGATATAGAGAACGGACTTGTGGACACAGTGTGGGGAGGAGAGACTGGGACAAATGGAGAAAGTAACATAGATATACAGACACTACCAAGTGTAAAATAGATAGCTGGTGAGAAGTTGCTATATAATACTGGGACCGCAGCTCTGTGATGACCTGGAGAAGGAGGTTGGGAGGAGGGGAGGAAGGCTCTAGAGGCAAGGGATATGTGTGTACTTATGGCTGATTTGCACTGATGTATGGCAAAAACCAGCACAGCATTGTAAAGCAATTTCCCCCAATTAAAAACAATTTTTTAAAAAAAAGAACATATGCTTTGTTTAAATTTCTTTGTTAAGTGGAGGGCAATAATTGCTTTACATTGTGTTGGTTTTTTATTTAAAGTTCTCCAAGAATCATTAAAAAATTGCTATATTACCACATGCTCGAAGCAAAGCCAGAAGACTTTTGATTTCAATTCTGTTGCATATTTTGCTTTAGATTGTAAACAGAAAATTCCCAAATGAAACTCTAAGTTCTGCATAGAAATCACCTCTAACATCTTGACCTTTTCTAAAGCTCTCTCTATGTATGAGTTTGAACTATGATTCCAATGTTATTTTAAAGGAGGGACATTTAACTCATGTATTTGAAAGTCAAAAATGTCCTGGGTTCCTAAAATATATATATTCAGTCAAATCAAAGAAACAAGTGTAGCTGTTGTTATGAAGCATGACTCAGAGTTCCTACAGATAGTTTTTGTTTTTGAGGAATGCAAACAACCTTGGGCTTATTTAATGAGAATAAGCAGAATCTTGAAATAAGCGTTACTTACAGGAGAGTTGTGATTAGAATGTAACACCCAAGGTTTGATTTGCATAACATCTGATTACATTTAGTAGCTGTTCACTTATCTGTGCTGAACCAATGTCACTTCATCCACACACAGGTTAACTTTCCTGCTCATTTTAGAATAGCCTCAAACTCTAATTGAGAAATACAGCTTCACACATCCCAAGCATTCCTCTGTCACTTGCTTTCTTTGCACTAGTTCTTGGCTTATAAAGGAGATCGTTCAAGTCCTATATGACATTTGTAAGTTGAGCAAACCCTGTGTAATTTATCTCTTGAAAATGCTATCTATGAAAGTATCTGACATCTCTGTCATTGGAGATAAATGACCTAAGAGTCAGTAGACTCACTAGAAATAATAATAGCTAGCATTAACTGAGCAATTATTAACTGCCAGACACTAAGCTAAGTCCTGCCCAAGCACTTAATCTATCATTGGACCTTCTGGTATCTATTAGTATTAACCCCATGTTTACAGGTGAGAAAAATCTAGGTTTAAAGAGGTTATTTAACTAGCTCAGTACCACAGACTTCTCACTGGTGGAGTCAAGACTTAAATTCTAAAGTCCATGCTTCTATACATGCATTTCCAGGAGCTGAATAATCAATGTCCTAAAACTATGCAGACCCAAGGAAAGCTAAAGCATAATTCTGCTTTTAGTGATTCTGTTGAAAGTTCTCCAAATTAAAGAATACTCTAGGGGTTTGATTTCAATTCTGTTGCATATTTTGCTTTAGATTGTAAACAGAAAATTCCCAAATGAAACTCTAAGTTCTGCATAGAAATCACCTCTAACATCTTGACCTTTTCTAAAGCTCTCTCTATGTATGAGTTTGAACTATGATTCCAATGTTATTTTAAAGGAGGGACATTTAACTCATGTATTTGAAAGTCAAAAATGTCCTGGGTTCCTAAAATATATATATTCAGTCAAATCAAAGAAACAAGTGTAGCTGTTGTTATGAAGCATGACTCAGAGTTCCTACAGATAGTTTTTGTTTTTGAGGAATGCAAACAACCTTGGGCTTATTTAATGAGAATAAGCAGAATCTTGAAATAAGCGTTACTTACAGGAGAGTTGTGATTAGAATGTAACACCCAAGGTTTGATTTGCATAACATCTGATTACATTTAGTAGCTGTTCACTTATCTGTGCTGAACCAATGTCACTTCATCCACACACAGGTTAACTTTCCTGCTCATTTTAGAATAGCCTCAAACTCTAATTGAGAAATACAGCTTCACACATCCCAAGCATTCCTCTGTCACTTGCTTTCTTTGCACTAGTTCTTGGCTTATAAAGGAGATCGTTCAAGTCCTATATGACATTTGTAAGTTGAGCAAACCCTGTGTAATTTATCTCTTGAAAATGCTATCTATGAAAGTATCTGACATCTCTGTCATTGGAGATAAATGACCTAAGAGTCAGTAGACTCACTAGAAATAATAATAGCTAGCATTAACTGAGCAATTATTAACTGCCAGACACTAAGCTAAGTCCTGCCCAAGCACTTAATCTATCATTGGACCTTCTGGTATCTATTAGTATTAACCCCATGTTTACAGGTGAGAAAAATCTAGGTTTAAAGAGGTTATTTAACTAGCTCAGTACCACAGACTTCTCACTGGTGGAGTCAAGACTTAAATTCTAAAGTCCATGCTTCTATACATGCATTTCCAGGAGCTGAATAATCAATGTCCTAAAACTATGCAGACCCAAGGAAAGCTAAAGCATAATTCTGCTTTTAGTGATTCTGTTGAAATCGAAAGTGAAGAAGCAAGTCCACCTCCTTGGGACAAAAATCATCCAGAGGTGTCACCAAAGTGCATTGCTCTCTCAATGACGTTAAGCCAAGAAAAGGACCTGAGTCCCCACCCTCAACTCCCACCTGACTGATTGTTTACATCCTAGCACCACCTGCTCCAGATCTTAACTGCAGACCACAAGAAAGGAAAATTGACAGAGAACCAAAATGGTGCTTTTTGTAATGCACTGAAACTCAGTTTGTGTTTAAAATTTCTGCTGTAGACTCTGAAAACACAATTAGAAATTGGTGATAATACTGAAAGCTAGTAACAGTAATAGAACTAAAGAATTCACCAAAATTATTAATAAGCTATGTTGACCTGTACAAACACAAACATGTTTTACTATACACCCAGATATACCTATGCACGTTAGCACTAAGCTAACAGAGAGCTTCACAATTAGATATCAATCAATATGCAAATAGAGGACTTAAAATTGCACGTGGCTAAGACCCCAGTTCTGCCCACACTCGGTTGAACATATGTAAGGCATTTGTGTATAGGCTACTTCTCTAAGAAAGATTTTAAAACTCAAATACCCTGAGTTCCAGTCTTTGTCAGAATGTTGAGACTTCCTTTGCCACAAATACTGAATATGGTAGTAATTTAAATTGTTAGAAACTGTGCCCTGCTAAAACACACCTGTGAACAGGTTTTTTAAAAAGCACAGTTGAAACAATAATATAAATCCAGATTAAAATAAAAGATTATTTTATGTAATTAAGAGATCTTTGTGGGCTTCCCTGGTGATCCAGTGGGTAAGGACACTGCCTTGCAGTGCAAGGGGCACCGGTTCGATCCCTGGCCTGGGAAGATCCCACGTGCCATGGAGCGGCTGGACCGATGTGTCCAATCACCGAGCCAGAGCCCTGGAGCGCATGTGCCCAGAGCCGGCACTCTGCGACAACAGACGCTATCACATGGGAGGCCCACACGGGCCAGGGGCTTCAAATACATGCATTTCCAGGAGCTGAATAATCAATGTCCTAAAACTATGCAGACCCAAGGAAAGCTAAAGCATAATTCTGCTTTTAGTGATTCTGTTGAAATCGAAAGTGAAGAAGCAAGTCCACCTCCTTGGGACAAAAATCATCCAGAGGTGTCACCAAAGTGCATTGCTCTCTCAATGACGTTAAGCCAAGAAAAGGACCTGAGTCCCCACCCTCAACTCCCACCTGACTGATTGTTTACATCCTAGCACCACCTGCTCCAGATCTTAACTGCAGACCACAAGAAAGGAAAATTGACAGAGAACCAAAATGGTGCTTTTTGTAATGCACTGAAACTCAGTTTGTGTTTAAAATTTCTGCTGTAGACTCTGAAAACACAATTAGAAATTGGTGATAATACTGAAAGCTAGTAACAGTAATAGAACTAAAGAATTCACCAAAATTATTAATAAGCTATGTTGACCTGTACAAACACAAACATGTTTTACTATACACCCAGATATACCTATGCACGTTAGCACTAAGCTAACAGAGAGCTTCACAATTAGATATCAATCAATATGCAAATAGAGGACTTAAAATTGCACGTGGCTAAGACCCCAGTTCTGCCCACACTCGGTTGAACATATGTAAGGCATTTGTGTATAGGCTACTTCTCTAAGAAAGATTTTAAAACTCAAATACCCTGAGTTCCAGTCTTTGTCAGAATGTTGAGACTTCCTTTGCCACAAATACTGAATATGGTAGTAATTTAAATTGTTAGAAACTGTGCCCTGCTAAAACACACCTGTGAACAGGTTTTTTAAAAAGCACAGTTGAAACAATAATATAAATCCAGATTAAAATAAAAGATTATTTTATGTAATTAAGAGATCTTTGTGGGCTTCCCCTGGTGATCCAGTGGGTAAGGACACTGCCTTGCAGTGCAAGGGGCACCGGTTCGATCCCTGGCCTGGGAAGATCCCACGTGCCATGGAGCGGCTGGACCGATGTGTCCAATCACCGAGCCAGAGCCCTGGAGCGCATGTGCCCAGAGCCGGCACTCTGCGACAACAGACGCTACCGCGATGGGAGGCCCACACGGGCCAAAGAACAAAGATGGATGAAAATGGACAAATGAAAGACCAATAGAAGTGGCCCGCCCACCCCCCTCCCTCCCCAACCCGACCCCCGCCCAAAATAAATAAATAAATAAATCTTTAAAAAAAAGAGAGAGAGATCTTTGTGTGGTTGAATGAGAAACATTAACTCATAAATAGCAAATATTATATCTCACAATTGCTTCTGGATATATTTGCTAAGTCTCACCAATCCAATCAGTAAATATTTATTGAGTACCTACTATGAGCAAGGCACAAGGATAGACACTAGACAATACAGAAAGATTGACACATAGCTACAGAGCCCCTGTCCCCTGTGCCCAGCAAAGCCATCAGTGTCATTGAGCTGGAATAGTGACAATGAGCAGAGCCCACAGGCTCCCCTAAGCCTGGACCTGGGCTAGCAACCTGGCAAGGACTCTGCTTTTTCATCTCAGAGTGGTTTACAGACTTTTACTTTAGGGCTCTCTGTGAGAAGCTGTTTAGTAGGGAGACACCCAGGTACAAATGTGGGCTGCATCAGGAATGATAGATTTTAACCAATCAGGTGAAACTACATGGTCTAAATACAGGATGCACAGAGTCCTCAGTCCTGAAAACAGGATTGCCTTTTCTGGTGCGATATGTGAATGGAGTACCGGTGCTTTCCCTAAGAGGCAGCACCTCGGTTTCAAAGAAATAAATGAATTGACCCTAACAGACAGGCATGTATATGAACAGTTGTTGTATATGCACATAGATTAGCTCTTTTGAACTTATACAGCTATACATAGAAGTAGCTAATATTAGTTAAGCCTGTATCAATCATTTGAATTTTTTTCACTTGTACACTTGGGGCTTTTTCTTTTGGTTGATTAAAGTATTAAAGCTGCATATGTAAAGTGTATAAATTTTATCTTTTAAAAAGCAGATAGAAGAAAATTACCATCTAGAGAACAGCCTGTTTAGAAAATATCACTGGACTTGCACTTACAGCTAAGCTAAATTATTCACTAATCAATCCAAATCTCCAAAAGAAGAAATAATGTTTCCAGATTATGCCATCTCATCTGCCATTCACTGCATTGCCAGAATTTATACAGAAATTATATGTGTAACCAAAAAAAAAAGTGCTGTTTTTATATTTTGGCCTGAAATACCTGAACTTTAAGTTACTTCCCAAGACATTCTGAACCATCCTTTTAACTTCTCTGAGTAGTTCTGTTATCTGCCTACAGAGAAGTGACGAATAAGTCACTCTTTCATTGAGAACCAATCTTTGATTTACTTCGGCCTGAGGAAGAGAGGCATGTAAATAATATTTGAATCAGTTTTAGGCATTGATTAAAGAATAGAATGGGGCTTCCCTGGTGGTTCAGTGGGTAAGCACATCGCCTTGCCGTTCAAGGGGAACCGGTTTTATTCCTGGCCTGGGAAGATCCCACATGCCTCAGAGCAGCTAGACTGATGTGTCCAACTACCAAGCCAGAGCTCTGGAGCACATGCGCCCAGAGCCGGTGCTCTGCAGTGACAAAGGCCACTGCGATGGGAGGCCACACAAGCCAAAGAATAAAAAGATGGAAACAAATACAAGACCAATAGAAGTAGCCAAAAAAAGATTAGAATGTTTCCATATACAATCAAAGCAAGAATCTAACGAGAACCAGACAAACCAAGTGGGTTTGGAGTGAAGGGGTACAAATGTGGGCTGCATCAGGAATGATAGATTTTAACCAATCAGGTGAAACTACATGGTCTAAATACAGGATGCACAGAGTCCTCAGTCCTGAAAACAGGATTGCCTTTTCTGGTGCGATATGTGAATGGAGTACCGGTGCTTTCCCTAAGAGGCAGCACCTCGGTTTCAAAGAAATAAATGAATTGACCCTAACAGACAGGCATGTATATGAACAGTTGTTGTATATGCACATAGATTAGCTCTTTTGAACTTATACAGCTATACATAGAAGTAGCTAATATTAGTTAAGCCTGTATCAATCATTTGAATTTTTTTCACTTGTACACTTGGGGCTTTTTCTTTTGGTTGATTAAAGTATTAAAGCTGCATATGTAAAGTGTATAAATTTTATCTTTTAAAAAGCAGATAGAAGAAAATTACCATCTAGAGAACAGCCTGTTTAGAAAATATCACTGGACTTGCACTTACAGCTAAGCTAAATTATTCACTAATCAATCCAAATCTCCAAAAGAAGAAATAATGTTTCCAGATTATGCCATCTCATCTGCCATTCACTGCATTGCCAGAATTTATACAGAAATTATATGTGTAACCAAAAAAAAAAGTGCTGTTTTTATATTTTGGCCTGAAATACCTGAACTTTAAGTTACTTCCCAAGACATTCTGAACCATCCTTTTAACTTCTCTGAGTAGTTCTGTTATCTGCCTACAGAGAAGTGACGAATAAGTCACTCTTTCATTGAGAACCAATCTTTGATTTACTTCGGCCTGAGGAAGAGAGGCATGTAAATAATATTTGAATCAGTTTTAGGCATTGATTAAAGAATAGAATGGGGCTTCCCTGGTGGTTCAGTGGGTAAGCACATCGCCTTGCCGTTCAAGGGGAACCGGTTTTATTCCTGGCCTGGGAAGATCCCACATGCCTCAGAGCAGCTAGACTGATGTGTCCAACTACCAAGCCAGAGCTCTGGAGCACATGCGCCCAGAGCCGGTGCTCTGCAGTGACAAAGGCCACTGCAATGGGAGGCCCACACAAGCCAAAGAATAAAAAGATGGAAACAAATACAAGACCAATAGAAGTAGCCAAAAAAAGATTAGAATGTTTCCATATACAATCAAAGCAAGAATCTAACGAGAACCAGACAAACCAAGTGGGTTTGGAGTGAAGCCTTCATCCCTTTACACTATGTTGCTGTTACTTAAGTTCTGGGTCTTAGTGTGTCACTCCTATCCGCCATATTTGGAGCACATCCCTTTCATTGCCTTCACAAATCCATGTAAGATGGATTTGAAGAAACCAACAGTCCCTCTCCATTCCCAAGTTCTAATATAACTCCTAGTTTCTGCTTGTGCTAGTTTTTATAAAACCTTTAACCTAGTGCCTGGCCCCCAGCCTCTATCTCTGAAAGTCACCTTAAATCATCACCTAAGTACCCAACAATAATTTCAGACTCCAATTACTCACTGTGACTGGCACAGTAAAATACAAAACTCTTTATTTTTTAAATTCTTAACCACTGGACCACCAGGGAAGCCCCACAAAGCTCTTTAATATGACATTTAACTCCCTGCACTTTAAGGCCCCAGGGAGCTAAATGTAGGTCACCGTTTTGTATACCTAGTCCCATCAGGCACAAATGCTTCCAAACAAACCCCAGGAGACAGAGTCTCCCCAGGGAGATGCAGACAAGCCTGTGTCACTCCGCAGATGCATATGAAGGAGTCTTTTGTGGTCAAAGCCTGGGTCTGTTTCTAACCTTGTCTGTACTTTTCTGGAAAGCAACTCATCTGATGAGAGCACCGAGACTCTCATTTTCCCTTAAATACATTTTTTTCACAAGGCACATGAATTAAAGGAAAAGGATAAGTAAGTGTTAAAGAATGTGAAAAATGTCAAGGTGACAGATGTTTCCCAAAATTTCTAAGAGGTGTGCAGAAGAAGATTCTCATGTAAAATGCACATTACGGAGTCCTATTTCCTGAAGCCAAACTTAAAGTTTTAGGCATTGATTAAAGAATAGAATGGGGCTTCCCTGGTGGTTCAGTGGGTAAGCACATCGCCTTGCCGTTCAAGGGGAACCGGTTTTATTCCTGGCCTGGGAAGATCCCACATGCCTCAGAGCAGCTAGACTGATGTGTCCAACTACCAAGCCAGAGCTCTGGAGCACATGCGCCCAGAGCCGGTGCTCTGCAGTGACAAAGGCCACTGCAATGGGAGGCCCACACAAGCCAAAGAATAAAAAGATGGAAACAAATACAAGACCAATAGAAGTAGCCAAAAAAAGATTAGAATGTTTCCATATACAATCAAAGCAAGAATCTAACGAGAACCAGACAAACCAAGTGGGTTTGGAGTGAAGCCTTCATCCCTTTACACTATGTTGCTGTTACTTAAGTTCTGGGTCTTAGTGTGTCACTCCTATCCGCCATATTTGGAGCACATCCCTTTCATTGCCTTCACAAATCCATGTAAGATGGATTTGAAGAAACCAACAGTCCCTCTCCATTCCCAAGTTCTAATATAACTCCTAGTTTCTGCTTGTGCTAGTTTTTATAAAACCTTTAACCTAGTGCCTGGCCCCCAGCCTCTATCTCTGAAAGTCACCTTAAATCATCACCTAAGTACCCAACAATAATTTCAGACTCCAATTACTCACTGTGACTGGCACAGTAAAATACAAAACTCTTTATTTTTTAAATTCTTAACCACTGGACCACCAGGGAAGCCCCACAAAGCTCTTTAATATGACATTTAACTCCCTGCACTTTAAGGCCCCAGGGAGCTAAATGTAGGTCACCGTTTAGTATACCTAGCCCCATCAGGCACAAATGCTTCCAAACAAACCCCAGGAGACAGAGTCTCCCCAGGGAGATGCAGACAAGCCTGTGTCACTCCGCAGATGCATATGAAGGAGTCTTTTGTGGTCAAAGCCTGGGTCTGTTTCTAACCTTGTCTGTACTTTTCTGGAAAGCAACTCATCTGATGAGAGCACCGAGACTCTCATTTTCCCTTAAATACATTTTTTTCACAAGGCACATGAATTAAAGGAAAAGGATAAGTAAGTGTTAAAGAATGTGAAAAATGTCAAGGTGACAGATGTTTCCCAAAATTTCTAAGAGGTGTGCAGAAGAAGATTCTCATGTAAAATGCACATTACGGAGTCCTATTTCCCCTGAAGCCAAACTAAGCATCATTATTCTCTAAAAATGTAAGTAGAGCAAAGTCCTGGCTCTACCTTGCCCAAACTTTTCAAATTTGATTAATATTGTTCTCTATTCTCCTCATATCTTCATTTTCCAGATTGTGCTAAAGCTTGAGGACATTTTAGTTTTGGCATTTTTGAAAAATAACAACAGTACTTCCTAAGAAGGAGCATAATATAATGCACTACACTGGGAACTCCTTAAGAGTAAACACCAGTTTAATTATGTTTGTAGCTTTGTTCTCCAGCCAATTGCCAGGTCATTCTTACGGTAAAAACAGAATGAGAAAAGTGTGCTGTTCCAGGCAGGGATTTCACCCCTAATCTGCCACCTACTGACAGTATAATTGAGAGTAATTCCCATAACTTATCTGAGTCTGAGTTTGCTCAACTGCTACAGAAGGGCTATAACACCACCAAACTTCACAGGATAATCCTGTTGTGAAGACTAAAGGATAAAATGAATAACAATGTCTCTCGTAAATGATAAGCATTGCATTACAGTAGTTATTGTCACCCCTAAGTATGGATTTGAACTCATAAAATGGGTAGAAAATAAGAAGAATGCTGAACACTATAAAACAGGCATCTTCTCAATCAGAAAAGACAAGGCCAAAACCTAAAAAATAGCTTATCCACCTGAAAATCTTCCCCTAGTATATGTCTACAACAGAAGAGGAAAAAGAATAACATTTCTTTTAAATATGGTAAAGTGGATTTGGTTTATATTCTACCAATTGAATTGGCCAAATCCAATAACAAATTGAAATAAAAACCTTGTTTTTAAAACTGTATGGTTTATATGTCAAAGTAATTTGTATCAGACTAACCTTCAATGGAAAACAAGTATAAAAGATGGATAAAACACATGAAACAGATATTTGGAGTCAGAAAAGATCAAATAAGTTAGTAGAACTTGAAGGAATAAATCCCAGAAAGAAAACGAAATGCACATGTGCACTGGAAGTAGTCTGGACATCAACCTCCACTTTTCTCCTCATGACCATTTTCTGACTCACTGCACGAAAAAAAAAGAGAGAGAGAGAGAAACTGAAAGCAATGGAACTGCCAATATTACTGAAAATGATTGATTAATTGATTTATTGCTTGATAACTGAATTTAAGAATTTCATAGGTGAATTTAATAGCATATTAAAGTAAAACAAGCAAAAAAAAAAAAATCATTGATAAATGATGTTGGATCATTTGCGTAGCTATTCAGATAAAAGGTCCCATTGACCCCTACCTTATACCATACATATACAAATAAACTCAGTTTCTATTAGATTATAGATCTGAATATGAAAGATAAATAATAATGCTTCTAAAAGTTAATATAAGAAACTATATTTATGATCTTAGTATAAGTAATGATTTTTATATAGGTAGCAGAAAGAGCTAACCATAAAGAAAAACACTGAAAATTCATATTGCATTACACTTAAGAAAGTCTATATGTGAAAAGATATCCCTATAAGAGTAAAGAATAAAATTAAAATAAAAAATATTTTTTAAAAAGTGAAAGAGACAAATCACCAAATAGGAAAAGATATTTGCCATATAGATCTGCAACAAACAGCCTATTTCCAGACTATATAAAGAAATATTACAAATCCATTAGAAAAAAGCATTCAAACCGATTTTCAGAAATTGGACAAAAAAATCTGAATAATTTTTAAAAACCCAAATCACTTAATAAGCATATGAAAAGAATGCTTATAAAATGCATATAAAAAAAAAGCAGAATGGGAGAAAATCATAGCAAATTAAATAACAGACAAAGAATTAATCTTCAAAATCTACAAGCAACTCAGACAACTCAGCACCAGAAAAATGAACAACCCAATCAAAAAATGGGAAAGGGACCTTAAGAGATATCTCTCCAAAGAGGACATACAGATGGCCAAAAAATACATGAAACGATGCTCAATCTCACTTATTGTTAGAGAAATGCAAATCAAAACTACAGTGAGTGAGATATCACCTCACACCCGTCAGAATGGCCATCATCAACAAATCTATAGACAATACGTGGTGGAGAGGGTGTGGATAAAAGGGAACACTCTTGCATTGCTGGTGGGAATGTCAATTGATACAGCCGCCGTGGAAGACAGTTTGGAGATTCCTTAAAAAACTAAAAATAGAAGCACCATACGACCCAGCAATCCCACTCTTAGGCTTATACCCTGATGAAATCAAAATTGAAAGAGGCACCTGTACCCAATGTTCATTGCAGCTCTTTATACAATAGCTAGAACATGGAAACAACCTAGATGTCCATCAACGAATTAATGGATAAAAAAGCTCTGATACATAAATACAATGGAGTACTTCTCAGCCCTAAAAAGAAATGCAGAAGAATCAGCCGTAATGAGGTGGCTGGATCTAGAACCATCATCAAAAGTGAAGTCAGTCAAAAAGAGAAAGACAAGTACAGTATACTAACACATACATATGGAATCTAGTAAGATGGTAGTGATAACACATGCAGTGAAGCAATGGAAAAACAGACATAGAGAATAGACATATGGACATTGTGGGGAATGAACAGGGGGTGGGAGGCATAAAGGAAGTAGCATGAAAACCTATACTATCATATATGGAAAAGATATCTATTGTCACTGAGCTGTGGGAAAAGGGGAGGGGTGGGCTGGAGGGGACTATGAGGGAAGTGGAGGAGGGAGGAGGCCAGGGACATACATATGACTAATCTGGGATTATACATATCGGTAAACAACAAAACTCTGTAAAAAGAAAAAGTAAAAGTAAAAAAATAAATAAAAGAGAAACAAAAATATTCAGCAGAGAAAAAAAAATCCAAATTACTTAATAAGCATATGAAAAGATGATTAGTAGTACTCATCATTAGGAAAATGAGATACCACTACATAATCATAATATTTAATGGCAATACCTAGTGTTAGTATTTTTTTTATTTTTTAATTGAAGGATAATAGCTTTATAGAGTTTTGTTATTTACTTCCAAACATCAGCATGAATCAGCCATAGGTATACATATGTTCCCTCCCTCTTGAATCTCTCTCTTAAATGATCTGCAGCATTATCAGTAGAAGTACAAGCCAGTAAAACCACTTCAGAAAACATGTTGTCAATATATGCCATAGCTGAACGTAAGCATCCATTTTAATCCAACAATTTCACCACATAAAAAGCATTAAGATAAGCACAAAAGACATATATAAGGATGTTCACAGCAGTCTTATGCATAATTTACCCCAAACAAAAACAACTTAAACACCTATGGAACAGATAAATTGTGGTATGGTGTTTCAATAACACAGCAGAGTCAGCGAGCCTGTGGGTCATATCCAGCTATGGCCACTTACAGAACTGTCTATTTGCAGTGCACTGGCCAAGTTCAGGAAATGCAACATAGACCATGTGGCCTACAAGGCTAAAAAGGCTTCCTATCTGGACCTCTACAGAAAAAGTTGTCAACCTCTGCTGTACAGCAATGAAAAAGAATGAGCTCCAACTATACTATCATTACAGTAGGACTAACTTTAGACACATTATGCTGGTGAGAAAAGGCCAGACATGAAACAATGCATGTTATGATTCAATTTATATAACTTTATATAAAGTTAAAACATAAATAAAATTAAAATAAGTCAGATAGAAGTGGTGATAGATGACAGAATGGTTGCTACACTTAAGGAAACATAATAACTTGCAAAAGCAAGTTATTCCTCCTCATCAGTGCAACTGATTCCTCCCTCTAAACTTGAGTATCTCATCTAAAAGTAAGGATGAAGCAAGCAGAACCAGAGAGACGTACCCACACCCAGTTCAGTCCTCCCTAGCATATCACAGAGGCCACTGTCACATCTCTCAGAGCATCAGATCACACCATAGCTTCCTCAGTTAGGGAGACAAAAGGAGACAAAATCAATCATTCCATAGCTGCTGGGAAGTTTAGATAAAAACCTGTCACAGATTTCTGATCCCGATAGGTTTTAACATCTTTATATTTGAGCAGAAGGGAAAAAAAAGTGAACTACAACAATCTAAACAAAATATAGAGTGTTCTAATGTCAACTAAAAGAAATGTCCACCCCAAATCCACCCTCTTCATTCCAATGAGTGAATGGAATTGCCTGAAGCTCATAAGAGTATTGATTTTAGAACAATAATTAAAATCTAATGGAGTTAATAAGTTTCACCTAGAACTATAAATTTCATCCAAAGACATGATGAATTACTGAATAAGAATATCTGACTGCTTATCTACTCAATTTTTTAAAATTCAGATTTCATTTTCTGACAATGTTATTCATTTTAACAGAGAGAAATATTCATACCATCTGAAGTGCTGGACATTTTATTTTAAGAAGAGGAGGGAAAAGAGAATCATTTGGTTCTTTATGGGGGTCAAATTAGACATCAAATAAAGTATGAAGTTCCTTCACCAGATACATTTCATAAAGCTAAATGGTTCTTTCAAGATTATGCTGACAATAGAGTCTTCAGTCTTTGTTATAATATAATCTATGACCTCACTAATAAGGATAATAATGTATCATCAAAAATGCTGTTAATTGAAAACTGTAAGTCTAATTAACCAGGGAAGTGACCATGCATAACATATTATTAATAGAATGAAAGGCTCACATTACACCAACTGCTACCCAGAAAAAAAAACTACAAGGACAGTCCAGCAGTTCAAAGACGCTTCATATCAATTCTGGAAAAAGTTACTGATGTTATTTTCTTTCAATTAAACTGAAAGTTTCATGGCAAAATGACTTAAAACCAGAAGAAACTAAAGACAGATTTAAAAGATGGGTCACAGGGTAGCTGCTTGGGATCCAGTCTATAAAGGGCCCTCAGACACCTCTGGAAGACATCAGAAATACAGTGCCAATTAACTTGTTTCCACATGAAACTCTTTACATACTGGATAAAATGCAAATTGGTCCCACTCCCACTGAATTAATTCCTTGTAATGAAAAATATACTCTGTTCTAGTGCTTTTCTCTTTCTTTTTTTTTTTTAAGATTTTTTTTTTTTTTTTTTTTTTTTTGTGGGGGGGGGGGTGGGGAGGGAGGGGAGCAGGCGGGTCACTTCTATTGGTCTTTCATTTGTCCATTTTCATCCATCTTTTTTCTTTGGCCCGTGTGGGCCTCCCATCGCAGCGGCCTCTGTTGTCGCAGAGCACCGGCTCTGGGCGCATGCGCTCCAGAGCTCCGACTCGGTAGTTGGACACATCAGTCCAGCCGCTCCGCTGCACATGGGATCTTCCCAGGCCAGGGCTCAAACCAGCGCCCCTTGCACTGCAAGGCGGTGTCCTTACCCACTAGACCACCAGGGAAGCCCTGCTTTTCTCTTTCGATTGAGTATTGTATGATACAGTTTCTCAGAAGTGTTAGTCACTAAGTCGTGTCTGACTCTTTGCAACCCCCTGGCTCCTCTGTTCATGGAATTCTCCATGCAAGAATACTGGGGTGGGTAGTCATTTCCTTCTCAAACCCCAAAACTATCAGCTAATTACCGTCAGTTTCTTTATGGGGGTCAAATTAGACATCAAATAAAGTATGAAGTTCCTTCACCAGATACATTTCATAAAGCTAAATGGTTCTTTCAAGATTATGCTGACAATAGAGTCTTCAGTCTTTGTTATAATATAATCTATGACCTCACTAATAAGGATAATAATGTATCATCAAAAATGCTGTTAATTGAAAACTGTAAGTCTAATTAACCAGGGAAGTGACCATGCATAACATATTATTAATAGAATGAAAGGCTCACATTACACCAACTGCTACCCAGAAAAAAAAACTACAAGGACAGTCCAGCAGTTCAAAGACGCTTCATATCAATTCTGGAAAAAGTTACTGATGTTATTTTCTTTCAATTAAACTGAAAGTTTCATGGCAAAATGACTTAAAACCAGAAGAAACTAAAGACAGATTTAAAAGATGGGTCACAGGGTAGCTGCTTGGGATCCAGTCTATAAAGGGCCCTCAGACACCTCTGGAAGACATCAGAAATACAGTGCCAATTAACTTGTTTCCACATGAAACTCTTTACATACTGGATAAAATGCAAATTGGTCCCACTCCCACTGAATTAATTCCTTGTAATGAAAAATATACTCTGTTCTAGTGCTTTTCTCTTTCTTTTTTTTTTTTAAGATTTATTTATTTATTTATTTATTTTGGTGGGGGTGGTGGTGGGGAGGGAGGGGAGCAGGCGGGTCACTTCTATTGGTCTTTCATTTGTCCATTTTCATCCATCTTTTTTCTTTGGCCCGTGTGGGCCTCCCATCGCAGCGGCCTCTGTTGTCGCAGAGCACCGGCTCTGGGCGCATGCGCTCCAGAGCTCCGACTCGGTAGTTGGACACATCAGTCCAGCCGCTCCGCTGCACATGGGATCTTCCCAGGCCAGGGCTCAAACCAGCGCCCCTTGCACTGCAAGGCGGTGTCCTTACCCACTAGACCACCAGGGAAGCCCTGCTTTTCTCTTTCGATTGAGTATTGTATGATACAGTTTCTCAGAAGTGTTAGTCACTAAGTCGTGTCTGACTCTTTGCAACCCCCTGGCTCCTCTGTTCATGGAATTCTCCATGCAAGAATACTGGGGTGGGTAGTCATTTCCTTCTCCAAACCCCAAAACTATCAGCTAATAGTTACCGAAAGTCAGCCATTATGGTCAATAAAATTTCAACACTAAAAAAATCTGTGTGGTACAGGACTGTCTCTACATAAAAATGGATTTATTTTATTATCTAAATGCTTAACTCCATGCCTCCTAAGAAGTTCTCCTATATCAGGAAGAGCCTTTTAAAAAATCTAACACGTAAACTGCACCATAAGCCACTGGAATTCATTTGCCAATATTAAAAGTGAGTATCCAGATGAAAATGGCTTGCTGAGAGCATGTTAAAGATCTCCCCATTCCAGCAGCTAAGACTTAAAATAACAGATTGAATACAACAGATATAGATAAAGATCTTTAAACATATATATCTGTAATCGGAGACAAGAAAATAAAATCTCTGTGGGTTAGAAAAGAGAACTCAGACACTTAAGCCTCATGGCTCAAAGGAATTTAGATCTAGTTTGGAATACTGAGACTAGGTCCTCAATGGTCTCATGAGATTGCTTTTAAATGTACCACAGGGACTTCCTTGGTGGTCCAGTGGTTGGGAGTCCTCCTACTGATGCAAGGGACAAAGTTCAGTCCCAGATCTGGGAGGATTCCATGTGCTGTGGGCCACAGCTAGACCTGTGGGGCACAACTATAGAGCCCACACTCTAGAGCAATGGAGACCCAGCACAGCCCTACACAGATAAACAAATAAATAATTTTTTGATATATACCATGTAATATGGTTGGCTCAAACCAGGTTATCCAAGTAAAGGTGGGAGCTACTTATCAAAAATATTGGGTTGGCCAAAATGTTTGCTGAAAAAGCCCAAACTTTTTGGCCAACCCCATATCTCTACTCAATACCTGTGCCCAGATGTGGCTGGGGAAGGAAGAGAATCTTTTACAGGACACAGAACTCAGGGCCATCCCATGTGGAGTACAGAGTCCATATTCACCCCAGCTACACAAAGTAGGATACCACAGACCAGTAGAACATCCATTCCACAAGCCTGGGATAAAGGAGTTCCAGGAACCTATGAAAGCCAAAGGTGGCTCCCTTCATTGAGCTAGAGAGCATTTTGATTCTTTTAAAATAAATAGTAAAGAATGAGGCAGAAGTTCAGAATACAAGGAAACCAAGACACTAGTCCAAATGTTCTTCAGTTTTCCTTTATTCTCTATCACCAAACAATATTCAAGCAATAGTCAGATATTGTCCCCTTTGTTTTGAGGGCAGGAGAAGAAGGGGGAAACAGAGGATGAGATGGTTGGATAGTGTCACCGACTCAATGAATGTGAGTTTGAGCAAAGCCCCCGAGACAGTGAAGGACAGGGAAGCCTGGCATGCTCCAGACCATGGGGTCGCAAAGAGTCAGACATGACTTAGTGGCTGAACAATGTCCTATGTTTATAGTCTTCTGTTTATGAGATGTACTTTGCTTAAATTGAAGTAGAAGCAGATGCTTGTATTTCTTTTATAGACAATACAGAAAGATTTTGCCCACAACCAAGAGATGGCTCCAAACTTGTTTTGTAATCCAGTCCACCATAGTGACAATTCAGTGTTACCCATGACCTCATATGAAGCATGTTCAGAAAGCATAATTCTCTCCATCTTCTAGCATCAAAATTAAATAACAAATTGGAGCCATTTTTCAAGAAAGATATTTCTGACTGGAAACTGAACTCACTACACATTTATTCTGCTGCAATATTTTAAATTTTTACTTCTGAGTAAAGTATATATAAATCTTAGTGTAGTTAACACCAACAAAACTGTTACATCTATTGTATTTTCATGGGAAGGGTTAAAATGTTTCAATACTTAAACAACAATTTGACCAAAGATCTCCTAGTAGTTGGCGATGTGCTGAGAAGAACTTTAAAATAAATGTTTAAGAACTTTGAAGATGTAAAAACAGTATCATGGTTCATAAAATAAAAGCAAGAGGGCTTCCCCTGGTGGTCCAGTGGGTAAGGACACCGCCTTGCAGTGCAAGGGGCGCTGGTTCGATCCCTGGCCTGGGAAGATCCCACGTGTATGGAGCGGCTGGACCCATGTGTCCAATTACCAAGCCGGAGCTCTGGAGCACAGGTGCCCAGAGCCTACGCTCTGAAACGACAGCCGCCACCGTGATGGGAGGCCCACAGGAACCAAAGAACAAAGATGGATGAAAATAGAGAAATGAAAGACCAATAGGAGTGGCCTGCCCGCTCCCCTCCCTCCCCAACCCGACCCCCGCCCAAAATAAAAATAAAAATAAAGAAATCTTTAAAAAAAAAAAAAAAAAGCAAGAGTCATGAAACCTAGAAATAAACACTGTAAGCATTGAAATTTAAACATTCAATAAGTAGACTATATAGTATATAGTGTGTATATGTGTGTTCAGTTGCTCAGTCATGTCTGACTCTTTGCAACTCCATGGAATGTAGTCCACCAGGCTCCTCTGTCCACAGGACTCCCCAGGCAAGAATACTGGAGTGGGTTGCTATTTCCTTCTCCAGGGAATCTTAAATGGACTGAACCCACATCTCTTGCATCTCCTGCATTGGCAGTTGGGTTCTTTACAACTGCACCACATGGGAAGTATACAGTATACTTGGCACAGCCAAAGAGAAAATTGCCCTAATAGAAGATGGAATTGAGGAAATCTCCCAAAGCACAACATAAGGAAATAAGATACGGACATACAGACGATAGATAGAGGAGTTCCAACATGCATGTAAGAATGCTGCAAGAGACTAATGGAAACACTATGTTCAATGAGATGGTGCATTTCTATGCAAAATAAGTTTTTATACAAAATTAAAGAAAGACATGAAACCTCAGGTTGAAAATCCACTGAGTGCCAGACAGGACAAATTTAAATTAAAAATCCATCCTGAAATATATTGTTCACATAACAAAAAGAAAGACGTTCTTAAAAGGTTCCAAAGAGAAAAGGCATTATCTGCCAAAGAATGACAATCGGATTGACAGTAGACATCCTGTAAAGCAATAACAGGGGGAAAAAATCAATAACAGAAGTCATTGAAGGAATATTTTCAAAGTTGTACATACAAATAACTATAAATAAGTTATAATTTGAAAAGAACACATCAGATTCAGGAGGGCTCAGAAAACTGACAGTCTACAGACGCTCAGTGGACAGTGCCACTATCGACAAGAAGAAACCTAGAAATGGGAAATAACTAAGATGAACTAAGAAACTGATAGATATTTTTGCAAATCTATTGATTTTTAAAATAACAGCAAGAATTTTTTTTAATGCTAGACCTTAGGTTGTATACAACAATCATATAGCACCTCTATCCAATGGTCCGTAGAGGGCAGCTAAAGCTTTTCATTTTGTTCACAAGGGGTGGTAAATACTTATTAATGTTAGAGTTTGCTTTAAAAATACTAATATTCCAATTTAAAATAAAACAAAGGGGAAAAATTCATACTGAAAAAAGGAATATTTTCACATCGAATTCAGAAAAAAGAACTTTCAAACATATTTTGGACAATCCTCGTGACTTCTACATGTCCAGAGTATACTATTCATTTATGAGTAATATCACAGCTATGATTGAAAAGTACTTCTGAATATAGCAAATATTACATTCAGTCCACATAACAAATCTCTTACTTTGAATACATGAAAACATTTTACAAACTTCTTAATGAAATATAATTTGTCAACATCCATATTAAAGGATACCAATGTACGTTGGGCACTGTTTCTCTGCTATCAATACATTCCTCTTAATTTCTTTTGATTGTTGTGAACCACTTAAATATCTCTACTTCTTAGTAGAGATATGAAAAACGTGAAAAGTACAGTTCTCCACTTTCAATTGCCAATTGAAATGATTCTCTTGTTTAGTATCATGAGTCAAGACTGATTCTTGATACACCTCTCTTTTAAGAACATGTATGATAAATTTCCTTTTAGAAAATACATATAATGAATTTGTATATCAGATTACAACCCCAGAAAAGAAAAAAACTTAACCTGATACAGTCTAGACTTTCTCAAGTAACTATACCAAGGCTCAATTAGCATTACTGTCCTCTGACTTAAAATGTAAAACCACTGTTTAGTCTTCCTTGACCACTGTCCTCACATCCTAGCCTTCTTTCTAAACTTACTTTCTTATTCAACTTACTAAGCTTACTAGGTGGCGTTAGTGATAAAGAATCCACCTGCCACTGCAGGAGATGTGGATTCGATCCCTGGGTTGGGAAGATCTCCTGGAGAAGGGAATGGCAACCCACTCCAGTATTCTTGCCTGGG
This sequence comes from Tragulus kanchil, assembly GCA_022376925.1. Taxonomy (NCBI): domain Eukaryota; kingdom Metazoa; phylum Chordata; class Mammalia; order Artiodactyla; family Tragulidae; genus Tragulus; species Tragulus kanchil. The sequence continues at coordinate 55,248,767 of JAIOJX010000029.1, read as the reverse complement.
AAATTCCATGGAGACAGAAGCCTGACCGGCTACAGTCCATGGAGCCGCAAAAAGTACAGGACTGAACACACACACACACACACATACACAAGCTTACTAAAGTTCTTAATTTCAAGGCCAGACTATCTGATGATGAAATACTCGAAACGATGATTACTATTCCCACACATGCATCATCATACCTAAGAAGAATTCAAAGTTCTTTCGAGCCATGAATATTAACATTCTTTGTGAGAAATTCTTCCTGGGATGAATTTTCTCATTTTAAAAAACAGATTTGACTGTAGGAGAAATAAAATGAATTTCCACTTCCTATATCACATGTGCAGTAACAGTAAGACAAATAGCAAAAGGAAGTTCAAGGTTTTTGTACATCGTCTTCATATATTGAACACCATAATAGTATACAGATATATCAATGCCCTACTGAACACGTGGAACATATTTTAAACTAATTTTTTAAAGAAAAACAGAAAAATGAAAAATCTTTCCAAATTGTTTTTCCAAATTCCTACATAAAGCAATGTTAACAGAAGAGCTCAGCAGTTTCCTACCTTGAAGAGAAAGGTTGTACTTAAATTTCTTACTTTTTAAAAAAAAGTTCTTCCACCTTCAATTGAATCTGTGCTTCAGTCTAATTGAAAATGAAAAATCTCCAGATAGAAGAAATCCAGTGACATTCAGAGCCTAAGGCTTGACTCACAAAGTAATTCTACCAGTAATACTTTTATGGTTCCAGAAAGTTGAAAAACACGGATATTTTAGCTTGTAGTATTAAATTTAACTCATAAAGTCTAGTAGCAATACTTCTGACAAGAGAGAAAAGTCAGCTTTCAATATAACTAGTCCATAAAAAAAAAAAAAAAAAGAAACATTGCTGTTGCAAACATTGCTTGATTTCAAATATACACTTCAGGGTTCTGAAATGGGAAGATATAAATGGTTTATTATATATCTCAGCGTGTAAAATATCAAAAATATTTCCTAAGGAGAACACAGTTACCTAAAATCATAGAACAAAGAACAAAAGGTATTATTTTATTCTTATTAGTTCTCCCATCATTCATAATAAATCAACAGGATTCAATATTTTCTAATTTTCTGAATAGATATTATGAGTATAAAAACATTTTAGAAATTAGTCTGTCCCCCTCCCACCAAAAAAAAAAATGTTATATATTTTTAAGAAAATAAAGAAAATATGGAGAGCTGGAGGTGGGAGGGATTGTTCAAGTGGGGAGGGGCATGGGTAAACCTATGGCTGATTCATGTTGATGTCTGGTAGAAACCAACACAATACTGTAAAACAATTATCCTTCAATTAAAAACAAATGAATTTCAAAAAATAAAGTAAATGGAGAAAAAGTCTTAGTTCATAAGTATACGCACATATGTATCATTTGAGGGACTCCTCAAGTGTAATAAAAACCTCTTACAAAGATCAAACCACATTCTTTTATTGTTTTCATTGGCCATGTGTCAGGGTACTGAACCATTTGAGACTGTTACACTCATTCGGTAAGTAGAGAAACGAAGATTTCTCTCAAAGAAAATAATAAATGCACCCTCTTGATCATTTTAGCATTTTATCCATTAGAGGAAAAAGTTTGAGACAACTTCAAATGTTCAAGTAGGGACTTGATGACAGCTGGCTGTACACTATAATGTACAACACCTATAATAAAATAACACACTTTAAAGAAATATTGAAAGGAAACTAGTTACATTCATAACAATATAATTCTACAATTCTTCATTTTTAAAGTAGTGTAATCTTTCATGATTTACCTAATTCCAAACCCTATTTCACCTAGGAAAGGAAGTAAGGAAAGAAAGGAGGAAGGGAGGGAAAGAGGAAGGAAGGGAGGGAGGGAGAAAAGAAGGAAAGAAAACCCTTTTGCTTTCCTTTGGTTCAAATAGTGTTCTATATTTTCAGAAGCCCAGCAAGTATTCTACTTTATTCATGGTGTCTAATTTTCAGTCAATGGAAATATTATTATTTATTTACCATCTAATAAAGGAGATATCTCCATTTAAAAATGCTAGACCCAAAAAAGTATTCATTCACTAAACATTAAAAAAAAAAGAAAAGAAAATTGCAAGCTAGACAAGTGCCTCACTATTTACTCCAAGTTAACTTCAAATGGATCACACATTTACATACTTTATAAAAAATATAAGCAACAGACAAATTCAGGGATTTAATATAGTACTGGAATGAAGAGGACTTTTCCAAACATGTTACAACTAAAGAAGCCATAAATAAAATAAATAAATAAATAAATTTGGTCACTTATTTGGTAAAAAGTAAATGTAGCTAGAAAACTAATACGCTAGGCTACCATGAAGCATTTATGTTGATTATACTGGGTTACCAAAAAGTAATCATAGTCCTGTTCTTCATTGCCAATGTGTGAATCATTATGCCTATATATAAATATGAATGTTTTCACATTACTTTTTCATTTTTGATACCTACTATTAGTAATATGTATAACATCTACAGTGTTTTGTATCATAAAAGAAAATATTGATGTAAGTGCTGACAGATGATACATCTTATAAACAAATGTAAACTTATGGTATCAATAAATATAGTACTCTATGATAAATGTATTTTCTCTTCCTTACAATTTTCTTAATATTTTCTTTTCTCTAACTCATTTATTGTAAGAACAGAGTATATAGCACATAGACAATTATGCATGAATTTTATATGTTATTGGTAAGGCTTCTGGTCATCAGTAAGCTATTAGTAGCTAAGTTGAGGCGGAATCAGAAATAATACATGGAGGCTTCCCTGGTCACTCAGTAGTAAAGACTCTGCCTACCAAAACAAGAGACACAGTTTGGATTCCTGATCCAGGAAGATCCCACATGCCAAAGAGCAACTAACACCATGCATCACAACTACTGAGCCTGTGCCCTAGAGCCCAGGAGCAGCAACCACTGAGCCCACAAGCTGCAGCTTCTGAAGCCTGGGTGCCCTAGAGCCCATGCTCCACAAGAGATGCCACCACAATGAGAAGCCTGCACATTACAGCAGGAGAGCAGCTCCTGCTCTCTGCAACTAGACAAAAAGCTCATGCAGTGACAAAAGCTCAGCAAAGCCAAAAATTAATTTTTTAAGTTATAGATGGATTTTCTACTGTGTGAGGGTTCAGCACCCCTAGCCCTCACATTATTCAAGGGTCAAATGAATATTTATTTTCCAATTATATGCATATGCATTTGACTAATATACTGCACACATTACAAACTACACACCAAAAAATAGTACTTTTTTATTTACTTGTTTTTCATCCATACATGTTTCACACAATTTTTTTTTTTGGCCACTTCTATTGATCTTTCATTCATTTACCTTTGTTCTTTTGACCTGTGTGGGCCTCCCATCACAGCAGCCCCTCTCGGTGCATGCGCTCCAGAGCTCCAACTCCGTAGTTGGACACATCGGTCCAGCCGCTCCGTGGCACATGGAATCCCCCCAGGCCAGGGATCGAACTGGCACCCCTTGTACTGCAAGGCAGCGTCCTTACCCACTGGACCACCAGGGAAACCCTAATTTATACAATTTTTAAAAGTTACACTTCAGGGGCTTCCCTGGTGGTCGAGTGGGTAAAGAATCTGCCTTGCAGTGTAAGGGACGCCGGTTCGATCCCTGGCCAGAGAAGATCCCACATGCGAGCGGCTAGGCCGGTGTGTCCAGTTAGGAGCCTGCGCTCTGGAGCACATGCACCCAGAGCCAGTGCTCTGCAGTGAGAGAGGACACTTCAATAGGAGGCCCATACATGCCAAAGAATAAAGATGGATGAAAATAAATGATGGCTTAGAGGTAAAAAAAAAAAAAAAAGTTACACTTCATTTAGTTATTACAAAATATTAACCCTATTCCCTGTGTTGTACATCGCTGCAATAGTTTGTAACTCCTGCTCCCCTACCACTGTATGCCCTCCTCTCCTGTCCCCTGTTGTTGTTGTTTAGTCAATAAATCGTGTCTGACTGTTTGTGAACTGAAGGAATGCAGCACACCAGGCTTTCCTGTCCTTCACCATCTCCCCCAAGCTTGCTCTAACTCATGTCCACTGTGTCAGTGATGCCATCCAACCAACTCATTCTCTGTCATCCCCTCCTCCTCCTGCCTTCAATCTTGCCCAGCATCGGGGTCTTTTCCAATGAATCAACTCTTCGCATCAAGTGGCCAAAGTATTTGAACTTCAGCTTCAGCATCAGTCTTCCACTGTATATTCAGGGTTGATTTCCTTTAATGTTGACTGGTTTGATTTCCTTGCAGGTCAAGGGAATCTCAAGAGTCTTCTCCAGCACCACAATTTCAAAGCATCATTTCTTTGGTACCCAGCCTTCTTCATGGTCCAGTTCTCACATCTGTACATAACTACCAGAAAAACCATAGTTTTGACCATATGGACCTTTGTTGTCAAGTAAAGTCTCTGCTCTTTAATGTGCTATCTAGGTTTGTCATAGCTTTTCTTCCAAGGAGCAAGGGTCTTTTAATTTCAAGACTGTAATCACCAGTCACAGTGATTTTGGAGGCCAATAAAATAAAGCCTGTCACTGTTTCCATTGTTTGCCCATCTATTTGCCATGAAGTGATGGGACCAGATGCCATGATCTTCATTTTTGAATGTTGACTTTTAAACCAGATATTTCACTTTCCTCTTTCACCTTCATCAAGACGCTCTTTAGTTCCTTTGCTTTTAAGACACTCTTTAATTCCTCCTCATCATTAGGGTGGTATCATTGGCATACCTGAGGTTATTGGTATTTCTCCCAGCAATCTTAATTCCAACTTGTGCTTCATCCAGCCTGGCATTTCTCATGATGTACTCTGCATGTAAGCTAAATAATCAGGGTGACAATATACAGCCTTGACATACTCCTTTCCCAATTTGGAATCAGTCCATTGTTCCACGTCCAGTTCTAATCTGCATACAGGTTTCTTAGGAGGCAGGTAAGGTCGTCTAGTATTCCCATCTCTTAAAGCCACATACTCTTTCCCCTAGTAACCATTTTTTCCCTTATCCGGACTGCTTCTTTTCTGTTGTATTCATTCACTTCTATTTTTTAGATTCCACATATAAGTGATATTGTATAATATTTGTATTTCTCTGTCTGACTTACTTCACTAAGCATAATACCCTCTGGGCCATTCCTTGTTGTGCAAATGGTCACCATCTCCCCAAGCTTGCTCTAACTCATGTCCACTGTGTCAGTGATGCCATCCAACCAACTCATTCTCTGTCATCCCCTCCTCCTCCTGCCTTCAATCTTGCCCAGCATCGGGGTCTTTTCCAATGAATCAACTCTTCGCATCAAGTGGCCAAAGTATTTGAACTTCAGCTTCAGCATCAGTCTTCCACTGTATATTCAGGGTTGATTTCCTTTAATGTTGACTGGTTTGATTTCCTTGCAGGTCAAGGGAATCTCAAGAGTCTTCTCCAGCACCACAATTTCAAAGCATCATTTCTTTGGTACCCAGCCTTCTTCATGGTCCAGTTCTCACATCTGTACATAACTACCAGAAAAACCATAGTTTTGACCATATGGACCTTTGTTGTCGAAGTAAAGTCTCTGCTCTTTAATGTGCTATCTAGGTTTGTCATAGCTTTTCTTCCAAGGAGCAAGGGTCTTTTAATTTCAAGACTGTAATCACCAGTCACAGTGATTTTGGAGGCCAATAAAATAAAGCCTGTCACTGTTTCCATTGTTTGCCCATCTATTTGCCATGAAGTGATGGGACCAGATGCCATGATCTTCATTTTTGAATGTTGACTTTTAAACCAGATATTTCACTTTCCTCTTTCACCTTCATCAAGACGCTCTTTAGTTCCTTTGCTTTTAAGACACTCTTTAATTCCTCCTCATCATTAGGGTGGTATCATTGGCATACCTGAGGTTATTGGTATTTCTCCCAGCAATCTTAATTCCAACTTGTGCTTCATCCAGCCTGGCATTTCTCATGATGTACTCTGCATGTAAGCTAAATAATCAGGGTGACAATATACAGCCTTGACATACTCCTTTCCCAATTTGGAATCAGTCCATTGTTCCACGTCCAGTTCTAATCTGCATACAGGTTTCTTAGGAGGCAGGTAAGGTCGTCTAGTATTCCCATCTCTTAAAGCCACATACTCTTTCCCCTAGTAACCATTTTTTCCCTTATCCGGACTGCTTCTTTTCTGTTGTATTCATTCACTTCTATTTTTTAGATTCCACATATAAGTGATATTGTATAATATTTGTATTTCTCTGTCTGACTTACTTCACTAAGCATAATACCCTCTGGGCCATTCCTTGTTGTGCAAATGGAAAATTTTCATTCTCTTTTATGACTGTGTAATATTTCATTGTATATATCTAGATAGATAGATAAATAATAGATAGATAGATAGATACACCACATCTTTATCAACTTGTGTACTGATGGATACTTAGGTCGCTTCCATACTTTGGTTATTGTGAATAATACTGCTATGAATGTTGGGGGGGTATCTTTTCAAACTAGTGTTTTTGTTTTCTTCAGATATATAAACAGGAGTGAAATTGCTGGATCATACACTAGTTCTATTTTTAGCTTTTTGAGGAAGTTCCATACTATTTTTTTACACTGGCTACACTGATTTACAGTCTCCTCAACACTGTAGGAAGGTTCTTTTTTCTCCACATCCTCACCATTTATTATTCATGTTCTTTTTGATAATAACCCTGCTGAGAGATGTGAGGAGATAACTCATTGTGTTTTTGATTTGCATTTCTCTGATGATTAGTGAAGTAGAGCATCTTTTCATATGCCTATTGGCCATCTGCATTACATCTTTAGAAAAATGTCTCTTCAGTTCTTCTGCCCATTTTTAATACATCCAAGGTAATCTGTTACAGCATAATTAACAATAGCAAAAGATTGGTATTAACTTTAATGTGCATTAACAAGTGTCAAGTAAAATGAACTATGCTAAATCTATTCTACATAGTATGATACAGCTTACTGAAGTGAATAAGAACCTAAATACAAGCTCAAAATCATATTAAGTTAAAAAAAATAGCAAAGATTGAATACTGTGTATAGCATGCTACAATTTGGATTTAAAAAGAGGGAGGCTATATATCCACATTTGCTTATGTACACATAAAATTACTGGAAGGAGCTATATGAAAATAACTGCTATGGGGAGCAGACTCAAAGGCTAGCAGATAGAGCGGGAAAGCTGACTTTGCATTTTCTATAATATACCTTTGGATATTTTTTTTTCTTTTTTTAATTTTGGCCTCTTTTATTGGTCCTTCATTTATTTATTTCCATCCATCTTTATTCTTTGGCCTGCGTGGGCCTCCTATTGCAGAGCACTGGCTCTGGAGCACTGGCTTGTAATTGGACACACCAGTCCAGCCACTCCACAGCACATGTGATCTTCCAGGGCCAGGGATCAAACCGGTGCCCCTTTACCCACTGGACCACCGGGGAAGCACACCTTTGGGTCTTTGATCCGTGTTAATGTATTGTTCATTAAAATAAAATAGAAGAGAATGATATTGGCTAACAATAGTCACTTGTCTTGTGCTTGCCACTCTTTTTTTTAAATGTTCCCACATTTTTAAAAATGTTCATTCTCATTCATGATAAAAGAAATGTTAAGTCAAAACTACACAGAGATAACTCTTTTCACTTATCACATCAGCAGATACCCTAGGGTTGGACAACACACTGTCTGGGTCAGGGGAAATGTCACTTTTAGAGGAGGTCACTGAGACCCAGGAAGGCTGAGACCTGTAATCAGAGACGGGCTGGAGAATCATCCCCGAAGGTCTTGGTCAGATGCTATGCCGCCTGTCACCACTAGAGGGTGATCATAGCAATATTTTTGATAGAAGACAGTTGTCATTATTCACTGTTAATAATAGCCAATATGTAACACATATATATGGAATCTAGTAGGATGGTGATGATGGCACACACAGTGAAGCGACGGAAAGACATACATGGACAGTGGACATATGGACATTGTGGGGAAGGAACAGAAGGTGGGAGGCGTAAAGGAAGTAGCATGAAGGCCTGTACTATCATAAGTGAAGAAAATAGCTCTAGGTATTGCTCTGTCAGAAAAGGGGATCCTTCAGGGGTGCTGCGTGATGGTTGGGAGGGGTGAGAAGGGAGGGATATACATATGACTAATCTGGGAACATACATATCTGTAAACAACAAAACTCTGTAAAAGTTAAAAGCAAAATAAAGGTTTTTAAAAAAAAAGAAAACTGGAAAAAAATAGCCAATATTATCAACATAAAATTGATTTTTTCAGTGGCATTACTTAAGATACTGTACAGATGATATTCAGAAGGAGTCACCAGAAATGCACTGGACCAGTCATCAGATGTCGATGCCAGTCCAACTCAGAAATCCCTTTAAATTCTCTCAGGCTTCATTTCTACACACAGAAAGTGAACAATGCAATACCTGAGTTTCTTTTCAAAATCCAACCTCATATGTGATGCAAGGCAGGTGGATGATTACAACTCCTCTTGCATTGAGGGGTCAGCCCTTTATGTAAAACCAAGTCACATGGCTTATATGCCTACCCCAAGTCATAGCATGATCTAGCCTCCTCAATTCTTTCCCTTTTAAAAAGGTCATATTTCTAATGTATTTAAGATCACAAGATTCATTTCTTACCCATCCCTAAGCCGGGTTACATGAAAGCCTGCTCCTTTGCTGTGCCACGCACCTAGCAAGCTGCACTCAGTTTCTGGCTATTGCTGACAATCTCTGCTGGGGGCTTGGGGGTTGACAGCTCTTTCTTGACCCCTCTCCAGCACTACTAACACAGTAACAGGCATTTTCAGCCACTATCAAGAGAATGTGAAACAAGCAAAAACGGCTACAAATCAAGTGGGAATGTTATACAGTATTCCAGTCACTTTGCTGCAGGAGTGACAGGGGACCATGCCTCTTCCTAATAAGGAGACAGGAAAATCCCACTTATTTCCCCCTTCCCAAGCCCACCTCTATGAATAAAAGTCTTGTTACAAGAGGTAAAGTAACATGTAATGATAAGAGGGAGATTTAAGGCAAGGAGTTTGGTCTTCGTCCAAACTTGCCCATGGGCAAGGGAGAGGACCATGGGCAAGGATTCGTGAGCTTTCTGATAGTTACTCACCCATAGCCTGAAGGTCATAAACTCAATAAAGAAGGAGAAAGCATAGAGAACAACTCCCCAATTTCCCCTAATTACAACATCATCTCTGCAATAGGTGAAAGCAAAGCTTTCAAGTTTCTATGTGACTTAAAATCCTTTCTTTCAACAGTGTGACAGAGAGTAAGAAAATGTACACACCCTTGGGGCAACACAGTGAAAATATATTACTATCCTGTGCAGGTAGATGCAAATTGCCACTGGTGATTTTTTTTTTATGTACAGATATAGAAACAAATGTGCTAACCAAATCTGTTACTAATATTACAGGGCATATTGGATATCTTTTCCAGAACTGAAACAGTCTCAAGTCCTAAGTTAACAATGGTAGGAACAATTTCATTACATCAGCAGCAATTTGTAGTTCATCTCTCAAAATCATTTAAAATGACCACAGGAGAAGTGGAAAATCAAAAATAGTTGCCTACATGGCATCTTTCAGAACTTTAATGATATTAGGGTCTCTTCAATTACCTCCAGCACTCTGTATTATTTTGCATGAACTCTACAGATAACTGCCTAAGTTATCTGCCTAAGTAAGCAATATAAGTTCTAGTATTGCCCTTTTAGCATTTCCACTCAGAACTGTTTTCAGTTACTTGGGTCCATTCTGGCACAGTAGCTGGCATTCTCCATGACTTGAATAGTTGAAAACATAACTCCATGGCACAGGAATTAAAAGCACCTGTTTCCCTGGGCTCATCACCTTTTAGAACTAGCAAATAAAAATATTTTATATTTGCTTAACAGGCATTTTCAGCCACTATCAAGAGAATGTGAAACAAGCAAAAACGGCTACAAATCAAGTGGGAATGTTATACAGTATTCCAGTCACTTTGCTGCAGGAGTGACAGGGGACCATGCCTCTTCCTAATAAGGAGACAGGAAAATCCCACTTATTTCCCCCTTCCCAAGCCCACCTCTATGAATAAAAGTCTTGTTACAAGAGGTAAAGTAACATGTAATGATAAGAGGGAGATTTAAGGCAAGGAGTTTGGTCTTCGTCCAAACTTGCCCATGGGCAAGGGAGAGGACCATGGGCAAGGATTCGTGAGCTTTCTGATAGTTACTCACCCATAGCCTGAAGGTCATAAACTCAATAAAGAAGGAGAAAGCATAGAGAACAACTCCCCAATTTCCCCTAATTACAACATCATCTCTGCAATAGGTGAAAGCAAAGCTTTCAAGTTTCTATGTGACTTAAAATCCTTTCTTTCAACAGTGTGACAGAGAGTAAGAAAATGTACACACCCTTGGGGCAACACAGTGAAAATATATTACTATCCTGTGCAGGTAGATGCAAATTGCCACTGGTGATTTTTTTTTTATGTACAGATATAGAAACAAATGTGCTAACCAAATCTGTTACTAATATTACAGGGCATATTGGATATCTTTTCCAGAACTGAAACAGTCTCAAGTCCTAAGTTAACAATGGTAGGAACAATTTCATTACATCAGCAGCAATTTGTAGTTCATCTCTCAAAATCATTTAAAATGACCACAGGAGAAGTGGAAAATCAAAAATAGTTGCCTACATGGCATCTTTCAGAACTTTAATGATATTAGGGTCTCTTCAATTACCTCCAGCACTCTGTATTATTTTGCATGAACTCTACAGATAACTGCCTAAGTTATCTGCCTAAGTAAGCAATATAAGTTCTAGTATTGCCCTTTTAGCATTTCCACTCAGAACTGTTTTCAGTTACTTGGGTCCATTCTGGCACAGTAGCTGGCATTCTCCATGACTTGAATAGTTGAAAACATAACTAGGCCAGGAAAACTAATGGCTCTGTTTTTTCCTACTAAGGGAATTAAAAAGCACCTGTTTCCCTGGGCTCATCACCTTACCTTAGAACTAGCAAATAAAAATATTTTATATTTGCTTCAGAATTCATCAGGCTTTCCTGGCCTTTCCGGGTGCTTCTAACCCTATAGTTAATAATTTTCCGAAGGAGTGTGTGCTCTATTGTCCCATGACTAGTGGATTCAAATATGGCTATGAAGTCCACTGTCCTAGCAAAGGTGGGCAAGGACCAGGTCACCTTGTCTCAAGTGTGAGGTTAAGGCACTCTCCCCTCCTTCCTGAACTTCAGCATCCTGGCAAGACAGAGGTCACCTTGAAGTCACTGCTTCATCAATGACAGGAGGCAGTCGGCCTTTTTTCTGGTGGAGTCCAATGCCAGAGACTGGGCCACCTCTCTGATGCAGAGGGTACAGTTGAGGCAATCAGAATGCTTCCCCCACAAGAGGTAGAGTGGTGTCCAGGTTAGACGCTGAGCTGCCTGCCAGCGGTGCCATCTCGATGGTATTACCATTTTCTCAGTTAACACGAGGACAACACTTAAGTCATGAATGCTTTTTGAGCACTGAATAAGTTTGTACTTGTAAAGTGCTTGGAACAGTGCCTGGTACAAAGTAACAACTTAATAAATGCATTAAGTGCAATGAACTACCATTATATTAATGTTGGCTCTCAAAAGTCCATCAGCCATTCCATGGGACCAGCTTTCCAATGCACACCAACATTCTAAGGGCCCAAGCCCCTGAAAGGTCTAACATTAGATGGCATGGTCCCCATCTTGTGGATCCCATTTAAGTAGACAGCAGGTATGTAGGTTTAGGGAATGCAAATATACCCCAATAAACCAGGTATGCTACAATAGTCATGGATCTACTCCCAAATGACTCCTCTAATTCCATCTGATATATTTGTTTTTAAGAATGGAGAAAGCTGACCTTTGCTCTAAACTCTCTGTTTGCCCCCATCCAGATCAGCAGTTTGGATGGATGAGACAGCTTGTGATATAAATAATGCAGATAGATTGCTCTCCTTCAATGAACTCTGATCTTCACCTCCAGGGTCTGGGTGGGCAACAGAGTCAAAGCCCCTTCTTAATAAATTCTAAAAATGGTGGAGGTCTGGCCATTCCCTGTTACCCTCTGTGGAACGTGGGGCTACCTCAGGGCCAACTGCCCTCAGGTGTGGGCTCTTATATCAAAACTATGAGACATAATTAAGATTATCATAATAATGTCAAAGATATCCCATTTGATATCCTGTTACATTCATACATGTTTTGCCCTGGTGACTTCTTTTTTTAATGACATTTATTGTTTTCCTTCTAATTTTACAAGCAATACATGTTTAATATAGACAACTAGAAATACATAAAAGCCTAAAGTAAAAAATTGCAATCACCCATAATCCCCATAATCCACACCCTCTAGAGATAACCATTATTAGCATTTTGATCTACTTCCTCCCAATGTCTTCAAATTTTTTAATTGAAGTATACTTGACCTACAATACTGTATTAGTTTCAGGTACACAATATAGTGATTTGATATTTCTATACATTATAAAATAATCACCATGGTATGTCTAGTCCTGCTGACTTCTTTACTTTCCAATGCATTTGGAAACTCCAGGTCACCTGCAAAATGTCAGTAAAACTATGCAGAATGAAAGAAAGAACTGTGGAGAGTCCCTTTTGAAGTCAGCCAGCAGGGGAAATAGCATAGCATTGAGCATTAAGAATGGCCACTGATCAAATTTAACCAAAGGCAAGTTGTCTTGATTATAACTTCCCAGACAGAATAAATAAGAAACAAAGTTGACTTGATTCATTTTGGCAGTCAACAGATAGATTTCGGTTTATTTTCTTCCTGTCCTACAAGATAGTCTTTTTTTAAGGCAAAGAAAAAAAAAATCTATATATGAAAGGAACAAGGTAAATCCCAGGTCAATTTTCAAATACATTTCCTACTTTGCCCAAAAGGAGCACTGGGATCACAACAGCCCAAAAAAATAAAATAAAATAAAACTAGGGTTAATACTAGACGGATGAAAATGTAATCACTTGGCAATGCCCTTGAAGGCCACAGGGTACTAAGAACTTTGTGAAAAGCAAGTCCAGTCAGGAAGCAAACATCCTCTCATCCCCTCCTCCCTTCCTCTCATGGGGACAGGCCAAGGAGAAATGATGAATTGGCTCTTGTCTTGCAATAGGGTTGTTTTTTATTCTGTTATACATGAGGTAATAAGGTAGCAATCAAGGCTGCCTCCAGCCCTTAAACTATACCCAAGCTAACACAATACAATAAGAAGTTGATTATTTACCATTATTTTAGAAAACACAATGTCATATGTCTTGGATGTGAGGTTTATTTATCATTTCCTACATTAGACATACTGACAACCCTTACTTCTACTGACAATTAAAAGAAACTACAAACATCTCCAATGTGCAGCACAATGATCATTTAACCATACAAAACACAATTTACTCCCCACACATTACCACCTTATCTCACCATTTAGCTACAGATAATGATCGTTTATGAATCAAGCCCACAACCTGGAGATTTTCTATCTCATGTTCCTTTGGACCCTTGCAAAAACAATATAGAATGCCTGCAGTGTAAAATTAGGCCCAAACTTAATTATCTTGCAGCTTATTTCCTGAGTTTAATTAACTTTTCTGAGTGATTTGATATTTCTATACATTATAAAATAATCACCATGGTATGTCTAGTCCTGCTGACTTCTTTACTTTCCAATGCATTTGGAAACTCCAGGTCACCTGCAAAATGTCAGTAAAACTATGCAGAATGAAAGAAAGAACTGTGGAGAGTCCCTTTTGAAGTCAGCCAGCAGGAAATAGCATAGCATTGAGCATTAAGAATGGCCACTGATCAAATTTAACCAAAGGCAAGTTGTCTTGATTATAACTTCCCAGACAGAATAAATAAGAAACAAAGTTGACTTGATTCATTTTGGCAGTCAACAGATAGATTTCGGTTTATTTTCTTCCTGTCCTACAAGATAGTCTTTTTTTAAGGCAAAGAAAAAAAAAATCTATATATGAAAGGAACAAGGTAAATCCCAGGTCAATTTTCAAATACATTTCCTACTTTGCCCAAAAGGAGCACTGGGATCACAACAGCCCAAAAAAATAAAATAAAATAAAACTAGGGTTAATACTAGACGGATGAAAATGTAATCACTTGGCAATGCCCTTGAAGGCCACAGGGTACTAAGAACTTTGTGAAAAGCAAGTCCAGTCAGGAAGCAAACATCCTCTCATCCCCTCCTCCCTTCCTCTCATGGGGACAGGCCAAGGAGAAATGATGAATTGGCTCTTGTCTTGCAATAGGGTTGTTTTTTATTCTGTTATACATGAGGTAATAAGGTAGCAATCAAGGCTGCCTCCAGCCCTTAAACTATACCCAAGCTAACACAATACAATAAGAAGTTGATTATTTACCATTATTTTAGAAAACACAATGTCATATGTCTTGGATGTGAGGTTTATTTATCATTTCCTACATTAGACATACTGACAACCCTTACTTCTACTGACAATTAAAAGAAACTACAAACATCTCCAATGTGCAGCACAATGATCATTTAACCATACAAAACACAATTTACTCCCCACACATTACCACCTTATCTCACCATTTAGCTACAGATAATGATCGTTTATGAATCAAGCCCACAACCTGGAGATTTTCTATCTCATGTTCCTTTGGACCCTTGCAAAAACAATATAGAATGCCTGCAGTGTAAAATTAGGCCCAAACTTAATTATCTTGCAGCTTATTTCCTGAGTTTAATTAACTTTTCTGAGTGGTTTCTACTGCAATAAGGACGAGGCCCATTTTGTATTATTCAGTGTCATAATTTCTCTTCTCTCTCAGTTCCAAGGACACCACAAGCTCCCTCCAGTCCTAATTGCCACGGCAAATGCAGAGATATGAAAACTGCAAAATAACTATAACCAAAATTAAGAATGTGCTGCTGCGCATACTAACACAGGGACAGAAATCTGTGTGTCTGCGATCTATAATCCCTTTTAGCCTCCAAATGAACTGACTTTAAATATTTAATTATCTTGTTAAGTAAATTCAGATTATGGATTCAAATCCTCATCGTTAAAGATCATCAGGCTGTTTCAGAAGGAGAATAAATTGAGGCCAGTTCAACAGGCTTTTATAAACTAGAATATGATGCACAGTTTAAAGTCCTCCTTCTCTGTGCCTATGAATACTGATTCTCTGGGTCTGAGAGGGCTGGAAGGGGCAGACATTGTGTCTGAACCATGCCCCATGCAGAGTAGAGCGAATGTGGCATTTGGAGTCTAGTAGATGAAAATCAATCCAGACCTTTGCATGATTTGCTCTATAGCCACTGGCAAGTTGCTAAGTCTCTCCCAGCCTAGATGGTCCCACTGTTGAACACAGGTAAAGGTAAATGCCCCACTGGGGGTTGATGATTCAATGAGATCACCAATGAGCTACCTTCCCTTCCCCTTCCACTTCTGTTTCCCCTTCCCCTTCCCCTGAATAAAGTGTTTTAGGGAAGAAAACAGTCTCCCTCCAGGGAAAATTGTCACCTGACTTTAACATGCCAATATGCTTTGTGAATGCCTGAGAGAAAATATGAACAGGAAACCAGACCTGAGGGAGGAAAGGATCTCTGTTGAGAGGCATAAGAGCAAAAGGACTAGAGGAAAGGTTGTGAAGACCTACACATTGCTTGTAACAAAATAAATAAATAAACAAATAGAAAAAATATTAGGGCAGGGGAGAAAAAAAGAACATAGAACGTCCAGAAGATTCTGATGCAAAGCACAAGAAAGGACAGTCTATGACAAAAGTCAAGGAGAAACCAGAAAGAAAAGAGGAACACTAGGTCTCCTCCTCGACATGATCCACGAGTGCACGGCTGCTCTGCCCGGAGTCTGTCTTCATGCCACAAGGCCAGGGAGCCACTGAGGGTTCGTACTGGGAGATGCTGTGAACTTTTTGATGCCACCAGGTACTTTGTACCTACCCACCTCTGCACTCACTTATTCTCACTGCCGGTCCAGTACAGCTGAGATGCTCCTTGTTTTAACCACATTTTACATCCTCAGTTCCATAATGGGGAAGAGTAGAGTGTCCCACCACTGTCCTGGGTCACAGGGATACCTTGATCTGGCTCCATTCCGTCTCTCCTTGGTCCTTCTAGGCTAGCTCTGGAGAATTTCCCTTACAACCCAACATCCATCTTTTAAGTGTCCAGGACCGTACCCTGCCTCCAGGGATAAGGGTAGGTAAAATGAGGCACGCTTAAGATTATTCTGAGCCCTGGAAAGGGGCATCACCAATGAAGAAGGAAGGAATGCAGATCGGTGACAGCAGTGACAGGAAGGCAATGCCCAAGTGAACGCTTCACATCAGAGAAAGCAAAAGGATAATCCCTCTAGATCTTAGGCTCAGGTGACCAGCAATGCCACAATTGTGGCTGACACCCAGAATAAAGGCTAATACCCACAAAGCTCCTTTCTAAGCATTCAAGAGCTGCTGTTCTGATTCTAAAACATTCAGTGTCTTGGGTAAAATGCTCCTCCCCTGTGCTATGAAGATGCTGGGGTTGATCAAGGCAAAATATGCCAATAAACTAGCACAATGACATCTATTGAGGTCCCAGTATTTGTGGTACTAATGCTGTGACTAGTCACATCATCTCATAGACCAGGAAGAATCCTCCTCCAGACATTCATCTTCTTCTGTTTTCATTGAGAATGTTTAAATCTACCTTGTCCTGGGAAACAATCCTCAATAATCAATCTAATGTCTGATTTTGTTCAGGGAAAAGGACTCCAGGGAAGCAGAGGATCTATATTTTGCTCAGATTTAGTCCATAACCTAAATCTTTACAGGCCCTCACAATCCATGGACCAGTCCTTCTTTTACATTAAAATATAAACACTTAGCCTCGAGGTAATTCTGAGCCGCAGAGGACTTTGTACCTGAAGGGCTCCCGCCTGAGTCTGGTTCCACTGCCTCCCACACACTCCGCTGCACAGGCCTTAAATCATCCTGCACACCCTGCTCTTGTACCTGCCAACATCATCCACTGTCTAAATGCAGCTAGCTGCTGTTTATTTACAATTAGATCTGCCAGCTGGAAAGCAAACATTCTACATTACCAAATCAATCAATGTTACAGGGAGAGAAAAAAAATCAGGTACAGCATGAAATGGAGGACAGCAACATCACATTATATTGCAGCTGTCCTTGTCCAACGCCATTAGAGCTCTCAGCACCAAGAATTCATATAACTACAGTCCACGATCAGCTGGTTTCCAGGCATAGACTTGACATCAAAGAAATACAGCCCACTAGAAGTGAAGATTCGGGTGTTGGAAGCCCACAGCCACCATCTGCTGACATGAACAACCCTGTTCTAAGGCGTGGGTAGGTCTTTATCATGGAATCAGGGCTTCTGCCCTAAGTTACATTTATCATTTTTATACCCTTTTTTATTCAAGTAGTGATTAGAGCTGAATTACACAAACTGATATTGCACTTTCAAAATAATGTATTACCATGTTGATTATTTGGAGGGCACTCTCTCATTTTGGAAATCTCAAATAATAATAAGTGACTTTTCTTCCATGTAAAGTGGTCCTGTATAAACAACTCCTCCATTTTTATTGGCTTTTATGTTAACTGATGTTCATTACCTTGATTTGAGTTTGGCTGTTAATTTACAAGGCATAAGTTAAAACACACTTGACTGGTTTAGACCTCAAAATTCGTAAAGAGTAACAATTTTAATAGGAATATGGCAACAAAAGCATAGTAATAGGACTTGTTTAAATTGGTGTTCAAATGATGAGACTCTTTATCTTCAGGAATTTTGTTTGGTTTATGTTGTCTTTTGTGTGTGTGTGTGTGTGCTAGGAATTGATGGAGGAAAAACGGCTACTAATTATAAAATTGGAGGATCACTTAACATGAGATTCCAATACACAACCCAACATTTCTAATGCACAAAAATTACTTATGAATGCATTCATGCATTTCAGCAACCCCTAAAACACACTGTAGTTTTAGTGCAAGCATTTCAAGTAAGTGCTATAAATGTCCTTCTCTGGCCCTTGTGTGCTATGAACTGGCCAGTTTCCCCTCTGTGTGTGCTTCTAATACAAAACTCTACTGCACTTGGTGTAAATGCAGAAACGTCTGCTCCATCCACTAACTGCTTATTGGAAATGAACAGCCAAAGCTGCTGCAGACCCCTCTGTCCTCATTAGAAAATATGCTGGCACTAAAAAGAAACACAGCAAAGCTCCGAGAGTTTAAGGAACTAGGAAAAGATAGTGAAGACTTTGAGGAGGATAATTAAAACACTCTCAGTCGAGTAGTGGGAGTGGCCATGGGTAGCCAGAGCCTTCATTCAGAGCTTCCCGCGTTCTATCCCTGCAGGCCCAGACACCACCCTTTTCATCCACCTCAACCTTAAAGGCAATAATCTACGTTCTCACTGACTATTTCACTTAATGGGGCTTCCCAGGTGGCACAGTGGTAAAGACTCTGCCTGCTAATGCAGAAGACGCAAGAGATACGGGTTCAATCCCTGGGTCGGGAAGACCCCCTGGAGGAGGAAACGGCAACCGGGTCCAGTATTCTTGCCTGGAGAATCCCACAAACAAAGGCTAATACTCCAAAGTACCTAATAAACAATGAGCTTTCAATACCATTTGATCCCTGGGTCAGGAAAATCTCTTAGAGAAAGGAATGGCTACCCTCTCCAGTATTCTTGCCTGGAGCATTCCATGGACAGAGGAGGCTGGCAGGATATAGTCCATGGAGTTCGCAAAAAGGCAGACACAACTAAGCAACTAACACACACAGAGATAAACTTACAGAAGGGTCAGAGTCATTTCCATACCCCACGACATTCAAGTAACAGCATCATATTTTTTGGATTCCTGGTTGAATACAACAAAAAAGGTTCTGGCTAACTTTAGCAGAGAAAAAAAAAAAAACTAATCTTTTGGAAGGAAAAGAAGAAGTACATCAAATGGAAGAGCAAAATGAACACCCAGATCTCAGGATGGATAAAACCCAGAGTAACCCTGGGAAAACAATGCATGGTCTCTTCAGAACTGCCAGAAGGATGAATCATATTTTTCCCTTCAGCCCTTCTGCTCAGGTTGACATTCCCATGGAGATTGCATGAAATGGGGGACGGGAGGGTCCCCAGTGCTGGAAGCCAGGCAGATGTCACAAGTGGCTGTCCACCACATCTGTAAATTGATGCACTTGTACATGATACACCCATGCACACACAGCAGTGGCATGAAGCTCAGGAGAATGGAAGTGGCCATGAAAATATGCTGGCACTAAAAAGAAACACAGCAAAGCTCCGAGAGTTTAAGGAACTAGGAAAAGATAGTGAAGACTTTGAGGAGGATAATTAAAACACTCTCAGTCGAGTAGTGGGAGTGGCCATGGGTAGCCAGAGCCTTCATTCAGAGCTTCCCGCGTTCTATCCCTGCAGGCCCAGACACCACCCTTTTCATCCACCTCAACCTTAAAGGCAATAATCTACGTTCTCACTGACTATTTCACTTAATGGGGCTTCCCAGGTGGCACAGTGGTAAAGACTCTGCCTGCTAATGCAGAAGACGCAAGAGATACGGGTTCAATCCCTGGGTCGGGAAGACCCCCTGGAGGAGGAAACGGCAACCGGGTCCAGTATTCTTGCCTGGAGAATCCCACAAACAAAGGCTAATACTCCAAAGTACCTAATAAACAATGAGCTTTCAATACCATTTGATCCCTGGGTCAGGAAAATCTCTTAGAGAAAGGAATGGCTACCCTCTCCAGTATTCTTGCCTGGAGCATTCCATGGACAGAGGAGGCTGGCAGGATATAGTCCATGGAGTTCGCAAAAAGGCAGACACAACTAAGCAACTAACACACACAGAGATAAACTTACAGAAGGGTCAGAGTCATTTCCATACCCCACGACATTCAAGTAACAGCATCATATTTTTTGGATTCCTGGTTGAATACAACAAAAAAGGTTCTGGCTAACTTTAGCAGAGAAAAAAAAAAAAACTAATCTTTTGGAAGGAAAAGAAGAAGTACATCAAATGGAAGAGCAAAATGAACACCCAGATCTCAGGATGGATAAAACCCAGAGTAACCCTGGGAAAACAATGCATGGTCTCTTCAGAACTGCCAGAAGGATGAATCATATTTTTCCCTTCAGCCCTTCTGCTCAGGTTGACATTCCCATGGAGATTGCATGAAATGGGGGACGGGAGGGTCCCCAGTGCTGGAAGCCAGGCAGATGTCACAAGTGGCTGTCCACCACATCTGTAAATTGATGCACTTGTACATGATACACCCATGCACACACAGCAGTGGCATGAAGCTCAGAGCAACAACATATCAGGGTCAGCCCTTAAAAGACCACGTCTATCCAACTGCTTTTCATTTCATGGTGGAACACATTCTGCTCCAGCACCCACATTATTCTTTCCTTTAACTTAGAAATTTCTCACTTCGGTATATAACCTTCACAATGAACATCCTTTGGCTTTAATTCTCCACTCTTGCTCACTAAGTAATTCTGATTAATTCTGTTTATCATGAAGAAAGCAAGATAAAGCCATAGGAAAAGCCTCCAATTTAAAAAAAAAAAAAAAGGCATTTCAACCACATCGGTGCTGCCAAGGGAACTTTCTGTGATGATGGAAATGTTCTATATCCAGATTGCCCAATATGAAAGCCACTGGTCATATATGGCTATTGACCTCTTAATATGTAATTAGTAAGACAGAGACAATGAGTTGCATTTCATTTCAGTTAACTTAAATATAAATCTAAATAACCCAATGGGGGTAGTAGCTACCACACCAGACAGTACAGAATAAATACATGATCTCCAAGAACTTCCTTGTCCTATTTATTTTGAATCTATGTGGCTTTTATGTCCTGCCATATTCGTGTGTACCACGAGTGTGGAATGTTAAAAGTCAAATTAAGCATCTTTCTAGGAAAGTTAAAAGAACCCACTGTATAAATACGATAAGTAAGGCACCTTGTGGCTACAAGACTTGCATTAGGTCACCCCAAATGGAAGCCATCCCCAGGTACAGGTACTTCCCTGAAGGAGTACTTCAACCTCACAAACCTTACTGCAGTAAAGGAGAACAAACACCAGGTGGCAGCATTATATCATTAAAGACGGAACTTGACTTCTAGGTACGTTTATAAAATATGTCTTGGCACCTTTAAATCAATCCTCCAGGCTTCTAGGTCTCTTCTTAGATGATAACGTCATTTAGAATTTATTTTTTTAATCAATTATTATTCTTGCTTGAAATTTATTTTTATGGTAGCTTAGCCATTAACCCAAAATTGGCCTTAAATTTCAGGAAGGCTCAGTTAACATCTTTGGTGTTAAATGGTATTAAAATTGTATAAGAATTGTCGTATGAATTTGTTTTAAGCAGTGTCCTTGCCTAGTATTAATCAATCTTCTTATAGGCTCCTGGGAGTGATGAATGAAGCATTTTGGAAGAGAAAGTCTGGATGGTTAAGGTTCGTGTTCTTGAATCCCAATACTATATAGTCTAGGAGACAGCCTAGATAATAAACAAAGAACCTCTTTTAAAATACAGGAATTGCACTTCTATGTATTCTGGAAATGAAGACTTAGTCATATCTCAACCATAATGCTTAAAAACTACTCCTCAGCCAACTGAGAATCAGAGATTTTCCTCCCATCCTTCCTGCTTTCATCCACACTGTTCTGCTTTCTTTTCAGTCAGCCACTGGAAACTGCCTTCTCCTCACAATTCAAACAAAATGTTTATTTTATCACAATGAAAAAAAAAAAAACGTGCTTGGGTATGTAAATGGAAGGGCTTCCCAGGTGGCTCAGTGCCTACACAATCCTCCTACAATGCAGGAGACATAAAAGACACGGGTTCAATCCCGAGCTCCCGAAGTTCCTTGTCCTATTTATTTTGAATCTATGTGGCTTTTATGTCCTGCCATATTCGTGTGTACCACGAGTGTGGAATGTTAAAAGTCAAATTAAGCATCTTTCTAGGAAAGTTAAAAGAACCCACTGTATAAATACGATAAGTAAGGCACCTTGTGGCTACAAGACTTGCATTAGGTCACCCCAAATGGAAGCCATCCCCAGGTACAGGTACTTCCCTGAAGGAGTACTTCAACCTCACAAACCTTACTGCAGTAAAGGAGAACAAACACCAGGTGGCAGCATTATATCATTAAAGACGGAACTTGACTTCTAGGTACGTTTATAAAATATGTCTTGGCACCTTTAAATCAATCCTCCAGGCTTCTAGGTCTCTTCTTAGATGATAACGTCATTTAGAATTTATTTTTTTAATCAATTATTATTCTTGCTTGAAATTTATTTTTATGGTAGCTTAGCCATTAACCCAAAATTGGCCTTAAATTTCAGGAAGGCTCAGTTAACATCTTTGGTGTTAAATGGTATTAAAATTGTATAAGAATTGTCGTATGAATTTGTTTTAAGCAGTGTCCTTGCCTAGTATTAATCAATCTTCTTATAGGCTCCTGGGAGTGATGAATGAAGCATTTTGGAAGAGAAAGTCTGGATGGTTAAGGTTCGTGTTCTTGAATCCCAATACTATATAGTCTAGGAGACAGCCTAGATAATAAACAAAGAACCTCTTTTAAAATACAGGAATTGCACTTCTATGTATTCTGGAAATGAAGACTTAGTCATATCTCAACCATAATGCTTAAAAACTACTCCTCAGCCAACTGAGAATCAGAGATTTTCCTCCCATCCTTCCTGCTTTCATCCACACTGTTCTGCTTTCTTTTCAGTCAGCCACTGGAAACTGCCTTCTCCTCACAATTCAAACAAAATGTTTATTTTATCACAATGAAAAAAAAAAAAACGTGCTTGGGTATGTAAATGGAAGGGCTTCCCAGGTGGCTCAGTGCCTACACAATCCTCCTACAATGCAGGAGACATAAAAGACACGGGTTCAATCCCGAGCTCCAGAAGTTCCCCTGGAGGAGGGCACGGCGAGTCACTCCAGCATTCTTGCCCGGAGAATCCCATGAACAGAGGAGCCTGGTGGGTTACAGTCCATGGAGTTGCAAAGAATGGTACACGACTGAAGCAATTGAGCACACACACATGCTCATGTAAATAGAAAGACTGATATCCATTATGCCATTTTCTACTTAACAAGCAGTAATAATCCCTTAATATCATCAAATATCCAGAAAGTGTTCTAATTTTCAATTGTTTCCTTCAATTGAAATGTCCTCAATTCTTTAGCATTATTTTTTGGGGGGGTGAGGTGGGGAATGGGGTAGGGAGGGAGTGGGGCGGGTCGGCCACTTCCACTGGTCTTTCATCCATCTATTTTCATTCATCTTTGTTCTTTTTGGCCCGTGTGGGCCTCCCATCGCGGTGGCCTCCGCCGTCGCAGAGCACCAGCTCTGGGTGCATGCACTCCAGAGCTCCGGCTCGGTGATTGGACACATCGGTCCAGCCACTCCGTGGCACGTGAGATCTTCCCAGGCCAGGGATTAAACCAGCGCCCCTTGAACTGCAAGGCGGTGTCCTTACCCACTGGACCACCAGGGAAGCCCCTCAATTCTTTAAAAGACAAACAATTTTGAATATCTTTTATGCTTCTTGACCCTGTGCATACACAATTACATCTGGCTGAAATCTCACATTTTCACCTGGGAAACCTTTGCTGGGAGGAGAAGGGCCACGGTCAGAAGCAGGTGTTGCCTTGGGCTGCTTGACCCTGAGGGCTCACCTCCAAAGTGACCTCTCCCAAAATGAAGGACAAATCTATACTATCTCCATTCTTAAAGGAGGTGCAGAAGCAAACTCCTAGCAATTGTAGAATAGCCATTTTTATCCCTGATTCCAGCAACTATGAGTTCAGAAATAATAGTCAACTCTCAGAGAACTCTGATATAAGTTAGCAATATTTTAAATAGAAAGGAAAAGCAGTATCTCTATTTTCTACTTTTGCTCTTTTCATTTAACAAGGTAAGAAGATAATACATCGAATCATTCACTTCCTGCTAGTCCTACAAGCTCCTTAGAAAACCTTAAGGAAGTTATGAACTCTATCTGCACTGCTGTCCCCCGCCCACCCCAAAAACTGACTTACTATAAAAGCAAAGAAGATGTATTTTCAGAGGATGGAGGGATCAAGGACCCACCACTGGCCCTGGTGTAAAAACCTTTTCACATCAACCTCTGTGGCCTGTGAGAGTTGTGCTGTGCACACAGGACAATTTCTCTCCTTAACCTAAATACCAATTTCTAGTAGATTTGTCGTTTGCTTGTCATTTTATTTTGTATTATTCTATCTTCCCCACTCAGGACCTGTGGGAAGCTGCTGTGTAACTGAGAGCTTTACAAAAACCATATTCAGGAAAGCAAGTCAGAAAGTAAGGCAAAATGCTAAACTCTCAGATTTTCACAGTGGTTGAATACATAGGTCACACATTCCAATTCCACAAATCTATGAAGAGATTTAAAATTCTGCACATGCCTTGACCTGGCCATCCCACTTCTAGAAATTTATCCTAAGGAAATAACTGTGACTGAGCAAATGATGTGTCAAAGTGTTGTCATTAGAAATAGACTGACAATGTTGAAAATGTTAAACCAACTATGGCACATCCATGACACAAAATAATATTTAGCCTTTTATACTGACTTGATAAAGCTTAGTGATAATATTGAAATATGTTTGCCATATTAAGTAGGAAACATAGATTCTGAAATAGTCTATGCTGTATGATTCCATTTTGATAATATACCCTGGAATGGTGTATACAAAATGGCTAATAAATGACTGTTGCCTCCAAATGATAGAATTACATTGGTTTTATATTTTGTTCCTTTTTTCCTTTGAGTCTTGTCTCTTTTCACCTGTATTTTTCTAAAGATACATATTGTTTTTATAACAAAGAAAAGTTAAAAGTATGTTCCAGACATAAATAGTCTGAGAATCCTTCCTCATTAAGGTCCACGGCCCGAAGCGATAGGAAATTTGGAACTCCGGAGAGGTGGGGACCTGTGAAGTATGAGCATCAATAAGGAGGCTGAAACCTAGGCAAGCCCCTGTTCCAGCACAGCAAGGTCTCAGGTGCAGGCCAGAGACAAGAAATCCCAAAAAGTACGGGTCATTTCAGGAACCAGAGATGTTGCAGGTAAACAGGTGTAGTGATACTGACACCTACCCACACCCTTATTTTCTCCTCCTGAAGTGATTTTTTTTTTTAATTTTGACCTCTTTTATTGGTTTTTGACTTATCCATTTTCATCTATCCTTATTCTTTGGCCTGTGTGGGCCTCCCATCACAGTGGCCTCTCTCGTTGCAGAACACCGGCTCTGGGCGCATGCGCTCCAAAGTGCTGACTCCTCATTGGACACACCAGTCCAGCTGCTCCGCGGCACGTGGGATCTTCCTGGGCCAGGAATGGAGCCAGTACCCCTTGTACTGCAAGGCAGACTCTTTACCCACTGAACCACGAGGGAAACCCTGAAGTGATTCTTGATACATAAACTCTCTTTGTGAAAAGCTAATACAGAAGTAAATCCGAGTTTCTAGAGCTTTATAAGAAGTGTCTCCCAGGGCTTCCCTGGTGGTTCAGTGGGTAAGGACACCGCCTTGCAGTGCAAGGGACGCCGGTTCGATCCCTGGCCTGGGAAGACCTCACGTGCCACAGAGCGGCTGGACCCATGTGTTCAATCACCGAGCCGGAGCTCAGGGGCGCATGCGCCCAGAGTCGGTGCTCTGCGACAGCAGAGGCCACTGCGATGGGAGGCCCACAGGGGCCAAACCAAAAGATAGATGAAAATAAATAAATGAAGGACCAGTAGAGGTGGTCCGCCCTCCCCCTCCCTCCCCAACCCGCTCCCCACAGCCCGCAAAAAAAAAAAAAAAAAAAAAACTACACCAAAACATGACCTGCATTAAAAATAAAAAATAAAAGTATCTCCCAAAGTAAAGGGTGGGACGAATTGAGACAACAACATGGAAACACACATTGACCGATGTAAAATAGATGGCGAGTGGGAACCAGCTGTATTATGCAGGGAGCTCAATCTGGTGCTCTGTGATAACCTAGAGGGGTAGGACAGGGTGGGAGTTGGGAGGCAGATTAGAGGGAGGGGACATATGTTTACTTAAGGCTGATTCATGCTCATGCATGACAGACACCAACATAATAGTATAAAGCACCTATTCTCCAATTAAAAATAAACAAATTATTTTAGAAAGTGGCTCCCAAAGTCTAAGCCTGGGGCAAAGAAAATTTTTACTTTTACATGCAAATCCCTGCCCATGTCCAGAGAAAACTGTTCTGTGTAGAGGAAAGAACTCAGTGATTTACCAGATAAAGACAATTACTAGCAGGCGCTAGCTACTCTGTTAATCGTACTTTTTAAAAAGGGACTTTGTTCCATGTGAGAACATTTGAACCTGTTCCTTTGTAAGTCTGAGCACTTTTAACTCAAGATACTTATCAAATTCTCAGAATAGGTCCCTTAGATTTATGAACCTCAATTGATTTTTCTCCTATAATCCATTTTTCTAGTTTTATCTGCCTTTTCACAATGGGCTCAAGTGGTCCAAGACTCCATCTCCAAAGCATGGTCTCTGCAGAGGCCATCGACAAGCCCATCAATGACCCTCTTTAAAAATAATATCAAGAATTCCTCATTCCCATGACTTAAAGACTATCTCTTGCGACAACATTAGCTGGGATCAAAACCTTAGGATCAGTGTCATAGGGTATAGTCATTTGATAAACCTTTTGAGCTCCCATTTTGTGAAGATGGTAAAAATTCAGTTGCTATTAAATTGGAATTCCTTCCTTGTAATTGGTTGTATCTAAGTTTGGGGGAGTTTATATAAAGACGAGGGCTTGGGACTTCTCTGGTGGTTCAGTGGATAAGAACCTGCCTGCCAATGCAGAAGACAAGGGTTCGATCCCTGGTCTGGGAACATGCTGCAGAGCCACTAAGCCTGTGGACCACAACTACTGAAGCCCATACCTCCAGAGCCTGTGCTCCACAGAGAAGCCACTGCAATGAGATATGCACACGCTGCAACAAAGAGGAGTCCCCACTAGCCACAACTAGAAAAAGCCTGCACAAAAGCAATGAAGACCCAGTGCAGCCAAAAAGAAAAATAAATAAATTTTTTTTTAGTCACCTCTTTAACAAAATAAAAAAGAAAGCCAGGTCTTGAGAGGTTCTTATGTCATTAATTATGAAGGTATTCACCAAGCTGCCCCCAGCTGCCCCCAGGGCTGAGAGGATACACACCCCCTGGAGACTCTAAGAAAGGGAGCCCAGGTTCGTGAAAGTTCACTTGTCTTGTGCCAATGGCTGTTCCCTCAAAATAAACATCAAATGGTATATTCAAGTCAGATGAACTCCATGAAGGAGGGACTCTCTACCTTAGACAGAAAAAGAAAACCATTCCATAGGTTTCACAACTTGTATCTATCATGTTCTGTTCTGTTTTTCACCACACCACTTGTGGGATCTTAGCTCCCCCACCAGGAACTGAATGTGGACCCCTGCCAGTGAGAGCGTACAGTCCCAGTCACTGGACCACCAAGGAATGCCCATATCTGTCATTTCCTTTACCCAGGTATTTTTCCTAGATCTTTTTGTACCAAATAGTTAGTTTTAACTCATCTTTATTCAACTCTCTGAAATCTTCCAATTTTTTTCTTTTTAGATTTTAATGGTTCTAAGTTGTATACTCTGGAGTAAAATTAATTTAGACTTATAATGGACTTATCTGACTTTAACTCACACTGGTATGCATGCCATCTTCCCAAATGAATATATTATCTCAAGGTTAATACTAGGATCTTTGTAGGACATTTTTGTGCCTCTATTTCCCTATCAATCTGCACCACAGTAGGTGTCCAACAATCATCGACTTTGCTATGATTCCCTTGTGACTAAAGGTCCATATAGTCACTACTATGGTTTCTCAGTAGTCATGTACAGAAATGAGAATTGGACCATAAAGAAGGCTGAGTGCCAGAGAATTGGTACTTTCAAATTGTGGTTTTGGAAAAGACTCTTTGAGAGTCTCTTGGACTGCAAGGAGACCATGCCAATCAATCCTAAAGAAAATCAACCCTGAATATTCACTGTAAGACTGATGCTAAAGTTGAAGCTCCAATATTCTGGCCATCTGATGCAAAGACCTGACTCACTGGAAATGACCCTGATACTGAGAAAGACTGAAGGCAAAAGGAGAAGGGGGCGGCAGAGGATGAGATAGTTAGATGGCATCACCAACTCAATGGACGTAAGTTTGAGCAAGCTCCAGGAAAGAGTAAAGGACAACAAAAATGACAAGCCACTGGCCAGACTCATTAAGAAAAAGAGAGAGAAGAACCAAATCAACAAAATCAAACACGAAAAAGGAGAGATTACAACAGATAATGCAGAAATCCAAAGGATTCTAAGAGACTATTATGAACAACTCTATGGCAACAAACTGGACAACCTGGAAGAAATGGACAACTTCTTGGGGAAGATTATTCTCCCAAGACTGAGCCAGGAAGAAACAGAAACTTTGAACAACCCAATCAAAAGCTCAGAAATCGAATTTGTGATTAAAAATCTACCCAAAAATAAAAGCCCAGGGCCACATGGCTTCACAGTCAATTCTACCAAACATTTAAAGAAGAGCTAATGCCTGTCCTTCTAAAACTCTTCCAAAAAATTGCACAGGAAGGAAAACTTCCAAACACAGTCTACGAGGCCACCATCATACTGATACCAAAACCAGGCAAAGACAACACACAAAAGGAAAACTAGAGGCCAATTTCACTGATTAACTTGGATGCCAAGATTCTCAACAAAATCCTAGCAAACAGAATTCAACGACACACCAAAAAACTCATACATCACGATCAAATCGGGTTCATCCCAGGCATGCAAGGATTCTTCAACATCTGCAAATCAATCAATGTGATACAGCAGATCAACAAATTGAGAGACAAAAACCACATGATCATCTCAATAGATACAGAAAAAGCCTTCGATAAAGTACAACATCCATTTATGATAAAAACTCTTCAGAAAATGGGCATAGAAGGAACCTGTCTCAACATCATAAAAGCCATATATGAGAAGCCTACAGCGAACATTATCCTTAACGGAGAAAAACTGAAAGCATGCCCTCTAAGATCAGGAACAAGACAGGGGTGCCCACTTTCACCACTACTATTCAACATAGTCCTGGAAGTCCTAGCAACAGCAATAAGAGAAGAGAAAGAAATCAAAGGAATCCAGATTGGAAAGGAAGAAGTCAAGCTCTCTCTATTTGCAGACAACATGATATTATACATAGAAAATCCCAAAGACACGGTTACAAAGCTACTAGAGCTAATCAACGAATTCAGCAACGTCGCAGGATACAAAGTCAACACACAGAAATCACTGGCATTCCTATACACAAACAATGAAAAAAAAGAAAACAAAATCAAAGAGGCAATCTCCTTCACCATTGCAACCAAAAGAATCAAATATCTAGGAATAAACCTACCCAAAGAAACAAAAGAACTGTACACAGAAAATTACAAGACACTAATGAGAGACATTAAAAAAGACTTAAACAGATGGAGAGATATTCCATGTTCCTGGGTCGGAAGAATCAATATCATCAAAATGACCATACTACCAAATATCATCTACAGATTCAATGTGATCCCTATTCAACTACCACTGACATTTTTCACAGAACTAGACCAAAGAATAACACAGTCCATATGGAAACACAAAAGACCTCAAATAGCCAAAGCAATCCTCAGGAAGAAAAACGGACTTGGAGGGATCAGCCTCCCTAACTTCAGACTCTACTACAAAGCAACAGCCATCAAGACAGTATGGTACTGGCACAAAAACAGAACTATCGACCAATAGAACAAGATCGAGAGCCCAGAGATAAACCCACACACCTATGGGCACCTTATTTTTGACAAAGGAGGAGAAACTATAAAATGGGACAAAGACAGCCTCTTCAACAAGTGGTGCTGGGAAAATTGGACAGCTACATGCAAAAAAATGAAGTTGGAACAGTCCCTGACACCATACACAAAGATCAACTCAAAATGGATGAAAGACCTAAATGTAAGACCAGAAACCATCGAACTCTTAGAGGAGAATATAGGCAAAACCCTCAAGGACATCAATCAAAGCAAGATCTTCTCTGACCCACCTACTAGAATAGTGGAACTGAAAAGAAAAGTGAACAGGTGGGACCTCATGAAACTTAAAAGCTTTTATACAGCAAAAGAAACTACAAAAAAGCTGAACAGACACCCCACAGAGTGGGAGAAAATCATAGCAAATGAAACAACAGACAAAGAATTAATCTCCAAACTCTACAAGCAACTCAGACAACTCAGCACAGGAAAAACGAACAACCCAATCAAAAAATGGGAAAAAGATCTAAAGAGACACCTCTCCAAAAAGGACATACAGATGGCCCAAGAGTACATGAAACGATGCTCAACCTCGCTTATCATTAGAGAAATGCAAATTAAAACCACAATGAGATACCACCTCACACCCATCAGAATGGCCATCATCAATAAATCAACAGACAATAAATGCTGGAGAGGGTGTGGAGAAAAGGGAACCCTCTTGCATTGCTGGTGAGAATGTAAACTGATACAACCTCTATGGAAGACAATATGGAGATTCCTTAAAAAACTAAAAATAGAGGCACTCTATGACCCAGCAATCCCACTATTAGGCCTATATCCTGATGAAATCAAAACTGAAAGAGGCACCTGTACCCCAATGTTCATTGCAGCTCTCTATACAATAGCCAGAACATGGAAGCAACCTAGATGTCCATCGACAAATGAATGGATACAGAAGCCCTGGTATATATATACAATGGACTACTACTCAGCTGTTAAAAGAAATGCAGAAGACTCAGTCCTAATGAGGTGGCTAGCTCTAGAACCTATCATACAAAGTGAAGTAAGCCAAAAAGAGAAAGACAAGTACAGTATACTAACCTATATATATGGAATCTAGTAAAATGGTCATGATAACACACGCAGTGAACTCATGGAGAAACAGACAGAGAATAGACATAAGGACATTGTGGAGAACAAACAGTGAGAGGGAGGCATAGAGGAGGTAACATCGAAACCCATACTGGCACGTGTGGAAAAGATAGCTATTGTCATTGTGCTAAGGGAATAGGAGTGCCCACAATCACTTGGGGCTATGGTCTGGAGAGGTGGGAGGAGGGGAATTGGGTGGGTGGCGGCGGGGGGTCCAGGCATATGCATATGAACGATCTGGGAACATACATGTTGGTGAACAACAAAGCTCTGTAAAATCTTTAAAATAAAGAATTTTTAAAAATAATAAAATAAAATATAGTTCAACTGCAAAAAAATAAATAAATAAAAGCAGATTCTCCTGATCAGAAAAAAAAAGAGTAAAGGACAGGGCTTCCCTGGTGGTCCAGTGGGCAAGGACACCACCTTGCAATGCAAGGGGTGCCGGTTCGATCCCTGGCCTGGGAAGATCCCACATGCCATGGAGCGGCTGGACCGATGTGTCCAACTACTGAGCCAGAGCTCTGGAGCCACGCACCCAGAGCCAGTGCTCTGTGACAACAGAGACCACTGCGATGGGAGGTCCACATGGGCCAAAGAGCAAAGATGGATGAAAATAGATAAATGAAAGACCAATAGAAGTGGCCAAAAAAAAAAAAAAGAGTAAAGAACAGGGAAGTCTGGAGAGATGCAGTCAATGGGGTCACAAAGAGTTGGACGTGACTGAGCAACTGCACAACAAGGCAGCAGCTCACGCACTGTCCAGAGTGTGGTCTGTGATCTCTGAGGCTGGGTCTCAACAGCAGCTCTGCCAGGCTAGCAGGGCAATCTTACTGTGCTCTCCTGCCTTAGTTTCCGCTTCTGAAAAATAAAGTAATAATAATATCTGTCATATAGAGCTGTTTAGAGGATTTAATGAAAATTCTCTGTGAGTATTTTCAGAAGACTCAGTCCTAATGAAGTGGCTAGCTCTAGAACCTATCATACAAAGTGAAGTAAGCCAAAGAGAAAGACAAGTACAGTATACTAACCTATATATATGGAATCTAGTAAAATGGTCATGATAACACACGCAGTGAACTCATGGAGAAACAGACAGAGAATAGACATAAGGACATTGTGGAGAACAAACAGTGAGAGGGAGGCATAGAGGAGGTAACATCGAAACCCATACTGGCACGTGTGGAAAAGATAGCTATTGTCATTGTGCTAAGGGAATAGGAGTGCCCACAATCACTTGGGGCTATGGTCTGGAGAGGTGGGAGGAGGGGAATTGGGTGGGTGGCGGCGGGGGGTCCAGGCATATGCATATGAACGATCTGGGAACATACATGTTGGTGAACAACAAAGCTCTGTAAAATCTTTAAAATAAAGAATTTTTAAAAATAATAAAATAAAATATAGTTCAACTGCAAAAAAATAAATAAATAAAAGCAGATTCTCCTGATCAGAAAAAAAAAGAGTAAAGGACAGGGCTTCCCTGGTGGTCCAGTGGGCAAGGACACCACCTTGCAATGCAAGGGGTGCCGGTTCGATCCCTGGCCTGGGAAGATCCCACATGCCATGGAGCGGCTGGACCGATGTGTCCAACTACTGAGCCAGAGCTCTGGAGCCACGCACCCAGAGCCAGTGCTCTGTGACAACAGAGACCACTGCGATGGGAGGTCCACATGGGCCAAAGAGCAAAGATGGATGAAAATAGATAAATGAAAGACCAATAGAAGTGGCCAAAAAAAAAAAAAAAAAAAGAGTAAAGAACAGGGAAGTCTGGAGAGATGCAGTCAATGGGGTCACAAAGAGTTGGACGTGACTGAGCAACTGCACAACAAGGCAGCAGCTCACGCACTGTCCAGAGTGTGGTCTGTGATCTCTGAGGCTGGGTCTCAACAGCAGCTCTGCCAGGCTAGCAGGGCAATCTTACTGTGCTCTCCCTGCCTTAGTTTCCGCTTCTGAAAAATAAAGTAATAATAATATCTGTCATATAGAGCTGTTTAGAGGATTTAATGATATCATATTCTCTGTGAGTATATTACACACAGAGAAAAGTGTGCAGACACAAATATAGGTCATTTTTAACATTTCCATGAAATCAAGTTATAATTCAGACCATTCTAAAGGGAGTCATGTTTTCTCACACTATGCTACAAAAGTGTTACATACTCGCACAGTTCTCTTAGGTTTTGCGGGTGTAAGGTATGGTACTTGTTTGTTTATATGTACAAAAATCGGCATCAAATAACTAATGCTTAGGCCAGCAAAATTCTACTGAAACAAAAGTTAATTACAAAAAGGTAAGCCTTTGTAAGTAATCAATGTGGTAATATGACTGAAGTTTCATATTAATACACCAACTAAACTTCCATTTCTGAAGGCAAGTAAAGCTTCATCTTAAGAAACCTTGCCAGGCTTCCCTGGTGGTCCAGTGGGTAAAGAGTCCACCTTGCAGTGCAAGGGGCACTGGTTCAATCCCTAGCCCAGGAAGATTCCACTTGCCGCAGAGCAGCTGGACCAGAGTGTCCAATTATGAGCCAGTGCTCTGGAGCGCACGCGCCCAGAGCTGGTGCTCTGCAATGAGAGAGGCCACTATGATGGGAGGCCCACACAGGCCAAAGAATAAAGATGGATAAATATAAATAAATAATAAATAAAAACAATACAAGAAGGCCAAAATTTAAAAGAAAAAAGAAAAAAAGAAAGAAACCTTGCCACTAATACCCACTTTCACTAGATGGCAATTCCCATGTATACTACGAGTGTTTAAATATAAAAAGACCCATATAAAGGAAGAGAGAAATAATTGTACATGCCTTCATTTGACACACTTACAAGAGGGAAAAATTCATGTTTTTTATATAGAATGTACCAGACAGGAGAGGATAGCTTACCCTTTCATCAAAGACCCTAAGGAATTAAAATTTGAAAGTATATTCCTTTGACAATCCGGATACTGACTCTTCCCAGCACACATGATACAATGTTGGGGTTTTTGTCTTCTGAAACCTCCTATGTAAAAAGTCACTGCTTAGAGGCAAGCGAGGGATCCTTAGTCAGGTAACTATGTGTGTGTTGATTTAAAATCCTTCCAAAGATAACCCTCTCTGCTGTGAAGAGGACTTCTTAGCACTGCACAATTCATTCATCATCCTTAGCTTCTGTTGAAAAAAATTTAGCTCTTCACCTCTCTCTAAAGATCAAATCCACTGTGTTCAAGACAAATTGTTTCCTTCTTAGAACTTAAAAAAAAATTTACTTCTAACTCCTAATGAAGATATACGACTTCAAAAGCTATAAAATAGAAGTCCCAGATACAGCATGAATCCCAAGAAAGGTCAGCTAGGCTGTAGACATAAGAGGTTTCTGCTGCCTTGAATCAATCCCTCAAAGTGTTCCTCCAGGCTCTCTGCAGTCTGTGCTAACCAGCAGCCTTGGGGGGTCAAGAAAAGGCCATCTGCTGAAATGACTCACATCTCTGATACAGCAACGGAACAATGAGATGATTTTCTTTTTCCCTCGCAAAGGAGGATGCTTCTACACTCCTTTCATTCAATATGTTCAGAGGGGAAGACCAAAATGGCTGTAGAAATGCTTTCCACAATAGATGGAATAACAGTCCTCTCTACTCAAGCACTTAGAAGGGAAGTGGCTAAGAGGTTTCTACCAGACAAGGAAATAGTCTGAGACATCAAGGTCCAGAAGAGTTCAAATCTCCACTCACTCAGGTACAAAGACATCACTTTGAAAGGCTTATACCAGCTCCCTCTTTTCTCCCTGAACCTTACAGTGATGTACATCCTAGTCAGAGGTCTTCACAGCACCTTCGTGGAAAAGTGAGGGAGAATGAGGGACAATCCCAAGCAATTTTGAAAAGGTCATTCAGCAAGACACTGGCAGATAAGGAAACATCTTCCCAAGTCTATAACTACATTTCATTTTCTCTAACACAAAAATTGATCCCAAGGGCTGAACCATTAGATGACCACAGTAATACAAATTGTTCTTTTTAAGAAACCCAGCTAAAAATGTCATGTGGAAAAGCAAATTACCATATCAGCAAGCGTCTTTATTGTCTGTAATATACACACTCAAGGTCAAAGTAATCTCTCTGGACTCTGGGAAGTACAGATTCAGTCCAATGGTTTTCAAGTTTAACTCTGTGATACCCATTAAGTTTTGGGAGACTAAGAAGAGCCAGATGGGACTCTGCCTTTCCACCCCAACTTCAGCTGGAAAAGCTCCAAGTGCATCTGCAAAAGGGTTCATGATTTTTAAATATCCTTCAACAATCTAAGATAATTATATTCCTTTAAAAATGAAGGAGCACTTCTCTGGCAGTTCAGTGGTTACAACTGCAAGCTTCCATTGCACGGGGCACAGATTTGAATCCTGGTCTTGCTCAGGGAAGAACTTGCACTGCAAGTGGCATGGCCAAAAAAAGAGGAAAAAAAAGAAGGATCAGAAGCAAAGAGAACTTAAATAACATGAAAGAATGACTGGTGGAAACCAGGGACTGCCCTGCTGGTTCAGTGGTTAAGACTGTGTTCCAATGCAGGGGGCTCAGGTTTGATCCCTGGTTAGGGAACTAGATCTCACATGCCGCAACTAAAACCCAGCACAGCCAAATAAATAAATAATTTTTTATAATGAGTGGTGGAAATCTGTGTAATACAAGCAATCAATGCCTGGGCTTAAAGAAGAAAAGAAGGTAAGCTTGGATGGTCCAGGACCCAAGAAGATGAACACTTTGCAAAGATGATCCTCTTCAGGACATAGTACAAACCCAAGAGGGACTTAGATGATTGGCTTAACATTGGTCCCTCTTCCTTTGAACCTCGTTGTCTTATAACGGTGAAATACTAAATCGTACCTTGACTCTTAACCTCCCTCATCATAAACACATTTACTCTCCTGCAAATTAAACTCAGTGATTCTTTTCTCTTTCTTCTCTTTCAGTTCTAAATTCCCCCTTCCCTGGCTATCTTTTCAAATTCTAAACTTCTATGAGGTTTTATTCTGAGTTAATAAAGACAGTTTGGTACCACACAATTGCAAGTAAATTATATTATCCAAAAACATCAATTAAATCCTGCATCTGTCTCGTGGAAACTCACAAGAATGAATGCTTACAATAATGCAAAAGATAATTTTAAACTGTTAGTTCCCTTCCTATGCTGGTACAGTGAAATTAAATAAGAAATTAGAGCTGGGATCGTCCTTAAGAGACCATTCTAAACTACCATCACCATCTTCACAGAGCAACATTCTAGACTCCTGACAATAAGAAACAATTTAAAGCAGAGACAAACAGAGATAAACTTTAACACACACTTTAAATGAAATTGTTCCCCTGCCTTCTCTTCTCAGACCCTGTTTCTATATTCTGTCCTCATGTTTTTATTTTTTAAATTTCTATTTATTATCTTTTTACCCTTCTATTTATACTCCACTTGGTTCTGCACATACCCATCTCATCTTGAGATGCCAGACCGGGCTTCCCCTGGTGGCCCAGTGGGTAAAGACACCTCCTTGCAGTGCAAGGGGCGCCAGTTCGATCCCTGGCCTGGGAAGATCTCACGTGCCGCGGAGCGGCTGGACCCATGTGCCCAATTACCGAGCTGGAGCTCTGGGGCGCATGCGCCCAGAGCCGGCGCTCTGCGACGACTGAGGCCACCGCGATGGGAGACCCACACCGGCCAAAGAACAAAGATGGATGAAAATAGAGAAATGAAAGACCAATAGAAGTGGCCCGCCCGTCCCACTCCCTCCCCACCCCACCCCGCAAAAGATAAATAAATAAAAAATAAATGTTTAAAAAAGAAAGAAAGAAAGAAATGCCAGACCATCTAGATTTCGACAACATTTTTCTACCTACTTAATTCTTTTTTTTTTAATTTATTTATTTATTTATTTTGGGGTGGGTGGGGAGGGAGGGGGGCGGGCGGGCCACTTCTATTGGTCTTTCATTTCTCTATTTTCATCCATCTTTGTTCTTTGGCCGGTGTGGGTCTCCCATCGCGGTGGCCTCTGTTGTCACAGAGCACCGACTGGGCACATGGCTCCAGAGCTCCGGCTCGGTAGTTGGACACATTGGTCCAGCCGCTCCGCGGCAGTATTCTTTCTAAAAAATTTTTTTGAGGTTTTATTCTGAGTTAATAAAGACAGTTTGGTACCACACAATTGCAAGTAAATTATATTATCCAAAAACATCAATTAAATCCTGCATCTGTCTCGTGGAAACTCACAAGAATGAATGCTTACAATAATGCAAAAGATAATTTTAAACTGTTAGTTCCCTTCCTATGCTGGTACAGTGAAATTAAATAAGAAATTAGAGCTGGGATCGTCCTTAAGAGACCATTCTAAACTACCATCACCATCTTCACAGAGCAACATTCTAGACTCCTGACAATAAGAAACAATTTAAAGCAGAGACAAACAGAGATAAACTTTAACACACACTTTAAATGAAATTGTTCCCCTGCCTTCTCTTCTCAGACCCTGTTTCTATATTCTGTCCTCATGTTTTTATTTTTTAAATTTCTATTTATTATCTTTTTACCCTTCTATTTATACTCCACTTGGTTCTGCACATACCCATCTCATCTTGAGATGCCAGACCGGGCTTCCCCTGGTGGCCCAGTGGGTAAAGACACCTCCTTGCAGTGCAAGGGGCGCCAGTTCGATCCCTGGCCTGGGAAGATCTCACGTGCCGCGGAGCGGCTGGACCCATGTGCCCAATTACCGAGCTGGAGCTCTGGGGCGCATGCGCCCAGAGCCGGCGCTCTGCGACGACTGAGGCCACCGCGATGGGAGACCCACACCGGCCAAAGAACAAAGATGGATGAAAATAGAAATGAACGACCAATAGAAGTGGCCCGCCCGTCCCACTCCCTCCCCACCCCACCCCGCAAAAGATAAATAAATAAAAAATAAATGTTTAAAAAAGAAAGAAAGAAAGAAATGCCAGACCATCTAGATTTCGACAACATTTTTCTACCTACTTAATTCTTTTTTTTTTAATTTATTTATTTATTTATTTTGGGGTGGGTGGGGAAGGAGGGCGGGCGGGCCACTTCTATTGGTCTTTCATTTCTCTATTTTCATCCATCTTTGTTCTTTGGCCGGTGTGGGTCTCCCATCGCGGTGGCCTCTGTTGTCACAGAGCACCGACTGGGCACATGGCTCCAGAGCTCCGGCTCGGTAGTTGGACACATTGGTCCAGCCGCTCCGTGGCATGTGGGATCTTCCCAGACCAGGAATCCAACCGGCGCTCCTTGCACTGCAAGGCAGTGTCCTTACCCACTGGACCACCAGGGAAGCCCCTACTTAATTCTTTTTTTTTTCTTCTTTTTTTTTTTTTTCATTTATTTATTTTTTTACATGTATGTTCCCAGATATTCATATGCATATCCCTGGACCCTCCCCCCCCTACTTAATTCTTAACTGGGCATCTGAGTTGCTTTTTCCCAAATTACCTGAAAGCCTACTAGTGAGTAAATAGTACTGTTAACATTTTAGTGTATTCTATATATTCTTTCACTATTTTTTTCTTTTTAGCAGTACCTTGTGACACGTGGAACGTTCTCAACCAGGGCTTGAGCATACCCCCTATCAGTAGAAGTGCAGTCTTAACCACTGGACCACTAGGGAAGTCCCTCACTATTTTGTCTATGTAGAAGGATAGATACATACATACATACATTGATAGATAGGCTCAGAATCATACTGATCACATTTTTGTAAATTTTTTTATTCAACAATATCTTTTAGACATCTTCCTATATCATTAAGCATTGTTGTTTTCATGCTTTTCTAATCTGGGTGCAATAACATTTAATTTGATAATGAACTTTCCCTTCCAAGAAGTTGCTTTTCCCCTCTTTAACTCACTACCTATATAAATACTGATCTTACCTTCCTAAAATACAGGAAGGATCATGCTTCTCCCCTTTTTATAATCTTTCTACTGCTCTTTGGGTAAAATCTGAACTCTTTCCATGGCATACAAATCCCTCCCATACCTGGCTCTTTCCTAGGTTTCCAGCCTCCCATTTCTCCCAGCCCCTAACATAACAAACTTCTTATCATTTCCTGATCACTGCATGGAAATCCATGCACCATTTATTTACTTTTTACAGATCTACTTTATTGCAATGTTGATTTTGATTTTATTGGGTTTTGGTTTCCATATAAACCACACTTAGGAGGTCAAACATCCAATAAATCTGTGGCAATCAGAAGCAACGCAAATCCACGTGTCTGTGCTTTTCCTACTGCCTAGACTGTTCTTCCCCATCTTTTCTACCTAGTGAATTCCCACTCCTCTTAAGATCCTTCTTTATAGTCTCCATGCCACTAGGAGAGTTGCTTTCTTTTCTGTGTACATGAAGCCTTTTCTAAATTTCTAAATTTCTGAGCAATTGCACTTAGCATATTGTGTTATAAAGTTTATGTATATATTTATCTTTCCCACAATTCTGACTTTATCCTCAATGGTAACTGCCCACTCAATAAAAATGTGTTGAAGTAAATTCAGTCCTTTAACCTATGGACCAGGCTTACATCAATTTAGCATAAAACACTCAATCCAGCTTAACTTCTGGATCCCAAGGGTGAACTGTTTTTCCACCAATCACAGTTGTATCCCTGATACAACAGCAGCAATTAAAATTGCTTATCTATTTTTCATCCTCCAACTTCCAGCTTGAAATTAACACCCCAGATATGCAAGAAATAGAGTCTTAAGGATGATGTCATTGATATTATTTCAACTCTTTCTACATGTAGGAGGGAATGATGAATTCAGGCATTATGTCCAACATTCTATTACAATTCACAAACATCTGGAAGAGACACCAACTACGGGAGAAGTCCACACTGTTCTGGAAAACAATAAAAGCCTGACAACAGCATCTAAATAACACTTAGATGTGAATTTTGGCAAATACGAGGTACTTTATTACTTTTATAATTATGCATGACTTCTTTTTTCCTTTCGCTTCCAAGAAAGAACAGACAACTCTCAGTACAGAATCAACCAAGAAATATCAAATGCCAGAGTCTTAGATTGTGTTTTTGGGGGTGGAGGGGAAAGTTTTCTATATAACATTGGTTTCGGTGATATCAATGTTTAGTTTTCAGTTTCCTCTTAGGGTTTCTTGGCCTAGTAGAGCACAGTGATTCTTTTTTCAATAAAACAGAGTCCTACAGCACTGCAATACTATTCATGTTGTATTTTGATTTTATTGGGTTTTGGTTTCCATATAAACCACACTTAGGAGGTCAAACATCCAATAAATCTGTGGCAATCAGAAGCAACGCAAATCCACGTGTCTGTGCTTTTCCTACTGCCTAGACTGTTCTTCCCATCTTTTCTACCTAGTGAATTCCCACTCCTCTTAAGATCCTTCTTTATAGTCTCCATGCCACTAGGAGAGTTGCTTTCTTTTCTGTGTACATGAAGCCTTTTCTAAATTTCTAAATTTCTGAGCAATTGCACTTAGCATATTGTGTTATAAAGTTTATGTATATATTTATCTTTCCCACAATTCTGACTTTATCCTCAATGGTAACTGCCCACTCAATAAAAATGTGTTGAAGTAAATTCAGTCCTTTAACCTATGGACCAGGCTTACATCAATTTAGCATAAAACACTCAATCCAGCTTAACTTCTGGATCCCAAGGGTGAACTGTTTTTCCACCAATCACAGTTGTATCCCTGATACAACAGCAGCAATTAAAATTGCTTATCTATTTTTCATCCTCCAACTTCCAGCTTGAAATTAACACCCCAGATATGCAAGAAATAGAGTCTTAAGGATGATGTCATTGATATTATTTCAACTCTTTCTACATGTAGGAGGGAATGATGAATTCAGGCATTATGTCCAACATTCTATTACAATTCACAAACATCTGGAAGAGACACCAACTACGGGAGAAGTCCACACTGTTCTGGAAAACAATAAAAGCCTGACAACAGCATCTAAATAACACTTAGATGTGAATTTTGGCAAATACGAGGTACTTTATTACTTTTATAATTATGCATGACTTCTTTTTTCCTTTCGCTTCCAAGAAAGAACAGACAACTCTCAGTACAGAATCAACCAAGAAATATCAAATGCCAGAGTCTTAGATTGTGTTTTTGGGGGTGGAGGGGAAAGTTTTCTATATAACATTGGTTTCGGTGATATCAATGTTTAGTTTTCAGTTTCCTCTTAGGGTTTCTTGGCCTAGTAGAGCACAGTGATTCTTTTTTCAATAAAACAGAGTCCTACAGCACTGCAATACTATTCATGTTGTATTTTGCTTTGCTTTGTATTGTTTGTGTTGCTTTTGATCGCCACTGATTTATTGGATGTTTGACCTCCTAAGTGTGGTTTATATGGAAACCAAAACCCAATAAAATCAAAATCAACATTGCAATAAAGTAGATCTGAAAAAAATAAATAAATGGTGCCAACATAATGATACCCAATCTCAGATTTCCCTGGAGAGTCAATGAGAAGCACTTTTCCTTTATTGTTCTATTCTTTAAAGGACTGTCACAAAGAAATGGCAAAGTGGAAAAATTATAAGTGCACAGTTCAATAAATTTCCACAAACCAAACACATCGATATAACCAGTACCTTGTGTGGAACCACCAGAACCCTACTATGTAACCCCTATCCTAACTATAGATGATTTTTCCTGCTTTCAAATTTTACATAAGTGGATTCATATAGTGCTCACTGTTGTGTCTAGTTTTTTTCATTCCAAGTTACACTGGTGAGATTTGTCTTGGTTTTCATTGTGGCAACAGTGCATTCATTGTCACTGCTATGTAGAATAACCCATTATTGTTTCAAGAGCCTCTAAACAAACAAGTGTTATGAGTTAAGCCAGAAGAGCAAGCTGGGAAAGAAATGCCCAGCACTGAGCCAGGGATCTTGGTCCAAAAGAAAACAAAATTTGGCCTTCTGAAAAAGGTTTGATTTAGGTTATCTCTGCCTCACGTCTTTAGCAAAATCTTTCTCCACCTGTCAAGCTTTGCCCCAGTGGTTGTGAAGGCAGCAGCCTCCATAAAGGATCAGATTTTACATCTTTTCACACATTGTATGATATTTGACCAAACAATTCCTTGCATAAAAAGACATCTGCATTCTGTTTCTGACTCCTTTAAAAACAAGTTGTCAGAAACTCTCTCTGTAAGTTTTAGATTTAAAACTATAAATTTAGCTTGTAAATTACTAAACCATTATTGCCAGCTAATTCTGATATTTAAGATAATGAAATTTTTACTAGTGCTTCTTTAAACTATCTTCATTAAAAACATTTTTGTTCTATTATGAAGATGTTTATTAGAGCAATTATCAAAATGTTCGCATAAATATTGATGCCATATTCTGAAAACAAAATATCCTTTTCCTTTTCCTTAAAAAAAAATTCACACACAGAAAACTTTCTGCTACTCTAAAAAAAAAATTCATTTGAAGTATTACACTTGCTATAGTTTTTAAAAGATAGTAATTGAGTCCAGTGAATCTGGAAAATATTTATTCTGAGAATCTAAACTTGCCCCTAATTATGCAATGTTACCTTAATCTGTCGCTTATTTCAAGTATTTTCACTTAAAATACTTATCAGGAACAAGAATAGAGGCATTGGAATATTTACCAAGGTATTAGTAAAACAGAGTAGAAATAATGCATCAGCACATGAGCAATATGAATTCTAGTTTTAAAACAAAATCTGAAAGTAAGAGGACATGGTGCCCAACATTAATTTCATTGGCTACTAAAATAGAGTACATTCAAAATGGTCATAAATTAATCTGGCTCCTTCCATCAAAAGATGCAGTCTCTTTCCTCACAACAGATAAGTCGGTTTGTGACTGCTTTGGGCAATAGGCAGAAGTGACAGCATGTGACTGAGCTCAAGCCTTAAGAGGCTGTGCAGTTTTGTTCTCACCTCCTGGACTTGCTGCTTTCACAAGAGGAAGCTTGAGCTTATCTGTAGGAGGAGGATGTCCAGGGAGCAAAGACAAATCCTCTTGGATGAAGTCCTTAACTGTGATGGGAAACCATTGGTGATGAGTCAAATCCATTTCTCCTGTTTTCACTAATCAAGGTCTTTTTAAGATGTCCTTCGGCAGGGGAAGGAGAGGTGGGATGCATGGAGAAAGTAGCACTGACATACCATGCGTAAAACAACTGGTGGGAGGGAGCACAGCCTAGTGCTCTGTTATGACCTAGAGGAAGGGAGAGGGAGGGAAGCTCAAGAGGAAAAGGAGAAACCAACACTGTAAAACAATTTTCCTCCAACTAAACCATTATTGCCAGCTAATTCTGATATTTAAGATAATGAAATTTTACTAGTGCTTCTTTAAACTATCTTCATTAAAAACATTTTTGTTCTATTATGAAGAT
The DNA here is from genome assembly GCA_022376925.1 of Tragulus kanchil. Classification (NCBI taxonomy): domain Eukaryota; kingdom Metazoa; phylum Chordata; class Mammalia; order Artiodactyla; family Tragulidae; genus Tragulus; species Tragulus kanchil. Next base: position 55,205,188 of record JAIOJX010000029.1, on the reverse strand, counting down.
GTTTATTAGAGCAATTATCAAAATGTTCGCATAAATATTGATGCCATATTCTGAAAACAAAATATCCTTTTCCTTTTCCTTAAAAAAAAATTCACACACAGAAAACTTTCTGCTACTCTAAAAAAAAAATTCATTTGAAGTATTACACTTGCTATAGTTTTTAAAAGATAGTAATTGAGTCCAGTGAATCTGGAAAATATTTATTCTGAGAATCTAAACTTGCCCCTAATTATGCAATGTTACCTTAATCTGTCGCTTATTTCAAGTATTTTCACTTAAAATACTTATCAGGAACAAGAATAGAGGCATTGGAATATTTACCAAGGTATTAGTAAAACAGAGTAGAAATAATGCATCAGCACATGAGCAATATGAATTCTAGTTTTAAAACAAAATCTGAAAGTAAGAGGACATGGTGCCCAACATTAATTTCATTGGCTACTAAAATAGAGTACATTCAAAATGGTCATAAATTAATCTGGCTCCTTCCATCAAAAGATGCAGTCTCTTTCCTCACAACAGATAAGTCGGTTTGTGACTGCTTTGGGCAATAGGCAGAAGTGACAGCATGTGACTGAGCTCAAGCCTTAAGAGGCTGTGCAGTTTTGTTCTCACCTCCTGGACTTGCTGCTTTCACAAGAGGAAGCTTGAGCTTATCTGTAGGAGGAGGATGTCCAGGGAGCAAAGACAAATCCTCTTGGATGAAGTCCTTAACTGTGATGGGAAACCATTGGTGATGAGTCAAATCCATTTCTCCTGTTTTCACTAATCAAGGTCTTTTTAAGATGTCCTTCGGCAGGGGAAGGAGAGGGTGGGATGCATGGAGAAAGTAGCACTGACATACCATGCGTAAAACAACTGGTGGGAGGGAGCACAGCCTAGTGCTCTGTTATGACCTAGAGGGGAAGGGAGAGGGGAGGGAAGCTCAAGAGGGAGGAGATATACATATAATTATGACTCATTCATATAGTGCAGAAACCAACACTGTAAAACAATTTTCCTCCAACTAAAAAATATATTAAAAACAAAGATTTTGCATGTCCTTCAAGTAGCACATAACCTAAACTAAAAGATATTTGCTCAGGTTATTGTCCCGGGAAGTAGAATCAGCTGTGTGTAATTCAGCTGAGTTCCTTAAGACTGGACAGGACCTCCAACCTTCCAGCTGAGCATGCCCAGAGTCATCTCACTCCCTGTTTGCCCATGCAGAGGGCTGGAGCTGAGTTACACCTGTGCAGAACAATGTTATCACACCTTTTTCCAATCACCTTTCCCCACAGTCCCACGTACCTCATGCCTCAGATCCAGCCCATGAATACACCGCTTCTTTATCTGATACATACCCCAGCCCCTAACCCTTGGGAGACATGTTTAAGATTTGTTCAGTCTTCTTAGTTGGTTGCCTTTTGAATGAACTAACTTTGCTGCAAACCTCGCTGTCTCAGCATTTTGGTACACTATGCATCAGGCAAAACAAATCTGGTTGGTTAACAACAATTAATATGTGTCAACTCACCTGGCCTAAGAGCTACCCAGAAAGCTGATAAAACATTATTTCGAGTGTGTCTTTGAGGGCATTTCTGGAAGAGATTTGCCTTTGATTCAGTAGACTGAGTGAAAACAATCTGAGGTAACCAATGTGGGAAGGCATCATCCAGCCCATTGGAACATAAAGGCAAATAAAGGCTGATTTTTTTTTTCAGTTTTTGAACTGGGACATTCATCTTTTCCTATCCTCAGTCATCAGATCTCCAGATTCTCACACTTTAGGCTCAGATTGAACTAAAATACTAGTTTCCCTGCAGATGGCAGATTATGAGATTTCTTGGCCTCCATAACTGTCCAAGACAATTCCTATGATAAATCTCTTCTAACAAGTATATATGTGAGCATCCCAGGCAGTGTAGTGGGAAAGAATCCTTCTGCCAATACAGGAGACTCAAGAGACATGGGTATGATCCCTGGGTTGGGAAGATCCCAGGAATAGGAAATGGAAACCCACTCCAGTATTCTTGTCTGGAAAATTCCATGAACAGAGGAGCCTGGCAGGCTACAGTTCATGGGGTCGCAAAGAGTCAGACATGACAGAGAACACATACACACAATATATACATATGCATGCCTAATATCCTATTGGTTCTGTTTCTTTGGAGAATCCTTACTAATGCATGGTTGACCTTTGAATGATGCCAGGGGTAGGGATACTAACATTCTGTGAACTTGAAAATCCAATAATAATTTAAAGTCAACTCTCCACCTCCACATCTACTCTTCCTCTGCAGTTGCAGTTCCTTCACATCCTGGATTTAACCATGGACACATAGTGCCATATAATTTACTACCGAAAAAAAAATCCACATATTAGTGAACTTACGTACTTCGAATCTGTGTTGTTCAAGTCAGTTGTGTGTGTGTGTGTGTGTGTGTGTGTGTGTATGCTCATCACTCAGTTGTATCCAACTTTTTGCAATCCCATGGACTGTAAAGAATACTGCAATAGGTTTCTATTTCCTCCTCCAGGGGATCTTCCAAACCCAGGGATCAAGCCCACATCTCCTGTGTTGAGCCACCTGGGAAGCAGTCAACTGTAATAACCATCAGCCAAACTTCAGAAAACAACTTCTTAAATACACCCCAGGTAAGGACAGCAAAAGAACCTCCTATCTAAATCCAGTCTAACTTTTCTCTTCTTTTGGGGGGAGAGGGGGGCCACACCCTATGGGATGTGAGATCTTAGTTCCCCAACCAAGGATTGGACCCGTGTCCCCTACAGTGGAAACACGGTGTCTTAACCACCGGACTGCCAGGGAAGTCCCCAGCCCAATTTCTTGAACAAATATGTTGTTGATTTAAGCCACTAAATGTGAGGAAGTTTCATTTCACACCAAGATATACCTGAGCCAGGCACCCACAGCCCACATTATTATGTAACATAACAACTGAGCACGGAAAACTGGCTAATGTATTTGGGATTTTACTATCACATCCCCAACTTTAAATTTCTTTGCTGCCAAATTTAGGCCAATATATTTCTAATCAGGACAATTCTAATTGACTCCCGACATCTGCGTCTGCCCCCATTCTAATCTCTGTGTCACCACCCAATTATCTAGGATCCTAATTAAAATTCTCCCTGCTATCACTCTTCCATTTCAGTATTTCTGTCTATGGATGAAATTCTGAGCCTGCCTTTCAAAATCCATATAATGAGGCTCTTATTCCACCAACTAGGGTTGCTCCCAAAGGGATTAACCTCTCCTGTGCTTCCTTGCTGGGCAGATACCATGACCTAGAAAGTTCCTCACAACATGTGTAACACCAAAGGAGACTGGGGCATTAGATGAAGCACTTAACAGGAGACTGTGTCATCTTAAAGTTAGTGGAAGCCTGCCTGGAATTGCCCAGTATAGCCACAGGGGAAATCACAGGGCAGCCAACACACCATTGTCGCTGCTGTTCCATATCTGAGATCACACCTGAAGATCCATTTCCTTGGGAAATCTCAGGAACCCTTATATCAAAGGTCTCCTGGGAAAGTCCAGTAGCTCCCAAGGTGGTTGTACAAACCTTGGGTTCCTGTGAATCAGTAATGGGATAGTTGACATCATGCTTTTCTTGATCCAGCGCAGAGAAGAACTCAAACGTCACTTCTTGCCAAAAATGGATAAGCTGAACTTAGACAAGAGGAAGCAAAAGCAAAATAAACAAATGGGACCAAATTAAACTTGAAAGCTTTCGCTCAGCAAAGGAAACTACCAACAAGATGAAAAGACAATGTATTAAATGGAGAAAATATCTGCAAATAGTATGATTGATGAGGGGTCAATATTCAAAATATGTAAGCATCTGATACAATTCAATATCAAAAAAAAAAAAAAAAAAACAGTGAAAAATAGGTAGACTACCTGAATCGACATTATTCCTATAAAGGCATACAGATGACCAACAGGTACGTGAAATGATGCTCGACCTTGTTCATCATCAGAGAAATGCAAATCAAAACCATAAAGAGATATTGCCTCCTGCTTGTCAGAATGGCTGTCATCAGAGAGATCATAAATAATGAGTGTTAGAGAAGACGTGGAGAAAAGGGAACCTTCCCACACTGTTCGTGAGAATTGGTGCAGCCACTGTGGGAAACAGTATGGAGTTTCCTCAAAAAACTAGAAATAAAACTACCTTGTTATCAAGCAATTTCACTCCTGGGTACATAGCTGAAGAAAACAAAAACACTTACTCAAAGAGCTTACTAATGCCTAAGCCCCATATCAAACCTAGAGAGTCAGCATCTATGGGAGTGTGCGATTTGTACAAGCATACTTCTGAGGCATGGGGCTTCCCTGATGCCTCAGTGGTTATGAATGCACCTGTAATGCAGAAGACACAGATTCGATCCCGGGGTTGGGAAGAACCCCTGGAGGAGGGCATGGCAACCCACTCCAGTATTCTTGCCTGGTAAGTCCTATGGAAAGAGAGGCCTAGTGGGCTACAGTCTATGGGTTCCCAAAGAGAAAGTTCCTCACAACATGTGTAACACCAAAGGAGACTGGGGCATTAGATGAAGCACTTAACAGGAGACTGTGTCATCTTAAAGTTAGTGGAAGCCTGCCTGGAATTGCCCAGTATAGCCACAGGGGAAATCACAGGGCAGCCAACACACCATTGTCGCTGCTGTTCCATATCTGAGATCACACCTGAAGATCCATTTCCTTGGGAAATCTCAGGAACCCTTATATCAAAGGTCTCCTGGGAAAGTCCAGTAGCTCCCAAGGTGGTTGTACAAACCTTGGGTTCCTGTGAATCAGTAATGGGATAGTTGACATCATGCTTTTCTTGATCCAGCGCAGAGAAGAACTCAAACGTCACTTCTTGCCAAAAATGGATAAGCTGAACTTAGACAAGAGGAAGCAAAAGCAAAAATAAACAAATGGGACCAAATTAAACTTGAAAGCTTTCGCTCAGCAAAGGAAACTACCAACAAGATGAAAAGACAATGTATTAAATGGAGAAAATATCTGCAAATAGTATGATTGATGAGGGGTCAATATTCAAAATATGTAAGCATCTGATACAATTCAATATCAAAAAAAAAAAAAAAAAAACAGTGAAAAATAGGTAGACTACCTGAATCGACATTATTCCTATAAAGGCATACAGATGACCAACAGGTACGTGAAATGATGCTCGACCTTGTTCATCATCAGAGAAATGCAAATCAAAACCATAAAGAGATATTGCCTCCTGCTTGTCAGAATGGCTGTCATCAGAGAGATCATAAATAATGAGTGTTAGAGAAGACGTGGAGAAAAGGGAACCTTCCCACACTGTTCGTGAGAATTGGTGCAGCCACTGTGGGAAACAGTATGGAGTTTCCTCAAAAAACTAGAAATAAAACTACCTTGTTATCAAGCAATTTCACTCCTGGGTACATAGCTGAAGAAAACAAAAACACTTACTCAAAGAGCTTACTAATGCCTAAGCCCCATATCAAACCTAGAGAGTCAGCATCTATGGGAGTGTGCGATTTGTACAAGCATACTTCTGAGGCATGGGGCTTCCCTGATGCCTCAGTGGTTATGAATGCACCTGTAATGCAGAAGACACAGATTCGATCCCGGGGTTGGGAAGAACCCCTGGAGGAGGGCATGGCAACCCACTCCAGTATTCTTGCCTGGTAAGTCCTATGGAAAGAGAGGCCTAGTGGGCTACAGTCTATGGGTTCCCAAAGAGTCAGACATCACTGAGCACACATGATTCTGAGACATACCAGTCTCATATAAATACCATGTAAGAAAATGACTGGTCTCTAAAATAGGATGGGTTAGCCACTAGATGGTGCCAGGATTCTGAAGATGGAATTTTCCGTGTACATTTCCCTCTGAGTAAACAGCATTTTCATTTTCCCTTTTATCTCTCTCTTCCACATCTCTCCAATTTTTGGAAAAGAAGTATAACACACAAAAATAAATACTCAGCATCTTCCTCCTTGAACATATTTCAGTTGTTATAGTCTTCTCTGAGGGGGGCTTGAGGAAGGCTGTTCTAGGGCTTGTTTTTCCTTCAGCATCTTCCTTTGGAAGAAGGAAATCTACTGAAAGTAGTGGCCATGCAGCAGTAAGTGACTGACTATGAAAAAATTATGTGACAAGTTCCTGAAAGCTGTATTTAACCATTTGTAGCTTTGATCACTGTCTCCAATACCAAGACTTCAAAAATATACCAGAATCGTCAGTTTACTCTTTCCTAATTCCCAGTGCCCCCATGCAAAAGTATTTGACAGCTTTTTCCTTTTCTATTTTCAGAGTTTCTTCACATTATAAAATCCTGTGTGATGCTAATCTCATTTCAAAATTTTTCTAAAGAGTACATTTGTTTGAAGTCTGCTTGTGGGCATGGATACGATATAGCCTTACATGTGGTTAAGTATTTTCAAATGTGAACTACCCAGATTTAAAAAAGCTGGAATGCTGAACAAGATAATGGATTTCTTTTATTAATCCCTCCTAAGTAACAGTATATACCAGGCACTGTGATACCTACTAGCATAGATACACAGGATTGACCAAAGCAAACAAGACAGCTCATGGACTTACATTCTAAATTAACAAATAAATGGCAGAGTGACAGGTCTTCTAAAAAATAAATCAGGGTGATGTGACAGTTTCTGCACAAGGTAAGACTATTTTTGACAGGGTGGTCAGGGAAGGCATCCCTGAAGGGCCACCGTTCGGTCAAGATTGAATGATGATAAGAAGAGCTGGAGATCCAGTTATGCAGGCAGAGGGTAGAACAAGCGCTGAGGTCTGGGCGTAGGAGCAAACCTGCTATGCTGTGGATCAGAAGAAAGACAATGGAAGGCAGCATCCGCCAAGTGAGGTTCCAGGCATGAGCAAGACTCCATCAGGGCCATAAATTGCAATTTAGATTTTTTGTAATAAAATGGGAAATCATCAAAGGTTTTGTGGAGGAAAGTAATACTATTTCTTTTCTTTCTTCTTTAAGATCTCTTGGCTCCTGATGGTAGAGGGCGCAGTGGAAGCAGAGAGAACAGCTGCCAAGCTGCTACCATTGTCGAGAGAAGGGATGATGGTCATTTGATAGAGACAAGGGTAGAATGGAGAAGCGGTCAGACTCTGGATATGCCCTGAAAGTATGGCTGGTCAGACTTCCTTCTAAATGTTTTCATAGAAGTGTATTTCATTTACAATAAAAGTTTCAGGTATACAGTTTAGTGATTCAATATTTCTATAGATTATTCTCAATTAAAAGTTATTATACAATAATGGCTATAATTCCCTGTGCTGTACAATATATCTCTATTGCTTATCTATTTTATGCATAATAGACTGTATCTCTTAATTCCTTACCCCTATCTTGTTCCTCCCCCCAACCCACACTGATAACAACTAGTTTGTTTCTATATGCAGTGGAATATTCAGCTGGAAAAAAAGAATGAGATTCTGTCATTTGCAGCAATATGGACAGTCATAGAGAATATTATGCTTTCTAAAATAAGTCAGACAAAGAAAGACAAATACTGTATGATATCACTTATATGTGGAATCATAGCAAAATAGAAACAGACTTGGCCAATCAGACTTGCTGGTCGACTGCTTGTGGGCAGTGAGGGGAGGAGAGAAAAAACAGACAAGCCTCATGGACTTACATTCTAAATCAACAAATAAATGGCAGAGTGACAGGTCTTCTAAAAAATAAATCAGGGTGATGTGACAGTTTCTGCACAAGGTAAGACTATTTTTGACAGGGTGGTCAGGGAAGGCATCCCTGAAGGGCCACCGTTCGGTCAAGATTGAATGATGATAAGAAGAGCTGGAGATCCAGTTATGCAGGCAGAGGGTAGAACAAGCGCTGAGGTCTGGGCGTAGGAGCAAACCTGCTATGCTGTGGATCAGAAGAAAGACAATGGAAGGCAGCATCCGCCAAGTGAGGTTCCAGGCATGAGCAAGACTCCATCAGGGCCATAAATTGCAATTTAGATTTTTTGTAATAAAATGGGAAATCATCAAAGGTTTTGTGGAGGAAAGTAATACTATTTCTTTTCTTTCTTCTTTAAGATCTCTTGGCTCCTGATGGTAGAGGGCGCAGTGGAAGCAGAGAGAACAGCTGCCAAGCTGCTACCATTGTCGAGAGAAGGGATGATGGTCATTTGATAGAGACAAGGGTAGAATGGAGAGAAGAGGTCAGACTCTGGATATGCCCTGAAAGTATGGCTGGTCAGACTTCCTTCTAAATGTTTTCATAGAAGTGTATTTCATTTACAATAAAAGTTTCAGGTATACAGTTTAGTGATTCAATATTTCTATAGATTATTCTCAATTAAAAGTTATTATACAATAATGGCTATAATTCCCTGTGCTGTACAATATATCTCTATTGCTTATCTATTTTATGCATAATAGACTGTATCTCTTAATTCCTTACCCCTATCTTGTTCCTCCCCCCAACCCACACTGATAACAACTAGTTTGTTTCTATATGCAGTGGAATATTCAGCTGGAAAAAAAGAATGAGATTCTGTCATTTGCAGCAATATGGACAGTCATAGAGAATATTATGCTTTCTAAAATAAGTCAGACAAAGAAAGACAAATACTGTATGATATCACTTATATGTGGAATCATAGCAAAATAGAAACAGACTTGGCCAATCAGACTTGCTGGTCGACTGCTTGTGGGCAGTGAGGGGAGGAGAGAAAACCACAGCTAAACTAGTGTTGGATCAACCAGGTCGGGGGGAAGCTGTTTACTGGAGGTGAAATGGGACAAACAAGATTTTGGGGAGAGCTGTGACTTTAAGATTCTAGTTTAGTAAGAGTAAGTTTGAGATGTTTATTTAATATGGAAAAAGTTAGGGGGAGATTCTAAGATTTGATAGTCATCAGCACATAAATAGAATTTAGAGCCGTAAGACTGGATAATATCACCTAGAGAACGTGTGTAGATAGAGAAGATTGCTGATGCCTGAGCCCACTGACAGCACAGACGCTTATAACTCTCTCATAAGACTGTAATGGTTCTTTAAACATGGTGTGGTTAAGGAGAGAACAATAAGACTCCATAATAATATGGTTATTGCAAGGAATAAGTGAATACATAAAACATCTAAGTGCCAGACAGAGGTGATAATCAACAAAATATTACTTCCCCTCCCCATTTTATCCCTTGGTGAAAGTGGATAGTGGATTCTACAATAAATTGCAATAGAACTAAAAATCTTTTCCTTGGCTCAGTTATCGTTACAGTGAGAGGAAATCTTAAAAATGATCTGTTTCCACATCTCCGAAATGAGGTTTTTCTAAGAGGTTCACAGGTTTCCAGGATCTCTGTTAAGCCTGAGTTAATAAAGTTTAACAGGTTTCTAGCAACCAGGATCTATGGTTTAGCAGAGGGCACTACAGTCGATATCTTATAACCTATAATGGGAAGAATCTGGAAAAATATATATATATATATTATATATATACATATATATATTATACATATATATATAACTGAATCAATTTTCTGCACATGTGAAACACTAAATCAATTATACTTCAATCTTAAAAATAATAAAATTTTTAAAAATAAGTTTCACAGATTTCTTAAAGGCAGGTTTTCACAAGACTCGCTAAGGAAAGGAACTCATAACCAGCATTTCCCAACCTTCATACAGGCTGGAGGAATGGTTCACAGATCACAGCACAGGAAAACAGACGTGCTTCGTGCCCACATGTACAGATGAGAAAACTGAGAACAAGAAGGATCAAATCTCCCAGCCTGGAGCTCAGTGTCACAGAATATACTGTTGCTATGAGAGTGTTATTGTTAAAATAATATCCCAATTTTCCCACCAGGCTTTCTCTCTGAGCAGTCTGATCCTGCCCTGCTTCTGAGTTTATGAGGTGCCTAAAGTAAGCTTTCAGGTTGATGAGATGCCTATGAAAGGCCTCAGTTTCCTTTCTTTGCCTGAATAACACTCATGTGGTTTACAAGATGTTGCCCAAGAATGACTGTTTTATACCCATAACATGGAGAGGGAGGTAGATTTTTAAGCAAAAAGGAGATGATCATATTGTTACTATATTTGTAGCTTCACCTGCAGTCATGTGTGTGACTCTTTTTTTTTAATTTCTTTATTTATTTTTGGCTCTTCTGGGCTTTCACTGCTGCTGCAGGCTCTTCTCTAGTTGCAGGGAGTGGGGGCTACTCTCTAGTTGAGATGAGCAGGCTTCTTGTTGCAGTGACTTCTCTTGTGGAACTCAGGCTCCAGGGCACACTGGCTTCAGGACTTGTGGCACATGGGCTCAATAGTTGCAGCTATGAGGTTCTAGAGCACAGGTTCAATAGTTTGGCTCACAGGCTTAGTTGCTCCTCAGCATGTGGGATCTCTGTTAAGCCTGAGTTAATAAAGTTTAACAGGTTTCTAGCAACCAGGATCTATGGTTTAGCAGAGGGCACTACAGTCGATATCTTATAACCTATAATGGGAAGAATCTGGAAAAATATATATATATATATTATATATATACATATATATATTATACATATATATATAACTGAATCAATTTTCTGCACATGTGAAACACTAAATCAATTATACTTCAATCTTAAAAATAATAAAATTTTTAAAAATAAGTTTCACAGATTTCTTAAAGGCAGGTTTTCACAAGACTCGCTAAGGAAAGGAACTCATAACCAGCATTTCCCAACCTTCATACAGGCTGGAGGAATGGTTCACAGATCACAGCACAGGAAAACAGACGTGCTTCGTGCCCACATGTACAGATGAGAAAACTGAGAACAAGAAGGATCAAATCTCCCAGCCTGGAGCTCAGTGTCACAGAATATACTGTTGCTATGAGAGTGTTATTGTTAAAATAATATCCCAATTTTCCCACCAGGCTTTCTCTCTGAGCAGTCTGATCCTGCCCTGCTTCTGAGTTTATGAGGTGCCTAAAGTAAGCTTTCAGGTTGATGAGATGCCTATGAAAGGCCTCAGTTTCCTTTCTTTGCCTGAATAACACTCATGTGGTTTACAAGATGTTGCCCAAGAATGACTGTTTTATACCCATAACATGGAGAGGGAGGTAGATTTTTAAGCAAAAAGGAGATGATCATATTGTTACTATATTTGTAGCTTCACCTGCAGTCATGTGTGTGACTCTTTTTTTTTAATTTCTTTATTTATTTTTGGCTCTTCTGGGCTTTCACTGCTGCTGCAGGCTCTTCTCTAGTTGCAGGGAGTGGGGGCTACTCTCTAGTTGAGATGAGCAGGCTTCTTGTTGCAGTGACTTCTCTTGTGGAACTCAGGCTCCAGGGCACACTGGCTTCAGGACTTGTGGCACATGGGCTCAATAGTTGCAGCTATGAGGTTCTAGAGCACAGGTTCAATAGTTTGGCTCACAGGCTTAGTTGCTCCTCAGCATGTGGGATCTTCCCGGATCAGGGATCAAACCCATGTCTCCTGCATTGGCAGGTGAACTCTTTACCACTGAGCTACCAGGGAAGCCCTGTGTGCGACTTTAGATCCATTCATATCATGTAATCTTTGAGTTGCATTTGTCTGACTGTTAATAATAAGGGGAGTGAGATGAGAGTTAGTATTTGTTAAAACTTTGACCCATAACTCAAAGTTTCTAAATAGGTAGAAAGTATTTTTTACCAGTGATCAAAAGAACACTGAACTAATTTTTTTTAAAGTAACAGCTTCTGTTTTCCCCTCATCTCTTTTCCTAACTGTCAGATTATGCTGTGGAGAGAAAGAACAGTGCTTCGTAGAGGGCACTTTATCATCACTGTTTTGCAGAGAAGACTGGAACACATGGACATCAAACTCTTAGCCTGGATTTCCCTGGTGGCACAGTGAATAAGAGCCCACCTTCCAATGCAGGGGACACAGGTTCAATTCCTCATCTAGGAATATCCCACATGCCTTGGAGCAACTAAGCATGTGCACCACAACCACTGAGCCCACACTAGAGAGTCCTCCAGCCACAGTTCCTGAGTCTGTGTGCCACAGCTACTGAAGCCCACATATGCTTAGAACCTGTGCTCTGCAACAAAAAGCAACAACTCTACAACTCATAGCAACTAGAGAAAACACATGCAAAGGACAGGAAGACCCAACACAGCCAAAAAGAAATAAAAATTATATATTTAAAATTAAAAAAAAAAAACCTTATGCTGTCTACGGGTCCATCACACATTAGGCATGAGCTGAATTGGAAGGCAACCTTATGGGGCTGTCTACAGGGTCCAAATCACACTACAGGTGTTTCTTTATTTATTTTTGGCTCTTCTGGGCTTTCACTGCTGCTGCAGGCTCTTCTCTAGTTGCAGGGAGTGGGGGCTACTCTCTAGTTGAGATGAGCAGGCTTCTTGTTGCAGTGACTTCTCTTGTGGAACTCAGGCTCCAGGGCACACTGGCTTCAGGACTTGTGGCACATGGGCTCAATAGTTGCAGCTATGAGGTTCTAGAGCACAGGCTCAATAGTGTGGCTCACAAGCTTAGTTGCTCCTCAGCATGTGGGATCTTCCAAGATCAGGAATCAAACCCATGTCTCCTGCACTTGTAGGTGAACTCTTTACCACTGAGCTACCAGGGAAGCCCTGTGTGCGACTTTAGATCCATTCATATCATGTAATCTTTGAGTTGCATTTGTCTGACTGTTAATAATAAGGGGAGTGAGATGAGAGTTAGTATTTGTTAAAACTTTGACCCATAACTCAAAGTTTCTAAATAGGTAGAAAGTATTTTTTACCAGTGATCAAAAGAACACTGAACTAATTTTTTTTAAAGTAACAGCTTCTGTTTTCCCCTCATCTCTTTTCCTAACTGTCAGATTATGCTGTGGAGAGAAAGAACAGTGCTTCGTAGAGGGCACTTTATCATCACTGTTTTGCAGAGAAGACTGGAACACATGGACATCAAACTCTTAGCCTGGATTTCCCTGGTGGCACAGTGAATAAGAGCCCACCTTCCAATGCAGGGGACACAGGTTCAATTCCTCATCTAGGAATATCCCACATGCCTTGGAGCAACTAAGCATGTGCACCACAACCACTGAGCCCACACTAGAGAGTCCTCCAGCCACAGTTCCTGAGTCTGTGTGCCACAGCTACTGAAGCCCACATATGCTTAGAACCTGTGCTCTGCAACAAAAAGCAACAACTCTACAACTCATAGCAACTAGAGAAAACACATGCAAAGGACAGGAAGACCCAACACAGCCAAAAAGAAATAAAAATTATATATTTAAAATTAAAAAAAAAAAACCTTATGCTGTCTACGGGTCCATCACACATTAGGCATGAGCTGAATTGGAAGGCAACTTTATCTTACACTGAAGAGGAGTACTAGCTTCAAAGTAAAAACACGGAGCATGGTCAACGGAGGGGTAAGAAGTAGGACTTCTGGAACAGACCTGATGAGAGTGAGTGGCAAGTGCTGCTGTCAGGATTTCGTGGAGATGGGAGGACTGAAGGGGAGGCTGAGGAGGAAGGGGATATTGTGGCAACAGTGTGCTGGTCTACCTCTTTTAAAAGACATCCTCTACCCTACCTTACCTTAATGCTACCTTTCCTTATTTCTGATGAGAAGGAACTTCTGAAGCACATTCAGTTATTCTCCCAGGAAAATTCCACTGCACTCTCTTTAAGTTCCCTCTGTACACTTACTGAAACTGAAAACCCTCCCCAAAGTTACTTTCATGTAGCTCAAGCCATTGGCAACAGTTAAAATATAACTGCTCCTGAAAGTGAAAATGTTAGTGGCTCGGTGATCTCTGACTCTTTACAACCTATGGACTGAAGTCCACCGGTCGTGGAATTCTAGAAGGAGCAATTATCATCTTACCCCATTAGTGATAAGAAGATAGAATCTGAAGCAGTTGGTTATTACTCTATAACAAACTATCTCGAAACATATGGGTTTAAAACAACTACTTATTATTTATGTATCCACAGGTTAGCAGGTAGTTCTCCTGATCTAGACCAACTACATTCTGTCTTGTGTCAAATGGCAAGTCAACTGAGAGCTTAGTTGTCTATGAAAGCTGGAATGACTCCACAGCGTCTCACCTGAAACATGTCCCTAATTCAGGCATGCTGCATGGTGACCACAGAGGGCCAAAGAGGAAGCAGAAACAGGCATGACTTCTTGACTCATTGTCACATCATTTCTGCTACATTATATGGCCAAAGCAAGTCCTGGAGGCAGCCCAAGTTAGAGGGGCAGGGACTCCAAGATTATCAGACAAACAGTACGTACAGAGAGAAGCCATTAAATTAATGGAGATCATCAATGTTTTCAATCTAGCACAGGATGGAAAGGCAAATATTGCATGAAAGAGTAGGAAAGAGATGATAGAGAATAAAATTATGTGTGTTTTTAATAATCTTATGCATGGAAATCTCTAGTTCTATTACCTGTTTTTGAACTCAAGCAAATTGATGTCTTTCTTTTCTATGTAAATCTTCATCTTAGTATTTCCTATACAAATCATCTCTCCACATGTGTTTTGTTGTGCAATGGTATTAGATTAAAATATTTACATTTGAGTTCACTCAGTTAAGCTTTTGTTTGAAACAGAATTAACAAAAAACTTTAAAGTCATTTTATTATTTTCTTATTTCATAAGCAACTTAAGTGTCTGCATTAGTGTCATGGTAGAACAGCTGAAAAGAAGGAATAAAAAAAAAGATCAATCCCCCTATAAATTTAACTTTAAACATAACAAGTTTATCATCAGTAAATATTCATTCAGCCCCCACAGTGAGAAAAGAACCAAGACTTCAGGTCTGGAGTAAGTCAAAGATCATCATGAATAAAGGGGTCAATGAGAGTAGCCTCACACCAGCCTTAAGATAAGACAAAGCTCCTGAGGCAAGAAGGGAACATTATCTCAGGAGTCACACAGAAAGTCTCTGTGGTCAACTGCTGACCCCTCACATGTGGGTTTCAGATGTGGCTGATCTGTCCCCCTGATGAGACTCTGAAAGAGAAATCCTTATATACTATTTGTGACGAACAGGCCACTGGGCCAAAAGAGCTGTTACTGGCCAGATCAAGAGTAAATTCAAACTTCGTTCCTGACACTCCTCAGAGTGTCTTGAAGATTATCTGGCCTCTAGAAGGTGTGGAAATGACAAAAGGCTCTGGCAGCAAAGAGGAGCATCCAGCAGACATTCCAAGCGCAGCTCATGCCCTGGAAGAATCGACTTCCCAGGAAAACCATGAAGCCAAAGGATCCTGACCTGGAACTGTAAGTGACAGGTTCCAGACCTGGAAAAAGTAGTTAAAAGTAAAATGTTGCCTCTTTTGCTGCATAAAAAGTCTTTTAGGTATCTCAAGGACAGAAACTCTCCACATGGAGGAGATTCTATTGAGGAAGTTTGTATGTTTATCATCAAGGATTTGAGCACAAATAAGAGTTATCCTCCATGTTCAGGAACTTCTGAGCAAATGCCTTTTGGTTATAGATTGATCGCAAAGGATAACTGATAGGGTTTGAAGTTCTTCATGCCATTCAGGTCAAAGAGGGAGAACTCAAGCAGAGGGAGACAATGAGCAATTCTAGGAAAGACTTGAAAGGCTGGTGACAACTTGATTCTCACTTTCTTTTCTATGTAAATCTTCATCTTAGTATTTCCTATACAAATCATCTCTCCACATGTGTTTTGTTGTGCAATGGTATTAGATTAAAATATTTACATTTGAGTTCACTCAGTTAAGCTTTTGTTTGAAACAGAATTAACAAAAAACTTTAAAGTCATTTTATTATTTTCTTATTTCATAAGCAACTTAAGTGTCTGCATTAGTGTCATGGTAGAACAGCTGAAAAGAAGGAATAAAAAAAAAGATCAATCCCCCTATAAATTTAACTTTAAACATAACAAGTTTATCATCAGTAAATATTCATTCAGCCCCCACAGTGAGAAAAGAACCAAGACTTCAGGTCTGGAGTAAGTCAAAGATCATCATGAATAAAGGGGTCAATGAGAGTAGCCTCACACCAGCCTTAAGATAAGACAAAGCTCCTGAGGCAAGAAGGGAACATTATCTCAGGAGTCACACAGAAAGTCTCTGTGGTCAACTGCTGACCCCTCACATGTGGGTTTCAGATGTGGCTGATCTGTCCCCCTGATGAGACTCTGAAAGAGAAATCCTTATATACTATTTGTGACGAACAGGCCACTGGGCCAAAAGAGCTGTTACTGGCCAGATCAAGAGTAAATTCAAACTTCGTTCCTGACACTCCTCAGAGTGTCTTGAAGATTATCTGGCCTCTAGAAGGTGTGGAAATGACAAAAGGCTCTGGCAGCAAAGAGGAGCATCCAGCAGACATTCCAAGCGCAGCTCATGCCCTGGAAGAATCGACTTCCCAGGAAAACCATGAAGCCAAAGGATCCTGACCTGGAACTGTAAGTGACAGGTTCCAGACCTGGAAAAAGTAGTTAAAAGTAAAATGTTGCCTCTTTTGCTGCATAAAAAGTCTTTTAGGTATCTCAAGGACAGAAACTCTCCACATGGAGGAGATTCTATTGAGGAAGTTTGTATGTTTATCATCAAGGATTTGAGCACAAATAAGAGTTATCCTCCATGTTCAGGAACTTCTGAGCAAATGCCTTTTGGTTATAGATTGATCGCAAAGGATAACTGATAGGGTTTGAAGTTCTTCATGCCATTCAGGTCAAAGAGGGAGAACTCAAGCAGAGGGAGACAATGAGCAATTCTAGGAAAGACTTGAAAGGCTGGTGACAACTTGATTCTCACTTTGTCCAAGAGAACTCATCATATTATATATAAGGGAAAGAAAATGATTCATACTTGCTGTGCAACTCTGCAAGTTTGGGGTTGAAGTTCCTTTTAATCTAGAAAGGTAGGTTGGGGTTTAGGCTAGTTTCTTTGACTTCCTTGTAAGCATACACTATAGATTAGGCTTTTGATTTTTTGGCTTTTACTGTGTTTTCTAGTTTAAAGTTTGTAAAACTACTAGCAAGACACCATGTATGTGTCAAGGTATTGAATTTTTTGAAAATTTCTCTATAATTTCAATTATGAAGACAATTGCTTAAATATCCATTAAAGAATCCTATCTGCAAAAGATTTTCTTGTGGGAAGGTGATCAGGCTTAGCTCAGACCTGGGGCAATTAATAGAAGGCCTCTAAAATGACATATGAAGACATCATGATGGGTACACATTGACACTGGGAAGGCAAACACTGCATGGGACATGATGGGAACAGAAAATGTAACATAATATATAAGGAAGTTGAAGAGACCAGGAGCCATGTGTTCCATTTGCCTTTCAGGAAAACTGTGTTTAATAATGGAAAGACTTTGGATTCCATAGGCTTGCATTTAAACTTCAGCTCTGCAGCTGTTTAACTGAATGTGTAAACTAGAAAGTGAAACTGTCTCTTGAGTTTGGTTTCCTTATCTCTGAAATGATGAGAAATATACCTGTTTCCTAGCATTAGAGGAGGGTTAAAAGGCTCTGGCAGCAAAGAGGAGCATCCAGCAGACATTCCAAGCGCAGCTCATGCCCTGGAAGAATCGACTTCCCAGGAAAACCATGAAGCCAAAGGATCCTGACCTGGAACTGTAAGTGACAGGTTCCAGACCTGGAAAAAGTAGTTAAAAGTAAAATGTTGCCTCTTTTGCTGCATAAAAAGTCTTTTAGGTATCTCAAGGACAGAAACTCTCCACATGGAGGAGATTCTATTGAGGAAGTTTGTATGTTTATCATCAAGGATTTGAGCACAAATAAGAGTTATCCTCCATGTTCAGGAACTTCTGAGCAAATGCCTTTTGGTTATAGATTGATCGCAAAGGATAACTGATAGGGTTTGAAGTTCTTCATGCCATTCAGGTCAAAGAGGGAGAACTCAAGCAGAGGGAGACAATGAGCAATTCTAGGAAAGACTTGAAAGGCTGGTGACAACTTGATTCTCACTTTGTCCAAGAGAACTCATCATATTATATATAAGGGAAAGAAAATGATTCATACTTGCTGTGCAACTCTGCAAGTTTGGGGTTGAAGTTCCTTTTAATCTAGAAAGGTAGGTTGGGGTTTAGGCTAGTTTCTTTGACTTCCTTGTAAGCATACACTATAGATTAGGCTTTTGATTTTTTGGCTTTTACTGTGTTTTCTAGTTTAAAGTTTGTAAAACTACTAGCAAGACACCATGTATGTGTCAAGGTATTGAATTTTTTGAAAATTTCTCTATAATTTCAATTATGAAGACAATTGCTTAAATATCCATTAAAGAATCCTATCTGCAAAAGATTTTCTTGTGGGAAGGTGATCAGGCTTAGCTCAGACCTGGGGCAATTAATAGAAGGCCTCTAAAATGACATATGAAGACATCATGATGGGTACACATTGACACTGGGAAGGCAAACACTGCATGGGACATGATGGGAACAGAAAATGTAACATAATATATAAGGAAGTTGAAGAGACCAGGAGCCATGTGTTCCATTTGCCTTTCAGGAAAACTGTGTTTAATAATGGAAAGACTTTGGATTCCATAGGCTTGCATTTAAACTTCAGCTCTGCAGCTGTTTAACTGAATGTGTAAACTAGAAAGTGAAACTGTCTCTTGAGTTTGGTTTCCTTATCTCTGAAATGATGAGAAATATACCTGTTTCCTAGCATTAGAGGAGGGTTAAGTGAGTTTCTGTATGTAAAGTGCCAGGAATACAGAAATTACACAACAAATAAATTCTCTTTCACTCTTTTCCCTCCTTCCCTGAAAACGTAACAAGACACACTGGAACACAGTGTCTAAGATAAACTGTCTGTCTCAGCCGCATGATGGCCCAGCCCAACCACCAAACCCCACCTTATGTTACTGAGTTTTCACAGAAGCATAGGGTAGAATTCAAACTCTGGTTTACCAGATATCTCACAATGACCTCTGACACGTCTGGGATAAACTCTCCCTGTGGCTATGGAGGGGTTGGCTAGCATCTATACTAAGGTTTGAGTCTCAGCTTGGTCATGCACACGCTGTGAGACGTGGGGTAAGTTCATGAAACTCACTGTGCCTCAGCTTCCTCCTCTGCAAAATGAAGATGATAAGAACTATTTGTGGAATCATTTCCAGCATTGCATACATGTCTGTTAAGAGCCCTGACACTGGCAGAGTTTCACATGGAGCTGTTGCAACGGACAAGCTCATGAAACCCAAGAAGACGGTCTGATCCTGGCTGGATGCTACTCTAGACACAAAGCAGTCATCAGGAAGAACATGGATGATGGCATCTCCGGCCAAGCCTACAAACATGCTCTGGTAGCTGGAATTGAGCACAGAGTGACAGCCCCCGTGAACAAGATGAAAATGATCAAGAGGGCAAAAATCCAGTCTTCTATGAAATTTTATCATTGTAATCACCTGATGCCCACAAGGTGCTCTATGGATAGTCCTTGAACAAAATTGTCATGGGTGAGGATGTCTTCAGAAGCCTGATCCTCAACAAGACACCAATACCAACTTCAAGGAGAGACATAAAACTGGCAACAACAAATGATTTTTCCAGAAGCTGCAGTTTTAGGTTCGTCTTGTTTCAGTCATCTAAAATACCAAAAAAAAAAAAAAAAAGCCTACTACCATTACACCACACATGTAGTGACCTTTGAAAAAGCACTGGTAATTTGTCACCCAATTAGGCCATCATCTGCATTTTTTATAACTAATAGGGAATATTTTTCATTTGTTTATTATCCCTATACCTTTCCTCTTCCATAAATTGAATGCTTCTATCCTGACTCACATCTTAAAGACACCCGGAAATAATTTTTTAAGACTAAACTATCACAGACAGCACCATCACACTCAGCTGTTGTAAATTCAGCCCTGCCTCACTACTTCAGTATTATTTTTTTTTAAAGATTGCATGATGAATGCTAAATCAAAGAAAAGTAATCAATAGTAAATACAAACATATTAGTAAATGAATCTCTCTCTTTGCTGGTCTTTAAGATTGTTCTTTTATTTCATACTCTTCTAAATGCCTGAAGAGTTTGTAGAAAATCGTTTTGTTTTTTTTTTTTAATGTGTCATCTAGCATTCTTTTTTTTTTAAAGATTTATTTATTTATTTATTTTGGGCGGGGGTCGGGTTGGAGGAGAGCGGGCAGGCCACTTCTATTGGTCTTTCATTTCTCTAGTTTCATCCGTCTTTGTTCTTTGGCTCCTGCGGGCCTCCCATCGTGGTGGCGTCTGTTGTTCCAGAGCGCGGGCTCTGGGCGCATGCGCTCCAGAGCTCCGGCTCGGTGATTGGACACATCGGTCCAGCCGCTCCGTGGCACGTGGGATCTTCCCAGGCCAGGGATCGAACCGGCGCCCCTTGCACTGCAAGGCGGTGTCCTTACCCACTGGACCACCAGGGGAAGCCCTGAAAATCATCATTATTGATGTTCTTTGCTATTCATGTTATTGATGTTCACTGTTACAAACAGGTGAAATAAACAACCATCCAAAAAACATGATTCCAGGATTACCAAGAAGGATAAAGAGAAAATACCAATAATCCTGGCCCTGGACTGCGGGGACCTTCCGCAGAAAGGAAGGCAGCGGGATTGCCCCCGGCTGAACCGGGAGATCTCGAATAGAGGCTCTGCTGCCTCCCCCCCAGCACCCCCCTGCCTCCCCCGCGAATGCAGAGGACAATCAGATAAGGCAGGGGTTCTGTCAAAGCAGTTCCGTTTTATTAGTGTAGACTTACAGGTTTTATAGGCAAACAAAGGGGGTTTTGCAAGGGACTTCCTATAGTTACACCAATCAAGCTAAAGGTCAAGCAATTACGCATTTACATTGCAATAGGAATCTATGGTGAGCATGCATTGTCCACGAGCACGGAAACCAGGGGGATCAATCAGAAGTTTGGACAATCAACTTTAGATTATGCCTTCTCTCTTCCTGTAGGCGTCATCTTAGCTCCAAACCACAAATATGTGCTTAAGCTTCCTTATGCTTGCAAAGGCCCTCTTTCATTTAGGGCCCCACACTGGACTTATGTAGACTGTAGGAAAAAGATAAAAATACATGTCTTCTGAAGAAAACAGGGATTTCCCAGTGACTCAGATGATAAAAAATCTACCTGCAATGTGACAGACCCGGGTTCCATCTCTGGGTCGAGAAGATACCCTGGAGAAGGAAATAGCAACCCACTCCAGTATTCTTGCCTGGAGAATCCCATGGACAGAGGAACCTGGTGGGCTACAATGAAGTAGGGTCCATGGGGTCACAAAAAGTCTGATAAGACTCAGTGACTTTCACTTTTTCAAAAGAAAAAGTGGTGGGCTTCCCCTGGTGGTCCAGTGGGTAAGGAGAAATGAAATAGAGAAATGAAAGACCAATAGAAGTGGCCAGCCCGCTCCCCTCCCTCCCCAACCCGACCCACGCCCAAAAAAAATAAATAAATAAATCTTTAAAAAAAAAAAAAAGAAAGAAAGCAGGGTCAAGGCTGCTTTAAAATAAAGGAAAAAGTGGTGAACAAATTAATTAATCGTGAATAAGGCTTTAATGACATTGTTAAAATAGCCAGACACAAATCCTAATATATATGATAATTCATTTTCAACAACAGTGCTGGAAAAGCTGGCCAAACAGTTAAGTGCTCAGACAATCTGCAAAGGAATGAAGTTGAACCCCTACCTCATTCTCACTTAAGGATTAACTCAAAGTGAATCAAAGACCTTACACTAACGTAAATTCAAAAACTATAAAATTCTTAGAAGAAACATAAGAGTAAATCTTCATGACCTTGGTTTAGGCAATTATTTCTTAGGTATAATACCAAAAGCACAAGTGATAAGAGAAGATTGATAAATTGGATGTTATCAAATTAAAACCTTTTGTGCTTCAAAGGTCACCATCAAAAAGTGGATAGAAACGTACAGAAGAAAATTTAAACAAATTGGAAAAGTTATCCAAATTGGGAAAACTCTTAAAAAGACAACAGAAAGGTGTGATGCTCCTTAATCAGAAGTTTGGACAATCAACTTTAGATTATGCCTTCTCTCTTCCTGTAGGCGTCATCTTAGCTCCAAACCACAAATATGTGCTTAAGCTTCCTTATGCTTGCAAAGGCCCTCTTTCATTTAGGGCCCCACACTGGACTTATGTAGACTGTAGGAAAAAGATAAAAATACATGTCTTCTGAAGAAAACAGGGATTTCCCAGTGACTCAGATGATAAAAAATCTACCTGCAATGTGACAGACCCGGGTTCCATCTCTGGGTCGAGAAGATACCCTGGAGAAGGAAATAGCAACCCACTCCAGTATTCTTGCCTGGAGAATCCCATGGACAGAGGAACCTGGTGGGCTACAATGAAGTAGGGTCCATGGGGTCACAAAAAGTCTGATAAGACTCAGTGACTTTCACTTTTTCAAAAGAAAAAGTGGTGGGCTTCCCCTGGTGGTCCAGTGGGTAAGGAGAAATGAAATAGAGAAATGAAAGACCAATAGAAGTGGCCAGCCCGCTCTCCTCCCTCCCTAACCCGACCCCCGCCCAAAATAAATAAATAAATAAATCTTTAAAAAAAAAAAAAAAGAAAGAAAGCAGGGTCAAGGCTGCTTTAAAATAAAGGAAAAAGTGGTGAACAAATTAATTAATCGTGAATAAGGCTTTAATGACATTGTTAAAATAGCCAGACACAAATCCTAATATATATGATAATTCATTTTCAACAACAGTGCTGGAAAAGCTGGCCAAACAGTTAAGTGCTCAGACAATCTGCAAAGGAATGAAGTTGAACCCCTACCTCATTCTCACTTAAGGATTAACTCAAAGTGAATCAAAGACCTTACACTAACGTAAATTCAAAAACTATAAAATTCTTAGAAGAAACATAAGAGTAAATCTTCATGACCTTGGTTTAGGCAATTATTTCTTAGGTATAATACCAAAAGCACAAGTGATAAAAGAGAAGATTGATAAATTGGATGTTATCAAATTAAAACCTTTTGTGCTTCAAAGGTCACCATCAAAAAAGTGGATAGAAACGTACAGAATGCGAGAAACTATTGCAAATCATATATTGGAAAAGTGACTTATATCCAGAATATATGAAGGATACAACTCAATAATAAAAAAGACAACACAACTTGAAAATGGGCAAAGGATTAAATAGACTTTTTCCAAATAAGAGCTATAATGACCAATAAGCACAGAAAAATGCTCAAAATCATTTGTCATTAGGAACATGCAAATCAAAAGCATAATGAGATACCATTCCACATCCATTAGGATGTCTACAATCAAAAAGAAAAAATTAATAAATATTGGCAGGCATACAGAGATAATGGAACCTTCATCCATTGCTGGTTGAAATATAAAATGGTGCAGCCACTTTGGAACACAATTTGGCAGTTCCTCAAAAAATTAAACATAGCAATTTTACTCCAAGGCATACAACCAAGATAACTGAAAATATATGACCACACAAAACTTGTACACAAATTTTCATAGCAGCATTATTCATAAAGTCAAAATGTGGAAATAATCCAAATATCCATCACTTGAAGAACGGATAAATAAAATGTGGTGTATCAATAGTTGTTGTTTACTTACTAAGTCATATCTGACTTTTTGCTACCCATGGACTATAATCCAGTAGACTACTCTGTCTATGGAATTTTCCAGGCAAGAATATGGGAGTAGGTTGCCATTTCCCTCTTCAGTATCCATACAGTGGAATATTATTTGGTTACAAAATAGAATAAATTACTGATGCATACTATAATGTGGATGAAACCACATTAAGTGAAAGAAGTCAGTCAAAAAGATCATATATATTATGACCCCATTTATATAAAATACTCAGAACAGGTACTTTCTCTCTCAGGTTCCCTCACCAAAAACTTGCCTGTCAATGCAGGAGACACAGGAGACATGGGTTAAGTGAATCAAAGACCTTACACTAACGTAAATTCAAAAACTATAAAATTCTTAGAAGAAACATAAGAGTAAATCTTCATGACCTTGGTTTAGGCAATTATTTCTTAGGTATAATACCAAAAGCACAAGTGATAAAAGAGAAGATTGATAAATTGGATGTTATCAAATTAAAACCTTTTGTGCTTCAAAGGTCACCATCAAAAAAGTGGATAGAAACGTACAGAATGCGAGAAACTATTGCAAATCATATATTGGAAAAGTGACTTATATCCAGAATATATGAAGGATACAACTCAATAATAAAAAAGACAACACAACTTGAAAATGGGCAAAGGATTAAATAGACTTTTTCCAAATAAGAGCTATAATGACCAATAAGCACAGAAAAATGCTCAAAATCATTTGTCATTAGGAACATGCAAATCAAAAGCATAATGAGATACCATTCCACATCCATTAGGATGTCTACAATCAAAAAGAAAAAATTAATAAATATTGGCAGGCATACAGAGATAATGGAACCTTCATCCATTGCTGGTTGAAATATAAAATGGTGCAGCCACTTTGGAACACAATTTGGCAGTTCCTCAAAAAATTAAACATAGCAATTTTACTCCAAGGCATACAACCAAGATAACTGAAAATATATGACCACACAAAACTTGTACACAAATTTTCATAGCAGCATTATTCATAAAGTCAAAATGTGGAAATAATCCAAATATCCATCACTTGAAGAACGGATAAATAAAATGTGGTGTATCAATAGTTGTTGTTTACTTACTAAGTCATATCTGACTTTTTGCTACCCATGGACTATAATCCAGTAGACTACTCTGTCTATGGAATTTTCCAGGCAAGAATATGGGAGTAGGTTGCCATTTCCCTCTTCAGTATCCATACAGTGGAATATTATTTGGTTACAAAATAGAATAAATTACTGATGCATACTATAATGTGGATGAAACCACATTAAGTGAAAGAAGCCAGTCACAAAAGATCATATATATTATGACCCCATTTATATAAAATACTCAGAACAGGTACTTTCTCTCTCTCGTATGGGTTTCCCAGGTGCCACCAGTGGTAGAGAACTTGCCTGTCAATGCAGGAGACACAGGAGACATGGGTTCCATCCCTGGGTTTGGGAAGATACCCTGGAGGAGGAAATGGCAACCTACTCCAGTGTTCTTGCCTGGAGAATCCATGGACGGAGGAGACCGGCAGGCTATAGGGTCACAAAGAGTCAGACACGACTAAAGTGACTTAGCATGCTCACACACATGCCCTGTCTCACACAGAGCAATTACATTAGTAGATGAGTAGTTGTTGAGGGCAGAAAAAGCAGGCTGTGAGGGGATGGAGAGTAACTGCTCATGGGTACAAGGTTTCTTTTCGGAGTGAGGAAAATGTTCTAAAATTAGACCATGGTGGAGGTTGTGCAACTCTGTAAATAAACTAAAAACCACTAAGATACACTTTAAACAGGTGGACTTTACATTATGTAAATAATATCTGTGGTGTTTTTAAAGGAAAAAATGTTTTTTTGAAAAATGGATAGTTACTTTATACAAGGTCCTATGATTTTATTATAAATGTTGGTAAAATAATTATAAATGTTGGCAATAGTTATAGCAACTTACTGAGTGCTCCATTATGTGCCAGACAATATTAAGAGTCTGCAAGCATTAACTAATTTGCTTTCCCAACATACCTATTAAGTAAATACTATTATTAGTCCCATTTCACAGATTAGAAAACTAAAGCTATTAAGTTGCATCATAAGAATTCAAGCACACAGGTTCTCTGTGCTTTTAAGTAAAATGTGTACTGGCCCTGGAATCCAATAGCAAAATATGGGGAGAAAAGTCTCTGAAATTCAGAGAATTTGGGAAATTTTTAAATATTATGATTAATGACAAAGCCTAACAAAGCTACCATCTAAAAGAAAAACTACTGCTTCACACAATAGCAGTGGGAAATGAAATATATCAAGACAGTAAACACAGGTAGGCTGCTGCTGAGAATCCCTGGTATGTTCTCATGACAGGAGGAGGAATCCTGCAGACCTGCATGGTGTGAACAGGAGCCAGGTTACCCAGGCCACGACTGAAGGGAGAGTCTGGGGGCAGCCCTGCCTCTGCCACTATATAATTACTCACATGACCTTGGGTGGGTCATCTAATCCTTCTGGATATATCTATCATGTGAAATACCTTTTGGTCTCTATTTGCTTCAAAATATCATCGCCTACTGTCTAGTTTGTGGACTAGAAACATCAGAAACATCTTGGCCAGTGTTATGTTTATCCCCAAACAAATCTTGCACAAATCTGTTTCATGGAATTCTCCAAAGATGCCTTTTCTGGCTGTACATTAATTTATCTAGCCCTACATGCTCTATCTGTGGGGAGGGAACTGAGATGTATGTCTCTCTTCCTCACTTTAAATGCAAGGCCCATGGAAAATAATAAAAATCTGGTAAATGTAGAATACTTTTCCAGGATTAACAATTTGGCAGTCCTTTAGAGTAAAACATAGCTTTGATGATGCTAAAATATTTATTGTGATTACTCCTGGTAACTGAGCATTATAGATGATTTTTAAATTTTCTTTATATTTTGTGTATTTGTCTTGTAAACTTAGAGTACAACATTATGAACCACATTGAACATATTACTAAACCATACTAAAAGTAATACCAAAAAATCCCTTATAGGGACATTTGAAATCATATAATTTTTATAAATATTTCTCTGGAAATTATTCATATTAACAATTCTTATGAAATCAAACAAAACAGAATATGCTCTAAGTCTTGATGATTATTGTGGTTGCTCAGTCACTGAGTCAGATCCAATTCTTTGCAATTCCATGAACTGAAGCATGCCAGGTTTCCCTGGCCTTCACTGTCTCCCAGAGTTTGCTCATATTCATGTCCACTGAGTCAGTGATGCCATCCAACCATCTCATCCTCTGCCACTCTTTTCTCCTTTGCCTTCAGTCTTTCCCAGCATCAGGAGCTGTTGCAGTGAATCAACTCTTGGCATCAGGTGGCCAAAGTATTGGAGCTTCAGCTTCAGCATGAGTCATTCCAATGAACAGTCAGGGCTGATTTCCTTTAGGATTGACTGGTTTGATCTCCCTGCGATCCAAGGGACTCTCAAAAGTCTTCTCCAGCACCACAATTCAAAGGCATCAATTCTTCAGCACTCAGCCTTCTTTATGTTCCAACTCTCACAACCATACATGACTACTGGAAAAATCAAAGCTTTTGACTTCATGGACCTTTGTTGGCAAAGTGACGTGTTTGCTTTTCAATATGCTGCATAGACGGCTTCCCTGGTAGCTAAGTGGCAAAGAATTTGCCTGCCAATGCAGGAGACACGGGTTCGATCCCTGATCTGGGAAGATCCCACATGCTGCAAAGCAACTCGTCCTGTGAGCCACAACTATTGAGGCTGTGCTCTAGAGCCTCAGAGCTGCAACATTTGAGCCCATGTGCCGCAACTATTGAAGCCCATGTGCCATAGAGCCTGAGTTCCACAACAAGATAAGTCACCACAACAAAAAGCCTGCTCACCTCAAACTAGAGAGTAGCCCCACTCCCTGCAACTAGAGAAGAGCTGGCAGCAGAAGTGTAAACCCAGAATAGCCCAAAATAAATAAATAAACAAATACAATTTAAAATAGTCTTAAAAAAAAATATGTTGTATAGATCTGTCATAGCTTTCCTTCCAAGGAGGAAGTGTCTTTTAATTTCATGGCTATAGCCATCATCCAGATGATTCTGGAGTCCAAGAAAATAAAATCTGTCACTGCTTCTACTTTTTCCCCTTCTATTTCTCATGAATTTGATGAATCAGATGCCATGATCTTCATTTTTTGAATGTTGAGTTTTAGGCTAGCTTTTTTACTCTCCTCTTTCACCCATATCAAGAAGCTCTTTAGTTCCTCTTCACTTTCTGCCATTGAAGTGGTATCATCTGCATATCTGAGGCTGTTGATATTTCTCCTGGGAATCATGATTCCAGCTTGTGATTCAGCCAGCCCAGCATTTTGCATGATGTACTCTGCATAGAAGTTAAATAAATAGGGTGGCAATATAGAGTCTTGACATACTTCTTTCTCAATTTTGAACTAGAGTCCATTGTTCCATGTAGGTTTCTGACTGTTGCATCTTGACCCACATTTAGGTTTCTAAGGTAAAGTGGTCTGGTAATCCCATTTCTTAAAATTTTTCACTTTTAAAATTTCCTTTAGGATTGACTGGTTTGATCTCCTGCGATCCAAGGGACTCTCAAGTTTTCCAGCATCACAATTCAAAGGCATCAATTCTTCAGCACTCAGCCTTCTTTATGTTCCAACTCTCACAACCATACATGACTACTGGAAAAATCAAAGCTTTTGACTTCATGGACCTTTGTTGGCAAAGTGACGTGTTTGCTTTTCAATATGCTGCATAGACGGCTTCCCTGGTAGCTAAGTGGCAAAGAATTTGCCTGCCAATGCAGGAGACACGGGTTCGATCCCTGATCTGGGAAGATCCCACATGCTGCAAAGCAACTCGTCCTGTGAGCCACAACTATTGAGGCTGTGCTCTAGAGCCTCAGAGCTGCAACATTTGAGCCCATGTGCCGCAACTATTGAAGCCCATGTGCCATAGAGCCTGAGTTCCACAACAAGATAAGTCACCACAACAAAAAGCCTGCTCACCTCAAACTAGAGAGTAGCCCCACTCCCTGCAACTAGAGAAGAGCTGGCAGCAGAAGTGTAAACCCAGAATAGCCCAAAATAAATAAATAAACAAATACAATTTAAAATAGTCTTAAAAAAAAATATGTTGTATAGATCTGTCATAGCTTTCCTTCCAAGGAGGAAGTGTCTTTTAATTTCATGGCTATAGCCATCATCCGCAGTGATTCTGGAGTCCAAGAAAATAAAATCTGTCACTGCTTCTACTTTTTCCCCTTCTATTTCTCATGAATTTGATGAATCAGATGCCATGATCTTCATTTTTTGAATGTTGAGTTTTAGGCTAGCTTTTTCACTCTCCTCTTTCACCCATATCAAGAAGCTCTTTAGTTCCTCTTCACTTTCTGCCATTGAAGTGGTATCATCTGCATATCTGAGGCTGTTGATATTTCTCCTGGGAATCATGATTCCAGCTTGTGATTCAGCCAGCCCAGCATTTTGCATGATGTACTCTGCATAGAAGTTAAATAAATAGGGTGGCAATATAGAGTCTTGACATACTTCTTTCTCAATTTTGAACTAGAGTCCATTGTTCCATGTAGGTTTCTGACTGTTGCATCTTGACCCACATTTAGGTTTCTAAGGTAAAGTGGTCTGGTAATCCCATTTCTTAAAATTTTTCACAGTTTGTTATGATCCACAGAATCAAAGACTTTCACATAGTCATTGAAGCAGAAGTACATATTTTTCTGGAATTCCCTTGATTTCTCTACTGCTGCTTAGTCACTTCAGTTGTGTCCAACTCTGGGTGACCCCATGGACTGCAGACCATCAGGGTCTGCTGTCCATAGGATTCTCCAGGCAAGAATACTGGAGTGGGGTTGCTATATCCTCCTCCAGGGGAATCTTTCCAACCCAGGGATTGAACCAGGGTCTCCTGCATTACAGGAAGATTCCTCATCATTGAGCCATCAGAGAAGCCCTGTATATATGAGACTTCATAGACTGTAGCTCACCAGGTTTCTCTGTCCATGGAATTTTTGAGGCAAGAATAATGAAGTGGGTTGCTGTTTCCTTCTCCTTGTTTTCTCCATGATCCAACAAATGTTAGCAACTTGATTTCTGGTGCCTTTGTTTTTTCTAAACCCAGGTTGTATATCTGGAAGCTTTCAGTTCACATACTGCTGAAGCCTAGTTTGAAGAATTTTAAGCATAACCTTACTGGCATGCAAAATAGTGCAATTATGTGGTAGTTTGAACATTCTTCGGCATTGCCCTTCTTTGTGACTGGAATATAAACTAACATTTTCCAATCCCCTGGCCACTGCTGAGTTTTCCAAATTTGCTGACATATTGAGTGCAGAACTTTAACAGCATCATCTTTCAGAATTTTAAATAGCTCAGCTGGACTTCCATCACCTCCACTAGTTTTGTTTGTAGTAATGCTTCCTAAGACCCCACCTGACTTCACACTCCAAGATGTCTGGCTCTAGGTGCGTGACCACACCATATCAAGCTCTTTAGTTCCTCTTCACTTTCTGCCATTGAAGTGGTATCATCTGCATATCTGAGGCTGTTGATATTTCTCCTGGGAATCATGATTCCAGCTTGTGATTCAGCCAGCCCAGCATTTTGCATGATGTACTCTGCATAGAAGTTAAATAAATAGGGTGGCAATATAGAGTCTTGACATACTTCTTTCTCAATTTTGAACTAGAGTCCATTGTTCCATGTAGGTTTCTGACTGTTGCATCTTGACCCACATTTAGGTTTCTAAGGTAAAGTGGTCTGGTAATCCCATTTCTTAAAATTTTTCACAGTTTGTTATGATCCACAGAATCAAAGACTTTCACATAGTCATTGAAGCAGAAGTACATATTTTTCTGGAATTCCCTTGATTTCTCTACTGCTGCTTAGTCACTTCAGTTGTGTCCAACTCTGGGTGACCCCATGGACTGCAGACCATCAGGGTCTGCTGTCCATAGGATTCTCCAGGCAAGAATACTGGAGTGGGGTTGCTATATCCTCCTCCAGGGGAATCTTTCCAACCCAGGGATTGAACCAGGGTCTCCTGCATTACAGGAAGATTCCTCATCATTGAGCCATCAGAGAAGCCCTGTATATATGAGACTTCATAGACTGTAGCTCACCAGGTTTCTCTGTCCATGGAATTTTTGAGGCAAGAATAATGAAGTGGGTTGCTGTTTCCTTCTCCTTGTTTTCTCCATGATCCAACAAATGTTAGCAACTTGATTTCTGGTGCCTTTGTTTTTTCTAAACCCAGGTTGTATATCTGGAAGCTTTCAGTTCACATACTGCTGAAGCCTAGTTTGAAGAATTTTAAGCATAACCTTACTGGCATGCAAAATAGTGCAATTATGTGGTAGTTTGAACATTCTTCGGCATTGCCCTTCTTTGTGACTGGAATATAAACTAACATTTTCCAATCCCCTGGCCACTGCTGAGTTTTCCAAATTTGCTGACATATTGAGTGCAGAACTTTAACAGCATCATCTTTCAGAATTTTAAATAGCTCAGCTGGACTTCCATCACCTCCACTAGTTTTGTTTGTAGTAATGCTTCCTAAGACCCCACCTGACTTCACACTCCAAGATGTCTGGCTCTAGGTGAGTGACCACACCATCATGGTTATCTAGGTCATTCAGACCACTTTTGTACTGTTCTTCTGTGTATTCTTGTCACCTCTTAATCTTTTATGCTTTTGATATGTCCTTATCATTTCTGTCCTTTATCATGCCCATCCTTGCATGAAAAGTTCCTTTGATATCACCAATTTTGTTGAAGAGATCTCTAGTCTTTCCCATTCTATTGTTTTCCTCTACTTCTTTGTATTGTTCATTGAAAAAGGCCTTATGACCGCTCCTTGATATTCTCTGAACTCTGCACTCAGTTGGATATATCTTTCCCTTTCTCCCTTGCTTTTCTCTAATCTTCATTTCTCAGCTATTTGTAAAGTCTCCTCAGACAACTTCCTCAGACAAGCCCTTTGCCTTCTTGCTCTGCTTTTTCTTTAGACTAGTTTTGGTCATCACCTCCTGTACAATGTTATGAACTTCTGTCCATAGTTCATCAGGCACTCTCTCTACCAGATCTAATCCCTTGAATCTATTCATCACCTTCACTGTATAATCATATAGGATCTGATTTAGGTCATACTTGAATGGTCTAATGGTTTTCCCTATTTTCTTCAATTTAGGCCTGAATTTTGCAATAAGAAGCTCATGATACGAGTCACAGTCAACTCCAGGTCTTATTCTTGCTGACTGTATATAGCTTCTCCATCTTTGGCTGCAAAGAATATAATCAATCTGATTTTAGTATTGATCATTTGATGATATCCATGTGTAGAGTTGTCTCTTTTGTTGTTAGAAAAGGGTGTTTACAATGACTAATGTATTCTCTTGATAAAACTGTTAGTCTTTGCCCTGCTTCATTTTGTACTCCAAGACAAAACTTGCCTGTTACTCCAGGTATCTCTTGACTTCCTACTTTTGCATTCTAATCCCCTATGACGGAAAAGATGTCTTTTTTTTGGTGTGTGTTCTAGAAAGTCTTGGAACCAGTCAACTTCAGCTTCTTTAGCATTAGTGGTTGGGGCATAGATTTGGATTACTGTGATCTTGAATGGTTTGCCTTTGAAATGAACTGAGATCGTTTTGTCATTCTTGATATTGTACCCAACTACTGCATTTCAGACTATTTTGTTGACTATGAGGGCTACTCCATTTTTTCTAAGGGCTTCTTGACCACAGTGTTAGATATAAAGGTCATCTGAATTAGATTTGCCCATTCTCGCCCATTTTAGTTCAATAATTCCTAAAATGTAAAGGTTTTTATCGTTCGAAATCAGGTTCTTGTCACCTCTTAATCTTTTATGCTTTTGATATGTCCTTATCATTTCTGTCCTTTATCATGCCCATCCTTGCATGAAAAGTTCCTTTGATATCACCAATTTTGTTGAAGAGATCTCTAGTCTTTCCCATTCTATTGTTTTCCTCTACTTCTTTGTATTGTTCATTGAAAAAGGCCTTATGACCGCTCCTTGATATTCTCTGAACTCTGCACTCAGTTGGATATATCTTTCCCTTTCTCCCTTGCTTTTCTCTAATCTTCATTTCTCAGCTATTTGTAAAGTCTCCTCAGACAACTTCCTCAGACAAGCCCTTTGCCTTCTTGCTCTGCTTTTTCTTTAGACTAGTTTTGGTCATCACCTCCTGTACAATGTTATGAACTTCTGTCCATAGTTCATCAGGCACTCTCTCTACCAGATCTAATCCCTTGAATCTATTCATCACCTTCACTGTATAATCATATAGGATCTGATTTAGGTCATACTTGAATGGTCTAATGGTTTTCCCTATTTTCTTCAATTTAGGCCTGAATTTTGCAATAAGAAGCTCATGATACGAGTCACAGTCAACTCCAGGTCTTATTCTTGCTGACTGTATATAGCTTCTCCATCTTTGGCTGCAAAGAATATAATCAATCTGATTTTAGTATTGATCATTTGATGATATCCATGTGTAGAGTTGTCTCTTTGTTGTTAGAAAAGGGTGTTTACAATGACTAATGTATTCTCTTGATAAAACTGTTAGTCTTTGCCCTGCTTCATTTTGTACTCCAAGACAAAACTTGCCTGTTACTCCAGGTATCTCTTGACTTCCTACTTTTGCATTCTAATCCCCTATGACGGAAAAGATGTCTTTTTTTTGGTGTGTGTTCTAGAAAGTCTTGGAACCAGTCAACTTCAGCTTCTTTAGCATTAGTGGTTGGGGCATAGATTTGGATTACTGTGATCTTGAATGGTTTGCCTTTGAAATGAACTGAGATCGTTTTGTCATTCTTGATATTGTACCCAACTACTGCATTTCAGACTATTTTGTTGACTATGAGGGCTACTCCATTTTTTCTAAGGGCTTCTTGACCACAGTGTTAGATATAAAGGTCATCTGAATTAGATTTGCCCATTCTCGCCCATTTTAGTTCAATAATTCCTAAAATGTAAATGTTCACTCTTGTCATCTTCTGCTTGACCATATTCAATTTATCTTGATTCACAGACCTAACATTCCAGGTGCCTACACAATATTGTTGTTTTCAGCACTGGACTTTACTTTCACCACCAGACATATCCACAGTTGAGTGTAATTCCTGCTTTGGCCTAGCATCTTCATTGTTTCTGGAGCTATTAGTAATTGCCCTTCACTCTGCCCCAGTAGTATACTGAACATCTTCCAACCTGTAGGGCTCATCTTCTGATGTTATATCTTTTTGCCTTTCATACTGTTCATGGGGTTCTAATGGCAAGAATGCTTGAATGGTTTGCCATTCCCTCCTCCAGTAGACTACATTTTGTCAGAACTCTCAACTACGACCCGTCGGTCTCGGGTGACCCTGTACTACAAGAGTCACAACTTCACTGAGTTATACAAGCCCCTTCACCATGACAAGGCTGTGATTCGTGAAGGGTCACATGTAGAGTCACATGATGATGTCAAATCATACTGCTATTTATACCAAAGAACATAGTTTCTAAAAATCTAGTAACTCTTGTGCCAAATTCATACATTTATTACTCATTCAATTTGGAATATTTAAATGTTTGCCGGGGAGTAAGGCAGTTGGCTTATACTGGCTCACAAGACCAAGTTGTCAGCACTTCTTCCTAAAGCCGTGTTCAGTGACATCACGTTGGTACCTTAAAATCAGCCATGGTAGAAGTATTTACACTCTGGAAATGCTACAAGCCTGAGAACCTGGGTTTCCAAATTTCTTTCCCTAATATGACAGAGGCAAAATGTATGAAAAGATTGTCTTAAGTCTGAAATGGTCATGTTTACTGGAACAGCATAATCAACTTTCTAATCTTTCCAGGAGCAAAACTTTCTCTAAAATGACTGACTGATGCAGACAGTTATAGTTTCCATAATGGGCAACACAGTCAATCTCTCCATATGCTCTCAGAGAAGGGCTCATAGCCTTAGGGGAGGACCTAACTGTTCTTCAATCATAGAAACCACAGAATAAAGAAACTTGAAGCAAGAGGGAGGGACTTTAGATATGACCTAGTTCATTAGTTAGACGGGAATATTCCAGGAGGCTTGGCAGGACCATTAGCACCAATGTCAACACTCCATGGGCCCAAATTTTTAACCCTTGCTTTACCTCTGGAATTAAGTCTTCCACAAGCCACATGCAGACACACAGCTGATGTGACATTCAGAAAAAGAAATGATATCTTTCAATTATAATAATCTACTCACCTTTAAAGAAAATATGACCAGGTCAAGTGATAATCTTCCCTCCTCATCATTGGTAGTATTTTCTTAATGCTTCCTAGGTTCAGGCATCATGCTTGAAGTTTACATTTTCATCAGGTTCTCAAAATAGTCTTTTAAAGATGCTGTTATCATTATCATTTTTATGGATGCTTAAAAAGGTTAAGTACCATTTTAAAATAATACCACAAGGAAATATTGGAGCCACCCTTCTGCTCCAGGAAATCAGACACCCATGTCCACACCTTAAACCACAACCATACACAGCAAACTCCATAAATATAAGTAAAATCACATTATACTCAACACTGGTTTGCCATACATGGCTATTTCGTGAAGAATCCTGAATCTCCACGTAATTTCACCAGACCGTATTTCCTCTGTTCAAAAGACAGGACTGTGTGTTTATAGTATGCAAACTTATTTTTTATTATAGTATAATTGCTTTAATTGTTGTTAGTTTCTGCTGTACAAGGAAGTGAATCAACTATACCTATACATATATCTCTTCTCTCCTGGACCTCCTAGCCTGAACAAAACATAATTCATCTGAAAAATCTTAAAACACAAATATTTCTAAGTTACTTAATGTCAGAGGAAACCTAGTTTATTTATAAATGGAAATTTATATTCCATTCCTTAGAAAACTAGTTTTGAGTCTCTGTTTATCTGGTGGTTTCAGTTTGGTTTTGTGCCCCAGCATCCAATTCCTACACCTCTAGGAGGTGGAGAATATACAGGCTTGAATTCCACACCTCCTATCTAGCCTGACACCAGTTAGGCACTTTTGTTCCTTATTTGTGGACTTCAGAATGGTTGGATATAGGGCTTCCCTGCTGGCACAGTGGGTAAGGACACTGCCTTGCAGTGCAAGGAGCACCGGTTCGATCCCTGGCCTGGGAAGATCCCACGTGCAGCGGAGAGGCTGGACTGATGTGTCCAATTACCGAGCCAGAGCTCTGGAGCGCATGTGCCCAGAGCCGGTGCTCTGTGACAACAGAGGCCACCACGATGGGAGGCCCACCCGGGCCAAGGAACAAAGATGGATGAAAATGGACAAATGAAAGGCCAATAGAAGTGGCCTGCCTGCTCCCTCCCCTACCCACCCCAACCCCCCCAAAATAAATAAAAATCTTAAAAAGAAAAAAAGAATGGTTGGATATAATAACCAAAAACTACCATCATTGCACAAGACAAAATCCTTGGAACTATGACCTTGTTTCATTGAATAAAGAAAAAAACTTACAGGAAAACTTTAATAAGCAGGATTTAAAGAAAAGAAAATATAACTAGAGAAGACTTTCAACCTCATCTATCCTGGGGCTTTTAAACTCAAGTGCAGATTATGAGAATAAGTGAAGGAAAGCCAGCAGAGGCATATAATGAGGAAGGCTGGAGACTGAGGCAAACTGAGGCAGAGGTCAGTCCCATCACAAGGCGCTGCAGCTCAGTACAAGCCAATTACTGCCGTACCTTTATCATATCTGATTTTCCAGCCAAGGCCAGATAACACACATTCCGAAATTATAGAACATTCTACTTAATCTGTTGTTTAGTTTCCTCTGTTCAAAAGACAGGACTGTGTGTTTATAGTATGCAAACTTATTTTTTATTATAGTATAATTGCTTTAATTGTTGTTAGTTTCTGCTGTACAAGGAAGTGAATCAACTATACCTATACATATATCTCTTCTCTCCTGGACCTCCTAGCCTGAACAAAACATAATTCATCTGAAAAATCTTAAAACACAAATATTTCTAAGTTACTTAATGTCAGAGGAAACCTAGTTTATTTATAAATGGAAATTTATATTCCATTCCTTAGAAAACTAGTTTTGAGTCTCTGTTTATCTGGTGGTTTCAGTTTGGTTTTGTGCCCCAGCATCCAATTCCTACACCTCTAGGAGGTGGAGAATATACAGGCTTGAATTCCACACCTCCTATCTAGCCTGACACCAGTTAGGCACTTTTGTTCCTTATTTGTGGACTTCAGAATGGTTGGATATAGGGCTTCCCTGCTGGCACAGTGGGTAAGGACACTGCCTTGCAGTGCAAGGAGCACCGGTTCGATCCCTGGCCTGGGAAGATCCCACGTGCAGCGGAGAGGCTGGACTGATGTGTCCAATTACCGAGCCAGAGCTCTGGAGCGCATGTGCCCAGAGCCGGTGCTCTGTGACAACAGAGGCCACCACGATGGGAGGCCCACCCGGGCCAAGGAACAAAGATGGATGAAAATGGACAAATGAAAGGCCAATAGAAGTGGCCTGCCTGCTCCCCTCCCTCCCCATCCCACCCCCACCAAAATAAATAAATAAATCTTTAAAAAAGAAAAAAAGAATGGTTGGATATAATAACCAAAAACTACCATCATTGCACAAGACAAAATCCTTGGAACTATGACCTTGTTTCATTGAATAAAGAAAAAAACTTACAGGAAAACTTTAATAAGCAGGATTTAAAGAAAAGAAAATATAACTAGAGAAGACTTTCAACCTCATCTATCCTGGGGCTTTTAAACTCAAGTGCAGATTATGAGAATAAGTGAAGGAAAGCCAGCAGAGGCATATAATGAGGAAGGCTGGAGACTGAGGCAAACTGAGGCAGAGGTCAGTCCCATCACAAGGGGCGTCTGCAGCTCAGTACAAGCCAATTACTGCCGTACCTTTATCATATCTGATTTTCCAGCCAAGGCCAGATAACACACATTCCATGAAATTATAGAACATTTCTACTTCCAACATGGTAGAAGCCAAATAGAACATATCAGCAGGTCAAATCTAGCCTGCTACCTCTTCCCAAGCCAAACATCATTGACTTTTCTCTTTTCTATGTCAATCTCTTTTATAATCTCTGTTTATAAAGACACAGCACTGTGACTTACTGGAAAGCAACAGAAAAATAAATTTCCATCATCAGTGGTCTTACTTAAAACTGTCTGCTAGTTGTTAACTTTTGTCTTGTTTGGTTTTGTTTATTAATCTCACTTTCCATGAAAGGATATGAAAAGTCTCTGCTATCTTTATTTTCATTGTATGCAGGTTGTTATCATAGATTATTATTTTTTGTCAGTGTCTCTGTTCCTTTTATAGCTATATTTTTTAAAATGTCCTACTTCAGTTATTTCT
This sequence comes from Tragulus kanchil, assembly GCA_022376925.1. NCBI lineage: Eukaryota > Metazoa > Chordata > Mammalia > Artiodactyla > Tragulidae > Tragulus > Tragulus kanchil. Next base: position 55,167,156 of record JAIOJX010000029.1, on the reverse strand, counting down.
CTTTGATCACCTGGTCTTTATTTCAAGTTTTCCACATAAAAATGAAAACTGTGGCAAAGGCTAGAAGTGCCTTAGGTATAGGCCACGTCTAAACTGTCAAAGGGGTCAACGTGCCACTAGTGGTAAAGAATCTGCCTGCGATGCAGGATACACCTGGGTTTGATCCCTGGGTTGGGAAGATCCCCTGGAGAAGGGAATAGCAAACCCTCCAGTATTCTTTTTTAATAATTTTTATTGTTTACAGATATGTATAATCCCAGATTAGTCAGATGCTGCATGGAGAATTCCATGGACAGAGGAGCTTGGTGGGCTACAGTCTATGGGGTCTCAAAGAGTCAGACATGACTGAGTGACTAACACACACACACACATCTAAACAGTCAGAGGTCAGCCAGTGAATTTTGTATTTCATTGAATAAAGAAAACTTACAGGAAAACTTTAATAAGCAGGATTTAAAGAAAAGAAAATATAACTAGAGAAGACTTTCAACCTCATCTATCCTGGGGCTTTTAAACTCAAGTGCAGATTATGAGAATAAGTGAAGGAAAGCCAGCAGAGGCATATAATGAGGAAGGCTGGAGACTGAGGCAAACTGAGGCAGAGGTCAGTCCCATCACAAGGGGCGTCTGCAGCTCAGTACAAGCCAATTACTGCCGTACCTTTATCATATCTGATTTTCCAGCCAAGGCCAGATAACACACATTCCATGAAATTATAGAACATTTCTACTTCCAACATGGTAGAAGCCAAATAGAACATATCAGCAGGTCAAATCTAGCCTGCTACCTCTTCCCAAGCCAAACATCATTGACTTTCTCTTTTCTATGTCAATCTCTTTTATAATCTCTGTTTATAAAGACACAGCACTGTGACTTACTGGAAAGCAACAGAAAAATAAATTTCCATCATCAGTGGTCTTACTTAAAACTGTCTGCTAGTTGTTAACTTTTGTCTTGTTTGGTTTTGTTTATTAATCTCACTTTCCATGAAAGGATATGAAAAGTCTCTGCTATCTTTATTTTCATTGTATGCAGGTTGTTATCATAGATTATTATTTTTTGTCAGTGTCTCTGTTCCTTTTATAGCTATATTTTTTAAAATGTCCTACTTCAGTTATTTCTCTTTGATCACCTGGTCTTTATTTCAAGTTTTCCACATAAAAATGAAAACTGTGGCAAAGGCTAGAAGTGCCTTAGGTATAGGCCACGTCTAAACTGTCAAAGGGGTCAACGTGCCACTAGTGGTAAAGAATCTGCCTGCGATGCAGGATACACCTGGGTTTGATCCCTGGGTTGGGAAGATCCCCTGGAGAAGGGAATAGCAAACCCCTCCAGTATTCTTTTTTTTAATAATTTTTATTGTTTACAGATATGTATAATCCCAGATTAGTCAGATGCTGCATGGAGAATTCCATGGACAGAGGAGCTTGGTGGGCTACAGTCTATGGGGTCTCAAAGAGTCAGACATGACTGAGTGACTAACACACACACACACATCTAAACAGTCAGAGGGGTCAGCCAGTGTCAGCTCTGTGTCTGCAGGTGTAAACTGATGCACAGCAGTCAGCTGTCACCCATTTAAGAACTAAAGCAGTCACATTTTCTTTCAGTGGTCATGTGCCATCAGAACTTTATTCCTGTTTGAACATAAAGTCCAGGCTTAACTATGATAAAATTTTTAAGACTGATCATGGGTAGCTCATACCAAGAAGTGGAGTACAGTGGAAAAGCCACAGCTGAATCCTGCCTTCAGACAGGCTTGGGTTGCCCCTCTCACCGCATCTGTAGTTTAACACTGGCAAGCTCCAGGGAGGGCATGAGAGCTCCACTTTTATATCACTTTCCACTGACTTGCATGCCCATCTCCACCATCATGGTTTTACTTGCCTTCTGGCTCTTGAAGGCACTTGAGTTTGTGACCCATGCTCTAGAATATCGGCAAATCTCATCTCTGACACAATTTCTTACGATAAGGAATGAATTCAACATCTTACATAAGAGTCAATACAGCTGCCACTACTTCAGAGCAAACACCCTCCTGTAGGCTTGTAGTTGCTGCCTAAATGAAACAAACCATATCACCAGGTGATTGTTGCAGTGAGTCCATTCATTCCCTTCTGCTTCCAAAGCATCGTGCACATGGCCATCAAACTAATCTTTCCTCCTTTTATTCCCAGTGCCTATTTGAGATAAAGCTTGAACTACACACCAGCATTCAAGGTCCTTCATGACTCAGCCTCTATCTAGATGTTCAAACCTTTTCCCCTACCTCCCTGACACAAACACTCCACTCTCACATACATACCTGGCCTGTCCCCGTTGTTTTGTTCACAAGTCCTGATCCATTCCATTTATAGCTTTCCAATATCTCCTCATTCTTCAGAGCTCAACTCAAACTCCACTTTTTCACTAGGCTTTTCTATATCATCCCCATCTCAGACAATATTGCCTCCTTTTAAATATAATGCTTAATAAATACTTCTTGAATGAGTGAATCAAATATGGCAAGACCACATTCTTGTGACCATTTTTTATTATTGTATTATTTTTATTTTTTACAGAGTTCTGTTGTTTATTGCCACATATTGACCTGAACTCACCATATCTTGTGACCATTTAATGACGCCAAACTGCTTAACTTTTTAAATATATATCTTCATCATCTGTAAACATGTGGCTTTGGCAAGGACTAAATGAGATGTGATTATGAAATTATTTAGTGGTGATGCTACGTAGACTCAAAAGATGTTAGACAGTACAAATATTCAAGAGATATTAGCCTAATTTACTGCTTTTCTCCTTCATTAATTATTACTGAAATATACAGTTTGTCTAATAATTTCAAAACTGTGCATAGAGTCAGTACTGCACACAGAGCAGCACAAACCTACCCCTGCCTGGTTATCAGCTGGCTAGAGCAAAGTGCTAGTAGGGGCAAGGCTAAAGGTTTGATTTCCCAGGAAACTTTGCTCGCTTCCACTATCAGAATCTGCGTACTTCACTTAAGCCAGTCATTCTCCAATGTCACTGACTAATCACAAATGGAACAGAACAGAGAGAGAACATAGCTACTTTAAACTAAACCCTTCCTTCCCTACCACTAGTAACACTGCTGAAAAACTGATGTTTTTCTTGTGCAGAAACATTAAGTGATTGATAATCCAAAGATCGTCATATAGGAAATTCATTTTCCTTCCTGCTTTCAGTAGGGTTCTAAACAACAATAATGATAATATATAGAATATTCCGATGTACGATTTCCTTCGACTCTTGTGAGAGACACACGGTTGGTACAACGCTCAGCAAGATTGGGATCACCTGTGTTTAGGCAGTCAGCATGTAATGGGTGGAGTCTGAGCCCTTGCCTCCTAGTGTTTTTGTTTGTTCGTTTTTATTGCAAGTTTGATGTCCCCATCTGACACAAACACTCCACTCTCACATACATACCTGGCCTGTCCCCGTTGTTTTGTTCACAAGTCCTGATCCATTCCATTTATAGCTTTCCAATATCTCCTCATTCTTCAGAGCTCAACTCAAACTCCACTTTTTCACTAGGCTTTTCTATATCATCCCCATCTCAGACAATATTGCCTCCTTTTAAATATAATGCTTAATAAATACTTCTTGAATGAGTGAATCAAATATGGCAAGACCACATTCTTGTGACCATTTTTTATTATTGTATTATTTTTATTTTTTACAGAGTTCTGTTGTTTATTGCCACATATTGACCTGAACTCACCATATCTTGTGACCATTTAATGACGCCAAACTGCTTAACTTTTTAAATATATATCTTCATCATCTGTAAACATGTGGCTTTGGCAAGGACTAAATGAGATGTGATTATGAAATTATTTAGTGGTGATGCTACGTAGACTCAAAAGATGTTAGACAGTACAAATATTCAAGAGATATTAGCCTAATTTACTGCTTTTCTCCTTCATTAATTATTACTGAAATATACAGTTTGTCTAATAATTTCAAAACTGTGCATAGAGTCAGTACTGCACACAGAGCAGCACAAACCTACCCCTGCCTGGTTATCAGCTGGCTAGAGCAAAGTGCTAGTAGGGGCAAGGCTAAAGGTTTGATTTCCCAGGAAACTTTGCTCGCTTCCACTATCAGAATCTGCGTACTTCACTTAAGCCAGTCATTCTCCAATGTCACTGACTAATCACAAATGGAACAGAACAGAGAGAGAACATAGCTACTTTAAACTAAACCCTTCCTTCCCTACCACTAGTAACACTGCTGAAAAACTGATGTTTTTCTTGTGCAGAAACATTAAGTGATTGATAATCCAAAGATCGTCATATAGGAAATTCATTTTCCTTCCTGCTTTCAGTAGGGTTCTAAACAACAATAATGATAATATATAGAATATTCCGATGTACGATTTCCTTCGACTCTTGTGAGAGACACACGGTTGGTACAACGCTCAGCAAGATTGGGATCACCTGTGTTTAGGCAGTCAGCATGTAATGGGTGGAGTCTGAGCCCTTGCCTCCTAGTGTTTTTGTTTGTTCGTTTTTATTGTCATCACCATTTTGGTACCAAGCACAGCCTCCCATAACCAGAGAAACACACAGCCTGAGTGTTGAAGCCCCCCTAACTTTGGACATACCACCTCCAGAGGAACTCTAGAGCTCTCCAGTCCCAAAGACCCAGCGCCACAGCACGCTGCCTCCTGTGTGTCTGACCAAACGTGGGCTGGTTACTTCCTATATGCATAAATGTGTAATGCACATTCCTTGCCCTGTTGGTCAGGTTCAGGGCGTTAAAGAAAGCATCTCTGCTTTTAATGTTTAGATACTGCTAGTCTCTGCGTCTCATTTTTTTCAGTCTTTGCTTTTCTGTAGACTTACAGAGTCATACGGTGTTCCTATTAGTAAAGTGAAACCTGAGTTTGCCAAACTTGTTTATTTCTCCTTCAGAGCAAGGGTGAGTAGGATGAAAACCACTCCAAGTTATACTTACATGTTACTCATTAACTGGCTTAAATAAAAATCACCTCACCTAGATTAGGAGTCACGTGAAGAAAGAGCTTCCTGTAATGCAGGAATGGAGCAAGGCTGAAACTTAGAGACTTCCACATTATTGAGGAGGTTGAAAAATGAGCCCTTGAGTTTATTTCTTGACTCGGCGATTGACAAGGGCACAATGGTGAGGAAAAGGCTGCCATCCATCAGTGACACAATGCTCCAGTCCGAGACTCGCAAAATGGGGGGACACAAGACTTGGAGTTTATTTCTCTGACTCGCATTGCCAGGCTGCTAAATTTTCCACAAATGGAACAGAACAGAGAGAGAACATAGCTACTTTAAACTAAACCCTTCCTTCCCTACCACTAGTAACACTGCTGAAAAACTGATGTTTTTCTTGTGCAGAAACATTAAGTGATTGATAATCCAAAGATCGTCATATAGGAAATTCATTTTCCTTCCTGCTTTCAGTAGGGTTCTAAACAACAATAATGATAATATATAGAATATTCCGATGTACGATTTCCTTCGACTCTTGTGAGAGACACACGGTTGGTACAACGCTCAGCAAGATTGGGATCACCTGTGTTTAGGCAGTCAGCATGTAATGGGTGGAGTCTGAGCCCTTGCCTCCTAGTGTTTTTGTTTGTTCGTTTTTATTGTCATCACCATTTTGGTACCAAGCACAGCCTCCCATAACCAGAGAAACACACAGCCTGAGTGTTGAAGCCCCCCTAACTTTGGACATACCACCTCCAGAGGAACTCTAGAGCTCTCCAGTCCCAAAGACCCAGCGCCACAGCACGCTGCCTCCTGTGTGTCTGACCAAACGTGGGCTGGTTACTTCCTATATGCATAAATGTGTAATGCACATTCCTTGCCCTGTTGGTCAGGTTCAGGGCGTTAAAGAAAGCATCTCTGCTTTTAATGTTTAGATACTGCTAGTCTCTGCGTCTCATTTTTTTCAGTCTTTGCTTTTCTGTAGACTTACAGAGTCATACGGTGTTCCTATTAGTAAAGTGAAACCTGAGTTTGCCAAACTTGTTTATTTCTCCTTCAGAGCAAGGGTGAGTAGGATGAAAACCACTCCAAGTTATACTTACATGTTACTCATTAACTGGCTTAAATAAAAATCACCTCACCTAGATTAGGAGTCACGTGAAGAAAGAGCTTCCTGTAATGCAGGAATGGAGCAAGGCTGAAACTTAGAGACTTCCACATTATTGAGGAGGTTGAAAAATGAGCCCTTGAGTTTATTTCTTGACTCGGCGATTGACAAGGGCACAATGGTGAGGAAAAGGCTGCCATCCATCAGTGACACAATGCTCCAGTCCGAGACTCCAGGCAGCCCAAGCGCAGTGGGCGCGGAGACACAAGACAGTATTCCTGACAGCCCCGGCTCAGTGTTTCTCAGGTGGGTACAATCCTCTCTGCTCCACTCCACCCCGTGGCCTCAGCCACCCAACAGATGTTGCTTAGAGAGCTCCTTCCTCATCCCCAGAGGGATTCTGCCAAGGAGAAAGAGAAGACATAAGCCAAGCCTCTGGTCTGGTGGATTTTAAGCAGGTACATAGCAAAGGATGCGATTTGCTGAGCAAATAGAATTCTTACCACCATGAAGGGATAATAATTGTTAGTGACTTCTTTAGTACTTTTTAGTATATACTGGAAAACTGGCCAGCTACGCAGTTACTCGATTTCTGACCCACTCTCAGGTTCATAGTATGTGAAAGCAAAATGTTGTTGTTCTTGTTGGTCATTTACCAGGCTGTGTCCAACTCTTTGCGATTCCATGGACAGCAGGAAGCACACCAGGCTTCCCTGTCCCTCACCATCTGCCAGAGTTTGCCCAAGTTCATGTCCACTGAATCAAATAGTTAAACCAAAAGCCTTACTTTGGTGTCAAAATTATTGTATTATTATCAGAATATTAATTATTAAAATTTAAAATAATTTCCTTCTTTAGAGCTTTCTAAATTCAATATTAAAATAGTACTGGTTGTGTTCTGCTTGAGCTACTTATTGTACAGTGGTTTATAGCAGCTCTGACTAGACTCAGAACATATCTTTTTTTAGTAAATATTAACATCTATATGAATGCCACTGTGATAATTCTGTTTTTATATTATTTTTATTTTGCTTTTATAGAGTAATAATTATGTATTTTTAATGAAAATTCATTTATCTACTCCTTACTCTTTTTGTCTCAAAATAATTTTCTAGAAATTCATGCAATGTAGAAATCAAGTGCATGTGGAAATTAATTACCATAAAAAGTTCCTCATCCAGCTTTCTTTGAATTGAGGTTTAGTTGACTTAAAAAGCTATATTAGTTTCAGATATACAGCATAATCAAATTTGTATAGATTATACCTCATCCAACTTTGATGTAAACTTTTAAATGGAGGCGACATTGGTCTATAATATTATATGTTTCATATTTATAACATGTTATTTCTATATACATTATAGCATGCTAACCACCTGAAATTCACTTTCCATCTGACAGCAGCTCTAATGTAATTTGCATGTAAAGTAATCAAGTTGAGGCAGAGGAGTAACCTTCATACCCAAACTTCACTTTTCCATAGCACCATATCCAGAAAGTCAATGTTCAATTAATTTTTTAATCATTTTAAATCATTTACACAAAAAAACTACTCAAAATTATAGCTTTTAAGAATTAAATAGAGGACTTCCCTGGTGGTCCAGTGGGTAAAGAGTCCACCTTGCGGAGCAAGGGGCACAGGTTCTATCCCTGGCCTGGGAACATCCCACATGCTTCTGAGCGACTGGACTTTGCTGAAGGGCAAATAGAATTCTTACCACCATGAAGGGATAATAATTGTTAGTGACTTCTTTAGTACTTTTTAGTATATACTGGAAAACTGGCCAGCTACGCAGTTACTCGATTTCTGACCCACTCTCAGGTTCATAGTATGTGAAAGCAAAATGTTGTTGTTCTTGTTGGTCATTTACCAGGCTGTGTCCAACTCTTTGCGATTCCATGGACAGCAGGAAGCACACCAGGCTTCCCTGTCCCTCACCATCTGCCAGAGTTTGCCCAAGTTCATGTCCACTGAATCAAATAGTTAAACCAAAAGCCTTACTTTGGTGTCAAAATTATTGTATTATTATCAGAATATTAATTATTAAAATTTAAAATAATTTCCTTCTTTAGAGCTTTCTAAATTCAATATTAAAATAGTACTGGTTGTGTTCTGCTTGAGCTACTTATTGTACAGTGGTTTATAGCAGCTCTGACTAGACTCAGAACATATCTTTTTTTAGTAAATATTAACATCTATATGAATGCCACTGTGATAATTCTGTTTTTATATTATTTTTATTTTGCTTTTATAGAGTAATAATTATGTATTTTTAATGAAAATTCATTTATCTACTCCTTACTCTTTTTGTCTCAAAATAATTTTCTAGAAATTCATGCAATGTAGAAATCAAGTGCATGTGGAAATTAATTACCATAAAAAGTTCCTCATCCAGCTTTCTTTGAATTGAGGTTTAGTTGACTTAAAAAGCTATATTAGTTTCAGATATACAGCATAATCAAATTTGTATAGATTATACCTCATCCAACTTTGATGTAAACTTTTAAATGGAGGCGACATTGGTCTATAATATTATATGTTTCATATTTATAACATGTTATTTCTATATACATTATAGCATGCTAACCACCTGAAATTCACTTTCCATCTGACAGCAGCTCTAATGTAATTTGCATGTAAAGTAATCAAGTTGAGGCAGAGGAGTAACCTTCATACCCAAACTTCACTTTTCCATAGCACCATATCCAGAAAGTCAATGTTCAATTAATTTTTTAATCATTTTAAATCATTTACACAAAAAAACTACTCAAAATTATAGCTTTTAAGAATTAAATAGAGGACTTCCCTGGTGGTCCAGTGGGTAAAGAGTCCACCTTGCGGAGCAAGGGGCACAGGTTCTATCCCTGGCCTGGGAACATCCCACATGCTTCTGAGCGACTGGACGGGTGTGTTCAGTTATAAACCAGAGCTCTGGGGCGCATGTGCCCAGAGCCAGTGCTCTGCAATAAGAAAGGCCACTGCAATGGGAGCAGCACACCAGGCTCCCCTCCCTACCTCCCCCCCAAAAAAATTAAACAAAAAAAAATCTAGTTAACATATTATGTATAAAATCATCTAAAATAATTTGTTAAACCACTCAGACATGTGTTGGTTAATTATCTGAGGTCAAAGATCAGATAGAAACCAACAAGGACCTACTGTAGAACACAGGGAACTATACTCAGTATCTTGCAAGAACCTATAAGGGAAAGGAATCTGAAACACACACACATACACATATAACTGAATCACTTTGCTATACACTTGAAACTAACACAACATTGCAAATTAACTACACTTCAATTTTTAAAAGACCCAAAAGAGATAAACACTTCCCTTTCTTTACCTTCTAAATAAATATTGGGAATTTATATGGCTGTTGTGTTATTCCAGTTCTTTCCCATGAAAAGAATGTACCCTCAAATCAACAAACTACTCAGACACAGATACAATGTATGCAGTCTTTTCATTCAGTCACTCAGTTCAACAAAGATTTACTGACTAGCTATTATGTATATATGACTAGCTATTAAACTCTGGGATATGTGGAAGACACAGCAATACAATCATAAGTAAGATAGACCTAGCCCCTGTCCTCATGAAAGTTAGGAACTTTTAATATCAAACACAGGCAAAAAAAAAAAAAAAAAAAAGTATTATGAGGGTTTCCCTGGTGGTCCAGTCGGTAAAGAGTCTGCCTTGGAGTGCAAGGGGTGCGGGTTCGATCCCTGGCCTGGGAAGATCCCACATACTGTGGAGTGGCTGGACCCGTGTGTTCAATTAGGAGCCGGAGCTCTGGAGCACATGAGCCCAGAGCTGGTGCTCTGCAAGGAGAGAGGACACTGCGATGGGAGGCCCACACAGGCCTAAGAACAAAGATGGATGAAAATAAATAAATGAAAGACCAATAAAAGTGGCCAAAAAAGGAAGTATTATGAATTGATGCATATATACCTACATACATAATTCAAATATTAATGTATATTATTATAGGAAACAATTACAGGGCAGAGATAGAGAATAAGATAGGGGAAAGCTAGTTTAGATCAAGTGGCAAGTCAAGGACTCTCCAAGGAAGTATATTTAGACTGACTCCAGGATGAAAAAGAGCAAGAACAAAATGATTAGGAAGGGGCATGTTCCCCTGAAGTGGGGCAGATCTGTGTTCTGAGGAACCTTGATGGGCATCTGATGAAATCAGAGAGACAAGCAGAGGATGAGGAGTTCAGAATTCTATTCTAATAGAGATGGGAAATCACTGGAAGATTTAGGGGTGTATCATATGCTGTTCCCTTTAGGACAGCACTCTAGCCCTTTTCTGGATATCTCTAATTCATTGCTCATTCAAGCAATGCTCCATCTTGCCATGTCTCTGGTGTGCTTGTGCAAGAGTGTCTCTAAGGTACCTACCTAGGTGAGGAACAGTGGGGCCATATTATGGTCATGATTAACTTTACTCATAATGTCAAAATCTATTGCAAAGCTCTGTGTCATTGATGCTAATATCAGCAGTTACTCCACTTCCTCAACGACATTGCCATTGTCTGAATTTTCATTTTTTTTTTTCTAATCTGGAGGGTGGGAAATGGCATTATATGGTTTTAATGTCCATGTCCCTTATTGAGGCAAGAGGAGCATCTTTTCAACGTGTTTACCGGTCATTTTCATTTCCTCTTCTGTTAAATTCCTACTTAGGCATTTATGACCCTTTGCGGAAGCAGGGATGGGGAGAGAGGGTACTCTGTTCTCCTTATTTTTAGATAAGTTTTTGAAATACTCCAGATGCTGATCTTTTGTTAGCTATGTGTGTTATAAACATTTTATTCGAGCACATGACTTATCTGTTCATGCTGTCTATTATGTCTGGGTTCTTATTTTTGGCTTACTAGTTTGTTCATCTTTTACTGAAGCACTGTTGACTTATAACGCTATATTATTTTAGGTGTAGAACATAGTAATTCAATATTTTTATAGCTTGTTCAATTAGGAGCCGGAGCTCTGGAGCACATGAGCCCAGAGCTGGTGCTCTGCAAGGAGAGAGGACACTGCGATGGGAGGCCCACACAGGCCTAAGAACAAAGATGGATGAAAATAAATAAATGAAAGACCAATAAAAGTGGCCAAAAAAGGAAGTATTATGAATTGATGCATATATACCTACATACATAATTCAAATATTAATGTATATTATTATAGGAAACAATTACAGGGCAGAGATAGAGAATAAGATAGGGGAAAGCTAGTTTAGATCAAGTGGCAAGTCAAGGACTCTCCAAGGAAGTATATTTAGACTGACTCCAGGATGAAAAAGAGCAAGAACAAAATGATTAGGAAGGGGCATGTTCCCCTGAAGTGGGGCAGATCTGTGTTCTGAGGAACCTTGATGGGCATCTGATGAAATCAGAGAGACAAGCAGAGGATGAGGAGTTCAGAATTCTATTCTAATAGAGATGGGAAATCACTGGAAGATTTAGGGGTGTATCATATGCTGTTCCCTTTAGGACAGCACTCTAGCCCTTTTCTGGATATCTCTAATTCATTGCTCATTCAAGCAATGCTCCATCTTGCCATGTCTCTGGTGTGCTTGTGCAAGAGTGTCTCTAAGGTACCTACCTAGGTGAGGAACAGTGGGGCCATATTATGGTCATGATTAACTTTACTCATAATGTCAAAATCTATTGCAAAGCTCTGTGTCATTGATGCTAATATCAGCAGTTACTCCACTTCCTCAACGACATTGCCATTGTCTGAATTTTCATTTTTTTTTTTCTAATCTGGAGGGTGGGAAATGGCATTATATGGTTTTAATGTCCATGTCCCTTATTGAGGCAAGAGGAGCATCTTTTCAACGTGTTTACCGGTCATTTTCATTTCCTCTTCTGTTAAATTCCTACTTAGGCATTTATGACCCTTTGCGGAAGCAGGGATGGGGAGAGAGGGTACTCTGTTCTCCTTATTTTTAGATAAGTTTTTGAAATACTCCAGATGCTGATCTTTTGTTAGCTATGTGTGTTATAAACATTTTATTCGAGCACATGACTTATCTGTTCATGCTGTCTATTATGTCTGGGTTCTTATTTTTGGCTTACTAGTTTGTTCATCTTTTACTGAAGCACTGTTGACTTATAACGCTATATTATTTTAGGTGTAGAACATAGTAATTCAATATTTTTATAGCTTGTATTCCATACAAAGTTACTATGAAATATTGACTGCATGCCTGGTGCTAAACAAAGCATCCTTTTTTATTTTACACCTAGTAGCTAGTACCATTTAATCTCCCTCACCTATTTTGCCCCTGCCCCTATCACTCTCCCCTCCGGTAATCACTAGTTTGTTCTTTGTGTCTGTGTGTCTGTTTCTGTTTTATTTGTTCATCTGTTTTATTTTTTAGATTCTACCTATAAGTGAAATCATACATTTGTCTTCATCTGACTTATTCGATTTATTTCACTAAACATGATACCCTGCAGGTCCATCCATGTTGTTGAAATAACAAAATTTCAATCTTTTTATAGGTATATGAGTAATATTCCGTTGTATATACATACCAAATCTTTATCCAGTCACCTCTTTATGGATACTTAGGTTGCTTTTATATCTTGACTTTGATAAATAATGCCACTACAAACATTGGAGCACATACACCTATTTGAATTAGTCTTTTTGTTTTCTTTGTGGAAGTACTCAAGAGAAAAAACACTGAATTGTATGGTAGCTCTATTTTTTTAAGTTTTTGAGTATCTCCATATGATTTGTCATAGTGGCTGCTCCAATTTACATTCCCACCAACAGTGCATGAAGGTTCTCTTTTCTTGATGCTAATATCAGCAGTTACTCCACTTCCTCAACGACATTGCCATTGTCTGAATTTTCATTTTTTTCTAATCTGGAGGGTGGGAAATGGCATTATATGGTTTTAATGTCCATGTCCCTTATTGAGGCAAGAGGAGCATCTTTTCAACGTGTTTACCGGTCATTTTCATTTCCTCTTCTGTTAAATTCCTACTTAGGCATTTATGACCCTTTGCGGAAGCAGGGATGGGGAGAGAGGGTACTCTGTTCTCCTTATTTTTAGATAAGTTTTTGAAATACTCCAGATGCTGATCTTTTGTTAGCTATGTGTGTTATAAACATTTTATTCGAGCACATGACTTATCTGTTCATGCTGTCTATTATGTCTGGGTTCTTATTTTTGGCTTACTAGTTTGTTCATCTTTTACTGAAGCACTGTTGACTTATAACGCTATATTATTTTAGGTGTAGAACATAGTAATTCAATATTTTTATAGCTTGTATTCCATACAAAGTTACTATGAAATATTGACTGCATGCCTGGTGCTAAACAAAGCATCCTTTTTTATTTTACACCTAGTAGCTAGTACCATTTAATCTCCCTCACCTATTTTGCCCCTGCCCCTATCACTCTCCCCTCCGGTAATCACTAGTTTGTTCTTTGTGTCTGTGTGTCTGTTTCTGTTTTATTTGTTCATCTGTTTTATTTTTTAGATTCTACCTATAAGTGAAATCATACATTTGTCTTCATCTGACTTATTCGATTTATTTCACTAAACATGATACCCTGCAGGTCCATCCATGTTGTTGAAATAACAAAATTTCAATCTTTTTATAGGTATATGAGTAATATTCCGTTGTATATACATACCAAATCTTTATCCAGTCACCTCTTTATGGATACTTAGGTTGCTTTTATATCTTGACTTTGATAAATAATGCCACTACAAACATTGGAGCACATACACCTATTTGAATTAGTCTTTTTGTTTTCTTTGTGGAAGTACTCAAGAGAAAAAACACTGAATTGTATGGTAGCTCTATTTTTTTAAGTTTTTGAGTATCTCCATATGATTTGTCATAGTGGCTGCTCCAATTTACATTCCCACCAACAGTGCATGAAGGTTCTCTTTTCTGCACAGTCTCACCAATACTAATTATTTGTTGTCTTTTTGATAATAGCTGTTCTGACTGGTGTGAGGTGATATCTCATTTACTTAATTATTTGTACTTTCTGTGACTTAAGACCTCTTTTCCCACCCTGAAGTTATAAGATTGTGCTTATGTATTTTCTTCAAAAAATATGTTTTCTTTTCATATTTTCCTTTATGTATTCGGAATTTATTTTTGTTGTTGGTGTGAATTAAGGCATCATCTAATCATTTATATAGATAATGAATACTCCTGTATTATTTATGAGATAGACTTTCCTTCCCCATCAGTCTGCAATTCAGCTCTGACATACATCACTCTCTTCATTACTGTCACTTTATGAGGCAAGTTTTCTTATCTGATAAGACAACACTTCTTACCTACTTCAGAAGAGATTCACTATTTTTGACTCTTTGCTCTCCCATTTAACTTTTAGAATGTAGCTTGTCAAGTAAAAATTTATTTAAAAAGTTGAAATTGCAACAAATCTATTGCGCAATTTGAGAAAATGTGACATTTATCGTGTTAAATATACCTACTATACATGATGAAGTCTTCATTTATTTAGGTCTTTAATATCCTTGGATAAAGTTTAGAGTATTCTACACAGAAATCTTGTACATCATTTGTTAGATTTATTCCTAGATACTTTAAACTTTTGCTGCTTTTGGATATATTTTTTAATTGCATTTTATTTTGTTGATGTTGACAGGAATATAATTGTTTCTAAATTGACCTTATATTCCACATTCTTGCTAAATATTATTAATTTTAATAACCTATAGACTATCTTTATGTAGACAATAATATTATTTGAAATTTTTAAAAACATTTTTTACCTTTCTGAACTTTAGTTCTTTTATCTTGTTTTACTATACAAACAAGGAACTCCATTATAATGTATAAATAGTAATTCCAAGCATTGTCATTTTGTTCCTAATTTAAAAGGGAATACTTTTAACATTTCATATTTTATCAACCTTTCTGAGGTTAAAGAAGTTTCCTTGTTATTGAAGTCTTTTAAGAGGTGGTTGAAACTTTTGAGTACTTTCCTGGCCTCCACTAAGATGATCCTCATTTGAAAATCTCTAGCACTCATAAAGTACACAGTACTTCAACATTCAAAGTTCATAGGAAGCCATTATTTCCCAGAAGACAGAACACTGAAAGGCCTTGAAAAACATGAGTTGCCTTAAACTTCATAAATAGACTGGAAGAGTCTCTCATGAATTAATATTTCCATAAATTAATCATTCAGCAAATAAAAATCAGATATTTTTAAATTAATTTTGAGACTTACTATGCAAATTAGCCACAGATCTATTGCTTTTCATCAAGTTGTTTCTCCTTTAATATGACATAGACTTTCCTTCCCCATCAGTCTGCAATTCAGCTCTGACATACATCACTCTCTTCATTACTGTCACTTTATGAGGCAAGTTTTCTTATCTGATAAGACAACACTTCTTACCTACTTCAGAAGAGATTCACTATTTTTGACTCTTTGCTCTCCCATTTAACTTTTAGAATGTAGCTTGTCAAGTAAAAATTTATTTAAAAAGTTGAAATTGCAACAAATCTATTGCGCAATTTGAGAAAATGTGACATTTATCGTGTTAAATATACCTACTATACATGATGAAGTCTTCATTTATTTAGGTCTTTAATATCCTTGGATAAAGTTTAGAGTATTCTACACAGAAATCTTGTACATCATTTGTTAGATTTATTCCTAGATACTTTAAACTTTTGCTGCTTTTGGATATATTTTTTAATTGCATTTTATTTTGTTGATGTTGACAGGAATATAATTGTTTCTAAATTGACCTTATATTCCACATTCTTGCTAAATATTATTAATTTTAATAACCTATAGACTATCTTTATGTAGACAATAATATTATTTGAAATTTTTAAAAACATTTTTTACCTTTCTGAACTTTAGTTCTTTTATCTTGTTTTACTATACAAACAAGGAACTCCATTATAATGTATAAATAGTAATTCCAAGCATTGTCATTTTGTTCCTAATTTAAAAGGGAATACTTTTAACATTTCATATTTTATCAACCTTTCTGAGGTTAAAGAAGTTTCCTTGTTATTGAAGTCTTTTAAGAGGTGGTTGAAACTTTTGAGTACTTTCCTGGCCTCCACTAAGATGATCCTCATTTGAAAATCTCTAGCACTCATAAAGTACACAGTACTTCAACATTCAAAGTTCATAGGAAGCCATTATTTCCCAGAAGACAGAACACTGAAAGGCCTTGAAAAACATGAGTTGCCTTAAACTTCATAAATAGACTGGAAGAGTCTCTCATGAATTAATATTTCCATAAATTAATCATTCAGCAAATAAAAATCAGATATTTTTAAATTAATTTTTGGAGACTTACTATGCAAATTAGCCACAGATCTATTGCTTTTCATCAAGTTGTTTCTCCAAAATATTTATATTTATGTTATCAGTCTATTTCCATTTTAGGCAAAGATGAAGGTTGCCCAATGGAGCTAAGTGTTGAATGGGGTGCCATGGGTTTTGGGGGCACAAACAAGGACCAAGATGACAACCAGAGAGGGCAGACATGGGGCAACACCAAGCTGGAATGTGAAACCAGGATAGAACTAGTCCTGGGCTGTGCTTTGGGGACCACTCCAGGCTGCAGTGGACAATGATCTTGGTAGGTCCAAGGCAGCCTTGAGTCACATTCACTGTGCCTCTTCTTAGTGGCTCCAACAACTCTACTTCTCCTTCTCTGCTCACACAGTGTGTGGAGGAGGTGTCAACCTTTCTTCTCTTCCATTCTCCTCTTACAAGAGCCTTGCCTTTTTTTAGCCAGTCCCACTTCTGAAATTAGGAAAAGGATAGAAGACTATCTGGTACCTGAAGAACAGGAACATAGTAGATACTATGTCTTGATCCATTTTTACTATGTAAGCCCATGGCCTCAGCTCCTATTCACAGGAGTCATAGAGTTAAGAGTGATATTTAGAAACTAAAGGGGGGCTGAGTTCTAAAAAAATGGGCTTTCTTCTCCAGGAGCAGGGGTGAGTGCTAGAAATCAAAGGAAGAAGAGCTGTGTTAAGGGGAAAGATGATAGTGTCCTGAGCAGGAGACAAGGATTTCAGTGAATGGAATAAATCTATTCTTAGCAAGGGAGGTCAAAGTGGTAAGATTAGTGAACTCTGCCCGGCCTTGGGGTTCAAGGATGCAGTGGAAGTTAGAATGAGGAGGGGCCACACAGAAAAAGAGGCCTCTTTGATAGGAGAGTTAGAATTTTCCAAGGGAAGAGAAGAGAACTCCCCAGCACTAACATTGCCAGAAGAGGAGAACCTACAGTCTCCTTCCCAAACTGTGCCAGACACTTCCCACTGTCAACTGATACAAAGCATTCAGGATTTTCTCAGTACACATGTTACAACCTGTTACCAGGGTTTTGTAAGTGCAGAAAGTCTGAAAATTCCTATTCATCTCTCCAGACGCACCTCCTGAAAGGTTTAATATAACACCACAGCCTCTCCCTCACCCCCTTATGCCCACAAAATTAACCATGTATCAGAATGTACTGTCATCAGGGAAGTATTTATTATAAAACCAAAGAACCTTAAGCTTCTACCCTCACTTCTTTGGGGCCTTCCAATGTTCTTGGAATGTCCCTGGCGAGATAGTCACATAGCTATACATTTTTGTAAACTTTTCAGATAAAATTTTAACTACAATTAACAATTATTCTCTCGCTCCATTCCAATTTTCTCTGTGTCATATGTCCCCTCCAATCAGGTAGCCAGGGATATTTTTGGCACTGTGAACTAAGGGGAAGTTGCTTGGTAACACATGTAATTAGAGATAAGTGGGTATATTTATGTGATCTACCATCATTTCTATGTGCTAAGTTATTGTTAGTCCTCCTGCCTTCCAGCAGTACTCCATTAAGAAAATTCACCTTGTTTGGTGACACAGAAGTGCAAGATCGGGAACATAGTAGATACTATGTCTTGATCCATTTTTACTATGTAAGCCCATGGCCTCAGCTCCTATTCACAGGAGTCATAGAGTTAAGAGTGATATTTAGAAACTAAAGGGGGGCTGAGTTCTAAAAAAATGGGCTTTCTTCTCCAGGAGCAGGGGTGAGTGCTAGAAATCAAAGGAAGAAGAGCTGTGTTAAGGGGAAAGATGATAGTGTCCTGAGCAGGAGACAAGGATTTCAGTGAATGGAATAAATCTATTCTTAGCAAGGGAGGTCAAAGTGGTAAGATTAGTGAACTCTGCCCGGCCTTGGGGTTCAAGGATGCAGTGGAAGTTAGAATGAGGAGGGGCCACACAAAAAAAGAGGCCTCTTTGATAGGAGAGTTAGAATTTTCCAAGGGAAGAGAAGAGAACTCCCCAGCACTAACATTGCCAGAAGAGGAGAACCTACAGTCTCCTTCCCAAACTGTGCCAGACACTTCCCACTGTCAACTGATACAAAGCATTCAGGATTTTCTCAGTACACATGTTACAACCTGTTACCAGGGTTTTGTAAGTGCAGAAAGTCTGAAAATTCCTATTCATCTCTCCAGACGCACCTCCTGAAAGGTTTAATATAACACCACAGCCTCTCCCTCACCCCCTTATGCCCACAAAATTAACCATGTATCAGAATGTACTGTCATCAGGGAAGTATTTATTATAAAACCAAAGAACCTTAAGCTTCTACCCTCACTTCTTTGGGGCCTTCCAATGTTCTTGGAATGTCCCTGGCGAGATAGTCACATAGCTATACATTTTTGTAAACTTTTCAGATAAAATTTTAACTACAATTAACAATTATTCTCTCGCTCCATTCCAATTTTCTCTGTGTCATATGTCCCCTCCAATCAGGTAGCCAGGGATATTTTTGGCACTGTGAACTAAGGGGAAGTTGCTTGGTAACACATGTAATTAGAGATAAGTGGGGTATATTTATGTGATCTACCATCATTTCTATGTGCTAAGTTATTGTTAGTCCTCCTGCCTTCCAGCAGTACTCCATTAAGAAAATTCACCTTGTTTGGTGACACAGAAGTGCAAGATCGGGGACTTCCCTGGTGGTCCAGTGCCTAAGACTCCATGCTCCCAATGCAGGGAGCCCGGGTTTGATCCCTTGTCAGGGAACTAGATCCCACATGCCACAACTAAGAGTTTGCATGCCACAATGAAGATGCCACACACCAAAACTAAAACTTGGCACAGCCAAATAAATAAACAAATATTTTTTAAAAGTTCAGGATCACAGACAGTACTGTCATATGATTGTGTCCTACAAGTGCCATGCATCAGAAGCATGTAGGCAATGCAAGAGAAAGAAAGTTGGAAATGTACAGAGCCAGAAGGGTGTCTCTGGCAAGGTCTTCCCATCATTCCATGTATAAACTGTAACTTCTGGGTTCTGTTTTGACTCACACCAAGTCAAAACAGAAATTCTCTCTCCTGTTAGGACTTGATACCTGATAAATGCAGCCTATATATGTATATCAAACTTTATTTATGCTTATTACACAATTTATCAGAATTCTTTGTCTATGGGGCACAAACCCATTGTCTCTGTGTATGTGAGGTAGTACATTTTAGGATGACATTATCAAGGACAGGTTTGAATCTGTCTGGAAATATCTAATCTATTGATAAAACAAGCTTTTTCTAGAGAAAAGACTATATTATCCCTATTGAAAATTACAAAACTCATGCCATATAAAGGGATCAACAAGTATCAGTTAAAAATAAGAAAACAGCATAGACTTTGTCCTGCAACTGATATATAAAGGTGTTACATTATTTTTTTTGGACTTGGAGATACTGATGGAGTCTGTTGGCTATTTCCAAGCTAATAACTTGATTTCTTCTCTCTTTCTCAATAAATACTCCCTTTCCTGCCTAAACTTTTCTTCACAATTTCTCTTAAAGAAGACCCTAAAGTAGTATAAGCTTTCAGTCCACAAAATCTTGATATGTTCCTTATTTCAACTCCTTCTGTGTCTGTGTTTTCCAGCAAATCTAAGCCTTTTGGTTTTAAAACCTCATGGAAATCTATTATGGATGAGTTCAGCTTAAAGTTCCACTTTCAGGGCTTCCCCTGGTGGTCCAGTGGGTAAAGACACCGCCTTGCAGTGCAAGGGGCGCTGGTTCAATCCCTGGCCTGGGAAGATCCCACGTGCCGCGGAGCGGCTGGACCAATGTGTCCACTTACCGAGCCGGAGCTCTGGCGCACGTGCGCCCAGAGCTGGTGCTCTGCGGCAGTGGCCACAGCGATGGGAGGCCCACAGGAGCCAAAGAACAAAGACGGATGAAAATAGAGAAATGAAAGACCAATAGAAGTGGCCCGCCCATCCCCTACCCTCCCCACCCCACCCTCCAAAAAAAGATAAATAAATTAAAAAAATAAAAATAAAGTTCCACTTTCATTAAGTTTTTTATTGCCATAGATTTTTTAAAGTCAGATTTATTTCCATGCCTTCATCTTTCTCCTTACCCCTCTCTCTCTTTTCTCCCTCCCTCCCTCACTTCCTCTCCTCTGTGTTTAACAAAATAAAACCAGCCAAGGAAAACTGAAGCGGAATTCTAGGAGTTGCTTCTGTGTGTACCCATGTGGCGCTGGATGAGGGAAACCGAAAGCCCTGCCAAGAAGTACATAAGTGATGAATGAGTGTTTCTATATAAGCCAGCAGTAACAGTCTCTATTTGCCCTGTGGCTTACTCATGGGAATGTTTTACAGATAGTACCTTGTGAACTTTGGTGGCTTTTTCCTGTCGTAGACAGATTATGGTTACTCTCTATGTTGCTTAGGTGAGGAAAGCAAATAACAGAAAAGGGAGAGAAGTTTTCTGCTGCCATATGGCAAAACTGAATCAATGAAGTTAGTTCATGCAGTGACTGTGTAGCCAGTTACATGACCAAAATAACATTATCCAAGTTCAGTAACCAATGGATTTACCTGATGTGGATCCAGTTATTTGGGCTATTTTCAAAAATTAAATTCATCTTCAAAGATCATTTCACCCGGTTTCTTCATGGGGATTTTTACACCCGGTTTCAGGGATAGGCATAATTCTCTGTTTAAAGTAGTATAAGCTTTCAGTCCACAAAATCTTGATATGTTCCTTATTTCAACTCCTTCTGTGTCTGTGTTTTCCAGCAAATCTAAGCCTTTTGGTTTTAAAACCTCATGGAAATCTATTATGGATGAGTTCAGCTTAAAGTTCCACTTTCAGGGCTTCCCCTGGTGGTCCAGTGGGTAAAGACACCGCCTTGCAGTGCAAGGGGCGCTGGTTCAATCCCTGGCCTGGGAAGATCCCACGTGCCGCGGAGCGGCTGGACCAATGTGTCCACTTACCGAGCCGGAGCTCTGGCGCACGTGCGCCCAGAGCTGGTGCTCTGCGGCAGTGGCCACAGCGATGGGAGGCCCACAGGAGCCAAAGAACAAAGACGGATGAAAATAGAGAAATGAAAGACCAATAGAAGTGGCCCGCCCATCCCCCTCCCTCCCCACCCCACCCTCCAAAAAAAAAAAGATAAATAAATTAAAAAAATAAAAATAAAGTTCCACTTTCATTAAGTTTTTTATTGCCATAGATTTTTTAAAGTCAGATTTATTTCCATGCCTTCATCTTTCTCCTTACCCCTCTCTCTCTTTTCTCCCTCCCTCCCTCACTTCCTCTCCTCTGTGTTTAACAAAATAAAACCAGCCAAGGAAAACTGAAGCGGAATTCTAGGAGTTGCTTCTGTGTGTACCCATGTGGCGCTGGATGAGGGAAACCGAAAGCCCTGCCAAGAAGTACATAAGTGATGAATGAGTGTTTCTATATAAGCCAGCAGTAACAGTCTCTATTTGCCCTGTGGCTTACTCATGGGAATGTTTTACAGATAGTACCTTGTGAACTTTGGTGGCTTTTTCCTGTCGTAGACAGATTATGGTTACTCTCTATGTTGCTTAGGTGAGGAAAGCAAATAACAGAAAAGGGAGAGAAGTTTTCTGCTGCCATATGGCAAAACTGAATCAATGAAGTTAGTTCATGCAGTGACTGTGTAGCCAGTTACATGACCAAAATAACATTATCCAAGTTCAGTAACCAATGGATTTACCTGATGTGGATCCAGTTATTTGGGCTATTTTCAAAAATTAAATTCATCTTCAAAGATCATTTCACTCAGTTTCTTCATGGTGATTTTTACAACTGGTTTCAGGGATAGGCATAATTCTCTGTTTGAAAAACTGAATTAAGATGACTCTTCTGGGTTTCTGATTTTTACATTGAGTCATTATATGATCCTGTGAGCTTTTCGGTTAAATGTTTCTGTTAAAAGACAGTGGTATTTGCTCTATGTACTTCTGAGTGGTGGTGACCAAAGAACCAAGCATGGTGGGTAATTTTATCTGTTAGAAAGTTACGGATTACTTTCTATAATCTCTGTGTAGGAATGCTCTCTCTAGGGAGGACTCCCTGGTATACATCTGGTTTCATCACTTTCTAAATGGCAGTTCATCTGTGCCTCACTTTCCTTAACCGTAAAATGAAGACAATTATAGGATTGAGGAGACTATTAAATGAAATCATGTAGAAGGTTCTTGGCACACAGCAAATGTTCTGACACTAATTGTGATTATTCTAAGGCAGTGGGGAAGCCCACAGAGGAAGAATGGTAATTTGACTTATCACCTAGAGCTCTTGAAGGCCAGGAATGCATCCTGGCCCCTATATCCCTAGGAGCACAAGGAAGAAACTATGTTAAAGAGAGACTCCTGTGGAGTAAAGCAAGAAAAAAAAAAAAAAAACAGCCAAAACCCAGCTCCTGCTTCCAGGAACCTCCAGTCTCTGCTGGTGACAGATGCACACTCAGGCAACCATAAAGGGTAAGGAACGCACATGTACCTTGGAGATTAAATTATGGACCGAGCTCTCTAAACTATAATTTTCCACATGTTTCCTGTTAATCCCAATGTTGCAATACTTAGATCTAGAAACAAACTGCCCATTTCAAATGTTTAGTGGAGAAAAGTCAACTTTGCCTAATGTGAAAGACTCACAGCTGCCAGGATGATCCTGAAGGAAAAGAAACGTCTATTTTATTCCCTCCAATAAACCCACAGAGGCAGTACAGGGTGCCATGAACAAGCCTCACTCCAAGCCTACATGAGTTGTGTCCAACTCTTCGCCATCCCATGAACTGTCAGGCTCTTCCGTCCATGGAATTTTCCAGGCAAGAATACTGCAGTGCATTGCCCTTACTTACCCCAAAGGATCTTCCTGACTCAGAGATCAAACCTGCATCTATTGAATCTGCTGCTTTGGCAGATGAATTCTTTACCACTGAGCCACCAAGACTGCCCTGGTGGCTTAAACCCCAATGTGGAGACCTAGGAAAAACTGAATTAAGATGACTCTTCTGGTTTCATTTTTACATTGAGTCATTATATGATCCTGTGAGCTTTTCGGTTAAATGTTTCTGTTAAAAGACAGTGGTATTTGCTCTATGTACTTCTGAGTGGTGGTGACCAAAGAACCAAGCATGGTGGGTAATTTTATCTGTTAGAAAGTTACGGATTACTTTCTATAATCTCTGTGTAGGAATGCTCTCTCTAGGGAGGACTCCCTGGTATACATCTGGTTTCATCACTTTCTAAATGGCAGTTCATCTGTGCCTCACTTTCCTTAACCGTAAAATGAAGACAATTATAGGATTGAGGAGACTATTAAATGAAATCATGTAGAAGGTTCTTGGCACACAGCAAATGTTCTGACACTAATTGTGATTATTCTAAGGCAGTGGGGAAGCCCACAGAGGAAGAATGGTAATTTGACTTATCACCTAGAGCTCTTGAAGGCCAGGAATGCATCCTGGCCCCTATATCCCTAGGAGCACAAGGAAGAAACTATGTTAAAGAGAGACTCCTGTGGAGTAAAGCAAGAAAAAAAAAAACAGCCAAAACCCAGCTCCTGCTTCCAGGAACCTCCAGTCTCTGCTGGTGACAGATGCACACTCAGGCAACCATAAAGGGTAAGGAACGCACATGTACCTTGGAGATTAAATTATGGACCGAGCTCTCTAAACTATAATTTTCCACATGTTTCCTGTTAATCCCAATGTTGCAATACTTAGATCTAGAAACAAACTGCCCATTTCAAATGTTTAGTGGAGAAAAGTCAACTTTGCCTAATGTGAAAGACTCACAGCTGCCAGGATGATCCTGAAGGAAAAGAAACGTCTATTTTATTCCCTCCAATAAACCCACAGAGGCAGTACAGGGTGCCATGAACAAGCCTCACTCCAAGCCTACATGAGTTGTGTCCAACTCTTCGCCATCCCATGAACTGTCAGGCTCTTCCGTCCATGGAATTTTCCAGGCAAGAATACTGCAGTGCATTGCCCTTACTTACCCCAAAGGATCTTCCTGACTCAGAGATCAAACCTGCATCTATTGAATCTGCTGCTTTGGCAGATGAATTCTTTACCACTGAGCCACCAAGACTGCCCTGGTGGCTCAGATGGCAAAGAATCCACCTGCAATGTGGGAGACCTGAGTTTGATTCCTGGGTTGGGAAGAGCCCCTGGAAGAGGGCATGCCAACCCACTCCAGTATTCTTAGCTGGAAAATCCCCACGGACAGTAGCCCACAGGCTCCTCTGTCCATGGGGTCAGGAAGAGTCGCACATGACTGAACAACTAAGCACAGCACCTGGGAAGCCCTTCTCACTCCAACCATGCTCCTTCAAAAGGGGAAAGAAACTCGGAAGCAGAAACGGTCAGGTCATACAAGTGTGTTGATTTATCTTTGAGAGTTGTCCTTTGGACTGTGAGGAGGGCACTCTTTGACCTGGTCGGCTTTCCTGTCACATCTCTTGCCCTGTTTGTGCCCAGGGAGATCTGACTCTGGCCACACATGCCAGTTCCGGGCCTTTGAACCTTCTTCTTTGCCGACAAGAGTCAAACAGAACTGAGCAACTAACACATACACACACTCTCTGCCTACAACACATGGGCAGAGAAAAGTCTGAGCTGTCCTTCAACGCTGGACCAGGTACCAGTGCCTGCAGAAGGTCTACCCTGATACTGTCTCCCTTTCTCTGCGCTGACATTGTGCCTTTTGTTTATTTCCATTGCAGCATTTATCACACACCCAGTCTCACTTGTTAAGGTCTGTTTTCTTCACGCCTGCCTTTTATTCCTAACCAATCGCTCAGCACAATTCTGGGCATACACTAAACTATGATAAATGTTGAATGAACAAATGGTGATGGGTGACAGATAAATAAGGAACTTTCCTGAGTTGACCAGCATGGCTGACCGTTGCTGGGGTGCTCTCGACCACGCCCCAGGAAGGTTGAGGAAGAGCAGACAAGTCAGTAATTTGCTCAGTACAGGGAGAGCAGCTAATGGCAAAGTCGGATGACCTCTTCTAACTCTACGTCGAGAATCTTCTCACTCTGCCATAGTAATTGATTATTAAATTTCAACTGCTATTTGTTTAACTATGGTCCCATGTGTTCTACTCTTGTCATTGGGAAAAGAGAGGGGGAAAAGTACACAATTGAAAGGCTACGAGGAGCAACACAGGCTGAAACTCTTGTTTCCATAAATTTAAATAAAAGCTTGATTTTAACTTCATTCTACACTGAGTTAATTTAAGCATAATAAACTTAATTACTATGAAAACTGAATCACATTAGATATATTGAATCTGCTGCTTTGGCAGATGAATTCTTTACCACTGAGCCACCAAGACTGCCCTGGTGGCTCAGATGGCAAAGAATCCACCTGCAATGTGGGAGACCTGAGTTTGATTCCTGGGTTGGGAAGAGCCCCTGGAAGAGGGCATGCCAACCCACTCCAGTATTCTTAGCTGGAAAATCCCCACGGACAGTAGCCCACAGGCTCCTCTGTCCATGGGGTCAGGAAGAGTCGCACATGACTGAACAACTAAGCACAGCACCTGGGAAGCCCTTCTCACTCCAACCATGCTCCTTCAAAAGGGGAAAGAAACTCGGAAGCAGAAACGGTCAGGTCATACAAGTGTGTTGATTTATCTTTGAGAGTTGTCCTTTGGACTGTGAGGAGGGCACTCTTTGACCTGGTCGGCTTTCCTGTCACATCTCTTGCCCTGTTTGTGCCCAGGGAGATCTGACTCTGGCCACACATGCCAGTTCCGGGCCTTTGAACCTTCTTCTTTGCCGACAAGAGTCAAACAGAACTGAGCAACTAACACATACACACACTCTCTGCCTACAACACATGGGCAGAGAAAAGTCTGAGCTGTCCTTCAACGCTGGACCAGGTACCAGTGCCTGCAGAAGGTCTACCCTGATACTGTCTCCCTTTCTCTGCGCTGACATTGTGCCTTTTGTTTATTTCCATTGCAGCATTTATCACACACCCAGTCTCACTTGTTAAGGTCTGTTTTCTTCACGCTCTGCC
Organism: Tragulus kanchil; assembly: GCA_022376925.1. Classification (NCBI taxonomy): domain Eukaryota; kingdom Metazoa; phylum Chordata; class Mammalia; order Artiodactyla; family Tragulidae; genus Tragulus; species Tragulus kanchil. The sequence continues at coordinate 55,140,690 of JAIOJX010000029.1, read as the reverse complement.
TTTTATTCCTAACCAATCGCTCAGCACAATTCTGGGCATACACTAAACTATGATAAATGTTGAATGAACAAATGGTGATGGGTGACAGATAAATAAGGAACTTTCCTGAGTTGACCAGCATGGCTGACCGTTGCTGGGGTGCTCTCGACCACGCCCCAGGAAGGTTGAGGAAGAGCAGACAAGTCAGTAATTTGCTCAGTACAGGGAGAGCAGCTAATGGCAAAGTCGGATGACCTCTTCTAACTCTACGTCGAGAATCTTCTCACTCTGCCATAGTAATTGATTATTAAATTTCAACTGCTATTTGTTTAACTATGGTCCCATGTGTTCTACTCTTGTCATTGGGAAAAGAGAGGGGGAAAAGTACACAATTGAAAGGCTACGAGGAGCAACACAGGCTGAAACTCTTGTTTCCATAAATTTAAATAAAAGCTTGATTTTAACTTCATTCTACACTGAGTTAATTTAAGCATAATAAACTTAATTACTATGAAAACTGAATCACATTAGATATAAAATAAACCATTTAATAAAACATTGGGTTTTAGTTCAATAAATAACCCCTCACAGATGCCTCACGTTTTCATAGATTCATGCTTCTGTGCCTGTTTTCTCTCTGCCTGGCATGGGAGTTCCCTCAAGCAATACTTAACCAACAAGTATTTTGCATTTTTGCAATATCCTGTGGGTTACAAAGGTTGGTCAGCCTGTTCAGTGGGGATGGGAACCAACAAGGGGGAGAAACCCAAGAGACAGGAGGTCATGTGGGACCATTGTGGAAGCAGGGCACCACAGCAGCTGGTGGGTCACACCAAAAATACCACAAAAATTTTTTTTGTTGTTAAGTTTTTTTTTCTTTTTCCCCCTTTGGCCACTTCTATTGGCCTTTCATTTATTTCCATCTTTGTTTTTGGCCCGGGTGGGCCTCTCATCACAGTAGCCTCTGTTGTCGCAGAGCGCCGGCTTTGGGCGCATGCGCTCCAGAGCTCCGGCTCAGTAATTGGACACATCAGTCCAGGCGCTCCGCGGCATGTGGGATCTTCCCAGGCCAGGGATCGAACTGGCGCCCCTTGCACTGCAAGGCGGTGTCCTTACCCACTGGACCACCAGGGAAGCTCTACCACAAATTTCTAATCTGCACAGTGACACACGAGGGAGGGGCAGGAGCCTTGGAGTTACTCAGACCTGTTTTTGAATCACAATTTCGGCACTTACTGCATTACCGTTGTCTTGTTAGCTGATCTTTCCAAAACCCGGTTTTCTCATTTGTAAGATGGGGCAAGTAACACCTACTTTTAGCACCGTTTTGAGGAGTAGGCATGCGTCCTATGTGGTGGCAAGTAGGGCACTGGAGAATCGCTGTTACAAAAAGAAAAAGAAAAAAAACTGATGTTATAGGGACAAGGTCAGTGAAGCTTTACTCTGAAAACACAATAGGACGTCATAATTCAGACAACCCTGTGACAAACCTTAAGGGCTTCCCCCCACTCCTATTTGTTTTATTATCCCCATGGGGCTTCCCAGGTGACTCAGTGGTAAAGGATCCGCCTGCAGTGCAGGAGACCTGGGTTCAATTTCTGGATCGGGAAGATCCTCTGGAGGAGAAAATGGCAACCCACCCCATACTTGCCTTGGAAATCCCATGGACAGAGGAGGCTGGCAGGCTAGCATGTATGGGGACACAAACATAGGACGAAAACAACAACTGTTACCAAAATGCAAGTCCGTGTGGCCCGGTACACAGAGGCCAAACGGCACCAAATTGTCAGGGTTTGGAACAGAGAGAGGCCTCCTGCGGGACCATGCCAGGAGACAGGATGCTCATGCCTTAAAATTTCCAAACTCCCTGAAAGCTGTCAGCGAAGCCCTTCTCTAGGAAAGAGGAGGGAGGGTGTGGTTCCTTTTTGCGAACTTCTCGGGTGTCAGATCCTTTGTTCGTAAAGTCGGTCAGTGTCAGGTAAGGCTATTCTCGTAAATCTCTGCCGAAGGAATGTTACTCTCTATTCTGGCAAGGGCGCGGTCGGGAAACACAACTTTCCCCCTCAGAGGGGCCGGTCCAGGCTAAGAGGAGGCAGCTCTCCGCTGGCGGCGCCCTGAGGGCCAAGTTCCCAGACCCCGTCCAGCTGGCCTCCCTCAAGGGGCCGGGCGCCCAGGAGATCCCTGGCCCTCAGACTCTTCAACCCGCCCAAACGTAGGGCCAGGTCCTGCCGATTGCAGGTCCTGCAGGCTGCAGCCTATGGAAATACCTGCTGCCTTTGGGCCGCAGAGGCGGGGGTGAGGGAAAGGTTCGCCGCCGCCCCCAGGCCTGGTGGGCCCAGAGGTAGCTCTGGGGCCTCTAGAGCCCTGCAGGGCACAGCCCCCAGCCCGCTCTCCAGGCCCCAGCCCACCTGCTGGCGTAAGCTGTGAACTGGAGGGTCTGGGGGAGAGCACCTGGATCCGCCTCGTCCCTCGCTCTCTGTATGAAGACCACCCCTCTGCCAGCCTAGACCTGATGCTCTGACCAGCAGTCGCTCCTGGTCATTGGCGGCTGGTGGGCGGGGCCAACTGTGGCGCCGACCAGTCACTGAGTGAGACCCCTAACGTCACTCTTTGACGGTAGGTCACCGTTAGTTGCTGGTGGGCGGGGCCCACGGCCTTGCCAACAAACGGGGGGCGGAGCAGGACCACCCTCCATCCGCTGGAACGGGTGGTTCAACGAGAAAGGCCCGGCCTGCGATACAGGGCACCAGGATTTCATCCCTGGGTAGGGAAGACGCCCTGGAGAAAGGCGTGGGAGCCCGCTGCAGTATTCTTGCTGGGAAAATCCCCATGGACAGAGGAATCCGGCAGACGCCCGTCTATGGGGTCAAAAGAGGCCGCCAGGACTGAGCAACTAAGGCTTCCACGACCATTACCTGCAACAGGGTAGGGGCTAATGGTGCACAGCATGTGAGTGTTACTTGCTCGGTTATATCAAACTTTTTGCACGCTCATGAATTGCAGCGTTCCAGGCTCCGAGAAGCCCTCTCTAGGAAAGGGAGGGGTGGTTCCTTTTGCGAACTTCTCGGTGTCAGATCCTTTGTTCGTAAGTCGGTCAGTGTCAGGTAAGGCTATTCTCGTAAATCTCTGCCGAAGGAATGTTACTCTCTATTCTGGCAAGGGCGGTCGGGAAACACAACTTTCCCCCTCAGAGGGGCCGGTCCAGGCTAAGAGGAGGCAGCTCTCCGCTGGCGGCGCCCTGAGGGCCAAGTTCCCAGACCCCGTCCAGCTGGCCTCCCTCAAGGGGCCGGGCGCCCAGGAGATCCCTGGCCCTCAGACTCTTCAACCCGCCCAAACGTAGGGCCAGGTCCTGCCGATTGCAGGTCCTGCAGGCTGCAGCCTATGGAAATACCTGCTGCCTTTGGGCCGCAGAGGCGGGGGTGAGGGAAAGGTTCGCCGCCGCCCCCAGGCCTGGTGGGCCCAGAGGTAGCTCTGGGGCCTCTAGAGCCCTGCAGGGCACAGCCCCCAGCCCGCTCTCCAGGCCCCAGCCCACCTGCTGGCGTAAGCTGTGAACTGGAGGGTCTGGGGGAGAGCACCTGGATCCGCCTCGTCCCTCGCTCTCTGTATGAAGACCACCCCTCTGCCAGCCTAGACCTGATGCTCTGACCAGCAGTCGCTCCTGGTCATTGGCGGCTGGTGGGCGGGGCCAACTGTGGCGCCGACCAGTCACTGAGTGAGACCCCTAACGTCACTCTTTGACGGTAGGTCACCGTTAGTTGCTGGTGGGCGGGGCCCACGGCCTTGCCAACAAACGGGGGGCGGAGCAGGACCACCCTCCATCCGCTGGAACGGGTGGTTCAACGAGAAAGGCCCGGCCTGCGATACAGGGCACCAGGATTTCATCCCTGGGTAGGGAAGACGCCCTGGAGAAAGGCGTGGGAGCCCGCTGCAGTATTCTTGCTGGGAAAATCCCCATGGACAGAGGAATCCGGCAGACGCCCGTCTATGGGGTCAAAAGAGGCCGCCAGGACTGAGCAACTAAGGCTTCCACGACCATTACCTGCAACAGGGTAGGGGCTAATGGTGCACAGCATGTGAGTGTTACTTGCTCGGTTATATCAAACTTTTTGCACGCTCATGAATTGCAGCGTTCCAGGCTCCTCTGTCCATGCAACTCTCCAGGCAAGAATACTAGAATAGTAGCCCTTTCCTTCTCCAGGGGATCTTCCCTTCCCAGGGATAGAACTTGGGTCTCCTGCACTGGGGCAGAGCCACCAGAGAGCCTCACAGTGTGGGACCCGGGCTACGGGTCGCACTCAGCCATTCTCCAGTATACCCATATTTATTCTATAACTTATCAACAGCTTTGTGGTGTTGTTACTGTAGTTCAGTCACTCAGTTGTGTCCCCATGGATTGTAGCCCACCAGGCTCCTCTGTCCTTGGCATTTCCCAGGCAAGAATACTGGAGTGAATTGCCGTTTCCTTCTCCAGGGGATCTTCCCAAGGTTGACTAAACAAAAAAACAAAACAACTTAGGAAGAGCTAAACACAGAGGGTAAAGTGGATGAAGCAAAAAATATATATATACATATGTATACGTATACTTCTTTATTTATTTGAAACACGAAGAAACCTGAGGACTTTAAGATCCAAAGTTGAAGAGCCAAGCAGCTGCCAAAGTATTTCATTTCTCCCATGTGACTAAAGCCCGTGTTATGATGATCTTAGAGAAATATGAAAATAAGGTAGGGGAAAAAAACCCACCAGTACTGGGCTAAGTAATTTTCTCAAATTACACTTCTTCTGGGGGAAAGATATGGCTGTCTTTAGCAACAACAACATAAAAGACAATTCAAAAGGTCAAGTTCTGTGTCACATCAAAATGAAAGGTTTTCCCAACAGCGCTGCCAGTTACAAGGTGCAACAATGTACTATACTCAGGAATTCCATAGTTCGGGCTTTGACTTTTTTGTGAATTTCTCAAGCTTAGCCAAAAAGTAAACCCGGAACCACCCTCCATCCGCTGGAACGGGTGGTTCAACGAGAAAGGCCCGGCCTGCGATACAGGGCACCAGGATTTCATCCCTGGGTAGGGAAGACGCCCTGGAGAAAGGCGTGGGAGCCCGCTGCAGTATTCTTGCTGGGAAAATCCCCATGGACAGAGGAATCCGGCAGACGCCCGTCTATGGGGTCAAAAGAGGCCGCCAGGACTGAGCAACTAAGGCTTCCACGACCATTACCTGCAACAGGGTAGGGGCTAATGGTGCACAGCATGTGAGTGTTACTTGCTCGGTTATATCAAACTTTTTGCACGCTCATGAATTGCAGCGTTCCAGGCTCCTCTGTCCATGCAACTCTCCAGGCAAGAATACTAGAATAGTAGCCCTTTCCTTCTCCAGGGGATCTTCCCTTCCCAGGGATAGAACTTGGGTCTCCTGCACTGGGGCAGAGCCACCAGAGAGCCTCACAGTGTGGGACCCGGCTACGGGTCGCACTCACCCATTCTCCAGTATGCCCATATTTATTCTCTAACTTATCAACAGCTTTGTGGTGTTGTTACTGTAGTTCAGTCACTCAGTTGTGTCCCCATGGATTGTAGCCCACCAGGCTCCTCTGTCCTTGGCATTTCCCAGGCAAGAATACTGGAGTGAATTGCCGTTTCCTTCTCCAGGGGATCTTCCCAAGGTTGACTAAACAAAAAAACAAAACAACTTAGGAAGAGCTAAACACAGAGGGTAAAGTGGATGAAGCAAAAAATATATATATACATATGTATACGTATACTTCTTTATTTATTTGAAACACGAAGAAACCTGAGGACTTTAAGATCCAAAGTTGAAGAGCCAAGCAGCTGCCAAAGTATTTCATTTCTCCCATGTGACTAAAGCCCGTGTTATGATGATCTTAGAGAAATATGAAAATAAGGTAGGGGAAAAAAACCCACCAGTACTGGGCTAAGTAATTTTCTCAAATTACACTTCTTCTGGGGGAAAGATATGGCTGTCTTTAGCAACAACAACATAAAAGACAATTCAAAAGGTCAAGTTCTGTGTCACATCAAAATGAAAGGTTTTCCCAACAGCGCTGCCAGTTACAAGGTGCAACAATGTACTATACTCAGGAATTCCATAGTTCGGGCTTTGACTTTGTTGTGAATTTCTCCAAGCTTAGCTTCTTGTTCAGTAAAATAATGATAAAGACCCTAAGAAAAGAAGCTTCTTCATTTCTGATACAAAATATTCTTTCTTCAATTTCATCTGCTGAAAGAATAGTGAAAAGTGCCCTAACAGATTTCTGTGACCTGGAGCAAATCACTGACCTTTTCTTTTTCCTCATCTCACAAAAATGGGGACATCTGTTGTGAATAAAGTATTTTCAGACAACTGAGAAATTAATAGGAGGAAAACAAATCAAACAAGGTGACATACATAAAGTTTAAAATTACAAGATCCTTCTGAGGGAAAAAACGTGAAGAATTCTTTTTTGGTATTTTATTCTTGTATTTTTTTTTTAACTTTATTTTAGTTACTGTCGGAAATGGTGGTTTATCATGAAGCTAATAATGCTGAAACTTGAGGGCCTAACATCTGAATGAAGCACTTCTAATTCAATATTTATTTTTGCACCTAGTTTTGGAGTGTTTCTTCTGAAAGAAGCCCTCTACATTGTATAGACTTTACACTCTACAAAACTGAGTCTACTCTAGTTGCTGTTGTTAACATAATGCTGCATTTTTCAACTATGTCTAATTTGCTTAACATTATCAATATTTCATAAAAGTAAATGGGAAATTAACTGCTAACAGTTTAACAAATCTATGCAAGAAGCTATTGTGATAGGAAAGGGTATTTCTAAAATGATCAGTTCTTAGAAAATATGGAAATAAAGTTTATCCCTAAATAGACTTAGCTTAAGGGGGAACATTCAAGTTGTCATTATACAAGATGACCACATTATATAATCCATACATACTGGAGTATATGACACATATTTATTATAAGATTTAATTTTAGAATAAAACATAAAGGTGGTAGCATTTTTTAAAGAGAGAACAGAGTTACCAGATCCTTTCTTTATATGCATTATTTTATCCCACATTCAGGTAGCTTTGAAGAAGTAGAGGTTCCAGAAATCCAAAAGCTATTCTACTAAGAGTGATTCCTCTTTGAGTTGAGAAATGAGTAGTTCACATCAAAATGAAAGGTTTTCCCAACAGCGCTGCCAGTTACAAGGTGCAACAATGTACTATACTCAGGAATTCCATAGTTCGGGCTTTGACTTTGTTGTGAATTTCTCCAAGCTTAGCTTCTTGTTCAGTAAAATAATGATAAAGACCCTAAGAAAAGAAGCTTCTTCATTTCTGATACAAAATATTCTTTCTTCAATTTCATCTGCTGAAAGAATAGTGAAAAGTGCCCTAACAGATTTCTGTGACCTGGAGCAAATCACTGACCTTTTCTTTTTCCTCATCTCACAAAAATGGGGACATCTGTTGTGAATAAAGTATTTTCAGACAACTGAGAAATTAATAGGAGGAAAACAAATCAAACAAGGTGACATACATAAAGTTTAAAATTACAAGATCCTTCTGAGGGAAAAAACGTGAAGAATTCTTTTTTGGTATTTTATTCTTGTATTTTTTTTTTAACTTTATTTTAGTTACTGTCGGAAATGGTGGTTTATCATGAAGCTAATAATGCTGAAACTTGAGGGCCTAACATCTGAATGAAGCACTTCTAATTCAATATTTATTTTTTGCACCTAGTTTTGGAGTGTTTCTTCTGAAAGAAGCCCTCTACATTGTATAGACTTTACACTCTACAAAACTGAGTCTACTCTAGTTGCTGTTGTTAACATAATGCTGCATTTTTCAACTATGTCTAATTTGCTTAACATTATCAATATTTCATAAAAGTAAATGGGAAATTAACTGCTAACAGTTTAACAAATCTATGCAAGAAGCTATTGTGATAGGAAAGGGTATTTCTAAAATGATCAGTTCTTAGAAAATATGGAAATAAAGTTTATCCCTAAATAGACTTAGCTTAAGGGGGAACATTCAAGTTGTCATTATACAAGATGACCACATTATATAATCCATACATACTGGAGTATATGACACATATTTATTATAAGATTTAATTTTAGAATAAAACATAAAGGTGGTAGCATTTTTTAAAGAGAGAACAGAGTTACCAGATCCTTTCTTTATATGCATTATTTTATCCCACATTCAGGTAGCTTTGAAGAAGTAGAGGTTCCAGAAATCCAAAAGCTATTCTACTAAGAGTGATTCCTCTTTGAGTTGAGAAAGAGCATAGAAGAGTAGTCAAGAACACCAGTTCCTCAGCCGGATTGCCCAGGAGCCCATCTCATCTGAGTGGCCTGACATGTCTGTACTTCATTTACCTCTCCTATTAAAGTAGGGGAGGAGTGATAGCTCCTACCCCAGAGAAATGTTATAAAGACTGAATGAATAACTAGGCTTAAGTGTTTAGAAATCTGCCTAGCATATATAACTGCTACACATGCCCATGTGTTCTCAGTCATGTCTAACTCTTTGCGATCCCATGGACTATAAACTGCCGGGCTCCACTACCCATGGAATTTTCCTGGCAATAAATGTTACTTAATACACCATTGGCTGATTTCTTTCTCGGACCATCGTCTCATAAATTGCGTTATCAAGTTTGTGAAATTGTTCATTTTATTCTACTGTCATTCGCTCATGAATGATAGCATCTTGCCTCTAGATCACCTACTGAATTGCCAAATTTTTAGTCTAAAAGACTGTGTTACTGATTTTTGTATCCTCTTAAGTTTATTGACTAGTCATCTGTCCTTAATAAGGACAGAGTAATCCCTAAATGCTTTTCTGAATTGCAAGTTAACCAATGAAATGGAAAATCATGTAACATAGCTTAAATGTTTCACAACATAGGATTATTATGGATTTTTTCAAAGGGATTTTTAATAGTTGCTAAATTGCCAAATTAAGAATCATGACTATGCCAATTACTAGGCAAGAGTTGAACTTTTGTTAATGAATAAAGTAGCAGAATTTTAGACTGAGTTAGTTCAACGGAAGATTTTAAAAACCTTCCTATTAAGTATCAATAAGCATATTTCTATGGGAAGGTACCTCATTTATTAGTCTACCTGCCACACAGGAGCAACCTGAGAAGAATTTATTCCAAGCTTTCCCCAGTATCTGGGTTTGTTATAATAAAGCAGAGTATGTTTTATGCCCTAAACCACTCTATATGAATACTAAATGATTTTGTTAATTCTAGAGTAAATGATTGGGTTAGTTCTATAGTAATGTTGTAAACTATGGTGAATATTTAATGGAAATATTGAGTGACCATTCTTAAAGTCCTCTACCCAAAGCAATAGGGAGGGAGTCTCGTTCATTTTATAGTTGTATAAGTAGCCCTTAATTAATGATAAACAATAAGAGGCAAACATCGTGATGAAACAATCAGTTATGCTGACACCACAGGGTTTTGTGTTTTTCTTTTTATGTGTGGGGAGGGTGTTTGGTTGTTGTTTTTTAATTTTTTTATTTATTTATTTTTGATCTAGGACTCTTCTTGGGTCCCAAAGAGAAACAGCTTTGTTTATTCCTGAATTCAAAAGAAATAAAATTCTGCTACTGTGTGCCTATCAGATTTTTCCACAGTGCTAGAAAATTATATAATAATAAGCAAATCTGCAGTTCTATGTAACTTTAGCAGCCTCTCCAAAATCCAAAGTTAGAAAGTTATTGGGTAATTCTTTTTTTTTTTTTCACCTCTTCTTTTTTTTTTTCCCCCTCTTACTATTTTTTTTAATTTTAACCAGAGGGTTTGGTTTGTTTGGGTTTTTTTGTTTTTTTGGCCACTTCTATTGATCTTTCATTTATTTATCTTTGTTATTTGGCCTGCGTGGGCCTCCCATCACAGTGGCCTCTGTCACTGCAGAATGTCGACTCTGAGTGCATGCGCTCCAGAGCTCCGGCTCCGTAGTTGAACTCATCCGTCCAGCCGCTCCGCAGCACATGGGATCTTCCGAGGCCAGGGATCAAACTGGCGCCCCTTGCACTGCAAGGTGGTATCCTTACCCACTGGACCACCAGGGAAGCCCTGACCAGTTTTATTGGTGTTTCATTTATTTATATTCATCCATCTTTGTTCTTTGGCCTGTGTGGGCCTCCCATTGCAGTGGCCTCACTTGTTGCAGAGCACCGGCTCTGGGCGCATGCGCTCCAGAGCGCTGGCTCATAATTAGACACACCCGTCCAGCCGCTCAGCAGCACATGGGATCTTCCGAGGCCAGGGATCAAACTGGCGCCCCTTGCACTGCAAGGTGGTATCCTTACCCACTGGACCACCAGGGAAGCCCTGACCAGTTTTATTGGTGTTTCATTTATTTATATTCATCCATCTTTGTTCTTTGGCCTGTGTGGGCCTCCCATTGCAGTGGCCTCACTTGTTGCAGAGCACCGGCTCTGGGCGCATGCGCTCCAGAGCGCTGGCTCATAATTAGACACACCCGTCCAGCCGCTCAGCAGCACATGGGATCTCCCCAGGCCAGGGATCGAACCAGTGACCCTTGCACTGCAAGGCAGACTTTTTACCCACTGGACCACCAGGGTAATTCTTTATTAAGTCTGGGTTCAGTGACAGCTTCTCTTAATAATAATGACAATAAGCTAGTATATATTAGATGCTTCCTCTGTGCCAAATACCACGGCAAACTCTTTATTTTCAAATTAGCTAATTCAAATTTCACAATAGCTGTATGAAATAGTACCTACCCAATTTTGCAAATAGAAAGTGGAAGTTTGGAAAATTCAGTACTTAAATTCCATGGCAGATGAGTTGGACTCTATCTTTAGATTCTAAGCCCCATGATCTCTCTGTCTCACTATACTCCAATCCCTTCCACTTTTAATCTCCTTCTGTCATGGAGTAACAGTATTGGGCCAGTGGGTGAAAACATTCTAAGACATTCTCTAGTAAGTGGGGTGATTTTAATCCCCACCCAAACTGGAGTGTTAAACGTGATACTGAAAGCCTAAGTTATAAAGGAAATAATAAATTGGACCTCATCAAAAATAAATGCCAAAGCCACCATCAACAAAATGAAAAACAACCCACAGAATGAAAAAAAAATTGTAAATTGTGTATCTAATGAAAGTATAGTACCTAGAACATGTAATTTCTTACAACTCAGTAATAAAGAGACAACTCATTTTAAAATGGGCAAAATTTTTGAATAGCGTTTTCTCCAAAGAACATGCATAAATTACCAAGGATATACAATATTGTGATCAACATTATTAGTCACTAGAAAAATACAAACTAAAGCCTCAATGAGATATCACTTCTCATCTAGTAGAATAACTATACTCAGAAAAGAAAAAAACAAGTGAATGAGCATGTAAGAGAAATTGGAACCCTCATATATTGCTGGGAGTGTAAAATGGTACAACCACTTTGGAAAACAGTTTGGCAGTTCCTCTAAAATCTGAACATGAAGTAGCCATGTCACCCAGCAATTCCACTCCTAAGTATATACCCAAGATAATTGAAAACACATGTCCAGGACAAAACTTGAACATAAATATTCATAATAGCTAAAAAGTGGAAATAACACAAATGTCCATCTATTGATTAATAAAATGTAGTATATCCATGGTGTGGAATATTATTTGGTCATAAAAAAGGAATGGAGGACTTCCCTGGTGGTCCAGTGGGTAAAGAGTCCTCCTTGCAGTGCAAGGGGCACCAGTTCGATCTCTGGCCTGAGTAGATCCCACATGCCACAGAGTAGCTGGATGGGTGTGCCCAGTTACGAGCCAGCGCTCTGGAGTGCACGCACCCAGAGTCGGTGCTCTGCAATGAGAGAGGCCACTGCAACAAGAGAGATCACTGCAATGGGAGGCCCACACAGACTAAAGAGTAAAGATGGATGAAAAATAAATACATAAACAATCAATTAAAAAGAAAAAGAAGCCAAAAAAAAAAAACCCACACAATCTTCATTAAGGGAAATGTTGTCAGAAGATTATTTTTAAAAATAAATAAATAAATAAACAATTAAAAAAATATTTAAGAAAAAGGAATGAAGTACTGTTATGTGCCACAACATTGACGAAAGAAGCTAGTCACAAAGGACCACATCATTCCATAAGACTTCCAGAAGATGCAAATCTATGGAGATAGAAAGCAGATTAGTGGCTATCAAGGGCTAAGGAAAAGGGACAATGGGGACTGACTACTAATGGTGACAAGGTTTCATTTTGTGGTAATGAAAATGTTCTGGAATTAGCGATGACAGCTGCACAAGTCTATTTAGTGATACTGTGCTGGGCTGGCTGTGTCGTTTCAGTTGTGTCTGACTCTCTGCAACCCCATGGACTGTAGCCCACCAGGCTCCTCTGTCTATGGGATTCTCCAGGCAAGAATACTGGAGTGGGTTGCCATTTCCTCCTCCATTTATGTAGTGATATTAAGACCACTGAATTATATAGACTTTAAAGATTGAACTTTATGGTATATGAAATGCATCTCAATTAAGCTATTATTATTTTAAATGCTGAAAAAAGTGTAAAATGGTAACAAAACCACTTTGGAAAACAGTTTGGCAGTTCCTCTAAAATCTGAACATGAAGTAGCCATGTCACCCAGCAATTCCACTCCTAAGTATATACCCAAGATAATTGAAAACACATGTCCAGGACAAAACTTGAACATAAATATTCATAATAGCTAAAAAGTGGAAATAACACAAATGTCCATCTATTGATTAATAAAATGTAGTATATCCATGGTGTGGAATATTATTTGGTCATAAAAAAGGAATGGAGGACTTCCCTGGTGGTCCAGTGGGTAAAGAGTCCTCCTTGCAGTGCAAGGGGCACCAGTTCGATCTCTGGCCTGAGTAGATCCCACATGCCACAGAGTAGCTGGATGGGTGTGCCCAGTTACGAGCCAGCGCTCTGGAGTGCACGCACCCAGAGTCGGTGCTCTGCAATGAGAGAGGCCACTGCAACAAGAGAGATCACTGCAATGGGAGGCCCACACAGACTAAAGAGTAAAGATGGATGAAAAATAAATACATAAACAATCAATTAAAAAGAAAAAGAAGCCAAAAAAAAAAAACCCACACAATCTTCATTAAGGGAAATGTTGTCAGAAGATTATTTTTAAAAATAAATAAATAAATAAACAATTAAAAAAATATTTAAGAAAAAGGAATGAAGTACTGTTATGTGCCACAACATTGACGAAAGAAGCTAGTCACAAAGGACCACATCATTCCATAAGACTTCCAGAAGATGCAAATCTATGGAGATAGAAAGCAGATTAGTGGCTATCAAGGGCTAAGGAAAAGGGACAATGGGGACTGACTACTAATGGTGACAAGGTTTCATTTTGTGGTAATGAAAATGTTCTGGAATTAGCGATGACAGCTGCACAAGTCTATTTAGTGATACTGTGCTGGGCTGGCTGTGTCGTTTCAGTTGTGTCTGACTCTCTGCAACCCCATGGACTGTAGCCCACCAGGCTCCTCTGTCTATGGGATTCTCCAGGCAAGAATACTGGAGTGGGTTGCCATTTCCTCCTCCATTTATGTAGTGATATTAAGACCACTGAATTATATAGACTTTAAAGATTGAACTTTATGGTATATGAAATGCATCTCAATTAAGCTATTATTATTTTAAATGCTACTGAAAGACCATAAGAAATAATTTTTTTTTGAAAGTTCATATTCTGTAAATACAAAGTATGTAAATAAGTTTTCCATGACTGATGAATTGTCTTGTGCATGGGTACTCAGGTGTGTCTGACTCTTTGTGGCCCCGTATAGCCCACCGGGTTCCTCTGCCCATGGAATTTCCCAGGCAAGAATACTGGAGTGGGTTGCCATTTCCTTCTCCAGGGAATCTTTCCCTTCCCATCCCCCACCCAGAGATGGAGCCCATGTCTTTTGCATCTCCTGCATTGATAGGTCGATTCTTTAAGACCACACCACCTGGAAAACCTAATAAATTGGCTTCGTGACTTTCAAAAGGACTCACCTGTTTTAGTGAACCAGAACTTCCAGATCAATATTTTCTTTATTGGCCACTTGATTCTTTTTAAATGTTTCCTTTTTACCATTTCACTGGAATTGTGTAGGGTTAGGACAGGGATACAAGAGTACTGTAAGAAAGGGGCTGTGTCAGAGGTCCCCAAGACCACCCCACAGTCGGAGATTCACAGAAAGACTCACAGGACTTAGCATATGGTGGCACACATGGCTAAGATTTATTACAGTGACACAGTAAGTTGGGTCATAAGGGGGAAAGATACTGGAGGAGTCAGGAATCCATGTACAGGCTTTCTCCTCTCCTCCCATGAAGGGTTATTAGGGATGCACTTCTCCATCCAGCAACAAAAATGTAGCAACATGCTGATGATGTTTCTGCCCAGAGAAGCCCATTTGAGACTCAGGACCCGTGGTTTTTATTAGCAGCTGGTCACTTAGATACCCTCTGCCTAGTACATACTCCAAATATAAACTACCAAAAAAAAGCAGATAATCAGGCAATTCCCTGGTGGTCCAGTGGTTAGGATTCAATGTTGTCACTGCCACAGGTCTGAGTTCAATCCCTGGCCAGGGAACTAAAATTCTACATGCTATATGACACAGCCAAAAAAAGGCAGATGATTGGCATAAATCATATTATTTGCATTGTCTAGGCTCGATGAGCCACTTTATCAGTTGGAGAACAGTGAGAACACCCCAAAAGTCAAATTCCCAAATGCTAGCTAAGAGTTAACCTTGCAAGCAGATCTTTCTTAGAAGAGTATTCTCAGATCTGCTTTTCTCCTCTTCTCTGCACAGAGGAGGAAAATGAAGATCTCAAAACAATCATGCACTGAAAATAGATTCTTGACTGAAAGAGGAAGAGGATTAAGAGGTTTTGAAATAGACTCGTTAGGATTTCGGGGTCATGGGGACACTCTAAGGTTAGGTTCTCAAGTCAGAAGTCTACTGACACCCACAACCCTGGCAAGAAGATTGAGTCACTAATCTTAGGGCCACTTAGGCCTGATCCCTGTGAAGTGCTCCCAGGAGTCTCTAGCTTACACCCTATCTATTACCATATCATGGTCATCCACTCTGCAGTCTGCCAAGTGAAAGTAAACCCTTGTTCCTTTCCTGGCATCAGAATATCTTCTGGAGGAGCAGGAGGAAGAAAGATGGAAGAATTACAAACATTCTTTGATTCTCACCTTTTGGCCCCAGCATTCCAGAAAGAATCCTCACAGATGAACAGATGCTGAAATCGTTATCAATAAGAACAGAGTTCAGGGTACATCCTTGAAGCCTTCATCACCCCAGCTGTTCTTATTAGCCCAGATATAACCTTGAAAAATCAACCCTAAGTAGGAGGGCTCTAGTTTAGTCCTTTTATTTCCTGGAACTACTGAATAGGAGTGATCTTCTATCTCATGGAAGAGTGGAAGGATCTGTGGGTGTTCTCATTCTTTTTGGAACCAACAACCACCATAAATCAACTAGAATACATTTGAAAAAGGAAATGAAAGGGAAGCCTTTTTCCCCAGAGCAATAAATTTCTATTACATAAGAATTATTTAACTTTGGCCAGTGAGTTCCTAAATGTTAACACAGTGCAGGACTCAAAGTGCATGCCGAAAAACAGGTAGGGGTTCTCTGGCCACTTGGAAATACTTAGACATTCTACTGTCTCTGTTCCATCTCCCTCCTCACCCCTCCTCCTTTCCATTCCTTACCTTCACCCTTGAGCTTCCTTCTCTTTCTTCTCCATCATCCCTGCCTCCTAAAACTATTATAAGACTGACTACAATTTCAGAGGATTCAGACATCTGCAAAATTTTTTGTTTATTTTTATAATTTTATTTCTCTACCCAAATGTGAACATGTTGTCTCACTCAGATTATTTCTAGTAAAAATGTCTACATTATTTGCATATACATGTACCTCCATCTTCTACATTGTCATTGTTATTGTTCAGTTGCAAAGTTGTATCTGACTCTTTTCCACCCCATGGGCTGCAGCACGCCAGGATTCCCTCTCCTTCACTACCTTATGGAGTTTGTTTAAATTATGTTCGTTGAATGGGTGATTCCATCCAACCCTCTCATCTTCTGTTGCCCTCTTCTCCTTCTGCCATCAATTAATAGTTTGATTTAAAAATTATCTTCAATCAACACTAAAGTTCCTAAAAATCAACAAATTCACTTTTGCTAAATTGTACCTTTAGCCCTATGGGGAAAAAACATACACAGTGAATTTTTTTTAAAAAGTTACCTTTCAAAATCTTCAGAATTCTACCATAACAGACATTCACATGGGGAGACCTTGGTTTCCCAGAATCAGACTTGGCAGTCCTAATGACTGGCTTGAATGCCATGAAAGAAACATTCCTAACAGAGATCACCCAGGGAGAAATGCTCCATCTAACTCCTGAGGTTTAATCTTTGCAAAGATTCAAATTATCTTGAGTCCAAATAAGTCATCTTGGAAACAAGACACAACAGATGAACCATTAGTAGACTAAACCTGTCTCCAAGATAATAATTATCTCTCATTTAGTTTACCTTGCTTTTAGGTAGAATTTGTCAAGACTAAATTAGAAGTTCTTTCTGAAAAGCTGAAAAAATTGATTCCTCTAAAAAACTAGAAGGCAAATACCTTTAATTTAATATTAAAGAGAACCAATAGACTCTAGAGTTCAGAAAGTAGCCATCAGAGAAGCAGGCCAGGCTTCTCTGACCATCCTGCCTACCTACACGTGAAAATCTGGAGCGTGCTCAGAGGGGAGTATCTGAGAGTACCCAGGGACACTCAGATCTAGATCACTTGCGAACGAGTGAGGGTTATTAGTCCACAGGAGCAAAGCCCAGAGTTGGGAGAGTGGGGATGAGGGTCATTTCAGATATTTAAAGGTATGTCACATGGTCGAGGAAGTCTGTGCAGCCTGAGTGGGTAAAATGGAACACATTGTATGGCAAGAGATGACAACCCAGTCGTTATACAAGGGAACTTTTATTGCCAGAATTGCCCAAGCATGAACTGGGCTGCTTTAAATGGTAATGAGTTCCTTAGAGAGAGGTTTCCAAGTCTTTGATAGTTTCATTCAGTATTCTGCATTCCTTTTATTAGATAATTACTCTGGAGGTTCAGCATAGGCTACACACAACTAAATGAAATAACCGTGGTTCCTGCTCTCATCTGATAGAGAAGACGCAAACATACGTCTAGACAGGACTTGTGATGTTTTTCCTAATCTCAAGAAACTATGAAGCAAAACCCTTAGTTTTTTTCTACATTTGAAGAGCCCCAAGTATGTTTTTACTCTTACCAAGAATGAGCCAACTAGATTAATAACACTAATTTATGAAACAGCTTAATGCTAGCATAAAGTATCTGAAATACTTCTCGGGTCAAATCATTAAAGTTATAACTGCGTCTTGCATTCATGAAGTCTGTTTTCCTAAAGTGAGCTGTTTAGAATCATCCTTCTGCTTTTGGTTGCAGTTCTTAGAGTTACACATATTTCATGCTTAGATGATACTGAGTTGGTCAAAAAGGTCATTCAGGTTTTCTAAATAAACTTTTTCGGCCAACCCCATAGTTTTCCCTTAGATAAATGGAACAACAGTATTTTATAATTAGGAAAGAAACACAAGGCTGGTATATGTTGAAGAAAAGGATTTGTTAAATGGTTAATGTTAAAAACATTAGTCTCAGGACTTCCCTGGTAGCTCAGAGGAGAAGAGTTTGCCAGTCAATGCAGGAGACACGAGTTCGATCCCTGATCCGGGAAGATCCCACATGCTGCTGAGCAGCTAAGCCTGTAAGCCACAACTATTGAGCCTGTGCTCTAGAGCCTCGGAGCTACAACTATTGAGCCCATGTGCCGCAACTACTGAAGCCTGTGTGCCCTAGAGCCCGAGTTTCACAGCAAGAGAAGTCACTGCAACAAGAAGCCTGCTCACCTCAACTAGAGAGTAGCCCCCACTCCCTGCAACTAGAGAAGAGCCTGCAGCAGCAGTGAAAACCTAGAATAGCCAAAAATAAGTAAATAAATAAAAATTTTAAAAAAACCCATTAGTCTCCAAATTAAAATTCCCTAATGAACAAAGCTAGATTTACAATCTGTCCTTGCCTATTCGTACAAATTATTCAAGTTCATTTCTAATTACTTATGTAATCAGCACATTCCAAGATATGATTACCTTAATCTGAAGTTAATAACTATGATCTTAGATCACCTGATGATTTGGAAAAATGACCTATTGTAGCTAAAAGGCCCCTTAGAGTTTGCTTAGCTTGTCAGGAGGCAGAGGAAAGAAGGTCTGGGGAAATTCCAAGAGGTTAGACTCACTGAACCTCCCAGCATGGCTCCAGGCAACACAGAACTCACAAACAAGCCTTCATGGAAAATACTCTGGCACTAACTAAAGCTCAGCTCATTTCTTTTAAAAGAAACTTCTTTTTTTATTGCTAAGATTAATCCTGAAAAACTTCTAATAGCAAATTATGTATTAATCAAAGCTAAAATGCAGTTTAGAAAAGAAGAAAAAACAAAGTCAGGGACTGAAAAATCAAAAGCAGCAGGAAAGAGCCTGCTACTCATTTTCTAGAACGAAAGGGAGTGTTTTATGGAAACTTCTGAATTTAGAGCTCCTTTATAGCTACTTAAATAGGAAAATGGGTTTCTGTGGTGGCTCGATGGAAACGAATAAGCCTGTGAGTTCAGGAGATGCATGAGACACAGGTTCCATCCCTGGGTCAGGAAGATCCCTTGGAAGGGAATGACTACCCACTCCAATAATCTTGCCTGGGAAATCCCATGGACAGAGGAGACTGGCAGGTTACAGTCAGGGCGTCCCAAAAGAGTCAGACACGACTTGGCAACTGAATAACAACAGGAAATAGAGCAACCATCCAATAGAATGATGATACTTTACATTACTATACAGTTTTCTATTAATACCTGCATGTCTTAGGTAGATCCTATCTACTCGAAATAGTTTAGATGTCTCTGTTGCTGGTTAAATTCAGACAACTAAGTACTGAGGCAACACCTATGACCCCAAGTCAGGTGCCTAGGTCAGACAGCTGAATCTTTTAGGTGCAGCATGAGAGTCAATCACTAAAAGCAGAATCTTTTAGTCATGGCATATAAACTCTTAGTTGCTGCATGTGGGATCTAGTCCCCTAACCAAGGGTCGAACCCAGGCTCCCTGCCTTGGGAGCTAAGAGTCTTAGCCACTAGGCCACCAGGGAAGTCCCGTTAATATCCTAGCAGATGGCACAAATGTGTAAATCAAGGAAGTAAGATAACAAGGACCATTGGGTCAACAGCAAAATGGAAAGATCCCCATTTACTGTCAGGCTTTCAAAATTCTGACAAGACACATTGTTTGGTAGTGTTTAGCTGAGGGTCACTATTTTTGACTGATGAGCCATCCATAGGGACAGTCATAGGGGACACCCCCTAGACGGATGTTCCAGGGGAATCAGGTTTCAAGGCCCATCCTGCCCCAGTATTGGCTGTCGCCTCCAGCATCTTCTATAGATCTTCCCTGCTCCCTATTCACATATCTGTCACAATTCTGCCAGCATCCCCACTGGGGGCCAGTCAGCCCTGTGCCTTCCTGTCATGGCAACCCAGTCCAGTATTCATGCCTGGAAAATTCCATGGACAGAGAAGCCTGGCATGCAACAATCCACGAGGTGCCCAAGAGTCAGATCCGACTCAGCATGCACACACAGATTGCAGGATCTCAACTGAAGTGATGTAAGGCTATGAGCAATATCTATTTATTTCTCTCACTTCATGGAAATATTCACACATTTAGCTGTAGAAATATTACTGTGTTGAATCACAAGCAGGGAGTATTATGCAACAATCAGCATACAGGTCCTATTACCTTCCTAATATCCAAAAATCTCTCTGAATTCCAAAACACACCTGTCCCCATGAGTTTTGGATACAGGCTTGATAGTGGCTTCACAATTGGTTTCAGGGTTTTTCACTATTTTCCAGGGACTGAAGTAATTTTACAGGATGTGTGGCTAAAGGGAGAGGTCATGTATATAGAACATTAGAAGTCATCATAATTGAGTGGAAAGTCCTCATAATTTAATGATAAGCAAGTACCTCTACAGAGCCAGGAATTAGGGTAGAATGTCCCCCAAAGCTATGGAGAAGACAGTGTTTGCCTAGGTCAGACAGCTGAATCTTTTAGGTGCAGCATGAGAGTCAATCACTAAAAGCAGAATCTTTTAGTCATGGCATATAAACTCTTAGTTGCTGCATGTGGGATCTAGTCCCCTAACCAAGGGTCGAACCCAGGCTCCCTGCCTTGGGAGCTAAGAGTCTTAGCCACTAGGCCACCAGGGAAGTCCCGTTAATATCCTAGCAGATGGCACAAATGTGTAAATCAAGGAAGTAAGATAACAAGGACCATTGGGTCAACAGCAAAATGGAAAGATCCCCATTTACTGTCAGGCTTTCAAAATTCTGACAAGACACATTGTTTGGTAGTGTTTAGCTGAGGGTCACTATTTTTGACTGATGAGCCATCCATAGGGACAGTCATAGGGGACACCCCCTAGACGGATGTTCCAGGGGAATCAGGTTTCAAGGCCCATCCTGCCCCAGTATTGGCTGTCGCCTCCAGCATCTTCTATAGATCTTCCCTGCTCCCTATTCACATATCTGTCACAATTCTGCCAGCATCCCCACTGGGGGCCAGTCAGCCCTGTGCCTTCCTGTCATGGCAACCCAGTCCAGTATTCATGCCTGGAAAATTCCATGGACAGAGAAGCCTGGCATGCAACAATCCACGAGGTGCCCAAGAGTCAGATCCGACTCAGCATGCACACACAGATTGCAGGATCTCAACTGAAGTGATGTAAGGCTATGAGCAATATCTATTTATTTCTCTCACTTCATGGAAATATTCACACATTTAGCTGTAGAAATATTACTGTGTTGAATCACAAGCAGGGAGTATTATGCAACAATCAGCATACAGGTCCTATTACCTTCCTAATATCCAAAAATCTCTCTGAATTCCAAAACACACCTGTCCCCATGAGTTTTGGATACAGGCTTGATAGTGGCTTCACAATTGGTTTCAGGGTTTTTTCACTATTTTCCGCAGGGGACTGAAGTAATTTTACAGGATGTGTGGCTAAAGGGAGAGGTCATGTATATAGAACATTAGAAGTCATCATAATTGAGTGGAAAGTCCTCATAATTTAATGATAAGCAAGTACCTCTACAGAGCCAGGAATTAGGGTAGAATGTCCCCCAAAGCTATGGAGAAGACAGTGTTTGCTTCTTAACAGCCAGTTCCTTATGTCTCTAGAGGCATGCTCCGTGTCTTTAGTCCTATCCGACTCTTTGAGGCCCTGTGCGCTGTAGCATGCCAAGCTCTTCTGTCAATTGGACTCTCCAGGCAAGAATACTAGAGTGGGTTGCCATGCCCTCCTCCAGGAGATCTTCCTGAGCCAGGGATCAAACCCACATCTCCTGCATTACAGGCAGATCCATTACCTCTGAGCCACCAGGGAAGCCGTATGTCTCTGGATATCTTTGACTAGTATTCCCCACAAGAAGGAGACTCAGAAAAACACTTATGCTTGAATTCAGTGCAGAGTTCACTGTTGGACAAGAAATTTTATCACCATATAGCCAAGTTTCAAAATGATGATTTGATTCCTGAGCTAACCCCTGAAATGTTTGCTCCTAGCATAGCTAAAACAATAGAACTTGCAACATGAGATAAAATCACCTTTAAGAATGAATCTAGGGATCTAAATTCTTTTCGCATTACTGTTTAATATGAGAAAATATATCCTTCATCCCAAATAATGACATGCAAAATGCCGTATAGAGCATAGTGCATTTCTAGATTGGATGCTGCCCATAATATGTAGTATTTTTCTAATTGTCATCGTTTATTGTTCAAGAAATACTTACTGAGCACTACTCATAGGTACTAGAAATAGAGTTCAACGAGAGAGAGTGAACCAACCCTCCCACAATTTAGACGCTAGGGGAAAAGACAGTAGGAAAAAACATGCAATACAAGCTTAAGTAAGCTCATCTTTTTTTTTTTTTTTCCCCTAATTGAAATAAAGTTGATTTACAGTGTTGTACCAATCTCTGCCTACAGAAAAGTGACTCAGTTATATACACACATACATTCTTTTTAAAATATTCTTTTCCTTTATAGTTTATCCCAGAAGATTGGATACAGTTCCCTGTGCTAGATGGTACTTGCTGTTTATCCATTCTTAATGTAATAATTTGCATCTACCAACCCCACATTCCAAGTCTATCCCTCTCCCTTTACCCCTTCTTCCTTGGCAGCCACAAGTCTGATCTCTATGTCTATGAGTCTATTTTGTAGATAGATTCATTTGTGCCGTATTTTAGATTCCACATATAAGTGATATGACTTACTTCACTTAGTATGACAATCTCTAGTTGCATCCAAGTTGTTACAAATGGCATTATTTTGATCTTTTTTATAGCTGAGTAGTATTCCATTGTATATGTGTACTATGTATTCTTTATCCATCAGTCTATCATGGACAGTTATGTTGTTTCCATGTTTCAGCTATTGTGAATAGTGCTGCTATGGGGCTCATGTGTCTTTTTGCACTATAGTTTTGTCAGGGTACACGCCCAGGAGTGGGATGGCTGGTTCATGTGATAACTCTATTTTTAGTTTTCTGAGGAACCTCCCACACTGTTTGTCATAGTGGCTGCACCAACTTACATTCCCATCAACAGTGTAGGAGGGTTCTTTTTCTCCACACCATCTCCAGCATTTGTTCTTTGTAGGCTCTTAATGATGACCATTCCAAACTGGTGTGAGGTGGTACCTCAGTGTAGTTTTGATTTGTATTTCTCTAATAATTAGCAATGTTGAACATCTTTTCATGTGCTTACTAACCATCTGTATCTCTTTGGAGAAGTGTCTATTAAGGGCTTCTGTCCATTTATCAATCGAGTTGCTTTTTTCTTTGTTGTTGAATTATACAAGGCACTTTTATATTTTGAAGATCAAACCCAAAATATTCACAAATATTTTTCCCCATTCTGTAGGCTTTCTTTTCTTTTCTTTTTTATGGTTTCCTTTGCTGTGCAAAATTTTGTAAGTTTGATTAGGTCCCACTTGTTTTGTTTTCTTTTTATTTTTTGAAATGTTTCATGCACTTTCATGTCATCCTTGTGCAGGGGCCATGCTAATTTCTGTATCGTTCCCATTTTAGTATATGTACTGCTGAAGCGAGCACCTCACTTGTTTATTTTTGTTTTTATTTCTATTGCCTTGGGAGACTGACCTGAGAAAACCCTGGTACAATTTATGTCAGAGAATGTTTTGCTTTTGCTCTCTTCTAGAAGTAAACTCTCTTTTTTTTTTTTTTGGCCAGTTCTATTGGTCTTTTCATTTATTTATTTTCATCCATCTTTGTTCTTTGGCCTGTGTGGGCCTCCCATCACAGTGGCCTCTCACGTCACAGTGGCTTCTCTCGTCACAGATCGCCGGTTCTGGGCACATGGCGCCCCAGAGCTCTGGCTCGGTAGTTGGACACATCGGTCTAGCTGTTCCACGGCACGTGGGATCTTCCCAGGCCAGGGATCGAACGGGCAACCCTTGCACTGCAAGGTGGTGTCCTTACCCACTGGACCACCAGGGAAGCCCTAGAAGTAAACTCATCTTAATGTAAAATTAAGTAATCAATAAAGTTGCATTTTTCCCTGTAATTTTATACAATAAAACACATGCATGATGAGTTTTATCTTATTTAAAAGCAACTTCAGATTTCCTGACACTGACTTTGACACTAGAAGATTCACACTTAATAACTCAAAGGTCTCCCAACCTTTACAAAAGCCAGGGAAGGCTTTCTAAGTACATACATTCATCTCCCAGCTTCTGCTAATAAGGGAGAGGTTATGTGGAAAGGAACAACTGACAAACACCTTACATAGTGGAATAACAGTGTTGGTTTTTCCTAAAACTCAGAGACATTGAATAATATTTGAATCTTAAAACAATAGTGCTGAATTTGTCATTAAAAAACAAATTCACAACTTTGCCAAAAAAAGATGAAATGTTAATATCCGATTGTGTTAGTCCACCTTTTTAGAAACATTCCACATCTCATACTTCAGAAAACAATAGTCTCCTGCTACTGAAATGCCAAGATTAAATTTTCTGGAAATTAAAATATAACAATAACGACCTTCCCTGAAATCAGGAAATCTCAGACTCCACAGGCTCAACACAAACCAAGGAAGTGAAGCCTTGCCCTTCTCTGTGATGGGAATATTTGATGGAAAGTCCAATGTGACAGGAGGCAAAAAAAGATAGGGCCTTGCTTTTTCCTCCTGTCAGCTCAAAGGTGGGGATAAAAAAACAGTGCTGACGGAAATGCAAAGCTGTAAGTAGACAGCACATGTTAAGATTCCTTGCTTGTTACATCAGCCCCGTTTGCATTAAACCTGTAACCCCAAGGATAGAAAGGCAATACATGCTTGATGTTAATCTCCTAAAGGAACAACAGAGAAATTCCTGAATTGAATTCCTGAATTGAATCACATGTATATGCAACTACCCCTATACTTGTAGATTTCTAAAAGCAAAAAGGAGTCCCAGGGATAAATGCTAGTTGGGAAATCTACAACCAGGATTTTCCAGAGTAGCAAGATAATGTTTGGGAAGCTTGGATTCTGCACTTTATGATAGAGTTGCTAACTGGTAAAAATTTCAAAATGTGGAAAATTTGAAAGCTCATTAGTGAGGTAAATGAAATCAATCCATTAGGTCTTTGTTCTGTGTCTAGAATTGGTTTTGGCTGCATCCTTCCACCTCTCGCACATGGTACTTTAGTTCCCTGACTAGGGGTCAAGCCTGCACCCCTTGTATTGGGCAAGAAGGTTTTCCTAAAAAGGCAAAGTCTTAACCACTGGAACGCTGAGGAATTCCCATGTCTAGGATTGTTAAACATTGATCTTAGCCCTGAAGGGAGAATTACCAAGATGTCCCAGACGCTATCTCGATCCCACTGGAAAGAAGAGCCTGACACATGGAACCATAAATCAAAAGAGAAGTATTATGCAGCATAATAACAAACACTAATCTCTAATGTTCATGAGACACTTGTCACATGTCATATAGCCCACTTTAAAGGACTGCCAATGGTTTTTGGTTTGTTTATTTTCTGATAGAGACTGATTCTGTGTCTCCAGGGCCCTTACATTTCTATAATGCTATTACAAGTAGGTTTATAAAGGGAAAGAAAAAGGGAAAGTATGATCTTATACAAGGGCTGTTTTAATCACATGTCAATAAATTGTTCCACTTGTAAATCAAGCAGATGAGGACTATTGCGAGCATCAATCTGCTTGGTTTTTTCTACTGTTAGTGAATGTTTCCATGGTCTAGAAAAAAGCTCTTGTATATAGAGACTGACCAGGAGGATCCTGAAGCATATGGAGTGAGTTTGCACTATGGCAACAAATAACAACAAAGTCTCAATATCTCTAACAAAGTTTCTTGCTCACTACACATGTCTAACATGGATTTATTAGGGAAAGGGGTATCCACGTTTTATTGAGGGAAAGGATATCCATGTTTTTTATTTTTATTTGACTTTTTTTTTTTACGGAGTTTAGTTGTTTACAGATATGTATGATCCCAGATTAGTCATATGTATATCCCCCACCCCATCCCACTGGTCCAGGCCTTCGCACAGTGCCCCTGTAGGATCCCCTTTTCTTACATTGCAATGACAATAGCTATATTTTTTTTAGCCATTTATTTTTTTAAACTTTTATTTTACTTTTAACTTTTACAGAGTTTTGTTGTTTACAGATATATATGTTCATTAGTGAGGTAAATGAAATCAATCCATTAGGTCTTTGTTCTGTGTCTAGAATTGGTTTTGGCTGCATCCTTCCACCTCTCGCACATGGTACTTTAGTTCCCTGACTAGGGGTCAAGCCTGCACCCCTTGTATTGGGCAAGAAGGTTTTCCTAAAAGGCAAAGTCTTAACCACTGGAACGCTGAGGAATTCCCATGTCTAGGATTGTTAAACATTGATCTTAGCCCTGAAGGGAGAATTACCAAGATGTCCCAGACGCTATCTCGATCCCACTGGAAAGAAGAGCCTGACACATGGAACCATAAATCAAAAGAGAAGTATTATGCAGCATAATAACAAACACTAATCTCTAATGTTCATGAGACACTTGTCACATGTCATATAGCCCACTTTAAAGGACTGCCAATGGTTTTTGGTTTGTTTATTTTCTGATAGAGACTGATTCTGTGTCTCCAGGGCCCTTACATTTCTATAATGCTATTACAAGTAGGTTTATAAAGGGAAAGAAAAAGGGAAAGTATGATCTTATACAAGGGCTGTTTTAATCACATGTCAATAAATTGTTCCACTTGTAAATCAAGCAGATGAGGACTATTGCGAGCATCAATCTGTTTGGGTTTTTTTCTACTGTTAGTGAATGTTTCCATGGTCTAGAAAAAAGCTCTTGTATATAGAGACTGACCAGGAGGATCCTGAAGCATATGGAGTGAGTTTGCACTATGGCAACAAATAACAACAAAGTCTCAATATCTCTAACAAAGTTTCTTGCTCACTACACATGTCTAACATGGATTTATTAGGGAAAGGGGTATCCACGTTTTATTGAGGGAAAGGATATCCATGTTTTTTATTTTTATTTGACTTTTTACTTTTACGGAGTTTAGTTGTTTACAGATATGTATGATCCCAGATTAGTCATATGTATATCCCCCACCCCATCCCACTGGTCCAGGCCTTCGCACAGTGCCCCTGTAGGATCCCCTTTTCTTACATTGCAATGACAATAGCTATATTTTTTTTAGCCATTTATTTTTTTAAACTTTTATTTTACTTTTAACTTTTACAGAGTTTTGTTGTTTACAGATATATATGTTCCCAGTTTTAGCCATATTTTAATCCATCTAATTATCACAACCACTCTATGAGATAGGTACTATTATTTTCTTCTTTTTTGACAATGAAGTAACTGAAGCTCAAAGAGCTTAAGTAACTTACTCTGGTCGCACAGCTCATAAATGGTAGATTGGTGATCTAAACTCAGGCTCCAGAAGCCACTCTTGCATATCACAAACTATATGCAAAGGGTTATGGTAGGTTAGTGGGGAAGGATGAGGTAGGGAGGTGAGGAGAGAAGTAGAGGGAGCTTCCTAAAAGAAATAGCACTGAGCTGCGTGCTGCCCAGATGGACACAATATAACCTCCCTAGACCCAGTTTCTTACCTCCAAACAAGGGAGGCTGATGAAATTATCGCTAAAGTCCCTTTGAATCTTTTAATTACTTCTGAATCCATCTTTCACGATACCACCAGAGATAACACAGAAAGAGCAAGGTCCAGAAGTCAACACAACTGAATATTAGCTGTGTGATCTTTGAAGAGCTGTTTACATTTTCTGAACCTAAGATTTTCTTCATTGATGCAATAAGAAAATCCTCATGAAGATTAACTCTCTAGACACAGGGCCTGGCACATAGGAGGCATTCAAGTAATTTTCGTCTCTCCTTCCCCCTTAGCTGTGCGTGCTCAGTCACTCAGTCGTGTCCAACTCTTTGCAACCCCACGGACTATAGCCCACCAGGCTCCTCTGTCCATGGAATTTCCCAGACAAGAGTACTGGAGTGGGTTGTCATTTTTCGCCTCCAGGTGATTTTCTCAATCCAAGGATCAAACCAGTGTCTCTTGTGTCTCCTGCATTGGCAGGGGGGCTGTTTACCACTGTGCCACCTGGGAAGCCTTTTCACTAACTGTGTGTAATTAATCTCAGTTCTTGAACTGACCTACATCTTAGATCTTTGTGTGCTGGCTACACATTAGTAGGATCCCATTTGGAGGTAAACAGTAAAATAAAAGAGATTATTTGAGAGTATCAGATATCTCCTAAAATATCTGTTAGTTCTAATTTGCAGTGCATTTATTTGGAGGAAGGAATGGTTATCCACTCCAGTATTCTTGCCTAGAGAATTCCATGGACAGAGCAGCCTGGTGGGTTAGTCCATGGGATTGCAAAGAGTTGGACACAACTGAGCAACTTTCACTGTCACTTTTTTTTCAAATGCTGTTTGCTTCTCTTGATCTTTTTGTTTCTGTAGCTCAACTAACTTATTAAACAATCACATGATAAACTGGAAATCCAGAGATGAAGCTACATACTATTCCTAAACTGTGACTGATGTGGCTCAGAAAGCTTTTAGTAGATATTGCATGGGTTATGCAAAACGTTTATTGTTAAAAGAATTTTAAACTTTGTAATGTTACATACTGACGTAAACATGGGAATGGAAATACGAAGAAAAAGTCCTATCCAAAAATTCTGTCATAATTTGAAATTTTAATATCAAAGACAGATAACAAGATATATATTCATAGAAAAACGTAACTAAAGAGATACAGATAATATTGACATTCAAGAGAAAAAAAAATAAAAACTTTATGTAAGGAGGTGTTTTGTTTCTTCCTTCTGTTACTTTATGAACCAGAACACATTTTTTTTTAATTTTACTTTTTATTTTTACAGTGTTTTTAGTCATTGTATATCCCTGGCTCCCATCCTCCTCCACCCCCTTCCCAGTCCCCTCCATCCCACTGCTCCAGGCCATCTCACAGAGCCCTGAAGGGTCCCCTTTTCTCACAGCAGAATGACAATAGCTCTTTTCCACATATGCTTGTATAGGTTTCCGTGTTACTCCCTCTATGCCTCCCACCCACTGTTCATTACCCACAATGTCCACAGGTCTGTACTCTGTGTCCTCCATTTTCAAACCAGTGTCTCTTGTGTCTCCTGCATTGGCAGGGGGGCTGTTTACCACTGTGCCACCTGGGAAGCCTTTTCACTAACTGTGTGTAATTAATCTCAGTTCTTGAACTGACCTACATCTTAGATCTTTGTGTGCTGGCTACACATTAGTAGGATCCCATTTGGAGGTAAACAGTAAAATAAAAGAGATTATTTGAGAGTATCAGATATCTCCTAAAATATCTGTTAGTTCTAATTTGCAGTGCATTTATTTGGAGGAAGGAATGGTTATCCACTCCAGTATTCTTGCCTAGAGAATTCCATGGACAGAGCAGCCTGGTGGGTTAGTCCATGGGATTGCAAAGAGTTGGACACAACTGAGCAACTTTCACTGTCACTTTTTTCAAATGCTGTTTGCTTCTCTTGATCTTTTTGTTTCTGTAGCTCAACTAACTTATTAAACAATCACATGATAAACTGGAAATCCAGAGATGAAGCTACATACTATTCCTAAACTGTGACTGATGTGGCTCAGAAAGCTTTTAGTAGATATTGCATGGGTTATGCAAAACGTTTATTGTTAAAAGAATTTTAAACTTTGTAATGTT
This sequence comes from Tragulus kanchil, assembly GCA_022376925.1. NCBI lineage: Eukaryota > Metazoa > Chordata > Mammalia > Artiodactyla > Tragulidae > Tragulus > Tragulus kanchil. The sequence goes on along the minus strand of JAIOJX010000029.1, from coordinate 55,111,226 downwards.
ACATACTGACGTAAACATGGGAATGGAAATACGAAGAAAAAGTCCTATCCAAAAATTCTGTCATAATTTGAAATTTTAATATCAAAGACAGATAACAAGATATATATTCATAGAAAAACGTAACTAAAGAGATACAGATAATATTGACATTCAAGAGAAAAAAAAATAAAAACTTTATGTAAGGAGGTGTTTTGTTTCTTCCTTCTGTTACTTTATGAACCAGAACACATTTTTTTTTAATTTTACTTTTTATTTTTACAGTGTTTTTAGTCATTGTATATCCCTGGCTCCCATCCTCCTCCACCCCCTTCCCAGTCCCCTCCATCCCACTGCTCCAGGCCATCTCACAGAGCCCCTGAAGGGTCCCCTTTTCTCACAGCAGAATGACAATAGCTCTTTTCCACATATGCTTGTATAGGTTTCCGTGTTACTCCCTCTATGCCTCCCACCCACTGTTCATTCCCCACAATGTCCACAGGTCTGTACTCTGTGTCTTTTTTTCTATTACTTTACTGCATGTGTTATCATTACCATCCTACTAGATTCCATATATATGTGTTAGTATACTGTACTTGTCTTTCTCTTTTTGACTTACTCCACTTTTTATAATACGTTCTAGATCCAGCCACCTCATGAGGACTGATTCTTCTGCATTTCTCTTTACAGCTGTGTAGTATTCCATTGTATATATGTACCAGAGCTTTTTTATCCATTTATTCATCAATGGACATCTAGGTTGCTTCCATGTTCTAGCTATTGTATAGAGTGCTACAATGAACGTTGGAGTACAAGTGCCTCTTTCAATTTTGATTTCATCAGGGTAAAAGCCTAATAGTGAGATTGCTGGGTTGTATGGTGCTTCTATTTTTAGTTTTTTAAGGAATCTCCATACTGTCAGAACACATTTTTTTAACCAGCTCTGGCTAAACAGATCTGAGGCTTTTCTTTTTACTTCTTTTAATTGTGTTTACCTTATACATATTTGGGCTTCCATGGTGGCTCAGATGGTAAAGAATAGGCCTGCATGCGAGAGACTCAGGTTCTATCCCTGGTTTGGGAAGATTCCCTGGAGAAGGGAATGGCTAACCACTCATGTATTCTTGCCTGGAGAATTCCATGGACAGAGGAGCCTGGTGGGGGAAGTCCATGAGATCACAAAGAGTCAGAAATGACTGAGTAACTTTTATCATTTTATTATATACATTAAAATGCATAAATCTTGGCAGTACATGCAAGAACTTTTACATAAGCATAGACCCACATAATAATCACACCCTGATTAATATATAGACTATTACTAGTGCCTTGAAAAAAACCTTAAACTTGATTCTGTTGTTGTTATTTTCTGGTAGGTGCTAGAGTTTTTCTTTACAGGTGGCTTAGTATCCATTAGATACCTAAGGCTCTAAGTAACTAACTCACTAGGTGGTAAACTAGCTGATAGACTGGTGCTTAGCAGAAGCAGCAGCCTTCAAATCCTTACTGTAGAAGACTCTGGTGACCAAAAGTGATTAAAGAAAGCATCTGGAGAAATAAATTAGACTGTTTACAACCTCAGTATCAGCACAAATATGACTCAATTAGGTTTAAGTGAAACATCAGCCTTGTGGTTAGCAAGTCAGATAATAACAATGGGTCAGACCCAAACTCTTGGTTGAATCACCAACATTGCACACAATTTGACACCAATGGAGCATGAACTTTAAGCTCTTTTTCAAGTAATTGTGGTAATTTGCTCATTTTTCAATACAGTTTAGTATTCCATTGTATATATGTACCAGAGCTTTTTTATCCATTTATTCATCAATGGACATCTAGGTTGCTTCCATGTTCTAGCTATTGTATAGAGTGCTACAATGAACGTTGGAGTACAAGTGCCTCTTTCAATTTTGATTTCATCAGGGTAAAAGCCTAATAGTGAGATTGCTGGGTTGTATGGTGCTTCTATTTTTAGTTTTTTAAGGAATCTCCATACTGTCAGAACACATTTTTTTAACCAGCTCTGGCTAAACAGATCTGAGGCTTTTCTTTTTACTTCTTTTAATTGTGTTTACCTTATACATATTTGGGCTTCCATGGTGGCTCAGATGGTAAAGAATAGGCCTGCATGCGAGAGACTCAGGTTCTATCCCTGGTTTGGGAAGATTCCCTGGAGAAGGGAATGGCTAACCACTCATGTATTCTTGCCTGGAGAATTCCATGGACAGAGGAGCCTGGTGGGGGAAGTCCATGAGATCACAAAGAGTCAGAAATGACTGAGTAACTTTTATCATTTTATTATATACATTAAAATGCATAAATCTTGGCAGTACATGCAAGAACTTTTACATAAGCATAGACCCACATAATAATCACACCCTGATTAATATATAGACTATTACTAGTGCCTTGAAAAAAACCTTAAACTTGATTCTGTTGTTGTTATTTTCTGGTAGGTGCTAGATTTTTTCTTTACAGGTGGCTTAGTATCCATTAGATACCTAAGGCTCTAAGTAACTAACTCACTAGGTGGTAAACTAGCTGATAGACTGGTGCTTAGCAGAAGCAGCAGCCTTCAAATCCTTACTGTAGAAGACTCTGGTGACCAAAAGTGATTAAAGAAAGCATCTGGAGAAATAAATTAGACTGTTTACAACCTCAGTATCAGCACAAATATGACTCAATTAGGTTTAAGTGAAACATCAGCCTTGTGGTTAGCAAGTCAGATAATAACAATGGGTCAGACCCAAACTCTTGGTTGAATCACCAACATTGCACACAATTTGACACCAATGGAGCATGAACTTTAAGCTCTTTTTCAAGTAATTGTGGTAATTTGTCATTCTTGCATACACCAATTTTCACCCCAGTGTTCTTTCTATAACCATCAAATTATTTAATGAATTAAGGAGAACAGTGATTGAGACAGGGTACCCTACTGAGTAACAAGACAATCAGATCCAAGAACCTGGTTCATTAGATGCATAGCCTAACAGCTGAACTGACATGATATTTCACTTTGGTCAGTACTATGCACTGCCTATCAATAAATTATCCAAACAGGGACACCTTTTGAGAGTAAAAGGGGACACGGTCATATTCATGAACAGTAGGACTAAATCAGGACTGACTCATGCAAACCAGGACAAACAGTCACTTTAGCTATCACAAGCCTCTAATCCATAATAGTTCATACCTATTAATTCTCAATTCTAATGACTCCTTTACTAGGTAAGCTAATGCTTTTACAGAGGCAAAGACAGCTGAGAGAGAAAGAGACAATAACTGAAGGATGCACAGGAGATTAGAGCTGAGTTCCAGCAAGTTAAACACATCAATGTCACTGATACAAGAATGCAGCCTTAGCTTCTGACATAAGGAAAACAACCTGAAGAGGGCTGAGGAATCAGAGAAAGAGAAGCTACATCTATAGCTTTTGTAAATCCATCTAGCATGTGACATAATATTCCACACATTGCCTTTAAATTCTGAGGGCTGTAAAACAAAGAGAGGGCAATATCTTCATCTGTTAAAATATTATCTTGGTCAGCAGTTTTATGACTTGAGTGCTTGCTATGTACCTGGCCATGTGTACTCATTCCATTATATATATTTGCTCTTTAAATTCCCCAATGATCCTACAAAATAATTAGCTGGATAGACTGGTGCTTAGCAGAAGCAGCAGCCTTCAAATCCTTACTGTAGAAGACTCTGGTGACCAAAAGTGATTAAAGAAAGCATCTGGAGAAATAAATTAGACTGTTTACAACCTCAGTATCAGCACAAATATGACTCAATTAGGTTTAAGTGAAACATCAGCCTTGTGGTTAGCAAGTCAGATAATAACAATGGGTCAGACCCAAACTCTTGGTTGAATCACCAACATTGCACACAATTTGACACCAATGGAGCATGAACTTTAAGCTCTTTTTCAAGTAATTGTGGTAATTTGTCATTCTTGCATACACCAATTTTCACCCCAGTGTTCTTTCTATAACCATCAAATTATTTAATGAATTAAGGAGAACAGTGATTGAGACAGGGTACCCTACTGAGTAACAAGACAATCAGATCCAAGAACCTGGTTCATTAGATGCATAGCCTAACAGCTGAACTGACATGATATTTCACTTTGGTCAGTACTATGCACTGCCTATCAATAAATTATCCAAACAGGGACACCTTTTGAGAGTAAAAGGGGACACGGTCATATTCATGAACAGTAGGACTAAATCAGGACTGACTCATGCAAACCAGGACAAACAGTCACTTTAGCTATCACAAGCCTCTAATCCATAATAGTTCATACCTATTAATTCTCAATTCTAATGACTCCTTTACTAGGTAAGCTAATGCTTTTACAGAGGCAAAGACAGCTGAGAGAGAAAGAGACAATAACTGAAGGATGCACAGGAGATTAGAGCTGAGTTCCAGCAAGTTAAACACATCAATGTCACTGATACAAGAATGCAGCCTTAGCTTCTGACATAAGGAAAACAACCTGAAGAGGGCTGAGGAATCAGAGAAAGAGAAGCTACATCTATAGCTTTTGTAAATCCATCTAGCATGTGACATAATATTCCACACATTGCCTTTAAATTCTGAGGGCTGTAAAACAAAGAGAGGGCAATATCTTCATCTGTTAAAATATTATCTTGGTCAGCAGTTTTATGACTTGAGTGCTTGCTATGTACCTGGCCATGTGTACTCATTCCATTATATATATTTGCTCTTTAAATTCCCCAATGATCCTACAAAATAATTCAACTTCTGTTCCCATTCTTTCCCCACAGATAAGGAAATTAAGGGTTAGAGGACGTAAAGTCATTAGTCCAAGGTGTACAATGCATATTAGAACTCTAAGCTCAGTCTCACTCTTAGCCACTCTCTGGTTTTACTCTACCTCCAGCATTCCTGAAACTGAAAGTGTTAGTCACTGAGTCATGTCTGGCTCGTCTCATCCCGTGGACTGTAGCCCATCAAGCTCCTCTGTCATTGGAATTCTCCAGGCAAGAATACTGGAGTGGGTAGCCATTTACTTTTCCATCCCTCCTAGGGCTCTTTAACTGGGGATAAACTCACTCAACTAGCTCAAACAAGGGGATTTGTTTGCTGACAGGATGCCATAGGAAAATGCTTCCCTTGTATCTCAGCTGGCAAAGAATCTGCCTGCAATGTGGGAGACCTGGGTTCAATTCCTAGGCTGGAAATATTCCCTGGAAAAGGGAAAGTCTATCCACTCCAGCATTCCTGCTTGGAGAAGTTCATAGGTTGCAAAGAGTCAGACACGACTGAATGACTTTCAATTTCACTTTTCACCATAGGAAAACCCTTTGGCACCAAAGGCAGAAAAGCAAATACTATAGGACCACTTAGGACACGCAACTGAGAAGCTACAAACCAAAACCATTCCTGCCAGCTCTCATCTCCTGTTTATTTGCAGTGTCTACTACTAATTTTTAATATATATATATATATATATATATATATATATATATATATATATAATCTGGGAACTTGTGATTCCATAGGTCCAAGCATTTCTAATGTTCTAATGTCTGAATCTCACTCTGGCCCAGAGTCTTATTTAAAACAGAACATACATTTTTTGATACGGAGGAAGGATGAACTTTTCATTTTGTTGACTACTACTAAAAGTAAAAATTAAATTCGAATTTTAATCAGTCTGTGATTTTAACATACATCTTTTCATCCAGTTTGTTTTTAAAAGTAGAAACGAATACAAAGAAGCACAAAGCCCTACAGGAAGGAGTTCAAGGCACTAGCTTTCCACAGGAAATAGGTTTCCATAATTACTCTTTCCTCAGGAAATGTATTTAAAACAGCCATTTTGCAGTTGGTAAATACAACATTTCTGGGTAAAAGGTGTTTTGTTTTGGTTTTTCCCTCATTCTTACATCTCATCTGTGTGAGGCAGAAAGTGATGTAGCTGTAACTGTGAGGGTTAGGGTCCTTGAGGCCAGCGTTCTATTACTTCAGTGTTGTGTTCCATGAATAGATCCACATTCCAGCACCAACCACAGTGCTTGGACTAGAGCCCAGGCCTCCTGACTTCCAGCCTAGGTCCTTTTCAACAAGTTGTGCGGATGTCTGGGTGTGGGGTAGGAGGTGACTGGTGTGTGACCCAAAAAGCAAGAAATGAAGAAGCAAATGCCCATCTCCTGCCCCTCCCACCATTTTACATCATGACGCTACTTGCAGGTCCAAGTGTACGTTTGTGATATATGAAGGTGATAGTTTTTGATTAAGGTTTTGCGTATGTATGTTTTGTAAATATCTGTATATTGAACTCTCCCACTGGACTGAAAATTCACAGCAAACTGACGGCGTAGCTGTGTGCATCCTGAGTTGCGTCCCACTCTTTGCGATCCCATGGACAGTAGCCCACCAGGCACCTCTGTCCATGGGATTCTCCAGGCACGAATACTGGAGGAAGATTCCTTCCCCAGGGGAATCTTCCCAACCCAGGGATCGAACCCACATCTCCTGGGTCTCCTGCATTGACAAGTGAATTCTTTACTGCTAAGACATCAGAGAAGCCCTACCCAGAATACAGCCTGGCACATAAAATGCATCAAAAAAGTGTTGATTAGAGAGAAGGAATGAATGAAGGGGGGAAGGAAGGGAAGAAGGAAAGAAGGACAGAGGGACTGCACAATTTGCCTCAAATGTAGGTTCTATTTATAAGATTCAGCCAAAAAATAAAAGCAAAGTAAATATGTAGCTTTCTGAGAGAGAGAAAAACTTTATTTGCCTGAGGTGTTTTTTGTTTTCTTCTCTCATGTTCCTTCTTTGCCAAGTTACTTGTTAGATAAATTTTCTAAATAAATAGTGCTATGTAGAGGACAGATTGGAAGAAAAGATAACAAAACGCTAACGGAATTGTCAAAAAATATGAAAGTATGTTTAAAAAAAGAATGAGAAGCAATTAAAAGTGTGCAACATAGGTGACAGTAAGAAAAAAACATAACTTGCAGAAACTAGTTTCGTCATAATTAAGCATCACCTGCTTTGAAACAATGTGTTGATTGTGCGACATAGACTGCCTTGTCAAAACATTTCACAGAGAGGGAAGCAGAACATGCCAAACCAGGGTGCAAGGTAAGAGAAGGACCAGTCAACATACTGATGACATGATCATTAGTTTCCAAAACAAGGGAAGGAAGTAGCTGTATGAATGGTTCTCTAAGAAAATATAAGCAATTGCATCACCAGAAATTGGTGCCTGTGGGTTATAAGCAGTAATTCTTGGACTTGCTCTGGAGCTAGACCATCTGGGAGTCATGGGACCTCTCTGACCTGTTTGAAGCACTTGCCCTTAACTTGCAGACAAGTGAGAAGTAGCACCGGCCAAAGTTTTTCCTTCCTAAATTGGGAGGGAAGATGTTTTTATGCACTCTTTTGACCCCCCCCCCTGCAAATTGAAGAAAAAAGAAAAACAAAAAAGACTAATATTATTCAACATCAACATCTCAGATCAGCTAGAGTGTGGTTGAGAACCACTGGTTGAAAACAATCACCCAATCATTCATTCATTTGACATGTATGTGTTGAACATCTAACATGAACCAGTCACTGTGGGTGCAGTGTTGCCCCTTGGGAACATCTAAGACATCAGAGAAGCCCTACCCAGAATACAGCCTGGCACATAAAATGCATCAAAAAAGTGTTGATTAGAGAGAAGGAATGAATGAAGGGGGGAAGGAAGGGAAGAAGGAAAGAAGGACAGAGGGACTGCACAATTTGCCTCAAATGTAGGTTCTATTTATAAGATTCAGCCAAAAAATAAAAGCAAAGTAAATATGTAGCTTTCTGAGAGAGAGAAAAACTTTATTTGCCTGAGGTGTTTTTTGTTTTCTTCTCTCATGTTCCTTCTTTGCCAAGTTACTTGTTAGATAAATTTTCTAAATAAATAGTGCTATGTAGAGGACAGATTGGAAGAAAAGATAACAAAACGCTAACGGAATTGTCAAAAAATATGAAAGTATGTTTAAAAAAAGAATGAGAAGCAATTAAAAGTGTGCAACATAGGTGACAGTAAGAAAAAAACATAACTTGCAGAAACTAGTTTCGTCATAATTAAGCATCACCTGCTTTGAAACAATGTGTTGATTGTGCGACATAGACTGCCTTGTCAAAACATTTCACAGAGAGGGAAGCAGAACATGCCAAACCAGGGTGCAAGGTAAGAGAAGGACCAGTCAACATACTGATGACATGATCATTAGTTTCCAAAACAAGGGAAGGAAGTAGCTGTATGAATGGTTCTCTAAGAAAATATAAGCAATTGCATCACCAGAAATTGGTGCCTGTGGGTTATAAGCAGTAATTCTTGGACTTGCTCTGGAGCTAGACCATCTGGGAGTCATGGGACCTCTCTGACCTGTTTGAAGCACTTGCCCTTAACTTGCAGACAAGTGAGAAGTAGCACCGGCCAAAGTTTTTCCTTCCTAAATTGGGAGGGAAGATGTTTTTATGCACTCTTTTGTCCCCCCCCCCTGCAAATTGAAGAAAAAAGAAAAACAAAAAAGACTAATATTATTCAACATCAACATCTCAGATCAGCTAGAGTGTGGTTGAGAACCACTGGTTGAAAACAATCACCCAATCATTCATTCATTTGACATGTATGTGTTGAACATCTAACATGAACCAGTCACTGTGGGTGCAGTGGCTAATATAGCAGACAAGTCCCTTATTCTTGAGAAGATTCCATTCAGGTAGGAGAGGACAGATAATAAACAAATGGGCAGAGAAAATAATACCTCTATGAGACCATCTCCCTCCAAACCTCTCTTCCCTGCTTATACTCATGGTGAGGGGTACAACAGTGGCCTTCTTGCCATCCTAGAATATGCCAAGTTTGGTCCCGCCTGGAGGCCTTTTTCCACGTCCTTCCCTCTGGCTGGTAATCTTTGCCCCCAGACATCACACAGTTTCTTTCTTCTGCTTCTTCAAGTCTCAGCAGAGACATCACCTGTCAGAAAGGCTTCCCTGATCTTCCTATGTAAAGCAGGCCTCCCTCTCTCTCCCTGATGTTCAATTTTATTTTCTTTATATTGCTTATCTATCGACACTGTGCTATTTATGTGCTAGTTTTTTTTTTGATCTCTCCCTCTAGAATGTGAGGGCCCCAGCCATATGGATTTTGCTTGTTTTGTCCATGTCCGTATCTCTCAAGTTTAGAACAGTTCTCTCAGAAACGCCCATTTACCCACAATTGCCCAATGGCAATGTGCCTAGAGCCAGAGGACCTAATCTCTTACCTTCACTGTGGTATCTGGTCTCCAAAAAAGGCCCACAGTGAACTGCACTCCTGGCAGTCACACCTTGGGTCGTTCTTTTGCCTTGAACCTGAGTCGGCACTGTGTCTCACGGGTGACCAACAGAATGCAGCAGAGGTGAAGACACCTGACACCCCACACTGTCATAGAAAGCCTCGCAGGGTCCATCTTGGTTTCATGAAACATATGTTTTAGAGGAAGCCAACCATCAAGCTAAAAAGTTCAACTATACTGGGACTGCCATGTGTAAGGAAGCCCAAGCTAGCCATGTGGAGGGCCATGCAGGAGACTCAAATGCTCAACCAGTCCCCGGCTGTTCCAGTCATCTCGGCTGAAGCTTAGACATGAGACTGCACAGCTAGTCCAGCTGAGCCTTCAAATGACCCCACTCGCCAAAGCTAGAGAAAAGCCTGAGCAGGAACAGACTCAGCACTGCTAAAAAAATAATAAATAAATGTTTTAAATTATAAAAAAGATAACTTTAGACTCAAACTTTTTTTCCCTATAAGCATCGCATATGTCTGAGGGTCCTTGGGCTTTGCCCCCTCCCCACACTCTTAAAAGGCACATGTCTGCCATTAACAAGCTTGGTCTGCACTCTTTGCTCCCCTGCTCTCCTTATAAACACCCACTGGAAGTCAGAAGAGCTGAGTCTTCATTCTCATGGAACCTCATGTGATTTTGGGCAAGTCACTAAACTCTCTGAAGCTCAGGCTCTGAAAAATCATAGCTGGAATTTGATTTTTGAATTTTGTGTAGTATGTGATAAACAACCCTTTCCCCCACTCCCTCAGATTAGTGAGATTAACACAGAAAAGAAATCCATAAAAGAGATTCAAGTCTTCCACAAATGGAAGCAGGACAGGCTGTATATTGGAGTCGTGGTCAAAGGTAAGGACTAGAGTCAGAAGACCTAAGCTCAAAAGCCAGCTCCTGGGGTCCCCAGTCCTCCCAGACCCCAGTGTGAAAAGCACTATCCTGGGTGGTCTCAGAGGCCTCCCCACTTTACAGGTTGTGATTGGTAACATTTATCGCACAGAAAATAGACACAAATTTTAAAACTTCAGAGTGGGTTTTAATTTATTTTAGCTTTGACTTATTTAAAATATTTATTTATTATTTAACTATTTGGCTGCATCACCAGGTCTTAAAGGTAGGATCTTTTAGGATCTCAGGATCTTAAAGGCCTCAAAAGGTGGGATCTTTTAGTTGCAGCATTTGAACTCTTTAGTTGAGATATGTGGAATCTAGCTTCCTGACCAGGGATCAAATCTAGGTCCCCAGCACTGGGAGTGCAGAGTCTTAGCCACTGGACCATGGAGCAGGGTGTGGGGGAAGTCCCTTTTTTTCCCTTCAATTTAAAATCCGAGTATTGAACTGGAAGGGTTTTGTTATTGCTTCTACTTTCTCACAGACCAGATTTATACTAGGTTTCCCCGACCATCCGCTCCTAGAGCAGCAAGCCTTTATGACCCTGTCTGTTCATTTCCACACAGGAGCTAAACTTAGTTCTTGCCTCATCCTTAGAGAGAGAAATAGAGTATTTCAGACTTTCCCATCTGCAGTATAACGTGGGAAATATTGACTTAAAACCATTCTATTTGATTTTTTAATTAATTATTTTTACTTTTGGTTGCACTGGGTCTTCCTTGCTGCATACAGGCTTTTTCTAGTTGCAGTGAGCAGGGGCTACTCCTTCATTGTGGTGCACAGACCCCTCATTGCAGTGGCTTCTCTTGCTGTGGATCACAGGCTCTGGCAACAGAGGCTTCAGTAGTTTCAGCATTTGGGCTCAGTAGTTGCAGCTCTCGGGCTCACAGGCTTTAGTTGCTCCTTGGCATGTGGAATCTGCCCAGGTCAGGGATCAAAGGTGTGTCTCCTGCCTTGGCAGGTAGTTCCTATTCAGTGTACCACCAGGGATGTCCCATTCTAGTTAATTTTCAAAAGACTCTACACTAGGAGATTCCATAGCATACGATACATTCCCATTCCAATGTTTAAGCTCAAAGCCAGCTCCTGGGGTCCCCAGTCCTCCCAGACCCCAGTGTGAAAAGCACTATCCTGGGTGGTCTCAGAGGCCTCCCCACTTTACAGGTTGTGATTGGTAACATTTATCGCACAGAAAATAGACACAAATTTTAAAACTTCAGAGTGGGTTTTAATTTATTTTAGCTTTGACTTATTTAAAATATTTATTTATTATTTAACTATTTGGCTGCATCACCAGGTCTTAAAGGTAGGATCTTTTAGGATCTCAGGATCTTAAAGGCCTCAAAAGGTGGGATCTTTTAGTTGCAGCATTTGAACTCTTTAGTTGAGATATGTGGAATCTAGCTTCCTGACCAGGGATCAAATCTAGGTCCCCAGCACTGGGAGTGCAGAGTCTTAGCCACTGGACCATGGAGCAGGGTGTGGGGGAAGTCCCTTTTTTTCCCTTCAATTTAAAATCCGAGTATTGAACTGGAAGGGTTTTGTTATTGCTTCTACTTTCTCACAGACCAGATTTATACTAGGTTTCCCCCACGACCATCCGCTCCTAGAGCAGCAAGCCTTTATGACCCTGTCTGTTCATTTCCACACAGGAGCTAAACTTAGTTCTTGCCTCATCCTTAGAGAGAGAAATAGAGTATTTCAGACTTTCCCATCTGCAGTATAACGTGGGAAATATTGACTTAAAACCATTCTATTTGATTTTTTAATTAATTATTTTTACTTTTGGTTGCACTGGGTCTTCCTTGCTGCATACAGGCTTTTTCTAGTTGCAGTGAGCAGGGGCTACTCCTTCATTGTGGTGCACAGACCCCTCATTGCAGTGGCTTCTCTTGCTGTGGATCACAGGCTCTGGCAACAGAGGCTTCAGTAGTTTCAGCATTTGGGCTCAGTAGTTGCAGCTCTCGGGCTCACAGGCTTTAGTTGCTCCTTGGCATGTGGAATCTGCCCAGGTCAGGGATCAAAGGTGTGTCTCCTGCCTTGGCAGGTAGTTCCTATTCAGTGTACCACCAGGGATGTCCCATTCTAGTTAATTTTCAAAAGACTCTACACTAGGAGATTCCATAGCATACGATACATTCCCATTCCAATGTTTAATGACTGTATTCATTAGGAAACTTTCTTTCCTTTTTGACAAACATCACTCAGTAAAGGTCCCCTTCACATAATGCTTCTCAGCTTTCATTCTTACAACTTTTAAAAAGTCATATAATTAAATGTTTCAGTATCACTGTATAGCTCTCCTCTGACTCTCTCAATTTTTTCCCATTTTCTCCTCTGCACAATGACCTTAAATTGAAAACAGGAATGGTCTGAAGAGAGTTCCTGGAATTCTTTGACTCATGATGTATGTTAAATAGTAGGCATAGTTAAATTATTATAGCACTTCCAGGTTGCATCTTGATAATAGCATCAACATCTTTTAAGCCATATGTCATCAGACAGCATGCGTAGAATTATAGGCATGTGATGACACTTTACGTCTGCTTATATTACCTAATAATTACATACTCTGCCCTGGGCTGTAAATTAGGTAACTTGACCATAATTATAACCAAATAGCCACTCAAATCTTCAAACTCCTATTTGAACTCTGCCCCAAGACTATGGACAGATGTCCAGTGTATCTGATCAATGTTAAAAGCAGACCACAATCTGATCAATATTGTTGACTGAAGAAAAACTGCCCATCTTGAAAGTTTTGAGTTGAGTTTTATTTGAGGATCTTACCAAGGACTATGGCCCAGGAGACAGTCTCTCATAACAAAGAGAGAGAGAGGAGGCAACAGAAGAGCCAGGATATATATGAGTTTTTTTGACAGTTGAGTTTTATTTGGAGACTTAACTGCACTGGGTCTTCCTTGCTGCATACAGGCTTTTTCTAGTTGCAGTGAGCAGGGGCTACTCCTTCATTGTGGTGCACAGACCCCTCATTGCAGTGGCTTCTCTTGCTGTGGATCACAGGCTCTGGCAACAGAGGCTTCAGTAGTTTCAGCATTTGGGCTCAGTAGTTGCAGCTCTCGGGCTCACAGGCTTTAGTTGCTCCTTGGCATGTGGAATCTGCCCAGGTCAGGGATCAAAGGTGTGTCTCCTGCCTTGGCAGGTAGTTCCTATTCAGTGTACCACCAGGGATGTCCCATTCTAGTTAATTTTCAAAAGACTCTACACTAGGAGATTCCATAGCATACGATACATTCCCATTCCAATGTTTAATGACTGTATTCATTAGGAAACTTTCTTTCCTTTTTGACAAACATCACTCAGTAAAGGTCCCCTTCACATAATGCTTCTCAGCTTTCATTCTTACAACTTTTTAAAAAGTCATATAATTAAATGTTTCAGTATCACTGTATAGCTCTCCTCTGACTCTCTCAATTTTTTCCCATTTTCTCCTCTGCACAATGACCTTAAATTGAAAACAGGAATGGTCTGAAGAGAGTTCCTGGAATTCTTTGACTCATGATGTATGTTAAATAGTAGGCATAGTTAAATTATTATAGCACTTCCAGGTTGCATCTTGATAATAGCATCAACATCTTTTAAGCCATATGTCATCAGACAGCATGCGTAGAATTATAGGCATGTGATGACACTTTACGTCTGCTTATATTACCTAATAATTACATACTCTGCCCTGGGCTGTAAATTAGGTAACTTGACCATAATTATAACCAAATAGCCACTCAAATCTTCAAACTCCTATTTGAACTCTGCCCCAAGACTATGGACAGATGTCCAGTGTATCTGATCAATGTTAAAAGCAGACCACAATCTGATCAATATTGTTGACTGAAGAAAAACTGCCCATCTTGAAAGTTTTGAGTTGAGTTTTATTTGAGGATCTTACCAAGGACTATGGCCCAGGAGACAGTCTCTCATAACAAAGAGAGAGAGAGGAGGTAACAGAAGAGCCAGGATATATATGAGTTTTACATTACACTAATTACAAAGAACAGACATATCAATGATTTCAATGTTTTTCTATGTGTGGGAAGATACAAGACTCTGGGTTCATTAAAATTATTCCTTGATATGTATGCATCTTAACTATTTAGTATTTAAGACCAGTATCCAAAGCTCAGAAAGCTTGCTGGTTTTCTCCCTCCTGAATTCCCCTCTAGGGTGTACAATCAGTGGATACACCATCGTCAATGGCTTGAACCTTGTAGAAGAGAGAGGATGGGCAACATATTTTGTTTATAGAATGTCAGGCAACATTCCCTATTCACAATATTTTAAGCTGTTGAATGGAAGCCCCTCCATCCTGAACGGTAATGGGTTAGGCATTTTCTGCTAGAACAACTTCAATACCTGGAAAAATATCAGCTATAACATTTTTTTGATATCAGAAACAAGAAATTTTGTTCCCAGAGGTTTGGAGGAAGAAAAATAGAGGGTAGGGTTCTTTTTATTGGTGTGAAATCAAAGAGTGTCCCCCAAATGTATGTTAGACATAATCTTATTTCTATATTATCACATTATAGTTAAGTTTCCCCTATTGGTTTGTTTCTGTGCATACTCAGTCGCTCAGTTGGGACCCCCTGGACTGTAGCCCACCAGGTGCCTTTGTCCATGGAATTTCCCAGTCAAGAATACTGGAATGAGCCGGCTGCCGCGCCCTGTCGCGCCTGGGGACTGGGTCGGTGCTGAGAGCCCTTCGTCCCCGGACACAGGGCGTAGCGTAAAGGCGGCCGCCCCCTCGCCCTTCACGCACCTCACGTTGGTGGGGAACCTGGTGCTAAACCATTAGTAGACGACGTGCTTCTGTGTCGGGGTTTCGTAGTACCGTCCGTAGTAGAGCAGCTGCCTCACTGCGATCTATTGAAAGTCAGCCCTTGAAACAAGGGTTTTTTAAGGAAAAAAATAAATAAGCAAAAGAGATAAAAAAATTTTTAAAAAGAAAAAGAAAAAAGAAGAAGAAGAAAAAATTACTGGAATGAGTTGTCATTTCTTTCTCCTGGGCGTCTTCCCAACCAAGGGGTCAACCCATTGGCAGGTGAATTCTTTATCACTGAGCCACCAGGGAAGCCCTATTGTAGAATAGCCCCTAGAATAAACAGATTGTGAAGTTGCGTGACATCATCTCTTAAATTTAAGCAAAAGCCACTAAGTAAAATGTCATTTACCAGCTCCTTTCTTTCTTTTTTAAAATTCACTTGACTTCACCAGGTCTCAGTTGCAGCACACAGGATCTAGTTCCCTGACCAGGATCAAACTCGGCCCCTTGTATTGAAAGGGTGGAGTGTAGCCACTGGACCGCCAGGGAAGTCCTCCTAGCTCGTTTCTAATTCCTCGTCACTCTAGGAAAGAGCTGTTGACTATTTTCCCTGTTCCTCCTCAACTGCCTCCCCCACCCCCACCTTTCTCTCCCTTTCTCATTTAAGACCACACTTCTGGAAGTCCTCATCTCAGGCACTGAAGAACAAGTTTCAGAGCCACCGAGTGCTCCCTAACTGAGCTGTAAGCTCGTGTGTGGAAGCTATGAACAATTGCGCTTATTCATGCTTCAAAAGAGACCTGACCATGGTTTCTGAAAAGGTTAGAAAGAAATGGAAATGCACTCCAGTGTTCTTGCTTGAAGAATTCAATGGACAGAGAAGCCGTTGGGGGCGGGGGGGGGGGGGTGCTACAGTTCATAGGGCTGCAAAGAGAAGAGTCAGACATAACTGAGAGACTATCACTCACTCACTCAGAACTATCAGAAGACCCAGTATTCACTCCTAGGTATATACCCAAAGAATGAAAAGCAAGCACTCAAACAAGTATTTGTACATCAGTGAGCAAAGCAGCATTATTCACAATAGCCACAAAGTAGAAACAACCCAAGTGCTAATCAAGAGTTGAATGAATAAACAACTGTGGGATATACATACACAATCAAATATTATTCAACCAAAAAAAAAAGAGAATTGAATACTAAGAAATGCTACAATTTGGATGGATGTTGAAAACATTACGCTTCGTGAAATAAACCAGACACAGAAGGAAAAATATTGTCTGATTCCACTTACATGAGGGTCCCAGAAGAGGCACCTTCATAGAGACAGAAAATAGAATAGAGGTTACCAAGGTCTGGGAGAAGGCGGAAAGGAGGAATGACTGTTGAGTAGATGTAGTTTATGTTGGGGAGATTTTTTCAAGTTTTGGGTGTAGCTAGTGGTGATGATTACACACATAATGAATTTAACATCACTAAACTGTACACTTGCCAATGCTTGAAATGTTTTGTACTTTTTATAGCAATAAAAAAATGACTTGGGGCAAAAAGTCACTTCTGGTCTAAGTTCTGCAGTGAGGGTAGCTTGCATGTGCACCTGAGTTTTAATGAGAAAGTCACTACCCAGAGGTTGGAATGGTGACAACCTCCTCTATATTCTAAGCTCACTTCCATCCCAAGTACAATGGTGAACTAGAGAAAGGACCTGGAGGCTGAAGGTGTCAGTAATATCTCCAAGCTCCAGGTCACGTAAGCCTTCCCCACCCTGCCCAGCCAGGCTCTTGCAGCTGGGGGTGGAGGGAGCTCAGTGGTGATCGGATAGGGAAAAAACAGGGAGAGAGAAAGAGGAACCTGATGAGCAACTCCAATGGAATTTCTGTAAACTTTTTTCTTTTACTTATTTTTCAAGTATCATGAGAATCAATTTTGTTTGGAGCAAGCAGGTTACAAAAAGATGCTTTTGTTCTCTCGGCTAGCAAGTGTAGAGGGAATAAGAAAACTTCGGAAAGAACTTGCACCTCCAAAATGTTTGAGGTTATTTAGAAGTGTAGGTTTCTTCTTTTACACACACATACATACATTATTGACTGAAAAAATGCACAACGAGAATTGTATGCACAGTGAGAATTGTATTGTTTGCCATGGACTGGGAGACATTCCCTGTTCCAAAGAGCTAAGGGAAGAACCAGGTTATGGAAGAGTTTTTGCCAAAAAAAAAAAAAAAAACCCTAAAATCACAGGTAGTTGGAACACCCAAAGATTACTGTTAATCTCAACTAATAAAGTGGCACCTCAGATTAATAAATTTAGCATTTTTCTATGTATGGGAAGATGCAAGAGTTTGGGCTTACTGAAATCATTCCTTTGATGTGAATCTTAACTGTCTAGGGCAGTTATTCTGTATTTCTCCATCCTGAATCCCCTCGGGGTGCACAGTTGTGGGTAGCTCCAGGGGCTCATGACTTGTTGGCAGGTGACATTCTTCCTCCACAAATACTATGGTTGCTGATTCTTTGTAATTATTCTCAAATATAAAATGAATTATAAAAGAGACATTGAAGGCAGCCCAGAACACAGTCAGTCATTTTTTCCCTCAGCCATAAAGTTAGACCTCCAACAATAAGGTTTTATATTACTTATTCCTATCCTCAACTACTCTGTAGCAAATTAGAAATCCACCAACATATATATTATTTGTTATTGTATGGGGAGCAAAATTTGCCACCCCAAAATACATTCCTTTGGCATGCAGAGTATTTCAAGCTAAAAATAACCAAGGCCCAAAAGATTGGAGAAGAATCTTTGACCTATTCCCTAATTGCCCCCAAAATTTTAGCTAGAAGACCTGATCCAGGAAGGTTTTGTCACTGTAGATTACTACAGTATAATATGAACTAGGTGTGTGCACAGGGAGGAACCTAAGCAGAGGCTGTTTGTTAAAACTCCTCTCTATGATTCATTGTTTCTGCATGGCCCAGCAAACTTTTTTCACCAAACATTTGCTCATTTTCATCTTTCTGTGAAGTGCCTTCCTTCCCTTTTGTGAATGAGAATGTTGCCTGACATACCAGTAAATAACAAAACCATCAAGTCATCAACCACCAAGTCACCCACTACCATATACCCTGAAGGGATTCAGGATGGAAAAAAGGACACTGGCCCTAGACAGTTAAGGTGCATAGCAAGGGATGATTTCAATAAACCCAGATTCTTGTATCTCCCCTACAAAGAAACGTGTTAAATTCATTAACTGAGATGTCAGATTTTTAAGTCCCTTCAGTTGTGTCTGACTCCTTGGAACTCTATGGACTGTAGCCCTCCAAGCTCCTCTGTCCACAGGATTCTGCAGGCAAGGATACTGGAGTGGGTAGGCATGCCCTCCTCCAGGGGATCTTCCCAACCCAGAGATAGAACCAGAGTCTCCTGCATTGCAAGTGATTTTCTTTAATTAATCATAATA
This sequence comes from Tragulus kanchil, assembly GCA_022376925.1. Lineage (NCBI taxonomy): Eukaryota > Metazoa > Chordata > Mammalia > Artiodactyla > Tragulidae > Tragulus > Tragulus kanchil. The sequence goes on along the minus strand of JAIOJX010000029.1, from coordinate 55,092,775 downwards.
TTTTGACTATCTGGTTTTTGTTGCCAAAACTCCTCTATATCATGGCTCTTCCCTTACCTCTTCAGGGCACTTCTTGAGCATTAACTGAAAGGCTGTCTTCCAGGCTTAAGTTCTTGGCAAGTCTGTCAAATAAATTGCAACTCTGAACTTTTAGATTGTGCAAGTTTTCTTTTTTTTCTCAGTCGACTCTTCGAAGTCCCAAATCCCTGCCTGCCCCCATTCTCTTCTCTCAAATGGGACATAAGCCTCAATTGCTAACTTGTCCTTGGGTCCGATGCTTAGGAAGCGCCCTGGACGCAGATAATTAAATTTGATTTTATCCTGTTAATCTGTCTCACCTCAGTTTAATCCTTCATCTAGCCAGAAGAACCAAGAAGGGGAGAGGAAAGTTGTTTTCTTTCCTTTCTCTATGAAGTGGATGTTTAGAATAATGCCTAGAACATGACAGCACTCCAAAGTTCCTTAAATGAGTAAGGGGATGCTCGGAACGGAAAACTTCAGACTGAATCAGCAAGACGGGGAAGAAGAGGCATTCGCTTCATTGGTTGGGCGCATAGTAACAAGCAAGTTATTGCCTGGTGAGGTTGTGATGGTTGCTTCTCCACGTCCCCCTCTGCCTTCCATCAACTAGGAAGGGTTAAGTTCGGGAACTAACCCATTGTTTAAACTCTGTCAGGAGGCTACACCCTGTTTGAATCATTTAGGCTGAGGCACAGGCCAGCCCACCCAGCGCTCTGTGCTCGAAAATAGCCTCATTCAGTTCTATGGTTTCCTGTATCTACAGCTGGCTGTCCCTTTTTCAACCTTCCTAACTACTCTCTGGGTAGGGACCAAAAAAAAAAAGTCCAGTTTTCTAAAAGGCTACTTATAGGGCGCCGGGTTAAGCAAATGTTTCACCTGCTTGGCCAATTAGCTTCTTCCCCCAGAAAGACTAGTTCTACAGGTTTCCTTTTTCTCTTCCTCAGCCTCCTGGGTTGGGGGAAGCGGCTGTCACTTCTCTTCGACCCTCCCCTTCCCTCCCTCCCGGCTCTGCCCCTTTCGCTCGGACCAATCGCGCCGGCTCAAGCGTGTCCCGGTCGGCGGCCCCCGGCGCGGGCGGCCAGGAGGCGGCGAGCGGCCCAGGGCGCAGGGGAGGGCGCAGCGGGCGTGCAGGGCCTGCACCCGGGACGGCGCGAACCGGGGAGGCGGGAGGAGCAGACCCTTGAAGGTGCCCTCCAGACGAGGCCCTGATGACCGAACTACAGCAAGACGTGGACGACCCAAAGCATACCAAAGTGCTGGGGAAGAGGGAGAGCAAAGTTGGCTTAGCCCAGTAAGTATCCTCCTCTGGAACCAGCCGGGGCGGGAGAACGCGCGCTGCCCGAACTCCCTGGCCAGGGAAGACCCGGTTTTCTGGAACTTTAACGTGGATAAACGTGTGAGTGAACTCTTTGCTCTGGCGCCCTCTCTCTCTCTTTTCTCCCCGCCCCTCCCCGCGATTCTGTACTTGAGAAAAGGCACAGCAGCGTTTTCAGGGATGCAGCTTGCAGTTCGATGGGGCTGGGGAGTATTTGAACCAGGAGCACGGTTGGTGTTTTATAAATCCCAGGGGAGGTCCGGGGAGCCCTCTCTGAGCTCCAAGGCACGTCAAGAAACAGCGCTTCACATTGATTCTAAGAGCCCTCCTTCTTAATGACGTGTGTGAAGATGCTCCTGTCCCGTAGATATCATCCGGTCAGTAGTTTCACTCCGATGCATATTTTGTCATTCGATTCGGAGCGTGACGGTGTTTTCCCACCATCCCCTTCACGGTTTACCCTCTAGAGAGAGGAAAAGTAGTGGAAAACATGAAACACGCTTAATTTTTCCCCTCCTCAAAGACTGCCTGCCTTCGTTGGGTACTTAACACAAACTTGTTAAACACTTTTTTAAGTGTATACAAAGGATGTGGGGGTAGGGTGGAGAAACAACGTAAATACGGCACACCAAATATTGAACTGTGTCAAAGGACTCATGTGGGTAATAGGATTTGAACGTTCTTTGACCTATAAACGCTTCTGATTACAGAAACTGAAAACTCAAACGTTTGATCACCAGGATTGGCTTCTTGTAACGAAATTTATTTGTCTTATGTACTTAAAAAAAATCCAGAAGCATGGTGTGATTGCTCTTCCCAAATTCTTTTTTTTTTTGAAAAGGAGAAGAATCTTTATTTGCCATTTTCTACATCACTATAACATGTAGTAAGAGTAAGGTAAATAAATAAGCTCAGTTGTACTTTTTATGGTACCAAGCTATTGGGTATCTAAAATGGTTTATTAACAATAGTATGAAAAGATGGCACATTTTTTTAATAGTAAAGATTCAATCCAAAACATGAAAAAAGATTTTAAAAATTCAGTCTGCATCATTCATTATTTCAGCACTTACTCATTTTTAAAAGCACAGCCTAGTTCCACATAAAGATGTATGTTTGCAAGAGCATGTTCCACCCATTGACTGAAGTTTGCACTGACCTTTTGGGAAAAGAATAGCTTTTATTCACTGCTTTGATTTATGGTTTCAAAAGCTTTGGTCATGTTCTCTTTCAGTGTCTGCTTTTCCTTGGCTACTCTTTCCTTTTCCCCTCAGCATCATCAGCTTAAACTGATGTTCTTTCCTCGTTACTGACTGAAAAAAGATGATGAAGGAAAAATTGCTATAGGTATCACTCTCCCAACATGTTCTTGTTTCCTCACCCCAAAATAAAATCCTTATTTGATACAAATAACTCAAACCCAAGAAAAAGAGGAACTTGCAAATGACATGTGTTTCCTTTGTCTTAATCATTCTTGTATAAACTTTATTTCCCTAAATAAGAGGTATTGTGGCTAGTCTGGTCATCATTTCCTAGATGTTTGAAGTGGTAAGTGGCACAGGCAGGACTGGAACCCAGGACTTCTAGTTCAGAACTCCTAGTTCAGATTTCCATCTACACAAGGCAGGATGATTCAAGTCCACCCACCAGCTTTTAAAACTTCACATTCCCAGTCCTCTATGTACTCGATCAAGGAGATCATTTAGTTTGATTGAAAACAGCTGCTATAGACTAAATATCTGCTATTTAGACTGATTTCATTACATTGCAACTCTTTAGATATTGAGAAAATTATTATGTAGAACATAAGCCCAACAAGATTGAAGCTCAAGGCCCCCAGTAGCCAGCCCTTCATTTGCCTTGTTCAGTTTTACAGATCCATTTCAGTTTTACAAATATTGGAATGCCTACTATTTCTTCAGTAATGGTGGGGAATATGATAATTAATATGATTTGATATCCATCCTTCTGTGACTCCAAGAGCAGCATTGAGGGGGAAAGCATGTATGTGTATTTCCATGAAACTGACAATGTACTATACAAAGTTTGGCCTACAACTGAATCTTCTCCACGGTTAGGATGTTTATCCATCTGGCAGTCCTTGGTTTAATGGGTTTTTGGTTTGCTTTTCCCAACAAAGTGGTAATTCTCAGGCCCACTGAAGTCGCTTCTGGTTCAGTCTAAGATTTTCAACACCCTTTTCTTCTGAGCTCTTTAACTCTTGCTTTCGTAACAGAATAAAAGTCATTTAAAGACACAGGTAGATCCATTATCACAGTGATATATTGGTGTGTTCATTCCATAATTCAAATCATGTTGAGTAGTGACATTTTTATGCTTGGAAACTCAGTCTAACTTCTCTGTTTTTAATTTTCCTATTTTAGATTATCACTCAGCTCAGAGTTGTTGCAATCTGGATGTCCAAAGGGACATTTTCTTCAGCAGTGTTAGAATGGCTTGCCCGTCCCCGTTCTCTGCGCCTGTAACTTCACCTGCATGGGCCTCATCACCTAGGACCTTCGCCTCTTAATTAATAATAGCTGCCAGTTACGGAGAAGGCCCGTTCTGTGACAGGCTGCGTGCTCCACACTTCACTCTCATCCTCATACAGAATCAGATTGACGCTTTTATTATCCCCCTTTTAAAGTAAGACCATTGACACTCTGAGAAGTTAAGTAACTAGGCAGGCAGAAACACAGTCAATAAGCGGCTCAAACTAAAGTCCAGAATGCCTAACTCTAGAGCCTGAAGTTGAATCTTATCTGTACTCCTACACTGTAGAACCGATGATGGCCCTCCGTGACCTTCTCTAAAAAAGGCTCCTCTGCCAAGAATGGAAGATCCTCAGTGATCTGGACACACATAGACCATTTCCTAATACTCGTTTCCTGCTGCTGGTCAGCTTGCATGGAAGCTCTCACAGCTTCTGTCGCCCAGCAGTCACACTGCCAGCCCTGGAATTCAGAGGAGATGTCTCAGAGGAGTGAGGAATGTGTGACGGCTCTAGTACTGAGCCAAGCTTCCTCCTGCTTCCCTCCTCCTCAGCTCTATTACTGTGCTCAAGTAGTGCGTGCTCTTCTTTCTCATACATCTGAGATACATCTGAGAGTCAGCTCAAGCTCTTCCTTTGAAACCTCTCCTTGTCACTGGCCACACTCTCCTCTTTCTTCCGGGGGCTCACGTTGTGTGTGTGTGTGGTCAGCCCAGAGAAGTCAGCTGCTACTGTCATTGCTATGAGTTACTGTGCATGTGGCATTTAGTCTGTACAGAGGACCATTTTAAGTTGTTGACATGTATTAATTCACACACGAGTCCATTGCACCTTAGTGGGCCGTCCCCAAAGAGATTGCACACTCCAGTCCCATTTTTTATATAGAATTTCTTTAAAAACTTGGCAGATAATCACTTTCAGTAACTTTCTGTTAGTGAGCTCTGAAGGCTGAGGCCCGACCTCCCTGTTTAAGATATATAATATGCTTATAGCTGACTTTTGGTTTGACTATCTCAAGGGAAATTACATTTTTAATCAAGCTTTCTATCAGTAGCAGTAGAATTTTTAGGTACATTTACTTGCCTGAGAGTTGTGGCTTATTTATTCATCTTTGTGCGGAAGTGAGACTGCACATTTACCTACCGCCAAAATACATCTTTCATTTAAAAATAACCCCTGCTTCTAGGGCCCACACTTCACTCTCATCCTCATACAGAATCAGATTGACGCTTTTATTATCCCCCTTTTAAAGTAAGACCATTGACACTCTGAGAAGTTAAGTAACTAGGCAGGCAGAAACACAGTCAATAAGCGGCTCAAACTAAAGTCCAGAATGCCTAACTCTAGAGCCTGAAGTTGAATCTTATCTGTACTCCTACACTGTAGAACCGATGATGGCCCTCCGTGACCTTCTCTAAAAAAGGCTCCTCTGCCAAGAATGGAAGATCCTCAGTGATCTGGACACACATAGACCATTTCCTAATACTCGTTTCCTGCTGCTGGTCAGCTTGCATGGAAGCTCTCACAGCTTCTGTCGCCCAGCAGTCACACTGCCAGCCCTGGAATTCAGAGGAGATGTCTCAGAGGAGTGAGGAATGTGTGACGGCTCTAGTACTGAGCCAAGCTTCCTCCTGCTTCCCTCCTCCTCAGCTCTATTACTGTGCTCAAGTAGTGCGTGCTCTTCTTTCTCATACATCTGAGATACATCTGAGAGTCAGCTCAAGCTCTTCCTTTGAAACCTCTCCTTGTCACTGGCCACACTCTCCTCTTTCTTCCGGGGGCTCACGTTGTGTGTGTGTGGTCAGCCCAGAGAAGTCAGCTGCTACTGTCATTGCTATGAGTTACTGTGCATGTGGCATTTAGTCTGTACAGAGGACCATTTTAAGTTGTTGACATGTATTAATTCACACACGAGTCCATTGCACCTTAGTGGGCCGTCCCCAAAGAGATTGCACACTCCAGTCCCATTTTTTATATAGAATTTCTTTAAAAACTTGGCAGATAATCACTTTCAGTAACTTTCTGTTAGTGAGCTCTGAAGGCTGAGGCCCGACCTCCCTGTTTAAGATATATAATATGCTTATAGCTGACTTTTGGTTTGACTATCTCAAGGGAAATTACATTTTTAATCAAGCTTTCTATCAGTAGCAGTAGAATTTTTAGGTACATTTACTTGCCTGAGAGTTGTGGCTTATTTATTCATCTTTGTGCCGGAAGTGAGACTGCACATTTACCTACCGCCAAAATACATCTTTCATTTAAAAATAACCCCCTGCTTTTATCTTTCTACCTGCATATTTCTTTTTGAGATCATGGTTTTTCTCTATTTTATCATTTTCATTCTTGATCTTGTATGTTCACAATACATAGATATTTCAAACATAGCCTAACTTTTTTAGATACACTTATTTCTTTAAGTCTCTGGATCTAGTTACTTTTAGTGAATTTCAAAAAGTACCTAAAACTAATACAGTTGATTCATATTTTAAATCATGAATTCCATCACATGTAACATATACTTGTAATGCAACTTATTTTTTTAATACTAATTTTCTTAGTACATAGCTATTTATTTATTTTTGGCTGCTCTGAGTCTTCATTGCTGCATGTGAGCTTTCCCTAGTTATGGCAAGCAGGGGCTACTCCCTAGTTGTGGTGGGCTTCTCATTGTAGTGGCTTCTCTTGTTGCAGAGCACAGACTCTAAAGCAGTGGGCTTGGCTGCTCCTCAGCATGTGAGTGCTTCCCTTACCAGGGATCAAACCTGTGTCCCCAGCATCGACAGGCGAATTCTTAAACACTGGACCACCAGGGAAGTCACTACAATTTTAATTTTAACCATTTAAGCTTTAATAGCTCCTTTTATGTCCCAGCATAAGAATTCTAGAAATTTGTTCTATTTCTTATGTATGGAGAAAGAGAAGGTGAATGTATACAGTATAAGCAGTTTACCTTGAAGGAAATTCTCTGAAATTATCAAGAAATAATGATTTTAGGGCATACTTTAACTTTAGTGAATTCAAGTAAATAAACTACTTGTAGTGAAGGCATATACTTCCTTAGCTAGACAATTAAATTTCTTATTGGCAGATAATCACTTTCAGTAACTTTCTGTTAGTGAGCTCTGAAGGCTGAGGCCCGACCTCCCTGTTTAAGATATATAATATGCTTATAGCTGACTTTTGGTTTGACTATCTCAAGGGAAATTACATTTTTAATCAAGCTTTCTATCAGTAGCAGTAGAATTTTTAGGTACATTTACTTGCCTGAGAGTTGTGGCTTATTTATTCATCTTTGTGCCGGAAGTGAGACTGCACATTTACCTACCGCCAAAATACATCTTTCATTTAAAAATAACCCCCTGCTTTTATCTTTCTACCTGCATATTTCTTTTTGAGATCATGGTTTTTCTCTATTTTATCATTTTCATTCTTGATCTTGTATGTTCACAATACATAGATATTTCAAACATAGCCTAACTTTTTTAGATACACTTATTTCTTTAAGTCTCTGGATCTAGTTACTTTTAGTGAATTTCAAAAAGTACCTAAAACTAATACAGTTGATTCATATTTTAAATCATGAATTCCATCACATGTAACATATACTTGTAATGCAACTTATTTTTTTAATACTAATTTTCTTAGTACATAGCTATTTATTTATTTTTGGCTGCTCTGAGTCTTCATTGCTGCATGTGAGCTTTCCCTAGTTATGGCAAGCAGGGGCTACTCCCTAGTTGTGGTGGGCTTCTCATTGTAGTGGCTTCTCTTGTTGCAGAGCACAGACTCTAAAGCAGTGGGCTTGGCTGCTCCTCAGCATGTGAGTGCTTCCCTTACCAGGGATCAAACCTGTGTCCCCAGCATCGACAGGCGAATTCTTAAACACTGGACCACCAGGGAAGTCACTACAATTTTAATTTTAACCATTTAAGCTTTAATAGCTCCTTTTATGTCCCAGCATAAGAATTCTAGAAATTTGTTCTATTTCTTATGTATGGAGAAAGAGAAGGTGAATGTATACAGTATAAGCAGTTTACCTTGAAGGAAATTCTCTGAAATTATCAAGAAATAATGATTTTAGGGCATACTTTAACTTTAGTGAATTCAAGTAAAAATAAACTACTTGTAGTGAAGGCATTTATCTTCCAATTATACTGTCCTTATGGATACTTCACAAACAGAATAAGGTTGCAGCTAGAGCTTGATCTTTCATTGGAAGCAAGAGGAGCAGAGATGAATACTTAGTGAGGATAGCTTGATTTATTAGTGCTTTCTTAACTCCAAACTTTGAAAGTTCCTATTTAGTAAGAAAATCTCTATAATTATCTGTACATTACGTATCTTTCCATATGTGTATGTTTTTTTCTTTTTTAATTCTAATTTCCAGATAACTGACAAGTTACCCAGGATTCTTTTTAATATAAACTTTTAGTAAGGAGAGAAAATGATAACATTTTAGAAAATATTTATATTCAGATAAAACACTTAATTGAGGAATTCGAAAAATGGAGAAAAAAACCCAGGGTTTTGGTTTGAACTATTTTGAGAAGAAATTTAATGAGCCAAATCAGCTCCATGGCTAGATGTCATTTGAAATCGCTAATTTGTCAGGGCAATACAGGAAGAGATTAAGAATGTGGGCTCCTCGGTTAGATCCCTGGCCTGGGAAGATCCCACGTGCTGCGGAGCGGCTGGACCGATGTGTCCAATTACCGAGCCAGAGCTCTGGAGCGCATGCGCCCAGAGCCGGTGCTCTGCGACAACAGAGGCCACCGCAATGGGAGGCCCACGCGGGCCAAAGAACGAAGACGGATGAAAAACAGAGAAATGAAAGACCAATAGAAGTAGCCCGCCCATCCCCCTCGCTCCCTCCCAAAAAAAAGATAAATAAATAAAATTAAAAAAAAAAAAAAAAGAATATGGGCTCCTAACAGCAAAACTCTGTAAAAATAAAAAGTAAAATAAAAAAAAAAGAACGCACGCTCCAGAAAATGAGGATTTGACATATGACTTTCGTAGCTCCTGTAAGTGTGACCCTGGAGAGTTACTTTGCACCTCCAAGCTTTGTTACATAAAGAATAATACAGCTAGCTGTGGGAATTCCTTGGCAGTCCAGTGGCTGGAACTCCAAGCTTCCACTGCCCCAAGGCACAGATTTAGTCCCTGGTTGGGAAACTAAGATCCCACAAAACCCCATGGCACGGCCAATAAATAAATTAAATAAGCTGTTTCATAAAGGTTTACTTTGAGGTTTAACTGGGAAACGTCAGAAACTCATTTTGCCTGGTGCCGGACATGGTTAGTGCTTCATATGTAGGTCATCCTTGCGGTTGAAGGTCTGGGAAAAGCTATGGGGTGCAGAGGAAGGGCGACATAAAATTTACTTAAAATAATCAAACTTCAAAAGGCCTAATTCTAACTGTCGTGGATACCAGTGTCCTATTAAGTAAGCCTCTATTTCATCAGCAGGACTTACTGGGCACTCATGATAGCCACTAAACATTTCTGTGAATCCACCGTGGCATCTTGGCATTTAGTTTATGTTTAAAGGGTCTCAGGTCATAACTCTTTAGTGATCTGCCAGCTCGTCTACATGTTACTTTCTGACTTGGTGTTCTCCCATCTACTGTCAGGGTTTCCTAGGTAGCTCAAGGGTAAAGAGTCCACCTGCCAATGTAGGATACACAAGAGACGCGGGTTCAGTCTCAGAGTTGGGAAGATCCCTCTCAAGAAGGCAGTGGCAGCCCACTCTGGTGTTCATGCCATAGCATCACAGAGTCAGACATGAGTGAGCACGCAGACATGCATCTATTGACAATGTGTTCATCTCTGGCCCGTTGAGTTCTACATCCCGCATCCTGGTGCTGAGCTTTTCTTTCATGGCTCTTCATCTTTTTTTTTTTTTGATAGGCAAGCAATATTAATAGATTTATTAAGATAGGGCACTTATAAGAGATGCAGGCAGGTGGTTGAGGAAACTGCCTCATGGCTCCTCATCCTTAGACTGCTGAGCTGTCTCCATTTGCTGAACTTCAGTAGACCTATCCTTCAGCATCTTCCTCATTCTTTGCATGCCCAGCCATAGGCATTCTATACATTTCCAAGTGGCATAAAGTACAGGTCCTAGAGAGAAACTCCTCCGCTGCCACCTGAATGACTGTTCTTCCTCCTTAAAAAAAAAAAGGGTTTTTTATTTACACTTACATTTGATTATTTACCCTTAGAAGAGAAGCAGAATCAACTTAAGCTCCAGTCCCTAAGGTATTAATCAACTAGTTAATATGTTCTGATTGGTCACTCCACATGTGTCAGAGGTTGGGACATGATGTCCCAAGATACTGATGAGTTTTACCAATTGTATTGAGGCACATTCTACACATTATAAAATTTACCTGTTTCAAGTATACGTCGCTCATTCTCACATGGTTAGTGCTTCATATGTAGGTCATCCTTGCGGTTGAAGGTCTGGGAAAAGCTATGGGGTGCAGAGGAAGCGACATAAAATTTACTTAAAATAATCAAACTTCAAAAGGCCTAATTCTAACTGTCGTGGATACCAGTGTCCTATTAAGTAAGCCTCTATTTCATCAGCAGGACTTACTGGGCACTCATGATAGCCACTAAACATTTCTGTGAATCCACCGTGGCATCTTGGCATTTAGTTTATGTTTAAAGGGTCTCAGGTCATAACTCTTTAGTGATCTGCCAGCTCGTCTACATGTTACTTTCTGACTTGGTGTTCTCCCATCTACTGTCAGGGTTTCCTAGGTAGCTCAAGGGTAAAGAGTCCACCTGCCAATGTAGGATACACAAGAGACGCGGGTTCAGTCTCAGAGTTGGGAAGATCCCTCTCAAGAAGGCAGTGGCAGCCCACTCTGGTGTTCATGCCATAGCATCACAGAGTCAGACATGAGTGAGCACGCAGACATGCATCTATTGACAATGTGTTCATCTCTGGCCCGTTGAGTTCTACATCCCGCATCCTGGTGCTGAGCTTTTCTTTCATGGCTCTTCATCTTTTTTTTTTTTTGATAGGCAAGCAATATTAATAGATTTATTAAGATAGGGCACTTATAAGAGATGCAGGCAGGTGGTTGAGGAAACTGCCTCATGGCTCCTCATCCTTAGACTGCTGAGCTGTCTCCATTTGCTGAACTTCAGTAGACCTATCCTTCAGCATCTTCCTCATTCTTTGCATGCCCAGCCATAGGCATTCTATACATTTCCAAGTGGCATAAAGTACAGGTCCTAGAGAGAAACTCCTCCGCTGCCACCTGAATGACTGTTCTTCCTCCTTAAAAAAAAAAAAAAGGGTTTTTTTTATTTACACTTACATTTGATTATTTACCCTTAGAAGAGAAGCAGAATCAACTTAAGCTCCAGTCCCTAAGGTATTAATCAACTAGTTAATATGTTCTGATTGGTCACTCCACATGTGTCAGAGGTTGGGACATGATGTCCCAAGATACTGATGAGTTTTACCAATTGTATTGAGGCACATTCTACACATTATAAAATTTACCTGTTTCAAGTATACAATTAGTGACTTTTAATAAGTTTGTGAGTGGTATGCCATCATGATGCCAGGTTTTAGAATATTTTAGCACACATCCCCTTTAAGATCTATTGGGCCCATTTTCCATTAGTATGACATAAATTGCAATTTAAAATATAGTCAAAATTCATCCCCCAGCCCCAGGTAGTCATTTCTGTCTCTCTAAATTTCCCATTTCTGGGAATTTCAAAGAAATAGAATCAGATATAATGTGTGATCTCTTGTATCTATCTTCTTTCACTTGCCATCATGTTTTTGAGGTTCATGCATGAAGTAGCATATGCCAGTGACCCTATCCTTTTCATTGTTGAATAGTATTCCACTGTGTGAATAGACCACATTTTGTCTGTATGGTCCACCTGTTCATGAGCTTATAAATTGTCTCCACTTGCTCTGATGAATAATACTGCCATGAATTCTTGTGTGAAAGTCTTTTTATGGACATATGTTTTCACTTCTCTCAAGCATCTACCTAGAAATGAGATGACTGTTTTAACTCTTTGAAGAACTGGCAAATTATTTCCCAGAGCAGCTACACCATTTTACATGCTAGCAATGTATCAGGGCCCGTGGTATAGATTTAAGAGAAGTGCTTTCACGGAGCAGGAAAACAAGATTGTAAACACCTTAAAGACAGATCAGTACCTTACACTTAATAACATAACAAATATCTGTTGCACTGTTGACTGACATTCATACTTAGGATTTTTGAAAGTTTTCAGAACTACAATGTTCAAGGTAACTCAGATTGTCATTCTTGGGGACTGGTTTTACAGCCTCTTAAAACTTTGCATGTAATAAACTAGGGCAATAAATTTAACTCACTGTTAATTGTAAAAGACAGTTATTTTGTTAATAATGGGTATTAAAAATTAGAAACAATAAAAAAAAAAAACTTTGCATGTAACATTTATTATTGTTTTTTTCTTATGACAGAATAATACAAAGAAGAAAATGTTAAATGAGACTATAATCTTTTCCCATACATGCTAACATATTTTAAAGGTTCGCAAATTAAAACAATACAGATAGGCTTATGTGATTGGTCACTCCACATGTGTCAGAGGTTGGGACATGATGTCCCAAGATACTGATGAGTTTTACCAATTGTATTGAGGCACATTCTACACATTATAAAATTTACCTGTTTCAAGTATACAATTAGTGACTTTTAATAAGTTTGTGAGTGGTATGCCATCATGATGCCAGGTTTTAGAATATTTTAGCACACATCCCTTTAAGATCTATTGGGCCCATTTTCCATTAGTATGACATAAATTGCAATTTAAAATATAGTCAAAATTCATCCCCCAGCCCCAGGTAGTCATTTCTGTCTCTCTAAATTTCCCATTTCTGGGAATTTCAAAGAAATAGAATCAGATATAATGTGTGATCTCTTGTATCTATCTTCTTTCACTTGCCATCATGTTTTTGAGGTTCATGCATGAAGTAGCATATGCCAGTGACCCTATCCTTTTCATTGTTGAATAGTATTCCACTGTGTGAATAGACCACATTTTGTCTGTATGGTCCACCTGTTCATGAGCTTATAAATTGTCTCCACTTGCTCTGATGAATAATACTGCCATGAATTCTTGTGTGAAAGTCTTTTTATGGACATATGTTTTCACTTCTCTCAAGCATCTACCTAGAAATGAGATGACTGTTTTAACTCTTTGAAGAACTGGCAAATTATTTCCCAGAGCAGCTACACCATTTTACATGCTAGCAATGTATCAGGGCCCGTGGTATAGATTTAAGAGAAGTGCTTTCACGGAGCAGGAAAACAAGATTGTAAACACCTTAAAGACAGATCAGTACCTTACACTTAATAACATAACAAATATCTGTTGCACTGTTGACTGACATTCATACTTAGGATTTTTGAAAGTTTTCAGAACTACAATGTTCAAGGTAACTCAGATTGTCATTCTTGGGGACTGTTTTTACAGCCTCTTAAAACTTTGCATGTAATAAACTAGGGCAATAAATTTAACTCACTGTTAATTGTAAAAGACAGTTATTTTGTTAATAATGGGTATTAAAAATTAGAAACAATAAAAAAAAAAAACTTTGCATGTAACATTTATTATTGTTTTTTTCTTATGACAGAATAATACAAAGAAGAAAATGTTAAATGAGACTATAATCTTTTCCCATACATGCTAACATATTTTAAAGGTTCGCAAATTAAAACAATACAGATAGGTTCAAAATGAAGAATGAAGGTCTCCCTCCATTCTTCCACGTGACAGTTCCTTGTCTCAATGGTAACCGCTTGCCAAGGGTTTGGGCTTTTTTTTTTTTTTTGTAATTTATTTTCATTTATTTATTTGGCTGTGCCGACTCTGAGTTGTGGCACTTGAAATCATTGGTCTTCATTGCCCATACAAAGTCTTTGCATGCAGGCTCTCGTTTTTAGTTGTGGCATCGGAATCTTTTTAGTTTCAGCATGCAGGATCTAGTGCCTGGACCAGGGATTGAACCCCATCCCCTTGCATTGGGAGCCCAGAGTCTTACCCACTGGACCACCAGGGAAGTCCCTTTGGATTTTGTTTATATTCTATTGTCATTTAAGGCCAGAGTCAAGCTTTTGTTGATTCTTCTTTTTCTTTAGAGTATCTACCTTCTATTATGTCTCTTAAATGCATTGACTTTGGCACAGTGAAGCATCTTGTGAGGTTGTCAGGGGGGATTAAATGTGATCCCACAGTATCTGGATTGTACACTGTAGGAGGGCTCAATAAACAGCAGACATTATTCTCATGAACGACTTTTTCCCAAACTTCTTTGCAGAATAATTATCTACCATTAAGGTGACCTGGAATTCCCTGGTGGCTCAGAGGTAAAGAACCCTTCTGCCAGTGCAGGAGACACAGGTTTGATCCCTGGGTTGGGAAGATCCCCTAGAGAAGGAAATGACAACCCACACCAGTATTCTTTCCTGGGAAATGCCATGGACAGAGGAGCCAAATGGGCTACCATCTGTGGGGTTGCAAAGAGATGGATATGATTTAGTGAGTAAGCATAAGCAAGATGACATGCATAGTTTAAATATTGATTAATAAATAAATCCATGAGAACAGGATTTTTTGGGGGGGAGGGGCGGGTTGGGGAAGGAGAGGGGCAGGCGGGCCACTTCTGTTGGTCTTTCATTTATTTATTTTCATCCATCTTTGTTCTTTTGGCCGTGTGGGCCTCCCATCGCAGTGGCCTCTGTTGTCGCAGAGCACCGGCTCTGGGCACATGCGCCCCAGAGCTCCGGCTCCGCAACTGGCCACATCGGTCCAGCCGCTCCGCGGCACGTGGGATCTTCCCAGACCAGGGATCGAACCAGCGCCCCTTGCACTGCAAGGCAGTGTCCTTACCCACTGGACCACCAGGGAAGCCCAAGAACAGGGTTTTTTTAAGTGACTTTAGCCAGGTAGACTTGGAAGAGTTGATGTCCTACTGACCCATCCTCAAGTTACCAGTTCATCTTCTAATCTTTTCTGTGCCCCTGTCCTACCTGGATGATCCTATAGGCCTCCAGTCGGGTGAGGCAGCAAGAAATCTGGACCACCTTGTGAACAACTGGATGGAAGTCAGAGTGGTGTGGAGACCTGAGCAGAGCAGAGACCGTAGTGGAGAAATGGAAATGTGACATGGGAGGCAATGAGTAAGCAGAGGGGGAGAGAATAGAAGAGCGTTAGGAAGCTGGGGGGAGACTGAGTCATACTGAAAAGACGAAGAAACACATGTTACTCCATCATTGACCCATCTCGCCTCCCCTTCTCTCCTGGTAGGTGCTCCTCCTCATCTCTCCCTGTGCTGTTCTGTGTCCTGTCACGGAAATCTCAGGCACTGAGCTCTGTGGCTGACATGCCTCTCCTTCCCTAATGAGGTGCTGATCTGTATGTAAATGTTGGTGTTTTCTTGAGGTCCATATATATCAGGTTTATGATGATATCCATGTTTATTACCTTCTAGATTTTTCAAGTTCTGTCTTCCATCCTGTTCATGAGTTTAAAAAATGGAAAGAACTGCAGAAATACTTTAATGTGTATGTCTTTTACTATTAAGGATTATCATCTGAGCACAGTTATCTTGTGATCCTACAAATTATTTTGAAACCTCTAGTGCGTAGAGCTATAAAGGCTGCGTTATGAGTTGAGTTGCCCTGTGTCAACAATGAAGAAAAACTATTCATCATGACAACTTTTACTATCACTGTATTGTTTCTATAATTCATTGGAAAATAGTTCTTCATTTGATCCTAACAACTTAAATGTTATGCTGAATGCTTTGTATAACATGTAACATGAGGTCCTCTGAGAGCCTGTATAAACTGTCAAGAATATTTTTTCCCTCCCTCTTGCCCTTTCTCTCTTCTGAAGCTGAACTTGTTTTGACATGAAATTAGTAGATTTCTTATACTTGTTCCTGATTTGATTGGAATCTTTTCCGAAAGTTTCATATACAAAGAATCACAACACATTTTCTAAACTCGAATTCTAAAGTCACACAGTGTCACACTTTTCAACAGAACCTGAGATGGGAGAATAATAAATGGTTTATGAGCTAGGAGAAAGGCAATATTTTAACAGTTGATGAGGACCAGAAGATTGACTCATGTTGTCAGCTGACATTTATTAAGAAGTTCTATGTGTTGAGCACTGTGCTGAGTGTCCTGGCAGTCACTAAGTGAAGATGGGACCTTTGCCCATACCAAAAAGAGGAGAGGAAGGGAAAATTTGTTCTGAGATTTGATCTTTTAAAGAGGAAACTAGGTAGCTCCAGAAAATATCTATCAATTGTTACATACTAGACCCTATTCAAAGTGTGTGTATATATATATATATATATATATATATATATATATACATATATACACACACACACACACACACATGTAAAAAGGAAAGTACAGTTATCATCACATCGCATAACAGAGACACGGTGGCAACTTGCCCAATGTTATAACAGCTGTTGAAATGTTGGGGCTAAATTCTGAATACAAGCAATCTAATCGGAACCAGGCTCCTGAAATCATTATTGTACAGCCTCACTAGATTTGGGAAGACCGAAGATGCAGAAGGCAAAGTGGCTCCCATTAGGTGTCTGTGCATCCTTGCTTAGATCTCTTAACTGTTTTAGGTCAGCTTTATGAACTCTAAAAGCAAGACTCATTTCCTTTCTTTCTACAGGTCTAGTATTGAAAGGATTTCTAATGGTCTAGAGACGATAGAGTAGATAGAGCACCTTTGGCAGCTGCCTGTTGGGGCCCTGTTGTCAGACACAGGTGTCTTTCTGGAGTTTTCTCTACTAAGACTGAGTGTGCCTTACATGAGAATTTTGGTATTTTAAATAGTTCTTCATTTAATCCTAACAACTTAAATGTTATGCTGAATGCTTTGTATAACATGTAACATGAGGTCCTCTGAGAGCCTGTATAAACTGTCAAGAATATTTTTTCCCTCCCTCTTGCCCTTTCTCTCTTCTGAAGCTGAACTTGTTTTGACATGAAATTAGTAGATTTCTTATACTTGTTCCTGATTTGATTGGAATCTTTTCCGAAAGTTTCATATACAAAGAATCACAACACATTTTCTAAACTCGAATTCTAAAGTCACACAGTGTCACACTTTTCAACAGAACCTGAGATGGGAGAATAATAAATGGTTTATGAGCTAGGAGAAAGGCAATATTTTAACAGTTGATGAGGACCAGAAGATTGACTCATGTTGTCAGCTGACATTTATTAAGAAGTTCTATGTGTTGAGCACTGTGCTGAGTGTCCTGGCAGTCACTAAGTGAAGATGGGACCTTTGCCCATACCAAAAAGAGGAGAGGAAGGGAAAATTTGTTCTGAGATTTGATCTTTTAAAGAGGAAACTAGGTAGCTCCAGAAAATATCTATCAATTGTTACATACTAGACCCTATTCAAAGTGTGTGTATATATATATATATATATATATATATATATATATATACATATATACATACACACACACACACACATGTAAAAAGGAAAGTACAGTTATCATCACATCGTACGCATAACAGAGACACGGTGGCAACTTGCCCAATGTTATAACAGCTGTTGAAATGTTGGGGCTAAATTCTGAATACAAGCAATCTAATCGGAACCAGGCTCCTGAAATCATTATTGTACAGCCTCACTAGATTTGGGAAGACCGAAGATGCAGAAGGCAAAGTGGCTCCCATTAGGTGTCTGTGCATCCTTGCTTAGATCTCTTAACTGTTTTAGGTCAGCTTTATGAACTCTAAAAGCAAGACTCATTTCCTTTCTTTCTACAGGTCTAGTATTGAAAGGATTTCTAATGGTCTAGAGACGATAGAGTAGATAGAGCACCTTTGGCAGCTGCCTGTTGGGCCCTGGTGCTGTCTCTCTGTTCTGTCAGACACAGGTGTCTTTCTGGATTCTTTTGTCTCCATCTGTGCTCAGACCTGACTATAGACCTGAAACTTGATTGTTTCAGTTGCTGCATCACGTGGTGATTTGCACAGCAGTCATTCATAGATTCCAATTTTAAAAAGCCATGATTAGAACACTGTGTACTTTGCAAAAGTACAGTGTTTCTATAAAGTAATGTCATCAATTTTGTTTTAAAAAATGCGAATTTTTTTAAGCAGTTGCCAAAGGGAACAAGAACTTTTGCAAAAATGCTGCAACTGCACAGAATCTTTTTGAAATTCTTCTTGCAAAGTTACTTTCAGAGCCTGGAGCTCATTCTTTGAATAGTCCTAAAGTTGGCAAATCCTTTTTCTTTGAGAATGAATTCAGTTTTTGGAAACAGACTGAAGCCAAATTTGATGAATTAAAAATAGCTTAAACACCTTTAGACCTTTCTGTGAGTAAGTCATTGTTGATCCAAACACAAGATGTGACTATAAAATAGTAAGTCTGAGTTTCTGGTGAGACTTATAAACCAGTTTCTACACTTCGAATTTAGGTGTATTATTTTGTAACCTCATTATGAAAACAGTAACGTGTTCTAGTTATTATTCTGTCCGAAAATCATTTTTCAGTGTTTTTAATCTACTGATGTAGGTTTTGGGCATGTCATGGCATTTTAAAATACTTTGAGGATATGAATGTAACATGTGATAAGTTTTTCCTGAGAAATAGGCCCTACATATTATGGGAAACAGTTTTTGCAAAAAAAAAATTTCCATGAGTTTAGGCAATGAAGTAAGTGAAGGTTCGGCTATCACAATCATCTTGTTCTCTCTGATGCTTCATTGCACACTATGGGAATTTGTACACAAAGTACATTTTTTCAGGTCCACTCCCCCCATCCTAGTTTTGTACCAGATGGACTTTTCCACTGCTATATTCAAGGCATGACTCCTGACTTTCCCATATGATAGCAATCAGTTAGCTATGAAGCTCATGAGGCTTTCCATTTTTCTGTGGCTTTTTTTTGCCGCACTCTAATTTGTACCTGCTAGTTAATACCTGTGAGCTGACTGGTACACTTACCTGCCAGTCCTGGAGCCTTCTTAAAGACAAGCATATTTTGCTCTTCCCTTTTCTTGCTTTTGGTTGGAATGGATTCCTTAGCACAGCATACCTCAGATCTAATTTGAATCACATGTTGTTTGATAACTTCTGTGTGACCTATCTCCACTCTTTTCTAATCTAGTGTAATTCAGCAAGCATTTCTTAATCACGTACTCTGGCTGGGAACGTCTGAGTGAGACAATACACTTTGGGAGCTGTCAGTCTGGGGAGAGGAAAGTGGGACACACACACACACACAACCAATGCTGTGTGCTATGAATACAGTAACTATCAAATGCTGATCGAAATGGTGTTGTGCATGACCTCCATAGAGCTCCCTCAGAGACACTGAGGGTCACCTGCCACACATAGATTTGTCACTAAGTCGGGGGCACCATGGTAAGGAGATCTCTAGCTTACTTCTATGCCTGGTTTCTGGGCAGTTTTTTTTTTTAAGTATATTTATTTACTTATTTTTGGCTCTTCTGGGTTTCCACTGCTGTGACAGGCTCCTCTCTAGTTGTAGGGAGTGGGGGCTACTCTCTAGTTGAGGTGATCAGGCTTCTTGCTGCGGTGACTTTTCCTGTTGTAGAACTCGGGCTCAAGGGCACATGAGCTTCAGTAGTTGTGGCCCATGGGCTCCATAGTTGCGGCTCTGAGGCTCTAGAGCACATGTTCTAGTTATTTGCAAAATCCATGTAGTTTGGGTCATGGCATTTTAAAATACTTTGAGGATATGAATGTAACATGTGATAAGTTTTCCTGAGAAATAGGCCCTACATATTATGGGAAACAGTTTTTGCAAAAAAAAAATTTCCATGAGTTTAGGCAATGAAGTAAGTGAAGGTTCGGCTATCACAATCATCTTGTTCTCTCTGATGCTTCATTGCACACTATGGGAATTTGTACACAAAGTACATTTTTTCAGGTCCACTCCCCCCATCCTAGTTTTGTACCAGATGGACTTTTCCACTGCTATATTCAAGGCATGACTCCTGACTTTCCCATATGATAGCAATCAGTTAGCTATGAAGCTCATGAGGCTTTCCATTTTTCTGTGGCTTTTTGCCGCACTCTAATTTGTACCTGCTAGTTAATACCTGTGAGCTGACTGGTACACTTACCTGCCAGTCCTGGAGCCTTCTTAAAGACAAGCATATTTTGCTCTTCCCTTTTCTTGCTTTTGGTTGGAATGGATTCCTTAGCACAGCATACCTCAGATCTAATTTGAATCACATGTTGTTTGATAACTTCTGTGTGACCTATCTCCACTCTTTTCTAATCTAGTGTAATTCAGCAAGCATTTCTTAATCACGTACTCTGGCTGGGAACGTCTGAGTGAGACAATACACTTTGGGAGCTGTCAGTCTGGGGAGAGGAAAGTGGGACACACACACACACACAACCAATGCTGTGTGCTATGAATACAGTAACTATCAAATGCTGATCGAAATGGTGTTGTGCATGACCTCCATAGAGCTCCCTCAGAGACACTGAGGGTCACCTGCCACACATAGATTTGTCACTAAGTCGGGGGCACCATGGTAAGGAGATCTCTAGCTTACTTCTATGCCTGGTTTCTGGGCAGTTTTTTTTTTTTAAGTATATTTATTTACTTATTTTTGGCTCTTCTGGGTTTTTACTGCTGCCGCAGGCTCCTCTCTAGTTGTAGGGAGTGGGGGCTACTCTCTAGTTGAGGTGATCAGGCTTCTTGCTGCGGTGACTTTTCCTGTTGTAGAACTCGGGCTCAAGGGCACATGAGCTTCAGTAGTTGTGGCCCATGGGCTCCATAGTTGCGGCTCTGAGGCTCTAGAGCACAGGTTCCATAGTTGTGGCTCACGGGCTTAGCTGCTCCACAGAATGAGGGATCCTCCTGGATCAGGGATCGAACCCACGTCTGCTGCACTGGCAAGTGAACTCTTCACCACTGAGCCATCAGGGAAGACCTTTTTTATTTTTTCCTTTTTTTTTTTTTTTGAGGTGAACTGAGCTAAGGGATGGTATCTAAAGGGCAGTTGATAGGTAAAAAAGAATTTGGCCTCAGCTAGAGGAAAAAATTATTCCAGGCTAGGGAAGAACAAGGAAAGGCTACTTGAAAGTTCGATTGTGTGTTTCTGATGAATCCTTAGGGGTCTGCTGTAGCTGGACTGTTGACTGGTGAGGACAGGAGAGCAGAACACAGGAGGACGTGGAGCCCCCATTTGTCAGTAGAACTCTCCTTGCTTGGCTCTCTGCACTTCACTTCCGGCTTTGGCAATACTATTGATTCCTTGCAACTTTATGGACATCGTTCTTTTTGGTCTTCAGTTTCCTCCTCTATAAAGAGAGAAGGCTGAGTGACCTGATTTGTTAGGTGCCTTCCAACCTGAAGAGTACACAGTCTTTGAAGAAACTGCCCTACTTCTCTGCTCTCAGTCTGTAGCCCTTGTGTAAAGAATTCTATCAGGCTGAACACACTGAGGAAAGTGTTTTGAATAAGAATAGAATCCTTGCTTTCTTGTTTGGTTTGGCCTCTTTAATTTTTTTTTCTTGTATTTCTTCTCCTTGGTAAATGTATGCTTAAGGCAGACTGCCACTGGAATACCCCTCAACTCCCCTCTTACATAGTTGTAGATACACATCAGCATCCATGGTGCTTTCAAACAGCCTTGCTTCGCCCTTCAGCTACAGGCAGCAAGACCACAGTGCTTTCTGGACAGCTTGTAGTAGACAGGTCTAAGCAAGTAACAATGGAAAACCTATAACACAAATGGGGAGCAAATTCATCATCAGTGGAGCTGCGGGTTTCTCTGGTAGACTCCAAGTTTGAAAATCATCATTTATTGCCCTTGAATACAGAAGACCATTTAAAGTTCAAAAGCCCTTATCTTCAGATACAAAGTCAAGGATTCTTGCTCACCCCTTCCAAATAATAAGTGCTATAGCATTTTAAAGCACTTTGTATTCTTTAAAATAGTTTTATTTATGTCAGTAGTTAGAATTTAGCGCATTTTTTGAGGAACGACTATTGTCAGCCACTCTTATGTGTTACAGGGGTATTAGGATGTAGTGGCTGTGGGCCTTGCCCTCAAGAACATTACAGCCGATTTCACCATAAGCTGAGCAGTATCTTACCATGACACTAAATATGAACTTCAGCCTATGGTGATAAATAAGAATACATATGGGCATTTTAAGAGAATAATGGAGAACCAACCAGCCCATCTTAGGGACTGAGTGAAAGCCTTCTTGGAAGAAACAATGATACCCAAATTTTGAAGAAGGAATAGGAGTTAGCCAAAAAAAAGTTTTAAAAAGTAAAAAGAGAGAGGTCATTTTGCCCACAGAGAATAGCCTCGATGATGATACAGTGATGTGAAACAGCCTGATGATTACAGGGAACTATTATTACTAGAACATAAAGCACTTATTAAGTGGCAGTACATGGGCAGGCGCAGTGGTTTGGAGGAAGGTCACAGAGGGCGACCTTGTATGCCGTGAGAAGGAGCTTGGACTTACCTGTAAGACATAAGGAGTCACTAGAAGGCTATAAATCACGGAACCCTGAGGAAAGTGTTTTGAATAAGAATAGAATCCTTGCTTTCTTGTTTGGTTTGGCCTTTTTAAATTTTTTCTTTCTTGTATTTCTTCTCCTTGGTAAATGTATGCTTAAGGCAGACTGCCACTGGAATACCCCTCAACTCCCCTCTTACATAGTTGTAGATACACATCAGCATCCATGGTGCTTTCAAACAGCCTTGCTTCGCCCTTCAGCTACAGGCAGCAAGACCACAGTGCTTTCTGGACAGCTTGTAGTAGACAGGTCTAAGCAAGTAACAATGGAAAACCTATAACACAAATGGGGAGCAAATTCATCATCAGTGGAGCTGCGGGTTTCTCTGGTAGACTCCAAGTTTGAAAATCATCATTTATTGCCCTTGAATACAGAAGACCATTTAAAGTTCAAAAGCCCTTATCTTCAGATACAAAGTCAAGGATTCTTGCTCACCCCTTCCAAATAATAAGTGCTATAGCATTTTAAAGCACTTTGTATTCTTTAAAATAGTTTTATTTATGTCAGTAGTTAGAATTTAGCGCATTTTTTGAGGAACGACTATTGTCAGCCACTCTTATGTGTTACAGGGGTATTAGGATGTAGTGGCTGTGGGCCTTGCCCTCAAGAACATTACAGCCGATTTCACCATAAGCTGAGCAGTATCTTACCATGACACTAAATATGAACTTCAGCCTATGGTGATAAATAAGAATACATATGGGCATTTTAAGAGAATAATGGAGAACCAACCAGCCCATCTTAGGGACTGAGTGAAAGCCTTCTTGGAAGAAACAATGATACCCAAATTTTGAAGAAGGAATAGGAGTTAGCCAAAAAAAAGTTTTAAAAAGTAAAAAGAGAGAGGTCATTTTGCCCACAGAGAATAGCCTCGATGATGATACAGTGATGTGAAACAGCCTGATGATTACAGGGAACTATTATTACTAGAACATAAAGCACTTATTAAGTGGCAGTACATGGGCAGGCGCAGTGGTTTGGAGGAAGGTCACAGAGGGCGACCTTGTATGCCGTGAGAAGGAGCTTGGACTTACCTGTAAGACATAAGGAGTCACTGAAGGGTTTACCCAGGCATGTGATAAAGTCAAGTCTGAGCTTTTCAGAAATGAGTCCAGTAGCAAGGCTTAAGATGACTTGATGGAGAAGAAAATAGGAAGCAAGGACTAACTGTTTTCACAATGAGATTGTTTCCTACTAAAACAAATGGGATTGTTGTTTAGAAAAAATGGGAGTACAGGTTTGAGAAATGTTAAGGGGATAAAATTGGAAGAACCAGGTGATGGATTGGATTGGCAGAGGAAGGAAGGTGAAGTGACTCTTAATTTCTGTCTCCAGGAAGGCTGAATGGATTATGATGCTGTTAAACCATGGAACATAGAAAAAGGAGATTAAGGGTATTAAAATCGAGATTAGTTGGAGGTCTGTGCTGTAATAAATATAGTTGGTCTTTGTCCCCGATTTCTGGCACAGAGTCCCAGAATTGGGAATTTCCTGAGTGATAGGAAGGGGTATCTCTTGTTTTTCATAATGACCCCTTTTGATCACATCTGAGTTTATGCTAATGAGATGGTGATACCCCTAGATAGCCCCAGGAGGTCTGGAACTTTTGGCCCTATCCCTGACCCCCTAGGAGGGGAGGGCACCAAGAGATTAGACACTTAAAAAACTCTTGAACAATAAGATTTGCTGCACATCCATATTGATGAGCACATCAAGATGCTAGGAGGGCAGTGCACCAACAGAGTACGTGGAAATGCCACACGCCCCCATAGCAAAGTAGTAAGTGCAATTTAAGCACTTCCTTGGGGTCTGTGAGCCTTCTAGCAAAGGGTCAAACGTTATGGGGAGGAGGGTGATGTCATGGAAAGCCTTCTTGGAAGAAACAATGATACCCAAATTTTGAAGAAGGAATAGGAGTTAGCCAAAAAAGTTTTAAAAAGTAAAAGAGAGGTCATTTTGCCCACAGAGAATAGCCTCGATGATGATACAGTGATGTGAAACAGCCTGATGATTACAGGGAACTATTATTACTAGAACATAAAGCACTTATTAAGTGGCAGTACATGGGCAGGCGCAGTGGTTTGGAGGAAGGTCACAGAGGGCGACCTTGTATGCCGTGAGAAGGAGCTTGGACTTACCTGTAAGACATAAGGAGTCACTGAAGGGTTTACCCAGGCATGTGATAAAGTCAAGTCTGAGCTTTTCAGAAATGAGTCCAGTAGCAAGGCTTAAGATGACTTGATGGAGAAGAAAATAGGAAGCAAGGACTAACTGTTTTCACAATGAGATTGTTTCCTACTAAAACAAATGGGATTGTTGTTTAGAAAAAATGGGAGTACAGGTTTGAGAAATGTTAAGGGGATAAAATTGGAAGAACCAGGTGATGGATTGGATTGGCAGAGGAAGGAAGGTGAAGTGACTCTTAATTTCTGTCTCCAGGAAGGCTGAATGGATTATGATGCTGTTAAACCATGGAACATAGAAAAAGGAGATTAAGGGTATTAAAATCGAGATTAGTTGGAGGTCTGTGCTGTAATAAATATAGTTGGTCTTTGTCCCCGATTTCTGGCACAGAGTCCCAGAATTGGGAATTTCCTGAGTGATAGGAAGGGGTATCTCTTGTTTTTCATAATGACCCCTTTTGATCACATCTGAGTTTATGCTAATGAGATGGTGATACCCCTAGATAGCCCCAGGAGGTCTGGAACTTTTGGCCCTATCCCTGACCCCCTAGGAGGGGAGGGCACCAAGAGATTAGACACTTAAAAAACTCTTGAACAATAAGATTTGCTGCACATCCATATTGATGAGCACATCAAGATGCTAGGAGGGCAGTGCACCAACAGAGTACGTGGAAATGCCACACGCCCCCATAGCAAAGTAGTAAGTGCAATTTAAGCACTTCCTTGGGGTCTGTGAGCCTTCTAGCAAAGGGTCAAACGTTATGGGGGAGGAGGGTGATGTCATGGAAACCTCTGACTTATAGCCACTTGGCCTGGAACTTGCAGTTGGTGTCAGACATAGGGGCAGTCGTGTGGAACTAAGCCTTTAACCTGTGGTATTGGCTCTAACTGTGGGTAGTTAGTGCCAGAACTGAACTAAATTGTTGGCTATCCAGTCAGTATCTGGGGAATCAGAGAATTGGTTGTTGGGATCAGGAAGCAACCCCAAAGGCCAGAGCTGGGAGACAGAACTCGGAAATATCAGCATATAAATGATAGTTAAAATCATGAGACTGGGGCTTTCCTGGTGGTCCAGTGGGTGAAGAGTTCGCTTTGCAGTGCAAGGGGCACTGGTTTGATCCCTGGCCCAGGAAGATCCCGCATGTGGCAGAGCAGCTGGACCGGTGTGTCCAGTTATAAGCCAGTACTTTGGAGCGCATGTGCCCAGAGCCGGTGCTCTGCAATGAGAGAAGCCAGTGCAGTGGGAGGCCCACACATGCCAAAGACTAAAGATGGATGAAAAAATAAATAAGTAAACAAATAATACATCTTTAAAAACAAAATCATGAGACTGGATGGAATTTCACAACACAGAGATAAGTAGAGGACCAAAGAGAGAACCTCGGAATGATGCTACATTGAGACAAAGGTCAAAGAAGAGGCTACAAAACTGGTGGAGAATAAATAGCAAAGCAGAAAATAAAAGCAAAAGCAAACAAACAGAATGGTATAGAAACAGGAAAAAAGCAAACAAGAGAAGGGGAATCTCAAGATATAAGCCAACAGTGGCCAGTGCTACTAATAGAAGCACTAAGAGAACTCCATAAATGCCCTTGGCATTTAGCAGAATAGAGATTGCTCATGAACTCTGCCAGAGAAACTTTAGTGAAGCAGTGGGAATGGCAGCCAGACCACAGTGGAGTGGATTAATGGGAAATCCTGACCCCCTAGGAGGAGGGCACCAAGAGATTAGACACTTAAAAAACTCTTGAACAATAAGATTTGCTGCACATCCATATTGATGAGCACATCAAGATGCTAGGAGGGCAGTGCACCAACAGAGTACGTGGAAATGCCACACGCCCCCATAGCAAAGTAGTAAGTGCAATTTAAGCACTTCCTTGGGGTCTGTGAGCCTTCTAGCAAAGGGTCAAACGTTATGGGGGAGGAGGGTGATGTCATGGAAACCTCTGACTTATAGCCACTTGGCCTGGAACTTGCAGTTGGTGTCAGACATAGGGGCAGTCGTGTGGAACTAAGCCTTTAACCTGTGGTATTGGCTCTAACTGTGGGTAGTTAGTGCCAGAACTGAACTAAATTGTTGGCTATCCAGTCAGTATCTGGGGAATCAGAGAATTGGTTGTTGGGATCAGGAAGCAACCCCAAAGGCCAGAGCTGGGAGACAGAACTCGGAAATATCAGCATATAAATGATAGTTAAAATCATGAGACTGGGGCTTTCCTGGTGGTCCAGTGGGTGAAGAGTTCGCTTTGCAGTGCAAGGGGCACTGGTTTGATCCCTGGCCCAGGAAGATCCCGCATGTGGCAGAGCAGCTGGACCGGTGTGTCCAGTTATAAGCCAGTACTTTGGAGCGCATGTGCCCAGAGCCGGTGCTCTGCAATGAGAGAAGCCAGTGCAGTGGGAGGCCCACACATGCCAAAGACTAAAGATGGATGAAAAAATAAATAAGTAAACAAATAATACATCTTTAAAAACAAAATCATGAGACTGGATGGAATTTCACAACACAGAGATAAGTAGAGGACCAAAGAGAGAACCTCGGAATGATGCTACATTGAGACAAAGGTCAAAGAAGAGGCTACAAAACTGGTGGAGAATAAATAGCAAAGCAGAAAATAAAAGCAAAAGCAAACAAACAGAATGGTATAGAAACAGGAAAAAAGCAAACAAGAGAAGGGGAATCTCAAGATATAAGCCAACAGTGGCCAGTGCTACTAATAGAAGCACTAAGAGAACTCCATAAATGCCCTTGGCATTTAGCAGAATAGAGATTGCTCATGAACTCTGCCAGAGAAACTTTAGTGAAGCAGTGGGAATGGCAGCCAGACCACAGTGGAGTGGATTAATGGGAAATGTGGCAACAGGCACGACATGGGTAGACTATGGCTTTGACAACCTTGGCTGAGAAGTGAAGGAAAGACAGGAAGGTTAACTTTAGGAAGGGAAGACTAAGGAAGATTTTGGCCTTTTGATAAGAGAGCTTTGTGAGCCTGGACATAAGTTAGGAGAAAGAACCAGCGGAGAAGGAAAAGATGAAGACGTGGCCCAAAGATGGAATAACTGACAGAACAAACCCAGAGGTATCGGAAAGTGGGCTTGAACATCAATAAGAGAGAAACTTTGTCTTCTGAAACTGGAGAAATGTGATGCAGTCAGTGCAGAGGTGATTATAGGTCAGGGGAAGACATGCCCTTGTCTAAATACTTCAGTTTTCATTTGTCTCCGTGAAGGGCTCATGTAACCCCTTTCATCCAAAGGGATGAGCTGTGTGTGGCTAGGCACTTGAGAGCATGGAGAATGTGTGGCATGCAAGCTGAGGGAAAAGGAGAGAACTCCTGAGGCCCCAGCTGACCGCAAAGGTACCAGTCCACATAAGGGCTAATTTTTTCCCCTTTGACAGTGCTCAGAATCCAGGGCTTCAAAATCTAAAAGGCTCATTTTGAGCTGATCTTGGGGTGTTAATGCCGAATGGCTGTGCAAAAGAACAGGCATAACTGGAAACTAAAGGTGATCAGTCATATATGTATGTATGTGGTCTGAGCTGCTTGAGATTGATCTGACTAGGAGAACATGGAAATATCAAGGACTGTCATCTGTGTCTGAAGCCAGAAAGCACACACGATGGGAACTGGAGAGATTACAAGCTGACAGTGGGAGGTTAGAGACGTCCCGCTGGCAGAGGGTTTCTAGATGGAGCATTCTGAGTAACGATGAAAGCCAGGCACTGGTGGTGACTTACTCTATTCTGTTCTATGCATGGATGTTCAGTTGTGTCCAACTCTCTGACCCCATGGACTGTAGCCCACCAGGCTCCTCTGTCCTTGGGATTTTTCAGGCAAGCATACTGGAGTGGATTGCTGTTTCTTCCTCCGGGGACTCTTCCTGACGCAGAGAGCAAGCCCGCATCTCTTGCCTTGCAGGCAGATTCTTTTATCACTGAGCCACAGGGGAATTGTGAAGTGAAAATAAAGGTCACTAGACGTAAGGCCAAGCTGTTGGAATGCCATCCCCTTGGACATTAAAGGATCCAGGTGTTCTGGAGAAAGGGAACGTGACCAGTATGTTAGAGGATGAAGGCAATAAGGAACATTAAATGCAGCTAGGTCAGTAACCCACAGATGGTTCGACCTTCTGCATGCTGAATGTGTAAGAAAAGTGTTGGTAAAAGAAAAAGAGAGAATCGCCGGCCTCAGTCAGGACTGAGGGTTTGTTCAAGTTGCGGATAGGGAAAGAGGCATGAGTCAAAGAGGAAATAGTGCAGGGGGCAAAGGTGTTTTTAAGCAACTGGATGGGGGGCAGGTAAGGAGTGGAAGCTGAAGGAGGGGAAGATGTGGTGTCAAGTGAGTTCGTGGGCGGAGAGCTTTGTGGAAAGGCAGAGACTCCAGGAAGTTGTGGTCAGCATGGCATGGTAGGAATGACTCAGCTCTTTTCAATTTCATCAGAGTGTAGGTAAAAATTAATTTTCTTTTTAAAATTAAGTGAACTAACAAAGTTATAAACAAGAGTATTCAATAATTATTTGAAATATTTTAAAAGTTAACAGCAGAAGCTAACAAAAGTCGACTATAAATGAATAAAAAAAGTTTAATCAGGTACTTTCTAATGATACTAATTTTAAAAGTAAATTGGAGGAAAAAACACTGACAGCAATAACAAATAAAAACTCCCAGAAATAGATTTAATAGGACTTAAAGTAAAACAATAAACCTACTAACGGAGACAACTTAAATGGAGAGGTTTACCTTTTTTTAAAAGAAACCTTTACATTGTAAAGATAGCTTCATTCCTTAAATTTGTAAGTTCAGTACAACACACAAACTCTCAATGATTCTCTTAAGAAAACAGTACAGGAACTTCCCTGGTGGTCCAGTCACTAAGACTCCAAGTTCCCACTGCAAAGAACCAGATTTCATTCCTGATCAGGGAACTAGATCCCACACACAGCAACTAAGACAATTTGCATGCTGCAACTGAAAGACCCGGCTGCCAAATAAATAAATGTTTTTTAAAAAGAAAGAAGATATTACAGAATGATTGTAAAATTCTTGTGGAAGAATTAGCCTATGAGAATATCCAGCCTAAATCTGAATGATAAAAGATAGGCATATAGCTTGTCACCCTAATGTATTGTCAAGCTATAGGATTTAAATTTAGCATATTAACACATTAACTCCTAATCTCATATTCAACCGCCTTATTTACCTTAGTATTTACACCAGTCATAATTTTGAAACAAGCACCTTCAAAACACTATTTAAGATGCATTTCCAAAGTATATTCAAATTCATGTGTTATAAAGTCTTCTAGATTTTCTTTTTTTTTTTTTTTCTTAATTTTGGCCTCTTTTTATTGGTCTTTTATTTATTTATTTTCATCCATCTTTGTTCTTTGGCCTCTCCACAGCAGAGCACTGGCTTATAATTGGACACATCGGTCCAGCCGCTCCGTGGCACGTGGGATCTTCCTGGGCCACGGATCGAACTAGCGCCCCTTGCACTGCATGGCAGACTCTTTGCCCACTGGACCACCAGGGAAGCCCACTTACAGATTTTCTTATAAGCTTCCTGCTTAATAATCTCTGCCTAAATGTTTACTTGAGATCTGCACTAGTTTAAGATATTGTGCATGATTAGTGTCTCAGAGTCTGTCATCCTTTTCTCTTTTTAAAAGAACTTTTGAAAAACATCTATGATAATATTAATTTCTTTGTAGTAACCTTGAAAACCATCAGTTCAGTTCAGTCGCTCAGTCATGTCCGACTCTTTGTGACTCCATGGATTTCATCACACCAGGATTCCCTGTCCTTCACCATCTCCTGGAGCTTGCTCAAACTCATGTCCATTGACTCAGTGATGCCATCCAACCATCTCATCCGCTGTCGTCCCCTTCTCCTTCTGCCTTCTATTTTTCCCAGCATCAGACTCTTTTCCAATGAGTCATCTCTTCACATCAAGTGGCCGAAGTAAATCTGGAATTCATTAGTCCTTCCAGTGAATATTCAGGGTTGATTTCCTTTAGGATTGACTAGTTTGATCTCCTTGCTGTCCAAGGGAGTCTCAAGAGTTTTCTCCAACACCACGGTTCAAAGGCATCAAGTTTTTGGCGCTCAGCCTTCTTTGTGGTCTAACTCTCACATCCAGAATGACTACTGGGAAACCATAGCTTTGACTATACAAACTTTTGTCGTCGAAGTGATGTCCTTGCCTTTGAATACACTGTCTATGTTTGTTATAGCTTTTCTTCCAAGGAGCAAGCATCTTTTAGTTTCATGGTTGCAGTCACCATCCACTATGATGGTGAAAAATGAAGTCTGTCACAGTTTCTATTGTTTGTCCATCAATTTACCATGAAATGATGGGACTGGATGCCACGATCTTTGTTTTCTGAATGTTGAGGTTTAGGCCACCTTTTTCACTCTCTTCTTTCACCTTCATCAAGAGGCTCTTTAGTTCCCCTTTACTTTCTGCCATAAGGGTGGTGTCATCTGCCTACCTGAAATTATTGATATTTCTCCCGACAATCTTGATTCCAGCTTGTGCTTCATCTAGACTGCCCTTTCGTATGATGTACTCTGCATATAAGTTAAATAAACAAGATGACAATTTACAGCCTTGACATACTCCTTTCTCAATTTAGAACCAGTGTATTGTTTCCTGTCCAGTTCTGTTTATTCTTGTCCTACATACAGGTTTCTAAGGAGTCAGGTAAGATGATCTGGTATTCCCATCTCTTTCAGAATTTTCCACAGTTTGTTGTCATCCACACAGTCAAAGGCTTTAGCATAGTCAATGAAGCAGTAGATGTTTTTCTATAATTTCCTTGCTTTTTCTGTGATCCAACAGATGTTGGCAATTTGATCTCTGGTTCCTCTACCTTTCCTAAATCCAGCTTGTACATCTGGAAGTTCTCCAGATGAACTTCCAGAACTAGGAAGAACTAGGTATCATTAAAGCCTAGCTTTGAGGATTTTGAGCATTACTTTGTTGTAGCCGATTCTCAGGAAATAGACTCACACAGAGGGACAGCGGTGATAGTGGAGGGCAGAAATTTATTACGCCAGCAGGCCCATTGGCAGAGTCTCCTCTTAGCCAAGGACCCCGACTGAATATTGTGACAACCATTTATACCCAGAGTATACATGCTCAAACCCACCTCCACAAGTTCCCCAGTTTTCCTATCAACATTGTCATGAAGAACGTGATTACATTCCAACATGAAGTCTGGTTTCAATCAGCATAGACTGATTAGGTAAATTTGCAATTGATGATCAATCTTTAAATGACAGTGGTTTTTTTTTTGCGCCTGGAGGCTTAGCCACGGAGTTAACCTCTGGCTTGGATGCCAAGCCTGTTTCCTTACCATACACAGGTCTGGTGGGCTATTAGTTCTTTATCTCCAGGGCTATGGTTTCTGTCCCTAAGGTTACATAGTTTTAGACATAGCTCAAAGTTCACCACTATCACAGGAAAGTTCTCCTACAAGATGAACTTGTAAGTTCTCTTAAGTCTCTTAGGAGAATGATGGGACTGGATGCCACGATCTTTGTTTTCTGAATGTTGAGGTTTAGGCCACCTTTTTCACTCTCTTCTTTCACCTTCATCAAGAGGCTCTTTAGTTCCCCTTTACTTTCTGCCATAAGGGTGGTGTCATCTGCCTACCTGAAATTATTGATATTTCTCCCGACAATCTTGATTCCAGCTTGTGCTTCATCTAGACTGCCCTTTCGTATGATGTACTCTGCATATAAGTTAAATAAACAAGATGACAATTTACAGCCTTGACATACTCCTTTCTCAATTTAGAACCAGTGTATTGTTTCCTGTCCAGTTCTGTTTATTCTTGTCCTACATACAGGTTTCTAAGGAGTCAGGTAAGATGATCTGGTATTCCCATCTCTTTCAGAATTTTCCACAGTTTGTTGTCATCCACACAGTCAAAGGTTTAAGCATAGTCAATGACAGAGCAGTAGATGTTTTCCTGGAATTCCTTTGCTTTCTCCAGGATCCAACAAATGTTGGCAATTTGATCTCTGATTCCTCTGCCTTTCCTAAATCCAGCTTGTACATCTGGAAGTTCTCCAGATGAACTTCCAGAACTAGGAAGAACTAGGTATCATTAAAGCCTAGCTTTGAGGATTTTGAGCATTACTTTGTTGTAGCCGATTCTCAGGAAATAGACTCACACAGAGGGACAGCGGTGATAGTGGAGGGCAGAAATTTATTACGCCAGCAGGCCCATTGGCAGAGTCTCCTCTTAGCCAAGGACCCCGACTGAATATTGTGACAACCATTTATACCCAGAGTATACATGCTCAAACCCACCTCCACAAGTTCCCCAGTTTTCCTATCAACATTGTCATGAAGAACGTGATTACATTCCAACATGAAGTCTGGTTTCAATCAGCATAGACTGATTAGGTAAATTTGCAATTGATGATCAATCTTTAAATGACAGTGGTTTTTTTTTTTAGCGCCTGGAGGCTTAGCCACGGAGTTAACCTCTGGCTTGGATGCCAAGCCTGTTTCCTTACCATACACAGGTCTGGTGGGCTATTAGTTCTTTATCTCCAGGGCTATGGTTTCTGTCCCTAAGGTTACATAGTTTTAGACATAGCTCAAAGTTCACCACTATCACAGGGAAAGTTCTCCTACAAGATGAACTTGTAAGTTCTCTTAAGTCTCTTAGGAGAAGGAGTTTGTTCTTTTCCTCCTTTGATAGCGTGTGAAATGAGTGCAGTTGTGCAGTACTTTGAACATTCTTTGGCATTGCCCTTCTTTGGAATTGGAATGAAAACCATAAATCAAAGCAAGGAAAAGAAAAACCACCAGTAATTGTGTCTTTCCCAAAGAAAATTTCAAACATAGTTTGCATTTTGATTTTGACTCTGAATAGTGCATTTAACTAACATAGAAACTTCATTCCTGAAGTAACATTACACAGTCATCATTAAGAGGATTTGTTTTTCCAGAAGCACTGATTTGTGCTGATAAGTTTATGATTTTCTCCCAGTCCTCATCATATTATTGCTTAGTTAAAGAAATAAGTTAGGGCTTCCCTGGTGGTCCAGTGGGTAAGGACACCACCTTGCAGTGCAAGGGGCACCAGTTTGATCCCTGGCCTCGGAAGATCCCACATGCTGCGGAGCGGCTGGACTGATGTGTCCAAACTACCAGGCCGGAGCTCTGGAGCGCATGCGCCCAGAGCCGGTGCTCTGCGACGAGAGAGACCACTGCAGTGGGAGGCCCACACAGGCCAAAGAGCAAACATAAATAAATAAAAGACCAACAGAAGTGGCTAAAAAAAAAAAAAAGAAAGAAGTTAATTGACTTGTTTTCCATTTGGCCCAATAACCTTGGCTTGGTTGACACTCAGCTCAGTAATTTCAAGATTTTAATAATTATAAGACTTTCAGGGAGTGTTTCCCTGGTGGTCCAGTGGGTGAAGAGACCGCCTTGCAGTGCAGGGGGCACCGGTTCGATCCCTGGCCCAGAAAGATCCCATGTTCCATGGAGTGGCAGGGCTAGTGTGTCCAATTACAAGCCAACGCTCTGGAGTGCATGCGCCCAGAGCTGGTGCTCTGCAACGAGAAAGGCCACAGCAATGGGAGGCCCATACATGCCAAAGAATAAAAAGATCGATGAAACTAAATACATAAAATAAATGTTTAAAAAAAAAAGAAGACTTCAAGGGGTCTGAAGGTGGGCCAAGAATGTGCATTTTTGCAAGACCCCTCCCCCAACTCAAGATGAATCTGAGATGGAAGGTGCTTAGGTCCCACTTTGAGAACCACCAAATTGTAGAATTCACAGACTGATCTTAGCAGAAACTGTATGGCTCAAGCACACCTAAAGTGACACATCCTGTAACAGAGAAAAAGCTTTTAGCCTGATTTGTATTCTCAGTCTTGGTTTTGGTACATGACGTTTCAGTCTATGTATTTGTGTCCTGAGCTTAGGGTCCCATTAGTTATTTAAAAGAAGGTTTCAGGCAAAACCTTGAGGGCACAGAGTCCTCCCACATCCTCTTTCACATATCTTTTTTCTTCTGTTTCCAAAGACACCCTCTACCCAGTCTCCTACTGCTGCCCCTGTGGAAATGTTGACACGGCAATGACTTTGACCTTGCTATCTCCCATCTGTGAAACTGGCCTCCTCTCACTGTGATGGAGAGCTGTCATCAGTGACTTCACTTATCAGTGTGGTTACAGGAATAAAAGTAAAGGCTAGAGGGCTTCCCTGGTGGTCCAGTGGGTAAGGACACCGCCTTGCAGTGCAAGGGGCGCTGGTTCGATCCCTGGCCTGGGAAGATCCCACATGCCGCGGAGCAGCTGGATCGATGTGTCCAATGACCGAGCCAGAGCTCTGGAGTGCATGCGCCCAGAGCTGGTGCTCTGCGACAACAGAGGCCACTGCGATGGGAGGCCCACAGGGACCAAAAGAACAGAGATGGATGAAAATAGATAAATGAAAGACCAATAGAAGTGGCCTGCCCGCCCACCTCCCACGCCCCCCCATTCCCCCAGAAAAGTAAATGCTAGAGATACCTTCCAGCCTGCTTACTCCCGAATCCTGGCTTACATGGGGGCATGCGGGAGTGGTAAGCAGATTCAGGAATACTACAAAAGGGAGGCCCTATCTATATAGGATCTCATACTATTGAGCAAAGCAGATGACACAGATAGCTGCCTTCAAAACAAACCAGCTCTGCAGCTTTGAAGAGATGTTTCCTCAGCATCTTTTCTATGGTAACTGGCCTGTTTGGTACCTGAAGTCATTCAAGGGAAGGGTAGGAATCATTGTTCCATAAGAGCTGTTCTTCCCAAATAAAATTCTGTAGGTTTTTGTTCTAAGAATTGGCAAGAAGCTCTTGCAAAGATAGGGAGGCAAGTACCATTTGTGGTGCATATTTATGATGGACAAATTCTGAGAATCCAATACTTTTTAAATTTTATTTTTTTATCTTTTAATTGGAGGATAATTGCTTTACAATGTTGTGTTCGTTTCTGCCATACATGTTCTGTAATCTAGCACACCTAAAGTGACACATCCTGTAACAGAGAAAAAGCTTTTAGCCTGATTTGTATTCTCAGTCTTGGTTTTGGTACATGACGTTTCAGTCTATGTATTTGTGTCCTGAGCTTAGGGTCCCATTAGTTATTTAAAAGAAGGTTTCAGGCAAAACCTTGAGGGCACAGAGTCCTCCCACATCCTCTTTCACATATCTTTTTTCTTCTGTTTCCAAAGACACCCTCTACCCAGTCTCCTACTGCTGCCCCTGTGGAAATGTTGACACGGCAATGACTTTGACCTTGCTATCTCCCATCTGTGAAACTGGCCTCCTCTCACTGTGATGGAGAGCTGTCATCAGTGACTTCACTTATCAGTGTGGTTACAGGAATAAAAGTAAAGGCTAGAGGGCTTCCCTGGTGGTCCAGTGGGTAAGGACACCGCCTTGCAGTGCAAGGGGCGCTGGTTCGATCCCTGGCCTGGGAAGATCCCACATGCCGCGGAGCAGCTGGATCGATGTGTCCAATGACCGAGCCAGAGCTCTGGAGTGCATGCGCCCAGAGCTGGTGCTCTGCGACAACAGAGGCCACTGCGATGGGAGGCCCACAGGGACCAAAAGAACAGAGATGGATGAAAATAGATAAATGAAAGACCAATAGAAGTGGCCTGCCCGCCCACCTCCCACGCCCCCCCATTCCCCCAGAAAAGTAAATGCTAGAGATACCTTCCAGCCTGCTTACTCCCGAATCCTGGCTTACATGGGGGCATGCGGGAGTGGTAAGCAGATTCAGGAATACTACAAAAGGGAGGCCCTATCTATATAGGATCTCATACTATTGAGCAAAGCAGATGACACAGATAGCTGCCTTCAAAACAAACCAGCTCTGCAGCTTTGAAGAGATGTTTCCTCAGCATCTTTTCTATGGTAACTGGCCTGTTTGGTACCTGAAGTCATTCAAGGGAAGGGTAGGAATCATTGTTCCATAAGAGCTGTTCTTCCCAAATAAAATTCTGTAGGTTTTTGTTCTAAGAATTGGCAAGAAGCTCTTGCAAAGATAGGGAGGCAAGTACCATTTGTGGTGCATATTTATGATGGACAAATTCTGAGAATCCAATACTTTTTAAATTTTATTTTTTTATCTTTTAATTGGAGGATAATTGCTTTACAATGTTGTGTTCGTTTCTGCCATACATCAGCATGAATAAGCTGTGATATACATATATCCCTTTCCCCTTGAGTCTTCCTCCCCCCTCCATCCCACCCCCTAGGTCATCACAGAGCACTGCGCAGAGCTCCCTGTGTTATACAGCAACTTCCCACTAGTTATTCATCTTATACGTGGTGGTGTCTATGTCGGGCTTCCCTGGTGGCTTAGACAGTAAAGAATCTGCCTGCAATGCGGAAGACCCCAGTTCAGTCCCTGCGTTGGGAAGATCCCCTGAAGAAGGGATAGGCTACCCACTCCAGTATTCTTGCCTGAAGAATCCCATGGACAGAGGAGCCTGGCAGACTACAGTCTTCGGGGTTGCAAAGAGTCGGACATGACTGAGCGACTAACACACACACACACACACAATATGTTTCAGTGATACGCTCTCAATTTGTCCCACCCTCTCCTTCCCCTCCTGTGTCCACAATTTCATTCTCTACATCTTTGTCTGTATTCCTGACTGCAGATTGGTTCACCAGTACCATCTTTCTAGATCCTATATATATATATATATATATATATATATATATATATGTTAACATACAATATTTTTCTCTTTCTGACTTACTATAACAAGCTCTAGATTCATCCACTGAACCTCAGTTCAGTTCACTCAAATGTGTTCTTTTTTATGGCTGAGTTATATTCCATTGTATATATGTATCACAACTTCTTTGATCATCTGTTGATAGACATCTAGGTTGCTTCCATGTCCTGGCTCTTGCAAATAGTGCTGCAGTCAACACTGGCGTGCATGTGTCTTTCTCAATTATGGTTTTCTCAGGATATATGCCAAATAGTGGGATTGCTGGGTCATAGGGTGGTTTTATTCCTAGTTTTTTAAGGAATCTTCATTCAGTTCTTCAGAGTACTGTATCACTTTGCATTCCCACCAACTGTGCAAAAGGGTTCCCTTTTCTCCACATCCTCTCCAGCATTTATTGTTAGTATCTTTTTTTGATGATGGCCATTTGGACCGGTGTGAGGTAGAATCTAACGCTTTTTGAGAGCGCTGATCTTTGCACCTAGAACTCCAGATTTTGTTTCAAACCCACATCCTGCTTGCTTGTATGTGGTGCAGAATTGGCACTCCTCTGTGCCCAGGAGACATGACCTAACCCTGCAAATTCTCAAAGGCAAAGGAGCAGGTATGTGGGAAAGCCCAGACAGTCTCGGTGCCAGCACAGCCCAAAACTTCGCTGACACTAGTATTGATGGGACAGAGGAAATGGCTGTTGCATGGTCACACCCCACCTGTGTCTGCTCTGCTCAGCTTTCTCTCAAGACTGTCCTTTGGATGTGAGCCGGGAGAGGCTGGCGAGGAGCAGCTGCTGCAGGAGGTGCAGGCAGGATACAGGTGCGACTCCCTTGTCCTGCCTAGAGTTGTGGTAGCTCTTTCAGTTGGATACACTTTGCTTGTAATTACAATTTGCTTCATGTTGACCCAGGTCATTTTGAATCTCTTTTCCTTCTCCCCCAAGAAAACCTAATCTGGCCCACATAGTGAGATGAGGGAACATTATGTCTGTTTCTTACTCTCTGCAGCAGAGTAGTCAGAATAGCTAGGCTCCCAAGAGAAAAGGCACCCCCACCCCAGCAAGTAAAGTGACCGAGGCAGGTACTTTCTATTGCCACGCCGGCGACAGCCACATGGACTAATACTGGCTTCGATCCTGTATTGGATGCGCAAATATCCAGGTCTGTTGTAGAGATGATTTAGTTCACTGAAGTCCTAAATACTGGACAGCAGGAAAAATAATTTTCTCTCTACCCATCTGAGTTCTTAACTGAGATGCCTATAATACAAGACAGATTAACAAGAGAAAAGCAAAGAGAAGTTCATTGGCATGTATGTCTCATGGATACATGGGAGATTCCCCAAGGGAAAATGAGTAACTCCAGGTGGATGTAGAATTTAAGATTAAATACCATCTTAATAAAGAAAGAGGAGAGAGGATATAGGCCTCTCAGGGGAGAGTAAATGATGCTTAGGAAAGATGAAGGTCCCATAGAATAAAGGGAAGGTATGGGAATTGTGACAGTTTGTGTAGGTGTGGAGTGGGCTCCTCGTCCTCTGTGTTGAGGTCAGTCCTCCCTGGTTAATGAAATGGGGAGGGGATTTATGACAGTTATGTTCCTCTGGGAGGATCTGTCTTTAGGCAGATATGGGACATTCAGAGAAAGTCCCTCCCTGCATTTGCTGTTCTTCAGGTACCTACAACTCAAAGTCATTATATAATACCAAATTGGCATCTTTTAGAGTAGCATTCTCGACTCTTTAATAGTAATTCATCAATTCAGAGAATCACCTCTGTAGGTATGTGGAAGCCCAGACAGTCTGGTCGAGTGAGGGCGGGTCTGCTGAAAGGAGCTTTCTCTCAAGACTGTCCTTTGGATGTGAGCCGGGAGAGGCTGGCGAGGAGCAGCTGCTGCAGGAGGTGCAGGCAGGATACAGGTGCGACTCCCTTGTCCTGCCTAGAGTTGTGGTAGCTCTTTCAGTTGGATACACTTTGCTTGTAATTACAATTTGCTTCATGTTGACCCAGGTCATTTTGAATCTCTTTTCCTTCTCCCCCAAGAAAACCTAATCTGGCCCACATAGTGAGATGAGGGAACATTATGTCTGTTTCTTACTCTCTGCAGCAGAGTAGTCAGAATAGCTAGGCTCCCAAGAGAAAAGGCACCCCCACCCCAGCAAGTAAAGTGACCGAGGCAGGTACTTTCTATTGCCACGCCGGCGACAGCCACATGGACTAATACTGGCTTCGATCCTGTATTGGATGCGCAAATATCCAGGTCTGTTGTAGAGATGATTTAGTTCACTGAAGTCCTAAATACTGGACAGCAGGAAAAATAATTTTCTCTCTACCCATCTGAGTTCTTAACTGAGATGCCTATAATACAAGACAGATTAACAAGAGAAAAGCAAAGAGAAGTTCATTGGCATGTATGTCTCATGGATACATGGGAGATTCCCCAAGGGAAAATGAGTAACTCCAGGTGGATGTAGAATTTAAGATTAAATACCATCTTAATAAAGAAAGAGGAGAGAGGATATAGGCCTCTCAGGGGAGAGTAAATGATGCTTAGGAAAGATGAAGGTCCCATAGAATAAAGGGAAGGTATGGGAATTGTGACAGTTTGTGTAGGTGTGGAGTGGGCTCCTCGTCCTCTGTGTTGAGGTCAGTCCTCCCTGGTTAATGAAATGGGGAGGGGATTTATGACAGTTATGTTCCTCTGGGAGGATCTGTCTTTAGGCAGATATGGGACATTCAGAGAAAGTCCCTCCCTGCATTTGCTGTTCTTCAGGTACCTACAACTCAAAGTCATTATATAATACCAAATTGGCATCTTTTAGAGTAGCATTCTCGACTACTCTTTAATAGTAATTCATAATGCTAGAGAGTTCCCTGGCAGTCCAGTGGTTAAGACTCTGTACCTCTGTAACAGGAAGGACAGGGGCAGGGCACAATTTTTTGAAAGAATGACACAGCCCAAGGACACAACAGAAACCCATTAGAATGAAATGAGTCCAAGATGCAGACGAGACCTTGATCTTCTCTCAGCAAGCTAAAGGGCACAGCCAGAGGTGCCATGACAGTTCTCCCACTTCCCCAAAATAGTTGGAATAATCCTGCCACTCATTACCCTATGAAGTTACCCAGCCCATAAAAAACTAAACACACCATATTTTCGAGGCCACTGCACTGGCCCTCTGCAATGGCCCACACTCTATCTGTAGAGTGTGCTTTTCTCTGAGTCTGAATAAATCCACTTCTTACCTGTCATTTTGTCTCTCACTGTATTCTTTTCTGCGATGAGACATCAGGAACCTGAGCTCCATTAGGTCCTGAAACCAGCTATAGTGGATTTTGGCTGGATTTGAGTCCCAAGCAGGTTTTCGGCCAGGTTCAAGTCCTGGCCATGTTAGTTCAAGTCCCAAACTAGGTTTTGGGTTCAAGTTCCAAATCTAAGGTAAACAGTTGCACATCCACTACAGGGGACATGGGTTTAGTTCCTAGTCGGGGGACTAAAATCCTGCATGCCATACAGCATGACCAACAAAAGAGAAATTCTACCCTGACTACTGTCTTAAGTGTTTATTCTAAAAATAATAATTTGTAATGCCAAAACCTTCCCTGAAAAACAGATTTCACCTGTTCATTATAATTACTAACCCTTTTTTTTTTTTGAGTTATTGTTACTGATTCTGTGTTTATTTTTTTGTAAAAAGCCCTTATCTTTTAAAGCTACATATTAGTTACAGATGTGAAGATAATATGGTGAAGACAAAGTGGGAGGAGTGGACAGAGTTATAGATGAAACAAGATACTCAATCTATGCTAAGTAGATAATCATTCTGCCCACTCTGTCATAAAATTTTCATAGTAGGTGGTTGGAAATTTTTGTAATCACTTATGAAACTAAGTGAAAGGATACCTTTAATTACTCAGCTGTTCTTCAGGTACCTACAACTCAAAGTCATTATATAATACCAAATTGGCATCTTTTAGAGTAGCATTCTCGACTACTCTTTAATAGTAATTCATAATGCTAGAGAGTTCCCTGGCAGTCCAGTGGTTAAGACTCTGTACCTCTGTAACAGGAAGGACAGGGGCAGGGCACAATTTTTTGAAAGAATGACACAGCCCAAGGACACAACAGAAACCCATTAGAATGAAATGAGTCCAAGATGCAGACGAGACCTTGATCTTCTCTCAGCAAGCTAAAGGGCACAGCCAGAGGTGCCATGACAGTTCTCCCACTTCCCCAAAATAGTTGGAATAATCCTGCCACTCATTACCCTATGAAGTTACCCAGCCCATAAAAAACTAAACACACCATATTTTCGAGGCCACTGCACTGGCCCTCTGCAATGGCCCACACTCTATCTGTAGAGTGTGCTTTTCTCTGAGTCTGAATAAATCCACTTCTTACCTGTCATTTTGTCTCTCACTGTATTCTTTTCTGCGATGAGACATCAGGAACCTGAGCTCCATTAGGTCCTGAAACCAGCTATAGTGGATTTTGGCTGGATTTGAGTCCCAAGCAGGTTTTCGGCCAGGTTCAAGTCCTGGCCATGTTAGTTCAAGTCCCAAACTAGGTTTTGGGTTCAAGTTCCAAATCTAAGGTAAACAGTTGCACATCCACTACAGGGGACATGGGTTTAGTTCCTAGTCGGGGGACTAAAATCCTGCATGCCATACAGCATGACCAACAAAAGAGAAATTCTACCCTGACTACTGTCTTAAGTGTTTATTCTAAAATAATAATTTGTAATGCCAAAACCTTCCCTGAAAAACAGATTTCACCTGTTCATTATAATTACTAACCCTTTTTTTTTTTTGAGTTATTGTTACTGATTCTGTGTTTATTTTTTTGTAAAAAGCCCTTATCTTTTAAAGCTACATATTAGTTACAGATGTGAAGATAATATGGTGAAGACAAAGTGGGAGGAGTGGACAGAGTTATAGATGAAACAAGATACTCAATCTATGCTAAGTAGATAATCATTCTGCCCACTCTGTCATAAAATTTTCATAGTAGGTGGTTGGAAATTTTTGTAATCACTTATGAAACTAAGTGAAAGGATACCTTTAATTACTCAGCTATGATGTGTATGTATTTGTTTTTTGGTGGGGTTTTTTTGTTTTTTATTTTGGTTGTTCTGGGTCTTCCTTGCTGTTCCCAGGCTTTCTCTAGTTGTGGCCACAGGGACCCAGTCTTTGTTGAGATGCCTGGGCTTCTCATTGCAGTGGCTTCTCTTGTTGCAGAGCATGAACTCTAGGTGTACAGGCTTCGGTAGTTGAGGCTCGTGGGCTCCAGAGCCCAGGCTCAGTACTTGTGGCACATGGGTAATTGCCTTGAGGCATGTGGGATCTTCCCAGACTGGGGATCAAACCCATGTCCCCTGCATTGCCAGGCAGATTCTTTACCACTGGACCACCAGGGAAGGCCCCAGCTATGATGTAAATTAAATATTAATCCCAAGAAGTCTAGAGTCCGAGCTCTTCTGATGAAATGGATGCCTGAGCTTCAGCCATTGCTATTGGTCCTCTCGTCAGTGCCACCTAGCTTCCTTGGTCAAATAGAAAAATGCATGCACTTTCTTAAACTCCTTTACCCTCTGTTGTTTTTAATGAAAAGAGAATGTTTTCTAAAACCAAGTTCAATGTAGCAGAGCAGCGCTGTGGAGTGCTGCTTGTAACACATGCTGTGGAAGAAGGACCTGGTGTGGAGGTGAGAAAGCCAGGCTCTTCTTAAGACACTGGAATATGATAAACATCTCTTAGGAAGACGCCACTCCCAGAAACTGTGTATTTATTAGGCTACTCCTAGAAAGCCACGGATAATGGTGTTGATTCTTCTTCTTGAGCTTCATCCAGTTCAGAGGTATACAATGAAGAAAAGCAATCCTGTTTTCTTCCTGTTTCTTCAGTTCTGCAATAACCAAGTACTTGTAATATTATATATTACTAACCCTTTTTTTTTGGGTTGTTGTTACTGATTCTGTTTTTATTTTTTTGTAAAAAGCCCTTATCTTTTAAAGCTACATATTAGTTACAGATGTGAAGATAATATGGTGAAGACAAAGTGGGAGGAGTGGACAGAGTTATAGATGAAACAAGATACTCAATCTATGCTAAGTAGATAATCATTCTGCCCACTCTGTCATAAAATTTTCATAGTAGGTGGTTGGAAATTTTTGTAATCACTTATGAAACTAAGTGAAAGGATACCTTTAATTACTCAGCTATGATGTGTATGTATTTGTTTTTTGGTGGGGTTTTTTTGTTTTTTATTTTGGTTGTTCTGGGTCTTCCTTGCTGTTCCCAGGCTTTCTCTAGTTGTGGCCACAGGGACCCAGTCTTTGTTGAGATGCCTGGGCTTCTCATTGCAGTGGCTTCTCTTGTTGCAGAGCATGAACTCTAGGTGTACAGGCTTCGGTAGTTGAGGCTCGTGGGCTCCAGAGCCCAGGCTCAGTACTTGTGGCACATGGGTAATTGCCTTGAGGCATGTGGGATCTTCCCAGACTGGGGATCAAACCCATGTCCCCTGCATTGCCAGGCAGATTCTTTACCACTGGACCACCAGGGAAGGCCCCAGCTATGATGTAAATTAAATATTAATCCCAAGAAGTCTAGAGTCCGAGCTCTTCTGATGAAATGGATGCCTGAGCTTCAGCCATTGCTATTGGTCCTC
Organism: Tragulus kanchil; assembly: GCA_022376925.1. Lineage (NCBI taxonomy): Eukaryota > Metazoa > Chordata > Mammalia > Artiodactyla > Tragulidae > Tragulus > Tragulus kanchil. Next base: position 55,048,729 of record JAIOJX010000029.1, on the reverse strand, counting down.
TCGTCAGTGCCACCTAGCTTCCTTGGTCAAATAGAAAAATGCATGCACTTTCTTAAACTCCTTTACCCTCTGTTGTTTTTAATGAAAAGAGAATGTTTTCTAAAACCAAGTTCAATGTAGCAGAGCAGCGCTGTGGAGTGCTGCTTGTAACACATGCTGTGGAAGAAGGACCTGGTGTGGAGGTGAGAAAGCCAGGCTCTTCTTAAGACACTGGAATATGATAAACATCTCTTAGGAAGACGCCACTCCCAGAAACTGTGTATTTATTAGGCTACTCCTAGAAAGCCACGGATAATGGTGTTGATTCTTCTTCTTGAGCTTCATCCAGTTCAGAGGTATACAATGAAGAAAAGCAATCCTGTTTTCTTCCTGTTTCTTCAGTTCTGCAATAACCAAGTATTGCCCTTTAAACTCTTAAAGTAAAGCCGCCTAAGGTGTAACGGCCCCTCCCAGCAGTATGACCGCTCATTGACCGCCCATTGGGCCTTCCTAAGGCAGGCCCCATGACCTTTCCCCCAGTCTGGGGGAAGGAATGCTGAAGCTTCCTCGGTGAAAATGTTTCTTCTTTGCCTCCAACATTTGCAGGATCAGTTTGTCAGCTCTTTGTCTGGCAGGATTGCTAAGGCAGGCCGTGGCTTCATGGAAACTGCCCCTGACTAGTTTAGTTGGAGCTTGCCAAAACTTGACCCAGCTCTGAGCAGAAAACTTCCCTAGCCTTTCCCATTCCCAGTCTTCCTAAGTTCAGGAATTCACAGTGCGGTACATCCCTTCCTGTTGCTATTTATAAGGTCTCATGTTAAAAAGGACCCTGGGCTAGAAAATTGGAATGCCTGACCTCGGTTCTGGTATAAGGAAATACTTAAAGGAAATGAATAGAGCACCTCCCTCTCCCCTCTACGTCCCATCCAGAGACTTTCTAAGACCTCGGTCCTGCCCTCCAGGAGTTATGGTCTAAGAGTAAAGGGGAGCAAATAGTAGCCCATTCATAATTCTTAAGCCCCGTGTTAAAGCATACAGTTTCCATGGCAGTCGTATCTTTTACATACTGGGGAAAAGCATTATGTAAGGAGGGTGGATCCTCAGGGCACAAAGAGGGCTGGGGAAGGCTTCCTGTAGGAGGAGGCCCTGGCCAGACCTAAATCCTGGACGATGAGTAGTGCTTTCTGGGACCATGAGAAAGGGCTCAGGCATCCCGAGCACAGGGCTTGGCAGAACATGGCAAGAGGTTAAATGCCAGTGAGGTGGTTCCAGATTGCAGAAAGCCTCCTGTACTCAACTTCAGTTTTACCCTGAAGGCAGTGGAGAACCCAAAGAGTTTTTAATGAGATAGGGTTGGAGAGATGATGTGAATATCATATCCTATTTGAGTTTTTCAAAGATCATGGGACAAAGTGGTCTTCCACATAGATGGAAGGAGAAGTGAGATGGCATAGGGGACTTCTTCTTGAGCTTCATCCAGTTCAGAGGTATACAATGAAGAAAAGCAATCCTGTTTTCTTCCTGTTTCTTCAGTTCTGCAATAACCAAGTATTGCCCTTTAAACTCTTAAAGTAAAGCCGCCTAAGGTGTAACGGCCCCTCCCAGCAGTATGACCGCTCATTGACCGCCCATTGGGCCTTCCTAAGGCAGGCCCCATGACCTTTCCCCCAGTCTGGGGGAAGGAATGCTGAAGCTTCCTCGGTGAAAATGTTTCTTCTTTGCCTCCAACATTTGCAGGATCAGTTTGTCAGCTCTTTGTCTGGCAGGATTGCTAAGGCAGGCCGTGGCTTCATGGAAACTGCCCCTGACTAGTTTAGTTGGAGCTTGCCAAAACTTGACCCAGCTCTGAGCAGAAAACTTCCCTAGCCTTTCCCATTCCCAGTCTTCCTAAGTTCAGGAATTCACAGTGCGGTACATCCCTTCCTGTTGCTATTTATAAGGTCTCATGTTAAAAAGGACCCTGGGCTAGAAAATTGGAATGCCTGACCTCGGTTCTGGTATAAGGAAATACTTAAAGGAAATGAATAGAGCACCTCCCTCTCCCCTCTACGTCCCATCCAGAGACTTTCTAAGACCTCGGTCCTGCCCTCCAGGAGTTATGGTCTAAGAGTAAAGGGGAGCAAATAGTAGCCCATTCATAATTCTTAAGCCCCGTGTTAAAGCATACAGTTTCCATGGCAGTCGTATCTTTTACATACTGGGGAAAAGCATTATGTAAGGAGGGTGGATCCTCAGGGCACAAAGAGGGCTGGGGAAGGCTTCCTGTAGGAGGAGGCCCTGGCCAGACCTAAATCCTGGACGATGAGTAGTGCTTTCTGGGACCATGAGAAAGGGCTCAGGCATCCCGAGCACAGGGCTTGGCAGAACATGGCAAGAGGTTAAATGCCAGTGAGGTGGTTCCAGATTGCAGAAAGCCTCCTGTACTCAACTTCAGTTTTACCCTGAAGGCAGTGGAGAACCCAAAGAGTTTTTAATGAGATAGGGTTGGAGAGATGATGTGAATATCATATCCTATTTGAGTTTTTCAAAGATCATGGGACAAAGTGGTCTTCCACATAGATGGAAGGAGAAGTGAGATGGCAGGAGGAAATGTTGCATATCATTTAGACGAGGAGGGAAGGTTAGGAGTCCGTACAGGAGACATTGAGGACTCTGGCTAACCAACAGAACTGGGGAAAAGCAGGAGGGGGCTTAACTGGAGAATGTTAAGGATGTGAAATCCACAGGTCTTGGTGTCTGACTAGGTTTGGTAGGAGATAGGTAGTCCAAGTATTACAGCCGTGGAGTTTCCAGTCACTCAGATTGTTTTTGGGCCACTCGAGGCTCTCATCTTAGTTTTCTTATTTGTGAAATGCGGACAACACCTCCCTTACGTGCCTGCCTCATGAGGTTGGCACGAGGACTAGTATGGCAGCGTGGAATGGGTGCGAATGCTCTTTGAACAACAATGCAAGTGTGAAGTCATCTGAAAAATCCAGAGAAGGGTGTGGCAAGGAAAAGGGGTGGAACCAAGAATAGATGTTTTCCAAAGCAATAAATATTTTAGCACAGGTAGAGAAAATGCATATTTGTAGTGGGAGGGATAAAGGATAGGAAATAAGGATATCAGGTGTGAGATTTGTTAGACTTACTGATTACATCTTGAAAGAGGTACTAATGATTATATATAAATTACATTAATGATCATTCTTCTGTCCTGTGAAAGTTAGCTGTCATTAAAATACTAGGATAGGGACTTTTCTGGTGGTCCAGTAGCTAGGACTTCATGTTCCCAATGCAAGGGCCTGGGTTCAATCCCTGGTAAGGGAACTAGATTCCACATATCCTGACTGAAGATCCTGCATGCCACAACTAAGCCCTGGCACAGTGACATAGAATAAATACTAAAGGGCTTCCCTGGTGGTCCAGTGGGTAAAGAGTCCACCTTGCAGTGCAAGAGGCACCAGTTCGATCCCCTGCCCAGGAGGATCCCACGTGCTGCGGAGCAGTTGGACCAGTGTGTCCAGTTACTAGTGAGCGCTCTGGAACGCATGCGCCCAGAGCCAGTGCTCTACAATGAGAGAGGCCACTGCAATGGCAGTCCTACACAGTCCAGAGAATTAAAAAGATGGATGAAAATAAATATAATGAAGCATGACAGGTTAAAAAATAAGTTAAAACAAATAAATAATAAATAAATAAATATTTTTAAAATACTGGCATAAACATTTCTTTTCAACAGAATTCTTAATTCTACAATTATTCCATATTTTGATGCATATAATGTCAATTATAATTATATGCTATAACATGTATGATTTACATATGTGATATATAATATCACATATGATATTTTATGATAGTAATGATATTCTATTTTTTTTTTATATATGATATATTAAAATTGTTTTTTTTATATGTTATCTTAGTTTTCTTATTTGTGAAATGCGGACAACACCTCCCTTACGTGCCTGCCTCATGAGGTTGGCACGAGGACTAGTATGGCAGCGTGGAATGGGTGCGAATGCTCTTTGAACAACAATGCAAGTGTGAAGTCATCTGAAAAATCCAGAGAAGGGTGTGGCAAGGAAAAGGGGTGGAACCAAGAATAGATGTTTTCCAAAGCAATAAATATTTTAGCACAGGTAGAGAAAATGCATATTTGTAGTGGGAGGGATAAAGGATAGGAAATAAGGATATCAGGTGTGAGATTTGTTAGACTTACTGATTACATCTTGAAAGAGGTACTAATGATTATATATAAATTACATTAATGATCATTCTTCTGTCCTGTGAAAGTTAGCTGTCATTAAAATACTAGGATAGGGACTTTTCTGGTGGTCCAGTAGCTAGGACTTCATGTTCCCAATGCAAGGGGCCTGGGTTCAATCCCTGGTAAGGGAACTAGATTCCACATATCCTGACTGAAGATCCTGCATGCCACAACTAAGCCCTGGCACAGTGACATAGAATAAATACTAAAGGGCTTCCCTGGTGGTCCAGTGGGTAAAGAGTCCACCTTGCAGTGCAAGAGGCACCAGTTCGATCCCCTGCCCAGGAGGATCCCACGTGCTGCGGAGCAGTTGGACCAGTGTGTCCAGTTACTAGTGAGCGCTCTGGAACGCATGCGCCCAGAGCCAGTGCTCTACAATGAGAGAGGCCACTGCAATGGCAGTCCTACACAGTCCAGAGAATTAAAAAGATGGATGAAAATAAATATAATGAAGCATGACAGGTTAAAAAATAAGTTAAAACAAATAAATAATAAATAAATAAATATTTTTAAAATACTGGCATAAACATTTCTTTTCAACAGAATTCTTAATTCTACAATTATTCCATATTTTGATGCATATAATGTCAATTATAATTATATGCTATAACATGTATGATTTACATATGTGATATATAATATCACATATGATATTTTATGATAGTAATGATATTCTGATATATGATATATTATTTGTATTATATGTTATATAATTATGGGATTCCATATTGAAATAACTAAAAATGTACTCTCTTATTTTCTGCCATAGGGTAGCATGAACTGTTCTTTCCTTAAGTTTATCCAGTTTGGAAGTGTTTTGGTTAAATGAAAGCCTTTCACAGAAGATTTTGTTCTAATGTAGAGTTATTCCATTTTTTAAAAAGTGATAGTATCATTCTTCTTTAGAAATTGAGTCCAATTGATTTTTCATTAGAGAGATGTCCTGAGTTTCACTACTACTATCTAGCATTCAAGGAGGAGAATATTCTGTGTTGATGACATCCATAAGGTTCCATGTCCATGTGGGTCACTGGGATGAGGTGGCATAAGGCGTGAAGCTGACATCTGGGAAATTCCAGGCAATCCTGAGCTGTCCTCTTGCACCTGCAGTTCTGAGCCATGAGATGGAATACAGGACAGTGACTCGGTGGTTCTGCCGAGATCAAGTGGGGAAATCAAAGGAAAAACAAGCTTCTAGATGGCTCTCTGGAACTGTTTTGGACTCTTGTGGCAACTTTTAACTCTGCTTCTGTGCCTACAACTTGGACTTTCAGCTCTCTGGCGTTTGATCTCTTCTCCTCCTTCCCTATGTGAAACAGAAAGATAGAGTTCCAGGAAATGAAGGGTAGAAGAGGAAAGAAAACACTTAAGTCATCACAGATGGCCGCCAGTGGAGTGGGAGACAGCGCGCATCTCCAATGCTTCAAGTCCGAACACCTCTTGCAACAACAAAAGGGCCAGAGGAGCAGAGCTGATCTCCACCGGGGCCAGGGTTCCTCAAAACAAAGCAATCATTTCTCATCCCAAGTCGACTTCTAATGGCTTTGGGTAGTTTTACTCTGTTCTTTAACCTTAAATGTTATTGTACTGTTCGTAGGTAAAACATTTCCTTCTGGCATGATGCATTCTGTCTCTCTCTCCAGATAAAAGTTATTTTTTGTAGGTACGGTAACAAGAGAAAGAAATCTAACTCAGAAGGAATTTCCGTGAATGTAAAACACTGTTCTGGCTGTGCTGCTTACTAAGTATTATATTTAATATATATGGGATTCTGATATATGATATATTATTTGTATTATATGTTATATAATTATGGGATTCCATATTGAAATAACTAAAAATGTACTCTCTTATTTTCTGCCATAGGGTAGCATGAACTGTTCTTTCCTTAAGTTTATCCAGTTTGGAAGTGTTTTGGTTAAATGAAAGCCTTTCACAGAAGATTTTGTTCTAATGTAGAGTTATTCCATTTTTTAAAAAGTGATAGTATCATTCTTCTTTAGAAATTGAGTCCAATTGATTTTTCATTAGAGAGATGTCCTGAGTTTCACTACTACTATCTAGCATTCAAGGAGGAGAATATTCTGTGTTGATGACATCCATAAGGTTCCATGTCCATGTGGGTCACTGGGATGAGGTGGCATAAGGCGTGAAGCTGACATCTGGGAAATTCCAGGCAATCCTGAGCTGTCCTCTTGCACCTGCAGTTCTGAGCCATGAGATGGAATACAGGACAGTGACTCGGTGGTTCTGCCGAGATCAAGTGGGGAAATCAAAGGAAAAACAAGCTTCTAGATGGCTCTCTGGAACTGTTTTGGACTCTTGTGGCAACTTTTAACTCTGCTTCTGTGCCTACAACTTGGACTTTCAGCTCTCTGGCGTTTGATCTCTTCTCCTCCTTCCCTATGTGAAACAGAAAGATAGAGTTCCAGGAAATGAAGGGTAGAAGAGGAAAGAAAACACTTAAGTCATCACAGATGGCCGCCAGTGGAGTGGGAGACAGCGCGCATCTCCAATGCTTCAAGTCCGAACACCTCTTGCAACAACAAAAGGGCCAGAGGAGCAGAGCTGATCTCCACCGGGGCCAGGGTTCCTCAAAACAAAGCAATCATTTCTCATCCCAAGTCGACTTCTAATGGCTTTGGGTAGTTTTACTCTGTTCTTTAACCTTAAATGTTATTGTACTGTTCGTAGGTAAAACATTTCCTTCTGGCATGATGCATTCTGTCTCTCTCTCCAGATAAAAGTTATTTTTTGTAGGTACGGTAACAAGAGAAAGAAATCTAACTCAGAAGGAATTTCCGTGAATGTAAAACACTGTTCTGGCTGTGCTGCTTACTAAGACTGCATCCTTTTGGGGTGTTTCTTTCTCTCCTTCCTCTTCCTTTTCCCATTCACCACCTAGTCCTCATTACTTCTCTTTCCTGGAAGAGTACCTCTAAAATGGAGCTCCCTGGCATGACTGTCTTACAGTACCCACGTAGCAGAAAATACACAGCAGTTTTCTTAGAAGGAGTATTTTCATAAAGCTGAGCCTCATTTCAGGAGACTGTGGCAGGGCTCTGTTAGTCTGTCACAAACTCAGAGCTCCTCTGCTCAGCCACAGCCTCATCACGTCGGCCTCAAGGACAGCACCTCAGACACTTGGTTCCTTGTAGTACTACTCACCTCCCAGGTGAGTGCAAATACCTTCTTATTGGCATTCCTGATATGCAAGCTACTTGTTCTTTTTTTTCTTCCTTCTTTGCATGCTGTAAAGTTTTTATGACTTTGCCTGAAATCCTGATACTCCCAATTGTGTACTGTTCTGACCCTCTGTTCCTTTAAAATGGGGTTCCAAATTGATCTGCTGTGCGAAAGATTCCACTTACTTCTGAAAAATACAGTCTTAACTTTTTTTTTATTCTGAATTTTAATGGGGCTGTTTTGACAGTGGATTTTATTTTTTTCTGTGTGTGCTTAATCTACTGTACCTGAGTACTTTTCAGTCTTATTAGTATTTATGAGATTTTGAATATCTGCCATAATAGATGAGGATTTGTTAATACAGTGTTATTTGGTTGCTAAGTCATGTGTGACTTTTGATGGACCGTTATTAGATGGCCGCCAGTGGAGTGGGAGACAGCGCATCGCCAATGCTTCAAGTCCGAACACCTCTTGCAACAACAAAAGGGCCAGAGGAGCAGAGCTGATCTCCACCGGGGCCAGGGTTCCTCAAAACAAAGCAATCATTTCTCATCCCAAGTCGACTTCTAATGGCTTTGGGTAGTTTTACTCTGTTCTTTAACCTTAAATGTTATTGTACTGTTCGTAGGTAAAACATTTCCTTCTGGCATGATGCATTCTGTCTCTCTCTCCAGATAAAAGTTATTTTTTGTAGGTACGGTAACAAGAGAAAGAAATCTAACTCAGAAGGAATTTCCGTGAATGTAAAACACTGTTCTGGCTGTGCTGCTTACTAAGACTGCATCCTTTTGGGGTGTTTCTTTCTCTCCTTCCTCTTCCTTTTCCCATTCACCACCTAGTCCTCATTACTTCTCTTTCCTGGAAGAGTACCTCTAAAATGGAGCTCCCTGGCATGACTGTCTTACAGTACCCACGTAGCAGAAAATACACAGCAGTTTTCTTAGAAGGAGTATTTTCATAAAGCTGAGCCTCATTTCAGGAGACTGTGGCAGGGCTCTGTTAGTCTGTCACAAACTCAGAGCTCCTCTGCTCAGCCACAGCCTCATCACGTCGGCCTCAAGGACAGCACCTCAGACACTTGGTTCCTTGTAGTACTACTCACCTCCCAGGTGAGTGCAAATACCTTCTTATTGGCATTCCTGATATGCAAGCTACTTGTTCTTTTTTTTCTTCCTTCTTTGCATGCTGTAAAGTTTTTATGACTTTGCCTGAAATCCTGATACTCCCAATTGTGTACTGTTCTGACCCTCTGTTCCTTTAAAATGGGGTTCCAAATTGATCTGCTGTGCGAAAGATTCCACTTACTTCTGAAAAATACAGTCTTAACTTTTTTTTTATTCTGAATTTTAATGGGGCTGTTTTGACAGTGGATTTTATTTTTTTCTGTGTGTGCTTAATCTACTGTACCTGAGTACTTTTCAGTCTTATTAGTATTTATGAGATTTTGAATATCTGCCATAATAGATGAGGATTTGTTAATACAGTGTTATTTGGTTGCTAAGTCATGTGTGACTTTTGATGGACCGTAAGCCGCTAGGCTCCTCTGTCCATGGAATTCTCCAGGCAAGAATACTGGAGTGGGTTGCCATTTCTTGACTTTCATGCACTTGCCTTTTTCATTCTTATCTTTCTGTTCTGGTAAGTTTCTAATTACGCTTTTAAAAATCTAGGTCTTTCCCAAACCCCTCCTTCTGACCAAAGCCTTCATTAAATAGATTTCATGTATCTTAGGTATATTAAAAGTGACTTCTTCTAATATTTAGCAGTTACTGATGGAAGAACACCTTCAAAACAAGAACAAGAGTAGAGCTAGAAGTACAAAAAAATATTTAAAGTTCTTGCCCTCAAGAAGATTATTGGTTTTTTTTTTTTCTTCTGATAGGTAAGAAATGGATTTATTCAGATTCAGAGAAAGCACACTGCACAGACAGAGTGTGGGCCATGGCAGAGCAAATCCAGTGGCCCCAAAAACATGGCGTTCTTAGCTTTTATAGGCTGGGTAATTCCATATGCTAATGAAGGGGAGGATTATTCCAGCTCTTTTAGGGAAGGGGCGGAACTGTCATGGCGCCTCTAGGTGTGTCATTTAGCCTGCTGACTGAGGATCAAGGTTAGTCTGCCATCTTAGACCCATTTGATTCTAACGGGTTTATGCTGTGTCCTTGGGCTGTCATTCTTTTCAAAAATTGTGTCCTGCCCCTTTCCCTCCTAACCCTTACATTCCCTCCTCAAGAGATTTTACTCCCATATTTTTGTGGGAGGCAGAAGGGCGAAGGTCCATCTTCTGTAATTGCTTCAAGGCTGAGCATGGGTGTTGACCCTGCCTATCAGGGAGTAAAAATCTCTTGAGTACCTGATCTCGGGGCTCCAGGGGCAAGGCAGCTCCTAGTTTCAGTCCATATGTGCTGAAATCCCTACATAGCCATCATCTTGATGTAGAGTGGTAGTAATTGGGTTCCTTAGCCTTCCTATGGATCCCTTGATGATTGGGCATGTTTTGTACCAGCACTAGGGCATAAATACATCTATAAATGACAAAAGACTTAAAAAGCATGGTCAAACATCTGCTTACAGTGTACAATAAGGGTGGATTACAATAACCAGAATTACAAACAATTACATTTAATTTAACATATTAAATAATCTTAGTTAACTATTTTTCTTTGTTATATCACAAGGTCCCTCTAAAACATCTCAAAGTTAATTTTTAGCCAGATAAGATGATAAGTCACTGTGAGACAATACTCATTCTCTAATTGAAACTATGTAAAGATCTCCAAAGTAAGTACAAATCACTTAAAGGCAAAGAAATTTACCACAACTTGTCAAACCATAACCTTTGTTTGTACTTTGGAGGAAGAGACCAAATCTAGTCTGCATCTTAACTGAAACAAAACGACGTAGAGCTAGAGTACAAAAATATTTAAAGTTCTCGCCCGCAAGACGATTATTGGTTTTTCTTTTTTCTTCTGATAGGTAAGAAATGGATTTATTCAGATTCAGAGAAAGCACACTGCACAGACAGAGTGTGGGCCATGGCAGAGCAAATCCAGTGGCCCCAAAAACATGGCGTTCTTAGCTTTTATAGGCTGGGTAATTCCATATGCTAATGAAGGGGAGGATTATTCCAGCTCTTTTAGGAAGGGGGCGGAACTGTCATGGCGCCTCTAGGTGTGTCATTTAGCCTGCTGACTGAGGATCAAGGTTAGTCTGCCATCTTAGACCCATTTGATTCTAACGGGTTTATGCTGTGTCCTTGGGCTGTCATTCTTTTCAAAAATTGTGTCCTGCCCCTTTCCCTCCTAACCCTTACATTCCCTCCTCAAGAGATTTTACTCCCATATTTTTGTGGGAGGCAGAAGGGCGAAGGTCCATCTTCTGTAATTGCTTCAAGGCTGAGCATGGGTGTTGACCCTGCCTATCAGGGAGTAAAAATCTCTTGAGTACCTGATCTCGGGGCTCCAGGGGCAAGGCAGCTCCTAGTTTCAGTCCATATGTGCTGAAATCCCTACATAGCCATCATCTTGATGTAGAGTGGTAGTAATTGGGTTCCTTAGCCTTCCTATGGATCCCCTTGATGATTGGGCATGTTTTGTACCAGCACTAGGGCATAAATACATCTATAAATGACAAAAGACTTAAAAAGCATGGTCAAACATCTGCTTACAGTGTACAATAAGGGTGGATTACAATAACCAGAATTACAAACAATTACATTTAATTTAACATATTAAATAATCTTAGTTAACTATTTTTCTTTGTTATATCACAAGGTCCCTCTAAAACATCTCAAAGTTAATTTTTAGCCAGATAAGATGATAAGTCACTGTGAGACAATACTCATTCTCTAATTGAAACTATGTAAAGATCTCCAAAGTAAGTACAAATCACTTAAAGGCAAAGAAATTTACCACAACTTGTCAAACCATAACCTGTTTGTCAAAAGCAGCATTTTAAGAATACTTTGGAGGAAGAGACCAAATCTAGTCTGATCTTAACCCATCTCTATTAAAATCCATTACCCAACCCAACTAAATCATGATCATGAATAACTCTTTGTTTATATTAATTACACAGTGAGGGTGGTTCCCTTTCTCCTCCAGAATATTATTAGTTTGAAGGAGATATATATATATATATATATACACATGTATATATATAGGAATGCACTGTACAAAATCCTTATTACATGCTGAGGTTATAAATAACAAAACAAAACAAAACTATCAGGAACATCAATCTCCCTTTCCTGGAAATGTGAAAAAGTCGATTGCTATCTCCTTGATGCATTTTCGCTTCATTTTCTTTTTCTGTCTTCCAGTTGTACTTGGCTTCAGAATACCACTGCTGAGAACTTGTTTAGTTTGATTATGATTTTGCTTACAACTATTGTTTCTTCCAATAATGAAGACATTCAGTTTTCATATAGTTCAAATTATTCCTCACCTGACTAATAATCAGTTTGAAAGATAAAGCTGCACACAATTCTGATTCGGTGAAAGGGGAAGATGACTTTTCTCTCCCTCTTTCACCTTTAGCATGATCCTCTTCCAATAGGATTTATAAATCACACTTGGGAAAGAGTTTTCCACATAGGTCTTGAGATAAAATTTAAGTTCAGGGGCTTCCCTGGTGGTCCAGTGGGTAAAGAGTCTACTTTGCAGTGCAAGGAGCACCGGTTCAATCTCTGGCCTGGGAAGATCCCAAGTAAACTGCAAAAGACTTAAAAGCATGGTCAAACATCTGCTTACAGTGTACAATAAGGGTGGATTACAATAACCAGAATTACAAACAATTACATTTAATTTAACATATTAAATAATCTTAGTTAACTATTTTTCTTTGTTATATCACAAGGTCCCTCTAAAACATCTCAAAGTTAATTTTTAGCCAGATAAGATGATAAGTCACTGTGAGACAATACTCATTCTCTAATTGAAACTATGTAAAGATCTCCAAAGTAAGTACAAATCACTTAAAGGCAAAGAAATTTACCACAACTTGTCAAACCATAACCTGTTTGTCAAAAGCAGCATTTTAAGAATACTTTGGAGGAAGAGACCAAATCTAGTCTGATCTTAACCCATCTCTATTAAAATCCATTACCCAACCCAACTAAATCATGATCATGAATAACTCTTTGTTTATATTAATTACACAGTGAGGGTGGTTCCCTTTCTCCTCCAGAATATTATTAGTTTGAAGGAGATATATATATATATATATATACACATGTATATATATAGGAATGCACTGTACAAAATCCTTATTACATGCTGAGGTTATAAATAACAAAACAAAACAAAACTATCAGGAACATCAATCTCCCTTTCCTGGAAATGTGAAAAAGTCGATTGCTATCTCCTTGATGCATTTTCTCGTCATTTTCTTTTGCTGTCTTCCAGTTGTACTTGGCTTCAGAATACCACTGCTGAGAACTTGTTTAGTTTGATTATGATTTTGCTTACAACTATTGTTTCTTCCAATAATGAAGACATTCAGTTTTCATATAGTTCAAATTATTCCTCACCTGACTAATAATCAGTTTGAAAGATAAAGCTGCACACAATTCTGATTCGGTGAAAGGGGAAGATGACTTTTCTCTCCCTCTTTCACCTTTAGCATGATCCTCTTCCAATAGGATTTATAAATCACACTTGGGAAAGAGTTTTCCACATAGGTCTTGAGATAAAATTTAAGTTCAGGGGCTTCCCTGGTGGTCCAGTGGGTAAAGGGTCTGCCTTGCAGTGCAAGGAGCACCGGTTCAATCTCTGGCCTGGGAAGATCCCAAGTGCTATGGAGCAGCTGGACCGATGTGTCCAACTACCGAGCCGAAGCTCTGGAGCACACGCACCCAGAGCCGTCGCTCTGCAGTGAGAGAGGCCACAGCAATGCGAGGCCCACACAGGCCAAAGAATAAAGATGGATGAAAATGGATAGATAAAAAAACAATAAAATATTAGAGGCCAAAATTAAAAAAAAAAAAAAAAAAGATTAAAGTTCAGGCCCTTTTCCGAATGTTCATTATTGTTCTGGACTTTATATGTACTCAAAGTCATCCAGTCAACAAGTATTCATTATATAATCTTTTCTTAATATCCAGACATTGAAAGAAAAGAGATGAGGGCTATTATCAAGAGGATATAACTGAACATGTCCTGGGCATGGATAGTTGTTGGTTGGGAAGAAGCAGAAAAGACAGTCGAGGCTAAAACAGCCAAGAGCCCATGCAAGAGGGAGGATGAAACACAATATAAGCAAGGTTATGTTGAGAGGACCGACATGACTGGAAGGGAGGAATCTTTATAGAAAGTAGAGAAAGACTACAGAATTCTGGGCAGGGTCTTGACTCATATCCAGATGCCTCATTCTGATGCTCAGTGGAGAGCCATTGTTAGCTCTGGAGCAAGGGCATGCCATAATAGAGGCAGTGTCTCGGGGGGATCAATGGGGCATTGATGTCCCAGATGACTTGGAGAGGGAGACCTTGGAGATCACCGTTGTGTGTTCCCGAGGCTGAGGGGACATGTCTGCAGCTGCAGCTCCTTTCTAGTGTTGACCTCATCTGAAAGCAGTGACAGAAGCCCTTATGGGTGGTTTAAAATAATAATAATAATAATAAGCCAGTTTGAGTTGAATTTCTGTCCCTTCAGAATCAGAATCCTGATATCTGAATACACTTTTTGAAGTTCTTTGAGTTGCCTTATGCTTTGAAAGCAAAGCAAGGAAAACAGAATTGGAGCAGGTATAAAGGTAGGAATGAGTTACATGATTGTTCTTGGAAGTAGGTGGAGGGGCATGTTCGAGCCACTTGGTGGTCTGTGCTCAGCCATTCCTCTAGCCCTGGTATTGCAGTTGAGATTAGCTACAGCTCTCTGCTGTAGCAGGGGCTTCCCTTGTAGCCCAGCTGGAAAAGAATCTGCCTGCAATGCAGGAGACCCCAGTTTGGTTCCTCAGTCGGGAAGATCCCCTGGAGAAGGGATAGGGTACCTACTCAAGTATTCTTAGGCATCCCTGGTGGCTCAGATGGTTAAGAATCTGCCTGCGACACGGGAGACCAGGGTTCGATCCCTGGGTTAGGAAGATCCCCTGAAGAAGGAAAAGGCTACCCACTCCAGTATTCTTGCCTGGAGAATTCAGTGGACAGAGGAGCCTGGCAGGCTACCGTGTATGGTATCACAAAGAATCGGACACGACTGAGTGACTTCTACTTTCACTTTCTCCACTATGGCAGTGTGCTTGGAACTCAACAGAAATCATTTCCAACTGGTAGAACCCTTCCTTTGTGATGACAGTATCTCTTTTTGTTACTGTTCTTTGGGCTCTTTTGGTTTTCATATACAGTTTTTTACCTGCTAACAATGTATGTCTCTTCTGTCTCAAACTAGGTTTGCAAAATCCCACCCACCAAATTACAGTTCCTCTTGTGTTCCCTGCAACTATTCATGGTGGTGCTAATCTTCTCCACTGCTCAGATAACCTTCAGTTTATCTTGGATGTTCCTCTCCATTGCTTGCTCTCCCACTGGGTCTGGTGTGATCTCTGGATTCTCTCTCCAGTGTCTGCCTCTCTTGTCTCCAAACTCCTCCCCCATCTGCCCCTCTGTTTTCTCACTGTCTCCTGCTCCCCCTCCCCATACTTGAACACTGACGCCAGTGTAACCCTCCATGAGCACGTAGTATCATCAGGCCCCTTGTGATGTATGTGGCAGAAGAAGCGAGCACTGAATAATATCTCAGTCTGGATCGTTTCTTTCCTTCTGTCTAAAAATCTTCAGTTAATCCCCACTGCCAACCAAAAGAAGCCTAAAAGCAGCTCTCTCTCATTAAGAGCCAAACTTTACAATTTAATTTGCTCCTGTCTGCTGCCTTATTCCAGAAAAAAAAAACAGACAACTAGGGTTTTCATCTGCCACCCCAATAGTTTTTAACTGTGCTAGATTTTAGTGGTAGTGTTACTTCATTATCTATAAAAATGTGTGCATCTTGTTCTTCCTTACTGACTCTCAACTTTCTCAACTTCCTGTTTTGATGGAACAGACGAGTCAACTCTGATGTATTTCAGTCATCTGATACAGACGACTCATTGGGAAAGTTCCTAATGCCGGGAAGGATTGAGGGCAGGAGGAGAAGAGGGCATCAGAGGAGGAGATGGCTGGATGACACCACCCAGTGCAAATGGACATGAACTTGGGCACATTTCATGAGATGGTGAGGGACAGGGAGGCCTCACATGTTGCAGTTCATGGGGTCTCAAAGAGTCAGACATGAGCGGGCAACTGGACAGCAAGAGTCAAGTCACTGATTCTAACTTCCCTGTTTGCCTCTCTTCCTACTCCACAGGAAGAGGCATATCACTTTCCCCTTCCTATTTTCATACATTTGCCTCTTAAAAAACACATTGACCAAAATATATTATGAAATTGACTTGAATAAAGAGTTAGGAACCGCTGCCCTTCTTTACTTTTTACCACTCCTGTTTTTTGTTTAATAATAGCTTCTCTCCTTTTTTTCTGTTTAGTATTCCTATTCATTTGACATTAAAGTGCCTGGCTTAAACAAGTCTTGTCTTCCTCTTTTCTCTTCAGATTTCTGTATCTTGATGCTGTTTTTCCAACCCTTTGATTACATAAATAGGTCTCACTGAGAAGGTAATATTTGCATAAAGACTTGAAGGAAAGGAGAGACAGAGTCACGTGTTGCCGTTTATGGGGCAACAGCATTCCAGGCAGAGGGAATATCCCATGCACAGATTTTTTTGTGGGAGCGTGGAGTGAGAAAAGGGGGTCAGGGAGATCAGAAGGGGCAGAGAGGGCCAGTCTAAAAATGCCTTGGTTTTGGTTCTCAATCCTTGTGTGTAATATTTTGCTCTGTTTTATGAGTTCTGTCATTCTCTTCTCATCTAAGCCAACCAAAAGAAGCCTAAAAGCAGCTCTCTCTCATTAAGAGCCAAACTTTACAATTTAATTTGCTCCTGTCTGCTGCCTTATTCCAGAAAAAAAAAACAGACAACTAGGGTTTTCATCTGCCACCCCAATAGTTTTTAACTGTGCTAGATTTTAGTGGTAGTGTTACTTCATTATCTATAAAAATGTGTGCATCTTGTTCTTCCTTACTGACTCTCAACTTTCTCAACTTCCTGTTTTGATGGAACAGACGAGTCAACTCTGATGTATTTCAGTCATCTGATACAGACGACTCATTGGGAAAGTTCCTAATGCCGGGAAGGATTGAGGGCAGGAGGAGAAGAGGGCATCAGAGGAGGAGATGGCTGGATGACACCACCCAGTGCAAATGGACATGAACTTGGGCACATTTCATGAGATGGTGAGGGACAGGAGGCCTCACATGTTGCAGTTCATGGGGTCTCAAAGAGTCAGACATGAGCGGGCAACTGGACAGCAAGAGTCAAGTCACTGATTCTAACTTCCCTGTTTGCCTCTCTTCCTACTCCACAGGAAGAGGCATATCACTTTCCCCTTCCTATTTTCATACATTTGCCTCTTAAAAAACACATTGACCAAAATATATTATGAAATTGACTTGAATAAAGAGTTAGGAACCGCTGCCCTTCTTTACTTTTTACCACTCCTGTTTTTTGTTTAATAATAGCTTCTCTCCTTTTTTTCTGTTTAGTATTCCTATTCATTTGACATTAAAGTGCCTGGCTTAAACAAGTCTTGTCTTCCTCTCTTTTTCTCTTCAGATTTCTGTATCTTGATGCTGTTTTTCCAACCCTTTGATTACATAAATAGGTCTCACTGAGAAGGTAATATTTGCATAAAGACTTGAAGGAAAGGAGAGACAGAGTCACGTGTTGCCGTTTATGGGGGCAACAGCATTCCAGGCAGAGGGAATATCCCATGCACAGATTTTTTTGTGGGAGCGTGGAGTGAGAAAAGGGGGTCAGGGAGATCAGAAGGGGCAGAGAGGGCCAGTCTAAAAATGCCTTGTAGGCTATTAAGGATTTGGACTCAATCCTTGTGTGTAATATTTTGCTCTGTTTTATGAGTTCTGTTTTCTATCTGAAGATATTAATTAGGAGGTTTTAGGTTTCTGTCTGTCTTTGCTTGTTTGTTTTCTTCTGTTCTCTGAAGTTGGTTTTTGAAGGGTTTTACCTTCTTGTTGGTTTATCCTGGTCTTTTCTTTAAGACTTCAGATTTTCTTCAAGGATCTGGCAATCCTTTGCTGTCATTTCATGTTTAAGAATGAGAGACTAGGGGACAGGGAAAATGAGGAATTAGAGTCATTCAAAAGAACGTGGATAGGGAGTTGGTACTAAGCTTGAAACCACTTTGTTCAGAAGGGGAGGAAGAGAAGGGATTCTGGGATTTCAGCCTCCATGCTAGGTACCCTGATTTTCTGCAGCTAAGTTGTTTGTTTTGATTTGTTTTGTTTTTAATTGACAACCTTCTAATACTGTTTCTTTCTTTCTTTCAGTCAGGCTAAGTAGCTGACACATTTCAGTGTGGAGAAAGGGGTGGGGCCAAAGTGGAAGCTGGGCAGAGATTTTGAGCACAAACATACACCCACACCTTTAATTTCGTTTAATGTTTTCCACAGGTTTTTTTTTAATGATAAAGTGATAAGTATGTAAGGTGCTCTATGAGCAGAGGATGGCTGTGTTTGTTTCTTATTTAGTTATTTGGCTGTGTTGGGTCTTAGTTGTGGCACGTAAGATCTCCATTGCATAACACAGGATCTTTCATTGTGGAGAAGGGACTCTCCAGTTGTGGCTTATGGGCTTAGCTCCTCTGCAGCATGTGGGATCTTAGTTCTTGGATCAGGGATCGAACCTGCTGTCTGCATCCCCTCATTGCAAGGCAGATTCTTAACCCCTGGACCACCAGGGAAGTCCCTAATATTTTCCACGCTTCTTACACCCTTCTCTTTTAGCACCTTATTGGACTCTGACAAGTAGGTCACTATTCCCATACCTTCCACTGATGCCCAAATTCTAACATACAACTACCTCTAAGGTACAATATGGCTTAATGTTGTACTTTGCTTTCATTTTCCAGAAATTTAGGAACATCACTTTTCTGTCAATGGTTTTCCACCATTATTGTAAGCAGGATTATTGTTTCACATTTTAAGAGGCCTCTGAAAAAAGAGGCAGACATCTGTGCTCCTGTGCTCCATTCTGAACTGGGAAGCCTGTCAGGTTTCATCACAGATTTTGTTAACATCAAAGAATACTATGTTTGGGGCTTTTGTTTTTTTTTTTTTTAATCTGCCAAGTAAGCTTATTAAGAAAAAAGAGAATGTTAGTTTGTCATTAATGTCTTATTTCAATGTTATGCTGGCAATCCTTTGCTGTCATTTCATGTTTAAGAATGAGAGACTAGGGGACAGGGAAAATGAGGAATTAGAGTCATTCAAAAGAACGTGGATAGGGAGTTGGTACTAAGCTTGAAACCACTTTGTTCAGAAGGGGAGGAAGAGAAGGGATTCTGGGATTTCAGCCTCCATGCTAGGTACCCTGATTTTCTGCAGCTAAGTTGTTTGTTTTGATTTGTTTTGTTTTTAATTGACAACCTTCTAATACTGTTTCTTTCTTTCTTTCAGTCAGGCTAAGTAGCTGACACATTTCAGTGTGGAGAAAGGGGTGGGGCCAAAGTGGAAGCTGGGCAGAGATTTTGAGCACAAACATACACCCACACCTTTAATTTCGTTTAATGTTTTCCACAGGTTTTTTTTTAATGATAAAGTGATAAGTATGTAAGGTGCTCTATGAGCAGAGGATGGCTGTGTTTGTTTCTTATTTAGTTATTTGGCTGTGTTGGGTCTTAGTTGTGGCACGTAAGATCTCCATTGCATAACACAGGATCTTTCATTGTGGAGAAGGGACTCTCCAGTTGTGGCTTATGGGCTTAGCTCCTCTGCAGCATGTGGGATCTTAGTTCTTGGATCAGGGATCGAACCTGCTGTCTGCATCCCCTCATTGCAAGGCAGATTCTTAACCCCTGGACCACCAGGGAAGTCCCTAATATTTTCCACGCTTCTTACACCCTTCTCTTTTAGCACCTTATTGGACTCTGACAAGTAGGTCACTATTCCCATACCTTCCACTGATGCCCAAATTCTAACATACAACTACCTCTAAGGTACAATATGGCTTAATGTTGTACTTTGCTTTCATTTTCCAGAAATTTAGGAACATCACTTTTCTGTCAATGGTTTTCCACCATTATTGTAAGCAGGATTATTGTTTCACATTTTAAGAGGCCTCTGAAAAAAGAGGCAGACATCTGTGCTCCTGTGCTCCATTCTGAACTGGGAAGCCTGTCAGGTTTCATCACAGATTTTGTTAACATCAAAGAATACTATGTTTGGGGCTTTTGTTTTTTTTTTTTTTAATCTGCCAAGTAAGCTTATTAAGAAAAAAGAGAATGTTAGTTTGTCATTAATGTCTTATTTCAATGTTATGCTGGCCCCTGATAGCTATGTAACTTTTCTAAATGTTTATTTTAAAAGTCAGTCCTAGGACTTCCCTGGTGGTCCAGTGGGTAAGGACACCGCCTTGCAGCCGGTTCAATCCCTGACCTGGGAAGATCCCACGTGCCGCAGAGCAGCTGGACTGACGTGTCCAACTACCGAGCCGGAACTCTGGAGCGCATGCACCCCGAGCCAGTGCTCAGCGGCGAAAGAGGCCACTGCGATGGGAGGCCCATACAGGCCAAAGAACAAAGATGGATGAAAATAGATAAATGAAAGATCAATAGAAGTGGCCAAAAAAAGAAAAAACTCTAAAAAAAACACAACTCAGTTCTAGAATATGGGCAAGGTTTTGGTGATGCAGTTACGATAAGAATTGTTTCCCGGGCTTCCCCTGGTGGTCCAGTGGGTAAGGACACCGCCTTGCAGTGCAAGGGGTGCCGGTTCGATCCCTGGCCTGGGAAGATCCCGCGTGCTGCGGAGCAGCTGGACTGATGTGTCCAATTACTGAGCCGGAGCTCTGGGGTGCATGCGCCCAGAGCCAGCGCTCTGCAATGACAGGCGCCACCGCGATGGGAGGCCCACAGGAGCCAAAGAACAAAGACGGATGAAAACAGAGAAATGAAAGACCAACAGAAGTGGCCCGCCCGCTCCCCTCCCTCCCCAACCCGACCCCCACCCAAAATAAATAAATAATTAAATCTTTAAAAAAAAAAAAAAAAAGAATTGTTTCCCCTAAATGTTTCTATCAGCAGCCCATCAGAAAAACAACTGGCAGAATGTACGTACAAACAGCTAATTTACAAAACAGGATATAAAAAGCCCTCTTAAGTACACAAAAATACACTCAAGTTTATTCATCAGAAGAGAAATATGAATCAGAACTACAATGGTACCTTTTTTTTTAACCACTGACATGTGTAGAGATCAAAGCGTTTAACACTTAAATAAAGAAAAAAAGAAACCAAAACTTTAACACTAGTCATTAGACAAATTGTTATTCTATGTGCTAGCTACTCTGCTAGGCCCCCTGAATTATTTTTTAAGTGTAACACTTTAGTGAAGAAGTGTAAACTGATACATATTATGGGTGTGGATCATACACCCTTTACTAAAGGCAATTTGGCAATAACTGTAAATTTTTTTATTTGTGTACAGTTTAACACAGCGGTTTCATTTCCAGGAAATTATCCTATGGATGTAATCACACATAATAACATACAAGGACAGTTGTTGTAACGTGGTCTATATTTGTGATAAGACTGAAATCACCTGGATGACCATAAATAAAGAACTGATGAAATAAGTCAGCCATTACAGTGGAACTCTATGCTGTCATTAAAAAGAATGAGGAATCTCTATGGGAAATAATAAGGAAAGAGCACCAAGCTACAGTAAGTTGAAAAGGGGGGCCCAGGGTGTAGAACAGCATGCTATCTCTTGTGCTTAAAAAATACACATACTCAGTGGCCTCAGAGTTCCTAGAAGGACACACAGGAGCTGGGAACAGTGGGTGCCTCTGAAGAGAAACAAGGCAACGGTGAAACAGGGATGAACCAGGAAGATTTGTTTTACCATCTTTAACTTTGAATTGTATTGTTGTACTCCTAGTACTTATTCAGAAATAAATATATACAGAGATAAATACATTGTAAAATTTCCAGACAAAGATATAACTTATATCAGAATTGTAAATGAAAGACCATTCTTCCTGACTCAGAAAAATCTAGTTTGGGAGATGGAGTTTACTCTGCACTTGGCGAGGCTGAGGGGTCTTGGAGAGGTCCTAATCTCCGTCACCAGCTCCTGCACCTTCTTTGGGCTACTGTGAAGTCTCTGCTTGCCCTCTGGCTGCTGCCTTGCAGTCTCCAGAGTCCTCCTCGGTCCCTGCAGCCCATCTCTTCGCTTCCCCTGGATTGCCACCCTTGCCCACCGGCCAGGGAGACACCAGACAGGCAGCATAGTCAAAACAAGTCCGAGGCTATAGATCTTGGTGAGTCCTGGTGCCGCCTAGTTTTCAGCACAGGGTTTCAGGGCTCTGCTTTCCCAGCCCTGACCTTAATCACGACCCTCCCATTTCTAGGACTTTATCTTCTGGAGGTCCTCTGGTGAGACATATCCAATCTTCAGGTCACTTCTTGGCCATTGTTGGTCAAGACTGTGGTTTCGAAAAAAAAACAGACTGTGGTTTCAAGAAATGATCATCAGGGAGTTTTTTAAATGATAGTAGGTATAAAACTATCTCACTGAACTACCATAAAGGAGTTTAGTGACCTTTTTTATGCCCAGGTTTAGACTAATTTAACTTGACGGGAAACCAACACGGGTTTATCACTGTAATTGGGAAGGTGCATGGCTTCCTGGACTGAAGCACAGTGAAGCGCTTGATTGCATTTACCTGAGATCCAGTGTAATCACTCACCTGGATGACTGAAGAAATAAGTCAGCCATTACAGTGGAACTCTATGCTGTCATTAAAAAGAATGAGGAATCTCTATGGGAAATAATAAGGAAAGAGCACCAAGCTACAGTAAGTTGAAAAGGGGGGCCCAGGGTGTAGAACAGCATGCTATCTCTTGTGCTTAAAAAATACACATACTCAGTGGCCTCAGAGTTCCTAGAAGGACACACAGGAGCTGGGAACAGTGGGTGCCTCTGAAGAGAAACAAGGCAACGGTGAAACAGGGATGAACCAGGAAGATTTGTTTTACCATCTTTAACTTTGAATTGTATTGTTGTACTCCTAGTACTTATTCAGAAATAAATATATACAGAGATAAATACATTGTAAAATTTCCAGACAAAGATATAACTTATATCAGAATTGTAAATGAAAGACCATTCTTCCTGACTCAGAAAAATCTAGTTTGGGAGATGGAGTTTACTCTGCACTTGGCGAGGCTGAGGGGTCTTGGAGAGGTCCTAATCTCCGTCACCAGCTCCTGCACCTTCTTTGGGCTACTGTGAAGTCTCTGCTTGCCCTCTGGCTGCTGCCTTGCAGTCTCCAGAGTCCTCCTCGGTCCCTGCAGCCCATCTCTTCGCTTCCCCTGGATTGCCACCCTTGCCCACCGGCCAGGGAGACACCAGACAGGCAGCATAGTCAAAACAAGTCCGAGGCTATAGATCTTGGTGAGTCCTGGTGCCGCCTAGTTTTCAGCACAGGGTTTCAGGGCTCTGCTTTCCCAGCCCTGACCTTAATCACGACCCTCCCATTTCTAGGACTTTATCTTCTGGAGGTCCTCTGGTGAGACATATCCAATCTTCAGGTCACTTCTTGGCCATTGTTGGTCAAGACTGTGGTTTCGAAAAAAAAACAGACTGTGGTTTCAAGAAATGATCATCAGGGAGTTTTTTAAATGATAGTAGGTATAAAACTATCTCACTGAACTACCATAAAGGAGTTTAGTGACCTTTTTTATGCCCAGGTTTAGACTAATTTAACTTGACGGGAAACCAACACGGGTTTATCACTGTAATTGGGAAGGTGCATGGCTTCCTGGACTGAAGCACAGTGAAGCGCTTGATTGCATTTACCTGAGATCCAGTGTAATCACTCACCTGAGATAGAACCTAATCATCAGTGAGACGGGTGATGCCTGAGTACAACGTGTCCCCAGCACAAGAGGCAAAGGGCCTGGGAGAGGTGTGCCGCAGGAGAGAGGTGTTGAACTGACTCTACACTCAAGACTCTCTCCAGGACGAATGGTTCTCTTCGGGAATTCTGATTCTGAAAAATTGTGAAGTCTGAATCAAGCCATCATGAAACTAATAAGGTCTAGGAAGTGAGGACTATGAGACTGTGGTTAGGAACCGTCCAACCCGTCTTTTATTTGTAGATTGTGTAACAGTGCGCGGCTGCTGAAACCAGCCCTGCTTGGGTGGTACTAACAGTGCTGTTGGGGAAAGTCGGGCTTGGTGAGTGTTAAGTGTGTCTGTCTATCTCATGGCTCTGAAATTCCTGCTGAGGAGCTTTCAGGGCCCATAGCTGACGCTGAAATTGGGTTTGAGATTGGAGAAGAAATAACCTGCCAAAACCAAGTGAAGGTGGATTCCCATTCCCAGCACCTTCTGTTGCTTCTGTGCTTCCTTAAAACTGTCACTCATGTATCTGCCTCGTCCACTCAGCTCTGAACATCCAACCTGGCCAGCAGGGACCCTTAAGTAAGCATTTGTTGAAAGAAGAGGATCGTTGGTTTGGCTTTTTTTTTTTTTTTTTTCTTAGTTATCTCTTATAGTCAGTGTCCTTGAAAGGGCCTTATCTTCTTGTTTAAAAAAAACCTTATTTCTTTACGTGCATGACTTTAGTGGGAACCTGTTACTTTACCTCCTTGTCAGAGTTCAGTTCACTGACAGTGACCTGACCTTGACCGAGAGGCATTGAGGAAGCGGCTTGTTTCTTCTACACCCTCGTCACTCAAGCACAGGGCAGTCTCTGCTTTTCAGATTCTAGGCATTTCAGTTTGCTGCCAACAAGACCTCTGGGATAAGGAGGTGCCTCCAGGAATCGTCTCGCCTGTATTAGAAACGAGCTCGCTTGAGTTTCTCTAGCGTCTTTGAGGAAACAAAAAACCTACAATTGAATTGGCCCAGAGGTGAATTTCACTTCCATTTTGGATGCTACAGAATTAATCCTACATCAGTCATCACTGATAAGTGACCCCAATAAGCCAAATGCTGAACTGAGTGCTGTGGAAAAAACAGGAGTTCCCTGCTTCTAAGGAACTCAGTCTTACAGTTGGCTCGATAAGCCAATCAGGAGAAAAATCTTAACAGTATAAAGCATTAATCGATGAGGGGCCCATGAGTTACAGAGCCAGCAGCAGCACAGCCCGGGCAACGGGGCTGGGAGGGGCTGGCGAACCAGAGCCACTGCTCAGGGCCTTCCTGGGAGAACCAGCGCGGGCGACCAGGCGCCAGTCTAGCGAAGAGAAGGGCGGAGACTCTCCACAAAGAAGCCATTTTAGCCTACACATACCTGACTGTTCTGTCATTGATGGGCATGGCTTGGGTGGGCTGACCCAGAGGCAGGCCCTGGGATCTTGTCTGTGCTAAGCTAGGGGCCCTGCATCGGGAGCAGCCACGTTGTAAAGGCTGACTGCCCTGCACTGCACACAAGTGCTGGTCTGGAGGGTGGGGCAAAGAGGGGCTGAAATCCAGCCACCTTGCTGCCTCTGCACCTTGGCGTGGGGCTCTTTCTGCCCAGAGGAAGGGGCACCATTTCTCTGCCAGGCCATGAGTCCATAGGGCTGTGGCCAGACAGACAGCACTTTTTTATGAGTGCTTCTAGCCAGGCATGGCTCTTTCCGAATCCACGTGGGTGCTCTGTAGGACGGATCTGAATCTCACCCTTCAGTAAATACTTGGAATTCAGTAAATATTTGAAGGAATGCTGAGGTGGATTATTGAAGTTCCACACACTTCATCTCCCTACTTAAAAAGGACTCTCGAGTAGATTTCTTTTTCCTTTTTTTTTTGGTTTATTCAGTTTACTTGACTAGTTTGTGGAAACTTTTTCCCTGTGTCCATTGCACTGGTCAGCCTCCATCCATTAATGGTTGAATGTGCAACCCTGTGACTTCCTGTCCCCCCTTTTCCCTCTTTCACCAAGGTCAGACCTAGTTTTCCAAATGCTAGTTAAACACAATTATATACCAGCACTGTCATAGACCTTGAGGTTCAGGTCTAAGACATAAAAATCATTGTCACCCCAGCCTTGGCTCCCATGCTGAAGAGCTAGTAAGAGTGCTCCGAGGATAGCTATGTGGTTGGGAGGCTGGACAGATGCGAAGAAAGAAAATATGAGACTGAGCGTGTGCACAAAGGCTTCTCGGACAGACCTGCATGTGAATCCCAACTCAGACTAGTTCCAGTTCTGTGAACCAGGACTAGTAAGCAGTTCACCATGTAAGAGCGTCAGGTTCCTGTCTGTAAAATGGGGGTAGTAATTTCCACCTAGCCTGGGTGGTAGTGCCGATTAGAGAACGTCATTGCTGAGAGAGGCGCTTGGTGAAGTTAGCAACCAGCCAAAGCGAGTCCTGTTCGACTACAACAAAAGGTGATAAGTGACGTCAGGGCAAACAAAACGGGTGGAGACTCCCGGGGGAAGGCTCACACCTGGCAGGAGACCACATGTGAGGAGGTCAGGAGCCCTGCCAGCCTCCCGGTGATCTGCCACCTCCGCGCTGGGCAGGGCAGAGCCAGGCAGCACAGGGCTCATGGGCCGCAGATCCAGGAGCCGGCAAGTCCCTGCAGCGTCGGACATTAACCTGCACATAAACCTGCAGGTGTATCTGAAGCCGGCATGACCCAGAGCTCCTCCCCCCGGAGCACCAGCAGAGGGGCTCGAATGGAGGGATGGGAAGGACTCGGCTCTCCATGTTGACTTCAGCGTGTCATGGGATTGGAGATCATTCCACTCTCTGAAAAGCGAGGTCACCTCATCGTCTTTCCATCCTCCCCGCTCTGGATGTCTAAGGTGAAGCGTTTTCTCTTCCCCAGCTCAGAGGCTGAGAATGGCGTGGAGGAGAAGAAGAAGGTATGCAGGTCGCCAGCAGCGCTGTCCCCCACCCCGTCCGGCGAGGCCGAGTCCCCAGACCAGAAGAGACTCCTTTCCCTGCGGTGAGTACTCACATGGTCTCCCCACTTCCTTTGGTCTTTTGGGGAAGAGGAGTTGCTGGGAGGAGCTGTTTTTAGTTTTATGGTAGAGAGTGAAGATCTCCCACAGGCAGGGGTCACCCCCGAAAAAGAAGTGGGATGTTTTTCCTTGAAATCCAGCCACTGGCATCTTCCTTCTTCTCTCAGTTCTTCCTGGCAGCCTCTCTTCTCTCTCCCACTCCAGCCTTATGCAGACTCTCTGCCCCTTTCTGAAAGCACTGATTTTGCTACGTGATAAAGCCGGGGTGGCCCCCTTTCTGGCACGGAGTTAGAAAGCACCTGGAAAGGCTGGCAGGGCTGCTAATGAAGCCGCCCAGGTTGGATTGTGTGCTTAGCCTGTGGGTGTGTACACCTGCTGTCTCACGTTCCTGACCTCCGCAGAAAAGACAGGAGGGGGTGAAAAACCTGGCCTAGGATCCCTGCGCAGGGTGTGCACGGCCGGTTTCCGGGGGCCAGTGCTGGAAACCAGGCTCAGTTTGATTACAGGGCTGTGAGGAGACAGCAGGTTTGAGATGTGCGCCTCTGGTCCCCATCACTCTCAGGGGGACCAATTGTGTGCTTTCTTTAACATGGAAGGAAGAAGTAGGAATTTCAAGTTGCTTTTCTGCCCTTAAAAGACAGTGGTTGGGTCTTCCTCGGTGGTCCAGTGGGTAAGGACACTGCCTTGCAGTGCAGGGGGCACCGGTTTCATCCCTGACCTCAGAAGATCCCACGTGTTGCGAAGCCTTTGAACCGCTGTGTCCAATGACCCAGCCGGAGCACCAGCAGAGGGCCCTCGAATGGAGGGAGGGGAAGGACTCGGCTCTCCATGTTGACTTCAGCGTGTCATGGGATTGGAGATCATTCCACTCTCTGAAAAGCGAGGTCACCTCATCGTCTTTCCATCCTCCCCGCTCTGGATGTCTAAGGTGAAGCGTTTTCTCTTCCCCAGCTCAGAGGCTGAGAATGGCGTGGAGGAGAAGAAGAAGGTATGCAGGTCGCCAGCAGCGCTGTCCCCCACCCCGTCCGGCGAGGCCGAGTCCCCAGACCAGAAGAGACTCCTTTCCCTGCGGTGAGTACTCACATGGTCTCCCCACTTCCTTTGGTCTTTTGGGGAAGAGGAGTTGCTGGGAGGAGCTGTTTTTAGTTTTATGGTAGAGAGTGAAGATCTCCCACAGGCAGGGGTCACCCCCGAAAAAGAAGTGGGATGTTTTTCCTTGAAATCCAGCCACTGGCATCTTCCTTCTTCTCTCAGTTCTTCCTGGCAGCCTCTCTTCTCTCTCCCACTCCAGCCTTATGCAGACTCTCTGCCCCTTTCTGAAAGCACTGATTTTGCTACGTGATAAAGCCGGGGTGGCCCCCTTTCTGGCACGGAGTTAGAAAGCACCTGGAAAGGCTGGCAGGGCTGCTAATGAAGCCGCCCAGGTTGGATTGTGTGCTTAGCCTGTGGGTGTGTACACCTGCTGTCTCACGTTCCTGACCTCCGCAGAAAAGACAGGAGGGGGTGAAAAACCTGGCCTAGGATCCCTGCGCAGGGTGTGCACGGCCGGTTTCCGGGGGCCAGTGCTGGAAACCAGGCTCAGTTTGATTACAGGGCTGTGAGGAGACAGCAGGTTTGAGATGTGCGCCTCTGGTCCCCATCACTCTCAGGGGCACCAATTGTGTGCTTTCTTTAACATGGAAGGAAGAAGTAGGAATTTCAAGTTGCTTTTCTGCCCTTAAAAGACAGTGGTTGGGTCTTCCTCGGTGGTCCAGTGGGTAAGGACACTGCCTTGCAGTGCAGGGGGCACCGGTTTCATCCCTGACCTCAGAAGATCCCACGTGTTGCGAAGCCTTTGAACCGCTGTGTCCAATGACCCAGCCGGAGCTCTGGAGCGCATGCGGACAGAGCTAGTGCTTTGTAACTAGAGAGGCTATGGCGATGGGAGGCCCACACAGGCCAAAGAACGAAGATGAATGAAAATAAATAAATAGAAGTGGTCAAAAAAAAAGAAGAAAAAGAACTGCTACCTCCTATGTCTTCTGGCTTCTGCCTATGGATGATTGAGCGACTCCTGCTTTTCCCTTTCTTCTGCTACCCAGCCCATGTCTTCTGCACATCTGTACCTCCCTCAGGACCAAAAATAAGTCGTTACTCTGCCCTCAGCTTTGTTAGATCACTCCCAATTCTCTCTCCATCTTTTCTGCAAGCCTGTGTTGACATGTGTCACTGTTACCTGTTCTTTCTGAACCTCTCAGAGCATCCTGCCTCACTCAGCAAACCAAGGCATCAAGCCCTTTGTTCCTTGTGTCTTTCACCACTGTCGAGTGGCTTTCGCAGGCGCTCTGAATGCACATGTAACTCCACCTTCCCCAGGCTTCACAGGAGGCAGTACTCGCCTCATTAGGGCACCAGGGCTTGTCAGCCTTCCCTGGCATGTGATCTGTGAAGTGCACAGAGCTCTGTGCTTGGGTGAAGGCTCTGCTTTCGCTGTCTAGAAATTCTGCACTTTTGAATAAAAATTCTGCTCTACCCAGAATAGCCAAAAATAAATACAAAAAAAAAAAAATTCTGCCCTAGGCTTCAGGTCCTGCTCATAGTCATCTGCAAGAAGTGAGAAGTTGAAAAGACACAAAGAAATCATGTATGTAAATAAACATCCCTCCTACACCTACCACAGGCCAACGCTGTGCAGATAAAGCCCTTCTGCTTGTGCCTCTTAAAACCAAGGACACAGTACTCCCTTTGTCACGTTTGCTTACAGCCCGTAGTTCTTTGAAAGGGCTGACCACTGCCTTGACGGTACCATTAACATTTCTTTTTTATTATTTTTTTTTTTTTTGTATTTTTTGGCATTTTTTAAATTTTGCTTTTTTGCTTTCCTTTAACATTTCTTAATTAGAATCAGTAGAGGTGATAAATTCAAAATAATGGCTAGTATCAATAATACATAATTTGACATTAAAATAAAACAATATTTTTTCAAGTAGAGTACAAATATGCCTCAGAGTTTTGTTTGTTTGTTTAAACTAATTCCTAGAATTCTAAAGAAATGTATATCTGTAAATTGGTTCAATGGCCAGCAGTTGAATCCAAACTGTTGGGGCTAACAGAGATCTGGGATATTGCATAGTTATCTTTTACAGCTGGGAAAACCAGAACCTAAAGTCTCTCTAACTTCATTTCTGTTTCTGTATCACACCCACATGCCACCCAGGTTGCTTAAGAGCCTTCTTAAAATCACTTTGAACTAAATATTGGTTTTAATTGCATCTTGTTCTAAAGAGTCCTCTTGTGGAATCATGAATTTCAGTGCCATTTCCCCCCAGGAAACAAAAAAAATCGACATAATTATGTCACAAAACTTGTTCAGGCATATACCTCTAAAAATCACACATGCATTCCACACTGACATGCTGTGTTTTGCTGTACCACTGAAGATGTTAATTCTGCTGAAATAGAGAAGCAGGGCTAGAATCATTTTGGAAAGAAATTCGGGAGCTCTGAGCTCTGGCTTTAGGAGAACAAAAGAAGGACTTACAAACATGTTCTTTTTTTTTTTTTATCCTGATTTCACTTCTATTTTCCCACCCTGGGATGTCCTGTCTCTCTTCTCGTCATTCCCAGTTCCTGCTCACCCTGTTAGGCCCCATATGTTAAACCCACGTTTTTCTGTTGGTCTCTTCTCTCACCTCCTGTTGGGAGTTACTGTCTCTGTACTTCCTCCCAACACCTGATACATATGATTTTGATGCTGCATCACATACTGCCTTTTTAAAGAGATTGCTTGATGTGCGCACAGGATCCTTAAGGAAAAAGACTGTCTTGGGTGCCTGACGTGTTAACACAGCACCTCACTCAATTAGCACTTGTTAAATATTGACAGAATTTTGAAACCAAAATATTCCTGGATTGAACTATAGCTGCAGCTTTAGTAACTGGCCTCCAATCCTACTCCATCTACTGCTTAAAATACTTGTGAGATAATCTGGTGACTTTCCCAGCTCGATCGATACTTCTCCCTCCCATAAGGTATGGTTTCTACCTTGGGGATCACCGCCTGCTGAATTCACACCATCCCCCACATCACGTCTGGGGTAAATGCCCTTAAGAGTCCTGAGGGATAACTCACACCTAGAAGAGAAAAACCAATGACAGGCTTTGTTGCGAGCTGGCGTGATCATCAAGATGTAGTACAATAAAATTAATGGGTAGCATAAAAAAATTCATCTTAATTGACACCCGGGATTTTCTGTCCTCAGGTCAAAATCCAGTTTCGATGGTGCCCCTTTAGCAAGTGAGAAGAGTGACTATAAAACAGAAACCAAGAGTGACTCTAAGCTTGAAAGGAAAAAGTCCTCCTCTTCCAGCCAGGTAACTTAGGAGTGAGATGCGTATCATCTCAGAGGGTGAAGAGGGTGTGGGTTGGAAGCCCGCTGGAGGAAGGGACACAGGGCCAGGACTGAGGCAGGCACAGGTCGACAGACCAGAGAAGGGCCAGCTGTGGCTCCTTCAGGCAAGCTACCATCAGCGTTGTGTTTCACAGCTGACCTTGCGCACGTGCTGGGTGATGGTGAGCCCCCAGCCGTGACCCTGCACTCTGACAAGTGCCCAGAGAGCAGAGGCCAGCCCAGTTATGGGCTTGTCTAATAATTAGCCAAGACTAGGAGGGCTGTGACTTCCTTGCACTGCTCTTAGAGTCTGTTGAGGCACCTGTGTGGACAGAAAGCCTCCCAGCTGCACACAGAGTAGGAAAATCTGGCTACAGGGTCAGGATTCTTCCCCAGAAGCAATCTGGGGTCTGCTCCAGAATGACCCAGACAGCCTTCTGTCAGAGAGTATAACACACTTACCGGAGCCAGCAGTTTGGGGTTTGTTGACACTTCAGTCTAAAATACCTGAATAGGTGTCTCTTAACAACTAGAATAAGAAACTATTGACTCGCCCAAGAAATTTAATTGAATAGTAAATTTATAAAAAAATATTAATAATGTAGGGGCTTCCCTGGTGGTCCAGTGGGTGGAGAGTCTGTCTTGCAGTGCAGGGAGTACGGGTTCGATCCCTGGCCCAGGAAGATCCCACGTGCCACCGCAGAGTGGTTGGACTGGTGTGTCCAATTAGGAGCCAGCGCTCTGGAGTGCATGCGCCCAGAGCCAGTGTTCAGCAACCAGAGATGCCACTTTGGGTAAATGCCCTTAAGAGTCCTGAGGGATAACTCACACCTAGAAGAGAAAAACCAATGACAGGCTTTGTTGCGAGCTGGCGTGATCATCAAGATGTAGTACAATAAAATTAATGGGTAGCATAAAAAAATTCATCTTAATTGACACCCGGGATTTTCTGTCCTCAGGTCAAAATCCAGTTTCGATGGTGCCCCTTTAGCAAGTGAGAAGAGTGACTATAAAACAGAAACCAAGAGTGACTCTAAGCTTGAAAGGAAAAAGTCCTCCTCTTCCAGCCAGGTAACTTAGGAGTGAGATGCGTATCATCTCAGAGGGTGAAGAGGGTGTGGGTTGGAAGCCCGCTGGAGGAAGGGACACAGGGCCAGGACTGAGGCAGGCACAGGTCGACAGACCAGAGAAGGGCCAGCTGTGGCTCCTTCAGGCAAGCTACCATCAGCGTTGTGTTTCACAGCTGACCTTGCGCACGTGCTGGGTGATGGTGAGCCCCCAGCCGTGACCCTGCACTCTGACAAGTGCCCAGAGAGCAGAGGCCAGCCCAGTTATGGGCTTGTCTAATAATTAGCCAAGACTAGGAGGGCTGTGACTTCCTTGCACTGCTCTTAGAGTCTGTTGAGGCACCTGTGTGGACAGAAAGCCTCCCAGCTGCACACAGAGTAGGAAAATCTGGCTACAGGGTCAGGATTTTTCCCCCAGAAGCAATCTGGGGTCTGCTCCAGAATGACCCAGACAGCCTTCTGTCAGAGAGTATAACACACTTACCGGAGCCAGCAGTTTGGGGTTTGTTGACACTTCAGTCTAAAATACCTGAATAGGTGTCTCTTAACAACTAGAATAAGAAACTATTGACTCGCCCAAGAAATTTAATTGAATAGTAAATTTATAAAAAAATATTAATAATGTAGGGGCTTCCCTGGTGGTCCAGTGGGTGGAGAGTCTGTCTTGCAGTGCAGGGAGTACGGGTTCGATCCCTGGCCCAGGAAGATCCCACGTGCCACCGCAGAGTGGTTGGACTGGTGTGTCCAATTAGGAGCCAGCGCTCTGGAGTGCATGCGCCCAGAGCCAGTGTTCAGCAACCAGAGATGCCACTGTAATGGGAGGTCCACGCGTGCCAAAAAATAAAAAGATGGATGAAAATAAAAATATAAATAAAAGAGGCATGATGGGGAGAAATAAAAAAAAAAAATTACTAATGTAAAATTCATTTTCAATGTTCACAATTAATGTCCTTTAGAAAGCATTTTTGCTCCCCTTCTCAAGAATCCAGTTGAGTCATGCACTGCATTGATTTGTCATGTCGCCTTTAATTTAGATCAGCCCCTACATTTTTTTTTTTTAAAGATTTATTTATTTATTTATTTTTTGGGCGGGGGTTGGGTTGGGGAGGGAGGGGAGCAGGCGGGCCACTTCTATTGGTCTTTCATTTTTCTGTTTTCATCCATCTTTGTTCTTTGGCTCCTGTGGGCCTCCCATCGCGGTGGCCTCTGTTGTCGCAGAGCACCAGTTCTAGGCGCTCCAGAGCTCCAGCTCGGTAATTGGACACATCGGTCCAGCCGCTCTGCGGCACGTGGGATCTTCCCAGGCCAGGGATCGAACAGGCGCCCCTTGCACTGCAAGGCGGTTTCCTTACCCACTGGACCACCAGGGGAAGCCCAGCCCCTACATTTTTTTAACTTGATTTTTATTCACTTTTTTCAAGACTGTTTGGTCCAGGATATTTTTAAATCAAGCAGGCAGTGAATGCTCACTGTAGCCATTAAACAGAAAACCTCAGCAAAGCCGTGATAGAACACTCAGCTTTTAAAAAAATTTATTAGAGTAGATTTACAATGTTGTGTCAGTTCCTGCAGATAAGCAGAGTGAATCAGTTATGCATCTACAGTAGGCTCTTATTAGTTATCTCTTTATTTATAGCTGCGCGTACATATCGGTCCCAGCCTCCCAGTCTATCCCTCCCTCCCAGCCCCCCTTTCCCCGCTCATAACTGTAAATTTTAGAACCACGCCTAGCTTTAATCTGGATGCAAGAGATACTTCAAGAAGAACATGAACTAACTGACTTTATGTGAGCTGTTCATCCAAACGTGGTTGACTTGAGGGGACCGTCTGTCATATGGACCTTTATGGCAATACTAGGACCATTTCTACCATTGCGACCGCTCCTAGTCTAGATAATAAATCCTCAAGGCCAACCTGTGATACCTGTCTGTTTTGCTCCTTAGACTGCCCACTAGGTCGCTCTTGAAGAAGAGTGATCCTATGGATGGAGGGCACAGCTCTACCTCTTAGTAGATGTGTGGAGCCAGTTAAGTCCCCCATTATGCCTGAGGCACAGGTCCCTGAACTGAGCAGTAGGGGCATCAGCTCTCAGGTTATTGTGGGGCCGGGAGTGGTATTTTGTGAAAGCCTTTTACACACTGTAAGTTACTGTCTGTCAATTGTGGTCATACCTGGAGACAGATGCCTTCAAGATGAAGTTATTTGCAGCATTTCAGACTCTCGGACCTTCTACTGCCCTGGAGAGCTAAGTCTTTTGTGTGAAATCCTACTTGTCATTTCTCAACACTGTCACAACAGTGACAGTGATTGGAACAAACCCAGTAGCAGGTCCTGGAGACGAATCACCCCATTTAAGCCTCCAGACATCCTTCTGAAACAGGTACTACTTTAGCCTCTGGCACAGAAGAGAAAAACTGAGGCCTGGACAGGTTGAGTAAAGAGGCCAAGATCACATACCACAGAAGCGGCGCAGCCAAGACTTAACCTCAGGGTTATCTGATACAGAGCTTTTAGCCACTACCTTCTTCTGAGAGTACTCACTGGGATCTCGAGTGCCCTGGGACCCACTACCTGGTGAGATTTCTCAGAGTTTTATCTCATTTCTTATGAGGAACACCCTTGTCTGGCCACTAATGCAGAAGGCTGGCTACCAGCTGCTTCACCTACATCTACAGTAGGCTCTTATTAGTTATCTCTTTATTTATAGCTGCGCGTACATATCGGTCCCAGCCTCCCAGTCTATCCCTCCCTCCCAGCCCCCCTTTCCCCGCTCATAACTGTAAATTTTAGAACCACGCCTAGCTTTAATCTGGATGCAAGAGATACTTCAAGAAGAACATGAACTAACTGACTTTATGTGAGCTGTTCATCCAAACGTGGTTGACTTGAGGGGACCGTCTGTCATATGGACCTTTATGGCAATACTAGGACCATTTCTACCATTGCGACCGCTCCTAGTCTAGATAATAAATCCTCAAGGCCAACCTGTGATACCTGTCTGTTTTGCTCCTTAGACTGCCCACTAGGTCGCTCTTGAAGAAGAGTGATCCTATGGATGGAGGGCACAGCTCTACCTCTTAGTAGATGTGTGGAGCCAGTTAAGTCCCCCATTATGCCTGAGGCACAGGTCCCTGAACTGAGCAGTAGGGGCATCAGCTCTCAGGTTATTGTGGGGCCGGGAGTGGTATTTTGTGAAAGCCTTTTACACACTGTAAGTTACTGTCTGTCAATTGTGGTCATACCTGGAGACAGATGCCTTCAAGATGAAGTTATTTGCAGCATTTCAGACTCTCGGACCTTCTACTGCCCTGGAGAGCTAAGTCTTTTGTGTGAAATCCTACTTGTCATTTCCCCCAACACTGTCACAACAGTGACAGTGATTGGAACAAACCCAGTAGCAGGTCCTGGAGACGAATCACCCCATTTAAGCCTCCAGACATCCTTCTGAAACAGGTACTACTTTAGCCTCTGGCACAGAAGAGAAAAACTGAGGCCTGGACAGGTTGAGTAAAGAGGCCAAGATCACATACCACAGAAGCGGCGCAGCCAAGACTTAACCTCAGGGTTATCTGATACAGAGCTTTTAGCCACTACCTTCTTCTGAGAGTACTCACTGGGATCTCGAGTGCCCTGGGACCCACTACCTGGTGAGATTTCTCAGAGTTTTATCTCATTTCTTATGAGGAACACCCTTGTCTGGCCACTAATGCAGAAGGCTGGCTACCAGCTGCTTCACAATTAATAGATATATGTCTAGTCATCAGGTCACTAATCTTGTTGGAAAATGAAACCATTGAGCCCTGCCTTCCACTGTTTTTCACTGAAGAGCTATGTCGGAGATTCTAAGATCAGGGAGAAGGAATTCCTAAAGATTGTCAATTTAGGAGTGGGAAGATTGATTACGTAATTTAAATTGAAGTTGAAATTTGTTTATGTTTGACAAGAACACCGAGACCCGTGACGCCTCTGTTCTGTCTTTCTGGTAGGACAAGGCAAACATGCACTTCCACAAGCTGTTTCTGGATGTCCCCACGGAGGAACCCCTGAGGCAAAGTAAGTTCTGACCTGGTTGACTTTGTAAAGATGCCAGTGGGTTTGGGAGGACTGAATCATCAAGGGGAACAGGTTTCTATACTATCATATGTGAAGAAAATAGCTATAGTCATTGCTCTGTGAGAGAAGGGGATCCTTCAGGGGGGCTGTGTGATGGTCGGGAGGGGTGGGAAGGGGGGGATATACATATGACTAATCTGGGATCATACATATCTGTAAACAACAAAACTCTGTAAAAGTTAAAAGCAAAATAAAGGTTTAAAAAAATTAAAAAAAAAATCAGAACCTAAAAATTAAATAAATAAAAAGGGGGGAAACAGGTTTCTGAAAGTCGTGATGTAACAGTAATGCACTCAGCTCTCACCCAGCACCTGGAGAGATAAGGGAGTAGAAAGGGAAACTGACTCCCTCCACGCGGTATGGGGTTATCCAAGAGTTCCAGAATGTCCTCGCCTTCCGTAGTCACTGCTAAAATGCATCGTCATTGGACTGTGCTGAATTTTCAGATAACAAGACTAGTGTAAGGCCATACTGGAAGAAGGCACCCCAGACCTCGGTCAATAGATGTCTCGA
Source organism: Tragulus kanchil (assembly GCA_022376925.1). NCBI lineage: Eukaryota > Metazoa > Chordata > Mammalia > Artiodactyla > Tragulidae > Tragulus > Tragulus kanchil. Next base: position 55,012,178 of record JAIOJX010000029.1, on the reverse strand, counting down.
CCCTTACATTGTGCAAGGCTCTGGGGTCACACTTAAGCACCTGGATCAGCATGCCAATTGGCACCTGCTTGGGTCCACCTGAGAGTAGAGGGACCCAGGGTTCCATTCCAGCCTCCTCTGCACACAGATGCTGAGGCAGCAGGGTTCCATTTCTTATGAGGAACACCCTTGTCTGGCCACTAATGCAGAAGGCTGGCTACCAGCTGCTTCACAATTAATAGATATATGTCTAGTCATCAGGTCACTAATCTTGTTGGAAAATGAAACCATTGAGCCCTGCCTTCCACTGTTTTTCACTGAAGAGCTATGTCGGAGATTCTAAGATCAGGGAGAAGGAATTCCTAAAGATTGTCAATTTAGGAGTGGGAAGATTGATTACGTAATTTAAATTGAAGTTGAAATTTGTTTATGTTTGACAAGAACACCGAGACCCGTGACGCCTCTGTTCTGTCTTTCTGGTAGGACAAGGCAAACATGCACTTCCACAAGCTGTTTCTGGATGTCCCCACGGAGGAACCCCTGAGGCAAAGTAAGTTCTGACCTGGTTGACTTTGTAAAGATGCCAGTGGGTTTGGGAGGACTGAATCATCAAGGGGAACAGGTTTCTATACTATCATATGTGAAGAAAATAGCTATAGTCATTGCTCTGTGAGAGAAGGGGATCCTTCAGGGGTGCTGTGTGATGGTCGGGAGGGGTGGGAAGGGGGGATATACATATGACTAATCTGGGAACATACATATCTGTAAACAACAAAACTCTGTAAAAGTTAAAAGCAAAATAAAGGTTTAAAAAAATTAAAAAAAAAATCAGAACCTAAAAATTAAATAAATAAAAAGGGGGGAAACAGGTTTCTGAAAGTCGTGATGTAACAGTAATGCACTCAGCTCTCACCCAGCACCTGGAGAGATAAGGGAGTAGAAAGGGAAACTGACTCCCTCCACGCGGTATGGGGTTATCCAAGAGTTCCAGAATGTCCTCGCCTTCCGTAGTCACTGCTAAAATGCATCGTCATTGGACTGTGCTGAATTTTCAGATAACAAGACTAGTGTAAGGCCATACTGGAAGAAGGCACCCCAGACCTCGGTCAATAGATGTCTCGACCCTTACATTGTGCAAGGCTCTGGGGTCACACTTAAGCACCTGGATCAGCATGCCAATTGGCACCTGCTTGGGTCCACCTGAGAGTAGAGGGACCCAGGGTTCCATTCCAGCCTCCCTCTGCACACAGATGCTGAGGCAGCATGCTGGCTTCCTGCCTCCACACAGGAAGGTGTGGGTCATGTGCTCTTCCCAAAATGAGACCGTCTACCTCACGAGCGTCATTAGTGACCACCCCAGGGAAGGAAGGCAGGCAGCAGTGCCAACATTAGCACAAGGGTGACACGCCTTCCCAGAGATTTTTGAAACATCATTCTTGAGCCTCCGTGTGCAGTGATAGACTCGCCTTTCCATCCTGATGTTTATACTGAAGTTTGTAAGACTTGGAATTAAAAAACAAACTCTCATCTCCATAACTGTATTCCACTAAAGGTGACTGAAAAACAGGTGAGAGATCTTTTGAGCATATGAATGTATTATCTCTGTATACCTGTGAGCCAGCAACAGACACACACAATTTTCATTTTAAATGGAAATTCTAAATGATGATATACCTGTGTATATTTTCCCAGGTTTTACCTGTGCTCTACAGAAAGAAATATTATACCAAGGGAAGCTCTTTGTATCAGAAAACTGGATTTGTTTTCATTCCAAAGTCTTTGGAAAAGACACCAAGGTTAGTATTTTTTAAAAAAGAAAACTGACCCTGCATTTCCTTACATATTGTAAAAATGGTTTTAAATATAGTAATATTTATAAATGCTTGTCATTATTACACCTTTATAGCAAGTTTCCTTTATTGTAGTTCCAAATACTACAGGTTCTAAATGCCTCTAGATGACATAAGCTTCCTTTTTCCGTATGCACTCTTTTCATTCATTTTCTTACGTACATCTCTTTCCTGCAAGATGTCACCAGCACACTCTCCAGGTACTTCATATGGAGAGTGTGTCATAATTTGTTTCAAAGACATACATTAGGGCTTCCCTGGTGGTCCAGTGGGTAAGGACACCGCCTTGCAGTGTAAGGGGCACCAGTTCGATCCCTGGCCTGGGAAGATCCCATGTGCTGCGGAGCGGCTAGACTGGTGTGTCCAATTAGGAGCCAAAAAAATTGACCTAAATTAAAAAAAAAACAAAAAAAAAGACAAAAACAGGCATACGTTAAACCTACAACAGTTCTTCAAAGAAATTCAAATTTTACACCATAGTCACACAGTTATTGTCAGAGAAATCTAGGCAATCAGGCCTATAAGTAACCCACTTATTAGAGCTCACTCTGTCCCCAGCACAAAATGAGCAGGATTTGGAGCATTTTGGTCCTAGTCTGAGGGAGTCACATACTCACAAACCAAGTGGACCCTGACTGCTAGCTATTCTCTGTCACTAAACACAGATTTGGGGCAGCAGAGGCGCATGATACCTGAGCCACTAAGGAGAATAGCCTGCAGGAGCTGGCAGGTTTCCCAGGGCACTGCCTTTTAAAACAGGGCCCTTGAGATTTTGGCGTGAGAAGGCAAAAAGCTCATTCCATCCCACTGACATTCTTTCTCTTTAATCTATGACATCACATCACACAGTTCAAGCAGGCCACCAGAACAAGGAAGCAAAGAAACACCTCGGGTTTATGTGACCTCAGTGAGTTTTAATCATTCTGATTCATGATTATGAATAAACAGCTTTTATACTCATGAAGTAGCTCATTAAAAACTCCTTTTGTTTTTTGACTGGTAGGTGTGTTTGATTTAAATATTCTCTCTAAAGCCATTGTCAGTCTTATAAATAAAGGTCACTTTAAAAATACAATGCAAATGTTTTATGTTGGTGTTGATTCAGCCGACTAGCATCAAATATGTCATTTTTATTATATAGAGTTGTATTGAGATAAACATAGTTTAAATTCACAGTATTACTTGAATCAGTATAATGCAAAGCCATATTGAGTAGTATCGCACCATATTTCCAGATTTCCGGATTATAAGCACTTGTGCATGAAATGGGGAAGGGGACTAATCTCCAGTTCCATGGGATCAAGATAATTCTCAGGAATAGCTTGAGCCAACACCTCTGACCAAAGCAGCAGGGGTTGAAAACATTCATGAACAAAGAATTAGCCTTTGTTAAGGAATGAGGAATTCACACAACCATTAAGTGGTTTCAAGCTAATAGGATTCTAGCAATGGTTTCAAAATCCCACCTCTACCTAAAAATGAAATGACCAAAAAAAAAAAAAAAAAAGCATAAAGGATTGACCTGGTTTTTTCAAGACAAGGACAGAGGTGATTGGTTTTGCATGTGCTATATCTAATCTAAGAGACAAGGGGTGGGAAGATAAGAACCATGATAGGGACACATTCCTTCTCTTCTGAGGATGGTGTCATGGAAACTTGGACTTCAGTTCTGTGGCAGAAATCGCTCCCTGCCGACAGACCGTGGTCCAGCATGATCCAGAATGAACTAAAGTCAGTTAAGCAATCTCCTCCAGGAAGGGGAATTTTCTAAGCACCCTATCTTGGAGAAATACTACTAATAAAGTACATCCTTAATTTAACCAGGACCTTTTCTTCAGGCTGTGTGTATTTTCAGATGCTGGTAAAATTAAAGGCATGTATCGCATAACTCACATGTTACCTAGTTGTCACTTTAGACTCATGAAGCAATTGATTGAAAACTCCATCTGAAGGGTGTTCGATCAAAATCCAAACTTTATAGCTCTTGTCCCTGTGTGTTTGTGTTGCTGCTGAGAATCAAGATTAGACTCACTTTTATACCATCATCTTTCTTTGGAGATCTTAAATTCTTTTTTCCAAAGTAATCCCAATTTATCCCTTCTGAATTATTTCCCCAACTGCAGAAGTTTTCTGGGTAGAGTTCTTTGGTGAAATAGTTTTTGTTTTTGTTTCCTTTAGTGTCTCATTTTGGTCAGCCCCCCTCTTTCCTCTTAGTCTTACTAGCTAGGGCGGTAGAACAACTCCATCTTGTAAACCTCTGTATGAATGCAAATATCCTAAATTAAAACTTAAGAACACTACAAGCTCAGTTAGGGTGTTGCTCTTCAAACTGTGCATAAGGCCCTCCTCTCCCCCACTGGCCTTGTTGATCTCGTTCAGAATATGTAAAACATTTTCACAAAATGTATGTTCACATGAGCATGTGCACCTGTGGGGTGATTCAGGCCCTTGTTACCAGGAGTGCAGGTGCCTCTGTTTTCAGGGATTAGGGTGATGGGATCCATTTTCCTTTAAGATCAAACCTGGTTGATCTCATAAAAATCACGCAGGTTGGCCTGAAATAAGAATATCTACTCTTGGTGGAATCTGGTACATTCTTGTAGCGCCCCCATGTTTGGATCAGATTGGTTCACATGCTGTGCTATATCTAATCTAAGAGACAAGGGGTGGGAAGATAAGAACCATGATAGGGACACATTCCTTCTCTTCTGAGGATGGTGTCATGGAAACTTGGACTTCAGTTCTGTGGCAGAAATCGCTCCCTGCCGACAGACCGTGGTCCAGCATGATCCAGAATGAACTAAAGTCAGTTAAGCAATCTCCTCCAGGAAGGGGAATTTTCTAAGCACCCTATCTTGGAGAAATACTACTAATAAAGTACATCCTTAATTTAACCAGGACCTTTTCTTCAGGCTGTGTGTATTTTCAGATGCTGGTAAAATTAAAGGCATGTATCGCATAACTCACATGTTACCTAGTTGTCACTTTAGACTCATGAAGCAATTGATTGAAAACTCCATCTGAAGGGTGTTCGATCAAAATCCAAACTTTATAGCTCTTGTCCCTGTGTGTTTGTGTTGCTGCTGAGAATCAAGATTAGACTCACTTTTATACCATCATCTTTCTTTGGAGATCTTAAATTCTTTTTTCCAAAGTAATCCCAATTTATCCCTTCTGAATTATTTCCCCAACTGCAGAAGTTTTCTGGGTAGAGTTCTTTGGTGAAATAGTTTTTGTTTTTGTTTCCTTTAGTGTCTCATTTTGGTCAGCCCCCCTCTTTCCTCTTAGTCTTACTAGCTAGGGCGGTAGAACAACTCCATCTTGTAAACCTCTGTATGAATGCAAATATCCTAAATTAAAACTTAAGAACACTACAAGCTCAGTTAGGGTGTTGCTCTTCAAACTGTGCATAAGGCCCTCCTCTCCCCCACTGGCCTTGTTGATCTCGCTTCAGAATATGTAAAACATTTTCACAAAATGTATGTTCACATGAGCATGTGCACCTGTGGGGTGATTCAGGCCCTTGTTACCAGGAGTGCAGGTGCCTCTGTTTTCAGGGATTAGGGTGATGGGATCCATTTTCCTTTAAGATCAAACCTGGTTGATCTCATAAAAATCACGCAGGTTGGCCTGAAATAAGAATATCTACTCTTGGTGGAATCTGGTACATTCTTGTAGCGCCCCCATGTTTGGATCAGATTGGTTCACATGCTGTCTTTGTAACTTATATATGACTTTGAGAAAGTCATATACCCCTCTAAACAAACATCCTTATCACTTAGAATGTCTCTATTCTAGGACTGTCATAATTAAATGAACTGTCATCTGGTGAATAGGTATTGATAATGGTAGCTCTATAATTGTCGTTGTTATTCCTTAGTGTTTGAACCAGAACAGAACTTAGAGTTCTTTTATTTCCCCCATCCTCTTTTTTATGGAAAGTGCTAGGTATTTTCCATATGTTATCTCATTCAATTCACAGAAAATGCTGGGAAGTAGGTAGGACTATCTCTGTTTTATAAGTCAGGGAACTGATGTCAAGAACGGATAGCTTACAAGGTTGGGTAGGTCATGTACATAGTAACAGAACCTCAGAATTCAGGCATTCAGGCCTCAGAATTCCTGTCCCCAAATGGGGGTACTAGAGCCATGCTTTCAGCCTCTCCTAAGGACAGAGGCGAGCAGGGTGGGTGGAGATGAGCTGAAAGTGGGTGACCACAAGCATGTACCTTATTTAGGATCCTTGGAACACCTGTAAAATGACTGTCCATTTGGCATTTGTTCCCATGTCTAAAGATAAAGGTTTCCTAAAAGAGACAGCCATTGTGAATATGCTGGAAGACTAAGAGAACTTACATGGGGGCTATGCAACACCCTGGAGGGGTGGGAGGGGAGGGAGGGAGGAGGGGGGTTCAAGGGTATACCTGTGACTAATTTGGGTTTATGTATAACCATAAGCAACAAAACTCTGTAAAATAAAAACAAATTATTAAAAAATTTTTAAAAAAGGACCAAGGTGTCCCACCAAACCCTTCAGTAGACTCAATGATCCAGACTTACCCGCAGCGTTGTAAATACCACGTTGAGACCCTGGTGACACACTTGTGCCATGCTTTAAGATTCGCCTTTCTTCGCAGAGACTGGAGGTCTGACTGTTGGATTTAGTCGTTTCTTCTTCCTTCACGTTAAATGTGGAGTGCTGCTCAGTGAAGCCTGAACCCATGGTAACTCGGTGATTCTGTTTCAGATCTCAATTCCAGCTGTCTCAGTAACCTTAAAGAAAACCAAAAGGGGAAGCCTACTCTTGGTGGAATCTGGTACATTCTTGTAGCGCCCCCATGTTTGGATCAGATTGGTTCACATGCTGTCTTTGTAACTTATATATGACTTTGAGAAAGTCATATACCCCTCTAAACAAACATCCTTATCACTTAGAATGTCTCTATTCTAGGACTGTCATAATTAAATGAACTGTCATCTGGTGAATAGGTATTGATAATGGTAGCTCTATAATTGTCGTTGTTATTCCTTAGTGTTTGAACCAGAACAGAACTTAGAGTTCTTTTATTTCCCCCATCCTCTTTTTTATGGAAAGTGCTAGGTATTTTCCATATGTTATCTCATTCAATTCACAGAAAATGCTGGGAAGTAGGTAGGACTATCTCTGTTTTATAAGTCAGGGAACTGATGTCAAGAACGGATAGCTTACAAGGTTGGGTAGGTCATGTACATAGTAACAGAACCTCAGAATTCAGGCATTCAGGCCTCAGAATTCCTGTCCCCAAATGGGGGTACTAGAGCCATGCTTTCAGCCTCTCTAAGGACAGAGGCGAGCAGGGTGGGTGGAGATGAGCTGAAAGTGGGTGACCACAAGCATGTACCTTATTTAGGATCCTTGGAACACCTGTAAAATGACTGTCCATTTGGCATTTGTTCCCATGTCTAAAGATAAAGGTTTCCTAAAAGAGACAGCCATTGTGAATATGCTGGAAGACTAAGAGAACTTACATGGGGGCTATGCAACACCCTGGAGGGGTGGGAGGGGGAGGGAGGGAGGAGGGGGGTTCAAGGGTATACCTGTGACTAATTTGGGTTTATGTATAACCATAAGCAACAAAACTCTGTAAAATAAAAACAAATTATTAAAAAATTTTTAAAAAAGGACCAAGGTGTCCCACCAAACCCTTCAGTAGACTCAATGATCCAGACTTACCCGCAGCGTTGTAAATACCACGTTGAGACCCTGGTGACACACTTGTGCCATGCTTTAAGATTCGCCTTTCTTCGCAGAGACTGGAGGTCTGACTGTTGGATTTAGTCGTTTCTTCTTCCTTCACGTTAAATGTGGAGTGCTGCTCAGTGAAGCCTGAACCCATGGTAACTCGGTGATTCTGTTTCAGATCTCAATTCCAGCTGTCTCAGTAACCTTGATAAAGAAAACCAAAACTGCCCTCCTGGTGCCAAATGCCCTGATTATAGCGACAGACACAGACAGGGTGAGTACACGGCAGACGCGGGCACCCTGCCTTGCTCTGCTCTGGGTTTCGTTGCCGCAGGGGCCTCCGGCCAAGGACCAAGAGCCTGAACCATAAATACCATGAATGAGGAGTCACTCTAGGAGACCTAACATTTAAAATCATAGTCTTCAGACATTTGTAGAGTATGATTTCCCCTGACAAGGTGATTTTTCTAATTGTTGCCTATTTTGAATTTCCTGCTGACTTCATTACACTTGCTTGACCCAGGTCAAAAAATAATAATAATACAATTCTTTCTCAGCTGCCTTTTCCCTAACATCTATCAGGTCAGGTCAGGCTCAAGGGATAGATTTTATTTCTTTATTATTATTTAAAACAGGGGCTTCCCTGGTGGTCCAGTGGGTAAAGAGTCTGCCTTGCAGTGCGAGGGGCACTGGTTCAATCCCTGGCCCGGGAAGATCCCACATGCCGTGGAGCGGCTGGACTGGTGTCCAGCCAGCGCTCTGGAGCACATGCACCCAGAGCCGGTGCTCTGTACCAAGAGGCCACTGCAATGGGAGGCCCACACAGGCCGAAGAATAAAGATAGATGAAAATAAATAAACAAAAAATTCAACAAAAGAGGCCAAAATTAAATGTAAAAAGGGGCCCCAGTGTCCTATGCACACATTTAAAACACCACCACTGCCTTGTTCACAGGATGAGGCAGGGAGATAGGTGTCTCTGGGGTGGGGGTGGCCAGCCTCCCTGTAACCTCCATTTTGGCGCCTCTCCAGAGCTGATATAAGGGGGCCTCCTGTTCAGGTGCAGCCTCAGGGCCAGGGCCAGGCCCCTCTACTTCCAAGCTGCCTTGCAATACAGAAGTTCTAGAGTTGCCATGGACCACTGGGCTACCCCGGGCGTGGACAACCCGAAAGGTTTGCAGGGAGAGAGAGCACTGTTTCTGTCAGCTTGGCAAGAGAGAGGGGTGGAATGGTTTAGTTCCTCATTTTTCCCTTGAATTTTTTTTTTAATATTTTCCCTACTATTTCTATGAAAGTTAAAAGCTACATTTCTAACCCTACTGAATAACTTAATGAGGGAAGGAGAGAGAGGGGAAGATTAAAGAAGCTACTCTGATGAGCTAGGAAAAATGCTGATACCTATTTTGAGATTTTTTAAAAAATACTAATGGCTAACAAGCATCAGGTCCTTCTCGCCAGACGTACACAAAATACTTTTCTTGTATGTACACATTTATTCCTCACTACCATACTGTGAGGGGTAGGGGTTGTTAAGTAAACAGAAGAGGGATTAAGTTAGCAGTTTGTGCAATGTCACCCACTTGGTAAGTAACAGAGCCAGAATTTGCAACTTGGCCTATCTACTGCCAGAATGTGTAATGTTAACTACTTTTGAATGCAGTATTTGCTTAGAAAGTGTATAGATAGATAGGAAAGTATATTAAGTCCTCTCATGAGTGAGCAGAGAAGGGTAATCACAAACTTTGGAAAGTGAGTGTGAAAAGATTCTAAGGGTCAAACATAGAAAGTGAGCTTTTTTATTTTTAACATATGGTTTATGCTAAAATCATTTTTCCTTATGTGATTGGTTTTCAAATGACTTGTCTAACTCTGACTTCTTTCTCATAACTTACTTACAAGCACCCACTAGACAAATCTCTATATTTGTCCAAGAAAGAATCTGGAAGTGGCTTGAAAAAGAATGAGCCTGTTAGAGTGGCTGGGAAATTTTCAATGGAAATCTAGGTCAGAGCAAAGACAGCAGACCCTTGGGAATTGTTAAATACCTTCTCAGAAGCGAGTGGGGAGAGGAGGGAGAGAGACTTAAAAGAAGACCTGGTGAAAACACCACTGGCCTTTCTTTGCTATCCAGGTCTCTTTCTAAAGTCCAAGCTTGTTTGGGGCATCAGAGTTAGGGTATCAGAGCTTTCCTTTTGCTCTGCATTTCTGTATTATTTAAGTTGCGTTTGAGAGTTTTGTTGCTCTTGTGGGAGACCATACTCACTTTATTCCAGGAACGGAATAAAAACTCAATGTGTGGATGAGAGGAATGAGAGTAAAGACTCTGGATAGAATATAGGCTACGTCATTTGAAAATGAAAAGATAGATTGGTAAAATTTTTAACTCTCCCTTCTAGTCAAGCAGTATCTTTTAATAATTATTATTTTGTTTTTCAGTACATATTTGTCTCCTTGCTTTCCCGAGATTCAACTTACAAACTACTAAAATCTGTGTGTGGACACTTAGAAGTGAGTATGACATCCCTGAGCCGCAATTCCTGTCTCTTCAATATTTCTTACAGTTTTGGAGTTGATATGTTTTTGTCATTTTGTAAAAATAATTTTATCTCAATAATTTCAGAATACAGGTATTGGCAATGGTCCCAGTCCATCTTCCCTTGAAAACAGTTTCCGGGCAGATCGCCCTTCCTCTCTGCCTCTGGTGAGTTGCCTACATAACAATCTAAATTCAAAAGAAGGTCCCACAAGGACACTGCTCTTTACACCATGGCCAGAGTGTGGGAGGAGCTTAGGATCATGGTATTTGAGGAAAAGTTAAAGAAAGAGGGCATTTCTGTCCTGAAGAAGAGAGGACCATAGGAAGTCATAAGCTTTTTCAGGTAATTAAGAGCTGTCCTGCCAAAGAAAAGAAATAGACGCTAGTGGGCTGTCTTCACCAGTTACTGCTACACAAGGGTATTCATCAGATCTTGCTGTGTTTGTCAGTGTTGTTTTAGAGGGATTCACCAATCTGTTTGGGTAGGGCATGATTCAGTCTCACAAGGTGCTGAATGTCTTCTGTATTCAAAGCACCACACTAGTACACCCATAAGGAAAAATCAAAACTAGTTCTTGCCTTCAAAGATCTTGTAGCTGAGTAGTTAAGATGAGGATACCTAGAAATAACTGTGGAAGAAGAAAGCTGTAATGCCCAAGAGAAAGGTAGAGATTCTTTGGTTCCCTTAGACTCTTTTCTACAGAGTAAATCTTTAATGGGAAATAGCTCCCCCATTTGTACAGATTTGTACCTAAGATGGTATAATATAAACTCAGGAGAGCCTCAGCCATGTTGTTGAAATGGTTATTCCTGACTGGATGATTGCTAAATGTTTTAATATCTTTGGTGAAGTGGGATGAGCCCAGAGTTCCAATGTCTACAGGTCTTTTTTTCTTTTTTTTGAGAACTGTTAAGTGCAGGAATCGAAAACATGTTCATACAAAAACTTAAACCGAAGTGTTCATAGCTACATTATGCATCATAGCTTAAAAAGTGGAAGCAACCCTAATATCTATCAGCTGACAAACGGGTAAAAAAAAAGTACTATATCCATAACTGTGAAATATTATTTGACCATAAAAAGGAAGAACTACTGATATGAGCCTTGAACACATTATGCTAAAAGGCAGATTCAAAAGGCCATATATTGTATGATTCCATTTATATGGAAATGTCCAGAACAGACAGATCCATAGGGGCAGAAAATGCATTAGTGTTTGCCAGGGAATGGGTGGCGGGAGAAATTGGGAGTGATTGATAATAGGTAAAGAGTTTCTTTTGGGGTGGAGATGAACATATTCTGAAATAAGACAGTGGTGATGGTTGTACAATAATGTAACTATTCTGAAAACCACTACATTGTATACTTAAACTGGTGAGTTTTATCTCAATTAAAGAAAAAATATACCTTAAAAATAATTAGTGAGAAACAGCACAAAATAGGATGAAACATGAGTTGGAATCCATCATATCTGGGTTCCACCCAGATGAGCTTTGCCATTGGGCATGCTGTTTAATTGCTCTGACTCAGTTTCTTCGTCTGGTAGAATGCCAAGCTCCTGACTTGGCTGAGAAGATTAGGTGCAGTCATGTGTATGGAGCTTTGCATACTACCTGATCTGTAGTGGGCATTCAATTAATACTTACTAAATTGAGGACGCTTGAATTGTTTAATTTTCCTTCCCCTATGAATTCTTGCATGAAATTGCAATGACTGTTAAAATGATCAAGAGACAGCTAATTGAAGGTGAAATGTTCGTAATTTGCTTACAGGACATGTTTCCTGTTCTTCACTTGTCAGCTAAATAAATTGTGAAAAGCTCACCTAATTGTGCTTTCACCGGGACATTTTAGTAACGCCTGTTGTCTCTTCATGTCTTAAGCATTTTGGGGAACAAGTAGGGTACACAGCGAAAACGTCCTGCTTTTACCTCACTCCTCACTCATTTATAACCCTTCTGTCATTTAGAAGTAATGGCACTGGCCCTGTTTTAATTTGTTTCAGGGAAGAAAAAAGCTAAAACTTTCCTTGCCGTGTCTAATTTGCTTAAAGCTGTTTTCCATTTTCTATTTCCAATACCTTTTTTTTAAAACTAGAAAACCTTTCTGTACATTTGTTAATTGTGGTTGTTCAGTCACTAAGTCATGTCCAACTCTTTACCACCCCATGAACTGCCTCATGCTAGGTTCCTCTGTCCTCCACTATCTCCTAGACTCATGTCCATTGAGTTGGCGATGCCGTCCAACCATCTCATCGTCTGTCACCCCATTCTCCTCCTGCTGTCAACCTTTCCCAGCATCAGGATCTTTTCCAGTGAGTCGACCCTTCACATCAGCTAGCCAAAGTATTGGAGCTTCAGCATCAGTCCTTCTAATATTCAGGGTTGATTTCTGTTAGGATTAACTGATTTGATCCCCTTGCTGTCCAAGGGACTCTGCATTTAGAACATGCACTTAGAACTTTCTAGCTTCATTTTTGTCTTGTATGTGTCTATTTCAGTCACTTTTTCTGATTACAAAATGCTAATGAGGCTTCTCCACAAAATAGGATGAAACATGAGTTGAATCCATCATATCTGGTTCCACCCAGATGAGCTTTGCCATTGGGCATGCTGTTTAATTGCTCTGACTCAGTTTCTTCGTCTGGTAGAATGCCAAGCTCCTGACTTGGCTGAGAAGATTAGGTGCAGTCATGTGTATGGAGCTTTGCATACTACCTGATCTGTAGTGGGCATTCAATTAATACTTACTAAATTGAGGACGCTTGAATTGTTTAATTTTCCTTCCCCTATGAATTCTTGCATGAAATTGCAATGACTGTTAAAATGATCAAGAGACAGCTAATTGAAGGTGAAATGTTCGTAATTTGCTTACAGGACATGTTTCCTGTTCTTCACTTGTCAGCTAAATAAATTGTGAAAAGCTCACCTAATTGTGCTTTCACCGGGACATTTTAGTAACGCCTGTTGTCTCTTCATGTCTTAAGCATTTTGGGGAACAAGTAGGGTACACAGCGAAAACGTCCTGCTTTTACCTCACTCCTCACTCATTTATAACCCTTCTGTCATTTAGAAGTAATGGCACTGGCCCTGTTTTAATTTGTTTCAGGGAAGAAAAAAGCTAAAACTTTCCTTGCCGTGTCTAATTTGCTTAAAGCTGTTTTCCATTTTCTATTTCCAATACCTTTTTTTTAAAACTAGAAAACCTTTCTGTACATTTGTTAATTGTGGTTGTTCAGTCACTAAGTCATGTCCAACTCTTTACCACCCCATGAACTGCCTCATGCTAGGTTCCTCTGTCCTCCACTATCTCCTAGACTCATGTCCATTGAGTTGGCGATGCCGTCCAACCATCTCATCGTCTGTCACCCCATTCTCCTCCTGCTGTCAACCTTTCCCAGCATCAGGATCTTTTCCAGTGAGTCGACCCTTCACATCAGCTAGCCAAAGTATTGGAGCTTCAGCATCAGTCCTTCTAATATTCAGGGTTGATTTCTGTTAGGATTAACTGATTTGATCCCCTTGCTGTCCAAGGGACTCTGCATTTAGAACATGCACTTAGAACTTTCTAGCTTCATTTTTGTCTTGTATGTGTCTATTTCAGTCACTTTTTCTGATTACAAAATGCTAATGAGGCTTCTCTAGCTTTACCTGGAAACTTATCATCAGCTTCCAGTTTATTCTCTAGACATTTGTTGTTTCAAACAAGTTGGCCACTGTTGAAAGAATTCTGACTGCCCAGAAAAAGCAGTAGCGAGATACCCTGTGATCTGTTGAGGAAACCCAGTAGTACGGGGTAATCCTTCCTTTTTCATATTTTATAGGTCAGGCCTAAGTGAAAGGCCTGTCTGTTGAATAAAGGAAAATAGACCTCTCTGCATTTCATTATTTCTCTTCAGGATTTCAACGATGAATTCTCAGATCTGGATGGAGTGGTGCGGCAAAGAAGGCAAGAAATGGAAGGATACAGTAGTTCTGGATCTCAGACTCCTGAATCTGAGAATTCTCGAGGTCTGGGAGAATTTTCTGTCTTGACCGAAACGTAACACTCCACAAAACATGCTTATGTCAACCAAAAGCAAAACCAACCAAAAAACAACACAGCTTTTGAGATAACAATTAAGACAAGACTCTAAACAAAGGGTAGTTTGAAGGGAAACGAACTGCCCATGTGGTAAAAACCCATTTCCCTTTATATGCATCTAACAGATGTCTTTTGGGAATTCCCTGATGGTCCAGTGGTTAGGACTCCACACTATCACTTCAGAGGGTCCAGTTTCAATCCCTGGTTGGGGAGCTAAAATCCCACAAGATGTGGTGTGGCAAAAAAAACAAAACAAAACAAAACCACCTTATACTGGAATGGTTGAAAGATAGAAACATGCAATGTTTTCTCACCTCTTCTTTAGTAATATTATTAATTATTATGGCTGAATTGTCCCCATGAGTCAGTGGGATAAGGAAAGACTACCTTTGTATCATTTTATTACTTATTGGCTTCAACATTGGATTTCATTCCCAAACCACTTAACCAGCTTGTGAGAAGATCTATTTATATTCCCAGCCTATATATGCATATATTCAGGATTGATTTGCTTTGTGGTTGATCCTATGCATTTAAACGCACTGGAGGGAAACCTTACCCAGCCCCATTTCATCTTGGCAGATTTCCATGTGACAGAATCCCAGACAGTTCGGAATGTCTCCAACACCAGAGACCGAAGCACTTTTTCTGATTACAAAATGCTAATGAGGCTTCTCTAGCTTTACCTGGAAACTTATCATCAGCTTCCAGTTTATTCTCTAGACATTTGTTGTTTCAAACAAGTTGGCCACTGTTGAAAGAATTCTGACTGCCCAGAAAAAGCAGTAGCGAGATACCCTGTGATCTGTTGAGGAAACCCAGTAGTACGGGGTAATCCTTCCTTTTTCATATTTTATAGGTCAGGCCTAAGTGAAAGGCCTGTCTGTTGAATAAAGGAAAATAGACCTCTCTGCATTTCATTATTTCTCTTCAGGATTTCAACGATGAATTCTCAGATCTGGATGGAGTGGTGCGGCAAAGAAGGCAAGAAATGGAAGGATACAGTAGTTCTGGATCTCAGACTCCTGAATCTGAGAATTCTCGAGGTCTGGGAGAATTTTCTGTCTTGACCGAAACGTAACACTCCACAAAACATGCTTATGTCAACCAAAAGCAAAACCAACCAAAAAACAACACAGCTTTTGAGATAACAATTAAGACAAGACTCTAAACAAAGGGTAGTTTGAAGGGAAACGAACTGCCCATGTGGTAAAAACCCATTTCCCTTTATATGCATCTAACAGATGTCTTTTGGGAATTCCCTGATGGTCCAGTGGTTAGGACTCCACACTATCACTTCAGAGGGTCCAGTTTCAATCCCTGGTTGGGGAGCTAAAATCCCACAAGATGTGGTGTGGCAAAAAAAACAAAACAAAACAAAACCACCTTATACTGGAATGGTTGAAAGATAGAAACATGCAATGTTTTCTCACCTCTTCTTTAGTAATATTATTAATTATTATGGCTGAATTGTCCCCATGAGTCAGTGGGATAAGGAAAGACTACCTTTGTATCATTTTATTACTTATTGGCTTCAACATTGGATTTCATTCCCAAACCACTTAACCAGCTTGTGAGAAGATCTATTTATATTCCCAGCCTATATATGCATATATTCAGGATTGATTTGCTTTGTGGTTGATCCTATGCATTTAAACGCACTGGAGGGAAACCTTACCCAGCCCCATTTCATCTTGGCAGATTTCCATGTGACAGAATCCCAGACAGTTCGGAATGTCTCCAAGGGAGAAGCAAAACCAGCTCGAGCAGATGCCCTTGTGAACAGAGTACCTGAGGGGAAAACGAAGAGTCTCCCTGGGCATGGTAAGAAATGGATTGCTGTGGGGGCGGGGTGCGGTGGGGGCATCTGCTTGTAGCTTTTGAGGGTCCTCATGTTTCACTACTTGACTGCCTTTCCTATTCCCTCTCTCCCTTCCTGCTTTAGGTCTTTGTAAATTAGTTCATTTATTCACTCAACAAACCGCACCCAGTTCCATGCTTTACTGTAAGGGATACAAAGATGAATAGACTTCACAGAAGATCTTTCATTATTCTGAATACTTTTGAGACTGTGATTCAGAAAGTACCTGTAAAACTAAATTAATTATTATTTACTGATTATTATTATAACTGGTTACTGGTTATCCTGATAGGAGATCAAGGCTGGGGTCTGTATTGTTTACCAATCACTCCCATTGCAAGGCTTGGCACAGAGAAGGCTCTTTATAAATATGTATTGAAGGAATTGTAACCACTGATAAAAATGAAAACTGGAAGACTTCAGATAGTATTTTTTCTGATTTCTATTGCTTAGAAATAATTCTCTCTCTCAAGTACTTCTTCCCTATAGGGATACTGCTGCATGAAGATATATTATCATTTTAATACAATAACTTTTTGTTTTCCACTCAACAGGTCAGTCCGAAACCACTGGAATCATACCTAGAGTAAAGTCTGAGAAATGTCCAACTCTTCACCATATTCTTATATTCTACGCAATTATGTAAGTAAATGTATTTACTGTGAATGACTTAAGAGTTATATCTTACTGTTAATGACTTAAGAAAATGATTCATTTTACTAAGGGAATAATCTCTTCACATTACCAAGAGCCATTATGAACTCTAAAGTCTCTAATGTGACCCAGATGTTTTGGGGAGCAATTTTATCTCCTACGACATTTTTTCTTAAACCTTAGGTCATGTTTTCATATTTATCCCCTTTTTATTTAAATAAATGTAGGGGCAAGTATGCCAGATCCAGCAGAGGGAAACCTTACCCAGCCCCATTTCATCTTGGCAGATTTCCATGTGACAGAATCCCAGACAGTTCGGAATGTCTCCAAGGGAGAAGCAAAACCAGCTCGAGCAGATGCCCTTGTGAACAGAGTACCTGAGGGGAAAACGAAGAGTCTCCCTGGGCATGGTAAGAAATGGATTGCTGTGGGGGCGGGGTGCGGTGGGGGCATCTGCTTGTAGCTTTTGAGGGTCCTCATGTTTCACTACTTGACTGCCTTTCCTATTCCCTCTCTCCCTTCCTGCTTTAGGTCTTTGTAAATTAGTTCATTTATTCACTCAACAAACCGCACCCAGTTCCATGCTTTACTGTAAGGGATACAAAGATGAATAGACTTCACAGAAGATCTTTCATTATTCTGAATACTTTTGAGACTGTGATTCAGAAAGTACCTGTAAAACTAAATTAATTATTATTTACTGATTATTATTATAACTGGTTACTGGTTATCCTGATAGGAGATCAAGGCTGGGGTCTGTATTGTTTACCAATCACTCCCATTGCAAGGCTTGGCACAGAGAAGGCTCTTTATAAATATGTATTGAAGGAATTGTAACCACTGATAAAAATGAAAACTGGAAGACTTCAGATAGTATTTTTTCTGATTTCTATTGCTTAGAAATAATTCTCTCTCTCAAGTACTTCTTCCCTATAGGGATACTGCTGCATGAAGATATATTATCATTTTAATACAATAACTTTTTGTTTTCCACTCAACAGGTCAGTCCGAAACCACTGGAATCATACCTAGAGTAAAGTCTGAGAAATGTCCAACTCTTCACCATATTCTTATATTCTACGCAATTATGTAAGTAAATGTATTTACTGTGAATGACTTAAGAGTTATATCTTACTGTTAATGACTTAAGAAAATGATTCATTTTACTAAGGGAATAATCTCTTCACATTACCAAGAGCCATTATGAACTCTAAAGTCTCTAATGTGACCCAGATGTTTTGGGGAGCAATTTTTATCTCCTACGACATTTTTTTCTTAAACCTTAGGTCATGTTTTCATATTTATCCCCTTTTTATTTAAATAAATACGTGAGAAGCGAGGAAAGAAGAGCAAGATATGCCAGATCCAGCAGAGGACTAAGTTCTGCATAGATACTTAGTTGGGAAATTGTTGCCTAAAATATGACACGTGTTTGTTCTTGTTTATTTTTTCATCTTTCCCATGTCCTCTGGTTAGAGACCAAAACAACTTTAAGCCAGCTTTTTTTGTTTTGTTTTGTTTTAATTTTGGCCTCTTTTATTGTTTTTTTCTTTATTTATTTTCCTCCATCTTCATTCTTTGGCCTCCCATTACAGTGGCCTCTCTCACTGCAGAGCACTGGCTCTGGGCGCATATGCTGCAGAATGCTGGCTCCTAATTGGACACACCTTGCAACTGCTCCACGGCACGTGGGAGCTTCCCAGGCCAGGGATCGAACTGGTGCCCCTTGCACTGCAAGGTGAACTCTTTACCCACTGGACCACCAGGGAAGCCCCAAAACAACTTTAAAATGGCATCTCCTTAAAATTGGACAGCTACATGTAAATCAGTGAAGTTAGAACACACCCGCTCACCACACACAAAACTAAACTCAAAATGACTTAAAGACTTAAACATAAGACATGGCACCATAAAACCCTTAGAAGAAAACCTGGGCAAAACATCCTTAGCAATGTTTTTTTAGGTCAGTCTCCCAAGGCAATGGAAATAAAAACAAAAATAAACAAATGGAACTTAGTCGAAAGTTTTACAAGCTTTTGAATGGCAAAGGAAACTATAAACAAAATGAAAACCCAAAGAATGGGAGAAAATATTTGCAAATGATGCGACCAGTAAGAGCTTAACTTCCAAAATATGCAAACAGCTCATCCAGCTCAACAACAAAAAACCCCAACCTAGCAGGTAAATAGAAGATATTTCTCCAGAGAACACATACAGATGGCCAAGAGGCACATGAAAAAACGTCCAGCACTGCTAATTATTATTGCATGCCTATGTTCATAGCAGTACTCTTCACAATAGTCAAGACAGTGGACAACCTAAATGTCTATGAACAGGTGAATGTATGAAGATGTGGTGTATCTATATACAATGGAATACTAAGCCATGAAAAAGAATGAAATAATGCCATTTGCAGCAACACAGATGTAGTTAGAGATTATCACAGTAAGTGAAGTAAGTCAGAAAGAGAAAGACAAATATCATACTGATATCACTTATATGTGGTATCTAAAATATGACACAAATAGAAATTAACTCATGGACACAGAGAACAGACTGGTAGTTGCCAAGGGAAATGGTCTAGGAGGGTGAAGTGGGAGGTTGGGGTTAGCAGATGTGAATTATATATAGTATTTTTTATACACACACACACATATATGTATAGGAGAAACAACAAGATCCTGCTCTGTAGGACAGAGAACTATATTCAATATCCTATAACAGAAAAGAATGTTTAAAAATGGAAAATATTTTAAAAGAATATTAAAAAGTAGTAGAAAAGAATATTTTAAAAATGTAAATATATGTACAACTGAATCACTTTTCTGTACAGCAGTAATTAACCCAGTATTATAAATCAACTGTACTTCAATTTTAAAAAAAAGTCATCCCCTTCAATTAAAAAAAACTTAGGCGTTGACTTTTTTAACTTCCCCCTCATCTTCCACTTGGTAAACAGTTGTTCTTCTGAAAATAGCCTGACCCAGTTCTAGGCTGTTCCTCACAACCAAGGGGGATGTGCGCAGTTTGGCTTCCAGATAAAGCAGGGAATTTGTGAGTCACAGGACCAGATACTCACTGGCCAGGACGTCCAGCAGTGCCTACGGGGAAGGGGAGCTCCATCTTGACAATCCATCCTGGCTGGCTGTGAGGAAAACTCCTGAATGGCCATTATTTGGAAATTGAGAAACTAGAGAATTTGATATCCTAGTTCAAAAGTTTGGGGCAAGCATCAAAAAGTTTGTTGAAAAATATGACCTTTTTAAAGTCTCTGTAGCCAGGTTATTTTTTACTTAATACCTTGCCTCAGATGTACAGAGTTTCCTCTGGGTTTGTTGCTTTATGAACATCAGTCAGGTCCTGGCCATTAATGTACTGAGATTTTCTCTTTCATCCCTTTCCAGCGTCTGTGCCCTAATCATCTCGACCTTCTACATGAGATACAGAATTAACACTCTGGAGGATCGGCTGGGATCACTAACCTCCATTGTGGACACACATCAGACTGAGTAAGACAATTCCCTCCAGGGCTGTCTTCTGCTGGATTTTTACACTAATATAATGTCTGACCTGAGCTTGGCATCCCTCAAGCATTAATTGAGAATACATTCTGTACGAGATATTTTGCTAAGTGTGCATGTGGAAAATAAAGAGGTAGGTGGGCCCTAGAAAAACAGGAATGACCTGACGGCATGTTTTTGGGTTGCAATAGTGTTGCCAGTGATAAGGCAAGAAACAAGCCTAATTTTCCATTATCCTAAGACTCAGTTGTGACCTTGGCCTATTTATTAAAATACTCAAGTTTATCTTCATAAAATGGCAATAAGTCAAGCCACTCATAAAAAAAAAAAAAAAAAGTAACTCAGCACATGTCATCATATGTAACTCTTTACATGAACTCACTTATTTATAAAACTCTTGACCACTGTAAAGATCCATATGACCAGTAATTAGCTGAATGTGTCTGTGAAGATTTTCTATCACAGTATTTTTAATATGCCTAATCTATCTATTGATAAGTTTTTGTCTAAAGGTCTTTCCTTTAAACCCATTTAATGAGGATTTTGACACATTTTGTAATAAGTAAAAGCATACTATAAAGTTTTAAAAGTAGAGATATTTCTTTATAGAGTACATACCTTCGGTTGGAGACTCTATTACAATAAACACTTTCACAAACAATTTTTGTTCACTATATCTTCACTATAACCTTATAATATAACTAAAATTGCCCTTTTACAGATGAAGAAGCTGAGACTCAGAGAAATAGCTTGTAAAAAATAACGGAATCAGGATTCAGGTCTATATGACGCCAAAAACTTGGTCTACCAGCAGTTTCCTTACGTATATGGAACAGCTGAGAAGTGAGTCAGTGTACATTCAGTGTGTTCCAGACTCATCTGGACATATTAAAACAGACGGCAGGCCCATTCTCCAAGCTTCTGGTGCTAGTCTCGCTCTACACTTTGAAAACTATTGTGCTATACCATTCTGAAGACTTCCTTTACACTCTAACAGTGACCTAAAACTCTTATTCTAAGGGCTTATCTATATGCTGGCACACAGATGATTTTTGAACCATAAATACACATTTTAACCAATAAGAAGCCTAATCAGATGTAACTTGGGGATTTACACTAATATAATGTCTGACCTGAGCTTGGCATCCCTCAAGCATTAATTGAGAATACATTCTGTACGAGATATTTTGCTAAGTGTGCATGTGGAAAATAAAGAGGTAGGTGGGCCCTAGAAAAACAGGAATGACCTGACGGCATGTTTTTGGGTTGCAATAGTGTTGCCAGTGATAAGGCAAGAAACAAGCCTAATTTTCCATTATCCTAAGACTCAGTTGTGACCTTGGCCTATTTATTAAAATACTCAAGTTTATCTTCATAAAATGGCAATAAGTCAAGCCACTCATAAAAAAAAAAAAAAAAAGTAACTCAGCACATGTCATCATATGTAACTCTTTACATGAACTCACTTATTTATAAAACTCTTGACCACTGTAAAGATCCATATGACCAGTAATTAGCTGAATGTGTCTGTGAAGATTTTCTATCACAGTATTTTTAATATGCCTAATCTATCTATTGATAAGTTTTTGTCTAAAGGTCTTTCCTTTAAACCCATTTAATGAGGATTTTGACACATTTTGTAATAAGTAAAAGCATACTATAAAGTTTTAAAAGTAGAGATATTTCTTTATAGAGTACATACCTTCGGTTGGAGACTCTATTACAATAAACACTTTCACAAACAATTTTTGTTCACTATATCTTCACTATAACCTTATAATATAACTAAAATTGCCCTTTTACAGATGAAGAAGCTGAGACTCAGAGAAATAGCTTGTAAAAAATAACGGAATCAGGATTCAGGTCTATATGACGCCAAAAACTTGGTCTACCAGCAGTTTCCTTACGTATATGGAACAGCTGAGAAGTGAGTCAGTGTACATTCAGTGTGTTCCAGACTCATCTGGACATATTAAAACAGACGGCAGGCCCATTCTCCAAGCTTCTGGTGCTAGTCTCGCGTCTACACTTTGAAAACTATTGTGCTATACCATTCTGAAGACTTCCTTTACACTCTAACAGTGACCTAAAACTCTTATTCTAAGGGCTTATCTATATGCTGGCACACAGATGATTTTTGAACCATAAATACACATTTTAACCAATAAGAAGCCTAATGAATGGTTTGGAATAGATTCATACCCTGCCCTTATTCTCTCCTATGTTGTTCAGAATGTTAATAATACATCTAGAGCTAGGAAGTGATTCCACATTACTTCAAACTATTAATATTAGCTCACTATCATATAAGAGATTGATTTTATTAGAAAAATGTACCTCATGTCCTGTTACCATTTAATTAACTTAGTGATAATGAGGGAGAAATTCCACTAATGGGAGGCAAATGGAATATTTATTCAACTATTCCTAGTTAGATAATCAACCCAGGAGGAAGTATAGTCTGGAAAACAATCATTTAAAATCACAGAGGTCACATATGACATGAGCTCAGGGAACACCTGGGCTTCCCAGGTGGCACCAGTGGTAAAGGACCCACCTGCCAATGCAGGTTAGACATAAGAGACAGGGGTTCCATCCCTGGGTCAGGAAGATCCCCTGGAGGAGGGCATGGCCACCCACTCCAGTATTCTTGCCTCGGAGAATCCCACGGGCAGAGGAGCCTGGCAGGCTGTAGTCCATAGGGTCACAGAGTCAGACACAACAGAAGCAATTTAGCGCCACGCACGCAGGGTGCAGCAATTCAACAAAACCTGAATTTCCTCGGTATCTTCATCCAGGGTCATCCATCCACGCTGCCCAGGTAGCTAAACCCACACTTGTAATCTGCTTGTTTCGTTGGTACAGAGCCAATTTTTTTTTAATATATACATCATACTAGCATGGTTAGTAGGTTCACAGCCTGTAGAGTCTAAGAATTTCTTGTGGATTAATCAGTACTTTGAGTCTCAGATCCCTTGTTTAGAAACCAAAAAGTTTAGGTACTTCCCTGGTGATCCAATGGCCAACACTGCATGCTTCCAATGCAGGGGACCCAGGTTCAACCCCTGAGAAGTGAGTCAGTGTACATTCAGTGTGTTCCAGACTCATCTGGACATATTAAAACAGACGGCAGGCCCATTCTCCAAGCTTCTGGTGCTAGTCTCGCCTACACTTTGAAAACTATTGTGCTATACCATTCTGAAGACTTCCTTTACACTCTAACAGTGACCTAAAACTCTTATTCTAAGGGCTTATCTATATGCTGGCACACAGATGATTTTTGAACCATAAATACACATTTTAACCAATAAGAAGCCTAATGAATGGTTTGGAATAGATTCATACCCTGCCCTTATTCTCTCCTATGTTGTTCAGAATGTTAATAATACATCTAGAGCTAGGAAGTGATTCCACATTACTTCAAACTATTAATATTAGCTCACTATCATATAAGAGATTGATTTTATTAGAAAAATGTACCTCATGTCCTGTTACCATTTAATTAACTTAGTGATAATGAGGGAGAAATTCCACTAATGGGAGGCAAATGGAATATTTATTCAACTATTCCTAGTTAGATAATCAACCCAGGAGGAAGTATAGTCTGGAAAACAATCATTTAAAATCACAGAGGTCACATATGACATGAGCTCAGGGAACACCTGGGCTTCCCAGGTGGCACCAGTGGTAAAGGACCCACCTGCCAATGCAGGTTAGACATAAGAGACAGGGGTTCCATCCCTGGGTCAGGAAGATCCCCTGGAGGAGGGCATGGCCACCCACTCCAGTATTCTTGCCTCGGAGAATCCCACGGGCAGAGGAGCCTGGCAGGCTGTAGTCCATAGGGTCACAGAGTCAGACACAACAGAAGCAATTTAGCGCCACGCACGCAGGGTGCAGCAATTCAACAAAACCTGAATTTCCTCGGTATCTTCATCCAGGGTCATCCATCCACGCTGCCCAGGTAGCTAAACCCACACTTGTAATCTGCTTGTTTCGTTGGTACAGAGCCAATTTTTTTTTAATATATACATCATACTAGCATGGTTAGTAGGTTCACAGCCTGTAGAGTCTAAGAATTTCTTGTGGATTAATCAGTACTTTGAGTCTCAGATCCCTTGTTTAGAAACCAAAAAGTTTAGGTACTTCCCTGGTGATCCAATGGCCAACACTGCATGCTTCCAATGCAGGGGACCCAGGTTCAACCCCTGGTCAGGGAACTAGATCCCACATGCTACAACTAAGACCTGGTGCAGCCAAATTAATAAATAATAAATATTAAAAATACACATGTATTTAGATTCAGGTTCCTTTCTGGGATATGAGGTTTTGATATGGGTCTAGTAAGACTATGGATCAAGGCTAAAGAAAAAATTTTTACTACTACTCAATGAAAAACATCTGATTGCTGTCTTAATATTTAGATAATCAGTAATTTACCAAGTACCTATGGTTCAGAGGTGGATCCTACGTAAAATAAATTAGACCAGACAATGCCATCTAAAACCTTCACAGCTTAAATTAAATTACAACCAAGAAACAGAGAGGAGATACAGATCATGGTTCTTAACCGTAACATGAAAATCTGATCAATGGTCTTAGGTAGCCCGCCAAGAAAATGTACACACATCTCTTAAGTTTCCTACAGTTTCAGCTGGTTTGGGACCCAAGCGGACCCCAGGGTAAGAGTCCATGCCTTTAATACTCAGGTGGTTCAGAGTGAATGCATCCATCACGTTACCTGACCAGGCAATTACGTTGGTGTAGCAGGTCTTTAGGAAGGCACTACAGAAGTCACACAGCAACAGCAATTTGATTAAAGACATTCTGAAACATTATGAAAGTTCTATGGAAGAAATGGTTGCTTCTCAAATTTTTGGAAGAATAAATTGCTGTCATGGGCAGAGGAGCCTGGCAGGCTGTAGTCCATAGGGTCACAGAGTCAGACACAACAGAAGCAATTTAGCGCCACGCACGCAGGGTGCAGCAATTCAACAAAACCTGAATTTCCTCGGTATCTTCATCCAGGGTCATCCATCCACGCTGCCCAGGTAGCTAAACCCACACTTGTAATCTGCTTGTTTCGTTGGTACAGAGCCAATTTTTTTTTAATATATACATCATACTAGCATGGTTAGTAGGTTCACAGCCTGTAGAGTCTAAGAATTTCTTGTGGATTAATCAGTACTTTGAGTCTCAGATCCCTTGTTTAGAAACCAAAAAGTTTAGGTACTTCCCTGGTGATCCAATGGCCAACACTGCATGCTTCCAATGCAGGGGACCCAGGTTCAACCCCTGGTCAGGGAACTAGATCCCACATGCTACAACTAAGACCTGGTGCAGCCAAATTAATAAATAATAAATATTAAAAATACACATGTATTTAGATTCAGGTTCCTTTCTGGGATATGAGGTTTTGATATGGGTCTAGTAAGACTATGGATCAAGGCTAAAGAAAAAATTTTTACTACTACTCAATGAAAAACATCTGATTGCTGTCTTAATATTTAGATAATCAGTAATTTACCAAGTACCTATGGTTCAGAGGTGGATCCTACGTAAAATAAATTAGACCAGACAATGCCATCTAAAACCTTCACAGCTTAAATTAAATTACAACCAAGAAACAGAGAGGAGATACAGATCATGGTTCTTAACCGTAACATGAAAATCTGATCAATGGTCTTAGGTAGCCCGCCAAGAAAATGTACACACATCTCTTAAGTTTCCTACAGTTTCAGCTGGTTTGGGACCCAAGCGGACCCCAGGGTAAGAGTCCATGCCTTTAATACTCAGGTGGTTCAGAGTGAATGCATCCATCACGTTACCTGACCAGGCAATTACGTTGGTGTAGCAGGTCTTTAGGAAGGCACTACAGAAGTCACACAGCAACAGCAATTTGATTAAAGACATTCTGAAACATTATGAAAGTTCTATGGAAGAAATGGTTGCTTCGTCCATAAACAGTATGAATATGACTGAGAAGATCAATACTCCTTAAAAATGGGTGCTGTCATGGGCAGAGAGAGGGTATCAGGAGTTAATAAAAGCAGTCTAAGAAACCATATGCTTGAGGATAATTGATTTTGTGTTTGAAAGCCAAGGCACAACACAGCCACTTAAACAAAAACAGCTTAAGAGAGTTCCAGCTGAGCTTTGTAGAATTCATCACTAAACATCTAGTCAGGAGCTGTGGATGACTGCAGGGCCTTTCTGATGTGAACAACTTAAATGCACACCGTCTTCTCTTATAACTTAGTTTTCTATTCAAATAAATTTAAAATGTGTTCGTTCCACTTGTTTCCTGGCCACTCCTGCCCACAGTCATTTTCCTCTTTGTTGTTACAGACAGACAGCACCATCTGGCCTGGGGTCACAAGCACAGTTAAATGTGGAGTTTCTGTGCCAAGAGCTCACAGCCAACATAATGAGATTAGAAAAGGTGAGTGCTTTCTTTCTTGTGTCGGGACCCTCACAGTACTGCCTGTCAACCCCCGCAGGGCTGGGGTTACATGCGCATGGGTGCGCAACAGGCCGTCTAAATGACCAACCCCAGCCAGGGGATTTTCCACAAATAAACAGGTTTCAGTTCATTTTCCTTGTGGTTAATAGTAGATCTTGTGATTTTCCTTCTTGGTTAGAAATTATTCTCTGTGACCCAGGCCCAAAGGGTAAGCGACAGCTGACACAGAGCTCCAGGGAGGGACGCGGTAGGGAGTGTCCTGACCAGAAAGGGCTGCCCAACTCCACCCAGACTGGTTGTTGCCATACATAAAATATTTGCATTCGGTCTCTGTAGATGTCATTGTTTCCATCTAACAAAAGGATCAAAGCGTCAGGTTAACTTACTCAGGGAGACACCCAGAAAGTTGACAGAGCTGGAATCTGAGCTAGCTCTGACTCCCTATTTGTCCTTGGAAGCCCTCTGCTTTACTGCCCCCTCAAAATTCAACCTTAGGCCTGGGGATAAAGCCGGGGTCAAAGCGTCCCCGGTTAACCTACTCATTTAAATACTTCCCAGAAGAAATGGTTGCTTCCATAAACAGTATGAATATGACTGAGAAGATCAATACTCCTTAAAAATGGGTGCTGTCATGGGCAGAGAGAGGGTATCAGGAGTTAATAAAAGCAGTCTAAGAAACCATATGCTTGAGGATAATTGATTTTGTGTTTGAAAGCCAAGGCACAACACAGCCACTTAAACAAAAACAGCTTAAGAGAGTTCCAGCTGAGCTTTGTAGAATTCATCACTAAACATCTAGTCAGGAGCTGTGGATGACTGCAGGGCCTTTCTGATGTGAACAACTTAAATGCACACCGTCTTCTCTTATAACTTAGTTTTCTATTCAAATAAATTTAAAATGTGTTCGTTCCACTTGTTTCCTGGCCACTCCTGCCCACAGTCATTTTCCTCTTTGTTGTTACAGACAGACAGCACCATCTGGCCTGGGGTCACAAGCACAGTTAAATGTGGAGTTTCTGTGCCAAGAGCTCACAGCCAACATAATGAGATTAGAAAAGGTGAGTGCTTTCTTTCTTGTGTCGGGACCCTCACAGTACTGCCTGTCAACCCCCGCAGGGCTGGGGTTACATGCGCATGGGTGCGCAACAGGCCGTCTAAATGACCAAC
This sequence comes from Tragulus kanchil, assembly GCA_022376925.1. Taxonomy (NCBI): domain Eukaryota; kingdom Metazoa; phylum Chordata; class Mammalia; order Artiodactyla; family Tragulidae; genus Tragulus; species Tragulus kanchil. Next base: position 54,984,343 of record JAIOJX010000029.1, on the reverse strand, counting down.
CCCAGCCAGGGGATTTTCCACAAATAAACAGGTTTCAGTTCATTTTCCTTGTGGTTAATAGTAGATCTTGTGATTTTCCTTCTTGGTTAGAAATTATTCTCTGTGACCCAGGCCCAAAGGGTAAGCGACAGCTGACACAGAGCTCCAGGGAGGGACGCGGTAGGGAGTGTCCTGACCAGAAAGGGCTGCCCAACTCCACCCAGACTGGTTGTTGCCATACATAAAATATTTGCATTCGGTCTCTGTAGATGTCATTGTTTCCATCTAACAAAAGGATCAAAGCGTCAGGTTAACTTACTCAGGGAGACACCCAGAAAGTTGACAGAGCTGGAATCTGAGCTAGCTCTGACTCCCTATTTGTCCTTGGAAGCCCTCTGCTTTACTGCCCCCTCAAAATTCAACCTTAGGCCTGGGGATAAAGCCACTGACAAGGGGGATGAACAGAAGACAGTAGGCACCAGAAATATCCCCAGGCTAAACCTACTTCGCATTTTTTATCTATCCTTTCAGCCTGTCTATTCCTTCCCATCTGATGCTTTGTTTTGATCCTTATTCTGAAAAAGTTTAGTGAACTATTCAATTCTAATTGCTGCCGCACATGTTTTAGTGTTTGGTGGATTTCCATCATAGTACAGATTAACGCTAACTTGGGAAGAAACATGAAACACAATGAGTCGAATTAAGCTTGTTCTATGATACTAAATGGTATTAGCATTTAACCACTGCAGCATGGAAGGCAAAGGAGTCCACAGGCTTCTGTTCTAAACCAAGACATGAGAGATCATTCCCACTGGGTCATTGTTTTATCACTGGGCAGACTGAGAAATTCTCTTTTCGATCCACAGTCAAACTAGAGAAGGTGTGGAATAGCAACCAGACCCCTTTTCCTTTCTAAAACAGTTGCTAGAAGTGAAGATAAAAATGTTTTGATGAAATGCTTCCACGGGCTTGGCTTCCATAGTTTTTTCTCTTGTTCATGCTGGCACACTGTGTTCTTTGGACTAGGAAGAAGGCAGAACCCTGCTACCGGCCCTTCCCGTTCTCCTGTGGAGCCCGGCTGGGACTACACTTTCTGTAACAAGGAGAGGAAAACAGGAGGGACAGCTGCCCACATCTTGCGCAGAGACAAGCCACTCGGCTGGGGGGCATATAGTGCAGACATAAAACCTGTGTCCCAAAGAAGCAGCAGGATCCTTGTGGTTAATAGTAGATCTTGTGATTTTCCTTCTTGGTTAGAAATTATTCTCTGTGACCCAGGCCCAAAGGGTAAGCGACAGCTGACACAGAGCTCCAGGGAGGGACGCGGTAGGGAGTGTCCTGACCAGAAAGGGCTGCCCAACTCCACCCAGACTGGTTGTTGCCATACATAAAATATTTGCATTCGGTCTCTGTAGATGTCATTGTTTCCATCTAACAAAAGGATCAAAGCGTCAGGTTAACTTACTCAGGGAGACACCCAGAAAGTTGACAGAGCTGGAATCTGAGCTAGCTCTGACTCCCTATTTGTCCTTGGAAGCCCTCTGCTTTACTGCCCCCTCAAAATTCAACCTTAGGCCTGGGGATAAAGCCACTGACAAGGGGGATGAACAGAAGACAGTAGGCACCAGAAATATCCCCAGGCTAAACCTACTTCGCATTTTTTATCTATCCTTTCAGCCTGTCTATTCCTTCCCATCTGATGCTTTGTTTTGATCCTTATTCTTAAAAAGTTTAGTGAACTATTCAATTCTAATTGCTGCCGCACATGTTTTAGTGTTTGGTGGATTTCCATCATAGTACAGATTAACGCTAACTTGGGAAGAAACATGAAACACAATGAGTCGAATTAAGCTTGTTCTATGATACTAAATGGTATTAGCATTTAACCACTGCAGCATGGAAGGCAAAGGAGTCCACAGGCTTCTGTTCTAAACCAAGACATGAGAGATCATTCCCACTGGGTCATTGTTTTATCACTGGGCAGACTGAGAAATTCTCTTTTCGATCCACAGTCAAACTAGAGAAGGTGTGGAATAGCAACCAGACCCCTTTTCCTTTCTAAAACAGTTGCTAGAAGTGAAGATAAAAATGTTTTGATGAAATGCTTCCACGGGCTTGGCTTCCATAGTTTTTTCTCTTGTTCATGCTGGCACACTGTGTTCTTTGGACTAGGAAGAAGGCAGAACCCTGCTACCGGCCCTTCCCGTTCTCCTGTGGAGCCCGGCTGGGACTACACTTTCTGTAACAAGGGAGAGGAAAACAGGAGGGACAGCTGCCCACATCTTGCGCAGAGCCCAGCCACTCGGCTGGGGGGCATATAGTGCAGACATAAAACCTGTGTCCCAAAGAAGCAGCAGGAAAGAGGGGATTCAGGGTCAAAGTGCATGTGCTGACATTATAAACAGTCATAAGTTGCACTGCTGTGGACATGAATCGCAGCATAAAGACAGTCACCAGGCCACACCCGAGTGATCCTGGCTCAGTCTGTACCATGAGCCCCGCCCTCCCCAGAGGCAGGCTAGATGACACAGCCACGCTCAGCAAGGGCGCAGCAGTTGTGGAGATGTAGGAGCCAGGTCTCAGCTCTTTCTCCTCAATGCCAGCAACTCTCTTCTCCTTTCCTGCAGGGACTGGTCATGTCTCAGCCTCCTGATCTGCCCACTTATAACTTCCCCATTTCTGTTCATGGCATCACCACCCTGTCCATCATTCTTAAATTGAAGAATAATGTAACCTCTTTTTTTTTACTTGCTACTGATACATTGCACAAAACTTTGTGAATTAATTAGTCTATCTTCAAATGTCTCCTCAAATTCTCTTAGATGGGCACCATGTTAGGCCATTCTGGCCCCCTCCCACCTCCTAGTCAGAGTATGAAGTCAGATCTCATTATGGTGTATATTTACATTTTCCTGATTATTACTGCGGTTGAGCATCTTATATATATTGGCCATGTGGATTTCCTTCTGCCAGTTGCCCATTTGTCTCCTTTGTTTTACTTCAGGGTTTTTTTTTTTAATCTTGGTAGGTATTTTAAATATTTTAGATATCAATTTTTTACATCATTTCTTTTTCTACCTTCCCACTCCTGCTTTTCCATTTCTCTTTGGTCCTGTGGGACAGGTAGGGAAGATGTGAAGAGTATGAGGGAGGACAGCAATACCTTTTCCAGATAAAGGACTTCTTTACTTAGTACTGGAAGGGGCATCAATGTCAGAACAGTGCAGAAAAAAAAGGGGGGGCATAAACTTTGGAGTCAGGTATCTGTTCTTTTCCCTACGGAGCCACCTACTGTATGACCAGTCTTGATATATAGTGTCTCTGGCCCTTAGCTTCGTGCGTAAAGCCTGCCTCTCTGTGCATGCATGTGTATTTGTGTGTGCATGTGTGGTTAAAGTGAGCACACATGAAGTTCCTGGCACTTACTGATTAGACCTCTTCCTCTCCGTTTACCCTGTGTGTACCTGTAGGACATCACAGAATATTCTGACAAAAGAAGTGTTCTCTTTCTTTTGTTTCATGGGTTTCCCTATCACAGCACTGGTTCTTAAAACTTCCTTGTTCTGAATTCTTTAAAGTTCATTTACCCAATAAACCTTTACCAAACACATTTTCAGTGCCCAACACTATCCCGTGGTCTTGAGATCCAGATAGGCACAGTCCTGTGAAATTCTGTCTTCTGGGAAATGTTGTATCTCCAGGGAGTGTGGAGCATTATTTGTAGTGTTTGTTCTCATCACACAGACTTTGTTGAGGACAGTGTCCCCTTGTCTGGGAATGCCTTTGGGTCGCCCCAGGTGTTGCCAGGGCTTTGTTCTGTTTCTCTTAGTCTCTACAGACATTTTCATCTTTGTGCCACTTCCCCTTTTTGCCCTATCTTTTTTTCCTTTTACAGTGGACTGTTCGACCACTCTATGCCATGATGATGCATTTATTTGCCTGATCAAAGTTAACCCACATGTAGTTTTTTTTTTTTAATTGCCTTTCTTTTTATTTTTTTTTAAAGATTTATTTATTTATTTTGGGGGGGTGGGGTGGGGAGGGAGGGGAGTGGGCGGGCCACTTCTGTTGGTCTTTCATTTTTCTGTTTTCATCCATCTTTGTTCTTTGGCTCCTGTGGGCCTCCCATCGTGGTGGCCTCTGTTGTCGCAGTGCACCAGCTCTGGGCGCATGTGCTCCAGAGCTCCGGCTCGATAATTGGACACATCGGTCCAGCCGCTCCGCGGCACGTGGGATTTTCCCAGGCCAGGGATCGAACCGGCACCCCTTGCACTGCAAGGTGGTGTCCTTACCCACTGGACCACCAGGGAAGCCCCACGTGTAGTTTTTTATTCAAGGTAGACGAGATTCATCTCAGGTCTTATATGAACCATAGCAAATATGTCCTTACCATATACTCCACTCTTATGTAGTAACAGGAACGTTTCTCTTTATGATTTCAAGATACAAAACAACTTACAAAAGCTGCTTGAGAATGGTGACTGATGGGCCAGAAGTTCCAGCCACGCAATACCTCGTCACTTGCCCCAAAGTAGGTGCTCCCCGGGTGTTCGTGTGGAGCGCTCCCTGCTGGCCAGAGGAGCGAGCGGACGGGCAGCCCTTGGAGGTCTCAGGCTCAGGAAAGGGGAGATGGGGAATAATTCTGGTTCCTGTGCAATAAAAGTTGACCTTGACTCTCTGAGGAAGTTTTCAGTGCTGCTGCCTGAAGGAAACAGATCCATGGCTGGAGGTCTTGGGAAGGGCCCAGTGGACTCTTGGATGATTGCAGTTCAGCAGGTTATTGTGACTGTCAGCAAGCATACTCCACGCCAGCCTTTTCAGTCCTACCCACCCACCTTTTCTCTCCTGCCCTGCCCTCCCCACCCCGCCTTAACCAGCCTTCAGCCTAAGGAATATATCACGTGCCAACAAACTCAATACAGTCCTTTAAAGAATTTGCCATGACTCTCCAAAAAAGGCAGAAGAAAAAAATCTCTGATGGACAGACTTGCTACAGACAAACAGCATTTGAGTTTGGGTATTTTTCTTTTCCCTTTCTGATGTTATGTTCTGTTTTAATTTGCCTGTGTATCTTAACAGTTGAGTATTGGCAAAATATCAAGCAAAGCTGATTAAACTATCCCATTTTGTTTTGTTCCTCTCATTAATACTTAATAGGATTGATTCTCACCCTCCACAGGTCAAAAATCTATGAAACTAAAGTACTAAGTTGAAAACTAACTTTGAAACCCAAACTAATCTTTTAGCCAAAAAGTGTAATAGTGATTTGATACAGGATGGAAGACACTGCATTTTTAAGATTGTAGGTGGATGGTGTTTGTTTGGAAGCAGGATGTCTGTGATTAGTGCTGAAACCCATCAGCATGATGACAGCATACTTTTTCCCTTTTGCGAACTAAAATATATAACCGGTGGTTTGCTAATTTCTATTTACTATATAGGTTAGCTGTTTTTTATTAATAATTATTTAGGTACCCTAAGATCTATTAATATAAAAGATATTCTGTTTATCTATAGTGCATTTTATAATCATTTCTATGAAATGTATTTTGTTTAATCAGATAAGCTAATAAGTGAATTGGTTACATCATTTGTATTGGTTAGCCTACTGGACAAGAATTGTGCCTGGTGCACCCCTGGCCTTTAATAAATACTCACTGGTTTCAATGCCTTGCTAACACTGTGTTTTGTCAGTCTGTAAATTCTTTTAACTAAGACAGTAGGCTTTTTAACTGCTTCTCATCCCCCTCTGCTACTTCCAACTCACCCATACCTCTTTCCTCCCTAGTAGTCACTTTCACAAGAACTGATTTAAGTTCTTGTGTTACAACTATCTAGGGGAAAGAAAATGATCTTTGAAATCAGAAAGTCAATGCATGATTCCTGGGTTCTCATTTTGAGTTATTTTCCCCCATTTTGTTGATAAGGATAAAAGTACCATGGGAAAGTGTCATTGTGAGAATTAAATGTGAATGTGTTGCTAAAGCAAATAGCCCTATGAGGCAAGGGGTACACTTTCCTAATAGGAACCGTGTTCATTCTTTCTTAAAATGTTTGCGAGTCTGACAGTCTGGTTTTATCAAAGCTCTATGTCAGTTCTTTCTAGTTAAAACCAACTAGAGATTCAAGAGTGGGTCATCCACCTCTGGAGAGAAATTTTTCAACTGTAAGATGAGTCTTTAAAAGGTTCAAATTTCACTAAATTAGGCTATGCAGAAATATATCCCAAAGCAATAAGACAGCTTGTCAAAGATCTATACTCCTTGAGGCCTTAATGGCAGAACATTAGAGACTATTCAGTGCACTACTTAGAATGGTATCGTAAAAAAAAAAAAAAAAAGCATTGAAAATGCGTTAAAAAAGGTATTATGGACATGATGTGAAGATAAGGGAACCCTCCTACAGTTTTTAGGAATGGAAACTGGTGCAGCCACTGTGGAAAACAATATGAAGTTTCCTTAAAAAAACTAGCCACCATATAATCCAGCACCATGTCCAGACAAAACTCTAATCCAAAAAAGCACTGCACCCCTATGTTCATAGCAGCACTATTCAGAATACTCAAGACATGGGAACAGCCTAAATGTCCATTGACAGATGAATGAATAAAGATGTGGTCCATATATTCGATGGAATACTACTTAATCATAAAAAAGAATAATGGGCTTCCCCTGGTGGTCCAGTGGGTAAGGACACCGCCTTGCAGTTCAAGGGGCGCTGGTTCAATCCCTGGCCTGAGAAGATCTCACGTGCCCCGGAGTGGCTGGACCGATGTGTCCAATCACCGAGCCGAAGCTCTGGAGCGCATGCGCCCAGAGCCAGCGCTCTGCAGCGACAGACGCCACCGTGATGGGAGGCCCACAGGAGCCAAAGAACAAAGACGGATGAAAGTGGAGAAATGAAAGACCAATAGAAGTGGCCCGCCCGCTCCCCTCCCTCCCCAACCTAACCCCCGCCCAAAAAGAATAAATAAATAAATCTTTAAAAAAAAAAAAAAAAAAAGAATAATGTATTTGTAGCAACATGGATGTAACTAGAGATTATTGTACAAAATGAAGTAAGTCAGAACCACAGTGAGATGGGCAGGAAGGGTGGAGATGTGATCTAGTCAAGGTCCACATCCCTAGATAGGCAACCCACAAACAGGAGGACAATCCCAACTGCAGAGGCTCTCCCCAGAGAGGGTTTTGAGCCCCACATTGGGTCCTGCACTAGGAAGACGAGTCTCTGGAACCTCTGGCTTTGAAGGCCAGTGGGACTTACTTTTGGAAGAGTCAGGGTAGTAGGAAACAAGCTCCCCTCCTTAAGCGCTCACATGAAGTCTCAGATGCTCAGAGACCTAACACAGAGACAGTAATCTGAAAGGATCCTGATCAGACCCACCTGGCGACCTACCTGCAGAGTGACAGGAGGCAAATGGGATTCACCTCGGGGACATAAACACTAGCAGAAGCCAGTCTGAGAAGCTTGTCCACAAGGACACTGGTCCTTGAGAGTTCTGTTTTGGAGTCCTCTCTCCAGCCTGTTAGCACCAGGGCTTTCCTGCCCACCAGCTGAGTCAGCACCAGTCCTGGAAACTCTAGACCGCACTGACCCTGGACCCAGCCCTGTCCACCTGTAGGCCAGCCCCAGCCCCAGGACTCCCTGGGGTGTGCAGTCAACAATTCCATGACTCCTACCACAACCACCAGCAGGCCAGCAGCTTTTGTATGAGGCAGGGCCTGGCAGCCAATCAGACCAGGGCCCAGCCCTGCCTACCCATGTGCCAACAATGGTCAGCCATGTCACAGCAGATGGGCCCCCACAGCCGCACGGAGGGCAACCCTAGAGCATATACATCTGGTGACCAGAAGGGAGTGTGCTGTTGGGTCCCATAAGAGCCACTTTTCTAGGATCAGGAAATGTAACTGATCCACCTAACACAGAAATCAAAACAGAGAATGAGGCCAAATGAGATGATGGAGGAACAGCCCAAACAAAGGAATAAGAAAAAGTCCCAGAAAAAGAATTACAGAAAGTAATTACCCAGAAAAGAGACCAAGGTCATGATCATAAAAATGTTCAACAAACTACAGAGAAGAATGCAGGAAGACAGAAGTTTAACAGTTTGAAACTTAAACAAAAGGAACAAATACAACTTAAGAATACCATAACTTGGACTTCTCCAGTGGCCAAGCAGTGAACATTCCGCCTTCCAATGCAAAGGACATAGGTTGGATCCCTGGTCCAGGAAGATACCACATACCTCAGGGCAACTAAGTCCGTGCGCCACAGATACTGAGCCTGTGCTCTGTGACAACAGAAATCACTGCAGTGAGAAGCCTGTGCACCTAAATGAGAGAGTTGCCCCACTTGCTGCAACTAGAGAAATCCTATGCACAGCAACAAAGACCCAGCACAGTAAAAAATAAGCAGATAAGTAATTTTAAAAAGAATCTGTCAGCCACATCCCTAGATAGGCAACCCACAAACAGGACCCTGACCTGGGCCAGAGGGTTGCCCCAGGAGGGGCAAATGGGTAGTAGGAAACAAGCTCCCCTCCTTAAGCGCTCACATGAAGTCTCAGATGCTCAGAGACCTAACACAGAGACAGTAATCTGAAAGGATCCTGATCAGACCCACCTGGCGACCTACCTGCAGAGTGACAGGAGGCAAATGGGATTCACCTCGGGGACATAAACACTAGCAGAAGCCAGTCTGAGAAGCTTGTCCACAAGGACACTGGTCCTTGAGAGTTCTGTTTTGGAGTCCTCTCTCCAGCCTGTTAGCACCAGGGCTTTCCTGCCCACCAGCTGAGTCAGCACCAGTCCTGGAAACTCTAGACCGCACTGACCCTGGACCCAGCCCTGTCCACCTGTAGGCCAGCCCCAGCCCCAGGACTCCCTGGGGTGTGCAGTCAACAATTCCATGACTCCTACCACAACCACCAGCAGGCCAGCAGCTTTTGTATGAGGCAGGGCCTGGCAGCCAATCAGACCAGGGCCCAGCCCTGCCTACCCATGTGCCAACAATGGTCAGCCATGTCACAGCAGATGGGCCCCCACAGCCGCACGGAGGGCAACCCTAGAGCATATACATCTGGTGACCAGAAGGGAGTGTGCTGTTGGGTCCCATAAGAGCCACTTTTCTAGGATCAGGAAATGTAACTGATCCACCTAACACAGAAATCAAAACAGAGAATGAGGCCAAATGAGATGATGGAGGAACAGCCCAAACAAAGGAATAAGAAAAAGTCCCAGAAAAAGAATTACAGAAAGTAATTACCCAGAAAAGAGACCAAGGTCATGATCATAAAAATGTTCAACAAACTACAGAGAAGAATGCAGGAAGACAGAAGTTTAACAGTTTGAAACTTAAACAAAAGGAACAAATACAACTTAAGAATACCATAACTTGGACTTCTCCAGTGGCCAAGCAGTGAACATTCCGCCTTCCAATGCAAAGGACATAGGTTGGATCCCTGGTCCAGGAAGATACCACATACCTCAGGGCAACTAAGTCCGTGCGCCACAGATACTGAGCCTGTGCTCTGTGACAACAGAAATCACTGCAGTGAGAAGCCTGTGCACCTAAATGAGAGAGTTGCCCCACTTGCTGCAACTAGAGAAATCCTATGCACAGCAACAAAGACCCAGCACAGTAAAAAATAAGCAGATAAGTAATTTTTAAAAAGAATTCAGTAACTGAAATTTAAAATACCCTACAGGGCATCAGGAGATCCTATAGATGGCATGATTCAGAGGTACAGATCAATGAACTGGGAGACCTAGTAGTGGAATCACTCACGGTGAACAGAAAAAAGAAAAAAATAACTTAAAACATGAGGATAGTTGAAGAGACCTCTGGGACAACATCAGTGAACTAACATTTGCGATATAGGGGTCCCAGGAGGAAAAGAGAGAAATGGGGCAGAAAAGTTATTTAAATAATTAACAGGTAAAAATGTCCTGACCCAGGAAAGGAAAGAGGCATTCAGGTCCAGGAAGCACAGAGAGTCCCAGATAAGATGAAGTCAAGGAAATCCACACCAAAACACATTGCAACTAAAATGGCAGAAATTAATACGAAAATTATGAAAAGGAAAACTTCATTGGTAAAGGCAAACATACAGTAAATGTAATAGGTCAACCATCGCATAGACTGTAGCCTGCCAGGCTCCTCTGTCCATGGGATTTCCCAGGCAAGAATCCTGGAGTGCAGTTGCCATGCCCTCCTCTAGGGGATCTTCCTGACCCAGGGATCGAATCAGGGTTTCCTGCACTGCAGGTGGATTCTTTATCATCTGAGCCACCAGGGAAGCCCTATGTAGTTGGTAGGAAGGTTAAAAGACAAAATCAGTAAAATCATCTCTATCCGCAGTAAGTAGTTAAGAGATTCACAAAACTTAACTACTAGAGCATAGTGAAATATGTTGAATGTGAAACGATGTGAAATATGTTGTCAAAATATTAAGAGTGGCAGAGGGGTAAAACTGCAATGTTGTCAGAATGTGTTTGAATTTAAGAGAGCACCAACTTAAAATAATCACGTATATATGTATGGGTTGCTATACACAGAACTCACAGTAATGTCAACTACAAATTGGCATTTACCAATTACACTGCCAATGACTGGACAAGGGCATACCATAACTTGGACTGCTCCAGTGGCCAAGCAGTGAACATTCCGCCTTCCAATGCAAAGGACATAGGTTGGATCCCTGGTCCAGGAAGATACCACATACCTCAGGGCAACTAAGTCCGTGCGCCACAGATACTGAGCCTGTGCTCTGTGACAACAGAAATCACTGCAGTGAGAAGCCTGTGCACCTAAATGAGAGAGTTGCCCCACTTGCTGCAACTAGAGAAATCCTATGCACAGCAACAAAGACCCAGCACAGTAAAAAATAAGCAGATAAGTAATTTTTAAAAAGAATTCAGTAACTGAAATTTAAAATACCCTACAGGGCATCAGGAGATCCTATAGATGGCATGATTCAGAGGTACAGATCAATGAACTGGGAGACCTAGTAGTGGAATCACTCACGGTGAACAGAAAAAAGAAAAAAATAACTTAAAACATGAGGATAGTTGAAGAGACCTCTGGGACAACATCAGTGAACTAACATTTGCGATATAGGGGTCCCAGGAGGAAAAGAGAGAAATGGGGCAGAAAAGTTATTTAAATAATTAACAGGTAAAAATGTCCTGACCCAGGAAAGGAAAGAGGCATTCAGGTCCAGGAAGCACAGAGAGTCCCAGATAAGATGAAGTCAAGGAAATCCACACCAAAACACATTGCAACTAAAATGGCAGAAATTAATACGAAAATTATGAAAAGGAAAACTTCATTGGTAAAGGCAAACATACAGTAAATGTAATAGGTCAACCATCGCATAGACTGTAGCCTGCCAGGCTCCTCTGTCCATGGGATTTCCCAGGCAAGAATCCTGGAGTGCAGTTGCCATGCCCTCCTCTAGGGGATCTTCCTGACCCAGGGATCGAATCAGGGTTTCCTGCACTGCAGGTGGATTCTTTATCATCTGAGCCACCAGGGAAGCCCTATGTAGTTGGTAGGAAGGTTAAAAGACAAAATCAGTAAAATCATCTCTATCCGCAGTAAGTAGTTAAGAGATTCACAAAACTTAACTACTAGAGCATAGTGAAATATGTTGAATGTGAAACGATGTGAAATATGTTGTCAAAATATTAAGAGTGGCAGAGGGGTAAAACTGCAATGTTGTCAGAATGTGTTTGAATTTAAGAGAGCACCAACTTAAAATAATCACGTATATATGTATGGGTTGCTATACACAGAACTCACAGTAATGTCAACTACAAATTGGCATTTACCAATTACACTGCCAATGACTGGACAAGGGCATTTGCCATCCACCACTGTGGAGGCTGACCTCTGCGCTGTGACAGCTGCGGACCTTCAACACCCCCTGAGGTTGTTCAGGGTGGAGTAGGCACTCTTGTGCTCCAGAGAATCTGGTGGGGCAGGTCTTTAGATAGGTGCATGCTTTTAGGAACAGATTTTATTATCTCAGTCCTTGCATTTCCTCATATTTAGAAGAGCACTAAATCCCTTCATGGTGACATCAGATCCTTAAGACTAACCAAAAACCTTTTGTTGTTGGTATTAAACTCTTTGGAGCAGTCTCTCAGAGCTATCTGGGGTGCTGCCTCCTGGGCTACAGTCCTAATTATGCCCCAAATAAAACTCATCCCACAACTCTCAAGTTGTTCATTCCTTTTTAGTCAGTACCCAAAAAGCAAAAATTGGTTATAGAAGCATACACACGAAAGATAAAGGAATCCAAACACAACGCTAAAGATAGTTATCAAATTACTAGGGAAGAGGACAAAAGAAGAACAAAGAAAAAAAAAAAAAACTACAAAAACAACCAGAATACAATTAACAAAATGGCACATGAAAAGGTGCTTAACACCACTGATGATCAGGGAAGTGAAAATCAAAACCACACTAAGATGTCATCTCACTCCCTTCTGAATGACTATCACCAAAATGACAAGAAATGGCACGTGTTGGTAAGGGTGTGGAGAAAGGGGCACCCACATGCCCTGTCAGTGGGACTATAGATTAGTGCAACTACTATGGAGATCAATATAGAGTTTCCAGAAAAAAATTAGAACTACCACACAATCCAGAAATTTCAGAGAAAACAAAAACATTATAAAAGAAAGAGGCACCCTACTGCGGCTTTATTTACTAGCCAAGATACGGAAGTAACCTGAGTGCCCACTGATAGAAGAATGGATAGAGATGGCATACACACACAGATACACTGGAATACTAGTCATAAAAAAAAATGAAATCTTGCCATTTCCAACTGTAAAAGTGGACATACAATATGAAATAATTTACTTAGATTTACCTGTAAGTGATTTGTTTGTAAAATCATTATTTAGAAGTGATTTACTTGTTAAACTAAATTACTCCCTGTTAGCACTGATTATTCCCTGTTAATCTTTACTGAATGTAACCTGTACTGATGAAGGAAGAAAGGAGCAGGCTACCCTGACTGAACTGACTTCATCTTGAGGAAGACGACTCCATCTTATACTTCCAGTGAACTCTGGACTGTGTTTGGACTGGGTAGCCATGGAGATGAGACATTAATTGTCAACTAGGCCTCCAGGGCTGGTGAGAACCTGACCAGGGAGACCTCGTACCCAAGCCTCCCCTCGGCCATGGAAATGAAATATCCGTCACAAGATAAATTTCCATTTGTGATCTTAGTTAATCAGTTCTTGTTGTAGACAAGCTAAGCGATATGCTTAGGTAATTTTCGATTGTACCATTGTGATTGCAACCAAATCACATGTTTTCTCTTAACGTCTCCTAGGCAACCTTAGAAGTTGGGGATGTGGGTTTGTGCACGTAGACTTTAAAAGGTATAAATGTAAGCCACAAGTTTTGCTTGGGGTCCTTGGCTAAATGGAGGCCTTGGACCCACTGGTGTAAAGCCAGCCTAATAAAACTCTTTTCCATCTACCACAAGCAGAGTTGGGTGCTTCACTGAGCGTGCCTCACAACACAACAACATGTACGGACCTAGAGGGCATTATTATAAGTGAAGTAAGTCAGGCAGAGAAAGCGAAATACCATATCATTTCATTTATACGTGAAATCTAAAAAGCAAAATAAATAAGCAAGCACAACAAAACAGCAACAAATACAGATACAAGAACAAACAAGTGGTTTCCATGGGGAAAATCAAAATAGGTGAAGTTTCCAGTTACAAAATAAATGAGTCATGAAAATGTAACGCACAGCATAGGGAATACAGTCATTTTGTAATAACTTTGTGGGGTGACAGATGGTAACTAGACTTATCATGGCGATCATTCTGTAATGTAGAGAAATACTGAATCGCTTATGTTGTGCACCTGGAACTAACAGAGTGTTGTAGGTCAATTATCCTTCCATTTTTTTTAAAGGCTTGCTAGATGTCATCTCGGGAAGTGGAGATGAATATGAAACAAGGACACCTGTAAAGCCCCTGAAGCTATAGAATGACATAAAACTGTAATAAGATGCTGGCACTCACAGGGCTGCATTTTCAGAGATGAGTAACCTTAATGGCCTGAATAGATGTGCGGGAAAGGCTGCCAGCTTTCTGTTTGGTTTTGCTCCAAGTAAATATTCCCCATGACCACACCTGCTACTGAGGTAAATGTATAGAAATAGGAACATGGTCTTCCCGAAAAAGAGGGGACTGTATCTATTTCTAAATCAACATTTTTATCGTCATTTGTTCCACTACCATCATGCTTTTTACATGTAAAAGATTTACTGGCATTTGGATAAATGTTAATAAATCAACCCAGGTGCTTGTAAAGAACAAAATAAGTTACTTGCATCCTCTGCTTCCAACTTCACAGACATTACCTGAGACGCAGGTTAAAGCAACTAGGACTAGGACTGACCAAGGGAACTTGCTTTAGACCATTCAGTTACCTTTGAAATCTGGGAGCTAGTCTTGTGGACATTTTTATTAATACACACCTATATGATGGGGAAAAAGTGGAAACAATGGCAGATTTTATTTTATTGGGCTCGAAAATCACTGCAGGTGGTGACTGCAGCCATAAAATTAAAAAATGCTTGCTCCTCGGTAGAAAAGCTATGAAAAACCTACATAGTGTATTAAAAACCAGTGATATCACTTTGCTGACAAAGGTCCATATAGTCAAAGCAACAGTTTTTCAAGTAGTCATGTATGGATGTGAGAGTCAGACCATAAAGAAGGCTGAGTGACAAAGAATTGATGCTTTTCAATTGTGGTGCTGGAGAAGACCCTTGAGAGTCCCTTGGACTACAAGGAGATTCAACCAGTCAATCCAGGAATATTCACTGGAAGGACTGATGCTGAAACTGAAGCTGCAATATTTTGGCTAACTGATTCAAAGAGCTGACTCATTGGAAAAGATCCTGATGCGGGGAAAGATCAAGGGCAGGAGGAGAGGTGGGCAACAGAGAGATTGATGGCATCACTGAATCAATCATTTGACTAGAAGTGAAGAACAGCCATACAGACCCGTGTTCCAAAAAAGGTGAAGTTTCTAAAAAAGAATAAAAACAGTAGATACTGATTTTTCGGCACTCAAAACAGTTGTGCACATGGAACTCACAGAGTGTTGTAGGTCAATTATCCTTCCATTTTTTTTAAAGGCTTGCTAGATGTCATCTCGGGAAGTGGAGATGAATATGAAACAAGGACACCTGTAAAGCCCCTGAAGCTATAGAATGACATAAAACTGTAATAAGATGCTGGCACTCACAGGGCTGCATTTTCAGAGATGAGTAACCTTAATGGCCTGAATAGATGTGCGGGAAAGGCTGCCAGCTTTCTGTTTGGTTTTGCTCCAAGTAAATATTCCCCATGACCACACCTGCTACTGAGGTAAATGTATAGAAATAGGAACATGGTCTTCCCGAAAAAGAGGGGACTGTATCTATTTCTAAATCAACATTTTTATCGTCATTTGTTCCACTACCATCATGCTTTTTACATGTAAAAGATTTACTGGCATTTGGATAAATGTTAATAAATCAACCCAGGTGCTTGTAAAGAACAAAATAAGTTACTTGCATCCTCTGCTTCCAACTTCACAGACATTACCTGAGACGCAGGTTAAAGCAACTAGGACTAGGACTGACCAAGGGAACTTGCTTTAGACCATTCAGTTACCTTTGAAATCTGGGAGCTAGTCTTGTGGACATTTTTATTAATACACACCTATATGATGGGGAAAAAGTGGAAACAATGGCAGATTTTATTTTATTGGGCTCGAAAATCACTGCAGGTGGTGACTGCAGCCATAAAATTAAAAAATGCTTGCTCCTCGGTAGAAAAGCTATGAAAAACCTACATAGTGTATTAAAAACCAGTGATATCACTTTGCTGACAAAGGTCCATATAGTCAAAGCAACAGTTTTTCAAGTAGTCATGTATGGATGTGAGAGTCAGACCATAAAGAAGGCTGAGTGACAAAGAATTGATGCTTTTCAATTGTGGTGCTGGAGAAGACCCTTGAGAGTCCCTTGGACTACAAGGAGATTCAACCAGTCAATCCAGGAATATTCACTGGAAGGACTGATGCTGAAACTGAAGCTGCAATATTTTGGCTAACTGATTCAAAGAGCTGACTCATTGGAAAAGATCCTGATGCGGGGAAAGATCAAGGGCAGGAGGAGAGGTGGGCAACAGAGAATGAGATGGTTGGATGGCATCACTGAATCAATAGACATGAGTTTGAGCAAGCTCTGGGAGACAGTGAAGAACAGGGAAGCCTGGCATCCATGGGAGTCAAAGGAGTCAGACACAACTTAGCGATTGAACAATACTATCCAGACCCTGGTTTCAGGAAGCAAGCAAGTGTAGAACTTAGTTTTTCCTTTCATAAATTTGATTTTCATTAAGCATTTAGGATCCCATGAACACTTTATTTCATGGCCAGCCTTCTGTCCCCAAGGGGGCTTCTCCATGCTTTGCCTCCACAAAGATGACGTCTCCCCTACAAAGAATTTGCTTATCAGCAACAAAGAGAATAAGACTGTCTTCACAGATTGCAACAAGTGATAATAAATATCACATTTCTTAGGTAACTTGAAAACTTCATTCTCAGTCAAACATACTAAAAAGGATCAAAATATACCATCCCATTCGGACTTAAGTATTCTGTGCTGAAGGTTTTTGAGTCCATGAAATCTCTTATCTACAAAAAAGCAGAGCCTCCCAACAGAACTCAACTGTCATAAATCCACTCCCTGAGAAGAACTCTAATCTAATCACACCCAAACAGACATTGTTGGAAGACTAGCATTTTTCCATCTAGTCTCCTAAGAGAGCCCATTTTCCTTTCTAAAACTTCGTTTTCCCTTTTCTCTCCCTCCCTTTTTCCTACTCAGCTAGGTATATAAGATTCCAACTCTCTGTTTTGGGGGGCTTTCACTTCTTTTCTGTGAAGTTCCTCATTCATGTAAAACTATATCAGTAAAATCTGTATAGCTTTTCTTCTGTGAAGTGGCCATTTATCAATTTAATTTGTAAGTCTTATGAACTGAACCTAAGAGGATAGAAGAAAAGCATTTCCTCCCCTACACTGTCAAATAAAGTCCATGGAAACTCATGCCTTTCATCCTGTAGAATAACAACAAGAAGAATTTTGCATTTTTAGATTAGAACTGGCCCAGCCAAAGGACCCTGATATTCTTAATATTCCCAGGAGTTCTGGAAGAAAAGACATACCAATTCCTAAACCCAGTGACCTGTGAGCTCAAAAGCAATTATCAAATGTTGAGAGCATAGATTCTGGAACCCAAATCTCTACATCCCAATTTTTGTCCCCTGTAACTTACTAATGGTGAGGTTTGGCAAAAGTTTCCTATCTTTTTGGCATGAAGTCACATTGCCTGCAATCAAGATAGAGACTCACAATTCTGCAGGTTTGTTGGCAACATTCAAAGAGATAATAAGCCAACAATTCAGGAACAGGGTCACCTACTGCTCGACACTGCTGCTGCTGAGGGCAATGTGGGGAGAGAACCTGAGCCTCACTGCCAGGGGTATCATATGCAGAATTCCCCCTCTACAATTTTTTTGACTGGATTAAGGATCCCTTGTGTTGGAATGGAGCACCTCATCATCAAATGTAATTAAGAACGTACCTGAGGTTTCTCCTTACGAGTGACAAAATTACGTGAACCTTGTCTTCCTCACACTAACAGTAACAGGAGCTTGTTACAAAGCTCTTTTTTATATAATAGGCCTCCAGCCCACAGAAAAATCTGGCCAAAATATTATTCCCATATTAATATTAACATTTTTACAGAGGAGGAAGCTGAACTCTTGAGAAACTAAATGACTTTCCCAAGGGACGAAATGGCAGGGAAGCACACTGGAACCCAGATGTTCTGATTCAAAATCCCAGCCTCTTCCTACCACACACTCAGCCTCACGCGATTGTCCTAAATCCAGACTGTTACGCTTTGAAAAATCTCATAACTAGTAGGGGAAAAAAATCAACTCATCACAAAAGTCCTTCAAAATTAAAATTATCATAGATTTCATGTTTTATCACATCTCATTAACTATAATGGGATGTCACATGTCACAAACCAGCTATTATAGGGACAAGATTAATACAACCATTCTTTAAATAACTAACTCAGTTTGCATTTTTGGTTAAGTCTAACAGGAGCTTAAGAATTTACATTTTGCCGCAAGTTATGCAAACCTTCCCCAGAAAATTCTGAAATACATTTGATTTGATCTTGTCGGAACAACTTGCCTTTGCTTAAGGGCAAAGTGTCAGGCCCGTCAGTCTTTCAAAATCCACTTAGTGCAAGGATCCTGTGATTTTACTGAGACCTGAAGTTCAAGTTCAATTGTACGGCCAGTATTTGTCTTTTTTTTTTTTGGCCAAGCTGTATGTGAGATCTAGTTCCCCAACCAGGGATCCAACCTGTGCCCCCTGCCTTAGAAAACATTCTTAACCACAGGACCACCAGGAAAGTCCCTGTATGACCAGTATTTGTGATTATAATGTTGCTGTGGTAACTTCCATCAGTATAAAGAAGTTTAATGCATATATAAGGCTGTTATTGGTGGGAGGACACATTCATCACAAAAGTATCTTTGATAAGAACTGACTGAAGTCCACACATTACTGTAAAATTTATTTTCTGGATTTTAGGAAAATGTAAATCAATTCATGTATTACTGGTATTAAGTATCTCATATGAATCTGGTCCTAACACACAAGATTTAAACATCCTGATCCTATTCCAAACAACCGCAGCATTTTATTTTGAGCTTAAAAACATCTCCAAGTCTCCCAGATAACAATGAAATTGCTCATCTGGTCCATTAGTTTCTACTCCTACAGAATTTGTTTATATCACCTCAGCTATCCAGACTTCAGCCCTCCAGAATTCTCAAGCAACCAGAGTCAATTGGACTCTGATAGTCCAAAAGAAGAGAAAACAAGCAATAGTGATAACAAGGTATAAGGAAACCAAACAATTAAAAAGAGAAACAGTCCAAAGAATAAATAAACACAAATTCTTTTCCTTTGTCAGAAAGGAAAGTTCTGGTTTTCTGATGGCCAGGCCTGGTTCTTTGTATAAAAGTCATAAAGCAACAGGTAAACAGAAGATGACTAGAGAAAAAGAGAAAAGGAAATGAGAAACGGCTGTTGGTGGGGAGAAAACAGGAAGGGCCAGGGAGCCAGGCAGTGTCCACTTAGCAGAAAAGAGAGCAGATGCACCCATCTGATAGGATCCTCCTCTCTGAGTGGGTCACTCAGGCTTCTACCAGCCCTGTGAGCGCCAATACCAGAGCAGGGGGCCCTGCCCCCAGCATGCACCCTGAGGCCAATGAGTGCCCACTGCCACTTTGTGGGGAAGGCTGAGCGCCAGACTGGGCCAGGACAGCCTTCAGACCTTGTTGTAAGTCTGAGACCAGGGAGGAGACGGAAAGAAGGTTGGCTGGAAACACCGTGAAGGGGGGGTTAGGCAAAGCCATCAGGGAGTCCTTATACCAAAGGGACAAACAAAAGAGCCCAGGTGGCCCAGGCTTGGGTCTGCCTTCACATTCTGCCAGGCTCAGCGGGCTGGGGGCAGCCGTGGGGGCCTGGCCTCAGTGCTCCCCGGGGACAGAAGTCAGAGCACACTGCCTTTCAGTTAAGCTTCCCACAGCCGGAGCTCTACAAGGCACATCTTAGTGACCACCTTGTCCCCCATCCCACTGGATGAGTGGTGAAACTGAGTCGCACAGAAATCAAGTACTTAACTTCTCAAGGGTCAGGACTAGTTAGCAGAGAAGCCGAGACTCCAACACGCTCCCACCAGAGGCCATACTGCCAAGCACAATGCCAGGCTGTCTCCTGTCTATGCCCACATTTTCCACACCTTCAGAATCTTCCAAAGTTCACAGCATTGTCTTTAGACAGCAGCTTGTGCTTCCCTGGGAACACAGCATTCAAGGAAAGAAAGTCTGTAAGTGGGCCTCTCCTGGTGGTCCAGTGGGTGAGGACACCGCCTTGCAGTGCAAGGGGCGCCGGTTCGAGCCCTGGCCTGGGAAGATCCCACGTGCCGCGGAGCGGCTGGACGGATGTGTCCAATCACCGAGCCGGAGCTCTGGAGCGCACGCGCCCAGAGCCAGCGCTCTGCAACGACAGACGCCACCGCAATGGGAGGCCCACAGGAGCCAAGGAACGAAGACGAATGAAAATGGAGAAATGAAAGACCAATAGAAGTGGCCCGCCCACTCCCCTCCCTCCCCAACCCGACCTCCGCCCAAAAGTAAAATAAATAAATAAATCTTTTTTAAAAAAAAAAGAAAGTCTATAAGTTTCAATAGATGTCCATCAAAGCACATACATTTACAAGTTAACAAAATTAGGAGAGCATTTCCCAAGCCTAGATAATTACAGAGCAGCCTAAAAATATCATACATCCAGAATGACTCCTGAGTCCATAATGGGGAAAAACTGAAACGATCACTTTTTTTTTTTCCCCCCCTCGACAACCACAAGTCTGTCCTGTGTGGGTCACTATTCCTTCCCCATAGCCACAACTCTATTTCCTTGTCTGGGGGGGTGTCCCGGACGGCAAAGGGGGCCATCAGAGTCCTTATACCAAAGGGACAAACAAAAGAGCCCAGGTGGCCCAGGCTTGGGTCTGCCTTCACATTCTGCCAGGCTCAGCGGGCTGGGGGCAGCCGTGGGGGCCTGGCCTCAGTGCTCCCCGGGGACAGAAGTCAGAGCACACTGCCTTTCAGTTAAGCTTCCCACAGCCGGAGCTCTACAAGGCACATCTTAGTGACCACCTTGTCCCCCATCCCACTGGATGAGTGGTGAAACTGAGTCGCACAGAAATCAAGTACTTAACTTCTCAAGGGTCAGGACTAGTTAGCAGAGAAGCCGAGACTCCAACACGCTCCCACCAGAGGCCATACTGCCAAGCACAATGCCAGGCTGTCTCCTGTCTATGCCCACATTTTCCACACCTTCAGAATCTTCCAAAGTTCACAGCATTGTCTTTAGACAGCAGCTTGTGCTTCCCTGGGAACACAGCATTCAAGGAAAGAAAGTCTGTAAGTGGGCCTCTCCTGGTGGTCCAGTGGGTGAGGACACCGCCTTGCAGTGCAAGGGGCGCCGGTTCGAGCCCTGGCCTGGGAAGATCCCACGTGCCGCGGAGCGGCTGGACGGATGTGTCCAATCACCGAGCCGGAGCTCTGGAGCGCACGCGCCCAGAGCCAGCGCTCTGCAACGACAGACGCCACCGCAATGGGAGGCCCACAGGAGCCAAGGAACGAAGACGAATGAAAATGGAGAAATGAAAGACCAATAGAAGTGGCCCGCCCACTCCCCTCCCTCCCCAACCCGACCTCCGCCCAAAAGTAAAATAAATAAATAAATCTTTTTTAAAAAAAAAAGAAAGTCTATAAGTTTCAATAGATGTCCATCAAAGCACATACATTTACAAGTTAACAAAATTAGGAGAGCATTTCCCAAGCCTAGATAATTACAGAGCAGCCTAAAAATATCATACATCCAGAATGACTCCTGAGTCCATAATGGGGAAAAACTGAAACGATCACTCTTTCATGTTTTGTTGTTTCCATCCCACTCCACCCACCTCGACAACCACAAGTCTGTCCCCTGTGTGGGGTCACTATTCCTTCCCCATAGCACAACATCAGTGGACTCTATTTCCTGAGGTCCCTTGAATCTTAGAGTACCTGACATATGCTTCCATCATCCAGGACCAAGTGAGGCCCAATTCTGAACGAGAAACCAGGTAAAGAGTCCCATATCATTAGGTGTAGCTTTCCTTCATAGACTTGGCAACACGTCTCAATACTCTAAGTTTATCTCCTAAAAGTAAACCTTTCTAGAAAACCTTTCTAGAAAAGCTTTACAGAACCAAAAGCCCTGACAACAAAAGCTGCCCAGGGCCTTTCATCCCCTTTTGGGCTGGACCGAGTTCAGCCGCCATTTGCTGTCCAGCCCCAACTCTGGAGGTCATGGCGGACATCCGTGGCCCCCACAGTTGCACTCTGACCCTCGTCTAATTCCCTGAGTTCAGGATTGCACACAGCCAGCACCCAGTGCCCTGGAACCAAAGAGATAAGGAACCAAAGCTGCTCCTCACACCAGCCTCGCACAAAAGAGCGCCAGGGCCCAAACTCCCCATTTCTTTAGAATCACCTAGGAGCAAATCTATAAAACTGTTCCAGATTCCCAGGGCCAGGGACAGCTCTCTGGATTTTCCTAATGATAAGTTTCCTGTTATTTTGCTTCTCAGTTATCTCAACGAAGTAGAGTCTCCTGCACTTCCAAAAACCATTCAGTGGAGAATATCCATGCTCTGGCTTCCATCCATCCATTCAAATTCTGAGCCCGAGGGTACTCATTTGGGAATCACATTTTCCCTGGACTCATAATCGTACCAATGGCAAGTATTCTGTCCTCTTTCGGGGCCTCAGATAGCTTAATAAAATACATTTCAAGAGTGTGACTCCCTCCACATGTGACAACCACCAGAAAACTTGTTTTATATAAAGGAAATCCACTAAAAGCAAAAATACCTATTTGTATTCATTTGATTTGTTTTCCTTACGAGAATTCAGGAAAACAGTTGCCAAGAATAATGGCCCCAGATCCTCTACATCTGCGTCTGGTCTGAATTTGCAGTGCATGAGGCCACCACCCCCCGCACCCCGCCCACCATTCACCCCCACAAACACCCACCAATCCCAGAGTGCACTGCACTCCTGAGACTAGAGCTGGAAGCAGCTGGCACATCTCAGATCTTAGGTTTCAGCAAAACATAGATAAAAGAGGGAATCCCAGCTGGGTGGGGATTGTGGGTGGTTTTTCCCTGAGACTGGGTTTGTGAGAATGTGGAGGTGTCTTTTTCTCACTATCCACCAAGGAAAGCTTTCCAACACACAAACAAACCTGAAAAGAATTTATCTTTTCTGACACCTGTGTAAACCCTGGGAAATCACCTGCCTATTAAAACAAAATGTCCTTGGCTTATTTTGTTTGTTTGCTTTGTCTTGGGTAAGCCTCCCATCAAGTACCACCCAGAATACGCAAATCATTTTTGCCATACATGCCTCTCAAAACAATCTTTTTCACAAGAGGCTATGAAGTTTGGTCAAGGCTGGATATTGAGATTCTCAGTGTTGAAACTCTGAAAGCAACTCATGTCCCAGATGGGCACACACCAGAGTCCCGGTGGCTCTTTCAGGGATGATGACCCAAAAGGGCACACTGACCCAAAGCAAACTTTCGGTGGCTGCTCCTCACACAGCCTCGCACAAAAGAGCGCCAGGGCCCAAACTCCCATTTCTTTAGAATCACCTAGGGGCAAATCTATACAACTGTTCCAGATTCCCAGGGCCAGGGACAGCTCTCTGGATTTTCCTAATGATAAGTTTCCTGTTATTTTGCTTCTCAGTTATCTCAACGAAGTAGAGTCTCCTGCACTTCCAAAAACCATTCAGTGGAGAATATCCATGCTCTGGCTTCCATCCATCCATTCAAATTCTGAGCCCGAGGGTACTCATTTGGGAATCACATTTTCCCTGGACTCATAATCGTACCAATGGCAAGTATTCTGTCCTCTTTCGGGGCCTCAGATAGCTTAATAAAATACATTTCAAGAGTGTGACTCCCTCCACATGTGACAACCACCAGAAAACTTGTTTTATATAAAGGAAATCCACTAAAAGCAAAAATACCTATTTGTATTCATTTGATTTGTTTTCCTTACGAGAATTCAGGAAAACAGTTGCCAAGAATAATGGCCCCAGATCCTCTACATCTGCGTCTGGTCTGAATTTGCAGTGCATGAGGCCACCACCCCCCGCACCCCGCCCACCATTCACCCCCACAAACACCCACCAATCCCAGAGTGCACTGCACTCCTGAGACTAGAGCTGGAAGCAGCTGGCACATCTCAGATCTTAGGTTTCAGCAAAACATAGATAAAAGAGGGAATCCCAGCTGGGTGGGGATTGTGGGTGGTTTTTCCCTGAGACTGGGTTTGTGAGAATGTGGAGGTGTCTTTTTCTCACTATCCACCAAGGAAAGCTTTCCAACACACAAACAAACCTGAAAAGAATTTATCTTTTCTGACACCTGTGTAAACCCTGGGAAATCACCTGCCTATTAAAACAAAATGTCCTTGGCTTATTTTGTTTGTTTGCTTTGTCTTGGGTAAGCCTCCCATCAAGTACCACCCAGAATACGCAAATCATTTTTGCCATACATGCCTCTCAAAACAATCTTTTTCACAAGAGGCTATGAAGTTTGGTCAAGGCTGGATATTGAGATTCTCAGTGTTGAAACTCTGAAAGCAACTCATGTCCCAGATGGGCACACACCAGAGTCCCGGTGGCTCTTTCAGGGATGATGACCCAAAAGGGCACACTGACCCAAAGCAAACAGACTGTCTCCCCGGGTGGAGGGGCATATTAATTTTTCAAAGAAGTCAGAGTATCGCTCTGGCTAAGAATCAAGTTATGTTATATGAGATTCTGCAGAATAGAGTAGATAGACATCGTGATTTTAAGGTGTTACCTTGTGTACAAATTCAATGTTATCCTCTGGCCGGGCTTCAGAGAAGGCAAGAGACAGGCCAAGGACAACAAAGAATCTTTTCCTCTCAGGAAAACGTCCATCTCCGGGTTTTATTCAGTTCCAAGGGAATTACCGTCATAGCTTCACGTACAGGGAAGTGGCAGCTTTCCTCTTACGGTGGCAGAAAGAGCTAGCCTAGTTCTCTCGGTTACAAAGACCAGGACAGAGCAAGTAACAGGCAGAGCTACCTGGGTAGAGGCATTGTGCAGCAAAAAGACTCTGGGTTCAAACCATAGGGACTAATCATTCAAAGAGTAAGTTACAAATGATGAGGGACACAGACTTATTCCATTTTTGCTTTTAAAATTACACATAACTAATGTCCGCCTGGGACAGAATTCCAGCTGTTTTCCTAGTCTCCTGAAAGTGTGCTCCACAGGTCCCAGCGCACAACCTCCTGCCCCCTCCTCCTGGAAAGTCTGTCCCTTGTGCCAACCTCCCTCCTGCAGGAGGGGAGAAGAAGCTGCTCCTCCATCCTCTCAGCCTCTGGGGCTCTGGAGCCTATGGGCTAAATGGACCAAAGAGAGATTAACAATAAAAATTCCCACCACCAAAAAAAAAAAAAAAAAAAAATTCCCACCACAGCCTATCTGATGACCCTCTCTGCTTCTGGAGCAGGGGCATGCAGAGCTAAAAGTGCTTGTTTTAATGTCGCTGACTCCAATTAGATGGATAAAATCCCCAACTTCATGTCGGTCAAGCTTAATGGGAATTCCTAGGGGGAAAAACATTAGCGCTGAAAACTGAAGGGAAAGCATTTTCTCATAGAGCCATGGCTCCCAAACATGTTATCTAAAGGCATAGCTCCCAGGCTGCCCCCTCCCGCCGTCTGCACGTCCCCACACCCACCACTCCTTGAAAAGAGATGGAATTTCCTTGTTCCTTTATGGTTAAGGCATATGAAACACAGTTTAGACAACCAGGTGTATACAAGGAAGAACTAGTCAGATAAGGAAACACGCCATGGTCAAGAAGTTCTTACTCACATGAGCTAAATTAGGCTTGACAATAAAGAAATTCAAATCATATAAAGGACACCAAGAAACAGAAACTGCTTCCAATGTCATAAACATAATAGGGGAAAATCTTTTCTAAACAAATGATTGGTTGCCCTGTTTTTATGCTTAAGAGAAAAGAAACTCAAAGTGTGCCTATGAGACTCCTTGCTTTGTTGCCAGTTGTAGGTGCACTGCTATTTTCAGCCTAATAGGAACACATGAACAGATCAACATTTAATGTACTAATTTGTGCTTTACATTTCTTATCCAAAGGGTAAGAGGTGAACATGCTCCATACGGGCACAAAAAAAAAGAACCAGATCTAAGATTCAGAAGCATCTGCTTCAAACCATAGGGACTAATCATTCAAAGAGTAAGTTACAAATGATGAGGGACACAGACTTATTCCATTTTTGCTTTTAAAATTACACATAACTAATGTCCGCCTGGGACAGAATTCCAGCTGTTTTCCTAGTCTCCTGAAAGTGTGCTCCACAGGTCCCAGCGCACAACCTCCTGCCCCCTCCTCCTGGAAAGTCTGTCCCTTGTGCCAACCTCCCTCCTGCAGGAGGGGAGAAGAAGCTGCTCCTCCATCCTCTCAGCCTCTGGGGCTCTGGAGCCTATGGGCTAAATGGACCAAAGAGAGATTAACAATAAAAATTCCCACCACCAAAACACAAAAAAAAAAATTCCCACCACAGCCTATCTGATGACCCTCTCTGCTTCTGGAGCAGGGGCATGCAGAGCTAAAAGTGCTTGTTTTAATGTCGCTGACTCCAATTAGATGGATAAAATCCCCAACTTCATGTCGGTCAAGCTTAATGGGAATTCCTAGGGGGAAAAACATTAGCGCTGAAAACTGAAGGGAAAGCATTTTCTCATAGAGCCATGGCTCCCAAACATGTTATCTAAAGGCATAGCTCCCAGGCTGCCCCCTCCCGCCGTCTGCACGTCACCATAGCCACCACTCCTTGAAAAGAGATGGAATTTCCTTGTTCCTTTATGGTTAAGGCATATGAAACACAGTTTAGACAACCAGGTGTATACAAGGAAGAACTAGTCAGATAAGGAAACACGCCATGGTCAAGAAGTTCTTACTCACATGAGCTAAATTAGGCTTGACAATAAAGAAATTCAAATCATATAAAGGACACCAAGAAACAGAAACTGCTTCCAATGTCATAAACATAATAGGGGAAAATCTTTTCTAAACAAATGATTGGTTGCCCTGTTTTTATGCTTAAGAGAAAAGAAACTCAAAGTGTGCCTATGAGACTCCTTGCTTTGTTGCCAGTTGTAGGTGCACTGCTATTTTCAGCCTAATAGGAACACATGAACAGATCAACATTTAATGTACTAATTTGTGCTTTACATTTCTTATCCAAAGGGTAAGAGGTGAACATGCTCCATACGGGCAAGCATATTTATGAAATAAATTGCCAAAGAAAGTAACCTCAGCTGAGGCTGTCCTAAGATTCAGAACATCGCTAACTGGCATGGTTTTCTATGATCATCCCAGCTAGATTCAGATTTCTAATCCCAATCTCCCCCTCAGAAATGCAAATATTAAGCCAATACTCCTGTTACGATTAGGTTTGACTGCAAGTAATAAACAAAACACAAAAACCGCAACAGCATACAAGATAGAAAGTCATCTCTCTGTCTCAGAGGCGCCTAGGAGTTGGCTGTCCAGAAGTGATGATACATCTGCACCTAGAAGTCCTCAGGAACGCAGGCTATTTTTATACATGGTCACACCTTGCTGCAAGAGACTGGAAGAGGCTATCTGTCTATTCTCAGCAATCACACACCCTCCTCAAGAGGAAGAGGATGGATGTTGGATGAGGACTTAAGCTGTCTCTACCAGACTCAAATTCTACCAAACACATGAAAGGGATCACAATACACCTCTCCAGCTTATGCCACTTTGGTGGAAGGATTCTCTTGAGCTGAAGGCAACTGAGAAAAAGCAGACACAGGCAAAGCTCTCTGCTCATCCCCCACTGGCCTAGAAGCTTAACCGGCTTTATGAAGACTCCTCCTCTCTCACACCCAGGTGGAAAGAACAGCCTTTACTACCAGAACTGAACACAGCACCCAGACGAGTCTGCAGAAACTGAATCTTCCTATGGAGAGATAACCCTTGTCTTCCACTAGTCTCCCCGCAAATTTACCACCCCTAGAAGCCCAAACCCCTTTTCCTTCATCTTTTCACTTCACCATTTATTTCCCTTTGTTAAAATGGAACATAAGTCCCCAATGGTAACTGCTTCTTAGGTTTTCACTTTATTCACAAGAAAGCCTCTGTGTACATAAAAATAATACCAAATAAAATGTGTATTTCTTTTCTCCTGTTAACCTTTTTCTTTCTTTTTTTAAAAATATTTATTTATTTATTTGGCTGTGCTGGGTCATAGTTGCAGTATGTAGGATCTAGCTCCCCGACCAGGGATCAAACCCAGGCTCTCTGAACTGGGAGCCTGGAGTCTTAGCCACTGGACCACCAGAGAAGCCCCAATCTTTTTCTTTATTAGTTTACTTCACAGGTCTCAGGGAAAGAACATAAGAGAGAGATTTTTTTTTCCTTCCTGAAACATGCAAATGGAAGCCAAAATCTCTACAAAGCATCCGTTTATTTGTTTATTCAACCAGCATTCACAATGTGCAAGAAGAGACAGAGAGCTTGTGTAAGCTCAGCAAGGTCCTGTCATCACAGAGCTTTCCTTTAGCGGGGGAAACAATGTTAAAACTTACTGGTGCAGGGCTTCCCCGGTGACTCAGTGGTAAAGAATTCCCCTGCCCACGCAGGAGACCTGGGTTGGATCCCTGATCCGAGAAGATTCCACATGCCCTTGAGCAACTAAGCCTACCAGCCTCAGCTACTGAAGCCTGTGTGCAGAGGGCTGGGCTCCTTAACAAGCCACCCCCTGAGAAGGCCCCACACTGCAACAAAGAGCAGCCCCCGCTCTCTGCAACTAGAGAAGAGCCTGGAAGCAAGGAAGACACAGCACAGCCATAAACAAATACATATTTTTTTAAATTACCAGGGCATCACAACTATGGGCTTGCAACCAGAAGGAGATTTAACACTGAGGTGAGAATGATCATATAAAGCTTTCTGTAACCATCTTTACCGTAGTTAAGGAATACCGGAAAAAGAAATAACAAACCAGTAGACCTTCTAAGTCCAAGAGCAGCCCTGCCTGAAGCAAATTTCCTGTAGTGATTATTTGACTCAAAATCTCGGAGCGGCCAGCACTATGCTGCTTAATGGTAAACAGAGGTCAGCCAAGGAGACTTCGCTGGAGGAAATCATTTGTCCAGTTAAGGAAAAAAAAAAAAAAAAGCTCTTTTGTTTCTCTAAGCTACTAAAACCCCAAGTTCTTCAAGTCAGCTAGGCAACTCAGAGGGAACAATTGGGCTCTTGGCTTTTTCAGAGGATGCACTTGACAGAGATGAATCTTGCTGGGGGAGAACAAGGGCAGCACACTGACTAGGTTCTTTATAAGGATCCCGGACCAAGGGGATGTCGTGACTTCAGCCACTTAGTCTGAGAGGCACGCAGGCTGTGACAGTTTGACCAGGGGGGTGGGGGGTGGGGGCCTCTATGGCGGAAGCTCTGGGAGGCCCGGCGGGGAGGTGAGGGGAGGGGGCAAACCAGCAGCAGCCAGCTCTCCGCTTTCCTGAGCAAGAATAAAATGAAATCTCTCAAGGGGGAGAGAAGGCAGTGTGGTCACAAGAAAGACCTTGTTAAATGTGTATAGGTCAAAAAATGGGGAACACAGACTCAGCTTACCTGCGTTCAGAGGAGATGCTGGAATGATCTGCCATTTACTGGGCAGAGGTAGGCACAGGTGAGAGTTCATCTCGTCTTTGTCTGACTCCTTGTGCAGGGCAAAGTGTGAGAATAAAAATTCCCTGGGTCATCCACAGTCTGAAGCTGCAGGAAGTTTTCTGATCCTTTTTCCTTAGAGGTTCTTTTCCATTTCAAGAGGTTAAAATCATTTAATCACTCACTCTGTTTTGGGGTAGCCAGTGTGTGTTAGTCGCTCAGCTGTGTCCAACTCTTGGCAACCCCATGGACTACAGCCCACCAGGCACCTCTGTTCCATGGAATTTTCTAGGCAAGAAGACTGGAGTGGGTTGCCATTTCCTCCTCCATGGGGGTAGCTAGACTCTGGATTTAAAACACTTGGAAACAAGGATTACGCAGAATTCTTTTAAGTTAGGTGAGGAATATCCCATCTTTACCGTAGTTAAGGAATACCGGAAAAAGAAATAACAAACCAGTAGACCTTCTAAGTCCAAGAGCAGCCCTGCCTGAAGCAAATTTCCTGTAGTGATTATTTGACTCAAAATCTCGGAGCGGCCAGCACTATGCTGCTTAATGGTAAACAGAGGTCAGCCAAGGAGACTTCGCTGGAGGAAATCATTTGTCCAGTTAAGGAAAAAAAAAAAAAAAAGCTCTTTTGTTTCTCTAAGCTACTAAAACCCCAAGTTCTTCAAGTCAGCTAGGCAACTCAGAGGGAACAATTGGGCTCTTGGCTTTTTCAGAGGATGCACTTGACAGAGATGAATCTTGCTGGGGGAGAACAAGGGCAGCACACTGACTAGGTTCTTTATAAGGATCCCGGACCAAGGGGATGTCGTGACTTCAGCCACTTAGTCTGAGAGGCACGCAGGCTGTGACAGTTTGACCAGGGGGGTGGGGGTGGGGGCCTCTATGGCGGAAGCTCTGGGAGGCCCGGCGGGGAGGTGAGGGGAGGGGGCAAACCAGCAGCAGCCAGCTCTCCGCTTTCCTGAGCAAGAATAAAATGAAATCTCTCAAGGGGGAGAGAAGGCAGTGTGGTCACAAGAAAGACCTTGTTAAATGTGTATAGGTCAAAAAATGGGGAACACAGACTCAGCTTACCTGCGTTCAGAGGAGATGCTGGAATGATCTGCCATTTACTGGGCAGAGGTAGGCACAGGTGAGAGTTCATCTCGTCTTTGTCTGACTCCTTGTGCAGGGCAAAGTGTGAGAATAAAAATTCCCTGGGTCATCCACAGTCTGAAGCTGCAGGAAGTTTTCTGATCCTTTTTCCTTAGAGGTTCTTTTCCATTTCAAGAGGTTAAAATCATTTAATCACTCACTCTGTTTTGGGGTAGCCAGTGTGTGTTAGTCGCTCAGCTGTGTCCAACTCTTGGCAACCCCATGGACTACAGCCCACCAGGCACCTCTGTTCCATGGAATTTTCTAGGCAAGAAGACTGGAGTGGGTTGCCATTTCCTCCTCCATGGGGGTAGCTAGACTCTGGATTTAAAACACTTGGAAACAAGGATTACGCAGAATTCTTTTAAGTTAGAACAGATCATTAAGTCAAGGCAAGAAAGAAAAATCTTCATTGAATCATCTTTGTTTCTCTTACCAGTCTGTTACATTTTTTAAATGAATAATTCTGGGGGAAGTCATATAAAACTAGCATCTGATTCTCCACGTGTCTCCCTGAGATACTGTCCCCTCTTGGTATCCCCAGGAAAGACAAGGCCATGGGTCACTTCCTCCGCTTGAAAGGACACAGGCAAAGATGCCCTTACAGAATTTGAGGACTTCTCTTCCAGGCTGTTGGAGATTATGAGCAAAGTGCATTTCCTGGCTCACAGCTGAATGTCCTCATAATAATTGCATACTCAGTCCCCAAACTGGAGAAAATGTCTCCTCTTTCCACTCAGAAGAGCCTCACAGCTGAAAGCCAAACAATTTGAAAATGAGTGCACCATCTCAAATCAGGACAAAAGGAGAGATTAGTAAAAACAACTGCAGTATATGAGGATCTTTTACTCTCTAGCTTGTTTCGCTTTTTCCCATTTCATACTCAGTGCTCCCATTTCATATAACTTATGTTTTCCAATTTCTTTATCTCTCCTTTTTTTTTTTTTTGGATGTTCTTTCTTAAGCCTTTATCAAGTGTAGTAGAAAAGCTCTTGTATACATATATGTAAATAATATGTATAATATATATATTTTAGAAAACTTATGATTTTTGCCTAACTAAAAAACTTAGGACATTTTTATTCTACTTGTTTGACTTAGTATACACAGAATGCTACATTTTGAATTTAAACAAACAGATATGTAACAAGCAACAAAGGTTTACTGTATAGCACAGGGAATTAAAGTCAATATCTTGTAATAACCTACAGTGGAAAATAATTTCAAAAATAATGTATTTGTATATGTATAACTGAATGACACACAATAAAAATTCTTTTTTCTACGGAAATTTTTGGGGGGTTTCGCATTTCCACTCTTGGCAACCCCATGGACTACAGCCCACCAGGCACCTCTGTTCCATGGAATTTTCTAGGCAAGAAGACTGGAGTGGGTTGCCATTTCCTCCTCCATGGGGGTAGCTAGACTCTGGATTTAAAACACTTGGAAACAAGGATTACGCAGAATTCTTTTAAGTTAGAACAGATCATTAAGTCAAGGCAAGAAAGAAAAATCTTCATTGAATCATCTTTGTTTCTCTTACCAGTCTGTTACATTTTTTAAATGAATAATTCTGGGGGAAGTCATATAAAACTAGCATCTGATTCTCCACGTGTCTCCCTGAGATACTGTCCCCTCTTGGTATCCCCAGGAAAGACAAGGCCATGGGTCACTTCCTCCGCTTGAAAGGACACAGGCAAAGATGCCCTTACAGAATTTGAGGACTTCTCTTCCAGGCTGTTGGAGATTATGAGCAAAGTGCATTTCCTGGCTCACAGCTGAATGTCCTCATAATAATTGCATACTCAGTCCCCAAACTGGAGAAAATGTCTCCTCTTTCCACTCAGAAGAGCCTCACAGCTGAAAGCCAAACAATTTGAAAATGAGTGCACCATCTCAAATCAGGACAAAAGGAGAGATTAGTAAAAACAACTGCAGTATATGAGGATCTTTTACTCTCTAGCTTGTTTCGCTTTTTCCCATTTCATACTCAGTGCTCCCATTTCATATAACTTATGTTTTCCAATTTCTTTATCTCTCCTTTTTTTTTTTTTTGGATGTTCTTTCTTAAGCCTTTATCAAGTGTAGTAGAAAAGCTCTTGTATACATATATGTAAATAATATGTATAATATATATATTTTAGAAAACTTATGATTTTTGCCTAACTAAAAAACTTAGGACATTTTTATTCTACTTGTTTGACTTAGTATACACAGAATGCTACATTTTGAATTTAAACAAACAGATATGTAACAAGCAACAAAGGTTTACTGTATAGCACAGGGAATTAAAGTCAATATCTTGTAATAACCTACAGTGGAAAATAATTTCAAAAATAATGTATTTGTATATGTATAACTGAATGACACACAATAAAAATTCTTTTTTCTACGGAAATTTAGTAATGTTTGTCTTTTTGCCAGTTTTTCTAAATGTCCTATGGACATCTAATAACAACATATGAGATACAAAATTTTAAATATATTTGTGTAGGATATAAGACTAATAGAAATTTATTCTATTTAAATTATCAATGACATCATTCAAGATGCTCCTATTCATTTTTTCTGCATTTGATAAAATATTCTCAGAGAAATGTTAATATGTCTCATTATGATTATAAAAATATTTTTCTTTTCCCTTATATCTCTCCTGATTTTTTTTTTTTTAATTTTGGCCTCTTTTATTGTTTGCTTATTTATTTTCATCCATCTTTGTTCTTTGGCCTGTGTGGGCCCTCCATCACAGTGGCATCTCTTGTTGCAGAGCACTGACTTTGGGTGCACGCACTCCAGAGCACTGGCTCGTAATTGGACACACCAGTCCAGACGCTCTGCGCCACATGGGATCTTCCCGGGCCAGGGATTGAACCACTGCCCCTGCAAGGTGGAGTCTTTACCCATTGGACCACCAGGGAAGTTGTCTCCTGATTTTAATGTATCTTTGTTTCTTTGTTGTTAGGTGTCTAATGGTTTATGATGTCTATCTTGTTTGTGAATTGTGCCTTTTATCATTAAAAATATTCATCTTTGTTTCATTTAGGAATAAATTAAAATATTTAATAATACTAAAAAATAGAGATTCAGTGGTATAGCGTGTGGCCCACTGCAATCCAGGATCAAACCAGTTCCAGTCATGGTTCTTTGGTTCCTCTCAAGAGTCCTAGGTTGACTTCCTTAAAGGGACTCTGGGTTCATTAGGGAAAGCACCAGCAGTTTCACCACGACAGCAGCAGCCCAGCCGAAGGAGCATGTCTCTAACCACACACACCAGACTATGCCCATTCCCCCAACCCCCTCCTTACCAGGCAGGTGTCTACACGGAGAGCCCAGGTCTAGACTCACTTTCAAACAGGGGATAACCCCCACACCAGGTGGTCTCTCCCAGACCCTGTTGGTTCAAGCAATGACCTTTGAATCAGGGGTGGCCCCCCATCGGTCCAGATCTCTGAGTTTCTCTTAACCCAATCTGTGCCCCTGGGCTGGCCCCGACTGGCCACACAGAACACAAGAAGCTCCACCACTTCTACCAATAAACACCACATGTCTATTACACTTTACATAGAAAACCCTCATAGTTGACATTCTCCTTGTATTTTTTAATAGTGCCGGAAAAAGAAGTATGGTAGGAAGATGATGCCCAATTACCAGAGGAGGACAGGGGCCTTAGAAGAGATGTGGTTTTCCCAAAGTTGGCCCAGAGTCGAGGATGGAATCCAGCTCTTCTGATGGAAAAGATTAAAAATCCACTGAGCCCGAGTAGAAAATGCAGAGGAAGCTCGCCTCTGGTCCACAGCCCATCTCGCATTTCCCACTTCTCTGTTACCAGCACTGCCCTTCTCCAGGTACCCACTCTTCCCATTTGGTTGTTAGCTCACTCCAGGATTTTCTATCTTTGCCAACCCTACCTCCATCTCTCCCATTTGTCCAAACTTATCTCTCCCAGTTCCCACTCTGTTCTAACCAACTTCGAAATTTTCCTGACTGGCTGCTTTTGAAAGCTGATGACTTCCATTTTTTTAGGAAGAGATGAATGACAAATAGCCCTTTGTAATGATACCAGAATAAATTCTTCATTGGCTGATCATCAGATAGCATGAGGAAGTAAAACAACATGGGACAGAACACATTCCCCAGAGTGGGCAGAGTGGAATATTTTTAACAAATACCGTGGCAGAAGCTGGTAATTTTCCTCCCGATAGCCATTCTGCCCTCTCTCAACAAAACACCCAAGTTGTGTCTGAGTACATAGCTCCCGAGAATGAAGATTTGTTTCTCAACCTCCCATTCGGCTGTATGCGCTGTGTGACTAAGTTCTGCCATGTGATTGTGAGAGCAAATGACATGTGCAACTTCTTGGTCACACCCGTAAGTGGAAGCGTGCCCTCCCCTACGTAAGGATGTGGCAGTGATGAGCCATCTTTAACCAAGCAGGACAACAACCAGAAGAAGCTTCAGGCCCAGACACCATGAGGTCGCCAGTGCACCCTGGGTATCCACACCTGAACTGTGAAATACGAGAGAAATTTCCTTGTTAGGTCTTCATTCTTTGCAGTCTCTGTTAGAGCAGCTAAATTCATATCCTAAATAATATCAGGGCCCTGACTGGAAATCTCTGTTTCATTCTTATTGGTATAAACACTTGCCTTTAGCCAAGAAGGGTCAGTTTGGGGCAAGTCTGATTCATCAGAGCCTAAAGAATAAAGCCGCAGAACCCGTGAGCTGGAAGGAAATGTGTGAAACTGGGAAAAATCATCCGAGCTGTGGCCCACTTGTGGCTACCTGGCATGCACAGCCTCCTTCCAAAGAATTTTAAGTTTCATTTTTTCTGATGGACAACTCCCAGTATAAATCAAACACTTGGCCAGTTTTGACCTATGGACACCATATGGTCCAGACTATTTATCTCACAGATGAGACAGTGAGGGCACAGAGGGGTCAGATTATTCCTCGAAGAGCATTCCGCTCCTCAGAGGCAGAGTTGCGCTGAGAACACAGCCGTTCCACCTTCCAGAGCTGTGCCACCCATGCATCTAGCTGAAGCCCCAGGTATCTCAGCTCCCAGACAAGCAGGCAGAGTAAGGGACAGAGTCATTTTAACTGACTCAAGATTCTCCATTTAAGGAAAGCTCAGAAGGACTACCTTGTTGGGTCTTCATTCTTTGTAGTCTGTTAGAGGAACTAAAATCTACTCTCTTTACTTTCTGTACTTCATTTCTTAAACAGCAATTCAGTCCCAACGCCATTAGACAGATGGAAGACTGCCCCCATGTGGGGTAGCCATGGAGAGGCTGCCTGCATTGGCTGAGGAGGAAATCCATGTGGGAAATGAGACCAGCACCCTCAGAACCAGAAGCAGGTGAGGGAGGTGTCCTCTGAAAGATAGAAGATGGGTTATTCCAGTGAGAAACTACCTCAAGTGGAATGAAAGGTAGTTTCTTAGTATCAGATATAAGAGCTGCAAATACCACAAAGGAAAGAACTAAAATGAACCCTGTGACGTTGGGTCAGATATCGAAGTTTTGATGTGAACTCCTAGTTCTCAGTTTAAGCAGATAGATTCAGAATACAGATGTACCTGTGTGTGCAGTTGACCGTGAACAACGTGACCATTAGGGCACTGATCCTCTGCAGTCGAAGATATACACGTAACTTATAGTTGTCCTGTGTATGAGGTTCTGATCCTGCAGATTCAACCAACCGTAGACTTGGTAGTAATCTAAAACTACTGACCAGCGCAGTTCAAACTTATGTTGGTCAAGAGTCTCTTGCACATATATTTCCCAGCTGTATCCTCTGTAAGGACCTAGCAGCAGTGATGTCTTCACATCACTAGCCATACGTACAGCACATCCTGGCTTCTAAATACTATTTTTTTTTTATGACTGTGCCTCAAGGCATACAGGATCCTAGTTCCTTGACCCATGCCCCCTGCAGTGGTGGCGCAGAGTCCTAACAACCGGAACACCAGGAAAGTCCCCTAAACATGGTTCTTGACTAAAAGGAATCGGGGCTCCTGGGAGAAATGGGTGATTCCAGGGCTGGGGAAGGTGAAATACAAGAACCATCTTGTTTTTCCAAAGGCAAGGAAGTGCCCAAAGAACGACAATATGTCCAAAACACACAGAAGCCAGCTGGAAGGGAACTCTGCTGGCCAAATCTGGGACATCAAAGTACATTTTGAGGATCCAAAGAAGTTATGAAATAAATGGATTATAACCTACTGTATAAAGAAGGAAAATAGATGAGACAAGTGGATAAAAGAAAAGTTTGGGGGAGAACTGAACACATGGTAGTTTCAAAGTACCTCCCCACAAAAGATGCATGAATTTACAAAGGAGGAATACTTTACAATGAAAAAAGCTGGTAGATACCACTCTGGTCAAGACATAAATGACAATCTAAGTGACAGACAAAGAGCAATCATGCACCAACTCATGGGACACAGTTAGGGGAACACTGTGTCACTTCTGCAATTGTAACTGCTAAAGATACACAACCCGAACCTGATCATGAGGAAGCACTAGATGAAGGTCACACTACCAAGTGGTCTGAAATTTCCAAAGAATCAAGGTCATAAAAGTCAAGAAGAGACTAAAGGAAACTAAGGAGATATGACATGACTCCTTTTGCTGTCAACTGGTTCCAGCGACAAAAGATGAATGGATCTAGGAATCAGAATATTAGTAACATATCAATTTCCTGATTTTCATGCCTGTATATGGTTATGTAGTAAAATGTAGCTTGTAGGAAATATACACTTTGGAGTTGAAGCAGTACCCCGTCAACACGTATTCTCACAGTTTAAGGGGAAAACAGTTACTTGCACATTTAAGTTCATGATTATGTCAAAAGTAAAGAACATTACAAAAGCAAGTTGAGCGATTGAGAAACAGAAAGGAAGCAAGGCGAGAGCTCATCTCAGGGACTGAAGTTCCTGTCACCAGAGCACTAACTCTGGGGCCAAACTGCTTGGGGACAGATTTCACTATCCATTGTCAGCAGGGAGCCTTGGGGAAAGTCACCTACTCCCTCTCCGTACCTGTCTCCTCATTAGTGAAATGAGGATTGTAACACCTACTTTGTAGAACTGCTATGAGAATTAAATGAGTCTGTATTTTAGTGCTTTGGTAAGTGCCTGGATCACGATTTAAAGTAAAACACAATGTCCCCAGGAGCTATTAAAAAATAGAGTAACCTCACACACAGGCTCACTATGGGGAGCAGGGGAAGAATGAAAAGTAAAATATTTTTTTTAATTTAAAAGACACTACTCTGTGATAATAGCCATCGTTTCCCCTCTGACACTTCAGGGCTTGTATTTTACCTAAGCACAGTAATCAACTGCAGCAAAGGTGATGTGTGTAGTTATTAGACGGGAGGTAGAGAAGTTGGGTAACCAACGGCGCTGGAACGAAAATCAACTCCGAAAAGCCCTGCACTGAGCTTAGCACATCTGTCTGCTGAACGCAAAACCTTCTCCATGGTGACTTCCTGGAGACCTAAAAGGCTGCACAACTCGCGGCCCTGGCAAACTAAAGCGCTTGCTCTGATCAACAGCGCCACCTACAGGGAAACACCGTGAAGACAATATCTGATTCCGCGCCAGAATTCTATACTAGAAATCCCTGGAATTGCCAGTGAAAAGACTTCCAACCAGCAAACTGCGAACACTGAGGAGTTACTGGATCTGTGTTTCTATCTTCATATCTAATCTACCTTTGGAAGGAAACAGTTTTTTCAACAATTTACACATCAGGAGAGAGAAATCCAATTGACAACTAAAACCATAAACTATGTAGGAATAAACGTAAAAGAATTTTGCTAAGAATCTTATGCATTTGAATTCAACACAGGTATCCTATACCTAGATTTTTTTTTGGCCACTTCTATTGGTCTTTCATTTGTCCATTTTCATCCATCTTTTTTTTCTTTGGCTCATGTGGGCCTCCCATCGCGGTGGCCTCTGTTGTCGCAGAGCACCGGCTCTGGGCGCATGCGCTCCAGAGCTCCGGCTCGGTAATTGGACACATCAGTCCAGCCGCTCCGCAGCACGTGGGATCTTCCCAGGCCAGGGATTGAACCAGCGCCCTTTGCACTGCAAGATGGCATCCTTACCCACTGGGCCACCAGGGAAGCCCCGTATACCTAGATTTTTTTAAATGAGCACTATAAATTGGTTGTTCACTTATGAATTTGTGATCCCATTAAAAATTTCAAAGAACTTCACTTTTGGGCTTCCCCTGGTGGTCCAGTGGGTAAGGACACTGCCTTGCAGTGCAAGGGGCGCCGGTTCGATCCCTGGCCTGGGAAGATCCCACGTGCCGCGGAGCGGCTGGACCGATGTGTCCAATTACCGAGCCAGAGCTCTGGAGCGCATGCACCCAGAGCTGGCACTCTGCAACGACAGAGGCCACTGCGATGGGAGGCCCACAGGAGCCAAAGAACAAAGACGGATGAAAAATAGACAAATGAAAGACCAATAGAAGTGGCCCGTCCGCTCCCCTCCCTCCCCAACCCGACCCTCGCCCAAAATAAATTAAAAAAAAAAAAAAAAAAAGAACTTCACTTTTCAAAAACCTGAGAAATGCTTCTATATTTCATTGAGGAAAATACATTCAAAAAGTAAAGTGCAAAATACAGAAAACACCCTAATATGAATAAACCAACACTGACTGAGCTCTTACCATCGGCAGGCACTATGTTAATTTTGTCATGTTTTTCTTTAATCTTTGTAATTATTACTGTCCTGTAGAGCAGAAATGCTGATCACAGCGGCTCAGATCTACCATGGGGGTGGGAACTCTGGCAGTGTGGCCACAACACCGGGCACACGCAGGAAGGGGCAGACGGTCACAAGGGGTTCAGGGCATCTAGGAACCAGGAGTACTAGACTCCCAGCACTTTAAATCACATGGCCACAAACAATGCATACAACTGCATGTTTTTTAACTTCTGTGGGTTAAAAATAAACTAACAAAAACTATTGCATTCTATTGGTCTTTCATTTGTCCATTTTCATCCATCTTTCTTTTCTTTGGCTCATGTGGGCCTCCCATCGCGGTGGCCTCTGTTGTCGCAGAGCACCGGCTCTGGGCGCATGCGCTCCAGAGCTCCGGCTCGGTAATTGGACACATCAGTCCAGCCGCTCCGCAGCACGTGGGATCTTCCCAGGCCAGGGATTGAACCAGCGCCCTTTGCACTGCAAGATGGCATCCTTACCCACTGGGCCACCAGGGAAGCCCCGTATACCTAGATTTTTTTAAATGAGCACTATAAATTGGTTGTTCACTTATGAATTTGTGATCCCATTAAAAATTTCAAAGAACTTCACTTTTGGGCTTCCCCTGGTGGTCCAGTGGGTAAGGACACTGCCTTGCAGTGCAAGGGGCGCCGGTTCGATCCCTGGCCTGGGAAGATCCCACGTGCCGCGGAGCGGCTGGACCGATGTGTCCAATTACCGAGCCAGAGCTCTGGAGCGCATGCACCCAGAGCTGGCACTCTGCAACGACAGAGGCCACTGCGATGGGAGGCCCACAGGAGCCAAAGAACAAAGACGGATGAAAAATAGACAAATGAAAGACCAATAGAAGTGGCCCGTCCGCTCCCCTCCCTCCCCAACCCGACCCTCGCCCAAAATAAATTAAAAAAAAAAAAAAAAAAAGAACTTCACTTTTCAAAAACCTGAGAAATGCTTCTATATTTCATTGAGGAAAATACATTCAAAAAGTAAAGTGCAAAATACAGAAAACACCCTAATATGAATAAACCAACACTGACTGAGCTCTTACCATCGGCAGGCACTATGTTAATTTTGTCATGTTTTTCTTTAATCTTTGTAATTATTACTGTCCTGTAGAGCAGAAATGCTGATCACAGCGGCTCAGATCTACCATGGGGGTGGGAACTCTGGCAGTGTGGCCACAACACCGGGCACACGCAGGAAGGGGCAGACGGTCACAAGGGGTTCAGGGCA
Source organism: Tragulus kanchil (assembly GCA_022376925.1). Classification (NCBI taxonomy): domain Eukaryota; kingdom Metazoa; phylum Chordata; class Mammalia; order Artiodactyla; family Tragulidae; genus Tragulus; species Tragulus kanchil. The sequence goes on along the minus strand of JAIOJX010000029.1, from coordinate 54,943,750 downwards.
TCTAGGAACCAGGAGTACTAGACTCCCAGCACTTTAAATCACATGGCCACAAACAATGCATACAACTGCATGTTTTTTAACTTCTGTGGGTTAAAAATACTAACAATGTTCATTAAGTCAGTAATAAAACAAAGAGGGCTATTTAAAGACAATTTTTAAAAAAATTTAATTGAAGTATAGCTGATTTACAATGTTGTGTTGGTTTCAGGTATACAGAAAAGTGATTTAGTCATATTTATATACATGCATTGTTTTCAGTTCTTTTCCCTTATAAGTTATTACGAAATACTGAGTATCGTTCCTTCTGCTATATAGTAAGTCCTTTTTGGTTATCTATGTAGTAATGCGTACATGTTAATCCCAAACTTCTAATTTATCCTCCTCCTCTCTGACAATTTTTTTAAATAAATGCCATGACAAAAAAATGTCCTTGTGGCTAGAAACACATAGAACACATCAAAAACTGAAATAGTTTCAAAGAAAACTTTCAGAATCAGTTCACCTTGCCATCTATACCTAAGATTTGAGTTGCTGGTACCTCCTCACCATTGTACTGGAAATTATTATTCCAAATTGGCTAGCGTGGCATGGCTTTAGCAGATACACAGGAAGATGGAGAGTCTCCTTAAATACCTGATTGGAGAGAAATTTATAAATGTAAAAATTTTAAAGCTAAAACATTGACACTGCCTGTGTTTCAGAATACCTGTAGAAGAAATAAAATGCTTGGAAAAAATAGGACATAAAAAATATTTCAATCCCTATTAATCTCACAAAATTTCACAAAACGAAAATAGCCCATTACTACGTGGTTCCTAAAAATATTTTAGAATAGAGCTTCCCTGGTGGTCCAGTGCATAAAGAGTCTGCCTTGCAGTGCAAGGGGTACCAATTCAGTCCCTGGCCCAGGAAGATCCCACATGTTGAGGAATGGCTGGGCCGGTGTGTCCAATTAGGAGCCAGTGCTCTGGAACACATGCGCCCAGGGCTGGTGCTCTACAAAAAGAGGCCGCTGCAATGGGAGGCCCACACAGGCCAAAGAATAAAGATGGATGAAAAATAAACGATGACTTAGAGGCAACAAAAAAATGTTTTTGAATAGGGCGTTACTTTCTTCAGACTACAGTCTATAGACAGGGTTACAAGACCTGTGACTTACAAAGAAAAATCATAGTAAGCTTTTTAAAAACACATGTCCAAACAGCATACTTTTCTCAAATAATGGCTTGCATCAGTACAAGGTTATCTCGTCTATTCAGAACTTCAAAACATGAAAGAAAACTTGGCTTTCAGCACAATTATTTCATGAGATGTTTAAAAATAGTCCCTAGTTCAACAGGGGGACGCATACAAGTATGTGTATACGTGTGCTGGCGAACGGGAGTGTGGAAATGGGATGAGGAAACGTAGGATTCCAAGCACCTGATTCTATGACATCATTTTCTTTTTCATTGGTTTTAAATTTTTTTTGGTTTTAATTTTTAATCAAAGTTATACATATTCTTGATTGAAAGAGTTCAACAGCTCTACAAGACCTGCCACGGAAAACAATTGCCTCCTCTGTGTCCCATCCCCCATTTACCTTCCGAAGCGAAGATTTTTTTCAGAATTTCTTCCATGTCTTTATAAACCTATGTTGGTATTTCCTGCTTTATAATTTTAGCATTATTGATTTTCCACTACAGAACATAAACTGCCTACCTTTCTAACCTCTCATTTCCTGAACCTCTTCTGCCAACATGCTCTCAAAAGGCTTATCACCATGGCTTAATATTCAAGGTTGACAAGTTTTACCTAGGTGAACACTAGTCACAGCTGGCCATGGAACAAGTTATGAACACCTTTCCTTCCCTGATAAATTTATAAACTGGATGGGTTTTTCATTTGCTTGCTTCTGTCATAACTCAACCCTAAACTCTCTGCCATTGTCTAAATCTCTCCATATAACCTGACACATCAGGCCCTCTACAAACGTTATCTTCTTCCAAGGTTGCCGCCCCCGCCCAGTCTGGCAGGAGTCAGGATGGTAGGCGGCTGCTACAACGAGCAGAATGAAGGCTGCTGAAAAGACAGAACTGCAGGAGCCAGCGTGCCCTCAACAGGGTTCCGGGTGGAACCACCCCAGGGGCTCCCGGGCAGCTTCTCAAGAGAAGGAAGCAGATGCTCAGCAGAGAGAAAGTGAACTATGCCAAGTTGACTGCAAACACATGCTGTTTGCATTCTCTGGGCATTCTCTGAGAGCAAACCTAAGGGCAACACAGAAGCCTAGCAGCTAAAGAGGATGGTCTAAGGCTGCATTAAGAAATCCAGATATGCTCTGCATAGAAGGCCACACGGTCATCTGCAGGTGAAGGTTCTAGGTAGGGCAGGAGCGAAATGTCCATCCGCCCCGCAAATTTCTCCTGTGGTGACACCGGTGATCCTGAGTGAGAGGCTGTGGTGGTGATGAATGCCCTCAGTCATCTTCAACAGCAAGTCATTCTACCAGGATACGGCTCTGTGGTCTTCCACAGGCTGGGACACGCTCTTCTGTTACACCCTTTCCAGAGTCTGAGGATGACGATTCAATGACATCATTTTCTTTTCATTGGTTTTAAATTTTTTGGTTTTAATTTTTAATCAAAGTTATACATATTCTTGATTGAAAGAGTTCAACAGCTCTACAAGACCTGCCACGGAAAACAATTGCCTCCTCTGTGTCCCATCCCCCATTTACCTTCCGAAGCGAAGATTTTTTTCAGAATTTCTTCCATGTCTTTATAAACCTATGTTGGTATTTCCTGCTTTATAATTTTAGCATTATTGATTTTCCACTACAGAACATAAACTGCCTACCTTTCTAACCTCTCATTTCCTGAACCTCTTCTGCCAACATGCTCTCAAAAGGCTTATCACCATGGCTTAATATTCAAGGTTGACAAGTTTTACCTAGGTGAACACTAGTCACAGCTGGCCATGGAACAAGTTATGAACACCTTTCCTTCCCTGATAAATTTATAAACTGGATGGGTTTTTCATTTGCTTGCTTCTGTCATAACTCAACCCTAAACTCTCTGCCATTGTCTAAATCTCTCCATATAACCTGACACATCAGGCCCTCTACAAACGTTATCTTCTTCCAAGGTTGCCGCCCCCGCCCAGTCTGGCAGGAGTCAGGATGGTAGGCGGCTGCTACAACGAGCAGAATGAAGGCTGCTGAAAAGACAGAACTGCAGGAGCCCGCGTGCCCTCAACAGGGTTCCGGGTGGAACCACCCCAGGGGCTCCCGGGCAGCTTCTCAAGAGAAGGAAGCAGATGCTCAGCAGAGAGAAAGTGAACTATGCCAAGTTGACTGCAAACACATGCTGTTTGCATTCTCTGGGCATTCTCTGAGAGCAAACCTAAGGGCAACACAGAAGCCTAGCAGCTAAAGAGGATGGTCTAAGGCTGCATTAAGAAATCCAGATATGCTCTGCATAGAAGGCCACACGGTCATCTGCAGGTGAAGGTTCTAGGTAGGGCAGGAGCGAAATGTCCATCCGCCCCGCAAATTTCTCCTGTGGTGACACCGGTGATCCTGAGTGAGAGGCTGTGGTGGTGATGAATGCCCTCAGTCATCTTCAACAGCAAGTCATTCTACCAGGATACGGCTCTGTGGTCTTCCACAGGCTGGGACACGCTCTTCTGTTACACCCTTTCCAGAGTCTGAGGATGACGTGAATCAAGACTTGCCACTGATTTCTTTACTTGCTCAAAAGATCTTCCTGCATCTACTGACAAGACTTCTATTTTCTTCTCTATTATGTTCTGTTTTTTCCCAAATTCCCACCCTGGTACATACTACCTTTTTTTTCTGAATTACAAAAATAATTCTAAACTTAAAAAATCAGTAACTACTCGTAACACAAAAACCCATCTACTCTACCTTTTATCACTCTGGACTATGTCATGAATATTTTTATTTTTTTAAAAAATGATTCTCTTGATTTAGACCTCAGAAACAAGGAATTAGCCACCGTCACGTCCAAAATGATGTATTTATTCAAGGCAAATATCTATTTTCTTTGTCTTCTTCAGAAGAAAGAGCTACAACCTGCCTAAAAGACTTGAAATGTCAATTTAAAGCACTTTTACTGAAACTTGATTCCTTGGGCCAGAGGAAGGTCTTTACTATAGTTGATGGTACTGGGAGGGGAAAAATGAACAAAATTAAATGAAGGCTAGTACACACGTAATAGAGGAAATTCTATGCTGTTAAAAAAAATGCAGCAAATCTACATATTAGGTCAAATGCTCAAGTTATAACTTGGTGAAAAGAATTAGTGTACAAAAAGGATAGATTCAGTTTTATAAAAGAAACAAAGGAGAAACAAAGTCTGGAAAGACACACAGCATATATGTTAGTCATGGTTCTCAGGGCGTAAGAACATGGAGACTCTAACATCATTTCCTTTATGCCTCTCAGTAACTTGTAGTGAGTGAGTAGAAAAAACATTGCTATTTCCATTTTCACAGAAATAAGAAACTATACTAATTTAGAAATTAAAAGGTTCCCTCTTAATCAGCCACTCCTGACAGAAAAAGTAGCCCCATTAAATGGGTTCCAAAAAGGCTGCAGCTATTGATAGATGCTTGGTCCCCTAGATCCCACGTACACAGAAAAGTAAAAGGAACAAGACTGCCTTCAACAAATGGGACTCAGGCAAACAGTGTGAATGCATCTGTCTGAGACTAAACAAGCCACAGCCTAAGCACCTCAGAAACTCCTGACATGCACTTGTAATCTGCTAAGAGGAGATGGTAAGCACGTGCACACACAGTGTTGTGAGGTGAAGGATGTGCTAACTTGACTGTGGGAACCTTTTCACAGTGTATGCATCTGTAAATCATCATGTTACACACTTTAAATATATTGTGATTTTTGTCAATTATATACCTCCATAAAGCTGGAGGAGGGGAAAATTCCTGACCTACATCAAGTTGCTACAGAATTCCCCACCTCCTCCTTCTGAGGTGCCAGAGCCACTGAGAAGAAGAAATGAGACTAGGACAGTTGCCCTTGGTTCCTCACCCCATACTCTTTCTACAGCCCAACACCACACGGACCTGACCCCACGTACCATCTTACTGCACTTGGATAAAGCAATTTCTAGGTAAGGGGGAGGAAAAGAGACAACAAGTAAAAAAGAAGCTCCTAATCAAAATCTTCCAGCAACAGGTTCCCTCCCCAGCTACCTTGTGCTAATCTGTTCTCAAGGCTCACGCTCACCATTCCCAGAGCAAGATCCCCCTGCTCACTAGCCAGGTCCACAGGCTGGCTGCCCACCTCCATGTCCCACTGCTCCAGCAGACTGCAGGGAGAGGTAACTGCACCCAAGGAGAAAACGCAAAGGACAGCCTTGTCCACTTCCTCCTGCTGGCCGACCCCAAGTGGCCTGCTCCTGCGCTGTCTCTAGACAGAAACCACTACCGGGATGGTTTCACGGTCAAGCGCTGGGCACTAGCTGAAGCTGGACAAGACGGCTAGGAAATGTCAACGACTAGCCTCCAAATTAACTTTTTTGCCTCTCAGTAACTTGTAGTGAGTGAGTAGAAAAAACATTGCTATTTCCATTTTCACAGAAATAAGAAACTATACTAATTTAGAAATTAAAAGGTTCCCTCTTAATCAGCCACTCCTGACAGAAAAAGTAGCCCCATTAAATGGGTTCCAAAAAGGCTGCAGCTATTGATAGATGCTTGGTCCCCTAGATCCCACGTACACAGAAAAGTAAAAGGAACAAGACTGCCTTCAACAAATGGGACTCAGGCAAACAGTGTGAATGCATCTGTCTGAGACTAAACAAGCCACAGCCTAAGCACCTCAGAAACTCCTGACATGCACTTGTAATCTGCTAAGAGGAGATGGTAAGCACGTGCACACACAGTGTTGTGAGGTGAAGGATGTGCTAACTTGACTGTGGGAACCTTTTCACAGTGTATGCATCTGTAAATCATCATGTTACACACTTTAAATATATTGTGATTTTTGTCAATTATATACCTCCATAAAGCTGGAGGAGGGGAAAATTCCTGACCTACATCAAGTTGCTACAGAATTCCCCACCTCCTCCTTCTGAGGTGCCAGAGCCACTGAGAAGAAGAAATGAGACTAGGACAGTTGCCCTTGGTTCCTCACCCCATACTCTTTCTACAGCCCAACACCACACGGACCTGACCCCACGTACCATCTTACTGCACTTGGATAAAGCAATTTCTAGGTAAGGGGGAGGAAAAGAGACAACAAGTAAAAAAGAAGCTCCTAATCAAAATCTTCCAGCAACAGGTTCCCTCCCCAGCTACCTTGTGCTAATCTGTTCTCAAGGCTCACGCTCACCATTCCCAGAGCAAGATCCCCCTGCTCACTAGCCAGGTCCACAGGCTGGCTGCCCACCTCCATGTCCCACTGCTCCAGCAGACTGCAGGGAGAGGTAACTGCACCCAAGGAGAAAACGCAAAGGACAGCCTTGTCCACTTCCTCCTGCTGGCCGACCCCAAGTGGCCTGCTCCTGCGCTGTCTCTAGACAGAAACCACTACCGGGATGGTTTCACGGTCAAGCGCTGGGCACTAGCTGAAGCTGGACAAGACGGCTAGGAAAATAACAGTACCAAACGGATGCTCCGGGAGGGGAGAGCTGTGGCATGTTAGAGACACAAAAACAAGAGAAACTACACGAACAAAGAGAAGAACACAGAAGCGTGTAGAAGCACGTTCCAGAGGCTGAAAGGCCCCACCATTGCCCCAAAGCCTCCTCTTACCAAGTAGATCTTCTCATGTACTGCTTCCAGGCGTCACTGCCTGATTCCCGGCCTCCTCCAGTGTGCTTCTCTCCTCCTAGAGAAATGCACAAACGGCTCGTGACTTGCGAGCAGCGCCTCTGTGTGGGCACCTACCCAGTATCACAGAAAGGAAGACGCCAGGAGAGCCACCTGATCAGTCGCCTTACCTGTGGCCAGAGTAGTTTCTCTGCAAACAAGTAAATTAAAGACAGAGACCAGAACACACACACAAAAATGGGAACTACTTTGGAAAATAAAGTAAAAGGAATGAAAAAAACACAGAAATATCAAGAAGCTGAAGGAAGCCTTAAAAAAAATTTTACTATTAGACCAAGGTCTTAAAGAGTAGAAACCTCTCGACAAGGGAAATATAATTTTATTTTCCCATTTATGCTTATCTGTATATAATTTTCTACAACATACATAAACTGATCTTATAATCATTTTAAATGCTATATTAGAATTTTTAAAGGGGTTATAAAAAGATAATGATTTCACAGCACAAGAAAAGGGTACTATCTAAAAATGTGCCATCAAAGCACACTTAGTATTGTTTTTTGTGAGAGCAGAGGAGAAAAGTCTCTATAGAAAGATCAGAAGGAAAGTTTGAGCAAATCTCTCAAAAAGACAAACGAGATCGAAAGTAACAGGAAAAAAAAACAACAACAAAATCAGATAATTCTTTAAGAGATAATATTCAAATAACAGGAGTTCTCAAAATTAAAATAGAGAAAAATCAAAGGCAAAAAAAAACTCAAAGAAACACTACCAAAACAAAATAAAACTACCAAAGGCTTTCCAGAACTTGTGAGTCCCAATGTTAAGGCCAATTACTAGCCTTTTGACTGTTCGATAGAGCAGTCAAAGATCTCCATTGAGGTATATTACTGAAGAATTTCATAACATCAGGCACAAATAACAGACCCCAAATTTTATTAAATGGGGCAAAAGTGGATTAGGATTTTCAACTACAGTAGTGGTAAACAGAAGACAAGCTAAGTTATAGCTTCAAAGTCTGAAAAAAAAATTACCACCTGTGCAGAAAATACACAGCAGGTCTATTTACAATGCTGCTGGCATCTGGAAACCTAGAGGCTAAGTTCCCCATACTGTCTCACCGGGCAAACAACGTGGTTTATGTTTAATACCTGCTTTCCTTCTAGGAGTCTGAACTTTGGAGGCACGCTAGGCCTAGCATGCCTGTATGACCAACCCCCAGCAAAAGCATTGGAAACCAAGTCTCTATGTCTCCTGGTAGTCAGTGTTGTCCAACATGATAAAGGAAAAAGGATTTTCTACCTACCAAATGCACCTCCAATCTCAGCCCCACTTGTAGGAATATTGACGTTTACGATGCCACAGTCCGATCCTTTTGGTCTGTGTATATAAAATGGGAGGCACAGTCAATGCAAAACACAGGAAGTATTTTTAAAAAAATACAAAAATGAAGAAATAAATAATTCAAACAAAACCTCTAAGACTGTCAATGCCAAAAACATAGATTTTCACTTGTGATGGTTTCACTTTCTTTTTTTTAAAGTCCATTCACCACACAAATCAGACTTATACACACTTTCAAAATAGGCAAAATTATACCCGAGCCAGCGAAAAATTCTGCCCAGATCCTTGGTAAAGATGCTACTTGAAAGTCCCTGCTTTACTTCATTATTCCATGCAAAGACCTAGTATTGTTTTGTGAGAGCAGAGGAGAAAAGTCTCTATAGAAAGATCAGAAGGAAAGTTTGAGCAAATCTCTCAAAAAGACAAACGAGATCGAAAGTAACAGGAAAAAAAAACAACAACAAAATCAGATAATTCTTTAAGAGATAATATTCAAATAACAGGAGTTCTCAAAATTAAAATAGAGAAAAATCAAAGGCAAAAAAAAACTCAAAGAAACACTACCAAAACAAAATAAAACTACCAAAGGCTTTCCAGAACTTGTGAGTCCCAATGTTAAGGCCAATTACTAGCCTTTTGACTGTTCGATAGAGCAGTCAAAGATCTCCATTGAGGTATATTACTGAAGAATTTCATAACATCAGGCACAAATAACAGACCCCAAATTTTATTAAATGGGGCAAAAGTGGATTAGGATTTTCAACTACAGTAGTGGTAAACAGAAGACAAGCTAAGTTATAGCTTCAAAGTCTGAAAAAAAAATTACCACCTGTGCAGAAAATACACAGCAGGTCTATTTACAATGCTGCTGGCATCTGGAAACCTAGAGGCTAAGTTCCCCATACTGTCTCACCGGGCAAACAACGTGGTTTATGTTTAATACCTGCTTTCCTTCTAGGAGTCTGAACTTTGGAGGCACGCTAGGCCTAGCATGCCTGTATGACCAACCCCCAGCAAAAGCATTGGAAACCAAGTCTCTATGTCTCCTGGTAGTCAGTGTTGTCCAACATGATAAAGGAAAAAGGATTTTCTACCTACCAAATGCACCTCCAATCTCAGCCCCACTTGTAGGAATATTGACGTTTACGATGCCACAGTCCGATCCTTTTGGTCTGTGTATATAAAATGGGAGGCACAGTCAATGCAAAACACAGGAAGTATTTTTAAAAAAATACAAAAATGAAGAAATAAATAATTCAAACAAAACCTCTAAGACTGTCAATGCCAAAAACATAGATTTTCACTTGTGATGGTTTCACTTTCTTTTTTTTAAAGTCCATTCACCACACAAATCAGACTTATACACACTTTCAAAATAGGCAAAATTATACCCGAGCCAGCGAAAAATTCTGCCCAGATCCTTGGTAAAGATGCTACTTGAAAGTCCCTGCTTTACTTCATTATTCCATGCAAAGACCTCATCTTCATTCTAAAAGGACAAACATTGGGAGCTGTTAGATGATACACAGTGTTCAGGTCCAATCACTAATAACACACTCATTTCATAAAATTTACCAGTATAATCATAGGGGAGTAAAGGAATCAACATCTTTCTAGTTCTGTTTCTGTTGTACAGTGCCTTATGGGATTTCCCCCTTAAATGAACTTGGGAAAAACACGTAAGGGGTCTTCCCTGGCTGTCAGTGGTGCTCTCAATACTGGGGGCCTGGGTTCGATCCCTTATCAGGGAACTAGATTCCATGTGCCACAACTAGGAGCTTCCAGCCAAATAAATATTTTTAAAAAAGAAAAAAAACACACACGTACACATGATACATTCTTTCGCTCACGCTGCTACGTATAAGGTCTATTGTTTACTGAGCTCTTATTACACGCAACACGAATACACTGACCTGGACATTAAGCATGCATTTTTATATTTAATCCTCAGTTAACGACATAGGCTTTCTGTTATCCCAAATTTACAGATTGGGCAAGAGGGACTAAATGATACGCTCAGAAACTCAAACACACAGACACAAAACAAAACATGAAATTATGCTTTATGTCACATTATATGGAACAATAATAGACTATTTAAAAGCAAGATTTTAATTAATGCAATTAATATAATTGCAACAAGGTATGTCTCATTACCCTTTTAGTGTTAATCATGGCAGCCAAGCCCTGATTCAATTTCTAAGCATCAGATGGCAGAGTAGGGCCAGTTGTATGCTGGGAAGGAGATCCTCTTGTTACCTTTATCTGCTAAAACCTCCACGGCCTGTCCTCTGATACAGGTTGTAACTGTACGTCTATAGATTGCTCTTGTATCTTCTCCCTTTGTCCACTGATACTCAGCACTCAGACTATCAAACTCCTTAGTTCCTTTTCTGCACAAGATGATTGCATAAGCCCACACAGCTCAGAATCAGGTAATGCAGACAACATGGGCCACATTCTCCATAAATTTCAATGTTGGTCCTTGGCTTGTCTCAATTTCCCTGGCAGCTAGCTTAACATGCTCTATTGTTTAAAGTGCTTAGCTCATCATATTTTGTCCTTAACTTTCAAATCTCTACTAATCAAAGTCACTTTCTAAAATCTCCCCAAAGGCTGAGTGAAATTTAATACGCCTTATTTTCTCCTGGCCTTCTCACTTGTTTCAACGTTAAACTACAGAAAAGACAGAAGGAATCCACTTTTTACCTTGAATTGAAAGACATAAAGAATCGGGGCAAAAGTCTCTGTGTGTACAATGGATGCATCGTGGCCAAGACCTGTCACAATTGTCGGTTCTACGTAATTTCCAGGGCGATCCATAACCTGCAATAGAGAAAGGAAACATGACCAACACTTGTTTTGCTTCTTGGGTTCAGAGGAATACCATCTTTGCCTATATTTTAGATTTTTTTTTAATATGTACTATTTTAAAAGTCTTCACTGAATTTGTCACATTGCTTTGTTTTATGTTTTGCTTTTTTAGCGAGGCATATGGCATCTCAGCTCCCAGACCAAGGACTGAACCCACACCCCCTGCATTGGAATGTGAAGTCTTAACCACTGGACCACCAGGGAAGTCCCAAGCCTGTACTTTTGGGAAACATAAAATAAACATCATTTATAAGTGAACTATTTCTCCAAAATAACTTCCCATCACGAATGAAAATCTCTCTGCCTCCTATTGGTTCTTAGTTGGTCAGAAAAAAATAGAAAAAAAGGGTCAAGAAGGGAGAGCTGTGCCATGAATCATGACCGAGTTACAGTGAAAAAATGCTGTTACACATGGCTATTTTTTAAAGAGGTAATCTTATACCCATTCTGTCACAGCACCCTCCCCTTCCAAGTCCTATGTTAAAGCCTTAAGCCTCGCTCCCTCCACTGTGACTAAATCTGAACACAGGACCTGCAGGGAGGTAAAGTTAAATGAGGTCATATGGGTGAGGCCCTGCATAGACAGAACTAATGCCTCATAAGAGGAGGAAGAGACATCAGGCAGACCGTGTGAGGACACTGAGAGAAGACAGCCACCTGCAAGCCAGGGGCCTCGCCAGGAAGAACCAAACTTGAGAGCACCTCGATTTTGGACTCAAGTCTCCAGAACCGTGAGACAATAAATGCGCTGTGTTGGCCACCCCGTCTGTGATGCTTTGTTACAGCAGCCCTAGCAAACTAACACATTCATAGAGAAACCTAAAGCTCCAAAGGGCATACTGTAGACACTCTCCTAAGCTCCACACAACCAAAATACTAGTCCCTCTCCACCAAACTTCTGTAAAAGATTCTGATGCCTGCAGCAAGCTGCTTGGCTGGTGGTCAGCTCTCCAGTGTGCCTGTGCAATTCTGCTCTCATTCTCTCAGCTCTATGTTTACCAAGAGTCATCTGTCTTTACTCTCAACCCTGTTTGTGGCAGCTATATTTGTTATTATAATCCCATATTGTATTATGCAACTTAAGTAAATACTACATAAAGGGAGATAAAATTACTTCTAAAAGATTAAGTTAAATGCTTTAAAAAAAAAAATCTCAAGGTAAATAAGTAACAAAAGTACAAAACACAGCTCTATCCAATGACATGTGGGTTTGTCAATGTTAAGAAAAGGATTCTGTTCTTAGCTTTGCAAGAGACTTCGGTTCTCTGTGATTTTTAAATAAGTGAAAATACACTGTAGATGATAAATTATAGATATAGCTTATTCAAGGACAAAGACAAATTTCTATCATACATGAAAATGCCTTGGATCTATATCCCAAGAATCAAACAAATATAGTGTGAAATCAAATTCATATATTACAGCAAGACAGGAAAAATTTAAACATCAAAAGCTTTCTCTGCCCTGTGGCCTCCTCTCTCCCTTCTACTGTGCATTGTGTATCTGTATTATGTATCAACCAAATCTCCCCACAGGCAGAAATACTGCTCAACCATGAAGAACAACACTCTCCTAGCACCAATAATATAACTCCTTAAAAGGTAACACTCCTTCATTATTTTGTAAGGGGCCATGATGAGCACATATTTTAAAGACTTTTCTAGACTGTGTGAACTGTCAAAGATGTGTCATTGAGGGCTTCCCTGGTGGTCCAGTGGGTAAAGATACTGCCTTGCAGTGCAAGGGGCGCCGGTTCGATCCCTAGCCTGGGAGGATACCATGTGCCGTGGAGCGGCTGGACCAACGTGTCCAATTACCAAGCTGGCACTCTGCAGAGCGTATGCCCAGAGCCCGTGCTCTGTGACAAGGGGGGCCACTGTGATGGGAGGCCCACAGGAGCCAAAGAACAAAGATGGATGAAAACAAATAGAAATGTTTTCTTCTGGCATGATCCATGTAGTCTCTGTCACTACTACTGAAAGACCAACAGAAGTGGCCAAAAAAACCCAAGATGTGTCATTTAATGTACAACCCTCTGTCTAAGAAACTTGTGTAAACTGCCTTGACTTCTGAAAGGCGAACGGTTCTCAAGCTTTCTGAGATGCAGTGCAGCTTATAATCCTCAATGTGGCTCAAATAAAATTTTCCATTTCCTTTTTAAATCAACTAATTTTCCATTGACGACAGTAATATAGTTAAATAAAATTACTTCTAAAAGATTAAGTTAAATGCTTTAAAAAAAAAAATCTCAAGGTAAATAAGTAACAAAAGTACAAAACACAGCTCTATCCAATGACATGTGGGTTTGTCAATGTTAAGAAAAGGATTCTGTTCTTAGCTTTGCAAGAGACTTCGGTTCTCTGTGATTTTTAAATAAGTGAAAATACACTGTAGATGATAAATTATAGATATAGCTTATTCAAGGACAAAGACAAATTTCTATCATACATGAAAATGCCTTGGATCTATATCCCAAGAATCAAACAAATATAGTGTGAAATCAAATTCATATATTACAGCAAGACAGGAAAAATTTAAACATCAAAAGCTTTCTCTGCCCTGTGGCCTCCTCTCTCCCTTCTACTGTGCATTGTGTATCTGTATTATGTATCAACCAAATCTCCCCACAGGCAGAAATACTGCTCAACCATGAAGAACAACACTCTCCTAGCACCAATAATATAACTCCTTAAAAGGTAACACTCCTTCATTATTTTGTAAGGGGCCATGATGAGCACATATTTTAAAGACTTTTCTAGACTGTGTGAACTGTCAAAGATGTGTCATTGAGGGCTTCCCTGGTGGTCCAGTGGGTAAAGATACTGCCTTGCAGTGCAAGGGGCGCCGGTTCGATCCCTAGCCTGGGAGGATACCATGTGCCGTGGAGCGGCTGGACCAACGTGTCCAATTACCAAGCTGGCACTCTGCAGAGCGTATGCCCAGAGCCCGTGCTCTGTGACAAGGGGGGCCACTGTGATGGGAGGCCCACAGGAGCCAAAGAACAAAGATGGATGAAAACAAATAGAAATGTTTTCTTCTGGCATGATCCATGTAGTCTCTGTCACTACTACTGAAAGACCAACAGAAGTGGCCAAAAAAACCCAAGATGTGTCATTTAATGTACAACCCTCTGTCTAAGAAACTTGTGTAAACTGCCTTGACTTCTGAAAGGCCGAACGGTTCTCGAAGCTTTCTGAGATGCAGTGCAGCTTATAATCCTCAATGTGGCTCAAATAAAATTTTCCATTTCCTTTTTAAATCAACTAATTTTCCATTGACGACAGTAATATAGTTAAATAAAAATGGTTTGGGTGTGTATTTTTTGGATTCTCTGCCTTAAATGACTTAAAAATAACTACTAAACGTAGATTTAAATTGCACTGAATAAAGTTTTCCACTTTATTGTGGAAAAAGAGGTCTTTGTCCTCCTTCCATACACATTCCCAGGCATTCAATTTAAGGGCAACCTTGGTTCTGAGCTGTGTTCTACCAGAAATGTTCCATGCATGTTACACTGTCATTCTTTAAAATATGTACTTATTTCCCAGTTATAAAAGAAAAGAAAGCTGGAAAGATGCAGGAAAGAAAGCTGGCTGTCAGGGACACTTCACCAATTTACCCAGAGGCCTGTCTGTGGGCAAAAGGACTAAAGAAGGTCCTGCTCTCAACGATCATTACCTTGCCACCATAGACCACGGTGCCACCTTCTTTCTCTGCTTCCTCCACGGCTCCGAGAAACATGCTCACTGCCTGTTTGGTGTGGAGTGGCCCATAGAGAACGTTAGCTGGAGAGAAAAAGGAATGCTCTTCATTTCACCCTACATGGCATCATTTTATTACTCAAACAGCAATCCCAATAAACAGATTGATCCCTTCATATAGCCCCTTGGCTTAGAGCAGGAGTCAGCAACCTTTCTCTGGAAAGAGCCAGATAGGAACTGCTTAATCCTTGGTGTGATCCGTGCAGTCTCTGTCACTACCACTGAACTCCACCAGTGCAGTGCAAAAGCAGCCACAGAAGATATGCAAAAACAGCAGGTACAGCTGAGTCTTCATCAGCTTTCTACAGAGAAATATGGAGGGTCAGATCTAGAGAAAGGGCTATCAATTCATCAGAGCACTGCAGTCAAAATACAGGCTCTGCTTATTCATTCCAGGGTGATTATTCTCTAAGAACTTCCAGGCCCAGCAGTCGTGAACAAGGTAAGGGGAAGAGGCTGATGCTGCCTTTGGTATGGCTGCCAGAAACCCGAGCATTCAAAGTGATCCTGGGACAGAGAGAAGGAAGGCTGAGGCAGGCCTCAGTGAGGAGATGGGAATGGCTGAGCAAAGGGCACTTCCAGCAGGGCAGAGCCTGGAACCCCGGGAGCACTGAAAGAAAGTTGGAGAAGCTGGAGCTGAGGCAGCAAAAAATACACCAGGGGTCAAGGGGCGGAGGCCGAGGCCAGACCACACAAGACGGTGAGCTTGCTAAAAACAGTCTCCAAAGGCATCAAAGTTTTAGTTGAAGAGCAATGAATGTTTTATGCAAGAGAGTGAATTCTCTAATTACATTTTTTTTTTTAATTTTGGCCTCTTTTATTGGTCCTTCATTTATCTATTTTCATCCATCCTAATTCCCTGGCCTGTGTGGGCCTCTCATCACAGAGACCCCCCTCGCTTGCAGAACACCAGCTCTGGGCACATGGGCTCCAGAACACTGGCTCGCAACTGGACACAACAGTCCAGCCACCCTGCGGGATCCTCCCATGCAAGGGATCGAACCGGTGCCCCCTGCACTACAAGGTGGACTCTTTACTGATTGGATCACCAGGGAAGCCCTCTAATTACATTTTAAAAATCACTTTGGTTACTATGGAAGGCAGAAGTGGAAGCAGAAAAGTCTGGGAGCTGACTCTCAACAGCCTTGCCTGAGGAAGGATGGTGGGAACTCCACAAAGAGGGAAGTGGAGAGGGAGAAGCTTGTCAAACTCATCCCATTTCAAAACTATCCCCTAAGCTCACCCACCATCAAACACTCAGATTCTTACTCAGAGCAGACTTGTCACCCCAAATGTCCAGTAATAACCTGCTTCATATTTCTTTGGGCCTCTCAGGAAAGGGAAAAAATATATAAGTAGAAAATCAGAAACTCTTAAAACACCAGCCATCAAAAAGGAAAATCTTTTAAATCAATCAGATACTTACAGTCCCAGGGGTTCCCAACACGGATCTGTGCATAGGCCTTTTTAAGTCTGCTGACAACTTCATCATGGATGCTTTCATGTAAGAACTAAATGAAGGAACATTCAAAGGATTATTACATACAAATGTACTACTAAATAGTACATACAAATAGTATAAATAAATACACAAAATCGACAACAATTAGTACCTATAAATGTACTATTATATATTACATATAAATAGCATAAATAAATGCACAAAATTGCTAACAACGTACAATTTTCCTTTTTTCATTTGCCGCACCACACAGCTTGTGGGATCTTAGTTCCTTAGCCAGGGATTGAACCCACACTCTCAGTAGTGAAAGCTCAGAGTCCTAACTACTGGACTGCCAGGGAATTCCCCCAATTTTTCTTTTTTTCTTTTTTTATTTTTAAGTTCTTTTTTTGGGGGGGTGGGTTGGGGGGAGAGACGGGGGTGGGCGGGCCACCTCTATTGGTCCTTCATTTATCTATTTTCATCCATCTTTGTTCTTTGGCCTGTTTGGGCCTCCCATCGCAGTGGCCGCTGTTGTCACAGAGCACTGGCTCTGGGCGCATGCGCTCCAGAGCTCTGGCTCGGTAATTGCACACATCCGTCCAGCCACTCTGTGGCACATGGGATCTTCCCAGGCCAGGGATCAAACCGGCACCCCTTGCACTGCAAGGTGTCCTTACCCACTGGACCACCAGGGAAGCCCCCAATCAGTACTGATACATACAGCTGATGCCTGACAACATGGGCCTGAACTGCTCAAGTCCCCCTGTGTAAGAATACTTTTCAAACTACAGGACCCCACAGATCACAGCTGGTTGAACCTGAAGACTTCAAACACAAAAGGCCAACAATCCAGAGGACCAATAAATCACAGAGAGGTTGCAGGACTGGAACAGATCTTTCTACAGACCGCTACTCTCCCTGCAGAAATTGACCTGGGTTATTACCAAGAGTATCCTCCAATATTTGACACTTAATAGAAACCATGGCTGTGTATATTTGCTCCAGGACACAAAGGAAAAACAAAAGTTGACTAAATAAATGGTTGGATTTTATGTCATTTCATAATTTATCATGCAATTAAGATTATAATATTTTGGACTACCTGTTGCTTTCTTGGCCTTAATACAATAAATGTTTAAAGTGAACAAATTTAATAAATGGTAAATACATTATGAACATCGTAGCCGAAATATTTTTTTGAGAAATGTAAAAACAAAGAAAAGATTGATATTCATTTGCTATAAAATATACAAGAAAAAGTGAATGTGAAAAGTCATGCAAAAGACTTAATTTCCCTAATGTCTTTTTTTTTTTTTAAATAATCTCCATTCCTTTTTTTTTTTTTTTTTTAATATTTATTTATTTGGCTGCATTGGGTCTTAGTTGAGGCATGTGAGCTTCATCACCTTATGGTATGTGGGCTCTCAGTTCCCTGACCAGGGATTGAACCTGTGTCCCCGGCATTGGTAGGCAGATTCTTAACCACTGGACCACCAGGGAAGTCCCTCCCTAATGTCTTATTCTAGACTTTGTTTGCATTCATCATGGGTGAGAGGAAAAGCACAAAGCCAATTACTCCATAATAGGTTTTTTTTTTAATGACAAGAGGAAAACTTAACAATAATTTTATATTTTTTTTTCCTTTGTTTTTTTGCCTTTATAGAGTTTTGTTGTTTACAGGTATGTATAATTCTAGATGAGTCATATGTATATCCCATCGGCCTATCCTACCCCTCCAGGCCATCGTATACCCCCATGTAAGATCCCACAGCACATTGACAATGGTCATCTCTTTTCAATATGATAGTATAGGGTTCCCTGTTGTTCTTCCCATATGTCTCACCCACTCTTCCTTCTCCCCAATGTCCCTAAGTCTGTTCTCTATGACTGTTTTTCCATCGATGCTCTGCATGTGTATTTATCAGTACAATCTTAACTAGATTCCATATATATGTGTTAGCATACTGTACTTGTCCATCTCTTTTTGACTTACTTCACTTAAAAATATAGAATGCTTCACAAATCTGTGTGTCATCCTTGCGCAGGGGCCATGCTAATCTTCTGTGTACCATTTCAATTTTAACAATAATTATTTTAAAAAGGCAAACGTAGACAAATTTTCTGCCTAATCAAAACTTCTTTGGCACAATTTTTCCGGAACATGCACATAAAAATCAAGGCTGTATCCTATACAAACACATTGTAAAATCCAGCTCAGATCTAGGTATGGGGATTAAACTTCCCAAGCTCCAAACACTAAAGTGAAACCACTTTCATCATATTCACGTAACATTTATGTGTCCTATATATGTGTACAGGGCTTCTCTGATAGCTCAGCTGGTAAAGAATCTGCCTGCAATGCAGCAGACTCTGGTTTAACTCCTGGGTGGGGAAGATCCCCTGAAGAAAGGAAAGGCTACCCACTCCCGTTTTCTTGGGCTCCCCTAGTGGTTCAGTTGGTAAAGGATGTGCCTACAATGTAGGAAAAGACTGGATTTGATCCCTGCATTGGGAAGATCCCCTGGAGGAGGGCATGGCAATCCACTCCAGTATTCTTGCCTGGAGAATCCCATGGACAGAAGAGCCTGGAAGTCCCTCCCTAATGTCTTATTCTAGACTTTGTTTGCATTCATCATGGGTGAGAGGAAAAGCACAAAGCCAATTACTCCATAATAGGTTTTTTTTTTAATGACAAGAGGAAAACTTAACAATAATTTTATATTTTTTTTTCCTTTGTTTTTTTGCCTTTATAGAGTTTTGTTGTTTACAGGTATGTATAATTCTAGATGAGTCATATGTATATCCCATCGGCCTATCCTACCCCTCCAGGCCATCGTATACCCCCATGTAAGATCCCACAGCACATTGACAATGGTCATCTCTTTTCAATATGATAGTATAGGGTTCCCTGTTGTTCTTCCCATATGTCTCACCCACTCTTCCTTCTCCCCAATGTCCCTAAGTCTGTTCTCTATGACTGTTTTTCCATCGATGCTCTGCATGTGTATTTATCAGTACAATCTTAACTAGATTCCATATATATGTGTTAGCATACTGTACTTGTCCATCTCTTTTTGACTTACTTCACTTAAAAATATAGAATGCTTCACAAATCTGTGTGTCATCCTTGCGCAGGGGCCATGCTAATCTTCTGTGTACCATTTCAATTTTAACAATAATTATTTTTAAAAAGGCAAACGTAGACAAATTTTCTGCCTAATCAAAACTTCTTTGGCACAATTTTTCCGGAACATGCACATAAAAATCAAGGCTGTATCCTATACAAACACATTGTAAAATCCAGCTCAGATCTAGGTATGGGGATTAAACTTCCCAAGCTCCAAACACTAAAGTGAAACCACTTTCATCATATTCACGTAACATTTATGTGTCCTATATATGTGTACAGGGCTTCTCTGATAGCTCAGCTGGTAAAGAATCTGCCTGCAATGCAGCAGACTCTGGTTTAACTCCTGGGTGGGGAAGATCCCCTGAAGAAAGGAAAGGCTACCCACTCCCGTTTTCTTGGGCTCCCCTAGTGGTTCAGTTGGTAAAGGATGTGCCTACAATGTAGGAAAAGACTGGATTTGATCCCTGCATTGGGAAGATCCCCTGGAGGAGGGCATGGCAATCCACTCCAGTATTCTTGCCTGGAGAATCCCATGGACAGAAGAGCCTGGCGGGCTACAGTCCATAGGGTCGCAAAAAGTCAGAGCAGCTAAGCAGAGCACAGCATCTATGTGTGCAGACTTACACATTTACAAAGCAAGAATACACAGATATTTACTTTCCAGTAAACTATGTTACATCAAGTCAAATCTAAGACTTGACTTACAGGCCAAAATATTTTTAATGTTTAAAATGTTTTACCACTTAAAACACTTTCACAAAAAAGCCAAAATTGTCCACCTTCTAGCAAACAGTTTCAAATGTTTCAAATGTTTTGTTGCTGTTGTTGTTCAGTCGCTAAGTCATGTCCAACTCTTTGCAACGCCAAAGACTGTTTAGCCTGCTTCATTCTCTAAGTGACATGGGATTTTGTCCACACTGTTCTAGATCCAGGACTGAAAGTAGGTCTTACGTCTCAAGTTCAGCTCCAACGAAGGCTGGACCTCACTCAGCTTGGGGCAGAGCTGAGGCAGGATCCCTGGTTGACCAGCAGCATCTGCCCCGAGCACAGAACACAGAGCAGCAGAGCCACATACTTACCAACCACGGCCAGAAACTACAGGTTTCTAGTTTTATGATACCTCCTTAACAATACAATGTGTTTACAAGTGGTGTCAGGAAAGCAGGACACTCTCACATGCCCATGCAGACACACTCACCAGGCGCCTCGCGGTGGTACACCTCTGGCCAGCTGTTCCCACGGCTGCAAAGAGAGCTGAGGGGACGAGTAAGCTGAGGTCCGCATCCTCAAAACCTTAGGGGAGCAAAGACATACAGTGTCTTAAAGTAAGTAGACAAGGCACTTTATACTAAACAGGATAAGATGGTGCCTTTAGAAAGTTCAGGAGAACATCACAACGACCGCTGTAAAATGAGCAAGTTCGCACCACAGAAGCAACTTTCCCAGGGAAAATGATATGAGAATAGAGCGAAGAGTTCATCCTCCTCTGACCTGTTCATCTTGCGCCACTTGGGAGTTTCTGGTACTGACTAAGCCTCCTCTGCACCCCTATGTAATCTGTTGTCTTTGTCAGTTTTACTTGTCTCCAGTCTCAACCCCATGGCCCATGAGAAAAGCAGCTTCCCTGGGCCAGAGAGAGCCCAATGGGACCCTTCAGCTTTATTATCACCATCAAACCAGGCTCTCCAACACCCTCCACACCCTCACCTGCATCAGTCTGTTCCCTTAAATGCCTCTTGTTCCTCTCTCTATAGAAACTTTTTTAAACTTCTCAAACACCCTATGCCTTTCACTCTTAAACTAGATGACCTTACCCTCTAATTTGCAGAAAATCTCAGTGATCACACACAAGCCCTTTTCCTGCTTCCTCTGTAACTCTGAAGAGATAAACACAAAATCACTTCTAGATTCCTCTCTTCTTTTGTCTATTTCTCCCTCTCCTTTTGTCTATTTCTTCTTCCTCCTCTTCTGCCTTCTGAAGAAAAAAATAGCATAGTCTTTACAAGGTCAGCCTTTCCAGTGATCCACTGTATTATTTATAATTGTTTCCTATCTATCCCTTCCACATACGTACTGTCTCAATTCCCTCTTAAATTCTCAATTTTCCCCTGTTCAGTCTGACAGCATTCTCAGACAGCCTGAGGGTTAAGAAGGTGGTTTGTACAACCAAACAGACCAGGGGTCTTATCCACTCCACCACATTTTATTTGTGTCATTTTACCGTTTTAAGCTTCAGTTTCCTCATCTACAAAATGGAATAGTATTACCTGGGGTACTAACTGACCACGGTCAGGAGTTTTAGGAAGACAGCTGTGCTCTGTGATCTGACTCTGTGTGTGCATGTGTGCTGAGCTCCTTCAGTTGTGTCTGACTCTTTGCAACCCTATGGACTACAGGCCACCAGCTTCCTCTGTGCATGGGATTTCCCAGGCAAGAATACCGAAATGGATTGTCATGCTCTCCTCTAGGGGATCTTCCCCACCCAGGGATCGAACCCACATCTCTTATGTCTCCTGCAGGTTCTTTACCACTAGTGCCACCTGGGAAGCAGGATACAAATACTAGCTCTGTCACTTCCAGCACATAATCATTTTAAGCCTGAGTGTAACCTTCAAATGAAATTCATAAACTATCTGCCTCATAGCACTATTGTGGGGATTAAATGACAATCTGGCATAGGAAACAGCTTATCCCAGTACTAGTCAAATACCTAGTGATCAATAAATGCTAACTACATTTTTTAATCAGCTCTCTTTTACAAGACCCTTTATCATACACTATTTTTCTATTTCTGGTGTCCCCCACAGACACATAAGCATTAAACGTGATGATGATAATGGCTCTGTACAATTAGGAAGTTTCTTATTCATGATTCTATGATGTCTCAATCAACTTATATTCATTCTGTTATCCACAAGTTATGCCGGTGGGCTATGCTTTTCTGTCAAACAAGTGAAAAAGAGAATTAAATTATCTCAAAGACTATGGGGCTTCCCTGGTGGCTCAGATGGTAAAGGATCCACCTGCAATGCAGCAGACCTGGTTCAATCCCTGGGCTGGGAAGATCCCCTGGAGAAGGGACTGGCAATCTACTCCTGTACTCTTGCCTAGAGAATCCCATGCACAGAGGAGCCTGGTGGGCTACAGTCCATGGAATTGCAAAGAGTCGGACACAACTGAGTGACTATCACTCACAAAACTATAGGTAAATGATAAAATACCTTAAGGAAGTGTTCCTTCCCAATCTAAAAGCACTCAATACTCCACTGAAGACAAACTAATCTCTGGAAACAGACCAGCTAAGAGTTATTTATTCTAGAGAAATATGTGGCGAGTTTTCAAAAACTAAGAGAAGGAAAATGAGAAACAACGCCACATTGGGAAGGCTGACGCACAGGTTCTAAGCCCCAGGTACCATTCTCCAAACACAAACACATTGTGTTCTGTCTCATGAGGAAAATTCCTATGCAGAGAATTAGAAAAACACAGAACGAATGAGTTCTTCCAGGAGTTCTATACATTCAGGCTGAACTTCTGAAGATATGTTGACCAGAAAACAAACTAAAAAGGCAGCCTTACCTATAATGGCATTGTTTCCTCCAAGTTCTAATAAACTTCTCCCTTTAAAAATATATAAAGACAAATTCATATAAAGACAAAGCCTATTTCAGTTTATTGCACATAGCTTCAAATCACAGCCTATCCCATTTATTTTGCTTCTGATTTAAAACACAGCATGAGCATACATCAACTGTACCTCAAAGGAAAAAAAACGTGGCATGAGCATTGAATTAATGTCAAGATTCCTGATTTTAATAACTGTATTATGGTTATCTAACAGAAAGTCCTTGTTCTTAGGAAATACACAAACATATTTAAAGGAACACAATGGCTTCAACTTTCTCAAAAGGTTCAAAAATAAGATGATCTCACAATATATGTATCTTTGTATGTGTGTGTGTGCTGATGGAGAGAAAGTGATTTTTAAAATGGGGCAAGCAATTGGTAAAACTCGCTAAAGAGTATATAGGTATTCCTTGTGTCTTTGAATTTCTTAAGTTTGAAATTATATCCACCTAAACTCTAGTTCGTATAAAATGTTGCAGTCACTGTAGAAAATTGTACGACAATTTCCCAAGAAATTAAACTCGTTATTACCATAAGATCTAACAATTTCACCTCTATCAACTTCACCAAAAGAAGTAAACAGGGATCTGAACAGTATTTGCCAGGAGCATCATTCACAATAGCTTAAAGGGGGAAGCAACGCAATTATCTATGCACAAATGCATGAGGAAACAAACAGTGGTATATCCACACAATCGAGTATTATTCAGTCTTAAAAAGAAGCTCTGACACCTCCCACAACAGGAGTGAACCCTGAAGACACTACGCTAAGTGAAATAACCCAGAAGGATTCTACTTATAAGAGGGTCCTAGAATAGTCAAATCCATGGAGACAGAAAACAGAATGTGGGTTGCCAAAGGCTCCGAGAAGGAAGACACGAGGGATTAGTTTTTAACGGGTAGCGAGTTGGGAAGACAAACAGTTCTGTTGGAAGACAAGCAGTTCTGTGGGAAGACAAACAGTTCTGGAGTGGATGGTGACAAGGGTTTCACAACAGCGTAAATGTACTGAATGCCCCTGGACTGTACAGTTAAAGTGAGAATTAAGGTTATAAAATAGATATTTTAAAATGAAAGGCCAAGTTTTGTTATATACATACATACACACACACATATATATATACATAATCACAACAAAAAGTTTAAAAAATTATGTCCTCATTGTAGCAATTAAAAAAATAAAAATAAAATAGAATCAAATAGCAAAAAGCCATGGCCCAAGTCACCATGAAATCTCCCCTCCTAATTTGATATAGGGCCTTCCAATCTCTTCCCTACACATTTATACTTAGTTGAGATCATACCAATCAATTTTGCTTTATTTCCTTATTAATAACCTATACATTTTCCCTAAGTCATTAAGAGCTTTTCTTCTTTAAATCATTGTATAGCATTCCATCACAATGATATATGCCAAGGTTTATTCAGCTCCTTCATCGTGCTGGATATACTGGCTATTAGTCACCCACCTCTTGATGATGACTTCGGTCAGGGCCAAAGGGTTTGAACACTAGGGCTCCTGATACACACTCCCAGCTCTCGCTCCAGGAGGGTATACAGGAGACTACGTATGCCACACCTACACTCCCGAGCACAGAGATTTGAGATTTATTTGCCTCAATTTAGAGTTGTGTTGACTACTGATCTTTTTATATACTTGTTCTTTCTTAACTACACTTTAAAACCAGCTTCTATGTAAGTAACTTGCATTTATTTGTGATATAAGGAGCCTATGTGACAGCAGGAGAACAGGTTCTCACCTTCACTACTCTGAAACAGTTAAGCACCAAGTGGATATTTTGTTTTTTAGCACTTTTTTTTCAATGTATTTATTTTATTTTGGCAATCGGGGGTTTTCCTTGCTGTGCGGGCTTTTCTCTAGTTACAGAGAGAGGGGTCTCTTCTCTAGCACATGGGCTTCTCACTGCAGTGGCTTCTTTTGTTGCAGAGCAAGGACTGCAGGGCATACAGGCTTCAGTAGCTGCAGCTCCCAGGCTCAAGAGCACAGGCTCAATAGTTGTCGTGCACAGGCATAGCTGCTTTGAGGTATGTGGAATCTTCCTGGATCAGGGACCAAACCCATGTCTCCTGCATTGACAGCTGAATTCTTTACCCCTGAGGCACCAGGGAAGCCTAAGCATCAAGTGGATATTAAATTACACGTGGAAAAGGGAGGGAGGGCTCAGGGGAGAAGGGTCAGGGATTTATCTATGACTGTTTGGGGATAATGTATACCTGTAAACAAGAAAACTCTATAAAAACGTATAACAGTAACTTCGCTGTACACCTGAAGCTAATGCAACATTGTAAAATAAACATACCCCAATTAAAAAAAAATTACACAGGTACGGGGCTATCATTACCAAAGCCACTGAGTGCTACATCATAAACAAGAGAAGAACAGATGCCAGTTTTCCACACCACATTCACTCAAGGTCCAGGTCTTGTTTAAATTTCGAGTTTTCTTTTTTTATTTGCTAAACTGGTCTGATAGAAATTAATAAATAGGGCTTCCCCTAGTGGTCCAGTGGGTAAGGACACCGCCTTGCAGTGCAAGGGGCGCTGGTTCGATCCCTGGCCTGGGAAGATCCCGTGTGCCGCGGAGCGGCTGGACTGATGTGTCCAATTACCGAGCCGGAGCTCTGGCGCGCATGCGCCCAGAGCCGGCGCTCTGCGAGGAGAAAAGCCACCGCGATGGGAGGCCCGCTGGAGCCAAAGAACAAAGATGGATGAAAATAGACAAATGAAAGACCAATAGAAGTGGCCCGCCCATCCCCCTCCCTCCCCACCCCACCCACCAAAAAGATAAAAAAAAAAAAAAGAAAGAAATTAATAAATACATTTGATATCATTCTACTAAGGTCAGTTAGAGGAGGGAATGACACCTCAGATTAGGGTATTAAACCTGCTCTCTCTCTCTCATATTAACCCACTATTAACTGTACCTGTCCTTTTACTTGGAAAGTCAAATAATCCATGGGGAAAAACCCAATCCTTAGATTTCACATCCACTGCTAAGGGAATTAAAATGCTCATGATAAAGCCAACACTTACCAAACCTCTCCTGTACCGTAAGGGCCACCTGTTTTCCCACCTGAGTGCTCCCGGTGAAGGACAACAGGTCCACTCGCTCATCCTTGGCCATGGCTGTACTGCAGGGAAAGAGACACGGTCACCCAAGCAGGGACATCCAGCAATGGCGGCATCTGACGGTGCCTAACCCATTCTGGGAGCTCTCCGTACACAGAAATCACCTGGAGGATGTTGTTAAGCAGGCATTTCTTGTACTGATGGGTGACTGGACAACACAACCTAGCCGTTCTTTGACAAACGTCTCAGCTATTTTGCAGTCTCTTCAAACTGATTCTTTCAAGAATTAAAAGTTTAGGGACTTCCCCTAGTGGTCCAGTGGTTAAGACTTCATGCTCCCAAAGCATGGAGCATGGGTTCAGTCCCTGGTCAGGGAACCAAGATCCTGCATGCCGCACGGCATGACCAAAAACAAACTCTCCAGAATAAAATACATTAAAAAAAAAAAAAAGAATTAAAAGTGTAAAGACTGTAGGGAGATATCCAAAGTATTGCTCAAAGAAGCTGACTTAAAAAGGCTGTGCTAGGATTTCCAGTTTCTAAGGAAGGCAGGCCAGACACTATTGACCTGAACCTCCTCCCTGCTCACAGTTGAGTGCTCCACAGGGCTTGGTGTGTGCCACTCAAGACAGATTCAGACCAGTGCAAGGCTGGCAGTGCTTGATGAGACAGCACACGTGGGATTCCTCAGGTCGGTCCAGCACACACGAGCACTGACACTCAAAGGGGTTGTTTGCTTAAAGCCCTCCTGCACACACAACTGTTGTTATCTGAGCTAGTCCAAGGCCAATTCAAAAGACTGCATGTCCTAAGTACAAGAACAGAATGGGTCAAAGGACAGACATGTTTCAAACGACACTTAGATAATACTTCACTATGTACTCTTTATGTAGGAATTGTACTATCTAAATAAAATTTCTAAAACTGATGCACTTACCTTAAAAAAAATCACTTATGACTCCTTTTTGAGAATGCCCATTAAGTACAATAGTGCAAAGTGTTGGATGGAGACTGAGCCTTGTATCACACCAGTAAGGGTTCTAAGACCTGACTCCTAGGAAATGTCACCTAATCAAAATTGAGTCTGGTAGAACCAGCTCTCACCACCATTCAGAGACAGCGCAGTCTGTTTCAGCTAAAAAAAAGAGGTTGAGATACTCTGTCAAGTCAAAGAAGTGAAACACAATGGCCACGTGCTGTATGATTCCATTTATAATCAATATCCCAAACAGGCAAATCCACAGAGATGGGAAGTAGATGAGAGGCTCCTGGGGAAGAGGGTGGGGGAAGTGATTGCTAATGGGTACTGGGTTCTTTTGTGGGGGGCAGGGGGGTGTAAAAAAAATGTTCTGGAATAAGGCAATGAGGATGCCAGCATGACACTGTGACTATTCTAAAAACCAGTGGATCGTACATTTTTAAAGAGACAACTTTATGGTATGTGAATTACATGACAACTTTTAAAAGACAATAAATTAGAAGCTGGGTCTGCAGGGTTCCCTTTTTGGATCAGCTGAAGAACCCAAAGAAGAGGCTCTACGTCCCCAGTGGGGAGTGAGATTCCAGGGCACAAGCCCACAACTTTGCTTTGTAAGTGAGCACATTGGTAAATCAAGCTGATAAAGGCTGTGCTTGGATTTCCAGTTTCTAAGGAAGGCAGGCCAGACACTATTGACCTGAACCTCCTCCCTGCTCACAGTTGAGTGCTCCACAGGGCTTGGTGTGTGCCACTCAAGACAGATTCAGACCAGTGCAAGGCTGGCAGTGCTTGATGAGACAGCACACGTGGGATTCCTCAGGTCGGTCCAGCACACACGAGCACTGACACTCAAAGGGGTTGTTTGCTTAAAGCCCTCCTGCACACACAACTGTTGTTATCTGAGCTAGTCCAAGGCCAATTCAAAAGACTGCATGTCCTAAGTACAAGAACAGAATGGGTCAAAGGACAGACATGTTTCAAACGACACTTAGATAATACTTCACTATGTACTCTTTATGTAGGAATTGTACTATCTAAATAAAATTTCTAAAACTGATGCACTTACCTTAAAAAAAAGTCACTTATGACTCCTTTTTGAGAATGCCCATTAAGTACAATAGTGCAAAGTGTTGGATGGAGACTGAGCCTTGTATCACACCAGTAAGGGTTCTAAGACCTGACTCCTAGGAAATGTCACCTAATCAAAATTGAGTCTGGTAGAACCAGCTCTCACCACCATTCAGAGACAGCGCAGTCTGTTTCAGCTAAAAAAAAGAGGTTGAGATACTCTGTCAAGTCAAAGAAGTGAAACACAATGGCCACGTGCTGTATGATTCCATTTATAATCAATATCCCAAACAGGCAAATCCACAGAGATGGGAAGTAGATGAGAGGCTCCTGGGGAAGAGGGTGGGGGAAGTGATTGCTAATGGGTACTGGGTTCTTTGTGGGGGCAGGGGGGTGTAAAAAAAATGTTCTGGAATAAGGCAATGAGGATGCCAGCATGACACTGTGACTATTCTAAAAACCAGTGGATCGTACATTTTTAAAGAGACAACTTTATGGTATGTGAATTACATGACAACTTTTAAAAGACAATAAATTAGAAGCTGGGTCTGCAGGGTTCCCTTTTTGGATCAGCTGAAGAACCCAAAGAAGAGGCTCTACGTCCCCAGTGGGGAGTGAGATTCCAGGGCACAAGCCCACAACTTTGCTTTGTAAGTGAGCACATTGGTAAATCAAGCATCAGGAAGCCACGGGCTGCACAGTAATGGGTCACTTTAGAATATAAACACCTTACAATACTAGCTCTGGGTGATGAAAATGACCATTCCCACTCATGCACCAACAAAGGCTACACGCTAATCAAGTAAAGCCCAGTGAGAGCTGTAAGAATAACGATTTCAAAAAAGCACTCTCACCTCCTCCACTGTAACTGCTAAAGACGATTCTAGCTGATTAGCCCAGGTCCTTGAACAGAAAGACACTCTGGGCCCACTGACCTACCCGATATCAGCTCCACCGCAAGTCAAGGAACAAATCGCACCGGGCAGCTGGTTGTCCTCCAGAACCTTGGCTATTATCCTAGAAAACAGAGAGTGATTCTAAGAAGGGAAGGATTTAATTTTTACCATTTTTGGAAAAATAACAAATTCCAACCACCTGACTTTCCTTTTTCAACTTCCTCTCCCATTCCTCAAATATCCAGGCCGAGATTTCTCCTCACATGCTAGAGATGAGGTTTCCAAACACTTAAAAGCAGAATCTTTTTTTGTCCCTAAAAGAAATCTGCAAAATAAATAAAAGACCTAAAGCAGTGATCAGGAAGTCCAAGTTATCACTGTCCTCCAGTATTTTCTGCCCAACTATGAAGACATATCTGGTTAAAAGTGGTGAATTGATCACAGGGGTTGTTTTTGGCGAGGGTGTGGAGGGCACAAGTCCACATTTATAATCAATATCCCAAACAGGCAATCAAGAGATGGGAAGTAGATGAGAGGCTCCTGGGGAAGAGGGTGGGGAAGTGATTGCTAATGGGTACTGGGTTCTTTTGTGGGGGGCAGGGGGGTGTAAAAAAAATGTTCTGGAATAAGGCAATGAGGATGCCAGCATGACACTGTGACTATTCTAAAAACCAGTGGATCGTACATTTTTAAAGAGACAACTTTATGGTATGTGAATTACATGACAACTTTTAAAAGACAATAAATTAGAAGCTGGGTCTGCAGGGTTCCCTTTTTGGATCAGCTGAAGAACCCAAAGAAGAGGCTCTACGTCCCCAGTGGGGAGTGAGATTCCAGGGCACAAGCCCACAACTTTGCTTTGTAAGTGAGCACATTGGTAAATCAAGCATCAGGAAGCCACGGGCTGCACAGTAATGGGTCACTTTAGAATATAAACACCTTACAATACTAGCTCTGGGTGATGAAAATGACCATTCCCACTCATGCACCAACAAAGGCTACACGCTAATCAAGTAAAGCCCAGTGAGAGCTGTAAGAATAACGATTTCAAAAAAGCACTCTCACCTCCTCCACTGTAACTGCTAAAGACGATTCTAGCTGATTAGCCCAGGTCCTTGAACAGAAAGACACTCTGGGCCCACTGACCTACCCGATATCAGCTCCACCGCAAGTCAAGGAACAAATCGCACCGGGCAGCTGGTTGTCCTCCAGAACCTTGGCTATTATCCTAGAAAACAGAGAGTGATTCTAAGAAGGGAAGGATTTAATTTTTACCATTTTTGGAAAAATAACAAATTCCAACCACCTGACTTTCCTTTTTCAACTTCCTCTCCCATTCCTCAAATATCCAGGCCGAGATTTCTCCTCACATGCTAGAGATGAGGTTTCCAAACACTTAAAAGCAGAATCTTTTTTTGTCCCTAAAAGAAATCTGCAAAATAAATAAAAGACCTAAAGCAGTGATCAGGAAGTCCAAGTTATCACTGTCCTCCAGTATTTTCTGCCCAACTATGAAGACATATCTGGTTAAAAGTGGTGAATTGATCACAGGGGTTGTTTTTGGCGAGGGTGTGGAGGGCACAAGTCCACTAAAATAATGTGAAGAAAAATAAAAAGGAAAATATGGAATAAAATCCAGAAAGATTAAGAAGATGAAAGATAGCTCCCATTAGCAATGAGACGTCTGGCTGCATCTCTGCCAAGCAGAGTCAGCCAGAGAAGTGGTAAAGGATGAGAAGAGAGGGTTCCCCAAAACCTAGAGAGTAGACAGAGCAGAGCGTGCAGGACCTGCCTGTAGAAACCCAAAGAAGCTCAGGACTAGTGTCCACTGGCTTCCCACCAACCTCTTAATCAGGAAACAGCACCCCATCCCCCAGGCTAATGGGAGGTGGGCAAGCACAGCTTTTTCTTAGTCTGCTGCTTACAACTCACACTGTTAAGAGTGAAAATGAGAAACAGTACAATGTTACGCAAATCTTATTTTGAGTTGTAAAATACAGTTCTAGTGATTCTGATTTCTCTGAAACAGGGTTCTTTTGTTGATTTTGAGCTTCCTGAGGAGCAGGTGCCTCATCAGAGGAAAAGTTCTTTTGAGCCGTCATCCCAAGCTACCAGCTACTTTCTACTTGGAGTTTCATAAAGATTTAAATCCTCTACCCACGTCCATAAGAAAGTTATCATTGTCATACCTAAGTAAAACTCTCCAATTGACCCTCAAAATGTCCTGGACAGTTGTTTTCTTTCCTCCACCCACCAAGGATCACCCACTGCGGTTGTTATGTCTGAGGCCAATCAGGTTGCACAGCTCTCTCCAGAGACGTAGGGTGCACCTACTGTCCCGATAAGTAGCTGACTGCTCCTGAAAACAGGGAATCTGCTTTGCCCCTGTGGGTGAGAGTTAACCGAACTCTCTTTCCCTAATGCATGAGAATCTGACCTTGGGTTCACTCTTTAATTTCGTTCTTCAGGTAACCTGATAAATGCCAGAGGGTCAACAATGCTACCTAGACAGTGTGGCTCATGGCCCTGACTCCTCACCCCGATCTAAACTGACCTGAGAATTATGACTCGTTTTTGCCTTTCCCTGAGCACAGTGACTCTTGTAGCTGCATGTCACTTGTGGGTGGCTGAAAGCCACTGTTACAAGACGTCCTGGCTCCTGTGGAGCATTGAACCTCTAAGCCAAGACAACTGTCCAGGGTAGATCTCAACTTCTTTGCCCTGAATAAACTGCTACAGAGATAATGAATGAAGAGAAATACCTGTACCTGATGCTATCCTCCCAGCTATGTACTGTAACTACTCAGCATGTTAAAGTTTGGTTTTTTTTAATTTTTGATCTCTTGTATTGGTTTTTTTTATCCATTTATTTTCATCCATATTTATTCATTGGCCTGTGTGGACCTCCCATTGCAGTGGACTCTCTCACTGCAGAGCACCAGCTCTGGGTGCATGTGCTCCAGAGCGCTGGCTCATAATTGGACACATCAGTCCAGCTGCTCCTCAGCACATGGGATCTTCCTGGGCCAAGGATCGAACTGGTGCCCCTTGCACTGCAAGGCGGACTCTTCACCCACTGGACCACCAGCGAAGCCCATGTTAACAGTCTTGATGTCTACTCAGTTGATATCTTTATTGCTCTTGTTTAATAGACCTTAGCACAATGGAAAGAGTTGTTATACTATGCACAATCCTCTACACTGGATTTGTTTCTGTTTCATAAGTGACAGAAAAACAAATGTTCCAAGAGTTCAAGTTCAACATTGTCATCCTGCCCGCTCAAAATGTCCTGGACAGTTGTTTTCTTTCCTCCACCCACCAAGGATCACCCACTGCGGTTGTTATGTCTGAGGCCAATCAGGTTGCACAGCTCTCTCCAGAGACGTAGGGTGCACCTACTGTCCCGATAAGTAGCTGACTGCTCCTGAAAACAGGGAATCTGCTTTGCCCCTGTGGGTGAGAGTTAACCGAACTCTCTTTCCCTAATGCATGAGAATCTGACCTTGGGTTCACTCTTTAATTTCGTTCTTCAGGTAACCTGATAAATGCCAGAGGGTCAACAATGCTACCTAGACAGTGTGGCTCATGGCCCTGACTCCTCACCCCGATCTAAACTGACCTGAGAATTATGACTCGTTTTTGCCTTTCCCTGAGCACAGTGACTCTTGTAGCTGCATGTCACTTGTGGGTGGCTGAAAGCCACTGTTACAAGACGTCCTGGCTCCTGTGGAGCATTGAACCTCTAAGCCAAGACAACTGTCCAGGGTAGATCTCAACTTCTTTGCCCTGAATAAACTGCTACAGAGATAATGAATGAAGAGAAATACCTGTACCTGATGCTATCCTCCCAGCTATGTACTGTAACTACTCAGCATGTTAAAGTTTGGTTTTTTTTAATTTTTGATCTCTTGTATTGGTTTTTTTTATCCATTTATTTTCATCCATATTTATTCATTGGCCTGTGTGGACCTCCCATTGCAGTGGACTCTCTCACTGCAGAGCACCAGCTCTGGGTGCATGTGCTCCAGAGCGCTGGCTCATAATTGGACACATCAGTCCAGCTGCTCCTCAGCACATGGGATCTTCCTGGGCCAAGGATCGAACTGGTGCCCCTTGCACTGCAAGGCGGACTCTTCACCCACTGGACCACCAGCGAAGCCCATGTTAACAGTCTTGATGTCTACTCAGTTGATATCTTTATTGCTCTTGTTTAATAGACCTTAGCACAATGGAAAGAGTTGTTATACTATGCACAATCCTCTACACTGGATTTGTTTCTGTTTCATAAGTGACAGAAAAACAAATGTTCCAAGAGTTCAAGTTCAACATTTATATCAGAATCTGGCATGTTTCCTAAGACTTAAATGAGATGGCTCTGAAAAGGCTCTGTAAACTACATAAGGATATAAAAAATGTTATTACAACCAAAGAAGAAGGTTTATCCAGATGCCATGCTAAAATAAATATGACACTTTCATGTCAGATTAAAAAGTCAGTACCTATCAATCACCCTTTTAAAATTCTTCCAGACCCCGGAAAAAGAAAGCCACACATACTTACTTTGTGACTGCTACGCTAATGAGGGAAGTTGTCGGAGCTCCTTTCCTTGTAAAGGTTAGAAAGAAAAAAACAAAGCAGCTTAATTTGGTGGAAATCATAAATATCTATCATTTTCAAGCAGAAGCAACAGTCTTGGTGAGAAAAAGTTCTGTCCAATTAAGCAACAGAACCTAGTCACTGAAATAGAAATCGATCCTTCAGCTTGGTGCCTCTGGGACCCAAGGGACTGTAAAACTTTCCTAAGTATAAAAATGTGGGAGTATTTGCAGCTTGCATCTTAAGTAGGGGCAGTCCTGAACACGTGGAGCCTGACACTGAGTCCAGGTAATTAGTGCCTGAATTGAATTAGAGGGGCTTCCCTGGTGGTCCAGTGGGTAAGGACACCACCTTGCAGTGCAAGGGGCGCTGGTTCGATCCCTGGCCTTGGAGGATCCCACGTGCCATGGAGCGGCTAGACCGATGTATCCAATTACTGAGCCAGAGCTCTGGAGCACATGCGCCCAGAGCCGGTGCACTGCAACAACAGAGGCCACCGTGATGGGAGGCCCACATGGGCCAAAGAACAAAGATGGATGAAAATAGATAAATGAAAGACTAATAGAAGTGTCCTGCCCGCTCCCCTCCCTCCCCAACCCGCCCCACAACCCCCCAAAAAAGAACTGAATTAGAGTATACTTGCTTGGGGCAGAAGTAACTAGAAGGAACAGGGGACACAGGAACACGTCAAAAAATAAGTCAGTCAAAAAAATATAAATTTTTACCAATGGTAAAATATGTAATAAATAACAATCAGCATTTCACAACTAGCAGGTGTAACCTGCTATGTTAACTGAAAGAGGAGTAGAAAACATTTCAGTACATGTGCAATACTTTCAGGAGTTCCTAAAAATGGAGACTCTTACCATCTAACGACTGGATGAGAAAATGAGCCCTTCTTACCAAAGGCAGGCATTCCCACAGATCATGGCAATGGCGTTGTTCCAGCCATACACAGCCACTGGGAAGTTGAACGCAGTGATGACTCCAACCAGGCCCACGGGATTCCACTGTTCAATGAGAGCGTGGCCCGGTCCTGAGTACAGAGAAGGGATGGAATATGCTGAAGCACATTAATTTAACGCCTGTCAAGGTGATAAGAACAAAGTCTGCACTCTTTCATTATCAGAACAAAGATGTGCCTGACCACAAGAGGACCGTGGGTGCTTTGCAGCAGACTTCCTTGCACAGCTGGGGGATGCTGGTCCATTCATCAGCATACAACAAAAACTGTTATCATCACACTCTCTTATCAACCGTGAGGATATCCAGGAAGCCTCTGCTTGTCCTAGGAACTCTGTGTGGATCACTGCAGTCCCATCTGGCAGACAAGGAAACTTGAGAGAATAAAGGAGACGTGTCCTCGGTGATGCGATTGCCAAGGGCAGATCCATGACCAAAACACAGCAGTCACAACTCTCAGCCACCTACCTTTCTGCCCATGTTCACCCTGCCAGCAAGAACAGGGAGCCCACCACTGCTCTGCCTCCTTCCCAGCCCCTGTCTTCATCTGGGAACCCCCATCTCCCTGGAAGTGATGAGCTGGTACAGCCCCTCTGCCTGGAGGCCCTGCCTCCTCTCTCTGCCCCTCCCTGGCCCCCATCCTTCTCTCCAGGGAGCCAGCACCCCTCTGATGACGTCCCCCTACCACTGCTACACTCTGGCATCTGGATCACCACTGGAGCTGCCCTCGGGATAAAGCCCAAACTCCAGAAGTCCCTTCCCAAGGTTTCTTCTCAACCCCTTCCTGCCCTCATACCGCGCCCTCCAGCAGGGCTGAAGTAACACAGTTCCCCAAATAAGCCAAGTTCTCCCATCTTAAGCTTTGACACAGGCTTCTTCCCAGTTTAAAAACATCCCTGGGCTTCCCTGGTGGTCCAGTGGGTAAGGACACCGCCTTGCAGTGCAAGGGGCGCCGGTTCGATCCCTGACCTGGGAAGATCCCGCGTGCCGCGGAGCGGCTGGACCAGTGTGTCCAATTACCGAGCCGGAGCTCTGGAGCGCATGCGCCCAGAGCCGGTGCTCTGCGACAACAGACGCCACCGCGATGGGAGGCCCGTAGGAGCCAAAGAACAAAGACGGATGAAAACAGAGAAATGAAAAACCAATGGAAGTGGCCCGCCCACCCCCTCCCTCCCCAACCCGCCACCCCAAAAATAAATAAATAAATATAAAAGTTAAAAAAAAAAAAAAAAAACAAAACCATCCCTGGGAATTCCCTGGTGGTCCAGTAATTAGGACTCCACCCTTCCACCAAAGGGGGCACAGGTTGGAACCCTGGCTGGGGAATTAAGATCCTGCATGCCATGTGGCCAATAAATAAAAACCAATAAAATTAAAATGTAAGGAATCTATACATTTCTTGAGGGAAATACCTATACCTATAATGAAATTAAAGTTACCCTGACAGCTTCTGCAGAGATGAAAAAATCTATGCTTTTAACATGTAAACCGTTGAAAAGGATTTTAATTGGTGAGGCAGACATTACAGCAGGTAAAAATCAAAGTTACTTGCTTGCACTATACCTCCCCAAATTGGTAGCTTATGTTTTTAACTCTGAAAAACATCTGAAAAGTGTTCAATGACATAAAATTGATCTTGGTTAATGGGAATCACTGTTAGAATATCTAATTAAGGACAATAAGTACATCTGAAAAGAACTCCTTCTTTCTACCAGCAGGGAATTTGCCCACTAGTCCAAGAAAAAGGAAAATATGATTTTTTTTAAAAAATGTCTTTTCCTGATTATAAATGTAACCTAATTCCCACTGTGGAAACTTCAGAAAATACAGAAAAATAGGAAGAAGACCATTACAACCATTAATAATTCTGCCTTGACAGACAACCACTGGTTCTACTCAAAGAGACTTCTGCCCCTGGGATTTCAAGGCAGTCACACAAAGAAATCGCCTGGTTTATTCCACTGACATGGCAAACACCACAAACTGCAGAAGCCCTGGGCCTCAGCACCAAGTACAAGGTTGGTCTTTGCAGCAGTTTAACTGCCCAAGACCAAAAACATCCTAAGTATCCATCATTTGAGAACTGGTCATCCTTACAACAGCATGAGAGCCATTAAAAGAAAAAAAAAAGATGAAAGAAGCACCTTATTGGAAATAATTTTGGCAGTCTTTTAGCAGATATTATCAAGAGATCATAATGACTTCCCTCCCCAATCCCAAATTTTATAGGGAAGTTGTATTTACTTATTTTTAAGTTATTTTAACTCTTTTGAAGAGGTAAAATATTCATGTCACAACATTAGAAGAGGAATAGAAAGGTGAAGGATGAAATATTTTCCTCCTCCCCAAAGGATACTCCATAGTATCACTAGGCATGTATCAAATGTTTCTGGTTTCTTGTATATCTTTCTGGATCTTTTTCGTGTGCAGACAAAAGCTTGTCTTTTAGGAACATAAAAAGTAGCAAACCATGTGATCTGTTTTACACTTTTTCCTACCTAATGTGTCTTAGACATTGTTTCATATTGCTCAACTTTTGTCATGATTTGACATTTAGGTCATATCTAATGTTTTACGCTAACAGGACAATGAATAGCTTCACACATGAACCTCAGTCACATTTCAGCTTATTTACTTATATCAGATTCTGGAAACTGGCAGTAAGTATTCAAGGCTTTTGGGATAGATATTTTTCCAAACTGTTTTCTAGAGAAGAGTGGTGAACCACTTCGCCAAAAGTGCCCATAAAAAAGTGTCTGTCTCACCCATGAATTTGCGAACCGTGAGCTTTACCTTAAAAAATCAAAGAAGGGGCTTCCCCGGTGGTCCAGTGGGTAAAAAGTCTACCTTGCAGGGCAAGGGCACCGGTTCTATTCCTGGCATGGGGAAAATCCCACGTGCTGCAGAGCAGCTGGACCAGTGTGTCCAATTACGAGCCAGCGCTTTGGGGCGTGTGCACCCAGAGCCGGTGCTTTGTGACAAGAGAGGCCACTACGATGAGAGGCCCACATGGGCCAAAGACTTAAGATGGATGAAAATAAATAAATGAAGGACCAATAAAAAGAGGCCAAAATTAAAAAATAAAAAAAAAATCAAAGAAGTTTAAGAATCTTGATCTGATATTTTCATGTTTTAATTTGGCATTCTTAGTAAAGAGATTAAAGATATTTTCCTCCACAAGTATTTCATGAAATTGCATTTGGGCAAACTGTTCACTGCCAGAGCTCTCTGTATCCCGGGGCAGTATTTAGCTGGGCTGACTTCACTGCTTACTTTCTGAAGGCAGGATGGGTCCCCCAATCATCCGAGATAAGCCAACAGCGTAATCACAAACATCCACGTACTCTTGAACTTCTCCCACACCTTCCACTAAGATCTTCCCCATCTCCAAAGACACCTAAAAATACAAGACCAAGCAGCGTTTATCCAACAGAATTCATGCTTTAAACATTACATTTGTGGTGCAGAAAGTGAAACATTTTGTTTCTGTTTTGTGATGGTAATTAACCAAACAGTCTGTTCTCATTTTACTAAAGAATTTCAAAACCCAAAAATTGTCTTCACATTTTTCCTGTCCATCTTGTTCATCTTTCCTCTAAAAATTTTTGCAATATATAAATTAATCTCCAAAATCTACAACTATATATGTTTTTTACACTTTTTCCTACCTAATGTGTCTTAGACATTGTTTCATATTGCTCAACTTTTGTCATGATTTGACATTTAGGTCATATCTAATGTTTTACGCTAACAGGACAATGAATAGCTTCACACATGAACCTCAGTCACATTTCAGCTTATTTACTTATATCAGATTCTGGAAACTGGCAGTAAGTATTCAAGGCTTTTGGGATAGATATTTTTCCAAACTGTTTTCTAGAGAAGAGTGGTGAACCACTTCGCCAAAAGTGCCCATAAAAAAGTGTCTGTCTCACCCATGAATTTGCGAACCGTGAGCTTTACCTTAAAAAAATCAAAGAAGGGGCTTCCCTGGTGGTCCAGTGGGTAAAGAGTCTACCTTGCAGGGCAAGGGGCACCGGTTCTATTCCTGGCATGGGAAGATCCCACGTGCTGCAGAGCAGCTGGACCAGTGTGTCCAATTACGAGCCAGCGCTTTGGGGCGTGTGCACCCAGAGCCGGTGCTTTGTGACAAGAGAGGCCACTACGATGAGAGGCCCACATGGGCCAAAGACTTAAGATGGATGAAAATAAATAAATGAAGGACCAATAAAAAGAGGCCAAAATTAAAAAATAAAAAAAAAATCAAAGAAGTTTAAGAATCTTGATCTGATATTTTCATGTTTTAATTTGGCATTCTTAGTAAAGAGATTAAAGATATTTTCCTCCACAAGTATTTCATGAAATTGCATTTGGGCAAACTGTTCACTGCCAGAGCTCTCTGTATCCCGGGGCAGTATTTAGCTGGGCTGACTTCACTGCTTACTTTCTGAAGGCAGGATGGGTCCCCCAATCATCCGAGATAAGCCAACAGCGTAATCACAAACATCCACGTACTCTTGAACTTCTCCCACACCTTCCACTAAGATCTTCCCCATCTCCAAAGACACCTAAAAATACAAGACCAAGCAGCGTTTATCCAACAGAATTCATGCTTTAAACATTACATTTGTGGTGCAGAAAGTGAAACATTTTGTTTCTGTTTTGTGATGGTAATTAACCAAACAGTCTGTTCTCATTTTACTAAAGAATTTCAAAACCCAAAAATTGTCTTCACATTTTTCCTGTCCATCTTGTTCATCTTTCCTCTAAAAATTTTTGCAATATATAAATTACTCTTCAAAAAACCATAAACTTATATAGAGAAGTACAAAATAGCCTTATTCTTTACTCAGAGTACTACATATTTACTACAAAAATACTTACCAAGCTTCCTAGTACTTGGATCTTCTCCCGCAAGGCATCACCAATCTGTCTCACTACTTCTCCTCGCTTGGGGGCAGGAATCTAAGAAAAGAATGGCATTTTAGGGTGTGCTTGAAAGTGTAAGCTCGTGTCTATTAACATGGTATGCACGTGTCATAAGAGAACAAAGCACAAGCACAGCAAAAACATCTGTTTTGATCCCATTAGAGGCTGATATGGAAGGCCTCAAGATCCATACCAGAGACCAAGGAAATATACAGATACATTCTTGATGCGGAAGGGATGATGCCAAGTACAGAGAGAAATTCAGAGTGAGCACAAACTGATGCCAGCTGAAGAGGCAGAGAAAGTAGAAGAAAATTCTGGGAGACAAGGAGCCTAACATAGGCAATGACTAAATGGCAGGAGAATATGGTAACTTTGGAAAATGACAAAGAAGTCCAAGAGGGGGCTTCCCTGGTGGTCCAGTGAGTAAGGACACCGCCTTGCAGTGTAAGAGGCGCCAGTTCGATCCCTGGCCTGGGAAGATCTCACGTGCCACGGAACGGCTGGACTGATGTGTCCAATTACCGGGCCAGAGCTCTGGAGCGCGTGCACCCAGAGCCGGTGCTCTGCAACAACAGAGGCCACCGCGATGGGAGGCCCACATGGGCCAAAGAAGAAAGATGGATGAAAATGGAAAAATGAAAGACCAATAGAAGTGGCCCGCCCGCTCCCCTCCCTCCCCACCCCCCATAAATAAAATAAATAAATCTTTAAAAAAAAGAAGTCCAAGAGGAAAGCAGGGGCCACACTACAGAGGACCATGTACAGGATCCAAAGAGCTGTGCGGACATCACTAGAGGGTTTTATATGGTGGGGAGAAAAATCACAGTGCCTTTCAGTTTTTTAAAATTTTTTTAGCCACAACACCTGGCATGCAGGGTCTTGGGTCCTGGTTCCCTGACCAGGGACTGAACCCACACCCACTGCAGTGGAAGCATGGAGTCTTAACCACTGGACCATTAGGAAAGCCCCTCACAGTGCATTTTAAAACACCACTCTAGGTATGGTATAGAAAACGGAT
This sequence comes from Tragulus kanchil, assembly GCA_022376925.1. Taxonomy (NCBI): domain Eukaryota; kingdom Metazoa; phylum Chordata; class Mammalia; order Artiodactyla; family Tragulidae; genus Tragulus; species Tragulus kanchil. The sequence continues at coordinate 54,903,233 of JAIOJX010000029.1, read as the reverse complement.
CTGAGGGAGAAGACTCAGGCAGGAAAACCATGAGGCCAGACAAGAGATGGTGGCTTCTCTGAACCACAAAAATAGCAATAGAGATAAACATTGTTCAACCGTTCAAGACTTGGTAACTGATTAAGTCTCAACCCTGGGTACACACAGGGACCACCACCCAAGGTTTAAACTATATTCCATCCCAGACCGCTCAAGCCTGACTTTTTTTTAATTCCCGCTTCCAACATGATGCACAGAAACAGCAAGAGCTAAGAAGAAACCCAGGACTGAGCATGAGGGAAGGGATGAGCGGGGAGCAGGAAAGCAGGAAGACAGTTTCACTGCGCGTCTGGGTGTGACCAGCCCAGCATGACAGCACATCAATAACCTCAGACCCTCCCGAGATGACCACCAAGAGTCCTCGTCCCTGTACACTTCACCCTGAAGTCAGGCCTAGAGTGAGAGTCAGAGGCAGCCACAAGGAGGGAACTATGAGCATTGAGGTGAGTATTCGATGAGACCAAGGGGACGTACAGCAAAGACACTTGTGTTAAAGAACTACAGGTATCTGGAATCCCTTTACTCAGCTGGAGAAGGGCCACGCACAGTTCCCGTCATCAAGACAAGAAAGAGCCTGGCTTTCCTGCTCCCCGGGCAAGAGGGAAAGTGAAGACACACACAGGGGATGCAGATGGGCAGAAACAGGTGGCATCTGGACTAAACTGGCTCATGAAAGAAAGCAGCAGACTGAGAATTCCCAGCTAGGCTCTCTGTGGTTCATTTTAGTTAACAGAAACATTTTTATAAACTACCTTTTCATATGTCGTCTCCTTAAAAAAAAAATAAAAGTTTCTTTTGAAAAATTTCAGGTCTAGTACAAACGAACTAAATAAAACTGTGGTTCGTCCTCAAAGGCAAGGCATCCAGAAGGTCAGGGCCAGGCAGAAGTAACCTCACGCGAGTGAGGATCCAAGAGGAAAAGTGTGCACACCAGGAGGGGACCCAGCTTCGTTCTCTTCGTGTTTGAGAACAGCTGCCCTGTCAGCAGGAATCCTGGATGGACGCTTAGGAAATGCCCTGCTTCTTCCCTAAGCTTTAGACTCAGCTGCTTAACTCGAGTTCTAACAAGTAGGATTCCCAACTTTCCAGGAAAGTACCTGTTTCCACTTAGCAGCTTCACTCTACTGAGAGGTATAAAAATTAAGAGCAGAAAGAGAAAGAACATTAGATGCACAGGCCAAATAAGAACCTGAATTCGAAAACAGCAATAACAACAAAGTACAGCGCATATTAAAGACATCACAATGCTAACTGCCACTTCCTTGGGACTAGTCAAGACTGACCTAAATGTTTGGGGAAAGAAAAGACAGTGAATTCACACCGTTTCAAACAAGACTGTATTTACTGTAGGTACATACACACACATAATTAAGTTTCCGATCAAAAGTTCCACTAGCATTCAGAACAGCACATGCAAAGAATGAATCTTAACACAACTTATGGACTTCAGTTACTACAAATGTGTCCATATTGGCTCATCAGTTACAAGATGTACCACACTAATGCAGGGTGTTAATACAGAAAACTTGCAAAATTGATAGGGAGTAAGGAATTCTGTATTTTCTGTTCACCTTTCTGATGACAGAGTTCAGAATAAGCCACCTCAGAATGGGCCAATTTGGCATCTTCTTTGGCATTATTTTGAGTCAACACTAATTAAGCCCCAACAGACTCCCGCGCCTGCATGTAAGCATGCTAAATGATTAACTCACTTAGCCCCTACCATAACCGAAGAGGTAAGCACACCTGGCCTCCCCTTTTTAACAGAAGACAAAGCACACTAAGGTGAAGTAAAGTACCCAGGGGCAGAGCTGGGTTAATTATGCAGGATATTCCTATAGCTTCAGGCCTAGAATCTCTGGCAGAAGACCAAAAGAAATATTCAGGGTGAGAGAGGTGAAGGCAACCAGGAGATCAGACTAAGCCAGTTCTTTACTTTCCCCTCCTCCAGAGCCTGGTCCTTATCTGAGCCACGTCCTACACCTGCTCATAGAACTGGCAGAGACAGAGGGGCAGAACCCGCCTCAAAGCTGCATCAGACCACTGAGGAACTAGAGCCTAGGCCCTCTAAGAGCTGCGGCTGACACCACTCCCTTCAATCCAGGAATGTCGACCTATACTGCTAAGATCCTCCTCCCCAACCCCCTCCCCCACCAAAAAAAAAACTAGCAGGGGGAGGGAGGAGAAGGAGCATATGGTTTATGTTTAGCATAGATATGCCTTTCTCTTTGCTTAATTATTGGAGACTTGTATGTTCATTGATAGTTATGCTTCAGCACTATAAAGTTCTATTTCTTTTAAAATTACCTATCTCTGAAGGCTAAATAAATATGGAAAAGTGCACTGCTTTAGGACTACAGCAGAGGAGACAGTCACAGCCCCCAAGGGGTTCCAGTTTCAACAAGAGGGGGCTCGCTCTCTTATCTCACTGTCATTACCTTAGGTATTCGGGTCCTGGCCTGCATACTTACATCTGCCCAGACACTCCATGCTTCTCTTGCTTTCTTTACAGTTTCTTCATAGTCAGCCATGCTGGCCTAAACAAAGATTTGGAAGGAAACAAAGGAAAAGGGCAGTGACGATCTTCTTCTAAGAACACAGACTTTTGGCAAAGAACTGTAAAATCTCCAGGTGACCTAAGAGTTGTGGAATAAAATGATTTTCATAACTTACACTTTCAAAAACTTACTGGAATTTGGTAAAGTTAGGATCTCTGCTTTTTAAAACTTTGCTTTTCAAAGCAAGGTTCAGGAGCCTCAGCTGTGAGCAACATCTGAAGCGTATTAGAAATTCAGAACCTCAGGCTCCAAACTAGATTTGGAAGAGGTTGGAACATTTATCCTAACACAAGTCCCCAGGTGATCCAGAAACACAGTCTTCAGTGTAAGCCCTCCCAGGTAGTCCTCTCCAGGGGTCACATTTTCTGGGGCACATACACCCTCCCAGAGTACAGGGTCTCCCCCAGACTTTTTGGGGGGCCAGGTGGTGTAGAATGCGGGATCTTAGATCCCAGACCAGATATCGAACACATGTCCCCAGCAAATTAAACCCAGTATCTTTTTTTTTTTTTAATTTTATTTACTTATTTTTGGCTATTCTGGGTTTTCACTGCTTTGCTGCAGGCTCTTCTCTAGTTGCAGGGAGTGGGGGCTACTCTCTGGTTGAGGTGAGCAGGCTTCTTGCTGTAGTGACTTCTCTTGTTCTGGAACTCAGGCTCTAGGATACACAGGCTTCAGTAGCTGCAGCACATGGGCTCAACAGTTGCAGCTCTGAGGCTCTAGAGCACAGGCTCCATAGTCGTGGCTCATGGGCTTAGCTGCTCCACGGCATGTGGGATCTTCCCGGATCAGGGATTGAACTCACGTCTCCTGCATTTGTAGGCAAACTCTTTACCACTGAGCTGCCAGGAAGCCCAGAAACCCAGTATCTTAACCACTGGACCTGCAAGGAAATGTCTCCCGCAGACACTGTATTTATTTATTTATTTTTTTTTTTAAAAACATTTATTTTATTTATTTATCGGGGGGGTGTGGGTTGGGGAGGGAGGGGGGTGGGCGGGCTACTTCTATTGGTTTTTCATTTATCTATTTTCATCCATCTTTGTTCTTTGGCCCGTGTGGGCCTCCCATAGCAGTGGCCTCTGTTGTCGCAGAGCACCGGCTCTGGGCGCATGCGCTCCAGAGCTCCGGCTCGGTAATTGAACACACTGGTCCAGCCGCTCCGCGGCACATGGGATCTTCCCAGGCCAGGGAGCGAACCGGCGTCCCTTGCACTGCAAGGCGGTGTCCTTACACACTGGACCACCAGGGAAGCCCAGACATTGTATTTAAAAAAAAAAAAAAAAAAAGTACTTACCTGTCGGACTCTTGCAATGGGCTCATTGTTCGCAGGGCAATAGGTGGTGATAACCTAAAACAAAAAGATGACCTCCATAAATAGAAAATGTAATCTAAAATTAGGAGAGCAGACCAAATGGAGGAAGGAAAAAGGGAAGGGGAGGGGAGGCTAAGATAAAATATCCAAACTCAGAACCTTTACAGTTAACTTGTGACAAACACTGGATTCTACAGAGCTTCCACTTTTGACCTCAACACTCAAGACCACCTTTTCTGCAAGACCTACCTTCACCATCTAAATATTAGGCATCTAAACAAAAGCCTAAAAGTAATCCCTTACCTTGCCTCTTTTTCCATTAACAACAGACCAAAGTTACAAACAACTTAACTTATTCCCTCTCTCCCTAATTCTCCCCACCCTCTGGTCAGAGGTGAAATGGCCAAGGTTAGACAACCAGGGGAAAGGCCTGTGTCCACACAAACTGGATCAATTAGAAAGAAAAAAGGAATAGCCTTAAAATGGCTTTCAGGAGAGGGTATTTTATTCATGAACCTAATGATTGGATGCCACAGGAAAAAGTGGATAATACCACCAGTGGGGGATGTGCGGAACAATTAAAACCACCTGCACCTCCTACAGTCACAGGTAACAAGATGCACTTCCTCTAACAAAGCAGGTTCATTCAAAAAACAGGCTGTTATATAACGTTTTCTTATAAAAGTTTTCTTTTGTATGCACCTCTCAAAACTGTCTGGGTGATAATAACCTTACTTTTCCATCCTAAGTCTATAAAACACTTTACTAAACATTAATTGAGAATCAAGCTACCGTTAGAGTCCGGAAAGAGAGAAATGCTAAAAATCTGGCCCCCTGAGCCCAACGACTACAAGACACGACTTTTGCAAGTCCGAGCTTGCATTCCAAAGGATTTCAAAACAGACAACAAAATAAAACCAGACTGTAGAACATTCCCTGTGGCGCGGGGCACAGCTGAGGAGCCACAGTTAAGTACAAAAGTCAAACGATTTCCACCGCTAAATGTGTGGCATTTCTCACTAAAGTGCAGAACGCTGCCGTGAGGTTTTAAGTACGCGATGGAACTTCAACCGCATTCAGCGCCAAAAGGAACAAGATTCTCCGTAACATACGGGACCTAATATCTAATGGCACTTTTAATGGCTCTACCTTAGAAACCGTTTACTGTGGACTTCAAAACTTCCCACCCCATACAACCGCCGACAGCGTCCGCGGGTATTTGAGCTGGGCAGTGAGTGGACTGTCCGACCTCCCGGGGCGGCGTGAGGCCGCAGAGATTGCCCAGGACGTGCATACCTCTCCCCGGCCTCCCCAGCTTCCATTATACACGCCGTCGTTTTCCTCGCGGAGCCCCAGCTCCTTCAGCCACGCATATTGGGGCTGATTGATAAGCAGAGTGGACATGAAGGCGGCAGGCCTGCTCCAAGGTCCCAAGAACTGGCTCTTCTTTGCAGCGTGCACGCAGAGCAGACCGGGAAATCGCCACATACTGAGTCAGGAATGAGCAGGGCGCCTGCGGCCCGAGGATCGTCTGAAGTAGGGCCCCGCCCCCGCCCGGAGGAGCCCATTGGGCAGGGCCGGCCCCGCCCTCGGGCGCGCCCCTCGCCGTCGTCCCGCCTCGCTGGTCTTCCGCGGGAGCCGGGGGCGGTGGCCTGGAGTTTAACCAGGGCCTGCAACAATGGGGTGAAACCGGGAGGAAGTGAGCAGGCTACTGCCATCTGGTGGAAAACAGCGGAAACAGCGGCACCAGCTAGACATTTTTTTCAGCACAATATTGGCTCTAAAATACAGCAGGTTAGAAGCAGGGCTTCTCAGGCTTTAATGTGTATGTAATCACCAGGCCATAGTTTATAAATGTACATTTTGAGTGGGTTGTCTGGTCTGGGGTATGAGAGTCCGTATTTCTAACCAGTTCCCAAGTGGTGCTGTTCCCTGGAGTAACCAAAGGAGAATTTCTGTCTTTGGGTTTTTTTTTTTTTGGATGGGTGTTGGCGGGGGAGAGGATGGTTTTGTTTCCTCCTCTTTGTTAAATTACAAATTTAAAAAATTTTAATTAATGAAAAATGTTAAATTGTTCTACTTTCCTTCAAATACCCTGCCTGGGTGTATTCTTGCTTTTGAAGAACAAAGACAGTTTTGATTTTCCTATTTCCTTTTTTTCTCCATTTCTTCCCTCTTCCTGCAATGTTATTGCCATCTCCACCACCCTGTCTCCCATCTAATTCCACAATAACTGGCCTACCCTCCAGAAGGGAAATAGCAACATCTACATCAGCATGATTTAGGCAGGAACTTTAAATACACACACTCTCAAATCAATTGAATAAATACAGTGATCCCAAGCCTACTTTCCCAAAATCTTACTTCTCAGTACTTGCCTTGTGGCTTTCCACAGGGCAACCAGATAGTTGAGAGGCATGTTTCTTTACCAAGGCTGTGTTTTCCTCTTGTGAGACTTTTCTTCTACTGTTCCCCTCATCTGTAAAAGCTGTCCTTGTATTTCTGCATTCAACTTTGAACTTTATCCCTTTGACCCTCAGAACATAAATGATTTTAACAAATCATGTTGGAATAGGCATGTATCAAGCATCCACCAGAAACTGTAGTAAGTATTGGAGATACCTGAATAGTGTTTCCACTTGAAAACGTTAAATTACCCCCCTGCCCCGCCCCGTTAAGGCAAGGACCGTCTCTGACTCATCCTTGCATGACTCCACAATTCCCAGCATCCTATCAGCCTCATATTCAATTACGTCATTGAAAAAAGGACCCTGTGAACACACCTCAGCAACAGTAAGCAAGGATACCCTGTTTAGCACTGGTAATCAATGTCAACAACCCAGCTACTACTGTCCATCTTCCCCTAGGAAGGAGTTACTAATTTCCTTCATTTTAATTCTCAGACATTTTAATGGAGAATTTAATCCTCCTTACTTTCTGGTTGCTAATAAGATTCTCTGTACAGGTATCCTTTAACATTGCATCCTTCCATTCTCTTCCCCTCCTTTGATTCAAAAAAGGAAAAGACATTTACAGATGCACTAAATTTCAGACACTCTCAGGAATGTTAACTTCCTTCTCTTCACTAAGTCAAAAAGAGAGGTTCATGGCTGTCTCTCTCTAAACCAGTTTTGGGATGATAGACACCAGCAACTGCCTATATGGAAAACAGGGATTACATCTCTCTTCCATCTTCTTTTTACAAACTTAACTTACTTAGCCTGTCAATAGATCAGGAAAAATCACCAACAATGATTTTGATGGGGCAAAGCAGGAAGAGATAGAATTAAATGAATCTTGTGAAAGCACATTTCACACTTGAAAAAGAATTAAATGGACTGTACATGAAAGCATAAAAACTGCAAGGCCCTATAGAAATTTATATGTTAGGACACCTTGAACCAATTCTGTATTAAAAGTGAGGAGCTAGCAGATGGCCAATTCTGCTTTTCAAATGATATATGAAAGGCATCATAAGACGGTAAAAGCAACGACTCTGGAGTCACAGCATAAGTACAAATGACCTGTGCTGGGAACTCCTCAGTGGATACTAATGGTCTTTATTCTTCAAAGATGGCTGGCCAGAGGCAGAGTGATGTGATCTAAACACACATACTTGCCTCAAGGCAGCAGTAAATGGGAGAAATCACCACCACCCAGAATGCAATTTCACTGTGATAAACCCCTCCGCCCCGTTAAGGCCCCCCCAGAACATAAATGATTTTAACAAATCATGTTGGAATAGGCATGTATCAAGCATCCACCAGAAACTGTAGTAAGTATTGGAGATACCTGAATAGTGTTTCCACTTGAAAACGTTAAATTACCCCCCTGCCCCGCCCCGTTAAGGCAAGGACCGTCTCTGACTCATCCTTGCATGACTCCACAATTCCCAGCATCCTATCAGCCTCATATTCAATTACGTCATTAAAAAAAGGACCCTGTGAACACACCTCAGCAACAGTAAGCAAGGATACCCTGTTTAGCACTGGTAATCAATGTCAACAACCCAGCTACTACTGTCCATCTTCCCCTAGGAAGGAGTTACTAATTTCCTTCATTTTAATTCTCAGACATTTTAATGGAGAATTTAATCCTCCTTACTTTCTGGTTGCTAATAAGATTCTCTGTACAGGTATCCTTTAACATTGCATCCTTCCATTCTCTTCCCCTCCTTTGATTCAAAAAAGGAAAAGACATTTACAGATGCACTAAATTTCAGACACTCTCAGGAATGTTAACTTCCTTCTCTTCACTAAGTCAAAAAGAGAGGTTCATGGCTGTCTCTCTCTAAACCAGTTTTGGGATGATAGACACCAGCAACTGCCTATATGGAAAACAGGGATTACATCTCTCTTCCATCTTCTTTTTACAAACTTAACTTACTTAGCCTGTCAATAGATCAGGAAAAATCACCAACAATGATTTTGATGGGGCAAAGCAGGAAGAGATAGAATTAAATGAATCTTGTGAAAGCACATTTCACACTTGAAAAAGAATTAAATGGACTGTACATGAAAGCATAAAAACTGCAAGGCCCTATAGAAATTTATATGTTAGGACACCTTGAACCAATTCTGTATTAAAAGTGAGGAGCTAGCAGATGGCCAATTCTGCTTTTCAAATGATATATGAAAGGCATCATAAGACGGTAAAAGCAACGACTCTGGAGTCACAGCATAAGTACAAATGACCTGTGCTGGGGAACTCCTCAGTGGATACTAATGGTCTTTATTCTTCAAAGATGGCTGGCCAGAGGCAGAGTGATGTGATCTAAACACACATACTTGCCTCAAGGCAGCAGTAAATGGGAGAAATCACCACCACCCAGAATGCAATTTCACTGTGATAAACTCACAATCAGATTTGTCAGAGCTTGAGTGAGTGACACTAATTATTGCTCTAGACAGCAATAATTAGTGTCAATAATTTGGTAATCCAGCTCACCAAACTACAAAAATATGATGTTGCAACTAATTTTAGGCTTATTATTTAATGGGAGAAATTATTCTCAGGAAGGACCAACCATTCACATCCTCTAAAGACTGCCATTTCTCCCAGGGTACATACTACCTATCTAGTGGTTTAATGAGCCCAGTGTCAGAGGAAGAGTTACTGATTAACGATATTCGATTCCAGCATTCAAAGGCAGCAGGCTATTCTAGTCTCCCAAATGTCCAAATTGATCTATAGATTCAAAGCAATCCCAATCAAAATACCAGAATGCAATCCCAATCAAAATACCCGAATGGAAAGAACAAATTTCCATTACCTGATTTTGACAATTACTTTAACAATTTTGCAATTGTTATAAAGTTACAGTAATTAAGAGTGTCACAATGGTATAAAGATAGACATAATGGAACAGAAACAGGGAACTCAAAAATAGACTTTCAAAAAATAGACTTTCAAATATACATTCAATTTTCAATGAAGGTGTAAGAGAAATTTGAAAGAGAAAAAATAGTCTTTTCAACAAATAGTGCTATATTATTTGGATACTCAGGTGCAAAAAAAAGAACGTTTCAATTTTCATGAAGGTTAAAAACTGAGAAAGCACATTTCAAAAAATTGGACTGTACATGAAAGCATAAAAACTGCAAGGCCCTATAGAAATTTATATGTTAGGACACCTTGAACCAATTCTGTATTAAAAGTGAGGAGCTAGCAGATGGCCAATTCTGCTTTTCAAATGATATATGAAAGGCATCATAAGACGGTAAAAGCAACGACTCTGGAGTCACAGCATAAGTACAAATGACCTGTGCTGGGGAACTCCTCAGTGGATACTAATGGTCTTTATTCTTCAAAGATGGCTGGCCAGAGGCAGAGTGATGTGATCTAAACACACATACTTGCCTCAAGGCAGCAGTAAATGGGAGAAATCACCACCACCCAGAATGCAATTTCACTGTGATAAACTCACAATCAGATTTGTCAGAGCTTGAGTGAGTGACACTAATTATTGCTCTAGACAGCAATAATTAGTGTCAATAATTTGGTAATCCAGCTCACCAAACTACAAAAATATGATGTTGCAACTAATTTTAGGCTTATTATTTAATGGGAGAAATTATTCTCAGGAAGGACCAACCATTCACATCCTCTAAAGACTGCCATTTCTCCCAGGGTACATACTACCTATCTAGTGGTTTAATGAGCCCAGTGTCAGAGGAAGAGTTACTGATTAACGATATTCGATTCCAGCATTCAAAGGCAGCAGGCTATTCTAGTCTCCCAAATGTCCAAATTGATCTATAGATTCAAAGCAATCCCAATCAAAATACCAGAATGCAATCCCAATCAAAATACCGAATGGAAAGAACAAATTTCCATTACCTGATTTTGACAATTACTTTAACAATTTTGCAATTGTTATAAAGTTACAGTAATTAAGAGTGTCACAATGGTATAAAGATAGACATAATGGAACAGAAACAGGGAACTCAAAAATAGACTTTCAAAAAATAGACTTTCAAATATACATTCAATTTTCAATGAAGGTGTAAGAGAAATTTGAAAGAGAAAAAATAGTCTTTTCAACAAATAGTGCTATATTATTTGGATACTCAGGTGCAAAAAAAAGAAAAGAACCTTGACTTCTGCTTCTCACTATATTTAAGAATTAAGTCAAAATGAACCATAGACCTAAAGGTAAGACTAAAACTCTAATTCTTCTAGTGGAAAACACTGAAGAAAATCTTTAGTGTGAGGGGCTGTTCTATGCATTACATGATATTCAGCTGCATCCCATATCACAGAGTATAATGTTAATAATAGCATGAAAATGTACTCCTACCTCACACCACACACAAAAACCAATTCAGACGAACTATAATTCCATGCAAAAAAGGTAAAGTATCAGTTGTCTAAGAGACCTGTCTACTAGGAGGCCTGGAATCAAGAGACAGGTCTTCAATAGCTTAGAGGGGAAATCTCCCTGCAGTTACCAAAATAAAATGGGCCAAATGACTTCCAAATTCCTTTATAGGTACTAAATACACATTTCAAAAATCTAAATGCATTTTTTTCCATACACATTTCCATACCCTAAGGAAATAATAAAACAAGTTTGCAAAAAGACATGTTCATTGCAGAACTGCCTACGCTTTCAACATACACCTTCAGAGACTACAAAAACGATGCGACCTCCATGCAATGGAAAAAAGGAGCTAGATCTTTATATTTTGGTATAGAAAGGTGTCCAGAATAAACAGCTATATTGTTTCTCTTTGAAAGGAGATTACAGAATAGTAAAAGGTACAAACAGTAAGATCCCTTTTAGGCAAATATATATCTCAATAACTATTTCTTCACCATCTTTACATACAAGAAATCCCTGGACTGGATACAGGTAGAAAAAAGTGAATAAAACAGATATTTTGGTGGGGAACTCAATATATATATATATATATATATATATATATATATATATATATATATATATATAAACTAAATATGCATATGGCTATTGATGCTATGAAGAAAAAAAGGGGGCGTTGAGAGCGACGGTAGTAGAGGACCCTGTTTTAGTGAAGTTGGTTGAAGAAGACCTCTCTGAGAAGGTGGTATTTAATCAAAGAAATTCCCCGGAATCAATTTTGGGGAAGGGGGGAAATAACCTGGGGGAAAGGGAAAAGGATGCAGTGGTCGGGTGCTGAAGTCCGAGCCGGGCGGCGAGAAAAGAACCTTGACTTCTGCTTCTCACTATATTTAAGAATTAAGTCAAAATGAACCATAGACCTAAAGGTAAGACTAAAACTCTAATTCTTCTAGTGGAAAACACTGAAGAAAATCTTTAGTGTGAGGGGCTGTTCTATGCATTACATGATATTCAGCTGCATCCCATATCACAGAGTATAATGTTAATAATAGCATGAAAATGTACTCCTACCTCACACCACACACAAAAACCAATTCAGACGAACTATAATTCCATGCAAAAAAGGTAAAGTATCAGTTGTCTAAGAGACCTGTCTACTAGGAGGCCTGGAATCAAGAGACAGGTCTTCAATAGCTTAGAGGGGAAATCTCCCTGCAGTTACCAAAATAAAATGGGCCAAATGACTTCCAAATTCCTTTATAGGTACTAAATACACATTTCAAAAATCTAAATGCATTTTTTTCCATACACATTTCCATACCCTAAGGAAATAATAAAACAAGTTTGCAAAAAGACATGTTCATTGCAGAACTGCCTACGCTTTCAACATACACCTTCAGAGACTACAAAAACGATGCGACCTCCATGCAATGGAAAAAAGGAGCTAGATCTTTATATTTTGGTATAGAAAGGTGTCCAGAATAAACAGCTATATTGTTTCTCTTTGAAAGGAGATTACAGAATAGTAAAAGGTACAAACAGTAAGATCCCTTTTAGGCAAATATATATCTCAATAACTATTTCTTCACCATCTTTACATACAAGAAATCCCTGGACTGGATACAGGTAGAAAAAAGTGAATAAAACAGATATTTTGGTGGGGAACTCAATATATATATATATATATATATATATATATATATATATATATATATATATATAAACTAAATATGCATATGGCTATTGATGCTATGAAGAAAAAAAGGGGGCGTTGAGAGCGACGGTAGTAGAGGACCCTGTTTTAGTGAAGTTGGTTGAAGAAGACCTCTCTGAGAAGGTGGTATTTAATCAGAATTCTGAATCATGTGAGAGAATAACCTGCAGAAGAATGGGTAGTCGGGTGTTGGAGAATCTGTCAGGCAGCGGGAACAGCCCTTGGGCCTGGAAAGGACAAAGGGTGCCCGAGGAGCGCCAGCGTGGCTGGAGAGCAGAAGAGCGACCCCAGCCCGAGGCGCACGCCTGCAGCTCGGTCGGCCGTGCTGAAGTCCGAGCCGGGCGGCGACCTCACGTCCCCTCTTTAAGGCTCCCCTGGAAGCTACCTGCAGAGTGGACCACAGAAGAGCAAGAATGGCAGCGGGAAGGCCAGCCCGGAGCATCCAGGCGAGGATTGTGAGGCCGAGGGAGGAATCCCTCACGGCTGCCACGAGCACGCATCTTTAGTTGGACGAAAAGAGGTCAGATAAAAAGGCGCCAGAGTGCTGGGGTTGCAGGGGACTTATTTTCCCCGAGTTGCCTAATTGAGCCGTTTGCACGGACGGTGCACCATCAGCGAGCCTCGACCCAGGCGTCCGGGCCCCCGCCGGCCGCCGGGGCGAGAGCGGCCCCCTCGCGGGGGCGCCCGAGCGCCCGCCGCCCGCCGCCCCGCCGGAAGTGCGCTCCCGGCCCGCCGCGCCGCGCCGCGCCGGGGAAGATGGCGCAGGAGGCCGGCGACATGGAAGATGGGCAGCTCTCCGACTCGGATTCCGACATGACGGTGGCACCCAGCGACAGGCCGTTGCACGTGCCGGTGAGTGGGGAGGACACACGGGGGGCGCGGGGCCAGGGCGTCCCCGGGCCGGGCGCGCGAGCCGGCGCGGCGGCCAGGGTGAGGGCGGGCGGGCAGGCGGGCGTCCTCCTGCCGGGCGCGCGGAGGGAGGCCGGCGGCGGGGACAGCGGGGCCCACGAACCGGGCCCGGTATTTAGCGGCGAGGCGGGGCGGGCGGCCTCCCGGAGGCGGGCGTGCGGTCGTGTCCTCCCCGCCTCCCGTGCTCCGCTCCCTGTTTTCTAAGCGTACAGGCTTCCCCACTTCCGCGCCTCTGGGTTCTCCCCGAAGGGCAGATTTGGCCGAAAATGTTGAACCCGGGGAGGTCGGCCCACCGCCAGCCTCTGGCACTCATTTGCACCCCGAGGGGAAAGGGAGTGAGGACGGGGGATGAAGTTCCTCTCCTGCCTAGGGGCATGTGCTCCCCTATTCTCTTGGAACCGGGCTCCGTCGTCCCGTAGTGTGCCCCTGGGCTTTATCTTAGCTTCCCAGGTTTCTAAACAGGCGTTTGGCTTGGCCGCCTTGCTAAGGAGCAAGGGAAGGCTTTTGTGCTAGGCTGCTCGCGTTCGAGTCCTGGAGCCGCCACGATGTGACCGGTGATAAAGTATTTTAGCCTCGTGCCCTGTCTTTAGAATAGGAGTAATAGTCCGACTGTGATAGGAGGGTTGTAAGGATTCGGGGAGGAGTCCTGCAGCCTGCATAATGGCTGACAAATGTCGATGCCAGTATTATTTGAAGATACGATGGCTTACCTTCTAGCTTTGAAATACCCCTCCCTTATTTCTCGCTCCTATTAGGAGCTCAACAAATGCTTTGTTTACTATTTCGTTGAAAAAGCAAAGGGGAGGGCTTCCCTGGTAGCTCAGTGGTGAAGAGTTCCCCTGCCAGTGCAGGAGACATGGGTTCAGTCCCTGATCCTGGAAGATCCCACATGCTACGGAGCCACAAAGCCCGTGAGCCACAACTGTTGAGCCTGTGCTCTAGAGCCTCGGAGTCACAACTATTTTTATTCAGCCCATGTGCTACACCTACTGAAGCCCGTGTGCCCTTGGGCCCGAGTTCCACAAGCAGAGAAGTCACCGCAACAAGATGCCTGCTCATCTCAACTAGAGAGAGCCCCACTCCCGCAACTAGAGAAGAGCCTGCCGCAGCGGTGAAAACCCCGAATAGCCAAAAATAAATAAATTTTTTAAAAATTGAAAAAAGAAAGCAAAGGAACTTCCTTTTGCATAGTAACGTCTTGGGAAATCGGTACCAAGATAATTTGGGGTTTTTTTCAGTGTTTTTCAGTTTGTTTTGCATAGATTGATCATGACTTAGTAAACTTAATGATATGGACTTTGCAGTTTTACAAGTAATGCGTCAACGATTCCTATGCGTAGGAGTTTACTGTCTAGTCTAAAAGGAACTTAGTCACAAACCCATAAAAAGGCAGTTAACATATTCAAATGCGTGACAGGCATCTCTGTAAAGGAAGAAAACAAGTTCTAACTGCTTGTAACAATTGTTGAATGTGCCATTTTCAAACGTTCTGACAACTGAAAAGATTGAAAATCTTCTAAAGGTGAGAATTCAGTGATACAGTAATCTTTTAGCACTATCTGCTATATTAGCTGCATAGAAATAAGAATTTGTGGTTTGCCCAGAAATAAGCCCATGCACCTACAGTCAATTTATGACAAAGGAGGCAAGACTGCACAATGTTGGAAAGACAGTCTCTTCAACAAATGGTGCTGAGAACACCGGACAGCCGACATGTAAAAGAATGAAATTAGATCCTTTTTAAGCTCCATACACAAGAATAAGCTCAAAATGGATTAGAGACCTAAATGTCAGACCAGACACAGTAAAACTCTTAAGAGGAAATCCACTCAGCAAGATATTTCTCGCTCCTATTAGGAGCTCAACAAATGCTTTGTTTACTATTTCGTTGAAAAAGCAAAGGGGAGGGCTTCCCTGGTAGCTCAGTGGTGAAGAGTTCCCCTGCCAGTGCAGGAGACATGGGTTCAGTCCCTGATCCTGGAAGATCCCACATGCTACGGAGCCACAAAGCCCGTGAGCCACAACTGTTGAGCCTGTGCTCTAGAGCCTCGGAGTCACAACTATTTTTATTCAGCCCATGTGCTACACCTACTGAAGCCCGTGTGCCCTTGGGCCCGAGTTCCACAAGCAGAGAAGTCACCGCAACAAGATGCCTGCTCATCTCAACTAGAGAGGAGCCCCCACTCCCCGCAACTAGAGAAGAGCCTGCCGCAGCGGTGAAAACCCAGAATAGCCAAAAATAAATAAATTTTTTAAAAATTGAAAAAAGAAAGCAAAGGAACTTCCTTTTGCATAGTAACGTCTTGGGAAATCGGTACCAAGATAATTTGGGGTTTTTTTCAGTGTTTTTCAGTTTGTTTTGCATAGATTGATCATGACTTAGTAAACTTAATGATATGGACTTTGCAGTTTTACAAGTAATGCGTCAACGATTCCTATGCGTAGGAGTTTACTGTCTAGTCTAAAAGGAACTTAGTCACAAACCCATAAAAAGGCAGTTAACATATTCAAATGCGTGACAGGCATCTCTGTAAAGGAAGAAAACAAGTTCTAACTGCTTGTAACAATTGTTGAATGTGCCATTTTCAAACGTTCTGACAACTGAAAAGATTGAAAATCTTCTAAAGGTGAGAATTCAGTGATACAGTAATCTTTTAGCACTATCTGCTATATTAGCTGCATAGAAATAAGAATTTGTGGTTTCGCCCAGAAATAAGCCCATGCACCTACAGTCAATTTATGACAAAGGAGGCAAGACTGCACAATGTTGGAAAGACAGTCTCTTCAACAAATGGTGCTGAGAACACCGGACAGCCGACATGTAAAAGAATGAAATTAGATCCTTTTTAAGCTCCATACACAAGAATAAGCTCAAAATGGATTAGAGACCTAAATGTCAGACCAGACACAGTAAAACTCTTAAGAGGAAATCATAGGCAGAACACTCTGACATAAATCACAGCAAGATTTTTTTAAATCCATCTCCCAGAATAATGGAAATAAACATAAACAAATGGGACCTACTTAAACTCAAAAGCTTTTGAATAGCAAGAAACAATAAGACAGAAAGACAACCCACAGACTGGGGTAAAATATTTTCAAATGATGTGAATGATAAGGGATTAGTATCCAAAATTTACAGACAGCTTATGACACTCAATAGCATCAAAACAATCAACCCACTCAAAAAGTGGGCAGAAGACCTGAATAGCCACTTCTCTAAAGAGGACATGCAGACGGCCAATAGACCCATGAACAGATGTTCAAAATCACTAGTTATTATGGAAATGCAAATTAAAACTACAGTGAGATACCACCTCACACGAGTCAGGATGGCTATCATCAAACATTCCACAAACAACAAATGCTAGAGAGGGTGTAGGGAGAAGGGAACCGTCCTGTACTGTTGGTGAGAATGTAAATTGGTACAGCCACTACAGAGAACTGTGTGGAGTTTCCCTTAAAAACTAAATGTAGAGCTACCATACGACCCTGCAATCCCGCTCCTGGGTATATATCCAGAGAAGAACAAGGCCCAAAGAGACACATGCTCCCCAGTGTTCATTGCAGCTCTGTTTACAATAGCCAAGACATGGAAGGAACCTAAATGTCCATCAGCGGAGGAATGGATAAAGAAGGTGTGGTATGTGTATGAGTATACAGTGTAATAATAATGGAATATTACTCAGCCATTAAAAAGAATGGAATAAGGCCATTTGCAGCAGTATGGATGGACCTAGATAGTGTCATACTGAGTGAAATAAGTCATACAGAGGAGAAATATCATGTGGCATCTCTTTTATGTGGATTCTAAAAAGAAATGATAACAAAATGAACTGATTTATAAAACGGAAAGAGACTCACAAACTTAGAAAACAAACTCACGGTTACAACAGGGAGGGGATGGTTGGGGACTTTGGGAAAGTCAAATACACACTGCCATGTTTAAAATGGATAGCCAACAAAAATCTATTGTATAGCAAAAGAAAAAGAATTTGTGGTTTTAAAAATGGAAATTTCAGAGAGTTCCCTGGTGGTCTAGTGGGTTAGTATTCAGCACTTTCACTCAGAGGCCGTAGATTCATTCCCTGGTCAGGGATCCTGCAAGTGCCCCCCACCCCCAAAAAAGGGAAATTCCATGTAAATCTTTAGAAACGCAGAGACCAGACTTTTTTTCAGAGATCTTTGACGATCACTTCCACTTCAAAATGGTTTAACGGAATCCCTAAATAACTATTTTTTAAATAACTGATGGTGCGTCAGGGTAATGTTTTCTATGAAATTGATTGTGTTTTCCTTCACTTGCAGAAAGTACCAGGGGGAGACTGTACAGCGAGGCCCTTCCAGAGTAGTGCAGCCGTGTGTGCCCCGGTATCACATTATCGGACTGTTAAAAGTGTGGATTCAAGTGAAGAGAGTTTTTCGGATTCCGATGACGACAGTTCTGTCTGGAAACGGAAGCGACAGAAATGTTTTAACTCTCCTCCCAAACCAGAGCCTTTTCAGTTTGGCCAGAGCAGCCAGAAACCACCTGTAGCCGGGAGGAAGAAGGTCAACAACATATGGGGCGCTGTGCTGCAGGAGCAGAACCAGGACGCGGTGGCCACTGAACTCGGTATCTTGGGAATGGAGGGCACTATTGACAGAAGCCGACAATCCGAGACCTACAATTACTTGCTCGCCAAGAAACTTAAAAGGGAAGCTCAAGACCATGCAAAAGAATTAGACAAAGAGTTAGAGGAATATATGCATGGTGGCAAAAAAATGGAATCAAAGGAGGAGGAAAACGGGCAAGGTCATCTCAAAAGGAAACGGCCTGCCAGAGACAGACTAGGCGACAGACTGGAAATGAACTATAAAGGCCGATACGAGATCACAGAGGACGATTCTCCGGAGAAAGTGGCTGATGAAATTTCTTTCAGGTGAGCGTTTAAATATGTCTGCAAGCAAGCACTGGACCTATTACCTTCCATTTATAAGAAATAGCCTAGGATTCCCAATCCTTCTTGCGATTTTTAATTCTAGGGCAAGAACTCTGTGCTTATGTAGTTATAGGAATGTCATTGGGTGTTCTTAACTTGATAGAACTTGGGCAGACCTGATAGAATAATTTTGTAGATTTTTGTGGACTTTTGAACGACTCTTTCCATTTAGTGCTATAGAATTCTTTAGGTAAAAACAGATCCTTTTAAGTCATGTGGGCTTTTCAGAGTGCTTTCAAGCATTCATGGCTTTTTTTTTTTTTTTTGCAACTTTGTTGAGCCATAATTATACATGTGATAGAATTCATTCATTTTAAAGTGTTGATTTTTTTTTTTTTGTAAATTTATCAGTTGTATAGCCATTAAGTTGTATAATCATAAAGCACTTTAAAAACATTTCCTTCACCCAGTAAGGTCTCTCATGCCGCATGCCCATGTTATGTTAGTTCGTGTGCCCACATTAACTACTAATTTTTGTGTTGCTGTCAGTTTGCATTTTTTGGAAATTTCATGTTAATACAGTCACAATATGTGGTCTCTTGTGCCTGGCTATTTTCACTTAGTTCAGTGTTTTTGTGATTTGTCCATGTTGTAACAGGAATCAACAGTTTATATATATGTATATATATATATATATATATATATATATACACACACATACACACACACGCACGCATCTGTATAATAATTCTCTTATGAACTTTCATGTATACCTCTTTGGACTCATTTTCATTTCTTTTGGATAAATAGGAGTAGAACTGTTTGACATATGATGAATTTACATTTCATGTATTTCTTCGTTTTGTTTTTGTTTAGTTTATTTATTTTTAATTGAAGGGTAATTTCTTTACAGTATTGTGTTAATTTCTACCAAACATCAACATGAATCAGCCATAGGTTTACCCATGCCCCCTCCCACTTGGACATCCCTCGCACCTTCCTTCCCACCTCCCCCAGGTTGTTACCAGCCCCAGTTTGATTTCCTTCTGTCATACAGCAAATTCCCATTGGCCGTCTTATTTTTTTTCTTTTTTTGGCTGTCTATTTTACATATGGTAATGTGTCCATACATCCCACCCTCTCCTTCCCGCTCAACTGTGTCCTTAAATCTGTTCTCTGTGTCTGTGTCTCCACTGTGGGTTTTTTTTTGTCTCTAAGTCATCGTTTATTTTTCATCCATCTTTATTCTTTGGCCTGTGTGGGTCTCCCATACCAGCAGCCTGTCTCATTGC
Source organism: Tragulus kanchil (assembly GCA_022376925.1). Classification (NCBI taxonomy): domain Eukaryota; kingdom Metazoa; phylum Chordata; class Mammalia; order Artiodactyla; family Tragulidae; genus Tragulus; species Tragulus kanchil. The sequence goes on along the minus strand of JAIOJX010000029.1, from coordinate 54,883,661 downwards.
AGAGCATTAGCTCTGTATGCATGTGCTCCAGAAGGCTGGCTTGTAATTGGACACACCAGTCCAGCCCCTCGGCGGCACCTGGAATCTTCCCAGGCCAGGGTCAAATTGGTGGCCCTTGCACTGCACGGTGGACTCTTTACCCACTGGACCACCTGGGAGGCCTTCCATCATGTATTTTTAACATGAATTTTTTTTAATTTTGGACTCTTTTACTGTTTTTTTGTTTATATATTTTCACTCGTTTTTATTCTTTGGCATGTGTGGGCCTCCCATCGCCGTGGCCTCTCTCGTTGCAGAGCACTGGCTCTGGGCTCATGCGCTCCAGAGCGCTGGCTTGTAATTGGACGCACGGGTCCAGCCACTCCACAGCACGTGGGATCTTTCCAGGCCACGATCGAACCAGTGCCCCTTGCACTGCAAGGCAGGCTCTTTACCCACTGGACCACCAGGGAAGCCCTAACATGAAATTTTTAAAGTTGAAATTTTGTTTATATTTTATTAGCTCTAAACCGCTAGTGAACAATGTCACAAGCTTCAAAACAGGTTTGGGTTAAGAGTAATATAACTAGTAGAAAAGCAAGTACTTACTTTCCAGGCAAGCCTGTCAGTAGTAGTACTGGATGTATTAAATATTGAGGGGATTTGGAATTTGAGTGCTGGAAAGGAACTTAGAGATATTGTAAGCCAACTTCTTCACTTTACAAATGGAAAACTGAGACCCAGTAGTTGTGTGGTTTGCCAAAGTCACATATTTTATGTGTCAAACCCGGAACTAAAGCTTTAGTCTAGTCCTCTTTACCAAACATCAACATGAATCAGCCATAGGTTTACCCATGCCCCTCCCACTTGGACATCCTCACCTTCCTTCCCACCTCCCCCAGGTTGTTACCAGCCCCAGTTTGATTTCCTTCTGTCATACAGCAAATTCCCATTGGCCGTCTTATTTTTTTTCTTTTTTTGGCTGTCTATTTTACATATGGTAATGTGTCCATACATCCCACCCTCTCCTTCCCGCTCAACTGTGTCCTTAAATCTGTTCTCTGTGTCTGTGTCTCCACTGTGGGTTTTTTTTTGTCTCTAAGTCATCGTTTATTTTTCATCCATCTTTATTCTTTGGCCTGTGTGGGTCTCCCATACCAGCAGCCTGTCTCATTGCAGAGCATTAGCTCTGTATGCATGTGCTCCAGAAGGCTGGCTTGTAATTGGACACACCAGTCCAGCCCCTCGGCGGCACCTGGAATCTTCCCAGGCCAGGGTCAAATTGGTGGCCCTTGCACTGCACGGTGGACTCTTTACCCACTGGACCACCTGGGAGGCCTTCCATCATGTATTTTTAACATGAATTTTTTTTTTTTAATTTTGGACTCTTTTACTGTTTTTTTGTTTATATATTTTCACCCGTTTTTATTCTTTGGCATGTGTGGGCCTCCCATCGCCGTGGCCTCTCTCGTTGCAGAGCACTGGCTCTGGGCTCATGCGCTCCAGAGCGCTGGCTTGTAATTGGACGCACGGGTCCAGCCACTCCACAGCACGTGGGATCTTTCCAGGCCACGATCGAACCAGTGCCCCTTGCACTGCAAGGCAGGCTCTTTACCCACTGGACCACCAGGGAAGCCCTAACATGAAATTTTTAAAGTTGAAATTTTGTTTATATTTTATTAGCTCTAAACCGCTAGTGAACAATGTCACAAGCTTCAAAACAGGTTTGGGTTAAGAGTAATATAACTAGTAGAAAAGCAAGTACTTACTTTCCAGGCAAGCCTGTCAGTAGTAGTACTGGATGTATTAAATATTGAGGGGATTTGGAATTTGAGTGCTGGAAAGGAACTTAGAGATATTGTAAGCCAACTTCTTCACTTTACAAATGGAAAACTGAGACCCAGTAGTTGTGTGGTTTGCCAAAGTCACATATTTTATGTGTCAAACCCGGAACTAAAGTCTACTCCCTTTGTTCCTTCCTAGTCTAGTCCTCTTTCCACAACAGAGAAAAAAAATAAGGAGAAAGTTGGCTAGGGAACTGATAAGACTTCTGTAACAGTAATCCACGCTCATCTCTATGAAGTATGGGCTCTGATGTTAGGTGTGCTATTTACTTGGGCTGCCTGTGTCTTTACCTGTCAATGGTAAAGTGAAAATAATAATATCTGCTCCGTAAGGTTGTTGAGAGAATTAGCTGAAATATAGTACATATATAATTCCTAACGATTGTGCATTTCCCATAACAAGCCTTTGGTAAATATTAGCCATATCCTTCATTCTGAGACAGGGATCCCATGAGGTGAGACTCCAATCCATCTTAAAGCTCTCAAACATCTAAAGTTAGAAGAGCTAACTTTTAGAAAATATGGTGTATGTTTGCTTTTAGACTTGCATTCTCCTTGCTGTGTATGTCTGTTACTTTTGAAATGTGTCATAATCCCCTAAAGCAAAGTGCAGAGGCCAGCTGTAAAACTTGGGATAGAGTCTGGACGTTACATTCTCCTAGGGTGACTCAAGATAGGAATGTTTCCATGTCAGTGATTCCAAATGTTGAAGATTTCAGAAAGTAGATGTTACTAATTCTATCTGGGAGCTGAATTGGAGGCTGAGGTAGATTTCCTCAACTTTATGTAACAAAGAGGTTGATAGTACTTCATTTGTTCCTTAGGTTGGGGTTTATCCTTTAAATTCTGATCTGTGGAGCTGAATTGGAGGCTCCACGTCGAACCAGTGCCCTTGCACTGCAAGGCAGGCTCTTTACCCACTGGACCACCAGGGAAGCCCTAACATGAAATTTTTAAAGTTGAAATTTTGTTTATATTTTATTAGCTCTAAACCGCTAGTGAACAATGTCACAAGCTTCAAAACAGGTTTGGGTTAAGAGTAATATAACTAGTAGAAAAGCAAGTACTTACTTTCCAGGCAAGCCTGTCAGTAGTAGTACTGGATGTATTAAATATTGAGGGGATTTGGAATTTGAGTGCTGGAAAGGAACTTAGAGATATTGTAAGCCAACTTCTTCACTTTACAAATGGAAAACTGAGACCCAGTAGTTGTGTGGTTTGCCAAAGTCACATATTTTATGTGTCAAACCCGGAACTAAAGTCTACTCCCTTTGTTCCTTCCTAGTCTAGTCCTCTTTCCACAACAGAGAAAAAAAATAAGGAGAAAGTTGGCTAGGGAACTGATAAGACTTCTGTAACAGTAATCCACGCTCATCTCTATGAAGTATGGGCTCTGATGTTAGGTGTGCTATTTACTTGGGCTGCCTGTGTCTTTACCTGTCAATGGTAAAGTGAAAATAATAATATCTGCTCCGTAAGGTTGTTGAGAGAATTAGCTGAAATATAGTACATATATAATTCCTAACGATTGTGCATTTCCCATAACAAGCCTTTGGTAAATATTAGCCATATCCTTCATTCTGAGACAGGGATCCCATGAGGTGAGACTCCAATCCATCTTAAAGCTCTCAAACATCTAAAGTTAGAAGAGCTAACTTTTAGAAAATATGGTGTATGTTTGCTTTTAGACTTGCATTCTCCTTGCTGTGTATGTCTGTTACTTTTGAAATGTGTCATAATCCCCTAAAGCAAAGTGCAGAGGCCAGCTGTAAAACTTGGGATAGAGTCTGGACGTTACATTCTCCTAGGGTGACTCAAGATAGGAATGTTTCCATGTCAGTGATTCCAAATGTTGAAGATTTCAGAAAGTAGATGTTACTAATTCTATCTGGGAGCTGAATTGGAGGCTGAGGTAGATTTCCTCAACTTTATGTAACAAAGAGGTTGATAGTACTTCATTTGTTCCTTATCAGGTTGCAGGAACCCAAGAAGGATTTGATATCCCGAGTAGTGAGAATAATTGGGAACAAAAAGGCAATTGAGCTTCTGATGGAAACTGCTGAGGTTGAACAGAATGGTGGCCTCTTCATAATGGTAAGACTGATAAAAATGCCTTTTTCTCTGAGTGTTGATTCTCTTATTTATAGATTATTACAGTGTGCTTCAGACTTAAAAAAAATAATCAGTAATGAAAACTGAATGAAACATTCAGCATGGTCAGTTTTTGCAATTAATACTTGCCTTATAAAACAATTTGTAAGTTGTAGCCAGTTAGTGTGCCATTAAGAACAAATGTCTAACAGGATTCATTAAGGGTAGGGGCTGAAATTTATTTATTTATTTATTTTTTTTACTTTTTATTTTTACAGAATTTTGTTGTTTAGGGGGCTGACATTTTAAGAAAAAAGTTCAGGTTGGGGGGAACCTGGAAACTCGCCTTTTAAGAGTATGGGTTTTGGAGTTTGGGGTGCCTTGTTTTGAATTTTTGGTGTCCAGCATACTAGATGTGACACTTGGCTAAATTATTTGACTTTGGAGACCTCAGTGTCAGCTCTAAATCCTCTGTTGTAAGGAATTAGTGAATACATATAAAGTACTTCTCACAGTGCCCAGAACTCAGCAGTGGTGAACAGAAGTGTTACTTTTGGTTACTTTTTGTTTAATTCATACATTCATGGAGACTGGTTCTTGGGGGCCAAAGAAAAAAAAATCGTGTTATGTAAGAAGCATAGATAAAGTGTGTCTATGAATATTAAAATTTCATGGGTTGTAGGGGTGAATAGAAAACAATGTCTAAAGTGGCTTCTGGGATTGAGGAAGGAAAAGAAATGATTAAAAGCACTTTCCTGTCCCAGAATAGCTAAAAGAACAATTTTGTGTTGCCTGGGCAGATCACATGGTATCTCATACGAAGGTGACTCAAGATAGGAATGTTTCCATGTCAGTGATTCCAAATGTTGAAGATTTCAGAAAGTAGATGTTACTAATTCTATCTGGGAGCTGAATTGGAGGCTGAGGTAGATTTCCTCAACTTTATGTAACAAAGAGGTTGATAGTACTTCATTTGTTCCTTATCAGGTTGCAGGAACCCAAGAAGGATTTGATATCCCGAGTAGTGAGAATAATTGGGAACAAAAAGGCAATTGAGCTTCTGATGGAAACTGCTGAGGTTGAACAGAATGGTGGCCTCTTCATAATGGTAAGACTGATAAAAATGCCTTTTTCTCTGAGTGTTGATTCTCTTATTTATAGATTATTACAGTGTGCTTCAGACTTAAAAAAAATAATCAGTAATGAAAACTGAATGAAACATTCAGCATGGTCAGTTTTTGCAATTAATACTTGCCTTATAAAACAATTTGTAAGTTGTAGCCAGTTAGTGTGCCATTAAGAACAAATGTCTAACAGGATTCATTAAGGGTAGGGGCTGAAATTTATTTATTTATTTATTTTTTTTACTTTTTATTTTTACAGAATTTTGTTGTTTAGGGGGCTGACATTTTAAGAAAAAAGTTCAGGTTGGGGGGAACCTGGAAACTCGCCTTTTAAGAGTATGGGTTTTGGAGTTTGGGGTGCCTTGTTTTGAATTTTTGGTGTCCAGCATACTAGATGTGACACTTGGCTAAATTATTTGACTTTGGAGACCTCAGTGTCAGCTCTAAATCCTCTGTTGTAAGGAATTAGTGAATACATATAAAGTACTTCTCACAGTGCCCAGAACTCAGCAGTGGTGAACAGAAGTGTTACTTTTGGTTACTTTTTGTTTAATTCATACATTCATGGAGACTGGTTCTTGGGGGCCAAAGAAAAAAAAATCGTGTTATGTAAGAAGCATAGATAAAGTGTGTCTATGAATATTAAAATTTCATGGGTTGTAGGGGTGAATAGAAAACAATGTCTAAAGTGGCTTCTGGGATTGAGGAAGGAAAAGAAATGATTAAAAAGCACTTTCCTGTCCCAGAATAGCTAAAAGAACAATTGTGTTGCTGGGTCCAGATCACAAGCAGTAGCACTTTATGCCACAGAATGGTTTTGCAGATCACATGTAATTGAACTTTTTGAATGGTTTCCTTATTTGTTCCTTATGAATTTGAATAATAACATCACAAGAGACTAAATCAATATTATGCTGTGAAAATAGAAAAAAAAAAAACAGAAGAGATAGCACTGGGTGAAGAAACAGCCTGTAGACATAGATTACAGAAGTTAACAACAAAATAAATTATAATAATCATAAGGATACTGACACCCCTGTCTCTGTCATTGTTTAAGGTATTTAGATTTTCCATTTAGTCAAGCATGAAGTTACAGATTATATCTTTTGGGCCGGGGAGGTGCGGGCGCCTTGTTCCATGTGTTGTGGAATCCTAGGTCCTCAGCCAGGGATCAGATCTAGGCCCCCTGCAGTGAGGAATTCCCTATATTAATATTTTAATACTGTAATGCTATTGTAATAAAACCAGTAAGCACGGGCTTCCTGGTGGCTCAGACAGTAAAGAATCCACCTGCAGTGCAGGAGACCTAGGTCTGATCCCTGGGATGGGAAGATCCCCTGGAGATGGAAATGGCACCCCACTTAGGTATTCTTGCCTGAAGAATCCCATGGACAGAGGAGCCTAGCAGGCTACAGTCCATGGGATCACAGAGAGTCAGACATGACTGAGTGACTGACACACAGACAGTGGCAATCTACAGAACATTGGGAATATGGAATACCAAATTCACTTTCTTTTGGTGCATTCTTTCCTTGTACAGTTACTTATTATTGTGCACTAGGCACCGTTTTATACACAGGAAACTTATGTTGAGAAGGAAACAGTCTAAAGTGCCCAGAACTCAGCAGTGGTTTACTTTTGGTTTTTTTAATTCATACATTCATGGAGACTGGTTCTTGGGGGCCAAAGAAAAAAAAATCGTGTTATGTAAGAAGCATAGATAAAGTGTGTCTATGAATATTAAAATTTCATGGGTTGTAGGGGTGAATAGAAAACAATGTCTAAAGTGGCTTCTGGGATTGAGGAAGGAAAAGAAATGATTAAAAAGCACTTTCCTGTCCCAGAATAGCTAAAAGAACAATTGTGTTGCTGGGTCCAGATCACAAGCAGTAGCACTTTATGCCACAGAATGGTTTTGCAGATCACATGTAATTGAACTTTTTGAATGGTTTCCTTATTTGTTCCTTATGAATTTGAATAATAACATCACAAGAGACTAAATCAATATTATGCTGTGAAAATAGAAAAAAAAAAAACAGAAGAGATAGCACTGGGTGAAGAAACAGCCTGTAGACATAGATTACAGAAGTTAACAACAAAATAAATTATAATAATCATAAGGATACTGACACCCCTGTCTCTGTCATTGTTTAAGGTATTTAGATTTTCCATTTAGTCAAGCATGAAGTTACAGATTATATCTTTTGGGCCGGGGAGGTGCGGGCGCCTTGTTCCATGTGTTGTGGAATCCTAGGTCCTCAGCCAGGGATCAGATCTAGGCCCCCTGCAGTGAGGAATTCCCTATATTAATATTTTAATACTGTAATGCTATTGTAATAAAACCAGTAAGCACGGGCTTCCTGGTGGCTCAGACAGTAAAGAATCCACCTGCAGTGCAGGAGACCTAGGTCTGATCCCTGGGATGGGAAGATCCCCTGGAGATGGAAATGGCACCCCACTTAGGTATTCTTGCCTGAAGAATCCCATGGACAGAGGAGCCTAGCAGGCTACAGTCCATGGGATCACAGAGAGTCAGACATGACTGAGTGACTGACACACAGACAGTGGCAATCTACAGAACATTGGGAATATGGAATACCAAATTCACTTTCTTTTGGTGCATTCTTTCCTTGTACAGTTACTTATTATTGTGCACTAGGCACCGTTTTATACACAGGAAACTTATGTTGAGAAGGAAACAGTCTAAAGAACAGATGTAGTATCTTCAAGTATGCTAGAAAGTGGTACCTGCTATGAGGAAAGAAATAGGGTAAATGGGAGATCTGGAGAGGCGAGAAGGACATTTAGTCCTCCTAGTTTAACTAGAGTGACAGAGTAGACTTTACTAACTCCTTAGGAATGTCTCTAAAAGTTTCTTTGACCATTCATGGTAAGAGTCTACACAGCCTAATTTTTCTGTTCCTTTTTGTAGAATGGTAGTCGAAGACGAACACCAGGTGGAGTTTTTCTGAATCTCCTGAAAAACACTCCCAGCATCAGTGAGGAGCAAATTAAGGTAAAAAACTATAATGCCCTTGACTTTTTTCTTTAATTAATTACTCTATTTTATTTTATTTTATTAATTAATTTATTTATTTATTTGGGGGGGTAGGTGGGGTGGGGAGGGAGGGGAGCGGGCGGGCCACTTCTATTGGTCTTTCATTTGTCCACTTTCATCCATTTTTTTCTTCTTTGGCCCGTGTGGGCCTCCCATCGCAGCGGCCTCTGTTGTCGCAGAGCAATGGCTCTGGGCGCATGTGCTCCAGAGCTCTGGCTCGGTAATTGGACACATCGGTCCAGCCACTCCGCAGCACGTGGGATCTTCCCAGGCCAGGGATCGAACCGGCGCCCCTTGCACTGCAAGGCGGTGTCTTTACCCACTGGACCACTAGGGGAAGCCCGAGGCAAAAATTCTTAAGTTTTCTAAAATATATACATTATACGTATTATTTATATAAATGTATTCAAAAGCTTTTCAATTATGCTTGATAAAGGCTTGAGAAAGAACATCAAAAAAAACAGAAATTGGAAAACATAAACTAAATGAAACAGGAGCACTGAATATGAAATAGAAAAAATGAAGTAAACTAGAGAAAATAAAAGATCCTCATATAGTCCAGTTATTTTTAAACATAGCTGCTCATTAGAAACAACTAAAAAAAAAAAAAAAGAAACAACTGAAGCTCTGGTGAAAAAAAAGGCAATCAGAAAATTCCAAGATAATTTTGATATGCATCTGGATTTTGAAAAGTAATTGCAAGGCTTCTCTGGTGGTCCAGTGGGCAAAGGGCACCAGTTCAATCTCTGGCCCAGGAAGATCCCACATCCCACATGCCAAGGAATGGCTGGGCTAGTGTGTCCAATTATGAGCCAGTGCTCTGGAGCATGTGCGCCCAGAGCCAGTGCTCTGCAATGAAAGAGACCACTGCAGTAGGAGGCCCACACATGCCAAAGAATAAAGATGGATGAAGACAAATGATGACCTAGAGGCAAAAAGAAAAAAAACAGTAAGTAATTACAGGTTTTTCTGTTAAATGGTAGTTTTGTGATAGAGAATTCTATTATTTTCTGTTGACCAATTATAATACAATGCTATTAAGTGAGTAGTAGTTACATAGTCACAATAGTAAAAGATGTTTTTCAGATTTCACAATCAATAGTCAGACAAAAAATAAAAGATAATTACAGTTGTAACCCATAATGGGAACTTGATCAACCTAACACTATAAAATAATTGCATACACTTTGGGGTAAGCCGAGTGGTGCGCTCAGTGGAAGGGCACATGCACATGTTTCCATCTGCTTGGCCGGTCTCTCTCTTTTGGTTGGGGCATTTAATCTATTTACATTTAAGGTATGATCCTTTGTATGATCCTATTACCATTTTTTTAAATTGTTTCAGGTTTATTTTCTGTAGGTCTTTTTCTTCTCTTGTTCTCTGCCTAGAGAAGTTCCTTTAACATTTGTTGTGAAACTGACTTGGTGGTGCTGAATTCTCTTAACTTTTGCTTGTCTGGAAAGCTTTTGATTTCTCCATCAAATCTGAATGAGATTCTTGCTAGGTAGATTATTTTTGGTTGTAGATTCTTCCCTTTCATCACTTTAAATATATCTTGCCATTCCCTTCTGACTTAGAGTTTCTATTGAGAATTCAGCTGATAGCCTGATGGGAGTTCCCTTGTATGTTGTTTGTCATTTTTCCCCTGTTGTTTTTAATATAATATGAGTGTCGGTGTGTCTGATGCTCAGAGATCTCTTAGGTTGTCTTAATTTCTTTCCATTCTTTTTTCTATATTCTGTCCTATGGCAGTGATTCCTACCATTCTGTCCTCCTGGTCATTTAGCTGTGCTTCTGCCTTGGTTATTCTGCTGTGGGTTCCTTCTCCTGTGTTTTTCACCTGTTTGTTCTTTAGTTCTTCTAGGTCTTTAGTAAACGTTTCTTGCATCTTCTCGGTCTTTACTTCGATTCTTTTTCCAAGATCCTGAATCATTTTCACGACCAGTGTTCAGAGTTCTTTTTCTGGCAGGTTGCCTATCTTCACTTCATTTAGTTGTTTTTCTGGAGTTTTATCTTGTTGCTTCATCTGGGGTATAGCTTTTAACTTTCTCATGCTGATTACCTTTTCTGTTGCCAAGGGATTGTGGTTCTTCTTGCTTCTTCTGTCTGCCCTCTGGTGGAGGAGGCTGAGTGAGAGGCTTGTGTAAGCTTCCTGGTGGGAGGGACAGGTGGTGCGGAAAACTGGGTCTTGCTCTGCCGTAAAGTTTTAATCCAGGTATCTGCTGTGGGTGGATGTGCACTCTCTCCCTGGTGGTTTTTATGTCCTGAGGTGACCCAGCCTTCTGATTTAAGGTCGGGTTAATGGCGACCTCCAAGAGAGTTTATGGCAAAGGGACCTTACCTGCCTGATGTTGCCAGTGCGTTCTCCCATGTTGAGCCCTTGCCGACCCATGTCTCCCAAGGAGAGCCCCCAACACTAGCAGGTAATTGTAGTTCAGGCTTCTGTGAGGTCACTTCTCCTTTCCTCGGAGTCTTGGTGTGCACAAGGTTTTGTTTGTGTCCTCCAAGACTGGAATCTGTGTTTTCCCTAGTCCTGTGGAAGTCTTGTCATCAAATCCTGCTGGGCTTCAAGGTCAGACTCCTTGGGGATTCCCAGTCCCTTTGTCGGATCCCCAGGCTGGGGAAACCTGACGTGGGGTTCAGAACCTTCACAACAGTGGGAGAACTTCTTTGGGATTATTGTTCTCCAGTTTGTGAGCACCCCTGGCAGCTATGGGATTTGATCTTATGATTGTGCTCTTTATTTGGCTTCTTTGTCTTTGGACGTAGGTATCGTTTTTTGATGGGTTTCATTGTCCTCCTGTCGATGGTTGATCAACAGCTAGTTGCGATTTTGGTGCTTTCATGGGAGGAGATGAGCACACGTCCTTCTTCTCCACCATCTTGAACCAGAATTGTCATTGACCTTCTTTTTTAATATTAGCCAGTGAATGATTTCATATACTTTTGCTACTTTTTAAAATTTTTATTTATTTATTTTTGGCTCTTTTGGGTTTTCACTGCTGCCCCAGACTCTTCTCTAGTTGCAGAGAGTGGGGGCTACTCTCTAGTTGAGGTGAGCAGACTTCTTGTTGCGGTGACTTCTTTGGTTGTGGAACTCAGGCTGTAGGTAGGGCACACGGCCTTCAGTAGTTGCAGCACACGGGCTAAATAGTTGCGGCTCTGAGGCTCTAGAGCACAGGCTCCATAGTTGTGGCTCGTGGACTTAGTTGCTCCACAGCATGTGGGATCTTCCCGGATCAGGGATCAAACCCGTGTCTCCTGCATTGGTAGGCGAACTCTCCACCACTGAGCTACCAGGGAAGCCCTGTCCTTGACTTTTTTTTTTTTTTTTTTAAACTTTTATTTATTTATTTTTGGCTGTGCTGGGTCTTTGTTGATGTGTGGGTTTAGCTGCTCTGCGGTATGTGGGATCTTCCCGGATCAGGGCTCAAACCGATGTCTCCTGCATTGGCAGACGGGTTCTTATCCACTGAGCCACAAGGGAAGCCCTGTCCCTGACTTTTAAGATCAATCATAACTTGACTCCCACTCAGCCTCACTGATCTCTATTACCTGCTCTACCTTATATTGACTGATTTTTTTCATTGCTCTTCTCAAGTTAAATTTGAACCTCTTATAGACCTCTTGCTTCCTCTTTTTCTCTGCTTTGAGAGCCAAGGTCATGATTCCTTTTATGGCACTTTTTCCTAGTGTCTTAGCATGTAATTATTTTTTTCTACTTTCCTACAACTTGGCTTTGGGGATCGTAGTTCCGCAATCAGCGATCATACATAGGTCCTCTGCAGTGTAAGCGTGGAGTCGTAACCACTGGATTGCTGGAATTCCATCTGTAACTTTTTACTAATGGAAAGTTTCAGTAGATGAAAAAAGAACAGGATGATTTTCACTATATCCTTTGCCTAGTTTCAGGGGTAGTTTCTTTAGACAACTTTTTTCTCTTCTGTACCATTGAAAAACAAGGAGTAAACATGACGTTCAGTCCTAATTATTTCAGCCATAATTTCTCGATAAAAAGGACAATATCGTACATAGCCACACCTATGAGAAACAGTTTCATAGCATCATCCCTATATCTATCTAGAACTTATTCCAGTTTTATAAATTGTCCCAAGAAAAATTTTCTAGTGTTTTTCTTCCCCAAACCAGAATCCTGTCTAGATATCCACATCCTATTTGCTATATTTCTTTTGATCTTTTTTTTGTTGGTTTTTTTATTTTGGCCTTTTATTGGTTATTTATTTTCATTCATCTTTATTCTTTGGCCTGTGTGGGTCCCCCATAGCATTGGCCTCTCTCATACGCTCCAGAGTGATGGCTTGTAATTTATAGGACACACTGGTCCAGCCGCTCTGTGGCACATGGGATCTTCCCGGGCCAGGGATCAAACCAGTGCCCCTAGCACTGTAAGGTGGACTCTTTACGTACTGGACCACCAAGGAAGCCCTCTTCTGATCCTTTTTTTTTTTAAGGTTTTTTTTTTTTTTTTTTTGCTTTTATTTTATTTATTTATTTTCATCCGTCTTTATTCTTAGGCATGTGTGGGCCTCCCATAGCAGTGGCCTCTCTTGTTACATAGCACCAGCTCTGGGCGCATGCGTTCCAGAGTGCTGGATGGTAATTAGACACACCAGCCCAGCCACTCCGCAGCACGTGGGATCTTCTTGGGCCAGAGATCGAACTGATGCCCCTTACACTGTAAGGCGGACTCTTTACCCACTGGACCACCAGGGAAGCCCTCTTTTGTTCTTTTTTTTTTTTTAGTTTTTTTTTTTTTTTTTTTTTGCTTTTATTTTATTTATTTATTTTCATCCGTCTTTATTCTTAGGCATGTGTGGGCCTCCCATAGCAGTGGCCTCTCTTGTTACATAGCACCAGCTCTGGGCGCATGCGTTCCAGAGTGCTGGATGGTAATTAGACACACCAGCCCAGCCACTCCGCAGCACGTGGGATCTTCTTGGGCCAGAGATCGAACTGATGCCCCTTACACTGTAAGGCGGACTCTTTACCCACTGGACCACCAGGGAAGCCCTCTTTTGATCTTTTTAATCCTATATTTTCCTCCATGATTTAGACCTTCTGATGAGTCCAAGATTGCTCTCTTACATATAGAATGTACCACAGTCTGGTGATTGTCTGCTCATGCATTTGTTTTGTTCATTCCTCTATCTCCTATGTTTCTGATAGACAGGAAGCTGGACACTTTAGTATTCTTAATCATTTTTGTATTACTAGAATGTTATATGGAAAATCTCATATGGTGTGGATTTTTCACAGCTCAGGGCTTCCCTGGTGGCTCAGACAGTAAAGAATCCACCTGCAATGCAGGAGATTTGGGTTCAGTACCAGGGTTGGGAAGATCCCCTGGAGAAGGGCACTACTACCCACTCCAGTATTCTTGCCTGGAGAATTCCATGGCTCATCCATGGGGTGGCAAAGAGTTGGACACGACTGAGCAAATAATAATTTGTTAATTGTTAATTAAGGAACATGACGTGTTTAGCACATCTGATCAAAATTAAGAACTGGCTTCTAACATAGATAGGAGGTGGTACGCATGCAACACAGCCACAGTTTTTGAGAAATTTTGTGTTCTCTTTACTATACCAGTGGGTAATGAAGGTCATAGGAATGCACTTTAGCTGTTCTCAAACAGTGCTAGTGATGATACAGAAATAGAAGCCTCTTCTCTTAAGACGATGCTCCATTGCCAGCATGTTTTGTATCTGCTCAATTTATTTTCTTTGCCCTGACTATTCACTTTGGGTCATTTAAAAATAAAATACGTTGGGCTTCCCTGATGGTCCACTGAGTAGAGAGTCCTACTTGCAATGCAAGGGGCACCAATTCAATCCCTGGCGGGGGAAGATCCCTTGTGCGGCAGAGCAGCTGGACCCGTGTATCCAATTATAAGCCAGCGCTCTGGAGTGCATGCGCCTATAGCGGGTGCTCTGCAATGAGAGGCTCACACAGGCCAAAGAATAAAGATGGATGAAAATAAATAAAAAACCAATGAAAGAAGTCAAAATTTAAAAATAAAAAATGTTGCTGAAATCCCCACAGGAAATGTTACTATTGTTGTACATTTGAAATCTCTACTCTGTAAGTGCTTTTTCACCTCATTATTTTGGTAACAAATTTGCAATGATGTGAATTTTCTTGGGAACACAAATTTTGAGTGTTAGAACAGCTTATATTGGGGCTTCCCCTGGTGGTCCAGTGGATAAGGACACCGCCTTGCAGTGCAAGGGGCGCCAGTTCGATCCCTGGCCTGGGAAGATCCCACATGCCGCGGAGCGGCTGGACCAATGTGTCCAATTACCGAGCCAGAGCTCTGGAGCGCATGTGCCCAGAGCCGGCGCTCTGAGACGACAGATGCCACCGGGATGGGAGGCCCACAGGAGCCAAAGAACAAAGACCGATGAAAACAGAAATGAAAGACCAACAGAAGTGGCCCGCCTGCTCCCCTCCCTCCCCAATCCGACCCCCGCCCAAAATAAATAAAATAAATAAATCTTTAAAAAAAAAAAAAAAGAACAGCTTATATTGATACCTTGATGTTTTCCCTGCTCCCCCAATATTACCCCTGACCAGAAGTGCATACTTCAGAAGGAACATTCTTCTTGGGTTTTCTTTGATGATAAAATGTCAGTTGAGTCATAGGTCTTTTGAAAGATAAAGCGTGATGTGATGAAATGATTCTCTAATGTTCAGAATCTAGGTTTTAATCTTAATTTTGGCCACTTAATGATTGTAGGCTGTGAGAAGATTGCTTACTGTCTCCCTCAGCCTTGATTTTCTCATCTTATAAAGTGAGGACTATAAAAAAAAGAAAGTGAGAACTTAAATCTGTGCCTTGACTGTTTAATAGTAATTCACCACATGCCTGGCAATAAGGCCAGTATTTCCATGACTTACTCTTCACCACAGTGTCGTTGGTGTTAGCCTGCTCTGTGGGTGAAGGGCAGGGAAAGGATAGGTCTGAGATCACACGGGACGCTGCCTTTAGACCCGTGCTGTTTTCACTGGATCACCTGTCTTAGAAATTCACTTCTTCTCATTGTGGAGAAGGGAATTTACTGTTTATAGATATTTATCTTAAATTATCAGAAATACTGCATTATAATAAACAGTAGAAACATTTGTAATAGATAAACAAGTTTAAAAAACCCACATTGAATATAGTAATAAAAATGTTTGAAAAGATGCTTTTCACCTCATTATTTTGGTAACAAATTTGCAATGATGTGAATTTTCTTGGGAACACAAATTTTGAGTGTTAGAACAGCTTATATTGGGGCTTCCCCTGGTGGTCCAGTGGATAAGGACACCGCCTTGCAGTGCAAGGGGCGCCAGTTCGATCCCTGGCCTGGGAAGATCCCACATGCCGCGGAGCGGCTGGACCAATGTGTCCAATTACCGAGCCAGAGCTCTGGAGCGCATGTGCCCAGAGCCGGCGCTCTGAGACGACAGATGCCACCGGGATGGGAGGCCCACAGGAGCCAAAGAACAAAGACCGATGAAAACAGAAATGAAAGACCAACAGAAGTGGCCCGCCTGCTCCCCTCCCTCCCCAATCCGACCCCCGCCCAAAATAAATAAAATAAATAAATCTTTAAAAAAAAAAAAAAAAAAAAGAACAGCTTATATTGATACCTTGATGTTTTCCCTGCTCCCCCAATATTACCCCTGACCAGAAGTGCATACTTCAGAAGGAACATTCTTCTTGGGTTTTCTTTGATGATAAAATGTCAGTTGAGTCATAGGTCTTTTGAAAGATAAAGCGTGATGTGATGAAATGATTCTCTAATGTTCAGAATCTAGGTTTTAATCTTAATTTTGGCCACTTAATGATTGTAGGCTGTGAGAAGATTGCTTACTGTCTCCCTCAGCCTTGATTTTCTCATCTTATAAAGTGAGGACTATAAAAAAAAGAAAGTGAGAACTTAAATCTGTGCCTTGACTGTTTAATAGTAATTCACCACATGCCTGGCAATAAGGCCAGTATTTCCATGACTTACTCTTCACCACAGTGTCGTTGGTGTTAGCCTGCTCTGTGGGTGAAGGGCAGGGAAAGGATAGGTCTGAGATCACACGGGACGCTGCCTTTAGACCCGTGCTGTTTTCACTGGATCACCTGTCTTAGAAATTCACTTCTTCTCATTGTGGAGAAGGGAATTTACTGTTTATAGATATTTATCTTAAATTATCAGAAATACTGCATTATAATAAACAGTAGAAACATTTGTAATAGTAGCTAATACAATGTTTGGATGTGCTTCTATATAAAATGAAATTTCTTCTGTTGCTCCACTTGAAGGTAAGTAGATTCTTGAAAAAAAATTTTAAATTTTCATGCTGTTGTAAAGGCAACATACTAGGGTTTAAAACAGAGTTTTAATAAATAGTAGTGCTTGTTCACTAAAATTGTCCCTTTATTGTAGGAGATTTTCTACATTGAAAATCAAAAGGAATATGAAAATAAAAAAGCTGCTAGAAAGAGAAGAACGCAGGTGTTAGGGAAAAAGATGAAACAAGCCATTAAAAGCCTCCACTTCCAAGAAGATGATGATACATCACGAGAGACTTTTGCAAGCGACACTAATGAGGCCCTGGCCTCTCTCGATGAATCACAGGAAGGACATGGAGAAGCAAAGTTGGATGCAGAGGAAGCCATTGAGGTTGACCATTCTCATGATCTAGACATCTTTTAGTACATTTTGAGGAATAAGCCTTTCTAAGATAACATTGTAGTAAACCATTTCTACTGAGATTTTATTTTACTTTGCACTGACAAACAGAAAAACCTGGAGAGAACTGTTTTCTTGTTTTAAATAACGTTGAATATGTGGGAGATGAATGAGATAAGAACATTTAAAACTTCCTTATGTCTGAAGAAATATTTATACAGTAGAGGATTTAATTTCTCAGTCTGTTGCACATGCTAATTATGACTAGTTGATAATCAGTTTTGTCCAGGTCATTATAACATGCTATCTGAAAGTTTTTCTGATTTATCTTTGCAGTGAACTATGATTAATTTCAAAACATTCCATTAAAAGATCCTATGAAGACATAAATTGTTAAGCTATTACAACTGCATTGAAGTTTAGTTTTTCTGTGTTCTGAGAATCCTTAGGCAGTTTTATGATAGAGACTAAAAATAGGTTTATACTAGTGGCTCTTCCCACTTAGCTGTTTGTTAAGAAGTAAGTAAATATCAGAAACTTTTCAAAGACATTGGTTCGTAACTCTAACTTTGTTTTTGACTTCTTATTAGTTACGTTGGTCATACATTAAATACTGAATATGATCCATACCTGCATAATTACCATGACCTTTAAAAAGTTCCCAGTGGTGGCCTGACAGTTTTACCTTATGTTAAGGAAGTTAGATATTAAAAATGTTTCATCTGCATGACATATAAAACTATTCGTTTTTATTTAAGAAGATAAATGTAGATGGCTTAAGATGTCCCAAGAGTTGACAGAACAGATGAAGCAAAAATATATAGGAAGCAGTTGTCTATTCTTTGCAGTAATATATGTAAAGTTTTCCAGTAGTTTTTGAATTACATGATCATTGAAGTTAGGTCAAAGCAGGAAGCGAAGAGGAAAAGGGTTATCGGTTACTTTTTATTCATAAAGAATGTAAAAATAAAATTGGAATTCTGAGTCTTTATTGAGTTTCAAGTGATTTTATTTTTTAATCTCAAATGTTCTATCATAAAATTGCTATAATCAAGGAAAAGAAACATTTTAAACAGGTATTTCAATATTGTCCTTGATTTTTTTTAACCTTTCTTTATTTGAAGAATTTTTTGCTAATTAAAGTATAATTGACTTACAATGCTGCATTGGTTGCAGGTGTACAGCATAGTGATTCATTGTTTTTACACATTGCAAAATGATCACCACAGTCCCTGAGATCACTTTGTGTGAGGTGATTTTAAAGGTGTGATATATTAGGTAAGGTAATCAACACTCAGAAATCTAAGTGCCATGTATTCATGTAAATATTGCTGATTTTTCTAGTGAAAGAGTTTTTGAAGGGCATTAATGTCTCATGCTACTCTATCTTCAGTGGACTGCTCCTTTCTCCCCAACCCCCCTTTCTGACTTGTTTCCATAATTTCTTTAACGTTTATGAACCACACAGAGTTCTGGATTGTATTACATCCTCATGTTACATATAGGAACCAGTGCTTCCGTTTTTAAGGTTTAAGGTTTTTTCTGTTAACATTTCTCTAAACCTGATGATCCAGATCTAGGAATGTCTCCAGCCTTTTGCCAGAAACGTATTCCCTTAAAACTGTTAACAAACTAGTGTGCATCGCAGTCATTCTTCCTGCTCAGTCTCTCATTCTTCCTCCTCGCTGGCTAGTAGGATTAGCAGTAATAATCCTCTCTGTCTCTGGTTTAGGCATTTACGTGCTCATCCTCACTCATAACCTTTATTATAAAGAGTTTTGTTAGCTAAAATACTCCGTGATAAAACTCAAATCATAGGAGAGAAAATGGGTTGGATCGGTTTGGGTTAAGGCAAATTTGATTGACACTCTTAAAGTGTGTCTAAAATATCTTTATCAACTGCGAACGTTTTTTTAAGTATTCGTGATAGGAATGATAGTGTACTCAAGGAGTATTTTAAAATACTTGGAAATGACTCTGAGCCCCACAGTAAGTGCTGAAATAACTGTTGGGGGTTGCTATGAAGTTAGCAAAACATTGTTACCGCTGAGGCAGCTATGCCATCATAATTAGATTAGTAGGCTGGTGAAGTTCTAGGTGAGAATTCCTGTCATTACTGTCAGTGATGGCTTCCGGCAGAGACACTTGTCCTCTCTTACCTAAGCTCACCAATGACTGTTCTCATAAGAATTCAGAGAAGCCTGCTAATAAGTGAGGACTTATGGGTTTGGGGTTTGGGGTGTTTTGTTTTATTTTCAGTCTCGGAGCTACATAGATGGGGACCGCTATTCTTTGCTTCCCCTTGGCATCTATATAGAAAGCTTTCTATATAGATCCATAGCAAAGATCCGTAACAAGGCTGTGTGTGCAGAGAAAGCATTTACGGCATGTACTAAATTCAGCAGCTAAATTAGTGACTGATTTTTGCGACTAGCCAGGGAGTCCTTCAGGCGATGCATAGGCTTGAGGTAAATCATGGTGTGCTGCCTTCCCCCTTCCAGTCAGGCTGGAGTGAACACGAGCCAGTTGTAAAGGACAGTGTGTAAGTTGTAAGACTGAAACCCAGCCTGGACTCTTGATCTTGGTGATACTTGGTGATTTAATGGGTTGGTTATCTACTATTAATAGCTGAGTTTCAAACAGTGACACTCTGTCCGGCAGCTACCAGGGTCCAGACCTCCCAAACATAACTGCCTCCACTCCCTAGAACAATGCTAAAGGAATTATATTTAGCTCACAAGATGCCCTTTCTTCTTGCTTTCTTAATCTTCAGGTGTCAGATTCATTTGCCACGGTTTTCATTAAAGCAAGGGATGATCCCACGATGTTATATAATGCCTTGGAAACAAAGCATGATATTCAGGAATGTGAATCTGAAGGTATTTTCCTATAAGTATTTCTAATTTCAAAAAAAGCTATAGTATTTAATATATCTGTGAATAGACATACAACTCTACAAAAACCATTTTGAAATTTTTCATTTTTACTGAGGAATAATAGACAAATATGATTGTGTATATTTGAAGTAAACAACGTGGGACTTCCCTGTTGGTCTGGTGACTGAGACTTCATGCTTCCACTGCAAGGGGCACGGGCTTGATCCCTGGTTGGGGAATTTCTACGTGCCATGTGTTGTGGCCAAAAATAAGGGAAATTGGGGACTTCCCTGGTGGTCCAGTGGGTAAAGAGTCCGCCTTGCAGTGCAAGGGGTATAAGTTCAATCCTTGGCCCGGGAAGATCCCACATGCCACAGAGCGGCTGGACTGATGTGTCCAATTATGAGCCAGCGCTCTGGAGCGCATGTGCCCAGAGCCAGTGCTCTGCAAGGAGAGAGGCCACTGTGATGGGAGGCCCACACAGGCTGAAGAATAAAGATGGATGAAAAATAAATAAATGAAAAGAGGCCAAAAATTAAAAAAAAAAAATTAAGGAAAATTGGGAATCACTATGTTGTACACCAGAAACTTACATAATATTGTGTATCAACAGTATCTCAACAAAAAATGTTTGGAGGGCAACTCAGGAAAATACATCATATGCACCAAAGGGCGTAATTATAAGAAATTTAAAGTATAGGACCTTCCCTTGGTAGTCTAGTGGTTAAGAGTCTGTCTGCTAGTACAGGGGACAAAACAGTTGGATCCCTAGTCCAAGAGGATTCCACATGTCACAGAGTAGCTAAGCTTATGCCTCTAGAGCCTGAGATCTGCAACAAGAGAAGCTACTACAATGAGAAGTCCACATACTGCAACTAGAGAAAGTCCATATGAGCAAGAAAGACCCAGAACAGCCAAAAATAAATAAATCTTTTTAAAAAGCTGTATAACGTGATGCTTTGATAAACATTGAGTGATTACCAAGATCAAGATAATTGACAAGTTCATTATCTCACATGTTAACTTTTTTTCTTGTGGTGAGAATCCTTCAGGTCTACTCTGAGAAGGTCTCAAGTATACAGTCAGTTCATTGCAGTCCCTCAGTCATGTCCAACTCTTTGTGACCCTATGGACTGCAGCACGCCTTGCTTCCCACTCCTTCACTGTTTCCCAGAGCTTGCTCAAACTTATGTCCATTGAGTTGGTGATGCCATCCATCCATCTTGTCCAGTGTCTTTCCCTTCTGTTTCTACCTTCTGTCTTTTCCAGTATCAGAGTCTTTTCTGAGTCCTCTCTTCTTGATAGCCACAATAATGGAGCTTCAGCTTCAGAATCATTCCTTCCAATGAATATTCAGGGTTGATTTCCTTTAGGATTGACTGGTTGGATCTCATTGCAGTCCAAGGGACTCTCAGGGGTCTTCTTCAACACCACAGCTCAAAGGCATTAATTCAGTATTGGGTTTGTTTTTTTTTTTTTTTGAGTGGCGGGCAGGCCACTTCTGTTGGTCTTTCATTTATCTGTTTTCATCCATCTTTGTTCTTTGGCCCGTGTGGGCCTCCCATCGCAGTGGCATCCGTTGTCGCAGAGCACCGACTCCGGGCGCATGCGCTCCAGAGCTCCAGCTCGGTAACTGGACACATCAGTCCAGCCGCTCTGCGGCACGTGGGATCTTCCCAGGCCAGGGATCAAACCAGCGCCCCTTGCACTGCAAGGCGGTGTCCTTACCCATTGGACCACCAGGGAAGCCCTCAGTATTGTTTTATTAAGTATATTCACTGTGCTGAACATTAGACCCTTAGAACTTACTCTAAAACTGAAAATTTGTACCCTTGGCAACAACCATTCTATTTTAATAAAAACTGTTTGACTCACCTTCCACATAAATGTGCAGACAAATAGCAATATCTTTTCAAATAACCCAATTGCAAATGTAAAATAGATAAACCAAAAGAGTTCAGAAATATATGTCTATCTTTTCCTCTAAATAATGCCAACTCACACTTGTTAAGTTCATCAGTCATAGGCACCGTTTATATTAAGGCTGCAGTAGAGAGTGTATTTTCTTATTGAAGTACATTTTATTTGCAGTGTGTTAATTTCTCCTGTACAGCAAAGTGATTCAGTTATGCATATGAATGCATATAAATCTGCACATACAATCTTTATATTCTTTTCTGTTAGTGGTTAATTACAGGATAGTGAATTTATTTCCCTGTGCTATATAGTAGGACCTTGTTGTTTATCCATTCTATATATAATAGTTTGCATCTGCTAATGCCACATTCCCAATCCAACTCTCCCCTACTTTTCCTCCCCCTTGGCAACCACAAGTTCTTCACAGAATGCGTTTTTACAGTTGTACTGCATGCATAGGTTGGAAGCTAAGAGAACAGTTTGGCTAGATTTACAGATAAGACTCCTTGCTTACTCAGTGCTGCTATTCTGTAGTCAGTAGTTTTCAGAATATTTTCCAGGCTCAGATTGACCGTTCGCTTGTGAAAAGGTAAGTTGTTTCTTTAAAAGAATATAGTATTTTTTAATAATCAGACAAAAAGAGATTTCAAGTTAGGATTCCTATAAAGAATTGTTTTATCTAACTAATATCCAAATTTCTAATGGATTAGCAATGTTGAATAATATACTTTACCAAAACAGAGATGTTACAAAATAGGAATATTATATGACATATAAAATATATAAGAATATGGCTCAATTGTTCTCATAAAATGCACACATACATTGTAATAAATGAGAGGTTATTAAGCCTTTATAATATCTTAATATTGGGCTAGATACTGTAGCGTAGTGGTTTGTCAAGTCATTTTCAATGTCCCAAATAGTTTTAACAGGGAGACAATGTTAGCACTGACTTCCTCTTTCATTTACTAGAACCACAAGGTGTGAACTTTGAGTTGAAATCAGTAGTGAAGAACTGTTTTGGTTGCATTGCAGCATTTCTATTATTGTTCACCTTACTGTTTAGAACTGTTATTCAGCATAATTTTTCATTGTTATGTCACAGTTGACAGTGTTCCTAACAGTTTTTAAAATATAATTAGCAACTGGTGTATGGAGCACTCTACCTTACAGAGTAAAAGTGAAAACTGGAATGACAATGAAGTGAATATGCACTGACTAAATGCTAACTGTGCTGTCCTTCCATTTTATCTTTTTTTTCTGTAAGAGATATAACTATTTAACAACGTAAAAACGAGAACACGGCATAGGACCAGGCCAAACTGCTATTCAGCAGTATCAGAGAATCAGAAATAGATGTAGAATTCAGATAACCACCTCAGGTAACTGTTAGCCACCCAACAGCAGTTGCTACAGCAGCTGCGTACTCTACAGCTTGTTTACTTGGTGGTTGCCAGAAGTTTTTTCATTCACATTTTATGTTTTACTCAACGCTCAATCCTTTAATAATTGCCATTTTTTGTTTATTGGTAAAATTGGTACTGCATGCATAGGTTGGAAGCTAAGAGAACAGTTTGGCTAGATTTACAGATAAGACTCCTTGCTTACTCAGTGCTGCTATTCAGTAGTCAGTAGTTTTCAGGATATTTTCCAGGCTCAGATTGACCGTTCGCTTGTGAAAGGGTAAGTTGTTTCTTTAAAAGAATATAGGATTTTTTAATAATCAGACAAAAAGAGATTTCAAGTTAGGATTCCTATAAAGAATTGTTTTATCTAACTAATATCCAAATTTCTAATGGATTAGCAATGTTGAATAATATACTTTACCAAAACAGAGATGTTACAAAATAGGAATATTATATGACATATAAAATATATAAGAATATGGCTCAATTGTTCTCATAAAATGCACACATACATTGTAATAAATGAGAGGTTATTAAGCCTTTATAATATCTTAATATTGGGCTAGATACTGTAGCGTAGTGGTTTGTCAAGTCATTTTCAATGTCCCAAATAGTTTTAACAGGGAGACAATGTTAGCACTGACTTCCTCTTTCATTTACTAGAACCACAAGGTGTGAACTTTGAGTTGAAATCAGTAGTGAAGAACTGTTTTGGTTGCATTGCAGCATTTCTATTATTGTTCACCTTACTGTTTAGAACTGTTATTCAGCATAATTTTTCATTGTTATGTCACAGTTGACAGTGTTCCTAACAGTTTTTAAAATATAATTAGCAACTGGTGTATGGAGCACTCTACCTTACAGAGTAAAAGTGAAAACTGGAATGACAATGAAGTGAATATGCACTGACTAAATGCTAACTGTGCTGTCCTTCCATTTTATCTTTTTTTTCTGTAAGAGATATAACTATTTAACAACGTAAAAACGAGAACACGGCATAGGACCAGGCCAAACTGCTATTCAGCAGTATCAGAGAATCAGAAATAGATGTAGAATTCAGATAACCACCTCAGGTAACTGTTAGCCACCCAACAGCAGTTGCTACAGCAGCTGCGTACTCTACAGCTTGTTTACTTGGTGGTTGCCAGAAGTTTTTTCATTCACATTTTATGTTTTACTCAACGCTCAATCCTTTAATAATTGCCATTTTACATTTGAAAAAAAGACTGAGTCTCATGGTAGGTAAATTGACTTGTACAAGGACACACAGGGGCTTCCCTTGTAGCTCAACTGGTAACGGATACCCCTGCAATGCTGAAGACCCTGGTTCAATTCCTGGGTCAGGAAGATCCCCTGGAGAGGGATAGGCTGCCCACTGTAGTTTGTTTTTTTTTTTAATTTTTTTCTAATTTATTTTTAACTCCTGGGTTTTCACTGCTGCCGCAGGCTCTTCTCTAGTTGCAGAGAGAGGGGGCTACTCTGTAGTTGAGGTGAGCAGGCTTCTTGTTGCCATGACTTCTTGCGGAACTCGGGCTCTAGGACACACAGGCTTCAATAGTTACGGCCCATGGGCTCAACAGTTGCGGCTCCAAGGCTCTAGAGCACAGGCTCAGTAGTTGTGACTCACAGGCATGTGGGAATCTTCCAGGATCAGGGATTGAACCCGTTTGCTCTGCACTGGCAGGCAAACTCTTCACCACTGAGCTAGCGGGGAAGCCCCCACTCCAGTATTCTTGCCTGGAGAATTTTGTGGTTCGTCCACAGGTCTCAGAGAGTCAGACGCCACTGACTTTCACTTTCAAGGACACATAGGTAATGAGGCTAAAGATCAGTGACCTGCCTCCAAGTGTAGAGCCCACAGCCTGCACCACTGGGTCTTCATCTTGGTTGGAAGACGCCTGTGAGAGAGCTCCGTTTTTTAAAAAGGGTTATCGTTCTGCCCACTAGACCTTCCTTCTCAGTAGGATCAGTTAGAAAAACTATTGGGCAACTCCCATCTTAATCTGATAAAAGTGATTTGGGGTGTGATATACAGTGTATTTTTTTTTCCTCTTAGCATGCAGAAGCATGTGGGATTCATGCCGGACCTTTGGAAGACTCTCTGTTTTTGAATCGCAGCGAAAGGCTTTGCCATGGAGAAGATCGTAAAATTGTCTTGAAGAAAGGCCCACCAGAAATAAAAATTGCAGATATGCCTCTGCATTCTTTACTAGCTTGTTTACTTGGTGGTTGCCAGAAGTTTTTTCATTCACATTTTATGTTTTACTCAACGCTCAATCCTTTAATAATTGCCATTTTACATTTGAAAAAAAGACTGAGTCTCATGGTAGGTAAATTGACTTGTACAAGGACACACAGGGGCTTCCCTTGTAGCTCAACTGGTAACGGATACCCCTGCAATGCTGAAGACCCTGGTTCAATTCCTGGGTCAGGAAGATCCCCTGGAGAGGGATAGGCTGCCCACTGTAGTTTGTTTTTTTTTTTTAATTTTTTTCTAATTTATTTTTAACTCCTGGGTTTTCACTGCTGCCGCAGGCTCTTCTCTAGTTGCAGAGAGAGGGGGCTACTCTGTAGTTGAGGTGAGCAGGCTTCTTGTTGCCATGACTTCTTGCGGAACTCGGGCTCTAGGACACACAGGCTTCAATAGTTACGGCCCATGGGCTCAACAGTTGCGGCTCCAAGGCTCTAGAGCACAGGCTCAGTAGTTGTGACTCACAGGCATGTGGGAATCTTCCAGGATCAGGGATTGAACCCGTTTGCTCTGCACTGGCAGGCAAACTCTTCACCACTGAGCTAGCGGGGAAGCCCCCACTCCAGTATTCTTGCCTGGAGAATTTTGTGGTTCGTCCACAGGTCTCAGAGAGTCAGACGCCACTGACTTTCACTTTCAAGGACACATAGGTAATGAGGCTAAAGATCAGTGACCTGCCTCCAAGTGTAGAGCCCACAGCCTGCACCACTGGGTCTTCATCTTGGTTGGAAGACGCCTGTGAGAGAGCTCCGTTTTTTAAAAAGGGTTATCGTTCTGCCCACTAGACCTTCCTTCTCAGTAGGATCAGTTAGAAAAACTATTGGGCAACTCCCATCTTAATCTGATAAAAGTGATTTGGGGTGTGATATACAGTGTATTTTTTTTTCCTCTTAGCATGCAGAAGCATGTGGGATTCATGCCGGACCTTTGGAAGACTCTCTGTTTTTGAATCGCAGCGAAAGGCTTTGCCATGGAGAAGATCGTAAAATTGTCTTGAAGAAAGGCCCACCAGAAATAAAAATTGCAGATATGCCTCTGCATTCACCTCTCTCCAGGTACCAAAGCACCGTGATTTCCCATGGCTTCAGGAGGCGACTGATCTGATAAAAGAACAATAAAAAGATAAAGTAGTTCAGTCTCTCTCTAACATAAATATTTCACCTACAGGTTCAATTTATTCAAAGGCTGTAAGGCAACTGCCTAGTTTTTACATTTTCATGGCTTAGAAAGAAAATAGGCTCTGAGAACCTCTGAGATGAAGTGAAAGAGCAAGGAAAACTGTCTCACAAATGAATTTCACAATAAGTAGTTAAGAAACATCAGTCTGATCAAGTCCCACCATCTGATTTCTCCACACTCCTCTACCTTTCTTTCCTTCTCATTCCATCCTTATTCATCTCTTTCAAAACTCACTGTCAGGTAAGCCAAACTGAAAATAGAGTTGGAGGACATAGGGGTTTGTTGCGGATTTTTTTGCAACTTTTCTGATTGTCCCAACACCTTTCTTTCTGCCCCACCCCACCAACACAGACAAACTAATCAGCATGTTATTAGAAGTGTTTGGTAGATAACTCTCTGATGCACCATACAATTTCAGCTGAGATATACCTTCCACAAGGCTTCTCTGGTGGCTCAGTTGGTAAAGAATCTGCCACAGTGTGGGAGACCCTGGTTCAATGCCTGGGTCGGGAAGATCCCTCGGAGAAGAGAATAACTACCCTCTCCAGTATTCATGCTGAGGAAATCCAGTGGACCTGGTGGGCTACAGTCCAGCCAGGGAATCATGAGAGTCAGACACGACTAAGGGACTAAAACACACACACACACACACACACACACACACACTCCATGTTGGTTCGATGTATCCAAGCGTCAGTTTTCTATAGCAAAGAATTGAGTCATGTAACTTAAGACATAAGAATGACTATACGGGCTTCCCTGGTGGTCCAGTGAGTAAGGACACCACCTTGTAGTGCAAGGGGCGCCGGTTCGATCCCTGGCCTGGGAAGATCCCACGTGCCGTGGAGCAGCTGGACCGATGTGTCCAATTACCGAGCCGGAGCTCTGGAGCACATGCACCCAGAGCAGGTGCTCTGCGACGAGAGAGGCTACTGCGATGGGAGGCCCACACGGGCCAAAGAACAAAGATAAATAGATGAAAGACCAATAGAAATGGCCCCCCCAAAAAAGAATGACTATATGTAAAAATGATGCACTGTTGCAAAAGACAGTGTAGTGGTTTCTCAAACAATTCACACAGAATCATCTTATGATCCAGCCATTTCACGTCTAGGTATGAGCCGCAAAGAATTGAAAGCAGCGACTTGAACAAATATTTGTAAATCAGTGTTTGCAGCAGCATTATTCATAATAGCCTAAAGGTGGAAACAGCTCCAATGTCCATCTACAGGTGAGTGGCTTGTTGGAGAGGAAGAAATTCTCCTCTAGCTTTCTAGGGTCTTCTGGCGGGTTTAAGAATTGAATTGGGGGTTCCCTGGTGGTCCAATGGGTAAGGACACCACCTTGCAGTGCAAGGGGTGCCGGTTCGATCCCTGGCCTGGGAAGATCCCACGTGCCGCGGAGCGGCTGGACTGGTGTGTCCAATTACTGAGCAGGAGCTCTGGAGCGCATGCACCCAGAGCCAGTGCTCTGCGACAACAGAGGTCACCACGATGGGAGGCCCACAGGAGCCAAAGAACAAAGATGGATGAAAGTAGACAAATGAAAGACCAATAGAAATGGCCCGCCCGGCCCCCTACCTCCCCGCCACGCCTCCGCCAAAAAATAAAAAAATTTTAAAAAAGAATTGAATTGACAGGAGACAGATTAACAGGAGAAAGTCAGACAAATGTTAACAGGTATAAACGGGAGAGACCCAGGAAAACTGAGGAACTCACCAAAATGATTGAAACCCTCACTTTAAATATCATCTTCAGCTAAAGACAGAAGAAGATTTGGGAATAGGGATTTGGGGCTTCAAAGGGAAGGAAGATAATTGACAAGGAGATGGAAAAGCAGATGTCCGATAAATGCTTGTTGGACCCCCCAGAGACCATGGGGCGGAGAGGGGATGGTGATCTTAAGAGTTGCCCGCACCACACCTTGCTCATGTTCTTTGTGGATGTCTCTGGTGATAGTTTTATTCTTGTAATAGGCCTTCTAGCTACATTCTTTAGGTACGTAGGGTACCTGGCTCAGTGACAATCTTATCATCCTATGATATCAATCATTCTGTTCCACTTAATATTCTCTAACCACTGTTAAATTCCAATAATTAATTGTCTTTCAGATTTATTCCTCATCTAATTTCACTCTCTTAAATGTAAACTCTAATTTGTACCTATGGATTTCTTTAAATAAATTCCCCATTTCCACTGTGGTTTAATTTAAGACTCTAAATTTCTTCCCAAGGGAGCAGATAGATTATCATGCTGCATCTTGGCCCCAATGGGTTAGTCCCAGTGGCTGAGAAATCTGTGAGATTTCCAGGATCAAAAAGGTCAAGGGATGTATTTCACACATACAGAGGATATAGGAGATCAGATTTGACCACTATTAGATAGCCTCCAGCAGGTTGAGGGGCCATCAAGAGCAGGTGAGAAAGTGTACCCCACACAGGGGTCTGGCAGAGAAGATGAGCAGCAGCTGGAATGGAGCCAGCACTTCACTCCCCTAGCGCTGTGCACCTCAGTGCTCGGCTGGGGCCCTGACAACTCAGGGACCAGTCCAGAAATCTTCACTGCAGCTTCTCTGGCTTTTAAGCGATGTACCAGTAGAAGTCTGGCTATCAGCAAGCATTTTTCTTCTTTTAAGAATGTGGCCAAAAAAAAAAAAAAAAAGAATGTGGCCAAAACAATGGCCATCGCTGAAGTACCAGCAACCAAAATGAAGTTCAATTCCTTTGTGGCTTCTGATTAAGGCAAGCACCAGAAACATCACGTCAGTGCAACTCCCTACATTCACAGGAAGACTGTGTCTTACCCCTTTGTGAAAAGCTGAGACAGAAACACAGTATTCCATCCATGCTTATCTGAAAGGATGAGGAAGTTCAGATTTTGCAAGGGCACTGCAAACATTGGCACACTGACCTCACAGCCCAAGCATACAGGAAGAAGAATGTCCCCTACACTGAGTGCAGCAAGAGGAGGGTAATCACACAGCTGTCCATGTGGGCATTCACCCCAGCGAGGTGCTTATCCCAGGACAAGGACCCTGGGAAGATCCTTGAACGTGTAGCCAAATCTCACCAAGTAGAAAAGGCAAAGGGCAAGCATAAAGAACAAACAGTTGAGAAGATGCAAGGATAATCTTATTAGCAAATTTCATTAAAACCTGTTAAAATGGGACTTTCCTGGTGGTCCAGTAGTTAGGACTCTGCACTTGCACTCTTAAGGGGTGCAGTTCCACCCCTGGTCAGGGAACTGGGATTCCACATGCTGCACAGAAATAAATAAAGAAAGAAATGTTACAGTGAAAAAAAGGAGAAATGTGGCAAAATGTGTGGGATAGAATCCTGAATGTAAAAGAATGTATCAGGTTCTGTGGAGAAAAATGCCTATGACCAGAGGACAATGCTGGAAGCCAGTACATCAAAAGGTTTACAATATTACTTCTGGAAGCCGGAGTTACAAATGATCCTTATTTACATCCTGGTATCTTTGTAAATTTTACCTTTGTAGACACCACGCCCCACAATGTGGAAGGCACTCCTCTCTGTTCTGCTATCCGAGTTTCATATCTAACACCACTTTTCCAAGTTGGTTCTCTGCCTGAGCCTTCTGCTGCTGCTGCTTCTTTTTTTTTTTTAAACTAGCCTTCTGCTTCTTGACCAGATGAGGTCTCTGCTGCATTGCTCAAAAAAAAAAAAAAAAAAAAAAAAAAAGGCTTTTTGGTTTTTTTTCCCCCTAATGTTTTGTTGGTTTGCACTTGTTAAGTAAGGGAAATCTTTGTCATTATCTGCTAGAGATATTGTGAAATTATAGAAATCAGAGGTAAAAATTCTTCAATGCTTCTCAGCATTTCATGCACAAAGAGGAGGTTTTTGGGTCCACTCTTCAGTGCTTTGCTCTTTACTGAGTCACAGAGGAATTTCATCTGATATATAAAAAATTGAAAACTGAAAAGAAAAAAGGGAGAACACATTTAAACAGAAAATCGCATATTGGGGCTTCCCCTGGTGGCGCAGTGGGTAAGGACACCGCCTTGCAGTGCAAGGGGCGCCGGTTCGATCCCTGGCCTGGGAAGATCCCACGTGCCGCGGAGCGGCTGGACCGGTGTGTCCAATCACTGAGCCGGAGCTCTGGAGCGCATGCGCCCAGAGCCGGTGCTCTGCAACGACAGACGCCACCGCGATGGGAGGCCCACAGGAGCGGAAGAACAATGATGGATGAAAATAGAGAAATGAAAGACCAATAGAAGTGGCCCACCCTCTCCCCTCCCTCCCCAACATGACCCCCGCCCAAAATAAAAAAAAAAAAAAAGAAAATCGCATATTTTTCTAGGGACAAATTAAAACCCCATCAGTAAAGTGCTTCTTTGGAATTCAGGGAAGGCCTCGGAGCCTAAATTTTTTCTACAGACAAGAGGCAGGCAGAGGACATGCTGGGGGATGTCTGTTCCAGGAAGGCCTGATAGAGTTCTGCTCGGTTACAGATAGAGAGCAAAATCAGCAAAACAGAAAGAAAGGGAGCACATGGGGTGAAGTACAAGGGACAAGGGACAGTGAGCAATCATTTTCCAGAGTCCTCTCCTCTTTCAGTGCAGCCACACAAGATTACCCCCAGCAATTAGCTGTGACAACTCTGTGCTTTCTTTAATCAGGAAAGTTAACTTGTTCAGTCTTTGGTTTTTCTGGGGGTTTAAGAGAATGCCTTGCAAGTACAGCAATGTTCATTTTCTCCCTAGTATTAGGAGACAAAGGTCATCGTCGTGCTATAGTGTTCACAAACGATCACAGGTGCATTTCATCCTAAGTGATTACTAGATGATTGGTCCTCAGCTGATGCTGCATTCCAACAGGAGAGCTAAGCTTTAGAGAGTCAGAGAAATCAAAGCAGTTTCCAGGAGGATGCAGGATGCGAGCAGCTGGTCAGATGTGAGTCAATTGAGCGCTGCAAAGGGCTTTACACACACGGAACAGTGTAAACAGAAGCAATGAGGAAAATTCACTGTGCTCACGGAATATGTGAGAATATGCAGGGCAGAGAAGTTTCCTGGTGGAAAATTAAAAGAAGGTAATCTTACAAAAAGGATCCAGGCTACTGAGGACTTTAAACTCCAAACCAGTGATTGAAATAGATTACTATTAATGGTCATGGCAGAGTCTGACAAATAGTTCAAGGGACAGATTGGAGACTAAGAGATAAATAAACTTGTTTGAACATAAATCAAGGTAAGAATCCCCAATTAGATCGAAGCTATGTGGGTGGGGAAGAGGGGTTTCCATCAAGACAGTTTTGAGCACATGGTCAGCCTATCCTGGAAAGGAGTTTAGCTGCACTTGGTAAGGTACATTTATAAATGAGGTCAATAGGCACAATAAGAACATTTTCTTTTTTCATGTGCAGCTTAATTCTTCAACCATGGATCAAACCTCAGTCCTTGGCAGTGAAAGCATGGAGTCCTAACCTCTAGACCGCCAGGTAAGTCCCTCTTGCAGCCATTTTAACCTCCAAGAAAAGCTATAAAATGCTTTCTACTAGAAAGACAGATGATAATGTGGGGTTGGGGGGAAATCAACGTGTGGTGTAGGAGAAGCAAGAGGTGCAGTGTTTCTTTTTATATGTGAAGTATTTTCGGAAAGTCATTTAGCATGACTAATCTGTTTTCCCTTTGAAGGATAGTTCATATAAGTATATTCTAATTAGGAAGAAATAAATACGGCACCCAAGGTCAAGATTGGACCTGGTTTGTTAGCTTATGAAAATTCATAAAGTGATGATATTTACGAGCTTATACATTCTTATCTAAGACTGGATGCATTTGAAATGAACTATGAGCTGATGGTGTGTGTATTTTTTTTTTAAACCTTTATTTTACTTTTAACTTTTACAGAGTTTTGTTGTTTACAGATATGTATGTTCTCAGATCAGTCACATGTATATTGTGTGTATTTTTAATAAAAACAGGAATGACATTTCTTTTTTAAAAAATTTATTGAAGTACAGTTGATTTATAGTGTGTTAATTTCTGCTGTACAACAAAATGATTCAGTTATATATACATATATAATTCTTTTTCATATTCTTTTCCATTATGATTTATCACACATTACTGAATACAGTTTCCTTTACTGTACAGTAGGATCTTGTTCATCCGTTCTCTACTCAATAGTTTTGCATCAGCTAACTCCAAACTCCTAATCCACCCCTCCCCTCCACCGCCCCCACCCTTGGCAACCACAAGTCTGTTCTCTATGTTTGTGAATCTGTTTCTGTTTCATAAGTAAGTTCATTTGTGTCATATTTTAGAGTCCACTCATAAGGGATAATGTATGGTGTTTGTTTTTCTGACTTTGCTTAGTGCGATCATCTTTAGGTCCATCCATATTGCTACAAATGGCATTAGTTTGTTAGATCGAAGCTATGTGGGTGGGGAAGAGGTTTCCATCAAGGGAACAGGAGTTTAGCATTGGTAAGGTACATTTATAAATGAGGTCAATAGGCACAATAAGAACATTTTCTTTTTTCATGTGCAGCTTAATTCTTCAACCATGGATCAAACCTCAGTCCTTGGCAGTGAAAGCATGGAGTCCTAACCTCTAGACCGCCAGGTAAGTCCCTCTTGCAGCCATTTTAACCTCCAAGAAAAGCTATAAAATGCTTTCTACTAGAAAGACAGATGATAATGTGGGGTTGGGGGGAAATCAACGTGTGGTGTAGGAGAAGCAAGAGGTGCAGTGTTTCTTTTTATATGTGAAGTATTTTCGGAAAGTCATTTAGCATGACTAATCTGTTTTCCCTTTGAAGGATAGTTCATATAAGTATATTCTAATTAGGAAGAAATAAATACGGCACCCAAGGTCAAGATTGGACCTGGTTTGTTAGCTTATGAAAATTCATAAAGTGATGATATTTACGAGCTTATACATTCTTATCTAAGACTGGATGCATTTGAAATGAACTATGAGCTGATGGTGTGTGTATTTTTTTAAACCTTTATTTTACTTTTAACTTTTACAGAGTTTTGTTGTTTACAGATATGTATGTTCTCAGATCAGTCACATGTATATTGTGTGTATTTTTAATAAAAACAGGAATGACATTTCTTTTTTAAAAAATTTATTGAAGTACAGTTGATTTATAGTGTGTTAATTTCTGCTGTACAACAAAATGATTCAGTTATATATACATATATAATTCTTTTTCATATTCTTTTCCATTATGATTTATCACACATTACTGAATACAGTTTCCTTTACTGTACAGTAGGATCTTGTTCATCCGTTCTCTACTCAATAGTTTTGCATCAGCTAACTCCAAACTCCTAATCCACCCCTCCCCTCCACCGCCCCCACCCTTGGCAACCACAAGTCTGTTCTCTATGTTTGTGAATCTGTTTCTGTTTCATAAGTAAGTTCATTTGTGTCATATTTTAGAGTCCACTCATAAGGGATAATGTATGGTGTTTGTTTTTCTGACTTTGCTTAGTGCGATCATCTTTAGGTCCATCCATATTGCTACAAATGGCATTAGTTTGTTCTGTTTATATGGCTGAGAAGTAAGGAATAACATTTTTCATCATGCCTCTAAATCAAATGTTCTCAGTGCAAAACCAAATAACATTATTGACATGCTTCAAAGATGTAAAGTGTCTTGAGGAAGCGGAAGTCAGAATAAAGGCCAGCTACTGCCGGTGTAGGGCTGCCCTGTCAGATTCACAAGCTCAGTCTCCCCATCCTTGCTTCCTTCACCCCACTCCCCTGTCAGTGGCGTTTTTGCACTCCAAACATGCCAAGTTAGTCCCCATCTCAGAACTACCTGGGATGTTCTTCCCAAGATTTTCCTGTGCCTCCTTCTCATTGTTCAGCTTTTAACCTGTATCATCTCCTCACAGAGGGACAGCAGATGTTGTTGGGGGCCCTGTCCACAGGCTCCCTCACAGGGCGAGCACTCATCCCCACGTGTTGTGGGTGTTGGCTGCTCACGGCTCAGGCTCAGGCCTTTGTCTTTCGGTGTGGAATTGTCCCTGGCTGGCAGGAGCCTCCTCCCCTGGCAGAGATAATGGCCGTTAGTTCCACTCCCCCGCCCAGAGGAGGGCTGTGCGTAAAGGCTAAGTGTCGAAAAGATGTGCAACCTCCTCACTTCTGGGATGCTGAGAAAGATTGAAGGCAGGGGGAGAAGGGATCAACAGAGGATAAGATGGTTGGATGGCATCACCGATTCAATGGACGTGAGTTTGAGCAAGTTCCAGTAGATGGTGGTGGACAGGGAAGCCTGGTGGGCTGCAGTCCATGGGGTCGAAAAGAGTTGGACAGGACTTCGATACTGGACAACCACAGTTCTTTGGGTTTTTGGGCAACCAAACACTATACAGTTTCCTTTACTGATTTATCACACATTACTGAATACAGTTTCCTTTACTGTACAGTAGGATCTTGTTCATCCGTTCTCTACTCAATAGTTTTGCATCAGCTAACTCCAAACTCCTAATCCACCCCTCCCCTCCACCGCCCCCACCCTTGGCAACCACAAGTCTGTTCTCTATGTTTGTGAATCTGTTTCTGTTTCATAAGTAAGTTCATTTGTGTCATATTTTAGAGTCCACTCATAAGGGATAATGTATGGTGTTTGTTTTTCTGACTTTGCTTAGTGCGATCATCTTTAGGTCCATCCATATTGCTACAAATGGCATTAGTTTGTTCTGTTTATATGGCTGAGAAGTAAGGAATAACATTTTTCATCATGCCTCTAAATCAAATGTTCTCAGTGCAAAACCAAATAACATTATTGACATGCTTCAAAGATGTAAAGTGTCTTGAGGAAGCGGAAGTCAGAATAAAGGCCAGCTACTGCCGGTGTAGGGCTGCCCTGTCAGATTCACAAGCTCAGTCTCCCCATCCTTGCTTCCTTCACCCCACTCCCCTGTCAGTGGCGTTTTTGCACTCCAAACATGCCAAGTTAGTCCCCATCTCAGAACTACCTGGGATGTTCTTCCCAAGATTTTCCTGTGCCTCCTTCTCATTGTTCAGCTTTTAACCTGTATCATCTCCTCACAGAGGGACAGCAGATGTTGTTGGGGGCCCTGTCCACAGGCTCCCTCACAGGGCGAGCACTCATCCCCACGTGTTGTGGGTGTTGGCTGCTCACGGCTCAGGCTCAGGCCTTTGTCTTTCGGTGTGGAATTGTCCCTGGCTGGCAGGAGCCTCCTCCCCTGGCAGAGATAATGGCCGTTAGTTCCACTCCCCCGCCCAGAGGAGGGCTGTGCGTAAAGGCTAAGTGTCGAAAAGATGTGCAACCTCCTCACTTCTGGGATGCTGAGAAAGATTGAAGGCAGGGGGAGAAGGGATCAACAGAGGATAAGATGGTTGGATGGCATCACCGATTCAATGGACGTGAGTTTGAGCAAGTTCCAGTAGATGGTGGTGGACAGGGAAGCCTGGTGGGCTGCAGTCCATGGGGTCGAAAAGAGTTGGACAGGACTTCGATACTGGACAACCACAGTTCTGTTGGGACAACTTTTATGGTGCAAATCACCATTCAGGGTTTCCCATGGGATCAGGCTGAGACTTGACTTCTAAAGCCATACCTTTGCTGAACTTCATCCCCTGCTGTCTCCTACTTTTTTCCCTCCCTAAGAGGTTTCTCCTCCAGATCATTTAAGTAGGAAGTCCCACCTCAGTTTCTGTTCACAGGGAAAGAGATTTAAGAGAGCTAGTGAGAAAAAGGATCCTAGGAAGCCAACTGGATGTAGGTTTGACATCGGAGTATTCATCCACTAGATGGCAATGGCAACCCCGGCATCCGTAGTCAGTGAACTATTGTCAGTGGTTGACTTGCTGTCATGATGCTGTTGCTGAGATGTTCACCTGCAGAGAGCTAGAACAAAATATAGGAGGAAGAAGCCATATTAAATAGAGCAGTGGTGCTGGGTATTTAACATGTATGAGGAAAACAGGGGGAAGCTTGGTACTCAGGAATGCTTGTACAGTTTCTGCCCCTTCTTGGGTGCTGTGCTGTGTGCTTAGTCACTCAGTCATGTAGACTCTTTGCGAACACATGGATGGCAGCCACCAGGCTCCTCTGTCCATGGTTATTCTCCAGGCAAGGCTACTGGAGTAGGTTGTCATTCCCTCCTCTGAGGGATCTTCCCAACCCACGGATCGAATCCAGGTCTCCTGCATTCGAATTTCCAGGTCTTGGCACTGTAGTAATTTCAAAAAAAGGGGTTTTATTCTTGTCCCTGGCTGGCAGGAGCCTCCTCCCTGGGAGATTGGCTGTTCCGGCCCCGGGCCCTCAGGCCTTTGTCTTTCGGTGTGGATTGTCCTGGCTGGAGGAGTCTCCGGCAGAGATAATGGCCGTTATTCCTGCCCAGAGGAGGGCTGTGCGTAAAGGCTAAGTGTCGAAAAGATGTGCAACCTCCTCACTTCTGGGATGCTGAGAAAGATTGAAGGCAGGGGGAGAAGGGATCAACAGAGGATAAGATGGTTGGATGGCATCACCGATTCAATGGACGTGAGTTTGAGCAAGTTCCAGTAGATGGTGGTGGACAGGGAAGCCTGGTGGGCTGCAGTCCATGGGGTCGAAAAGAGTTGGACAGGACTTCGATACTGGACAACCACAGTTCTGTTGGGACAACTTTTATGGTGCAAATCACCATTCAGGGTTTCCCATGGGATCAGGCTGAGACTTGACTTCTAAAGCCATACCTTTGCTGAACTTCATCCCCTGCTGTCTCCTACTTTTTTCCCTCCCTAAGAGGTTTCTCCTCCAGATCATTTAAGTAGGAAGTCCCACCTCAGTTTCTGTTCACAGGGAAAGAGATTTAAGAGAGCTAGTGAGAAAAAGGATCCTAGGAAGCCAACTGGATGTAGGTTTGACATCGGAGTATTCATCCACTAGATGGCAATGGCAACCCCGGCATCCGTAGTCAGTGAACTATTGTCAGTGGTTGACTTGCTGTCATGATGCTGTTGCTGAGATGTTCACCTGCAGAGAGCTAGAACAAAATATAGGAGGAAGAAGCCATATTAAATAGAGCAGTGGTGCTGGGTATTTAACATGTATGAGGAAAACAGGGGGAAGCTTGGTACTCAGGAATGCTTGTACAGTTTCTGCCCCTTCTTGGGTGCTGTGCTGTGTGCTTAGTCACTCAGTCATGTAGACTCTTTGCGAACACATGGATGGCAGCCCACCAGGCTCCTCTGTCCATGGTTATTCTCCAGGCAAGGCTACTGGAGTAGGTTGTCATTCCCTCCTCTGAGGGATCTTCCCAACCCACGGATCGAATCCAGGTCTCCTGCATTGCAGGCATATTCTTTACCATCTGAGGAATCTGGGAAGCCTTCTTGGGACACTGTAGTAATTTCAAAATGGTAAGTTAAAAATGAAAACAAACAGTTCCTTAGTGGGTAGTGAGGAAGTTTACTGGGCTTCCCAGATGCTCAGAGAACCTGCCTGCCAATGAAGGAGACTTGGGTTTGATTCCTGGGTCTGGAAGATCCCCCGGAGGAGGAAATGGCAACCCACCTAGAAAATTCCATGGGCAGAAGAGTTGGGTGGGCTACTGTCCACGGGGTTGCAAAGAGTCAGATGTGACTGAGAAACCGAGCATGCACACATGAGGAAGTTTACCAGCTAAGTGGGATTCAGAATACAAAAGGACTCTGCAGTGAATCTAGATTATGGTATAAAAAACATGTCCTGCAGGGTCCCACGTGACCCCAAAGATTCTAGGGTGCTTGGTATATCTGGGTAGATAAGGATGCTGTGTGAAGTACTTGGGAAGCCCCAAAGGTGAGAACTGCAGGCAGATCTCCAGGGTTCTTAGGCAAGGCTGTGTTACCTATAACAGAGAACGATACACCGTTCACACAAAAGGGTCTACAACACTGCTGGGACCTGGAACAGACTACCTGATAATGAGACATCAAATGACTATGAAACAAGAGCTACCCGCTACCACAAGCTGGGTTTGGTCAGACGTACCAAGTCCTAAGATTAGGTACATCAGTGGCCTTCATTGTAAGATGAAAACAGTACATCTGAAACTGGGCTCGAGCAGATTCCCAAAGCATAATGACACTGTACAAATGAGTCGATCAGAACAACTACTACTTTCAGTTTGAGGACCACCTACAACAGTCAAAACTGGAATTTGTTCCAATAACCCTCCTCTTAGAAGTACCAGAAATGGCACCAACCAGAATGCTGGAGGACCAGCATGGAGTAATATTAACATGAGAAACAATTGGTTCTGAGTGATACAAAGGGTAGACTGTAGCAAACGCTATAGGTGCCTTCCAGAAGGCTCAGTGGTAAAGAATCTGCCAACTCAGGAGACACAAGAGATATGGGTTCAATCTTTAGGAGGGGACAATCCCCTGGAGGAAATAGCAACCCACTCCAGTGTTCTTGCCTGGAAAATTACATGGACAGAGGAGCCAGGCAGGCTACAGTCTATGGAGTCACAAAGAGCTGAACATGACTGACCAACTGAGCATACACAAAGTCCACTTTACAGACTGGAGTACCAGTGATGGCTGCTAATGGCATACACGTGTGCTCTGCCCCAGGGACTTGCACTTGGCTGCAGAGAGCTGGCTGTCAGAGAGGACACCTCCTTCCAGAGCCTACAGAGGCCGCTGTACAGCCATGGACTACACTTGCCAGCCTCTCTTGTAACGTGATAGGGACATGTAAATAGTTCTCAATGAGAACTGTTGGGGTGTATTCTCTCAAGACCAAGACCAAGAAGATTTCTCCATTTCTCTTTTCCCTGTGTTCCTTCTGCATGCAAAGGGTATGAAAACCCTGGGAAGAGGAAGCCACAGGATAAAAGAGCCTGGGTTCCTGAGTCACCAAGTAGGAGCTGCCGCCTGTCAGGAACACATGGATTGTTAAGTGCCTGGGAGCTGTTTTGTCACAGCAGCTGCGATCCTCGCTCTGTGAACTCTAATGGGATTTCTGACATACTGGGAAGTGGGACTGGATGCCTCCGAAGGCCCCTCTGACACAGATTCTCTGGCCCATTTCCTCTGAAAGTTATGAATTATTGTACTCAAAGATTAGGTCGTTAAATAGTATGAATTAATTATCCTAGAGTAAACATGGTAGCGTTTAAAACCACTGGGTCAGGAGAACTGGTTTCTAGCTCTGGCTCTTCTACCAGCCTGTTATAGAGTCCAGAAAATATAACTTTACCTCTCTGAACCTCAATTTCATCAACTGTAAAAGTACAAATAAAATGCAGTGTGAATGGAAACTCAACCCCCGTTAACCTCGTCTGGAATTTGGAAGTACCAGAAATGGCACAACCAGAATGCTGGAGGACCAGCATGGAGTAATATTAACATGAGAAACAATTGGTTCTGAGTGATACAAAGGGTAGACTGTAGCAAACGCTATAGGTGCCTTCCAGAAGGCTCAGTGGTAAAGAATCTGCCAACTCAGGAGACACAAGAGATATGGGTTCAATCTTTAGGAGGGGACAATCCCCTGGAGGAAATAGCAACCCACTCCAGTGTTCTTGCCTGGAAAATTACATGGACAGAGGAGCCAGGCAGGCTACAGTCTATGGAGTCACAAAGAGCTGAACATGACTGACCAACTGAGCATACACAAAGTCCACTTTACAGACTGGAGTACCAGTGATGGCTGCTAATGGCATACACGTGTGCTCTGCCCCAGGGACTTGCACTTGGCTGCAGAGAGCTGGCTGTCAGAGAGGACACCTCCTTCCAGAGCCTACAGAGGCCGCTGTACAGCCATGGACTACACTTGCCAGCCTCTCTTGTAACGTGATAGGGACATGTAAATAGTTCTCAATGAGAACTGTTGGGGTGTATTCTCTCAAGACCAAGACCAAGAAGATTTCTCCATTTCTCTTTTCCCTGTGTTCCTTCTGCATGCAAAGGGTATGAAAACCCTGGGAAGAGGAAGCCACAGGATAAAAGAGCCTGGGTTCCTGAGTCACCAAGTAGGAGCTGCCGCCTGTCAGGAACACATGGATTGTTAAGTGCCTGGGAGCTGTTTTGTCACAGCAGCTGCGATCCTCGCTCTGTGAACTCTAATGGGATTTCTGACATACTGGGAAGTGGGACTGGATGCCTCCGAAGGCCCCTCTGACACAGATTCTCTGGCCCATTTCCTCTGAAAGTTATGAATTATTGTACTCAAAGATTAGGTCGTTAAATAGTATGAATTAATTATCCTAGAGTAAACATGGTAGCGTTTAAAACCACTGGGTCAGGAGAACTGGTTTCTAGCTCTGGCTCTTCTACCAGCCTGTTATAGAGTCCAGAAAATATAACTTTACCTCTCTGAACCTCAATTTCATCAACTGTAAAAGTACAAATAAAATGCAGTGTGAATAGGGGCTTCCCTGGTGGTCCAGTGGGTAGAGACACCGCCTTGCAGGGCAAGGGGCTCCCGTGCGATCCCTGGCCTGGGAGGATCCCGCGTGCCGTGGAGCGGCTGGACCGATGTGTCCAATTACTGAGCCGGAGCTCTGGAGCGCATGCGCCCAGAGCCGACGCTCTGCGACGACAGTGGCCACCTCGATGGGAGGCCCACAGGATCCAAAGAACAAAGACGGTGAAAATAGAGAAATGAAAGACCAATAGAAGTGACCCGCCCGCTCCCCTCCCTCCCCAACCCAACCCCTGCCCAAAATAAATAAATAAATAAATCTTTAAAAAAAAATGCACTGTGAATAGGACTGTATGACCTCTAAGTTCCTCTCTAATTCTTATAGTTATTACTTCTCTATATCGTATTAAAATAAAGTCTCTCTACAGTAACAGCTCTTTATAGGCTGAGAGAAGTGAGAGCACAGAAATTTAGTGCAATATTAATGTACTAAACTTAACCTATAATAAACCCTTTAATCACAGAGTATCTTTTATTATTGGACTTCAAAATTAGGAGATGAGTCATTAGGTTCTTTGCTTTTGGCTCTAGATAAAGTCAAACTGTCTCAATCAACTCAAATACTCCATGCAATTGAGGCAGTAATTGGGGATGATTTGTTTCATGAGTAGGAAATGGGGCCAAGTGAGCCAGTGGAAATGGCTGTTTGCACCAGTCCCACCAAGTAGGAGCTGCCGCCTGTCAGGAACACATGGATTGTTAAGTGCCTGGGAGCTGTTTTGTCACAGCAGCTGCGATCCTCGCTCTGTGAACTCTAATGGGATTTCTGACATACTGGGAAGTGGGACTGGATGCCTCCGAAGGCCCCTCTGACACAGATTCTCTGGCCCATTTCCTCTGAAAGTTATGAATTATTGTACTCAAAGATTAGGTCGTTAAATAGTATGAATTAATTATCCTAGAGTAAACATGGTAGCGTTTAAAACCACTGGGTCAGGAGAACTGGTTTCTAGCTCTGGCTCTTCTACCAGCCTGTTATAGAGTCCAGAAAATATAACTTTACCTCTCTGAACCTCAATTTCATCAACTGTAAAAGTACAAATAAAATGCAGTGTGAATAGGGGCTTCCCTGGTGGTCCAGTGGGTAGAGACACCGCCTTGCAGTGCAAGGGGCGCCTGTTCAATCCCTGGCCTGGGAAGATCCCACGTGCTGCAGAGCGGCTGGACCGATGTGTCCAATTACTGAGCCGGAGCTCTGGAGCGCATGCGCCCAGAGCCAGTGCTCTGCGACGACAGTGGCCACCGCGATGGGAGGCCCACAGGAGCCAAAGAACAAAGACGGATGAAAACAGAGAAATGAAAGACCAATAGAAGTGGCCCACCCACTCCCCTCCCTCCCCAACCCAACCCCTGCCCAAAATAAATAAATAAATAAATCTTTAAAAAAAAATGCACTGTGAATAGGACTGTATGACCTCTAAGTTCCTCTCTAATTCTTATAGTTATTACTTCTCTATATCGTATTAAAATAAAGTCTCTCTACAGTAACAGCTCTTTATAGGCTGAGAGAAGTGAGAGCACAGAAATTTAGTGCAATATTAATGTACTAAACTTAACCTATAATAAACCCTTTAATCACAGAGTATCTTTTATTATTGGACTTCAAAATTAGGAGATGAGTCATTAGGTTCTTTGCTTTTGGCTCTAGATAAAGTCAAACTGTCTCAATCAACTCAAATACTCCATGCAATTGAGGCAGTAATTGGGGATGATTTGTTTCATGAGTAGGAAATGGGGCCAAGTGAGCCAGTGGGAAATGGCTGTTTGGCAATGCCAAGAAGCACTCCAGGGCACCAGGCCATCGCCATGCCAGTGACACCTAGCCCACACTGACAATGATTCCCACAGTAAACCATAGGCCGATTGAAGCTTTGGTTTCCTTTATAAACAAACAGGCATGGCTGTATTCCAATAAAACTTTGTTTACTGGTTTCAGTTATTATTTTTTAAAAATTAACCAATCTAAAGAAAGTCAAATAGGGGTTTCCCTGGTGGTCCAGTGGGTAAAGACACTGCCTTGCAGTGAAGGGGGCACCAGTACGATCCCTGGCCTGGGAGGATCCCATGTGCCGCGGAGCGGCTGGACCGATGTGTCCAATTGCCGAGCCAGTGCTCTGGAAGGCATGAGCCCAGGGCCATTGCTCTGCAGAGAGAGAGGCCACTGCGATGGGAGGTCCACACAGGCCAAAGAACAAAGATGGATGAGAAATAAATAAATGAAAGACCAATGGAAGTGACCGAAAAAAAAAAAAAAAGGTAAAAGAAAAAAAAAAGTCATTTAAAAGGCACAACATCACTAAAGAAAAAATTCTCCAAGCTACTAGACATAAATCTGTTTCGCTAGTAAGTCTTCTGACATCCTGTGTCTCTGAATCACATAGTTTCATTTTGTTTTGTTTGTACTGGATCACGTGTGTTAGTCTCTCATTCATATCTGACCCTTTACGACTCCATAGACCGTAGCCTGCCAGATTCCTCTGTCCATGGGATTCTCCAGGCAAGAATACTGGAGTGGGTTGCCATTTATGGTCCTGACCCAGGATCAAACCCTTTACGACTCCCCGGACTCTAATCAATTACTTCTATACGTATAATAAAGCTCTACAGTAAAAGCTATTTATAGGCTGAGAGAAGTGAGAGCACAGAAATTTAGTGCAATATTAATGTACTAAACTTAACCTATAATAAACCCTTTAATCACAGAGTATCTTTTATTATTGGACTTCAAAATTAGGAGATGAGTCATTAGGTTCTTTGCTTTTGGCTCTAGATAAAGTCAAACTGTCTCAATCAACTCAAATACTCCATGCAATTGAGGCAGTAATTGGGGATGATTTGTTTCATGAGTAGGAAATGGGGCCAAGTGAGCCAGTGGGAAATGGCTGTTTGGCAATGCCAAGAAGCACTCCAGGGCACCAGGCCATCGCCATGCCAGTGACACCTAGCCCACACTGACAATGATTCCCACAGTAAACCATAGGCCGATTGAAGCTTTGGTTTCCTTTATAAACAAACAGGCATGGCTGTATTCCAATAAAACTTTGTTTACTGGTTTCAGTTATTATTT
This sequence comes from Tragulus kanchil, assembly GCA_022376925.1. NCBI lineage: Eukaryota > Metazoa > Chordata > Mammalia > Artiodactyla > Tragulidae > Tragulus > Tragulus kanchil. The sequence goes on along the minus strand of JAIOJX010000029.1, from coordinate 54,839,768 downwards.
TTTAAAAATTAACCAATCTAAAGAAAGTCAAATAGGGGTTTCCCTGGTGGTCCAGTGGGTAAAGACACTGCCTTGCAGTGAAGGGGGCACCAGTACGATCCCTGGCCTGGGAGGATCCCATGTGCCGCGGAGCGGCTGGACCGATGTGTCCAATTGCCGAGCCAGTGCTCTGGAAGGCATGAGCCCAGGGCCATTGCTCTGCAGAGAGAGAGGCCACTGCGATGGGAGGTCCACACAGGCCAAAGAACAAAGATGGATGAGAAATAAATAAATGAAAGACCAATGGAAGTGACCGAAAAAAAAAAAAAAAGGTAAAAGAAAAAAAAAAGTCATTTAAAAGGCACAACATCACTAAAGAAAAAATTCTCCAAGCTACTAGACATAAATCTGTTTCGCTAGTAAGTCTTCTGACATCCTGTGTCTCTGAATCACATAGTTTCATTTTGTTTTGTTTGTACTGGATCACGTGTGTTAGTCTCTCATTCATATCTGACCCTTTACGACTCCATAGACCGTAGCCTGCCAGATTCCTCTGTCCATGGGATTCTCCAGGCAAGAATACTGGAGTGGGTTGCCAGTCCCTTCTCCAGGAGATGGTCCTGACCCAGGGATCAAACTCGGGGCTCCTGCATTGCAGGCGGCTTTTTTCTTTTGTAACCATCTGAGCCACTAGAGAAGTCCTGTTTGTTCCGGACAGGGCATTTAGCTAATCTCTTAGTGATTGTGTAAAGAACCTGGGCCAACTGCAGTTAAGGGAGGAATTGAGCTGTTTGGTGTCTTACCCGTTGTAGAATATGTGTGGTTTCATTGGGCTGATTTTTTCTACTGGTGAGGATGATGAGCAATTCTCAGAGGTTAGAGGAACTGCTGGATTCAATCTAAGCTGTTGGATCATGTCTTCCTGAATAGTCATGCATGTAGATCTTTCTCAAATTTGAGGATTAAGATGTGGCTCCTGCTATGAGAGTTGGCAATGTACCTGATTGGACAGAAGAGGGAGATGATCTCCTCAGCCTCTTTACCAAGCATCTAGTTCAACTTCCCACACACCTAGCTCCCAGCCTTGGGCTGTTTATTCCTTGTGCTCCTAATACTAATATAAAGAGAATGGCTATATCCTTAAGCAGTGGCTTTCTCTGTTGAGTCTCTGTGGGTAAATCTGATGTCTCCTTGCATACAAATACATCACACCGTGAGAGGACATACTGAAAGATCCATAGGTGTCTAGGTGTAAGGATCACCCACACTTAAAATCTGAACACCGTCTGTCCTGCTTCCCCCTTCTCCAGACTGCCTTTAACCTTCCATAGCCAATCATCTGCCAGTTGATGTTTATTTAGCATACACAGGGCTTTCCATTCCTTTTTTAGGGCTACTCTCACTTACTTCAGGCCCTCTGGCTGACACTGTAATATGAGATTCTAAACTGCCTTTCCAGCCCCAATGTTTCTTAGACATGCAAGTAGACCAGCATTTGAAATGCGATTCCCATCATGTTAATTTCTGCTCAATCCTTCTCAGAGGTTTCCTGTTGCATATATAATTACTTGTAACCTCAGTGGGGCATCTCTTAAAATTAAGCTTAAATTTGCCTTTTCCAGCCTTAATCACGTATTTCACACATCCAGTTCTAGTATAACTACCTGGAAAAGCTGAAACCTTCTTATGTATGTGCCAGTTTTCATATTATGCCTCAATTCTCCTTTGTAACTTTTTCCATATGAGTAGGCTCTACTTTTGTTTTCCTTCACAACCTTCACTACTCCAGGCACAGAGCCATTTACGAGGCTGGTTTTCAGTACATTTTTGTGGATCTGAGTTAAAAGGCGAAGTCCTTCAGGCACAATCCAAGATCCATTCTCTCATAGTTATGTGTCAGGCATTGTTCTAGGGCTCTGGATAAAGAGCTGAACACAGCAACAGGACTAGATGTATGGCCTCATGAAGCTAAAATAGGTGAAGCTATGGTAGGAGATGAGACATTAAACAAATAAATATGCAACATACCTAGAATGTCAGATGAGATGTGAGCTATAGAGAAAAGCAGAGTGGGCGGGGAAGGGGGAGAAATTTTAAAAAATGATGACCACAGAGGGTTCTGCTGAGAAAGTGACATTCCAATAAAACACTTAATGGGCAGGAACTTGTGGCTACTGAGGATGAAAGCCTTCTAAAGATACAAAGCAGCTGTTTATTCCTTGTGCTCCTAATACTAATATAAAGAGAATGGCTATATCCTTAAGCAGTGGCTTTCTCTGTTGAGTCTCTGTGGGTAAATCTGATGTCTCCTTGCATACAAATACATCACACCGTGAGAGGACATACTGAAAGATCCATAGGTGTCTAGGTGTAAGGATCACCCACACTTAAAATCTGAACACCGTCTGTCCTGCTTCCCCCTTCTCCAGACTGCCTTTAACCTTCCATAGCCAATCATCTGCCAGTTGATGTTTATTTAGCATACACAGGGCTTTCCATTCCTTTTTTAGGGCTACTCTCACTTACTTCAGGCCCTCTGGCTGACACTGTAATATGAGATTCTAAACTGCCTTTCCAGCCCCAATGTTTCTTAGACATGCAAGTAGACCAGCATTTGAAATGCGATTCCCATCATGTTAATTTCTGCTCAATCCTTCTCAGAGGTTTCCTGTTGCATATATAATTACTTGTAACCTCAGTGGGGCATCTCTTAAAATTAAGCTTAAATTTGCCTTTTCCAGCCTTAATCACGTATTTCACACATCCAGTTCTAGTATAACTACCTGGAAAAGCTGAAACCTTCTTATGTATGTGCCAGTTTTCATATTATGCCTCAATTCTCCTTTGTAACTTTTTCCATATGAGTAGGCTCTACTTTTGTTTTCCTTCACAACCTTCACTACTCCAGGCACAGAGCCATTTACGAGGCTGGTTTTCAGTACATTTTTGTGGATCTGAGTTAAAAGGCGAAGTCCTTCAGGCACAATCCAAGATCCATTCTCTCATAGTTATGTGTCAGGCATTGTTCTAGGGCTCTGGATAAAAGAGCTGAACACAGCAACAGGACTAGATGTATGGCCTCATGAAGCTAAAATAGGTGAAGCTATGGTAGGAGATGAGACATTAAACAAATAAATATGCAACATACCTAGAATGTCAGATGAGATGTGAGCTATAGAGAAAAGCAGAGTGGGCGGGGAAGGGGGAGAAATTTTAAAAAATGATGACCACAGAGGGTTCTGCTGAGAAAGTGACATTCCAATAAAACACTTAATGGGCAGGAACTTGTGGCTACTGAGGATGAAAGCCTTCTAAAGATAGGCACAAGACAAGCAGAAGCCCTCAGGCTAGAACTTTTGGTGTCCTTGTAATCAGTAGCAAGGAAAGCAGAATGAGCCCGGCAATAGATAAGAGTGGCAGGTTTCAGTGATAAGCTTCTGTGAAGACTTTGTCATTTACCTTAAGGCAGATGCAGAGACTTTGCAGAGCACTGAACAGGGATGTTCCATGATCTGTATCATATCTTAAGACAATCTCTCTGACTCCCTGAGAGTGAACTGATAGACCAGGGTAGAAGCAGAGAAATCCCTTAAGGAGCATCTATGATAAGCTAAGGTGGTGACTTGGCCCAGGGTAGTGTTTGAAAGGAGATCAGATTCTAGAGATATTTTTAAAACAGAGCTGATACGAACCGCTGATGGTTTGAATATAGGATGTGAGTGGAAAAAGGGAGCCAACGATGGGACTTCCCTGGTGGTCCAGTGGTTAAGAATCTGCCTCCCAGTCCAGGGAATGTGGGTTCAGTCTGTGCTCTGGGAACTAAGATTCCACATGCCACAGGGCAATTAAGCCCAAGTGCTGCAACTAGAGAAGCCCATCCACTGCAACAAAAGAGGCCTGTATGCTGCAACTAGAGAAAATCTGAACCCCGAAATGAAGAGCCCACATGCTGCAAGGAAGACCCAGCACAAATATTTTAAAATAAATTAAAAGTAATTTTCTTTAATTAAAAAGAGAGCACCAAGAATAATTCTAAGGTTACCCTTGAGTGTGTAGAATGAAGTTGGCATCAAGATCCATTCTCTCATAGTTATGTGTCAGGCATTGTTCTAGGGCTCTGGATAAAGAGCTGAACACAGCAACAGGACTAGATGTATGGCCTCATGAAGCTAAAATAGGTGAAGCTATGGTAGGAGATGAGACATTAAACAAATAAATATGCAACATACCTAGAATGTCAGATGAGATGTGAGCTATAGAGAAAAGCAGAGTGGGCGGGGAAGGGGGAGAAATTTTAAAAAATGATGACCACAGAGGGTTCTGCTGAGAAAGTGACATTCCAATAAAACACTTAATGGGCAGGAACTTGTGGCTACTGAGGATGAAAGCCTTCTAAAGATAGGCACAAGACAAGCAGAAGCCCTCAGGCTAGAACTTTTGGTGTCCTTGTAATCAGTAGCAAGGAAAGCAGAATGAGCCCGGCAATAGATAAGAGTGGCAGGTTTCAGTGATAAGCTTCTGTGAAGACTTTGTCATTTACCTTAAGGCAGATGCAGAGACTTTGCAGAGCACTGAACAGGGATGTTCCATGATCTGTATCATATCTTAAGACAATCTCTCTGACTCCCTGAGAGTGAACTGATAGACCAGGGTAGAAGCAGAGAAATCCCTTAAGGAGCATCTATGATAAGCTAAGGTGGTGACTTGGCCCAGGGTAGTGTTTGAAAGGAGATCAGATTCTAGAGATATTTTTAAAACAGAGCTGATACGAACCGCTGATGGTTTGAATATAGGATGTGAGTGGAAAAAGGGAGCCAACGATGGGACTTCCCTGGTGGTCCAGTGGTTAAGAATCTGCCTCCCAGTCCAGGGAATGTGGGTTCAGTCTGTGCTCTGGGAACTAAGATTCCACATGCCACAGGGCAATTAAGCCCAAGTGCTGCAACTAGAGAAGCCCATCCACTGCAACAAAAGAGGCCTGTATGCTGCAACTAGAGAAAATCTGAACCCCGAAATGAAGAGCCCACATGCTGCAAGGAAGACCCAGCACAAATATTTTAAAAATAAATTAAAAAGTAATTTTCTTTAATTAAAAAAAGAGAGCACCAAGAATAATTCTAAGGTTACCCTTGAGTGTGTAGAATGAAGTTGGCATCAAGATGGGATAAACTATGAGAGGAACAAATTTTAAAGAGTAGGATGGAGGGATGATCAAGATGTTTATTAGGTTATTGGTGATAATTTTAGGTAATTCTGCTCTTATCCAAAGCTTTTTTTTTTTTTTTTTTTTTAATTTGGCTGCACCAGGTCTTACCTGCAGCATATGGGCTCTGGTTCCCTGATCAGGAATTGAACCCAGGCCCCCTGCTTTGGGAACTCAGCATCTTAGTCTCTGGACTTAGTCTCTGGAACCCCCCTGGTCTTATCCAAAGTTTTAATTAAAATGTTCCTTTCTGGCATACTCTGGATTTTATCTCAAAGCCTTTTTATCCTAGCACTCTTGTAAGGCAAATCTGAGAAACTGTAGACAACTAACAAATTGTGTTTTTTAAAGTTAGCACAGCAAAAACTACCAGAGGCAAAGTCTAAATACAAATGACAAACCATGAAACAATATGTGTAGCTCATATTATAATCCTAGGCTCCCTAATATATGAAGAACTCTTGTAAGTAAATTAAAACTAGCAATAACAACCCAAATGGGAAAATGGACAATGGGTGTGAACAGACACTTTGCAGAAAGAGAAAACCCCACTATGAATGCCTTTTAAACATAGGACACTCAATGTCACTCATTTAAAGTTATAATTAGATAGCTTCTTCCCTATCAGATTGATAAAGATCAAAAAGGTTAATAACTCAGGATGGACGCGTGCCCCTGTCCGGCAGCCGAGGAGACCCCGCGCAGTGCTGCCAACGCCCCGGCGGAGGAGCTGAGGTCACCATCAAATTTGAAATATTTAAAGTGGATACAAAACTGTTTCAGCGATGCAGACAATTAAGTGTGTTGTTGTGGGTGATGGTGCCGTTGGTAAAACATGTATCCTGATATCCTACACAACAAATTTCCATCTGAGTATGTACCGACTGTTTTTGACAACTATGCTGTCACAGTTATGATTGGTGGAGAGCCATATACTCTTGGACTTTTTGATACTGCAGGGCAAGAGGATTATGACAGATTACGACCACTGAGTTATCCACAAACAGATGTATTTCTAGTCTGCTTTTCAGTGGTCTCTCCATCCTCATTTGAAAATGTGAAAGAAAAGTGGGTGCCTGAGATAACTCATCACTGTCCAAAGACTCCTTTCTTGCTTGTTGGGACCCAAATTGATCTCAGAGATGACCCATCTACTATTGAGAAACTTGCCAAGAATAAACAGAAGCCTATCACTCCAGAGACTGCTGAAAAACTGGCCCGTGACCTGAAGGCTGTCAAGTATGTGGAGTGTTCTGCACTGACACAGAAAGGCCTAAAGAATGTATTTGATGAAGCAATATTGGCTGCCCTGGAGCCTCCAGAACCGAAGAAGAGCCGCAGGTGTGTGCTGCTATGAACGTCTGTCCAGAGCCCTTTCTGCACAGCTGGTGTCGGCATCGTACTAAAAGCAATGTTTAAATCAAACTAAAGATTAAAAATTAAAATTCGTTTTTGCAATAATGACAAATGCCCTGCACCTACCCACATGCACTTTTGTGAGACAAGGCCCGTAGGTATGGCCCCCTTCCCCCTCTCAGTACTAGTTAATTTTGAGTAATTGTGTATTGTCAGAAAAGTGATCAGTACTAGTTCTTGTTTTGTCGTTTCAAAATTATTATTATTTTTTTGTTTAAAAGCAAGGCACGCTTGTGATGACTCTGTAACAGACTAATTTGGGTTGTTGGAGCAGCTCCTGGGTTCCGCTCTGGCGAGTCATCTGGGATATCTAGGTTTTTTTTTTTTTTTCTTTCTTTTCTTCTTGGGGGTGGGAGAGTGTGTGGGATTTGTTTTTATTTAGTCTTTTTTTTTTTTAAATTCATTAACCATTGGACAGCCCTTAAGGGGAGGAGGACAGATTGATTCCACATTCCACTTCCTAGATCTAGTTTAGAGAACAGGTTCCCCATCTGGTGCTCTTAGGAAGGAGTATAGTAAACGCCTCATTTAATAATATACTCCTTTTTGAAAGTTGCCTTTTCTCTCCACCCTTGAGTAGGTCCAGTATTTGATGAAACTCATGACAGTGGGTGGAACCTGTCTTGCCCCTCCTCTTTTCTAGGATGCACTATATATGTGACTGTGACTCTCAAGGAAATTTGTTTGCCATTTGCTGATTTTTTTTTTTTTGAAGTTAATTTCTAACTTCTTTCACTGATAAATGAAGGAAAGTATTGCACCTTTTGAAATACACCAAATGGATTGAGTACATAATTAAAAAAAACATTTCTTTCCCCCTGTCAAAAAAAAAAAAAAATAACTCAGGATGTTGGCTAGAGTATAAGGAAATACGCATTCTCATATATCAACATCTATGGAGGACAATTTAGCAGCATCTGTCAATATTTTAAATGCATGCACTCCGACTAAGCGATTTGACTTTTGGCTAGGCATGCCAGAGATGTAGTCACGTATTTCAGAGATGATACACACATATAAGTATGTATTACAACATGGTATATAATTTTAAAATATTTAAAACAATGTTTATGTATAATAATAACACAGTAATGGTTACATAAACCGTGGTGTATTCATTGTAAATATCTATTAAATATAATAAAGAAGCTTTGCAAAACATATTATTAAGGGATAAATATATAATTAAAAGAAAAGAGTCAAGTGAAGAATGATTTGTGTAATGTGCTACCATAGGCTTTAAAAAATATGAGAAGGGGGCTTCCCTGGTGGTCCAGTGGGTAAGGACACCGCCTTGCAGTGCACGGGGCCTGGTTCGATCCCTGGCCTGGGAAGATCCCACGTTCCACAGAGCGGCTAGACCGACGTGTCCAACTACCAAGCCGGAGCTCCGGAGCGCATGCACCCAGAGCCAGTGCTCTGCAGTGAGAGAGGCCACTGCGATGGGAGGCCCACACAGGTCAAAGAACAAAGATGGATGAAAATAAATGAAAGACCAATAAAAGTAGCTAAAAAATAAAATAAAGTAAAATATGAGAGGGACAGAATGTATACACATATGTTTGTAACTGCATGGAATATCTCTGCCAGTATATATGGCAAACTGATAAATATGATTTCCTCTGGAAAGCAACCATAGGGGGCTGGAGGGTAAAGGTGGGAAGAAAGTTACTTTTTATTTTTATTTTTGGTTCTACCAATTTATTGCTGCCAACCCATCTCCCTCCACCCACCTCATGCATGCATGCTCAGTCATGTAACCGCATGGACCGCAGCCCACGTGGCTCTTCCATCCATGAGATTTCCCAGGCAAGATTACTGGAGTGGGCTCCCATTTCCTTCTCTAGGGAAAGTTACTTTGTTTAACCAGTTGTTTTAGATCAAGTTCACCAGAAACAGACTCAGACAACAATGAGTAGAGCTTTTCTGGTGTGAGCTCGGGAAATGCACCTGTAGGGAAGATGTGGACTCACGATGCGATAGCTCTGGAAGTCTCAGCCAATCCTACTGTCTGGTGGTGAATTCTGGAGCCGGATGGTCCTTACGCATCATGGTCCCAAACGGAAGCAAGCAAACCAGGACTTTGTTCCCCTACCCCAGCCAGTCGTTGGCCTGGACCTGCCCTTTGGGAGGGACATGATCTTGGGAGAGCAGCTCCCAGTAATTCCCCCAGTACTACCAGCAGAAGGACTGTGTGTGGGACATGAGCCCTGAAGACACGATCAGGGTAAAGTACCTTTGAATTTCTTCCAAAATAACTAAGCAGGATAACTTGGGCAGGGTAAGCAAGGAACCAGTACTGTACTCTGAACTTACAGGAGGCCAGCGCTCAAGGCCCCCCACTGGAACTGCCTTTGGAGACCCGCAGCTCTGTTTTTAAATAGAAGACTCTGACATCAGTTAGATCTCCTTGAGCTCCCATCTCATCCAAGAGGAATTTTCTATCCCTTTAATGCAACTATTTTTCTTCAGGTGGCAGAGGAGGAAAGAGAAATAAGCAAAGTAATCGTGAGTTGAGAAAGTAATCCACAACTCTGTTTTAAATAAAATATTCCATATTCTATCTCCTTGCCTGATTTTAGACAGTAATTCTTGGCTACAGCTAATTTGAAACCATTACACTTTAAAATAGGTTTGGTGTCCTTATCTTCCTTCTGCTTCTTTATTATGAAATTAAAATATTCATATATTACCTAAATTCATCAAAAAAAAGTTACAAATGAGATTGAAAAGAGGGACTTCCTGGTGAGTCCATGGTTAAGAATCTGCTTTCCAATGGAAGGGCTGGTCGGGGAACTAAGATCTTACGTGCCGTGGGGCAACGAGTCTGTTCAGGCTGCTATAACAGAATACTATTGACTGGGTGAATGAGAAACATGACAATTTTATCCGCCACAGTTCTTGAGGCTGACAAGCCCAAGAGCAAGGCACCGGCAGATTTGGTGTCTGCTGAGAGCCTGCTTCCTATTTCATATTAGAACTCTTTCCCCTGTGTCTTCACACTGAGAAGCAGGTACGGAGCTCACTGGCTTCTGTTTTATAAAGATACTAATGCCTCTCATGAGGACTCCACTCTCAAGACCTAATCAGCTCCCCAAACCTACCTCTTCACATAATTCATATTGAACACAGCAGTTTAGGGGATTGAGGGGAGGACACAAACATTCAGTCTATAGACCTTACTTAAAAAAACATTCTAACTGAAGTTTTAAAAGGTTTTTATTTCTTCTTCTCCTTTTTTAAGGAGGGATTTTAGTTCCCCAAGAAGGGATCAAATTGTGCCCTCTTCAGTGGACACACAGAGTCCTAATCACTGGACCACTAGAGAATTCCCTAAAAAGATTTTTAAATAGAGATTTAATGTGCTTTCATGATACAGAATATGTTGGAAAAAAAATAGCTTTAAACTTAATATTTAATTGTAAAGTTTTTGTAAATAGACTCCATTATGATTTTTAATTTACCTAACATCTAAAACTTTTTTTCTTCATTTTTTGTTTTCCCAAGTCTGGCATAGCTTGTGGTAATAATCTTTCCAATACATTATTTTCTCTGCACTCATTATGGGGTGGTATTTCTTTCAATTCAGTAAGAATGTTTAAACAAGCAGCTTTGGTCAACATTCTGCGTTTTTTAATCTTGTCTACCTAATGAAACCATTACACTTTAAAATAGCCCCGTTTTAGACAGTAATTCTTGGCTACAGCTAATTTGAAACCATTACACTTTAAAATAGGTTTGGTGTCCTTATCTTCCTTCTGCTTCTTTATTATGAAATTAAAATATTCATATATTACCTAAATTCATCAAAAAGTTACAAATGAGATTGAAAAGAGGGACTTCCTGGTGAGTCCATGGTTAAGAATCTGCTTTCCAATGGAAGGGCTGGTCGGGGAACTAAGATCTTACGTGCCGTGGGGCAACGAGTCTGTTCAGGCTGCTATAACAGAATACTATTGACTGGGTGAATGAGAAACATGACAATTTTATCCGCCACAGTTCTTGAGGCTGACAAGCCCAAGAGCAAGGCACCGGCAGATTTGGTGTCTGCTGAGAGCCTGCTTCCTATTTCATATTAGAACTCTTTCCCCTGTGTCTTCACACTGAGAAGCAGGTACGGAGCTCACTGGCTTCTGTTTTATAAAGATACTAATGCCTCTCATGAGGACTCCACTCTCAAGACCTAATCAGCTCCCCAAACCTACCTCTTCACATAATTCATATTGAACACAGCAGTTTAGGGGATTGAGGGGAGGACACAAACATTCAGTCTATAGACCTTACCTAAAAAAAAAAATTCTAACTGAAGTTTTAAAAGGTTTTTATTTCTTCTTCTCCTTTTTTAAGGAGGGATTTTAGTTCCCCAAGAAGGGATCAAATTGTGCCCTCTTCAGTGGACACACAGAGTCCTAATCACTGGACCACTAGAGAATTCCCTAAAAAGATTTTTAAATAGAGATTTAATGTGCTTTCATGATACAGAATATGTTGGAAAAAAAATAGCTTTAAACTTAATATTTAATTGTAAAGTTTTTGTAAATAGACTCCATTATGATTTTTAATTTACCTAACATCTAAAACTTTTTTTTTTCATTTTTTGTTTTCCCAAGTCTGGCATAGCTTGTGGTAATAATCTTTCCAATACATTATTTTCTCTGCACTCATTATGGGGTGGTATTTCTTTCAATTCAGTAAGAATGTTTAAACAAGCAGCTTTGGTCAACATTCTGCTATTAATGCATTATATATTTTTAATAACTTTATTTCTGATTGTAAAAGTAAACCAAACTCACTGCAAAAAATTAGAAAAGGAAAAAAAAAAAGACCAGAAAAATGAAAAGTACAAAATAAAGATTACATATAATCAAAGGTTCCTGAGACAATCTCTGACAACATTTTGTGGTGTAGTCCTCCAGATTTTATTCTACAAATAATATTATTTCATTACCACAGTACATAGATGGATGTCTGAACATCAGCTGTAGCAAACAGTTAAAATGTGGCCAATTTGCTTTAATGTCTGAAGTAAAATGAACCATGATGGTGACAGACATTGCAAAAAATACACGACTTTATACTAAAAGAGCATCTTGTGAATCTAGGAACTTTGTGTCAGAATATTTTTTTCATAACTTACCAAAGTTAGAAAGTTGATGCTCCTAATCTATTGAGACTTTGGTCTCGAGATCATATTCTTCCTCACGGACAAATAAGCCAGTGTTTCCCAGTTTGTTGACACGACTATAATTTGCAAATTATAGGGCCTGAAGAAGGTCACATACTCTTACACAGATGCTGCCGTCAAAGAAGCATCTAACAAGACCCTCTGAATGAACCAGATCTGTTTGTGTTTGTCTCACTGTTGTTTAGCTTACTGCATTAATTACTCTTTTCATACATTTACTCTGAAGTGCTCACCCAGTTATTCTCTGAACAGATGATCCCCAGAAGTTACCTAATTAGACATGAACATTATGATACAAATTATGGTCCCATTTTCCACAAAATGCCACAAAATCCTGCAGATGGGGTGGACACACAGAGTCCTAATCACTGGACCACTAGAGAATTCCCTAAAAGATTTTTAAATAGAGATTTAATGTGCTTTCATGATACAGAATATGTTGGAAAAAATAGCTTTAAACTTAATATTTAATTGTAAAGTTTTTGTAAATAGACTCCATTATGATTTTAATTTACCTAACATCTAAAACTTTTTTTTTTCATTTTTTGTTTTCCCAAGTCTGGCATAGCTTGTGGTAATAATCTTTCCAATACATTATTTTCTCTGCACTCATTATGGGGTGGTATTTCTTTCAATTCAGTAAGAATGTTTAAACAAGCAGCTTTGGTCAACATTCTGCTATTAATGCATTATATATTTTTAATAACTTTATTTCTGATTGTAAAAGTAAACCAAACTCACTGCAAAAAATTAGAAAAGGAAAAAAAAAAAGACCAGAAAAATGAAAAGTACAAAATAAAGATTACATATAATCAAAGGTTCCTGAGACAATCTCTGACAACATTTTGTGGTGTAGTCCTCCAGATTTTATTCTACAAATAATATTATTTCATTACCACAGTACATAGATGGATGTCTGAACATCAGCTGTAGCAAACAGTTAAAATGTGGCCAATTTGCTTTAATGTCTGAAGTAAAATGAACCATGATGGTGACAGACATTGCAAAAAATACACGACTTTATACTAAAAGAGCATCTTGTGAATCTAGGAACTTTGTGTCAGAATATTTTTTTCATAACTTACCAAAGTTAGAAAGTTGATGCTCCTAATCTATTGAGACTTTGGTCTCGAGATCATATTCTTCCTCACGGACAAATAAGCCAGTGTTTCCCAGTTTGTTGACACGACTATAATTTGCAAATTATAGGGCCTGAAGAAGGTCACATACTCTTACACAGATGCTGCCGTCAAAGAAGCATCTAACAAGACCCTCTGAATGAACCAGATCTGTTTGTGTTTGTCTCACTGTTGTTTAGCTTACTGCATTAATTACTCTTTTCATACATTTACTCTGAAGTGCTCACCCAGTTATTCTCTGAACAGATGATCCCTAGAAGTTACCTAATTAGACATGAACATTATGATACAAATTATGGTCCCATTTTCCACAAAAATGCCACAAAATCCTGCAGATGGGGTGGATTTACAGTGTCTTCAGGTATGTAGTGCTTAGAACAGAGAGTGAAAGAGGCCCAAACTTGTGTAAAGCAGGTTACAAGAAGAATAGAAGCAGTTGTTCCTGTATTTCCAGTTAGTAAGGGAAGAACTCTCCGAGCTCATTGGCTACCCAGCTCCCCGAGGTTGTTAATGGTAAATCCCTAGTGACTATGTCAGAGTTTTCTAGGGCCTGATCTTCTTACATGAAACTTTCGGATTACAAGACAGTTGTGAAGTCTTTATTGCTTTGGTATATTAAATGTCTGATTTGAAGTCAGACATTTGGAAATCGATGAAATCTTCAAGATGCAAAGTTTAGCCCGTCTAGTGGATGATCTATACAGTGATGGCTGACAGATAATTCACCTGTCTGATCTTCCTTCCTGTATGATGCATGATTAGAATTCTTAAAAATATTGAAAAGTAAATACACTGGAAAGGAAGCTGTTAGAACTGATTGAATAATTTCCCCTTTTTAAAGACATTTTTTAAAAATTTTGGGAGGCATTCCAATGTGTCACTTGTAATGCTGAAATTATGTAAAGACATGAAAACTGTTTTGCAGATCTGTAGATTTCTCCTGTTGTTCCCTTTTTCTGTTTTTCTTCTGACCCTCTTATTTCTCTTAAATCCAGTCCTATCAACTATATGTAGTTGCAAGGATCTGACTCTTCCATGTTTTTCGTTGCTTCACCGCTACTGAAAAGTGTGGTCCAAGGACCAGGAGCACCAGCCTCACCTGGGAGCTTCCTGGAATTGCAGAATCTCAGTTTCCTCCAGAATTTCTGGATCAGAATTTGTGTTTTTTACAAGATCACCAGGGTTTCCCAGTTTGTTGACACGACTATAATTTGTTGGCCTGAAGAAGGTCACATACTCTTACACAGATGCTGCCGTCAAAGAAGCATCTAACAAGACCCTCTGAATGAACCAGATCTGTTTGTGTTTGTCTCACTGTTGTTTAGCTTACTGCATTAATTACTCTTTTCATACATTTACTCTGAAGTGCTCACCCAGTTATTCTCTGAACAGATGATCCCTAGAAGTTACCTAATTAGACATGAACATTATGATACAAATTATGGTCCCATTTTCCACAAAAATGCCACAAAATCCTGCAGATGGGGTGGATTTACAGTGTCTTCAGGTATGTAGTGCTTAGAACAGAGAGTGAAAGAGGCCCAAACTTGTGTAAAGCAGGTTACAAGAAGAATAGAAGCAGTTGTTCCTGTATTTCCAGTTAGTAAGGGAAGAACTCTCCGAGCTCATTGGCTACCCAGCTCCCCGAGGTTGTTAATGGTAAATCCCTAGTGACTATGTCAGAGTTTTCTAGGGCCTGATCTTCTTACATGAAACTTTCGGATTACAAGACAGTTGTGAAGTCTTTATTGCTTTGGTATATTAAATGTCTGATTTGAAGTCAGACATTTGGAAATCGCATGAAATCTTCAAGATGCAAAGTTTAGCCCCGTCTAGTGGATGATCTATACAGTGATGGCTGACAGATAATTCACCTGTCTGATCTTCCTTCCTGTATGATGCATGATTAGAATTCTTAAAAATATTGAAAAGTAAATACACTGGAAAGGAAGCTGTTAGAACTGATTGAATAATTTCCCTTTATAAAGACATTTTTAAAATTTGGTAGGCATTCCAATGTGTCACTTGTAATGCTGAAATTATGTAAAGACATGAAAACTGTTTTGCAGATCTGTAGATTTCTCCTGTTGTTCCCTTTTTCTGTTTTTCTTCTGACCCTCTTATTTCTCTTAAATCCAGTCCTATCAACTATATGTAGTTGCAAGGATCTGACTCTTCCATGTTTTTCGTTGCTTCACCGCTACTGAAAAGTGTGGTCCAAGGACCAGGAGCACCAGCCTCACCTGGGAGCTTCCTGGAATTGCAGAATCTCAGTTTCCTCCAGAATTTCTGGATCAGAATTTGTGTTTTTTACAAGATCACCAGGGCATTCACATGCATGACTAAACGTTTGAGAAACACTGTGATAGTGTACCCATGCCTTATGGTTCACTTGATGAAATCGTGAGAAATAATATCATATTTTATTATAAATTGCATTATGGGCTAGATAATATTCCCTTAAAATTCGTATTGAATTTGAAGCCATGACCCCTTCAGAATGTTAGAGGTGATTAAATGTTGGAGGTGGTGAATGTTGCAGAGGTGATTAAATTAAAATGAGGCCATTGGTATAGGACTTAATTCAATCTGAGTGGGATGAGTATGATATTGGCATAAAAACAGACATATGGATCACTGGAGCAGAAAGTAGGCCAAGAAGTGAACCCAGGCATATATGGTAAATTAATTTATGACCAAGGAGCCAAGAATATACAAAATGGTGTTAGTTGCTCAGTTGTGTCCAACTCTTTGCAAACCCGTAGACTATAGCCCACCAGGCTCCTTGGTGTAGAATTCTCTGGGTATAAATACCGGAGTGGGGTTTCCCTGGTGGTCCAGTGAGTAAGGACACCACCTTGCAGTGCAAAGGGCGCCATTTCGATCCCTCGCCTGAGAAGATCCCAAGTGCCGCGGAGCAGCTGGACTGACGTGTCCAACTACCAAGCTTGGGCTCTAGAGCACATGCGCCCAGAGCCGGTGCTCTGCAATGCGAGAGGCCACTGTGTCGTGAGGCCAAAGAACTGACCAAAGAACAAAGATGGATGGAAATAAATGAAAAACCAATAGAAATGGCCAAAAAAAAAAAAAGAATATTGGAGTGGGTTGCCATTCCTTTCTGCAGGGGATCTTCCCGACCCCAAGGTCAAACCCCGTCTCCTGCGTTGTAGTTTCTTCAGTAAGTGATGTTAAGAAAACTGGACAGCTACATGCTGTATAAAGATAAAGCTGTATTCCTATTTTATACCATAAATTAAAGTCAACTCAAAGTGGACTTAAGGACTTGAACCTTAAACTTGAAATTATAAAACTCCTAGAAGCAAACATAGGCAGTAAATTTCTTGGCACTGGTTTACATTGCCTCTTTCTCTTCTTCTGATTTAGAGAATATACATGCTATTTATTTTTCTCACTGGGAATCCCTAAAATATAAATATATAATTTTGACAAAGTAAAAACCTGATAATTTTGTTCTTTCCCTGAATGACTCAAGAAATTCAATGTGGTTTAACTCTGAGAACACACTCTCATCTTTACTTCTTTTGGTTGTGTAGTATTTTAGTATATTCCTCTTGGTCTAAGAGTTACATAAGAGAATCTGTTTTCTTTACATATTTGTATACAAGAGACTTTATTTTGTGATAATGTTAGTACACTAGTTTCACACTATTGTGAATAGAGAATGTGGTCTCATTATTACTATTCAGAATTTGTTCAGGTGTTTTTTGTGGACCAACATATGATCAATGGTCAATGGACACTTGAAAATGAAGCATGTTATCTATCTTAAGGAATATCTACCACGCTTTATTGAATCCAGTCACAACTGTTTTCTTTCACATTTTAAAGTCCCTGCTTGAGACTCATCTTTCAATTTGGGTCTCTCATAGTTACTTTTGGTCAGATTGCAATCATAATGCATTGCTGGCACAGGCATAACTTGGTCACTGCTGTTTACATCATTGACACTTCAACTGAGAGATGTTTATTTTGCTGGCTTGGTACGGTTAGGCTTAGTTACCATTTTAAATGTGACTGAAAAGATTGGAGTGTGTTTTGGCACTGAAACTAAAAGTTATTGGGTCATGTAGAAAGCTTGTAAAAGGTGTAAATTTTGTATTAATAAAGCAAATATTATTGATGGACAAATTACACATTTTCTTGCAAGAAACAACCATAGACTATACAGAACCTTAAATCAATAAAGGAGAATAACTGTTAGTAGATCAATCTGTTTGATATTTTGTTTCCGAGACATGTGCAAGAAGGTATCTAATGTACGAGAAGTGAAGCAACTGAACTTAGGAGACATTGACAGATC
Source organism: Tragulus kanchil (assembly GCA_022376925.1). NCBI lineage: Eukaryota > Metazoa > Chordata > Mammalia > Artiodactyla > Tragulidae > Tragulus > Tragulus kanchil. Next base: position 54,822,525 of record JAIOJX010000029.1, on the reverse strand, counting down.
CCTTGAAATAGATGATATAAATTTTATAACAAGCAAAGAATAGTAAGACTTCATGCATTTTGCAGGCCATAATGCCTATCATAGTTTAACTGATAGCATTTCTTGGCACTGGTTTACATTGCCTCTTTCTCTTCTTCTGATTTAGAGAATATACATGCTATTTATTTTTCTCACTGGGAATCCCTAAAATATAAATATATAATTTTGACAAAGTAAAAACCTGATAATTTTGTTCTTTCCCTGAATGACTCAAGAAATTCAATGTGGTTTAACTCTGAGAACACACTCTCATCTTTACTTCTTTTGGTTGTGTAGTATTTTAGTATATTCCTCTTGGTCTAAGAGTTACATAAGAGAATCTGTTTTCTTTACATATTTGTATACAAGAGACTTTATTTTGTGATAATGTTAGTACACTAGTTTCACACTATTGTGAATAGAGAATGTGGTCTCATTATTACTATTCAGAATTTGTTCAGGTGTTTTTTGTGGACCAACATATGATCAATGGTCAATGGACACTTGAAAATGAAGCATGTTATCTATCTTAAGGAATATCTACCACGCTTTATTGAATCCAGTCACAACTGTTTTCTTTCACATTTTAAAGTCCCTGCTTGAGACTCATCTTTCAATTTGGGTCTCTCATAGTTACTTTTGGTCAGATTGCAATCATAATGCATTGCTGGCACAGGCATAACTTGGTCACTGCTGTTTACATCATTGACACTTCAACTGAGAGATGTTTATTTTGCTGGCTTGGTACGGTTAGGCTTAGTTACCATTTTAAATGTGACTGAAAAGATTGGAGTGTGTTTTGGCACTGAAACTAAAAGTTATTGGGTCATGTAGAAAGCTTGTAAAAGGTGTAAATTTTGTATTAATAAAGCAAATATTATTGATGGACAAATTACACATTTTCTTGCAAGAAACAACCATAGACTATACAGAACCTTAAATCAATAAAGGAGAATAACTGTTAGTAGATCAATCTGTTTGATATTTTGTTTCCGAGACATGTGCAAGAAGGTATCTAATGTACGAGAAGTGAAGCAACTGAACTTAGGAGACATTGACAGATCCCTTGAAATAGATGATATAAATTTTATAACAAGCAAAGAATAGTAAGACTTCATGCATTTTGCAGGCCATAATGCCTATCATAGTTTAACTGATAGCATTTATTTTCTTCTTGCTGTATTAAAAACAGTGACAGGTTTTACAGTTGATGGCATCTTACATTCAAGTGGAATGTGATCTACTGACCAACTTTATCTGCTATCATGCTACTTAGGTTGTCTGTATCCTCATGTCCTTTAAAAAATTTCTTTGATCTACCTCGAGTGCAAGTCAAATGTCTCCTAATCCAAGTGTATCTACTTCCCTTTGTTATCTCCTATAATTTCTGCTCCTTGAATATTGCTACCATGCTTTAAGCACACTTATACCACAGCTGTTATCATTATCCCTTAGATCTTATAAGTGAATATGATAAGTAGCCCTACTTGGTCTCATTTTGTGACTTTTTGGTAGGACTATCTATGGCCTGATGTTAAGACTGCAAATCTTGTTTTCTTTTTATCTGCATTTGTCGAGTTTACTTTTGTCCAGCCTCTAATTTTCAGCCTTTGTGAATCACTTTGGTCTAGGTGTGTTGCTTTTACATACTATAAAGTTTGGGAGGGTATATAAGCATGTTTTAAACATTTGACCGAGGGCTTCCCTGGTGGTCCAGTGGGTGAAGAGTCTGCCTTGCAGTGCAAGGGGCCCTGGTTCGATCCCTGGCACGGGAGGATCCCACGTGCCGCAGAGCAGCTGGACCAGTGTGCCCAATTACCAGCAGTGCTCTGGAGCGCATGTGCCCAGAGCCAGTGCTTTGCAAGGTGAGAGGCCGCTGCAATGGGAGGCCCACACTGGCCAAAGAATTAAGATGGATGAAAATAAATAAAAGAAGGACCAATAAAAAAGAGGTCAAAATTAAAAAAAAAAAAATTGCCTATTCGTCTTTTTTTGTTGTTTTGTAATAATTTTAAAATTCCCTCATGATGATTTATTTTCTTTGCCTTTTTGATAATCTGATATTTGGAGAAGTTTGTGGGGTTTTGACTTTTTACATTGCTACTCAAGAAAATACATATGACTAATCTGGGAACGTACTTATCTGTTAACAACAAAACTCTGTAAAAGTTAAAAGCAAAATAAAGGTTTAAAAAAAAAAAAAGAAAATACATGCAGGGCTTCCCTGGTGGTGCAGTGGGTAAAGAGTCTGCCTTGCAGTGCAAAGGGTGCCAGTTTGATCCCTGGCCCGGGAATATCCTACATGTCGTGGAGCGGCTGGACCGGTGTGTCCAATTACCAGCCAGAGGTCTGGAGCGCATGTGCCCAGAGCCAGTGCTCTGCGACGAGAGAGGCCACTGGAATGGGAGGCCCACATAGGCCAAAGAATAAAGACGGATGAAAATAAATAAAAGAAGGACCAATAAAAAAGAGGTCAAAATTAAAAAAAAAAAAATTGCCTATTCGTCTTTTTTTGTTGTTTTGTAATAATTTTAAAATTCCCTCATGATGATTTATTTTCTTTGCCTTTTTGATAATCTGATATTTGGAGAAGTTTGTGGGGTTTTGACTTTTTACATTGCTACTCAAGAAAATACATATGACTAATCTGGGAACGTACTTATCTGTTAACAACAAAACTCTGTAAAAGTTAAAAGCAAAATAAAGGTTTAAAAAAAAAAAAAGAAAGAAAATACATGCAGGGCTTCCCTGGTGGTCCAGTGGGTGACGAGTCTGCCTTGCAGTGTAGAGGACACCAGTTCGATCCCTGGCCCAGGAGAATCCCACATGCCGTGGAGCGGCTGGACCGGTGTGTCCAATTACAAGTCAGCACTCTGGAGCGCATGCTCCCGGAGCCGGTGCTCTGCAACAAGAGACGCCATTGCAATGGGAGACCCACACATGCCAAAGAATAAAAAGATGGATGAAAATAAATACAAATAAAAGAGGTGTGATTTAAAAAAAGGAAAATACATGCTTTTGCAAATAATATATCTGATAAATGAATTGTATCTAGAAAATATAAAAGACTCTTACAAATCAATAATAAAATGACAAAAACTCAATTTTTAAATGGACAGAGTATCTGAACAAACATTTCCCCAGAGAATATAAACACATGAAAGGAAGCTCAGCATCATTAGTAATAAAGAAGTGCAAAGCAAATTCACAGAAATACTACTTTGTATTCCCTAGGTTATGGACTAAATGTTTGTACCCTAGCAAAATTCAGATGTTTCAGTGCTAACCCTGATGTGTCTAAATTTGGAAACAGAGCCTGTGGCTGTAGAACCAGGGATAGGAGGAATGGTGGATACAAGGGTTATTTTTGACTGGAAGGGACAGAGCTGCACCCTCTAATGCCTGTGTTGTTCAAGGGTCAATTGTACTATTCAGAGAAAATGGAGGAAATGGAGGGAAAAGGTAATTATTACAGCTAAGGGGTAGTGGAACAGAGGTAGGGCTGGGAGGAATGCTGTACAGGAAAGGGAGAACATTCAGTCATTGTATACCACCTGGCTTAGCCGTGAATAGTGTTTACACAGTCATAATAATAAATTCTGATTATTTATATAAGCAATCTTATAACTCTGGAGACAAGGGGAATGAGAAATCTGTGTGGGTCGGGGAGAGAGAGAGATACAGAGTTAGAATACATGTCAATCTACTCATGGTGTGAAATCAATAGATAATGCCTACAATTAGCCATTCAAGAAGTGATATTACAAGCACATTATTTAGATACATGGAGATAAATATTAAAAGAATGCACGAAATTATAGTGAAAAAGCATTGCTCTAGGAAATGGGAAACAGAGTGGGAATGTTGAGGGAGAGTGACGTGTTGGAGAATGAGGAATAGCTGGGATTTTTAAAGTAATAGACATAAATATATTTAATTCTATACTATGTATATATATCATTTTTGATAAAAATAAAATAAGAATATATGGCCAGCTGTGTTGAATGCCACCACAAAAAGAAAAGAAAAGAAAAACCTACCAGATTCACTAACAGGAATTAAAAATTAAGAGGTGTGATTTAAAAAAAGGAAAATACATGCTTTTGCAAATAATATATCTGATAAATGAATTGTATCTAGAAAATATAAAAGACTCTTACAAATCAATAATAAAATGACAAAAACTCAATTTTTAAATGGACAGAGTATCTGAACAAACATTTCCCCAGAGAATATAAACACATGAAAGGAAGCTCAGCATCATTAGTAATAAAGAAGTGCAAAGCAAATTCACAGAAATACTACTTTGTATTCCCTAGGTTATGGACTAAATGTTTGTACCCTAGCAAAATTCAGATGTTTCAGTGCTAACCCTGATGTGTCTAAATTTGGAAACAGAGCCTGTGGCTGTAGAACCAGGGATAGGAGGAATGGTGGATACAAGGGTTATTTTTGACTGGAAGGGACAGAGCTGCACCCTCTAATGCCTGTGTTGTTCAAGGGTCAATTGTACTATTCAGAGAAAATGGAGGAAATGGAGGGAAAAGGTAATTATTACAGCTAAGGGGTAGTGGAACAGAGGTAGGGCTGGGAGGAATGCTGTACAGGAAAGGGAGAACATTCAGTCATTGTATACCACCTGGCTTAGCCGTGAATAGTGTTTACACAGTCATAATAATAAATTCTGATTATTTATATAAGCAATCTTATAACTCTGGAGACAAGGGGAATGAGAAATCTGTGTGGGTCGGGGAGAGAGAGAGATACAGAGTTAGAATACATGTCAATCTACTCATGGTGTGAAATCAATAGATAATGCCTACAATTAGCCATTCAAGAAGTGATATTACAAGCACATTATTTAGATACATGGAGATAAATATTAAAAGAATGCACGAAAAAATAGTGAAAAAGCATTGCTCTAGGAAATGGGAAACAGAGTGGGAATGTTGAGGGAGAGTGACGTGTTGGAGAATGAGGAATAGCTGGGATTTTTAAAGTAATAGACATAAATATATTTAATTCTATACTATGTATATATATCATTTTTGATAAAAATAAAATAAGAATATATGGCCAGCTGTGTTGAATGCCACCACAAAAAGAAAAGAAAAGAAAAACCTACCAGATTCACTAACAGGAATTAAAAATAGATAGTGAGGGACCTTCCCAGCAGTCCAGTGGTTAAGACTACTTCTTCCAGTACAAGAGGTCCTGGTCAGGTAGCCACAGGCTTCAGGGCCAGAAAACCAAACCATAGAACAGAAGCAACATTGTAACACATTCAATAGAGACTTTAAAAATAATCCACACTAAAAAAAAGTCTTTAAAAATAGTTATATTGGTAGCACTTGGCAGCAGTAGTTTTTCCCAAGAATTGTCTATGTTTAATTGTCATCTTTTTTACGTGTCTTCCCTCATTTTATTTATGTATAGAACCTTGAGGAATTACCCATATGAATACTTTTAGTTTATTATGAATTACAAGTTACCCATTGCCATTCTCTTAAGTCATTTGGTTGTAGGAAACTTTAAAGGATAAATAATATGTAATCGCCATCCCTTCCTACCCAACCAGTTCTCACTGAAATTCTTCACCTGTACCTTGAGGGCCTGTCCCAGCATGAGTTATGCTAGTTTCAGGGGATGGGTTCCATCATCAGCATATTAAAGTTATGAAGACAGAATACTCCAGATACACATTTACAGTTCCCTGCCCCCCTCGCCCCATCCACCCCTTCTGACCAAATTAAGATTCCACTGGAGAAAAGAAGAGAAAGAAGGGACAGGCCACACAGGAAGAAGTGGGTGGAGAAAGGCATCCGTGTTCAGCCTGAAGAAGGCGGCCCAGGGTCAGCGACAGGTCAGCTCCCAGAGGCCATCCACTCACTAACAAGTGAGGACCGTTCACGGCTCTGCGGTGTGGGTATTCAAGAAGTGATATTACAAGCACATTATTTAGATACATGGAGATAAATATTAAAAGAATGCACGAAAAAATAGTGGAAAAGCATTGCTCTAGGAAATGGGAAACAGAGTGGGAATGTTGAGGAGAGTGACGTGTTGGAGAATGAGGAATAGCTGGGATTTTTAAAGTAATAGACATAAATATATTTAATTCTATACTATGTATATATATCATTTTTGATAAAAATAAAATAAGAATATATGGCCAGCTGTGTTGAATGCCACCACAAAAAGAAAAGAAAAGAAAAACCTACCAGATTCACTAACAGGAATTAAAAATAGATAGTGAGGGACCTTCCCAGCAGTCCAGTGGTTAAGACTACTTCTTCCAGTACAAGAGGTCCTGGTCAGGTAGCCACAGGCTTCAGGGCCAGAAAACCAAACCATAGAACAGAAGCAACATTGTAACACATTCAATAGAGACTTTAAAAATAATCCACACTAAAAAAGTCTTTAAAAATAGTTATATTGGTAGCACTTGGCAGCAGTAGTTTTTCCCAAGAATTGTCTATGTTTAATTGTCATCTTTTTTACGTGTCTTCCCTCATTTTATTTATGTATAGAACCTTGAGGAATTACCCATATGAATACTTTTAGTTTATTATGAATTACAAGTTACCCATTGCCATTCTCTTAAGTCATTTGGTTGTAGGAAACTTTAAAGGATAAATAATATGTAATCGCCATCCCTTCCTACCCAACCAGTTCTCACTGAAATTCTTCACCTGTACCTTGAGGGCCTGTCCCAGCATGAGTTATGCTAGTTTCAGGGGATGGGTTCCATCATCAGCATATTAAAGTTATGAAGACAGAATACTCCAGATACACATTTACAGTTCCCTGCCCCCCTCGCCCCATCCACCCCTTCTGACCAAATTAAGATTCCACTGGAGAAAAGAAGAGAAAGAAGGGACAGGCCACACAGGAAGAAGTGGGTGGAGAAAGGCATCCGTGTTCAGCCTGAAGAAGGCGGCCCAGGGTCAGCGACAGGTCAGCTCCCAGAGGCCATCCACTCACTAACAAGTGAGGACCGTTCACGGCTCTGCGGTGTGGCTATTAGTTAGCCTCATCTGGTCACTCTCCTTGCCCTCTCTGACGCTCGGAGAGACCAGCCTTTTTGTCCACAGAGGCTTTGCCACCTCCCACCCCACAGGCTCCATGTGCTCTGCTGGCCTTTCTGTGGCCATCATTGACAGTCCTTATCTGAGCAAGACTGGACCAGACACAGCCAGGAGCCATCTCCCACTAAGTGCGGTGTTGGAGAAAGGTACTCGTATTGTGATCCCTACTAGAGTTGGGCCATTGGGAGGAGGCAGAACTTAAGGTCAGGGAAGGATGGAGGGGGCCTGCAATTACTGCCCAATTCACACTTCAAAGACCATGCCCTAACTCTGCACACTCCATCTACAGGAATTTGACCCAGGAGCCCCATCTCCGGCTACTGTGGGGAGGAAGGGCCAGTCCTGAATTTACCTTGTCCATCCGCAAGCCAGTGAGTAAAACCGTTGTCTTTGCAGAGTGACTAATTTAACATCAATAGTTTTGTTCTATTATTCTGTGTTGGTTCAAGTTTTCAAATGAAACCCTTTGCTTTTCTCTACTTTTAGCAAAATGAAATATTGCTAAACTCTATAAACACCAAAGCTGGCCCAAAATATTCTACAATCTTCCTTTTATGCCATTACATGTTGGATAAGGTTCTGACTAGTTTGAGTCCAAATGTGATTTAAAATACTGAAGAATGATGAAGTAATTTGTTTTGAACTAACAAACTAGTTTCGGGTTTAATATTTTGTAAGATTTTTTTTTTTAATGACCCAAATCATGTTTTTAAAAACCTAGACACTTGCCTGCTTGTAAGAATTTGACAAATTCCACCTCTTAAGGCTAGACAGATATGCAAGCACTGGCAGTTCTGGAAACCATAAGTCAGCACTAAGACTGCTCATGCAGCATTGATATCTGAGGTTTTAAACACTTATCAAAGCCCAAACTTAGAAAGAAGGGACAGGCCACACAGGAAGAAGTGGGTGGAGAAAGGCATCCGTGTTCAGCCTGAAGAAGGCGGCCCAGGGTCAGCGACAGGTCAGCTCCCAGAGGCCATCCACTCACTAACAAGTGAGGACCGTTCACGGCTCTGCGGTGTGGCTATTAGTTAGCCTCATCTGGTCACTCTCCTTGCCCTCTCTGACGCTCGGAGAGACCAGCCTTTTTGTCCACAGAGGCTTTGCCACCTCCCACCCCACAGGCTCCATGTGCTCTGCTGGCCTTTCTGTGGCCATCATTGACAGTCCTTATCTGAGCAAGACTGGACCAGACACAGCCAGGAGCCATCTCCCACTAAGTGCGGTGTTGGAGAAAGGTACTCGTATTGTGATCCCTACTAGAGTTGGGCCATTGGGAGGAGGCAGAACTTAAGGTCAGGGAAGGATGGAGGGGGCCTGCAATTACTGCCCAATTCACACTTCAAAGACCATGCCCTAACTCTGCACACTCCATCTACAGGAATTTGACCCAGGAGCCCCATCTCCGGCTACTGTGGGGAGGAAGGGCCAGTCCTGAATTTACCTTGTCCATCCGCAAGCCAGTGAGTAAAACCGTTGTCTTTGCAGAGTGACTAATTTAACATCAATAGTTTTGTTCTATTATTCTGTGTTGGTTCAAGTTTTCAAATGAAACCCTTTGCTTTTCTCTACTTTTAGCAAAATGAAATATTGCTAAACTCTATAAACACCAAAGCTGGCCCAAAATATTCTACAATCTTCCTTTTATGCCATTACATGTTGGATAAGGTTCTGACTAGTTTGAGTCCAAATGTGATTTAAAATACTGAAGAATGATGAAGTAATTTGTTTTGAACTAACAAACTAGTTTCGGTTGAATTATTTGTAAGATTTTTTTTTTTAATGACCCAAATCATGTTTTTAAAAACCTAGACACTTGCCTGCTTGTAAGAATTTGACAAATTCCACCTCTTAAGGCTAGACAGATATGCAAGCACTGGCAGTTCTGGAAACCATAAGTCAGCACTAAGACTGCTCATGCAGCATTGATATCTGAGGTTTTAAACACTTATCAAAGCCAAACTTAGACAAAAAGGCAACAATTTAGTACTTTGAAAAATCCTATAAATTTTCATAAACATTGCTAGCCCGTAATCTTTTTCAATCCCTTAAAAACTAAAAACTGAATTATAATTTTACATTTTGAGTTAAACGTTATCATCATAAAAGGAGCTATTCCCCTGACAGGATCTCAAAGATTAGTCTTCAAGTTTAATACAAATAGTCTACTATATTTTCCTAAGAATCTATTGTTTTCAGAACTGAAATAGTAAAGATATTTCTAAACTAAACCTAAATTTTATATGAAAACCAAAAAGAGAAAAAATGGCTTTAAGTCATGACTATTTCTACAGTTTGCACAGCAAGGCGTAATTGCTAAAACGTTAGAGAAACTGCCACCCTTTCTCGTGTTTTCAAAGGTACTTCATCATTCTTTTATGAAAAGAGGCAACTCATGACTAAATGAATGCTATGAATCTGAAGACCCAATTTAATAATATTGGGTGGACTATTTCCTCTGCTGCTAGGACTTACCCCTAAGGGCATCTGAGTTTCACAAGAGCACAGCAGCTGCCTGGAGCACAGCAGGGTTTAGCAGGAGCTCATGTGAAAATGATTTAGGGAATGCAAGACAGCAGTTGTATCAGAATACACCCATTTTGAGGTTTCCACCAAAAAGTCACTATGATCTCGGTCTGTGTTAAGAGAAAAACAGAGATGACAGTTGCTTTTCTCTGCTCCAGAAACACGATATACCATTCTGGATGTTACGTCTGGTAGTTAAGAGAAAACAAGATGACAAGCTATTCTACAATCTTCCTTTTATGCCATTACATGTTGGATAAGGTTCTGACTAGTTTGAGTCCAAATGTGATTTAAAATACTGAAGAATGATGAAGTAATTTGTTTTGAACTAACAAACTAGTTTCGGTTGAATTATTTGTAAGATTTTTTTTTTTAATGACCCAAATCATGTTTTTAAAAACCTAGACACTTGCCTGCTTGTAAGAATTTGACAAATTCCACCTCTTAAGGCTAGACAGATATGCAAGCACTGGCAGTTCTGGAAACCATAAGTCAGCACTAAGACTGCTCATGCAGCATTGATATCTGAGGTTTTAAACACTTATCAAAGCCAAACTTAGACAAAAAGGCAACAATTTAGTACTTTAAAAAATCCTATAAATTTTCATAAACATTGCTACCCCGTAATCTTTTTCAATCCCTTAAAAACTAAAAACTGAATTATAATTTTACATTTTGAGTTAAACGTTATCATCATAAAAGGAGCTATTCCCCTGACAGGATCTCAAAGATTAGTCTTCAAGTTTAATACAAATAGTCTACTATATTTTCCTAAGAATCTATTGTTTTCAGAACTGAAATAGTAAAGATATTTCTAAACTAAACCTAAATTTTATATAAAAACCCAAAAAAGAGAAAAATGGCTTTAAGTCATGACTATTTCTACAGTTTGCACAGCAAGGCGTAATTGCTAAAACGTTAGAGAAACTGCCACCCTTTCTCGTGTTTTCAAAGGTACTTCATCATTCTTTTATGAAAAGAGGCAACTCATGACTAAATGAATGCTATGAATCTGAAGACCCAATTTAATAATATTGGGTGGACTATTTCCTCTGCTGCTAGGACTTACCCCTAAGGGCATCTGAGTTTCACAAGAGCACAGCAGCTGCCTGGAGCACAGCAGGGTTTAGCAGGAGCTCATGTGAAAATGATTTAGGGAATGCAAGACAGCAGTTGTATCAGAATACACCCATTTTGAGGTTTCCACCAAAAAGTCACTATGATCTCGGTCTGTGTTAAGAGAAAAACAGAGATGACAGTTGCTTTCTCTCTGCTCCAGAAACACGATATACCATTCTGGATGTTACGTCTTATAAGGAAAAGAGACAACTGCAAAGTACTGAGGGGAGTCAGGAGCGTGGAGCCCTTGATACATGCCACACAAGAAACAGTTGCACAAAGTAGTCTGAGTGTGTTTAGCTTTGAAAAGTGATATCTCAGGCTGACCAGCTTTGAATTTTTGACTCATATTTTGTAGGGAATGGATTAGACCCAGCCGTATTACCTCAGGTTGTAGAACCAAAGGGTGAACTTTAAACAAATTCAGGCTTAATTTTCAAGATACTATTGTATTAATGTTTCTAAACACAGGATAAGGTGCTCCAGGGGAGTGAATTCGAGTCTTCAGCTCTGGGGAAATAGGGTGGACAGCTCCTGGCAAGAAGATTTAAATACTGGGTGGTGTGTCATTAATGAGATAATCTTTAAAGTCATCTCCAAATCCAAAATATAGATTCCAGGACCTCAGTGCAACAGTATAAATGCTCAGTTCTCTTCCAAGAGTATAAATGCCTAGCTCTCTCCAAAATGTACCTGAGGTTACATACGATGACTTGGGGTACAGGCAATGCTTCCCACCTGCACATATACTCAGATTATCGGCAAGTCCAATTTTTAAAAATGTTTCTATTGGGGCTTCCCTGGTGGTCCAGTGGGTAAGGACACCGCCTTGCAGTAAAAGGGGCGCCCGTTCGCTCCCTGGCCGGAGGATCCCATGTGCTGTAGAGTGGCTGGACCAATGTGTCCAACTACCGAGCCAAGCTGGAGGACTCCCAGAGCTGGTGCTCTGTAACAAGAGAAGCCACTGCGATGGGCCTGGAAAAAAAAACCTGACTAAATGAATGCTATGAATCTGAAGACCCAATTTAATAATATTGGGTGGACTATTTCCTCTGCTGCTAGGACTTACCCCTAAGGGCATCTGAGTTTCACAAGAGCACAGCAGCTGCCTGGAGCACAGCAGGGTTTAGCAGGAGCTCATGTGAAAATGATTTAGGGAATGCAAGACAGCAGTTGTATCAGAATACACCCATTTTGAGGTTTCCACCAAAAAGTCACTATGATCTCGGTCTGTGTTAAGAGAAAAACAGAGATGACAGTTGCTTTCTCTCTGCTCCAGAAACACGATATACCATTCTGGATGTTACGTCTTATAAGGAAAAGAGACAACTGCAAAGTACTGAGGGGAGTCAGGAGCGTGGAGCCCTTGATACATGCCACACAAGAAACAGTTGCACAAAGTAGTCTGAGTGTGTTTAGCTTTGAAAAGTGATATCTCAGGCTGACCAGCTTTGAATTTTTGACTCATATTTTGTAGGGAATGGATTAGACCCAGCCGTATTACCTCAGGTTGTAGAACCAAAGGGTGAACTTTAAACAAATTCAGGCTTAATTTTCAAGATACTATTGTATTAATGTTTCTAAACACAGGATAAGGTGCTCCAGGGGAGTGAATTCGAGTCTTCAGCTCTGGGGAAATAGGGTGGACAGCTCCTGGCAAGAAGATTTAAATACTGGGTGGTGTGTCATTAATGAGATAATCTTTAAAGTCATCTCCAAATCCAAAATATAGATTCCAGGACCTCAGTGCAACAGTATAAATGCTCAGTTCTCTTCCAAGAGTATAAATGCCTAGCTCTCTCCAAAATGTACCTGAGGTTACATACGATGACTTGGGGTACAGGCAATGCTTCCCACCTGCACATATACTCAGATTATCGGCAAGTCCAATTTTTAAAAATGTTTCTATTGGGGCTTCCCTGGTGGTCCAGTGGGTAAGGACACCGCCTTGCAGTAAAAGGGGCGCCCGTTCGATCCCTGGCCCGGGAGGATCCCATGTGCTGTAGAGTGGCTGGACCAATGTGTCCAACTACCGAGCCAGAGCTCTGGAGCGCACGTGCCCAGAGCTGGTGCTCTGTAACAAGAGAAGCCACTGCGATGGGAGGCCCACATAGGACAAAAAACAAAGATGGATGAAAAACAAATAAATGAAAGACTAATAGAAGTAGCCCCCCCACCAAAATGTTTTTATTGGAGTAGAGTTGATGTCCAATGTTGTATTAGTTTCAGGTGTACAGCTGCAAGTTCAGTTTCTAGCCCTCAATCCCTAAATCGCCTCCAATCCCTTTATGTTTGGGAACCTCTCAAAGTGCTGTTACTGAAACAAGTTTGTTTTGCGTGACACCCAGTAAGCCCAATGCTGAGACACAAAAGTTTGAAGCAAACAGAAGGTTTATTCACAAGGCAGCCAAGCGAGGACAAGAGAAAAAAATGTCTCAGATCCATCTCTCTGAAGACAAGGGGCTGCGGTAGTTAGGGGGTGAAGATACGGCCTCGGGGTGGTCTGAGGCGTGGGAGTGTAGGGAAAGGCTGTTGGGAAAAAGTGTGTGATTATGGTCCTGCACAGCTGTAACTCATCTCCAAGCCTCTGCACGTGCAACATGGAGGCACTTAGCTTGCTCTGGGGGCAGAGTTTTGGCCCTCTGACATCAAAAGATCACTACTCGGACACCTGCACATGTCAGGTTGGAGGGTTGGCATCCTAGCCAGTCTCAACCAGCTCAGCTGGAACTAGACACAGCTGACTCCAGATTCCTGGAAAGTAATTCAGGCAACCATCCTTAGGCTACGTGCTGCTTAGAGCACATGCGAGTCTTAAAGTGACCTTGGTTAGAGAAATGGACTTGACGCAGGGTTTCAGTGCTTCATTTCAAAGGACAGTCCTCTTTGCTCATGTCTCACTCCTAGAGCCAAAACTCAGATGCGCACCCTCACTTGAGCCTGGAGACACCCATGTCAGAAGACAGTTGCTCTAGAGTAGAAGGAACCTCCCATGTCAGGGGAAGAAACGGCAAGTCCAATTTTTAAAATGTTTCTAGGCTCCCAGTGGGTAAGGACACCGCCTTGCAGTAAAAGGCGCCTGTTCGATCCCTGGCCGGAGGATCCCATGTGCTGTAGAGTGGCTGGACCAATGTGTCCAACTACCGAGCCAGAGCTCTGGAGCGCACGTGCCCAGAGCTGGTGCTCTGTAACAAGAGAAGCCACTGCGATGGGAGGCCCACATAGGACAAAAAACAAAGATGGATGAAAAACAAATAAATGAAAGACTAATAGAAGTAGCCCCCCCACCAAAATGTTTTTATTGGAGTAGAGTTGATGTCCAATGTTGTATTAGTTTCAGGTGTACAGCTGCAAGTTCAGTTTCTAGCCCTCAATCCCTAAATCGCCTCCAATCCCTTTATGTTTGGGAACCTCTCAAAGTGCTGTTACTGAAACAAGTTTGTTTTGCGTGACACCCAGTAAGCCCAATGCTGAGACACAAAAGTTTGAAGCAAACAGAAGGTTTATTCACAAGGCAGCCAAGCGAGGACAAGAGAAAAAAATGTCTCAGATCCATCTCTCTGAAGACAAGGGGCTGCGGTACTTATGGGGTGAAAATACAGCCTCAGGGTGGTCTGAGGTGTGGGGAGTGTAGGGAAAGGCTGTTGGGAAAAAGTGTGTGATTATGGTCCTGCACAGCTGTAACTCATCTCCAAGCCTCTGCACGTGCAACATGGAGGCACTTAGCTTGCTCTGGGGGCAGAGTTTTGGCCCTCTGACATCAAAAGATCACTACTCGGACACCTGCACATGTCAGGTTGGAGGGTTGGCATCCTAGCCAGTCTCAACCAGCTCAGCTGGAACTAGACACAGCTGACTCCAGATTCCTGGAAAGTAATTCAGGCAACCATCCTTAGGCTACGTGCTGCTTAGAGCACATGCGAGTCTTAAAGTGACCTTGGTTAGAGAAATGGACTTGACGCAGGGTTTCAGTGCTTCATTTCAAAGGACAGTCCTCTTTGCTCATGTCTCACTCCTAGAGCCAAAACTCAGATGCGCACCCTCACTTGAGCCTTGGAGACACCCATGTCAGAAGACAGTTGCTCTAGAGTAGAAGGAACCTCCATGTTGCTATTGCTGTAGCAGAGGGCAGCAGTAGCCGGGCTGAAACCTAGGTAATCAAAGAGCTCTCTACTCACGTCTGTTATTAATACCCTCACACGCCTTGCTCATCGTGTCCAGAGCAACACGACTGAAGCTGCAGCTCACTAACGCAGACCCTTCTCACACTCTTGGCAGTTCTGCAAGGAGCTTCAGAGGGTAAGGAGGTGCAGTACTTGCTCTGGTCAGTCACAGTGCCCAAACTCCCAATTGAGCAGCCTTTTAGACTCAAATCACCAGCCAAGTTCTGGTCTTTATGTCCCTAAGACTTAATCTCTTTACACTACACTTGGCTGCCATTGATTCAAATGACTCATCGATAAGTTTATTCTGGATTTATTTGCCAACTGAGAAATTGCCGCTTACTAGTTATACTGGTTAGTTTACGGGTTAGTTCTGGGGCTGGTCTGCCTGGGTTCACATCCCAGTTCCATTACCCTTCAAAGCGTCTGCTTCCTCGTCCGTATATTAGAGATTACAACTGCATCTGCCAAACTGGGCACTTGTGAAGATCAAATGAAATGATCCACATAAAAACAAAGTTAAGAGAATAGACTTCAATACATTATAGCTTTAAAACAGATGCTTCTTGAGAAGATTAACTGTGCTAGGAATCCTGATAACCAGGTACAACCTGGGAATGCCTGAGCAGCAGGCTCCCTGGTAAAAAAAATTACAATAATACTGTAGGAGTTCATGGTCCACATTACCTAGTTATCTCCTTTTCTTGAACTTTACATTTTTGACTTAGGTCTCGGACAAATTGACCCAGTCTCAACCAGCTCAGCTGGAACTAGACACAGCTGACTCCAGATTCCTGGAAAGTAATTCAGGCAACCATCCTTAGGCTACGTGCTGCTTAGAGCACATGCGAGTCTTAAAGTGACCTTGGTTAGAGAAATGGACTTGACGCAGGGTTTCAGTGCTTCATTTCAAAGGACAGTCCTCTTTGCTCATGTCTCACTCCTAGAGCCAAAACTCAGATGCGCACCCTCACTTGAGCCTTGGAGACACCCATGTCAGAAGACAGTTGCTCTAGAGTAGAAGGAACCTCCATGTTGCTATTGCTGTAGCAGAGGGCAGCAGTAGCCGGGCTGAAACCTAGGTAATCAAAGAGCTCTCTACTCACGTCTGTTATTAATACCCTCACACGCCTTGCTCATCGTGTCCAGAGCAACACGACTGAAGCTGCAGCTCACTAACGCAGACCCTTCTCACACTCTTGGCAGTTCTGCAAGGAGCTTCAGAGGGTAAGGAGGTGCAGTACTTGCTCTGGTCAGTCACAGTGCCCAAACTCCCAATTGAGCAGCCTTTTAGACTCAAATCACCAGCCAAGTTCTGGTCTTTATGTCCCTAAGACTTAATCTCTTTACACTACACTTGGCTGCCATTGATTCAAATGACTCATCGATAAGTTTATTCTGGATTTATTTGCCAACTGAGAAATTGCCGCTTACTAGTTATACTGGTTAGTTTACGGGTTAGTTCTGGGGCTGGTCTGCCTGGGTTCACATCCCAGTTCCATTACCCTTCAAAGCGTCTGCTTCCTCGTCCGTATATTAGAGATTACAACTGCATCTGCCAAACTGGGCACTTGTGAAGATCAAATGAAATGATCCACATAAAAACAAAGTTAAGAGAATAGACTTCAATACATTATAGCTTTAAAACAGATGCTTCTTGAGAAGATTAACTGTGCTAGGAATCCTGATAACCAGGTACAACCTGGGAATGCCTGAGCAGCAGGCTCCCTGGTAAAAAAAATTACAATAATACTGTAGGAGTTCATGGTCCACATTACCTAGTTATCTCCTTTTTCTTACTGACATCTTTGGGACTGTATTTTTTCTCAGACTTATCTTCAGCATGCTGCTGCAGTGGCTGCTGAGTTGCTTTAGTCGTGTCCAACTCTGTGCGACCCTGTGGGCTGTAGCCTTCCAGGCTCCTCTGGCCAAGCGATTCTCCAGGCAAGAATACTGGAGTGGATTGCCATGCCCTCCTCTGGGGAATCTTCCCAACCCAGGGATCAGACCCAAGTCTCTTGAATTGCAGGCAGATTCTTTACCACTGAGACACACGAGGGAAGCCCTTATCTTCAGTATACCTGTACTCAAATAGCCTTATACCCATAACAAGACAGCTGAATTCACAAGGGAAGCAAAGCTTAAGATAGATCCTCTTCAAAAACGGCTGCTGGACTCGATCCAGTACTTGAACCAGACCTCTCTGATAGGTCCCTCCCTTTCCCAATTCCCCTTCAAGTGTGCTCTGTGTAGCCTGGAATTCCCTGCCCAAATTACCTCAAGAAGCTCTTTTTCAAGACCTGGCTGACTGGGCCCTGTCTCTAGTCTATTCTCCCAAGAATGGTCCACAGCACTGGTGTGCTTGTTCCTAGCCCAGAGGAGTGAGCAGACATGTAGATACAGCTTGGACATGAAGATGAGATATCCCCACAGGTGCACACAGCCCATATGGCCAGGACAGAGCTGGGAGTAGGAAGAAAAAGTAGATGGGCCGTGAAGGGCCCTGAGCAGAGACTGGACTGGCTTTTCCTGTTTCTCTAAGTGGGGGTAAGATAGATAGTACATTTGAAAGTTCAGAATTTTGCGTGGTTCTGGAATTATAACAGCATTAACTCTGGAATTTTAGGTAGTTCTGAAGGTAGATGAGCCTGGGTGTAAATAAGGATGCCTTAAATACTCTTGCACATATGTAATTGCAATTTCTCCAAATTCCCTTGACTTCTGGATTACACAACTGAGTCCCATATTCTTGCCTGGAGAATTCCATGGACAGGAGAAGGAGCCTGATGGGTTACCGTCCATGGGGTCACAGAGTCAGACACTACTGAGCAACTAACACTTTCACTTTTCATCCCATTCAGAGTAGCCCAAGACATTCTGTCTTATACTAAGAGGACTTCTGAGGGGAGAGAAAGGAGGAAAGGAAGGAAAGAAGGAAAGAAGAGTAGGAGGAAGATGAAAAAGAAAGAAGAGGAAGGTGGAGAAAAGAAGTGTGGGGGGAGAGCAGAAGAGAAAGAAAGTAGTTTCCTACTTGAAGGACAGACTGCTTCTTGTCTATTGTGACCAAGTGCAAATTTTATTCCCTTTTACACACACAATCTTTGTTCTCAGCCCTGGTTATTTTCTTAGGCCAAATCCCAAAAGTGACCAGTCCTGAGAAGTTCACCATGCCCGAGGGAAGCCCTTATCTTCAGTATACCTGTACTCAAATAGCCTTATACCCATAACAAGACAGCTGAATTCACAAGGGAAGCAAAGCTTAAGATAGATCCTCTTCAAAAACGGCTGCTGGACTCGATCCAGTACTTGAACCAGACCTCTCTGATAGGTCCCTCCCTTTCCCAATTCCCCTTCAAGTGTGCTCTGTGTAGCCTGGAATTCCCTGCCCAAATTACCTCAAGAAGCTCTTTTTCAAGACCTGGCTGACTGGGCCCTGTCTCTAGTCTATTCTCCCAAGAATGGTCCACAGCACTGGTGTGCTTGTTCCTAGCCCAGAGGAGTGAGCAGACATGTAGATACAGCTTGGACATGAAGATGAGATATCCCCACAGGTGCACACAGCCCATATGGCCAGGACAGAGCTGGGAGTAGGAAGAAAAAGTAGATGGGCCGTGAAGGGCCCTGAGCAGAGACTGGACTGGCTTTTCCTGTTTCTCTAAGTGGGGGTAAGATAGATAGTACATTTGAAAGTTCAGAATTTTGCGTGGTTCTGGAATTATAACAGCATTAACTCTGGAATTTTAGGTAGTTCTGAAGGTAGATGAGCCTGGGTGTAAATAAGGATGCCTTAAATACTCTTGCACATATGTAATTGCAATTTCTCCAAATTCCCTTGACTTCTGGATTACACAACTGAGTCCCATATTCTTGCCTGGAGAATTCCATGGACAGGAGAAGGAGCCTGATGGGTTACCGTCCATGGGGTCACAGAGTCAGACACTACTGAGCAACTAACACTTTCACTTTTCATCCCATTCAGAGTAGCCCAAGACATTCTGTCTTATACTAAGAGGACTTCTGAGGGGAGAGAAAGGAGGAAAGGAAGGAAAGAAGGAAAGAAGAGTAGGAGGAAGATGAAAAAG
This sequence comes from Tragulus kanchil, assembly GCA_022376925.1. Classification (NCBI taxonomy): domain Eukaryota; kingdom Metazoa; phylum Chordata; class Mammalia; order Artiodactyla; family Tragulidae; genus Tragulus; species Tragulus kanchil. The sequence goes on along the minus strand of JAIOJX010000029.1, from coordinate 54,803,526 downwards.
AAAGAAGAGGAAGGTGGAGAAAAGAAGTGTGGGGGGAGAGCAGAAGAGAAAGAAAGTAGTTTCCTACTTGAAGGACAGACTGCTTCTTGTCTATTGTGACCAAGTGCAAATTTTATTCCCTTTTACACACACAATCTTTGTTCTCAGCCCTGGTTATTTTCTTAGGCCAAATCCCCAAAAGTAAACTGCTGAGACAAGGGTATGAATGTTTAAGTATTTTAAGATATGTTAAGTTCAACGTATTATCGCCTTCTTTTGCTGCAGCTCCTGTGGCCTGTTATGTGGTGTGCTTGACTTGATTCAGGTCTTCTACGGGCTGCTCAGCTTGCCTTGCCCATGCCTTGTTTGCAAGGTTTTTTTTGAAATAAAGGCTGTTTCCCGATGCCCTGTTCCTAAAACAGTCTAGGGAGTCCAGTGGTAGATGAATACAGAGATCACCTCGCTGTATTGCTGGCCTTTATGGGAATGTTTTCTGGTGGTTTACTATTGAATAGAATGTTGGCTTTTGGTTTGAGATACACACTTTTTAAGTCAAATCAGGAAGACATTCATCTTGCACTAGTCAGAATTCTTGGTCTCAAAATCCCCAACAGAATCTGGGTAACTTCAGGGAAGAAAATATTGGAAGCCTATTTGATAGCCCACGGAATCTCTGGAAAAACTGAAGATTCAAACTCAGCTCATAAGAACAAGAAAGATTGCAGAGCATAAAAGAGGTCTTTTGAAATGTGGGGTTCTGTTTATTCACAGAGTGAGAAGTATCCAATAATAAATTTCCAGTTAGCAAATATGAATTTTTCTGGTCCAAGTACCCATCTAATATTTGAATCTTCGCTGCAATATGCCTATCACGTGCAGACCAATCAGCCTCTGTCTAGATGCCAGAAATGGTCTTGCCAGTTTTCTTTGACTTCCTGTAGCATTTACCCTTCGTTTTACCAGTTTTATGCTGTGGTTCATTGGAACAAACTCAATGCATTCAATTCCCTTTACCAAGAATACTTTTTTCTCACCTTCAAAAGATGCAAAAATACTGATCTTTCAAACAAAAAAATCAAATTTTATCTGTTCTAAAAGAAAATATAAAAAAAATAAAAATAAAAAAACAATAAATGAAAGTAAATTGAAAGAAAATTGATAAGACCATGGATAAAAAGTTCTTTGACAATTAAACAAATAAATTCTGAAATAAGGGTTCTTAAAAGTGTAGTTCTTCAACCAGCAGCACCAGCATCACTTAGAAAGAGACCTGCTGAATCAGAAACACTGGGGTGGAGACTTCCCTGGTGGTCCAGTGGTTAAAGAATACACTTTCCAATGTAGAGGACAAGGGTTTGATTCCTGATCAGGGAACTAAGCTCCCACATGCCTCAGGGCAACTATGCTCTACTGCCTCAACAACAGCAGAAAGATCCTGCATGATGCAACTAAGACTAATAAATAAATAAATATTTTAAAAAAGAAAAAAAGAAGAAAACACTGGGGTGGGTCCTAGCAACCTGTGTTTTAACTAGCCCTCCAATTGTTTCTGATGTTTGTTAAAGTTCAAGAACCAGTGGACTTTCCTTGTGGCTCGGTGGATAAGAACCTGTCTGCCAATGCAGGCAACACAGGTTTGATCCCTGATCCGGGAAGATCCCACATAGCACAGAGCAGCTAAACCCACACATCAACAAAGACCCAGAACAGCCAAAAAATAAATAAATAAAAGTTTAATTAAAAACAAAAAAAACAGTGAGCCAGAAATATAACCATATTAGTCAAGCATTCAGTGGAACATGGCTGAACCAAAAGGTAAGGGCAGATTTGAAGTTGGAATCTTCAGGGATGTCTCTCAGTTCTGTGTATGGAGCTCTTCCTTTCGGGAGCAGATTCTCTCCCACAGCAATGCAATCACAGCGGGTGATTTTGATGGGGCTCCTAAACCAGGACCCTGATTCATAGTGGACAGAACATTCCAGACTTTCCTAATATCCTGACCCATTTACCTGACTTCAGTAGGCAAAGATATGCTGCTTGAGTCAAGCCAATAAAAATCCTGCCTGTAGTTTTATATTTAGAGATAGAGGGGAAAGCACTTTGCTTTTTCTGTTGTGGAGGTGGGAGTAGATTTTTTTCTTTTCAATGTAAACTATTTTTAAAGTGTTTATTGAATTTTTAATAATATTGTTTCTATTTTACTTTTTCGTAGGTGAATTTTGTTACAGCATTGCTTCTGTTTTATGGGTTTTTTCCCTTTTTTCAGCTGCTAGACATGCATGATTTTACTCCCTTACCAAGGATTGAACCCAAACCCCCTACACCGGAAGGTGAAGTCTTAACCACTGAACTGCCAGAGAAGTCCCAGGGGCAGATGCTAACTCAGGGACATTCTGTTAATTTCCCTGCCTTGCGGAAAAAACCCACGTGCATAGAAGAAAATAGGCCCACAACAGTAAAAAAAAAAAAAAAAAGAAACATGAGAGATCTGACAAGTTCTTCTGATGACTCTGGATCTGTCATCCTGAAACCAGTCATATCCTAAATTTACCAGTTACACACAAGTCAGTGAACTCTCTTGTGTGTGATAGTCACTCAGTTGTGTCTGACTCTTGGCGACTTTATAGTCTGTAGCCCATCAGGCTCCTCTGTCCATGGGCTTCTCCAGGCAAGAATACTGGGCAGGGGTTGGGGGTGCCCTTTCCTACACCAGGGGATCTTCCTGACCCAGCAACAGAATCTCAGATCATTTTGAGCTGGGTTCCGTCACTTGCAAAGGAAAGCATGTTGATGACCACACTTGAGGCTGGGAGTTATGGGGGGTGTAAACCTATTTCATAATCACGGTGTATTCATTTTCAAATCTGCAAGTATTTTGGGCTTATCTACATTATGATAAGCGCAAAATACTTGCAAAGGGCTTATCTAAATTATGTTTTTATACTATTTCATACCTTGAGCATTGTGTAAAGAAACTAACTTACTCACTGTATGTTGTTGGTCCATAAACTTACAATTGTTTTTGAACCCAAGCCATTACTTCCATCTGTCCCCAGCGAGTTATGACACTTTGTTTCCCTGCAGCTGGCCGCTGCCACAGAAAACATCAAGTCTAAACTTCGGACTCCTCTGGAGTTTGTTCCCTTGGAAGAAAACTGAACAGGGTGAATGTTGGCAACTCTCTTTGCTCTCTTTGGCTTCACCAAAAAGAAAACCCTAACACATAGGAAGCACTCAATTTCTTTCTTTCTTTCTTGTTTATTGACTACGTGGAACACAACCTGGAGAAACTGACAATTAAACATGAAAAACACTGAGGATTTTATTTCAGCAGCTAAATTCAGTAGCTATGCATGAATTTAGGAGATTTATTCACTTGAGCAAATGTGAAGTGTCAAAAGGGAGTGTAGTTACAGTAACAGAGGTGGGTTTGTGGTGCTTTGAAGCCTTCTGTAGCACAACCAGCACACCTGTGCTGCATCGCCTGGCATCTGGGCCCGTCAGGTGGGAGGTGAACTATGACCATTTAGCTGCTGCTGCTTATCTCTGACCCAGCTTCACCCTCGCAGCTGTCCAAGTGGATTATGCATTGTCTTGGCTCCTGGCCAAGGCTGGCTTAGATGCGTATTTTTGAAATGTTTATGGCTGGTGAGATTCCAGCCTGAGTGGTGCTAAGCATTTACTCCACTGAGATATCATCCCTAATGGGATATAAATTCCAGTGAAAAGGAAGCTCAGGGAGTGCTTCAATTCCCTTTGGAGTACTAGAGAAATTCCCTTCACAAGCTGTGGTTTACTGGCTGCTTTGAAAACTGCCCTCAGGACTTCCCTGGGCAGTCCACTAGTTAAGGCTCCGTGCTTTCGCTGCAGGAACCACAGGTTCAATCCCATGTTGGGAAACTAGGATCCTGCATGCGCTGCACAGCAAAGCAAAAAAATAAAAAGAAATAAAAGTGGCCTTGTTAACGGAAAAATTAGGTCTTAGATTCATTGCTTTTTACCTAAAAGAAAATTTAGTTAACCACCAAATGTGAGAATCCTTTAGCTATCTGAATCTAAGTAAACCTTTAAATTATGTTTTATACTATTTCATACCTTGAGCATTGTGTAAAGAAACTAACTTACTCACTGTATGTTGTTGGTCCATAAACTTACAATTGTTTTGAACCCAAGCCATTACTTCCATCTGTCCCCAGCGAGTTATGACACTTTGTTTCCCTGCAGCTGGCCGCTGCCACAGAAAACATCAAGTCTAAACTTCGGACTCCTCTGGAGTTTGTTCCCTTGGAAGAAAACTGAACAGGGTGAATGTTGGCAACTCTCTTTGCTCTCTTTGGCTTCACCAAAAAGAAAACCCTAACACATAGGAAGCACTCAATTTCTTTCTTTCTTTCTTGTTTATTGACTACGTGGAACACAACCTGGAGAAACTGACAATTAAACATGAAAAACACTGAGGATTTTATTTCAGCAGCTAAATTCAGTAGCTATGCATGAATTTAGGAGATTTATTCACTTGAGCAAATGTGAAGTGTCAAAAGGGAGTGTAGTTACAGTAACAGAGGTGGGTTTGTGGTGCTTTGAAGCCTTCTGTAGCACAACCAGCACACCTGTGCTGCATCGCCTGGCATCTGGGCCCGTCAGGTGGGAGGTGAACTATGACCATTTAGCTGCTGCTGCTTATCTCTGACCCAGCTTCACCCTCGCAGCTGTCCAAGTGGATTATGCATTGTCTTGGCTCCTGGCCAAGGCTGGCTTAGATGCGTATTTTTGAAATGTTTATGGCTGGTGAGATTCCAGCCTGAGTGGTGCTAAGCATTTACTCCACTGAGATATCATCCCTAATGGGATATAAATTCCAGTGAAAAGGAAGCTCAGGGAGTGCTTCAATTCCCTTTGGAGTACTAGAGAAATTCCCTTCACAAGCTGTGGTTTACTGGCTGCTTTGAAAACTGCCCTCAGGACTTCCCTGGGCAGTCCACTAGTTAAGGCTCCGTGCTTTCGCTGCAGGAACCACAGGTTCAATCCCATGTTGGGAAACTAGGATCCTGCATGCGCTGCACAGCAAAGCAAAAAAATAAAAAGAAATAAAAGTGGCCTTGTTAACCGGAAAAAAATTAGGTCTTAGATTCATTGCTTTTTTACCTAAAAGAAAATTTAGTTAACCACCAAATGTGAGAATCCTTTAGCTATCTGAATCTAAGTAGAAGCTTTAAAAAGTAAGCCCTTTTAGAGCTCCAGTGGCGTAATCGGTTAGTACGTGGAACTTACTTTTAATAAGGGGGGAAGGCGAAAGGGAAATAAATAAATAAATAAGTAAATAAATAAATAAGCCTGGGCTCCCCTGGGGGTCCAGTGGGTAAAGAGTCCATCCACCTTTAGGGGCAAGGGGTGCCGGTTTGATCCCTGGCCCCGGAAGATCCCAGGAGTTGCAGAGCGCCTGGACCAGTGGGTCCAATTACAAGCCTGTGCTCTGGAACAGTTGCACCCAGGCCAATGCTCAACGAGAGAGGCCACTGCAATGGGAGGCCCACACAGGCCGAAGAATAAAGATAGATGAAAATAAGCCCTTTGAAAAACTTAATAACTGCAACTTTTGTCTATTCCACTTGTACTTTGCTAATCCTTTCTGGGCATTCTGGACATTCATATAAGATGAAACAATATGTCTCACGGTTTGAATCAGTTTTTTAAGCATTTTGATGAGTTGATACTGCCACTAAATCAACACTTTAGTCTGCTTTTGTTGTCTTCTTTGGGTAATTCCTTTAAATTTCCTCAGGCTTTGACTCTACATGGATTTAATTAATTAAATAGAAGATTCCAAATATTTAGAGATGTGAAACTTAGCCAACATTCTTCTAGAGCTTTCATTGGATATCCAAAGTGTAATGGTCTATATAGTAGACCCTCAACATTTGTAGAGTTGATTCCTTTTCTTGACTCAGGCAGATTATGCAAGTGGCTGTTTGAGGGATTTTCTGTAAGTGCCACCACAACAAAACCAAATAGATGTAGGTCTTTTTTTCTTTTTTTTTATCCATTTATTTTTGGCTCTTCTGGGTTTTCACTGCTGCCACAGGCTCTTCTCTAGTTGCAGGGAATGGGGGCTACTCTCTAGTTGAGGTGAGCAGGCTTCTTGTTGCGGTGACTTCTCTTACTGTGAAACTTGGGCTCTAGGGCACACAGGCTTCAGTAATTGCGGCACATGGGTTCCATAGTTGTAGCTCCGAAGCTCTAGAGCACAGGCTCCATAGTTGTGGCTCACGGGCTTCATTGCTCCGCAGCATGTGGGATCTTCCCGGATCAGGGGTCGAAACCATGTCTCCTGCATAGGCAAGCGAACTCTACCACTGAGCTACCAGGGAAGCCCCTAGAGGTAGGTCTCTGATGACATTTATCTTTTGTTAAGATAATCAAAAGATAATCCTGTAGATCTGTTTCTGAAGATTGGATTTTGTTTGATTTGGGGGAGTAGACAATTTCGCCTTTCTTTAAGCAGCTGAGAAACAGAATCACATTATTCATTATGGAAACATGCAAGTTCTAATTTGCCAGGAGTAAGTTCTGACACATATAAGGGAGGTTTTGGCATGCCCTAAAAATGCTGCTTGCCTTCTCTGTTTGTTTACCAAATAAGCATGGGTGTCCTCTGAACAATGTAGCAGCCACTCCCTTTGGGTCATGAAAAGCTTTGGGAATGTAAACTAAGAAAACAGAAACAACACCTCTTCTTACAGAGTATTTTATATAGATATGTACTATTTACACAATAGAAGCCAGTTCCTTTCTTAAAACTTCTAAGTCACATAATACCAAGATGATGACAAAAGAAAAGTTAAAAGATTTTTTTAAGGAAAAAATTATACTTTAAATATAAATACCCAATAACCTCACTTCTCTAATGTATTCCAACTGTCAAGTCAAGTTCAAGAGCTTTAAACCTACACAAACTCTATATCTCAAAGTTTATTCAAAGTTACTGACTCAATCGGCTCTCTGAACTAATTGAATCTAGTTCTTTTATGGTGTGTCAGAGTCACCTGCCTCTGCTCCATTCTACCCTATGTTTTGTGACATCCACCCCAAAACCTCTTTGAAACTTCCTTATTCTTCCTCTGTGTTCTCTTCTGGAATATTTCAAAGCATATGGCCTGACCAAGCAAAATTCTGTTAGAATGTAAAAGCTCTGCTTTAGGCAATTACTGAAAATGCTCCAGAAGTTTCTCGTTCCTCTCTGCTGTGTTGAATGCTTTCCTTGTTCTTACCTTTGCTGGCATCTAGGGCACACAGGCTTCAGTAATTGCGGCACATGGGTTCCATAGTTGTAGCTCCGAAGCTCTAGAGCACAGGCTCCATAGTTGTGGCTCACGGGCTTCATTGCTCCGCAGCATGTGGGATCTTCCCGGATCAGGGGTCGAAACCATGTCTCCTGCATAGGCAAGCGAACTCTACCACTGAGCTACCAGGGAAGCCCCTAGAGGTAGGTCTCTGATGACATTTATCTTTTGTTAAGATAATCAAAAGATAATCCTGTAGATCTGTTTCTGAAGATTGGATTTTGTTTGATTTGGGGGAGTAGACAATTTCGCCTTTCTTTAAGCAGCTGAGAAACAGAATCACATTATTCATTATGGAAACATGCAAGTTCTAATTTGCCAGGAGTAAGTTCTGACACATATAAGGGAGGTTTTGGCATGCCCTAAAAATGCTGCTTGCCTTCTCTGTTTGTTTACCAAATAAGCATGGGTGTCCTCTGAACAATGTAGCAGCCACTCCCTTTGGGTCATGAAAAGCTTTGGGAATGTAAACTAAGAAAACAGAAACAACACCTCTTCTTACAGAGTATTTTATATAGATATGTACTATTTACACAATAGAAGCCAGTTCCTTTCTTAAAACTTCTAAGTCACATAATACCAAGATGATGACAAAAGAAAAGTTAAAAGATTTTTTTAAGGAAAAAATTATACTTTAAATATAAATACCCAATAACCTCACTTCTCTAATGTATTCCAACTGTCAAGTCAAGTTCAAGAGCTTTAAACCTACACAAACTCTATATCTCAAAGTTTATTCAAAGTTACTGACTCAATCGGCTCTCTGAACTAATTGAATCTAGTTCTTTTATGGTGTGTCAGAGTCACCTGCCTCTGCTCCATTCTACCCTATGTTTTGTGACATCCACCCCAAAACCTCTTTGAAACTTCCTTATTCTTCCTCTGTGTTCTCTTCTGGAATATTTCAAAGCATATGGCCTGACCAAGCAAAATTCTGTTAGAATGTAAAAGCTCTGCTTTAGGCAATTACTGAAAATGCTCCAGAAGTTTCTCGTTCCTCTCTGCTGTGTTGAATGCTTTCCTTGTTCTTACCTTTGCTGGCATCTGATTTCCTCCTTGGCCCTGTGCTCCTCCCAGTGCCTTCCTCCGGCCACTTGTTCGCTCTGACAGTTCATTTTAGACACACCTCCCTGGGCAGTGCTCTCACGGATGCTTTGGATCCACCCATTGTAACTGGGGGTGATCAGTGCTTGTCCCCAACATGACCCTGGGAGTTGCAGCATCCGAAGACCAGCTAGCAAGAGTCTCTAGGCCAGCCACGCGCAGCTCTTCTGTAGCTACACCTGGCTCTTAGCTGTTTCTAGTGAGCACTGTCAACTTCGGTGTGAGTGAATCACTCAGACCTCTCCTTTTAAAAAGTAAGGTAAAGAAAAATCACACTACTTAACACAAACATAACAAATTACACAGAGATTTCTTTAAAATACCTTCTATTGGGCTTCCCCTGGTGGTCCAGTGGGTAAGGACACCACCCTGCAGTGCAAGGGGCGCCAGTTCCATCCCTGGCCTGGGAAGATCCCACGTACCGCGGAGCTGCTGGACCGATGTGTCCAATCACCGAGCCGGAGCTCAGGAGCGCACGCGCCCAGAGCCGGTGCTCTGCAACGACAGACGCCACCGCGGTGGGAGGCCCACAGGAGCCAAAGAACAAAGATGGATGAAAACAGACAAATGAAAGACCAATAGCAGTGTCCCGCCCGCTCCCCTCCCTCCCCAACCCACGCCCCCCCGCCTCCCAAAAAACGATCCCTCATGCTGCAACTAAGACCTGGTGCAGCCAAATAAATAAATAAAATAAATAAATCCTTTAAAAAAAAAAAAAAGAAAGAAAGAAATGGGGTCCTGATAGACCCTATAATACATATGAATCATTTTTATTTTTTAAAAGAGTTTTGTTGTTTACTGCCACACATCAATATGAATCAGCCATAGGCATATATATGTTCCCTCCCTCTTGAACTTCCCTCCCATCCCCTCCCCATCCCACCCCTCTAGGTTGTTGCAGAGCCCCTGTCTGAGTTCCCTTAGTCTTACAGCAGATTCCCATTGGTGGTCTATTTTACATATGGTAATGCAAGTTTCCATGTTACTCCTTCCATACATCTTGCCCATTCCTCCTTCCCACCAAAGTTCATAAGTCTGTTCTCTGTGTCTGTTTCTCTATTGCTGCTCTGCATATATGTTTATCAGTATCAAAATAGATGAATCTTAACAATGTTATGCTAAGTGATAGAAGCCACACATGAAACACTGCATGTTATATGATGTTATTAAAATGAAATGGCCAGAATAGGGACGTCTATAGGAACAGAAGGTGGTTGCCAGGAGATGGGGATAGAAGGGAGGGGAAAAGATTGCCAATGAGTAGAAAATTTCTTTGAGGGAGTGATGAAAATGCTCTGGAAATCAGTAGTGCTGATGGTTGCACAACTAAAAGCCACTGAATTATACAGATAAAGAGAGACTTTTATGTTAAGTTAAAACAAAACTAGAATGTCCCTTACTGTTGATCTAGTCTACAGGGGCAGTAAATAGCTAGTGGCCAAAAACATGATCAGACAGATCTGAGTGTATCTTAACATCAATAGGCTCAACTTGAAATTTTTTCACCAACTTTTTATTTTAGTATAAAATCAGATTCTAAGTTTTAGTGGTAGCACATAGAATTCCCAAGTATCTTTCACCCAGATTTCACAAGTATTAGCATTTTATGATATTGTTGTATTCTTCTCCACTTATACACATATTTGGGGGGAAATATTTGAGATAACCTGTAGATATGATGTCCATTTATTCCTAAGATACTTCAGTGTGGATTTTCTAAAAATAAGAGAATTCTCTTACACAATCAGAAAAATAAGAAAGCTATCACTGATATAATATTATTATCTCATCTATAGATCTTATTCAGATCTTTCCAATTGTTGGAATAATGACTTTTATTTACTTCATTTGTTTTAATTCGGCTGCCTTGAGTCTTTAGTTGGGGCATGGGTCAGTGCTCAGGCTCAGTAATCAGGGCATGTAGGCTTAGTTGCTCTGTGACCCATTGGATCTTAGTTCCCCCTCAAGGGATGGAAACCGGTTCTCCTGCATTGCAATGCGGATTCTTAACCACTGGACCACCAGGGAAGCCCCTGGATAATGGCTTTTAGAGCAAGAGAAAATCCTAGGTCATGCGTTGCTTTCAGTTGCTATGCCTGTTTAGGCTCTTTTAATATGGAACAATTCCTCTTTCTTTCCTTTCATGATAAAACTTTCCAAGGGTCCTAGGCATGTACTGTGCAGTGTCCTTCAGTCTGGGTTTGCCTGGTATCCCCTTGTGATTAAAATCATACTAGGTATTTGGGGCAGAATTCCACAAATTTCTCAGCGTACTGTATCAGATAACACATGATGTCAATGTGTTCCCTAGCTCATGAATTTGACTATGATCCATGAGTAGGAAGCTGTTTGGTTATTTTCTTCACTATAAAGTAATTCATTTTGTCTGAGTAATTAAGAAGAGTATGTGGCAAGTTATGTTTCTCCACGCCAAGCCCCAGCTCCTCTGGGCCAGGTGGGAAGCTTTGGTTCCCATCTGGGGCAGCTCCTGCAGTTCACCTGCTCCTCCGACCACCCAGTCCTCCCCACCGGTCCTTCCTGCCTGCAACCTGAACACGCACCTCCTTGCTCAGCTTTCAAAGCACTCTTCTGCCTGGCCTGTGCCATGTTTGTCTTTTTTTTTTTAGGGCGGGGGTTGGGTTGGGGAGTGAGGGGAGCGGGCGGGCCACTTCTATTGGTCTTTCATTTATCTGTTTTCATTCATCTTTGTTCTTTGGCCCGTGTGGGCCTCCCATCGCGGCGGCCTCTGTTGTCACAGAGCACTGGCTCTGGGCGCATGTGCTCCAGAGCTCCGGCTCGGTAATTGGACACATTGGTCCAGCCGCTCTGTGGCATGTGGGATCTTCCCAGGCCAGGGATCCAACCAGTGCCCCTTGCACTGCAAGGCGGTGTCCTTACCCACTGGACCACCAGGGGAAGCCCCATGTTTGTCTTTTTTGTAAATGACTGCATAATGGCCAGTAGGCTGCTCACTTCTTGGAGTCAGGATAGGGTTTTATCTATTTTGATGTTTTGGAATGTGTTAATTTTTTTTTTCAATGAATGGGAGGTGAGGAGCGACACTGGGCCTCTAGGATTACTGAATAATGAAATGTGAAAGCAGCTCTTTTGAAAAATAAGGATGTAAAAGACTCTTGCTTTTAAATCAAACAGTATACTTCTTGTAGAGACCTAGGTGATCAGATATTCCAGTCCTGGAATTTTTTTTTTTTCTTTTTTAAAAAGGCACAGAGAAGTTAAAGGATCCCCCAAATGAAGCAGAACTGGGAGTGTAAGTTTAAGATTCTAAGTCTGGACATCCTCACAGTGCCAAATACCTTTTGGTCTGGTCCATCCCTTTACAGACAAAAAGGAAGATGGACACATTTCAGGATCCTAGAAAGATTTTAACACCATATTGAGGTTGCTTGACTTTTTAAAAAATTGTGTTAAAACTCATACAACATAAACTTAATGATTAATGATTTTAAAGTGTACAGTACTTGCTGTACCAGGCTTTTGTTTCTTGTTTTTTTATTTAAAAACTTTCACGTAAGTGATTCCATTAGACCTGGTCTCACTTAAACTCCAGATAAAGAGTTATTTTCAGAGGCAAATGAGTGAAAGCTTGTGTAGAGAAGGAGGGAAATCAGTCCTCCTCTCACTCAAACTACAGTGCAGGGGAGATGCTAAGTGAAAGCCTTCAGTGGTCACTTGCCAAAGACGGTAAGTCACTCCTCTAGGGCGCTGTTTTATTATGAAGGTTTATAGTGTCCTCTTCCTTTCCCTGTTATGCTTTGGGTACAAAAACAACAGAGGACAAAAGCCTGACAACCTGCATGACAGTTTTGGTTTGACTATCATCCAACTGAAGAGCGTGGGGTGTGTGCTAAGGCACTTCAACTGTGTCTGATTCTTTGCGATTCCACGGACTGTAGCTTACCAGATGCAAGCCATTCTCCAGGCAAGAATACTGGAGTGGGTTGCCATGCTCTCCTACAGGGCATTTTCCTGACCCAGGGATCAAACCAGCATCTCTTTGTGTCTCCCGCATCGGCAAGCAGGTTCTTTACCACTAGTACCGCCTGGGAATCCCGAAGAGCTCAGCGGGTCGTGACTATTTAGGAAGTCCTGTGGGGGTGAAATGGTCTGACTCCCATCCAGGCATTGCTGTTTCAGTGCATGTGAGACTTTCCTCCAAATCTCCAGCCTCCCTCCTCCCCTCCCCTCAACACCTGGGACTCACTTTTGAGGGGCTACTCTTCTGGTTCCAGGAGCAGAGGCCTGAGTTTTTGAGTGGTCTTTTTGTATATTAATACCTTGTTCAGTCTCTACAGTTTGACCGAAGACTCTATTTTTGAAATTTCTTTGTACTTGCCAAACTTACAACTTTTTCTTTCATTCAATGCATATGAGCTGCAGTATGTCTTAAGTTCTTTTTCTGTGCGTGAAATTTGTCTGTACAGTACAGAATCTAAAATTTAGGTCCACGTGGTTCTTACTCCCTTTGAGAACTAAATTCTAACAGGAAAGATGAATAAGGTATCTTAATTTGACAAAGATTCATTGAGCTTCCCAATAGCCCACATGATGGTAGGTGCTAGGGATGCAAAGATTAATTGGACAGTCTTCTGGCACTCAAAGACTCCTTCACAGCATGATGAGAATTGTCCGTTCAAGCTGACAATAAGACTCACTCCAGAATTTAACCAGGAGACCCGTAGGATGTGTTTGAATTTCTCATTTAGACCAGGGAAAGTGTGAGCTTATAAGACATCTTCACAAAAAGGTAAGGGTGAGAACTCTTTTGATGTCTCATAAACAATTTCTTGAGTGATAAAAAACTTTAATGAATTGGTGAGAGGGGGTCAGGGTGAAGAAAAGGATCTTCTAGTCAGGGATGGATTGCAACTCCAACTCAAGTCACCACGTCTGATTTTACCGAACACTGTCCTCAGGTTTAGGCCATTTATTTGAGGGCAAACCAGGAGATCAGATAAATTTTGTGATCCTTCTTGTTCCCTCAATAGAGATTTTCAGGTCAGCAAGATAGTGCTGCTTCCAGAAGAAGGAGGTGGGTCTTGGAGGAGCAGAATCACACACTTGGTTTTCCTGATAGAGATCCTGAGGAAGAACCCAGAAAGGCTTGCTCTGATATTAGTTTAATTGGAAACACACTCTGAATGTTAGACAGAACCAAAGTGGTTGCTTTTATCTGAACTCAAGAAGAATTAGAGACTCTGGGTACTACACTGCCTACCCCCACACTGAACAATATGTACCTATTAAGTTCTCCTAGAGTCAAGTGAGTCTATGAGAAAGTATAACCCAGCCCAGTGAATGTGGAAGGGCAGAACACTATGAAGCTGATGGCTGCTTACTGTCGTCTGCATGTGTTGGCGAGAGTTCTGCTCTATTTCCTGCTTTTTTAATCTTTTTGAAACCTCACTGCCATAAAATGACTTAAGACTTTTAAAATGACTGAGGAGGTCAGTAAGGATATTAACATCTGTTGCTTAAGCAAAAACGAAGACTCTCCTTTTGTCATAGAAACTTGAATGGCTTTTAGTGACGGTTCACAAATAGTCTCCTGTGTGATGCTGGGATTCTGAAAGAAAGTCTAAAGGACTTTTTTCTTTTCAAGTTAGTGTACAAATTAATAAACCCTATATTTCCCCACAAATTCCTTAAATCATCTTCTCTCATACTGCCTGGTTGTTGTTTCATCACTAAGTTGTGACTGACTCTTTTGTGATCCATGGACAGAGGAGCCTGGCAGGTTATAGTCCGTGGGGTCACAAAGCAGTTGGCAAGAATGCTGAAGTGGGTAGCCATTCCCTTGTCCAGGGGATCTTCCTGACCCAGGGATTGAACTCATGTTGCATGCATCGCAGGCGAATTCTTCACACACTGAGCCATCTGGGAAACCCCATTTAAAAAAATATTTATTTATTTACTTGGTTGTAGTTGGTCTTAGTTGCAGCATGTAGGATTTTAATTGCACATGGGATCTAGTTCCCTAACTAGGGATCGAACCCACGCCTCCTGTACTGGAAACATGGATATTGAAAGGGGTCTGAGGGCAAACCAGGAGATCAGATAAATTTTGTGATCCTTCTTGTTCCCTCAATAGAGATTTTCAGGTCAGCAAGATAGTGCTGCTTCCAGAAGAAGGAGGTGGGTCTTGGAGGAGCAGAATCACACACTTGGTTTTCCTGATAGAGATCCTGAGGAAGAACCCAGAAAGGCTTGCTCTGATATTAGTTTAATTGGAAACACACTCTGAATGTTAGACAGAACCAAAGTGGTTGCTTTTATCTGAACTCAAGAAGAATTAGAGACTCTGGGTACTACACTGCCTACCCCCACACTGAACAATATGTACCTATTAAGTTCTCCTAGAGTCAAGTGAGTCTATGAGAAAGTATAACCCAGCCCAGTGAATGTGGAAGGGCAGAACACTATGAAGCTGATGGCTGCTTACTGTCGTCTGCATGTGTTGGCGAGAGTTCTGCTCTATTTCCTGCTTTTTTAATCTTTTTGAAACCTCACTGCCATAAAATGACTTAAGACTTTTAAAATGACTGAGGAGGTCAGTAAGGATATTAACATCTGTTGCTTAAGCAAAAACGAAGACTCTCCTTTTGTCATAGAAACTTGAATGGCTTTTAGTGACGGTTCACAAATAGTCTCCTGTGTGATGCTGGGATTCTGAAAGAAAGTCTAAAGGACTTTTTTCTTTTCAAGTTAGTGTACAAATTAATAAACCCTATATTTCCCCACAAATTCCTTAAATCATCTTCTCTCATACTGCCTGGTTGTTGTTTCATCACTAAGTTGTGACTGACTCTTTTGTGATCCATGGACAGAGGAGCCTGGCAGGTTATAGTCCGTGGGGTCACAAAGCAGTTGGCAAGAATGCTGAAGTGGGTAGCCATTCCCTTGTCCAGGGGATCTTCCTGACCCAGGGATTGAACTCATGTTGCATGCATCGCAGGCGAATTCTTCACACACTGAGCCATCTGGGAAACCCCATTTAAAAAAAAAATATTTATTTATTTACTTGGTTGTAGTTGGTCTTAGTTGCAGCATGTAGGATTTTTAATTGCACATGGGATCTAGTTCCCTAACTAGGGATCGAACCCACGCCTCCTGTACTGGAAACATGGATATTAGCCACTGGACCACCAGAGAAGTCCCCCCTATGCTGTTTTAATCTACTTCAAAAAATTTCTAAATACATCAGCTGAGGTTGTTTGGCATTCTTCAGAAATGACAGTGTCAGGTAAAAAAATGAATTTGTGATTTTCATGCTACCATATATCATAAATTCCATGTTAACACAGAAGTAATGTCATATTAAGCATATGTGTTGTGTTAAAGGGAGTTTTCTCCACTAACAAGTGAACAAACACAAAGAGAAGTTAAGCAAAAATACCTTAAGGATGGAGGCCCTTGTGGGAGAATACTCGAGCATGGCCTCGAATGCAGGGGAAAGTGGGTAGCAGGCCTTGGCCTGGAGGAACCAGGGCATCCCTGGGGCCTCAGGGAGCCCAGACACAGTCAGGGGTCTTCTCCTTCGAAGGCTTGCTGCTTCAAACACTTCTTGGTCAAAATGTACTTCCTGGGGGGAGAGAAACCGATTGTCCCTCTTTGCCTAGTGTTCGACTCTGGACTGGCGAGCCATTTCCGTAGGACAGAACCACATAAAAGAAATCGGACCTAGAAGGTCCTGCTCATCTGGGAACAGTGGAAAGTTCTTAAGGAGAAGAGCTCAGGGTGGTGGGAAGTCGAGGGGTGAAGTCCCCTTCACCCCTCGAACAATCCATGGCCAAGCCCACGTTGACATTAATACAATAAGCACGTGTTACAATTAAAGGCAAGCTTTGTTTATTTTCTATAGTAGAGTGATGAACACATCAAATGATGTGTTCTTCCCTAATACTCTATTTTCAGTATTTTAAAAAAAATTAAGGCTTGATGCAGTGATGTGAGTCAGAGGCATGACCAAAAGAAAAGAAAGGATACGTGCCACATCTTGATAAGCAGTGGGAGGTACGTGAGCGGCAGACAACTTACAATTACTATAACCACACGGTCAAAGAAAAAGATCTCTTATTTAATTAGTTTTTAAAATAGAATTTAAACAAATTTTTAAGATTTTAAATGTATCACTAGTGTTCTCTGCATGGATATAAATTGGCTTCTATTCTTGAGTATGTGTGTACATATAGAGACACATGTACATTTGGACATCACTGTCCTTCATCACATCCAAAAACACTACCAACTTTCTAAGTATACAAGTGGAAAACCATACTTAACCATGCCTAGATTACATACACAAATATAGCTGTTGGAGTCACTAGTTTGATAGCTTGTGCTTGTTTGAAGACCCATTTTTTTGTCTCACCCAAATGTCCTGTTTCCCAGAGCTGTATGGTATGTTGGACATGCTCCATCTAATGCGAGCCCTGAGGTGGAAAGACGGTCACAATGGTTTTCTGGAAATCCAGAGCATGGCTCAGCACGCCAGTAATGACCCTAGATTTGAACACTTCATTACTAGGAAGGGGCTGTGTTAGCCCCTCTCCACGTCCAGTTCCTGGTGGTGTTAGAAACTGTGAGCTGTAGGCTGAGCATGCACAGATAGTTTCCTGCCTGGTTCATAAGTTGTCTGGATTTCTAGAGACACGTATGGGCAAATGTTTCTCCCTCTCCCAGGACTTTGTTTATTTGAGCCATGTGGGATCTAGTCCCCTGACCAGAGATTGAGCCCGGGCCCCCTGCACTGGGAGCCCAGCGTGTTAGCCACTGGACCACCAGGGAAGGCCCTCCCAGAGCTTGATATATATGAGAGTCCTGGAAAACCTCACTCCAGACTGCAACAAGCACCTGTATTTAACGTGACTAAATGAAGATGTCATCTCTTGAATTTTTTATCTCCTTGCCATCCCATCAGCTGGGATTTTTTCTTTCTTTTTAGTTTTAGTTTATTTTTAAAATTTTGGCCTCTTTTATTGTTCTTTTATTTATCTTCATCCGTATTTATTCTTTTGGCCTGTGTGGGCTTCCCATTGCAGTGGCCTCTCTCGTTGCAGAGCACTGGCTCTGGGCACATTCGCTCCAGAGTGCTGACTTGTTATTTGACACACTGGTCTAGCCACTCCGTGTGTGGCATGTGGGATCTTCCTGGGCCAGGGATGGAACCGGCACCCGTTGCACTGCAAGGCGGACTCTTTTTCCCACTGTACCATCAGGGAAGTCTGGAATTTTTTTATATTAATATTCTCTAAAAAATTAACTTTGGGGGTTTTTCCTTTTCCCCCATTATTTAGCAATAGAAAAAAAAAATTGCCTATTTTACTCCCTCTGTCAACCTCAACCCACAGACTGTGAAAACAGATTAGTCACTCAATTTATACCTCTGAGGGAAAACAGAACACCAAATAGAAAAAGACATCTATTAAAGCAAATGCTATGATTCTTAGAGCATCAGATTTTTTTAAACAAAGTTGACATATTTGTATTTCAACAGCCAGACAGAAATCCCAGAAACCTGGGGTAACAGAGCAAAAGGAAGGGACCCATGCTCTCACGGAATATGCAGTGCTCATGGGAGTGCCCAGTCTTGGAGTTTCTAGGTCTGAACACAATGTTCCTGGGTTGCCCAAAGAAATGAGGTTAATTTCTCCTGCAGCCTCATTTCTGCCCTTTGTTCTTGCAGTACCTTCCAGGAGGGTCTACAAAGAAACTGTGGTTGGCAGTCAAACAGGCCTGGATTCCCACTGACCCTCACACCTGCTGCTGTGGGGTTCCGACTGGCCTGTCCCTAGTGTCTGCTTCTCCCTTAAACTGACCATAACCATATTTGGTCCAGGACCGTGGCAGGATGGTAAGCAGTAGCGCCAGTGGCCCTGGGCAGGAACACTGGGAGTGATGGTGTCCACTAGTGGTGTGACCTGAGGTTTTCCTGAAGACACCTTTATGTGGTGGTGGTGCAGTAAGTGCCACCCTGAGAAATTTAAGAGTTCTTGCTGGATCCACGGAATCCTGAGACTTCACATTTAAGAAGACGGTGGGAAATGGGGGAGGGAAGTGTCCTCCTCTGGTATTTCCTCCTCTGCGTAGTGCCACAGAGAAATGCCTAGACAGGACGCACAGTCCCAGAGATATGGATGCTTCTGCCCTGAGGGAGGCTGCAGGGGTGAGGCCACAGGAGTCCAGGGGCCTGTTTCCTTTGAAAGAGCAACATTGTATTTTCACTGGCACTGTAGCCTGTAGGACACCTTACGTCCGACTTTTAGACGTGCATCAGCACCCTAGAGAGCAGCAAACAGAGAGTGTGTCACTGTGATGAATGTCTAGGTATCCTGTGACCTGGAGTTCCCTCTCAGGGGGCTCATACGAGAGTATCCATCATAATCAGGTGTTTAGAGACAGGGATCTGTGCCGTCAGGATGCCTCTCCCTGGGGCTGGGTGCTAATGTAGGAGATGCCCACTGACGTCCTGAGTAACAGACTAGATGTGCTCACAGCAACACTCTGGGTCTCCAAAGTGGCGCTGAGGAAATGAAGGAAGAAACAGGATGAGAGCTGCAGCCTGACATCACTGCCACAAATGAAAGATGCAGGTGTACAGAATGACCCTACTCATTACAGTAACACAGAGAACGTAGTAAGATACATTAAACACATCAAAGCGGTTGCCTGTGGGAACTGGAAATAGGAGTAAGGGCTGCTCTCACGGAATATGCAGTGCTCATGGGAGTGCCCAGTCTTGAGGCCAATGTTCCTGGGTTGCCCAAAGAAATGAGGTTAATTTCTCCTGCAGCCTCATTTCTGCCCTTTGTTCTTGCAGTACCTTCCAGGAGGGTCTACAAAGAAACTGTGGTTGGCAGTCAAACAGGCCTGGAGTCCCACCGACCCTCACACCTGCTGCTGTGGGGTTCCGACTGGCCTGTCCCTAGTGTCTGCTTCTCCCTTAAACTGACCATAACCATATTTGGTCCAGGACCGTGGCAGGATGGTAAGCAGTGGGCGCCAGTGGCCCTGGGCAGGAACACTGGGAGTGATGGTGTCCACTAGTGGTGTGACCTGAGGTTTTCCTGAAGACACCTTTATGTGGTGGTGGTGCAGTAAGTGCCACCCTGAGAAATTTAAGAGTTCTTGCTGGATCCACGGAATCCTGAGACTTCACATTTAAGAAGACGGTGGGAAATGGGGGAGGGAAGTGTCCTCCTCTGGTATTTCCTCCTCTGCGTAGTGCCACAGAGAAATGCCTAGACAGGACGCACAGTCCCAGAGATATGGATGCTTCTGCCCTGAGGGAGGCTGCAGGGGTGAGGCCACAGGAGTCCAGGGGCCTGTTTCCTTTGAAAGAGCAACATTGTATTTTCACTGGCACTGTAGCCTGTAGGACACCTTACGTCCGACTTTTAGACGTGCATCAGCACCCTAGAGAGCAGCAAACAGAGAGTGTGTCACTGTGATGAATGTCTAGGTATCCTGTGACCTGGAGTTCCCTCTCAGGGGGCTCATACGAGAGTATCCATCATAATCAGGTGTTTAGAGACAGGGATCTGTGCCGTCAGGATGCCTCTCCCTGGGGCTGGGTGCTAATGTAGGAGATGCCCACTGACGTCCTGAGTAACAGACTAGATGTGCTCACAGCAACACTCTGGGTCTCCAAAGTGGCGCTGAGGAAATGAAGGAAGAAACAGGATGAGAGCTGCAGCCTGACATCACTGCCACAAATGAAAGATGCAGGTGTACAGAATGACCCTACTCATTACAGTAACACAGAGAACGTAGTAAGATACATTAAACACATCAAAGCGGTTGCCTGTGGGAACTGGAAATAGGAGTAAGGGATAGAGATAAAAGGGGATAGAGGGATGAATGAATGAGTAGATGGATAGGTGGATGAATAAATAAATGAATAAAATATGCTCCCTGTGCAGAGCAGGGACTGGGGATATGGTTGACTCAGTCTTTTGTTTCTGTATTCCTGAACAGAAAATTATTTTTATGGGCGTGAGTTAAAAGATCGGGAAGCAGCTATTCTAGGCAGTGCAAATATTTCCTTCGAAGTCATAAGCAGCAACTGAGCTCCCTTGGCAGCTCAGCTGGTGAAGTAGTAGCAATTGATAGCAATTCAACAAAAGTTAAATGTCAGACCAGGAGAGAAAAAATGTGTATCCAGGGTGTTTTCCCCATAATAATTAGAGAAGAATAATGTGTAAAAGAGGGGGCTTTCCAGGTGATGCTAGTGGTAAAGAACCCGCCTGCAGCGCAGGAGTCATAAGAGATGTAGGTTTGATCCCTGGGTTGGGAAGATCCCCGAGGAGGGCATGGCAACCCACTCCAGGATTCTTGCCTGGAGAATCCCATGGACAGAGGAGCCTGGGGGCTAGAGTTCATAGGGTCGTGGAAAGTCACACAGGACTGAAGTGACTTAGCACACACTCACACAATGTGCAAAGAGAAGCCATAATTTTGAATTAAGATCTTAAAACGGGACTTCCTTGGCAGTCTAGTGGTTAAGACTCTGTGTTCCCAATGCAGTGGGGCCCAGGTTTGATCCCTAGTCAGGGAACTAGATCCCACATGCTGCAACTGAGACTCAGTGCAGCCAAATAATTAAATAATTAAAAAAAAAAAAAAAGATCTTAAAACCACTAACTGTATTACATAAACAACTGTTTTTAAAATGCATTCTTTGATACTGAAAGAAGATCATCAGGTGATCTAGGCAGTCTAAACTTGTAGAATGTAGAGAGCAGTAGGGATAGTATTTTCTCTTACTACGGTTTTGCTGGTCATCCCCCTGCCAGTGTTGAGAGTCGTGTTACATTTCTGATTCCCATTCCCTGTCCCCTGCCTGGTCAAACATCTGAGGGTTGTGTCTACAAAACCATCCCTTTAAAATCAACTGGGTTTGTCTCAGTGGCGTCCCTCCAGCTGCATGGAAAGAATGCTATTTTGGCTGAACCTTGAGTGATCGGTAGGGTTGGGAATTCTGCTGATAAGTGGAAAGGACATTCCAGGTGTGAGGACAGCGTGATCGATGGCCCAGGCGTAGGATTGTCCAGGGCAGATGCAGGAACAGGCCTGGAAAGTAAAGAGCTCCTCTGCAGCTGTGATGTTTGGCAGGCCTGTCCCACCACAGCTCAGCTCAGACCCTGCCAGCTGTGGCTGCTCCAGTCCCGAGAGCTCTCAAGTGTGCTCTTGCATTCCGTGGGCCTACAGCCAGCAGCTTCTCTTTTAAACCGCACATATTTATAAAAAAATAAATAAATAAAATAAAATAAGTCAGTTACCATCAAGCGTGGTTTTCATTTTCACTTGAATATTCTCAACTTCCCTCTGCCAGTGCTGCCAATTTCTAGGTGGGTGTGTCCATCTCTGCTGGATTCGTATTTGTTACATTGCATTTCTCTTCAGTAATGAACTCCTGATGTATTCCAAACCTTGGAAAGTTTCTGTTACTATTGTCCCAGATATATGCATCTAACCTGCCTTGAAAGGGAAGTTACTAGTTATCCATTAGACAGGATGAACAATCTCTCAGTTCCTAAAAGGTCGTGATTCTCATACCAAGTGCCAAATGTTTAAAAGTGAAGATCCGAAAATGCTTAGGATACTTTTTAAACCATTTTGTTGGGATTTAACTCACATAGGGTACAGTTCACCCATTTAAACTCTACAATTCAATGGCTTTTGGATATATTACATCATTAAGATTTTTAAATTGTGTTATATCTAACAAAATTTGCCGTCTTCATCATTTTTTGTGTACAATTACATTCATGCCATTAATTACATTCATGATGTGGTACAACCATCACCACACTCTATTTCCAACCTTTTTCATTACCTTAAACAAACTTTCTTATAATATTGTAGTGGCGTCATTAAGTCTAGACTAAAAAGAATCTGCCTATAAAAGTGGTGCTTAGAATATCATGTATTAACACAGATATGTGGGATCTAGAAACATGGTACTGATAACACTATTTGCAGAGCAGGCATAGAGATACAGATGCAGAGGATGAACTTTTGGTCACAGCCGGGGAAGGAGAGGGTGGGACGAATTGGGAGAGAAGGACTGACGTGTGTACACTCGTATGTGTAAAACAGGCAGATAGCCGGCAGCGGCTGTGCAGCCCAGGGAGGCGTCCTGGTGCTCTGTGATGACCTGGGGGGGCTGGATAGGGGGTCGGTGTGAGGGGGGTTCGAGAAGGAGAGGACGTGTGCACACGTATTTTAGCAATTATCCACTTTTTAAAAGCAGCTGTGATGTTTGGCAGGCCTGTCCCACCACAGCTCAGCTCAGACCCTGCCAGCTGTGGCTGCTCCAGTCCCGAGAGCTCTCAAGTGTGCTCTTGCATTCCGTGGGCCTACAGCCAGCAGCTTCTCTTTTAAACCGCACATATTTATAAAAAAATAAATAAATAAAATAAAATAAGTCAGTTACCATCAAGCGTGGTTTTCATTTTCACTTGAATATTCTCAACTTCCCTCTGCCAGTGCTGCCAATTTCTAGGTGGGTGTGTCCATCTCTGCTGGATTCGTATTTGTTACATTGCATTTCTCTTCAGTAATGAACTCCTGATGTATTCCAAACCTTGGAAAGTTTCTGTTACTATTGTCCCAGATATATGCATCTAACCTGCCTTGAAAGGGAAGTTACTAGTTATCCATTAGACAGGATGAACAATCTCTCAGTTCCTAAAAGGTCGTGATTCTCATACCAAGTGCCAAATGTTTAAAAGTGAAGATCCGAAAATGCTTAGGATACTTTTTAAACCATTTTGTTGGGATTTAACTCACATAGGGTACAGTTCACCCATTTAAACTCTACAATTCAATGGCTTTTGGATATATTACATCATTAAGATTTTTAAATTGTGTTATATCTAACAAAATTTGCCGTCTTCATCATTTTTTGTGTACAATTACATTCATGCCATTAATTACATTCATGATGTGGTACAACCATCACCACACTCTATTTCCAACCTTTTTCATTACCTTAAACAAACTTTCTTATAATATTGTAGTGGCGTCATTAAGTCTAGACTAAAAAGAATCTGCCTATAAAAGTGGTGCTTAGAATATCATGTATTAACACAGATATGTGGGATCTAGAAACATGGTACTGATAACACTATTTGCAGAGCAGGCATAGAGATACAGATGCAGAGGATGAACTTTTGGTCACAGCCGGGGAAGGAGAGGGTGGGACGAATTGGGAGAGAAGGACTGACGTGTGTACACTCGTATGTGTAAAACAGGCAGATAGCCGGCAGCGGCTGTGCAGCCCAGGGAGAGCGTCCTGGTGCTCTGTGATGACCTGGGGGGGCTGGATAGGGGGTCGGTATGAGGGAGGTTCGAGAAGGAGAGGACATGTGCACACAGACAACATTAATGTTGCTGTACAGCAGAAACCAACACTGGAAAGCAATTATCCACTTTTTAAAAGGTGGGTGTTGAATCTCATCATTCTCTATGACTCCTCACCCCAGGTGTTCCTTTAACTGCCCTGCTACCTGTTTGTACCTGATCTGGGAGCACCAGCCTCCTGGTAGTGGATCCCATTCATACCAGGAGGCTCCTCTCCAAGCCCAAAGGCTGGGCAGTTGGAGTTTCTTTCTCTCCTAGAGGTCTTGGGGCAGAGGAAATGGCACCCGGCATGTAGGCCAGACACCTTTGGACAGAAACCCTGCATTTTGCATGAGTTTATCCAACCATTCCCTTTTTTTTTTGGCCACTTCTGTTGATCTTTCATTTATTTATCTTTGTTCTTTGACCTGTGTGGGACTCTCATCACAGTGGTCTCTCTAGATGCAGAGCACCGGCTCTGGGTGCATGCGCTCCAGAGCTCCAGCTCAGTAGTTGGACACATCGGTCCAGCCACTCCACAGCACCTAGGATCTTCCCAGGCCAGGGATCGAACCAGCACCCCTTGCACTGCAAGGCGGTATCCTTACACACTGGACTACCAGGGAAGCCCCCTAATTTTGGCCTCTTTTATTGTTTTTTAATTTTCATCCATCTTTATTCTTTGGCCTGCGTGGCTGCTGTGCAGAGCACTTCATCGATGTGGTACAACCATACCTTAAACCCAAACTTTCTTATAATATTGTAGTGGCGTCATTAAGTCTAGACTAAAAAGAATCTGCCTATAAAAGTGGTGCTTAGAATATCATGTATTAACACAGATATGTGGGATCTAGAAACATGGTACTGATAACACTATTTGCAGAGCAGGCATAGAGATACAGATGCAGAGGATGAACTTTTGGTCACAGCCGGGGAAGGAGAGGGTGGGACGAATTGGGAGAGAAGGACTGACGTGTGTACACTCGTATGTGTAAAACAGGCAGATAGCCGGCAGCGGCTGTGCAGCCCAGGGAGAGCGTCCTGGTGCTCTGTGATGACCTGGGGGGGCTGGATAGGGGTCGGTATGAGGGAGGTTCGAGAAGGAGAGGACATGTGCACACAGACAACATTAATGTTGCTGTACAGCAGAAACCAACACTGGAAAGCAATTATCCACTTTTTAAAAGGTGGGTGTTGAATCTCATCATTCTCTATGACTCCTCACCCCAGGTGTTCCTTTAACTGCCCTGCTACCTGTTTGTACCTGATCTGGGAGCACCAGCCTCCTGGTAGTGGATCCCATTCATACCAGGAGGCTCCTCTCCAAGCCCAAAGGCTGGGCAGTTGGAGTTTCTTTCTCTCCTAGAGGTCTTGGGGCAGAGGAAATGGCACCCGGCATGTAGGCCAGACACCTTTGGACAGAAACCCTGCATTTTGCATGAGTTTATCCAACCATTCCCTTTTTTTTTTGGCCACTTCTGTTGATCTTTCATTTATTTATCTTTGTTCTTTGACCTGTGTGGGACTCTCATCACAGTGGTCTCTCTAGATGCAGAGCACCGGCTCTGGGTGCATGCGCTCCAGAGCTCCAGCTCAGTAGTTGGACACATCGGTCCAGCCACTCCACAGCACCTAGGATCTTCCCAGGCCAGGGATCGAACCAGCACCCCTTGCACTGCAAGGCGGTATCCTTACACACTGGACTACCAGGGAAGCCCCCTAATTTTGGCCTCTTTTATTGTTTTTTAATTTTCATCCATCTTTATTCTTTGGCCTGTGTGGGCTTCCCATAGCAGTGGCATGTCTTGTGTCAGAGCACCTGCTCTGGGCACATGTGCTCCAGAGTGCTGACTCCTAATTGGACACATGGGTCCAGCAGCTCCGTGGCATGTGGGATATTCCCAGGCCAGGGATCGAACCGGCATTCCTTGCACTGCAAGATGGACTCTCTACCCACTGGACCACAAAGGAAGGGAAGCCCCCAACCATTCCCTTTTATCTCCACTTCTATTTGCAACTCCCAAAGGCAACCAGTTTCATGGGTTTAATACACATTATTTTGTTTTATGTTTTTGTAAAATGCATACAGTTTTGTACCTCTGCCTCTTGAAGCTGTGTAAGTTATCTAGCCTGGACAAGGGTGAGACTTCCCATCCTCGTTTCCAGATTACCACTGAAACCAGCCTTTCCCCATGTAACCTGGACACATACTCCTATTTACAATAAGGGAAAATATGCACGTATCACTAATGAGCTTACCTCCAACTCTTTTATGAAACCTATATAGCTTATAAAAGAAATTATAATCCAGCCCATGGTTCCTCTCTTTTAAATTCTAAGTCACTATTCCAGAGGCTCTATGTCCCATCAGGTTCTTGACGACAAGCCGACTGAAGATAGTCCTGACTTAAGGAGAAAAGTAAAGTACTGGAAACATACGGTGTAGCTCACAGAATGGTGGGAAGGCTAGCGGTCCTTGGTCCAAAGAGATTTCATACCAGGACCCAGAGCCTGTCTGGGAAGGTTGTTACTGTTCCAAGGAAGAGGTGATTCTGGAACTGCTATCCACATAAAGCCTGCAAATAGGATGGTGCTCTGCCCCAGCACCTTGAGGAAATTGAATGTCGATCCCCAAATGGATTTCTCCCATCTTGCATTCTGGACCTGCTGCATCTGATTGGCTGAACCTAGGCCTGCAAAAGAAATGTCTGGCTCACTTTTTTAGTATCTAGAGTAGGAGCTGGACCCTGTCTCTTGCTAAAACTCAAATGGTGAGGAATTCCCCAAACACAGAAAGTTCTGAGTGAGCAACCAAAAAAGTTACAGATGTCCTCTACAGGTAGGAAGCATCTGGTGTTCTGTACAGATTTGAGTCACAGCATAATTTTATCTGACTTTGAAAAGTACTCTAAACTGGTTTGTTGGCCTCCCTTTCCTTCTGTTGTTAAAAAGATACACTTGGGCAATTTATTTTAGCAAGTTCTTTTAGAAAGTAAAGATTCTGTGCTCACTTGAGCAGCACATATACTAAAAAAGTAAAGATTCTGACATCAAAACCTGATGGTAGTTTTGTCTTTTTTCAAATTTACATTGTTAAGTTGAAATGTAACTATGAACCAAGTTTTTTTTTTTTTTTTTTTTAATTTTGGCTTTTAAGATTTATTTATTTATTTATTTTGGGCGGGGGTCGAGTTGGGTTGGGAGGGGAGCGGGCGGGCCACTTCTATTGGTCTTTCATTTCTCTATTTTCATCCGTCTTTGTTCTTTGGCTACTGTGGGCCTCCCATCGCGGTGGCGTCTGTCGTTGCAGAGCACCGGCTCTGGGCGCATGCACTCCAGAGCTCCGGCTCGGTGATTGGACACATCGGTCAAGCCGCTCTGCGGCACGTGGGATCTTCCCAGGCCAGGGATCGAACTGGCGCCCCTTGCACTGCAAGGCGGTGTCCTTACCCACTGGACCACCAGGGAAACCCCTTGGGTTTTTATTTATTTATTTTCATCCATCTTTATTCTGTGGCCTGTGTGGGCCTCCCATTGCAGTGACCTCTCTCATTGCAGAGCACCAGCTCTGGGCGCTTGTACACTCTAGAGTGCTGGCTCCTAATTGGATACACCTGTCCAGCTGCTCCGCAGCATGTGGGATCTTCCTGGGCCAGGGATTGAACCGGTGCCCCTTGCACTGCAAGGCACGCTCTTTACTCACTGGACCACCAGGGAAGCCCGAACCAAGTCTTTTTATAGTAAGCTTAACTATAGTTTGTCTCCAAGGTTCTAATCAAATTCATATTCTGACCCAATATTCACAGTTTTGAAATTTTCAAAGTTTATTTTCTATTGCTTTTTTTAAAAATCGAATAGTTAGATTTACCTAGAAAAGAAATGTCTCTCATTTTATTTGTAGGAGCTATTTTGGGGGTCCCCCTTGTAGCAACCAAAAGTTACAGATGTCCTCTACAGGTAGGAAGCATCTGGTGTTCTGTACAGATTTGAGTCACAGCATAATTTTATCTGACTTTGAAAAGTACTCTAAACTGGTTTGTTGGCCTCCCTTTCCTTCTGTTGTTAAAAAGATACACTTGGGCAATTTATTTTAGCAAGTTCTTTTAGAAAGTAAAGATTCTGTGCTCACTTGAGCAGCACATATACTAAAAAAGTAAAGATTCTGACATCAAAACCTGATGGTAGTTTTGTCTTTTTTCAAATTTACATTGTTAAGTTGAAATGTAACTATGAACCAAGTTTTTTTTTTTTTTTTTTTTAATTTTGGCCTCTTGTATTTTTTTTTTTTTTTAAGATTTATTTATTTATTTATTTTGGGCGGGGGTCGAGTTGGGTTGGGAGGGGAGCGGGCGGGCCACTTCTATTGGTCTTTCATTTCTCTATTTTCATCCGTCTTTGTTCTTTGGCTACTGTGGGCCTCCCATCGCGGTGGCGTCTGTCGTTGCAGAGCACCGGCTCTGGGCGCATGCACTCCAGAGCTCCGGCTCGGTGATTGGACACATCGGTCAAGCCGCTCTGCGGCACGTGGGATCTTCCCAGGCCAGGGATCGAACTGGCGCCCCTTGCACTGCAAGGCGGTGTCCTTACCCACTGGACCACCAGGGAAAGCCCCTTGGGTTTTTATTTATTTATTTTAATCCATCTTTATTCTGTGGCCTGTGTGGGCCTCCCATTGCAGTGACCTCTCTCATTGCAGAGCACCAGCTCTGGGCGCTTGTACACTCTAGAGTGCTGGCTCCTAATTGGATACACCTGTCCAGCTGCTCCGCAGCATGTGGGATCTTCCTGGGCCAGGGATTGAACCGGTGCCCCTTGCACTGCAAGGCACGCTCTTTACTCACTGGACCACCAGGGAAGCCCGAACCAAGTCTTTTTATAGTAAGCTTAACTATAGTTTGTCTCCAAGGTTCTAATCAAATTCATATTCTGACCCAATATTCACAGTTTTGAAATTTTCAAAGTTTATTTTCTATTGCTTTTTTTTTAAAAAATCGAATAGTTAGATTTTCTTTTTTTCTTCTTTTAAAGTACATAGTCTATATTACTACAAGGTAGAAAAAAAGGCAAAAAATAAGTCAGAATGAGAGTGAAGAAGAGGAAAAAAATACTATTATTTTTGTAACCAAATTCAAAGTTTACAAGGATTTTTGTTGGTGAAACATCAGTTTATCCAGATTGCATTATTTCTTAAGTAAATAGAGTCATATTTATTAACTGTTACTAGCTAGTCTGTTTACTAGTTAGAAGACTCGTTCTATTTATTCTTTAAAGTCTCATGATCTTAGTCTGCTTCACTGATGTCCTATTTATCTGACATCTTTTTAATGAGTAATGACATTTGGACTGTCCCTGCCGTTTCACATTGAATGTATCCTCATCGTTTCCTGTGGCTTTATGGTGAATGATACTCCATTTACTTAGTGATTTTGTATCTATCTCTGCCCCTAAAACTAATTGCCCCTAAAAATTCACAAGAATGACTCAGTGTGTGAATTAGGTACTTGTCTATCAGACAATTGTCCACTACAAAGTAGATTGGATTCCAGATCTGCCAATTTCCTTAGACAGGGAAGAAGAAATGTTTTAAGATTTCATCCGTGAAAGAGAGCATTGTTGGTGTGAGTGGGGGAGGTAATTTGCGTAATTTCCTTTCAAATTTTAGAAATGCATAGCCCAGGATGCTGCTGAAGTCTCTTTGTGTCTCTTCCTAGGACAGACAAATGTGTCTAACCTCCCTGCAGCCAGAGGATGAAAGAGCTGGTGTGAAAGGGAAGGGAAGGTCACCAGGAGGGAGGGTGGAGGTGTTAATTAGCTTTTCTTGGCTCACCCAGAGCCAGTCAGTGGCTAGCAGATGGCTACACCCTTAATACCAGCCCCCCCTTTTTTTGGCCAGCAGGCGGTAGTGGTAGATCTTTTGGTCAGGCAGAAAGCATGCACTTTTTTTTTACTGTTTAAAATGTGGAAATGGTGGAGAAGCATACAAAGGGAAAAATCTAGATTTAAATGTTACATGGATCTAAGAAAAATAGATCTTATCTCCTTCCATCTTTTGCAATAAAGAAATGCACGTTCATATTTTGAGAACAACTGAGAGTGATTTGTTCTTTTATTTTTAAATTTGTTCTTTCTATTACAAAAATCAAAATAAACTAATCAAACTCTACCTGCATGTCTGAAATATAACTGGTAAAATGATAAAAGTGGCTATGAAGTTCAAACTTAATATCATAACATCTCGAATTTAGAGAGAAACTGGCTTATGGAAACTGTCAGAAGATTCCGCAGAGCATAGATCAGAGGACTAATATGGACCTCTCCCCTTGGACACTGGCAGTTTGTGTGGGGCAGGGATTGTGGTTTTTTTTTTTTTTTAATTTCTTTCTTTTTTTTTTTAAAGATTTATTTATTTTTATTTATGGAGGGGTGGGGAGGGAGGGGAGCAGGCGGGCCACTTCTATTGGTCTTTCATTTGTCTATTTTCATCCATCTTTGTTCTTTGGCATGTGTGGGCCTCCCATTGCAGTAGCCTCTCTGGCTGCAGAGCACCAGCTCTGGGCGCATGCGCTGCAGAGCTCCGGCTCGGTAATTGGACACATGGGTCCAGCCACTCCGTGGCACGTGGGATCTTCCCAGGCCAGGGATCGAACCGGCGCCCCTTGCACTGCAAGGCGGTATCCTTACCCACTGGACCGCCGGGGAAGCCCCAAATTTATTTCTTAATTTTAAAGTTTTTACAGAGTTTTGTTGTTCACAGACATGCATGTTTTCAGATCAGTGGGATTGTGGTTTGATCATTTTGTAATTTCTTTGATGCTAGTCATGATGATATTCACTGGAAGTTTACTAAATGAAATGAAGTTATAATAAGTCAACTGCTAGCATATATACTATTCAGTATTTGTATAAGTGCTGACTTTATGTGAAGATACACATTAGTGAACATGACAAAGACCAGTTAACATTTGAAAATGTGGTATCGTAACAGGCACAGATTTTTTTCAGTGCCTTATATGCTTTATATGTTAAGCTAGTTTTCAAAACTGAGAAGGAAAAATCCTGATATCTGTTTTTGAGGAAAGGAAAGGAAAAATATTTACTAAGCATTGACTATGTAACAGATATACTTTTGCATACATTAGCATATTCAGTTCTTTCAGCATCCTTATAGGGTAGTTTTCTCTGCTTTTTACAGATGAGGAAATGGACGTTCACAAATATCAATTGCCAGAGGTCATATAGAGATGGAGCAGAATATACACTTGGGTATGCCTGACCCTACTGTCCTGCCTTTATTCTACCTGAACTCCAATGTCTCCATTGGTCCCCCAATATTCTCAGTTTTGTTTGTCCAGTGATTGGTCAGATCAGCCAACTCTGCCTCTGAAGTGGGCCTCTCAGTGGCACTGGTGGTAAAGACTCCGCCTGCCAATGCAGGAGACACAGGCGATGCAAGAGATATGGATTCAATCCCTGGGTTGAGACAATTCCTTGCGGGAGGAAATGCCAACCCACTCTAGTATTCCTGCCTGGAGAATCCCACGGACAGAGGAGCCTGGTGAGTTATAGTCCATGGTCACAAAGAATTGGACACAACTGAGCATGCATGCATGTCCACCTCTAAAGTCTCCATGTTGTTTCTTGGCCCTGCCTCAATGACCGCAAGAGATCTGGCATCCAGATCTTCAACTGCTTTAACTCTTAAACACTAAATTATTCTTAGAGCTTTAAAAGACAAATGGGAAGTGAAAGAATAAATGGCTGGTAATCCAGAATAGAATTTTTTTGGGGGGTACACAGAATGGCATGCAGGATCTTAGTTCCCAGACCAGGGATTGAACCTGTGTCCCTGCACTGGAAGTGCAAAGTCAACCACTGGGTCACCAGGGAGGTCTCAGAGCATTAATTTAATCCTAATGACAATTCTGTAATTCTAATAAATTTCCACACTACACATTTACCTTATACTCACTAATATGTGATACATGTGTCTCATTTTGTATTTGATATTTATCCTTTGAGCTGAACATGTTTTAGATATTAGCTAGGTTCCATTTGGGGCAGGTGGTACATTTATGATTCTCTTATTGCTTAGCATACCACTCAATATTTAAAATATGCATTTTAGAATTCCTGGAAGTCCAGTGGTTAGGACCACCCTTTCACCAATGGCCGATTAGGCTAAGCATTGCCTATGTAACAGATATACTTTTGCATACATTAGCATATTCAGTTCTTTCAGCATCCTTATAGGGTAGTTTTCTCTGCTTTTTACAGATGAGGAAATGGACGTTCACAAATATCAATTGCCAGAGGTCATATAGAGATGGAGCAGAATATACACTTGGGTATGCCTGACCCTACTGTCCTGCCTTTATTCTACCTGAACTCCAATGTCTCCATTGGTCCCCCAATATTCTCAGTTTTGTTTGTCCAGTGATTGGTCAGATCAGCCAACTCTGCCTCTGAAGTGGGCCTCTCAGTGGCACTGGTGGTAAAGACTCCGCCTGCCAATGCAGGAGACACAGGCGATGCAAGAGATATGGATTCAATCCCTGGGTTGAGACAATTCCTTGCGGGAGGAAATGCCAACCCACTCTAGTATTCCTGCCTGGAGAATCCCACGGACAGAGGAGCCTGGTGAGTTATAGTCCATGGTCACAAAGAATTGGACACAACTGAGCATGCATGCATGTCCACCTCTAAAGTCTCCATGTTGTTTCTTGGCCCTGCCTCAATGACCGCAAGAGATCTGGCATCCAGATCTTCAACTGCTTTAACTCTTAAACACTAAATTATTCTTAGAGCTTTAAAAGACAAATGGGAAGTGAAAGAATAAATGGCTGGTAATCCAGAATAGAATTTTTTTGGGGGGTACACAGAATGGCATGCAGGATCTTAGTTCCCAGACCAGGGATTGAACCTGTGTCCCTGCACTGGAAGTGCAAAGTCAACCACTGGGTCACCAGGGAGGTCTCAGAGCATTAATTTAATCCTAATGACAATTCTGTAATTCTAATAAATTTCCACACTACACATTTACCTTATACTCACTAATATGTGATACATGTGTCTCATTTTTGTATTTGATATTTATCCTTTGAGCTGAACATGTTTTAGATATTAGCTAGGTTCCATTTGGGGCAGGTGGTACATTTATGATTCTCTTATTGCTTAGCATACCACTCAATATTTAAAATATGCATTTTAGGGAATTCCCTGGAAGTCCAGTGGTTAGGACTACACCCTTTCACTGCCAAGGACCTGAGTTTAATCCCCGATTAGGTAACTAAGATGCCACAAATCATAGAGTGTGACAAAATATACATATGTGTATGTTTTATACACACACACACACATATATATGTATATATATATATATGTGTGTGTGTGTGTATAAAACATACATTTTAAATCAATTGGTTGATTTCCTTAAATCTCCTTATAATGAAGTTTGCTGGAAGCATTTGAGATTACATGGTAAACATGAAACTGAGATAGGCTATATTGCTATTTACTGTTGGTACTATTTTATCAATAATAGGTAGACAGTCATGAAATATACACTACAGATCAGACTCTTATTTTCAGCAAAAGTTATGGCAAATAAGTTCTCCAAATGGAATTCTTACAGAATCTTTAAATAATTTTTTTTCAAAGTTTTAAGAGTATCATCTCTTTCTACTTCTCTGGTGCTCCAGTGGTTAGGACTTTGCCTCCCTTTCAAGCCCTAGTTGGGAAGCCAAGATCCTATGTATGCCTTTGGAGCCAAGAAACCAAAGTATAGAAACAGAAGCAGTGTTGTAGCAAAATTCAGTAGACTTTGAAAGGTTCATTCATATAATAAAAAATCTTTTAAAAAACCTCTTGACTGATACCTCATATTAGAGTTTAACTCAGAGTTTTTGTTCACTTTCTCTTAGATGAGGTAGGTTCATTATGAGAAATGAGAGACTGATGAAAGACTAGGGTTGATTATCCATTGTTGTCTACCACTCTACTCCTGTTTGGATGTTGTGGACAGAAAAGGGCTGACGTTTCATCATCTGCCCTGTCCCACAGGGAAATTCTCCATTGGTTAAGAGTCTTATGACTTGGTCAAAATGATGGACCAAAAAGCAATATGCTTGGTTTCAAGAGACTGGCTGGACATGATCATGCCATGGGGGTTCATAGGTGGAATGACATCTTCATTATTTGGGAGTAAAGCAGATCTTTTGGATTCACTTTAGTTTTGTAAACAGTTATGGTGGGCTCACTCCTCTAACTTCTCTTTTCCCTATGACAGTTGAGATCTTGTTTCTGTATCCCTCATTTTGAGGTCAACCCAACCAAACTCCCTTAAAGGAAGTATGTAGTAAATGAAAAGGACCAAGTTAAGATTAGAGAAATGAAACCAATTTCTTTTAAGTGACAACACATTTCTGAAACCTTGTGAAAGGTTTGACTCAAGTTACCACAGGGTGATTTTTCCAAATGAATGTCACACTGAAGAAACTTTTCTGTAGATACGGTGCAATGGTGGGGTGTCTGACTTAGTTCCTTCTGATGTGTAATGGTGTACACGCATGCATGATTCTGGGTGTAACTCAAGAACCCCAGTGAGACTGAGGGCAGGAGCCCTGTGCTGTGCATCCTCCACACTCTCCACTGCAGTGTCTCATAGCTTTATCATCCCGTGAGCTCTTTTTTTTTTTGTCTATTCATGTCTGCTTTTACTAGAGTGCCACAATCTCTTTTGATGAGCATCAAAATCTCATCTACCCTTCCCAAATTGGAGAAAGCCTATTACAAACAGGGTGCCTCTGTTCCCCACCCCTACACTCAGTTGAGAATCACAGCTTTTACAAAACCTGTCTGGCCAAAATTTAGTCAGACTTCTAAATATGTTTATTAATACACAGGTTAATTTTTTTGAAATCCTAGATTTTCATAATTCCCTTTTCTTTCTTTTTTCCTCATCCCCATCTCCTCTGAAAATTTCTTCTGTGTCCTTATTTAATTAAACTTGTGGTGTGTCTTGAGTGTTTAGAGAACTGTTATATTAATAGAAGAATTTAGGTCGTTGGGTCAATATTTGTATCTGATTAACAGAATGATCAGTGTCCAAGTATATCATTTTATAAGATGAAACCAATATAGGAATGTATAACAGAATTTCATAGGTAGAAACTACCATTTTAGATTTATTTCTTTAGAACTGTATTAAGTCCTCAGATTTTTAGTGTCTGTATTTCAAATTTTTCAAGACAAAAATGGCAGTAGTTCTCAGGCTATCAAATTCATCCTTAACATCTGGCTTTATTGCTCAAATACACTAGATATAATTAAGTCATAGGCTTAAAAAGGGGGAGTTATACAATTTCCAATCCCTGAAGAAATCACACAGATTTACACCACAGGTGTAAAAAAAAGGAGTCCACAGACAAAAACCTTGGAATTCAAACAACAAATAAGGTGGAAATGGTATCCACTTCCCAGAAAACTTCAAGCATACCTTATAAATTTTTCAAGTGTACCACCGCACACATTTCTGAAACCTTGTGAAAGGTTTGACTCAAGTTACCACAGGGTGATTTTTCCAAATGAATGTCACACTGAAGAAACTTTTCTGTAGATACGGTGCAATGGTGGGGTGTCTGACTTAGTTCCTTCTGATGTGTAATGGTGTACACGCATGCATGATTCTGGGTGTAACTCAAGAACCCCAGTGAGACTGAGGGCAGGAGCCCTGTGCTGTGCATCCTCCACACTCTCCACTGCAGTGTCTCATAGCTTTATCATCCCGTGAGCTCTTTTTTTTTTTGTCTATTCATGTCTGCTTTTACTAGAGTGCCACAATCTCTTTTGATGAGCATCAAAATCTCATCTACCCTTCCCAAATTGGAGAAAGCCTATTACAAACAGGGTGCCCCCGTTCCCCCACCCCTACACTCAGTTGAGAATCACAGCTTTTACAAAACCTGTCTGGCCAAAATTTAGTCAGACTTCTAAATATGTTTATTAATACACAGGTTAATTTTTTTGAAATCCTAGATTTTCATAATTCCCTTTTCTTTCTTTTTTCCTCATCCCCATCTCCTCTGAAAATTTCTTCTGTGTCCTTATTTAATTAAACTTGTGGTGTGTCTTGAGTGTTTAGAGAACTGTTATATTAATAGAAGAATTTAGGTCGTTGGGTCAATATTTGTATCTGATTAACAGAATGATCAGTGTCCAAGTATATCATTTTATAAGATGAAACCAATATAGGAATGTATAACAGAATTTCATAGGTAGAAACTACCATTTTAGATTTATTTCTTTAGAACTGTATTAAGTCCTCAGATTTTTAGTGTCTGTATTTCAAATTTTTCAAGACAAAAATGGCAGTAGTTCTCAGGCTATCAAATTCATCCTTAACATCTGGCTTTATTGCTCAAATACACTAGATATAATTAAGTCATAGGCTTAAAAAGGGGGAGTTATACAATTTCCAATCCCTGAAGAAATCACACAGATTTACACCACAGGTGTAAAAAAAAGGAGTCCACAGAAAAAAACCTTGGAATTCAAACAACAAATAAGGTGGAAATGGTATCCACTTCCCAGAAAACTTCCAAGCATACCTTATAAATTTTTCAATTTAATCTATGAGACCTGGTTACATTTTCATCATTATAAAGTTTACATATAGTGAAATGCACAGATCTGAAGTGTAAAATTTATTTATTTATTTATTTATAAAGATTTATTTATCTATTTGTTTTTGGCGGGGGTCGGGTTGGGGAGGGAGGGGAGTGGGCGGGCCACTTCTATTGGTCTTTCATTTGTCTATTTTCATCCGTCTTTGTTCTTTGGCTCCTCTGGGCCTCCCATCGCGGTGGCGTCTGTCGTCGCAGAGCGCCGGCTCTGGGCGCATGCGCTCCAGAGCTCGGGCTTGGTAATTGGACACATCGGTCAAGCCGCTCTGCAGCACGTGGGATCTTCCCAGGCCAGGGATCGAACCGGTGCCCCTTGCACTGCAAGGCGGTGTCCTTACCCACTGGACCACCAGGGGAAGCCCTGAAGTGTAAAATTTAATGATTTGAATAGTGTATTTATTATCCATGTATCTATGATCCTGTCATTCCAAAAAGTTCCTTCACATTCCCTTCCAATCAATTCTGACCACAATAGACAACCAGTGTTCTGTCTTCTTTCACGTAGACTACACTTCTTGTTTTTGAACTTCATATAAATGAATCACATAAAATGTACTTTGTATTGCTTGTGAGATTCATCCATGTTGTTACATGTATCTGTAGCTCATTCTTTTTTATTGCTCAATAGTACTTCTACCATAATTTTTATACTTGATTGCTTCAGTTGAGTAATGCTATCTGAATAACTTACAATATAGTGTAATTTTTTAAAAGATGAAACCAATATAGGAATGTATAACAGAATTTCATAGGTAGAAACTACCATTTTAGATTTATTTCTTTAGAACTGTATTAAGTCCTCAGATTTTTAGTGTCTGTATTTCAAATTTTTCAAGACAAAAATGGCAGTAGTTCTCAGGCTATCAAATTCATCCTTAACATCTGGCTTTATTGCTCAAATACACTAGATATAATTAAGTCATAGGCTTAAAAAGGGGGAGTTATACAATTTCCAATCCCTGAAGAAATCACACAGATTTACACCACAGGTGTAAAAAAAAGGAGTCCACAGAAAAAAACCTTGGAATTCAAACAACAAATAAGGTGGAAATGGTATCCACTTCCCAGAAAACTTCCAAGCATACCTTATAAATTTTTCAATTTAATCTATGAGACCTGGTTACATTTTCATCATTATAAAGTTTACATATAGTGAAATGCACAGATCTGAAGTGTAAAATTTATTTATTTATTTATTTATAAAGATTTATTTATCTATTTGTTTTTGGCGGGGGTCGGGTTGGGGCGGTAGGGAAGCGGCTGGGCCTCTTCTATTGGTCTTTCATTTCTCTATTTTCATCTGTCTTTGTTCTTTGGCTCCTCTGGGCCTCCCATCGCGGTGGCGTCTGTCGCAGAGCGCCGGCTCTGGGCGCATGCGCTCCAGAGCTCCGGCTTGGTAATTGGACACATCGGTCAAGCCGCTCTGCAGCACGTGGGATCTTCCCAGGCCAGGGATCGAACCGGTGCCCCTTGCACTGCAAGGCGGTGTCCTTACCCACTGGACCACCAGGGGAAGCCCTGAAGTGTAAAATTTAATGATTTGAATAGTGTATTTATTATCCATGTATCTATGATCCTGTCATTCCAAAAAGTTCCTTCACATTCCCTTCCAATCAATTCTGACCACAATAGACAACCAGTGTTCTGTCTTCTTTCACGTAGACTACACTTCTTGTTTTTGAACTTCATATAAATGAATCACATAAAATGTACTTTGTATTGCTTGTGAGATTCATCCATGTTGTTACATGTATCTGTAGCTCATTCTTTTTTATTGCTCAATAGTACTTCTACCATGATCTATTCGTCTCTTTTG
The DNA here is from genome assembly GCA_022376925.1 of Tragulus kanchil. Taxonomy (NCBI): domain Eukaryota; kingdom Metazoa; phylum Chordata; class Mammalia; order Artiodactyla; family Tragulidae; genus Tragulus; species Tragulus kanchil. The sequence continues at coordinate 54,765,241 of JAIOJX010000029.1, read as the reverse complement.
TTGACTGGCACTTGGATTGCTTCCAGTTGGGGCTGTTGTGAGTAAAGCTACTCTGAACTTGTACAGGTCTTTCAGTAGACACGTTTCATTTGTTTTGGAGACAGAATTGCTGGAATGCAGCCTGGGGCATTTTTACCTTTATAAGGAGCAAACAGTTTTCTGAAGTGGTACTGTGTACACTCCCATCAGCAATCTATGAGAGTTTCACTTCCCCTACTTTTTGCAATGTACATGTAAATAGAGAATTGTAATTACTTTGTAATGTCACCTCTTTCCAGTGACTTTAACAGAATATATTTGGTACTGTGGATAATTCTTGCCCAGTGTCTAATATACATACTAAACATAGACAAATACAAATGTTTCATACAAAATATAGAATCACCTCACTTTATGAAATAGTTCTCTTCCTGAAAAATTGTGTGTAAAGACAATTTTTTATAAATCAAATTACTTACTAAGACTTTCTCTACTTCAGTGTCTACTTAAATCTTTTCACATTGCCCTCTCATTCTCCAATTTCTTCATTCTCTGCATTTTAGCAGCCCCAGAGATTTGACACTCCTCAATGATGTCATTCGTTTAGGCCTTTGTCATTTACGATTGACTTACCTGACCTGTTTATTTGAATGCATATATTTCATTTCCACACAGACACTACCTTTATGGAGGGAATGAACCACATATCATACTTCAAAAATTTTCTTTGAAAGCATACTGTGCTTTGCACACAGGGGTTGCTCAAAATTTTCTGCTGAGTTGATTTTCTTGTTTTGCTTTAGGCACAGCATGACTGTTATTTTACAACTCAGCTTAAGTAATGTACTCATTTTAATTATTTGGTAATTCCCTCAGTTTCCCATTCTTCTTGACTAATGCAAACTATGCTTTTTTTTTTTTTTTTTTTTAAAGATTTATTTATTTATTTACTTTGGGCAGGGGTCGGGTTGGGGAGGGAGGGGAGCGGGCGGGCCATTTCTATTGGTCTTTCATTTCTCTATTTTCATTTGTCTTCGTTCTTTGACTCCTGTGGGCCTCCCATCGCCTGTTGTTGCAGAGCCGGCTCTGGGCGCATGCGCTCCAGAGCTTCGGCTCGGTGATTGGACACATCAGTCCAGCCGCTCCGCGGCACGTGGGATCTTCCCAGGCCAGGGGTCGAACCGGCGCCCCTTGCACTGCAAGGCGGTGTCCTTACCCACTGGACCACCAGGGGAAGCCCCAAACTATGCTTAAAGTTAAGATTGTTGATCAAAATCTGCTTCCCTTACCACCTTTCCTAATTCCTAGTTTAAAGCACCCTGTACGCAGTGTCGTTTGAAATAAAAAGCACACCATAAGGAAGTTAGGATTTCGTCTGGGGTTTTCTCCTAATTCTCCCTGATGGTGTGAGTTGCCATTTACTGGTCACCACTAAGTCCTGGATCCATTTGCTAGTCCCTGGAGGCTGACATTCTTCCAGCCCTGCTCAGAGATGATTTGGCTGCAAAGTGGTTTCCACTTGTGGATAATTCTTGCCCAGTGTCTAATATACATACTAAACATAGACAAATACAAATGTTTCATACAAAATATAGAATCACCTCACTTTATGAAATAGTTCTCTTCCTGAAAAATTGTGTGTAAAGACAATTTTTTATAAATCAAATTACTTACTAAGACTTTCTCTACTTCAGTGTCTACTTAAATCTTTTCACATTGCCCTCTCATTCTCCAATTTCTTCATTCTCTGCATTTTAGCAGCCCCAGAGATTTGACACTCCTCAATGATGTCATTCGTTTAGGCCTTTGTCATTTACGATTGACTTACCTGACCTGTTTATTTGAATGCATATATTTCATTTCCACACAGACACTACCTTTATGGAGGGAATGAACCACATATCATACTTCAAAAATTTTCTTTGAAAGCATACTGTGCTTTGCACACAGGGGTTGCTCAAAATTTTCTGCTGAGTTGATTTTCTTGTTTTGCTTTAGGCACAGCATGACTGTTATTTTACAACTCAGCTTAAGTAATGTACTCATTTTAATTATTTGGTAATTCCCTCAGTTTCCCATTCTTCTTGACTAATGCAAACTATGCTTTTTTTTTTTTTTTTTAAAGATTTATTTATTTATTTACTTTGGGCAGGGGTCGGGTTGGGGAGGGAGGGGAGCGGGCGGGCCATTTCTATTGGTCTTTCATTTCTCTATTTTCATTTGTCTTCGTTCTTTGACTCCTGTGGGCCTCCCATCGCCTGTTGTTGCAGAGCCGGCTCTGGGCGCATGCGCTCCAGAGCTTCGGCTCGGTGATTGGACACATCAGTCCAGCCGCTCCGCGGCACGTGGGATCTTCCCAGGCCAGGGGTCGAACCGGCGCCCCTTGCACTGCAAGGCGGTGTCCTTACCCACTGGACCACCAGGGGAAGCCCCAAACTATGCTTAAAGTTAAGATTGTTGATCAAAATCTGCTTCCCTTACCACCTTTCCTAATTCCTAGTTTAAAGCACCCTGTACGCAGTGTCGTTTGAAATAAAAAGCACACCATAAGGAAGTTAGGATTTCGTCTGGGGTTTTCTCCTAATTCTCCCTGATGGTGTGAGTTGCCATTTACTGGTCACCACTAAGTCCTGGATCCATTTGCTAGTCCCTGGAGGCTGACATTCTTCCAGCCCTGCTCAGAGATGATTTGGCTGCAAAGTGGTTTCCTCCTCTGGCCTGTCTGATCCTTGATGAACCCACACGAGCTTGTATCTGTCTGGTTTTTAGTACAGCGCATGGTGAGGCAGAATTTATGTACCCAAATGCTTGCCTGTCCACCACTGGACTGGTGAGCTCCACAAAGCAGGGATCATACATGGTTTCAGTCATCCCCACTGCACATAGTAAGTCCTCCACAAATGTCTGACGAGTAAATGCATGGACTAATGCGTGAGCAAATGAGCACACCTTTTTAGGTATCCTGAATCTTTGTTTCCTTTTTTTTTTTTTTAATTTTTATTATTTATTTATTTATTTTGGGGCGCAGGTTGGGTTGGGGAGGGAGGGGAGCAGGCGGGCCACTTCTATTGGTCTTCCCTTTCTCTCTGTTCATCCGTCTTTGTTCTTTGGCCCGTGTGGGCCTCCCATCGCGGTGGCGTCTGTTGTCGCAGAGCACCAGCTCTGGGCGCATGCGCTCCAGAGCTCTGGCTTGGTCATTGGACACATCAGTCCAGCCGCTCCGCGGCACATGGGATCTTCCCAGGCCAGGGGTCGAACCGGCGCCCCTTGCACTGCAAGGCGGTGTCCTTACCCACTGGACCACCAGGGGAAGCCCCTGAATCTTTGTTTCTACATTGTTTTTAATACGTAGATTCCTTGAGAGTTTTAGGCCAGTATCCCTGGCTGTTCTGCACGCCCTTTCTTGCTCCTCACACTCCTTGTCATGTTTCGAGGCTGCTGACTACAACGGTTCTCAGGAAGGCTGCACTTGGCTTCCGTTCTATTGCCTTGGGATAGAAGCAAACAGGAGACTTTGCTGTGAGGCACAAATTCTTCTCCATTCTTGGATCCTTCATCCCTATATCCTCAACTCATCTCAGGGATGGGACAAGGGACGTGACTGTGACCTCCACAGTGCATCTGGCTTTACATTCTTCTTCCTTTCCCAGCTGGGAGGCATTCTTTGGGGTTGATCAAAATCTGCTTCCCTTACCACCTTTCCTAATTCCTAGTTTAAAGCACCCTGTACGCAGTGTCGTTTGAAATAAAAAGCACACCATAAGGAAGTTAGGATTTCGTCTGGGGTTTTCTCCTAATTCTCCCTGATGGTGTGAGTTGCCATTTACTGGTCACCACTAAGTCCTGGATCCATTTGCTAGTCCCTGGAGGCTGACATTCTTCCAGCCCTGCTCAGAGATGATTTGGCTGCAAAGTGGTTTCCTCCTCTGGCCTGTCTGATCCTTGATGAACCCACACGAGCTTGTATCTGTCTGGTTTTTAGTACAGCGCATGGTGAGGCAGAATTTATGTACCCAAATGCTTGCCTGTCCACCACTGGACTGGTGAGCTCCACAAAGCAGGGATCATACATGGTTTCAGTCATCCCCACTGCACATAGTAAGTCCTCCACAAATGTCTGACGAGTAAATGCATGGACTAATGCGTGAGCAAATGAGCACACCTTTTTAGGTATCCTGAATCTTTGTTTCCTTTTTTTTTTTTTTAATTTTTATTATTTATTTATTTATTTTGGGGCGCAGGTTGGGTTGGGGAGGGAGGGGAGCAGGCGGGCCACTTCTATTGGTCTTCCCTTTCTCTCTGTTCATCCGTCTTTGTTCTTTGGCCCGTGTGGGCCTCCCATCGCGGTGGCGTCTGTTGTCGCAGAGCACCAGCTCTGGGCGCATGCGCTCCAGAGCTCTGGCTTGGTCATTGGACACATCAGTCCAGCCGCTCCGCGGCACATGGGATCTTCCCAGGCCAGGGGTCGAACCGGCGCCCCTTGCACTGCAAGGCGGTGTCCTTACCCACTGGACCACCAGGGGAAGCCCCTGAATCTTTGTTTCTACATTGTTTTTAATACGTAGATTCCTTGAGAGTTTTAGGCCAGTATCCCTGGCTGTTCTGCACGCCCTTTCTTGCTCCTCACACTCCTTGTCATGTTTCGAGGCTGCTGACTACAACGGTTCTCAGGAAGGCTGCACTTGGCTTCCGTTCTATTGCCTTGGGATAGAAGCAAACAGGAGACTTTGCTGTGAGGCACAAATTCTTCTCCATTCTTGGATCCTTCATCCCTATATCCTCAACTCATCTCAGGGATGGGACAAGGGACGTGACTGTGACCTCCACAGTGCATCTGGCTTTACATTCTTCTTCCTTTCCCAGCTGGGAGGCATTCTTTGGGGTTGGGGTGGTAGGGATGGGAAATGGGTGGAGGTTTAGCCAGATTACACTCCTCTAAATCTTTTCTTTTTTTTTTTAGAATTTGATAACTTTATTTAATCTGTTTTAAAATACAACTAAAAATACAAGTATAGAAAATGAGTGGTTTACTTGAATAGCAACAAAAAGCATTTTGAAGAACAGAGTAAGCAGTTTTGAAGAACAGAGTAGTTCTTTGAAACAATCAAAGTTAGATTTTCATTTGCCAAGGTCTTTGGTTCTCTTAAAGAAGGCATACTGCTTATTTTCCTCTTCCCTGTCTTTCTCAGTCAGAAGAACCATGTTATTTTCCATTCTAAGAAAATAAATATTATTTCCCAGGGCTCAAATGTGTCATAAATAGTTATTTTGTTCATCTCTACTGCATGATTACTTAAGATTAGTCTTTTTGCATTTTCCAATATAGACATGCTTTTTCTGTATACTGTTGCTTCATTTCCCTAATGCTCTCTTATAAGTCGCTGGTGGTGGACCCTGACCTCGCTCACTCAGTGCCTGCCATGTGGCAGCCTGTTAATGGGGGTGTGTGTATGTGTATATAGGTAGATAGATATAGATGTAGGTGCATGTGTATGTGTGTGTGTGTATATATCTATCTGTGGAGAGATTCTTCAGAAATGTAAACTTGAAAGTTCAAGATCTTCATGATTCTGCCTATTTTTTAAGGACATAAGTTTTTGCTGGAAATAACAAAATGTACATTTGGAAATGTAATATTGTTGTAAAATATAAACAAATAAACATAAAAAGTCTTAAAATATATACATCTCCAACTAGTCATCATATCTTTGATATCAAAGCTACTAGTTTTAGGCCAGTATCCTGGCTTCCGTTCTATTGTCATGTTTGAGGCTGCTGACTACAACGGTTCTCAGGAAGGCTGCACTTGGCTTCCGTTCTATTGCCTTGGGATAGAAGCAAACAGGAGACTTTGCTGTGAGGCACAAATTCTTCTCCATTCTTGGATCCTTCATCCCTATATCCTCAACTCATCTCAGGGATGGGACAAGGGACGTGACTGTGACCTCCACAGTGCATCTGGCTTTACATTCTTCTTCCTTTCCCAGCTGGGAGGCATTCTTTGGGGTTGGGGTGGTAGGGATGGGAAATGGGTGGAGGTTTAGCCAGATTACACTCCTCTAAATCTTTTCTTTTTTTTTTTAGAATTTGATAACTTTATTTAATCTGTTTTAAAATACAACTAAAAATACAAGTATAGAAAATGAGTGGTTTACTTGAATAGCAACAAAAAGCATTTTGAAGAACAGAGTAAGCAGTTTTGAAGAACAGAGTAGTTCTTTGAAACAATCAAAGTTAGATTTTCATTTGCCAAGGTCTTTGGTTCTCTTAAAGAAGGCATACTGCTTATTTTCCTCTTCCCTGTCTTTCTCAGTCAGAAGAACCATGTTATTTTCCATTCTAAGAAAATAAATATTATTTCCCAGGGCTCAAATGTGTCATAAATAGTTATTTTGTTCATCTCTACTGCATGATTACTTAAGATTAGTCTTTTTGCATTTTCCAATATAGACATGCTTTTTCTGTATACTGTTGCTTCATTTCCCTAATGCTCTCTTATAAGTCGCTGGTGGTGGACCCTGACCTCGCTCACTCAGTGCCTGCCATGTGGCAGCCTGTTAATGGGGGTGTGTGTATGTGTATATAGGTAGATAGATATAGATGTAGGTGCATGTGTATGTGTGTGTGTGTGTATATATCTATCTGTGGAGAGATTCTTCAGAAATGTAAACTTGAAAGTTCAAGATCTTCATGATTCTGCCTATTTTTTAAGGACATAAGTTTTTGCTGGAAATAACAAAATGTACATTTGGAAATGTAATATTGTTGTAAAATATAAACAAATAAACATAAAAAAAGTCTTAAAATATATACATCTCCAACTAGTCATCATATCTTTTATACCGATATCAAAGCTACTGAACTTAAAAGCTGAGAATGGTGTGACTATCTTTAGCTCTGGTTTTCTCGGGAGAATGCTACCCCAAAATTGTGGCCATGAGGAAGAAGAAAAGAACACACTGACCCCTGGTTGAAACTTCATTTTTTTTTTTTTTAATTGTTTTACTTTATTTATTTTGCTGTTCTGGCTTTTAGTTGTGCCATGCAGATCTATAGTTCCAACATGTGGGATCAAGTTCCCTGACCAGGAATCAAACCCAGACCCCCTGCGTTGGGAGCACAGTCTTAGCCACTGGACCACCAGGGAAGTCCCTCATTCTTTTATTTTACCATATCAACTATGGGGATATTGTGTCTGTCTTTTTACTCTTTCCCTGAAGTCAGCTGTGGGGGCTGGTAACTGTGCCCTTACTTTTCTAGACTAACCTGAAAGACCAAGTTTTATGGGGAAATCTCAGGCAAAATGAAAGAGGAAGACAGGTAGGGAAATTTTAAGCAAGGAAAGTCTCAGCTCAATAGTCTAAGAACTAAATAAAAAAATTAAAGTGTTATTGAGCAGGATAAACTGTATATCAAGATAAAGTGACTAAAGACAGATCATGAAAAACTCTGAGTAGGGTCATTTCCAATCAGAGCAGAAAGAGATGAATTACTTGTAAACCCTACTCTTGGACTCTAGTAACATTTAAAGGTAAAGATGAAGAATATAGGGTGAAGGCGCATACTTTTATAAGATTAAAAAATAGCTGTCAAAAATCAGGTATTACAAATGCTTTAAAGATATCTTTTAAAAATAAAGAAGACGTGTTATGAACATATTTTGACATAAAAGAAACTAAAATACAAAAGTGCAAATTGGTTTTTCTTTTTGACTAAATCATAAGCTATCATATGGAACCAAAGAGTTAAAATAATCCTGCCAGTTCTACTCATACCTGGTATCCAGATTTTTTTTTTTTGCATAAGCTTTTGTCACTTTATTGTTAATCAATGAATGTTACCCCAAATTATAGATAAGACTGTAACTTAATTGTACACCATGAAATCATACTAATGGTAAAAAGGCTGTTGAAATTTACCAAATACTCTTTAATACATCCTAACATGCAATTTGCAAGACAGTTTTCAGCAGTATATAAACCTCACAGGGCTATACTAAGAGAACAACTCTATTGAAGGTGATATGAAGCCTCTAAAACTCTTAGGCTGGAGACTTTCCTGGAGGTCCAGTGGTTAGGACTCTGCACTCCCACTGCAGTGGGCACAGGTTCAAATCCTGCTCTGGGAACAAAGATCCATAGATGGTGGGGCCAAAAAAAAACCCCACAAAAACAAAACCACCACAACAAAAACTATTTGGCAGTTTTAAAAATACATATTATTTTATCAGAGTTGGAAGGGATTCTGAATAGTCGTTCAATTTTCTGAAACATGATTCTTCTTTTTTTTATGATAACCGGAAAAAGTATAACTTGGCAGAGTCTATTAAATGGAAACAATCGGGTTTAGCGAAAGACCCTAATTATTTCATCCTTCAAATACTCAGAAAACACATACTGAAGAGATTCCAGTTAAAAAGAGAGACACTGCTCGGCAGTATTGTTACTTTGCACTGCACCCCTAGCTACCCCGTGTGTTGACTCCGTCTGCTCAGCTGTCTGCCAGCTGTCACCTCCTCTCCTGGGACAAAGTGGGGTGACTGCTAGCTTTCAGTCTCGCCTTTTCTTCTCCCTTCCTCCCCAGCCCCTTCCTAGTCCGTGTCCCTTCTGCCCAGAGCTGATAGGTATCCTGTACTTATGAGTCCCAGACCCAAGGACATACAAAACAAGGACACATGTCACAGTCTTGGTGGGTTGTGAGGGAGCTGTGTGCTGCGGGAGGAGTTGTAAAGAGGTAAAGGATGCCCTGGGCAGCTGAAGCTTGGTGGCAGCGTCTATGGCTTCACCACTAATCAGGACATGAGTGCACGCTGACAGTGAAGGCTTACAGAGAATATCTGGCAGCGTACGTGAAACCATGGCTGTCCTTCTAAATGCAGGAGTACTGTCCCCACAAGATTGGTACTTCTCACATATTAGGGGAAAATGGTGGTGTAATGGGATCGCAGAAAATGTTTGCATGAAGAGGGCTGGACACACTTATATGAAAGAGCAGGGAAGAAAGAGCCCTGACTCCAGGCATGGAGGAGACATGTGAAAAGCCAAGAGAGTAAGTAAGGGATGTGTGCACTTAGTAAACAGCCTGACCAAACAGTTGCACAATTACCTAATTCTAAGGCTAAAACTCCATGCTTTCGTTGCTTTTGATTGGATGACTATTAGTAAGGATTACTATTTAGTCGTCTCATATTATGCTGAAACACTACATACACTAGTTTAATTATTTCAAATCCTCTGCTAGACAGCAATCATCCCCACTTTCCTATGACGAAGCCCAGGAATAACTTCCAGAGTTAACTGCTATCCACAGCAAAACCCTGACTGACTTCAGAATATGTGTAGTTTCAGCTTATAGGATATAACCTAGTTTCCTAAAACAATGAGATTGAGGAATTCTCAAGTTTTGAAGGGACTGCTTAATAGGGTTGAGGGCAGTAAAGATCATGGCTAAAATCATATTCAATCTTAAAGGTTTAAAAATGGGGAGAAAATATTTTTTAAAAATATCAATTTTTTTTTTATGTCTGAGCTGTTAAAGGAGGCTACCGACTGAAAGCCAAATCGTCAGCGGAAGGGCCCCAAGGAGAGTGATTCAGCATCGGATTACCACCTTGGGCCCAGGACTCACCTTCCACAAGGGTATTGGGTGACTAGATTCTTCTCCTTCCTTCCCAGCCCCTTCCTAGTCCGTGTCCCTTCTGCCCAGAGCTGATAGGTATCCTGTACTTATGAGTCCCAGACCCAAGGACATACAAAACAAGGACACATGTCACAGTCTTGGTGGGTTGTGAGGGAGCTGTGTGCTGCGGGAGGAGTTGTAAAGAGGTAAAGGATGCCCTGGGCAGCTGAAGCTTGGTGGCAGCGTCTATGGCTTCACCACTAATCAGGACATGAGTGCACGCTGACAGTGAAGGCTTACAGAGAATATCTGGCAGCGTACGTGAAACCATGGCTGTCCTTCTAAATGCAGGAGTACTGTCCCCACAAGATTGGTACTTCTCACATATTAGGGGAAAATGGTGGTGTAATGGGATCGCAGAAAATGTTTGCATGAAGAGGGCTGGACACACTTATATGAAAGAGCAGGGAAGAAAGAGCCCTGACTCCAGGCATGGAGGAGACATGTGAAAAGCCAAGAGAGTAAGTAAGGGATGTGTGCACTTAGTAAACAGCCTGACCAAACAGTTGCACAATTACCTAATTCTAAGGCTAAAACTCCATGCTTTCGTTGCTTTTGATTGGATGACTATTAGTAAGGATTACTATTTAGTCGTCTCATATTATGCTGAAACACTACATACACTAGTTTAATTATTTCAAATCCTCTGCTAGACAGCAATCATCCCCACTTTCCTATGACGAAGCCCAGGAATAACTTCCAGAGTTAACTGCTATCCACAGCAAAACCCTGACTGACTTCAGAATATGTGTAGTTTCAGCTTATAGGATATAACCTAGTTTCCTAAAACAATGAGATTGAGGAATTCTCAAGTTTTGAAGGGACTGCTTAATAGGGTTGAGGGCAGTAAAGATCATGGCTAAAATCATATTCAATCTTAAAGGTTTAAAAATGGGGAGAAAATATTTTTTAAAAATATCAATTTTTTTTTTATGTCTGAGCTGTTAAAGGAGGCTACCGACTGAAAGCCAAATCGTCAGCGGGAAGGGCCCCAAGGAGAGTGGATTTACATTGCAATCTGGATTTTACCACCTTGGGCCCAGGACTCACCTTCCACAGGCCTCATTTCTTTATACTTTAGATTTTTCAAGGTAACTTTGAGAAGTTATTACTTGAATTCAAATTATTACTTGCATACTTACAAATTTCTAACACCAGCTTCAAACCAGAACCTTTTCAATTTCTTTTTAATTGTCAAGGAGGTTAAGTAAGGAGGTATTTTAGATAACAGGGCAGGAAAAAGAACCAAACACTGAACTGAACTGAACTGAATAAGGGCATCATCACTCACAGAGTGCCCAGAAATGGACGGAGGATGATATTCGGCCTGGTGCCCTTCACTAATTCTTATGGACAGGACCTCATTAATATGTAAATAAAGAACATTCACGCCTTCATTTCTGGTATTTTTAAGGTAACTAACCTGTACTTTGGGGGGCTTCCGAGGTGGCACAGTGGTAAATAGTCACCTGCCAATGCAGGAGACAACAGTTCAATCCCTAGGTAGGGAAGATCCCTTGGAGACGGAAATGGCAAAGTGCTCCAGTATGCTTGCCTGGAAAATCCTATGGACAGAGGAGCCTGGCAGGCTACAGTCCATGGGGTCACAAACAGTCAGACGCGACAGAGTGAGCACAGCCTGTAGTTACTCTACAGATGCGTCTCTAAAGGGCTATTAGGTGGCCTTCTAGGTTAGACTTGAGGGCGACGCTTTGGAGTCAATGGAAACCACCTGGGTTCAAATGTAGACTTGTCGCCTGCCGGGCGGCTGCAAGGAAATTAATCTATTAAGTGGAGGCATTTTCTGATGGAAAGAATCTCGTTTCTATACCGCAGGTCTGTAAGGAGCTGTAATTCACGAAACGCCCAGGGCAGGGCACATAGCAAATTTCAGTAAACGTTAAACCTAAAAGCTTAACACTTCTCAAAGGGATTATTGGACATTCTGGTTGAACTGTAATCTATTACATTTCAGGGACTCCTCTTTTAAGGGAAAAAAATCATCTCTACTATGCTTTCACAAGTTTAGATTTTGATGCACTGGATTTTCGTGAAGCATGACCATGAACCAAGTAACCATGTTACTCATATCCCCTGTGAGGTTCTGATTTTACAAAAGTAACTGTACAGACATAAAACTAATCAGGGACCGTCCATCCGCACTGGTTTCTCTTCGGTCTTTTATCTGTCGTCTTCAGGGCAGCCGGGCGTCAGTGTGATGGGTGGAGGTGTTCCGATCCGTTTTCCCCCGGGAGGAAAACACAGGCTGCCGCTCGGGACCGGCCGGCCGGCGGCTCTGCACCTCGGGCAGCGGCCCATTACGTAACTCGCGGCACTAGTTTAAGTCAAGGAGGTTAAGTAAGGAGGTATTTTAGATCACCCTGAACTGAACTGAACTGAATAAGGGCATCATCACTCACAGAGTGCCCAGAAATGGACGGAGGATGATATTCGGCCTGGTGCCCTTCACTAATTCTTATGGACAGGACCTCATTAATATGTAAATAAAGAACATTCACGCCTTCATTTCTGGTATTTTTAAGGTAACTAACCTGTACTTTGGGGGGCTTCCGAGGTGGCACAGTGGTAAATAGTCACCTGCCAATGCAGGAGACAACAGTTCAATCCCTAGGTAGGGAAGATCCCTTGGAGACGGAAATGGCAAAGTGCTCCAGTATGCTTGCCTGGAAAATCCTATGGACAGAGGAGCCTGGCAGGCTACAGTCCATGGGGTCACAAACAGTCAGACGCGACAGAGTGAGCACAGCCTGTAGTTACTCTACAGATGCGTCTCTAAAGGGCTATTAGGTGGCCTTCTAGGTTAGACTTGAGGGCGACGCTTTGGAGTCAATGGAAACCACCTGGGTTCAAATGTAGACTTGTCGCCTGCCGGGCGGCTGCAAGGAAATTAATCTATTAAGTGGAGGCATTTTCTGATGGAAAGAATCTCGTTTCTATACCGCAGGTCTGTAAGGAGCTGTAATTCACGAAACGCCCAGGGCAGGGCACATAGCAAATTTCAGTAAACGTTAAACCTAAAAGCTTAACACTTCTCAAAGGGATTATTGGACATTCTGGTTGAACTGTAATCTATTACATTTCAGGGACTCCTCTTTTAAGGGAAAAAAATCATCTCTACTATGCTTTCACAAGTTTAGATTTTGATGCACTGGATTTTCGTGAAGCATGACCATGAACCAAGTAACCATGTTACTCATATCCCCTGTGAGGTTCTGATTTTACAAAAGTAACTGTACAGACATAAAACTAATCAGGGACCGTCCATCCGCACTGGTTTCTCTTCGGTCTTTTATCTGTCGTCTTCAGGGCAGCCGGGCGTCAGTGTGATGGGTGGAGGTGTTCCGATCCGTTTTCCCCCGGGAGGAAAACACAGGCTGCCGCTCGGGACCGGCCGGCCGGCGGCTCTGCACCTCGGGCAGCGGCGCCCATTACGTAACTCCGCGGCGGCCGAACCTCCAGCGCCGGCGGGGTTCCAACGCCCGCGGCCCTCGCGACTTTCGCATGTGGACGTTAGAAACGTTTACTTTTGAATCTCCCCGAAACGCCGGGCGTGGGCGTCGGCGCGGGCCCGCCCCGGAAACCTCCGGGCCGCTTCCCGCCATCCGCCGGCCCGGCCCCGCCAGGGGTGCCCGCGGGGGGCTGGGACGGCCGGGCCGGCGCGGGGCCCAGGACCTCCGCGCGAGAAGGGCCCGCGGCCCCGCCCCGCCGCCCTTGGGCCTCCCCAGCCCCGCCCCGCCCGGCGCGCGGGGCCGACGGTTACCGGAGGGCCCGAGTTTGAATTTACAGGCCCGGCCCCCGAGGTGCGGGCTGCGCATTGGCCAGCGCCGGCCACGTGGCCGTGCCGGAGCGCGCCGGCCATCTTGGGCAGGGAGCGCGGCGCCGCGGCTCGCGCCACCTCCGCCCCCCGCGGCCCGCCACCAGCCCGCCCCTCCGCCCTCCTCCCTGCGCCCGCGGCTCTGCGCCGCCCGAGAGGAAACAAAGTGCTGCGGGCGGGAGACGCGGCGGCGGCGGCGGCGTGCGGACACGGCCCTGCCCTCCCGGGCACCCTCGCTGTTTATTTCTCGCACGCGCGTGTGTAAGTGTATGAGTGGGTGCATATCTTCTTACAAAGGCCGTCTTACGTGTGATTGATTCGCAGTCCTCCCCCTTTGTACTCGTACCCGTCTCCCGCCACCCCGGGTGCTTCGTCTTTCCCCTTCGCGCCGGCCCGTCCGTGAGCGCGGGTCGTGCCTTCCCTCCCGCTTCGCCTCCTGGTGCCCGCTTCGCGTCCCGGCGCTGCCCGCGGCCTCCGCGCTCCGCTCTCCCCGCCGATCGCCATGGCGACAGCGACCCCCGTGCAGCTGCGGGCGGGAGCCGCGCCGGCGGCCCCGCCACGCCGCTGAGCCCCACGCGGCTGTCGCGGCTGCAAGAGAAGGAGGAGCTGCGCGAGCTCAACGATCGGTCGTCGGACCGGCCGTGTTCCGGTTTTCCCGAGGAAAACACAGGCTGCCGCTCGGGCCCCGGCCGGCGGCTCTGCACCTCGGGCAGCGGCGCCCATTACGTAACTCCGCGGCGGCCGAACCTCCAGCGCCGGCGGGGTTCCAACGCCCGCGGCCCTCGCGACTTTCGCATGTGGACGTTAGAAACGTTTACTTTTGAATCTCCCCGAAACGCCGGGCGTGGGCGTCGGCGCGGGCCCGCCCCGGAAACCTCCGGGCCGCTTCCCGCCATCCGCCGGCCCGGCCCCGCCAGGGGTGCCCGCGGGGGGCTGGGACGGCCGGGCCGGCGCGGGGCCCAGGACCTCCGCGCGAGAAGGGCCCGCGGCCCCGCCCCGCCGCCCTTGGGCCTCCCCAGCCCCGCCCCGCCCGGCGCGCGGGGCCGACGGTTACCGGAGGGCCCGAGTTTGAATTTACAGGCCCGGCCCCCGAGGTGCGGGCTGCGCATTGGCCAGCGCCGGCCACGTGGCCGTGCCGGAGCGCGCCGGCCATCTTGGGCAGGGAGCGCGGCGCCGCGGCTCGCGCCACCTCCGCCCCCCGCGGCCCGCCACCAGCCCGCCCCTCCGCCCTCCTCCCTGCGCCCGCGGCTCTGCGCCGCCCGAGAGGAAACAAAGTGCTGCGGGCGGGAGACGCGGCGGCGGCGGCGGCGTGCGGACACGGCCCTGCCCTCCCGGGCACCCTCGCTGTTTATTTCTCGCACGCGCGTGTGTAAGTGTATGAGTGGGTGCATATCTTCTTACAAAGGCCGTCTTACGTGTGATTGATTCGCAGTCCTCCCCCTTTGTACTCGTACCCGTCTCCCGCCACCCCGGGTGCTTCGTCTTTCCCCTTCGCGCCGGCCCGTCCGTGAGCGCGGGTCGTGCCTTCCCTCCCGCTTCGCCTCCTGGTGCCCGCTTCGCGTCCCGGCGCTGCCCGCGGCCTCCGCGCTCCGCTCTCCCCGCCGATCGCCATGGCGACAGCGACCCCCGTGCAGCTGCGGAGCGGCAGCCGCGCCGGCGGCCCCGCCACGCCGCTGAGCCCCACGCGGCTGTCGCGGCTGCAAGAGAAGGAGGAGCTGCGCGAGCTCAACGATCGGCTGGCCGTGTACATCGACAAGGTGCGCAGCCTGGAGACGGAGAACAGCGCGCTGCAGCTGCAGGTGACGGAGCGCGAGGAGGTGCGCGGCCGGGAGCTCACCGGCCTCAAGGCGCTCTACGAGACCGAGCTGGCCGACGCGCGACGAGCCCTCGACGACACGGCCCGCGAGCGCGCCAAGCTGCAGATCGAGCTGGGCAAGTTCAAGGCCGAGCACGACCAGCTGCTTCTCAAGTGAGTGCTCGCCGGGCGCCCGCGGTAGCTCACCCGAGGGCCGGGGGGCCCACGCCCTTCGGAAGGGGCAGGGTCTCCGTTTCCCTGGCGGAGAAAGTAACCTAGTGTTTTTCGTTGGGGGCAGGAGGCTTCAAGCTGTAGTGATGGTGGGACGGGAATGTGCATTTCCCGATCTGGGATACCTGGTGGGACCCGGCGGGGGGCGCGCCTGGGCCCACCGACGCCCAGCGCCGGGATTGGGGCCTCGGGCCACGATATCGAGGAGGCTTTTCCGCGTGGGGACCCGGCGGGCGCCAGGTGCGGGGAGGTGGCGTCCGGGCGCGCGCTCGCGTGCGCGCCCCGGTTTCCGGGCCAGGCCGGAGACAAAGCGTCTGGTGGGCTTGCGGTGCAGGAGTGGCCCTCCGGGGAGAATCCGCTGCCCGCCTGGAGAATGAATGAGCTCTGCGCGGGCCGGGAGAGGAAGGGGAGGGACCTGGCTCTGGCGTCCCAGTCTCCCGGGGGTGGGTCCGGCTTTGGCGCGCTCACTCTTGGCCCTGTGACATTTTTGCGACCGTTCTGCGCCTGCCTAGAGCACGGAGGGAGGGGCGGAGCCTGAACTGCGCGCCACTGTCGGCTCCGGGCAAGTTGGGTTTTCAAGCTGCTTAGCTTTCTCGCGGGAAAGGTATTCTTTGGAGACAGAAGCGGGGCCTTGCATGCTTTTTGCACTGGACTCCGCAAGCTGAGTTTTTGCCTGCACGGCCGCCGTTCTCTGATCGGCCGACCACCTCCCCGACTCCCACCTCTCTCCCTCGCGGCAGCAGTCCTCTCCCCTAGCTTTTGCATTGCCAAGAAATAGTCACTTGTGTTTTCGAATGTAGAAGAGACCGAGCATAGTCCCCCCGCATCTCTTGTTGGCAGGGCAGGGCAGGTGAAAGGGTATTGTATAAATGTGGAGAGTGGTGGCGAGGGAATTTGTAGTTGCTGTTGTTTAGTCACTAAGTTCTGTTGGACTCTTGCGACCCCATGGGCTGTAGCCCGCCAGACTCTTGTGTCCATGGGATATCTCGGACGAGAGTCCTGGAGTGGATTGTCATTTCCTTCTCCAGGGGATCTTCTCGATCCAGGGATCGAATGAGGGAGAGCTTGTAATTTCTCGTGAGAGTGTGAATTACCAATCCAGAGCACAGGGATATCCGATCCTATTTTGTCTTTCTGAGCAAAACGGCAATAATTACCCCTAGTAGGCAGCTAGTGTTGATGTCAGGCTTTAGAATATTGCTTCATTTGCTTCCAAAATTCGGGTGGCTTCCATCCCCTCTTGCCAATTGAAATTTCTGAAGATTCCTGATTCTGACTTGGACTTTGTGATCCCCTGAGTGTCTTTCTGGCTCTATCCGTGTAAATGTCACTGTGGTTTGGTATATGTGAATCTCAGCTATCCCGATGTTAGACACTTGAAAAACGGTTCGTAAAGAGTATGTACACTGGACTCCACAAGCTGAGTCCAGTGTACATACTTAACGAGTATGTACACTTGTTAAAACTGTTAAAACTGAAATAGTGTAGACTGGCTTATAGTGATAAACGATGTCTCCTGACTTTTTCCAGGAGACAGTCACATTTGGCCCTCTGTTTTTTTTTTTTGTTTCTTTGAGTATTTAGTTCCACAAATGCAGGGGAACTGGTTCCATCCCTGGTGGGAGATGGTCTGAGAATTAATATCCCCGCTTGCCTCTGGGGTGGGGGTGGGGGGGGGAGAAAAAGCTTATGTTTCGCTCTTGTGGATTTTTATCTGCCTTTGGCATCATCTTTGAAATGGGTCAGTTCTGTCACTAGTGCCTCTCTCTGTCTTCCTCCAAATTTTCATTACTGAATTTCTTCTTATCTTTGATGCTGTCTTTTTTTGATGCTATATGATTCAGCAGGACCATCTGTACCACTAAGAAGAAAGAAATTTAAAGGCAAGCTATGTAGGATACAGCCTGTTGGACCCATCCTGGTTTCAGAGATGTTAAGTGTGACACAGATGGAGTATCGATTATGTGCCAGTCACAGTTTCATGAGGAGGATACAGAGATTAAAAAATACAAAAGTTATTGCCCTTATATTTATATAGGGGAGATTCTCAGCAAGCAAATAAGAGTTGTAGTTCATCTAATCTGAAACATTCTGGTGCCCATGCTTTTATTAGTCTCTTTCCAGAAGGCGTCCATTGACCAGGTTTTTCACACAGTAACAAGATCGCCACCTGGCTGACTGCACTTGTAAAGGCTCTGCGTGGGTTATAAAATGCATGCTGGTTTCAGCAAGATGAAAAAGTGAGGAATATATATGTATTATTAATATAACCAATGAACTCAGTGTATGTGATACAATACTAGGGTAGCAGATACTAGGGGAATAAAGATAGAGCACGTTGACTTATCCCAAAATTCGGGTGGCTTCCATCCCTCTTGCCAATTGAAATTTCTGAAGATTCCTGATTCTGACTTGGACTTTGTGATCCCTGAGTGTCTTTCTGGCTCTATCCGTGTAAATGTCACTGTGGTTTGGTATATGTGAATCTCAGCTATCCCGATGTTAGACACTTGAAAAACGGTTCGTAAAGAGTATGTACACTGGACTCCACAAGCTGAGTCCAGTGTACATACTTAACGAGTATGTACACTTGTTAAAACTGTTAAAACTGAAATAGTGTAGACTGGCTTATAGTGATAAACGATGTCTCCTGACTTTTTCCAGGAGACAGTCACATTTGGCCCTCTGTTTTTTTTTTTTGTTTCTTTGAGTATTTAGTTCCACAAATGCAGGGGAACTGGTTCCATCCCTGGTGGGAGATGGTCTGAGAATTAATATCCCCGCTTGCCTCTGGGGTGGGGGTGGGGGTGGGGGGAGAAAAAGCTTATGTTTCGCTCTTGTGGATTTTTATCTGCCTTTGGCATCATCTTTGAAATGGGTCAGTTCTGTCACTAGTGCCTCTCTCTGTCTTCCTCCAAATTTTCATTACTGAATTTCTTCTTATCTTTGATGCTGTCTTTTTTTGATGCTATATGATTCAGCAGGACCATCTGTACCACTAAGAAGAAAGAAATTTAAAGGCAAGCTATGTAGGATACAGCCTGTTGGACCCATCCTGGTTTCAGAGATGTTAAGTGTGACACAGATGGAGTATCGATTATGTGCCAGTCACAGTTTCATGAGGAGGATACAGAGATTAAAAAATACAAAAGTTATTGCCCTTATATTTATATAGGGGAGATTCTCAGCAAGCAAATAAGAGTTGTAGTTCATCTAATCTGAAACATTCTGGTGCCCATGCTTTTATTAGTCTCTTTCCAGAAGGCGTCCATTGACCAGGTTTTTCACACAGTAACAAGATCGCCACCTGGCTGACTGCACTTGTAAAGGCTCTGCGTGGGTTATAAAATGCATGCTGGTTTCAGCAAGATGAAAAAGTGAGGAATATATATGTATTATTAATATAACCAATGAACTCAGTGTATGTGATACAATACTAGGGTAGCAGATACTAGGGGAATAAAGATAGAGCACGTTGAGGGATGATGTAGTTAAGGAAGGCCTGTCTGAGGGCTTGAAAATCAAAAACAGTTTTTTTTTTTTAATTTATTTATCTTTTAGAGGGTGGGCTGGGGAGGGAGGGGGATGGGCGGGCCACTTCTATTGGTCTTTCGTTTCTCTATGTTCATCTGTCTTTGTTCTTTGGCTCCTGTGGGCCTCCCATCGCGGTGGCGTCTGTCGTCGCAGAGCGCCGGCTCTGGGCACATGCGCTCCAGAGCTCCGGCTCGGTGATTGAACACATCGGTCCAGCTGCTCCGTGGCACATGGGATCTTCCCAGGCCAGGGCTCAAACCGGCGCCCCTTGCACTGCAAGGCGGTGTCTTTACCCACTGGACCACCAGGGGAAGCCCTGAAAACAGTTTTTGAGATGTGAGGTAGTGTACTAGGATTTGATAGAATAATATGTAAGAGCCTGTATATATATTTCTGTTGTCAGAATTAGATATATTTTCTTTTTTTAATATGCATCATTTTACTTTCATATTTCAACCCTGACTTTTATTCCTAAATAGCCTTCCCGCTGATAAAAGCGAAATTTGCCTTTAGTATATCTTAAAATGTTTTGAAGATACCTAGTTATAGTATCTATTATGTGAAGCCACTTTCTTCCCTTAAGTTCTCTGCTCTTAAGATATGTGCAGCAAACATCCTAATATACATGATTTAGACCCAGTTTCCTCCTGTATCACATATTTTTGGTTCCTTGAGTCCTTCCTTCATTTTGTTGGGGGACATTTTAAGTTACTTATTCAGGAAAGATGGCAGGAGATAAAACTTTCCAAGTCTTTTACTTCTGAAGAGAACTTTGGTTTTTGTCTCATGCATGATTGATAGTTGCGCTGGGTATAGGATACTGCTTCAACATTTTTCCTCCCAGCTTAGAAAGTTTAATATCGCTGCATTGTCTTCTAGCTCCCAGTTGTTACAGTGTACCCAGTGCCAGTCATTGTTACTTTCTGTTGGTAATTGCTTTGCTTTTTCTCTGAAAGCTTTGGAGTTTTCCTTTATCCTGTTTTTCTGGGATTGAGTGATGGTAGGTATAGGTATGGGTATTTTCTTATGCATTGTAGTTGTTATAAGTGCATCTTCTCTTTTTAAAGGCTTGATCTTTAGCTCTGGGACCTTTATTCGGTATGTTTTCTTAGTTCCCTCTTGTTAGAACATGAACTCTTGGGTATCTTGGTTTCTCATAATTGTTTTTCATTCTGAGAAATTACTTTGCTCTTCCCCAGCTCAATAGTGACATTTAAATATATATATATATTTATTTACAAATATATTTAAAAATATATTGGGTCTCAGTTGTGGCACACAGGATCTTCCTTTTATCACGCAGGATCCTTCATTGTGGTGCCTGGAATCTCTAATCCTGTCATTGGTGCAGTGTTGGGGCTCTAGAATACAGGTTTCTATAGTTGTGGCTTGTGATCTCTCTGGTTTTGTAGCACATAGGCTTAGTTGCTTCATGGTATGTGGGATCTTAGTTCCCAGACTAGGGGTCGAACATGCGTCCTCTCCATCGCAAGCTGGATTCTTAACCACTGGACCACCAGGGAAGTCCCAGTAGTAACATTTTAAAGGCAGAAGTCATACTTTGACTTCTAAGAAATCCTTTTGTACAGGTTTTTTTTTTTTTTTGTATGGATGTTTCTCTTTTATTCAACTTGTGTCTATTTAAGGATACATTATTTTCTTTAATATGTCTGAGGGTAATATTTGGAGTTTTCTTTTTTAAATTATCTCTTTTTCTTCCCTGGTTACTTTTCCTCTTTGTTTGACTGGGTGTTTATCCTTCCTACTAATTTTTGTCCGTTGTCCATTCTTGGTTGTCTACATTTTCAAGTGAAGGACTAATGCTGGAGTATTACTGCCAGATTGTTTGGGTAGTTCCTTCCAACTTTTTTGAGTAGAAGAGCAAATTAGGACTGCTTTATATACAAATGCAACGTGCTCTTGACCAACTTGTTGGAAAGCCTGCAGTTATGTTAAGGGGTGCCCAAGAGCAGTTAGGTACAAAGCTATTTCATGTGTTAATCCCTCATTTTAATTCTCCACACTCTAGCCCCTGTGTACACATTCTGTGATAAGTACATCTAACTACATTTCATTTACTAGAAATTTGTTGACGTCTTTGCTAATTATCTTTTTCTGTTCAGTTTGATGCTGTGAGTTTATTTGTTATTTACCGCTTTTTTTAAAATTAGAGTCTAGCGGGGAGGTCAATGCATAGTAATATTTGGAAATCTTGGAAATCATTTAATTTTAAGCAATATAATAATTGAAGTATAATTTGTAGAATGAAAAAGAGAAACTGTTTTATCATCTGGGTCCATTAGCTCTTTTGTTTAAGAATAATTTTCTCTAACTTATTTGGAGTCACAGTCTTTGTAATTAGTCTTATCACTTGGGTGTATTTAGGTTAAGAAAACAAGTCTTGAAGAGAATTATAGATTCCAAATTTACTTAGTTCCATTTTGTTTTTTAACTTACAATATACCTGAAAGACAGAAAAGTTCTTTTTTTGGACCTCACTTCTCTGTGTGCGGGTCCCCAACCAGGGGACCATGCCCCCTGCAGTGGAAGTGTGGAATCTTGACCACTGGACCACCAGGGAAGTCCAAAGACTGAAGACTTCTTGGAGACACTTGTTCTGTTAGGAAGAATTTGACAGCAGCTTCTATGCAGGTGGTCTCTCATGTGGAAATTGACCTCAGATCTAAGATACAGCTACTCTGATTCACTCTAAGCCTAATTATTTAGTATATTTCATTGGAAGCTTTTTTGGGAAACACTTGGGAAAAATGATGATGAATATCATCAGTCAACACTTTAAGCAAAAAAGTAAAGAAAACTGGATTTAATTGTGAATTTCATTAACTGATTATTGCAGAAAAACTAAATAGAAGAGAAAATGATGTTGAATGGTTGTTTAGTAACTAATTACACGGGTGCATACATTTTTTTCCCTTCAGTGATACAGGTTCACAGTCTTTTATGTAAAACTCATGTGGCCACATACGTTTGGAACTAAAAGCAATTCCAGCTGTGTAAGAAGGTAACATGATGCGTGTCCTGTATATGACACCCCCAGTGGGGTCTGGACTAGCACTCTCTGTGAAACAGATATTTCTGCAGGGAAAGATATTAATAGTCACAGTAAGTGGAGAAAGACATCTGAAAATAGCCTCACGTCCGTTTCTGTCACCAAATGAATTAATGAAAATTTAAGTTTTAGAGCTCTGGACTTATATAAAGAAAATAATGATTTATGTTTTTAAATTGAGCGTTGCTTACTAACTTCACTTGACTCATCAGGTTCTAAAAGTTGTGCTTTGTTTGTCAAACGCAAATAAATTTGATTGATTTACTCATAGTAGGTACTCAAGCTTGAAAGGATACAAAATTAACACTAGAATGATTTCCTCATTTTTGAGAATTGTGAATTAATTAGGAAAGTGGAAATGGGAGCTCACTGGTATGTAATCAAGACAGTGGGATTGTCTTGACAGTGGGATTGTCAAGACAGTGGGGCTGTAGGATTGTTTGAGATGCTGCACGTCAACTTACAGCATCCTTCATTTTTAAAAAATGATAAAAGGATGTCCCAAGAAACATAGTGTATGATAGGTATTAGGCCTCAAAACCAGTGTTTTTTTTTTGGAAAAAGTTCTTTTTTTGGACCTCACTTCTCTGTGTGCGGGTCCCCAACCAGGGGACCATGCCCCCTGCAGTGGAAGTGTGGAATCTTGACCACTGGACCACCAGGGAAGTCCAAAGACTGAAGACTTCTTGGAGACACTTGTTCTGTTAGGAAGAATTTGACAGCAGCTTCTATGCAGGTGGTCTCTCATGTGGAAATTGACCTCAGATCTAAGATACAGCTACTCTGATTCACTCTAAGCCTAATTATTTAGTATATTTCATTGGAAGCTTTTTTGGGAAACACTTGGGAAAAATGATGATGAATATCATCAGTCAACACTTTAAGCAAAAAAGTAAAGAAAACTGGATTTAATTGTGAATTTCATTAACTGATTATTGCAGAAAAACTAAATAGAAGAGAAAATGATGTTGAATGGTTGTTTAGTAACTAATTACACGGGTGCATACATTTTTTTCCCTTCAGTGATACAGGTTCACAGTCTTTTATGTAAAACTCATGTGGCCACATACGTTTGGAACTAAAAGCAATTCCAGCTGTGTAAGAAGGTAACATGATGCGTGTCCTGTATATGACACCCCCAGTGGGGTCTGGACTAGCACTCTCTGTGAAACAGATATTTCTGCAGGGAAAGATATTAATAGTCACAGTAAGTGGAGAAAGACATCTGAAAATAGCCTCACGTCCGTTTCTGTCACCAAATGAATTAATGAAAATTTAAGTTTTAGAGCTCTGGACTTATATAAAGAAAATAATGATTTATGTTTTTAAATTGAGCGTTGCTTACTAACTTCACTTGACTCATCAGGTTCTAAAAGTTGTGCTTTGTTTGTCAAACGCAAATAAATTTGATTGATTTACTCATAGTAGGTACTCAAGCTTGAAAGGATACAAAATTAACACTAGAATGATTTCCTCATTTTTGAGAATTGTGAATTAATTAGGAAAGTGGAAATGGGAGCTCACTGGTATGTAATCAAGACAGTGGGATTGTCTTGACAGTGGGATTGTCAAGACAGTGGGGCTGTAGGATTGTTTGAGATGCTGCACGTCAACTTACAGCATCCTTCATTTTTAAAAAATGATAAAAGGATGTCCCAAGAAACATAGTGTATGATAGGTATTAGGCCTCAAAACCAGTGTTTTTTCAAATTAATCTTTGAGATACTGGACAAACAATTCGTTAAAGTGCAGTTTCATATATTTTCAGAAGTTGGTGCTTTTTAAAAAATTTATTTATTTATTTTGGCTATTCTGGGTTTTCATTTCTGCTGCAGGCTCTTCTCTAGTTGCAGGGAGTGGGAGCTACTCTCTAGTTGAGATGAGCAGGCTTCCTCTTGCTCTGACTTCTCTTGTAAAACTTGGTCTCTAGGGCACATGGGCTTCGGTAGATAGACATGGGCTCAATAGTTGTAGTTTCAAGGCTTTAGAGCACAGACTCAATAGTTGTGGCTCACGGGCTTAGTTGCTTCTCAGTATGTGAGATCTTCTTGGATCAGGGATCGAACCCATGTCTCCTGTACTGGCAGGCAAATTCTTTACCACTGAGTTACCAGGGAAGCTCCCAAGTTGGTGCTTTTTAAATATAATTTTATGAAAATAATTTCTTTTCTCCAAACAGAATAAAGTTTAATGTTGGTTGTATTTTTTCATGCTACATATGCACCTGAAGATTTGTAAGCTTCCTATTTCCATCCCCAAGCAAGTCTTGAGTAGAATAGAATAGGTTTCAGGTTGAGGGGATCAAGCCTATGTAGTATATTCCTTTGGGAAAATGACATTCCCCTGATTTTGCTTTGTCAGTACATAACTAAGGAAACTTTTGGAAAATTTGATTTGTGTGTTTTCATTAAAAATGGTGTACAGGCGCTGATGTCCTACCAACAAGTATAATTGGGACACTTGTCAATCATGATAGCCTGAGATTCAGTGGTACTTTTTTTGTGACTTGGGGCAGGTACTTCAGTTCTTTGAGGCTTCATTTCCTCATCTGTATGATTGGGATAAGGTGTAAGTAGTCATTTTCTGAATCTCTGGAAGAGTGAAGAAACCCAAACCTTTTTCTAGGCCTATAATTTTTTTGTCTTATAGTAATGGGTGGGTTTTTCTCAGGATTGGCAGTTGAAAATTAGGAAGCACGCTGAAATGAAATGTAGGTCAGGTAAACTATTTTTCTTGTCTTACTTTCTACAGGGTGGGGTGGTGGGGGTTGACTGTATATTGGACTTACTCTGTTCACTTTCTACATATTTTGGTCACAGAATGAAATTTAGGTCACAGGCTAAACAATATCTGCAGGTTGTTTTAATATTCATATTTTTCAGTTTTCAAATCTAAAATAATAAATGCTAATCTGCTGTAGGGACTTTTCTTTGTATGTAGGATAATTCACTGAAAAACAAAACCCTCAAACCTTAATTCCATATATTACTTAGTCTTTTATGTCATGATTTTGCCCTGGTAAAAACAAATTGCCAGTAGCACCCTAGCCTTAATATGAGAGGCTAGGGTGCTTAATATAAAACTTCTTGGTAAATATTAGTTTAATCTTTAAGGAAAGGATTAGAAGGATTTTCCCCGAGTATTGGTATTACAATCTAGGCAGCAGGTTCTAAGTAATGAAACCATCATGACGCTTCCTTCCCATGCTTTCAAAGGATGGTTGGTAAAGCAAGGTATCTTTCAGAGTTGTTTATTTAAACTGGGAGGATAGACTTTTAGGTATTCTTTTGGTGTACCCAGATTCAAGAAAGTAAACACAGAATGGAAGATGAAACACTATAAAAATGTGCTCAGGGCTTCCCTGGTGGTCCAGTGGGTCAGGACACTGCCTTGCAGTGCAAGGGGTGCCAGTTCGATCCCTGGCCTGGGAAGATCCCACGTGCCGCGGAGCGGCTGGACCGATGTGTCCAATTACTGAGCCGGAGCTCTGGAGCGAATGTGCCCAGAGCCAGTGCTCTGCGACAACAGAGGCCACCGCGATGGGAGGCCCACACGGGCCAAAGAACAAAGATGGATGAAACTAGACAAATGAAAGACCAGTAGAAGTGGCCCGCCCACCCCCCTCCCTCCCCACCCCCGCCAAAATAAATAAATAAATAAATGTTAAAAAAAAAAAAGCAACAACACTGTGCTCAGTGTTTTTTCTCTCCAAACAGCCCATACGCTTGTTCTTTTCATTTGTCCAGATGACATCACTTTAGGTATTTTTGAATTAGATATCTTTAGACTTTTATATCGATACTGTAGATTTATTTCATGCACACGCAGTGAGAATGAGCCTTAAGTGTCAATTGTGAATGGGACCCTAACTAAAGTTCCCAGATATTTCTGGGGTCCAGGGAAGTTTCCTAATCAGTTTTAACTTCCCTCCCCTCTGCACTATATCTTTCTGCTAAAAATGGATTGTGCTGGGCTGCTGTATTCAGGCAATTCAAAAAATATATTTTTGCTACACGAAAAATACATATTCTCTGGAAAAATTAACACGAAGAAGAAAATAAAGATCACCCTTAGTTCCATAAATAAGAGCTCTAAATTTTTCTGTTTATATCCATATAATTAACAAAAAAGTGTTCATGGTATGTATTAATGTGTAACCTTCTTTTGGGCTTCCCAAGTGGTGTTGGTGGGAACCCACCTGCCAGTGCAGGAGACCTAAGAGACACTATTTGATCCCTGGGTCGGGAAGATCCACTGGAGGATTCTTGCCTGGAGAATTCCCATGGACAGAGGAGCCTGATGGGCTCCAGTCCATGAGGTTGCAAAGAGTCAGAGACTGAAGCGACTTAGCACATATGCACAACCTTCTTTCATGCTGCACTGCTTTGTGAACTTCTTTTATGTGTTCAGTACATGTGCTGTGTCATCATTTTGAAGATATATCACCAGCTTTTAGGGTAGGATTAGTTAACTGTGACCATAGATGGAGGTTTTGCAGTGACTATATCTAATTTCTGAAAGATCATAAAGGGACATGATTCTCCTCTCTTGCTGGTTAACCTAAAAATGGTTAGATGTTAACTAATTTATTGGTTAAATGTTAACCATTGTATAAAGCAAGTACAACTTTGCCAATGTTTGATGCCACTCATAGTATGTGGGTGTCCTTTTCTTGTTTTGGGTAATTTAGTTTCTAGAGGTTCTTTTTAGTTCTTGATCATTTTTATTGTTATGTTCATGTTGTAAGCACAAAGGAGTAACAATCCACCTTTGGGTCATAGTCTTAGACTTTGGCTGATATCTTTGCTGTAGACCTGGGTTTAGGTAATGAAGAGCCTCAAGAACTTTAGGCAGAGGACTGATAAAATCAGTCTGGCTTTTGTGTGGAGATAAAGAAAGAATAGCAGTAGAAGGACTAGTATGGACATATGGGGAATAACCAGATGGCTCCTGAGCTGAGGTAGGAAGTGGGAAAGGACAGAGGTGGATTGAAGAGGTACTGAGTGTGGAGGTTAGGGAGAATGGAGTCTCTGGTGACTGCTTCCATGCATGGGCGCCTAGGGAGATGGAGTTGTCTTAACAGAGATTGACAGGGAAGGACCAGATTTGGAGGATCCTACTCAGAATTCATGAGAAGTTAGTGGTGTTAGTCACTTGTTTGTGGTTGGTAAATTTCTAGATGAAGATGGTGGCTGGCAATTTGGAGCACTTCTCTGGAGCTATGAGGAGAGATTTGATTGCAGATATGCAGTTTTTGGAGCATACTGGGGGATCCAGGAGCATACTGGAGCATACTGGGGGATTAGAGAAAAGAGAAGAGGGGCAAAGTCAGAGGCATGGAAAACAGCTGCATCTGAGGACGAGGCAGAGGATGGAAAAGCCACAGGAAGTTGAGAAGTACTGGCAGGAGAGGTAGGACAGGAATTGAGTCTTGGATCAAGGAGACGTACAAAGGAATGGTAGTACAGTTCTGGTCTGGTAAGTCCTAAAAAGTAGGCCTGGTGACTTGTTTGTGCAAATTTCTGTTGACTGAGAGGAGCATCTAATGATAGACAAGCATAGTGGGATCAAAGCCTCTGACCATAACTAAGGAAGAAATGGGAATAAAAGTCATGAGTGTAGGTCACAAAGAGTGATGTGAAAGGAAGAAGACATTCTTAAAGGTTGATTCAAAGTAAATTCTTACTTAATGTTTATATAACAAAATACTAGATTGGCTGCCAGCATATGTATCCAGCATTGCGCATTAAAAAAATTGTGATCACTTCACTGCCTTTGCTTAAACGCTGTTAAGTAGCTATTATATATCTAGACCTTGGTTATGTTCATGTTGTAAGCACAAAGGAGTAACAATCCACCTTTGGGTCATAGTCTTAGACTTTGGCTGATATCTTTGCTGTAGACCTGGGTTTAGGTAATGAAGAGCCTCAAGAACTTTAGGCAGAGGACTGATAAAATCAGTCTGGCTTTTGTGTGGAGATAAAGAAAGAATAGCAGTAGAAGGACTAGTATGGACATATGGGGAATAACCAGATGGCTCCTGAGCTGAGGTAGGAAGTGGGAAAGGACAGAGGTGGATTGAAGAGGTACTGAGTGTGGAGGTTAGGGAGAATGGAGTCTCTGGTGACTGCTTCCATGCATGGGCGCCTAGGGAGATGGAGTTGTCTTAACAGAGATTGACAGGGAAGGACCAGATTTGGAGGATCCTACTCAGAATTCATGAGAAGTTAGTGGTGTTAGTCACTTGTTTGTGGTTGGTAAATTTCTAGATGAAGATGGTGGCTGGCAATTTGGAGCACTTCTCTGGAGCTATGAGGAGAGATTTGATTGCAGATATGCAGTTTTTGGAGCATACTGGGGGATCCAGGAGCATACTGGAGCATACTGGGGGATTAGAGAAAAGAGAAGAGGGGCAAAGTCAGAGGCATGGAAAACAGCTGCATCTGAGGACGAGGCAGAGGATGGAAAAGCCACAGGAAGTTGAGAAGTACTGGCAGGAGAGGTAGGACAGGAATTGAGTCTTGGATCAAGGAGACGTACAAAGGAATGGTAGTACAGTTCTGGTCTGGTAAGTCCTAAAAAGTAGGCCTGGTGACTTGTTTGTGCAAATTTCTGTTGACTGAGAGGAGCATCTAATGATAGACAAGCATAGTGGGATCAAAGCCTCTGACCATAACTAAGGAAGAAATGGGAATAAAAGTCATGAGTGTAGGTCACAAAGAGTGATGTGAAAGGAAGAAGACATTCTTAAAGGTTGATTCAAAGTAAATTCTTACTTAATGTTTATATAACAAAATACTAGATTGGCTGCCAGCATATGTATCCAGCATTGCGCATTAAAAAAATTGTGATCACTTCACTGCCTTTGCTTAAACGCTGTTAAGTAGCTTCCAGGATAAAGAGTGAAATCCTCAGTGTTACCTAAGAGTAGATGGACCATATAATTTAGCATCCAAACAGGGCTACTTTCTGTGTTTGAAAGAGGGAGCGATTGATAATTGTGCTGGGACAACTGGTGTCGGTGGAAATTGCTCTAGATAAACTTGGACATAATGATCATCCTGCCTAAAAGTTCTTCCCTGCACTGGCTCCTGAACGACTCTTGGCTTCACCTCACACCATACTTGGTTTTGCTCCGTCCTTTCCAAGCATGAAGTTTTTTATTCAGTCCCATTTACCATCCTCCCTCTTAATAGGGTCTCTGTATATGCAGTTTGCTTTGTCTGGACTTCTCTCTCATTATTGGGTTAACTCCTCCTCAGACTTCAGATCTCTGATTCATTTCTTCGGAAAATCTTCCTTATCTTGTTTTCCTAATATACGCTTTGGGGAAAAAACAAAAAGGCTGTGACTATCTAGCATTGTGTATGTGTGTACATAACTTAAGGACTCAGAGCACTCAGGGCTTTTCATGAAAATTACCTTTTCACTGCTTGTCTCCATACCTAAGTGACATTATTGACCTTGCTCAATGGAAGATGAAGAAGTGAGTTTTCATTTTGTTCTTCATAATACTCATTTTTCTTCCTCTTATCCTAGAAATGGTTATAGCTTACATGTTAGCTGGGATTAGTTTAGGTCAGTTTTGGTATATAAAGTATTAATTCCTGGAGCTCTGCTGCAAATGCTTCTGTAACACCAGTTTGCTCACATGTGACTGGTTAATAGAGAAATGATGCTACTGTAACTGGAGGTTTTATTGATTAATGTGTGACTTTACCTATAAAGGTGAGTCAGAATATCAAGAGTACAGTTCAGAGTGAAAGAAAACTCTGATTTCAACTCCATTTTAACAAAGTTAAAGGATTCTTATGGGATTCCCAGGTGGTGCTAGTGGTAAAGAATCCGCCTGCCAGTGGAGGAGATGCAAGAGGCTGGGTTTGATTGGCTGCCAGCATATGTATCCAGCATTGCGCATTAAAAAAATTGTGATCACTTCACTGCCTTTGCTTAAACGCTGTTAAGTAGCTTCCAGGATAAAGAGTGAAATCCTCAGTGTTACCTAAGAGTAGATGGACCATATAATTTAGCATCCAAACAGGGCTACTTTCTGTGTTTGAAAGAGGGAGCGATTGATAATTGTGCTGGGACAACTGGTGTCGGTGGAAATTGCTCTAGATAAACTTGGACATAATGATCATCCTGCCTAAAAGTTCTTCCCTGCACTGGCTCCTGAACGACTCTTGGCTTCACCTCACACCATACTTGGTTTTGCTCCGTCCTTTCCAAGCATGAAGTTTTTTATTCAGTCCCATTTACCATCCTCCCTCTTAATAGGGTCTCTGTATATGCAGTTTGCTTTGTCTGGACTTCTCTCTCATTATTGGGTTAACTCCTCCTCAGACTTCAGATCTCTGATTCATTTCTTCGGAAAATCTTCCTTATCTTGTTTTCCTAATATACGCTTTGGGGAAAAAACAAAAAGGCTGTGACTATCTAGCATTGTGTATGTGTGTACATAACTTAAGGACTCAGAGCACTCAGGGCTTTTCATGAAAATTACCTTTTCACTGCTTGTCTCCATACCTAAGTGACATTATTGACCTTGCTCAATGGAAGATGAAGAAGTGAGTTTTCATTTTGTTCTTCATAATACTCATTTTTCTTCCTCTTATCCTAGAAATGGTTATAGCTTACATGTTAGCTGGGATTAGTTTAGGTCAGTTTTGGTATATAAAGTATTAATTCCTGGAGCTCTGCTGCAAATGCTTCTGTAACACCAGTTTGCTCACATGTGACTGGTTAATAGAGAAATGATGCTACTGTAACTGGAGGTTTTATTGATTAATGTGTGACTTTACCTATAAAGGTGAGTCAGAATATCAAGAGTACAGTTCAGAGTGAAAGAAAACTCTGATTTCAACTCCATTTTAACAAAGTTAAAGGATTCTTATGGGATTCCCAGGTGGTGCTAGTGGTAAAGAATCCGCCTGCCAGTGGAGGAGATGCAAGAGGCATGGGTTTGATGCCTGGGTCAGGAAGATCTCCTGGAATAGGAGATGGCAACTCACTCCAGTATTCTTGTCTGGAAAATTCCATGGACAGAGGAACCTGGCGGGCTACAGTCCATGGGGCCTCAGAGAGCTGGACACGACTGAGGGACTAAGCACATGTGTGTGCACATACGCACACACACACAGATTTCCTACACTCAGGATTCCCTCCCCCAGAGAGGGAGATGTTCTACCTTTGTTCTTATAGCCCAGGTTGTGTTCACTGGTTTTCTTTTTTCAATTAAAACATTTTTTAAAATTTTGGCCTCTTTCATGGTTTTATTTATTTATTTTCATTCATCTTTATTCTTTGACCTGTGTGGGCCTCCTATTGCAGTGGCCTCTCTCACTGCAGAGCGCTGGCTCTGGGCCCATGTGCTCCAGGATGCTGGTTCATAATTGGACACACGGGCCTAGCTGCTCCACGGCACGTGGAATCTTCCCTGGCCAGGGGTTGAACCGGTACCCCTTGCACTGCAAGATGGACTCTTTACCCAGTGGATCACCAGGGAAGCCTTGTTTTTATTTCTAGTGTCTCAGTTCCTGCAAGTCAGCAAGGCCACTATGATATTGTCCATCTCTGAGCGTCTCTCAAGGCAGCTGTAGCCACACTGAACCAACTGCTTGCGTTCCCCAAGTCATCTCCTAGGGTACTGTGTTACTGCCGGTGTAGCTTTGGTGTGGTTTGTTCCAACCTTATTTTCCCCACTCTCTTATTTTTAATATGTGGAATGTAAACATTTTCAGGAGCACATATATTGTATCAGAAATGCTTATACTCTGTGAATGTAATTCCCAGCAGAACTCAGTAGTGTTCTATACTTTTCTTTCCCTGTACCAGTATTCCTTTTGATGGCCTGTGAAAATACCAATTACTTGGTTTTGTCTAATTATAAAGAAAGATATCAGCTCTTAAGACAAGTCAATAGGAATCAGGAGGCTTTTTACTAGTTTTCTTCTCTTCTATTAGTTTTATTAAAGAAATATTAATATCACTTAGTACCTATGCTTTTTTTTTGCATAAACATTGACAGTTTGAGCATAGAATTCTAAATTGGAAAGAATAATTCCTCAGGATTTTGAAGGCATGCTCTGTAGTTTTCTAGCTTTTGTTGTTGCTAAGAAGTACTAATGATTGAAAAGTTAAAGAGCCTGTAGGACATAGCCTTTTGTTTGGAGTACTTGCGGAAGGTGGTGACCATCACAGCCAGAGTCTGCCTCAGGGGACTGGACAACTTAGATCTGAAGCTGCTGGTCTTGAAGGGTCTCCTGGGAAGGTGGGGGCTGGCTGTGGTTCACTCTGGGGTCATAAAAGTTGGCAGTGGGTGTATCGGGGAAGTATCCATGTGCGTGAACTGTCCTTGAGGTGGACGTATTGCTGAGGTAACCAACACCAAGCCTGGCCCCACCCACCAGG
Organism: Tragulus kanchil; assembly: GCA_022376925.1. Taxonomy (NCBI): domain Eukaryota; kingdom Metazoa; phylum Chordata; class Mammalia; order Artiodactyla; family Tragulidae; genus Tragulus; species Tragulus kanchil. The sequence goes on along the minus strand of JAIOJX010000029.1, from coordinate 54,732,709 downwards.
CTGTAAGCTCTGCTGCTGGGATGCCTCAGAGTAGCAGGGGGAACACAGTCCCACCCATCAGCAGACAGGCTACCCAAAGACTCCCTGAGCCCACAGTTGTCTCTGGACACTTTAATATGGTTAAGCTGACAATTCTCCCCAATTGACCCACAGATTCAATGCTGTCTCGCTTAGAATCACAATTGCGCATTTTGTAGAAATTGACAAGCTGAATCTCAAATTTAAATGGAAATCCATGATATCCAGAAGAACCAAAACAATCCCCAAATTGGAGGACTGAGTTCCTGATTTCAAAATTACTATAATAATGTGTGTGGTGGTGTTGACCCTGCTTGTAAGCAGAAAAATTGCCACAAAGACTAGGAAGATGGCCCCATGATACTTCCTTCTTTACTATCACTTACGGATGTACTGGTTAGAGTATATAATTTGCATTCAGAATCCTAGCTGCAAGAGATTCTGGCAAATGTAGTTTTTAGTTTTCTAGTCTAAGAAAGCAGTTAGGAGGGTGGAATGGACATTGGATGAGTTAGTTCACAGTGAGAGTTTTTCTCAAAGGTCTGATGACTGTACGGCATCTGTACTCAGAAGTAGGGCTCTAAAAATGGGAAGCTCTGTGTGTGAATGGAGCTTCTTGACTAAGCGTCATTGTGTAACAGTGGAATCCTTTCATTGGGAGCACCCAGTATCAGTGTCTTCAGGCAGATTGAGAGGCAGCATCAGCATCTGTGAAGTCCACAGCAGTTCTTCCTTCACAGTATGGTAGTGCTGCCTTTGGCTAGTCTGAGGTGGTGCCAGGTCTGAGATTCTGTTTTACTCCTTAGAGAGAAAACCTTTCCCTCTGTTATCCTGGCAAATGCGGAGTCCTTGGCCCAGGAGCATGGAGTATGATCTGCTTTACATCTTCAATAGGTTTTCATCTAGTCTACGTCAGGGTACTAGAGTATTTCTTGCTATCAGTGGTATCGGCAGTATAAATTAGGTTACTTCTCACATAGCCCTGTATCTGGCTTGGAATTCAGCCTTCTTGGGTTGGCTAAGCTCATTTTCACTCATCCGTCTAACTTCAGCTTCTAAAATTTTGTTGTAAGTTTTTCCCATTACAGATTTGTTGCTCAGTTGTTTAGTTGTGTTTCTGCAAGGGGTAGTAGTGGAGCCATGTTTAATGTGCCATTTTTACCCAGAAGTTGCATTGTGTATTCTTACAGCATTGTGTACTTTTTTCTGTTTTTAGGGAAGTTGCTGATAAGTTTAATTTGTTAAGACTATTTTATGTGATTCATTAGTTTCACTGTTAGACTGAAATCTCTTTTTTTTTTTTTTGGCCATTTCTATTGGTCTTTCATTTGTCTGTTATCTGTCTTTGTTCTTTGGCCTGTGGGGGCCTCCCATCACAGCAGCTTCTGTCACCGCAGAGCACTGGGCCTGGGCACATGCGCTCCAGAGCTCCGGCTCGGTAGTTGGACACATCGGTCCATCGGCACGTGGGATCTTCCCCGGCCAGGGATCTAACTGGTGCCCCTTGCAGTGCACAGCGGTGTCCTTACCCACTGGACCACCAGGGAAGCTCCAGACTAGAATCTCTTTGTGCACAGGAATAGTGTCTGATTTTGCGTCTTCTTGTATCAGCACATTTCCTAGCACACTCTAGGCTTCCCGAAAATAATTATTGACTTAGTAATGGCCATTTTTATAGGAGACTATTTTACTGTTAGATGGGTTGCTCATAACCTATAGAGGAACAATAAATTAACAAATGATACTAGTAATTGTATTGCTGGATAAAATCTGGGTCTGAAAAGTGATTTTCTGATGTGAAAAATCGCTTTGGGCATAAAAAAGTCTTTTTCCAGCCACACTATATGAAATGATCATTCTCCTCTTCTTTCTCTAACTTCTTATTCTTAATTATTTTTCTTTCAAGTACTGATTACCCCTTCTTGTGTATGGATTTATCATGTGTCTCTTCTCAGTATAATGTAGCTTCCTTAAGATCAGGGACTCGGTATATTTTGTTCATTGCTGGTTTCCACACACCTAGATCAGTGACTGACATATATAATGAAGTTGCGATTGTTGGTTGGTTTTTTCTCCCAATAAGTTATATTTTGTTAGAACTTAAACTGTACGTGTCCATTCTCCACTCTTGGTCTGTTTATATCAGTGGGCTTCTTTTGTTCAGAGAAATGGTTCTGTGGTCCAGTGTTGATCTTGTTTAATATTTTTCCTAAATTTAATCTGATTGCAATTAGGGTTTACCTGACTTTAATTGAGTTGTTGTTAAATGTTGACTGCTTAGTTTATTTATTTATTTGTTTGTGTTTTTTGACCATGCCACTTGGCTTGTGGAATCTGGAACCTGTGTCCCCTACAGTGGGCGTGGAGTCCTAACTACTGGACCACTAGGGAATTCCCAACTGCTCAGTTTATTAAATGAGTAGCAGAATTTTATTACCACCAGAAATTATGCATTTTGAGTTTGTGCAGAAGCATCTTAAGTCTTTTTGGTTGTGTTAAAGGAAACCCTTGTTAATGGAAATTGTGATCCTCTGACTTTGGTGACTTTGTGTATTAAGTTATGTTTATCTTATTGTGGAGAAGCTCATTAATTTTCCTTGGTATAAATACTGTGGATCGCATCCCTTCTCCCTTTTGAAGGGAAGATACCTTGAGGACAGTATTGAGGCTGATTTTGCGTCTTCTTGTATCAGCACATTTCCTAGCACACTCTAGGCTTCCCGAAAATAATTATTGACTTAGTAATGGCCATTTTTATAGGAGACTATTTTACTGTTAGATGGGTTGCTCATAACCTATAGAGGAACAATAAATTAACAAATGATACTAGTAATTGTATTGCTGGATAAAATCTGGGTCTGAAAAGTGATTTTCTGATGTGAAAAATCGCTTTGGGCATAAAAAAGTCTTTTTCCAGCCACACTATATGAAATGATCATTCTCCTCTTCTTTCTCTAACTTCTTATTCTTAATTATTTTTCTTTCAAGTACTGATTACCCCTTCTTGTGTATGGATTTATCATGTGTCTCTTCTCAGTATAATGTAGCTTCCTTAAGATCAGGGACTCGGTATATTTTGTTCATTGCTGGTTTCCACACACCTAGATCAGTGACTGACATATATAATGAAGTTGCGATTGTTGGTTGGTTTTTTTTCTCCCAATAAGTTATATTTTGTTAGAACTTAAACTGTACGTGTCCATTCTCCACTCTTGGTCTGTTTATATCAGTGGGCTTCTTTTGTTCAGAGAAATGGTTCTGTGGTCCAGTGTTGATCTTGTTTAATATTTTTCCTAAATTTAATCTGATTGCAATTAGGGTTTACCTGACTTTAATTGAGTTGTTGTTAAATGTTGACTGCTTAGTTTATTTATTTATTTGTTTGTGTTTTTTGACCATGCCACTTGGCTTGTGGAATCTGGAACCTGTGTCCCCTACAGTGGAAGCGTGGAGTCCTAACTACTGGACCACTAGGGAATTCCCAACTGCTCAGTTTATTAAATGAGTAGCAGAATTTTATTACCACCAGAAATTATGCATTTTGAGTTTGTGCAGAAGCATCTTAAGTCTTTTTGGTTGTGTTAAAGGAAACCCTTGTTAATGGAAATTGTGATCCTCTGACTTTGGTGACTTTGTGTATTAAGTTATGTTTATCTTATTGTGGAGAAGCTCATTAATTTTCCTTGGTATAAATACTGTGGATCGCATCCCTTCTCCCTTTTGAAGGGAAGATACCTTGAGGACAGTATTGAGGCTGATGAATGAATGTTGGGGCAAATGCATTTAATATACTCATTTAATGTAATGAGTTTAATATTATTTTGATATAGATTACTTAGTTTCAGGACAGAAGGTTTTTTGTTTTTTGGCGGGGGGTGGGGCAAATTAATAATCTTTACCTTGAGCCAAAATGAAGTTAAAAGTTTGTTCTACAAGTCTTCCATGGCTACATAATAAAGGACATGTTGATTCTGAACTCAGGATATGAAGAAAGTCTCAGAGCTGGATTCTTTGATAGTCACTTGGATAATTGCACTAGTGTTGAGTGGTGGTCAGCTGCCACCAGACAGCTGTTGAGAAGAACCTTCCTGTATATTAACACAGAGAGCTCAAACAGCTGGGCCACACTGGCCTGGCTCTCCATGTAGAGTGGGTCCATTTAGAGGGATTTAAAAACCCTTGCTGTTTGGATATGATTAGAAATAATTTTATAAAGGATGGTTCCTGTTAACTGATTGCAGGTAAAAACTAAAATGACTTTTCCCTTTCATCCCCTGTAATTTGTTTTTCAAAATAAGAGTGGGCCCGAAGTGAATATTAGTGATGAGTGCCGAGTTAAAAAAGGTAGCTGGATACAGGCTGAGAAATCATGGGTATGAGTTATTTTTGCTGGTCTTTCATCTTCCTTTGTAGTCACATTTCCATCTAGGAGGTAGCAAATCAGGAAAAATTTTCAATCTGAATTTATTGAGTGCTTGAATAGAAGATGAACCTGACAGTCTGTCATAGCTTTGCAGACTTGCTAAGAAGTGATCTGAGCAAGCAGAGTTGCCTAGTATTTTACTGTGAAATTTTATGAGTGGTATTTAAAACTGACCTGAGAGTGGTTCCTTTTTGGTTTCCATAAGCTATTGTTTTTTTTCACATGTGAAGGCAGTAATATAAAAAATCTGGGTACTTGTATTTCTGTTTTTATCTTTAGAAATATGAGTGTTTCATGCTTGGTTTTTTCTCAGATGTGTAGTTTTAAAAGTATGTGTAGTCTTATCAGTATTATACTTTGCATGAAATTTTCCATAAAAATTCACATCTCCAACAGATTTGATTAATTTAGCAAGTGTTTAGTGAACACAGATTTTTGCCCTTATCTATTCTTGTGTGTATGCAGTATAATGATCTTTGGTAACTTCCATGGAAATGCCATTTACTATCCAGAAAGTGATTTTGTATACCTTCTTCTAGATATGTAACTATTCTGTCAGCTAAGAGAGTATCTCTTATTTTGGATTGCTTAATGTAACACTTTTTATATATATTTTTGTATATGAGAGTCAATGAACAAGAATAAAAGTACTTGAGAAAAAAGTGAAAATTAATGGCAATTGTGAAGAAGGAAGCCAAACCCAGGTATATAGATACTGTCCTGAAGGTGAACACGCATTCTTTGTTTATGGGTACATAGTAGATGATTTAGACAAGCTGAATTGAGGGGCTTGTGTGGTGGTCTTACAAGTCAAGCTAGAGAATTCATTCAGCTGAGCATTTGTGATAAATACTGACTTGTATAAACTGATCAGTGAAATGTTAACAGAAAGGCAATAATTCGCCAATGCCTGACTAATTAAAACTGTGACAAGTTTCAGATCATGTTCTGGTATGTGTTTGTCACTCTAGTTCTGCTTAATTTCTGGTTTACACTAATTTTTTGGTCAACCTAATTTTTCAGGTTTTACAATTACAGTATGATTCCTAATTAACTTTCAAGTAATTATACTTACTGGGTCTTAAGTGATTTTTCTGTGCATTGTATATATGTGATGTGGGTTTATTTAAAATGTGCTCTACAGTTTCCAGGTGGTCCTAGTGGTGAAGAACCCACCTGCACTGCAGGAGACTCTGGTTCGATCCCCGGATGGGGAAGATCCCCTGGAGTAGGAAATGGCAGCCCTCTCCCGTATTCTTGCGTGGAGAATCCCAAGCAGAGTTCTGTTTTACTAATTTTAGAGTGGTATTTAAAACTGACCTGAGAGTGGTTCCTTTTGGTTTCCATAAGCTATTGTTTTTAACGTGTGAAGGCAGTAATATAAAAAATCTGGGTACTTGTATTTCTGTTTTTATCTTTAGAAATATGAGTGTTTCATGCTTGGTTTTTTCTCAGATGTGTAGTTTTAAAAGTATGTGTAGTCTTATCAGTATTATACTTTGCATGAAATTTTCCATAAAAATTCACATCTCCAACAGATTTGATTAATTTAGCAAGTGTTTAGTGAACACAGATTTTTGCCCTTATCTATTCTTGTGTGTATGCAGTATAATGATCTTTGGTAACTTCCATGGAAATGCCATTTACTATCCAGAAAGTGATTTTGTATACCTTCTTCTAGATATGTAACTATTCTGTCAGCTAAGAGAGTATCTCTTATTTTGGATTGCTTAATGTAACACTTTTTATATATATTTTTGTATATGAGAGTCAATGAACAAGAATAAAAGTACTTGAGAAAAAAGTGAAAATTAATGGCAATTGTGAAGAAGGAAGCCAAACCCAGGTATATAGATACTGTCCTGAAGGTGAACACGCATTCTTTGTTTATGGGTACATAGTAGATGATTTAGACAAGCTGAATTGAGGGGCTTGTGTGGTGGTCTTACAAGTCAAGCTAGAGAATTCATTCAGCTGAGCATTTGTGATAAATACTGACTTGTATAAACTGATCAGTGAAATGTTAACAGAAAGGCAATAATTCGCCAATGCCTGACTAATTAAAACTGTGACAAGTTTCAGATCATGTTCTGGTATGTGTTTGTCACTCTAGTTCTGCTTAATTTCTGGTTTACACTAATTTTTTGGTCAACCTAATTTTTCAGGTTTTACAATTACAGTATGATTCCTAATTAACTTTCAAGTAATTATACTTACTGGGTCTTAAGTGATTTTTCTGTGCATTGTATATATGTGATGTGGGTTTATTTAAAATGTGCTCTACAGTTTCCAGGTGGTCCTAGTGGTGAAGAACCCACCTGCACTGCAGGAGACTCTGGTTCGATCCCCGGATGGGGAAGATCCCCTGGAGTAGGAAATGGCAGCCCTCTCCCGTATTCTTGCGTGGAGAATCCCATGAACAGAGGAGTCTGGCGGGCTGCGGTCCATGGGGTCACAGAGTTGGACACGACTGAAGTGACTTTCACATTGTAATTACTGCCTGGCAGTGATGCATGTCCCCTAGGGGCGTGAGCATTCATTTTCTAGCAGTTATGTAATTGGTTGCATTTTCTAATCTTCACGTATTTATTTATGGGAATAGTATGGAATGGGGTACACTTAAACAAATGGATGTTGAGCGAGTAGACTTCTAACATCCAAGGAGAAAAGGTAGTGCAGAGTCCTAAGCAAGCAGACACAGAATTCTGGTGCCAGGTAGTTGAGTGCAGAAGCCAGGATTGAAATGCTGGTCCTAACGCAAGTTCACAGTTGGTAAGTTGGAAAACCGAGATGATTAAAGCAGTGTGAAGTAGAGTGGTATTCTACTGGTAGTCAGAGGTGGTCAAGAGAATTCAGGAAGCAGCAGGTAATGAGTTGCATTTAGTTAGTTCTGCAGGCCTCAGGAGAGTATAAGGACAGGTCTCAGGTTGTAAATGGTACCAGTTTCTGTTGGAAACTGCCGTATTGAAGCTCTGTCTATTTTTCTTGATGCACTGAGATAGAATATTAACACGGATATAAAGATATCCTTTCCAGCTGATAACTTTTTTAATGGTCAGATATGTGATTAGACCTGGTTGATTGCTATGACTGAAATTCAAGCTTCTTGTTGTCTAGTTGCTAAGTTGTGTCTGCCTCTTTTTGAGACCTGATGGACAGTAGCCCACAAAGCTCATCTGTTGATGGGATTTCCCAGTCATGGTTATTGGAGTTGGGTTGCCACTTCCTTCTCCACGACTGAAATTCAGGTTTACTTGAAAGTAATTTTTTTTATTAAGGGAGGAAATTCTTAATTAGAATGGCAACTATTAAAAAAAAAGTTCTGTAAAACTTTTTTCATTGCTGCAGTTGAAGTTTTGGTTCTTATGTAAATGTGTGTTTTCTGACTTATTCCCAGAGTGTACATACATGAGGACATCTCCTTATCTGGAGGTAGGAATAGGCAGATCAGTAACTGAACAAATTCAGTTAGGAAGTATAGTCACAGAAAAATGCCCACCAGCGCCTTAAATGATACTTTTCTCATAGCTTTGAATTCCTATCTAAATTGCTCTTTGTTCCAGGGAATTGTCGGAGATGCGTATTTAAATGTAAATATTTTAGGATGTCAGTTTTGCAGTTTCCCCTGTGATGGTAATTAGACCAAGACTTCCTGCATCATTTTTAAAAATAATTTTATTTTTGACTGTGCTGGTTCTTCTTTGCTGGGTGGGCTTTTCTCTTGTTGCAGTGAGCGGGAGTTCCCTGTCGTTGCAGGCTCCTTGTTGCAGTGGCTTCTCTTTGTTGCAGAGCACGGGCTCTAGGACGCGTCAGTAGTTGCGGTCCCCCAGCCCTAGAGCACAGGCTCAGCAGTTGTGCCGCAGGGGCTAGGTTGCTCCATGGCACGTGGAATCCTCCCGGACCAGGATTCAAACCTGTGTCTCCTGCATTGGGAGGCAGATTCTTTACCACTGAGTCACCAGGGAAGCCCTCCTGCATGATTTTAATGAATGAAAAATAATACAATTAGAAAACTATGACAACATTTATGTTCAAGCTGTTAATATGCCACTTTCTGTTGGAAACTGCCGTATTGAAGCTCCTTTTCGCAGATAGAATATTAACACGGATATAAAGATATCCTTTCCAGCTGATAACTTTTTTAATGGTCAGATATGTGATTAGACCTGGTTGATTGCTATGACTGAAATTCAAGCTTCTTGTTGTCTAGTTGCTAAGTTGTGTCTGCCTCTTTTTGAGACCTGATGGACAGTAGCCCACAAAGCTCATCTGTTGATGGGATTTCCCAGTCATGGTTATTGGAGTTGGGTTGCCACTTCCTTCTCCACGACTGAAATTCAGGTTTACTTGAAAGTAATTTTTTTTATTAAGGGAGGAAATTCTTAATTAGAATGGCAACTATTAAAAAAAAAGTTCTGTAAAACTTTTTTCATTGCTGCAGTTGAAGTTTTGGTTCTTATGTAAATGTGTGTTTTCTGACTTATTCCCAGAGTGTACATACATGAGGACATCTCCTTATCTGGAGGTAGGAATAGGCAGATCAGTAACTGAACAAATTCAGTTAGGAAGTATAGTCACAGAAAAATGCCCACCAGCGCCTTAAATGATACTTTTCTCATAGCTTTGAATTCCTATCTAAATTGCTCTTTGTTCCAGGGAATTGTCGGAGATGCGTATTTAAATGTAAATATTTTAGGATGTCAGTTTTGCAGTTTCCCCTGTGATGGTAATTAGACCAAGACTTCCTGCATCATTTTTAAAAATAATTTTATTTTTGACTGTGCTGGTTCTTCTTTGCTGGGTGGGCTTTTCTCTTGTTGCAGTGAGCGGGAGTTCCCTGTCGTTGCAGGCTCCTTGTTGCAGTGGCTTCTCTTTGTTGCAGAGCACGGGCTCTAGGACGCGTCAGTAGTTGCGGTCCCCCAGCCCTAGAGCACAGGCTCAGCAGTTGTGCCGCAGGGGCTAGGTTGCTCCATGGCACGTGGAATCCTCCCGGACCAGGATTCAAACCTGTGTCTCCTGCATTGGGAGGCAGATTCTTTACCACTGAGTCACCAGGGAAGCCCTCCTGCATGATTTTTAATGAATGAAAAATAATACAATTAGAAAACTATGACAACATTTATGTTCAAGCTGTTAATATGCCACTTGGCCCTGTGGGTCCTTGTTGTACTTAATGACATACAACACACATTGATATGTGGCTTCTTAGCAGATGGGAACTTCAGTGTCATCAGCTTAACAGTTCTTTTTGTGATCCATGTAGCCTCAGAAATTGGCAAAGTGATAGGGAAGACATCTAGCAATGTGAATTTTAGAGATTATAGAAGTATCACTTTTTTTTTTTTTTCTTGTAGGAAAAGACATTTTACACAGTATAAAAAAACAGTTTTTGGGAGGAGTTACATTTAACAGTTAACAAAACACTCTTTGTTTGCTGGTTGTCTGTGCAGAAGATGTAGGAATAATAAATCGTGGTCATTGCCATTAAATTGTCTTGAGGTAGCTAAATATACAGCCATAAGTAGGATCAATGTGGTAAGTTTAAGTATGTGCAGGGTGCAGAGGTAGGTTTTGATTTTCTTCCCTTTGAACCAGGACATGTAAGGGGTAACTTTAAGCATATTTCCAGCTTCTAATTTATATCTGCCTAATTTGTTCAGTAATGTGGAAGTTGGGCTTCCTTGGTGGCTTAGCAGTGAAGAATCCCTGGGTCGGGAAGATCTCCTGGAGAAGGAATGGCTACCCACTCTGGTATTCTCCCCTGGGAAATCCCGTGGATAGAGGAGCCTGGCGGGCTACAGTCCATGGGATTGCAAGAGTCGGACAGGACTCACCAACTAAGCCACGACCAATGTGAAAGTTATTAACTTTAAGAAGGAGTTTATAATGTAACAAATTATAGTTTTACAGAGTTGCCAGTGGTATAAATGACTAAAACTTAAGTTTTACCTGGTCCCCTTGAGTGTCTGGAGGGCCTCCACAATAGGATGAGAGCATAGCCTACTGATCCCCTTTAGTCTCACCACTTCTTGTCCTACCAGGTCTTGATTTTTGTTGAAGAAATTCTGCATATGCTAACCACTTAGATGCAGTCTCCTAATTCTTGGCTCCTCCTATTTCCTACGCTCCCAGGACCATTGCACATTATCTTTCACTCGTGCTACAGCATTTTGAATTTGGAATCATAGGGAATGTTGTCATCTGTTAAGTCAGTGAAATGAAACAAATAGAACATGCAGTAACCTGTAAATTTGGTGTGAATGCTTATTAAGTTTACTATCCTGGGCAATTTTGATTTTTGGGAATCACAGGTTTACTCTCCTATCTTAACGCATCACATTGAGAAGCACCCCGTTACTATATGTGATTTAAATATTAGACAGTGGTGCAGTAGAAGTTTTGTAACTGTTAAGTAATTTTGAGTCAATAGCTTTTGGAAATATTGTGTAATTCCCTGTAAAATATGATTGTGTTTTAAAAACATATGTATTGCGTTATTTCTCCCTTTGGTCTCTGGTCATTTATATGGCGAATAAGGTGGTAGTTCTTACATAAGCACTGATTATTTTCTGTGGCGTTCCTAGCTTTTGGACCCAGTACTTGTATGAACTAGGCATATTTGTTACAAATTAACAATTGTATGGTTTTTTTTTTTTTTTCCCCCAGCAATTGATTTTTTCCCCCATCTTTCTAAACAAAGTTTCCAGGGAAAGGCTGCCCTCTTGTGGTCTTTTAAAATATAGGATTTAAGAAAACATTGATCATGTGACTGCTGAGTTTCAAACTAAATGAGAATCCCTGGGTCGGGAAGATCTCCTGGAGAAGGAATGGCTACCCACTCTGGTATTCTCCCCTGGGAAATCCCGTGGATAGAGGAGCCTGGCGGGCTACAGTCCATGGGATTGCAAGAGTCGGACAGGACTCACCAACTAAGCCACGACCAATGTGAAAGTTATTAACTTTAAGAAGGAGTTTATAATGTAACAAATTATAGTTTTACAGAGTTGCCAGTGGTATAAATGACTAAAACTTAAGTTTTACCTGGTCCCCTTGAGTGTCTGGAGGGCCTCCACAATAGGATGAGAGCATAGCCTACTGATCCCCTTTAGTCTCACCACTTCTTGTCCTACCAGGTCTTGATTTTTGTTGAAGAAATTCTGCATATGCTAACCACTTAGATGCAGTCTCCTAATTCTTGGCTCCTCCTATTTCCTACGCTCCCAGGACCATTGCACATTATCTTTCACTCGTGCTACAGCATTTTGAATTTGGAATCATAGGGAATGTTGTCATCTGTTAAGTCAGTGAAATGAAACAAATAGAACATGCAGTAACCTGTAAATTTGGTGTGAATGCTTATTAAGTTTACTATCCTGGGCAATTTTGATTTTTGGGAATCACAGGTTTACTCTCCTATCTTAACGCATCACATTGAGAAGCACCCCGTTACTATATGTGATTTAAATATTAGACAGTGGTGCAGTAGAAGTTTTGTAACTGTTAAGTAATTTTGAGTCAATAGCTTTTGGAAATATTGTGTAATTCCCTGTAAAATATGATTGTGTTTTAAAAACATATGTATTGCGTTATTTCTCCCTTTGGTCTCTGGTCATTTATATGGCGAATAAGGTGGTAGTTCTTACATAAGCACTGATTATTTTCTGTGGCGTTCCTAGCTTTTGGACCCAGTACTTGTATGAACTAGGCATATTTGTTACAAATTAACAATTGTATGGTTTTTTTTTTTTTTTCCCCCAGCAATTGATTTTTTCCCCCATCTTTCTAAACAAAGTTTCCAGGGAAAGGCTGCCCTCTTGTGGTCTTTTAAAATATAGGATTTAAGAAAAACATTGATCATGTGACTGCTGAGTTTCATAATACTCAAATGAGTAAAAAACGTACTATTAAATCTTCTCTTTACACTGCCTTTTGCTTATAATTTGGATAGTTTTTTCCTTCATTTTATTATAGTTTAATTTTTTTTTAGTGTTAATATTTTAAAAGTTTCTGTTAAAAGTTTCCTCTGTTGAGCACACTCTCAAACATCAGTAGTAGAAATATTTTCTGTAATAGTTAAAAAAAATTTTTTTTTTGCTTCTTTTTATTGGTTATTTATTTATTTTCATCCATCTTTATTCTTTGGCATGTGACGGCCTCCCAACACAGTGACCTCTATTGTTGCAGAGCACCGACTCCGGGTGCACGCGCTCCAGAGTGCTGGCTCATAATTGGACACACCGGCCCAGCCTCTCCTCGGCATGTGGGATCTCCCCAGGCCAGGGATCGAACCGGTACCCCTTGCACTGCAAGGCGGACTCTTTACCTGCTGAACCACCAGGGAAGCCCTAATAACAGTTTTAATTAAGAACATACATGGAGCATTTTTTTAGTAAGCCTTTTCCAGTATAACCAATTAATGATAATTGAGTTGTTTGGATTAAAAAAGTGTTAATCTTTCAGATATAATCATTTGACAAAATACATTCTAAGGAACCTTAATTTTATAATGTAAAATTCCATTAATAAAGATTGGTATTTAGAAGTAAAATAAACCTTAATTTGGGTTTCATTTTTGGGTGTTTAGTTGCTCAGTTGTGTCCAACTTTTTTGCGACCTCATGGACTGCATCCCACCAGGCCCCTCTGTCCATGACATTTCCCAGGCAGGCATACTGGAGTATGTTACCATTCTCCACCGAGGGATCAAACTTGCATCTCCTGAATTGGCAGATTCTTTATCACTGAGCCACAGGAAAACCCACTCATTTTTAGATAGTTAATAGTATAAACTGTAAAAATTAAGTTTTTTTCAAAATGCTAAGGAGGCCCTTATTTGTAGTTAAGGAAATTTTAAAACCATCTCCTATATAAGAAATAGGACTTTAAGGTAATGTCAAAGAAGTTTCTATCAATATACCCATTTAACAAAGTTTCCAGGGAAAGGCTGTCTTGGCTTAAAATAATTTGGATCATGTGACTGCTGAGTTTCATAATACTCAAATGAGTAAAAACGTACTATTAAATCTTCTCTTTACACTGCCTTTTGCTTATAATTTGGATAGTTTTTTCCTTCATTTTATTATAGTTTAATTTTTTTTTAGTGTTAATATTTTAAAAGTTTCTGTTAAAAGTTTCCTCTGTTGAGCACACTCTCAAACATCAGTAGTAGAAATATTTTCTGTAATAGTTAAAAAAAATTTTTTTTTTGCTTCTTTTTATTGGTTATTTATTTATTTTCATCCATCTTTATTCTTTGGCATGTGACGGCCTCCCAACACAGTGACCTCTATTGTTGCAGAGCACCGACTCCGGGTGCACGCGCTCCAGAGTGCTGGCTCATAATTGGACACACCGGCCCAGCCTCTCCTCGGCATGTGGGATCTCCCCAGGCCAGGGATCGAACCGGTACCCCTTGCACTGCAAGGCGGACTCTTTACCTGCTGAACCACCAGGGAAGCCCTAATAACAGTTTTAATTAAGAACATACATGGAGCATTTTTTTAGTAAGCCTTTTCCAGTATAACCAATTAATGATAATTGAGTTGTTTGGATTAAAAAAGTGTTAATCTTTCAGATATAATCATTTGACAAAATACATTCTAAGGAACCTTAATTTTATAATGTAAAATTCCATTAATAAAGATTGGTATTTAGAAGTAAAATAAACCTTAATTTGGGTTTCATTTTTGGGTGTTTAGTTGCTCAGTTGTGTCCAACTTTTTTGCGACCTCATGGACTGCATCCCACCAGGCCCCTCTGTCCATGACATTTCCCAGGCAGGCATACTGGAGTATGTTACCATTCTCCACCGAGGGATCAAACTTGCATCTCCTGAATTGGCAGATTCTTTATCACTGAGCCACAGGAAAACCCACTCATTTTTAGATAGTTAATAGTATAAACTGTAAAAATTAAGTTTTTTTCAAAATGCTAAGGAGGCCCTTATTTGTAGTTAAGGAAATTTTAAAACCATCTCCTATATAAGAAATAGGACTTTAAGGTAATGTCAAAGAAGTTTCTATCAATATATATAAACAAGTCATAACATTACTTTTTAAAGTTACTTTTCACTTATTTAATTCCATCATTTATCTTAATTTATGTCTTCTGTATGTCTTGATAAATAACATTCATTGTGTTTTAAAGTAATAAGTTTCCAGTCTTCCAGTGAAACATATAGATGTCCAATCTTCAGTGAAACATGTAGATGTGTCTTTATAGGAACAAGGAGGCTTGTGTTGTCCCTCAAAGACGACCAGGATTCTGGTATGTTGGACCTCTGGACATTTTATAACTAGAGTCATTCCTAATTGGGAAAGGGTAGTCGTTGAAGGAAAAAGTTACTATCCGTTAGAGCTCTAGATACGGTGCTCCTGGAACACTCCTGTAATTTTAGTAGGTTATGGCAGTCTTTATGAAAATTGTCTCTTCTTTAGTTTCTGCCTTAAATAGGGAGGGAGAAAGCTTCAGGTCGGTATAATTTGGTGTCTTACACTGTTTCATATGTCTTGCAGTTATGCTAAGAAAGAATCTGATCTTAATGGGGCCCAGATCAAGCTTCGAGAATATGAAGCGGCGCTGAATTCAAAAGATGCAGCTTTGGCTACTGCACTCGGTGATAAAAAAAGTTTAGAGAATGACTTGGAGGATCTGAAGGATCAGATCGCCCAGGTAAGTTAAACTCCACTCGTGAGCTGCATTTGGCAAGTTAATTGCCTGTCTGTCTTGATCGATTGTAAAATTTATTTTATGCTTTTTTTTTAAAAAAATCTGTTGAGTTCTTTTGGTGGAGTTGGTTCACTCCAAGGGTGGTCTTGAGCCTCCTAACGTGTAAGGCCCCCTTGCCTCTTGGTCACGGTGGCTGGATCATGCAGATCCTGTTACTGCTGTTCAACCTCTGTGGTGCTGATGTTTGTTCATCTCTTGATTGCACCGCTTATTTCAAAAAAAGACAGAAGGTGTCCTAATGGTGCTCTGCACACAGGGAGAAATGGAAGTAGTAGCTAAAATTGTTGGTTTGAGGTTTGAAATGAAAGCCATAGGTTTCTGTTCATTCCCTGTTAAGGAAATTTTAAAACCATCTCCTATATAAGAAATAGGACTTTAAGGTAATGTCAAAGAAGTTTCTATCAATATATATAAACAAGTCATAACATTACTTTTTAAAGTTACTTTTCACTTATTTAATTCCATCATTTATCTTAATTTATGTCTTCTGTATGTCTTGATAAATAACATTCATTGTGTTTTAAAGTAATAAGTTTCCAGTCTTCCAGTGAAACATATAGATGTCCAATCTTCAGTGAAACATGTAGATGTGTCTTTATAGGAACAAGGAGGCTTGTGTTGTCCCTCAAAGACGACCAGGATTCTGGTATGTTGGACCTCTGGACATTTTATAACTAGAGTCATTCCTAATTGGGAAAGGGTAGTCGTTGAAGGAAAAAGTTACTATCCGTTAGAGCTCTAGATACGGTGCTCCTGGAACACTCCTGTAATTTTAGTAGGTTATGGCAGTCTTTATGAAAATTGTCTCTTCTTTAGTTTCTGCCTTAAATAGGGAGGGAGAAAGCTTCAGGTCGGTATAATTTGGTGTCTTACACTGTTTCATATGTCTTGCAGTTATGCTAAGAAAGAATCTGATCTTAATGGGGCCCAGATCAAGCTTCGAGAATATGAAGCGGCGCTGAATTCAAAAGATGCAGCTTTGGCTACTGCACTCGGTGATAAAAAAAGTTTAGAGAATGACTTGGAGGATCTGAAGGATCAGATCGCCCAGGTAAGTTAAACTCCACTCGTGAGCTGCATTTGGCAAGTTAATTGCCTGTCTGTCTTGATCGATTGTAAAATTTATTTTATGCTTTTTATTTAAAAAAAAATCTGTTGAGTTCTTTTGGTGGAGTTGGTTCACTCCAAGGGTGGTCTTGAGCCTCCTAACGTGTAAGGCCCCCTTGCCTCTTGGTCACGGTGGCTGGATCATGCAGATCCTGTTACTGCTGTTCAACCTCTGTGGTGCTGATGTTTGTTCATCTCTTGATTGCACCGCTTATTTCAAAAAAAGACAGAAGGTGTCCTAATGGTGCTCTGCACACAGGGAGAAATGGAAGTAGTAGCTAAAATTGTTGGTTTGAGGTTTGAAATGAAAGCCATAGGTTTCTGTTCATTCCCTGTTACCATTTACCAAATTTGAGAGGTGTTCTGTTGTGACACTCTGTTGGTGGGACCAGGAATTGAGCCCACAGCTCTGTGATAAAGATTATCATGAGAGACTCTCGTATGTTGACAAATACGTAGAAATTGTAGTGCTTGATTTGATTCAGTCCATAGATACCTATTAAATTCATTACTAAATGATTGCTATGTAATTTTCGTTAATTCTCTTTTCTTATATTAGTTGGAAGCCTCTTTAACTGCTGCGAAGAAACAGTTAGCAGATGAAACCTTACTTAAAGTGGATCTGGAGAATCGCTGTCAGAGCCTTACTGAGGACCTGGAGTTTCGTAAAAACATGTATGAGGAGGTAATTATGTACAACTTTTTATTTTTAAAAAATGGAAGGATCCTAAAACACTTTGTTATAAACCATATGTGAAAAATGAGAAGAATTTTGTAGGCCAAGGATTGGACTTCTCGAGAGTGAGTGAAGGAAGAGAGAGAGGAGAGAGGGAGAGCAAGACGAGCCCCATTATCTTCTATAAACTAGCCCCAAAGTGATACACTGTCACTCTCCATCACACATGGAGACCAACCATGATACACTGGAAGAGGGGAATCCCACAGAGGGTGAAGGCCTGGAGGCAGCAACTATTGGGGGCTGCCTGCCCACAGCATTTATAGTTATATATATATATATATATATATACATCTAAAAATACCATTTATAAGTCATAACTTCTGTGGTTAAGCCTTGAGGGAGGGGTAAAGGTAACAAAATTACCAAGAAGGATATATACAATGTAATGCAATTGAAGAAAGGGGAATATATATTTTCTCAAAATGAAGAGGGTTTGAGAACACGCAGGTTAGAGAACATGCAGTTAAATGCTTCATGTTTTTAAAGTAATATAATTTTTGAAACGGTGACTGACAATTGTAAAATAGGAATTTATTGTAGAGTTAAATGTTTTAGTTGGAGAAAAAATAATATAATAGAAATATAATCATTTTTATGATAGTATAGCATTAAGCTGGGTATTGTGGGACAAAGTCTGGAATAAGCAGCTGGACTTTGGGCATTTCTTGAGTCCATTTCTTAATTGAAAAGGACATACCAGTATGTGCTGTTTTTATTTCAAGGAGTGGTAGGGATCAGAATGGACTATTGTGTGTGAAAGCTCCTTGTAAATTACAGTGACTGCTATCATAATTATTCACTACAGTTTATAAACTGAAGTATCTTTACATTAAGATGACTCACAGTTTTGTTTCATTTTGTTAAAATTACCCACGATCTATTATTTATTAGTTTTGATGCTTTCTGATTCTATTGAGTGCATCTTGTGGTTAATAGAAAGATGAGGACTTGCATAGAGACTGCATTTTCTAAGAGGATACAGAAACAAGTTCTTATATCTCCCTCTTGTGGCCTCTTTAATTATTGCCATTAAAGAGATCTATTGTATTTTCAGAGCTAGAATGGAAATTTTATTCTTGGACTTGTGTTCCTAGCCATTCTAGTTTACATAATTCCTTAAAACATAAAATGAAGAATTATGCCCATTATTTCTATACTTTAAAAAAAAAAATTATTTATATTTATTTGGCTGCACTGGGTCTCAGTTGTAGCATGTGAGATCTAGTTCCTTGACCAGGGATTGAACCTGGGCCCCCTGCATTGGGAGCACAGAGTCTTAGCCACTGAAGGACCAGGGAATTCCCTGTTTCTATACTTTAATAGTGAATTGTCATATGTACTTGAAATAGAAAAGCAGTATGGTTAGTAAGCTTCTGTATCAATTGATGTTACTACCTTAGCATCCCCAGCCACTGAGTCATGTCAGTCAGCTTGCTCTGTCTATTGCATCTCAGTTAGTCTAAGACAGATTTTATTATGCATAAATCTTGTAGTTGAAGCTATACTGATAAGTTTCTAACTTTTGGTATGGATTTTTTTTTTTTTTTTAAAGATTTATTTATTTATTTATTTTGGGCGGGGGTCGGATTGGGGAGGGAGGGGGGCGGGCGGGCCACTTCTATTGGTCTTTTGTTTCTCTGTGTTCATCCGTCTTTGTTCTTTGGCCCGTGTGGGCCTCCCATCTCGGTGGCCTCTGTTGTCGCAGAGCTCTGGCTCAGGGCGCATGCGCTCCAGAGCTCCGGCTCTGTGATTGGACACATCGGTCCAGCCGCACCGCGGCACGTGGGATCTTCCCAGGCGAGGGATCGAACCGGCGCCCCTTGCACTGCAAGGCGGTGTCCTTACCCACTGGACCACCAGGGGAAGCCCTGGATTTTTTTTTCCAGAGTTGTTCTTAGTAATAGCAATACAATTAAGAAAAATAGTTACATGTGATTCAGTGTGTCTAGTTATCCATGATTGCATGGCACTATAGTAAGTTTTGTAGCGATTCCTTGCCTTTAGAGAAATAGATGGGTATGCTACTGAAAAGAAGTGTAAAATTTGTAGGGCTTGAGATGCTACTATTTCTACCATTAGTTCCATTTCAGAAATCTTCTCATTTGAAAATGAAAGCAAAAAGGGTCTATTCACATGCTTGCCCTAAGGACAGACATGAAGAGGTGGGTGTGTAAAACCCTGACGTCACTCAGACTTGACCAGCCACGGTAAGTAATGTGGTTTTGTGTCATTTTTCTTCCCCCTAGGAGATCAATGAGACCAGAAGAAAGCATGAAACTCGCTTGGTTGAGGTGGATTCAGGGCGTCAGATTGAATACGAGTACAAGCTGGCTCAAGCCCTTCATGAGATGAGGGAGCAACACGATGCCCAGGTCAAGCTGTACAAGGAAGAGCTGGAACAGACTTACCACGCCAAAGTGAGTGACCTCTTCCCGGGGAGGCTGTGAACACCTAGAGCCTTTGTTTCAGAGTTACCCTGAGAACAAGATTTGATGTTTGGTTTGTTCTTGTTTTCTTAAATGAATCCCCGTGATCTCCATGAATATAGAAAGTTGATTTTTTTTAAAGAAAGCAGTTTTTTATAAAGTAAATGCTACTAGAAATTGTTCAGAGACAGTAGGGTATTCCATGTTTATCAAAGGTAAGGTTTTTCTCTTTGTCCAGCTGACCATTCATGTCAAGTTATATTAAACTCCAGCCACCTAAAAGTGACTTTCGTTCAGTAATAAGTACTAGTCTTACTGGGCCGTGTCTAGTCTTGACTGCCGTGTCGTCTTGGTACACAGGCTATGACCACCACACGCCGGGCTGTCTTGAACAAAGTCCAGATGGATTGTCTCTGATAGTTTCTTCCTCTGCCACTAATTATTCATTTAAAAAAGACTACAGAAAGTTCTTTTATATTAGGAGACCATGTAAAAATTTATTAAATCACTGAGTACAAGCTTCATAGCAGATAGTTTTACCCCATTGTGTTAAATGTTACATGATTTGATTAAAAAGAGTTATTAGTGGAAGATTTAGAAAATGTGAGTATGGCTAGTTATCCATGATTGGCACTATAGTAAGTTTTGTAGCGATTCCTTGCCTTTAGAGAAATAGATGGGTATGCTACTGAAAAGAAGTGTAAAATTTGTAGGGCTTGAGATGCTACTATTTCTACCATTAGTTCCATTTCAGAAATCTTCTCATTTGAAAATGAAAGCAAAAAGGGTCTATTCACATGCTTGCCCTAAGGACAGACATGAAGAGGTGGGTGTGTAAAACCCTGACGTCACTCAGACTTGACCAGCCACGGTAAGTAATGTGGTTTTGTGTCATTTTTCTTCCCCCTAGGAGATCAATGAGACCAGAAGAAAGCATGAAACTCGCTTGGTTGAGGTGGATTCAGGGCGTCAGATTGAATACGAGTACAAGCTGGCTCAAGCCCTTCATGAGATGAGGGAGCAACACGATGCCCAGGTCAAGCTGTACAAGGAAGAGCTGGAACAGACTTACCACGCCAAAGTGAGTGACCTCTTCCCGGGGAGGCTGTGAACACCTAGAGCCTTTGTTTCAGAGTTACCCTGAGAACAAGATTTGATGTTTGGTTTGTTCTTGTTTTCTTAAATGAATCCCCGTGATCTCCATGAATATAGAAAGTTGATTTTTTTTAAAGAAAGCAGTTTTTTATAAAGTAAATGCTACTAGAAATTGTTCAGAGACAGTAGGGTATTCCATGTTTATCAAAGGAAAGGGTTTTTTCTCTTTGTCCAGCTGACCATTCATGTCAAGTTATATTAAACTCCAGCCACCTAAAAGTGACTTTCGTTCAGTAATAAGTACTAGTCTTACTGGGCCGTGTCTAGTCTTGACTGCCGTGTCGTCTTGGTACACAGGCTATGACCACCACACGCCGGGCTGTCTTGAACAAAGTCCAGATGGATTGTCTCTGATAGTTTCTTCCTCTGCCACTAATTATTCATTTAAAAAAGACTACAGAAAGTTCTTTTATATTAGGAGACCATGTAAAAATTTATTAAATCACTGAGTACAAGCTTCATAGCAGATAGTTTTACCCCATTGTGTTAAATGTTACATGATTTGATTAAAAAGAGTTATTAGTGGAAGATTTAGAAAATTAGAGTCCTGGAGGTGTTAAAAGTAATTTCCATTGCATGGCCTTAAATTGGTCATTTTGCTTTTAATCCACTTTATGAAGTAGTAATTGGCTGGTGAGCGGGAGAGATCGTTTAATCCCTGCATTTAGTTTTTCAGCACTTAGTGCTGGGCAGAGAAGGAACTAAAGGAAACATCGGTCGGTCACATACACGCTGGCCTCAAGGGAGCCAGGGAGGAGATACACGTAGCAGACACGCGGAGCAGAATGCTGCGGGCATTTGGAGGAATGGGCTGCTATTTCTACCAAAGCAGCTGTTTTTTGCTTGTGAGACGAAGTGTTTCAGTTTTGTTTGAGATAAGCTCTTAATTAGTACTTTCTGTTTATTGCTTTATATTCTGGATCAGATTTGGTGGATTAGGGATATGTGATGCTTGTTTTCCTACAAATGCCCCCACAGCTAAATTACTCCTGTTCAGTCTCCTTATTAGCTACAATATCTGAGACATTAGTGACAAAATGGATGAAATATTGAAGCACTAAATTTTGGGTAAAGATTCACACATATCAGCATTGTTAAGTGCCCATATTGGGAACTGAACTGAAAAGGCAGGGCCAGTTTTCAGGTAATTCATACCACATTGGCAGACTTCATGATGCTTTTCCTGTTTCATCAGCTAGTTACTGACAGGGCTTAGGTTTGAAATGAAATACCTTGAGATGATTCATTCTTCCTCATTTGTTTGTTCTAATTCTCTAGATAAGACTGACTATGGTTTCCTTCTTTTTTTAGCTTGAGAATGCCAGACTGTCATCAGAGATGAACACTTCTACTGTCAACAGTGCCAGGGAAGAGCTGATGGAGAGTCGTATGAGAATTGAGAGCCTCTCATCTCAGCTTTCTAATCTCCAGAAAGAGGTAAGCTGACTTCAGAGATGCACTTGAAGGCCACCTCCACCACAGTGGTTTACCTGCTTGGCTCTGCCCAAAATTGCTTTTCAGAGAGGATAGTATGTTTCTGAATTCTGGTTTCACAGTGCTCCCCAGATTTTTTTCTGTTTCCTGTTGCATAAGCATCTTCTGAGCAGAGACTGTTAACCTAATAGATTACCTGGAGCTAAGGAAGTTGCCCTTGAGGGAGGGACCTGCTGGCTTATTCTTTGTCTGGGCTTACATCAGGACCCTGGTTTTCTGACCCAGCCAGCAGCCTGATCTCCAGAGCCTGATGCTCTTCCCAGTGTACTCATTTTCATCGAATTTAAAAATCATAGTGAAGAAAAACCTGCAGAAATTCTTTGTGGGTGGTAAATGCTTTGTGTTTCTAGAAAAACTCTCTTGGTGCTTAGGAATACTCAGTAGTTGGTAACTTGGGAAGTGGCATCAGTTTGCACCTTGGTTGAGAATTGAGCCCTCGTCGGCACACCTAACTGCTGCGTGGCTGGTGCTGGTGCAGCCCTCGGGGGTTCGGGGAGCTCGCTCCTTAGGAAATAGGAGAGAAGTACCTCCTTCAGCCAGAGTAGTTTTAAATTTCTCTGTCAGAGGAGTGGGAAGTGATCCTTTCTGGTGTCAAATTTTATGATAAATAATATATCTTGAGGGATATCTTCTTTGGTTGATAAATTTCAGCCTTAGAAAATCATCAAGAAGAAAAAAGGCATCTCTAAACTTTTGTTTTGGAGTAGTTGTTTTGGCGTCTTACCAGTGTCAACATTGCTGCATGTTAGGCCATAGAACTTCCTCTTTGGTTACGTGACTCATGTTAATGTAGTACTTCTGACAGGGCTTAGGTTTGAAATGAAATACCTTGAGATGATTCATTCTTCCTCATTTGTTTGTTCTAATTCTCTAGATAAGACTGACTATGGTTTCCTTCTTTTTTTAGCTTGAGAATGCCAGACTGTCATCAGAGATGAACACTTCTACTGTCAACAGTGCCAGGGAAGAGCTGATGGAGAGTCGTATGAGAATTGAGAGCCTCTCATCTCAGCTTTCTAATCTCCAGAAAGAGGTAAGCTGACTTCAGAGATGCACTTGAAGGCCACCTCCACCACAGTGGTTTACCTGCTTGGCTCTGCCCAAAATTGCTTTTCAGAGAGGATAGTATGTTTCTGAATTCTGGTTTCACAGTGCTCCCCAGATTTTTTTCTGTTTCCTGTTGCATAAGCATCTTCTGAGCAGAGACTGTTAACCTAATAGATTACCTGGAGCTAAGGAAGTTGCCCTTGAGGGAGGGACCTGCTGGCTTATTCTTTGTCTGGGCTTACATCAGGACCCTGGTTTTCTGACCCAGCCAGCAGCCTGATCTCCAGAGCCTGATGCTCTTCCCAGTGTACTCATTTTCATCGAATTTAAAAATCATAGTGAAGAAAAACCTGCAGAAATTCTTTGTGGGTGGTAAATGCTTTGTGTTTCTAGAAAAACTCTCTTGGTGCTTAGGAATACTCAGTAGTTGGTAACTTGGGAAGTGGCATCAGTTTGCACCTTGGTTGAGAATTGAGCCCTCGTCGGCACACCTAACTGCTGCGTGGCTGGTGCTGGTGCAGCCCTCGGGGGTTCGGGGAGCTCGCTCCTTAGGAAATAGGAGAGAAGTACCTCCTTCAGCCAGAGTAGTTTTAAATTTCTCTGTCAGAGGAGTGGGAAGTGATCCTTTCTGGTGTCAAATTTTATGATAAATAATATATCTTGAGGGATATCTTCTTTGGTTGATAAATTTCAGCCTTAGAAAATCATCAAGAAGAAAAAAGGCATCTCTAAACTTTTGTTTTGGAGTAGTTGTTTTGGCGTCTTACCAGTGTCAACATTGCTGCATGTTAGGCCATAGAACTTCCTCTTTGGTTACGTGACTCATGTTAATGTAGTACTTCTTTATTTTTTACTTAAAATTCACATAGCCATTAAAGTAGTGACTTAGAAAATATTTTTAAGTAACGTAGGTATGGTAGCAGCATTGTGTTTTTGGAATTAGGTATTTCATCCATTGGGTATTTCATCCATCATAGTGTTTCTTTCATTTCTATCTAGATTTTTGACTTTGGCCAAATTAATGGATTGGTCAAAGTCTGTCTGACTTGGAGAAAAGTTTAGTACTTTGAAAGCACCTCTGCTTTTTGTTTTTCTAAAACTCAAACTCTGGAAATGTCTGTTGCAGCTAGAGCATAATAAACTGGTACAATTACATTATGTACTTTGAAACAAAAAAAAAAACCTTAGACCATTAGAAATAAGTAGTAAAATTTTGGAGTCAGAGGCAGAATCTTACAGTTGGACCTCTTCATTTTCCTAACAAGACCAGTTGGGTGAGATATGTTATAGATGATGGGAGAATCAGGAAGAAGGATCTAGGTCTGTTTCTCCTGTTGTGTTCTTTGTATTTTACTATGAAGTGGGTGTAGTGCAGCTATCTAAACTAGGTTTAAATACTTCTATTTAAAATGCAGGATGATTCAGAGTAACTTTTAAAACCTAGATTTTAATTTTTCCCTCTAAAAGAACTCTGTCTAAGGCAGACAAATAGAGACATTTTGGCATTTACAAATGGAGGCTCAGAAGCTTTCTCTGAATCTCAGGTGGCTTTCTGTCTTTTCATATTATGTGTTGTTGCCCATCTGTCTCTCCTGCATGGGAAATAAAAGTAGAGATTGAAGAGGAGTCACTTAGTTATTTTTTGGGCTTCGCTACATGTGAGATCTTAGCTCCCAGGATCACACCTGTGCGCCCTGCTGTGGAAACAGTCCTAATCACTGGAGTGCCCTGGACTTGCCAAAGAGGAGACATTATCCTTTTTTTCCTTTGGAGGAAAGAAAATATAAAAAGCCTGAGAGAGGAAAAAACCAGACTTCTCAGTTTATAGCCTGGTTTTTTGCAAATGCAGTTAAATGCACATTCTCTGAGGCATAATTTTGTTTAGCATCACTCTTGAGATGAATGCCTGCTTCTGATGTAGAATGCTGCTGGATTTTGATTAATTGATGTTGATTACTTTTTAAAAATTTTTATTTGTTTTTCTTTTTCCCCATCATGCCTCTTTTATTTATATTTTCACCCATCTTTTTATTCTTGGCATGGGTGGACCTCCTGTTGGGGTGGCATCTCTCACTGCAGAGCACTAGCTCTGGGTGCATGTGCTCCAGAGCGCTGGCTCATGATTGGACACACTGGTCCAGCTGCTCCATGGCATGCGGGATCTTCCCGGGCCAAGGGATCGAACTGGTGCCCCTTGCACTGCAAGGTGGGCTCTTTGCCCACTGGACCACCAGGGAAGCCCTTGATTACTTTTAAATCACTTTTCTTAATTTGACATGATTGTAGAGTTGTAGGAAAGTTAGAAATCTGGTATAGACAGCTCCCTATCTCTCTCCCCTAGTTTTCCTTCTTTGCGAGCATCTTAGGTGACTGTGGCTCATTTGTCAAATGGAGACACTGACATTAGTACTTTATTGTCAACTGGACTCTAGACTATTTGGGTTTTACCGGATTTTCTGTTACTATCCTTCTTCTGTTTCAGGATACCACAGGCCTCCCTAGTCTCCTCTGACTAGGTGACTGTTTCTCAGGCTTTCTTTTTCATGACGTTGACAGTCTTAAGAAGAGCTGGCCTGGTGTCCTGTAGGCTGTCTCCCAATCTTAAGTTTGCCTGGTGCTTTTCTTATGATTGGCCTGAAGTTACAGAGCTTGAGTGCCCTTCTTGTTACATCATATCAGGAATCATGTGACTTACACACAACATCGTTGGTGATGATAACCTTCATTGTTGGTTAAGACACTGTTTGCCAGGTTTCTCCACTGTTGAGGTTATTATTTTTGCCTTTCCATACTCTGTCCTTAGGAAGTACTTAAGACATTCTTAAATGACTAAAGAACTTAGGTCACTTAAGTCCAGCCTGCTTGAAAAGATAAAGAGCAGGAATTACGTGTCACTTTTTGTAAAGAGTATTTACCTTTATTAAATTGAATTCTTTCGTAAAGATTCATCTCTTCTGCCGTTATTTGTATATTATTCATTCATGTGCTTCTATCAGTTTGGACCCATGGAAATTTTTCAGGATTCTAATCAGATGCTACAGGCTCTGACTGTTCCAGCTTTGGCTTTGAGGAGTTTTGTCAGATAGGCTGCCATGTCCCCCCTCCTCCGAGCACTTCTTTACTTCCTGGGTCTGTAAGATGCTCCAGGCTCATCTAGAATGTTCCCTGCCCCAGCAGCTGGCATCAGCTGCTTCTCCAGGGAGCCCGGCTCTTTGATTGGAGAGTGGTATCTAGAAAGTAAGATCAGGCCCCGAGTATGTTCACTGGTCCTAGGGTGCCAGTGTTTCTAGACTTGCTATCGGGCAGAGCTAGGTAAATGTGTACATGCTGACCCGTGTTTACAGACTGGTCTCTAATTGTATCTCTGTCCAGTTGTATTTAAAAAATAACCAAGCGTTTGTACAGATGTCTGGGACTAACCCTGTACCACTGGGTTCACTTCCGGCTTCCTTCCCTGCTCACCTGTAACTTCCCTCTCAGAGAGTAAGAAGCCTGGTTTCTGCTATCCCGTTTCCTTGTTTGTCCAGCCCCAGTGTACATGGAAAGCAGCTTTAAATTTCTTAACCTGTACCCCTGTGAGGAATAAATTCACTAACTGCACAGCATGGAGACCCTTTTTATTTTTAGCCTTCCAGATGTAACTTGCACAGTGTGAGTCCTTTCTCTCCTGTTTTGATGCATAGGTGCTTGTGATTTAAGGGCCTAAGCTCTACATAAGTCTTTCGGAGTGGATTACCTTTGTCATTTTCTGAGCTTAGGGAGATGAATTTTGCCTTGAAGAAATGCAGATGAGTGATTACCTGGTGTACGACAAGGTTTCTAAGATAAACCTTCCCATGTAGAAGGTGTGATTTTTCATTTCTTTTAATACAAAAGGTTTCTTTTAAGTAATAAACCTTCCCATGTAAAAACAGTTGTGAAGTGGTAACCAGAACTTAGGTCACTTAAGTCCAGCCTGCTTGAAAAGATAAAGAGCAGGAATTACGTGTCACTTTTTGTAAAGAGTATTTACCTTTATTAAATTGAATTCTTTCGTAAAGATTCATCTCTTCTGCCGTTATTTGTATATTATTCATTCATGTGCTTCTATCAGTTTGGACCCATGGAAATTTTTCAGGATTCTAATCAGATGCTACAGGCTCTGACTGTTCCAGCTTTGGCTTTGAGGAGTTTTGTCAGATAGGCTGCCATGTCCCCCCTCCTCCGAGCACTTCTTTACTTCCTGGGTCTGTAAGATGCTCCAGGCTCATCTAGAATGTTCCCTGCCCCAGCAGCTGGCATCAGCTGCTTCTCCAGGGAGCCCCGGCTCTTTTGATTGGAGAGTGGTATCTAGAAAGTAAGATCAGGCCCCGAGTATGTTCACTGGTCCTAGGGTGCCAGTGTTTCTAGACTTGCTATCGGGCAGAGCTAGGTAAATGTGTACATGCTGACCCGTGTTTACAGACTGGTCTCTAATTGTATCTCTGTCCAGTTGTATTTAAAAAGTAACCAAGCGTTTGTACAGATGTCTGGGACTAACCCTGTACCACTGGGTTCACTTCCGGCTTCCTTCCCTGCTCACCTGTAACTTCCCTCTCAGAGAGTAAGAAGCCTGGTTTCTGCTATCCCGTTTCCTTGTTTGTCCAGCCCCAGTGTACATGGAAAGCAGCTTTAAATTTCTTAACCTGTACCCCTGTGAGGAATAAATTCACTAACTGCACAGCATGGAGACCCTTTTTATTTTTAGCCTTCCAGATGTAACTTGCACAGTGTGAGTCCTTTCTCTCCTGTTTTGATGCATAGGTGCTTGTGATTTAAGGGCCTAAGCTCTACATAAGTCTTTCGGAGTGGATTACCTTTGTCATTTTCTGAGCTTAGGGAGATGAATTTTGCCTTGAAGAAATGCAGATGAGTGATTACCTGGTGTACGACAAGGTTTCTAAGATAAACCTTCCCATGTAGAAGGTGTGATTTTTCATTTCTTTTAATACCAAAAATGAGGTTTCAATGTTTACAATAATATTTACAGGCTACACTGTACCATTATACTCTTTGCATGCTGACGGAGTGTGGAAAAGCACAACAGTTGTGAAGTGGTAACCAGAATCCCTGTTGTTTGGTTTCTGTATTGTTCCAACAGTTCTCCATGAGGTGCTCGGTTTCTTTTGTCAGTGAGTTTTCTGGCTTTAAATTCTTCTGTGACTTTATACTTTTGGGCTAAACAGTTTCTAAGGAAGCCAGACTTGACTCTTCCTAAAGCCATAGCTTAAAATTTTGTTTCATTTGGTCAAAGAAAGAAAAACTGTATGTATGTTTATGACACATTTGATGAATATGTCTTTTTAAGACACAACTTTCCTGAGGGTTGTATTTTGTGTTGGAGACATTTTGTTTTTTAATTGCTTAAAATAAGACCATTCTTGAATTCTGGTGTTAGAGATTGGATTTGTTCCAGTCCAGGAAATGGTTTAAAATAGCTGTGCTGGTGTTGTGCTAATGTTGGAATGTTCCTAGAAAGAAAATGTGTTCCCTTGATCTTCAGTCTAGAGCATGTTTGGAGAGAATTCAAGAGTTGGAAGACTTGCTTGCTAAAGAAAGAGACAGCTCTCGCCGCATGCTGTCTGACAAAGAGAGAGAGATGGCGGAAATCCGAGATCAGATGCAGCAACAGCTGAGTGATTATGAACAACTTCTTGATGTCAAGTTAGCCCTGGACATGGAAATCAGTGCTTACAGGAAACTCCTAGAAGGTGAAGAAGAGAGGTATGTAACTCAAGTGTCACGTTACCTCACAATCTCTTTTTTGCCCCTACCCTTTATACTTAAAGAAAAGTAAATAGAATTTTTTTTTAAACAAGATGACTTTAAATAATTCTCATTTATTTTAATACCTAGATGTAGAGGTAGGTAGTAATAGGTCATTCTTCTGTCTCAACAACAGAAGTTGTTCAAGCAGTCTTAGTATTATTATTTTAAATGCTGAACTGTGAAAGTACTGTATTTTCTTTTGAGATTTTAAATGTTTTGATAGTTTAATATGGTGAAAAATGGCTTCCCAGGTGGCTCAGTGGTAAAGAATCCTGCCAACGCAGGAGCTGTAGGAAACATGAGGTCTACCCCTGGGTTGGGAAGATCCCCTGGAGAAGGAAATGGCCACCCACTCCAGTATTCTTGCCTGGGAATCCCATGGACAGAGGAGCCTGGTGGGCTATAGTCTGTGTGGTTGTGAAGAGTAGGACATGACTGAGTAAGCACACATAAATGCTGCAAAATATCTGATTTGCTGAAAGAGATTTTATATTTTTCAAATCTGGTTAGTATATAAATCCTTTTAAATCTTTTCTGAGAAAACAATTCCAAAGGGAAAGTATGATTTGGAATAAAAGGACATTTAATTTCAGTGTTACATACTTTGTGATGATAATTTTGTAATTAGAAAATACAGGTTTGAAAAATTAAAGGGAAGTACTAAGTGTAACAGTGGTAGTGGTAGGGTGGTGGTAGATGAGATGTTCCCCTCAGTCTCTCACCACACCACCTCCTCCCCGTTTGCCAGACTTTCCTATGTTATGGTTATAGTCTACTCTTAGCTGAAACATTCAAATAGTAATTTGTTCAAAAGAACATTGATAGTGGACATTGTAGCACAAATAACTTTCTTTTTGTCAAGATATATGTTGGTTTTGTCTAACAGATCATCATTCATGTTTTGCTTTAGTAATGCATGTGCAGGATGTCAACATCCTTTTTAAGGTTGGGAGGGCACATGTGTTTCATAACTGGAGTGTTTCATTCCTCCCATGTAGGTTGAAGCTCTCTCCAAGCCCTTCCTCCCGTGTGACAGTCTCACGCGCATCCTCGAGTCACAGCGTGCGTACCACCAGGGGAAAGCGGAAGAGAGTGGACGTGGAGGCATCCGAGGCCAGCAGTAGCGTCAGCATCTCTCATTCTGCCTCAGCCACTGGGAATGTCTGCATTGAAGAGATAGACGTCGATGGGAAGTTTATCCGCTTGAAGAACACCTCCGAACAGGTGAAAACACAGATCCCATTTTTGTCTAGTGGGGCTTTGCTGTTGTAATAACTCCTTAGCCTTTATTTGGATTTTGTGGAATAAGAGTTTCCCTCTCCTTTTTAACCCAAATTCATGAAGTGTAGCATAAATTTGAATAGGAGGAAGAAGAGGGATGGTGCACTTAAATGGTGAAAAATGGCTGGGCAGTGGTAAAGAATCCTGCCAACGCAGGAGCTGTAGGAAACATGAGGTCTACCCCTGGGTTGGGAAGATCCCGGGAGAAGGAAATGGCCACCCACTCCAGTATTCTTGCCTGGGAATCCCATGGACAGAGGAGCCTGGTGGGCTATAGTCTGTGTGGTTGTGAAGAGTAGGACATGACTGAGTAAGCACACATAAATGCTGCAAAATATCTGATTTGCTGAAAGAGATTTTATATTTTTCAAATCTGGTTAGTATATAAATCCTTTTAAATCTTTTCTGAGAAAACAATTCCAAAGGGAAAGTATGATTTGGAATAAAAGGACATTTAATTTCAGTGTTACATACTTTGTGATGATAATTTTGTAATTAGAAAATACAGGTTTGAAAAATTAAAGGGAAGTACTAAGTGTAACAGTGGTAGTGGTAGGGTGGTGGTAGATGAGATGTTCCCCTCAGTCTCTCACCACACCACCTCCTCCCCGTTTGCCAGACTTTCCTATGTTATGGTTATAGTCTACTCTTAGCTGAAACATTCAAATAGTAATTTGTTCAAAAGAACATTGATAGTGGACATTGTAGCACAAATAACTTTCTTTTTGTCAAGATATATGTTGGTTTTGTCTAACAGATCATCATTCATGTTTTGCTTTAGTAATGCATGTGCAGGATGTCAACATCCTTTTTAAGGTTGGGAGGGCACATGTGTTTCATAACTGGAGTGTTTCATTCCTCCCATGTAGGTTGAAGCTCTCTCCAAGCCCTTCCTCCCGTGTGACAGTCTCACGCGCATCCTCGAGTCACAGCGTGCGTACCACCAGGGGAAAGCGGAAGAGAGTGGACGTGGAGGCATCCGAGGCCAGCAGTAGCGTCAGCATCTCTCATTCTGCCTCAGCCACTGGGAATGTCTGCATTGAAGAGATAGACGTCGATGGGAAGTTTATCCGCTTGAAGAACACCTCCGAACAGGTGAAAACACAGATCCCATTTTTGTCTAGTGGGGCTTTGCTGTTGTAATAACTCCTTAGCCTTTATTTGGATTTTGTGGAATAAGAGTTTCCCTCTCCTTTTTAACCCAAATTCATGAAGTGTAGCATAAATTTGAATAGGAGGAAGAAGAGGGATGGTGCACTTAGTGGTTGAAAGAGTTTAAGGCTTTGCGTTAGCCACGGATTTCAGACCCGGTCATTCTGTCACCGTAGCCATCCTAAGGATGAATTATTAATATTCCCTGTTCTAGCCAAAATTGTGAAAAAGATAGATTGTGGGAGTCAATAGCAGATACTCTTTCACAGCTGTTAGCTTTATGAAGAAAAGGAAACACAAGCCCAGACTATCTCTGACACACGTTGGGAGTATGTTTCTCTCTAAATGAATGAATGAATGAATGAATGAATGAACACTATTGATTTAGTTGACATCAGGGCTAGTATGAAGGCTGATCTTGAAACTGTTTGAAAGTAAACATGAGATATTCATACCTGGGAATCCTGAACTTCAGAGCTGGGGCCTTGAGGGCTGCCAGGTGATGGCAGAGCAAGGCAGGCCTGGGGTGTGCAGTGGAGCAGGCGTCACTTCCAGAGCATATTCAGGATTTGTAAAATGTCTGAAAATCACTTCTCTTCTCCCCTGAGCTATTAAAACTGTCTTGCGTGTGGATGAATAAATGCTTACGATGGGCAAAGGAGCTTTAGCGGTTCTGATATGGAACTGCACAGGCTCTGAACCTTCTAGTCACGACTTTAGAAACTGAAGAACAGAGTAGCCTCTGCTGCTGCATTGTAGTAATTTGGCTGTTTTACAAAAGGCCTTGCTGCCCTTCTTTGTGGAGCTGTTCTGGAGCTGACTCTCAGCCTCATTTATTTCTGTCTTTGAGTTAGGAATGGGTGTAAATAAATTAGTGCAACTAATTGTTTTAATACCCTGAACTGCTCCTGAGGAGTTAGGAGCTCTGGGCACCCTAGAGGTGATCACTGACAGCCAGCGCTCAGGACTGGCTCATTATGTCGTTCACCCCTTGAGAGCCTCTTTTTTAAGG
Source organism: Tragulus kanchil (assembly GCA_022376925.1). NCBI lineage: Eukaryota > Metazoa > Chordata > Mammalia > Artiodactyla > Tragulidae > Tragulus > Tragulus kanchil. The sequence goes on along the minus strand of JAIOJX010000029.1, from coordinate 54,700,341 downwards.
TAAGAGTTAAATATGGCAGAAGTGGTACAGATGCAGAAGAAAAAGGGCATATTTTATTCCTTCTCTTTCCAGACTTTATGTGTCTATATTTTAAATGCTTAGAGCCATCAAAAATTAGATGTGCGAAATTGTGTGTTTTTTAAAAATTTTTATTTATTTAATTTATTTTTGACTATTCTGGGTTTTCACTCCTGCCATAGGCTCTTCTCTAGTTGCAAGGAGTAGTGGCTACTCTCTAGTTGAGGTGAGCAGGCTTATAGTGGAACTTGGGCTCTAAGGGCTCACAAGGTTCAGTAGTTGCGGCACATGGGCTCAATAGTTGGGGCTCCGAGGCTCTAGAGCATAGGCTCCATAGTTGTGACTCACGGGCTTAGTTGCTCCACAGCATGTGGGATCTTCCTGAATCAGGGATTGAACTCATGTCTCCTGCATTGGCAGGTGAACTCTTTGCCACTGAGCTACCAGGGAAGCCCCCTGAAATGGTGATTGTTAAGCTAGATAATGTTATAAATTTAAATTACGCACCTGATTTAGCATTGAATATGACCATTTCATTTGGTTTACATCCCTTTTCTTCAAGTCGTATCTTCTGTTACGATCAGGTATCTTAATAATTAACATTGCAGCGTTGTCAGAATTTCTGTTTTGCTGAATGACAAAATCATGTTTTGATTTTTATAGTAGGAAAAATAGGAACTGTGGGAAGACAGTCATAAAGTTGTCTTAGTTTCATTGCCTGTGGATGGATTGATTTGGTTATTCCGTAACTTTTTGTATACTTGAAGTGACATTGTTTTCTTTTGTTCTTTCAATAGGATCAACCAATGGGAGGCTGGGAGATGATCAGAAAAATTGGAGACACATCAGTCAGCTACAAATATACCTCAAGATATGTGCTGAAAGCAGGCCAGACGGTTACAGTAAGTCAATTTAGTCATCATTTAATTTCATTGTCTTAACCAATAATTAAAGTGATCAAAGCCATTTTGGCTTCAAGAGTCACATTTTAGAAATGGGCATTAAAATGTTTTTGATATTATTAGGGAATTACAAGTGCTACTAAAGATTTAAAAAATTCTGTGTTTTTGAGAGTGGTAACTGACTATTAAAAGAGAAAAGATTGGCCTCTGAATTATTTTTGTTTTGTCTATTCCAGTAGATATTAACAGCTGATTCACGCGCCCCCCCACCCCCCATTTTCTGGTTGTCCTGGGATGGGGGTGAACAGCTGCCTCTGACTTGGTAAATGGTAGCCCAGGGTAATTCAGGAGATACTGCCTGGCGTGAAGAACTGTTAGGAGGTGGTCTGTTAATGTAGGGTATGCTTAAAATGGCAGTCTTTAGCCGTGGGTGAACATCAGTATTGTCTGGATAGTGTTTTGGTATCTAGGCCCCACCCTACTCTTAATTGCCATCTTTGAGGTTGGGGTAGGAACTTTTTTTTTTTTGTTAACAAAAGTGACTAGGTGAAAGGTACTGTTGTAAAGTATCATCCTCTAAACATAATATTTTAGCAAGTGTAGTGTGGATTTTCAAATATTTAAGCTATCAAGATTCAGAGGAAGGGACTTCCCTGGTGGTCCAGTGGTTAAGACTCTGTGTTCCCAGTTCAGTGGGGCCTGGGTTCAATCCCTGGTCAGGGAACTAGATCCCACATGCTGCAACTTTGACCCAGTGCAGCCAAATAAATTAAAAAAAAAAAAAAAGATTCAGAGGAAGATGGGCTTTGTGCCATTCTGACTCTGTTTTGAGTTCTAAATGGTGCTCTGTTGTTGTGTTTTGAAATTCCACATATCTAATAGTTACTAAATATTACTTTTTAGAGAAATATTCTTCATTGAGCAAACACACGATTCCTTTGCTTTTACTTAGTAAGTACATTTAGCAAATGAAATATGTTAAATTTGATATGGATTTTAAAGAATTCCCTGGTGGTCCAGTGGGTAAAGAGCCCGCCTTGCAGTGCAACGGGCACTGGTTTAATCCCTGGCCTGGGAAGATCCCACATGCTGTGGAGCGGCTGGACCGGTGTGTCCAGTTACGAGCCAAGTGCTCTGGAGTGCATGCGCCTAGAGCTGGTGCTCAAGAGTCACATTTAGAAATGGGCATTAAAATGTTTTTGATATTATTAGGGAATTACAAGTGCTACTAAAGATTTAAAAAATTCTGTGTTTTTGAGAGTGGTAACTGACTATTAAAAGAGAAAAGATTGGCCTCTGAATTATTTTTGTTTTGTCTATTCCAGTAGATATTAACAGCTGATTCACGCGCCCCCCCAACCCCCCTTTTTCTGGTTGTCCTGGGATGGGGGTGAACAGCTGCCTCTGACTTGGTAAATGGTAGCCCAGGGTAATTCAGGAGATACTGCCTGGCGTGAAGAACTGTTAGGAGGTGGTCTGTTAATGTAGGGTATGCTTAAAATGGCAGTCTTTAGCCGTGGGTGAACATCAGTATTGTCTGGATAGTGTTTTGGTATCTAGGCCCCACCCTACTCTTAATTGCCATCTTTGAGGTTGGGGTAGGAACTTTTTTTTTTTTGTTAACAAAAGTGACTAGGTGAAAGGTACTGTTGTAAAGTATCATCCTCTAAACATAATATTTTAGCAAGTGTAGTGTGGATTTTCAAATATTTAAGCTATCAAGATTCAGAGGAAGGGACTTCCCTGGTGGTCCAGTGGTTAAGACTCTGTGTTCCCAGTTCAGTGGGGCCTGGGTTCAATCCCTGGTCAGGGAACTAGATCCCACATGCTGCAACTTTGACCCAGTGCAGCCAAATAAATTAAAAAAAAAAAGATTCAGAGGAAGATGGGCTTTGTGCCATTCTGACTCTGTTTTGAGTTCTAAATGGTGCTCTGTTGTTGTGTTTTGAAATTCCACATATCTAATAGTTACTAAATATTACTTTTTAGAGAAATATTCTTCATTGAGCAAACACACGATTCCTTTGCTTTTACTTAGTAAGTACATTTAGCAAATGAAATATGTTAAATTTGATATGGATTTTAAAGAATTCCCTGGTGGTCCAGTGGGTAAAGAGCCCGCCTTGCAGTGCAACGGGCACTGGTTTAATCCCTGGCCTGGGAAGATCCCACATGCTGTGGAGCGGCTGGACCGGTGTGTCCAGTTACGAGCCAAGTGCTCTGGAGTGCATGCGCCTAGAGCTGGTGCTCTGCAACGAGAGAGGCCACTGCAATGGGAGGCCCACACAAGCCAAAGAATAAAGATGGATGAAAATAAATAAATAAAAAACCAATGAAGGAGGCCAAAAATTAAAAAAAAAGAAGTTTAAAAGAGAAGTCCCTGTTTTCATCTGTAAAGAATATTGACGTGTCTGTCTCCTTTATCAATTCTTTTTTGAAAGTATTAAATGTTTAGTATTTTAGGATTGATACAAACCTTACTTAGTGTTTAACATCAAAGCCTCAAATAAGTTAGAACTTCACTTTTAAAAAATATATTCATAGAACTTGCCACCATGCTGTGGAAATATCAGATACTAATTTTGTAGTAATTGGTAACAATGGAACAGATCCTAACTGCACTATCTTTTCTTCTCTTTAGTAATTATTATAGTGAGAGAAGCTTACTCAGTCCTATTATGTGTCATGTGAAAGCTGCATAATGTAGTAGGAAGAGTCTGATATTTTAATTCAGAAGATTCAGATTTGAGTGTGTTATTTCTCTTTAAAGTCGTATACAACCATTCTGTTGGGCTTTCCTGGTAGCACAGTGGTAAAGAATTTGCCTGCCAATGCAGGAGACATGGGTTCGATCCCTGATCTGGGAAGATCCCACATGCTGCAGAGCACCTAAGTTGTAGCTCCGTGAGCTACAACTATCAAGCCTGTTCTCTAGAGCCTTGGAGCCACAACTACTGAAGCCTGTGTGCCCTAGACCCCGAGTTCCACAACAAGAGAAGTCACTGCAACAAGAAGCCTGCTCACCTCAACTAGAGAGTAACCCCCACTCCCTGCAACTAGAGAAGAGCCTGCAGTAGCAGTGAAAATCCAAAATAGCCAAAAATAAATAAATAAATTTAAGAAAACAACAAAAAACCCACAAACCATTCTGTCAATCATTCGCTTTTTGCTCTGGGTACAGTTTCTCGGTGACTAAATAGATACACATGTTCTGTAGGTCTAGGGAAGAACTCAATTTTCATATAGAGAATGTTATGCGTTTTTTCCCCCTTTGGTAGTTGGCATTAATTGTGTTAAGAAGCACTATTATCCTTCAATTAAAACTTTTTAAAAAAATTATAAAAAAAGAAGCAACAGCTCTGTGGATCATGGTAGTGATAAGTGATCTTTCTATAAAGTTGTACAAAGCAAGGCGATAGCAAAGATCAGTTTAAAAATCTGGAACAGAGGGCTTCCCTGGTGGTCCAGTGGGTAAGGAAACCGCCTTGCAGTGCAAGGGATGCCGGTTCGATCCCTAGCCTGGGAAGATCCCACGTGCCGCGGAGCGGCTGGACCGATGTGTCTAACTACCGAGCTGGAGCTCTGGAGCGCATGTGCCCAGGGCCGGTGCTCTGCATCAAAGCCTCAAATAAGTTAGAACTTCACTTTTAAAAAATATATTCATAGAACTTGCCACCATGCTGTGGAAATATCAGATACTAATTTTGTAGTAATTGGTAACAATGGAACAGATCCTAACTGCACTATCTTTTCTTCTCTTTAGTAATTATTATAGTGAGAGAAGCTTACTCAGTCCTATTATGTGTCATGTGAAAGCTGCATAATGTAGTAGGAAGAGTCTGATATTTTAATTCAGAAGATTCAGATTTGAGTGTGTTATTTCTCTTTAAAGTCGTATACAACCATTCTGTTGGGCTTTCCTGGTAGCACAGTGGTAAAGAATTTGCCTGCCAATGCAGGAGACATGGGTTCGATCCCTGATCTGGGAAGATCCCACATGCTGCAGAGCACCTAAGTTGTAGCTCCGTGAGCTACAACTATCAAGCCTGTTCTCTAGAGCCTTGGAGCCACAACTACTGAAGCCTGTGTGCCCTAGACCCCGAGTTCCACAACAAGAGAAGTCACTGCAACAAGAAGCCTGCTCACCTCAACTAGAGAGTAACCCCCACTCCCTGCAACTAGAGAAGAGCCTGCAGTAGCAGTGAAAATCCAAAATAGCCAAAAATAAATAAATAAATTTAAGAAAACAACAAAAAACCCACAAACCATTCTGTCAATCATTCGCTTTTTGCTCTGGGTACAGTTTCTCGGTGACTAAATAGATACACATGTTCTGTAGGTCTAGGGAAGAACTCAATTTTCATATAGAGAATGTTATGCGTTTTTTCCCCCTTTGGTAGTTGGCATTAATTGTGTTAAGAAGCACTATTATCCTTCAATTAAAACTTTTTAAAAAAATTATAAAAAAAGAAGCAACAGCTCTGTGGATCATGGTAGTGATAAGTGATCTTTCTATAAAGTTGTACAAAGCAAGGCGATAGCAAAGATCAGTTTAAAAATCTGGAACAGAGGGCTTCTCTGGTGGTCCAGTGGGTAAGGACACCGCCTTGCAGTGCAAGGAGCGCCGGTTCGATCCCTAGCCTGGGAAGATCCCACGTGCCGCTGAGTGGCTGGACTGATGTGTCTAACTACCGAGCTGGAGCTCTGGAGCCCCTATGCCCAGGGCTGGAGCTCTGCAGTGACAGAGGCCACAGCAGTGGGAGGCTCACACAGGCCAAAGAACAAAAATGGAAATAAATGAAAGATCAATAGAAGTGGCCAAAAAAAAATCTGGAACAGAAATAAGGGAACTAACTACGTATATAATTTTCAATTTTCCTATAGCCACATTTAAAATAAGTGAAAAAGGAATATGTGAAATTAGTTTTAGAACTATGTTTTATTTAGCTTAAGTGTACGTAAAATATTATCAATCTCAACATATGGTCAATACAAAAAATGATTTTAAGTTCTGACACTTAAGGGATTATCTTCCAGCAGTTGGGACTGGCCAGGTTTCAAGTGCTCACAAGCTTCATGTGACCACCATGTTGAACAACACAACTCTTAAGAGATATTAGTTGTAAGTTAAATTACCGAGTAAGGTTATTGATGTGTTACAGTTATTATTAACATTAAATCAAGCATATGATTCCATATGAAATACTGAAAAGTATAGCTTGAGATTAGATTAACATTCTACAAAACCTGAAGATCAGTTTTATCCTAGTAAATGTTCCATTCCCTTTTTCACATACAAAGATGGTGGAGAAAAAAAACAAAACTGATGGACGATTTGGAAGCTTCAGTTGCGTACCTTAAGAGGAAAGAGATCTCTCCTAATTACTAATTGATCAAGTTTTCTCCCCATTTAACAATATACCAGCTTATACCACCTCCAGTCTTCATTTTGCCACTGTATGGCCCTTTGTGTTGCTAAACAATTGGAGTACAAAACTTTGCTATCTTAATTGTGTTAAGAAGCACTATTATCCTTCAATTAAAACTTTTTAAAAAAATTATAAAAAAAGAAGCAACAGCTCTGTGGATCATGGTAGTGATAAGTGATCTTTCTATAAAGTTGTACAAAGCAAGGCGATAGCAAAGATCAGTTTAAAAATCTGGAACAGAGGGCTTCTCTGGTGGTCCAGTGGGTAAGGACACCGCCTTGCAGTGCAAGGAGCGCCGGTTCGATCCCTAGCCTGGGAAGATCCCACGTGCCGCTGAGTGGCTGGACTGATGTGTCTAACTACCGAGCTGGAGCTCTGGAGCCCCTATGCCCAGGGCTGGAGCTCTGCAGTGACAGAGGCCACAGCAGTGGGAGGCTCACACAGGCCAAAGAACAAAAATGGAAATAAATGAAAGATCAATAGAAGTGGCCAAAAAAAAATCTGGAACAGAAATAAGGGAACTAACTACGTATATAATTTTCAATTTTCCTATAGCCACATTTAAAATAAGTGAAAAAGGAATATGTGAAATTAGTTTTAGAACTATGTTTTATTTAGCTTAAGTGTACGTAAAATATTATCAATCTCAACATATGGTCAATACAAAAAATGATTTTAAGTTCTGACACTTAAGGGATTATCTTCCAGCAGTTGGGACTGGCCAGGTTTCAAGTGCTCACAAGCTTCATGTGACCACCATGTTGAACAACACAACTCTTAAGAGATATTAGTTGTAAGTTAAATTACCGAGTAAGGTTATTGATGTGTTACAGTTATTATTAACATTAAATCAAGCATATGATTCCATATGAAATACTGAAAAGTATAGCTTGAGATTAGATTAACATTCTACAAAACCTGAAGATCAGTTTTATCCTAGTAAATGTTCCATTCCCTTTTTCACATACAAAGATGGTGGAGAAAAAAAACAAAACTGATGGACGATTTGGAAGCTTCAGTTGCGTACCTTAAGAGGAAAGAGATCTCTCCTAATTACTAATTGATCAAGTTTTCTCCCCATTTAACAATATACCAGCTTATACCACCTCCAGTCTTCATTTTGCCACTGTATGGCCCTTTGTGTTGCTAAACAATTTGCGGAGTACAAAACTTTGCTATCTGTTTTCATATGGTCTTATGGAAACATCGAGACTGGTCATAGGGTCCCTGTAAGAAAGGACAGAGAGGTTCATGGAGGTGTAGTGTTATGCTCTCCCGTAAAGAATCTGCCTGCAATGCAGGAGACACATGAGACCTGGGTTTGATCCCTGGGTTGGGAAGATCCCCTGGAGGAGGAAATGGCAACCCATTCCAGTATTCTTGCCTGAGAATCCAGTGGACAGAGGAGCCTGGCAGGCTACAGTCCATGGGGTCGCAAAGAGTCAGACATGACTGAACGACTATCACATCACATGTTCAGTGTTATGTCCGTGATTCAAATCCAGGTTTTCTAGCTCTCAGGCTTTTTCTATTCTATGAATACTCTTCTGCCAATAAATACATTAAAAATGTTGCAGAATTTCCCTGCTTAGGAAAAGGGAAATATTTCTTCTTGTTTGCTTTGTCTGTTTCAATAGTAGTCATATTTTCCATTGAATAATGTGTGATTTTTCTTTTATCTGAATCCTTTCTGGTATTCAGTCTCAGACACTCTGGGGGTATTATGACACTATCTCCGGCTGGGTACATACCACTTTCCATTAGCATATTCTACACAGGCTGTCTGCTGCAGAGCCTTTGAGAGAAGTTAGTCATTTCCTCAGTTCCTGCTGTAGGCAGATAGAGGATCCTACTGGAGAGGGCTCTGACATGGAAGGATGGCTCCGTGTCAAAACCCACAGAACCAGAGTGCTGATGGGGAGAGCTGATACCCATTAGTCAGCCATCTCCTCTGTGTGGGTCACCGTTTTTCTTCACAACTGTCCCACGTATTATCAGTACCATCTCTGTCCCATTAGAGAGTAAGTGAGGTAGCTTGCTAAAGGTGAACTGATGTGTAGGCGAGCAAGGATGTGAATCTGGTCTTGTATAGCAGCATTTTTGTTTATCAGGTGGGGAAGCTGAGGCCTAGAGAAACTCTGTGGGTCCTGGACCCACAACTGGTTACTGTAGCAAGTCTGAAGTTGGCCATGCTTCTGGAACTTTTAGAATCTGTCTTCTTACAGGGTGTTAAAGTGCCATCTTTATGTTGTTGCTGGCACAGTCTGCATAGACTGATTTCCTTTCTTTTTTCCAGATCTGGGCTGCAAATGCTGGTGTTACGGCCAGTCCTCCCACTGACCTCATCTGGAAGAACCAGAACTCTTGGGGCACTGGCGAAGATGTGAAAGTTATATTGAAAAATTCTCAGGGAGAGGTACGTGTTGGTACCACCACAGTGTCTTTCTTTTTTTTTTCCTTTAGTTGAAGTATAGTTGATTTATGGTGTTGTGTTAATCATTGCTGTACAGCAAAGTGATTCAGTTATACATACGTGTATGTCCTTTTTAAAAAATACTCTTCCATTATGGTTTATTATAGGGTATTGAATATAGTTCTCTGTGTGATGATACCGTAGGACCTTGTTTATACTTTCAATATATAAAAGCCTAGATCTGGGGCTTCCCTGGTGGTCCAGCGGGTAAAGAGTCTGCCTTGCAGTGCAAGGGGCACCGGTTCGATCCCTGGCCTGGGAAGATCCCATGTGTCGTGGAGCAGCTGAACTGGTGTGTCCATTTACGAGCCAGGGCTCTGGAGCGCATGCGCTCAGAGCTGGTGCTCTGCAGCGAGAAAGGCCACTGCGATGGGAGGCCCAAACAAACCAAAGAATAAAGATGGATGAAAATAAATAAAAAACTAATAAAGAGGCCAAATTTTTTTTTTTTTTAAAGAAAGCTTAGATCTGCTAATTCCAACCTCCCAGTCTGTCCTCTCCCAGTGCCTTCCCTCTTGGCAACCACAAGTCTGTTCTCTGTGTCCCATCACTGTGTCCGTTTCATCTGAGAGTTCATCGTGCAAGTGTGATTTCTTTTCAAAAATCAAATCAAAATGTGAAGTAACTGATTGCTTAAATCAGACTGAGTCTGCTGAATCAGTCAAAACAAAGCTAACTGCAGGTTTTAGATTTTAGGAACGAAATATGAGTGTATGGTAGTTTTGATTGTCAGCACGGGTTCCAGAGTCCATCTGTGTACAGTTTCTGTCTCCACTGCCCAGTGACCTTGTGACTTTAGGTGAGTTCCTTCAGCTCTCTTAGTTTTGTCATTTTTAAAGTGGAGATAATGTTAATAAGATAATCACTGTAGGGGCTTCCCTGGTGGTGCAGTAGGTGGAGAGTCTGCCTTGCAGTGTGGAGGGCACTGGTTCAATCCCTGGCCCAGGAGAATACCATGTGCTGCGGAGTGGCTGGGCCGGTGTGTCCAGTTACCAGCCAGCTCTGGAGCGCTTGTGCCTGGAGCCGGTGCTCAGCAGCGAGAGATGCCACTGCGATGGGAGGCCTACACAGGCCGAAGAATAGGGATGGATGAAAATAAACGTTTAAAAAACAAAAAAGATATTCGCTATAAATGAGATAATACTATAGTGAGAAGAATATGAGACAGTCCTTGGGAAATATCTAGAACAGTATCTGGCCTCTCGTAAGTGTTTATATTGTTAACCTTGTTACTAGCTTTCAGCATGCTTGTGAAACTGAGTGTAAAGATTGTGGAGGGTGAGTGTATCTTTTCAACATGTCAGTCGTAGAATTCTTGCCAGAGAACCTAACCTAGCCGTGCTGTCCCATAAGGACACCTCAAGGTCCCTCAGCCACACACGCGTGCCAAGGGATGGAAGTGTCTGCCAGGGAAGGCGTGGGTGCAGGTCAAAGGACACTGTCCCCTAGGGCTCCCGTCTCTGCTCCCATGGTGCCGCGTCCGGACCTTGCCTGGCTTGTCAGGTTGTTCTCTCTCACCAGGAGTAACAAGCACACCAGGCAAAAGGACCTGTTCTGGTTTTTCCTGGCACATATTAGGCACTCAGTTAGAATTTACTAGATAAAATACTAGGAAAATCAAACATAGACTTTCTGTTAAGTTCAGAGAAGTAAAGTTACTAACAGCATTCACGATGGGATCTGAGGTATTTGCGTATGAGAGCCTTAGGCCCAGCCATCTTCCTTTCCATCCCTTACTGGAAACAGCTGTTGTTCTTTAGACTGCTCTTCATATAGAGCTCACCGTGTGCAGAATGAAGAATGCCCTTGATCTCAGACTAGACTCTGATTTGTAGAAAAAAACGGGTTCCAGAGTCCATCTGTGTACAGTTTCTGTCTCCACTGCCCAGTGACCTTGTGACTTTAGGTGAGTTCCTTCAGCTCTCTTAGTTTTGTCATTTTTAAAGTGGAGATAATGTTAATAAGATAATCACTGTAGGGGCTTCCCTGGTGGTGCAGTAGGTGGAGAGTCTGCCTTGCAGTGTGGAGGGCACTGGTTCAATCCCTGGCCCAGGAGAATACCATGTGCTGCGGAGTGGCTGGGCCGGTGTGTCCAGTTACCAGCCAGCTCTGGAGCGCTTGTGCCTGGAGCCGGTGCTCAGCAGCGAGAGATGCCACTGCGATGGGAGGCCTACACAGGCCGAAGAATAGGGATGGATGAAAATAAACGTTTAAAAAACAAAAAAGATATTCGCTATAAATGAGATAATACTATAGTGAGAAGAATATGAGACAGTCCTTGGGAAATATCTAGAACAGTATCTGGCCTCTCGTAAGTGTTTATATTGTTAACCTTGTTACTAGCTTTCAGCATGCTTGTGAAACTGAGTGTAAAGATTGTGGAGGGTGAGTGTATCTTTTCAACATGTCAGTCGTAGAATTCTTGCCAGAGAACCTAACCTAGCCGTGCTGTCCCATAAGGACACCTCAAGGTCCCTCAGCCACACACGCGTGCCAAGGGATGGAAGTGTCTGCCAGGGAAGGCGTGGGTGCAGGTCAAAGGACACTGTCCCCTAGGGCCCCCGTCTCTGCTCCCATGGTGCCGCGTCCGGACCTTGCCTGGCTTGTCAGGTTGTTCTCTCTCACCAGGAGTAACAAGCACACCAGGCAAAAGGACCTGTTCTGGTTTTTCCTGGCACATATTAGGCACTCAGTTAGAATTTACTAGATAAAATACTAGGAAAATCAAACATAGACTTTCTGTTAAGTTCAGAGAAGTAAAGTTACTAACAGCATTCACGATGGGATCTGAGGTATTTGCGTATGAGAGCCTTAGGCCCAGCCATCTTCCTTTCCATCCCTTACTGGAAACAGCTGTTGTTCTTTAGACTGCTCTTCATATAGAGCTCACCGTGTGCAGAATGAAGAATGCCCTTGATCTCAGACTAGACTGGGAATGAAAGGGCATCTGTTTTTTTTTTTTTTTCCACTGTAGACCTCAGTACTGTTCACCTCCAACTACCTGCTAGGCTCTCAGGTTGGAGGGTGTTTAAAAATGCCATCAGTAACTCACAGCTTCAAGAAGCCAGATCTCCCTCCTCTTGTCAGTGTGGAGCCCTGCTTGCTTCTTGCCTTTAGTTCAGCACTTTGGAACTCTTCCCAGCTGTCACTGGTGCTGCTACCCAAGTGCTGGAATTACTGCGTCTTCTAAGCTGGTAGTTCCCCTGACATTTGAAACTGATAGAGCACGTGTGCTTTTCCAAATGTTACAAGTGGCGATTGGCCCCGACTGACAAGTGCTGTTATCAGGGGCCATGGTAGATGAAATGGGTTTTTATGAGCCACGGAGTCCAGTCCCATTTTTCTCTGTGTGAAAATATGTTCCAAGTTAGATATGAGCTTACAGGAAGATAATTTGGAATGCAGCGGGTTTAAAAGCCCACAAAATAGGTTCAGCACCACATGAACAAAATAGATGCCATGACATGGGCTATGTGTGGAGCTGGTGCTACTGATGACGTTCCAGTGGAGCTGACTGAAGCTCAGGTTTCTCTTTATAGTTCAGACCACTGAATATTCGATTGTTGAGTTGGTTTGTTTGCCTGTTCTTTTAGCAAATGTCTGCCTGCTGCTTGCTAGGCTGTATTAAGTGACTTCTTGAGGAAAGTAGTATGAATAGAGTCTTTATTTCTGTGATGTGTCAGACAAGTACTTTTGGCATTTATTTAATTCTTTTATTTTTTAATTAATTAAACTATTTATTTGTTAAATTTGATTAATTTAATTAATTTATTTGATTGATTTAAAAGACCATGTTTATTAGTGGGTCCCAGACCGTATTTATCATAATTTACCACCCATTAGGACCATTTTCCTATAAGATTGTAGGTAATTGATTTAAGTCCGGTTAATATTTTAATATATCTTTTCTTGCTGAGGTATTGGAGATATCAAGAAACCCAATTAAACTGGCTTCAAAATAATGGCATGTGTGAGCTCATAATGCCAACAGTCCAGAGAGAGTGGACTTGATCCATTGGCTCACGCAGCGTCCCCAGGGCTGTTTCTGAGACCTGTTTCCTCAGTCTCTCGTGAATGCAGGGTGGCTGCGGCTGTCATCAGTAAATGTTCCTGTGTCTTGATTCTGTTTTTTTTTTTAAGAGGAACTAGTTGCTCAAAGGATGAAAGCTCGTTCTTTTCAATCTCAGGAGGTCTTCTTGCTACCAGGATCCCTGAGCACAGCAGCTGGCCTCTGACTTCATTTTATTTCGCATTTATTTAGGACCTTCTCTTTGCTAGGAGCCATGATTTTTAAGCTGAGTTCATGTTGAGTGTTATAAAGAATCTAGTATGCCAAATCATTTACAGAATTCTTAGTAACAGAATGGGATAAAAAGCAGTGGAAACCTCTCAGCAGGTATTTCAAATTGGATCCCGGTAGCTCCCCTGCAGGGAATATTGAAGATCTAAGAACTGCTACTAATTATGTAAAAAGTCCTGTTCGGTAGTTGAAACTACTGATGAAACACTTAAAAAAAAAAAACAGTCCCTGATATAGGAATGCTATTTCTTAAATTTGTGCATAGAAGAAATGTCCTCCCACAGTCTTTGTGATTTTAAGTGTAGTGTTTTAACTTAAAATCAAATTCTTGTGTTTAGGAGGTTGCTCAGAGAAGTACAGTCTTCAAAACCACCATACCTGAAGAGGAAGAGGAAGAGGAAGAAGCAGCTGAAGTGGCTGTGGAGGAGGAACTTTTCCACCAGCAGGTACTACTTCAATATAGTTCTTGTCTATTTTATTAATGTAGTTACATAAAGACCAAAGCCAATAGTGGAACTTGATATTTTTTTTGCCTATTATTTTATGAACCAAGTCAGTGATCTACCAGGTGGGGTTTGTTTTTCCTGAGGGGGTATTCAAGATGCAGTGCATTTGTGTACTGGAAGAAAATGCTAGCACTTCTTTTTAAAAAATTATTTCTCGGGTCTTCCCCGATGGTCCAGTGGTTAAGAGTTTGCCTTGCAATGTAGGGGACTCTGGTTCGATCCCTGGTCTGGGAAGATCCCCACATGTGCATACACCACAAAATAATGGCATGTGTGAGCTCATAATGCCAACAGTCCAGAGAGTGGACTTGATCCATTGGCTCACGCAGCGTCCCCAGGGCTGTTTCTGAGACCTGTTTCCTCAGTCTCTCGTGAATGCAGGGTGGCTGCGGCTGTCATCAGTAAATGTTCCTGTGTCTTGATTCTGTTTTTTTTTTTAAGAGGAACTAGTTGCTCAAAGGATGAAAGCTCGTTCTTTTCAATCTCAGGAGGTCTTCTTGCTACCAGGATCCCTGAGCACAGCAGCTGGCCTCTGACTTCATTTTATTTCGCATTTATTTAGGACCTTCTCTTTGCTAGGAGCCATGATTTTTAAGCTGAGTTCATGTTGAGTGTTATAAAGAATCTAGTATGCCAAATCATTTACAGAATTCTTAGTAACAGAATGGGATAAAAAGCAGTGGAAACCTCTCAGCAGGTATTTCAAATTGGATCCCGGTAGCTCCCCTGCAGGGAATATTGAAGATCTAAGAACTGCTACTAATTATGTAAAAAGTCCTGTTCGGTAGTTGAAACTACTGATGAAACACTTAAAAAAAAAAAACAGTCCCTGATATAGGAATGCTATTTCTTAAATTTGTGCATAGAAGAAATGTCCTCCCACAGTCTTTGTGATTTTAAGTGTAGTGTTTTAACTTAAAATCAAATTCTTGTGTTTAGGAGGTTGCTCAGAGAAGTACAGTCTTCAAAACCACCATACCTGAAGAGGAAGAGGAAGAGGAAGAAGCAGCTGAAGTGGCTGTGGAGGAGGAACTTTTCCACCAGCAGGTACTACTTCAATATAGTTCTTGTCTATTTTATTAATGTAGTTACATAAAGACCAAAGCCAATAGTGGAACTTGATATTTTTTTTGCCTATTATTTTATGAACCAAGTCAGTGATCTACCAGGTGGGGTTTGTTTTTCCTGAGGGGGTATTCAAGATGCAGTGCATTTGTGTACTGGAAGAAAATGCTAGCACTTCTTTTTAAAAAATTATTTCTCGGGTCTTCCCCGATGGTCCAGTGGTTAAGAGTTTGCCTTGCAATGTAGGGGACTCTGGTTCGATCCCTGGTCTGGGAAGATCCCCACATGTGCATACACCACAAAATACTGAGCTTGCATTCTGAAGCCCATGACCCTAAAATAAATAAATATTTAAATAAATAAAATAATTTCTCATATCGAATTTCAGTTTTGTCTTTTGTTTTATAATGTATCTAATATGGTAGGACATGTATGTTGCATAAGTAAACATATATGGATTGGAATGCCTTCAGGATTATTTATTGATGAGCTCTTTGAGTTTAAATGACTAAGTTAGATACGAACTTTAAAAAAACAGAGCAATATGGGCTTCAGTGTGAGGCAAAACCCTTGCTGTCTTAAGTTTTTAATCATTTAATTGCAAGATAGGTTTTAGCTGATGCTTGGACTTTTGAGAGCCCTTGAAATAAAGAAACTCCAAATTTGATTTTAATTAATTAAATTGGGATTGTTAATAAGTAATGAGATTTCAGTTTATATTCTCAAGCTGTTCAAGTCTGATCATTAATCAGAATTCCTACGCTTATAAGACTTCGTCACCATGTCTCCAGATTTTGTTCATTTTGCTTAATTAGCCCCGGTCCTGCTCCTCACAAACTTTCTCTTATGTATTCAGCCTGCAGAATTAGGAGTTAGGGGCTCTCTCTCTTTCTAGAGTGAGAACCACTTGAGGTAGGTTATGGTAGGATAAATTTTTGGCATAGATACTTCCTCATACATTTTGGAGGAATATTTAACACATTATTGACCAGGATTTTTTGGTAGAAACTAAAACATGTATTAATGTCGCGAATCAATTATGTATTAAGAACAGATATTTTATATTGGCTTTATCATGAAACAGGCACAAGATCCATTTCCTGTCCTTATGAGAAGCATTATAATAATGACTGGAAGTAGAAAACAATATAAGAGACTGGGAACTCAAAGCATGAGTTGCAGCAGATCAGATGTTGGAGAAGGCTGTATAGGCCACCAGAACTCGGGGGGTTGTTTTCCCGATTCAGATGCAGTGCATTTGTGTACTGGAAGAAAATGCTAGCACTTCTTTTTAAAAATTATTTCTCGGGTCTTCCCGATGGTCCAGTGGTTGAGAGTTTGCCTTGCAATGTAGGGGACTCTGGTTCGATCCCTGGTCTGGGAAGATCCCACATGTGCATACACCACAAAATACTGAGTTTGCATTCTGAAGCCCATGACCCTAAAATAAATAAATATTTAAATAAATAAAATAATTTCTCATATCGAATTTCAGTTTTGTCTTTTGTTTTATAATGTATCTAATATGGTAGGACATGTATGTTGCATAAGTAAACATATATGGATTGGAATGCCTTCAGGATTATTTATTGATGAGCTCTTTGAGTTTAAATGACTAAGTTAGATACGAACTTTAAAAAAACAGAGCAATATGGGCTTCAGTGTGAGGCAAAACCCTTGCTGTCTTAAGTTTTTAATCATTTAATTGCAAGATAGGTTTTAGCTGATGCTTGGACTTTTGAGAGCCCTTGAAATAAAGAAACTCCAAATTTGATTTTAATTAATTAAATTGGGATTGTTAATAAGTAATGAGATTTCAGTTTATATTCTCAAGCTGTTCAAGTCTGATCATTAATCAGAATTCCTACGCTTATAAGACTTCGTCACCATGTCTCCAGATTTTGTTCATTTTGCTTAATTAGCCCCGGTCCTGCTCCTCACAAACTTTCTCTTATGTATTCAGCCTGCAGAATTAGGAGTTAGGGGCTCTCTCTCTTTCTAGAGTGAGAACCACTTGAGGTAGGTTATGGTAGGATAAATTTTTGGCATAGATACTTCCTCATACATTTTGGAGGAATATTTAACACATTATTGACCAGGATTTTTTGGTAGAAACTAAAACATGTATTAATGTCGCGAATCAATTATGTATTAAGAACAGATATTTTATATTGGCTTTATCATGAAACAGGCACAAGATCCATTTCCTGTCCTTATGAGAAGCATTATAATAATGACTGGAAGTAGAAAACAATATAAGAGACTGGGAACTCAAAGCATGAGTTGCAGCAGATCAGATGTTGGAGAAGGCTGTATAGGCCACCAGAACAGTTGAGAAGATCTCTGGAAACTAGGCTCGTCCAGTATTTTGAAAGATAGGCAGTTATTTGAGTATTAGAAGTCAGACAGTTGTGTTCTGGGCTTCCCTGGTGGCTCAGATGATAAAGAATCTGCCCTCAGTGTGGGAGACGCAGCTTCAGTCCTTCCCTGGGGGAGGGCATGGCTAGCCACTCCAATGTTCTTACCTGGACAATACAATGAACAGAAGAGCCTGGTGAGCTGCAGGCCATGGGGTTGCAGAGTCAGACATGTTAAGTGATGAGCACTCGTATACAGTGGTCTGTGAGTGTTTACATTATCTGTTGTTGCTGCTCTAAGAAATCATCTTAAAAATCAGTGGCTTAAAACAATGATTTCTTTAATTTCTATGACTCTGGTTTAACTGGGCTTTAACTGGGCAGTTTTTTTGGTTCACCCAATGGAAAGTGAAGTCAGTCATGCAGTTGCATTCAACTGGAAGCTTGGCTGGGGCTGGAATGTTCTCCATGTCTTTTTCCATTAGTTTCTCATCATTTGGTGGTTTAGCCCAGCCCTCTTTTCATCATGGCAGCTGATTTCCCAGAGAGTGAAGCAGAGAGCACTACATTTCTTAAAGGTCTATATTCTCTTAGTCAAAGTAAGTCATAGGCCAGCTTCAGTTCCAGGGAGCATGAATCCCTAGAATCTCATGGGAGAAATGGGAGCGAATTTATGGTGATATTTAATTCATCACAGGGGGTTTGTTTAGACTTGAGCACCAAGTACATCTGTCCATCTACTTGTGTGGTAGGGTGTGCATGAGAGATAAATGAAGTGGGAGAGTTGGTGTTAAATTGACATAGTCTGGAATGCCTAAGAAAGAAGCTTCTGGGCTTCCCTGATGGTCCAGTGGGTAAGGACACCCCCTTGCAGTGCAAGGGGCGCCAGTTCGATCCCTGGCCTGGGAAGATCCCACATGCCGTCTGGACCAATGTGTCCAATTACTGAGCCGGAGCTCTCTGGAGTGCACGCACCCAGAGCCGGTGCTCGGTGACAACAGAGGCCACTGCGATGGGAGGCCCACACGGGCCAAAGAACAAAGATGGATGAAAATAGATAATGGAAAGACCAATGGAGGGCTTCCCTGGTGGTCCAGTGGGTAAGGACACTGCCTTGCAGTGCAAGGGGCGTCGGTTCGATCCCTGGCCTGGGAAGATCCCACGTGCCGCGGAGCGGCTGGACCAGTGTGTCCAATTACCGAGCCGGAGCTCTGGAGCACCTGCGCCCAGAGCCGGTGCTCTGCGACAGCAGAGGCCACCGCGATGGGAGGCCCACACGGGCCAAAGAACAAAGATGGATGAAAAATAGACAAATGAAATACCAATAGAAGCGGTCCACCTGTCCCCCCTCCCCATGCCCCCCCCCCCAAAAATAAAGCAAACAAACAAACAAACAAACAAAAAGTCATTAAAAAAAAAGGAAAGGAAGACCAATGGAAGTGACCCACTCTCCCCCTCCCTCCCCACCCCATCCCCACCAAAATAAATAAATATTTTTTAAAAAAGGAAGAAGCTTCTGCACACTTTGGAGCAAAGGAGAATTTGAGACAGTGTTGGAGGGAGACAGAAGACACACTGAGGGACTATATAGATAGAGCTTCAGTAAGGCCAGTGTTTGAGCCTGAGGCCGAGAAGAAGGACGAACTCAGAGATGCACAAGGATTATAGCTTCTGTGATAGGAAGAAATAATGATACCTGGGATTCCCTCAGAAGAGGGAAGATAGAAGGATGGACCAGCGTTTTTGACTTCACATTAGAAAATGAGACCAGTGGCCTTTCGAGTTGAAGAGAAGTCTTTTTGGTTGACCTTCAAGAAACCAATTTCAGTTAGTCAAGTGGTGAGTCACAGTCGTGTTGTGAAATTTTAAGGAACTGGTGAGTGATAAAGAAATGGATAGGTGGAGCCATTTTGACTTTTCATTTGAAGATGAACCCAGTGCAGGCGCTTCAGGATTATGAAGAGTGAGGACGGAGCCAGCCGTGTTCCCTCACGTTCAGCATCCTGTCCACTGATCTCTTGTTTCCTAAGTTATAAAAGGACAGTGTTGACCAGCACTTTTCGGCTTCAGCTGCGTATTAGAATCACTTAGGGAGGTTTAAAATGACTAATAAATGAACACCTTTCCCCAGTTAAATGAGAAATTCTCATTTAATCTAGAGGCCCAGATCAGAATTTTTATTAAAGCTCCTTAGGATCTGAATGTGAAACTAGAATTGAGAGTTTCTGTTCTGGAATTTGTTGCGGAGTGTCCTAGGGGGCAGTCCGTAAGAGAAGGTTAAAAAGGGTGAGAAGCAATAAAGGTCCATTTGAAGGTAGGTAAGTAATAGTGAATTTGTAGTTCTGCCTTAATTTAAAATACTGTGATCAATTTTCTTAGCACTAAATTTTCTTTCTGTTTTCTTCATCAGGGAGCCCCAAGAGGTTCCAACAGAAGCTGTGCAATTATGTGAACTTCTCAAGTCAACCGTCTTCCTCAGAATACAGAAGTATGGTAATCCTTACCTACATGCAGTGTGGAGCCTTCTCAGAAGCACAGAATATTTTTATATTTCCTTTATGTGAATTTTTAAGCTGCGAATCTGATGGCCTTAATTTTTTTTTGACACTGAGAAGTTTTATAAAGGAAATCATATCCATACACTTTGTTGCAAGATGTGAATTCTTGACACTGAACTAACTGTGTACTGTTTGGAAAGGGTCCCTCAAATTTTTTGACATTTTTTTGTATGTGTATTTTTCTTTTTTAAGTTCTTATAAGGAGGGGAGGGTAAATAAACCACTAGTGTCTGGGTTCAATTTGAAGATTGCTCCATCTAGATTAGCAATCTGCTCTTGATTATTCTCTGCTATATGTAACGGTGCTGTGAGGGAGGGGAAAGGCATTTTTCAATATATCGAACTTTTGTACTGAATTTTTTTGTAATAAACAATCATGGCTACAAAAATTTTTTTTAACTAGAAAAGATAAATTTTGTAAGAAGGCAATATTAGTCTAGTCATCACATAAGCACTCTGGATGAAGGATTCCACAAAACTTTGTTTTATGGTTCTTTTAGATTCTTAATTTGCAGGGGGCATGGGAGGAGGGGGTGGCGGGGGAGGGAAGGGTTTCTTCTAAGTGCTTTAGTTGTGTTTTTTAAGATAGTGTAACTTGCTTAAATTTCTTTTGTGACATTAACAATAAAAGGCTGTTTTAATATTAATGTGCAACCTGTTTTAACTTTAAAGATTTCGCATTCAGTGCGTTAGAATCAACTTAGGGAGGTTTAAAATGACTAATAAATGAACACCTTTCCCCAGTTAAATGAGAAATTCTCATTTAATCTAGAGGCCCAGATCAGAATTTTTATTAAAGCTCCTTAGGATCTGAATGTGAAACTAGAATTGAGAGTTTCTGTTCTGGAATTTGTTGCGAGTGTCCTAGGGGCAGTCCGTAAGAGAAGGTTAAAAAGGGTGAGAAGCAATAAAGGTCCATTTGAAGGTAGGTAAGTAATAGTGAATTTGTAGTTCTGCCTTAATTTAAAATACTGTGATCAATTTTCTTAGCACTAAATTTTCTTTCTGTTTTCTTCATCAGGGAGCCCCAAGAGGTTCCAACAGAAGCTGTGCAATTATGTGAACTTCTCAAGTCAACCGTCTTCCTCAGAATACAGAAGTATGGTAATCCTTACCTACATGCAGTGTGGAGCCTTCTCAGAAGCACAGAATATTTTTATATTTCCTTTATGTGAATTTTTAAGCTGCGAATCTGATGGCCTTAATTTTTTTTTGACACTGAGAAGTTTTATAAAGGAAATCATATCCATACACTTTGTTGCAAGATGTGAATTCTTGACACTGAACTAACTGTGTACTGTTTGGAAAGGGTCCCTCAAATTTTTTGACATTTTTTTGTATGTGTATTTTTCTTTTTTAAGTTCTTATAAGGAGGGGAGGGTAAATAAACCACTAGTGTCTGGGTTCAATTTGAAGATTGCTCCATCTAGATTAGCAATCTGCTCTTGATTATTCTCTGCTATATGTAACGGTGCTGTGAGGGAGGGGAAAGGCATTTTTCAATATATCGAACTTTTGTACTGAATTTTTTTGTAATAAACAATCATGGCTACAAAAATTTTTTTTAACTAGAAAAGATAAATTTTGTAAGAAGGCAATATTAGTCTAGTCATCACATAAGCACTCTGGATGAAGGATTCCACAAAACTTTGTTTTATGGTTCTTTTAGATTCTTAATTTGCAGGGGGCATGGGAGGAGGGGGTGGCGGGGGAGGGAAGGGTTTCTTCTAAGTGCTTTAGTTGTGTTTTTTAAGATAGTGTAACTTGCTTAAATTTCTTTTGTGACATTAACAATAAAAGGCTGTTTTAATATTAATGTGCAACCTGTTTTAACTTTAAAGATCTTTTGAGGGGAGAAAAGTATTGCTTCAGTTTTACGCTTGATAAACAATTATTTGGGCATCAGCGAGAAAAAAAAATGATTTGGCTTCTTGTTTGAACTAGATTTTTCTTTAAGGTTCTGACAGTGGGGAAGAAAAATACACACTCTTTTGGGGTCTTCCTGTTTTCAGTACCCTGTTGTCGTTAATGATAGCACTAATAAAAGCGGTAATAATAGCTGATTTTGGGGAGCCAGACATCATTTATATTTTTAACTTATTAATAATAAGACCTTTCAAAATATGTTTAAGAAAGCCATCTGGGAATAAAAGAATAGTGGAATAAATTGGGGAAGATACTCCTTTTAAAGCAAAAAGATGAAAGTACTACTTCTAGAACCAGTTTTACTGTCTTTTAAAACATGGAAGAGATGCTGATTAAAAGGAGCATGGTATGAATGATAGAAAATACGGGAAGGTGTGTGCTGTGTAGGGTAGTTCTGTATGGTGATACCTAGCGGGTCATTTGTTACGTGTTTGGGGAATTTTTATCTTGTGATTGCTTTAGCTCAGTGAGTTCATCTTGTAGAAAGTAGAATGTCCAAACCCTCCTTAGACTGAACTGATGATAACAATTCAGAAGCTCAATCAGAGTCAGTGTTTGCTTTTCTCTTAAAATATTCCTGCAGTCATCTGCGCAAAGACTAGCAGCTTGCACTTGAAAATAACTCTCTGAGTCCCTGAATTTCCATGCTCGCAGATTTACTCGCGCCCTGGTGCTGTCGTAGACACAAGATAAATGCTGGGCGAGAAATTCCGTCTGGTGGAGCAGATAAAACGGTAACTTCTCCACACAGATTTATCTTCAGAATGAGAATGGCAATGCCATTTTTGGCCCAACGTGGCTGTGAAGTGTTGCCACAAGATGGGGTTCTTGTCATCAGGATTCCTTCTAGGTACTTCACTGCTGGGTAAGTTAGGTTATAGAAATCACTTTAATAGTTAGGCATTAAGAAACTTTGGCAGGTTTAATACAGAGTATTATATACTCTAGTGAAATTCAGAGTGAAAATCCAGGATTCAGTTAATACATAAATAGATGCCTCTGAATACTTGGCAGGAGATTGTTGAGTCTATTTAAGTTGACAGACTTTGTGACAAAGAGCAGTTTTACGCTTGATAAACAATTATTTGGGCATCAGCGAGAAAAAAATGATTTGGCTTCTTGTTTGAACTAGATTTTTCTTTAAGGTTCTGACAGTGGGGAAGAAAAATACACACTCTTTTGGGGTCTTCCTGTTTTCAGTACCCTGTTGTCGTTAATGATAGCACTAATAAAAGCGGTAATAATAGCTGATTTTGGGGAGCCAGACATCATTTATATTTTTAACTTATTAATAATAAGACCTTTCAAAATATGTTTAAGAAAGCCATCTGGGAATAAAAGAATAGTGGAATAAATTGGGGAAGATACTCCTTTTAAAGCAAAAAGATGAAAGTACTACTTCTAGAACCAGTTTTACTGTCTTTTAAAACATGGAAGAGATGCTGATTAAAAGGAGCATGGTATGAATGATAGAAAATACGGGAAGGTGTGTGCTGTGTAGGGTAGTTCTGTATGGTGATACCTAGCGGGTCATTTGTTACGTGTTTGGGGAATTTTTATCTTGTGATTGCTTTAGCTCAGTGAGTTCATCTTGTAGAAAGTAGAATGTCCAAACCCTCCTTAGACTGAACTGATGATAACAATTCAGAAGCTCAATCAGAGTCAGTGTTTGCTTTTCTCTTAAAATATTCCTGCAGTCATCTGCGCAAAGACTAGCAGCTTGCACTTGAAAATAACTCTCTGAGTCCCTGAATTTCCATGCTCGCAGATTTACTGCGCGCCCTGGTGCTGTCGTAGACACAAGATAAATGCTGGGCGAGAAATTCCGTCTGGTGGAGCAGATAAAACGGTAACTTCTCCACACAGATTTATCTTCAGAATGAGAATGGCAATGCCATTTTTGGCCCAACGTGGCTGTGAAGTGTTGCCACAAGATGGGGTTCTTGTCATCAGGATTCCTTCTAGGTACTTCACTGCTGGGTAAGTTAGGTTATAGAAATCACTTTAATAGTTAGGCATTAAGAAACTTTGGCAGGTTTAATACAGAGTATTATATACTCTAGTGAAATTCAGAGTGAAAATCCAGGATTCAGTTAATACATAAATAGATGCCTCTGAATACTTGGCAGGAGATTGTTGAGTCTATTTAAGTTGACAGACTTTGTGACAAAGAGAACTTTTCTGAATGTGAGCTGCACCTCCGGCTGTCCCCACAGAACGGCAAGGGTGGGGCGGGGACAGAGGCTCAGAGGCTGCTCCTCGGCCCAGTGAATGTGTGTCTGCATCAGTGGAGGGTAGGGCTGCGTGTCTGCATTGTTGAACAGTTTCATAACTAGTCTGAAATTTCCCCCTCTTACTTTACCTTCTGTGGTCTATGTTCACCACTATGTTTAGATACAGATTTATTTTCCTCTCACCTCAGGGTTTTTGACCAAGAAAATTCTGAATGTTCATATTTTGTTGACTTACTAGCTCATCCCCTTTCTTGGTCTTTCTATTCTGGGATTTTCTTTTAGACTTACACTGAATCTGTCTTCTTTCATATGTTTTTAGGTTTCTTTGTACTGTATTCTCAGTAACTTAGTATTTCTCCCTCTAATTATGGCTGAGCGCTGAAGAATAGATGCTTTCAAACTGTGGTGTTTGAGAAGACTCTCTTTTGGACTGCATGGACATCAAACCAGTCAGTCCTAATAGAAATCAACCCTGACTATTCATTGGAAGGACTGATGCCAAAGCTGAAGCTCCAGTACTTTCGCCACTTGATGGGAAGAGACAACTCATTGGAAAAGACCCTGATTCTGGGAAAGATAGAGGGCAGAAGGAGAAGGGAAGACAGAGGAAGAGGTGTTTGGATGGCATCACCGCCTCAATGGACATGAGTTTGAGCAAGCTTCGGAAGATGGTGAAGGACAGGGAAGCCTGGCATGCAAAGAGTTGGACACACGGAACAACTGAACAGCAACGGTTATGTTCTCAGACTTAGCTAATCTGTTTATCTCACTTGTAGTTTCTAGTTTTGTTAACAGTACTTCTCTTTTCTGAAATTGTGTTTGATCCTTTTTCATACTTGCCTTTTCTTTTTTCAACTTTTTAAAATACAGTTCTTCTCTTCCTCTACAAAGGTCATTTTATTCATACAGTTTCTAGTCTGTGTTCTTGAACTCATGTTTTCTCTCAGCTGCAGAAAAAAATGAATGGTAGTTTGCTTCCTCATGGTTTTTTTTTAGGATTATCTGTCTTCAGCAAGGGCTGTTTATTTCGTGAGTGGGTCCCTTTCCCAGGGTTTTGCTGTAAAGTAGTTTGGAGATTTTTCCCTTGCTGTCTCTTCGGCGATGGGGTGGTAGAGTGGTTTGGACTCTCGTTGCTGCCTTCTCGCCTTGTGGTAGTGAAGATCCACCAGGACACTTGAGCGGGTGTTCTCTGGATCTCGCAGGTGACTTCCACGTGTGGCTCCCACCACCGCAGGAGTGGTTCTTGCTCTGAGCTGGTGGGCTGTGCTCTGGTCGCCGGGGCTGTGGGCTGCACAGCACAGTTCTGTGCCTTGTGCAGTGGACCCTCTTTCTTAAACACACTTACAGCCATGTTTCCTGTCCACATCTCCAGCCCCTGAGGCTTCTTCTGTCTGAGTTCTTTGTTCCCTTATGGCGCCTGCACATTTCTTGTGTTTTCAGGCTTGGCTCTATGAAGGCAAAAATGAGTTATATGTTGTCAGTTTTATAGTGGAAAGAAGGAGGTCTGTGCTGCACTATTGGATGCAACTGGGAAACCATCAAACCAGTCAGTCCTAATAGAAATCAACCCTGACTATTCATTGGAAGGACTGATGCCAAAGCTGAAGCTCCAGTACTTTCGCCACTTGATGGGAAGAGACAACTCATTGGAAAAGACCCTGATTCTGGGAAAGATAGAGGGCAGAAGGAGAAGGGAAGACAGAGGAAGAGGTGTTTGGATGGCATCACCGCCTCAATGGACATGAGTTTGAGCAAGCTTCGGAAGATGGTGAAGGACAGGGAAGCCTGGCATGCAAAGAGTTGGACACACGGAACAACTGAACAGCAACGGTTATGTTCTCAGACTTAGCTAATCTGTTTATCTCACTTGTAGTTTCTAGTTTTGTTAACAGTACTTCTCTTTTCTGAAATTGTGTTTGATCCTTTTTCATACTTGCCTTTTCTTTTTTCAACTTTTTAAAATACAGTTCTTCTCTTCCTCTACAAAGGTCATTTTATTCATACAGTTTCTAGTCTGTGTTCTTGAACTCATGTTTTCTCTCAGCTGCAGAAAAAAATGAATGGTAGTTTGCTTCCTCATGGTTTTTTTTTAGGATTATCTGTCTTCAGCAAGGGCTGTTTATTTCGTGAGTGGGTCCCTTTCCCAGGGTTTTGCTGTAAAGTAGTTTGGAGATTTTTCCCTTGCTGTCTCTTCGGCGATGGGGTGGTAGAGTGGTTTGGACTCTCGTTGCTGCCTTCTCGCCTTGTGGTAGTGAAGATCCACCAGGACACTTGAGCGGGTGTTCTCTGGATCTCGCAGGTGACTTCCACGTGTGGCTCCCACCACCGCAGGAGTGGTTCTTGCTCTGAGCTGGTGGGCTGTGCTCTGGTCGCCGGGGCTGTGGGCTGCACAGCACAGTTCTGTGCCTTGTGCAGTGGACCCTCTTTCTTAAACACACTTACAGCCATGTTTCCTGTCCACATCTCCAGCCCCTGAGGCTTCTTCTGTCTGAGTTCTTTGTTCCCTTATGGCGCCTGCACATTTCTTGTGTTTTCAGGCTTGGCTCTATGAAGGCAAAAATGAGTTATATGTTGTCAGTTTTATAGTGGAAAGAAGGAGTCGTCATGGTCAGTTCACTCCCCCATCATACAGGCATAGAAATAAATGCACGTTTATTGTGTATGTGTATATTTTGAAAAAAGATAGTTATGCTAAATCATGTTCCTTTGGGTCTCAGTTTCTTGCCCATCATCCCCTTCACTGAATCTTAAATTACCTAGAAATTTATTTGAATGTTCCTTCTTTTTTTGGCCAGATCACATGTTTAAAACAAAGTGAGAAATTAGAATGAGTCTTTAACTCTTTTTTGGAGGCGGTGGGTGGGGAGGGAGGAGGGTGGGCGGGCCACTTCTATTGGTCTTTCATTTATGTATTTTCATCCATCTTTGTTCTTTGGCTCCTGTGGGCCTCCCATCACAGTGGCCTCTGTTGTCGCAGAGCACTGGCTCTGGGCGCATGCGCTCCAGAGCTCCGGCTCGGTGATTGGACACATCGGTCCAGCTGCTTCGCGGCACGTGGGATCTTCCCAGGCCAGGGATCGAACCAGCGCCCCTTGCACTGCAAGGCGGTGTCCTTACCCAGTGGACCACCAGGGAAGCCCAAGAATGAGTCTTTAACTCTTGCTTCTGGATCACTGGCTTCTCAACAAAATGCAGATCTGCTTAGTTCCATCGCATGAAGTAGCAAGCATGGATATGAATTTTATGAGGTACCATCAAAGGAGAGTGATTCTTAAGATTCAAACTTTTGAGGCCCTGAAGCAAAGTTCTGGAATTTCCATGATATCTACCTGGGAAAACCTAGAATTCCAAAAGTGAGCCTGACTCCTTTCCTTCCTACCAAAAAAAAAAAAAAGCACTGAAAGAGGCTGTGTTGAGGATTCAATGTTTTTGCCCTTTTTCTTCCTTACTAAAGTAGAGGATATTCAGAACCAAATTGGTGGGAATGAGGAAAAGATTTAGGGAAACATACACGTAAAGCTCCCAGAGGTCATATTTGAAGTTGGAGGGAGCTCGACATTAACATGTCGAATGGAAAGACTAGTGAACTAGTACGCAGGGCTGGCAGGGGCCCCTTAACAGGCTTCTTCTGTCTGAGTTCTTTGTTCCTTATGGCGCCTGCACATTTCTTGTGTTTTCAGGCTTGGCTCTATGAAGGCAAAAATGAGTTATATGTTGTCAGTTTTATAGTGGAAAGAAGGAGTCGTCATGGTCAGTTCACTCCCCCATCATACAGGCATAGAAATAAATGCACGTTTATTGTGTATGTGTATATTTTGAAAAAAGATAGTTATGCTAAATCATGTTCCTTTGGGTCTCAGTTTCTTGCCCATCATCCCCTTCACTGAATCTTAAATTACCTAGAAATTTATTTGAATGTTCCTTCTTTTTTTGGCCAGATCACATGTTTAAAACAAAGTGAGAAATTAGAATGAGTCTTTAACTCTTTTTTGGAGGCGGTGGGTGGGGAGGGAGGAGGGTGGGCGGGCCACTTCTATTGGTCTTTCATTTATGTATTTTCATCCATCTTTGTTCTTTGGCTCCTGTGGGCCTCCCATCACAGTGGCCTCTGTTGTCGCAGAGCACTGGCTCTGGGCGCATGCGCTCCAGAGCTCCGGCTCGGTGATTGGACACATCGGTCCAGCTGCTTCGCGGCACGTGGGATCTTCCCAGGCCAGGGATCGAACCAGCGCCCCTTGCACTGCAAGGCGGTGTCCTTACCCAGTGGACCACCAGGGAAGCCCAAGAATGAGTCTTTAACTCTTGCTTCTGGATCACTGGCTTCTCAACAAAATGCAGATCTGCTTAGTTCCATCGCATGAAGTAGCAAGCATGGATATGAATTTTATGAGGTACCATCAAAGGAGAGTGATTCTTAAGATTCAAACTTTTGAGGCCCTGAAGCAAAGTTCTGGAATTTCCATGATATCTACCTGGGAAAACCTAGAATTCCAAAAGTGAGCCTGACTCCTTTCCTTCCTACCAAAAAAAAAAAAAAGCACTGAAAGAGGCTGTGTTGAGGATTCAATGTTTTTGCCCTTTTTCTTCCTTACTAAAGTAGAGGATATTCAGAACCAAATTGGTGGGAATGAGGAAAAGATTTAGGGAAACATACACGTAAAGCTCCCAGAGGTCATATTTGAAGTTGGAGAGGGAGCTCGACATTAACATGTCGAATGGAAAGACTAGTGAACTAGTACCGCAGGGCTGGCAGTGGGCGCTGCTTTGCTGTCCTGAAGGGTCCAAGGGCAGGCGCAGGCCAACCACAGAGGTCCCCAGGGAGCCTCTTTGCTCTGGAGACATGCACAGGACAGCAGGGGATCACCTCTCTACCTCCTTCCCTCACGTCCACCATACGTATTTTTCTTTCACTTGAGCAGCACAATAAATTCTGTCTTCTGACGTTTCTCAAAGAGACAAAATGCACCTCTCAGGGGTGCATTTTAAGGGGACAGCCTGTTCAGTAGCATGGTTACTTACAGCAATAAAACACATTCATGTGGATTAATTATGTGAGTACCCCAGCCTGTGTACCTTAATGATTTCTCTGCATTTTGTATGCCATTTTCTTAAATATTGATTTCTTTGGTTTAAAATAGAATTCCTCACCTGCCTTTTAAGCCTTCTTTTCATGACCCACTTGACCCGTGGCTTATGTGCCCTAATCCTCTTTGCCGCTAGCATCTGCCAGCCTTCTGACTTCATGCACGTATCTGGCTTTGGGCAGACCTCCTCCTACAACTGTAATAGTGTCTGGGTACCTTCCCTAGTCTTTGTTTTCCTTCAGTGCTTTGTGACTCAATCTGGGTAATTATTTTCAGACAGTCTGATTCGGTCTGTTATATATGCGTGTGTGTTTCCACAACCCCCCTCCATATAATCCTATGTCCTGTGACGTAAGTTAGCCATGAGTATTAGCCAAGTCTCCAATGTGTGACCACACCGGAGGGACGCACGTCTGAAGATAGCAGGTCTCACTCTGGCAGAAACGGGCTTTGTAGCCTAGTGGCCAAGAGTGGTCTCAGACATAATAAATCTTAGATCATTGTCTTGTTCTCCGACCCTGAGATTCCCCTCGAGTCATTTTCCCCAGGTGCCCGTGTCTTAAAATTTTGTCCTGATAAGAGAAAAAAGTGTTAGGAAGTTTGAACTTTGGAAAAAATGAGCTGAAACATCTACTGAATGCCTGCTGCCTAGTTCTTATTATTCTATGTAAAGAAATAGTGGCCTGGGCTGGGCTCTCGGAGATGCGGCCATGGGGTCACCAGGACTGGTGCTTATGTTCATCACTCTGGGAGAGGGGACCTTTTGTGGAGAATGAAAGGTTTGGGCATCAGAGTGGGGATGGCTTTGGGTGATGCAGGGTGCCTCTTAGCAGAAGTTTCTATAGGAACCCAAAGCAGGGCCTTAGTTGTGTCAGACCTCTGGGGAATTCTGGGGACCCAGCCAAGAAGAACGGCCAGAGACAGCATCCTGGACGTGCGCCTCTGCTCTCATGCTCTGGGGAGTGCAAAATACTACATTGATCTCATGCTTACACATGGAATAGTTTCAGTCTCATACGGGAGTAGGAAAGATCCATAAGGAGGAAGGAGGGGCAGCTTGCCCAGTGTTCCCGTGTGCTCAGCTGTGTATGGCTTTTTGAGACCCAGTGAACTGTAGCCCACTAGGCTGCTCTGTCCATGGGGTTCTCTGGGCAAGAACACTGCAGTGGGTTGCCATGCCCTCCTCCAGGACATCTTCCTGATCCAGGGACTGAACCTGCATCTCTTATACCTCCTGCATTGGCATATGGCTTCTTTACCGCTAGCGCCACCTGGGAAGCTCCAGCTTGCCCAGAGGTTAAGTCATTCGTTCATTCATTCAACAACCATTCACTGGGGGATTTAGTTTCACCAGGCGTTGCCTAGCAAGCAACTGGAATACCACGATGAGAGAGCCATTGGTATTCTTCGGAACTCAGTCTGATCACCCAGACCACTCTTTTGACCGTGCAGTTTGTAGGATCCTAGTTCCCAAACCAGGGATTGCACCCGGGCCCCCTGCAGCGGAAGCGTGGAGTCCTCACCACTGGACCGCCAGTGCTGCCTGTTCCGCCGTCGCGGACAGCTGTCAGAAGATGAGGTCCATAGCTAGTATTCCAGCGACAGCGGTGCTGCTCATGGTCGACAGTGAGTGAGGGCCATCCCAACTGTCAGGTGACCCCCAAATCCCCATTTTAAATCTCTAGAGTTTCTGATATTCTTCACATTAATGGCAAATGTAGTAAATATTGCTTGTTTGCTGCAGTTTAGAAAATGCTTTTGTGTAGATTAGCTAATGTGTCTTAGGAGCCAGTGAGATTCTGCTTTTTTTCCAGAGCTCGAGCTTGCACTCCTTTGGTCTCCCACCCTCTGCACTGCTTTCTGCCCTATCCAATGAGACAGCAGGCCACAGGCTGGGCGGACCGCTCTTTCTGGAGCTGGCTTTCCTGACATCAGGGAGCTGATTAAGTGTTCTGTGGGGACACCATCAGGTAAACCAAGCAGAGGTGGTGGGGGTGCTCAACAAAGCAGGTTGGGCCTCAGTGAAGCAAGATGTTAGTCATAGATCTGGGAATTGTCAAAGTGGCCCAGAGGGTGTGCATGTACACCCCTCTTATCTAGTGAGTAGTAAGGGGCTGTGAATGAATTATTGGAAGTATGATTCAGCTCTGATTACAAAGGAGGTTAAAAATAATTTTAATAATAAGAGAACTAACTATTCTTTAAAAGATTCCAAGTGTAGTCACGCATTATGTCCCAAATTTGTACTTGCCCACATGGAGGGTCCTTCTTCACAAGACAGGCTGTATATAGAAGATGAAACACAGCGTTGTTTCTGTCTTTGAACTAACTCTGTGGAGGGAGAACCCAGAAAGGAGATGCGTTAGCAACACGGTTGCTGTCACTGGTCAGTATCATCCTAACATTTCTCTTGCTCAGTGTCCTTATCTGTAAGTTGAGACTAAAATGAAAGTTCTTTTAGTTGATGAGAGAATTATACTAGAGTACGTAGAAAGACCATACACATATGGTAGGTCTAAATAAATGCATAGGAATTTGAAACTAATGAGGACTTCAAAATTTCTGATTAGGAGAATTGGGAAGTAAGGTGAGATTTTGGTTTTGAAATGGTTGTTCATTTCTTGTCAATTGAGTGGTTAAGCAAGGAAATCCACCGAGAGTAAGTGCTATGTTTTAGTCATTTCACAAATAACTGTCAATTTCAACGAAGATTTATTCAGCATTCACCAAGTGCCAACCTGTGTTCTAGCACTGGCAAATACTCAGTACAACGTAGTGTAAAAGGAACTCTTGTCCTGACCCTGAAGGAGCTCACAGCTCAGTGTGGGCCTCTATCAAATAATCACGCAAAGACAGAAAACCACAGCTGTAGTCAGCATGCTTCTGAAAGGAAGACACCCTACATGGTTGGTCTCCCGTAAGAGACCAGGGTGGCTGGTCTCCTGTAAGAGGAGGCACTTATGAACTCTGATTTAAAACAACAGGGGCAGAGGTGCCAATGCGGCCAACCTGTCAGATGGTCAAAAATAAATTAGCACAGAATGTCAAAAATGTCAAGGTGCCTCTGTGCTCAGATGGGAAATGGAGGATTTCTGGAATGTGTTTGGCTGTCCCCCAAATGGACCCGACACTAACATTTTGTTAGTCATAGATCTGGGAATTGTCAAAGTGGCCCAGAGGGTGTGCATGTACACCCCTCTTATCTAGTGAGTAGTAAGGGGCTGTGAATGAATTATTGGAAGTATGATTCAGCTCTGATTACAAAGGAGGTTAAAAATAATTTTAATAATAAGAGAACTAACTATTCTTTAAAAGATTCCAAGTGTAGTCACGCATTATGTCCCAAATTTGTACTTGCCCACATGGAGGGTCCTTCTTCACAAGACAGGCTGTATATAGAAGATGAAACACAGCGTTGTTTCTGTCTTTGAACTAACTCTGTGGAGGGAGAACCCAGAAAGGAGATGCGTTAGCAACACGGTTGCTGTCACTGGTCAGTATCATCCTAACATTTCTCTTGCTCAGTGTCCTTATCTGTAAGTTGAGACTAAAATGAAAGTTCTTTTAGTTGATGAGAGAATTATACTAGAGTACGTAGAAAGACCATACACATATGGTAGGTCTAAATAAATGCATAGGAATTTGAAACTAATGAGGACTTCAAAATTTCTGATTAGGAGAATTGGGAAGTAAGGTGAGATTTTGGTTTTGAAATGGTTGTTCATTTCTTGTCAATTGAGTGGTTAAGCAAGGAAATCCACCGAGAGTAAGTGCTATGTTTTAGTCATTTCACAAATAACTGTCAATTTCAACGAAGATTTATTCAGCATTCACCAAGTGCCAACCTGTGTTCTAGCACTGGCAAATACTCAGTACAACGTAGTGTAAAAGGAACTCTTGTCCTGACCCTGAAGGAGCTCACAGCTCAGTGTGGGCCTCTATCAAATAATCACGCAAAGACAGAAAACCACAGCTGTAGTCAGCATGCTTCTGAAAGGAAGACACCCTACATGGTTGGTCTCCCGTAAGAGACCAGGGTGGCTGGTCTCCTGTAAGAGGAGGCACTTATGAACTCTGATTTAAAACAACAGGGGCAGAGGTGCCAATGCGGCCAACCTGTCAGATGGTCAAAAATAAATTAGCACAGAATGTCAAAAATGTCAAGGTGCCTCTGTGCTCAGATGGGAAATGGAGAGGATTTCTGGAATGTGTTTGGCTGTCACTTCCCACTTCTCCACTGAGACCCTGACACTGAGGAAATCTTTTCACCGTGCCTGTGGGCCGCCCTTCTGTGAGCGCGCTCTGGCTGTGGGGCCAGCCCACCGCGGAGGCCGAGCTGGCCTCATGTGGGCGCTGTGCACTGACTTGCTGTGCTTGCTCCACCAACTCAGGTGACGCGATCCCTCTTGTCCTGGATCTGGTGGCTGTAGTTGATTTCAGATTTTCACTTAAACAAGTAATTCCAGCTGGGAGTGGGGACGGCTGCATTGCCAGACAAAGCCCCAGGATGTTAAAGCAGCACGGAGCCAACCATGGGGACTGAGCTCCTGCCTCACTGCCTGGATGGCTGAAAGAAGTATCTATGGGAGTTCTCTCCCAAACTGGATGATGAAGGCTGGGAAACACCGAATTATGAAATAGAGGAAGGCGGATGGGGTGCTTTCATCATCCTTGGCTCATGAATGCCAAGTTACCGGAATGAGCTTATCCCTGGGATGGTGTATCACAGAGCAGCCTTGCTGTTCTTTAGCAACTTTCAGTGTTTTATCATCAACAGACTCAGGATACAAGAGCTGACCTGTGACTGACTCTGGGTGATTATAAGTAGGGAACAATTGAACCCATTCTGTCTCCAGGGGAAGTGAGGAAACTGGCAGGATTCCGGAAGGTGTTTATAAAGAGGCATGTTCAGTTCCAAGAAGAGAGGGGGAGAAGCAAGAAACCTGAACCAGTCTACTACCCATTAATTGACTTAAATGGCAGTTGTCCCCTTTTGGCGGCCGTGCCAGAAGAGCTACGGAAGTGGTGGACAGTAGGGATGAGTCCTCCCGTTCTCTCATCCCCAGACCTGGGCAGGGCATACAGCCACTTCTTGCCTGCGTCTTCTCAGGGTCCACTTTTGCTTCTCACACCTGCTGCCTCATTTTTCTTCCTCTTCCGATCACTCTGTTCCAGGCACTTCTTCCCCGAGTGCTGCTGAACTCAGGAGTGTGGGTGGGAAGAGGGAGGAAGGGCTTCAAAGTGTGTCACCTTGAGATACATTGATACTAACAACAAAAAGAGTTGGCCTGTCCCAGGATTCTTTTTAAAGGGATTTTGTTTTTATCTATTCATTTATTTTTGGCTATGCCTTGAAGCATGTGGAATCTCGGGTCCCTGACCAGGGATCGAACCCGTGGCCTCCGCAGTGGAAGCACGGAGTCTTAACCAATGGGCTGCCAGGGAATTCTCTACTGTGTGTGTTTGTTTATTTGGAGTATAGCTGACTTACAACATTGTGTTGCATGTACAACGTTGTGCTAGTTTGAAGGGTATAGCAAAGTGATTCAGTTCATACAAACATCCACTCTTTTTCGGTTCTTTCCCTATATAGGTCATTACAGATTATTGAGTACAGCTCCTTGTGCTGAACAGTAGGTCCTTATTAGTTATCTATTTTATATATAGTAGTGTGTATGTAAGGGCTTCCCAGGGGGCTCAGTTGGTAAAGAATCGGCCTGCCAAGCAGAAGACACGAGTTCTGTCCCTGGATTGGGAAGATCCCATGGAGAAGGGAATGGCAACCCACTCCAGTATTCTTGTGTGGGACAGAGAAGCCTGGTGGGCTGCAGTCCATGGGGTCTCAAGAGTCGGGCATGACTTAGTGACTAAAGAACAGCAAAGTGTGTATGTATCAATTCTGGTCTCCCAAGTTATCCTCTACTTCCCCCTCAGTAGCCATAGGTTTGTTTTCTGTATCTAGGACTATTTCTTTATTGTAAATAAGTTCATCAGTACCGTTCTTTTTTTAGATCCCACAAAGGAGTGATGCCTGATATTTGTGTTCCTCTGTGGGATGGGGGTTTTTAACGTGCACCTGTGCGTACATGTATGTGTGTGGGGTGTACTTTCTGATTCACCATTACTTCTTACATTGCTGAGGTTTTCTCTAGGAGAAGAACTCCATTTTTGGGTGGTGTTAACTCATTTTGGACCCAAAGGGAGCTCGATTCACAAAGCTTTTTCACTTTCTTGCCTGCGTCTTCTCAGGGTCCACTTTGCTTCTCACACCTGCTGCCTCATTTTTCTTCCTCTTCCGATCACTCTGTTCCAGGCACTTCTTCCCCGAGTGCTGCTGAACTCAGGAGTGTGGGTGGGAAGAGGGAGGAAGGGCTTCAAAGTGTGTCACCTTGAGATACATTGATACTAACAACAAAAAGAGTTGGCCTGTCCCAGGATTCTTTTTAAAGGGATTTTGTTTTTATCTATTCATTTATTTTTGGCTATGCCTTGAAGCATGTGGAATCTCGGGTCCCTGACCAGGGATCGAACCCGTGGCCTCCGCAGTGGAAGCACGGAGTCTTAACCAATGGGCTGCCAGGGAATTCTCTACTGTGTGTGTTTGTTTATTTGGAGTATAGCTGACTTACAACATTGTGTTGCATGTACAACGTTGTGCTAGTTTGAAGGGTATAGCAAAGTGATTCAGTTCATACAAACATCCACTCTTTTTCGGTTCTTTCCCTATATAGGTCATTACAGATTATTGAGTACAGCTCCTTGTGCTGAACAGTAGGTCCTTATTAGTTATCTATTTTATATATAGTAGTGTGTATGTAAGGGCTTCCCAGGGGGCTCAGTTGGTAAAGAATCGGCCTGCCAAGCAGAAGACACGAGTTCTGTCCCTGGATTGGGAAGATCCCATGGAGAAGGGAATGGCAACCCACTCCAGTATTCTTGTGTGGGACAGAGAAGCCTGGTGGGCTGCAGTCCATGGGGTCTCAAGAGTCGGGCATGACTTAGTGACTAAAGAACAGCAAAGTGTGTATGTATCAATTCTGGTCTCCCAAGTTATCCTCTACTTCCCCCTCAGTAGCCATAGGTTTGTTTTCTGTATCTAGGACTATTTCTTTATTGTAAATAAGTTCATCAGTACCGTTCTTTTTTTAGATCCCACAAAGGAGTGATGCCTGATATTTGTGTTCCTCTGTGGGATGGGGGTTTTTAACGTGCACCTGTGCGTACATGTATGTGTGTGTGGGGTGTACTTTCTGATTCACCATTACTTCTTACATTGCTGAGGTTTTCTCTAGGAGAAGAACTCCATTTTTGGGTGGTGTTAACTCATTTTGGACCCAAAGGGAGCTCGATTCACAAAGCTTTTTCCTCATTTTGTCCTTTGGGTGGCAAGTCTCTGTTAGGCCCTGGGACCCACTAGGCACAGCCTCCTTGTCCCAGGTGGAGATGGATCAACAGGGTGTGGACTCACTATTGAACCATGGCGGGGAGTGCCTTTCTGCCCTGCTGGGAAGCCTGGCTGAGGTCGGGGTAGACCCACCTGCCTACCCTCTCAAGCTGCTCCTGGCCCTCAGAGCACCCCTCACAGCTCTAAGCGGTCTTGGGGTCGCGGAGAGAACTCAGCTCATGAAAATCACCCTCTCACCACGAACCCCACCTCCAACCTGCAAACCCAGCTGGGCAAGTGCCTGGCTTCCAGGGCGCTTTCCTCCTGTCTCAGGGCATGGAGGCCTCTTGGAGGCGCAGGCCTGGCTGACGGGGGACAGCTCACCAGTGCTCCCCAGTCTCAGCTGGGCGGGTTTTTTTTGTTTTCTATAAAACTTGTATTTATTTATTTTTGGCTGTGCTGGGTCTTTGTTAATGTGTGCGTTTAGCTGCTCTATGGTATATGGGATCTTCCAGGTTCAGGGATCGAACCTGCATTGGCAGACAGGTTCTTATCCACTGAACCACAAGGGAAGCCCGGGTGTGGGGTTTTAATCAAGATGAGCTGCAGTGGGTTGGCCTTCTGTGCCCTGAAGCATTGTTGGTCCCAGGGTATTCCCTTTTGTGTGGGACAGAGAAGCCTGGTGGGCTGCAGTCCATGGGGTCTCAAGAGTCGGGCATGACTTAGTGACTAAAGAACAGCAAAGTGTGTATGTATCAATTCTGGTCTCCCAAGTTATCCTCTACTTCCCCCTCAGTAGCCATAGGTTTGTTTTCTGTATCTAGGACTATTTCTTTATTGTAAATAAGTTCATCAGTACCGTTCTTTTTTTAGATCCCACAAAGGAGTGATGCCTGATATTTGTGTTCCTCTGTGGGATGGGGGTTTTTAACGTGCACCTGTGCGTACATGTATGTGTGTGTGGGGTGTACTTTCTGATTCACCATTACTTCTTACATTGCTGAGGTTTTCTCTAGGAGAAGAACTCCATTTTTGGGTGGTGTTAACTCATTTTGGACCCAAAGGGAGCTCGATTCACAAAGCTTTTTCCTCATTTTGTCCTTTGGGTGGCAAGTCTCTGTTAGGCCCTGGGACCCACTAGGCACAGCCTCCTTGTCCCAGGTGGAGATGGATCAACAGGGTGTGGACTCACTATTGAACCATGGCGGGGAGTGCCTTTCTGCCCTGCTGGGAAGCCTGGCTGAGGTCGGGGTAGACCCACCTGCCTACCCTCTCAAGCTGCTCCTGGCCCTCAGAGCACCCCTCACAGCTCTAAGCGGTCTTGGGGTCGCGGAGAGAACTCAGCTCATGAAAATCACCCTCTCACCACGAACCCCACCTCCAACCTGCAAACCCAGCTGGGCAAGTGCCTGGCTTCCAGGGCGCTTGCCTCCTGTCTCCAGGGCATGGAGGCCTCTTGGAGGCGCAGGCCTGGCTGACGGGGGACAGCTCACCAGTGCTCCCCAGTCTCAGCTGGGCGTGTTTTTTTTGTTTTCTATAAAACTTGTATTTATTTATTTTTGGCTGTGCTGGGTCTTTGTTAATGTGTGCGTTTAGCTGCTCTATGGTATATGGGATCTTCCAGGTTCAGGGATCGAACCTGCATTGGCAGACAGGTTCTTATCCACTGAACCACAAGGGAAGCCCGGGTGTGGGGTTTTAATCAAGATGAGCTGCAGTGGGTTGGCCTTCTGTGCCCTGAAGCATTGTTGGAGGCGAAGAACCCGAGGCTTCTTCTCTGACTCTCCCCGCTCCTCTGGGTACCCCTGCGCCTGCAGGGCAGCGTCCTCCCCTTACTGCCCGGCAGTGTGTCATTCCAGGTTAAACCGCAAGAGTAGTTGATCTCGGTGTGTATAGCATCGCTAAGGAAAATGAGCACCCTTGACCCACAGTCCGTCCTGGGTTTCTTTGCTCTTGTGAAGTCTCTCAGTCCTACGGCACTGGCTCCAGCCCTCCCTCCCTCAGTTCCCGGCTCTGGGCAGAGTGGGAAGGCCTATTAGAGAGTTTGTGTCAGGCAGTAATGTCCTACTACTTTTTTTCTGATTTTGGCATCCCTCTTTGTTTTTGATTTATTTATTTTCATCGATCTTTTTATTCTTTTGGCCTGTGTGGGCCTCCCATTGCAGTGGCCTCTCTCGTTGCAGAGCTCCGGTCTGGGCGCGTGAGCTCCAGAGCGCTGGCTCATGATTGGACACACTGGCCCAGCCACTTCGTGGCACGTGGGATCTTCCCGGGCCAGGGATTGAACCAGTGCCCCTTGCACTGCAAGGCGGACTCTTTACCCACTGGACCACCAGGGAAGCCCACTACTTTTTTTTTAATAATTTTTTACAATGGAAAAGTTTAAACCTATATATAAAAAATTTATACCATTTCTATATAAGTGGAGAGAGCAGTATAATAAACCTCAAGTATCCATCACCCAGTTTCAGCAATGAACCACTTCCCGTCAGTCTTGTGCAGGCCTGCAGTCTGCTCTGCCATCCAGTGGAATCTCAGGTATTGTGCAACTTCTTCATAAATCCTTAGAACATAGTGTGAAAAACCCAAAATAAACTGGTCAATTCCGTATCTCTGAGACAAGGGCTTTTTATAAATATAACCATCATTTTATTATCATAAAATGATAGTGCAATGATCATGAATAAAATAAATAATTCCTTAATGTGATCAAATATACAGTGTTCAAAGTTCCCTGATAGTCTCACACTTTTTTTTTTTTTTAACTTTTATTTATTTATTTTTGGCTGTGCTGGGTCTTTGTTGATGTGTGGGTTTAGCTGCTCTGCGATATGTGGGATCTTCCTGGATCAGGGCTTGAACCTGTGTCTCCTGCATTGGCAGACGGGTTCTTATCCACTGAGCCACAAGGGAAGCCCAGTCTCACACTTTAAAAAAAAAAAAAATGTTGATTTTTCTGGATCAGGGTCTAAACAAGGTCCACATGTTATATTTGCTGATACAGTTTCTAAAGTCTAAATTATCCACCCATAGTGCTGGTGCTGTCTGCTGTTTGCTGTCATTTACAGACTGTTAATCCCCCTCATTCCTCTAAACTAACAGACACCAGCGATTGATCCCAGGCAGGTTCAGTTTTTTGCAGGAATATTTATTTCCAGTTCCTGCCTCATCACATCTGGAAGTACTCAGTGTAAGATTTTCTCTTTCTTGTGATGTTAAGATCCATCTCTGGGTTTGGGTGTCGAGGGTTTGACTTCTATCATAAAGCTCCCCATCTGCTAATGGTTTTAGTACCTGCTAATGATCATTAGGTACATCGATGATTTCATTTAGAGTCTATCATTATTTTTACATTTTTAAGGTACAAGTCTTCTCTAAAGAACTTTCCTTCATCAATTATACCTCAAGGTACAGTGCACACAGGCACTGTTTAAAAAGGTGTTATTGGAATAATGATTTGGTTCTTTAGCCTGCTCCAGAGGTGGCCAGTGAGAGTTTTTTTTTTTTTTAAGTATCATTACAAAGTCATGACTTAATGTAGATGATGGGTAACAGTTCGGTGCAGTCTTTTTCTCTGTGATGCTCATATTATTTCTCCTTAGGCTGCGGAGAGCCTCTTTGGGTTTTACCCTGGGTCCTCTGGACATGACCACACGCATCCCGCTCACTTTCTTGTATGACAAGGTGCTCCAGATGCATCTCTTATGCCCCCCTGCCGCCACCCTGGTCTCTGACCTAGACCCAGACATGTCTCCGAGAAGACTTGATTCTTTTTAGTAGGATAACAATATGGAGAAACCACCACCAGCCATGCCTAGGTTTTGAAGACTTTGCATAAATAGCAGTGAGATCTCTGTACTCAGAGGGGATCCACGTGGTGCACAGGGGTTTGACCGATGGCCACTACAGTTTCCACCAGGTGCATTAAGCAAAATAAACCCTACCTGAACTTCTTCAAACGGAGCATGCTTTCATGGACCCTGCCTGAGTCTGATTCCTGGCCTTCCTCCTGGGGTGAATGAGGTAGACCCGAACGTGTTCAATCCTTTCCTCTTGCCCTTCCTGCAAGAGCACAGGCTTCGAGGACAGGTTCAGGCTGAGGATT
This sequence comes from Tragulus kanchil, assembly GCA_022376925.1. Classification (NCBI taxonomy): domain Eukaryota; kingdom Metazoa; phylum Chordata; class Mammalia; order Artiodactyla; family Tragulidae; genus Tragulus; species Tragulus kanchil. Next base: position 54,660,000 of record JAIOJX010000029.1, on the reverse strand, counting down.
CTCAATCGTCTGTGCTCTAGAGGCTGCTGAGGGCAGAGCACAGGGGGACTAGCCAGGCTCCCGGGGGGGACAGGTTCAGGAGGATCTGTCATTTACAGACTGTTAATCCCCCTCATTCCTCTAAACTAACAGACACCAGCGATTGATCCCAGGCAGGTTCAGTTTTTTGCAGGAATATTTATTTCCAGTTCCTGCCTCATCACATCTGGAAGTACTCAGTGTAAGATTTTCTCTTTCTTGTGATGTTAAGATCCATCTCTGGGTTTGGGTGTCGAGGGTTTGACTTCTATCATAAAGCTCCCCATCTGCTAATGGTTTTAGTACCTGCTAATGATCATTAGGTACATCGATGATTTCATTTAGAGTCTATCATTATTTTTACATTTTTAAGGTACAAGTCTTCTCTAAAGAACTTTCCTTCATCAATTATACCTCAAGGTACAGTGCACACAGGCACTGTTTAAAAAGGTGTTATTGGAATAATGATTTGGTTCTTTAGCCTGCTCCAGAGGTGGCCAGTGAGAGTTTTTTTTTTTTTTAAGTATCATTACAAAGTCATGACTTAATGTAGATGATGGGTAACAGTTCGGTGCAGTCTTTTTCTCTGTGATGCTCATATTATTTCTCCTTAGGCTGCGGAGAGCCTCTTTGGGTTTTACCCTGGGTCCTCTGGACATGACCACACGCATCCCGCTCACTTTCTTGTATGACAAGGTGCTCCAGATGCATCTCTTATGCCCCCCTGCCGCCACCCTGGTCTCTGACCTAGACCCAGACATGTCTCCGAGAAGACTTGATTCTTTTTAGTAGGATAACAATATGGAGAAACCACCACCAGCCATGCCTAGGTTTTGAAGACTTTGCATAAATAGCAGTGAGATCTCTGTACTCAGAGGGGATCCACGTGGTGCACAGGGGTTTGACCGATGGCCACTACAGTTTCCACCAGGTGCATTAAGCAAAATAAACCCTACCTGAACTTCTTCAAACGGAGCATGCTTTCATGGACCCTGCCTGAGTCTGATTCCTGGCCTTCCTCCTGGGGTGAATGAGGTAGACCCGAACGTGTTCAATCCTTTCCTCTTGCCCTTCCTGCAAGAGCACAGGCTTCGAGGACAGGTTCAGGCTGAGGATTCTCCAATCGTCTGTGCTCTAGAGGCTGCTGAGGGCAGAGCAGCTATGGTTCTGTGAGACTAGCCAGGCTGCCGCACCTGGGGCATGCCTTTGGGGAGGTTCTCATATGTATAGACCTCCTAATTCAGGATTGGTCATCTCATTGTAAGGTGCTGCCCCCAGGCCTGGGTCATTTGCCCCCACACATGCAGAAGAGATCCAGCGGTACCCAGATGACAGGATCTTGGAGCACTTTCCTTACACTCTCCTTCATCTGTCTCTGGTCTGGGGCCAGGGTGCCAGTAGCCCCTTGCCGCTGAGAGGCCCTGAACAGTATAAGCTCTGAGCCAGTGTTCTGTGGATGTTACCAAACTGCCTGGCACCCTCAGCTGCTGAGCTGGAGGCATCAAATGTGGTTGGCCCCGCATTTGATGAGAAGGAAGGTAAATGATGGAGAAAAGTCAGTGACATTTTCAAGCTCTGTAAGAGTACATTTATATGTTAGCAAAGTTATTGGCAAATTTCCCCAAAGTCAGTCTGAGCTTCCTGTTTAAGGGGCAGGAAGACCATTCTAGTGGCTTTACTGTGGAAGTGATGCCTCTCGCTGCTCACGAGGCCACCCTCCATCACAGGCTTGTTCACTGCCTCTTGGCCTCAAAGGGCCGCTGTGTATTAATAGGTCTGTGATAGTTCTACACAGTCAGCCTTCTGGTCGCTCCTAGACATTTTCTCCTACAAATCTCCAGATTGATTTAAAAAAATCCTAACATCAGTAGACTTTAAGCTTTATCTGAGAATAAAGTGCAGTTTGTTTCCTAAGTATTATTTATTTGTAGCTGGGTTAAAAGTCATAGATGCCTTCTTGCTGTGAGCTAGGAGGGGATGGAGTGGGGAGGGGGAACAGGTGGCCATTTGTTTCCATACAGGATTGACGCACATGGCACAAGATTGGTTTTAGAATAAAAAAGGACCTAGGACTTCAGCAGTGAAGTGAAATCCAGCTGAGATCCCCAGTATAGGAAGTGGAGATAAAGAGGCTGGGTCGGGCTGGAAACCAGGACCAAGGTGTGGGGCTCTTCCCATGGCCTGTTCCTGCAGCAACCCAGGGCTCCAGGAAGGGCCTGGCCTCCCGTTCGGACAGGAAAGAGCTGGCTTAAAAAGAAAAGTGGAGCTCAATCGTCTGTGCTCTAGAGGCTGCTGAGGGCAGAGCAGCTATGGTTCTGTGAGACTAGCCAGGCTGCCGCACCTGGGGCATGCCTTTGGGGAGGTTCTCATATGTATAGACCTCCTAATTCAGGATTGGTCATCTCATTGTAAGGTGCTGCCCCCAGGCCTGGGTCATTTGCCCCCACACATGCAGAAGAGATCCAGCGGTACCCAGATGACAGGATCTTGGAGCACTTTCCTTACACTCTCCTTCATCTGTCTCTGGTCTGGGGCCAGGGTGCCAGTAGCCCCTTGCCGCTGAGAGGCCCTGAACAGTATAAGCTCTGAGCCAGTGTTCTGTGGATGTTACCAAACTGCCTGGCACCCTCAGCTGCTGAGCTGGAGGCATCAAATGTGGTTGGCCCCGCATTTGATGAGAAGGAAGGTAAATGATGGAGAAAAGTCAGTGACATTTTCAAGCTCTGTAAGAGTACATTTATATGTTAGCAAAGTTATTGGCAAATTTCCCCAAAGTCAGTCTGAGCTTCCTGTTTAAGGGGCAGGAAGACCATTCTAGTGGCTTTACTGTGGAAGTGATGCCTCTCGCTGCTCACGAGGCCACCCTCCATCACAGGCTTGTTCACTGCCTCTTGGCCTCAAAGGGCCGCTGTGTATTAATAGGTCTGTGATAGTTCTACACAGTCAGCCTTCTGGTCGCTCCTAGACATTTTCTCCTACAAATCTCCAGATTGATTTAAAAAAAAAATCCTAACATCAGTAGACTTTAAGCTTTATCTGAGAATAAAGTGCAGTTTGTTTCCTAAGTATTATTTATTTGTAGCTGGGTTAAAAGTCATAGATGCCTTCTTGCTGTGAGCTAGGAGGGGATGGAGTGGGGAGGGGGAACAGGTGGCCATTTGTTTCCATACAGGATTGACGCACATGGCACAAGATTGGTTTTAGAATAAAAAAGGACCTAGGACTTCAGCAGTGAAGTGAAATCCAGCTGAGATCCCCAGTATAGGAAGTGGAGATAAAGAGGCTGGGTCGGGCTGGAAACCAGGACCAAGGTGTGGGGGCTCTTCCCATGGCCTGTTCCCTGCAGCAACCCAGGGCTCCAGGAAGGGCCTGGCCTCCCGTTCGGACAGGAAAGAGCTGGCTTAAAAGGAGATCCACAAACTGAGGATGAATGCAGAGCTCAGCAAAGGTGCAAGTGCAGGATAACAAGAGTTCCTCTCCAGCAGCACCAACCAATGAGAAACTAGAATAGAAAGTAAGACATCATCTATTTACTAAAGCAACGTAAGAATAAACTGGTTAGCAGTTTAAACAAAGGATGCACAAGAATTTATTGACAACATTTAGAACTCTATTTTGAGATGCAAGGAATGGCTGAATAAATGGTGGTATGCTATGATTATCATAGGAGATAGGCTAAAAATTATAAAGGTTTGGAAAGAATGTAATCTTTCTGAAATTGTGTAAATTCACTACAGTTGCCATTAAAAAGTCCATCAAGACTTCTAAAATGACTTAACAAAACGATTCTAAAATGTATACACAAGAATAAAAAAGGCTGTTCCCAAGTAACTAAGTCAGTTTTGAAAAACTGAGTGACCTTGGCAGAGGATTGGGGAGGAGTTGCTCATTCCGCTAGGTCATGAGGCAGATTGTGAAACGGAATAAGGGAAAAGAGTGAGGTAACGTGGGAACAGACAAAAGGTTTAAGTATGTAAAACCAGATCATGGTGTATGGAGCAGGATACACCATCAGGGGAGTGAAGAAAGAGGAAACTGGAGAAGACGGTGATGGCAAACTGCCTACCTTAGGGAGTTAAAGTTGGATCCTTCTATCAAATACAGAGGTGAACTAGATAGACGAAATACCTAAAGCTGATCCATAAAACCATAAAGATAAAGGAAGAGCATATGGGAGACTATCTTGGTGATTTTAGAATGAGAAGAGATTCTAAAAGTAAGTAAGATGACCCACTGTAGAGAACACAGGACAGACCAGATTTGACTGTGTCAAAGTTAAGGATTGCTATTCAACAAAGTATACCATAGAAAGGTTGAACAAATGAGAGGATTTGCAGCACCACCAACTGACAGGGGAGACTAAAAAAGGAAAGGTTGTCAACCCAATAGGGAAAAGAAAGAAGTGTAACTGTGAACAGCTAGAAGCAAAAGACTGGGTCGGGCTGGAAACCAGGAAATGTGGGCTCTTCCCATGGCCTGTTCTGCAGCAACCCAGGGCTCCAGGAAGGGCCTGGCCTCCCGTTCGGACAGGAAAGAGCTGGCTTAAAAGGATCCACAAACTGAGGATGAATGCAGAGCTCAGCAAAGGTGCAAGTGCAGGATAACAAGAGTTCCTCTCCAGCAGCACCAACCAATGAGAAACTAGAATAGAAAGTAAGACATCATCTATTTACTAAAGCAACGTAAGAATAAACTGGTTAGCAGTTTAAACAAAGGATGCACAAGAATTTATTGACAACATTTAGAACTCTATTTTGAGATGCAAGGAATGGCTGAATAAATGGTGGTATGCTATGATTATCATAGGAGATAGGCTAAAAATTATAAAGGTTTGGAAAGAATGTAATCTTTCTGAAATTGTGTAAATTCACTACAGTTGCCATTAAAAAGTCCATCAAGACTTCTAAAATGACTTAACAAAACGATTCTAAAATGTATACACAAGAATAAAAAAGGCTGTTCCCAAGTAACTAAGTCAGTTTTGAAAAACTGAGTGACCTTGGCAGAGGATTGGGGAGGAGTTGCTCATTCCGCTAGGTCATGAGGCAGATTATGAAACTGTAATAGGGAAAACAGTGAGGTAACGTGGGAACAGACAAAAGGTTTAAGTATGTAAAACCAGATCATGGTGTATGGAGCAGGATACACCATCAGGGGAGTGAAGAAAGAGGAAACTGGAGAAGACGGTGATGGCAAACTGCCTACCTTAGGGAGTTAAAGTTGGATCCTTCTATCAAATACAGAGGTGAACTAGATAGACGAAATACCTAAAGCTGATCCATAAAACCATAAAGATAAAGGAAGAGCATATGGGAGACTATCTTGGTGATTTTAGAATGAGAAGAGATTCTAAAAGTAAGTAAGATGACCCACTGTAGAGAACACAGGACAGACCAGATTTGACTGTGTCAAAGTTAAGGATTGCTATTCAACAAAGTATACCATAGAAAGGTTGAACAAATGAGAGGATTTGCAGCACCACCAACTGACAGGGGAGACTAAAAAAGGAAAGGTTGTCAACCCAATAGGGAAAAGAAAGAAGTGTAACTGTGAACAGCTAGAAGCAAAAAGAGCTAGGTTTATGCGGTCAGATTGGCTAAACATGAACTAATAATAGCTAGTGCAGGAAAGGATGTGGAGAAATGGGAAAACTCAGTGTTTCCCGGGGGCTATCTAAAGTGGTAGGGTCATCCTTGAGAACAGTCGAAAAACAGTGAGATTAAACCTGTTCACCCAGCCTGTAGCCCAGCATTCCTATCAGTGGACACCAGAGCAGAGGAGCCCTCCAACAGGATGTCCGTCACAGCACTGTGGATGTGTCAGGGAGCTGGAGGTAACAGGAAGGGAATGGAAAAGTGAAATGGAATCCTGAGCAGTCATTGGAAGCAATAAACTAGATGCACACACAGCCACATGGGTAAATCTTAAAAAAGTAATGCTAAGGTGAGGTGGTGTTGGAAAAGACTCTTGAGAATCCCTTGGACAGCAAAGAGATCAAACACGTCGATCCTAAAGGAAATCAACGCTGAATGTTCATTGGAAGGACTGATGCTGAACCTCTAATACTGTGGCCACCTGATGCGAAGAGCTGACTCATTGGAAAAGACCTTAATGCTGGGAAAGATTGAGGATAAGAGAAGGGGGCGACAGAGGACGAGGTGGTTGAATGGCATCACTGACTCAATGGACAAGAGTTTGAGCAAGGTCTGTTACCTTGGGCAAGTAATCTCTCTAATTAAGCTCCTCCATATGTAATGAGGGTCTGGTAGCTAATCTCCAAAGATGGCCCCAGATGATTCTGTGCCTCCCTGTCGGTGGAAGTAGCTCCTTTCATCAAGAGGGAGAGGATAGACGAAAGTACCTTAGGGAGTTAAAGTTGGATTTTATCAAATACAGAGGTGAACTAGATAGACGAAATACCTAAAGCTGATCCATAAAACCATAAAGATAAAGGAAGAGCATATGGGAGACTATCTTGGTGATTTTAGAATGAGAAGAGATTCTAAAAGTAAGTAAGATGACCCACTGTAGAGAACACAGGACAGACCAGATTTGACTGTGTCAAAGTTAAGGATTGCTATTCAACAAAGTATACCATAGAAAGGTTGAACAAATGAGAGGATTTGCAGCACCACCAACTGACAGGGGAGACTAAAAAAGGAAAGGTTGTCAACCCAATAGGGAAAAGAAAGAAGTGTAACTGTGAACAGCTAGAAGCAAAAAGAGCTAGGTTTATGCGGTCAGATTGGCTAAACATGAACTAATAATAGCTAGTGCAGGAAAGGATGTGGAGAAATGGGAAAACTCAGTGTTTCCCGGGGGCTATCTAAAGTGGTAGGGTCATCCTTGAGAACAGTCGAAAAACAGTGAGATTAAACCTGTTCACCCAGCCTGTAGCCCAGCATTCCTATCAGTGGACACCAGAGCAGAGGAGCCCTCCAACAGGATGTCCGTCACAGCACTGTGGATGTGTCAGGGAGCTGGAGGTAACAGGAAGGGAATGGAAAAGTGAAATGGAATCCTGAGCAGTCATTGGAAGCAATAAACTAGATGCACACACAGCCACATGGGTAAATCTTAAAAAAGTAATGCTAAGGTGAGGTGGTGTTGGAAAAGACTCTTGAGAATCCCTTGGACAGCAAAGAGATCAAACACGTCGATCCTAAAGGAAATCAACGCTGAATGTTCATTGGAAGGACTGATGCTGAACCTCTAATACTGTGGCCACCTGATGCGAAGAGCTGACTCATTGGAAAAGACCTTAATGCTGGGAAAGATTGAGGATAAGAGAAGGGGGCGACAGAGGACGAGGTGGTTGAATGGCATCACTGACTCAATGGACAAGAGTTTGAGCAAGGTCTGTTACCTTGGGCAAGTAATCTCTCTAATTAAGCTCCTCCATATGTAATGAGGGTCTGGTAGCTAATCTCCAAAGATGGCCCCAGATGATTCTGTGCCTCCCTGTCGGTGGAAGTAGCTCCTTTCATCAAGAGGGAGAGGCCAGTGACTGTTCTGACCAGTGGAATTAAAGGATATGATCCTCAGGGACTTTCAAACCCAGGCAGGAAGCAGGAGAGATGCTTCTTCCCGTTAGGAGCCCTGAGTCGCTGAGGAAAGAGGGGCCCTTCAACTGTGTTGTCCCATGGAGAGAAGCCACAGGAGAAGCACTTGGGTCATCTGACTTGTCTGAGATGCCCAAGGGTGGCCAAAGAGGCATGGCCCACAGGCTTCCCGGCTGAGCCCTAGCCAAACCATGGAAGAATGAGGTGCAAGGGGACAGTTTAGATCACTAAATTTGAGGGTGATTTGTTAGGAGATGACGGATGAGGTCATTGTAAGGATTAAAGAGATAATCTTCAAAGTGCTGAACAGTGCCTGGCTCGTGGGAAGTGCTGTGCACTATGTACACATTTGTGGAATAAAATAGAAGAGGGACCTATATAGGCTGATGGTGACAGAAATTAGGTCATGGACTAAAGTGTATGAATAATGCAATCCTTTGTACCTGGTGCCCACAAATGAGATAAAACCTCTGATAGTCCACCTGTTTACTTCCTTGATAGGGTACCTATGGCTCTGTAAGTGAAAAGTATATCCAAAAAAAAAAAAAAAAGAATTTCTCAGGGGGGATATACATATGACTAATCTGGGATCATACATATCTGTAAACAACAGAACTCTGTAAGAGTAAAAAGTCAAATAAAAATTGAAAAAAAAAAAAAAAAGAATTTCTCAAAAGCAAAACTCCCTGAACCATCTCCTCTTCCTGTCTCCGTGCATGGAATTCAGAGCCTCCAAGAAGCTCAGTGACTCACAAGACTCCCTCATTTCTGGGAACACAGACAACTGATGGGCTATATTTGTTTTCCTCTGGTGTGCTAGATCCAGAACGAGCATACTTTTCATCCGTGATGAATTCTCAATTAGCCATAGGCTCCCATATGAGGAAGTGCCAGGATAACTGAAATCCCCGTGCGACTCAGAGATCTCAGTCAAGCCAGTCACCGCAGCCTCCAGAAGGATCCCTCCACAGGTCTTGTTACTCCCAAGCACAGTGTGCCAGCTAAATATGGGTTCATTATTTAAAATTAATCCCTCGTCTTTTTGAAAAGGGTGTAAAACTGTTTATGGTCCTTCCAGTCATTGATCGAAGTTGTTTGTTAAAACCTAGGCAATCAGCCAGACATTAACAACAGCCCGTGGAAGGGAGAGGGAGGGAAGGACCCTGACGTTCATTCATGAGCTGCCTCCTGGGCGCCTTACAAACCTTTTAAGGACTGTCTGAGGTAAGCATCATCCCGATTTTACAGATGCAAAAACTGAGGCTTCCGTAGAGGGGAGCCCTTGTCCACCACCCACTGCTGGGACACTGAAGAGCCCCTTTCAAACCCATGTTGACAGGCTCACAGCTCGTCTTCTCCCGCTCTGTCCCACCAGGAAGCAAAAAGTCAGGCTCACTCCAGAGCAACTCAACAGGGAGGGAAAGGCGGAGCGTCCCAAAGCCAGCTCCTTTGGTAAAGTCACAAAAGGTGGATCCTGGGTCATAATAGGAATGACACACTTTGGAGGGGGTCTGCCGTTTCCTGGGCCATCATTATCTAGAGCTGATTTCTCATGGCTGCGGCCTTCGTGGCATGAAAGCTCTGGCCTGCGGCCTCCAAGATCCTCTGTGTGCTTGGCTGGGAGGAATCATGGACCAGCCAGGTCCATCCTGGTCCCAGCCTAAAATAGTTCCCTGTCCCTGCTTTGCTGGCCCACTCCCGTCTTCAGAATCACAGGCTTTATTCTGATCTAGCACAAGCTCTGCCTGCCCTGTGGCTGATGTGCAGGAGGAAGCTTCTGAAAGCAGGGAGGCAACAAGTGCTGATTCCCTTTCCTTCTTTGGGGTCTTTTGGCCTGGGGACCCTCCCTGGGAGGGCAGGACGAAGACAGGCTTCTCTGTGAGCTGTGTGGAGCTTCAGGGTGAGGCAGACCTGGGCGGGGCCAAGGCTAGTGCCAAGAGATGCCCGAGGGGAGGGAGCCTCCAGCTGGTGGGGGCCCCAGTGCAGGTAGCCGGGCTGCCGGTTCACTTCTGTTTTCTCCTTTGGCTTCTCCCCATCCTCAGATGAGTTACTAGCTAGCCTGGCACTGGGGGCCCGAGGAGACCCGGACATGAAAGACAAACACAAGCAGCTTCCAAGGCAAGCCATTTATTTTTTCTTAAAATAGCTCACTTTACAGCTGGTCTGAGCTCCTGCCCAGTGCTCTGAGCAGCTGGAGGATTCGTGTGCATGCTCTGTGTTCCTGTCCTATCCCAAATGAGAAGAAACGGAAACACGCTCTTGAGTACACACGAGGCCTGGGGGCCTGGTCTCTCGTCCCTTTCCCCTCGGGCATGGCTGTGACACACACTGGTCTCCCTGGGAGATCCTCAAGGAGAGGATCCAGCAAGGGTCGCCAAGAGCAGACTGTGGAAGGGGACGGTGGACGGAGGCCGTGGACCAGCAGGATCCTTCACCTGCCCCTCCTCATGCCTTTTTCTGTTTCATTCTAAATCTTTCAAAAAGAAAGAAGCAGAAAGAGAATGTGTGAGGTACAAAGCCAGCGGGGCTGCCGGTAACCCAGGCAGCGCCTTTGCGCCGGCTCAGAGCACACCTACCTTTAGACACACACAGCGTGGCTTGGGGACAGACAGAGAGCCTGGCTGGAAGCTCTCGCTGCCTCTGTCCTCTTGGCGGGTGTCTTGTTCTTCTGCCACAGTTCTCTGGACTCTCCAGCCCGGAAAGGCCTGAGTCGATGGGCCCAGCGGGGACCAGGTGTCCTCCTAGAACTATCGTAATCCCAGATGGGCGGATGGCGATCCGTGTCCCACAGGGAGAGACTACACAGGTAGAGGCACTGATGCCTCTCTTGGCCGCCACGGTGTCCTGTCCACGAGCCCACATGCAGTCCACTCCTTGCACATGAACTCCGCTTAAATTCCCAGGGTGGAGGTGCACATATAGGGAAAGGGGCGTGGCCCAGGCGTCGTATGGCCTCGCCCACCTTCCTGGCCTGGAACCTGCCTGCCTCTGATATCTGGCTTCATTATATCTCATCTCATGTACCAAGACAGCAGGAATTTTCAGCAGTCAACCTCAACAAGAAATGATCCTGGGAATCTACAGCTTACTGAATTCATGGCCATCGCAGGGAGGAGAAAGGGCACGGTCCTCTCAGGAATGTTGGTGCCACTCAGCTGAGAGGTGTCCCTGACAGCCCGGTGACGGAGGCCGGGTGGACGTCCTTTATCCACAATATTACGGGGCTGCAGTCTGCAAGCGACCGAGGTGGACTCCTGGCTCTGGAAATTTAATGCCTGACAGCTGCATGCGGCCAGTGGCGTCCAGCATTTTAAAAAGGTCAATTAAGAACCGGCTGATGGCGGTGCTGCTAATGACAGCCCAGGGGGGTGAGCCGGGCCGAGTAAACAGAAGGGCTGAGACGTATATTACTGGAATTGAAGTGTCGAAGTGAAGCGGGCCGGGGAGGAAATCTATTGTCACAAGCCATAAAGCACATCTGAGTTTTGCAGCAGAGGGCCTACAGCTGTTCCCTCCCCAGGCAGCGTGGGGAGCAATCTGTGGACTGAGGGTTTGGTGAGGGTTTGGCCGACAGGGGCGACACCTGTGTGGCTGGATCCGTCTGCAGACAAGATCGTTAGCCTCCTCCCTGTCTGCTCCTGTGCACTTCCCTGAGCACGGGGCAGACACTGGAGTGATAGTCATAATGCGGGTCAGGTTCTAGAAATCCCTATGGGCAGCATTCCCCAAGGCTGGGCTCCGCCTTCTCTTCCAGGCGTGGGAGGGTGGGAGCCTGAGAGCTGCCTGAGCCAGGGCTCCTCCTCAGGCTGCTCCCTGGATTCAGTGGAGAGTCTACACCTTCTTGACACCGTGATGGATAAAAGAGGAACACGGAGTCCTTAGTGGAAGCCTATTTCAGCCTGTGACAGAACTGGCTCACATTTGGGGGAAGGTGCTGTAGGGGGCTCTTTTATTTTTTGAAAATCAGACAAACGGGTCTTAGCTTGGACAGGCTTTTTCACCACATCTACCTGTCAAGCTGGAAATTCAGCAGAGCGATGGGAGTCCTAATTGATATGCAAAACAGGTCCAGGGTTCCTAGAAATGTCTAATGATCCTCCCATTCAATGCAGAATGAAGACATGCGCTAAATGAAATGGGAGCAAGAACACCAACCTTTTTGCTTTCCCTTCTTTTTTAATTGTTCCTTTTTCAAATCTACTTTGGGAAATTTCACAGGTTTTATGATTAAAAAAAAAAAAAGGGTATAGCCATCAGTGGGGTTTGTCTTTCACACACTGGATATTTATTATTAGAAAATAGCTTCTATCAGCTGTCAGTACCAAACAAGTTGAAAGGAGCGTGCTTCTCACGGTAAATTGTTTTTCTCCTTAATGAAGTTTAAATAAACAGTTCACCATGGGGAGAGTTGCCACGATTTTTTTTTTTCCTTTAAAAACTGAATAATTAAATGGAGTTTTAGTACAAAACATCCTTCAAATATGACTTGTCCTGGAGTTGTTATGCTATCCCCTTGAGTAAGGAACGTGGAAGAGATGGAAAAGACCGCGCGAGCTATTGAATGACCCCAAAGAATCTACAGGAGAAACTGGGAACCAAACCAGCGAACCCAAGCAAAACCCATCCAAACCATGAAACCGGTTTTAACAGTGGCTTTTCAATTTTGATTATCATCTAAGTTTAATATATATATATATATTTATATTTGAAATAGTAATAAAAAAGGAAGAATTGAATTGCATCCTTAGCAGGACAACCTTCCTCCCATGTTAAAGAGGTGTTCAGAAAATTCCATACAGTATCTGCTAAATAAACATGTTTGGCAGCTTAGCAAATATATGATTGCAGCATCCATGATCTGAAGTCAGAGAGCATTCGCTCTCTTTGGGCGGAGTCTGTTGCTCAGGGCGATGTGATTCCACGGCTCTGGATGTTCTTCGACCCACAGGCTTGAGGAAGGGTTTGGGAGTGGCTCAGTGCGTGGCCCCAGTGCAGAAACTTCCAAACCCCAAACAACGACTCAACCAACCAGCCAACCACACAGACATCAAACAATCGTCTCCTTTGAGTTCCTCTTGACAGAGTGGAGGCCCAGCAAGGACTGCTGGTTAGAAGGGATGTTGACAGACTTTGGAACGAGGAGAATCACCCTCTGATTGGTCCGACGCCATTCGTTGTACAATCGACAGTGGTACCTAAACGACACCTGGGATCAGGAGAGGAAAAACAAGGGAAGGTTTCAGGTAAGCGGAAGCTGACTACCAATGCAAACAACATACAAGCCATTTAAAATAGCCCAAATCGCGAAAACAAGGGAAGTTGAGCACAGGTTTTATGATTAAAAAAAAAGGGTATAGCCATCAGTGGGGTTTGTCTTTCACACACTGGATATTTATTATTAGAAAATAGCTTCTATCAGCTGTCAGTACCAAACAAGTTGAAAGGAGCGTGCTTCTCACGGTAAATTGTTTTTCTCCTTAATGAAGTTTAAATAAACAGTTCACCATGGGGAGAGTTGCCACGATTTTTTTTTTTCCTTTAAAAACTGAATAATTAAATGGAGTTTTAGTACAAAACATCCTTCAAATATGACTTGTCCTGGAGTTGTTATGCTATCCCCTTGAGTAAGGAACGTGGAAGAGATGGAAAAGACCATGAGCTATTGAATGACCCCAAAGAATCTACAGGAGAAACTGGGAACCAAACCAGCGAACCCAAGCAAAACCCATCCAAACCATGAAACCGGTTTTAACAGTGGCTTTTCAATTTTGATTATCATCTAAGTTTAATATATATATATATATTTATATTTGAAATAGTAATAAAAAAGGAAGAATTGAATTGCATCCTTAGCAGGACAACCTTCCTCCCATGTTAAAGAGGTGTTCAGAAAATTCCATACAGTATCTGCTAAATAAACATGTTTGGCAGCTTAGCAAATATATGATTGCAGCATCCATGATCTGAAGTCAGAGAGCATTCGCTCTCTTTGGGCGGAGTCTGTTGCTCAGGGCGATGTGATTCCACGGCTCTGGATGTTCTTCGACCCACAGGCTTGAGGAAGGGTTTGGGAGTGGCTCAGTGCGTGGCCCCAGTGCAGAAACTTCCAAACCCCAAACAACGACTCAACCAACCAGCCAACCACACAGACATCAAACAATCGTCTCCTTTGAGTTCCTCTTGACAGAGTGGAGGCCCAGCAAGGACTGCTGGTTAGAAGGGATGTTGACAGACTTTGGAACGAGGAGAATCACCCTCTGATTGGTCCGACGCCATTCGTTGTACAATCGACAGTGGTACCTAAACGACACCTGGGATCAGGAGAGGAAAAACAAGGGAAGGTTTCAGGTAAGCGGAAGCTGACTACCAATGCAAACAACATACAAGCCATTTAAAATAGCTCCAAACAATAGTCCAGCTGGGCAAGAGCCTGCCTGGCGCGAAATGGCTCTAGCAGTTGATGAGTGCTGGGAGTCTGAGCTCCAACCAAAGAGCATGCACGCCCTGATCACAGGGGTACTGCTCCCCCATGTCTCTTCATTCGGGGTAAGAATGAATAAGAAATTAATAAGAAATGAGGTTTCTCTTGAGCTTGGATCTATTTTCAGGGTAGTGGTTTGGGTTGCAAAGTCTGATTTGGGGGAGAAAGCTGGCTGTGGGCTGTGGGCAGAGTGGATACAAGGCCAGTCCTCACGCAGCTGGGGGACTAGGCAGCATACCTTTTTGGTCATCACATTTCTCTCTGTTAAACAAGAGGGATGCTGGAGCTTTGTGCACCCTTCTGTAGGCTCGACACTGCAGAACTCAAACAACCCCATTTCACAGTATGACAAGAAGGGCACCCCTCATATTGTTCAGTGGACAACCTGCACCGCTGTACTTGACCCCTGCGTGGGACCCCCATAGCCTCCAGCGTCGGCCTTCTGTGGCTCCAGTGGGGAAGCTTTGGTCTGGGCACCAGCTACTCCGATGAGTTCTTCCTGAGCAGCACCTGGGCCCACCCTGGTGTGGCATCGTGCCCTGTACATCACTGCACTTGTTTCTCTCTCCCTGCACTAGACGCATCTTGTTGAGCTCAGGGCTTGTGCTGTTCTCATCTCTGCGTGCTCTGCACCTATCACGTGCCCAGCGCTGAGGACGTTGCTCGGTTACATTCACTGAGTGAAGGGAAGAGTGAATAAACATCCTGCACCTTCGCGTGGCAACAACGCTGCTTTTAGATGTAGGCCTCTCTTACGTAATGCATGACAGCACAGGCTGTAAATGCATCATCAGCTACGACATAACTGTCTCCAACGTGCTCACTTCTCGTAGAGATATCCTGGAACGAGATGCTTGTTCACATGGGTTGTTCAAAAGTTTGCCTCTTGACAGAGTGGAGGCCCAGCAAGGACTGCTGGTTAGAAGGGATGTTGACAGACTTTGGAACGAGGAGAATCACCCTCTGATTGGTCCGACGCCATTCGTTGTACAATCGACAGTGGTACCTAAACGACACCTGGGATCAGGAGAGGAAAAACAAGGGAAGGTTTCAGGTAAGCGGAAGCTGACTACCAATGCAAACAACATACAAGCCATTTAAAATAGCTCCAAACAATAGTCCAGCTGGGCAAGAGCCTGCCTGGCGCGAAATGGCTCTAGCAGTTGATGAGTGCTGGGAGTCTGAGCTCCAACCAAAGAGCATGCACGCCCTGATCACAGGGGTACTGCTCCCCCATGTCTCTTCATTCGGGGTAAGAATGAATAAGAAATTAATAAGAAATGAGGTTTCTCTTGAGCTTGGATCTATTTTCAGGGTAGTGGTTTGGGTTGCAAAGTCTGATTTGGGGGAGAAAGCTGGCTGTGGGCTGTGGGCAGAGTGGATACAAGGCCAGTCCTCACGCAGCTGGGGGACTAGGCAGCATACCTTTTTGGTCATCACATTTCTCTCTGTTAAACAAGAGGGATGCTGGAGCTTTGTGCACCCTTCTGTAGGCTCGACACTGCAGAACTCAAACAACCCCATTTCACAGTATGACAAGAAGGGCACCCCTCATATTGTTCAGTGGACAACCTGCACCGCTGTACTTGACCCCTGCGTGGGACCCCCATAGCCTCCAGCGTCGGCCTTCTGTGGCTCCAGTGGGGAAGCTTTGGTCTGGGCACCAGCTACTCCGATGAGTTCTTCCTGAGCAGCACCTGGGCCCACCCTGGTGTGGCATCGTGCCCTGTACATCACTGCACTTGTTTCTCTCTCCCTGCACTAGACGCATCTTGTTGAGCTCAGGGCTTGTGCTGTTCTCATCTCTGCGTGCTCTGCACCTATCACGTGCCCAGCGCTGAGGACGTTGCTCGGTTACATTCACTGAGTGAAGGGAAGAGTGAATAAACATCCTGCACCTTCGCGTGGCAACAACGCTGCTTTTAGATGTAGGCCTCTCTTACGTAATGCATGACAGCACAGGCTGTAAATGCATCATCAGCTACGACATAACTGTCTCCAACGTGCTCACTTCTCGTAGAGATATCCTGGAACGAGATGCTTGTTCACATCTAGGGCTTGCTTTGGGGAAGGCTGGAGAAAAGCATTTATCAATTGCCCAGGAAATTCAAAGAATTGATTCTTCTGAAGATGTAGAAACTGTCTTTAAAAACGGAAGTAAGTTCTAGTTTGAGTATATTCAGATGCCTAGGTAAGTGCTGGGGAAGAAGGCGCCCAGGGACCTCCGGGTGACAGACTGTTCCAGGTATGGACTGTTTAACCACCTGTGGCAGGTGAGTCACGCTGACCCTAGTACAGGATCTGCGTTGGCTAAAGAGGGCTGACCCTATGGTTTGAGCTCAGTATTTCTGGAAGAGAATGCAGGCCCTTGATCTGAAAGGGGATGTTTTCATAGCAGGATCATGAAATCCAAGGCCACTCAAGTTGCTTTGGCTAGAAAGCGGATGCCACAGGCTGAATGCCAGAGAGATTTCAGGATGAAAATATATGTGTTTAAACTCACACAGATGTGTTTTTTTTCCAAAAGTCCCTGAACATGCCTGAGTGGATCTTTTTCTCCTTTTTTTTAAGCCCTGCTTCTCATATCTGTTCTGTCCTGCTGCTGCTTGGTGCTACTCATGAATGTAAGAGGCAGGCTGGAAAATACGCTGATCAGGGCCGAGGGCAGGAAGGGGTGGGAAACAGACAGATACTGTTGAAGAGCTGAGGCAGTGCAAGAACTCCGGAGTCTAGAAATACTACAGGAAAGCTGGATTTGAGATCAAGTCCCTTGGCTGGGATGGTAATGAGCGCGCATGCTCAGTAAGCACAGAAGCAGCGGCAGCTGCGCACAGTAGGAAGCAGCCCTGGGATCCCTCTTTTTTTGATAATTAGCAGCATCGCCTGCCCCAGACGCATCTGGTCACCCACGCGTGAATGCCCAGCGCTGAGGACGTTGCTCGGTTACATTCACTGAGTGAAGGGAAGAGTGAATAAACATCCTGCACCTTCGCGTGGCAACAACGCTGCTTTTAGATGTAGGCCTCTCTTACGTAATGCATGACAGCACAGGCTGTAAATGCATCATCAGCTACGACATAACTGTCTCCAACGTGCTCACTTCTCGTAGAGATATCCTGGAACGAGATGCTTGTTCACATCTAGGGCTTGCTTTGGGGAAGGCTGGAGAAAAGCATTTATCAATTGCCCAGGAAATTCAAAGAATTGATTCTTCTGAAGATGTAGAAACTGTCTTTAAAAACGGAAGTAAGTTCTAGTTTGAGTATATTCAGATGCCTAGGTAAGTGCTGGGGAAGAAGGCGCCCAGGGACCTCCGGGTGACAGACTGTTCCAGGTATGGACTGTTTAACCACCTGTGGCAGGTGAGTCACGCTGACCCTAGTACAGGATCTGCGTTGGCTAAAGAGGGCTGACCCTATGGTTTGAGCTCAGTATTTCTGGAAGAGAATGCAGGCCCTTGATCTGAAAGGGGATGTTTTCATAGCAGGATCATGAAATCCAAGGCCACTCAAGTTGCTTTGGCTAGAAAGCGGATGCCACAGGCTGAATGCCAGAGAGATTTCAGGATGAAAATATATGTGTTTAAACTCACACAGATGTGTTTTTTTTCCAAAAGTCCCTGAACATGCCTGAGTGGATCTTTTTCTCCTTTTTTTTAAGCCCTGCTTCTCATATCTGTTCTGTCCTGCTGCTGCTTGGTGCTACTCATGAATGTAAGAGGCAGGCTGGAAAATACGCTGATCAGGGCCGAGGGCAGGAAGGGGTGGGAAACAGACAGATACTGTTGAAGAGCTGAGGCAGTGCAAGAACTCCGGAGTCTAGAAATACTACAGGAAAGCTGGATTTGAGATCAAGTCCCTTGGCTGGGATGGTAATGAGCCGCGCATGCTCAGTAAGCACAGAAGCAGCGGCAGCTGCGCACAGTAGGAAGCAGCCCTGGGATCCCTCGTTTGTAAAATGTGAATAATGATATCAGAGATAATGCATAAAAAGAACGCAGCACAGTGCCATCGCCACACGTCAGTGTTCTTGGCTTGTCATTTCTGACGCGTTAAATCTGGAAAAGGTAATTTTGCAGCACTCCTTAGATACAGGAAGGTGGGGCGGCGGGGCGGGGGAGAAAAAGAAAGGTCGGGCTATTTCCTCTAAAGCCTTGCTCTCAGTGTGGCCGTGAAAGATACACCACCTGGGAGCTTGTTAGAATATCACAATTGCAGGCTCCACCCAGACCGAGAAGAGCATGCATTTTAACAAGGTCCCCAGGTGATTCGCATGTACATTCAAGCCTGAGAAGCACTGCTTCAAGGAACGCAGGGAGTCCACGACTTAGCAGGTCTCCTAGTTCCTTGGCTGGGAGGTACAAAAATCAGACCGCTTGTTCAGGCGAGCAGATGAGATCTTACTACGCATTAATCTACCTTAATTGCTGTTCACCACCATGGTCTTCAGGCAAATTCAATCAATAAGAAGAAAGCAGCCGTGCAAAGATGACGCTGCGTCGGAGATAATGAAGGTAGGTGCAGGGCAGAGGGAGCAGGAGCCTGCAGTCGCCCTGGGTAACCCCCGCTCCTGTCTCTAGGAGCTCCAGGACACTCCCTCCCCTCCGTGGAACAGAAGAGGATAAAGCAGGTTTGATACAGAAAAACAAAGAGGCAGTGAGGAAAAAATAAACACGAAGGAAAAAGAAGCTATGGCAGTACTAACACTGGCCATGTCCTTTAGATATTTCTTAAATTTCGGAGGCTTTAAAGAAAGAGGAGGAAGAAAGAGCACAGGGTCACTATTCTAAAAACTCTCCTCTTTATGGGATGGGTTTCTTGAAGTGGCTTCTTCACGCAAAGGCTATTTATTAACTTCCTGGTCACAGCCGAGGTCTCTACAGAGTTGCAGGCACGTGCACAGCACACAGTGCTGGAGTGTTTAGCATCACCTCTTCCCAAGGGGCTTCCCTGGTGGCTCAGCAGGAAAGAAACTGCCTGCCAATGCAGGAGACACGTGTTCGATCCTTGGGTTGGGAAGATCCCTTGGAAAAGGATATGGCAACGTCAGTGTTCTTGGCTTGTCCATTTCAGAAGCAGCGGCAGCTGCACAGTAGGAAGCAGCCCTGGGATCCCTCGTTTGTAAAATGTGAATAATGATATCAGAGATAATGCATAAAAAGAACGCAGCACAGTGCCATCGCCACACGTCAGTGTTCTTGGCTTGTCATTTCTGACGTTAAATCTGGAAAAGGTAATTTTGCAGCACTCCTTAGATACAGGAAGGTGGGGCGGCGGGGCGGGGGAGAAAAAGAAAGGTCGGGCTATTTCCTCTAAAGCCTTGCTCTCAGTGTGGCCGTGAAAGATACACCACCTGGGAGCTTGTTAGAATATCACAATTGCAGGCTCCACCCAGACCGAGAAGAGCATGCATTTTAACAAGGTCCCCAGGTGATTCGCATGTACATTCAAGCCTGAGAAGCACTGCTTCAAGGAACGCAGGGAGTCCACGACTTAGCAGGTCTCCTAGTTCCTTGGCTGGGAGGTACAAAAATCAGACCGCTTGTTCAGGCGAGCAGATGAGATCTTACTACGCATTAATCTACCTTAATTGCTGTTCACCACCATGGTCTTCAGGCAAATTCAATCAATAAGAAGAAAGCAGCCGTGCAAAGATGACGCTGCGTCGGAGATAATGAAGGTAGGTGCAGGGCAGAGGGAGCAGGAGCCTGCAGTCGCCCTGGGTAACCCCCGCTCCTGTCTCTAGGAGCTCCAGGACACTCCCTCCCCTCCGTGGAACAGAAGAGGATAAAGCAGGTTTGATACAGAAAAACAAAGAGGCAGTGAGGAAAAAATAAACACGAAGGAAAAAGAAGCTATGGCAGTACTAACACTGGCCATGTCCTTTAGATATTTCTTAAATTTCGGAGGCTTTAAAGAAAGAGGAGGAAGAAAGAGCACAGGGTCACTATTCTAAAAACTCTCCTCTTTATGGGATGGGTTTCTTGAAGTGGCTTCTTCACGCAAAGGCTATTTATTAACTTCCTGGTCACAGCCGAGGTCTCTACAGAGTTGCAGGCACGTGCACAGCACACAGTGCTGGAGTGTTTAGCATCACCTCTTCCCAAGGGGCTTCCCTGGTGGCTCAGCAGGAAAGAAACTGCCTGCCAATGCAGGAGACACGTGTTCGATCCTTGGGTTGGGAAGATCCCTTGGAAAAGGATATGGCAACCTGCTCTAGTATTTTTTATTTTTTAAAAATAATTAAATTAATTTATTTATTTTTGGCTCTTCTGGGTATTCATTGCTGCACAAAGGCTTTTCTCTAGTTGCAGTGAGCAGGCTTCTCATTGCAGTGGCTTCTCTTGTTGCAGACCGCAGGCTCTTGGGCTCACAAGCTTCAGTAGTTGCAGCATGTAGGCGCCATAGCTGTGGCTCCTGGGCTTAGTTGCTTCACAGCATGTGGGATCTTCCTGGATCAGGGATCAAACCTGTGTCTCCTGCATTGGCAAGCGGATTCTTTACCACTGAGCCATGAGGGAAGCCCTACTCTAGTATTCTTGCCTGGGAAATCCCATGGACAGAAGAGCCTGGCAGGCTACAGTCCATGGGGCCATGAAAGAATCCCTTAGCCACTGAACAACAACTCCCACATAGAGGTAACAGGCTGTGGCGGACGGTTTTCTGTAAAGTCACGGCAGGATTTGGGAAATCTCACTAGGAATTTTGATGCTGCTCTTTCTTTTTGGAGTTTGTGGTGCGACCGAAGCATATTGATGAGGCCAGGGCTTTGGAGGTTGCCTTCCCAGCACTGGATCTACGATGGCACCGTGGAAGAGAAGAGGGCGGTGTGGGAGTGAGTCAGCCACACCAGGTCACACAGACCACCCTCAGGGTGTGTCTGAACCACACCCCCTCACCTTGGAGCCTTGCTGGGACGGCATTCTGTCAGAGTGTCCCCCTCCGTAAAAAAGAATTTGAAAGATTAACCCATGGGACTGTGAGTCAGCCAGAGGGACCAGATCATTCATTCATTTCGTCCTGTGATTTAATCAGTTTCTGTGCTGGGCACTGGTTGCCACAGCAACTTGGTAGATGGTGGTACCTCCTGGGGGTCACTGCACATGGGCACTGCTGCATGGACTAATGCAGATCCCACGTGGACACTTTCTGAACTCTTCATTTGGCCTCAGCTCTCACCTACTCTCTTTGTGTCTGTCCAGGGACCTCTAATGGCTTGTGGCATGCACAGTGATGTTTCTGGGGGCGCCTCTCCCCTCCAGCTCTCAGGGTGGAAGTGATGAGGTCTTGGCCTCTTGGGTCTCAGACACCTGTGTTTCTGAGCAGCAGATTCCAGAAGGCAGGACCCCTTAGTCTGTCAAGCCTGGGCCCCAGTGGAGGCACCGAGCTCCAAACGCACCTGCTGGCGAGCAGCTCCCGAGCAGGTCTCTCTCGACAGCTCCCGCGGAGGCCCTTTGGGAAGGTTCCTCCGAGGACGTGCTGGGACTGACACTGTGTTTGTTTATCTAGGACATTTTCACAGCACTTTCTCCTTAAGCTTGACAGCTTGTTTACAATGGGTTTCTGCTGGAGGGCAGTTTCCAAGTGCTGTCAGCTTCTGAATTACAGCTCTAGCCAGGGCCATTCAGCACAACATTTATCTGGGAAGGAGTTAGTCCAGATTCAGTAACCTATTGCTGAGCTGGGGCCGCTGTGCGTCTTTCACACCACACGGGAAACATGCCTTTCTTTCCCTCCAGGTGCTCCCCACTTTATAGAGAGCTGGGGGTGGGCCATGTGAGGTGGTGGGGGTGGGGCACAGCAGCCAGGGGAAGAAAGCCCACGCCTCGGCTGGATGCCCGGGTCGCAAGGTTATCCCCCGATCCTCACAAAAGTCCATCCACCCACGGCTTACAGCAAGTAACAAGTCTTACTTACAAGTCTGTGCAGAAGGAGAGGGATGATCAGAGAGGTTGGGGATGCTGTTTGAAGTTATACAGCTATTTGGATGTCCAATCATGGGTTTAAACACAGAGCCTCTGGATTTTGAAGGCATGTGCCATTTTACTACTGGATTCTGAAGGCATGTGCTATTTTACCCCACCATACTGCCTCTTGGCAGCATTTCTGGAATGAAGTATGACAGAAGTTTCCTGAAAGAGCCATTCCAGGTTCCTTCCCCACCCAAACCTTCCTTTCACCTGAGATGAGAGATGAAACAGGACAACATTCATTTTTCTCTGGGCCATCTCCTTTTTTCTTTCCTTTTTACCCACCCCCTCCTCTTTTATTTCTTTCTTGATAGGTAAGTATATGTTTTACAAAGGAGATTTTCAAAAAGGCCTCAACTTAATTTGAGCGCCCAACATTTAAGACTACATCTCTGGGGCTTCCCTGGTGGTCCAGTGGGTAAGGACACCGCCTTGCAGTGCAAGGGGTGCCAGTTAGATCCCTGGCCTGGGAAGATCCCATGTGCCACAGAGCGGCGGGACCGATGTGTCCAGTTACCGAGCCGGAGCTCTGGAGCGCATGCGCCCAGAGCCAGTGCTCTGCAACGACAGAGGCTACTGCAATGGGAGACCCACATGGGCCAAAGAACAAAGATGGATGAAAATAGATAAATGAGAGACCAACAGAAGTGGCCTGCTCGCCGCTCCCCTCCCTCCCCAACCTGACCCCCTGCCAAAAAAAAGAAACAAAGGGGAAAAAATGGTCTCCAAGCAAAAAAAAAAAAAAAAAAAGAGACTACATCTTCACCCTTCCTTCATCTTAGGAACCTGTACAAGAATAGTCAAAGACCAGCAAACCTCCAAACATGGGAGAACTTACACTTATTTTCCCAAGTGCTTTCTCATGTATGCTTTCCCATCAATTGCCTGAGACCTGGAGAAGCTGATAGGATGGACAAGACTCTCAGGGCCATGTGAGGTGGTGGGGGTGGGGCACAGCAGCCAGGGGAAGAAAGCCCACGCCTCGGCTGGATGCCCGGGTCGCAAGGTTATCCCCCGATCCTCACAAAAGTCCATCCACCCACGGCTTACAGCAAGTAACAAGTCTTACTTACAAGTCTGTGCAGAAGGAGAGGGATGATCAGAGAGGTTGGGGATGCTGTTTGAAGTTATACAGCTATTTGGATGTCCAATCATGGGTTTAAACACAGAGCCTCTGGATTTTGAAGGCATGTGCCATTTTACTACTGGATTCTGAAGGCATGTGCTATTTTACCACACCATACTGCCTCTTGGCAGCATTTCTGGAATGAAGTATGACAGAAGTTTCCTGAAAGAGCCATTCCAGGTTCCTTCCCCACCCAAACCTTCCTTTCACCTGAGATGAGAGATGAAACAGGACAACATTCATTTTTCTCTGGGCCATCTCCTTTTTTCTTTCCTTTTTACCCACCCCCTCCTCTTTTATTTCTTTCTTGATAGGTAAGTATATGTTTTACAAAGGAGATTTTCAAAAAGGCCTCAACTTAATTTGAGCGCCCAACATTTAAGACTACATCTCTGGGGCTTCCCTGGTGGTCCAGTGGGTAAGGACACCGCCTTGCAGTGCAAGGGGTGCCAGTTAGATCCCTGGCCTGGGAAGATCCCATGTGCCACAGAGCGGCGGGACCGATGTGTCCAGTTACCGAGCCGGAGCTCTGGAGCGCATGCGCCCAGAGCCAGTGCTCTGCAACGACAGAGGCTACTGCAATGGGAGACCCACATGGGCCAAAGAACAAAGATGGATGAAAATAGATAAATGAGAGACCAACAGAAGTGGCCTGCTCGCCGCTCCCCTCCCTCCCCAACCTGACCCCCTGCCAAAAAAAAGAAACAAAGGGGAAAAAATGGTCTCCAAGCAAAAAAAAAAAAAAAAAAGAGACTACATCTTCACCCTTCCTTCATCTTAGGAACCTGTACAAGAATAGTCAAAGACCAGCAAACCTCCAAACATGGGAGAACTTACACTTATTTTCCCAAGTGCTTTCTCATGTATGCTTTCCCATCAATTGCCTGAGACCTGGAGAAGCTGATAGGATGGACAAGACTCTCATCCCCACTTTACAGATGAGGACACTGAGGCTCAGAGAAGTGGGATGACTTTGACAGACAATTGAGTTTCTAACTCCTCATCCTTTTCCCACGACATCGTCCTTGTGGCTCCTGAGTCAGTCTGACTGCTTGATTCACAGTGAATCAAGACACATTTTGGGAGTATAAATGCTACAATTATAGTTTTGGTTGAGGGCTTTATTAGACTGGGAAAATGAATGCCTACATTCACCAGAAGACACCCATGAAGTTCCAAGCACAGGAACACTTCCTGTTCACCACGGCTCAAGTCATACCCAGCTCACTAAGACTGGAATGCATCCCTCACTTAGCGTCTGAAACACTGACCCGAGAGGAGGCACAGAACTGGACAAGAGGGAAATGCACTGTTGTGGTCAGCACGGTAGGGATGGCAGCCGGTGGCACAGGGCTTGGGAGATAGGGCAAGGGAGCAGGTATGAGTTCTGTAAGCTTCACGTGCCAACAGGGCGCTGCGGGCTGGGCATGGGACAGCCTCCACAGGAAATAACACAGTGAATAACAATGGACGTGCTCAGCCTAGACAGCACATGCCGGGAAGCAGGGGGCCTGGTTTCTGAAAACCTTCGAGAGGACTGTGACCTTGTTCCCTGCAGGTCTTACCGGGAAGTATCAAAGGAGAGCAAATGTGGCACTTGGTGGGCGCTGCCTACGGGGTCCCCAAGTAGTCACAAGGTTCGCACAACAAAGAACCAGAGGGTTAAAACGTGTTCCCTCTCACTCAGCAGGAATGCTTATTGGGAAATGTTTTTTTCTTCAGTGGCATCTTCTCAGCTAGATGAATTAGTGGTTTCATGGGCAGCAGAGTCAATATCCCAACCCAGAATAATCAGCAAGTGGAGTGCAGCGCCACGTCCAACAAAGACTGTAGGCTGTGTCGGGACACAAGGGGAAAGTAACCAGCAGGAGGATTCCTGATCTGTGTGCGCCAGACGGCAGCGCGCGCACACACACATACACACACACACACTTTTTCTTTGCTTCATCTGTTCTTCCCAGCAGTGCATGTGTACACACAGACACATAACACACACACACGTAAGCCAAACCACTCTCACCAGGGCTTGAAGGTCTGTGTGCTCCCCCCGGGCGGGTGAGATGAACTACAGACAAGAGGGAAAGCCATGCCAGGCGGGCGCCGCCAGCTGCCACCAGCCTCAGGCCCCAAGCCCTGGGCCATACTTACTAGTGTCCAAAAGAGGTAAATAGTGAAGAGTGCGACAGTGAGTGCAATCAGTCCGACAGCTTCGAGCCGACTGCTAAAGTGCAGGTGGTCCACGGCGCCCCTCAGGCAGAGCCAGCCTGAGATGGTGGCCAGCGGGGTGATGAACAAGAAACACACCATGTCTCCAAACAGAGTCCGCTTCTCGTGCTGGGGACCTGGGTTTCTGAGCCACTGCCGGGGGAAAGGAGACAGAGAAAAGCAGGGACAGGGTTAAATGCCAGGGAGGGGTGGAGACACACTACTCGGAGGTTGTCTTTCCAGCGGCTGGAAAAGGCACTTCCGGCCTGTTCTGAGATCACATGGAAGCGGGATGGGCTCATTCCTTGCTCTAGCCCATCAATAGTCGTGATGACGATAAAAACGTGCTAAGTCACTTCAGCCATGTCTGACTCTTCGCTGCCCTATGGACTGCAGCCCACCAGGCTCCTCTGTCCATGGGATTCTCCAGGCAAAAATTCTTGAGTGGGTTGCCATTTCCTCCTCTAGAGAATCTTCCTGGCCCAAGGATCAAACCCAGGTCTCATATCTGCTGCATTGGCCAGGTGGGCGGGTTCTTTTGGTTTTTTTTTGACCACTTCTATTGGTCTTTCATTTATTCACTTTTATCTATGTTCCTTGGCCTGTGTGGGCCTATCTGGCTCTTTGCTAGTGGTTTCATGGGCAGCAGAGTCAATATCCCAACCCAGAATAATCAGCAAGTGGAGTGCAGCGCCACGTCCAACAAAGACTGTAGGCTGTGTCGGGACACAAGGGGAAAGTAACCAGCAGGAGGATTCCTGATCTGTGTGCGCCAGACGGCAGCGCGCGCACACACACACACATACACACACACACACTTTTTCTTTGCTTCATCTGTTCTTCCCAGCAGTGCATGTGTACACACAGACACATAACACACACACACGTAAGCCAAACCACTCTCACCAGGGCTTGAAGGTCTGTGTGCTCCCCCCGGGCGGGTGAGATGAACTACAGACAAGAGGGAAAGCCATGCCAGGCGGGCGCCGCCAGCTGCCACCAGCCTCAGGCCCCAAGCCCTGGGCCATACTTACTAGTGTCCAAAAGAGGTAAATAGTGAAGAGTGCGACAGTGAGTGCAATCAGTCCGACAGCTTCGAGCCGACTGCTAAAGTGCAGGTGGTCCACGGCGCCCCTCAGGCAGAGCCAGCCTGAGATGGTGGCCAGCGGGGTGATGAACAAGAAACACACCATGTCTCCAAACAGAGTCCGCTTCTCGTGCTGGGGACCTGGGTTTCTGAGCCACTGCCGGGGGAAAGGAGACAGAGAAAAGCAGGGACAGGGTTAAATGCCAGGGAGGGGTGGAGACACACTACTCGGAGGTTGTCTTTCCAGCGGCTGGAAAAGGCACTTCCGGCCTGTTCTGAGATCACATGGAAGCGGGATGGGCTCATTCCTTGCTCTAGCCCATCAATAGTCGTGATGACGATAAAAACGTGCTAAGTCACTTCAGCCATGTCTGACTCTTCGCTGCCCTATGGACTGCAGCCCACCAGGCTCCTCTGTCCATGGGATTCTCCAGGCAAAAATTCTTGAGTGGGTTGCCATTTCCTCCTCTAGAGAATCTTCCTGGCCCAAGGATCAAACCCAGGTCTCATATCTGCTGCATTGGCCAGGTGGGCGGGTTCTTTTGGTTTTTTTTTGACCACTTCTATTGGTCTTTCATTTATTCACTTTTATCTATGTTCCTTGGCCTGTGTGGGCCTCCCATCACAGTGGCCTCTCTTGCTGCAGAGCACAAGCTCTGGGCACATGTGCTCCAGAGCTCTGGCTCGGTAGTTGGACACATTGGTCCATCCGCTCCGCGGAACATGGGATACTCCCAGGCCAGGGATCAAACCGGTGCCCCTTGCACTGCAAGGCGGTGTCCTTATCCACTGGACCATCAGGGAAGCCCCAGGCAGGTTCTTTACCACTAGCGCCACCTGGGAAGCCCTGTTATGATTGAGCGGGCTTTTCTGTTTAAACAACAACAATTGAGGTACATGAAGTGCTGTCATGCACCAGAGCTTTCCTGTGTCTTGACCCTGGGAATGTGTGTAGGCAGAGGTTACCTCAGCAGGCCCAGATTGCTCAAATTCTGCACATTCCCAAGACCCTCTTTTTAAGGTTGGCTCCTAAGAGAAGTACTCTGAATCCTTGCAATAATGTGCCTGATAAGAGTGTTTTTGTATGCCTGAGGCCGTGGGCCACACGGTGCCAGGGTAAGCACATAGTTTATGCCAACTGTGTGATTTATGCTGAACACATATTTTTGCTCTAGGGACTGGAGTCCGAATAGCTGAGGTCTTTCATGCAGGCACTGCCTGTCTTATGTGACTGATCCCCAGTAAACATCCTGGACACCAAGGCTCAGGTGAGTATGCCTGATTGATAATGCTTTGTACATGTTGTTACAAACTGTGGTAAGAAAAAATAAGCACATCTGTGTGATATTACTGGGAGGAGACATCTGGGAGCTTGTGTCTCGTTTCTCCTGGACTTTGCCCCAGCACCTTCTGCCTCTGTTGATTTTAATTGGTATCCCTCTGTTGTAATCAACCCCAACAAGAGACTATGAGCTTTTCTGGGTCTTGTGAGTCCTAGTCAATCACTGAGGGTGGTCTTGGGGAATAAGACTCACCTTTACTCCATGAACTATTTTAGAACCCTGGGACCTCCTACTTAGGACCATCTCTGTCTTAACTGTGCTACCATCTTGACTGAACCAATTCCAGAACGGGTGGGGAAATACTGCCAGCTTGCTGAAAGGCTAGAGACGAGCATTCCTGAAGGACAGGAACCAGGTGCTTGTCCTCCCACTTGAGGAACTGCTGAATGTCTGCTGAGATGTTTTCCATAATCCATCTAGGAAAAGTCATGCTTTCCTACTGGTGTCCGTGCATACTGGTGACGAGTCTGAGTGCCTTTCCTTCAGATTAGCATGGAAACATGCCCGAGTGATTGGATATTCCCATCTCACTGTCCCATGGAGTGACAACAGAGGCCAAGCAGTCCAGAGAAGGTTGTCTGTGAGGTGGGAGGGACACTGACGGTCTTCCATCTCTTCGTGGGGATGGGCAGTGCTGTGGGGCTGCTGAGAAGGAACCCCCAAGGGGCCAGCACTGTGATTACTACAGAACCACTGGTGGGAGGGAAAGGACCCCACGCCAGGGGAGACCTGAGAAGGGGAAGGCTCTACTCAAGGGCAGACACAAAAGACACGGGAGCTGCAAAGAGGGCGAGGGAACTGAGGAAAGAGCTGTGTAAGGGCAGCACCCAGGAGTGAGCTCTGGACATGGAAGGTCAGAGGCACAGGAGGCAGTTTTCTGTTCAAAGAAGGAGAAGCTCTTGCCTGAATGTTTGTCTGAAGCAAATAGTAAATGACCCCAAATGCCTAAATTACCCCTTCCCAGTGAAAATCCACTTTATTTTTTAATTAATTAGATTTACTGGGCTGCACTGGGTCTTGGCTGTGGCACACGTCACCCTTGGTTGTGGCACATGGGATCAAGTTCCCTGACTGGGGTCAAAACCCAGGCCCCTTGCATTGGAATGCAGTTTTAGGCACTGGTCCACCAAGGATGTCCGTGACAATCCACCTTAGAAATGGGCCGAGATGCTGCAAGAAGTCACTTCGGCTCACAAATGGACCTGAATAAATATTAAAACGTAGTGGGGAGTTGACTTGTCTGTGACTATAAACGCAGTATTTTAAAAATTTAATACAAATACCAAAACGATCAAGTGCAAGTAGTATTAACCTCGCTACGTGTTGTCACGCAACCGCAGACATCTCGGCAGCTTCAAAGAAATTCAAAGAGCTCTCAGTAATTAATGTTTCCTTATCTAAACACTGGCCATATCTCTGTGAAGTGGAGATAGAAAAGAGGCGTTGTTATCCCAACTTTACAGAGGCTCAGTGAGGGAGAATGACTGCTCCAGGTGGTGCTGAGAAGGGGGTCAGGGTCTCTCCACTCATATTCAGATGTGCTGCCAGTAAAATATTTAAACATTGAAATGGCAAGATACTCAGAAATCCAGATTCTTTAACACTGGAGCCGACCTAACAGCAACCTGATTCCCGAGGCAGCTTAGATTTTCCCTGGGAGCAGATCTGGGAGCCCGGCCTGCTTTTCTCTGTGCCCACACTTGCTGGGACATAGTAGGTTCTCAGTAAATATGCAACAGATGTGCACAGACAAGCTCATTTGCCTCACTGGCTAAGACTGCCCCCTGTCCCAGGTTCTCTTCCTTAGGAATTCTGACCATGTTTTATTAAAACTAAGTTAGCACTTTATGTGGCCCTTGACATTGCTCACTGAAAGGACTCAGGCATGCAAGGAGGTAATTATGGATCAGAGTGGAGCGCTGCCTGATGTACAGTACATTGCTGAGGCAAACTAGAAATCACTATCGTCTGTTCCCAGTTTCCCATTCTAATGGTTTTTTGATCTTTCTATATTCCTAAAACATTTCCAGTTCACTTTTTATGTCGATAACCATCAATACCTGAATTCTGCATCTTGCTAACACTATACTTGTTTTGTTTTTGTTCAGTTTACTCTTTGTGTTGTTTGCTGCTGGGTCATATTTAGGCATGGAGTTCTTTTTTTTAATTAAATAATGTATTTTTGACTTTTCTGGGTCTTTGCTGCTGCACTTGGGCTTTCTCTAGTTTCGGCAGCGGGGGCTACTCTGGACGTGGTGTGCAGCCTTCTTATTGAGGTGCCTTCTCTTGCTGCGGAGCACAGGCTATAAGCGTGTGGGCTTCAATAGTTGCAGTACGTGGGCTCAGTAGTTGTGGCTCATTGGTCTCAGTAGTTGTGGTGCCTGGATTGAGTTGCTCCGAGGCATGTGGAATCTTCCCAGACCAGGGATTGAACCTGTGTCCCCTGCATTAGTGGGCAGGTTCTTAAACACTAGACCACCAGGAAAACCTGACGAATTTCTTCAAGCAGGTTAAAATCTATGTTAAACTCTGTGACTTCTTCAGAATCCTAAGTATAATTTCTCTCTTTCACAAATGCAGGTCCCATGACTAAGTCCATTGTCAGTATCTGTTGTTGAGGAAAACTTTGCCCTGTGCCATGGTTAAACCCTCTGTCAAAGTGTCCAGACAGGTTGATACAGGATATTTATACAGAGTTTGTGATAGAGAAATTGTGACTAATCCTCAAGTTCCAGCAATAGGGGGTTGTCTAAATACAATATGCAATTTACTTAAAACAGACTACTATTGAGTAATCTCAAGTGGTAATATATATTTTATATTTACTGATGTGATATATTGCTGAACAGGAAAAGAATACCACCAGACAGAATTATAGTATGATCCTATATATGTAGTGATATATCTACATGCACGTGGGCATTTACACTTATGTTGATGTAGTGAATTTACATAGTTGAAGACCAGAAGGATCCTAGTGAAACAGTTGCTATTCTTGGTGGTAGAATCAGAATGGTCATTAACTTTTTCCTTTTTGTATGTATATTCTTGTTTTTCTAAAATGAACATGGATGACCTGTGTAAAATATTTATGTATGAATTATATACAACACATCCAGAGAGAGAAAGAGGGAGGGGAGGCGGAGGGAGAGAGATAAGGAGAGTGGAGGACGTCAGGCAAGGCAGGTGTCTCGTGCACAGCAAACTACAGCAATAAAACAAACTATTCCTAAGCCAAGGCTGGGCCAAGCCAGCACTAGATATTTGGAGTTTCTTTTTTTTTTTTAAAAGAGAGAATTTTAATTACCATTGGCTATATTTTCCAACAAACAAGAAACAGATTAACTCATTTAAATTGGGAAAGAGTTGGCTGTTTTTTTTTTAATTAATTAATTAATTAATTAATTAATTAATTTTTGTACATGTATGTTCCCAGATCAATCAGATGCATATCCCTTGGCCCTCCCCCCACCCAGGTTCCCCCCCCATCCCTATTTGGAGTTTCTTGTGCAACATCTCACTGAGCCTTGACAAGGACCCCAAGAGGTAGGTACTAATGCTTTTCCCACTTTACAGATGTAAACATTGGGGAACAGAGTTTAGTATTTAGCAGTTTACCTAAGGAAAGATAGCAAGTGGTGAGGTTGAAACCAGCCTCCCAGTTGTGTTCCTTGCTTTCCCTATTTATGTTTACTTTCTGCACCAAATAGCATTTGTATGTGCACATGACTCTGTGTGTGTGTGTGTGTGTGTGTACTTGCACGTACACACACTAGATGTCAGATATGCTTAGGCTGCTGTTCTGGTCTATGTTAATTATTTTACTACACCACAATAAGGTCTGACTTCTGGGTGTTTAATCTCAGCTACATTATCATGCATTTTAGCTTAATTCATAATAGACAAGAGATTGATCTCAATTATTGTTCAATTACATTTCTTGCTTTTATCTGTCTGCTGCCTCTCTTACCAGTATACTTATTCTACATAAAGTATGATTCCTATTCGGTAGCAGACTGAGGCAGAACGGCAGGTTTGTTTGTGAGTCCCGTCTTCCCACCGACCTGGGGAGGCCCTTACCTTTATGTCGCTGGCATTCTATAGACAGTAGTTTATGTCTACATGGTTACTCAGACCTTACAGTATGCCAGCCACTCTCTGATCTGCTGCAAGTAGTCACTGACCTATTCTTCAATGACCTTTGATAAAGGTCCCATTATTAACATCAGCACTTTATATTCATAGATAGGGACACTGAGGCACAGAGAAGTTAAATAAGTTATGGAAGTTTGGCCTTAGCTTTGAGTTATGTAATTTAGCTCCAATGACTGTGCTCCTATTATATCTTCATTCTCAAAAAAAAAAAAAAGGTTGGGTGGTGGGGAGAAGTGGGTGTGGTAAAAGGGAGAGGAGGAGGAGGAGGACGGCACCTTAACTGGTTTTATCACTGCAAGAAGACACGTTTACTTATCATGGATCCTCTGGTGTTTTCAGGCGCTCTATTGTGTCTGCCTCTTTGTGACCCCGTGGACTGTAGCCCACCAGGCTCCTCTGTCCATGGGATTCTCTAGGCAAGAATGTTGGAGTGGGTTGCCATTTCTTTTTCCATGGTTTCCCTGGTGTGAAATACCAGTTAACTTATCGCACTGCTTGTGGACAGCTTTTGTAGCTAAAATATCTTTTTTTTTTTTTTAACAAGGGGGGTGGTCTGTGCAGCTTGTGAGATCTTAGTTCCCCAATAAAGGATTGAACCTGGGCCTCGCACAGTGAAAGCTTGGGGTTCTAACCACTGGGTAGCCAGGGAGTTCCCTAAAATATCATTCTTGAAGAGTCTTTAGTCTGACCTAGTCGTCAACTTGTACTTGGTGGTTGGCCGTATTTTTAAGAGCAGAGGTCAGTGATGGAGTATGCTCATTTGTGTGGCCTCTTTCACCTGGCAGACCTACCCACATGGCTGCCAGGCAGATCGGTGGGCAGCCCAGGGTACCTTCCTGGCATATATTCTCTGATTCCATCAAAAAACATAAAGAAAGTAAAAATAAAAATAATTATTAAAGAAAAAAACATACAGGAGAGAGATTATGCTGCAGAAAGCCCTGACAGTGAAGTAACTTTTTTTTGCGGGGGTTTCATTCCAATCACTGACTTATTCCCCAACAATAAGATTGGAAATAGGTACAAAAACCAACCAACCAACCAACCAATGAAACAAAGCAAAAACTTCCATGGTAGTCGGCAGTGTAGGGCCTGAGACAGCAGAGTGAATCGAGCAGCGTTCCACTGCCAGGGACACGGCATCAGTCACGGGCTGTAAATGTGCATCCAGGGTGAGCCAGGCGGTAGAGGTTACTTGCAAGCTGGGTTAACTATGGGTTCAGTTCTAATTACAGGGCCAATTTGTTAAATCGCTCACGGGTGGGTGGGGGTGATGGGGTGCAGTGCTCCAGGACATTAGATTCTGCCTCCCAGACTCTAAGTTAATCGGCTTAAAGCCCTAAGACGGACAGGACATTGTGCAGGTCGGTTTGTACTGGAACCAGATTACACTCTGGTGGCTAATAGCTCTGATCGATTTCAACCTTCCCCATGAATCTCCTTAATGAGAAACCATCATGAGAATGAAAGAAATTGATAGGAGGAATAACAACTGATAGAACAGTAACAAATTTATAGTATAGAAAAAAGGAGAAAAAAAAAAAAAAGGAGGCATGATCTCAGAATGCTTACTTGCTTGGGTTTATCTGCCTGAGTGTCTCCTATTAATCTGACACTTGGCAGAGTTATTCACCAAGCGCTGGCCTTTCCTGGAATGACACTTCTTCTTGAAGCCCAGCACAGCCTGTGCCAAGCTGTCTCGCTTGCCTAGAGAGTTGCGGTGTGAAAGAGACAGTGCGAAGACCAGAAGACATATGACAAGTCCTCTGCATGATTTAGAACCAAAGATGAAACCTGAAAATCACGCATCTCAGTTGACTTGAAAAACAGTGGAGAACGAACCCAAACAAACTCCCACCAGCATTTTAAACCTCCGAATTTCTTAGTCTGTCTGTGAGTTTCCAGGACAGCTGAAGCTGTTCAGAAGGGAGATTCTGACTCCTTAGGGGAAGCTAAGAAGACGTTTGCTCCAAATGTCCATCAACCCCGACTGCAAGCGACGCACCTCAAGTGAAAATGTCCCAGATGGTTTGCTCGTGACCCTAACTGCCAGGCTCCAGCCCCGGCCTCTCTCAGAGCTTCAGATGTGCGCCTTCAGCAGCCTCTCCGTGGCTCCCCTTATGTGATTACTAGACAACTCAAACGTAAGCTGTCCAAAACCGAACTCTTAGCAAAATTTTTTTATTTTTGGCTGCATTCTGCAGCATATGGAACCTTAGTTCCCCAACCTGGAATTGACACCCCACGTCGTGCGTTGGAAGGTGGAGCCTTAACCCCTAGACCACTGGGGAAGTCCCCAAAACTGAATCCTTGATTTAGCACGGACCTCAAACCTTTCTGTTCTGCAAGCTTCCCTGTCAGTAAATGACAATACCAACCACCTTACCCTGTTTCCTTTCTGTGGCTCACCCTGCACATCTAGCCCTTCTGCCCATGAATCTTCCTGTAACTGGAACCAGATTACACTCTGGTGGCTAATAGCTCTGATCGATTTCAACCTTCCCCATGAATCTCCTTAATGAGAAACCATCATGAGAATGAAAGAAATTGATAGGAGGAATAACAACTGATAGAACAGTAACAAATTTATAGTATAGAAAAAAGGAGAAAAAAAAAAAAAAGGAGGCATGATCTCAGAATGCTTACTTGCTTGGGTTTATCTGCCTGAGTGTCTCCTATTAATCTGACACTTGGCAGAGTTATTCACCAAGCGCTGGCCTTTCCTGGAATGACACTTCTTCTTGAAGCCCAGCACAGCCTGTGCCAAGCTGTCTCGCTTGCCTAGAGAGTTGCGGTGTGAAAGAGACAGTGCGAAGACCAGAAGACATATGACAAGTCCTCTGCATGATTTAGAACCAAAGATGAAACCTGAAAATCACGCATCTCAGTTGACTTGAAAAACAGTGGAGAACGAACCCAAACAAACTCCCACCAGCATTTTAAACCTCCGAATTTCTTAGTCTGTCTGTGAGTTTCCAGGACAGCTGAAGCTGTTCAGAAGGGAGATTCTGACTCCTTAGGGGAAGCTAAGAAGACGTTTGCTCCAAATGTCCATCAACCCCGACTGCAAGCGACGCACCTCAAGTGAAAATGTCCCAGATGGTTTGCTCGTGACCCTAACTGCCAGGCTCCAGCCCCGGCCTCTCTCCAGAGCTTCAGATGTGCGCCTTCAGCAGCCTCTCCGTGGCTCCCCTTATGTGATTACTAGACAACTCAAACGTAAGCTGTCCAAAACCGAACTCTTAGCAAAATTTTTTTATTTTTGGCTGCATTCTGCAGCATATGGAACCTTAGTTCCCCAACCTGGAATTGACACCCCACGTCGTGCGTTGGAAGGTGGAGCCTTAACCCCTAGACCACTGGGGAAGTCCCCAAAACTGAATCCTTGATTTAGCACGGACCTCAAACCTTTCTGTTCTGCAAGCTTCCCTGTCAGTAAATGACAATACCAACCACCCAGTCGCTTCGTTACCCTGTTTCCTTTCTGTGGCTCACCCTGCACATCTAGCCCTTCTGAAAGCCCCATCGACACTCCTTCGCCACACTGTACACCTCTCTCCATCTCCACTGCTGCCATCCCCGGGCCTCCGTCACCTCTCACTTGGGAAGCAACAGCCTCCCTGCTCCACTCTAGTTCCCTTCTAGTTCAGTTCCAAAACAGCAGTCAGAATGATCCTGTAAATACCTAAGCCAGACCACGTTGCTCCTTTGTTTCAAAACTCTCTAATGGCTAGAGTAAAGTCCAGACTCCTTGCCTGGGACGACCCTGCCTTCCTCTGTGTGTCTCCTACAACCTCTCCCCCTTCATTTCCAAATTTACACGTGACTTTTCCCACATGGGGGAGCAGGCTTTACCCATATTCTTATATCGTTGGCTCCTTCTCATCATTTAGTTCTCAGCTCAAATGGCACCTTCTCACTGAAAATACTCTTTGCACCTGTGAGCATCACATGGCTATAGTTTCTATAGAGAGCACAATACTCAATGAAATGATGATGTTTATCTATGCGTCTGATTTATTGCTATTTCCTTATACACTCCCCACTTAAATGAGACCACCGTGAGGGCAGAACTTCATTTTTGGTTCATTCTTATATGCCTTGATCCAAGAACAGTGCTGGAACCTAGTAGATGCTTCATGAAAATGAAGGAAGGAAGATCTGAGATGCCAGTGGCCCTGACCAGAAAAGACCTTAGAGTACATTAGACTAATTAAATCAGTCAATGAGAAGAAACTTTGTTAGCTGGTAAACATCAGGTCTTGAAGTTCACTGCTTGTAGCTTTCTAGTTTAGAAATAGAATTCCTTATATAGCATGCCTTTTAGGTTCCCAAGAGAAATATCTACAGTGTTGCCACAAGGTAAAAATCCTGTAATTTCTGTTCAAGTCTTTTTTTCCTAAGATGTAAATAATTGTGAAATACCATCTATTTTTCTTTAGGTCACGAAACAGCATGAGAAATCCAGTGAATTATTCAAGGTCCTTTGTACTGTTTTAGTCAGAATTACTATCTTATTTTTTTTCTAGAAAAAATCTACTTTGAAATAATTGAGAAAAAGATAATAATACCAAGTGTCCTTTTAAAAATGATACAACTTGGCTTCAATTAAAAATAGGTACCCAGTGCCTGTCTATCATGTGCCAGGTATTTTTACTGAATTTAAGGACACCAGGTGGTGGTGTTATTCCCATTTTGAATTGGGTTATTAAGCCTCAGTGGGGTTAAGTGACTTGTTCAAGGTTACCCAGTGGAGGAACCAGTATTTGCAATTTCCAGCCTACCGTTCTGTCACTTCTTCCCTCTAGCTTGTTTTTGCATGACAGAAAACCTTGATCCTAATTTTTGTTTGCTCTCACAATGGGTAAGGTTGGAGGAGAAACGCTGAGCAGCAACAAAATATGAGCTTGAGCGGGGAGGCCAGAGACAGGACCCTGCTTCCAGGTATCCTCTCTTGAGCTCCCCCTTATGCTGTGTGGCCTTTATCAAGTTCTGTCACCTCTCTGGGGGAGTAGAAATTGGGGTCACCCTCCAAGGAGTAAGGGTGGTGCAGTTTTAGGGGAGAGTGGTGAAGGCCGCCGGCCAGTTGTCTCAACGTCCCACTTTTGTTGAAAACGTCTGGTCCCATGGTGGAACGGATATGTCATCTTTCAGCCCTGCTCTCTTCTGAGCTCCCAGATTCTGGATCCCACCGTGTACCGGATCTCTCTCCGTTTGTGCAAAAAGCATCTCGCACTTCACCAGGTCCACACTGCAACCCTGGATTCACTACCACCCACCACCACCCCCAGCCAATTCTCCCACAAACTGACTCCAGTTCCTCTCCCTGGTGGGTGCACACATGGCAACCCCAACACGCGCAGGCTCATGTGAACAACCTCCACCTCATCCTATTCTCTTTTTTCTTTTCCTTCTTGTGTGTGTTTAATCATTTCACCTGTTTCTGACTCTTGTGACCCTATGGACTGTAGCCCGCCCATGGGATTCTGTAGGCAAGGATACTGGAATGCCATGCTCTCTTCCAGGGGATCTTCACAGCCCAGGGATTGAACCCTAGTTTCTTACATCTCCTGCACTGGCAGGCAGTTCTTTACCACTAGCACCACCTGGAAAGCCTTGTATGTTTTCCTATATGCTGACAAACAGGATTCTGAGACGAGATCGATAGGTAGACTGGATCTGCCTATGGGGTCTATGACAAAAGTTCAAGCACCTTGAAATCTAGCTCCTAGGACTCCTCAACCAGTGCTCCTTTGCAGTGTTTTTCCTGTTTCAGACATACTCAACTGGCCTGGCTCCGAGCCTCTGCAGTGGTGGCTGCTTTTGCCTGTCTTCCCACCTCTGGCTTCTTCATGGCTCATGCCTCAGTTCATACGTCACCTCTCCAGAAAGACCTTCACAGACCCCCACCTTTCTCCTCAGCCATGCTTTACCACAAAGCTTGTTTCTTCCTTCCTAACATGCATCACTGTCAGAAATAATCTTTTTATTTATTTACTTGTTTATTCTGTCTTTCTTCCTAGCAGTGAACTCTGATAGTACACAGTGTTCTGGCCTGTTCACAGTTATATCCCCTTTCCTAAAATATTTAATTTGTGTTTGATAAATGTTAGCTGAAGAAATACATAAATCCTTCTTAATTAGAGGATCATTTTGAATAGGAATCGGATGAATTTAACTGAATATATACACACATATATAAAAATCATTCCTCCTGTTTCAAATCAAATCCAGTAACATAATTTTTGTCCCAGACATATGCTTAGCAGTTGCTCTGGCCTTTGCAGCTGGGAATTGGCTGAAGCATGTATCATATTCAAGGACTCCCTAGAGATCTGTGACGCCCTGAAGGACTCAGGCCAATAGGCCAATTAATGGGCTATAACGCCATAAATACATTTTCATGTGACTCCAGTTCCTCTCCCTGGTGGGTGCACACATGGCAACCCCAACACGCGCAGGCTCATGTGAACAACCTCCACCTCATCCTATTCTCTTTTTTCTTTTCCTTCTTGTGTGTGTTTAATCATTTCACCTGTTTCTGACTCTTGTGACCCTATGGACTGTAGCCCGCCCATGGGATTCTGTAGGCAAGGATACTGGAATGCCATGCTCTCTTCCAGGGGATCTTCACAGCCCAGGGATTGAACCCTAGTTTCTTACATCTCCTGCACTGGCAGGCAGTTCTTTACCACTAGCACCACCTGGAAAGCCTTGTATGTTTTCCTATATGCTGACAAACAGGATTCTGAGACGAGATCGATAGGTAGACTGGATCTGCCTATGGGGTCTATGACAAAAGTTCAAGCACCTTGAAATCTAGCTCCTAGGACTCCTCAACCAGTGCTCCTTTGCAGTGTTTTTCCTGTTTCAGACATACTCAACTGGCCTGGCTCCGAGCCTCTGCAGTGGTGGCTGCTTTTGCCTGTCTTCCCACCTCTGGCTTCTTCATGGCTCATGCCTCAGTTCATACGTCACCTCTCCAGAAAGACCTTCACAGACCCCCACCTTTCTCCTCAGCCATGCTTTACCACAAAGCTTGTTTCTTCCTTCCTAACATGCATCACTGTCAGAAATAATCTTTTTA
Source organism: Tragulus kanchil (assembly GCA_022376925.1). NCBI lineage: Eukaryota > Metazoa > Chordata > Mammalia > Artiodactyla > Tragulidae > Tragulus > Tragulus kanchil. The sequence goes on along the minus strand of JAIOJX010000029.1, from coordinate 54,620,967 downwards.
TTTATTTACTTGTTTATTCTGTCTTTCTTCCTAGCAGTGAACTCTGATAGTACACAGTGTTCTGGCCTGTTCACAGTTATATCCCCTTTCCTAAAATATTTAATTTGTGTTTGATAAATGTTAGCTGAAGAAATACATAAATCCTTCTTAATTAGAGGATCATTTTGAATAGGAATCGGATGAATTTAACTGAATATATACACACATATATAAAAATCATTCCTCCTGTTTCAAATCAAATCCAGTAACATAATTTTTGTCCCAGACATATGCTTAGCAGTTGCTCTGGCCTTTGCAGCTGGGAATTGGCTGAAGCATGTATCATATTCAAGGACTCCCTAGAGATCTGTGACGCTCCCTGAAGGACTCAGGCCAATAGGCCAATTAATGGGCTATAACGCTCCATAAATACTGTATTTGTGTCTGGAACATTGTAATTTGGCTTCAGCGTTATTTAAACAAATGCTGCACACACTGACACCAAAGGTTTGAAATTTTCCAAAGATCAGATTAGTCGCACAGCAGGATTAGATGGCAAAATAATGTTGTATACGCACTTGCAATTTCAGATATAAGTAAAATGGGGAGTCACTTTGCTCTAATTCTTTTAGATCACTGTGTAGAAGTGATCAAAGTCCCCAAAATGGAAATTGTTTATCCAAGATACAAGAAGACACTGCAAAATTACGTGGCATATGTGATCTATAGAAAGCCAGAAACATGAGAAGATGAGATAACCAAGAGAGCATGAAGAGCAAGGACACAGAAAATTTGCAGAAGAAATTAATAAAAAAGCATAGTGCCGACAAAAGAAATGATTACTCTGGAAGGCAATGGTTTCATACTGTGTCACCTGCTACGAATAGGACACACACAGCAGCTCCCAGTTCCTGGAGCCCTTATGGGGCCCCTGGCCCTCCAGCTGGCGAAGTTGCTGGCATCTAACTCCCTTCTGCTGGCCGGTGGTTGGCACCCAGGTTTCTCGATTAAATAATGATTTCCAGGAGAAAGACAGGATCATAGAGGAACCAACCAACGCTGGACAAAAGATGGAACAGTGATAAATAATATGAGTAAGGATAATAAATGCCAATTGTGAGAATCAGGGATGTTTAAAGGAATATGGAGGGAGAAAGCAAATTCACAAGCAAGTCCTCCAAATGGGACCATGTGAAAAGACCTCTGTCCCTCAGATACAGTGAGAATGTGAGTATGAAAACTCTATAAGCAGGGTGTGGTGGAGGGATTTCAGTGCAATATGATCCATGAGTAAAATAAAGTGTAGAAGAGACATTCTCAGCAGCAACATATACTCCCAAAGTCAGCAAGGATGGGAACAGTTTGAGACGAGGAACTCTCTGCTAGATGGCTGACTGAGAACACAGGAACTTTTAGATTCACAGTCCTTACAGTCCCTTGTTTTGCTGTCAAAGAGTTTCCCAAATATTTAGGGCCTGTCTGATCTTGCTAACTTTAGACACATGCTAGCAACCAATGGATCTGGAACTCCTCAGTAGGACTGGCTTAAGTTCACAATTTGTGGATTTAGTTTACTTTCTATAACGCTCCATAAATACTGTATTTGTGTCTGGAACATTGTAATTTGGCTTCAGCGTTATTTAAACAAATGCTGCACACACTGACACCAAAGGTTTGAAATTTTCCAAAGATCAGATTAGTCACAGCAGGATTAGATGGCAAAATAATGTTGTATACGCACTTGCAATTTCAGATATAAGTAAAATGGGGAGTCACTTTGCTCTAATTCTTTTAGATCACTGTGTAGAAGTGATCAAAGTCCCCAAAATGGAAATTGTTTATCCAAGATACAAGAAGACACTGCAAAATTACGTGGCATATGTGATCTATAGAAAGCCAGAAACATGAGAAGATGAGATAACCAAGAGAGCATGAAGAGCAAGGACACAGAAAATTTGCAGAAGAAATTAATAAAAAAGCATAGTGCCGACAAAAGAAATGATTACTCTGGAAGGCAATGGTTTCATACTGTGTCACCTGCTACGAATAGGACACACACAGCAGCTCCCAGTTCCTGGAGCCCTTATGGGGCCCCTGGCCCTCCAGCTGGCGAAGTTGCTGGCATCTAACTCCCCTTCTGCTGGCCGGTGGTTGGCACCCAGGTTTCTCGATTAAATAATGATTTCCAGGAGAAAGACAGGATCATAGAGGAACCAACCAACGCTGGACAAAAGATGGAACAGTGATAAATAATATGAGTAAGGATAATAAATGCCAATTGTGAGAATCAGGGATGTTTAAAGGAATATGGAGGGAGAAAGCAAATTCACAAGCAAGTCCTCCAAATGGGACCATGTGAAAAGACCTCTGTCCCTCAGATACAGTGAGAATGTGAGTATGAAAACTCTATAAGCAGGGTGTGGTGGAGGGATTTCAGTGCAATATGATCCATGAGTAAAATAAAGTGTAGAAGAGACATTCTCAGCAGCAACATATACTCCCAAAGTCAGCAAGGATGGGAACAGTTTGAGACGAGGAACTCTCTGCTAGATGGCTGACTGAGAACACAGGAACTTTTAGATTCACAGTCCTTACAGTCCCTTGTTTTGCTGTCAAAGAGTTTCCCAAATATTTAGGGCCTGTCTGATCTTGCTAACTTTAGACACATGCTAGCAACCAATGGATCTGGAATCCCTCAAGGCTCCACGTGAGGCACTGGCTTAAGTTCACAATTTGTGGAAGTGTTTGGTGGATCTTCTTTATTTTTGTTTGACACTCCTGCCCTCAAATTTCAAAGGTAGCCCACTAGCATTCAAGTAATGTCGATTCTGCTATGAACTCCACGCTCATGTTATCTAAGTTGTTCATGATTTGTAAGATTTCAGACATGCCCTTCCTTAGCCTCCTCACATTCAAATGAAAGAATCTCCCTCTTTCTGTCCAGGCCACCCCAGTCTCCTATTTTTCTGGGTCCCTTGGGTTCTTCAAGGGGCTTCCCTGGTGACACAGTGGTAAAGAACCCAACTGCTAATGCAGGAGACATGTGGGAAACTCTGGTTTCATCCCTGGGTCAGGAGGGTCCCCAGGAGAAGGAAATGGCAACCCACTCCAGTATTCTTGCCTGGAGAATTCCATGGAAAGAGGAACCTGGCGAGCTACAGTTCATACTGAGCACACACACACATTCGACTCTTCAGGTATCCTTCATTAGGAATTTGTTGAAAGTCTCTCAGTTGTATCTGACTCTCTGCAACCCATGGACAAGCCATGGAATTCTCTAGATAAGAATATTGGAGTGGGTAGCCTTTCCCTTTTCCAGGGGATCTTCCCAACCCAGGGATCAAACCCAGGTCTCTGGCATTGCAGGTGATTTCTTTACTGTCTGAGCCATCAGGGAAGCCCATTCATTAGGAATGGGGTCCAGAGTACCAGCCCATCAGGTAAAAATACACCATGGCATCACATGAGGGGAGAGTGACGGTTTCCGTTTTGTTTACATTAGTTGTTTGCTTATGTTCAGCATTTGTAGACCATCTTGCTACAAAGCTCCCAGAGTTGCCTTCAAAGAAGACATTCTTAAGGAGTGGAGGCAACAGCTGGATGTCAGGGGTCATGATGCCAGGAACTGGCGTTTGCAGAAGGGCAAACAGGTGACAGGCTGGAGTGATGCAGCTGCTGTCTGTAGGAAAGCTCAACTCCAGCCAGGAGACACACATGGCATTTCTAGCTTGAGCGACCCTGAGACATGTGTCCTCATGGCAGAACCAAGCCAACCACTGGAGAACATAAGTTAATAACCAACCTCGTGCTGTATGTGTACAGAACTGAATCAGAAGCCCTCCCTTTAAGATGAGCACATCATATCCACTGTTGTGGAACCCACAGTCTGACATAATGTCGCCTCCTCACAGAAGAAGGAATTTGCACTCAAGTGTTGAGAAGTTTCCCTTACTTTTCATGCTTACAACATTTTAAAGTATAAGAGGTACTTTTGGACAACCTACATATTTCCTTATAGCTCATGTAACTATCTTTGTGGGTCAAGGGACTTTGATCCCAGGGGTAGGTTTTCTGAAAACCTGTGACCCCGTTGTGACTTTATATGAACACTGGCTGCCTGTGCATTTCAGGGGAGAGAATTCAAACTTGGGTCCTACTCTCAAACACACCTGAGGGGAAGCCAGCACTGTTCTGGAGCATTTTGCTGAACTCTCTTAAGACACGCCTTAGTCCAGCTTCCTGAGCTTTGATGAATTTCAGAACATGGAGTGTGACTGCCTTCTGAGAATCTATAATCTCTCCTTAAACCCGAGTTTAAGACAAAAAAATCAACCTAGGGCACAAACTGTGATATTTTAAAAATTAATTGAATCATTAAGGCAATAAAGTTAAAAGGCTTAGGGAAAAAAAGGCACTTTTACTGGGATAAAGATGGCAAAACTTCAGACAGCATAAAATCAATGCATAAATATTTCTTCCCAATAAAAAAGTTAAAAAAAAAAGTGAACAGGCATACATAAATCGTGATAGGGAAAAGGCAAACCTTTAATAAGAGGGGAATAACCCATCCACATGTCTGTGCCACTTTCTCCCTTTCTAAAATGGAGAAGGTTGGGAACTTTCCTGGTAGGCCAGTAGTTAAGAATCTGCCTTCCAAAGTGGGAGATGCAGGTTCAATTCCTGGTGAGGAAACTAAGATCTCACAGGCCATGGGACAATTAAGCCTGCACAACACAACCATTGAGCTTGTGTGCCACAATGAAGCCCTGGTTCAGACAAAAAAAACCCAAAAAACAAAAAAATGGAGAAGGTTGTACATACAGAGAGTAGAACAGGAACATGGCACAGGGTAGAACTGTGGCCTAGGGTAAAGACTGGGAAAATGACAGTGAGTAGGAGAGGAAGCAGTAGATTAAGGGAAAAATCAGAAGCCCTCCCTTTAAGATGAGCACATCATATCCACTGTTGTGGAACCCACAGTCTGACATAATGTCGCCTCCTCACAGAAGAAGGAATTTGCACTCAAGTGTTGAGAAGTTTCCCTTACTTTTCATGCTTACAACATTTTAAAGTATAAGAGGTACTTTTGGACAACCTACATATTTCCTTATAGCTCATGTAACTATCTTTGTGGGTCAAGGGACTTTGATCCCAGGGGTAGGTTTTCTGAAAACCTGTGACCCCGTTGTGACTTTATATGAACACTGGCTGCCTGTGCATTTCAGGGGAGAGAATTCAAACTTGGGTCCTACTCTCAAACACACCTGAGGGAAGCCAGCACTGTTCTGGAGCATTTTGCTGAACTCTCTTAAGACACGCCTTAGTCCAGCTTCCTGAGCTTTGATGAATTTCAGAACATGGAGTGTGACTGCCTTCTGAGAATCTATAATCTCTCCTTAAACCCGAGTTTAAGACAAAAAAATCAACCTAGGGCACAAACTGTGATATTTTAAAAATTAATTGAATCATTAAGGCAATAAAGTTAAAAGGCTTAGGGAAAAAAAGGCACTTTTACTGGGATAAAGATGGCAAAACTTCAGACAGCATAAAATCAATGCATAAATATTTCTTCCCAATAAAAAAGTTAAAAAAAAAAGTGAACAGGCATACATAAATCGTGATAGGGAAAAGGCAAACCTTTAATAAGAGGGGAATAACCCATCCACATGTCTGTGCCACTTTCTCCCTTTCTAAAATGGAGAAGGTTGGGAACTTTCCTGGTAGGCCAGTAGTTAAGAATCTGCCTTCCAAAGTGGGAGATGCAGGTTCAATTCCTGGTGAGGAAACTAAGATCTCACAGGCCATGGGACAATTAAGCCTGCACAACACAACCATTGAGCTTGTGTGCCACAATGAAGCCCTGGTTCAGACAAAAAAAACCCAAAAAACAAAAAAATGGAGAAGGTTGTACATACAGAGAGTAGAACAGGAACATGGCACAGGGTAGAACTGTGGCCTAGGGTAAAGACTGGGAAAATGACAGTGAGTAGGAGAGGAAGCAGTAGATTAAGGTAAATAGGATGTGCAGAAGGAGTCAAAAATAAAATGATAGCAAGGAAGCTTAAGATATGTTTTCTATAAATCCTGACATTGGCCCTCACAATCCCTATGCTGCATGAAGGAAGCCAGACTCAACTAAAGGGTTCCATTTCTAGGAAATAGATTGATCCATGGAGATATAAAATAGATTTTTGTTTGCCTAGGGCTGAGGCGGAGGGTGAGGGTTGGGATGCAAGGACTGGAGAGTTAAGGCTGAAATAGATGACATTTATTTTCCTGGTGATGAAAATGTTCTAAAATTGATTGTGGTGATGGTTACAGGACTCTGTGAATGTGCTAAATGTCACTCAATCGTACGCTTCAAATCCATGAACTGTACGGTGTAGGAACTATATCTGAATAAAGGAGCCTGAGACAGACAAACACCCTTGGTAAAAATAATCTGAAGTGGCCTGTAGATTTCCCTAAAGAATCCCTCCTCTTGCATGAATTCTGGTTTGTAGGTATTTCTTTCTGCCTTGCCACAACTTCATCTAATAGAGTTATTCTTCAGATATATGTATCTGTCAGGCATGACTCACAAACAGCCGAAAATGTGTATGTTTTGATGAACGAGGGACTTCTGGGTTTCAACATTCAAGTCGTAGCTTTTAAGGAGATGAGCCCGTGTTTAGAAAAATATTAGAGCCATTTTATGACTTTCATCCCTCATCCCTTTTCTCCCTTCATCCACCAGCATTAATGCAAAAAGCTAGCCTTTGGAAGTAAGTAAAGTGTTAGGAGAGGTTGCATAAATTTCTGGGATGGTGAATATTTTTTCTTCATCTCCTGATTTCTGCTTTTATTGATTCTACACAGACAGAAGTCCTTAATGGCTATAAATTCTATTTTACAACTTTGCCGCAGTTCCCACCTGCCAGCAGCATTCATATGTACTACATTCGCCATTTTTCCTCAGAGCCCTAAGGGATTTTTGAACTTCACCGTTTAGGCCAACTTTCTGTCTCTAATAGCATCACTGGAGGTGAAGTGATGATAAAATAATGACTAGAAAATATTTCATTTTCTTCTTTTAATCTGACCTTAGTCTTTGCAAACAGATCTTTTCACACATTTTAATAAGTGGCACACCTAAGAATTAAGCCCATGTTTCAGTATTCTAAATGAAAAGCTTCAAAAGCATTTTTCTTTCTCTTTCATGTTACACACACACAAATATAACTCGGTGCTCACATAACCATCACAGCATAAACCTATCCTCTAGCTCTGTAATAATAGACTGCAAAGAAACAGTTTTATCCCAGATAATCTCTCAGGGTCGCTCTCTCTTTATGAACGAAGGCAGGTAGCCATGAGGTGCCGCACAGGAATATACATTTAGCCAACAGTGGAGCAGGAATGCAAAACCACAAGCCCTAACAGGGTTTTCTTATCTTTCCCCAACTTTGTGGCCCTGTCAAGAAAGGGCAGGAAAAAAATGAGGCAACTATACAAATAATCCAACAGAAAAACCAGTGTTTTCTTTTTCCTTCATGAGCTGCGAAACGAGTTTCACCAATCTGTGCTATATAGATGACAGTCTTTAAAGAAATTCACCTCACACGTGTGTACAACCGTATTATAAGCGATTAGCCTTCACAACCTGTTCCTGGAAGGCGGAAAAAGGCTCTGAAGCATTTTAGGATCAACAGGCTTTCTAATAACATTTCCTAGCAGAGACCTTGGAAGAGGTGGCTGACATAGTGACTGGTGGAAATGAAGACTCAAATGCAGAGAAAGAGTAACTAGATGAAAAGGGAGGAAGACAGGGCACGGGGAGTGCTTTGGAAAGAAAGGATGCTTTTTCTGGCATCTGATAGGATGGTCTACCTCAGAGTTTTGTTTCCCCGAGAGTCCACAGTGTCAGAAGACCAGAGAAGAAATGCCATTCCACTTACCTAGCCCCAGTATTGATACTTATCTCCTGATTTCTGCTTTTATTGATTCTACACAGACAGAAGTCCTTAATGGCTATAAATTCTATTTTACAACTTTGCCGCAGTTCCCACCTGCCAGCAGCATTCATATGTACTACATTCGCCATTTTTCCTCAGAGCCCTAAGGGATTTTTGAACTTCACCGTTTAGGCCAACTTTCTGTCTCTAATAGCATCACTGGAGGTGAAGTGATGATAAAATAATGACTAGAAAATATTTCATTTTCTTCTTTTAATCTGACCTTAGTCTTTGCAAACAGATCTTTTCACACATTTTAATAAGTGGCACACCTAAGAATTAAGCCCATGTTTCAGTATTCTAAATGAAAAGCTTCAAAAGCATTTTTCTTTCTCTTTCATGTTACACACACACAAATATAACTCGGTGCTCACATAACCATCACAGCATAAACCTATCCCTCTAGCTCTGTAATAATAGACTGCAAAGAAACAGTTTTATCCCAGATAATCTCTCAGGGTCGCTCTCTCTTTATGAACGAAGGCAGGTAGCCATGAGGTGCCGCACAGGAATATACATTTAGCCAACAGTGGAGCAGGAATGCAAAACCACAAGCCCTAACAGGGTTTTCTTATCTTTCCCCAACTTTGTGGCCCTGTCAAGAAAGGGCAGGAAAAAAATGAGGCAACTATACAAATAATCCAACAGAAAAACCAGTGTTTTCTTTTTCCTTCATGAGCTGCGAAACGAGTTTCACCAATCTGTGCTATATAGATGACAGTCTTTAAAGAAATTCACCTCACACGTGTGTACAACCGTATTATAAGCGATTAGCCTTCACAACCTGTTCCTGGAAGGCGGAAAAAGGCTCTGAAGCATTTTAGGATCAACAGGCTTTCTAATAACATTTCCTAGCAGAGACCTTGGAAGAGGTGGCTGACATAGTGACTGGTGGAAATGAAGACTCAAATGCAGAGAAAGAGTAACTAGATGAAAAGGGAGGAAGACAGGGCACGGGGAGTGCTTTGGAAAGAAAGGATGCTTTTTCTGGCATCTGATAGGATGGTCTACCTCAGAGTTTTGTTTCCCCGAGAGTCCACAGTGTCAGAAGACCAGAGAAGAAATGCCATTCCACTTACCTAGCCCCTAGCCTGACCCAGCAGGTGGATGCTGGTTGTTTTTTTTTTTTTTTTTTAATTTTTGGCCTCTTTTATTGGTTTTTTTATTTATTTGTTTTCATCCGTCTTTATTCTTTGGCCTGTGTGGGCCTCCCATCGCAGTGGCTTCTCTCCTTGCAGAGCACCAGCTCTGGGTGGATGTGCTCCAGAGCACTGGCCCATAACCAGTCTGGCCGCTCCACGGCACGTGGGATCTTCCCGGGCCAGGGATGGAACCGGTGCCCCTTGCACTGCAAGGCAGACTCTCCACTCACTGGATCACCAGGGAAGCCCAATGTTGTGTTTTTAATACACTTCATTTTTTAGAAGTGACTTTAGATTCACATCAAATTTGACTGGCAAGTACAGAGTCCTCTCATATTCCCTGCCTCCCCTCATTAACATCCTCCCCTCGAAAGTGGTATGTTTCTTACAATTGATGTACCTACATTGACATGCCATTGTCACCCAAAGGTCATAGTTTATAGCAGCGTGAATGTACTTCCCTTTTGGTGCATACTCAGTAGGTTTGGACAAATGTATAATGACATGCGGCCACCACGGTGGTATCATCCAGGATAGGTTGACTGCTGTAGAAATCCTGTCTGCTCTGGCTGTTGATCTCTCCCTCCACACTACCTGCTGTGTACCAAATAGACAAAGTCAAGGTCAAGGCTTTAGTCATCACTTTTTTCATTCTCCCCCTTCTGAAGTCCAGGAAGTCCCTTAGGAACTTTGACTACCAGTACAGAAGCCCTCAGTTCTGTGTGTGCACATATCAGTGAGCAAGTGAAAGAAAGACCTCTTGACCCAGGTGTGAAGGAGTCAGGTGTGGTGGCAAGTGCATGGACTCAGGAGCCAGAGGAATGTGGATTATTCTTCCAACTTCTCTGCTTACCAACCCTGTGGCCGAAGTGTGACATCATCTCAGAATCTCAGCTTCTTTATCTATAGAATCGGATAATAGGGCTTCCCTGGTGGTCCAGTGGGTAAGGACACCGCCTTGCACTGCAAGGGGCACTGGTTCGATCCCTGACCTGGGAAGATCCCATGTGCTGTGAACCACAGCAGCTGGACTGATGTGTCCAATTACCGAGCCAGAACTCTGGAACACATGTGCCCAGAGCCAGTGCTCTGCAGAGAGAGAGGCAACTGCGATGGGAGGCCCACACAGGCCAAAGAACAAAAATGGATGAAAATGGATAAATGGAAGACCAATAGAAGTGGCCAAAAAAAAAAAAAAAGAAATGAATCGGATAATATCCATTACAGGGAATTACCAGAGACACTAAAATAAGATGACTCTATAAAATGTACAGCATGCCCATCTCTCCTGTCTAGGAGATGGTTAGATAATTTAAGAAGAGAAAACTTTGGGCTGTGACCATCGTAAGGATAAAAACAGACGGACTCAATGCCCCTGGATTGGAGTATCTTGTCAAGATCTGTGCCTATGCTAGAAAATGGAGATCTTCACCTAAGTGGGCAAAGAAGGGTGTTATTCAGTGAATAAATGACCACTGAGCTCCTACTGCCTAAACTGAAGCTACTTCTCCACTTGGCTCATTCAAATATAATTGTCCATTAGGCAGCATTTAACCATAATCATGTACTGCTCACAATATTTCAGACCATTATGTATTTCACAATGTGTATTCTTTCTTTGGAGTTAAAAGTGTCAGGTGTTGACACTTAAAACTGAACAGGCAAGAGGAGGGCCGGCAGATGCCCTCAGCGTGGAGTTTTAGGCCTGTCTGATAACGCTGCATCTGCAATGTGCACCAGGGCTCCTGCAATTTATGTCTCCCTTCAGTGTACCCTGGTGCTTCACCTGCACAGGAACGCTCCTGTGAGTTAATTGTGCCTTGTTATTTCAGCCGGACTTGGGGGAGAGATGATTACTGGATGTTGTCATGCGGTGACATTTCACTGCCCCTTGATCACACTCCCTTTTACAAAGCTCTCCGGCCAGCTGCTCAGGGACACGTTCCCCTCCACTCCCTACAACCCCCTGAACTTCCATATAATAGCTTCCAATTGTCTGCCTTTCAAAGAAGTGGACCCCTTGGTGGCCAGCACTACCTGTACTATGTGTTCTCACATGTGGAGGGAGCTCAAAGGGGCTGGGATTTTTCAGAATTATCTGTCTCGTTCTGTTTCTTCTTGTTCTTGGCCTAGGCGTCCTTCAGGCCTGGCCAGACTTCTGTCTTTGACACAACCTGAGGACGCGTGAGTGACGACTACAGACATTTTCTCCCTGCCCCCTCAAGAAGTTGTTCTTTTTTTAAAAAAAAACACTTTTATTTTAAAATTATTTATTTATTTGGCTGCACTGGGTCTTAGTTGTGGCATATGGCATCTAGTTCCCTGACCAGGGATTGAACCCGGGCCCCCTGCATTGGGAACACAAGAGTCTCAACCACTGGGCCACCAGGGAAGTCTCAAGAGGTTGTTCTTTAAAAGGTGTTGTGTCACTCACAAAATGGAGACATTCATTAATTCTAGGTGGTGAATACACATCTGTTTACATATTGTTCTTTGCCCTCCTCTGTTAAAACACAGAAGAATTCACATTAAAAAGCTATGTGATATCTGTAAATAACAAAACTCTGTAAAAGTTAAAAGTAAAGTAAAAGTCAAAAAAAAAAAAAGCTATGTGAAACAATTCTTAATGATTTGCATCTTTGTGCCTCTTGTTTTAGGAGGCCCTCAGATGGGGACAGGTTGAGGCAGCTATTTGGATAAGAAAGGTCCTCCTTTTAAAAATTTACTTATTTAAAAAATTGTATTATCTATTTATTTTTGGCTGTACTGGGTCTTTGCTGCTTTGCGAGGGCTTTCTCTCATTGTGGCAAGTGAGGGCTCCTCTTTGCTATAATGCCTGGGCTTCTCAATGCAGTGGCTTTTCTTGTTGTGGAGCAAGGCTCTAGGGCACATGGGCTTTAATAGTTGCGGCATTCAGTACTTCAGTAGTGTGGCTTCCAGTTCGTTGGCTCAATAGTTGTGGTATACAGGCTTAGTTGCTCTGCGGCATGTGGGACCTTCCCAGATCAGGAATAGAACCCGTGTCCCCTGAACTGGTAGGTGGATTCTTACTCACTGGCCCACAAGGGCAGTGGGACCTGGAAAGGTCCTCTTGAAAACATGATCTCTAATTTGTATTTCAGCCCAAGTTCACTGCAACTATCAATGCAATTTAAAATGCTAGAACTGGTCATATACTTCTTTTTATGCATGGAACAGGATTTCCCCTCCAAATTAGTCCTTTCCCAGCAGTGGATGGGCTGAACACCCAGGCACTAGGCAGCTAGCTCTCTTCCATCTGGTATGGCCATGTGAACACTTCGGTTGGCTTGCTTTTTAAATTAAGTCATTTGTAATGAAGCAAGCTGTGAAGTTAATAGATACCTTAAAAGAGCTTCTTTGTAAGTAAGCTTTAAGTAACGAAGTGACTGCCAAATTAGCCACCAGAACCAAGAAAAAAAAAAAAAACAAAAAACCCAAAACTGAACAACGGTTGGATCAAGCATTGCTGGTCTTCAGTCACCAAGCAGGTCATCTCAACTGCTGGACGAAGGATGGGGAGGCTGGTGGCTTGCTCAGCAATCTTATCAGAGGGCCACGAAGTGCTCGGCGAACACTAAGGCACACCGCAGTGTATGGGATCTCACCAGTTCTGTGCTAGTACCCTGTCTCTTAGTGGTCCATTAACCATGTGGCTTTGAACCAGCCATTTAAGCTCGCTCCTAACGTGGGGACACTAGGAGGAGATCATTCAGTTCAGTCTGTACCACCTTGGACAAAACATATTGGTAGAAAAAAATAATGTAACACCAGCAAATTCTTTTAAAGGTAGCGTGGGTGTTAGTTGCTCAGTCGTGTCTGACTCTGTGCAGTTACATGAGCTGTAACCTTCCAGGCTCCGTGTGTCCATGAAATTCTTCAGGCAAGAATACTGGAGCCTTTCCCTTCTCCAAGGGATCTTCCCCACCCAGGGACGGAACCCAGGTCTCCCACATTGCAGGCAGATTCTTTACCATCTGAGCCACCAGGGAACCCCTTAAAGGTGAGGGGGGACACCACTGAATTCTGGAATCTCAAATGTAAACAGCAGGGATGGACTGCAAAAGGTGATAGGGGCAGCATGGCTGTAAGCAAAAGGCAAGGCCCTAGGAAATGAGAGAGTGCACCATGTCCTACCTGAAGGTATTTAAATTTTTTAAAACTGTTAATTTAATAAAGCACACCTGGGAGCATGAATGAGGTCACCCACTGGCTATTTCTGCTCTGTTTCACTGGTGAGGAAGCTGATACATTAAGAGGAGAAATGATTTGTTCAGATTCTCACAGAGGTGGTGGGCGGCCAGCTGGCCGTCTCACGGTTCTAGAACAGCCGGGGAGTTGAGCCCCTGCCAGGGAAAGTCACCGGCACAGATGTCACTCAGGGCGAGGGGCTTTTGTTGTGTTCTCTGGAGAACAGACACTGAGTCCTTCAACATGCCCCCCTTTCTGTTATGTCATCTTTTCTCTGCCCTTCACGCCGCAAGTCCTCACTCTGCTTCGGGAGGCCTCAGCCTGGCCTAGTGTGTGTGGAGAGGAGGGGCCCAATCAGCCCTGGGGATGCTGAGGCCCCGTGCTCAGTGGACGAGTGGGAGGAAAGAGGGAGCTCCTGGTGGGTTCCGGTGAATCCCTCTCCCCTCCACGGCTCAGACACAGCATGTGGCCTTCTCTCCGTTCGTCCCTCCAGAACACAGGAGGAGAGGGAGGCCTGAGAGGGGTACCTGAGACCTTCCCTGCTCCTCTCTGGGATCTTGACCTCATGTGAGTGAGTGACTGTGTGTTAGTCGCTTGACTGTGTCTGACTCTTCGTGACCCTATGGAATGTAGCCCACCTGGCTCCTCTGTCCCTGGAGTTCTCCAGGCAAGAATCCTGGACTGGATTGCCATGCCCTTCTCCAGGGGAATGAACCTGGGTCTCCCGCATTTCAGGCAGATTCTTTACCACCTGAGCCACCAGGGATGCCCACCGTAAACCTGTATCTTCATGTACCAAATGGGTAAGACCATCTCTTCCACCCCACTGGCCCCCAAGACCATGGTAAAGCCTTTGCTTGCCCAGAGCTTGGATTCCAAAGAGCTTGACAAAGGCCAGCTGAGCCTGAATCTTTCCAATTGGCCCGACCCTCCCCACTCCCAGCCACCCTCCTCTAACTCTGGCCAGAGGCTCCCAGACAAGCCCTGAAGCATGCATTTTCTCCTTACTGGTTACCAGTGGAATAGGACTCCGCCACCTGACATTCCTGAAAACCTAAATTTTTAAAACTGTTAATTTAATAAAGCACACCTGGGAGCATGAATGAGGTCACCCACTGGCTATTTCTGCTCTGTTTCACTGGTGAGGAAGCTGATACATTAAGAGGAGAAATGATTTGTTCAGATTCTCACAGAGGTGGTGGGCGGCCAGCTGGCCGTCTCACGGTTCTAGAACAGCCGGGGAGTTGAGCCCCTGCCAGGGAAAGTCACCGGCACAGATGTCACTCAGGGCGAGGGGCTTTTGTTGTGTTCTCTGGAGAACAGACACTGAGTCCTTCAACATGCCCCCCTTTCTGTTATGTCATCTTTTCTGCCCTTCACGCCAAGTCCTCACTCTGCTTCGGGAGGCCTCAGCCTGGCCTAGTGTGTGTGGAGAGGAGGGGCCCAATCAGCCCTGGGGATGCTGAGGCCCCGTGCTCAGTGGACGAGTGGGAGGAAAGAGGGAGCTCCTGGTGGGTTCCGGTGAATCCCTCTCCCCTCCACGGCTCAGACACAGCATGTGGCCTTCTCTCCGTTCGTCCCTCCAGAACACAGGAGGAGAGGGAGGCCTGAGAGGGGTACCTGAGACCTTCCCTGCTCCTCTCTGGGATCTTGACCTCATGTGAGTGAGTGACTGTGTGTTAGTCGCTTGACTGTGTCTGACTCTTCGTGACCCTATGGAATGTAGCCCACCTGGCTCCTCTGTCCCTGGAGTTCTCCAGGCAAGAATCCTGGACTGGATTGCCATGCCCTTCTCCAGGGGAATGAACCTGGGTCTCCCGCATTTCAGGCAGATTCTTTACCACCTGAGCCACCAGGGATGCCCACCGTAAACCTGTATCTTCATGTACCAAATGGGTAAGACCATCTCTTCCACCCCACTGGCCCCCAAGACCATGGTAAAGCCTTTGCTTGCCCAGAGCTTGGATTCCAAAGAGCTTGACAAAGGCCAGCTGAGCCTGAATCTTTCCAATTGGCCCGACCCTCCCCACTCCCAGCCACCCTCCTCTAACTCTGGCCAGAGGCTCCCAGACAAGCCCTGAAGCATGCATTTTCTCCTTACTGGTTACCAGTGGAATAGGACTCCCGCCACCTGACATTCCTGAAAACCTGACTGAAGACTGATGCCTAGAAGGCAGCCAGAGTTTGTCAGAATCACTGCATTTGTTGTGCGGCTCAGAGCAGCTCAAAGGTGCTGGTTTGTGTCATATAAGCCCTTGTCCAGCTGTGTCTGTCTTGAACTGTAAGGGCAAAGGGTCATTTTCTTTATGTACAACCACAGGCTCCAAATACAATACATGGTTTGCAATTGAGGGAGGGAGGGCTCTCTATCTATCCATCTGTTTAGTGTAGGGAGGCTTCGTGACTGCCTATCACATGCTGTGATTATGGTCCAGCCACCTTACTGACTGGACTGCGCGTTGCTCACTGGCTGAAATAAAGAGGGGAGTTTGTCCACCTTCCTTGGTGTCATTCCCTAATTATCCCAGTGCTACAGGGGTTTGCTGATGAAAATGAAAACTCTGAAACCAACCAAGGAGAATACATATGTACAGACTGCTATGTATTAAATAGAGAACCAGCTAAGACCTGCTGTATAGCACAGCATGCTGTATGGCCCAGAGAATTCTGCTCATTACTCTGTAATAACCTAAATGGGAAAAGACTTTGAAAAAGAATAGGTACATGTACTTGTATAACTGAATCACTCTACTGTGCACCTGAAGCGAACACAATATTGTTAACCAACTACACTCCAATACATAATAAAATATAAGGAAAAACCCAAACCAAACCCACTGCAATGAAGTGAGCAACATCCTCACCTAAGTCTGATAGAAACATAGGAGGAGACGCTCAGTGAAGTTTCAAATCTGTTAAATAGTCAAGCAACAAGGTGCAAGATCATTTCTCCATAGCAGTTCAACTCTGCTCCCTGCTGTATTGCTGGAGATGACACCGAATCCTAGGCATACTTTTAAACCATTTCTCTCCTGTGACTCAAAAAAAAAAAAAAAAACAACAACTATAAATACAAAGTTTGGGGAAAAAAAGTCCTTAATCCTCAACTGCTAAGCTTTATATCTCATTATTCTGAGTAACTGATATGTGTGGAAACACTCTCAGTTTCAATTTAGCTCAACCTCAGACTCACAGGGAACAGCTTTTAAATTGTTCATACAATTCCTATCAATCAGCTGAGGTTGTGTAAAGGAAATAGGAATACGGAAACCTAATCACTCCTTCTGTGAAAAATCACCATGTTTCCCTGACTGGACACAGATCAGAACCTAGGAAGCCTTTCCTGAAGATTTCCACCATTTCCTGGCTGATTCATTTTAACCACAACATTGTTGAGCCGATCTATTACTTCATGCGTTTCCCCGGCAAGGGTGGGTGTTACTGATACATGTCTTAGGAAAGCCCACTGGCAGATATTCCCATCCTAGAAGCTGATGTGGCAAGCACGCTATTTGCACATAGTAATCTTGAATCCTTAGGAAACTGTTCAATCAGATATGCAATCACCGCAAAAGGGTGAAGTCAAGGCACACATTTTTGGGAACAAATTGTGCTATTTTTATTGGTTTGCTGTATTTTGCCCTTATAAAAGAATGGTTTTAGAGTTCAGCTTATAGAGAGAAATGAGGGAAACTGAACATGAGCAGGGAGAAGACCATAAAACCACCCACTCTAGTCATTCCATGAATCCTCTAATGGTTAGTGGATGTCTACTTACTGCGTTCTTTCGGGTCACTATTACTGGGGCTAATTCATCTGACAAATTGCCACTGGGGTTTCCCTGGTGACGCAGATGGTAATGAATCTGTCTGCAATGTGGAAGACCTGGGTTCAGTTCCTGGGTTGGGAAGATCCCCTGGAGGAGGAGTTGGCAACCCACTCCAGTATACTTGTCAGGGGAATTCCACGGACAGAGGAGCCTGGAGGGCTACAGTCCATCGGATCACAAAGAATAGGATATGACTGTGTGCCTATCACATTTTCCATCATCAGCAAAAATATGGAGCCTTTTGAGAGAAGTGCTAGCTGGCTAGGTATGAAATATATGTGGGTCATAGCTGTTCTTCCTTTTTACTATGAACAGTTTGAATGCTCTCCTCTCAGACTTTGCCCAGGAAGACACAGATCTTTGAAGAGATTTACATGAACTGAACACTAGAGGAAGTCCACCCACAATTGAATAAACCCAACCAACTCTCTTAGGTTGAAACTCACTCTTGTTATACCAGCTTACTTAGCATCAAGAAAATATTTAGGGTATCAAATTGGCAATGAATTTAAAAGACTAAAAGATTTAGTCTTGCCATGTACATAGGTAGGTAAGTAGACAGACACAAGCAACTTACTGAAGCAATGGAATGACCAAAGAGTTTGTTCTTGTCTTCCCATTACAGCGTGTAGAAATTCGGAATAGACTTTTTGGCCAACATAATATAATTTACTTACCATACGATGGATTCATTTTAAGTGGGGGAAAGTATCTTTTGAGCTTTGTAGAGACCAAAGAGATCACAGAGAACCTGTATTTACCCTCCACGCTGCAGCTCAGAGAAAAAGCTATGCCACCCAGATGGCCCGTGGTAAGTGGAGAGGTGATGCCTGATTTGGAGATGCTATTAATAATCATCCTATTGATCTGACCATTTTGAGTAGAAATTCATCCTTTGCAGGGAGAGGGAAGAAAGACTCTATGGAGCAGCCTGTGCTTTGGATTCCTGATCTGTCAAAAAGGAACATCCAATGGCTGGCTGCAGACAGTGTAGGAAAGGACAGGAGAGGAAGTGCCTTGAACAGGAGTGCTGAGGAAGATGAAGGCCTATGGTGGATGAAGGGCAAAAATTTGAGATAGCTTAGAGGTGACAAAGTCCCACTGGGGTTTCCCTGGTGACGCAGATGGTAATGAATCTGTCTGCAATGTGGAAGACCTGGGTTCAGTTCCTGGGTTGGGAAGATCCCCTGGAGGAGGAGTTGGCAACCCACTCCAGTATACTTGTCAGGGGAATTCCACGGACAGAGGAGCCTGGAGGGCTACAGTCCATCGGATCACAAAGAATAGGATATGACTGTGTGCCTATCACATTTTCCATCATCAGCAAAAATATGGAGCCTTTTGAGAGAAGTGCTAGCTGGCTAGGTATGAAATATATGTGGGTCATAGCTGTTCTTCCTTTTTACTATGAACAGTTTGAATGCTCTCCTCTCAGACTTTGCCCAGGAAGACACAGATCTTTGAAGAGATTTACATGAACTGAACACTAGAGGAAGTCCACCCACAATTGAATAAACCCAACCAACTCTCTTAGGTTGAAACTCACTCTTGTTATACCAGCTTACTTAGCATCAAGAAAATATTTAGGGTATCAAATTGGCAATGAATTTAAAAGACTAAAAGATTTAGTCTTGCCATGTACATAGGTAGGTAAGTAGACAGACACAAGCAACTTACTGAAGCAATGGAATGACCAAAGAGTTTGTTCTTGTCTTCCCATTACAGCGTGTAGAAATTCGGAATAGACTTTTTGGCCAACATAATATAATTTACTTACCATACGATGGATTCATTTTAAGTGGGGAATGTATCTTTTGAGCTTTGTAGAGACCAAAGAGATCACAGAGAACCTGTATTTACCCTCCACGCTGCAGCTCAGAGAAAAAGCTATGCCACCCAGATGGCCCGTGGTAAGTGGAGAGGTGATGCCTGATTTGGAGATGCTATTAATAATCATCCTATTGATCTGACCATTTTGAGTAGAAATTCATCCTTTGCAGGGAGAGGGAAGAAAGACTCTATGGAGCAGCCTGTGCTTTGGATTCCTGATCTGTCAAAAAGGAACATCCAATGGCTGGCTGCAGACAGTGTAGGAAAGGACAGGAGAGGAAGTGCCTTCGGAACAGGAGTGCTGAGGAAGATGAAGGCCTATGGTGGATGAAGGGCTGAGAGTTTAGTTAAGAATGGTAGTCTGAGGAGCTAAGCAGTTCTGACTGATGTAATGTCTGAATGCTGACGAGTACAATTTATAAATGACTTTTTAAACCGCTTCCTCTAGCAATGGGAGTTGTTACTATCACATCGATTTTGAAATGAAATGTTATGGAATTTTCTTGCTTTAATGAGAAGGTGGATCCAACTGGTAAATAAAGTAATGATTAAAGCAATTAAAGAGGGAAAGTGAGAAATAAAAAAACAATACTCCCAAGGCTTAACCCAAATAAGCAGGTTTTGCTGATATACTGAGAAGATTCATGTTCATCTCAAGGTAAACATATTGAAAAGCAATGCTTACTGTGATTCAACCCGCCCTTTGAGGAGAAAAGTCAATTAGTAATGTCATTTGTTTAAAAATCTGCCTGCACCTGGTTCTCATTTGTCCTCCAGCTGAGAAACCAAAGACAACTTCTTTTTATTGCTTGTGGTCAAACAGCAAGTTCATTTCGCCATAGGATGATCAAACGGCCATCCTCCCCGGCTTGAGGAGGCCTGCCTTTCACTTTCAACTTGTTCCATCATCATTAACTCAGAAAAATGTCACATTCCATTTGTGCAATGAAAATTTCACCACCAGTGACCGTTTGGGTGAAGTTTTTGTAGGCAAGGCCCTAAATCTTGCAAAGTACCTCACACATTCTCAAGGTCATTTGCCTCGTTTCCTTGTTTAATGACAGTTGTTTGAGATCCTGGAGTCTGTCTACAGCCTGACATCAATGGTTCTGAAGAAACCTCTGTGTGGGGGGGGTGTGTACCTCTCTGAGGGGTTCACGGCATGATCTGACACATGTGTGTTATCTGAAATGCATGCACTCTCCACCCCCCATAGCCTCTGTTAGCTATTCTGCACACATACTCTGGGGTTTTATAACATCCTATTGATCACGGTAGAAATTCATCCTTTGCAGGAGAGGGAAGAAAGACTCTATGGAGCAGCCTGTGCTTTGGATTCCTGATCTGTCAAAAAGGAACATCCAATGGCTGGCTGCAGACAGTGTAGGAAAGGACAGGAGAGGAAGTGCCTTCGGAACAGGAGTGCTGAGGAAGATGAAGGCCTATGGTGGATGAAGGGCTGAGAGTTTAGTTAAGAATGGTAGTCTGAGGAGCTAAGCAGTTCTGACTGATGTAATGTCTGAATGCTGACGAGTACAATTTATAAATGATTTTTTAATCCGCTTCCTCTAGCAATGGGAGTTGTTACTATCACATCGATTTTGAAATGAAATGTTATGGAATTTTCTTGCTTTAATGAGAAGGTGGATCCAACTGGTAAATAAAGTAATGATTAAAGCAATTAAAGAGGGAAAGTGAGAAATAAAAAAACAATACTCCCAAGGCTTAACCCAAATAAGCAGGTTTTGCTGATATACTGAGAAGATTCATGTTCATCTCAAGGTAAACATATTGAAAAGCAATGCTTACTGTGATTCAACCCGCCCTTTGAGGAGAAAAGTCAATTAGTAATGTCATTTGTTTAAAAATCTGCCTGCACCTGGTTCTCATTTGTCCTCCAGCTGAGAAACCAAAGACAACTTCTTTTATTGCTTGTGGTCAAACAGCAAGTTCATTTCGACATAGGATGATCAAACCGCCATACCCCCCGGCTTGAGGAGGCCTGCCTTTCACTTTCAACTTGTTCCATCATCATTAACTCAGAAAAATGTCACATTCCATTTGTGCAATGAAAATTTCACCACCAGTGACCGTTTGGGTGAAGTTTTTGTAGGCAAGGCCCTAAATCTTGCAAAGTACCTCACACATTCTCAAGGTCATTTGCCTCGTTTCCTTGTTTAATGACAGTTGTTTGAGATCCTGGAGTCTGTCTACAGCCTGACATCAATGGTTCTGAAGAAACCTCTGTGTGGGGGGGGTGTGTACCTCTCTGAGGGGTTCACGGCATGATCTGACACATGTGTGTTATCTGAAATGCATGCACTCTCCACCCCCCATAGCCTCTGTTAGCTATTCTGCACACATACTCTGGGGTTTTACCAAGTAAAATGTCTTCTTTACTGGCAAGAAACAAGTTAAAAAAAAGACCACTGGATGCCTCCCATTCAAAGCAAGGTTTTCTTACTCTGGAAGTCAGCTGCATTGGAAGAAGCTGCAATATCAACTTGGAGAGGTTCCACCAAGTTTCTGGAAAGGAGAAATAGACTTCTTTTTAGCTTTTGCCATTGGGCTTGGGGATCTTCACTTCCTTTGTTTATTATTTAATTGTATTTCCTCCACTGCAGAGAAGTTCTGAAACGCAAACCCCAATGACTGTGGTGGTGAGCCAAATCCTTCATGCCACTCTGTAGAAACAAACTTCTGGAAGTAGATGTCAAACAGCAAGATGTCTAAATCAAGAGATCACTTGATCTAGAATCTTAAAAAAGAGCAAGTCAAACTTTGTGTCATTTGGTAAGCAAGTCATAGCTAAAACAGCCTCCTGTTATAGGTTCTGATTAAATTTTCAAGGTCAAAACCAAGAGAATGTATAAGCAAAGCTCTTTTGAACCTTAGTGACAATACACTAACATAGCATTTTAAATAGCCTCCAAGAAGGGCTTCTTGATTTCCAGCTCTAGTTTAATGTCAAAGTTCCACTGTGTCAGCTGCTGAAATTAGGAGATTATTAGCCCAGCTGAATTATAGGCACAATGTCTTGTCCCCATTCAACCACCTCTGGTTCAAATGTATTAGAATATATCTTGTTGTCAGTATGTACTTTTTGATTAACTGGAAGTTGGGGGTAGGAGAGAAAGCAAAAATAATAGTTTTTTTCTGGTTTTCCTAGTTAATACAAAGACATTTGCTCCTTGGATGAAAAGCTATGATAAACCTAGATGGTGTATTAAAAAGCAGAGACATCACTGGGCTGACAAAGTTCCATATAGTTAAAGCTATGTTTTTCCAGACGTCATGTATAGATGTGAGAATTGGATCATAAAGAAGGCTGAGCACTGAAGAATTTATGCTTTCGAACTGTTGGTGCTAGAGAAGACTCTTGAGAGTACTCTGGACAGCAAGGAGATCAAACCAGTCAATCCTAAAGGAAATCAACCCTGAATATTCATTGGAAGGAATGATGCTGAAGCTGAACCTCCAATCCTTTGGTCATATACTGTGAAAAACCCACTCATTGGAAAAGACCCTGATGCTGGGAAAAACTGAAGGTAAAAGAAGAAGGGGCTGACAGAGGATGAAATGGTTGGATGGCATCACTGACTCAAGGGACGTGAATTTGAGCAAAGTCTCAAGGAGACTCAAAGGAGACACCAGAGGACAGAGGAGCGTGGCCTGTTGCAGTCCATGAGACTGCAAAGGGTCAGACATGACTTAGCGACTAAACAACAACAGTGTACAAGACCAGGGGCTTCCTTGGTGGTCTAGGGGTTAAGAATCTGCCTGCCAGTGCAAGGGACACAGGTTCGATCCCTGGTTCAGAAAGATCCCACATGCCATGGGACAACTTAGCCAGTACATGACAACTACTGTGCCCACAAGCTGCAAGTCATAGCTAAAACAGCCTCCTGTTATAGGTTCTGATTAAATTTTCAAGGTCAAAACCAAGAGAATGTATAAGCAAAGCTCTTTTGAACCTTAGTGACAATACACTAACATAGCATTTTAAATAGCCTCCAAGAAGGGCTTCTTGATTTCCAGCTCTAGTTTAATGTCAAAGTTCCACTGTGTCAGCTGCTGAAATTAGGAGATTATTAGCCCAGCTGAATTATAGGCACAATGTCTTGTCCCCATTCAACCACCTCTGGTTCAAATGTATTAGAATATATCTTGTTGTCAGTATGTACTTTTGATTAACTGGAAGTTGGGGGTAGAGAGAAAGCAAAATAATAGTTTTTCTGGTTTTCCTAGTTAATACAAAGACATTTGCTCCTTGGATGAAAAGCTATGATAAACCTAGATGGTGTATTAAAAAGCAGAGACATCACTGGGCTGACAAAGTTCCATATAGTTAAAGCTATGTTTTTCCAGACGTCATGTATAGATGTGAGAATTGGATCATAAAGAAGGCTGAGCACTGAAGAATTTATGCTTTCGAACTGTTGGTGCTAGAGAAGACTCTTGAGAGTACTCTGGACAGCAAGGAGATCAAACCAGTCAATCCTAAAGGAAATCAACCCTGAATATTCATTGGAAGGAATGATGCTGAAGCTGAACCTCCAATCCTTTGGTCATATACTGTGAAAAACCCACTCATTGGAAAAGACCCTGATGCTGGGAAAAACTGAAGGTAAAAGAAGAAGGGGCTGACAGAGGATGAAATGGTTGGATGGCATCACTGACTCAAGGGACGTGAATTTGAGCAAAGTCTCAAGGAGACTCAAAGGAGACACCAGAGGACAGAGGAGCGTGGCCTGTTGCAGTCCATGAGACTGCAAAGGGTCAGACATGACTTAGCGACTAAACAACAACAGTGTACAAGACCAGGGGCTTCCTTGGTGGTCTAGGGGTTAAGAATCTGCCTGCCAGTGCAAGGGACACAGGTTCGATCCCTGGTTCAGAAAGATCCCACATGCCATGGGACAACTTAGCCAGTACATGACAACTACTGTGCCCACAAGCTGAAACTACTGAAGCCCGAGTGCCTAGACCTGTGCTCCACAGCAAGAGAAGTCACCACCCTCTGGTGGATGGCACTGGTGAGAGCCTGTGCACTGCAGCGATGAGGGGCCCCTGGAACTAGAGAACTAGAGAAAACCCACATGCAGCAACAAAGACCCAGCATGGCCACAAACAGACAAATCTTTAAGAAAAAAAGAGAAAACAAAAACAAAAAAACGAGTACAAGACCCGACCCTGGATCTAAAGAAGAATTATGAGAATGCTAAGCTGCTTTAGTCGTGTCTGCCTGTTTGTGACCCCGTGGACTGTAGCCCATCGGGCTCCTCTGTCCATGGGATTTTTCAGGCAAGAATATTGGAGTGGGCTTCTATTTCCTTCTCCAGGGGATCTTTCAGACCCAGGAACAAAACCAGAGTCTCCTGCATTGGAGGCAGATTCTTTGCCAGCTGAGCTACCAAGGAAGTCCTCCAAAAAGAATCACATGGCCCCTAAAATAGGAAAGGGAATGTACCACCCTTTTATTGTCTAGGCTGGCAGCATCACTTTTAAGGGATTTCAGTACTAGGCTATTAGCTGAAAAAAGCTTGCTTGTAATTTCCTAAGAGAGATATTTTTATTCAAACACTTGCATATATACCTAATATTATAAGTGTTTTATAAATATGAACTCATTTAACCCTCACAGTAACTCCAAGAGCTGAAGTCACTTACCTAAGGTGTAGTCAAATCCACAAGTCTAGGTCTATAAGCGTTATACTATGCCATTATGTTTCTCCACAAAGATTTCACAGATGAGGCAACCCAAATGCCCATTTATCAGTTGCTTTAAGGAGAGTAATGGTGTGCAAACAGAACAGGAATGGAGGAATGAAGATCAAGTCTCTAAACGTCCCCTTTCTCCTCACATTAATTTCTTCCACTTTCTCATCTCCACTTCACGGAGGTCACCTTTCTACCATTGGCTCCTAGGTACTGGATCTGTCCATCTCTCTCTCTCTCTCTCTCTCTCTCTCACACACACACACACACACACACCCTATTACCGCGCTTCAGTGAAGCCGCACAGGGTTTGTGAGCTGGGCAGAGCAGCAGACATCATTTGCTCATTAGAGCTAAGTTTTCAAGACGTGCCCCAATTACTGACCTCTACCAATGGCCTGGGTTTGCGCTCGACTGCAAACCTGAAGTGGCAGAGTTCACAGTAGCTGGTGTTTGAGGATGACAGCCAGTGCTCCAGGCAACTCCGATGAATTGTCCCCAAGGTCCCTGTACATTCACACGGAGAGAGCAAGTCCTCTTGGCTGCTTCCCTCGTGGCAGATCCTGCACATCGGCCGGTCATTGAAGGGGCTGCAAGAGAAGGAGGGGCACCCATTGGTCATGGGCTGGTAACCACAGCCACGCCGTGGTCCTCTGGTTCTGCAGCCTTTAGGCCCTCCCCGCCGCAGTTGCTCAGAACAGAATCTGCTTTAAAACCCAAGATCTACCCTGGCATTCAGCCGTGGGGGCCAGGGTCCTTGGGCACCTGCTTTTGTCAAAACAACAAAATAGAGGGTAGCCAGTACCGGAGTAGGCAGGGCCAGGGCCATAGCAAGTGAAAAGAAGCAACGTGCTAATTTTGCCTTGGATGTCGATGTAGTACAGGCAAACTATCATCCTTAGCTAGTAAGAAATTGTTTACAGACAACACCGATGGTCGTTTCTAGACAAACTGAGTCTTTGGAGCCAGGCAGGGTCACCTTTGAGTACCTAGAGGCTCTTTGCCTTTCTCCTTTCAGTGACATGACAGCGAGAGGAGGAAAACAGACTGGCAGCCGCCACACAAAGCTGTAGTCTGAGCTGAGTACAGAGCTGAGGCAGTGGGTGCCTGGAGCTTTCCTACGATACACTGTAGGCTGCTGAGGACACTCAGCTGAAAGCCAGTAAAGGTCTGTCCTACCAAGGTGGCCTCAGTTCAGAGCTTGACCTTTAGCTTGGAGACACCACCCCTGCCGGGTCTGTGAGGCCACACAGTGCTGTGGTTTGTGAGGCAGGCTCTGAAGTCCCGCTGCCTGGCTCGAACCCCAGCTCTATTGCTCACGAGCTGGCTCACTTGGGCGAGTAACATCATCTCTCTGGACTTCAGTTACCTTATCTCTAAAATGGGCACAAAGCAAGGTGCCTTCCGCATATGGTGATGTGAGGGTGAGAAAGTATAGTACCGATTACAAGCTCAGAAGAGGGACTAGCACGTAGGAAGAGCCCAGTTAACTCTCACTACTTTCACTTGTAGCAAAACTCAGGTCAGGGAAAATCAAACGACATGGCCGTTATCACAGACGTCAGAGGCCAAGAGAAGGCTCTGAGTAAGACAGCCTCACTTCTCACCTCCTCCTGTCCCCCGAAGTTGACCGTGGCCCAGGCGTATGCTCACCCCTCTTTCTGACTCCATCTTTGTGGAAATAGCCATGGAAACAGTGCTCTTTCCCAAAGGCCTTTCTGGGGAAGGTCCTAGGACTGAGTGACGGCTTAAAGGGGATTAAAAGTGGAAACGATCTCCTTCCCATGTGCCAAAGAACCCCCTCATGCTCAGGAATGGGAAAAGAAAGTTTCAAGAATTGACTTTTTTCTCCCATCATGCCTGGCTTCGTCATTCACATTGAGCCAAATGCGTGTAAAATTGTAAAGGCTCTGGTGTACGTGACTGTATGGTAGGAGAACACGTAAAAGTGCCTGACACGTGTGTGCGGACACACCCACTCCCACCCACAGGCCCACGGGTCTCAGTTGTGCCAGCTCAGCAGCCGACTCTTCCTGATCACACGAGGTGTCTGACGACTCTAGGCTGACGGGGGCACGTGCAGACTGGTAAGTATCTGTCTCAGCTCACCCCTGAGCACCTTGTCTTCTGGGGCCTTACCCATTGCTACGAGTTTTCCCAGAGGTGGAAAAATATATATTCACTTTTCTGTTTCTGTTTCTTCCCTTGGTGATACCTACATGGATTGACGGTAGAAGGCACACGGATAATGTTTAGACATGCATGCTGTAAACATACGTGTGAGTCCATGGCTGGCAGCCACCGCATCTGGGGCAAGAGGAGGGGTGGTACAGAGAATGCCGTGGTGTCCCCAAGGAGCCCCGTTGCATGTAGAGGGTGATGAACCTGTATCTGAACTGGAGGGCGTGGCTGAACTGCTCAGACCAAGGTAAGCACTTGGGGTCTGCGTGACTGAGCTGAAGTTCCAGGGCCAGACGTGTCAGCGCTGGAACCAGTGGGCACCTCCCGCATTGACATGCACTTCACAGCCGTAAGTCAAGTCCCACGTAAACATTCTGCAATCAGAGGCGACGCCGAGGTGCACCTAGTGGCTGGCAGCCTGTGGCTCTCAAGCTGCCAGTGGGCGGAAAGCGTGTCAGAGGAGACCTCCAGGGACAGGGTGCCAGATGGGAGAAGTCATCTCCTGGGTGCTCAGAGCCTTCGCTCTGGCTCCGGTTCATCACGCGGGGAGACGAGCTGTGGGGGGTCAATGATAGTACTTCACAGGACAGAGTGTTGTGTGAAGGATCATGGAGGGAGGGCACAGGGGGTGAAGGAGAAGGCAGCAGAAGAGGCCCCCAAATGAGGGTGTGCCAGAGGAGACGCCCCAGGAAGCTGGCCTGGACAGGCCCCCATCACAGGGTGCTGACTCACATGCACACCCGAAGGACACTTCAAAAGTCTTGCCACGTATCCTACCACTTTGGCTCTGTCACCTTGGTTCTGTTCTACCAAAGCGCTACCTTTGTTAGGAGCCGGAGTCGACAAGAATGTTATTACTGTTGGAAGGTCCAAATACTAAATGTGAAGCAAGTGACCCTGTGCCTTGGGGGGATCCTTCCCTGCCTGGTTCTCTGCAAGTATGACTTTAAGCAGAAAACTCCATAGCAGGATGGTTCGCTTTTTACCCACTGCTATAGAAACTGCTATGACAGAACTTGCGTAGTATTTTCCTTTTTTCTCCCCAGTACCTGACACCAAGACCTGAGCGCTAATGACATTCCGTTTCGTCTTTCCCTCCTGACAGCCCTCGGGATGGATTCCAGAGGTACTGATGTCAGTGGCGGTACTACCTCTGGGTGGCAAGGGTCCGCACAACTGTTGACAGCAGCTGCCCGTCCTTGGCGGAAACTTGCATGACATACTGCGGCTGCCCATTCGCCAGGCTGACACAGTCCTCCACGGTCTTCCCCACTGGCGCTGCGGAGCCGGTGCAGTCGGGCAGCACTTCGGGCAGGTGACTGCAGCGGCTGGTTGTCATGGTAACAGACAGCAATTACTCGGCTAATGGCTTCCACCTTCATACAGGATTTCCATCTAAGAGAGATCAGAAAACAGTTTACTTGAGCAGGGTGCTTAATAGAAAATGGAGAATTACAGGCCACCATCATTGTGTCATTATTTAATAGAACGGGTGGCCTAGACGCGGTCCATTGTCTTGCGACCATTTGAAAAGCGCGGGTGCACACTCGGCCCACAAGAAACAGTGGAGGTGGTTATGAACGGGACAGTGAGCCTGTCAGGGTATGTAAACACTGAGGAGACCTCCAGGAGGTGAGGGGCCCCCAGGGGTGTCAAGGGAGACTGTGGGGGTCAATGATAGTACTTCACAGGACAGAGTGTTGTGTGAAGGATCATGGAGGAGGGCACAGGGGTGAAGGAGAAGGCAGCAGAAGAGGCCCCCAAATGAGGGTGTGCCAGAGGAGACGCCCCAGGAAGCTGGCCTGGACAGGCCCCCATCACAGGGTGCTGACTCACATGCACACCCGAAGGACACTTCAAAAGTCTTGCCACGTATCCTACCACTTTGGCTCTGTCACCTTGGTTCTGTTCTACCAAAGCGCTACCTTTGTTAGGAGCCGGAGTCGACAAGAATGTTATTACTGTTGGAAGGTCCAAATACTAAATGTGAAGCAAGTGACCCTGTGCCTTGGGGGGATCCTTCCCTGCCTGGTTCTCTGCAAGTATGACTTTAAGCAGAAAACTCCATAGCAGGATGGTTCGCTTTTTACCCACTGCTATAGAAACTGCTATGACAGAACTTGCGTAGTATTTTCCTTTTTTCTCCCCAGTACCTGACACCAAGACCTGAGCGCTAATGACATTCCGTTTCGTCTTTCCCTCCTGACAGCCCTCGGGATGGATTCCAGAGGTACTGATGTCAGTGGCGGTACTACCTCTGGGTGGCAAGGGTCCGCACAACTGTTGACAGCAGCTGCCCGTCCTTGGCGGAAACTTGCATGACATACTGCGGCTGCCCATTCGCCAGGCTGACACAGTCCTCCACGGTCTTCCCCACTGGCGCTGCGGAGCCGGTGCAGTCGGGCAGCACTTCGGGCAGGTGACTGCAGCGGCTGGTTGTCATGGTAACAGACAGCAATTACTCGGCTAATGGCTTCCACCTTCATACAGGATTTCCATCTAAGAGAGATCAGAAAACAGTTTACTTGAGCAGGGTGCTTAATAGAAAATGGAGAATTACAGGCCACCATCATTGTGTCATTATTTAATAGAACGGGTGGCCTAGACGCGGTCCATTGTCTTGCGACCATTTGAAAAGCGCGGGTGCACACTCGGCCCACAAGAAACAGTGGAGGTGGTTATGAACGGGACAGTGAGCCTGTCAGGGTATGTAAACACTGAGGATCGGAGAGGGGAGGGCATGGTGGCCCTGCAGCCCGATCCGAGAGCCGCATTTCTCCCGCTCTGGGCCAGAGAAGCAATAAGTCTTTGTTGACACTCACTCACAGTTACTAGAACCATTATTAAAACTGTTTGCAACTGTTTTTTCTTGGAAGCAATTTATTCTCCATGCAGCTTCATTCTGAGATGCTAAGATTAAAAAGAGAGAGAGTGAAGAAAGGAAACAAGAAAGGAGGAAAAAAAACCAAACAACCCTGTGAATTTGACCAAGTAGCACCTTCTGGGGCAATATTTGCCAAACATGAATCACTCAATTAATGCATCACCTTTCTGGCTTTTTCCCATATCTGTGTTCCATAACACAATTATCTACTCCATGTCTTGAAAATTAGCTTTCTTTAAAAAGTTAACCTATTTTAGCCTTGTCTTAAAGTTATTCATGAAATGATTAATTTGATGAACTTGTTATATACTTTTTTTTAAGATTTTTTTTTTGGATATGGGCCATTTTTAAAGTTTGTTGAAATTTCCTACAATATTGCTACAATATGTTCTGGTTTTTTGGCCATGAGACATGCTGGATCTTAGGTCCCTGACCAGGGATTGACCCTGCACCCCCTGCATTGGAAGGCAAAGTCTTAATCACTAAATCTCCAGGGAAGTCCCTATACAGATTTTTAATGGACTTTACAATGGATACATCAGTATTAGGGTTTTTGTTCTTTTGGTGTACCACTTGAAATTTAGGGACACTGCCTTATCATAGGAGTACACATAGGCAAAGGAGGTCTCTACCACCTATTAAGAATAATTCTTCTTTTTTTTGGCCACTTCTATTGGTCTTTCATTTCCATCTTTTTTGTTCTTTGGCCTGTGTGGGCCTCCCATCACAGTGACCTCTCTCACTGCAGAGCACCAGCTCTGGGCACATGTGCTCCAGAGCGCTGGCTCGGCAATTGGACACATTGGTCCAGCCGCTCCACGGCACTCGGGATTCTCCCAGGCCAGGGATCGAACCAGCACCCCTTGCACTGCAAGGCGGTGTCCTTACCCACTGGACCACCAGGAAAGCCCCAAGAATCATTCATTCTTAATAAAGGCCTAACTCGCTAACACACAGTCTGTCACACAGACTGTAAGAAATTCTGTTCTCAGTCTGTGCAGTGTGGGCTTGAATCTGACCTCAAGTTCCAAGCATTCAGACCCAGTGGTGTAAGGAACCCCACTGTATCCAATAATAGATCTGCATATGATGTGCAAGAAATAGAGGCTCAAGAGAAACTTGAGCAGGAAACATTCTTTATGTCCAAAAGGCAGAGGACACAGTTTCACGGTCCACAGGGGTCTCCTCCACCCTGCCCATTCACCTTAAGCTCCTTAGCCAAGCACAGCCTGGACTCAGAGGACAGCGGCAGGACTGGTGGACAGACTGAGTTCCTGTCACTTAGCAGTCTGGGTGATCAAGGCCCCAAGTCTAAATACATCTGCCTCCCAACCCTAAGAGGATTTTTGGAATTCCTCAAAGGGTTATTTTCTACCAGATATTTGTCTCTGTTTATTACATTTCACTCGACTCCTATAGGTCTGGAGAATAGGATCTGCCCAACTTCCAGAACAATGTCCATCAACTGGGTGTTCTCAGGAGGAGAATGCTGGGTTTCCAGATGAACTTGAGCTGACTCGGTCTCTGCTGACAAGCACATATCCCACAGGCCTGGCCAGTGGATGGGAACAGAATCCCCTCCTTCCGCCAAGGGCTCTGGCTGGCCTCCCTCCAGCAGCTCCCTTTCCTGTCCTCCTTGGCTGCCCCTGGTCCTCTCAGGGTCTGCGGTCTGGCCTCTCCCAGGAGCCCTTTGGAAACTGGCAATGTGGCGGGGGTCTGGTGTGGGCCAGTGGCAGGGCTCCTCCTCCAGGCTGTTGTCATGACTATGACGGCCTTCTCAACTGCCGAGCATTCAAGAAACCCACTGATTAGCTAGTATAGCGTTGCTTGTTACATAGGATTTGTTGCCCTCCCCTCCATCACAAGAAATACATGTTATAGAAAGTACAGAAAAGCACAAAGGGAAAAAAAAAGACTCAATCAAAACGCCACCACTTGAATAACCATAGTAAACTTTTTGGGTGGATAGCCTTTTAAGTTTTGGCAGGGGTGGGAGGGTGGAGTTGATTTGTAACTGGGGTCAGATAACTTTTTCTTTTTTTCTAAGAAAAAAAACGCTCTCAGGCCACAGAACAAAAAGGATGTCCATGGGCAGCTTCAAAAACTATGTCTGACCCCTTTCCCCTAGCCTGCCCTGATAAAACCCCACTGACATAATTTTCAATTCTCCTAATGCCTCACAGTCACAAAGTGTAACTTCCTGGCACCGCTCTCTTGCTTCACAAGGCAGCCATAGACTAAGAGCCAGAGTTGTGTTGGCAGGAAAAGCAGACCCAGTGACCTTCTTGCCACGCAGAATCATTATGTCTGGGTTCACTCTGAGAGTCTATTTTCAGGTTTTGCATAACTCCAGCTCAGAGGGCCAAGTGCTCACCCTCTCTGCTCCATGGAGCTGCAAGGGGGTGGAGAAGGGATGCAGAGTGAGAAGAAGATGCCAGGCTGGTCGCCCTTTGTGAGTGGACTGCCTCTCAGCCACATGAGGTTTCCAAGTTCATTCACTTACAACCTAGATTAAGTCCTCACCAAGGGCTCCCCAGGTGGTACAGTTGAGAAATAATCCACCTGCCAATGTAGGAAACGCAAGAGATGCACTTTGATCCCTGGATTGGGAAGATCCTCTGGAGGAGGGCATAGTGATGCACTCCACTATTCTCGCTTGGAGAGTTCCATGGACAGAGGAGCCTGGTGGGCTACAGTTCATGGGGTCACACAGAATCAGATGTGACTGAGCCACTGAACACAACACACACACACACAAAGGAAGTAATTCTAAATGTACGACCTAAATCTGCAATGAAATGCCCTTAAGACAGTTTTGGAAGTAGAGTTTCCTTAAACGTGTAATTTTACTTCTAAAGATGACAGTCTTCATTTCACTTGTCTTCTCAAAGGCAACAGGGCTATTACCTGCCATATGATCAGTTTATTCCATTCACAGAGAGCTCCAGGCACTGAATTGGACCTAAAGGAACAAAAGGCTTCTCTACCTTGCCTGCTTCTGCAAGCAAGCTCTGGCTTTTTCCCTCATGCCATCTCTGCACCCAACCTAGTGCCTGATTGACATGATACTCGAGTCCAGCAGTCACTGAAGAACATACCAGCACACCTGCTGACCACCACACACCAGGATAATCCTGATGTACTAAGACCGGCATGCCAGAGGTGAGTCCCTGCGCTCCACAAAGACAGTGTTTTGAATGGAAAATGCGGTAGGAGGGATTACACAGAGATGAGCACCTTGATCCTGGTGAGAAGGGCTGAGGGGGTTCCAGCCCAGGAAAAGGGGATCTAATCAGGTAGAGGAAGAGAAGGGAGCATGTCTCCCCAACCTGAGCCAAAAGAAGCTCGGAGGCGGAGATCAAGGCTTGAGGCAGGGGTGGTTCTCACAGGCTGCGGGCACCAATTGGCATGCACATGTTGCACCTAGGGCAGTGACAAATGGCCCACTGCCTTCCCCTGTCTCTTCCAGAGCTGCCTGGGAAAACAGCAGGCAGTTGCTGAGGATGCTAAAAAGAGCCACACTGTGGGTCTGTAGCCTAGCTGTGGTCTTCCGCCGATTTCCCTGCAAAATGTTAAACACCATTTGATCGCTTCCTCTTTTTTTTTAAATCAATACTGCTCCTAGGAAGTCCCCCCTCCAGGAATTCTGCTTTCTGGATTTCTCAGGACAAAAACACTCGTGCTGGGAGGGAGTAATGTCCATATAAATGTGAAACCTCAAATTACACTGATGGGAGTTCTTTTCTGGCCAGGCTTGACATCTTACATAATTCCTCAGGCTGAGAATAAAACATGATTTGGCACTGGTCAAATGCTACTGCACTCAGTGGGCAGACAGGGACTAGGTGGATTGGAGGGAGACAAATAAGAAAGGGGGAGTGGCTAGAGAAAGGAAAGCCTGATGAGACAATTGTGAAGATAAAAAGGCCTGTCTGTGAGAGGGTGACCCCTTTAAAAGATAGAGTACAATTTCATAAAAGCCGGGGCCCAACCAGACTGCAGCTAATCATGGTTGCAGTTCTGAACAGGCTGCCGAAGGTAAGTGATTTCCATGGGAACA
The DNA here is from genome assembly GCA_022376925.1 of Tragulus kanchil. Lineage (NCBI taxonomy): Eukaryota > Metazoa > Chordata > Mammalia > Artiodactyla > Tragulidae > Tragulus > Tragulus kanchil. The sequence continues at coordinate 54,587,141 of JAIOJX010000029.1, read as the reverse complement.
CGGCTGGCATTGTGAGGATGCAGTCAGTGGACGTGGGGGGAGGGCAGGGAGGAGACTGCTCACCTCTGCAGCCCTCGTGGTTCATAGTCCCCGAACCTCCACAGAGATCTCGGAGTTACGGGCAAGGCTCTGTTCTTAGGAGCCAGACATGCCAGCCTGCGCCCTGGCTCGTCACTCACAGGGTAAACCACCCTGTCTCTCAGACTTTGCTGAGATTTCCGGCATTTGAAATCAGAGTATTGATACTTCCCGAGCCATCTCTTTGGGTTCTTTGTGAGGCTAAAATAAGATGAGACATGTGAACGTGCTCTGCAAGTTGGAATGAGCCACGCACAGGAACCATGCAGAGGCACATTTTATTGCTGTGTTAACCTTCTTTCCTGTTCTTTGTCTGGCCTGCATCTCATTTTCATCTTCTATAACTGTCTTCCTCCTTGGCTGGTCAGCTTGTGCCCACTGCCCCTAGGGCAGTGACAAATGGCCCACTGCCTTCCCCTGTCTCTTCCAGAGCTGCCTGGGAAAACAGCAGGCAGTTGCTGAGGATGCTAAAAAGAGCCACACTGTGGGTCTGTAGCCTAGCTGTGGTCTTCCGCCGATTTCCCTGCAAAATGTTAAACACCATTTGATCGCTTCCTCTTTTTTTTTAAATCAATACTGCTCCTAGGAAGTCCCCCCTCCAGGAATTCTGCTTTCTGGATTTCTCAGGACAAAAACACTCGTGCTGGGAGGGAGTAATGTCCATATAAATGTGAAACCTCAAATTACACTGATGGGAGTTCTTTTCTGGCCAGGCTTGACATCTTACATAATTCCTCAGGCTGAGAATAAAACATGATTTGGCACTGGTCAAATGCTACTGCACTCAGTGGGCAGACAGGGACTAGGTGGATTGGAGGGAGACAAATAAGAAAGGGGGAGTGGCTAGAGAAAGGAAAGCCTGATGAGACAATTGTGAAGATAAAAAGGCCTGTCTGTGAGAGGGTGACCCCTTTAAAAGATAGAGTACAATTTCATAAAAGCCGGGGCCCAACCAGACTGCAGCTAATCATGGTTGCAGTTCTGAACAGGCTGCCGAAGGTAAGTGATTTCCATGGGAACACGGCTGGCATTGTGAGGATGCAGTCAGTGGACGTGGGGGCAGGGCAGGGAGGGGAGACTGCTCACCTCTGCAGCCCTCGTGGTTCATAGTCCCCGAACCTCCACAGAGATCTCGGAGTTACGGGCAAGGCTCTGTTCTTAGGAGCCAGACATGCCAGCCTGCGCCCTGGCTCGTCACTCACAGGGTAAACCACCCTGTCTCTCAGACTTTGCTGAGATTTCCGGCATTTGAAATCAGAGTATTGATACTTCCCGAGCCATCTCTTTGGGTTCTTTGTGAGGCTAAAATAAGATGAGACATGTGAACGTGCTCTGCAAGTTGGAATGAGCCACGCACAGGGAACCATGCAGAGGCACATTTTATTGCTGTGTTAACCTTCTTTCCTGTTCTTTGTCTGGCCTGCATCTCATTTTCATCTTCTATAACTGTCTTCCTCCTTGGCTGGTCAGCTTGTGCCCACTGCACCCTTTAGATCACACCTGTGCCCTGACCTTGTACCACTCTATCTGCTCCCTGTAGGGAGCACCAAGGGAGTCTTCCTTGCACCCCACTTCTCACTCTTCCGAGACCTGTACCTTCAAGGCTTTCTTACAGCCCCCAACACAGGTTGCAGGTTTCCATGAAAACATTCAGTAAAGATATGTGATAAAAAACTGCTATTGTGTTTGGTATGTGTATCTATTTGTTACAGCAGCTATCCTTATCTTAGCTAATGTACTGCATGATAAACATACTGGAAAATAAAACACAAGCCCCTCTCAGCTACCTTTTCAAGACTATTTCAAGAACTGTATTTTCAGTGCCATGTCACCTTTATCTCTCAGATGTAAGATGAGAAAGCTATCAGGAGGAGATACCTGGTGCACTGGCAACTCTATTTGGGTATAAAAGTTATCCGCAGGATTTAAAGGTGTAAACAAGAGCATAATGGTGTGGGTATGCTGGCACTAACCTGTCAGGTGGGCTGCCTGGGCAGTGGGCTGAACAGGCCCAAGTTTAGACAGGCACCCTAGAGCCAACCTTGACCTCTCAATTTAACCCTAATGCTAATTCTAGAGATTTTAAAAAGTAGGCTCCTCAGGTCACAATAAAGTATGGAAGGCTCCTGTGTTACCTCCCCAACCAGAACTTGGCAACAAAAGCATATCAAAGGATTCATTCATTCTTTCATCCATTCAAACAAGCATTTTTTTGACAGCTTACTAGATATTCCTATGAAGTTTCTGGTGGTGCAGGATCTAATCCAGACATGCCAGCCTGCCTGGCTCACTCACAGGGTAAACCACCCTGTCTCTCAGACTTTGCTGAGATTTCCGGCATTTGAAATCAGAGTATTGATACTTCCCGAGCCATCTCTTTGGGTTCTTTGTGAGGCTAAAATAAGATGAGACATGTGAACGTGCTCTGCAAGTTGGAATGAGCCACGCACAGGAACCATGCAGAGGCACATTTTATTGCTGTGTTAACCTTCTTTCCTGTTCTTTGTCTGGCCTGCATCTCATTTTCATCTTCTATAACTGTCTTCCTCCTTGGCTGGTCAGCTTGTGCCCACTGCACCCTTTAGATCACACCTGTGCCCTGACCTTGTACCACTCTATCTGCTCCCTGTAGGGAGCACCAAGGGAGTCTTCCTTGCACCCCACTTCTCACTCTTCCGAGACCTGTACCTTCAAGGCTTTCTTACAGCCCCCAACACAGGTTGCAGGTTTCCATGAAAACATTCAGTAAAGATATGTGATAAAAAACTGCTATTGTGTTTGGTATGTGTATCTATTTGTTACAGCAGCTATCCTTATCTTAGCTAATGTACTGCATGATAAACATACTGGAAAATAAAACACAAGCCCCTCTCAGCTACCTTTTCAAGACTATTTCAAGAACTGTATTTTCAGTGCCATGTCACCTTTATCTCTCAGATGTAAGATGAGAAAGCTATCAGGAGGAGATACCTGGTGCACTGGCAACTCTATTTGGGTATAAAAGTTATCCGCAGGATTTAAAGGTGTAAACAAGAGCATAATGGTGTGGGTATGCTGGCACTAACCTGTCAGGTGGGCTGCCTGGGCAGTGGGCTGAACAGGCCCAAGTTTAGACAGGCACCCTAGAGCCAACCTTGACCTCTCAATTTAACCCTAATGCTAATTCTAGAGATTTTAAAAAGTAGGCTCCTCAGGTCACAATAAAGTATGGAAGGCTCCTGTGTTACCTCCCCAACCAGAACTTGGCAACAAAAGCATATCAAAGGATTCATTCATTCTTTCATCCATTCAAACAAGCATTTTTTTGACAGCTTACTAGATATTCCTATGAAGTTTCTGGTGGTGCAGGATCTAATCATTTCAAGTCCAGCTTTACATTTCTCAGTGAAAACCAAGCCACCTAACAGTTTGGAGTGTTTCCCAGACTCTCTCCAGAGCTGCAGAGCCATGAGAACATGGCACCTTCCCAACTGTATGACAAGGCTGTATATTGTTATTCTGCTTATTCAACTTCTGTGCAGAGCACATCATGTGAAATGCTGGGCTGGATGAATCACAAGCTGGAATCAAGATTGCTGGGAGAAATATCAGCAACTTCACATATGCAATACCACTCTAATGGCAGAAGGTGAAGAGGAACTAAAGAGTCTCTTAATGAGGGTGAAAGAAGAGAGTGAAAAAGTTGGCTTAAAACCCAACATTCAAAAAACTAAGATCATGGCATCCAGTCCCACCACTTCATGGCAAATAGGGGAAAAGTGGAAGTAGTGACAGATTTTGTTTTCTTGGGCTCCAAAATCACTGCAGATGGTGACTGCAGCCAAAAGATGCTTGCTCCTTGGAAGGAAAGCTAGGACAAACCTAGACAGCATATTAAAAAGCAGAGTCATCACTTTGTCAACAATGGTTGGTATACTCAAAGCTATGATTTTTCCAGTCATCATGTACAGATGTGAGAGTTGGACAAGAAAGGAGGCTGAGTGCCGAAAAACGGATGCTTTTGAACTGTGGTTCGAGAGAAGACTCTTGAGAGTCCCTTGGACAGCAAGGAGATCAAACCAGTCTATCCTAAAGGAAATCAACTCTGAGTACTCATTGGAAGGACTCAGGCTGAAGCTGAAGCTCCAATACATTGGCCACCTGATGCAAAGAGCCGACTCACTGGAAAAGATCCTGATGCTGGGGAAGATTGAAGGCAAAAGGAAAAGGGGGCGACAGAGGATGAGCTGGTCGGATAGCATTGCTGACTCAGTGGATATGAGTTTGAGCAAACTGCCGGAGATAGTGAAGGACAGGGGACTCTGGTGTGCTGCAGTTCAAGGGGCTGCAGAGTTGGACATGACTTAGTGACTGGACAACACCACCATTAGCAATCATGCCCTTGCTGATTCAGAGGATACCACCGGTGCACTACACTTGAGGGAATGAAAGCACAGAACTGTGGCTTGGCTAGATGGCTCTCTGATCCCACAGAACTGTTCATCATTAATGTTGGTCCAGGATTCAGAAACCCGATGTTAGTCTTACAAGAGCAGATCTGCTTCACAAATGCTCTCTGAAATGTCCCTCAGCCTTCTTCGAGGAGCTGCATACTCATGGAGCAAGGCTTCCTCTAATGAGGCCAACGAGTGGATGCTACTAGTCAGCCGGTGATTGAAAGGGGAAAAAATAGCGATAATGGCCTGTCCAGGAACTTTCCCCTCTGAGTTGGATTTTTAGACTTTGAATTCTAAGAACAGTCTCAGAATAGGAATGCTCTTTGATAGAACATCTTCCCTGGCTTTTCAGGCATGTTATCACCAGACAGCTCCCTGCATGGCTGATGAACTGACTTAAGAGTATCCCCAATGTTCAGAGAAAATGAAAGCAGGCAGGAGAATCACACACTGACCTTCCTTTCCAATGAAAATGAAGCAAATGACTAATTTCAAAACCATTAACATGTAAAAAGCAGCATATTTCTTCTGAGAACAGGGCACAAAGGCTCTCCAAGGAGATGGCTGGGACATGATTACCAGGAACATTTAAGTTTTCAAAAACACGCCAAGGAGGCTTTTCACTAAGAGTGTGTTAGCGGCAAAGTAGCTGCTTCATTAAACTTAAATAGCCGCAGCAGGGCTGTGCTTACAGACCCAAGCTACCAAATTATACGTTTCTTTTCTGGATGCTTCACTGACCTCATTATGTAGAGTGGAGAGTTTGTCATTCCAAATAAAGTGACCATCCAAGTCTTTATAAACATGTCCATCAGGTGCTTGATGAGTCTACACAGTGAAACACTGGGGGCCCAGTGAATTTTTTAAAAGAGTAAACCTGTCTCTTTTTGTCATTTAATTTTTCTCTGCTACGTGCTCATGATCACACTCACAGAGCAGGGTAAGCAGGTGAAATGCCTGTTTCCAAGCATGAAGGGATGTTTGATTTGGGGGTTATGGCATTTTATTGAGAAATGTGTAAACACCAACGGTGAACCATGGGGAGAAAAATAAAACCCAGACCAGCATAAGGCAAGTTGGATCCAGAGAGACTTACAGCTCGTTCCTCACCTTCTATCTGAAACTTATATCCAGAGTTGTTTATCATTTCCCATCCATGTCATTAATTCTGATTCTCAGCCACAAGAAGTATCAGAGTAATTTTTCTTCCATTTAAAATGACTATATTTTATTTTCAGCCAGGTAAAATCCTCTAGTTCTGCTGAAGGCAAATCAAGTAACAGTTATCATATTTATACATATTTTTACCCTCAAGAAGTACTTATAAAATTAATTCAGATTTTAGAGGCTATCCCATTTTTTCATTTTATTTTAATTATAAAAAGGAAAATGGCAATTAAAATCCCACAGCAACCTTGTGTGTTCAAAGGCACAGCGACAGCTGAATCACACTTGTAAATAACAACTGGCCCTGCCCGGGGAGCCCCGCTGAGCTGGGAGAGCCAAAGGGAAAGAGAGCTGCCCGGTTGAGTGCCAAGAGAGATCAGAAATGTTTAAAGGTCAAGTCTGAAAAATAGGGGGTAGCTGGTCAAGTAGAATGAGATGTTCATGGGATATTACTCAGCGATGAGAAATAACCATGTATGCTTCAAATGATAGTCAGCCTGCCCCATGCCAAATGGCTCTCTCTCCAGCATAAGGAAGGTGTGGAGGGAACGGTGCACTGATCAGGCTCTCTGATGATATGGGAGGAAGCTATCTCAGCCAAACGTGAGGCTTAACGTGCTTCAAGGACTGCAAATTCTGGATTTGTGGCTAGGTTCATCCACATCTTCCACCAGCATCCCACTGAGTGCCCGCCGTTAAAGGAAGTTGATTTGGGGTTCATTCCAAGTCGTGTCTCACTCTCCTCCATACCAAACAAGGAGGCACTAGCTACACAGATGTGCTCCATCTTGACCCCAGCCTCCCAGGGCCTGGAATCAAGCCAGCTTCGGCTTATTTTAAGCCCCAGGATTCCCCAGGGTTTTCCCTGACTGCATTTCACCAAGGCCACGGGGAGGTTGCTGCCTTTGGAGGCAGGATCCAAACTCTGCATTCTGCCAGGCCTGGGGAGCGGGGGCGGGGTGGGGGGCATGCCTCCCTGCAGTGTTTGCTGGAGCCCCAGGGGATGAGTGGCTGGTTACACACAAGGATATCCTAAGTTACTCAGCTTGGCGAGAATAGTTAAGATAAGTGCACAGCAAAGACCAAAACGCTTGGGCTGTGCCTTTCGCCTGACTGGTGAGCTCCAGATCATAAGCTTCATATTACTGAAGGTCCCCCAAACGCTACCGGTTCTTTCTAACGTGGTCAGAGTCTCTGGGTGTTTCTCTCATCTTTGTACATATTTGGCGTTTGGATTCAGGGGATGCTTCCCAGAGACTTTGCAGGGGAGGGGACAGAGCCTCGGTTTTGGATCAAGGAGTCTAGGCTTTGAACCATCACCCTGCCCGCATTAGGCACTGAGCCTCAGCTTCCTCCCTGATATTGTGAACCTGGGGTAGGTATGTGCTGGTCTATGGTAGTCGCTTGGTAACGGGCAGCGCTTAAGACTGCAGTGCCTTGTCACATGGAGGAAAGTACATCAGAGCAAAACAAATACCATATACTAGTATACTAGCATATACATGGAGTCTGAAACCATTGGTATAGAGGATCTTCTTTACAAAGCAGAAATAGAGACACTGAAGTAGAGAACAAAGATATGGATACCAAGGAGGAAGAGGGAAGGATCAGATGAATTGGGAGATAGGAGTTAACACATATATACACTATTGATACTATGTATAAAATAGGTAACTAATGAGGACCTACTGTCTAGCACAGGGAACTGTACTCAATGCTCTGTGGTGACCTAAATGGGAAGAGAAACCCAAATAAAGGGGGCATATGTATACCTAGAGCTGACTCACTTTGCCACACAGCAGAAGCCAACACTGAAGCACCTACACTTCACAAATAGGGCTGCCTAGCCCACCCCTCTGCAGTCCTCCTCAACACCCTCCCACTTTCCCAAGTGAACGTCTGGTAGGGGCAGAGGGCCTTTGGCGGTCTTGAATGAACAGAGGGAGACCCCACAGCAATGCCCCTGGAATTATCCTGCTTGTGCACCTGCTACTCTTTCACTGCACACACACTCCCACATACGCACAAAACCCACACCTTCTTTTCCACGAGTTCCCTTAACATGTCCAGTCTTTTAAACCATCAGGATATAAACACGCACGAGAAAAAACCTAACACTTAGCCAAGGACCAAGTTATGGGAGATCTCTTTGTTACTTAATTTCTTGACAGTTGTGTATCCTAGGTTCTTGGGGACCATGCGATTGGTGGGGAATGGAGCCTCGTTTGTGCTTGCTTCCTACTTACCTCAATGCAAAGCCCTTCTGAAATCCTTCAAAGGGACCTCTGAGGCCTTATGTTTTCTAAGGAGAGCACACGCCCTCTCCTGTGCTTGCTTCTCTGGCTGTCTGTTCCACCTTGCCATGGATCTTGACTTTGGCGGATGCATTGGTCCCTCCATCTTACACAGCCCCCACCTGCTGGAGCATCAGTTTCACCTGGACTTTTTCAGTGTGAGAACCAGCCCACCCTCTCCCCAAGACCCCATGAGAGGCAAGTGTTGACAGTCAGCTAGAAATGCCACAGTGCATCAGCTTACACAGAGGGCTGCCTTCCCTTAGGCTCCCAACCACTCAGAAGGAAGGTCCTAAGTCAAGCATCTGGTCTGTTCATTTCTTTGTCTATTCGTCCCTGGAAAAATAATGGGCAAGGTTCCTTAACCTTATCCTGCCTGTTTGATAGAAACAAAAGCAACTGTGCATAGACACTGAATTATTCCCCAGGATCAAGTAACCAAATATACTGAGGTTTATCTTTACTTTAAAATTTTCATCTGATGGTACTTTTCCTTCAGAACAGACGAAAAAAACTATACCGTTAATGGCAAGAGTGTATTTTTTCTATTTTCATAGCACTATTCATTTTCCATTCTCTAAGTACTTAATAAATACCGTGGGTCTTTACTGCCTTCCAGAGTGAAAATAGCAGTTATACCCCCACGGAGCTCATTCATTTGCTTTATGGGCTAAAAAATCTCTAGTGTGTCACAAATTAACACAGTGTTCCCGAGGACTGTGTTTTACTCTTGAATCTCCAATTTCACTAATAAATGTGAAAAACACATGTAGCCAGATAAGTCCCCAGAGACCAGCCACTGCGGATGCTGAAGAAAGCAAGTTATTGCAGCTAAGATCAGCATTCACTTTCACACAGGAGACTGTTTCTCTCCCAAATTCTCCTCCAATTGCTTGACATAAAGCAATGAATCTGGTTTCTAGAAACTGCCTCCAAAATCTAACAAAGCTGTTTTTTTTTTTTTTTTTTTTTAGAGAATATCTTGAAAAAAACATAAAACGTTTGATCCTCAGATAATGACCTCTTTCTAATCACATTTCCAATGGTTCCCCACCACCTTCTGAGAGACCTGTTACCCTTTTAAAAAATGTCTTTATCATGAAAAATTTCAAATAGAACGAATGATCCCACCTATTTACCATCACCTCCGTCTCACAGCTTATCAAGATTGGGCCAGGCTTGTTTCACCCTTCTCTCCTTCCATCTTTCCTATTAAGATTTTAAGCAAATCTCAGAAATTATGTCATTTTACCTCCTACATACTTCAATAAGAATTTCTAAAAACATGAACATTTCTTATAGGCCTGCAAAGCCATTATCATACCTGACAAACTGAGTAATTCCTTGGTATTGTCTGTCATTCAAACTGTACTCATACTTTTCCAACTGTCTTGAAAAATTTTTTCAAACTTTAGACTTTTTATTTAGTATTAGGGTACTGATAAACAATATTGTGGTAGTTTCAAGGGACTCAGCCATATACGTACATATTTCCATTCTTCCCTTAACCCCACTCCCATCCAGGTTGGCATATAACTTTGAGCGGAGTTCCATGTACTATACAGTAGGTTATGGCTCCTTTGTTTAAATGATTCAGAGACGGTGTAACAACTGGATACATCACAGCCCATCTCACCTCCCTTTTTCTCTGTGCTAAAGAATTCCATAAGGGCTCCTCATGAGTCCATCTCAATGCCACATTCCTAATTTTTCTTGTAGTATCATTTAACTTGTTCTTGGTCCCCGTATTCCCAATATTAATGGGCTAAAAATCTCTAGTGTGTCACAAATTAACACAGTGTTCCGAGGACTGTGTTTTACTCTTGAATCTCCAATTTCACTAATAAATGTGAAAAACACATGTAGCCAGATAAGTCCCCAGAGACCAGCCACTGCGGATGCTGAAGAAAGCAAGTTATTGCAGCTAAGATCAGCATTCACTTTCACACAGGAGACTGTTTCTCTCCCAAATTCTCCTCCAATTGCTTGACATAAAGCAATGAATCTGGTTTCTAGAAACTGCCTCCAAAATCTAACAAAGCTGTTTTTTGTTTTTTTTTTTTTTAGAGAATATCTTGAAAAAAACATAAAACGTTTGATCCTCAGATAATGACCTCTTTCTAATCACATTTCCAATGGTTCCCCACCACCTTCTGAGAGACCTGTTACCCTTTTAAAAAATGTCTTTATCATGAAAAATTTCAAATAGAACGAATGATCCCACCTATTTACCATCACCTCCGTCTCACAGCTTATCAAGATTGGGCCAGGCTTGTTTCACCCTTCTCTCCTTCCATCTTTCCTATTAAGATTTTAAGCAAATCTCAGAAATTATGTCATTTTACCTCCTACATACTTCAATAAGAATTTCTAAAAACATGAACATTTCTTATAGGCCTGCAAAGCCATTATCATACCTGACAAACTGAGTAATTCCTTGGTATTGTCTGTCATTCAAACTGTACTCATACTTTTCCAACTGTCTTGAAAAAATTTTTTTTCAAACTTTAGACTTTTTATTTAGTATTAGGGTACTGATAAACAATATTGTGGTAGTTTCAAGGGACTCAGCCATATACGTACATATTTCCATTCTTCCCTTAACCCCACTCCCATCCAGGTTGGCATATAACTTTGAGCGGAGTTCCATGTACTATACAGTAGGTTATGGCTCCTTTGTTTAAATGATTCAGAGACGGTGTAACAACTGGATACATCACAGCCCATCTCACCTCCCTTTTTTCTCTGTGCTAAAGAAACTCATACAGGGCTCCTCATGAGTCCATCTCAATAGCCACATTCCTAATTTTTCTTGTAGTATCATTTAACTTGTTCTTCGGTCCCCCGTATTTTCCAGAAACTTACTGTCTTAAGTTCAACTCTTCTGCAACAATAGCTCACAGGTGGCTCTGTGTACTTATTTATCGCATCATTGCAGGAGGCTTCTAATACAATAATGATCCGTTTTGTAGTGACTTCAGGTATGGCAGACTGACTCCTCCATTGTGGAGTTCTCCATGACATTTCTAATGGTCTTATGATTGCATCCATTGATGACATGTGCTTGAATCAGTGATTTCATCGGGGGGAGACAAAACTATGCTTTTTCAATTCTAACTTCCCTTCCACATGTAGTGGCTAGAATTCTCATGTGAAGAAGAACTTCCCTTCATCAGTCCTTGTAATCTGGTTATTCTGAAATACAATTTGCACAGAAAAGGCATAGTTGTAGTTTAGTTGCTAAGTTGTGTCCCACTCTTGTGACCCCAAGAAAAGGCATAGTTGTGTTTAGTCGCTAAGTTGTGTCCCACTTTTGTGACCCCATAAACTGTAGCTGGCCAGGTTCCTCTGTCCACAGGATTCTCCAGGCAGGAATACTAGAGTGGGTTTCCATTTCCTTCTTCAGGGGACAAAAGGCATAATCATTGCTTAATTCTTTCCTCTGCCAATTTTTTTCAGAATCTGGTTCTTTATGTATATTCTATAGTAACCGAATTGTTTTTGTTGTCAATATTATTCTTAAAGGTCCATCTGCCTTTACTGAAGTTAAAAAAAATCAAACTGCCATCCTGTAACTAACCTTTTGCTTGAGTATAGAGATCTGGATTTGTAATTTACAAGGACACAAATTCCTGTCATCTTAGTCCTGATGGGAAGGCGGGCACCCTTTTTAACCTTTCCCAGTGACACTCCTGCAGACAGAGAGTGTCATGAGCGGGGGGTACATATTTCCATTCTTCCCTTAACCCCACTCCCATCCAGGTTGGCATATAACTTTGAGCGGAGTTCCATGTACTATACAGTAGGTTATGGCTCCTTTGTTTAAATGATTCAGAGACGGTGTAACAACTGGATACATCACAGCCCATCTCACCTCCCTTTTTTCTCTGTGCTAAAGAAACTCATACAGGGCTCCTCATGAGTCCATCTCAATAGCCACATTCCTAATTTTTCTTGTAGTATCATTTAACTTGTTCTTCGGTCCCCCGTATTTTCCAGAAACTTACTGTCTTAAGTTCAACTCTTCTGCAACAATAGCTCACAGGTGGCTCTGTGTACTTATTTATCGCATCATTGCAGGAGGCTTCTAATACAATAATGATCCGTTTTGTAGTGACTTCAGGTATGGCAGACTGACTCCTCCATTGTGGAGTTCTCCATGACATTTCTAATGGTCTTATGATTGCATCCATTGATGACATGTGCTTGAATCAGTGATTTCATCGGGGGGAGACAAAACTATGCTTTTTCAATTCTAATTTCCCCTTCCACATGTAGTGGCTAGAATTCTCATGTGAAGAAGAACTTCCCTTCATCAGTCCTTGTAATCTGGTTATTCTGAAATACAATTTGCACAGAAAAGGCATAGTTGTAGTTTAGTTGCTAAGTTGTGTCCCACTCTTGTGACCCCAAGAAAAGGCATAGTTGTGTTTAGTCGCTAAGTTGTGTCCCACTTTTGTGACCCCATAAACTGTAGCTGGCCAGGTTCCTCTGTCCACAGGATTCTCCAGGCAGGAATACTAGAGTGGGTTTCCATTTCCTTCTTCAGGGGACAAAAGGCATAATCATTGCTTAATTCTTTCCTCTGCCAATTTTTTTCAGAATCTGGTTCTTTATGTATATTCTATAGTAACCGAATTGTTTTTGTTGTCAATATTATTCTTAAAGGTCCATCTGCCTTTACTGAAGTTAAAAAAAATCAAACTGCCATCCTGTAACTAACCTTTTTGCTTGAGTATAGAGATCTGGATTTGTAATTTACAAGGACACAAATTCCTGTCATCTTGTAGCTGTCTTCTGATGGGAAGGCCGGGCACTGTTTCCCTTGCCTATTTTATGACTCTACTCTTTAGGTCTGATAGACTCTCCCTAGGCTGGACACTCCCTGCAGACAGAGAGTGTCTGCATTTCCTGATCCCTTGGGAAAATGCGAACACTCTTAAAATCTACCCTTTTGGGCTTCCCTGGTGGTCCAGTGGGTAAGGACACTGCCTTGCCGTGCAAGGGGCACCGGTTTGATCCCTGGCCTGGGAAGATCCCACGTGCCATGGAGTGGCTAGACCAGTGTGTCCAATTATGAGCCAGCGCTCTGGAGCACGTGCGCCCAGAGCCGGTGCTCTGCAACGGGAGAGGCCACTGCAATGGGAGGCCCACACAGACCAAAGAATAAAGATGAATGAAAATAAATAAATGACCAATAAAAGAGGCCAAAAATTTAAGAAAAAAAGGCAAAAAAAAAAAAAAAAATCTACCCTTTTCTGTTAATTATGGCACAGATGACTCAGTGTCAACTTGCCCCTGCGGATTTCCATTGTCTTGTCATTACACTAAATACATCCCAAGGTGCCTCCAGAACGGAAACCATCAGCAGAAGGACACCACTCCAGACCGAATAGCTGAGGTTAGCCAGTCAATATCAGATCACTGGGCTTTGTCTGTGACCTGTCAGGAAACCATTCCCATCCCATGAAACCTTCAGGTGGCCTCTGGCATGGCCATTCCCAACTCTAGGCTGCAAAGGTGGCGCATTCACATGCTTCACCTTCACGGGCAAGCTTCCACTGGGGAAGAAACTGCATGCGGGTGAACTCTGCACATGTCTTAGAAACAGTTCCTTTTCATTTTCTCACTAATAAGGGCGAAAACGCTTAGGCCATTCCTAGGTCTTCCCTAACAACAACTGACAAGTGTCTCTGAGACTGACAGGAATCCAGGATCTTTCTTTTTTGCTAAGAGCAGAGGTATTTTCTGCCCATTATCGCCTTGTTTTACTGACAGGCATCTGTCAGTTAGACATTAAAACAGAGTGATAATGGGAAGATAATATGCTGGCTTTGTCCACACACTTCAAGAGAGAAGCACTCCTGAAAAATGTGTATTTTGGGAAAGCTAGAAACTTGTGTGCCTATCTGCATTTCTACTGAGTTGGAAATTGAGTGGAGGATAGCAAAGCCTTGAGAAGAGGAACGCCAGGGGGATGGGATCAGAAGAGATTCCTAAATGGCCCTGCAGACACTCATGTAGGGACCCTCTGCTCTGCGTGGGGCGAGCTTGCTCAGTTGTGTCCAACTCTTTGTGACCCAGGGACAAGCCATGTAATTCTCCAGGCAAGAATACCAGAGTGGGTAGCCTTTCTCTTCTCCAGGAGATCTTCCCAACCCAGGGATCAAACCCAGGTCTCCAGCATTGAGGGCAGATTCTTTACCAGCTGAGCTACAGTGTAGGGAGCCACTGCTCTGTGCAGGAGAGGGACTGGTTAGGAAATACATGCCATTTGTTTTTTTCTGGCCCCTCTGGAGCTCACTGAGAGCTGCTGAACCAGGGAACGGGCAGCAAACAAATTCCATGGCTCTGTAAAAGGAGGATGTTCACACGTTGTGAAATAGTGTAAACACTCCCTTTCGAAAAGGAGGTGAAAAGGGAAATGTGCACTTTAAATAAACTAATAAAAGCAATTCAGGTCCGACTGAGAATCTTTCTAGTAAATAGTTCTCTATGAGAAAGTCATACCTTTACTCAGCTATTTGGATCTCCAGCCATGTGTTCAGGTCCTGACTTCTTGGCTAAGGCCAATACAAGCATAATCCCCTTGTCCCTGCCCTGTATAATGCCGTCTTTTTTTTTTTTTCAATCCAATAAAACTTTAATTTTCAATTAATGATTGTAATAGAATGCCCTGTTTAGGCTAACAGTTCACTGTAAAATCTTACCATCCTGGACTGAGCCATGGAATGTAGAGACTGCTCAAGTATAATTCCTACCGTAACGTTCTAAGATGAGCACGGTGGGAGGAAAACAGGTGCCATCGTGTCCAGCAGTGACAGTCAACTTGACTAGCAGAGAAGCCAGAGGTCACTAGCCTCACCAGTGAGAAGTGTTACCATTTTTCTTTTTAAAAGCGCTTGTTTTACTGACAGGCATCTGTCAGTTAGACATTAAAACAGAGTGATAATGGGAAGATAATATGCTGGCTTTGTCCACACACTTCAAGAGAGAAGCACTCCTGAAAAATGTGTATTTTGGGAAAGCTAGAAACTTGTGTGCCTATCTGCATTTCTACTGAGTTGGAAATTGAGTGGAGGATAGCAAAGCCTTGAGAAGAGGAACGCCAGGGGGATGGGATCAGAAGAGATTCCTAAATGGCCCTGCAGACACTCATGTAGGGACCCTCTGCTCTGCGTGGGGCGAGCTTGCTCAGTTGTGTCCAACTCTTTGTGACCCAGGGACAAGCCATGTAATTCTCCAGGCAAGAATACCAGAGTGGGTAGCCTTTCTCTTCTCCAGGAGATCTTCCCAGCCCAGGGATCAAACCCAGGTCTCCAGCATTGAGGGCAGATTCTTTACCAGCTGAGCTACAGTGTAGGGAGCCACTGCTCTGTGCAGGAGAGGGACTGGTTAGGAAATACATGCCATTTGTTTTTTTCTGGCCCCTCTGGAGCTCACTGAGAGCTGCTGAACCAGGGAACGGGCAGCAAACAAATTCCATGGCTCTGTAAAAGGAGGATGTTCACACGTTGTGAAATAGTGTAAACACTCCCTTTCGAAAAGGAGGTGAAAAGGGAAATGTGCACTTTAAATAAACTAATAAAAGCAATTCAGGTCCGACTGAGAATCTTTCTAGTAAATAGTTCTCTATGAGAAAGTCATACCTTTACTCAGCTATTTGGATCTCCAGCCATGTGTTCAGGTCCTGACTTCTTGGCTAAGGCCAATACAAGCATAATCCCCTTGTCCCTGCCCTGTATAATGCCGTCTTTTTTTTTTTTTCAATCCAATAAAACTTTAATTTTCAATTAATGATTGTAATAGAATGCCCTGTTTAGGCTAACAGTTCACTGTAAAATCTTACCATCCTGGACTGAGCCATGGAATGTAGAGACTGCTCAAGTATAATTCCTACCGTAACGTTCTAAGATGAGCACGGTGGGAGGAAAACAGGTGCCATCGTGTCCAGCAGTGACAGTCAACTTGACTAGCAGAGAAGCCAGAGGTCACTAGCCTCACCAGTGAGAAGTGTTACCATTTTTCTTTTTTTAAAAGCAAAGTGGTGGAAGGTTATTTTCTGCAATGATTTCAACACCTGAGCTATGGAATTGGACACCTTTGGTTTGAATCCCAGAATTTTATCTTCTCATAAAATGGTGCCCATCTCATATTTGAGGATCCAGTGGAATGGCGTATATAAAGTGCCCATCCTGGAGTCTGGCACAAGGCAAACACTGCAGTATTGTGCGAGGGCCACAGCAACTTCAAGTGTCTCTAGGGTCAAGAATGTTTTCCGTATTTCCACTCAAGCCAACAGACATGGACCACATTTTTCCTAATACTGATACTAACACAGGAAGCCACACAGTACTAAGAGGCAAAGTGGAGGAAACAAAAAAAACCGCGAGCTTAGGCATTAGGCACATGGCTCCTGCCACCAGTTACCAGGGTTCAGCCTTGGATACGATGCTTCTCTGAAAGTCAGGCCGCCCATCTGTGAAAAAGGAGAGGGTGGCTGACTTTCCTACAGAGTCACTTTGCAGTTATCCCACAGCATATGTAAAATGTCTTGCCCAATGAGGGCCCACTCAGTGATATTTGCCATAATTATTAGAATAATATATATGGTTCTGGAGAGGGACAGAGGTGGGGCTAAGGAATCCCTCCCTAGATGCTATGATGCTGGAATGGACAGGTCAGAACTTGCCAGGGGAGCTCCAAGGTGGCACATCAGGAATCGAAAGAAATGAAGTGTTACTGGAAGGTGAAGTATGAAGACCCTATTATCTTAAAACATTGACACGATATAGAAGAGAAGACTGTCTCCTTTCATACTGCAGGCAGACATGAGGCTTTGGAGAACCAAGTGGGCCACTATAGCTCCTGGAACGTTCCCTTTATCCTCCCTGGGTTTACTAACAAGCCAGGTACCATTTTGGTCCAAGCGTGAGATAGCTACTCTGAAGCATTTAGTGTGGCTACAGAGGAATGAATGGTCCCATTCTTTTCTGGGGAAGATGTGTCTTTGCACTTTCCTAACAATAAAGGGAGAATCAAATTGAGTTTGTAATTCCACTTCCATCTGTTGAGACTAGCAGAGAAGCCAGAGGTCACTAGCCTCACCAGTGAGAAGTGTTACCATTTTCTTTTTAAAAGCAAAGTGGTGGAAGGTTATTTTCTGCAATGATTTCAACACCTGAGCTATGGAATTGGACACCTTTGGTTTGAATCCCAGAATTTTATCTTCTCATAAAATGGTGCCCATCTCATATTTGAGGATCCAGTGGAATGGCGTATATAAAGTGCCCATCCTGGAGTCTGGCACAAGGCAAACACTGCAGTATTGTGCGAGGGCCACAGCAACTTCAAGTGTCTCTAGGGTCAAGAATGTTTTCCGATTTCCACTCAAGCCAACAGACATGGACCACATTTTTCCTAATACTGATACTAACACAGGAAGCCACACAGTACTAAGAGGCAAAGTGGAGGAAACAAAAAAAACCGCGAGCTTAGGCATTAGGCACATGGCTCCTGCCACCAGTTACCAGGGTTCAGCCTTGGATACGATGCTTCTCTGAAAGTCAGGCCGCCCATCTGTGAAAAAGGAGAGGGTGGCTGACTTTCCTACAGAGTCACTTTGCAGTTATCCCACAGCATATGTAAAATGTCTTGCCCAATGAGGGCCCACTCAGTGATATTTGCCATAATTATTAGAATAATATATATGGTTCTGGAGAGGGACAGAGGTGGGGCTAAGGAATCCCTCCCTAGATGCTATGATGCTGGAATGGACAGGTCAGAACTTGCCAGGGGAGCTCCAAGGTGGCACATCAGGAATCGAAAGAAATGAAGTGTTACTGGAAGGTGAAGTATGAAGACCCTATTATCTTAAAACATTGACACGATATAGAAGAGAAGACTGTCTCCTTTCATACTGCAGGCAGACATGAGGCTTTGGAGAACCAAGTGGGCCACTATAGCTCCTGGAACGTTCCCTTTATCCTCCCTGGGTTTACTAACAAGCCAGGTACCATTTTGGTCCAAGCGTGAGATAGCTACTCTGAAGCATTTAGTGTGGCTACAGAGGAATGAATGGTCCCATTCTTTTCTGGGGAAGATGTGTCTTTGCACTTTCCTAACAATAAAGGGAGAATCAAATTGAGTTTGTAATTCCACTTCCATCTGTTGATGTCAACAGAACCAGGCACCAGAGCCAGGCACACTTTTTATCTTGTTTACACAGGATTCAGCACAAGGCCCGCTCGGATGTTTACTAGGTACGTTAGGGAGAAACGGATGTTCTTTTAATAAAACAGGGATATGTGGAAGGGACATTTACAACTTTTTGGACATTTAGGTCATAAGGATCTGCACACTTGAAAGAGGCTGGAATATACCGCCTCATTTTTTTAAAAATTAAGTTCTACTTTCAAGGTGACATAAAGTATGTGTCTTGTCTGCTAAGGGAGAAAATGCAACCAAAGCTAATCCATGATGGCAGTGTGTACGGATGCAAATGAGGCATGCTGATTTCTCCAGCTTGGTCTGTTCATAAATTGGACTGCTTCCTTAGATTTACAAATGATGATCACCATGGTAAACTCAATAACAAAAATTTCTGCTCTAAACATGGCATTCTCTTCAGTATCTTCTTAGAGCCCTTAAGTGGTTTTGATGTACATGAAAGGAAAGGCTGGGTGAATTAAAAATTATACAAATAATGAAGATGAGTTCCTAGGTGAATTACCCATTACCGTAGAGGGTTTTGGATATTTTCATTAAAAAGAGTAAAAAGGCCATTTAAAGATACTTGTGTATCTACAAATGATTGTAAAGTCATTCTCTTTATTTCTTTCCAGCTCCCATCAGCCTCTTTTATTAGTTTCAAGGAATAAAGCTCCAATCTGCTTCAGTAAACTGCATTATTTCTTAAACTACAAACATACGCGTTTCTTTACATGAGCAATCTTCTTTAATGGTGATACAGTCACTGGGAAGACTGCATTAAAAGGTATATTTTATAGGTGTTCCCTCTGCCTTATAGTCTCTCTCTACTTTCCTTTTTAAAAATATTAGTAAGACTCACTTCTTTTTCACAAGTATCTGGCATATAATACTTGCTGATTCATTCAATGAAGAAACGAATATACTATCTTGATATCAAATTCTGGATCCAGACATCCATTCTTTTATTTCTAAAATGGAGGTATTAATCAAAGCTGATCTATCTAAGTTAACCTCTACAGCAGTCCAGCACTCCCCTGTTAGTTGACTGTTACCTATATTTTAATTTTTTTTCTTGAATTTTGGAAAATCCTTATGTTCGTTCCCAAACTTGAAATCTGGCACTCCTATCTTCAAGTCGTTTGGGAAAAGTAACCTGTAGACCACGTATCTGAACTCTTAACCTGGAAAATGACTTGCAAGCATCTCTAAAAAAAAGCATTTCTAATTCTCTTCCAACTTGCCCCTAGGCAGCTAGTCTTGATATGGAGGATACTGTTGAAAAATCAGTATCTTCAATGAATGAATGTCATGAGTCAATGACTGAATGAGTAGATAAAGATCCATAAGACCTCAGAGGTCAAATCCCCTAATCCACGATGGCAGTGTGTACGGATGCAAATGAGGCATGCTGATTTCTCCAGCTTGGTCTGTTCATAAATTGGACTGCTTCCTTAGATTTACAAATGATGATCACCATGGTAAACTCAATAACAAAAATTTCTGCTCTAAACATGGCATTCTCTTCAGTATCTTCTTAGAGCCCTTAAGTGGTTTTGATGTACATGAAAGGAAAGGCTGGGTGAATTAAAAATTATACAAATAATGAAGATGAGTTCCTAGGTGAATTACCCATTACCGTAGAGGGTTTTGGATATTTTCATTAAAAAGAGTAAAAAGGCCATTTAAAGATACTTGTGTATCTACAAATGATTGTAAAGTCATTCTCTTTATTTCTTTCCAGCTCCCATCAGCCTCTTTTATTAGTTTCAAGGAATAAAGCTCCAATCTGCTTCAGTAAACTGCATTATTTCTTAAACTACAAACATACGCGGTTTCTTTACATGAGCAATCTTCTTTAATGGTGATACAGTCACTGGGAAGACTGCATTAAAAGGTATATTTTATAGGTGTTCCCTCTGCCTTATAGTCTCTCTCTACTTTCCTTTTTAAAAATATTAGTAAGACTCACTTCTTTTTCACAAGTATCTGGCATATAATACTTGCTGATTCATTCAATGAAGAAACGAATATACTATCTTGATATCAAATTCTGGATCCAGACATCCATTCTTTTATTTCTAAAATGGAGGTATTAATCAAAGCTGATCTATCTAAGTTAACCTCTACAGCAGTCCAGCACTCCCCTGTTAGTTGACTGTTACCTATATTTTAATTTTTTTTCTTGAATTTTGGAAAATCCTTATGTTCGTTCCCAAACTTGAAATCTGGCACTCCTATCTTCAAGTCGTTTGGGAAAAGTAACCTGTAGACCACGTATCTGAACTCTTAACCTGGAAAATGACTTGCAAGCATCTCTAAAAAAAAGCATTTCTAATTCTCTTCCAACTTGCCCCTAGGCAGCTAGTCTTGATATGGAGGATACTGTTGAAAAATCAGTATCTTCAATGAATGAATGTCATGAGTCAATGACTGAATGAGTAGATAAAGATCCATAAGACCTCAGAGGTAAAGCAATCCCCCTTGCCCCATCAACTCAGGACACTTGGAAACTGTAGAAAAGGGGGATCTCAGGTCAGTGATCTCATCCTGTCTATGTAGGCTTGATATGCTGCGTGCGGCAGAAGCACGCTGCAAGCTATATGTGTCTGGCATCCTGATTTAGAATGAGACGGTACATTTCCCAGTCGGGATAAAATGGCTAGTTAGAGTTGAAATGGTACCCGTCCTTCCACATTCAGAAACACTATTACATGATTGGGCTCCTAAGAGCTGGTACTGGAATCTAAGCATCCCATCATCAGGTTTCTATTTGTCACAACGCATCGTGGTCACAAGTTAAAGGAGGCCTGCTCCTTCTGTTCCTGAATGATGTGAAGTAGCAAAACCACTAGAAAAAGCTACTGTCCTAAAGAAAAGAAAATGTTGCTCTTTTAGTCACCTGACACTGCTGGTTGGGGTAGCCAGGCACGCAGAGATGGCACAAGAATGTAGCTGTGAGGGTTAACCTCATGTGTCAACTGCCATGGGCCACAGGGGGCCCAGGCATTTGGTCAAATATTATTCTGGGTATTTCTGTAAAGGTGTTTTGGGATGAGTTTAACATTTCATTGATTGACTGCGTAAAGTAGATTGCTGTCCTCAATGTAGGTGGGCCTCGCCTAATCAGTGGAAGGTCTGAATAAAATCAAGGGTTGACTCTCCTATGAAGAAGAGGGAACTGTTTCTGCCTAATTGTTTTGAACTGGGATATTGTTGTGTTTTTTTTTTTTTTTTTTTTTTGAGCTGGAATATCGTTTTTTTGTTCCCCTGCCTTCAGTCTCGAAATAAAACACTGGATCTCCTTAGGTTTCACCCTGCCAGCCTTTGGAAGGGAGCTTATACCATTGACTTTCCTGGGTCTCTAGCTTGCCAACTCACTGTGCAGATCTCAGTATTTGTCAGCTTCCATAATTGTGTTGGCCAGTTCCTTAAAATAAATCTCTATCTATCTATCTATCTATCTCTCTCCTATCCCATTGGTTTTGTTTCTCTGGAGAGTACTAATATATGCAGTACTGACTAGATATGCAGGAAGCACCAAAGAGCTGATAACTGAAAACTACATACATATGTGTGTATGTGTGTGTGTGCGTATATGCTGTTGTTTAGTCACTAAGTTGTGTCCAACTCTTATGTGACCCCATAGGCTTTAGCCTGCCAGGGTCCTCTATCCATGGGATTTCCCAGGTAAGAATACTGGAGTGGGCTGCCATTTCCTTTTCCAGGGGATCTTTCTGACGTAGGGATTTAACCCATGTCCCTGGCATTGTAGGCAGGTTCTTAACCACTGAATCACAAGGGAAGCACCATATATACACACACAGACATTTGTGTGTCTGTGTGTTTATAATGTTTGTTGTAGTTCAGTTGCTAAGTCATGTTTGACTTTTTGCGATGCCGTGAACTGTAGCACATCAGGTTTCCCTGTCCTCTGTCTCCTGGAATTGGCTGAAATTCATGTCCATTGAGTCAATGATAACTATTCATCCATTTTCCACTCCTTCTCCTTTGCCTTTAATCTTTCCAAGAATCAGGGCTTTTCATCCATCAGTCATCTTCTGCCATCTCCTTCTTTGGGCCACAGGGGGCCCAGGCATTTGGTCAAATATTATTCTGGGTATTTCTGTAAAGGTGTTTTGGGATGAGTTTAACATTTCATTGATTGACTGCGTAAAGTAGATTGCTGTCCTCAATGTAGGTGGGCCTCGCCTAATCAGTGGAAGGTCTGAATAAAATCAAGGGTTGACTCTCCTATGAAGAAGAGGGAACTGTTTCTGCCTAATTGTTTTGAACTGGGATATTGTTGTGTTTTTTTTTTTTTTTTTTTTTTGAGCTGGAATATCGTTTTTTTGTTCCCCTGCCTTCAGTCTCGAAATAAAACACTGGATCTCCTTAGGTTTCACCCTGCCAGCCTTTGGAAGGGAGCTTATACCATTGACTTTCCTGGGTCTCTAGCTTGCCAACTCACTGTGCAGATCTCAGTATTTGTCAGCTTCCATAATTGTGTTGGCCAGTTCCTTAAAATAAATCTCTATCTATCTATCTATCTCTCTCCTATCCCATTGGTTTTGTTTCTCTGGAGAGTACTAATATATGCAGTACTGACTAGATATGCAGGAAGCACCAAAGAGCTGATAACTGAAAACTACATACATATGTGTGTATGTGTGTGTGTGCGTATATGCTGTTGTTTAGTCACTAAGTTGTGTCCAACTCTTATGTGACCCCATAGGCTTTAGCCTGCCAGGGTCCTCTATCCATGGGATTTCCCAGGTAAGAATACTGGAGTGGGCTGCCATTTCCTTTTCCAGGGGATCTTTCTGACGTAGGGATTTAACCCATGTCCCTGGCATTGTAGGCAGGTTCTTAACCACTGAATCACAAGGGAAGCACCATATATACACACACAGACATTTGTGTGTCTGTGTGTTTATAATGTTTGTTGTAGTTCAGTTGCTAAGTCATGTTTGACTTTTTGCGATGCCGTGAACTGTAGCACATCAGGTTTCCCTGTCCTCTGTCTCCTGGAATTGGCTGAAATTCATGTCCATTGAGTCAATGATAACTATTCATCCATCTCATCTTCTGCCACTCCCTTCTCCTTTTTGCCTTTAATCTTTCCAAGAATCAGGGCTTTTTCAACGAGTCAGTTCTGCATCAGGTGGCCAAAGTTTTGGAGCTTTGGCTTCAGCATCAGTCCTTCCATTGAATATTCAGGGTTAATTTCCTTTAGGATTGACTGGTTTGATCTCCTTCCTGTCCAAGGTACTCAGGAGTCCTCTCCAGCACCACAATTCAAAAGCATCAATTCTTCAGTGCTCAGTCTTCTTTATGATCCAACTCTCACATCCATACATGACTACTGGGAAAACCATAGCTGTGACTCTATGCACCTTTATGGCTTTTAAATCCATGAAATAAAATCTAAGCAAATTTCCAATCTTCTTGTTGATGTTCAGGCTATTGTAAAAAAGTAACTTGTGACTTTGGATCACACAATAAGAGTGGATGACAGGGATGTGATGGGCAGAGAAGACACAAGTTCTCAGCATGTCATGAGCCCTCACTGAAAAGCAATTTGGAAGTGTGGTTCAATGGCCTTCAAATGGTTGTGCCTTTCCTTTTAGGAATCTATTTTTAAGACATAATGTTTGAACCTCTTCTTAGGGAATCTATTTCAGGGACATAATCAGAAATGCAAACCAGGATTTAGACACAACCTGCAGTGCTCTTTTATATACAGCATGATTCTTTTTAGTAGTGCAAGACAGCTGTCCCACAGCCGGGGAAAGGTTAAACAAATGGAATACATCCCAAATCGGACTGTTAGTGGGACCATCAACATTCGTGTCATAACTGTGCAATAGCACTGAAAATACAACATAAGGCTATGTGAGGAAAAAAAGTACACTACCCAAGTATTTATACCTATAATTTCAACTACCAAAGACAGAAAGGTTTATCAATATGTGAACAGTGATTTTTTCTAGGTAATAAGTGATTCTTATTTTATTTTATTTTATTTTTTTCTGTTACTGTTGTGGTACCTGGCACCAGTTTTTTTTTTTTTTTCTTTTTTTATTAGCTTCTCAATCATCATCTAGAAAGAAAACATTCTAGAATAACATCATTAAAAACAGATCGGATAAAGCACGGTCACTATTACGTATCATAAAGCAGGTACAGGGTATTTTACATTCACAGAGGTATGATACAGTACTGTCCTACACCTATAATACTAGAGGATATAATTAAAAAGGCATTATTTGAGACTTGATTCTACTCTTCCAGCACAGGGCCCAAAGGATGGTCATGACACAGCTCTGGTACAGAAATGCACCTTCTTATGACTTCCTTTCTTCAGTGGCACAGTTCTAGATACTCACTGTTCTTCATGAACATCAGCTGAAAACCGTTTAAAAAAATAAAACAAAAAACAACCACTGGATCTTATTTTATTTTTGATGTTTATGCTTTTTATATTTTCTAAAATAAAATATACTTTAATTGGGTTTAGAAAAAAAGGATGAGCAAATAACATTTTAGAACTCTCAAGCGGGGAAGCATATTAAACCATCTCCTGAGAAAACAAATGATAAACACAGAAACCAAAGCAGCCAAACCCATACTCCAAAAATAGCACACACCTTCATCATAAATAATCCAAAAAGCAGCCGAAGGGATTTCCTTTATTCCATAGGTGCAGACATGACATTACAAATCTCCAGGGAAGGAAGTTAGACAGCCCCTGATCACAGCAGCCTGCCCTAGGAAATAGGTAGTTCAGCGCCAAGGCCCCTTGGTTGGACCTCAGAGGCCCCGGACTCTCTGCTGCTGACTGGCTGGGGTCACTAGTGTGTTGTTTTACTCTCCCTCAGCTTTGGTTGGAATACATCCCAAATCGGACTGTTTAGTGGGACCCAAATAAAAAAACATTCGTTTTCATAACTGTGCAATAAGCACTGAAAATACAACATAAGGCTATGTGAGGAAAAAGTACACTACCCAAGTATTTATACCTATAATTTCAACTACCAAAGACAGAAAGGTTTATCAATATGTGAACAGTGATTTTTTCTAGGTAATAAGTGATTCTTATTTTATTTTATTTTATTTTTTTCTGTTACTGTTGTGGTACCTGGCACCAGTTTTTTTTTTTTTTTTTTATTAGCTTCTCAATCATCATCTAGAAAGAAAACATTCTAGAATAACATCATTAAAAACAGATCGGATAAAGCACGGTCACTATTACGTATCATAAAGCAGGTACAGGGTATTTTACATTCACAGAGGTATGATACAGTACTGTCCTACACCTATAATACTAGAGGATATAATTAAAAAGGCATTATTTGAGACTTGATTCTACTCTTCCAGCACAGGGCCCAAAGGATGGTCATGACACAGCTCTGGTACAGAAATGCACCTTCTTATGACTTCCTTTCTTCAGTGGCACAGTTCTAGATACTCACTGTTCTTCATGAACATCAGCTGAAAACCGTTTAAAAAAATAAAACAAAAAACAACCACTGGATCTTATTTTATTTTTGATGTTTATGCTTTTTATATTTTCTAAAATAAAATATACTTTAATTGGGTTTAGAAAAAAAGGATGAGCAAATAACATTTTAGAACTCTCAAGCGGGGAAGCATATTAAACCATCTCCTGAGAAAACAAATGATAAACACAGAAACCAAAGCAGCCAAACCCATACTCCAAAAATAGCACACACCTTCATCATAAATAATCCAAAAAGCAGCCGAAGGGATTTCCTTTATTCCATAGGTGCAGACATGACATTACAAATCTCCAGGGAAGGAAGTTAGACAGCCCCTGATCACAGCAGCCTGCCCTAGGAAATAGGTAGTTCAGCGCCAAGGCCCCTTGGTTGGACCTCAGAGGCCCCGGACTCTCTGCTGCTGACTGGCTGGGGTCACTAGTGTGTTGTTTTACTCTCCCTCAGCTTTGGTTCTTTCATCAGGAATATATGAGAACCCGTCTCTATGAGCTACACTGGGGTCTGTCAGAATAAAATGAAGTAGTAAATTCACAAATACTCCCAAGTACAAAGCAATACAGCAGTGTGGTCAATGGTCCCCACTGGTCTCCACCAACAGATTCATGACTCAGTCCTCCGGTGGTCCCTCCTGCCCCCTGGGGCCAGCCACAGATGTCAACAGTGGAGACACAAAATGACCCAGACAGAATGCTCTTGCTCTCTCTGTATCTTCCTCCACATACAAATACAGTGTGCCCTAAGTGAACATTTGGTTGACGTCTTTTTTAACCAGAAACATGCCAATTTAGATTAAAGCCCCATATACTTAATGTGACTCATATCCTTGCTAAAGAAAACAAATGTATAAACAGAAGCTGTAATCACCAGCCAAGCTTTTCTAGAGCAGCATTTATCATTCCTGCTTGGAATGGATAGAACTGCCTGACCACCAATTATACATTTCAACCACGTGGCCTTATGAGAATTGGTGAGCATTTTCACCTCTGCTTCATAAATGAGGAAGTCAAAGCAAAGGAATTTTATGATTTTCTCTGCACCCTCAAGTTAGGGGAAGAATCTGATAACTCCATCTGTAACCCCAATTTCTATGCCTTGTTACTACTATTATTATTTAACATGGATCAAATGCATATATATTGTAAAGTACCCAATGGCTCAGTGCTAGAGAATCTACCTGAAATGCAGGAGGCACAAGAGACACAGGTTTGATCCTGGATCAGGAAGATCCCTGAGAAGGAAAAGGATGAGCAAATAACATTTTAGAACTCTCAAGCGGGGAAGCATATTAAACCATCTCCTGAGAAAACAAATGATAAACACAGAAACCAAAGCAGCCAAACCCATACTCCAAAAATAGCACACACCTTCATCATAAATAATCCAAAAAGCAGCCGAAGGGATTTCCTTTATTCCATAGGTGCAGACATGACATTACAAATCTCCAGGGAAGGAAGTTAGACAGCCCCTGATCACAGCAGCCTGCCCTAGGAAATAGGTAGTTCAGCGCCAAGGCCCCTTGGTTGGACCTCAGAGGCCCCGGACTCTCTGCTGCTGACTGGCTGGGGTCACTAGTGTGTTGTTTTACTCTCCCTCAGCTTTGGTTCTTTCATCAGGAATATATGAGAACCCGTCTCTATGAGCTACACTGGGGTCTGTCAGAATAAAATGAAGTAGTAAATTCACAAATACTCCCAAGTACAAAGCAATACAGCAGTGTGGTCAATGGTCCCCACTGGTCTCCACCAACAGATTCATGACTCAGTCCTCCGGTGGTCCCTCCTGCCCCCTGGGGCCAGCCACAGATGTCAACAGTGGAGACACAAAATGACCCAGACAGAATGCTCTTGCTCTCTCTGTATCTTCCTCCACATACAAATACAGTGTGCCCTAAGTGAACATTTGGTTGACGTCTTTTTTAACCAGAAACATGCCAATTTAGATTAAAGCCCCATATACTTAATGTGACTCATATCCTTGCTAAAGAAAACAAATGTATAAACAGAAGCTGTAATCACCAGCCAAGCTTTTCTAGAGCAGCATTTATCATTCCTGCTTGGAATGGATAGAACTGCCTGACCACCAATTATACATTTCAACCACGTGGCCTTATGAGAATTGGTGAGCATTTTCACCTCTGCTTCATAAATGAGGAAGTCAAAGCAAAGGAATTTTATGATTTTCTCTGCACCCTCAAGTTAGGGGAAGAATCTGATAACTCCATCTGTAACCCCAATTTCTATGCCTTGTTACTACTATTATTATTTAACATGGATCAAATGCATATATATTGTAAAGTACCCAATGGCTCAGTGCTAGAGAATCTACCTGAAATGCAGGAGGCACAAGAGACACAGGTTTGATCCTGGATCAGGAAGATCCCCTGGAGAAGGAAATGGCAACCCACTCCAGTATTCTTGCCGGAAAATCCCATCGACAGAGAAGCCTGGTGGGGCAATAGTCCATGGGGTCGCAAAGAACAGCACAGTGAGCATGTCTGCATGCTCTGCACCCTTAATCATTCTGGTTGGGGTAAGAGTGAGTGGAAGGAAGAGTAGGAAAGGGAAATTTAAAAAAAGTGAGATCCCTTTTCCCCAAAGTTAAAGTTAACAAAGTAGGTGATTTCTCCTGTTATGACAAGCATAGTCCACAAAGGAATTCCTCAGTGCCCTAATAACACTGAGTAGGCTTGCTGCTTCAAGGGAGAGTACATGCTCCATTGATTAAACTCAAATTTGGAAACTGGAAGAATTCTTGGTATTTAATCGATGGGCAAGACAGAGTGTAATGTCTGTAAGATTTCATGATTGAATCTTATGGAATGTGGTGGTGGTGGCTCTCACATGGATGTATACCTTAGGATGTACACCTCAGGATGTATACCTCAGGCTGTACACCTCAGGCTGTGCTGTATACCTCAGGATGCATACCTCAGGCTGTATAACTCAGGCTGTACACCTCAGGATGTATATCTCAGGCTGTATACCTCAGGCTGTACATCTCAGGCTGTATACCTCAGGCTGTATACCTCAGGATGTATACCTCAGGCTGTACACCTCAGGATGTATACCTGACAGTGTACACCTCAAGCTGTATACCTCAGGATGCATACCTCAGGCTGTATAACCTCAGGCTGTACACCTCAGGATGTACATCTCAGGCTGTATGCCTCAGACTGTATGCCTCAGGATCCATACCTCAGGGGGTACACCTGAGGATGTACACCTCAGGATGTATACCTCAGGCTGTACACCTCAGGCTGTACACCTCAGGATGTACACCTCAGGATGTATACCTGATGGTGTACACCTCAAGCTGTATACCTCAGGATGTATACCTCAGGCTGTATACCTCAGGTTTTTTCAATACACATTTTGCTTAGAGTTGAATAGAACATAATTCTCAGTTCTGTTGATCGGATTCTATATAACTTTTTTAAAATGAGTAGGACACAAAAGTGGAATATAAATTTAAAAAAACCCTTTAAGCTGAATCACTTTCCTTAGTATTCCCAAAGGCTCACACTGTGGATGAAATTTCTCTTCTTATCTGTGAATCATCACACATTTTTATAAGCATCACAATTCATCCACTTCCCATCTTGTGCAATGATTTAATTTTCCCCATAGCACTTCAGAACTGTGGGCTAAAAAGTTCTGTGAGCTGTCCTACTGAATTACAGAAAATTAGAATCTGGTTTGAGGGAAATAATGTCACATGTGCATCACAATGAAGAAAATGTAATATTTCCTCAGTTTCACAGGAGCCAAAATAAATAATTTTCCTCCCTTCTAACAGACAACAAGAAAAGCCCCACTGATCTCCTTCGCATATAATCAATGATTCTAAGGAGAGTAAATGCTCCATTGATTAAACTCAAATTTGGAAACTGGAAGAATTCTTGGTATTTAATCGATGGGCAAGACAGAGTGTAATGTCTGTAAGATTTCATGATTGAATCTTATGGAATGTGGTGGTGGTGGCTCTCACATGGATGTATACCTTAGGATGTACACCTCAGGATGTATACCTCAGGCTGTACACCTCAGGCTGTGCTGTATACCTCAGGATGCATACCTCAGGCTGTATAACTCAGGCTGTACACCTCAGGATGTATATCTCAGGCTGTATACCTCAGGCTGTACATCTCAGGCTGTATACCTCAGGCTGTATACCTCAGGATGTATACCTCAGGCTGTACACCTCAGGATGTATACCTGACAGTGTACACCTCAAGCTGTATACCTCAGGATGCATACCTCAGGCTGTATAACCTCAGGCTGTACACCTCAGGATGTACATCTCAGGCTGTATACCTCAGACTGTATACCTCAGGATGCATACCTCAGGGTGTACACCTGAGGATGTACACCTCAGGATGTATACCTCAGGCTGTACACCTCAGGCTGTACACCTCAGGATGTACACCTCAGGATGTATACCTGATGGTGTACACCTCAAGCTGTATACCTCAGGATGTATACCTCAGGCTGTATACCTCAGGTTTTTTCAATACACATTTTGCTTAGAGTTGAATAGAACATAATTCTCAGTTCTGTTGATCGGATTCTATATAACTTTTTTAAAATGAGTAGGACACAAAAGTGGAATATAAATTTAAAAAAACCTTGAAGCTGAATCACTTTCCTTAGTATTCCCAAAGGCTCACACTGTGGATGAAATTTCTCTTCTTATCTGTGAATCATCACACATTTTTATAAGCATCACAATTCATCCACTTCCCATCTTGTGCAATGATTTAATTTTCCCCATAGCACTTCAGAACTGTGGGCTAAAAAGTTCTGTGAGCTGTCCTACTGAATTACAGAAAATTAGAATCTGGTTTGAGGGAAATAATGTCACATGTGCATCACAATGAAGAAAATGTAATATTTCCTCAGTTTCACAGGAGCCAAAATAAATAATTTTCCTCCCTTCTAACAGACAACAAGAAAAGCCCCCACTGATCTCCTTCGCTATTAAAATTGGGTGTTTTGGGAATAGGGGCTGGAAATCACAGATTGTTCTTCGATTGAATGAAAGTGAATTCCATGGATACAGTAATTACCAAAGTTGCAAATGGCTCTTTTTCTTAGAAAAGCTTATAAAGATTGCCAGAGGTTGCCCCTTTTTTGAATATTGTGTAATAATAATGCATGTATAAATTCCTGTGAGCAATCAATTCTTTTTTTTTTTTTTTTAAACTGCTAATCTTTTTTTTTTTTTTTATTTACTTTGGGCGGGGGTCGGGTTGGGAGGGAGGGGAGTGGGCAGGCCACTCTATTGGTCTTTTATTTCTCTGTTTTCATTCGTCTTCGTTCTTTGGCTCCTGTGGGCCTCCCATCGCGGTGGCGTCTGTCATTGCAGAGCACCGGCTCTGGGTGCATGCATTCCAGAGCTCCGGCTCGGTGATTGGACACATCAGTCCAGCTGCTCCGTGGCACGTGGGATCTTCCCAGGCCAGGGCTCGAACCGGCGCCCCTTGCACTGCAAGGCGGTGTCCTTACCCACTGGACCACCAGGGGAAGCCCCAATTCTTTTACAAACATAATCTTATGTTAAAATTTATTTTTAACAGGTGAATTTACACACTATTAATATTATTTATTCATCGACAACTCCATCCTCTTGGCTGTACTTGGTGTGAAAATGTTGGATCAGCATCTCATCCATATAATCCCACTCTCATGCCCTTTCCTGAAAGGAGGGCCTCCCTAGTGGTAGAAAGTATTTGGCCAGGTTGGGGAAGGTCTCACAAGTGACTGGGCTGGGAGATCACTTACTAATACCTCCTGGCTGTCACCCATTTCTTCTTTTCCTTCTCATCCCCAGCTTTTTCCACCCTCATCTGTGCTGGACAGTCAGCCTTCAGTGTGATTCCTTTTGAACATGGAATAGTATTAATAATATAGAAAATTGTAATTGGAAGGGCTGGAAGAAATTCCTGTTAGTGCTTTGAGAAGAACTGTTGTAACTGTAAAATACAGTTATAATTTTAACAACCAGAGATTCTTCTGGACTAATGGCACATAAGCCCCCAATCTAAGACTTGAATCAGCCCCAAATGCAGCTTATTCTTATTATTTGAAGTAGTTAAGCTCTATAAATTGTTGAGAATTATACAATAGGATCCCTATCCACTGAATTAGGGAATATGGAACCTCGTGCTGGATACAGTAATTACCAAAGTTGCAAATGGCTCTTTTTCTTAGAAAAGCTTATAAAGATTGCCAGAGGTTGCCCCTTTTTTGAATATTGTGTAATAATAATGCATGTATAAATTCCTGTGAGCAATCAATTCTTTTTTTTTTTTTTTTAAACTGCTAATCTTTTTTTTTTTTTGTTATTTACTTTGGGCGGGGGTCGGGTTGGGGAGGGAGGGGAGCGGGCAGGCCACTCTATTGGTCTTTTATTTCTCTGTTTTCATTCGTCTTCGTTCTTTGGCTCCTGTGGGCCTCCCATCGCGGTGGCGTCTGTCATTGCAGAGCACCGGCTCTGGGTGCATGCATTCCAGAGCTCCGGCTCGGTGATTGGACACATCAGTCCAGCTGCTCCGTGGCACGTGGGATCTTCCCAGGCCAGGGCTCGAACCGGCGCCCCTTGCACTGCAAGGCGGTGTCCTTACCCACTGGACCACCAGGGGAAGCCCCAATTCTTTTACAAACATAATCTTATGTTAAAATTTATTTTTAACAGGTGAATTTACACACTATTAATATTATTTATTCATCGACAACTCCATCCTCTTGGCTGTACTTGGTGTGAAAATGTTGGATCAGCATCTCATCCATATAATCCCACTCTCATGCCCTTTCCTGAAAGGAGGGCCTCCCTAGTGGTAGAAAGTATTTGGCCAGGTTGGGGAAGGTCTCACAAGTGACTGGGCTGGGAGATCACTTACTAATACCTCCTGGCTGTCACCCATTTCTTCTTTTCCTTCTCATCCCCAGCTTTTTCCACCCTCATCTGTGCTGGACAGTCAGCCTTCAGTGTGATTCCTTTTGAACATGGAATAGTATTAATAATATAGAAAATTGTAATTGGAAGGGCTGGAAGAAATTCCTGTTAGTGCTTTGAGAAGAACTGTTGTAACTGTAAAATACAGTTATAATTTTAACAACCAGAGATTCTTCTGGACTAATGGCACATAAGCCCCCAATCTAAGACTTGAATCAGCCCCAAATGCAGCTTATTCTTATTATTTGAAGTAGTTAAGCTCTATAAATTGTTGAGAATTATACAATAGGATCCCTATCCACTGAATTAGGGAATATGGAACCTCGTGCTCCTAGAGGAAATACAGGGTCCGTTTCTTGTGAGCCTCTGGTCACATTTTCATCAACGGATCAATACATAACCTTATTTTATGTGTGTTTTCATTTAAAGATATCTTATTTAATATATATTGTTGATTCATTAACATTGAACTCAGGGCCAATAGTACCATAACTCATGCCTGAATGAGATTTATCTAACTTATATTTTCTCTGTAAGGCACAGCCAAGTATTCTTGTGCTTAGGGATACATAGACAGCATTTCAGCACTATGCTTGGGCCATTTTAAAGAGCAAAATTAGCAACAAGAACCACAAGAGTAGATTGTAAAGAATACACAATATGGGAGCTAAGAAATGAAACAAGAAGTCAGAGCTAAGCATTGCTTGGTTTGACCTTGGCTGGGAATGTGTTAATACATTCCCAAAAGGGTGACTCAATTTTTTTTTTTTTTAACTTTTTACTTTTACAGAGTTTTGTTGTTTACAGATACATATGATCCCAGGTTGTGACTCCAATTTTCTGCCTCTTTGGGTGTGCCTGTATATTGCAGTGGAAATGCTACAATTATTGATTTTAGGGTTACAAATAAATTTCAGCAAGTAGGTATAAATTCTCAAATACAGAATCCATGAATAATAAGGATCAAATGTAGAAATTCTGCCTCTCATCCAATAGCAGATCATGTTTTATCTCCTTTTCTCCTAAGCACCAATAGTCTCTATTAAAGTGATCTCTCAAGCTGAACACCGAAAAATATCTTTATGTTAGGGGGACTGTTTCGAATGTAGTGCAATTGTATATTCTTTTTTTTTTTTTAAAGATTTATTTATTTATTTTATTTTGGGCGGGGGTCGGGTTGGGGAGGGAGGGGAGCGGGCAGGCCACTTCTATTGGTCTTTCATTTGTCTATTTTCATCCGTCTTTGTTCTTTTGGCTCCTGCAGGCCTCCCATCGTGGTGGCGTCTGTTGTTGCAGAGCGCTGGCTCTGGGCGCATGCACTCCAGAGCTCCGGCTCGGTGATTGGACACATCAGTCCAGCCGCTCCGCGGCACGTGGGATCTTCCCAGGCCAGGGATCGAACCGGCGCCCCTTGCACTGCAAGGCGGTGTCCTTATCCACTGGACCACCAGGGGAAGCCCTGTATATTCTTTATTTGCTTGCTTGTCTTTGTTTTATTTTTTCAAGTAGATGAATATAAGATGATTTGATTTTCAAAAACTAATGAACATTACTGTGAGTGGTAGAAAGTATAAAACTACAAGCTCACAAAATTTCCTCCAATTCCCTGCTACAGAAAAAGACAAAGTGTTGAGTCTGCGTTCTGATTCGAAAAGATACAGCAGTTAATGTTTATAATTCAAGTAAAACTACCAGTACTGCCTTATAACATGTTCTGCTTCAGAGATGGTATGCTCAGAATTTGGTAGAAGAATCATGGCCAATTCCTAAATGCTCTAGAAAGGGAGAGATTCTGAACTGCACATATCAAAATGAGGCCTTTGTCTTCTTAAGCCTTGCCCTGCAGGCCCTTTGGGAACTTCTTGCCTAAATGATCCCTTTAGGTTTTGTGACAGATACATATGATCCCAGGTTGTGACTCCAATTTTCTGCCTCTTTGGGTGTGCCTGTATATTGCAGTGGAAATGCTACAATTATTGATTTTAGGGTTACAAATAAATTTCAGCAAGTAGGTATAAATTCTCAAATACAGAATCCATGAATAATAAGGATCAAATGTAGAAATTCTGCCTCTCATCCAATAGCAGATCATGTTTTATCTCCTTTTCTCCTAAGCACCAATAGTCTCTATTAAAGTGATCTCTCAAGCTGAACACCGAAAAATATCTTTATGTTAGGGGGACTGTTTCGAATGTAGTGCAATTGTATATTCTTTTTTTTTTTTTAAAGATTTATTTATTTATTTTATTTTGGGCGGGGGTCGGGTTGGGGAGGGAGGGGAGCGGGCAGGCCACTTCTATTGGTCTTTCATTTGTCTATTTTCATCCGTCTTTGTTCTTTTGGCTCCTGCAGGCCTCCCATCGTGGTGGCGTCTGTTGTTGCAGAGCGCTGGCTCTGGGCGCATGCACTCCAGAGCTCCGGCTCGGTGATTGGACACATCAGTCCAGCCGCTCCGCGGCACGTGGGATCTTCCCAGGCCAGGGATCGAACCGGCGCCCCTTGCACTGCAAGGCGGTGTCCTTATCCACTGGACCACCAGGGGAAGCCCTGTATATTCTTTATTTGCTTGCTTGTCTTTGTTTTATTTTTTCAAGTAGATGAATATAAGATGATTTGATTTTCAAAAACTAATGAACATTACTGTGAGTGGTAGAAAGTATAAAACTACAAGCTCACAAAATTTCCTCCAATTCCCTGCTACAGAAAAAGACAAAGTGTTGAGTCTGCGTTCTGATTCGAAAAGATACAGCAGTTAATGTTTATAATTCAAGTAAAACTACCAGTACTGCCTTATAACATGTTCTGCTTCAGAGATGGTATGCTCAGAATTTGGTAGAAGAATCATGGCCAATTCCTAAATGCTCTAGAAAGGGAGAGATTCTGAACTGCACATATCAAAATGAGGCCTTTGTCTTCTTAAGCCTTTTGCCCTGCACTGCATTTCAAGAACTACTCCAGGTAAGATTAGGAGTTCAAACCTATCTTTAAAAAGTTGTCATCCTCTCTAAACTGTAGAGAAAATTTTTGACACCATCCACCCCGTAAGCAGGTGTAATAAATAGAAAAAGAAAAAAAGAGGTGGAAAAATTCACACTTGTTTGAAACAGTTTTCAGAATTGTGCTTGGGTTTTCAAAACTTAGGCCAAATCATGTGTAAGTGTTATAACGGTGTCCCATGGCGTAGAATCTGAATAAGGCAGGACTGACTGGCGTCTAGGTGTAGGACGGCATGAAAGAAGCACATTCATTCGTTCGTTTGCTGGGTCCCTGGAGGAAACAGGTGGAAGTGCCTCGGGGTCCTTCTGCTGGTGGTGCTGCCGGCAGTCACCCTGAGCACATCACCGCCAGTGTTTCATCCCAGATAGATGCCAGGCCCTCAGCCTGTGCGAGAAGCTCAGGATGGAGAGGAGAGTGAAGTGCTATAAGGAGCACATAAGGAGGGCATCTCATAATAACAACAAACAGGACATCCCAGTGAATCTTCTAAACAGCTCCGTGCAATACCAGGAGCCAGTTCTGCTGGTCTGTAGAATCCTGGGGCTGTCTGAACTTCACAGTGCAGCCTTCCTCCCTTGTGCTTCTTACTTAAAACAAAATTCATAGCTGTCTTAGAGTCTGAAAGTAAGCCTTCTTGAGCTTTTTGAGCTATTTAATCACCCTGTGGCTGAAAAAGAAACAGCACCACAGGATGGTTTCCACCATTCTCTATGTTTAAGAAGCAATGAAAATCTTAACAGCCTCAATATGACCATCATAGTGTTTACTGATGAAACCTTAACTTTTTAAGGGATCCACCAATTATCTTGGGCTTCCCAGATGGTGCTAGTGGTAAAGAACCCACCTGCCACTGCAGGCGACATGAAAGACTCAGGTTTAATCCCTGGGTGGAGAAGATCCCCTGGAGGAAGGCATGGCAGCCCACTCCAGTATTCTTGCCTGGAAAGTTCCATGGATAGAGAAGCCTGGTGGGCAACAGTCCATAGGAAATGACTGAAGTGACTTAGCACTCACATATGAGTTATCTTAGGTCAGGAGTGGGTGAACGTTTTCTGTACAGGGACAAAGTATAAATATTTCAGGCTTTGTAGGCCATTTGAGCTTGTCACAACGATTTGATTCTGCCATTGTAACATTAAAATAGTCATAGACAATACTAAATGAATAAGCATAGTTATAAAAAAAAACTTTAAAGAAAATGTTACTCATGCATACCGAGTTTTGAATTTCATGTAATTTTCACATTATCATAAGATAATAATCTTTCTTTTAGTTTTGTTAAAAATTATTTAAGAATATAAAGACGTTCTTTTGGTTCAAAAAAAATCAAACACAGTCCCTGTCTAACTGCTTAGGAGTTTGACATCTAAAGTGATGACTGTGGTCACAGGCAATCAATCAAAACACAAGGTAAAACAAACAAACAAAAAACCACAAAGCAGTAAGTATACACCAAGCATAGTAAGAAAACAGGATAAATCATTTATATGATTTAATGGAGCTTAATGGTTCTGTGTGTGTTACTCAAGACGGTACTTTGCAAAGCATGTCTTAAACTTTGTAAAGCCACTGGTGAATCGACACGGAGAACAAAAATCATCAGAGCTTTCTACAAGTCTAAGGGGTAACTGGCCTTCATTCGAACTCTGTGACTCGCCCAGGTCAGGTTTTTAATTTTTTTATTTTTTTTAAATTTTGGCCTCTTTTATTTATTTTATTTCT
This sequence comes from Tragulus kanchil, assembly GCA_022376925.1. Taxonomy (NCBI): domain Eukaryota; kingdom Metazoa; phylum Chordata; class Mammalia; order Artiodactyla; family Tragulidae; genus Tragulus; species Tragulus kanchil. The sequence continues at coordinate 54,549,761 of JAIOJX010000029.1, read as the reverse complement.
TTACTTTCATCCATTCTTATTCTTTGGCCTGCGTGGGCCTCCCATCGCAGTGTCCTCTCTTGTTGCAGAGCACCGGCTCTGGGCGCATGGGCTCCAGAGCACCGGTTCCTAATCGGACACACCTGTCCAGTCGCTTTGTGGCACGTGGGATCTTCCCGGGTCAGGGATCGAACCGGCACCCCTGGCACTGCAAGGTGGACTCTTCACCCACTGGACTGCCAGGGAAGCCCTTTTGACATGTTTTGGAATTTCCTCACAACACTCTAAATACTCTTGAGCTCGAAGGCTGGGTGGCCTTGTAGCCCTACTAACAGCACTGCACTGCTGGCAAGCTTCTCTTCCTAAGAGTTACATCAGTAAAAGATGCTCAGTCACCTAAGTGTCATTAAAGAAAAGCACTGATAAAAAGAGAGAAGGTAATAAAAGATAGAAAAATCCTAACACTGAGAGGTCACTCTCTGACAAGCACTGCTGTAAGCATTGAGCATGAATTATTTCATTTAATCCTCACAGCAATTCTCTGAGGGAGCCACTATTCCTTACGACTGTCACTTCCTTGGTATTCCTTTCACACATGTGTCATGTGTGCTGGCCTCGGTGCATGCATGTGCACAGACACACACACACACCCACCACACCATTCATCATACCTGGAGAGTCTTTGCCTTTCCCTGCCCCATTACCCTCCTCACTCCAGTCTGTGCATTTGTCTGAGGATCTGCCTTTGTGCTGTGAGCAGGTATGTCCATGTGGGAAGTCACCCTAAATAAGAAGGGAAGGTGGGGCTAGAACTCAGGGGACTTTGTTTCTAGTTCGGCTGTGAACCCTTAAGGAGATCAGTTCATTTCCGGGAGACAGTTTCTTCACCTCCTGCGGAACACCTACCTAACCTAACGTTTCTGTGAATATGACTGAATAACACAAAGCATGTGGAAGCTCTGTATAAACTATAAAGAAGAGGTGTTTGTTGCTGGTTATTTTCATCACACACAGCCTTTACCCTTTCCTCTCCCATTCCTTCTTTACTCGTGACTATCTCAGTATTTCTCAGAACACCAGTCCCTTTTCCTGCTTGCCTCTTCTTCCCCTTCCTTTTGTCCACTGAGGAGTTGCACAACAGTCAGCAAAAGAAAGAGGACCCCTCCCCTTCCCCAGGCCAGAGAAGACAGGAGAGATGTCTCTGCTGGTGTTCTGGAGCCAGCTTCCTCCCAACCAGTTCTCACCCATTTCTTTCCAACTCCATATTCAGCGAAGTCCTGCTGGTGGCTTGAAACTGGCTATGGGGGAAGTGTTTGTATTATGGGAACTGGCAAATACGACCAGATACAAATCCCTCCTCCCTTCCCCATTTCCCCAGAGAGCTGGCTGAACTTTTACCAGCACACTGCTGGATATGGAAGCAAAATAATAAAACAGCAGAGGTGCTGGGGTGGAGAAAGGACAGAGGGGTCTGGGAGCCTATAAAAAGGCACTTGTCATTGTTGTGGGGGGTGAGCAGGGCATCCAGAGAGGGTGTCCAGCAGGAAATGAGGTTTACATAAATAATGAGACCTAGATAATGAGGCAGGCAAACGGGAGAGAGACCTCCAGCAGCACTCACTTGTGTCAGAGCAGCTGAAGGAAGGTCCTTAAGGCCACTGTTCAAAGTGGGAGGGAGGAGAGGATGAAGCAGGAGAGGTAAAAGGTTCAACTTGATCCCAAGGGCAACCAGGGGGCTCTGGGCAGGCAGGGTCAAGGTTAGGAGTGCGGAGTTCAGCAGAGCCGTGTCATCTGAAGTCTGGCTCCACCAGCTGGAGGTCCTCAAACAAGCCTCTAACCGCAGCTGAGACCCATCTCTGATTAATGACAGTGCTCAGACCACCTGGAGTGGCCGTGGAGCTGCAGGTCAGGTGCTCAGCACAGGCGCGCCTCCTTGGAGCTGCCGGGCAGGCGTCCCAGCACAGACCGGCTAACCGTGGAGCGGATGCCCTCCTTCTCGAGGAGAGATGCTGTCTCTGCCTCGCTCTCCACCTCAAAGAACTGCTAGCCTAGGAACTGCTCATCTGAGCGGTGACCCACTGGTGAGTTATGAAATCAATTCAGTTAAGTCTTTGGGCAGCACTTAAAAAAGAAAAAGAAATGGAATTAAATGGAGTTAGAAGAAAAGTAAGCAACAGAGCCTACCATACATTGCAAGGTAAGTTTTATTCTGTGTTTGTGTGTACAGGGTTGCCATGTGAAAAAATATTCCCGAGGAGACAGTGAGAAAGTGCTAGCTTCCTCAGGAAGCTTCCTGTGACCCATGAGGGTTAGGGGAGGCAGGAAGAGAAAAACAGGGCCAGCCTGGCTTTCTGGGAATGTGTCAGGCAGTCATTCCCTTGAATTTCCAAGGCTTTTTAGCTTCCAGTAAAAACTGATGCTCCATGGGCCAGGTAGGACCCAAACTCTAGGCTGTCTGCTGCCTAGTAGTCCCTGAAAGTGACCACAAGCTGAAGGCCAGGGAGAGAGCGTTTCTTCTAAGTAGGAGTGGGTGTGTGAATGGGCAGAGGGGTATTAAGGGCCTCCGACTGCCCTGTGGTCACTAAGCCCTGCTCTAACAGCGTCCAACTCACTTAACACTGTCCAATCAGGTTGGTGCACTAAGGAACTGAGAGGTGAAACAGATATTTAGTTTGGAAAGCTAATTCTACATAGGAATAGACTTTAGAATAATTTATTTTCACCATATGTCAAAATATTTCCAGTTTTCCCTTTGGAGCTGCAAGAATTGCTTGGCATTTCTTTTTTTCCCTTTAATTTTAAAAATGGAAAGTAATGGCAGATGCCTGGTCAGTATTTGGGAGAAAAAACAAGCACTATGTCACACAATGATTTAGTTTCCCTGAGTGTCCACAGGGCTGACTCCCCCCCAGGCATGTGCAATTGGCACTAGATTAGCTGCTGGCATTTATCGACAAAGGAATTAATCTTCACCAGTGCTCAGACCACCTGGAGTGGCCGTGGAGCTGCAGGTCAGGTGCTCAGCACAGGCGCGCCTCCTTGGAGCTGCCGGGCAGGCGTCCCAGCACAGACCGGCTAACCGTGGAGCGGATGCCCTCCTTCTCGAGGAGAGATGCTGTCTCTGCCTCGCTCTCCACCTCAAAGAACTGCTAGCCTAGGAACTGCTCATCTGAGCGGTGACCCACTGGTGAGTTATGAAATCAATTCAGTTAAGTCTTTGGGCAGCACTTAAAAAAGAAAAAGAAATGGAATTAAATGGAGTTAGAAGAAAAGTAAGCAACAGAGCCTACCATACATTGCAAGGTAAGTTTTATTCTGTGTTTGTGTGTACAGGGTTGCCATGTGAAAAAATATTCCCGAGGAGACAGTGAGAAAGTGCTAGCTTCCGCAGGAAGCTTCCTGTGACCCATGAGGGTTAGGGGAGGCAGGAAGAGAAAAACAGGGCCAGCCTGGCTTTCTGGGAATGTGTCAGGCAGTCATTCCCTTGAATTTCCAAGGCTTTTTAGCTTCCAGTAAAAACTGATGCTCCATGGGCCAGGTAGGACCCAAACTCTAGGCTGTCTGCTGCCTAGTAGTCCCTGAAAGTGACCACAAGCTGAAGGCCAGGGAGAGAGCGTTTCTTCTAAGTAGGAGTGGGTGTGTGAATGGGCAGAGGGGTATTAAGGGCCTCCGACTGCCCTGTGGTCACTAAGCCCTGCTCTAACAGCGTCCAACTCACTTAACACTGTCCAATCAGGTTGGTGCACTAAGGAACTGAGAGGTGAAACAGATATTTAGTTTGGAAAGCTAATTCTACATAGGAATAGACTTTAGAATAATTTATTTTCACCATATGTCAAAATATTTCCAGTTTTCCCTTTGGAGCTGCAAGAATTGCTTGGCATTTCTTTTTTTCCCTTTAATTTTAAAAATGGAAAGTAATGGCAGATGCCTGGTCAGTATTTGGGAGAAAAAACAAGCACTATGTCACACAATGATTTAGTTTCCCTGAGTGTCCACAGGGCTGACTCCCCCCCAGGCATGTGCAATTGGCACTAGATTAGCTGCTGGCATTTATCGACAAAGGAATTAATCTTCACCAATGATGTTTTTTAAAGCCCATTCTTTACAGTAAGTTGCCGCAGCACAGCAGGGCTTCTTCACTTTCCCTTTTCCTCCTTTCCCTTCTAACAAAATTGGCTAAAACTAACCTCTTACACCCTTGACTCCTGAGGAAGGTGAGGGAGCAGAACAGAAGAGCATCCTTCCCTGCGTGCAGGCCGTCATGCGCCCGGCTCAGACAGCCAGGAAACCATGGCTATTAGGAAACCACCTCTCACAGGTGGGAGGGTGAGGGGGCACTGGCATAGGGAAGCAGACACCCTAAACAAGGCAGCTGCGTATTTGGTCACAGAAGACATTTTCAGCCGTGTCTGCAGGTACCTACTTCTTGACCTAACTGCATTTTCCTACTAGGCTTTTCGCTCGTCCACATCATCTTTAGTGGATGGAGATAGCAATGTACACATCCTATAGCGACACAAAAATGCCCGGCCAGGGACTGTCCACGTGTGTTCCGCAAACAGGACCGAGAACCTCCTGCATTCTGATTCTGGGCCACCGCAAGGCATTGTGGGCTCTCTTTCTCTTTTTTTAAATTTATATTTATTTCACTTTTACAGAGTTTTGTTGTTTACTGCCATACATAGATCCGAATCAGCCCTAGGTATACACATGCTCCATTGTGGGCTCTTTCTTGTGGGACTGCCCAGTGTCTCACACAGTCTGCTAATAATTGGGCATCCACGCTGTGTACCAGACCAAGGCTTGAGCAGAAACACACCAAGCATAGAGAAAACCTGGCCCCGATCATCCCCACGCTCCTTGGAAAGACAATACATTGAGTGAAGGAATGCATGAGGCAGTTGAAAATAGCTCCCCATTGTGGTCCTGGAGTTTCTCTGTTATGTGGTGTTCTGCATAACGATCTTCCGGCTAGGTCGAACAGGGGCTATTTCCTAAGCGCTCACGGATTTCCTCATAACTGTGCTACCTGTGACGTCGGCCAGCAGCCTGGGACTTGGATGGAAAGACTCTAGGGTGTAGAGGAGACATTGAGAAAACAGAGAACTAATGCAGGCGGATGGATCCTCCCTAAGTCATGATCTGCAGTGTCTGGGCCTGGTGGGAGCAGGCTGAAGAAGCTGCCATGGTGAGGGCAGGCTTTTTGGCTTGACACCATCTGCTATGCGTGCTTCATGTGTGTGCCTTTGTGAGTGTGCAACTGTGGAGGAGGGGAGGCAGACATGACCGGGCATGTGGGCGTGTAAAGGCCAGAAAGGCGTTTCCTACCGTGAAGGAAAATCTTCCTTGGTAATCAACAAGGCTTATGATACCAGCATAAAGGAATTCTTTCTTTTGAAGTGAATTTTAGCTTTTCAAGGAAATCCCAGTAGAGGAAGTACCTCAAAAGACAAGGCTTAAGAGGCAAACACAGGCATGTGTGTGTGTGTGCTAAGTCGCTTTAGTTGTGTCTGATTCTTTGCGACCCTGTGGCTTGTAGTCCGCCAGGCTCCTCCGCCTGTGGAATTTTCCAGGCAAGAATACTGGAGTGGGTTGCCATGCCCTCCTCCAGGGGACCTTCCCAACCCAGGGATCAAGTCCACATCTCTTACAGTATCTCCTGTATTGGCAGGCAGATTCTTTACCACTAGCACCACCAGGGAAGCCCAAACACAAGTATAGATAGACACAAATCCAAATTCCAACTCCTTCAGGTACATATGTGAAAACAAGGCACTAGCCAGCTAGTAAATGATACAATATCTCAAATTAATCCTTCCTAAAAAATTTAATTTTCCTATTTAACTGAACTGCATATTTTAAAAGTGTGAATTTTATCATACGTGAAGTGTATCTCAATTTTATAAGAGCTTTCTCCTCAGATATCTGCCTGGATTACTCTTTTACCTCCATCAAGCCTTTGCTCAAATGTCATTTTCTCAGTGAAAATTTCAATCACCTTACCACCCTCCTAGGTCTCCTGATCCTTCTTATCCTGCTATATCCTTTAATCCATGTGGTGGATTAAGAGCAATAGTATGTTTTAGCGTCGAACATAATATACACGTCATTTATTTTGTTATTGTCATTTTCCCACACTGAAATGTAAACTCCATAAATTCATAACTTTGGAGGTCTCTGTGTGCTTGTTCACTTGTACCATCCAAGTGTCTAGAATACTGCCTCAATCAGTATTCACTCAATGAGTGAATGAATACAGTAATACCAAGCGGACTTTAAAACTGATATTGCAGAAAACTGTGGAATCATACAGAATACTCTCCAATTATTCTCAAATGAAAAAGTTGATTACTAAGCAATATATATATATATATATATATATATATATATATATAGTGTGTATATCTGTTTATACATATATACATACAGCTATATATATTGTAGTATAGAAATACACATCTTATAGAAGGGACTCCCCCAGTGGCTCAGAGGTGAAGGATCTGCCTGCAATGCAGGAGACTCAGGAGATGACAGTTCAATCTCTGGGTCAGGAAGACCCCCTGGAGGAGGAAATGACAACCCACTCCAGTATTCTTGCCTGGGAAAATCAATGGACAGAGGAGCCTGACGTACTACTATAATCCATGGGGTCAGAAAAAGAGTCAGACCTGACTGCACAGCACACACAGTATAGAAAGAGATTCATGATCCCCACATTGGCAAGAAACAGAAAATGCATCATACATAGAAAGTACATTGGGAGGATGAGATATATTAAAGTACATAAAAATTCCAGGGTGTTGAGATTAGAGTTACTAATTTACTTAAAATGTGTTCATGTTTTCTAAATTCAGAGGAATCAGGCAAATTTGGGACATATGTTCCATTTTTACTGTCTGTGATCTAGAGTTACTGACACCTTTTTTAGCTTCAAATCTTAAATTTAATTTTCCTATTTAACTGAACTGCATATTTTAAAAGTGTGAATTTTATCATACGTGAAGTGTATCTCAATTTTATAAGAGCTTTCTCCTCAGATATCTGCCTGGATTACTCTTTTACCTCCATCAAGCCTTTGCTCAAATGTCATTTTCTCAGTGAAAATTTCAATCACCTTACCACCCTCCTAGGTCTCCTGATCCTTCTTATCCTGCTATATCCTTTAATCCATGTGGTGGATTAAGAGCAATAGTATGTTTTAGCGTCGAACATAATATACACGTCATTTATTTTGTTATTGTCATTTTCCCACACTGAAATGTAAACTCCATAAATTCATAACTTTGGAGGTCTCTGTGTGCTTGTTCACTTGTACCATCCAAGTGTCTAGAATACTGCCTCAATCAGTATTCACTCAATGAGTGAATGAATACAGTAATACCAAGCGGACTTTAAAACTGATATTGCAGAAAACTGTGGAATCATACAGAATACTCTCCAATTATTCTCAAATGAAAAAGTTGATTACTAAGCAATATATATATATATATATATATATATATATATATAGTGTGTATATCTGTTTATACATATATACATACAGCTATATATATTGTAGTATAGAAATACACATCTTATAGAAGGGACTCCCCCAGTGGCTCAGAGGTGAAGGATCTGCCTGCAATGCAGGAGACTCAGGAGATGACAGTTCAATCTCTGGGTCAGGAAGACCCCCTGGAGGAGGAAATGACAACCCACTCCAGTATTCTTGCCTGGGAAAATCAATGGACAGAGGAGCCTGACGTACTACTATAATCCATGGGGTCAGAAAAAGAGTCAGACCTGACTGCACAGCACACACAGTATAGAAAGAGATTCATGATCCCCACATTGGCAAGAAACAGAAAATGCATCATACATAGAAAGTACATTGGGAGGATGAGATATATTAAAGTACATAAAAATTCCAGGGTGTTGAGATTAGAGTTACTAATTTACTTAAAAATGTGTTCATGTTTTCTAAATTCAGAGGAATCAGGCAAATTTGGGACATATGTTCCATTTTTTACTGTCTGTGTAATTCTGAGCAAGTTACTGAACCATCACTGACTCACTTTCCTTATCTATGCTTGCATGTTTAGACACTCAGTCATGTCTGATTCTCTGTGACTCTCTGGACTATAGCCCGCCAGGGAGCAGGTTGTCATTTCCTTCTCTAAAGGATCTTTCCAATCCAGGGATCGAACCCATGTCTCATGCATTGTCAGGCAGATTCTTTATCCGCTAAGTCACTGGGGAAGCCCTTGCCTATAATTGGGAATAATAATGGTACTAGCCTTATTAGAATCTTCTGAAAATTAAATGAAATAATATACATAAAGGACTCTGCACAGTGCTTGGCATATAAATAGGCATTTGGTAAAATGTTAGCTGTTATTATTTATTACAACTATCTTTAATGAAGTTCAGAATGTTGTGGTACTTGCTGGAGTTTTTTATGATAATATTTTGAGCCATACTTTAACTTCCACTGAATGAACAGTAAATTTGAGTGTACAGTCTCACCTTTGTTATTACTGTATAATAAATCTAGTCTATCTGTTTCTATGCCAACTGGGTTCCAGGATTTCATCTTTTCTCTCCTGATTCTGGGTAACATTTGATGTATCTGGATAAGAGCAGTGCATTAGATGGACATGAATAGCATTGTCTGTTAAGTGCTGGCCTTAAATGTCTCCATTTGAGTTCTTTGGGCATTTTTGTCCATTGTTCAGTGTCTGCTCTAGGGTTTTCAAATTTGGCCAATGGAGATGACAGTTCAATCTCTGGGTCAGGAAGACCCCCTGGAGGAGGAAATGACAACCCACTCCAGTATTCTTGCCTGGGAAAATCAATGGACAGAGGAGCCTGACGTACTACTATAATCCATGGGGTCAGAAAAAGAGTCAGACCTGACTGCACAGCACACACAGTATAGAAAGAGATTCATGATCCCCACATTGGCAAGAAACAGAAAATGCATCATACATAGAAAGTACATTGGGAGGATGAGATATATTAAAGTACATAAAAATTCCAGGGTGTTGAGATTAGAGCTTCTAATTCACTTCAAAATGTGTTCATGTTTTCTAAATTCAGAGGAATCAGGCAAATTTGGGACATATGTTCCATTTTTTACTGTCTGTGTAATTCTGAGCAAGTTACTGAACCATCACTGACTCACTTTCCTTATCTATGCTTGCATGTTTAGACACTCAGTCATGTCTGATTCTCTGTGACTCTCTGGACTATAGCCCGCCAGGGAGCAGGTTGTCATTTCCTTCTCTAAAGGATCTTTCCAATCCAGGGATCGAACCCATGTCTCATGCATTGTCAGGCAGATTCTTTATCCGCTAAGTCACTGGGGAAGCCCTTGCCTATAATTGGGAATAATAATGGTACTAGCCTTATTAGAATCTTCTGAAAATTAAATGAAATAATATACATAAAGGACTCTGCACAGTGCTTGGCATATAAATAGGCATTTGGTAAAATGTTAGCTGTTATTATTTATTACAACTATCTTTAATGAAGTTCAGAATGTTGTGGTACTTGCTGGAGTTTTTTATGATAATATTTTGAGCCATACTTTAACTTCCACTGAATGAACAGTAAATTTGAGTGTACAGTCTCACCTTTGTTATTACTGTATAATAAATCTAGTCTATCTGTTTCTATGCCAACTGGGTTCCAGGATTTCATCTTTTCTCTCCTGATTCTGGGTAACATTTGATGTATCTGGATAAGAGCAGTGCATTAGATGGACATGAATAGCATTGTCTGTTAAGTGCTGGCCTTAAATGTCTCCATTTGAGTTCTTTGGGCATTTTTGTCCATTGTTCAGTGTCTGCTCTAGGGTTTTGAAATTTGGCCAAACTGTAGTCTAGGTTCTTTACTCAGAAGACTATAGAAGTTCACAACACAAAGAGCTATGATAGCAAACCCTTGACTTTTTCTCTGGCTGGACTCTTGTTATGGAGTGGTGATAGAGGAGTGAGCAAGGCAGAGGAAAATTTGCAGTTTTTTATCTCCTTTTTAAAATGTATTATAAAAGCAATGAATTCTCACAGTTATATTAATCCTCTCACTAAAGGAGGATATAAATGGAGGCATAAGACTTTCAGATCATACATTACCCATGGTCCCAGTGACCAGCTGCTAGAATTCCTGATTTTAGTTGTTTTTCCAGCCTATATATTCTCCTCTCATGATTTATCAAATTTTAGCAGCATCAATTAATTTTCTGTTTTTTAAAAATTAGAAATTTAGCTACTTTTTCCTTCCCTCCTTCCCCAAATTTTGCTGTATTTTCTACTTCTAGGTTCTTTGCTAGCTTTAGAACTTTAAATAACATGCCTAAACATTTATTTCTTAATCCACCAGTGTAAACCATTATCTCTTAATTGTGCTAGTCGAGGAAAATGGCACCATTTCATCTCCATCCACAGCTCCCTTCTTCTTCCGTCACCTAAATTCTCTTAGCCATAGCATACATTTTGCATCTTAGGGTTTATCATTTAAATTGTTGATAATTTTAGTTGTGTTCCACAAATCCTCTAGAAATAAATTGTAGAAAATGAAAACCAAGAAAGAGTATGTCAATATTGTATTGGATACTACTCTTGAGTAAACACAGTACTGAACTGCGTAATTCATATTGCTTGAAAGAATCCTTGAAGTCTCAATGTCAAAACTTTAAAAATTGTATTATATTCCACCAGTTGCTCAGAATCAAAACACATGTTCGTTTGTTTCAGTTGGACTACGTATTCCACTGAATGAACAGTAAATTTGAGTGTACAGTCTCACCTTTGTTATTACTGTATAATAAATCTAGTCTATCTGTTTCTATGCCAACTGGGTTCCAGGATTTCATCTTTTCTCTCCTGATTCTGGGTAACATTTGATGTATCTGGATAAGAGCAGTGCATTAGATGGACATGAATAGCATTGTCTGTTAAGTGCTGGCCTTAAATGTCTCCATTTGAGTTCTTTGGGCATTTTTGTCCATTGTTCAGTGTCTGCTCTAGGGTTTTGAAATTTGGCCAAACTGTAGTCTAGGTTCTTTACTCAGAAGACTATAGAAGTTCACAACACAAAGAGCTATGATAGCAAACCCTTGACTTTTTCTCTGGCTGGACTCTTGTTATGGAGTGGTGATAGAGGAGTGAGCAAGGCAGAGGAAAATTTGCAGTTTTTTATCTCCTTTTTAAAATGTATTATAAAAGCAATGAATTCTCACAGTTATATTAATCCTCTCACTAAAGGAGGATATAAATGGAGGCATAAGACTTTCAGATCATACATTACCCATGGTCCCAGTGACCAGCTGCTAGAATTCCTGATTTTAGTTGTTTTTCCAGCCTATATATTCTCCTCTCATGATTTATCAAATTTTAGCAGCATCAATTAATTTTCTGTTTTTTAAAAATTAGAAATTTAGCTACTTTTTCCTTCCCTCCTTCCCCAAATTTTGCTGTATTTTCTACTTCTAGGTTCTTTGCTAGCTTTAGAACTTTAAATAACATGCCTAAACATTTATTTCTTAATCCACCAGTGTAAACCATTATCTCTTAATTGTGCTAGTCGAGGAAAATGGCACCATTTCATCTCCATCCACAGCTCCCTTCTTCTTCCGTCACCTAAATTCTCTTAGCCATAGCATACATTTTGCATCTTAGGGTTTATCATTTAAATTGTTGATAATTTTAGTTGTGTTCCACAAATCCTCTAGAAATAAATTGTAGAAAATGAAAACCAAGAAAGAGTATGTCAATATTGTATTGGATACTACTCTTGAGTAAACACAGTACTGAACTGCGTAATTCATATTGCTTGAAAGAATCCTTGAAGTCTCAATGTCAAAACTTTAAAAATTGTATTATATTCCACCAGTTGCTCAGAATCAAAACACATGTTCGTTTGTTTCAGTTGGACTACGTATTCCTTGTGAAGGTTTTTGTTTTTCCTGACAATATGAACTGCTTCTGTTTTTGTTTTGTTTCTGTCTTGTTGACAGTAGCAGCTTATTTTTTGCCTTAATACTAATTTCATATGGCTGGTTAATCAAATCAATGCAGAAAATCCACATTCTTCTGGAAGATTTCCTGTTGCTTTCTGACTTTATGCTATAATTCAGACACAGTGTTATCTAAACATGCCACAACTTTAGGGTTTCTTTTCAGTGTACTCTTTAAGAGTAGGGCCAATATTTTTCTTCACATGATGTTCCTTTTTCTCTCCTCCAGGTTCCCTGCTTCCTCTTCTTGAAAATATTCTCAAACAAGTATTCCCCTGGGGACCTTTATTCCTGAGTCTTCCAAAAAACTTTACTCTGCCTTTGCATTGAATAGTAGCTTAATGGTATGTAAATCCTAGATTCAATATTATTTTCCCTCAAAACTGTGAATTCATTCTTCTAACATGTTGATTGGAAATAAAATGCCACTCTGATTCTTATTTCTTTGTAAGTAACTTTTCTTCCTTGTCCAAAGGCTATTAGCATATTCTCTTTATCTTTTGCATTCCAATTTCTTGAGGATTTGCCACTTAAACCTGAAGGCTCTTGCCTTTTCTCAGCTCTAGGAAATGTTTTATTATCTCTGTAAATATCTGTTACCTCCTTACTTTTGTCTTTGTTTTCTCTTTCAGGAGCTCTTATTAATCAGATGTTAGACTTCTTGGATTGAGTGTCAATGTCCATTAAAATTTCTCTTATGTATTCTATCTTCTCATCTTTTTGGTCTGAAGTCTTGGAGATTTACTTGATTTTATTTTAAACTCAGTAAATGAATTACTTTCAACCGCTGTATTTTGACTATGAATTGTTTTTAATTCCTTATTGCATTTATATATTTATCTCTTCTTGTTTTATGAATAAAAAATATTCTCTTTATTTAAAAAATTTTACAAGTAGAGAAAACACTTATTTACAAGTCAAATTTAAAAAAAAAGTTTATACTTTGTGCTTCAGATAAATTTTTTTTTTAATTTGGCCTCTTTTATTTTTATTTTTTAAATTTATTTATTCTCAACCATCTTTATTCTTTGGCCTGTGTGGGCCTTCCATTCCAGTGGTCTCTTTCCTTGCAGAGCACCGGCTTTGGGCGCATGCGCTCCAGAGTGCTGGCTCGTAATTGGATACACCCGTCCAGCCGCTCGGTGGCACATCGAACCGGTGCCCCTTGCACTGCAAGGAGGACTTTTTACCCACTGGACCACCAGGGAAGCCCTCAGATGAATTGTTTCTTAGAAGAAATAAGACCAAGGAGGTAAACTGAAGTCTCCTTTTGGTTCCCAACTCCTCTTTCGCTTTCTCTCTCTTTCCTACCATCCTTCCCTTCTCTCCCAGAGGCAACCACCAATTGTCTGTGTTTTCTTCTAGACTATGTTTTAATATTTTTACTACATATATAGGTATCTATGCAGTGTTATTTCCTGTGTATTAAATTTGTACCACAATATACAAATTCCAAAATCATTTTGTTCACCCAACAGTGTTTCTGAAATCTAAGGATGATACATATGGATCTAGTTTATGCATTTTTAATGCTGTAAGTGTCCTCCATAGGCATTCATTCAACAAATATTTATGCATAACAACAGTGCTCTTGGTACTGTTCCGGTGGTTAGGCACTCAGAAGCAAAGGAAAACAAAATATGGACCTAGCACAAATTATTTTATCTTTGCTCCATTAACAGACACTAGGTTTTTCTGTGACAAATGAATGTCCTTGTGTAGGGCTTCTGTTGCAAGTGCTTCTCTAGGGAATATTTCTAGGGGTAAAACTACTGCTTCATAGAGCACATTTTCAACTTTACCAGGTATTGCCAAATTGCTTCCCAAAAAAGGCATACCAGACTGCACAGCTGGCAAGCTGGGAAATGCTCCATTCTCTTCATTCTGCCCAACATTTGGACAGTCATGCTTCCTTATTTTTTGTCATTCTGATGGATGGTACCTCTTTGTTTTAGTAAGCATCTCTCCTAATTGTTAGAAAATTTTACAAGTAGAAAACACTTATTTACAAGTCAAATTTAAAAAAAAAGTTTATACTTTGTGCTTCAGATAAATTTTTTTTTTAATTTGGCCTCTTTTATTTTTATTTTTTAAATTTATTTATTCTCAACCATCTTTATTCTTTGGCCTGTGTGGGCCTTCCATTCCAGTGGTCTCTTTCCTTGCAGAGCACCGGCTTTGGGCGCATGCGCTCCAGAGTGCTGGCTCGTAATTGGATACACCCGTCCAGCCGCTCGGTGGCACATCGAACCGGTGCCCCTTGCACTGCAAGGAGGACTTTTTACCCACTGGACCACCAGGGAAGCCCTCAGATGAATTGTTTCTTAGAAGAAATAAGACCAAGGAGGTAAACTGAAGTCTCCTTTTGGTTCCCAACTCCTTTTTCGCTTTCTCTCTCTTCCTACCATCCTTCCCTTCTCTCCCAGAGGCAACCACCAATTGTCTGTGTTTTCTTCTAGACTATGTTTTAATATTTTTACTACATATATAGGTATCTATGCAGTGTTATTTCCTGTGTATTAAATTTGTACCACAATATACAAATTCCAAAATCATTTTGTTCACCCAACAGTGTTTCTGAAATCTAAGGATGATACATATGGATCTAGTTTATGCATTTTTAATGCTGTAAGTGTCCTCCATAGGCATTCATTCAACAAATATTTATGCATAACAACAGTGCTCTTGGTACTTTTCCCGGGTGGTTAGGCACTCAGAAGCAAAGGAAAACAAAATATGGACCTAGCACAAATTATTTTATCTTTGCTCCATTAACAGACACTAGGTTTTTCTGTGACAAATGAATGTCCTTGTGTAGGGCTTCTGTTGCAAGTGCTTCTCTAGGGAATATTTCTAGGGGTAAAACTACTGCTTCATAGAGCACATTTTCAACTTTACCAGGTATTGCCAAATTGCTTCCCAAAAAAGGCATACCAGACTGCACAGCTGGCAAGCTGGGAAATGCTCCATTCTCTTCATTCTGCCCAACATTTGGACAGTCATGCTTCCTTATTTTTTGTCATTCTGATGGATGGTACCTCTTTGTTTTAGTAAGCATCTCTCCTAATTGTTAGAAAGGCTCAGCGTCTCTTCTTATATCTATTTGCCCTTTAAATCTCCTCCTTTGTGTACTGCCTGAACATATCCTTTGCTGATCATTTTTGTAGTCAGTTATTTATCTTTTTAATTCTGATTTGTAAGGATTCTCAGCCTATATAGTCTGGTAACCCCGATATATTTTCTGTTTTATGTGTTGAAATTATATTTTTCCAGTCCAGGGTTTGCGTCTTAAGTTTGTTTGCACTGGCTCTTGCATAAGAGAGTTTTACTTCTTAATGTTATCTTTCCCTTATGAACTGTCCTTTCTGTGTACTCAGTTAAGAAATAATCTCTCCCTCTCAGTCATAAAAATATTCTGTTGTATTCTCTTCTGAAACATTTAAAGGTGTATTTTACATACTCAGGCCCTTAATCCATCTAAAATTATCCATCTGTATGGAGTGAGGCATCTCTCTTTCTTTTTTTCATAACGAGAGCTAAATCATTTATCAAATAATCCATTTCCCAGTTCTTTTTAATGCTTTAATTTACCCTCATAGATTTGGAGATTTGTTTCCGAGGTTTTTATGCTATCACAATGAGATTTTAGTCAGATTTTCTCTCAAAACAGAGTCTGTCTTTCTTCTCCTCTGGTCCCTACATTTCTCATCTTTCTCCCAGTCTAATTGTTTCTCTGGTCTTCACTTAAGATGACCATATTTTAAACCCACCTCTCTTTTACAGATGCTACAAGTGCTCTTGGTACTGTTCCGTGGTAGGCACTCAGAAGCAAAGGAAAACAAAATATGGACCTAGCACAAATTATTTTATCTTTGCTCCATTAACAGACACTAGGTTTTTCTGTGACAAATGAATGTCCTTGTGTAGGGCTTCTGTTGCAAGTGCTTCTCTAGGGAATATTTCTAGGGGTAAAACTACTGCTTCATAGAGCACATTTTCAACTTTACCAGGTATTGCCAAATTGCTTCCCAAAAAAGGCATACCAGACTGCACAGCTGGCAAGCTGGGAAATGCTCCATTCTCTTCATTCTGCCCAACATTTGGACAGTCATGCTTCCTTATTTTTTGTCATTCTGATGGATGGTACCTCTTTGTTTTAGTAAGCATCTCTCCTAATTGTTAGAAAGGCTCAGCGTCTCTTCTTATATCTATTTGCCCTTTAAATCTCCTCCTTTGTGTACTGCCTGAACATATCCTTTGCTGATCATTTTTGTAGTCAGTTATTTATCTTTTTAATTCTGATTTGTAAGGATTCTCAGCCTATATAGTCTGGTAACCCGATATATTTTCTGTTTTATGTGTTGAAATTATATTTTTCCAGTCCAGGGTTTGCGTCTTAAGTTTGTTTGCACTGGCTCTTGCATAAGAGAGTTTTACTTCTTAATGTTATCTTTCCCTTATGAACTGTCCTTTCTGTGTACTCAGTTAAGAAATAATCTCTCCCTCTCAGTCATAAAAATATTCTGTTGTATTCTCTTCTGAAACATTTAAAGGTGTATTTTACATACTCAGGCCCTTAATCCATCTAAAATTATCCATCTGTATGGAGTGAGGCATCTCTCTTTCTTTTTTTCATAACGAGAGCTAAATCATTTATCAAATAATCCATTTCCCAGTTCTTTTTAATGCTTTAATTTACCCTCATAGATTTGGAGATTTGTTTCCGAGGTTTTTATGCTATCACAATGAGATTTTAGTCAGATTTTCTCTCAAAACAGAGTCTGTCTTTCTTCTCCTCTGGTCCCTACATTTCTCATCTTTCTCCCAGTCTAATTGTTTCTCTGGTCTTCACTTAAGATGACCATATTTTAAACCCACCTCTCTTTTTACAGATGGAAAAAGAAAGAAAAACAAAGAAGTAGAAATCATACACTCCCGTTCAGGTTCACACTGCAAGAGAGAAAGTTTGGAGGAGGATCTTAGCCTGCATTCCAATCCCCTTTCCACTTAAGCTCCTTCCCCTATGAACTTCCATTTTCTGTCAGGTTTTTTACTTCCACTGGTAGTGAATGAAACTGCCCATTTCACTGAATTTTTGCCAAGACTAGGTTTTCATTGTTTTGAAACATGTCTTTGCCAAGACTAGGTTTTCATTGTTTTGAAACATGTCTTCAAACTGGCACATCAGGATGGTGTTTCACATAAATATTTAAATACACAAATATCAAGTAAATAAATACTCCTTAAAAATTCTGTCATGTATTTCTTGGCCCATAGTATTCTGTCTTTTTAATTTATTTACTCAGGGCTTTCCTACAGTTTTTTTTTGGCATATTTATTAGTTTATATATAATTTCTAATTTACATATCATTATATATATATAGATATAGATATCATTATCATTATATATATATATATATATACGTTAGGGGAAGCACACTGACTGAAACCACCCACCATGACCAGGCACCATAGTAACCACTTGAGTGAGTTATTTTACAACAGGAGGTCCTGGTAAGAAATCCTGAACAAGTAAGTCACCATTAACCGGAAGAGCTCAGGAAAGGTTAAAAGGAGACACCACATGTCCAACCATCTCCCAGAGTGCTTTTCACTGGCATCCATCTTGGCTGAGCAATGTGTGGGCCACCAGGAGTCAGAATGATTGCCCATAGACAACCTAGAAACTGATCCCATTACCTTACCCTATTGTTCTTCATCCGGGCGCCCTTTCCAATAAGACCTCTTGCTTTGTCAGCACATGTGTTTCCTCAGGCAATTCATTTCCAAGTGTTAGACAAGAGCCCACTTTTGGACCCTGGTAAGGGTCCCCTTTCCTTCAACATACACACACACATATATTAAAGACAGTAACATTTGTCTTCTTTCTTCTCCTCTGGTCCCTACATTTCTCATCTTTCTCCCAGTCTAATTGTTTCTCTGGTCTTCACTTAAGATGACCATATTTTAAACCCACCTCTCTTTTTACAGATGGAAAAAGAAAGAAAAACAAAGAAGTAGAAATCATACACTCCCGTTCAGGTTCACACTGCAAGAGAGAAAGTTTGGAGGAGGATCTTAGCCTGCATTCCAATCCCCTTTCCACTTAAGCTCCTTCCCCTATGAACTTCCATTTTCTGTCAGGTTTTTTACTTCCACTGGTAGTGAATGAAACTGCCCATTTCACTAAATTTTTTGCCAAGACTAGGTTTTCATTGTTTTGAAACATGTCTTTGCCAAGACTAGGTTTTCATTGTTTTGAAACATGTCTTCAAACTGGCACATCAGGATGGTGTTTCACATAAATATTTAAATACACAAATATCAAGTAAATAAATACTCCTTAAAAATTCTGTCATGTATTTCTTGGCCCATAGTATTCTGTCTTTTTAATTTATTTACTCAGGGCTTTCCTACAGTTTTTTGGCATATTTATTAGTTTATATATAATTTCTAATTTACATATCATTATATATATATAGATATAGATATCATTATCATTATATATATATATATATATACGTTAGGGGAAGCACACTGACTGAAACCACCCACCATGACCAGGCACCATAGTAACCACTTGAGTGAGTTATTTTACAACAGGAGGTCCTGGTAAGAAATCCTGAACAAGTAAGTCACCATTAACCGGAAGAGCTCAGGAAAGGTTAAAAGGAGACACCACATGTCCAACCATCTCCCAGAGTGCTTTTCACTGGCATCCATCTTGGCTGAGCAATGTGTGGGCCACCAGGAGTCAGAATGATTGCCCATAGACAACCTAGAAACTGATCCCATTACCTTACCCTATTGTTCTTCATCCGGGCGCCCTTTCCAATAAGACCTCTTGCTTTGTCAGCACATGTGTTTCCTCAGGCAATTCATTTCCAAGTGTTAGACAAGAGCCCACTTTTGGACCCTGGTAAGGGTCCCCTTTCCTTCAACATACACACACACATATATTAAAGACAGTAACTTTGTGCTATAAATGTTTAACTTAAATCCTGTCATTTATCTTCTAATCTTGTTGCTAGTCTATTTGACTTGGAGGTTTGAGAATTTAAGCCTATCAGTTGTTTCCTCTGTGGTCTCCTCTATGACTTCTCTACTTAGAAGGGTCTTCTCAAGTGCAAATATTCAACCTAGATTTTCTATGACTTTTATGACTTCATAAACTCTTCTCTCTATTTGTAACTTTTTTGGTGTATGGTGTGATGTCAGAAGCTAACTTTCATTGTCTCCAAATTGTTTACCGGTTGGTTCAATCCTTTTTATTGAAAACTTCTTCATTTATGTATCACTTTTATCTAGAGTAAGTTCTTACACATACCAAAATCCCTTCCTAGGTTCTGCCTCAGTAATCTGTTCATTCTTATAAACTATCATGTTTTAAAGTTATTATAGCTTTATAATTCATTTTAATAACTGCTAGAAGAAGATATCCAACATTATTGTCCCCAGACTTTACTGACTGTTTTTGCTTATCCCCCTCCCCCCCTTTTTTAGTTCCCATTTTAAAGAAGAGATTTAATCTTCCCATCTAGGAACACAGCATTTACGCAAATTCCCTTTTATTTCTCTCAGGAAAGTATTTTAATTGCCCAGATATCATTTACTACTATTTATTATTCTATACTCTAGTAAATGGAATCTTTTCCATTATATTTTGTAACTACTTACTGTCATAAGAAAAGCTATTGACTGGTATATTTTGTGTATAGATTTTTAATTTTTTTATTGCAGTTTTATTACTTTTTGTTCTATTATGTCTCTAGGTAAGTAGGAACATAACATATAAATAATGATTATCTTTTTCTTCCTTTCATCTGATTTCCATTTCCTAGAGTTGTAGCTTCCAGAGGAATACTGAATGATCATGGTGAAAAGTGTCTCACTCCTGATTTTAATGCAGCATCTCTAGTTTACCATTCAGTATGCTCTAGGTGTTTCTCTGGCAGAGACACTCTTGATCATATTTAGGTGTATGTTAGTTTAATAAATGGTCTAGGGTACTTATCTTGAATTTTAAGCTTATTTTTCAGAGTTCCTTTTTTTTTTAAATTTCAAAAAGCCCACTGCTTTTGTAGTCTGTATTTTTGTGTTTTCACTATCTGAATCTTAATATTCCAGTCTTTGTCCCTATTTACCTCTGATCTGATCTGTTTATCGTTTTTAAAAATACAAATCTTTAAGTCCAAAAAGAGTCTCATGATTGGGTAGTAGGAATAGAAAGATTAAGAGTACTGAATAATGGGGTTAGTAATCAAATATGACTGATTTAAGACAAATCCTGCTTGTTCATATGAATAGAAATTGATTGATTACTGAAGTACAGGAGAAAAGTTGGTAACTACCAGTTCTGCTGATTTTTAGTGCAAGAAAAACTTAAAAACCCCTGGAAACAAGCACTTAAAACCCCATAAAACAAAACTCCCACATATCTATGATTTTTTTTGTTCTAAAAAAAGGTTCTGCCTCAGTAATCTGTTCATTCTTATAAACTATCATGTTTTAAAGTTATTATAGCTTTATAATTCATTTTAATAACTGCTAGAAGAAGATATCCAACATTATTGTCCCCAGACTTTACTGACTGTTTTTGCTTATCCCCCTCCCCCCCTTTTTTAGTTCCCATTTTAAAGAAGAGATTTAATCTTCCCATCTAGGAACACAGCATTTACGCAAATTCCCTTTTATTTCTCTCAGGAAAGTATTTTAATTGCCCAGATATCATTTACTACTATTTATTATTCTATACTCTAGTAAATGGAATCTTTTCCATTATATTTTGTAACTACTTACTGTCATAAGAAAAGCTATTGACTGGTATATTTTGTGTATAGATTTTTAATTTTTTTATTGCAGTTTTATTACTTTTTGTTCTATTATGTCTCTAGGTAAGTAGGAACATAACATATAAATAATGATTATCTTTTTCTTCCTTTCATCTGATTTCCATTTCCTAGAGTTGTAGCTTCCAGAGGAATACTGAATGATCATGGTGAAAAGTGTCTCACTCCTGATTTTAATGCAGCATCTCTAGTTTACCATTCAGTATGCTCTAGGTGTTTCTCTGGCAGAGACACTCTTGATCATATTTAGGTGTATGTTAGTTTAATAAATGGTCTAGGGTACTTATCTTGAATTTTAAGCTTATTTTTCAGAGTTCCTTTTTTTTTTAAATTTCAAAAAGCCCACTGCTTTTGTAGTCTGTATTTTTGTGTTTTCACTATCTGAATCTTAATATTCCAGTCTTTGTCCCTATTTACCTCTGATCTGATCTGTTTATCGTTTTTAAAAATACAAATCTTTAAGTCCAAAAAGAGTCTCATGATTGGGTAGTAGGAATAGAAAGATTAAGAGTACTGAATAATGGGGTTAGTAATCAAATATGACTGATTTAAGACAAATCCTGCTTGTTCATATGAATAGAAATTGATTGATTACTGAAGTACAGGAGAAAAGTTGGTAACTACCAGTTCTGCTGATTTTTAGTGCAAGAAAAACTTAACCTGGAAACAAGCACTAAAACCCCATAAAAACAAAACCCCACAGTGGCGAGGGCATATGTCAAGGAGATACAGGATGCAAGTGTTAAGAACTCTAATAGCCAAAGGTAGATTAATCTGGGAAACAAAATTAAGCAGTATTGCATTATAATCCAAAGTTACAGGAGTCTATACTGAAACAAATAATTGATTAAATAAATAAATGGGAGGAGGCAAAAGAAAAGACAATCTCCTGTGCAGAAGAAATCCAAATAATTTACGGAGACACTTAGACCTGTAGGGCATGAATTATTGGTCCTCATTCTTTAAGTGTGGGCAGTGCTTAGTGACTTCCCTTCAGAGAGTACAGCAGCGGAGAAGGGGGAAGTAAGAGTAACTTTACAGCAGAGCAAACTGACACATAACTGTCTTGGACAAGTGACCTAGAGCAGCATCAAGAATAAGTCGTATCGACAGTATGTGCCCTCCATATGTGATGACAATAGCACTTTATTTTGGTCTTCTTCTCCCAAACTCATAACCGCAGTCCATTTACGAGGAAAATATCGGACAGAGCTCACTTGAGAAACAGTCTACAAAATACCTGACCAGTGCTCTTTGAAACTGTCAAGGTTGTCAAAGGCAAGGAAAAGTCTGAGACACTGTCACAACCAAGAGGAGCCTAAGGAGACATGACAACTAATGTAATGTGGGATCCCAGAAAGAGTCCTGGAACAGACAAATGGATATCAGGTAAAAATTAAGGAACGTGCATGAAGTGTGGACTTTAGTTAGTAATGATGTATCATTACTGGCTGATAGTTCTAACAGACATACCCAACTAATATAATATTATTATTTTTTACTGTCTTAGCTACTTTCAAATATAAAATACAGTATTATTAACTATAGTCACCATGCTGTACCTTACATCCCATGAGTTACTTATTTTGTAACTGGAAGTTTGTATTTTTTGACCCCATTTACCCTTTTCATCTACCACATCCTTTTCCCCTCTGAAAACCACCGTTCACTGTACCTATGGACTTGTTTTTTTTAATTTAACTTTTTAGTTTCTATTGGAGTATAGCTGATTAACAATGTTGTGATAGTTTCAAGTGGACAGCAAAGGGACTCAGTCATACACATATATGTATCCATTCTCCTCCAAACTCCCTCCCATTCAATCGCCCACATAACATTAAGCAGAGTTCCCTGTGCTGCGCAGTAGGTCCTTGTTGGTTATCTGTTTTAAATATAACAGTGTGTACCTGTCCATCCCCAACTCTGTAACTGTCCCTTCCCCTGCCCCTGGCAACCATAAGTTCGTTCTCTATGTCTCTGAGTCTGTTCCTGTTTTGTAAATAAGTTCATTTGTATCATGTCTTTTTAGACTCCACATTTAAGGGATGCCATGTGATGTTTCTGGGCTTGTTTTTTGTTTGTTTGTTTTATGTTCCACAAATAAGTGAAATCATATGTATTTGTCTTCCTTGGTCTTATTTCACATAGTATAATACTCTCAGAGTCTATCCATGTAGTCATAAATGGAAAGTTTCCATGCTGTTTTTATGGCTGAATAGTATTCCAGCATAGATACTGTATCTCCTTTATCCATTCATCCATCAGTGGACACTTAGGTTGTTTCTGTATCTTGACTATTATAAATACTGCTGCAATGAACATTAGTTAGTCAGTCATTAATTAGTCAACATCAATTAGTCATTAATTAACATTAGTTAGTTCAGTCACTCAGTCGTGTCTGACTCTTTGAGACCCCGTGGACTGAGGCACACCAGGCTTCCCTGCCCTTCACCATCTCTTCTGTCATCCTCTTCTGACTTCTATTTTTCCCAGCATCAGGTTCTTTTGCAAAGAACATGGGGGTGGATGTGTCTTTTCAAATTTGTGTTTTCATTTTCTTTGTATAGATATCCAGAAGTAGAATCTCTAGATCACATGGTGGTTTTGTTTTTAATTTTTTGAGGAATTGTCGCACTGTTTTCCATAGTGGCTGCACCAATTTTCATTCCTAGCAACAGTGCACAAGGGTTCCCTTTTCTTCATCCTCACCAACACCTGTTATTTCTTATCATTTTGATAACAGTTATTCTAACAGGTACGAGGTAATATCTCATTGTGGTTGGCCATTTGTATGTCTTCCTGGGAAAAAAGTTTATTCAGATCCTCTGACATTTTTTTTTTTTTTGCTTTTGAGTTATATGACTTCTTTATATATTGGGGGCATTAGACCCTAATAAGACATATGATTTGCAAATATTTTCTCCATTCCATAGGCTGTCTTTTCATTTTACTGACAGTTTTCTGTGCTGTGAAGAAATTTTTCAGTTTGATGAAGTCTTATTCATCTTTGCTTTTATTATCTTCACTTTTGGTATCAAATTAAAAAATATCAAGACTAATTGCCAAGATGGATGTCAAAGAGCTAACTGCTTATATGTGCTTCTAAGGGCTCCATGGTTTCAATCTATTTTAAGTTAATTTTTGTGTATGGTGTAAGAGAATGGTCCAGTTTCATTCTTTTGCATGTGGCTGCCCAATTTTCTCGATACCATTTATTAAAAAGACCGACCATTCCTCATTATATATTCTTGGCTGCTCTGTCATAAATTAATTGATCATATATATTCGTGAGTTTATTTTTGGACTCTAGTCTGTTCCATTGAACTATGTGTTTTTATGCCAATTCCATAATGTTTTGACTATGATGGCTTTATAATACAGTTTGAAACCAGGACACATGATGTTTCCAGCTCTGTCCTTCTTTCTCAAGATTTCTTTGGCTATTTGATGGTCTTTTGTAGTTCTATACAGATTTTAAGATTGTCCTACTTTTATGAAAAATGGAAAATTGGCACCTAATCTAGAAATTGCTTTGGATAGTACAGACATTTCTTTAAAGCCCTTTTATATTGTATTGGAGTATAGCCAATGAACAATGTTGTGATAATTTCAGGTGAATAACAAAGAAACTCAATCACACATATACATATATCAATTCTCCCCCCAAACTCCTCTACCATCCAGATTGCCACATAACACTGAGCAGAATTCTATGTGTTATACAGTAGGTTCTTGTTATCCATTTTAAATATAGCATTTTGCACCTGTTTCATTCTGGTGGACATTTTAACAGTATTAATTCTTCCAATCCATGAGCATAGAATATCTTTCCATTTATTTGTGTCTTCAGTTATTTTCATCAAAGTCTTAGAGTTATCAGTATACAGGTGTTTCACTTCTTTGGTTAAATTTCTTTCTTTTTTGGGAAAATAAAATGTGGGGCTTTCATTTTTTTGGTTAAATTTCTTTCCAGGTATTTTACTCTTTTGATGCAGTTATAAATGGGATTGTGTTCTTAATTTATCTTTCTGATAGTTTATTCTCAGTTTTTACAAACACAGCAGATTCTTATGTATTGATTTGTATCATGAAACTTTACTATATTTGTTTTATTAGTTTTAACAGTTTTGTTTGATGGAATCTTTAGAGCTTTTTATACAGAAAATTGTCATGCTTAAATGGTCTCAGTTTTATTTTTTTGTTTCCAATTTGGATGCCTTTTATTTTGTTGCCTAACTACAGTGGCTAATACTTTGAATACTATGTTAAACAGAAGTGGCCAGAATGAGCATCCTTGTCTTGTTTCTGATCTTAAAATGCTTTCAGCTTTTCACCATTGAGTATGATGTTAATTTTGGGCTTGTCATATATGACTTTTATTATGTTGCAGTACGTTCCTTCTATACTCACTTTGTTGAGAGGTTTTTTCTTTTTTTTCCATAGATGTTGAATTTTTGCCAAATGGTTTTTCTGTACCTATTGAAAAATTGCATATATGTTTTGACTATGATGGCTTTATAATACAGTTTGAAACCAGGACACATGATGTTTCCAGCTCTGTCCTTCTTTCTCAAGATTTCTTTGGCTATTTGATGGTCTTTTGTAGTTCTATACAGATTTTAAGATTGTCCTACTTTTATGAAAAATGGAAAATTGGCACCTAATCTAGAAATTGCTTTGGATAGTACAGACATTTCTTTAAAGCCCTTTTATATTGTATTGGAGTATAGCCAATGAACAATGTTGTGATAATTTCAGGTGAATAACAAAGAAACTCAATCACACATATACATATATCAATTCTCCCCCCAAACTCCTCTACCATCCAGATTGCCACATAACACTGAGCAGAATTCTATGTGTTATACAGTAGGTTCTTGTTATCCATTTTAAATATAGCATTTTGCACCTGTTTCATTCTGGTGGACATTTTAACAGTATTAATTCTTCCAATCCATGAGCATAGAATATCTTTCCATTTATTTGTGTCTTCAGTTATTTTCATCAAAGTCTTAGAGTTATCAGTATACAGGTGTTTCACTTCTTTGGTTAAATTTCTTTCTTTTTTGGGAAAATAAAATGTGGGGCTTTCATT
This sequence comes from Tragulus kanchil, assembly GCA_022376925.1. Taxonomy (NCBI): domain Eukaryota; kingdom Metazoa; phylum Chordata; class Mammalia; order Artiodactyla; family Tragulidae; genus Tragulus; species Tragulus kanchil. Next base: position 54,523,836 of record JAIOJX010000029.1, on the reverse strand, counting down.
TTTTTGGTTAAATTTCTTTCCAGGTATTTTACTCTTTTGATGCAGTTATAAATGGGATTGTGTTCTTAATTTATCTTTCTGATAGTTTATTCTCAGTTTTTACAAACACAGCAGATTCTTATGTATTGATTTGTATCATGAAACTTTACTATATTTGTTTTATTAGTTTTAACAGTTTTGTTTGATGGAATCTTTAGAGCTTTTTATACAGAAAATTGTCATGCTTAAATGGTCTCAGTTTTATTTTTTTGTTTCCAATTTGGATGCCTTTTATTTTTGTTGCCTAACTACAGTGGCTAATACTTTGAATACTATGTTAAACAGAAGTGGCCAGAATGAGCATCCTTGTCTTGTTTCTGATCTTAAAATGCTTTCAGCTTTTCACCATTGAGTATGATGTTAACTGTGGGTTTGTCATATATGACTTTTATTATGTTGCAGTACGTTCCTTCTATACTCACTTTGTTGAGAGGTTTTTTCTTTTTTTTCCATAGATGTTGAATTTTTGCCAAATGGTTTTTCTGTACCTATTGAGATAATCACATGATTTTGATCTTGCATTTTGTCAATGTGGTGCATCACACTGACTGATTTGCAGATGTTGACCCTGTCCTTGCATCCCTGGAATAAATCTCACTTGATCAAAGTATATAGTCATTTTAATATATTGTTGAATTCAGTTGGATGATTTTCATTTTTTTTTTTTTTGAGAATTTTTGGTTCTATGGCCACCAGGAATATTGGCCTACAATTATTTATTTTTTTTGCATGTATCATACATATGTGTCTGGCTTTTATTATCAGGGTAATTCTGGCCTTATAAAATGAATTTGGAGGTATTCTATCCTCTTCCATTTTTTTTGAGGAGTTGTGAAGGATTGGTATGAGTTCTGTGAATATTTGGTAGAATTCCTGATGAAGCTCTCTGGTCTGACTTTTGCTTTGGGGGAGGTTTTTGATTACTGGTCAGTCTCCTTACTAGTAATCAATCTATTCAGATTCTCCATTTCTTTGTGATGCAGCCTTGGAAGGTTGTATGTTTCCAAGAATGTATCCATTTCTTTCAGGTTGTCCATCTGGCTAAGATGTTAATAATAGGAGAAAACAGATGCAAAGTATGTGGGAACTCTATACTATCTTTGCAATTTTTATGTAAATATATAACTGTTCTAAAAATTTATTTAAAAAATACTCACACCTTCAGTAATTGCACCCAGTAATTCCTAGGTGTCCTTAAAGGTGCAATTATTAAACCTGCATGAAAACTCAGTAACCATCACACAGGTAGCCCTGCTTGGTATTCCAACCAGCATCACTTCCTGGACTAATTACCAGTGTACCTTTTCTCCTAGGTTATTGCTTAGTTATAGTTCCACAGAGGGTACTCAGTTATACTGTAAGAGCTCCTTTGAGAAAACAGCAAGAACAAATGGACATAAATTGCAGCAGGAGGGCTTTGAGTTAAGAGTTTTGGTATGCTATGAATTCAAGTTGTGTGATATCCCTTGCTAGTTAATCTTTTAAAGGGTGAGTCGACCATACATCGGTTTGGTCCAGCTTGGCTTCAGCCCATCTGGAAGTAAATCAGGCAAGAAACTGAATTTCCATGCTTTGCAGAAGATCCTTAGAGTTTTTATACCTTAAGTAGAAAATTTACATAAACTGGAAGTTGGAATAAGTGATACCGATCACACAGCAATTGTTCATCAAATGTTGACCCTGTCCTTGCATCCCTGGAATAAATCTCACTTGATCAAAGTATATAGTCATTTTAATATATTGTTGAATTCAGTTGGATGATTTTCATTTTTTTTTTTTTTGAGAATTTTTGGTTCTATGGCCACCAGGAATATTGGCCTACAATTATTTATTTTTTTTGCATGTATCATACATATGTGTCTGGCTTTTATTATCAGGGTAATTCTGGCCTTATAAAATGAATTTGGAGGTATTCTATCCTCTTCCATTTTTTTTGAGGAGTTGTGAAGGATTGGTATGAGTTCTGTGAATATTTGGTAGAATTCCCTGATGAAGCTCTCTGGTCTGACTTTTGCTTTGGGGGAGGTTTTTGATTACTGGTCAGTCTCCTTACTAGTAATCAATCTATTCAGATTCTCCATTTCTTTGTGATGCAGCCTTGGAAGGTTGTATGTTTCCAAGAATGTATCCATTTCTTTCAGGTTGTCCATCTGGCTAAGATGTTAATAATAGGAGAAAACAGATGCAAAGTATGTGGGAACTCTATACTATCTTTGCAATTTTTATGTAAATATATAACTGTTCTAAAAATTTATTTAAAAAATACTCACACCTTCAGTAATTGCACCCAGTAATTCCTAGGTGTCCTTAAAGGTGCAATTATTAAACCTGCATGAAAACTCAGTAACCATCACACAGGTAGCCCTGCTTGGTATTCCAACCAGCATCACTTCCTGGACTAATTACCAGTGTACCTTTTCTCCTAGGTTATTGCTTAGTTATAGTTCCACAGAGGGTACTCAGTTATACTGTAAGAGCTCCTTTGAGAAAACAGCAAGAACAAATGGACATAAATTGCAGCAGGAGGGCTTTGAGTTAAGAGTTTTGGTATGCTATGAATTCAAGTTGTGTGATATCCCTTGCTAGTTAATCTTTTAAAGGGTGAGTCGACCATACATCGGTTTGGTCCAGCTTGGCTTCAGCCCATCTGGAAGTAAATCAGGCAAGAAACTGAATTTCCATGCTTTGCAGAAGATCCTTAGAGTTTTTATACCTTAAGTAGAAAATTTACATAAACTGGAAGTTGGAATAAGTGATACCGATCACACAGCAATTGTTCATCAAATTACCTACGGTCTCTGCCATTCTATCAACATATGATTTATTAATTTTGTTCCAGAGATTTGAGTTCAGGCTGTGTAAATCATGAATAAAGATTAGTTTAAGAATCACAATGCCCCGTGGGACAACGTTTCATGTGAAGAAAACTCAAAATTGTCACAATGCAAACATAATATGACAGTTGTACCAGTATTTGCAAGTTGAAAGGATCTTCAACACCCTTTATGGAGGCAGAGTATAAATCTTATTTCTGCTTATTTTATGCAAACTCTAAAACTTTTAAATTTTTTATTGATATGTGCCCTTGTGAAAACATTTTTAAAAACAAATCTAAGATCATCCAGATCTGCCTCCAGCTATTAAGCAACATTATTAGATACTGACCTCCTGCTACCTCTTTGATGACTTAAATACTTTAGAAAAACAATGTTTTAACAGGCCCCCAAGCCATTTACAGCATGCTATTTTCTGGCTTTTGCGATTAAAGAGAGAAGTGTCTGGCAGGTGGCAACTACCATGGTTTTAATATTCAAAGTTATATCCACTTGTGTCTGACTCCTCAGCCCTTACAAAACTCTAATTGTTCATATACTCAAATGTATTATATTGATTTAGAAAAATAACCAGATAATAAATACTCTGGTTAGAAGTTAAATACTCACCAGACTAAATTGGAAGTGGCTAGGAACACGGGAAAATGGCTCATTATTCAGGTAACTGAATTTTTGATTATTTATATTATGGAGTTGATGGTGTGGTTAGAACAGACAATACAATAATGTCTTAGAGGCAATTCCAGCTATGACTTCATTCATCCAGTGGCATCTCTTGTTATAAATATTTGTTCCAAACCCTTGAATTCTGGGTGTGTTGGATGAAGGAAAGAACAAATGGACATAAATTGCAGCAGGAGGGCTTTGAGTTAAGAGTTTTGGTATGCTATGAATTCAAGTTGTGTGATATCCCTTGCTAGTTAATCTTTTAAAGGGTGAGTCGACCATACATCGGTTTGGTCCAGCTTGGCTTCAGCCCATCTGGAAGTAAATCAGGCAAGAAACTGAATTTCCATGCTTTGCAGAAGATCCTTAGAGTTTTTATACCTTAAGTAGAAAATTTACATAAACTGGAAGTTGGAATAAGTGATACCGATCACACAGCAATTGTTCATCAAATTACCTACGGTCTCTGCCATTCTATCAACATATGATTTATTAATTTTGTTCCAGAGATTTGAGTTCAGGCTGTGTAAATCATGAATAAAGATTAGTTTAAGAATCACAATGCCCCGTGGGACAACGTTTCATGTGAAGAAAACTCAAAATTGTCACAATGCAAACATAATATGACAGTTGTACCAGTATTTGCAAGTTGAAAGGATCTTCAACACCCTTTATGGAGGCAGAGTATAAATCTTATTTCTGCTTATTTTATGCAAACTCTAAAACTTTTAAATTTTTTATTGATATGTGCCCTTGTGAAAACATTTTTAAAAACAAATCTAAGATCATCCAGATCTGCCTCCAGCTATTAAGCAACATTATTAGATACTGACCTCCTGCTACCTCTTTGATGACTTAAATACTTTAGAAAAACAATGTTTTAACAGGCCCCCAAGCCATTTACAGCATGCTATTTTCTGGCTTTTTGCGATTAAAGAGAGAAGTGTCTGGCAGGTGGCAACTACCATGGTTTTAATATTCAAAGTTATATCCACTTGTGTCTGACTCCTCAGCCCTTACAAAACTCTAATTGTTCATATACTCAAATGTATTATATTGATTTAGAAAAATAACCAGATAATAAATACTCTGGTTAGAAGTTAAATACTCACCAGACTAAATTGGAAGTGGCTAGGAACACGGGAAAATGGCTCATTATTCAGGTAACTGAATTTTTGATTATTTATATTATGGAGTTGATGGTGTGGTTAGAACAGACAATACAATAATGTCTTAGAGGCAATTCCAGCTATGACTTCATTCATCCAGTGGCATCTCTTGTTATAAATATTTGTTCCAAACCCTTGAATTCTGGGTGTGTTGGATGAAGGAAAGAGAAGAAACAGCCAGCAGAATGAAGCAAACCAAAGCCCATCACATCAATTCCCCCTCCACTTCACTAATGATGTGTTGTTGGAAAGGTTTCAACACATTCTCTTTGTCAGAAATGAGAAACATTGATTTGCCTGCAAAGTTTGCATAAAGGTTATCAAAATAAAATTTTAGAGACTCATTAAAGGGCTGAATACAGCATGTTAAATCCTTTAAATCAGAGATGCCAAAACCGAGAGTCAGACATCTGTCTTTCAGGAGCGACCACCATAAGGCTGATGAAAGAGAGTTCATGGAAAGGTCAGGGAACAAAAATGCCAGGAGTTATGCTTAGTGTTATAAAAAATATTTATGATAAGCAGTATGATTTGCTCTATTTTTTGTCATATATTGTGCCCTGTTCATTTGTATAACTACAGTATTGAGTTTATTTCATTAGCTAGTATTGGGAAATGAACAAAGCTTAATTAAAATTCAAATTATAATTCCATCGTGATGTATTCTGCCCTGGTATTCTCTCAATCTAATAAGAAATTATGCCTCATCAAACATATATAATTTGGCTCGAAATGGTAATAGGAGGAAGCCAAATTTATAGAGATAATAAAGTTGTCTATGCTGGATGTTTTCATTTCAGAATGCAATATGCACTGGGTAACCTAGGTCCCCCAGGCAATCATTTAGTCATCCGGCTCATTCTGGGTGGAGCTTGTTTACATCCTGTAATCACACCATTAACACTCACTGCTAAATATAATACCGAGGAGTGGATATTAATGTTTGTTTCACAACTCCAGTGATACCGCGGCACAATTACATTGAATGGCTGGAGAGGGAGAACACTGAAGCTACCATGGTTACTCTTTGACAATGTAAACAAACAGGCATCTGCAACACTGACCAGCAGTAGGCAGTGCGCTTCTTTGTCCTTAGAGGGAGGGAGGTGGCATCCTATGAAGAAACAAGGATGGGTGTATGCCATGAGCATGGTGGTTTTGCAACATGAGAACTGAGGGAAGGAAGGAAGTTTTGGACAAATTGCCAATGCTTGGGGAACTCACGTTCACAGGAGGCACACCATACAGACCTGCTGCCTGAGTCTGAAATCCACATAACTGGTTGGGTCTCTGGGGGTTCATCACTTCACTTCCATGGACCTGAACTTCTTCACTGGGAAAACGAAGTGTTCCATGTGAATTCCTTTCCAGTCTAAGGTTATACAGGGATTATCTCTGTGTGCCTATGCATATATATGTATGTATATATAAAACTATATGCTTCCAATGACAGCAATAATAAGAAAACTCAATACGAGCTGGGGATTCTGTAACTTGTTCTTGAGTTTATTATTTTTTAATAACAGGATTTTCTTTCAGCCCCAGGTGAAACTGTGGGCATATTAATGTTCTCCAAGCTTTTGTTTTCTTTTGTATAAATTAAGCTGATAATAGCACATATCATTGTTTACAGCATGTTGTGAGTATTATCCAGATAATATATGCAATGTTCAGCCTAGTACAGGGCACACAGTTCTTGATACATTTTTAATATTATTTTCTAGCCCTATTATGTTTATGAAACAAGTGAACACTTGGAAACTGTTTTCATGAATTGTTACAACAATATATATTTTTTTATTTTTGGCCTCTTTTATTGTTTTTTAATTTTGTTACTTATTTTCATCCATCTTTATTCTTTGATCTGTGTGGGCCTCTCATTGCAGTGGCCTCTCTTGTTGCAGAGCCATCAGCTCTGGGCACATGTACTCCAGAGTGTTGGCTGGTCATTGGACACACCTGTCCAGCCACTCGGCGGCATGTGGGATCTTCCCCGGCCAGGGATTGAACCAGTGCCCCTTGCAAGGCAGACTCTTTACCCACTGGACCACCAGGGAAGCCCTACAACAGTGGTTTTAAATGAATTACAGTTATTCAGAGAAGAAGCATCTGGGTTTTGGAAATACGTTTTTCCAACAGAAAGAAGAGATCGTAAAGTAACACAATCCTCTTTTAAAGGATAAACTGGAGTAATTATACACTGAGTTTGCTACTTTGTATACGCCTAGACGGTATTGATTTTAGACAAACAGCACTGCTGCCTGGGGTTTTGCAGAGGGAGGCAGGAGGCATCCTATGAAGAAACAAGGATGGGTGTATGCCATGAGCATGGTGGTTTTGCAACATGAGAACTGAGGGAAGGAAGGAAGTTTTGGACAAATTGCCAATGCTTGGGGAACTCACGTTCACAGGAGGCACACCATACAGACCTGCTGCCTGAGTCTGAAATCCACATAACTGGTTGGGTCTCTGGGGGTTCATCACTTCACTTCCATGGACCTGAACTTCTTCACTGGGAAAACGAAGTGTTCCATGTGAATTCCTTTCCAGTCTAAGGTTATACAGGGATTATCTCTGTGTGCCTATGCATATATATGTATGTATATATAAAACTATATGCTTCCAATGACAGCAATAATAAGAAAACTCAATACGAGCTGGGGATTCTGTAACTTGTTCTTGAGTTTATTATTTTTTAATAACAGGATTTTCTTTCAGCCCCAGGTGAAACTGTGGGCATATTAATGTTCTCCAAGCTTTTGTTTTCTTTTGTATAAATTAAGCTGATAATAGCACATATCATTGTTTACAGCATGTTGTGAGTATTATCCAGATAATATATGCAATGTTCAGCCTAGTACAGGGCACACAGTTCTTGATACATTTTTAATATTATTTTCTAGCCCTATTATGTTTATGAAACAAGTGAACACTTGGAAACTGTTTTCATGAATTGTTACAACAATATATATTTTTTTATTTTTGGCCTCTTTTATTGTTTTTTAATTTTGTTACTTATTTTCATCCATCTTTATTCTTTGATCTGTGTGGGCCTCTCATTGCAGTGGCCTCTCTTGTTGCAGAGCCATCAGCTCTGGGCACATGTACTCCAGAGTGTTGGCTGGTCATTGGACACACCTGTCCAGCCACTCGGCGGCATGTGGGATCTTCCCCGGCCAGGGATTGAACCAGTGCCCCTTGCAAGGCAGACTCTTTACCCACTGGACCACCAGGGAAGCCCTACAACAGTGGTTTTAAATGAATTACAGTTATTCAGAGAAGAAGCATCTGGGTTTTGGAAATACGTTTTTCCAACAGAAAGAAGAGATCGTAAAGTAACACAATCCTCTTTTAAAGGATAAACTGGAGTAATTATACACTGAGTTTGCTACTTTGTATACGCCTAGACGGTATTGATTTTAGTACCCATATAAACCAAAATGGAAGATGTGACCAATCTGAGGTAACTTGTCAAAATTATCAGGGGACAAAAAAACCCCTCTTAGAATCTTATTGCTAACAAATGGGGGTGGAGAAAGAAGGAAAGGCGAATGCTACCTATGAAAAGAAAGTTAAACCAAAAGTATCTACATTTTCTGTCTGAGTAAAGGACATAAAAGATGTCTGCTATAGAGACTGACTTATTAGATGGAACTAATAGAAGATAAAGTGAATCTAAGACACTAAACATATTTAGAACTAGAAGCTCACAAAATTTTAGTCTTAAAATTAGTAAATTTTTAGGGGTTTCCCCCATTGGGGGAAAAGTGGCCAAGACTCCATTCAGTAACTAAGACTGCAAGCTCCCAACATAGCGGCCCTGGTCAGGGAACCAGATCCTGCACACCACAAGGAAGACTGAAGATCCTGTGTGCCACAACTAAGATTATTTATTTATTAATAAATAATGTATAAATAAAAAATATTTTTTTTAAAAAAATTAGATTTTTTAAAGAAAAAAGTCTGAATTTTTGACCAGTAGAATAGATAGCAGAGTATCTTGATTCTTTCTCAACTGGTATATACCTTTCTGTCAGGAAAACCAAAGAAACATAGACGAGGATGACAAAATGTCAACAGTATTGATTGTAAACTATTGAAGCTCATCAAAATAATTAATCGATATGTTCTTCATTGTCTCTTCTCTGTGTATGTAGCACAGAACTGACCTGAGGGGCAGCATCAGAGGGCTGAAGTGCTTCTCCAAAGAGCATTCCTACTTTGGACCCTATTTTCAATATTAACTATGAAATTTGACCAGCTCGGGCATGCTGATTTTGGACACACCTGTCCAGCCACTCGGCATGTGGGATCTTCCCCGGCCAGGGATTGAACCAGTGCCCCTTGCAAGGCAGACTCTTTACCCACTGGACCACCAGGGAAGCCCTACAACAGTGGTTTTAAATGAATTACAGTTATTCAGAGAAGAAGCATCTGGGTTTTGGAAATACGTTTTTCCAACAGAAAGAAGAGATCGTAAAGTAACACAATCCTCTTTTAAAGGATAAACTGGAGTAATTATACACTGAGTTTGCTACTTTGTATACGCCTAGACGGTATTGATTTTAGTACCCATATAAACCAAAATGGAAGATGTGACCAATCTGAGGTAACTTGTCAAAATTATCAGGGGACAAAAAAACCCCTCTTAGAATCTTATTGCTAACAAATGGGGGTGGAGAAAGAAGGAAAGGCGAATGCTACCTATGAAAAGAAAGTTAAACCAAAAGTATCTACATTTTCTGTCTGAGTAAAGGACATAAAAGATGTCTGCTATAGAGACTGACTTATTAGATGGAACTAATAGAAGATAAAGTGAATCTAAGACACTAAACATATTTAGAACTAGAAGCTCACAAAATTTTAGTCTTAAAATTAGTAAATTTTTAGGGGTTTCCCCCATTGGGGGAAAAGTGGCCAAGACTCCATTCAGTAACTAAGACTGCAAGCTCCCAACATAGCGGCCCTGGTCAGGGAACCAGATCCTGCACACCACAAGGAAGACTGAAGATCCTGTGTGCCACAACTAAGATTATTTATTTATTAATAAATAATGTATAAATAAAAAATATTTTTTTTAAAAAAATTAGATTTTTTCAAGAAAAAAGTCTGAATTTTTGACCAGTTGAATAGCTAGCAGAGAATCTTGATTCTTTCTCAACTGGTATATACCTTTCTGTCAGGAAAACCAAAGAAACATAGACGAGGATGACAAAATGTCAACAGTATTGATTGTAAACTATTGAAGCTCATCAAAATAATTAATCGATATGTTCTTCATTGTCTCTTCTCTGTGTATGTAGCACAGAACTGACCTGAGGGGCAGCATCAGAGGGCTGAAGTGCTTCTCCAAAGAGCATTCCTACTTTGGACCCTATTTTCAATATTAACTATGAAATTTGACTGTCTGACCCTGTCACTGGTTCTGGCTGAGGGGACTCTCTGAGTGAGCCAGTTGCTGGCTTGGATCATACGGTCAGAGATACAGGGCTATCCTTTAGTTGATGGTTTTCAGGGAGGGTGTTTAACACAAAGATATTGGCCTAAGGTTAGCATGACTTCACCCCAACACTGTCAGACCATACCTTTGCCTTCCTCCCCACTTCCTCTGTGCTCTGCCTCAGCAGTCATTGGCCTGAAGGTGGAGTTTCAGACTATAGGGCAAAGGGCACAGCACACACAAAGGCAGGAATAACAAGATTTACCTCAGTGTGACGTTTAAATGAGTAGTCTGATGCTGGTTCAACCTGAGTTTCTCTGGTTGTTCTATATACACATTGTTTCTTAATTAACTTAATTCTTGCTATGATTCATTCACCTCCTGACAGATTCTGGTTTTTCGCCAGACTCAGGAGCTAGGGAAGATGCAATACTGGCTACTCCATAAATGTCTGGTGTGCAAAAGTGAAGACAAACATTTACCAAGTAGTCTTTAAAATGGGCTTCCCAGGTGGCACAGTGGGAAAGAATCCATCTGCCAATGCAGGAGACACAGCAGAAGTGGGTTTGATACCTGGGTTGGGAGGATCCCCTGGAGAAGAAAATGACAACCCCCTTCAGTACTCTTGCCTGGAGGATCCAGTGGATAGAGGAGCCTGGCGAGCTACAGTCCATCAGGTCTCAAAAGAGTCAGACATGACTTAGCACACACACTTTAAAGTGAAAGCCTGAGGCTGGGGAGCCTTCCTTTCCCTGTCTTTGGAAAAGTAAACTGGAAAAAAGAAAAGAAAAGATTTTCTGGAATTTTAAGATGTGAGTCCAATGAGGTGTTTTTTCTTTTTTTCCCTTCTTGTCCTATTATGGTTGTTTGAGGTCCACACAGCAGCTGCATACAAATCCCTTGTAATTCTCCTGAGTATGTGGGATGTTACTTAAGACTGAATTCTGGAAGGAAGCAGGATGTTTCAGTGTGAGATTAGTTGCAACAGCTGAGCCAGAGGGCAACATGGTGAGCTAGCTTTGAGTCCAGGTTTCTGAGCAGGTAAGCCAGACTGGACCAGGTGAGAGAATGGTTATACCCCTCTTAGAATAGGCAGCCCCAAGACGCGTGGAAGGGAGGGAGGGAATGACGTTGAGGAGGGTGAGGCCTGTGGGAAGCTAATGGAGTACAGGGCTATCCTTTAGTTGATGGTTTTCAGGGAGGGTGTTTAACACAAAGATATTGGCCTAAGGTTAGCATGACTTCACCCCAACACTGTCAGACCATACCTTTGCCTTCCTCCCCACTTCCTCTGTGCTCTGCCTCAGCAGTCATTGGCCTGAAGGTGGAGTTTCAGACTATAGGGCAAAGGGCACAGCACACACAAAGGCAGGAATAACAAGATTTACCTCAGTGTGACGTTTAAATGAGTAGTCTGATGCTGGTTCAACCTGAGTTTCTCTGGTTGTTCTATATACACATTGTTTCTTAATTAACTTAATTCTTGCTATGATTCATTCACCTCCTGACAGATTCTGGTTTTTCGCCAGACTCAGGAGCTAGGGAAGATGCAATACTGGCTACTCCATAAATGTCTGGTGTGCAAAAGTGAAGACAAACATTTACCAAGTAGTCTTTAAAATGGGCTTCCCAGGTGGCACAGTGGGAAAGAATCCATCTGCCAATGCAGGAGACACAGCAGAAGTGGGTTTGATACCTGGGTTGGGAGGATCCCCTGGAGAAGAAAATGACAACCCCCTTCAGTACTCTTGCCTGGAGGATCCAGTGGATAGAGGAGCCTGGCGAGCTACAGTCCATCAGGTCTCAAAAGAGTCAGACATGACTTAGCACACACACTTTAAAGTGAAAGCCTGAGGCTGGGGAGTCTTCCTTTCCCTGTCTTTGGAAAAGTAAACTGGAAAAAAAAGAAAAAGAAAAGATTTTCTGGAATTTTAAGATGTGAGTCCAATGAGGTGTTTTTTCTTTTTTTCCCTTCTTGTCCTATTATGGTTGTTTGAGGTCCACACAGCAGCTGCATACAAATCCCTTGTAATTCTCCTGAGTATGTGGGATGTTACTTAAGACTGAATTCTGGAAGGAAGCAGGATGTTTCAGTGTGAGATTAGTTGCAACAGCTGAGCCAGAGGGCAACATGGTGAGCTAGCTTTGAGTCCAGGTTTCTGAGCAGGTAAGCCAGACTGGACCAGGTGAGAGAATGGTTATACCCCTCTTAGAATAGGCAGCCCCAAGACGCGTGGAAGGGAGGGAGGGAATGACGTTGAGGAGGGTGAGGCCTGTGGGAAGCTAATGGAACGGGAGTCTCCCTGACTTCCCAGGAGAGAGAGGCAACATGGCCAAAGCGAGGAACAGAGAGAAGTCACGTTCTAGAGCACATCTTGTTTTTCCTGCGATGGGTTTTTCTTTCATGACATTGGAACACACCTTTTTTTAAAGCTTCATTTGTTGAGCAATATACATGCACTAGGAATACTGCCAATGGCCATATGTACATGAGACCACTGTCCTCAGAACAACCATATGAGATGTGTATCATTATGCTCCTCCAGACTGCAGATGAGGAAACTGAGACTTGATATATTAAAGAATTTGCTCCAGGAAAGAAGCCAAGATTCTCACACTGGTCCAACTCCCTCTTTAAGCTAGAGCTCTCTTTTGATTGTATTGCTCTTCTTTCATGCACAGAAGCCCTGGATCCACAGAAAGTCAACTCTCAAGTGGGTAAACAACATAAACTGCTAAGACTTTAAATGGTCCTCACTGCTTGCTTATTAGAAAAGAACATATATGCTGTTTCAGAAATAGCTTTTAGCTATCAGTGCTGGGGAGAACATATTTTGTGTTTAAAATTGCAGTTTTTTTTAAAAAATAAGTAATTTTATTTAGTTAGTTTTGGCTTTGCTGGGACGTCATGGCTGTGTGGGGCTTTTCTCTTGTTGCAGTGAGTTGGGGCCACTCTCGAGTTGTGCTGAGAAGGCTTCTCTTGCTGTAGAGCACAGAATCTAGGATGCATGGGTTTCAGCATCTGTGGTTCTCGGGCTTTAGGGCACAGGCTCAGTAGTTGTGGTGTATAGACTTAGTAGCCCTTCAGCCTGTGGGATCCTCCTGGATTGGGGATTGAGCTCATGTCTCCTGCATTGGCAGATGGATTCATTACCACTGAGTCACTTGGGAACATACATCCATATGTATATATGTATGTATATATGTGTGTGTGTAACAGTGTATGTAATTAATATAGTACTAATAAAACTAAAAGTTTAGGGCTTCCTATTGGCTCAGTGGTAAAGAATCTACCTGCCAATGTAGGAGACTCAGGAGCTGTGGGTTCAATCCCTGGGTCCAGAAGACTCCTTGGAGGAAGAAATGGCAACCCACTCCACTATTCTTGCCTGGAGAGTCCCATGCACAGAGGAGCCTGGCGGCTACAGTCTGTGCGGTTGCAGAGTTGGACACAACTGAGGCAACTTAGCATGCACACACACACATGCACATTTGTTAAAGGGATTCAGGGATAAGCTTAAAATGTTTGTAAATTATACCTCAATAATAAAGTTGACTTTAAAAAGACTACTGGCGTAGAAGAGAGTATGCGTTACAAGCAAAAATTCCTCCATCTCAGTGTCTCTCTTCCACAGTGTTTTCTGTAACCAGAATATTTGTTTCAGGAAGTGTATATCCTGTTATTTTTCCTTAGCTGCAAGTTAGTTTTGTTCATAAAAGTCAAATAGAAGAAAGTTATTAGACTTTAAGGCTATTAAGAATTTTTAAACCATCTTACCTGGATAATCAGATTTCCTTTATATTTGAGGTTTTATCACTTGGAGCATTCTTAAAATGGTGTTTTCTAAAATGAATATTTATCTCCATATGCCTTTAAATAACATTTACTGAATATAATTTAAATCCTCTCCGAATACCTCCAGGTCATCATTATGAATATCAAAAGTTGTGCTATTCTGTAATATAGTGATGATTTCAGTTTCTTATTGCACATAGAACTATTTGCTTCTGTGCTAAATGGCCTTAGAATACTGAGCTTTTAAAGGTTTTGTGTGTGCAGCTTATTCTTTCCTATTTTTCTCTTGTTGGCCTGTCAGCATTATTTCTCTCTCTCTCTCTCTCTTTTTTGCTATTGCCTGTTTCTTTCTCTATCAGGGTTGCTTTCCTCTCTTTTAACTTGTGTGATAATCAAGCACATATACATATAAAGCAGTAGTTCCCACCTACTGACTTTCAAGCCAGCAACTTATTGTTTTCAAACATAACCCCTGGCATAACTTGTCAAAACTGCAGATGTCCAGGCTCCCTCCTCAGTGATTCTAGTATCTAATTCAGGATGCATCCCAAATCACATTTTTTTAAATTATGGAAATACATTTGTGTATGTATGAACACAAAAGGAGAAAAAAAAAAAACAATGCAATGAACCTCTATATCATCTAGTTCAACAATAATGAACATTCTGTCCATCTTTTTCATGTAGGCTCCTTCCCTGTTTTTTTTTTCACAGTAGAACTGGGATTGGTAAACTTGGCCCCACAGGTCAAACCCAACTTGCTGCCTGTTTTTAAAAAAACTGAGATATAAATCATTCACAAAAATACACCCTTTTAAGTATATATGACTCAGTGGTTTAATAGCTTACCAAGTTGTGCAATCATCGCCATTATCTCCTTCTACAGCATCACCCTCAGCCTCGTGCCCGGGAGTATCACTCACTGTTCACGTCCCTCAGGCCCTGACCACCACGCATCTACTTGCTGCCTCTATGGCCTTCACCTATATTCTGGACATCTCTCATAAAGGAAATCATACAGTATGCGAGTATTTTTGTGTGCCTGGCGTTTTCACTTAATATTTACAAGGCTTTTCCATGCAGTAGCATTTAGCAGTACTTTACTCCTTTTTTCTGAATGAATAATATTCCATGGTATAATATACCACCTTTTGTTTATCCGTTCATCATTTGATGGGCATGTGGGTTGTTTCCACTCTTTAGCTATTATGAACAAGGCTGCTGAGAACATTCATGTACAAGGTTTTATGTCTTCAGTTCTCTTGGGGATACACCTAGAAGTGGAATTGCTGGGTCAGATGCGAACCCTATGTTTAACTTTCTGAACTCTTAAGACAGTCCCCCAAGTGGCTGTATCATTTTATTTCCAAAAACAACGTATGAGACTGCCAGTTTCTCCAAATTCTTCCCAGCACTTTGTCCTTTTCATTCTTGTCCTTCCTATGGTGAGATGGCATCTCTTTTATTTGCATTTCTCTAGTGATGACTGATGCTGAGCATCTTTTTCTGTGCTCCTCAGCTATTTGCATATCTTCTTTGGAGAAATATCTATTCAGATTTTTTGCCCATTTTTAAATTGGGTTATTTAGTTTTTTATTTTTCTGCTGTTGAGTTTTGAAAATATATTCTAGGTATTAGACTCAGTTCATTAATGGAATTTGCAAATATGTTCTGTGGACTATCTTTTCAGTATCTTGATAATGTCCTTTGAAGCATAAAAGTCTTAAATTTTAATTGTTGAATTTTTCTTGGTTTGCCAGTGCGTTAGGTGTCATGTCTAAGAAACGGTTGCCTAATCTATGATCACAAAGATTTACACCCTAAGTTTCTTCTAAGAGTTTAGTAGTTTTAGCTCCTTCATTTAGGTTTCATGTATCTGAATTTTTAAAAAGCTTCTTGTGTGGTTCTGAGGCATAACTAGTTTTGGAAAGTAAGAATAAGTAGATTCCTACAGCCTCCAAGAATTTGTTTTAAAATATGAAATTTCATGCACCGTTTTCTCAGTAAGTTGAATGATGGGACGTCTTTTTAATCTACTTTTTGGTTTTTTTTTGCTATATTGCAGAATGTTGAGATGTGCAGAGAGCTGATTCAGGAAAAGTGTGTACTGCTATTTAGGTGTATGGTGACCTCTTAGTACCAGAAAAATGAAACAGTCCAAATATATTTAGGAAATGCTCCTTAGAGTTCCAAGTTTAAAAACACAGACCGTCATCTTACGTCATTTTTGATGCAGGTGCCCTGTTGTTCTGATTCACATACTGGAGAATGTCGGGGGGAAAAGAAAGCAAAAATCAGCTTCTGGGACCTAGCTTCTAACCACAGGAAGACAACATGATGGCCACACTTTTCAACTATAGAAAGATACCCAGTTGTTGTTGTTCAGTCTCTCAGTCACGTGTGACTCTTTGTGACCCCATGGAGTGCAGCACGCCAGGCCTCCCTGTCCCTCACCAGCTCATGGGGTTCACCCAAGTTCATGCTCACCCAGCTACGTCCACAACTGTTGTTAGCAGACAGTTTGTTCTAGACCCTGAGGCCCGTGGTTCTCAAATTTAAGTGAGCATCAGAATCACCTGGAGAGCTTGTAAAAACCCAGATTCCTGGCTTCTATCTCCAGAAATGCTGGACATCAGGCTGGAGAAGGGCTCATAAGTGTGCCTTTATACTAGGCAAGGAGATTCTGGGCCTACAACCCCTCGGAGGATAAACGTGCCCTTCGCTGTGCTGTACTAGGCAAGCACTGAGATCTCTGGCACAGGCTGGTTTTGGAGCATCTTTTTCTGTGCTCCTCAGCTATTTGCATATCTTCTTTGGAGAAATATCTATTCAGATTTTTTGCCCATTTTTAAATTGGGTTATTTAGTTTTTTATTTTTCTGCTGTTGAGTTTTGAAAATATATTCTAGGTATTAGACTCAGTTCATTAATGGAATTTGCAAATATGTTCTGTGGACTATCTTTTCAGTATCTTGATAATGTCCTTTGAAGCATAAAAGTCTTAAATTTTAATTGTTGAATTTTTCTTGGTTTGCCAGTGCGTTAGGTGTCATGTCTAAGAAACGGTTGCCTAATCTATGATCACAAAGATTTACACCCTAAGTTTCTTCTAAGAGTTTAGTAGTTTTAGCTCCTTCATTTAGGTTTCATGTATCTGAATTTTTAAAAAGCTTCTTGTGTGGTTCTGAGGCATAACTAGTTTTGGAAAGTAAGAATAAGTAGATTCCTACAGCCTCCAAGAATTTGTTTTAAAATATGAAATTTCATGCACCGTTTTCTCAGTAAGTTGAATGATGGGACGTCTTTTTAATCTACTTTTTGGTTTTTTTTTGCTATATTGCAGAATGTTGAGATGTGCAGAGAGCTGATTCAGGAAAAGTGTGTACTGCTATTTAGGTGTATGGTGACCTCTTAGTACCAGAAAAATGAAACAGTCCAAATATATTTAGGAAATGCTCCTTAGAGTTCCAAGTTTAAAAACACAGACCGTCATCTTACGTCATTTTTGATGCAGGTGCCCTGTTGTTCTGATTCACATACTGGAGAATGTCGGGGAGAAAAGAAAGCAAACATCAGCTTCTGGGACCTAGCTTCTAACCACAGGAAGACAACATGATGGCCACACTTTTCAACTATAGAAAGATACCCAGTTGTTGTTGTTCAGTCTCTCAGTCACGTGTGACTCTTTGTGACCCCATGGAGTGCAGCACGCCAGGCCTCCCTGTCCCTCACCAGCTCATGGGGTTCACCCAAGTTCATGCTCACCCAGCTACGTCCACAACTGTTGTTAGCAGACAGTTTGTTCTAGACCCTGAGGCCCGTGGTTCTCAAATTTAAGTGAGCATCAGAATCACCTGGAGAGCTTGTAAAAACCCAGATTCCTGGCTTCTATCTCCAGAAATGCTGGACATCAGGCTGGAGAAGGGCTCATAAGTGTGCCTTTATACTAGGCAAGGAGATTCTGGGCCTACAACCCCCCTCGGAGGATAAACGGGCTGCCCATTCCGCTGTGCTGCTTACTGGACCCCGAGCAAGCAAGCACTAAGCCAGGCGACTCATCTGGTGCGCTACCTTGGTCAGGAACCTGCTGATAGTATTCTAAGAAAGTCACGAGGCTGTGAGTAGGGTTTTCAAATTTGGTTTAAATTCCTAGTCACTGACAGTTTCGTTTCAGTTTCCAAGAATACGATCATTTTTCCAAATGCTATTTGATTACTTGGGAATGCATCCCAATTTCAATAAAATTAGCAGGAATTATCTCAATTATTTTGTTTTTCTGATTTTTTTTTTTTTTTTTGGTATTTGATTTGCTTGATGCATGTGGATGTCAGCTGGGGCTGAGAATGCTATTCAGGAACATCCACTGTGTATGTGATAATGGATTTGACCTACAGCCAAATAGTCCTCTTGAGAGACGTGGTTGTGACTTTGACAGATTGAGCCAAAGTTAAATTCTGATGAACTGCAAAGGAATTTTATCAGTCCCAGGATGTTTGCCAGCTGAGCTGGGCAAAAACCAGTGACTTTCCAAAACATCCAGCACAATCCATATTTATTCTGTCACCTGTACTTCCTGTTTTCTCAAAGGTCAATTAAAAATTTCATTTTTCCTACTTTCTGCCATTTCTAGGACACCAAGCTTAGACCTGAGAACCGAATGTTAAGCTGTGTTTCTGTCTCTCACGAATCAGCAAGGGCAGAGTTCAGCAAGCAGGAGGGAGTTTACAGTTTTTCTGATTGCACCGTGGCAGAATGAGACCTCAGATTATTTGGCTGCTCAGTAGAAAAGGTAAGTGGAAAATGTTTCTGTTGGGCTTCCCTGGTGGTCCAGTGGGTAAGGACACCGCCTTGCAGTGCAAGGGGCACCAGTTTGATCCCTGGCCTGGGAAGATCTCACGTGCTGCGGAGCAGCTGAGCTGGTGTGTCCAATTGCCAAGCCGGAGCTCTGGAACGCATGCGCCCAGAGCTGGTGCTCTGTGACAACAGAGGCTGCTGTGATGGGAGGCCCAACAAAGACGGATGAAAACGGATAAATGAAAGACCAATAGAAGTGGCCTGCCCGCTTCTCTCCCTCCCCAACCCGACCCCGCCCCCCCGCAAAAACAGAAAATGTTTCTGTTGGTCAATGATGGAGGAGATCAAGGGACAGAGAGAAACTGGATAGGCCTAACACAAGAAGACATTTTGCATTTAGGTTCTTAACAGCAATCCCTGAAGTCAGCTGATCATTTTTTGAAAGAAATGAAACATCAGCTTTAAGAAAAAACAAAAGTTCTATGCCAACCTGGCAAGCAGTACCTTTGCAGCAGACCCAGCTCTGTTCCAAGCTTCATTTGCAGACTCTCAAGCCCTCTATAACCTGGACCACCCACAGAAGGGATTCATGGTCCTACCCTATGGCAACCTTCTCAAGGAGGAAGGAAGCTTTTTATTTTATTTGACAGGGTTTTGTTGTTTCCTGCCACACATAGATCTGAATTCACCATAGGTATACATATGTTCCCCTCCCTCCTGAAGTTCCCATCCCACCCCTCCAGTCTCCACAGAGCCCCTGTTTGATATTTCCCCTCCCTTACCCCAATGTCCATAGGACTGTTCTCCATTTCCGCCTCTCCACTGCTGCTCTGCATATTCATTTATCAGCACCATCTTTCTAGATTCCATGTATATGTGTCCATATACAATATTTATCTTTCTCTCTCTGACATACTTCACTCTGTATAATAGGTTCTCGATTCATTCACCTAATTAGAACTGACTCAAATGCATTTCTTATGGCTGAGTAATATTCCATTGTATATCTGTAGCACAGCTTCTTTATCCATTCATCTGTCGAGGAACATCTAGGTTGTAAGGAAGCTTTTTTTTTTCTTTAATTTTTTTTTCTTTTAATATATTTATTTATTTGGCTGTACCAGGTCTTAGTAGCATGTGGGATCTAGCTCCCTGACCAGGGATTGAACCCAGGCCCCCTGCATTGGGAGCTTGGCATCCTAGTCACTGAACCATCAGGGAATCCCCATAAGGAAGCTTTTTATTTTAAATAGACCACAACCCAACCCCATGGAAAGCAAGTCATCCTGGTATCCATACATCCATGAGAAGGAAACATGTGCAGCATTTTAATTCCAGAGAGTGATATTAGGAGGCTTCTAAGAAGGTTGATGTGTTATTCCTCCCCCACTTTTCTAAATTACAATGGCAATAGCTACGTTTGCACAGAAGTCACCCTGACTGTCTAGCTACTTCCTTTAATGAGCCCATGATTCCTATTTTATGGATATGAAATAGTTGATCTCATTGAACTGGCAACTTGGAAACTTAAGGCAAATTAGAGCAATTACTAATAAATTACACATGTGGTAACTAACAATTTGTCTGTCACCTACAAATATGAGGAAAAACTGCCAGACTCCCTGGCCCTGCGATTCTGAACAGGTCTTTTCATTTTTTCTTTTCCAAGATCCAAAGCGTTTATTATCCACACCAGTTCCACCATTCCTGGGGCTGCTTTTGCAGAGCCTGACATTTGTAACACCACGAACATACAGAATGGCATTTGCACTCCATTTGGAGCAGAGGGTGTAGCCGCTTAAAATGAAAGGCAAAAATATGCAACAAAAAACACCCCACCCTAAAAAAAAAAACAGAAGGAAGCTTCGTTTCAGCCTTCCCTAAGAAAAGTTAGCTCAAGAGGAAATAATGGCAAGAGATAGGAGCAAAATATCTTCTTGCTGGTAATCACTGTTTATAATCACTACTGTGTCTCATTTCTGGGTGAGGCGGTTGATGACATTAAAGGAAGTTCCGTGTTATAAATTATCTGTAGTTCTGAAGGAGGAGGTGAGATTAGGTCAATTAACAAGATAGGATCTTTCTCTTCTTGCCTGCTTGTCTCACCTAGCCCTTGGGCGTGCCATTCAACAGGAAAGGTATTGATGCCATTCATTCATTGAGGGCCGGATTCCTCTATCAGTATTCCTCCCACTGGTACCGCCTTACTCCCAACCACTCACATCCCTCCTAGCAGACTTCATCTTCTGTGACTGCTGTCAAAATGTGAGGGGAGGGAGAGAGAGGTTTCCCTACTGACTGCTCAAATTCATTCTCACTGGTTGCTGCTGCTATGCTATGCTCAGTCATGTCCAACTCTTTGTGACCCCGTGGACTGTAGCCTGCCAGGCTCCTCTGTCCATGGGATTTACAAAGCAAGGATACTGGAGCAGGTTCCCATTTCCTCCTCCAAGGGGATATTCCCAATCCAGTGAATGAACCCGCATCTCAGGCATCTCCTGCATTCGCAGGTGGATTCTTCATCCCCGAGTCAGCTGGGAAGCCCTCACTGGCCTCCAGTTCAAATGAGAAGAAAAGGAAAAAAAGTATCCAGATCTTGGGGAAAGGAGGTCCAATGGCTTGGACCTCATTGTTGAGACAGGATATAAGAAACAACACTGCAAATAAAACTTGCAAATTCAAGAGGATTTAGGGATGAATCCCAAATACCTTCTGGCAATGGAGAAAATTTACTTCCTGTATAATTTATATACTGCATTTACCCGATTCTGAACATCTTTTCATTTTTCTTTTAAGATCCAAAGCGTTATTATCCACACCAGTTCCACCATTCCTGGGGCTGCTTTTGCAGAGCCTGACATTTGTAACACCACGAACATACAGAATGGCATTTGCACTCCATTTGGAGCAGAGGGTGTAGCCGCTTAAAATGAAAGGCAAAAATATGCAACAAAAAACACCCCACCCTAAAAAAAAAAACAGAAGGAAGCTTCGTTTCAGCCTTCCCTAAGAAAAGTTAGCTCAAGAGGAAATAATGGCAAGAGATAGGAGCAAAATATCTTCTTGCTGGTAATCACTGTTTATAATCACTACTGTGTCTCATTTCTGGGTGAGGCGGTTGATGACATTAAAGGAAGTTCCGTGTTATAAATTATCTGTAGTTCTGAAGGAGGAGGTGAGATTAGGTCAATTAACAAGATAGGATCTTTCTCTTCTTGCCTGCTTGTCTCACCTAGCCCTTGGGCGTGCCATTCAACAGGAAAGGTATTGATGCCATTCATTCATTGAGGGCCGGATTCCTCTATCAGTATTCCTCCCACTGGTACCGCCTTACTCCCAACCACTCACATCCCTCCTAGCAGACTTCATCTTCTGTGACTGCTGTCAAAATGTGAGGGGAGGGAGAGAGAGGTTTCCCTACTGACTGCTCAAATTCATTCTCACTGGTTGCTGCTGCTATGCTATGCTCAGTCATGTCCAACTCTTTGTGACCCCGTGGACTGTAGCCTGCCAGGCTCCTCTGTCCATGGGATTTACAAAGCAAGGATACTGGAGCAGGTTCCCATTTCCTCCTCCAAGGGGATATTCCCAATCCAGTGAATGAACCCGCATCTCAGGCATCTCCTGCATTCGCAGGTGGATTCTTCATCCCCGAGTCAGCTGGGAAGCCCTCACTGGCCTCCAGTTCAAATGAGAAGAAAAGGAAAAAAAGTATCCAGATCTTGGGGAAAGGAGGTCCAATGGCTTGGACCTCATTGTTGAGACAGGATATAAGAAACAACACTGCAAATAAAACTTGCAAATTCAAGAGGATTTAGGGATGAATCCCAAATACCTTCTGGCAATGGAGAAAATTTACTTCCTGTATAATTTATATACTGCATTTACCCCTACCCAGCAAAAATTATATACCTATTTCTCTACAATCACATGATCACCATGTCAGTTTTAAAATTGTTTCTCTTTTTTTGCCTTAAATACAAATGAAACTTTTGTTTATAACCACAGTTTTTCACACTTTTCTTTAAAATTTCAGTATGTTTCAGGTTCTTTATTTAGCTATTTTTGCCAAACACCTGGTTACAGGACCTAAGTGCATGTCATCATGTCTCCCTGGAGAATAACATGGCAAACATCTCCCTTAAGAATCACTAATGTCAGGGAGAAGAAAGGGTAATCAACATTCATTGTTTCCTACTAGTGCAATAAGCAGAGTTTAAAACAAAAGCAGCCTCCCTGTGAATTCCAAACGCCCTTCTCAACAACCATGGGTGCTATTTCACAACCTGACCTGCATACTTCCTTTGGGCTGCCGTGGGAGTTGTGACTACTCTGCGTCCCCACGTTGGCGGGTGGGGTCACCGTAACTAAGTAAACACATTTTGCAGCAGCCTGTAGTTTGCTGAGGTCTGAGTGAGTGCACCCCAGTGCATTCCGCCTCTGTGCCAGGTGAGATGAGCCAGAGGAAGTAAGGCTTCCCCATGCAGGGGATGCACCTGCACAGCCAGCAGCCTGGAGGTCACTGGGCTCATGACTCCTGTGGCAGTCTGTGCCTCTCACCTAGTCGGATGCTAAAGCAGGCAATTTGAGAGTGAAGAAGGTGGTGGAGAGAGCTGGAGGAACAGTCCTCAACTCTCACATCCCTTTTGCCTAAAATGCATTGTAATGACTCTATCCAGTTTCCAGTGCTAGAAAAGAAATGTTGGGGTGTGGGTTATGGCTACAAAGAAGGAACTGATCTCTATTAGGGAGAATGTGTGTACATTTTTGTAGTTAATCACTATACAAAAGCAGTTAAAGTTGATGCAGAAAAGAACATTAGTTTAAAACATTGTAATTTGGGGGATCAAGGGTTTCCTAGAGGAATATATGCGGTACCTCATTGTTGAGACAGGATATAAGAAACAACACTGCAAATAAAACTTGCAAATTCAAGAGGATTTAGGATGAATCCCAAATACCTTCTGGCAATGGAGAAAATTTACTTCCTGTATAATTTATATACTGCATTTACCCCTACCCAGCAAAAATTATATACCTATTTCTCTACAATCACATGATCACCATGTCAGTTTTAAAATTGTTTCTCTTTTTTTGCCTTAAATACAAATGAAACTTTTGTTTATAACCACAGTTTTTCACACTTTTCTTTAAAATTTCAGTATGTTTCAGGTTCTTTATTTAGCTATTTTTGCCAAACACCTGGTTACAGGACCTAAGTGCATGTCATCATGTCTCCCTGGAGAATAACATGGCAAACATCTCCCTTAAGAATCACTAATGTCAGGGAGAAGAAAGGGTAATCAACATTCATTGTTTCCTACTAGTGCAATAAGCAGAGTTTAAAACAAAAGCAGCCTCCCTGTGAATTCCAAACGCCCTTCTCAACAACCATGGGTGCTATTTCACAACCTGACCTGCATACTTCCTTTGGGCTGCCGTGGGAGTTGTGACTACTCTGCGTCCCCACGTTGGCGGGTGGGGTCACCGTAACTAAGTAAACACATTTTGCAGCAGCCTGTAGTTTGCTGAGGTCTGAGTGAGTGCACCCCAGTGCATTCCGCCTCTGTGCCAGGTGAGATGAGCCAGAGGAAGTAAGGCTTCCCCATGCAGGGGATGCACCTGCACAGCCAGCAGCCTGGAGGTCACTGGGCTCATGACTCCTGTGGCAGTCTGTGCCTCTCACCTAGTCGGATGCTAAAGCAGGCAATTTGAGAGTGAAGAAGGTGGTGGAGAGAGCTGGAGGAACAGTCCTCAACTCTCACATCCCTTTTGCCTAAAATGCATTGTAATGACTCTATCCAGTTTCCAGTGCTAGAAAAGAAATGTTGGGGTGTGGGTTATGGCTACAAAGAAGGAACTGATCTCTATTAGGGAGAATGTGTGTACATTTTTGTAGTTAATCACTATACAAAAGCAGTTAAAGTTGATGCAGAAAAGAACATTAGTTTAAAACATTGTAATTTGGGGGATCAAGGGTTTCCTAGAGGAATATATGCTTCATATTCAAAACACAAAGCTAAAGCTATTTTTTAAGGTGGGGGAGCCTAGAATGAAGAAGAGATGGACTGAGAACCCTCGGTCCACTAAGATGGTCTGATTGCTGGGCAGGGTGGGCCAGGCCTTTGGCTACCACCTTCTGTCAAAGCTATACCCAACTGAGCAGAAGAAAAACTCTCCTAGAGACCATCACCCTAGGACGGAGAGGCCTCATCAATGTGTTTTATTTCTGAATTCTATTCTTTCGGTCCCATGAGGTGTTGCTTTCCTCTGTACTTGAGCATTGTTATTCTCTGGATAATGAGAGGTGGTGGGAAAAATAAGTAACCTTTTCATAATATTCTTGTTTTGGTATTTTGCTCAAAACTCTCTGTTACCAAGGAAATGATTAAGATCCTTAATTAGAGGTTTTCAAATCAAAAGCATTACACTGATCAGAGGTGGCACCTTTTTAGCAGTGTTCCTATGATGAACTCATTTTAAAATGGAGTTCAGGGAGTCCTGACCAAGATTTCAGATTACCACATTAAATTAATGGAAACTGGCTATTTAGACAGTAAGAAAATGGGTGTCCTTCCATAAGACATACTCCATTTACTAAGTTTTTGCATATTCAATTGCATCCTGAGTATTACTTTATTCCAATAAATTAATTTTCATCTGTGACTTAAAAGTCTTAACAAAAAGTTATTTAAGTTACATATGATGGTTGAAGGCATTTGGTAATCATCATGTCTGTATGCATGCTCAGTCATGTCCAACTCTTTGCCAACACATGGACTGTAACCTTCCAGGCTCCTCTGTCCATGGAATTTTCCAGGCAAGAATATTGGAGCAGGTTTTCCATTTCCTCCTCCAGGGATTCTCCCGACTCAGGGATCGAACCCATGTCTCTTGCATCTCTTGCATTGGAAGGTGGGTTCTTAACCACTGAGCCACATCCTTAAATCTATTTTAAAGTAGAATATGGTATTCTAACACTAAAACTTTATTATTACATTTTCTTGTTTTCCCATACATAAATTCAGATTATATTTTCACTTGTATAATATTTTGTACATAAACTTATACCAGAATTATCCTAGAACCTAACATGGGATCATATGTCCTCATTAACCACATTCTGCCAATGCAGTAAGCCAGATACCCTGGGAAGCTCTGGGCTTCCCTGATGACTCAGTGGTAAAGAATCTGCCTGCCAGTGCAGAAGATGTGGGTTTGATCCCTAGGTTGGGGAGATCCCCTGGAGAAGAAAATGGTAGCCCACTCCAGTATTCTTGCCTGGGGAATCCCATGGACAGAGGAGCCTGGTGGTCTACAGTTCATGAAGGGTCACAAGAAAGTCAGACATGGCTAGTGACTAAACAAAACAGCAGAGGAATGCAGAATGTGGGAATGGGAAAGCCTTTCTCTCAGGAAGACCAAAAGCAGTCTCTCAGCAATCTAATGTGAAGGGTGGTAGGTTTTTAAATAATGGATCAGGGTCTATGTGGGTGAAGCTAAACCCAGCAACTTTACTGACTAAAACTTGGGATGATTTGAAATGCAGATTTTCACATGGATGCACCTGAAAGGGATCAAGGAAACTTAACACCCCTGGAATAGATGAGTCCTCTCTGATAAGAAATGTCCTTCCTCATTTCCCTGTGCCACATTCCCAGTGGGCCTGTCTCTGTGTCTCTTTTGGATTCTTTCACTCCCTTTGGAGGTGTCCGCTGTTTTTACATCCTTATTCCTTTTTTGTGACTCCCCAGGGTAACACTCAAAGCTCCTTCAATCGACTCTCAATGTCCTTTTCTCTTCCCCTTGGATAACTTTCTCCTCCTTTTTTTTACTCTGTCACCCAGGGAATGACAAAGGAAGTTACTTCCCTTTCTACATTCACATGTTCGGAATTCTCCCTTCCTGCTCCTGATGCATTCCTCATATATCCTGTGTGGGACAGACGTGGCTAGGGTACAGGAAATTTTCCATTTCCTCCTCCAGGGATTCTCCCGACTCAGGGATCGAACCCATGTCTCTTGCATCTCTTGCATTGGAAGGTGGGTTCTTAACCACTGAGCCACATCCTTAAATCTATTTTAAAGTAGAATATGGTATTCTAACACTAAAACTTTATTATTACATTTTCTTGTTTTCCCATACATAAATTCAGATTATATTTTCACTTGTATAATATTTTGTACATAAACTTATACCAGAATTATCCTAGAACCTAACATGGGATCATATGTCCTCATTAACCACATTCTGCCAATGCAGTAAGCCAGATACCCTGGGAAGCTCTGGGCTTCCCTGATGACTCAGTGGTAAAGAATCTGCCTGCCAGTGCAGAAGATGTGGGTTTGATCCCTAGGTTGGGGAGATCCCCTGGAGAAGAAAATGGTAGCCCACTCCAGTATTCTTGCCTGGGGAATCCCATGGACAGAGGAGCCTGGTGGTCTACAGTTCATGAAGGGTCACAAGAAAGTCAGACATGGCTAGTGACTAAACAAAACAGCAGAGGAATGCAGAATGTGGGAATGGGAAAGCCTTTCTCTCAGGAAGACCAAAAGCAGTCTCTCAGCAATCTAATGTGAAGGGTGGTAGGTTTTTAAATAATGGATCAGGGTCTATGTGGGTGAAGCTAAACCCAGCAACTTTACTGACTAAAACTTGGGATGATTTGAAATGCAGATTTTCACATGGATGCACCTGAAAGGGATCAAGGAAACTTAACACCCCTGGAATAGATGAGTCCTCTCTGATAAGAAATGTCCTTCCTCATTTCCCTGTGCCACATTCCCAGTGGGCCTGTCTCTGTGTCTCTTTTGGATTCTTTCACTCCCTTTGGAGGTGTCCGCTGTTTTTACATCCTTATTCCTTTTTTGTGACTCCCCAGGGTAACACTCAAAGCTCCTTCAATCGACTCTCAATGTCTTTTTCTCTTCCCCTTGGATAACTTTCTCCTCCTTTTTTTTACTCTGTCACCCAGGGAATGACAAAGGAAGTTACTTCCCTTTCTACATTCACATGTTCGGAATTCTCCCTTCCTGCTCCTGATGCATTCCTCATATATCCTGTGTGGGACAGACGTGGCTAGGTGTCCAAACTATACTACAGGGTACCTTGAGAGGAAAATTATCCACAGTTCACTGGGGTTTGGGGACATGATCTATGTGACTCAATCCGTTTTGTTTTTGAAATATTTTATCAGTCCCAGCACTTAAGAGTCTCTCTCCTTTCTTGCTAGCTTGCCCTGCTTTCAAAGCCAGATCCATGTGCAGCTCTCTTAGTAAGCTGTGGCTGGGTATCTAGCTTCACTCCCTCTGCTCTGAGCCGGAGCTTCCTTACAGAGTCACCTGACCCTCTGCACAGGGGAGCAGGTCCTTGGTGGTCTTGGGGAAACTTATCTCCTTTCTCTCTCCAGCCAGGCCTCCTCACACCCTCCATCTGCTCTCCGCCAGCCCCACATCTCGGGGGTTGATTAGCACAGTCACCCCACCCAGCTGAGCTCGCTCAGCTCCCTCCTGTCTCCACTCTGCAAGGTCTGAGGTCTGAATTTCCCCAGGTCCCTTCAGAAGCCCACTCTTGCCATGGAAAGTTCTCACAGGTGGCCCCTGGTTCCTCGCTCCTTCTGGGATGCTTGCCCTCAGCCTTGGGCAGCATGGACAGTGTGGCCATCTGGCACCCTGCCCGCCCAGCCTGGCCGACAGCCCACGTATCCTGCCCGGGTGCCCTCTCTGGAGTGTTTTCCTGACTAGCCTTACGCACACTGGCCCAGATTCACTTCTGGTCTCATCCTCTGAGGCAATTCCCAGAAGCTTTTAGGAGAAAGGAAGGTCTGCGTGTTTGAGTGATGTCTTCCTGTCTGGCCACATTCAGAGGCAGAGGGCCGGCGGATCAGTCTCGGCCAGCCGCCTTCCCACCCAAGCTGAGCAACACACAGGCACTGCAAGACAGGGCTCTGTTCTCGGGCAACAGGTTTTGGGTCTGAGAAAACACACACAGTGAAGCGATGAGAAAACAGACATGGAGCATAGACTTCTCTTTTTTACCCTCTGTCACCCAGGGAATGACAAAGGAAGTTACTTCCCTTTCTACATTCACATGTTCGGAATTCTCCCTTCCTGCTCCTGATGCATTCCTCATATATCCTGTGTGGGACAGACGTGGCTAGGTGTCCAAACTATACTACAGGGTACCTTGAGAGGAAAATTATCCACAGTTCACTGGGGTTTGGGGACATGATCTATGTGACTCAATCCGTTTTGTTTTTGAAATATTTTATCAGTCCCAGCACTTAAGAGTCTCTCTCCTTTCTTGCTAGCTTGCCCTGCTTTCAAAGCCAGATCCATGTGCAGCTCTCTTAGTAAGCTGTGGCTGGGTATCTAGCTTCACTCCCTCTGCTCTGAGCCGGAGCTTCCTTACAGAGTCACCTGACCCTCTGCACAGGGGAGCAGGTCCTTGGTGGTCTTGGGGAAACTTATCTCCTTTCTCTCTCCAGCCAGGCCTCCTCACACCCTCCATCTGCTCTCCGCCAGCCCCACATCTCGGGGGTTGATTAGCACAGTCACCCCACCCAGCTGAGCTCGCTCAGCTCCCTCCTGTCTCCACTCTGCAAGGTCTGAGGTCTGAATTTCCCCAGGTCCCTTCAGAAGCCCACTCTTTGCCATGGAAAGTTCTCACAGGTGGCCCCTGGTTCCTCGCTCCTTCTGGGATGCTTGCCCTCAGCCTTGGGCAGCATGGACAGTGTGGCCATCTGGCACCCTGCCCGCCCAGCCTGGCCGACAGCCCACGTATCCTGCCCGGGTGCCCTCTCTGGAGTGTTTTCCTGACTAGCCTTACGCACACTGGCCCAGATTCACTTCTGGTCTCATCCTCTGAGGCAATTCCCAGAAGC
The DNA here is from genome assembly GCA_022376925.1 of Tragulus kanchil. NCBI lineage: Eukaryota > Metazoa > Chordata > Mammalia > Artiodactyla > Tragulidae > Tragulus > Tragulus kanchil. The sequence continues at coordinate 54,494,217 of JAIOJX010000029.1, read as the reverse complement.
TTTTAGGAGAAAGGAAGGTCTGCGTGTTTGAGTGATGTCTTCCTGTCTGGCCACATTCAGAGGCAGAGGGCCGGCGGATCAGTCTCGGCCAGCCGCCTTCCCACCCAAGCTGAGCAACACACAGGCACTGCAAGACAGGGCTCTGTTCTCGGGCAACAGGTTTTGGGTCTGAGAAAACACACACAGTGAAGCGATGAGAAAACAGACATGGAGCATAGACATATGGACATTGTGGGGAATGAACAGTGGGTGGGAGGCGTAAAGGAAATAGCATGAAAACCTATACTGTCATATGTGAAAAAATAGCTATTGTCATTGCACTATGAGAAAAGGGGATCCTGCAGGGGCGCTGTGCGACGGCCTGGGATCCTACATATCTGTAAACAACAAAACTCTGTAAAAGTAAAAAGTAAAATAAAAATTAAAGAGAAAAAAAAGAACTATGGACATACTAAAAAGAAAAATCGGCAGATACAGGGGTGCTGTTGAGGTCACATGAGGTCACACTGCTAAGAACACTGTCTTGCCATACAAAGTCCTTTACACGAGGCTGTCAAGCTGTGATTTTGTTTTGGGGTGTGGATTCTACATTGGCCAGTATTTCCTCTTTGCATTGGCTGCTGGAAAGCTCAGTGCCAAACCTGAGGGGTGCCTGGCGCCTACCAGGAATTTGAATGAATTTTTGCAATAACCTTACTCATTGGTCCATTTTATGTCTTTATCTTCATTTTTCATGTCCCCTCCCATCGACCTCTCATTGATATTCCCCTGCTAACCACTTATAACCTCTTCTTGACTCAAGATGGGACATGTATAAACAAACATACAGAAAGAGGTAATTTCATGGCAACTTGAAAGAGTCTCTTTTACACAGTTGGATGGAAGATAAATTTCTGGACAGCAATAGCTATTAAATGTTACACATATTCATGAAACACAAACACCTATTCCAGAAGTTTATCCTTCATACACACACAAGTGTGCAGTATCTGTTTGACTGGGGGTTTTTTGAATGTTCAGTGTTGTAATCAAGGGCGGGGATATCCTGCCCGGGTGCCTCTCTGGAGTGTTTTCCTGACTAGCCCACACTGGCCCAGATTCACTTCTGGTCTCATCCTCTGAGGCAATTCCCAGAAGCTTTTAGGAGAAAGGAAGGTCTGCGTGTTTGAGTGATGTCTTCCTGTCTGGCCACATTCAGAGGCAGAGGGCCGGCGGATCAGTCTCGGCCAGCCGCCTTCCCACCCAAGCTGAGCAACACACAGGCACTGCAAGACAGGGCTCTGTTCTCGGGCAACAGGTTTTGGGTCTGAGAAAACACACACAGTGAAGCGATGAGAAAACAGACATGGAGCATAGACATATGGACATTGTGGGGAATGAACAGTGGGTGGGAGGCGTAAAGGAAATAGCATGAAAACCTATACTGTCATATGTGAAAAAATAGCTATTGTCATTGCACTATGAGAAAAGGGGATCCTGCAGGGGCGCTGTGCGACGGCCTGGGATCCTACATATCTGTAAACAACAAAACTCTGTAAAAGTAAAAAGTAAAATAAAAATTAAAGAGAAAAAAAAGAACTATGGACATACTAAAAAGAAAAATCGGCAGATACAGGGGTGCTGTTGAGGTCACATGAGGTCACACTGCTAAGAACACTGTCTTGCCATACAAAGTCCTTTACACGAGGCTGTCAAGCTGTGATTTTGTTTTGGGGTGTGGATTCTACATTGGCCAGTATTTCCTCTTTGCATTGGCTGCTGGAAAGCTCAGTGCCAAACCTGAGGGGTGCCTGGCGCCTACCAGGAATTTGAATGAATTTTTGCAATAACCTTACTCATTGGTCCATTTTATGTCTTTATCTTCATTTTTCATGTCCCCTCCCATCGACCTCTCATTGATATTCCCCTGCTAACCACTTATAACCTCTTCTTGACTCAAGATGGGACATGTATAAACAAACATACAGAAAGAGGTAATTTCATGGCAACTTGAAAGAGTCTCTTTTACACAGTTGGATGGAAGATAAATTTCTGGACAGCAATAGCTATTAAATGTTACACATATTCATGAAACACAAACACCTATTCCAGAAGTTTATCCTTCATACACACACAAGTGTGCAGTATCTGTTTGACTGTAGTGTTGTTTGTAATAGGAAAAAAAAGGAAATAAAGTAAATGTTCTGGAGTGGCAAAATATGAATACATCATGCTGCTGTAGACGGCGGCACACCATGCAGCTGTTGAAAAATGAGAGATGAGTTTACGTGCTCAACCCATTAAAGGATGCCTTTGATGTATTAAGTGAAAAAGAAAAAAAACTTTGTGGCAAGAGAGGAGGCTCTATGCATCATTTAAACTTTCTCCCAACTCCACCACAAATAGAATGAACACTAAGGAGGACTTGCTGCTGGCTGCCTGCAAGAAACAGAACCCTCATGCTCAGCACAGAGGCTTTCTCATGTTTAAGGCGGTAGTAGAGAACAGAGCTTTGCAGGTGGCTCAGATGGTAAAGAGTCTGCCTGCAGTGTGGAAGATCTGGGTTTGATCCCTGGGTTGGGAAGATCCCCTGGAGGAGGGCATGGAAACCCACTCCAGTATTCCTGCCTGGAGAATCCCCATGGGCAGAGGAGCCTGGCAGGCTACCGTCCATGGGGTCACAAAGAGTTGGGCACGACTTAGTGACTAAGCACGGTCTTAGCTACAGGAATGAGGAAGCAAAGCTGTAGAAGCTCAGGGAGCTCCATTGTCTAACTTAGTCCACGCTGTAGAGTGAGGAGAGGGGAGGGTAAAGAGGAAATATGAGGGCTGGCCTTTGACAGAGACGAGTTTTGGAAGCTGAGAGTTGTCTGTTGGGAATTTGGGTATGAAGTGCTACGAGTTTTCTTTTCCCTTCGCCTGCCAAGCTGTCAGTAAGATCTACCCGTTTCTCAATACTTTTGCTGTTATCTTCGCTTTGGAGGAACTGGGATAAAGTGTCACATCCAACCTAAATGTCTTTAATCTTCATTTTCATTTTATAAACCCTCTTTCTTTTGACTCAAGATGGGACATGTATAAACAAACATACAGAAAGAGGTAATTTCATGGCAACTTGAAAGAGTCTCTTTTACACAGTTGGATGGAAGATAAATTTCTGGACAGCAATAGCTATTAAATGTTACACATATTCATGAAACACAAACACCTATTCCAGAAGTTTATCCTTCATACACACACAAGTGTGCAGTATCTGTTTGACTGTAGTGTTGTTTGTAATAGGAAAAAAAAGGAAATAAAGTAAATGTTCTGGAGTGGCAAAATATGAATACATCATGCTGCTGTAGACGGCGGCACACCATGCAGCTGTTGAAAAATGAGAGATGAGTTTACGTGCTCAACCCATTAAAGGATGCCTTTGATGTATTAAGTGAAAAAGAAAAAAAACTTTGTGGCAAGAGAGGAGGCTCTATGCATCATTTAAACTTTCTCCCAACTCCACCACAAATAGAATGAACACTAAGGAGGACTTGCTGCTGGCTGCCTGCAAGAAACAGAACCCTCATGCTCAGCACAGAGGCTTTCTCATGTTTAAGGCGGTAGTAGAGAACAGAGCTTTGCAGGTGGCTCAGATGGTAAAGAGTCTGCCTGCAGTGTGGAAGATCTGGGTTTGATCCCTGGGTTGGGAAGATCCCCTGGAGGAGGGCATGGAAACCCACTCCAGTATTCCTGCCTGGAGAATCCCCATGGGCAGAGGAGCCTGGCAGGCTACCGTCCATGGGGTCACAAAGAGTTGGGCACGACTTAGTGACTAAGCACGGTCTTAGCTACAGGAATGAGGAAGCAAAGCTGTAGAAGCTCAGGGAGCTCCATTGTCTAACTTAGTCCACGCTGTAGAGTGAGGAGAGGGGAGGGTAAAGAGGAAATATGAGGGCTGGCCTTTGACAGAGACGAGTTTTGGAAGCTGAGAGTTGTCTGTTGGGAATTTGGGTATGAAGTGCTACGAGTTTTCTTTTCCCTTCGCCTGCCAAGCTGTCAGTAAGATCTACCCGTTTCCCAATACTTTTGCTGTTGGATTCGCTTTGGAGGAACTGGGATAAAGTGTCACATCCAACCTAAATGTCAGGGTCAAGGGCAGAAATGGCCAAGAGTGACTGCCTGGGTCATCAACAGGTCCCAGGTCCGATCAGTTGTGTGCATACCAGGATTATAGGCTAATGAGTAAGAACGGGCTGAAAGCTTGGGGCAAATGCAGCAATTCAGATCAGCCTTCTGCAAAAGCAGTGGTCTGACTTAAGAAATGCTGAGGATAGTTTTCATATCCAGGATGACAAAGAGCAACTTAGAAAAAACAAAAAAACAACTGTGAGAGAGTCACAGTGAGAAGATGATTTCAGAACTGAATGCCAGCCAGAGTAGCCACACTTATTTACAAGACAGACAAAATGCTACAATAGCTCTGATGATGCCAGCTGCAATAGAAATATCATCATCTGAAAATACAAGAGGGATATTGTCATTGAAAATTCCTTTCGCTGCCCACGTCACCTCTGTGCCTCTTAGCCCCTGGCCTCACTGCAAAGTGGCCCTGTCTGACTTGTCTCTCTGCCACTCTGGCTCTCCCAGAACCACGGCTTCCATGTCCTGTGTGACCAAGAGAAGGTTCTAGAGATGGAGCAGGCCCCATGGATGGGCTCCCAAGACCCTGGAATGCCATGCAAACGATGGTGTGCAGACAACTTTGTAGCAGCGGATTATGCCCTGATTCAAGCATCAGTGGGCTGATCCCTTAAGGACTTCTGATTTAGAAGCCTGATATGGAACTCTTTAAAAAAAAAAAATCTCACGTTTCTGAGGCCTATTTCACCCAGTTTGGCCTAAAGCTGGTACTTAAGCTCACAACGACTGAGGACACAGAGTTTGCTAAGCACAAAGGTGTTTAATACTATGTTCCTTATTTTCTAGATGAGGAAAATGAAGTCTTACATACAGATTCACCTTTGCAAGATGGTAAAGCCTCGATGTTAAGTGCCCTTGATAAATATTGAACTGATGCTAGAGGAGAAGAACGGTGGTTGTTATAAATGCTTCCATCATGCAGGTAAGGAAGCTGACCTCTCTCAGCACACAGTGTGGGAAGTTGAGTCAAAAACTCAGGTTACTTGTCTTCCATTTAGTAGGCTTTTCCATCTACATCTCTAACTCTGCTTGAAATTGTTTTATTCCTTATTAAACATAGTGTGGAATCGTTGATCCTAAATTGAACTCATTTTACCCATCTCTGAATTCAGGACTCAGGTTATGAGGGCTAATGAGTAAGAACGGGCTGAAAGCTTGGGGCAAATGCAGCAATTCAGATCAGCCTTCTGCAAAAGCAGTGGTCTGACTTAAGAAATGCTGAGGATAGTTTTCATATCCAGGATGACAAAGAGCAACTTAGAAAAAACAAAAAAACAACTGTGAGAGAGTCACAGTGAGAAGATGATTTCAGAACTGAATGCCAGCCAGAGTAGCCACACTTATTTACAAGACAGACAAAATGCTACAATAGCTCTGATGATGCCAGCTGCAATAGAAATATCATCATCTGAAAATACAAGAGGGATATTGTCATTGAAAATTCCTTTCGCTGCCCACGTCACCTCTGTGCCTCTTAGCCCCTGGCCTCACTGCAAAGTGGCCCTGTCTGACTTGTCTCTCTGCCACTCTGGCTCTCCCAGAACCACGGCTTCCATGTCCTGTGTGACCAAGAGAAGGTTCTAGAGATGGAGCAGGCCCCATGGATGGGCTCCCAAGACCCTGGAATGCCATGCAAACGATGGTGTGCAGACAACTTTGTAGCAGCGGATTATGCCCTGATTCAAGCATCAGTGGGCTGATCCCTTAAGGACTTCTGATTTAGAAGCCTGATATGGAACTCTTTAAAAAAAAAAAATCTCACGTTTCTGAGGCCTATTTCACCCAGTTTGGCCTAAAGCTGGTACTTAAGCTCACAACGACTGAGGACACAGAGTTTGCTAAGCACAAAGGTGTTTAATACTATGTTCCTTATTTTCTAGATGAGGAAAATGAAGTCTTACATACAGATTCACCTTTGCAAGATGGTAAAGCCTCGATGTTAAGTGCCCTTGATAAATATTGAACTGATGCTAGAGGAGAAGAACGGTGGTTGTTATAAATGCTTCCATCATGCAGGTAAGGAAGCTGACCTCTCTCAGCACACAGTGTGGGAAGTTGAGTCAAAAACTCAGGTTACTTGTCTTCCATTTAGTAGGCTTTTCCATCTACATCTCTAACTCTGCTTGAAATTGTTTTATTCCTTATTAAACATAGTGTGGAATCGTTGATCCTAAATTGAACTCATTTTACCCATCTCTGAATTCAGGACTCAGGCATGTGTATGATAATTTTGTTTATCATTAGATCAAATGTCATACTGACAGGCACTTTGTCAAAAAATCTTTCCACTTCTGGGCTCCTTCTCTTGTTGGGTGGTTTTCAAACCCCAACACCTACGGGGACTAGTAGATAATGGCAGTGTTTCAGGTGGACTGGGGCACCCAGAAGGGAGCCACAGCCAGTCAGAAGGGCACAGCTGCCCCTGGACTCACTGCAGCACTGTCATGGGAGAAAGCAGGCCCTGATGGTCACCTCTTCCAATTTTAAGAGAAACCAAACAGGCAGATTTAATGTGGAATTTCCTGAGTTTTAGATGTTGACAGCTTATTCAAATATTTTTTAAAAAACAGACTTATAAGCCAAATAAAACACATTCTCGATGGCTGGGTGGGCCCGTGTACCACCAGTATGCAAAACCAGTTTTCATTTGGGAAATATCCAGGATCGTGTTCTGATTGAGTCAGGTAGAGGTGAGGGTATGGAGGGGAGATGAAAGGAATAGTTTCAGCTTTGCTGCTTGTTCTATTCTTTACTGAAAGATGTGTAAGGGAAGTGGTTAAAGTGAGGATACAGATTTTAGACCATCTGTGGACTTAAAAGAAGCCATCCATGGACCCAAGTGGAAAATCAAGCTGTCGGTGACTTCCTTAAGCTATCATCAAGCTCTCCTCTGCAAAGTCTCGTCTGAGTGAGCACTGACACGTGACTTCAGCGTGCTCCGGTCTTTTGGTCAGCCCGCAGCCCTCTACTGAATCCACAGAAAGACCCATGGCCCGCCACCGGTCTTCTTGAACTGTGTGTGCCTCTGCGGGGCAGCAAACCAGCCTCCAGCAGCGGACAAATGGCTCCTTCCAGGACCTCGCCAGTTAGTTGCCGTCCGGTGAGGACCAGCTTCTCAGGAGAATGGACCTTCTCCTAACAGTGGGTCCCTCGGTCTCCTTGTCTTGTCAAGCCAGGCTGTGCAAAATGCCAAATAAATCTGGACCCATTCTGGGATCAGCTACTCCAAGTTCATGGGGCCCTCAGCCTACTTCCTGGACAGCACAGCCTCGGAAGGTCCGATGGAAGAAGCCATGCGAAAGCCTCATTGAGAGGATGAGATTTTGAAGACCTTTAAGCATGAGTTCCCGCTCCAGATCTAAGAAATGTATGTGGAGAAAACTTCCTCTAGCCTTCTTCTTGTCAAATACAATAGTGAAACAGAAGCAAAATATTAATGTATTTTGCAAGGCTTCGGGAAATACTATTGAACACAGTGTTCTCTTCATACTGAAGATGTTGTATACTGTACGTGTTTAGTTTGGAAAGAGACTTCTGTTTGTGCACTCACAGAACTTCTCTCTCATCACACCAGCAAACTGAGAACTTGCCAACTTTTTTCCCTTGAACAGCAACAAAAGAAAATATCAGATACCTGAGTCAACAGGAACGGAGTACTAAAGTGTGGACAGTATCAAGTGTTATGTTTGGAGTGAAGCTTAGTTTTTCATGGGCTGCCAGGCAGGCTCATTTTAATTTTACAAGGAGAGCTCATGACCCGACTACTATGGTATTCAGAATCCCTAGCCTGGAGTACTCCCAAGGTTTTTCATGAACTATTCAAGGCTGTTTCCAAACAGTATTTTCCACTTGGGTTAACACTTTCAAGTCAACTTGATACATTGTGCCTAAGTTTGAGGTTAACTCAGATTTCCCCATACCCAGGTCCCAACCTGTTATAAAGAAAAAACAATGATCATGAAATCTGGTACCACAGTCCAATCATCTGTACTTTTCAGGTTTAAAAATTATGAGCCAAGCCCAAATACAGATTTGAGTGTAAATCTCAAAGACAGAATCTGTTCCATCTCTCCTTTTGTATCGCACGTTTTCCAGCCATAAATATATAAGAGCATATATGTTAAAAAAAAAAAAAAGTCCAAGTAAGACACGCTCTCCCAGGGAGCAAACAAGGCAGCAAAGGATCATGGGCTTTTCTCTCCTGCAAACAACTTTGGTTCTTTAAATAAAGAATCTAATTAATTCACAGGGTTTTGCTTCTTGCACTGAAAGTTACGGTAACCAATGAAAGGGAAGTGAATACGGACATGGATTTTCTCTGCATAGGATTCAAGATGCCCATATATACTCAAGTTAAAGGTTAGATCCAATTTGGAATTAGTTTTCTGTTTGGATTTTACTTTTAGTCAAGTAAATAATGACAATTTGAATAGGATATGTATACACCCTTATATTTTTATTGAGATATAGTTCATACACTCACTGTACAATCCTCCAATTTACAGTGGGTTTTAGTGTATCACGGAGTAGTGCTACCATCATCATCATCAATTTCAGAACATTTTCATCACTTTCCAAAGAAATCCCACATCTATCAGCAGTCCCTCTCTGCTCCTCTCTGCCCCGAGTCCCTGAAACCACTAACCTACTTTCTGTCTCTGTGGATTTGCCTATTGTGAACATTAACTGTATCAACAATATGTAGCCTTCCTGTCGGTTTTTGTTTATCCCCTTGTCATAAGGTTTTCAAGAGATCTGTAGCTATGTCACACACACAGAGCACTGTCTGAATGCTCCAAAGGCGCCTGAGCAGCCCTGTTCTGATGTTAATTGTCTCTCCTTTTTCAGAGACTCCACATCGCCTCTCAATGCATTTAGGAAATCAAATGGTCCTGGGTCTCTCCCTGCAGATGTTAATGTGAGAGCAGCTATCTCCTCGTCCATTTCTTACACCACCACCCTCCCAGTGTGTCCAACACAACCTCAGCATTTTGCCTCTCCAAACACAATATTCTTCTGCGTCTACTCATCTTTGTTGATGAAAACTCTTTGGCCCCCACTGACTTGCACACTCAGTCACTTTTCCCTCATTCAAGTCTGATGCATCCATGCCTGTGCTAGATGCCTCAACAGCCTCTACATCCGCAGTGACATTCCTGGTCCCAGCTCCCTCCGTCTCCTTCCTAGGCTCTCTGCCTGCCGTCACCTGCTCCAACCTTTACCATGGCTGGGCCCTAGCCTGAATGAACTGCCATGAATTTACTTAAAATTTATTTAACTGACGTATAGTTGATTTAGAATGTTGGGTTAGTTCCTGGTATACAGCAAAGTGATATATACACATATACATACATGTATATATATAAAATACACACATATATACATACATTTTTTCATACTGTTTTCCATTATGGTTAATCACAAGGTATTGAATATAGTTCTCTGTGCTATACAGTAGGACCTCGCTGTTTATCCAGTCCGCACATAATGGTTTATATCTGCTAATCCCAAGATCCCAATCCATCCCTTGCCCTTCCCCCTCCCTCTTGGCAATCATAAGCCTGTTCTCTATATCTGCAAGTCTGTTTCTGTTTCATACATTTGTATCGTATTTTAGATTCCATGTATAAGTGATATTACATGGTACTTGTTTTCCTCTTTGTGACTCGCTTACTATGATAATCTCTAGGTCCATCCATGTTGCTGCAAATGGCATTATTTCATTCATTTTTTATAGTTGGGTAGTATTCTACTATACTACACTCTTCTTTATCCATTCATCTGTCGATGGACCTTTAGGTGTTTCCATGTCTTGACTATTGTAAATAGTGCTGCTCTTGGCCATGTATCTCTTTGAATTATAGTTTTGCTTGGGTCTATGCTTCCCTGGTGGCTTGGACAGCAACGAATCCGCCTGCAATGCAGGAGACCCAGATTCAATCCCTGGGTTGGGAAGATCCCCTGGAGAAGGGAATGGCAGCCTGCTCCAGTATTCCTGCCTGGAGAATTCCATGGGCGGAGAAGGCTTGGTGGGCTACAGTCCATGCGGTTGCCGAGTCAGACACAACTGAGTGACTAACACTTTCCCTTTCCTGCTCAGGAGTGGGATTGTTGGATCATATGGTGACTCTATTTTCAGTTTTTGGAGGAACTTCTGTGCTGTTCTCCATAGTGGCTGTACCAATTTACATCCCTACCAGCTGGGTAGGACCATTTGTTTTCCTTCACACCCTTTCCAGCATTTACTGCAGGTGTACTTTTTAAAGATGGCCTGAATGGTTTTGCCTTGAGAGAAGAGACATGGAGGAAGCGCAGGAGGGCTGACATGTTTTTGCTTGGACCTATGCTGGGCCAGGGGCGACGGTGGAGCAGGCTGTCCTTGCAGTACTGGAGTGGAAGCTGGGGCTTGGCAGCCAAGGACCCACCTGAAGGGGTCTTGACTTATTTTCAGTGTCCTGGTGACTGTCACGTGGAGTTCTGGATCTCACAGACTGCCGCAATAGCACGGTGGTTGTAGGACACGCAAAGGCTCTTGGGTCAGAACACCTGGGTCCAGCCTTGGTCGAGCACAAGTAAGCTGTGATTCCTGGGGCCTGTTACCTCTCTGCTCTTGATTCTGCCACCTGACTCATGGGCTAAATAAACCCTCTTCATGGGACTGCTCTGAGTAGGAATGAAATCAGATGACGGACACAGGAGAGTGCCTGGCACATAGAAGGTGCTCAGAACATGGAGGGTAGAGTAGGGAACATATGCCTCAGTTTTCTGTTGTGCGTGTCACACTGTTCAAAGGCTGGTGCCAGCCAGGAACCACTGAGTGTCTCCTACAAGCCCGCATCAGGGTGACTCCTTTGTTGAAAGGCAAGATGGCTGCTGGCTGAGGGTAGCATGGCTTCTCAGTCTCTACACTTTGAGCTGGTTTAGTGTCTTACCATGCAGGGAGGTGTGGTCATGCAGGCAGTGTGGTGTGTGGAGGGACACTGGATTATGAGATAGGAGAACGCAGTGTGCTCTGACAGGAGGATACTTCCACACATGGTTCAGGTTGTTCTTGACACCCTGTTCCATGGCCAGCTAAACGCTAATCATCATTCTTCTCCTCCCACGGGCTCTCTGTATAGATTAAACTGTGATACCCGATAGCCATGGGCTCTAAAATCCTTTGCAAGGTCTCATTAACATGTCTTAAGCATGACAAAGCCTTCTCGTGGAGCTGGCTGTGCACACCTCATTCTCCTCCCCCAGGCAGGAGGATCACTGGATTAAGAAACCCTGGAGCCCACAGAGCTGGGTGGCATAGAGGCTGCTGGGTGGCTCCCACACACCCCAAGGGAGAGGGGGCTTTGACAGCCCAGGATAGCTGTTCATTCTTTTTTTTTTGGTGAAGAAACGGATGATCCCTTCTGAAAATCTGGCCTCAGGGCGGCAGGAAAAGGGTGAGCAGACGATCTGGTGAGGCTGTGGTTCCCTCATCGCTGTCTGAGAACAGGAATTAGCCATCTGCCCATGACCCAGCTTTCCTGCAAGTCTGTATCGAGTATCACAAGCAGCAAGGTGATGGCTCAGAACTCTGACTGAGAGGAGGGATCTAAATATGCCAGGGTGTGTGCTCTCAACTGAGTACCAGCAAAGGTTATGGCTGGGGGGTGGCAGCAGGCTCAGGATGCAGACCTCATGGGGAGCCACTTTGGACTAAAATGGTGGTTACTTGGGGCTCCAGAGCCTCCCTCGCTGCCAACGTGACTTATGATCTGGGGTCCATCCACTGAGGTTCCTGTGGCTGAGGAGCCAGATCCCTCAGCTTCCTCTCCAACTGTGGACCCTCTGCAGCCCAGGCCCTTCATGGGCAGCTGATCCAAAGGAGCACAGGCTGTGAGGGGGTCTCTCAGAAGCGGCGCAAACCAAAGCACAGACCCTAACTAAAGGAAAGCGCTGGAAGTCTATGTTTCTTTATCTTTGACCTCTGTCCAGTTTCCTGTTTTTCATATTGAATCAGTGTTGGCTATTTTCTCTAGTTCTGAACATTGCAAAATTAACCAGAAAATGTAGACACTACTATCATAAGATCAAGAGAGAGAAAGAAGTTGTTAAAGTGAAGCAAAGCACAGTAAGACCTGTTGGTGACCTACAACTGACCTGGGATGGAACTGAAGGTGAGGAGAGACAGGATAGTATATGCTGTCAGTGTGCGGCATCTCGCAGTTTTAGGAGGATGGGAGGGAAGGCTGTGCCAGGACTTCTCAGGGCATGGTGATGCTGCTGGTCCCTTGAGAAGGTAAACGTGTTAGTTGCTCAGTCATGTCCAACTCTTTGAGACCCTATGGACCACCAGGCTCCTCTGTCCATGGAATTCTCCAGGCAAGAGTACTGGACTGGGTTACCATGCCATCTCCGGGGAATCTTCCCATCCCAGGGCTCAAACCTGGGTCCGCTGCACGTCAGGCCAATTCTTTACCATCTGAGCCACCAGGGAACCCTCTGCGTGTCACCCTTAAGGAGGGCAGTGGGTCCGAGATGGGCCATGTGGACTGATGAGGGCCAGAGGGTTAAGGATGCTCTGGTGATGTTCTGCACTTAGAGAAGAAGCTCTAGGATCAAGAAAGCTGGAGCAGAGCTGCGTGGAGAAGAAACAGGGCAGGACTACCTACTACACCAGGGCAGGTGGGTACAACGTGGTAAGAAGACTCAAGCAGAGGTTAGATCTAGTCAAGGGACAGCACACTGGGGAGAAAGCGTGGAAGGGAAAGCCCAGCAGGTCAGGGGAACCAGCTGGAAACTGGGCTGCTGCTCCGGGGCTGAGGGATCAATGCCAATCCTTTAAGCTCCTGGCAAACTAAGTGGAATTATACCAGACCTGGTCTGAATAATCCACAATTTACAACGAAGATTAGCTAGACGCTTCTCCTGACAGTGTGTCGTGAGTCCAGAAGAGAGGTGGGGGCTGGGTGGTGGGGTGTCAGAGAAACTGGGTCTCAGAAGCGGCGCAAACCAAAGCACAGACCCTAACTAAAGGAAAGCGCTGGAAGTCTATGTTTCTTTATCTTTGACCTCTGTCCAGTTTCCTGTTTTTCATATTGAATCAGTGTTGGCTATTTTCTCTAGTTCTGAACATTGCAAAATTAACCAGAAAATGTAGACACTACTATCATAAGATCAAGAGAGAGAAAGAAGTTGTTAAAGTGAAGCAAAGCACAGTAAGACCTGTTGGTGACCTACAACTGACCTGGGATGGAACTGAAGGTGAGGAGAGACAGGATAGTATATGCTGTCAGTGTGCGGCATCTCGCAGTTTTAGGAGGATGGGAGGGAAGGCTGTGCCAGGACTTCTCAGGGCATGGTGATGCTGCTGGTCCCTTGAGAAGGTAAACGTGTTAGTTGCTCAGTCATGTCCAACTCTTTGAGACCCTATGGACCACCAGGCTCCTCTGTCCATGGAATTCTCCAGGCAAGAGTACTGGACTGGGTTACCATGCCATCTCCGGGGAATCTTCCCATCCCAGGGCTCAAACCTGGGTCCGCTGCACGTCAGGCCAATTCTTTACCATCTGAGCCACCAGGGAACCCCTCTGCGTGTCACCCTTAAGGAGGGCAGTGGGTCCGAGATGGGCCATGTGGACTGATGAGGGCCAGAGGGTTAAGGATGCTCTGGTGATGTTCTGCACTTAGAGAAGAAGCTCTAGGATCAAGAAAGCTGGAGCAGAGCTGCGTGGAGAAGAAACAGGGCAGGACTACCTACTACACCAGGGCAGGTGGGTACAACGTGGTAAGAAGACTCAAGCAGAGGTTAGATCTAGTCAAGGGACAGCACACTGGGGAGAAAGCGTGGAAGGGAAAGCCCAGCAGGTCAGGGGAACCAGCTGGAAACTGGGCTGCTGCTCCGGGGCTGAGGGATCAATGCCAATCCTTTAAGCTCCTGGCAAACTAAGTGGAATTATACCAGACCTGGTCTGAATAATCCACAATTTACAACGAAGATTAGCTAGACGCTTCTCCTGACAGTGTGTACGTGAGTCCAGAAGAGAGGTGGGGGCTGGGTGGGTGGGAGAGAGGTGTCAGAGACAGCCCTGACAAAAAGTGGAAGGAAGAAAAATTGGGAAGCCAAAGGTAGGGAGTCTTTGGCGGGGAAACTGTCTCTCCCTACCCCGCCATTCACCCCCAGATGGTGCTGGGAGAAAGTTAACTCAGAACACTGGCAAATGGCCCTGGATGATGGGTCTGTGCTTTTGGGAATCACTCTTTTTTTTTTTTTTTTAATTAATTTATTTTTGGCTATTCTGGGTTTTCACTGCTGCCACAGGCTCTTTTCTAGTTGCAGGGAGTGGGGGCTACTCTCTAGTTGAGGTGAGCAGGCTTCTTGTGGCAGCGACTTCTCTTGTTGTGGCGACATCACTTGTTATGGAACTGGGGCTCTAGGGCTCACGGGCTTCAGTAGTTGCGGCACACGGGCTCAACAGTTGAGGCTCCAAGGCTCTAGAGCACAGGCTCCATAGTTGTGGCTCACAGGCTTAGTTGTTCCTCAGCATGTGGGATAATCCCGAATCAGTACTTGAACCTGTGTCTCTTGCATTGGCAAGCGAACTCCTTACCACTGAGCCACCAGGGAAGCCCTTCAGGAATCACTCTTGGCTTTTGTCACATTTGTTTTATACTGAGTCATGACACATTGTATTTCTTAAAAAGAAAAAAAACAAAAAAGAAGAATATTTCCTTGTGCCAGTGAGCCTATACTTACATTGCAGGATTTTTTTTTTTTTTTTTTAACAAGGCATTGTTACTTTTCATCAAGTCATTTAATTAAACCACAACCTTATTTTTGAAAAGCTGCATCTTGGAAGGTTTTGTGAGGGGGAAGGGTTGCAGCATTATTTTCTGTTAGTACATTGTGTGATAAGTTTAATTGAAAGTTTTTTTTTTTTTTTTTTTTTTTTTTTAAAACTTTTATTTATTTCTTTTGGCTGTGCTGGGTCTTTGTTGATATGTGGGTTTAGCTGCTCTGTGGTATGTGGGATCTTCCTGGATCAGAGCTCGAACCTGTGTCTCCTGCATTGGCAGACGGGTTCTTATCCACTGAGCCACAAGGGAAGTCCCTAATTGAAAGTTTTGTATTAATGCTAGAGCATGTCTTGTATGGATGGGTTTTGGTGGTGGTGAGGAGACTCTAGTTTAGAAAACACACAGTGGCGTTGGATTCTTAAACATGCCTTTGCTGGGAGTGAGCCTGACCTTGGGAGCATTTTTCACGCCTGACTCTATTTGCTCCATAAGTACAGAGCATGCAAGGACACAGTGAGGGAGACTGACTGTTTAAGGAAACTCAGCTTCTTACAAAAGAAAGAGAAAGCTTAGATCATTAGCAGAACATGCCCTGGTACCAGGAGTAAAAGAAATATGCTCGCTGTCTAATGTTCCCATTGGGATGTGTACAGCACAGCTGCAATGCCTACTAAGTAAAGAGTGAAGAATTAGGAATCAGAAGACCTGGGATTAGGCAGGTTCAGAAACTAAACTGTAAGGTGCATGACCTCAGCAAGTTATTAACCATTTCAGACAGACTCCAAGGGTCTGGCTATAAAAAAGATTAAAAATGCCTGCAACCTCCCAATCCCTAAGCAGCATCAAATGTGACCGGGGAATGAAATGCCAGAAATGAAAGCATATGACATCTCTAAAGTACCATATGAAATTATGACACTATTATACAAAACGAAAGCACATTTTGAAAGTGTAAGCATATTTAAATTTTTTTGGATGCCTACTTTGAATAAAGCACTCTTACAGGTGTTGTAAATTACAGAGGTGAATATAAATCCTTCAAAGAGTTTTGCTTATGATTTAAAAATTAAAAGACAAACGTTAAGGGTCAGATTACAAAGCTGAAAATTCACATTATGAATTTTTTTTCATATATTTCAAAGCTGTATGGATTTACACCCAAATAAATAGCCAAATAAACAATTTCATTTAAATGGGTCAGATTAAATGCAATGAATACTTGAAAAAAAATCTAAATAAGTACAATGTGATACCTAAGAATCAACATCAGCAAATCCACCGAGTAATATGTCAAGCAAATAAACCTTCTCTGATTAGTGATGGTTTTTTTCCCCCATTTCACAAGGGCTGGAGCTCTCTGTTGACAGGCCAGTGTAGAGGACAGGCCCCTGTGGGAGTGGTCAGTGTCTCTCTGACAGAGAAACTTGGGTTTCTTCGAGTAGCAGACAGAGGGATAAATACAAGCAATTATCTCTCTGGGGGCTAGCAGAACAGCACTAGGGGAGGAGGGCCATGGCAGTGGAGTCACCAGGAAAGAAATATCAGGGAGGGAAGAAAGGTTTCAACAGATTTCTGGAGATCAAGAAGAGGATGACAAAAAGAATGGAGCACAGGATGGTTAACTTTCTGTGTCAGCTTAGGTAGGCTGTGGCTCCCAGGTGTCTGGGGAAAAAACTAGTCTCAATGTTACTATAAAGATGTGCTGAGTGTTGATGATCTTGTGACTTTTTGTAAAGGAGATCACTCTTCATAATGCAGCGGGCTGAGGGGAGAGAGGGTCTGACCAATCAACTGAAGGTTTTAAGATCCCAAACTGAAGTTTCCTATAGAAGAAAGAACTCGGCCTTAATACTATCATAGAAATCCTGCCCAAGTTTCTAGGCTGCTGGCCAGCCATATGAATGTGGGTCTCAAGACTGCAGTATCATCTGGCTATAAAAAGATTAAAAATGCCTGCAACCTCCCAATCCCTAAGCAGCATCAAATGTGACCGGGGAATGAAATGCCAGAAATGAAAGCATATGACATCTCTAAAGTACCATATGAAATTATGACACTATTATACAAAACGAAAGCACATTTTGAAAGTGTAAGCATATTTAAATTTTTTTGGATGCCTACTTTGAATAAAGCACTCTTACAGGTGTTGTAAATTACAGAGGTGAATATAAATCCTTCAAAGAGTTTTGCTTATGATTTAAAAATTAAAAGACAAACGTTAAGGGTCAGATTACAAAGCTGAAAATTCACATTATGAATTTTTTTTCATATATTTCAAAGCTGTATGGATTTACACCCAAATAAATAGCCAAATAAACAATTTCATTTAAATGGGTCAGATTAAATGCAATGAATACTTGAAAAAAAATCTAAATAAGTACAATGTGATACCTAAGAATCAACATCAGCAAATCCACCGAGTAATATGTCAAGCAAATAAACCTTCTCTGATTAGTGATGGTTTTTTTCCCCCATTTCACAAGGGCTGGAGCTCTCTGTTGACAGGCCAGTGTAGAGGACAGGCCCCTGTGGGAGTGGTCAGTGTCTCTCTGACAGAGAAACTTGGGTTTCTTCGAGTAGCAGACAGAGGGATAAATACAAGCAATTATCTCTCTGGGGGCTAGCAGAACAGCACTAGGGGAGGAGGGCCATGGCAGTGGAGTCACCAGGAAAGAAATATCAGGGAGGGAAGAAAGGTTTCAACAGATTTCTGGAGATCAAGAAGAGGATGACAAAAAGAATGGAGCACAGGATGGTTAACTTTCTGTGTCAGCTTAGGTAGGCTGTGGCTCCCAGGTGTCTGGGGAAAAAACTAGTCTCAATGTTACTATAAAGATGTGCTGAGTGTTGATGATCTTGTGACTTTTTGTAAAGGAGATCACTCTTCATAATGCAGCGGGCTGAGGGGAGAGAGGGTCTGACCAATCAACTGAAGGTTTTAAGATCCCAAACTGAAGTTTCCTATAGAAGAAAGAACTCGGCCTTAATACTATCATAGAAATCCTGCCCAAGTTTCTAGGCTGCTGGCCAGCCATATGAATGTGGGTCTCAAGACTGCAGTATCATCTCATCTGCATTTCTAGCCTGTTCTCCTGACCTATGGATTTTAGAATTCCCAGCCTCCACAATTATGTGAGCCAATTCCTTGACCTAAATCCACTTCTGTATCTATCTCTATATTTATATCTATATCTACCTGGTTCTTTCTCTCTGGAGAATCCTGACGGATACGGAGGGAGAATGTAAGAGTCTAGGTCATGTAGGAGAAAACTTTAGTGAGGTGGGAGAGTGGGAGTGAGCTGTTTGGAAATGAAGCAGTAAATCCCCAGGCTAACTGGGGAGTTGCAACAGAGACTAGGGTTTTGAAGGGGGATGAAAACCAGAAAAGGTCACCGAAGTCTAGCTGACGTTCGCTTGCTCCTTGGAAGAAAAGCTATGACAAACCTAGACAGTTTATTAAAAAGCAGAGACATCACGTTGCCAACAAAGGCCCATAGAGTTACAGCTCTGGTTTTCCCAGTAGTCATGTACAGATGTGAGAGGTGAACCATAAAGAAGGCTGAGTGCCAAAGAATTGATACTTCTGAATTGTGGTGCTGGAGAAGACTCTTGCTGTCCCTTGGATGGCAAGGAGATCAAGCCAGTAAATTCTAAAGGAAAGCAACCTTGCATATTCATTGGAAGGGTTGATGCTGAAGCTCCAATACTCTGGCCACCTGATGCAAAGAGCCAATTCACTGGAAAAGGCCTTGATGCTGGGAAAGACTGAGGATGAGGAGAGAAGGGGAGACAGGATGAGATGACTGGATGGCATCAAGGACTGAATGGACATGAGTTTGCACAAACTCCAGGAGATAGTGAAGGACAGGGAAGCCCGGTGTGCTGCAGTCTGTAGGGTTGCAAAGAGTTGGACACAACTTAGCAAATGAACAACAACAGCAACGTACCTGGGGCCCGCAGGCACCCCTCACTCCCCTCCCCATCTCCCTCCCCATCTCCCCATGGCCTTAGGTCCATGTGCCGTGCTAGAAACCCCAAAATTGACTTGTGTGCAAACTCTCAGAGGGTTCTTTGTAATGAAAATTTAAAACTGTCTATAAATTGTACTACATGTAAGGTACTAACATTAGGGGAAGCTGAGTGAGGAATACACAGAAACCTTGCATTATTTTTGTAACTCTTCTTTAAGTCTAAAATTAGTTCAAAATAAAATCTTAAAAATATGGTCTGGAAAGGCGTAGGAGGGCGAGCATGTGTACCAACACTCTTGAGTAAAGTCCTCCCTCAGACATTCGGAGCACCACCTCCAAACTCTTGACAAAAATATAGCTCGTTCTCAGTGTTGAGGGTTGGGAGGGGGTGGCACATGGCTTTTCAATATAAGCATTTCTGTGATATTCTATTTTTTTTTTTAAAGATTTATTTATTTATTTGTTATGGGCGGGGGTCGGGTTGGGGAGGGAGGGGAGCGGGCGAGCCACTTCTATTGGTCTTTTCATTTCCCTATTTTCATCCGTCTTTGTTCTTTGGCTCCTGTGGGCCTCCCATCGCGGTGGCGTCTGTCATTGCAGAGCCCTGGCTGTAGGCACGTGCACCCCAGGGCTCCGGCTCAGTAGTCCAGCGGCTCCGCAGCACGTGGGATCTTCCCAGGCCAGGGGTCGAACCGGCGCCCCTTGCACTGCAAGGCGGTGTCCTTACGCACTGGACCACCAGGGGAAGCCCGATATTCTATTTTTTAACTTACACACGTATCATTCTCCTAAAAACGTAAAAGGAGAAAAAGAAGTTTCTGCAACAATATTCCTTCAGACTTGAATGAGATATTTTTCTGGAGGTGACACTCAATGGCATTGCTAACACATTTCAGTGCAGAGGGAAAAAGCCTATAATAATAGGACTAGAGGGAAACAATTTCAAATGCAGAGTGAGAGGCTCAAATAAGAAGACGATTAGAAAATTTCTGAACTGTCCTCTTTGTCAGAAAGTCAAGGAAGTTTTTCAAAAACACTTTAGTAGCCCCCTTCTCTCTTCCGGATGCTGCAGATTTTATCAGTGTATGAGTGCTGGGCCACCATAAATCTAAGCGTAAAAATGGACCAAATGCTTAGGTCCATGTGCCGTGCTAGAAACCCCAAAATTGACTTGTGTGCAAACTCTCAGAGGGTTCTTTGTAATGAAAATTTAAAACTGTCTATAAATTGTACTACATGTAAGGTACTAACATTAGGGGAAGCTGAGTGAGGAATACACAGAAACCTTGCATTATTTTTGTAACTCTTCTTTAAGTCTAAAATTAGTTCAAAATAAAATCTTAAAAATATGGTCTGGAAAGGCGTAGGAGGGCGAGCATGTGTACCAACACTCTTGAGTAAAGTCCTCCCTCAGACATTCGGAGCACCACCTCCAAACTCTTGACAAAAATATAGCTCGTTCTCAGTGTTGAGGGTTGGGAGGGGGTGGCACATGGCTTTTCAATATAAGCATTTCTGTGATATTCTATTTTTTTTTTTAAAGATTTATTTATTTATTTGTTATGGGCGGGGGTCGGGTTGGGGAGGGAGGGGAGCGGGCGAGCCACTTCTATTGGTCTTTTCATTTCCCTATTTTCATCCGTCTTTGTTCTTTGGCTCCTGTGGGCCTCCCATCGCGGTGGCGTCTGTCATTGCAGAGCCCTGGCTGTAGGCACGTGCACCCCAGGGCTCCGGCTCAGTAGTCCAGCGGCTCCGCAGCACGTGGGATCTTCCCAGGCCAGGGGTCGAACCGGCGCCCCTTGCACTGCAAGGCGGTGTCCTTACGCACTGGACCACCAGGGGAAGCCCGATATTCTATTTTTTAACTTACACACGTATCATTCTCCTAAAAACGTAAAAGGAGAAAAAGAAGTTTCTGCAACAATATTCCTTCAGACTTGAATGAGATATTTTTCTGGAGGTGACACTCAATGGCATTGCTAACACATTTCAGTGCAGAGGGAAAAAGCCTATAATAATAGGACTAGAGGGAAACAATTTCAAATGCAGAGTGAGAGGCTCAAATAAGAAGACGATTAGAAAATTTCTGAACTGTCCTCTTTGTCAGAAAGTCAAGGAAGTTTTTCAAAAACACTTTAGTAGCCCCCTTCTCTCTTCCGGATGCTGCAGATTTTATCAGTGTATGAGTGCTGGGCCACCATAAATCTAAGCGTAAAAATGGACCAAATGCTTCATAAGCTGGTCCACTGACACCATCTTTTGGCTGAGGAATGAGATTTGTGGACTATTCAGTACTACTGTGACCTAGCAAACCATAAATTATAATATACATCATCGAGAAAAATGTTTCGCTGACAGAACCAGTATGAATACATTAATTATAACACTTAAAGCACATCAGTGATAATTATGAACAGCTTCCTATGATATTTTGCTCTCATCCTCAGTGTCTCCTGCCCTGATATCAACTTCACTTATTAAGAAAGAAATTCAGCAGCATCAGGCTGCATCTCTGAGTTTTTCTCCCTTGCATCCTTTAGCATGATATTCTTTTCGTCGGCAAATATATTTATTGGCCTGATAAAACGCCTAGCTTTGTGAACTCGCCCTATGTCTAGCAAGCCAGAGTCCCCAAAGATGTTCCCATTTACTTGCTGCCTTTCAAAACTTGTGCATATGGCCTGCCAAGTGGGTCTTCCCCGGGGCCATATGCAGGAAACAAAGTTGGGCCATTCGCAGGGGCTGCAAACACTGGTGGCCCTGGGAAAACAGTTTCCAGGACAATAATAGGGAAAGCCATCCTGGGGGTTTAGTGAATGCCAAGTGAGAAGTTATAACACCGTGTGCCCCAGGGCATGCGGCACAATCGCAACCAATGATTGTCGTCCAGTGCTACCCCGGTGTCTCTGCTGCTCTCTTATTCTCATAGCTCAACTCCAAAAGGTTCACCTGTAGTCAGATCTGTAGCTGGAAAGAAAACAGGTTGCTTCCCTCTTGATACCACAGGTACCATGTTTATTGGTCCTTAATGGTCTTTCCGAACTGGAGTCACTAAGGAGAATGTCATGGCAGCCCCACCACAAGAGCTGCCCACAGCTACCGCACAGCTTTCCACACGTGCTCAGGGACAGGAGGGAGCTGGAAGCTCAGTGGCTGAGAGGCAGGCACTGAATGGACAGTCCCCTGAAGCAAAATCAGACAGAAAATCATCATTTCCCATTTGCTTTTCCATCTTCCTGTCTGTTTTGTTCAAGTAGAAGCTGTGAGCAAAATACAAAAAACCCATGAAGTCTAGTGCCCTTGGCTAGAAGTTTTCCTTTGTCAGGATCATGGTGTTGATACCCACTTAAACACGGCAAGTAACTGGTCCCTGGAGGTCAACGACTGGATTTCCAGGTCAAGTTGCTTGATACCATGATGACCGAAGTTTGAAGGTGCCTCAAGGGCCTCTGAGGTCCTTTTTTTCTTCCTTCCTGTTTTTGATGCCCAGCTGACTCTCAAGCAAACCACCATGACTCACAACAAGCCTCCAACCCAAAGAACCTTTGAATTGATCTTCCTGTTGAGCCCAGCAGTGCTGATGGCAGCAAAAGCCAGCCAGCCCCCAGATACAGCTCGCTCCAGTTAGGGCCAAGGTTCCAGGGTCAATGATAGAGGCCAAATCCATGATCCCCTATACGAACCACATAAAATCTAGATGATAAGAAGCTTTTCAAGGAAAGCATCCTCAGTGGTCGGAATCTGAAAGCATTTAGGTGAGGTGCTACATCAGTTACCAGGCAATTGAGAATTTGAATAAAACTTGGAAAACTATCCTTAAAAGATGTGTCATCTTCAGGTTCCTAGGACTCGATGTTATCCGATGTCATTTCAATACTGGTGACTGCCCGGAGGGCCTGGGAAATGGCTTTGTGGCCCAGTAGATTTTCTGAGCTTATCTGCAAAGCTGCTCTAATCTTCCCTGAATATCAGGGCAGTGGCTTGCCAAGCAGCTGAACACTCATTGTAATCATTTTCAGGCAGAAAAAAAGTTCTGTCTATAAATAAAGAGTGTAAGCCACTGAGATAGGTTGGTCTCCCATGTTTCCCTCTTCCTCCTCACCCACCGCTGAAGCAGAACAACCTTGTGGACATTTTTAAGTGACTTTCCATCCACTTGAAATATATAATCCTGCAGAAGTGATCTAAGATGGTACAGGTGTAACCTTCATGCTAGTCCTTTCTCCGTGAATAGTATAGGCACGCAAAACACACCAGCCACTTGGAAAATGATTCAGCCGTTTCTTAAGAGTTAAACACACACTTGTGATTTAACCCAGAAAGCCGACACTTAGATAGGAGAAATGAAAACAGGTTCACATCAAAAAAATGGTATGTGAAGGTTTATGGTTACTTCATGCACCATGACTCAGATCTGGAAACAATCCCAACGTCCCTCAACTGGTGAAGAGATAAACTACAGTATATCCACTAATAGGAACACTCCTCAGCAGTAGAAAGGAATAACTTCTGATCCACATAACAACAGGAAAGGATCAACATATATATTATGCTGCATGAAAGAACCCAGACTCAGATACCTATGTACCCCCTGATTCCATGTATGTAGCATCCTGGGGAAAGTCAAACTATAGGGTCAGAAAATGAGTCAGCAGTGCCCAGAGCTGGAAATAAAAGAAGGAGTTGACTATCAAAGGGCATGAGAAATAAAATCTCAACTACCGGAAGTAGTCTCACACACACACACACACACACACACACCCCATGAGAGAATCTGGGGGGATGATGGTACCATCCCATATCCTGATTATGGTGGTAGTTACACAGCTATATGTAAACACACATAGCTGTAAAATGCCAAAATAGTGAATTTTACTGTAGGCAAATGATACCTCAATAAACCCAACTGGAATATGAAATCTCCATAGAAAACACTGAGTGATTAAGAAATGCAGCCTTCAAAACTGCTGATGAAGGGCTTCCCTAGTAGCTCAGTGGTAGAGTACTCACCTGTCAATGCAGAAGACACAGGTTTGATCCGTGATCTGGGAAGATCCCACATGCTGCAGAGCAACTAAGTCTGTGAGTCACAACTATGGAGTCTGTGCTCTAAAGCCTTGAAGCTGCAACTATGGAGCCCACATGCTGCAACGACTGAAGCCCGTGTGCCCTAGAGTCCGAGTTCCACAACAAGAGAAGTCACCACAACAAGAAGCCTGCTCACCTCAACTAGAGGGTAGCCCCCACTCCCTGCAACTAGAGAAGAGCCTGTGGCAGCAATGAAAACCCAGAGCAACCATAAATAAATAAATAAGAAAGAAAGAAAGAAAAACTGCTGATGAACTTTCTGCCTGCCTCAGGATCTGGAGGCCTTCTCCCAAACTGGATCTGGGAGTACTCAGAAGCCAGGGACTCAGTCACTCTTGGACACAGAGTTTAAATAAAGCACGAATACATCAATCAATAAAGTCAACGTGTCAGCATGCCACCCTGCCTGGGGTTCCTCATTTAGGATGTTTCCAAGCCTGTGCTTCATGAGAGTGCTTCTGACATTCAGACACAAAGGTGCTGTTGGTCTTGCAGGGTGCCGTGTGTGTTCCTACCTTGCTTTGCCTAGAGTTCTCACGGTCTGGATGCCACAGCTTTTACAATCATTAGAGTCAGGAAGTTATTACAGATTGAGAATTCAAGCTTGCCTGTGTCTGGGTTTTCTATGATAAAGCAAATGAACCTTTATTATTCTAACCAGACATAAGCCAGAGAAAAGACACTTCCCTAAGTTAGGGATATTCTTATAGATTCCTTGTACAGAACTAATTTTGGCCAAAAAAATATTTATGTTCATGACATTCAAAGGATTTTGTTTGATTTTCTTCTGGATGCCATGGCCATAATATCCTGTCTCCAGTTGGAATGGTTGTGATTTGAAACTAGGCTTTATTTCTTTGGTATCCTTCTCCCAGTAAGACCATCTGTTAGGAATCCACTATATGGAAATAAATGCTGAAGGCAGATAGAATGAGAAACTCAAAGACCCAGGGGCTTGGACAGCCAACGTCAGCTACTCAAAACCTTCCATGGAAGGCAGAGTGTAATGTGTTGTATGCAGAGGCTGAAATATAATGCTAAGACAGCAAGGGGGAAGGGAAGCAATTGGAGAAGGTGGAATTTTGCTGGGCCCTTGAAGTGTGGAGAAGACTGGGGCTTCAGGCAGTCCAGGCTGAGGACCTGCTGGGCATAAGGGGTCCTGTGAGTGAGTACACGTTTGTTCAAATTGATCATCATAGGCTAGGGTCCTAGAGCCTAAAAGGTAACTTTTGGAATTTCCACATCTTGAGGCCATGGGGATCTCCATTTCTCCGTGAATCCCAGTGCACCCTATTCTCTCACGAAAGACAGCTTTGTGTACTTTAGTTACCGCCTAATCCATAGGGAATTTCAGTAGGGACCTTCATTTAAATGGATTGATTGTGGCTGAGTAGCTAGGTATGAAGTAGCAAGATAAAAAAAGAAAGAAAAGAAAAGAGGAAAAGGAGAAGAGAGCACCCTGGTAGCAGGCTTCAAGAGAGGGTGGAGCACCTGCTCCTCTCCAGTGGCACATGGGTCCAGGATCTTTCATCTCCTTGGGGAGTGGTGTTAGCCAAATACACTAATGAAGGCAGGGAAACTTCACTGTGGCACTGTCATTCCTGATAAGACGAAAATCATCTAAATGCTTGTCAACAGGGAACTGTTAATCAATAATTGATAATTTACACAATGGGATATTATAGTCAGAAAGAAAAAAATAGTGCGAAGAGATAGGAAGACCTCTGGGATAAATTATTCATCTTATTTAAAAGAGTACAGAAGGATATGTATAATGGACTCCCTTTTATATTTGCCTATGCACACAAACTTCTAGAAGGATACATAAAAACCGTCAGTGTTGGTTACATCTGGAAAGTGAAAATGAGGGTAGGAGAGAGAGAAAGTTTACTTTTCAATTTATACCCTTCTGTTGTTATTGTTCAGTCACTCAGTTGTGTCCGACTCCAACCACATGGACTGCAGCACACCATTCTTCCCTGTCCTTCACTAGTTCCCAGAGTTTGTCCATTGAGTCAATATGCCATCCAACTGCCTCACCCTGTTTCCCTCTTCTCCCCCTGCCTTCAATCTTTCCCAGCATCAGGGTCTTTCCCAATGAATTGGCTCTTCCCATCAGGTGGCCAAAGGCTTGGAGCTTCAGCTTCAGTGTCAGTCCTTCCAATGAATATTCAGGGTTGATTTCCTTTAGGATTGACTGGTTTGATTTCCTTGCAGTCCAAGGGACTCTCAAGAGTCTTCTCCAACACTGCAGTCCAGAGGCATCAATTTTTCGGTGGTCAGTCTTCTTTATGGTCCACCTCTCACATGCGTACATGACTACTGGATCTCCATTTCTCCGTGAATCCCAGTGCACCCTATTCTCTCACGAAAGACAGCTTTGTGTACTTTAGTTACCGCCTAATCCATAGGGAATTTCAGTAGGGACCTTCATTTAAATGGATTGATTGTGGCTGAGTAGCTAGGTATGAAGTAGCAAGATAAAAAAAGAAAGAAAAGAAAAGAGGAAAAGGAGAAGAGAGCACCCTGGTAGCAGGCTTCAAGAGAGGGTGGAGCACCTGCTCCTCTCCAGTGGCACATGGGTCCAGGATCTTTCATCTCCTTGGGGAGTGGTGTTAGCCAAATACACTAATGAAGGCAGGGAAACTTCACTGTGGCACTGTCATTCCTGATAAGACGAAAATCATCTAAATGCTTGTCAACAGGGAACTGTTAATCAATAATTGATAATTTACACAATGGGATATTATAGTCAGAAAGAAAAAAATAGTGCGAAGAGATAGGAAGACCTCTGGGATAAATTATTCATCT
Source organism: Tragulus kanchil (assembly GCA_022376925.1). NCBI lineage: Eukaryota > Metazoa > Chordata > Mammalia > Artiodactyla > Tragulidae > Tragulus > Tragulus kanchil. The sequence continues at coordinate 54,467,416 of JAIOJX010000029.1, read as the reverse complement.
TATTTAAAAGAGTACAGAAGGATATGTATAATGGACTCCCTTTTATATTTGCCTATGCACACAAACTTCTAGAAGGATACATAAAAACCGTCAGTGTTGGTTACATCTGGAAAGTGAAAAATGAGGGTAGGAGAGAGAGAAAGTTTACTTTTCAATTTATACCCTTCTGTTGTTATTGTTCAGTCACTCAGTTGTGTCCGACTCCAACCACATGGACTGCAGCACACCATTCTTCCCTGTCCTTCACTAGTTCCCAGAGTTTGTCCATTGAGTCAATATGCCATCCAACTGCCTCACCCTGTTTCCCTCTTCTCCCCCTGCCTTCAATCTTTCCCAGCATCAGGGTCTTTCCCAATGAATTGGCTCTTCCCATCAGGTGGCCAAAGGCTTGGAGCTTCAGCTTCAGTGTCAGTCCTTCCAATGAATATTCAGGGTTGATTTCCTTTAGGATTGACTGGTTTGATTTCCTTGCAGTCCAAGGGACTCTCAAGAGTCTTCTCCAACACTGCAGTCCAGAGGCATCAATTTTTCGGTGGTCAGTCTTCTTTATGGTCCACCTCTCACATGCGTACATGACTACTGGAAAAATCATAGCTTTTTCATACAGACCTTTGTAAGCAAAGTGATGTCTTTGCTTTTTAATACGTGATTTAGGTTAGTCATAGCTTTTCTTCCAAGGAGCAAGAGCCTTTTAATTTCATGGCTACAGTCACCATCCACAGTGATTTTAGAGCCCAAGAAAATAAAGTCTGTCACTATTTCAATTTTTTCCCCATCTATTTGCCATGAAGTGATGGGACCAAATGCCATGATCTTAGTTTTTTGAATGCTAAGTTTAAGGTCAGCTTTTTCACTCTCCTCTTTCACCTTCACCAAGAGGCTCTTTAGTGCCTCTTCTCTCTCCCATGAGGGTCATGTCATTTACATATCTAAGGTTATTGATATTTCTCTTGGCAATCTTGATTCCAGCTTGTGATTGATCCAGCTTGTCATTTCGCATCATGGTATATAATTTATAAGCAGAGTGACAGTATACAGCCTTGACATACTCCTTTCCCAATTTGGAACCAGTCCATTACCCTTCTACAATTGAATTTATTTCAAACTACTTGTGCAGATGATGATAATGATGATCACATAAAGTATTAATACTTATAACAGTTTCCTGGGCGGACTTGCAATTTAATATGAAGACCTTCATGCTACTGTTGTTAGAGGGCCAATGTAGAGACTAAAGGTCCATTTCAATAATAATTAAACAGTTTAATAAGTGGTTACTAGATACATTATTGTCTCAATTCTTGAGCAGTTAACAGTAAGGTGGAGCAGTAAAGTTAAGACAAGGAGAAACACAACAGACATGATATGAGTGTGTGGGAAAGCCAGGCAGAGGAGACTTCCTGGAGGAGGCATGGCTTAGGGTTTGAATTGGTGAAGCAGAAGAAGCAAGGAAAGGGCAGCAATGAGAAAACAACAACATAGTGAACCCTTCACTTGACATACAGACAACTGCCTTTCTTCTTATTTCTGTTTTGGATCTGATCAGTATTGGAAGCAAGAAAGAACTCCGAGATCTGGAAAACCCAACCCCTCTCATTTACAAGGGCTCCAACACTGCAGTCCAGAGGCATCAATTTTTCGGTGGTCAGTCTTCTTTATGGTCCACCTCTCACATGCGTACATGACTACTGGAAAAATCATAGCTTTTTCATACAGACCTTTGTAAGCAAAGTGATGTCTTTGCTTTTTAATACGTGATTTAGGTTAGTCATAGCTTTTCTTCCAAGGAGCAAGAGCCTTTTAATTTCATGGCTACAGTCACCATCCACAGTGATTTTAGAGCCCAAGAAAATAAAGTCTGTCACTATTTCAATTTTTTCCCCATCTATTTGCCATGAAGTGATGGGACCAAATGCCATGATCTTAGTTTTTTGAATGCTAAGTTTAAGGTCAGCTTTTTCACTCTCCTCTTTCACCTTCACCAAGAGGCTCTTTAGTGCCTCTTCTCTCTCCCATGAGGGTCATGTCATTTACATATCTAAGGTTATTGATATTTCTCTTGGCAATCTTGATTCCAGCTTGTGATTGATCCAGCTTGTCATTTCGCATCATGGTATATAATTTATAAGCAGAGTGACAGTATACAGCCTTGACATACTCCTTTCCCAATTTGGAACCAGTCCATTACCCTTCTACAATTGAATTTATTTCAAACTACTTGTGCAGATGATGATAATGATGATCACATAAAGTATTAATACTTATAACAGTTTCCTGGGCGGACTTGCAATTTAATATGAAGACCTTCATGCTACTGTTGTTAGAGGGCCAATGTAGAGACTAAAGGTCCATTTCAATAATAATTAAACAGTTTAATAAGTGGTTACTAGATACATTATTGTCTCAATTCTTGAGCAGTTAACAGTAAGGTGGAGCAGTAAAGTTAAGACAAGGAGAAACACAACAGACATGATATGAGTGTGTGGGAAAGCCAGGCAGAGGAGACTTCCTGGAGGAGGCATGGCTTAGGGTTTGAATTGGTGAAGCAGAAGAAGCAAGGAAAGGGCAGCAATGAGAAAACAACAACATAGTGAACCCTTCACTTGACATACAGACAACTGCCTTTCTTCTTATTTCTGTTTTGGATCTGATCAGTATTGGAAGCAAGAAAGAACTCCGAGATCTGGAAAACCCAACCCCTCTCATTTACAAGGGCTAATTCTTTGCCATCAACGACTTTGAAGACTGAAGTTCTGTGGACCAAGAAGGGTGCATGGAAGTATAAATGTATTAATAGCAGCTTCCAAGTGGCCCGTGTGGCAGCCAGTGAGCTGGGTAAGGAGGGATCAGCCGGGTTCAACGGCGGATCAGGAAGCAGAGAGTGCTGACTTACAGTGGAGTAGAATTTGGCCCTTGTAGCTAAGAATAAAGTTGCTGCTCCTTTTCAACCATTCCTTGGCTTCCCTCACCTTGGAGCATGTAATCCAGCTTGGGTCAGGGACAAAGCCAGAGCAGCCATACTAGAAGGGCCCTTGGCCTCACACCAACACGCTTGTTCCTCAACTTGGCTTTCTGCCAGCTGGCTGCAACCATTTATCGTTTAGCCAAGGCCACACATGGAAGCCACGGGTGGAGACGGCCCCACCCAAACATACAGTCTCTCAGTGGGGAGAACAGGTGGGAAGATGAAGTGTAGAAAAGTGAAGAATTGGGTGGAGAAAAGGCAAGCTCAGGAATACTTTTAAAATCTATGCCAGGAGGACAGCCAACAGATATTTCCCTGGCTGTCAATCTGAGAAAAGCCATTCTTTAAACAACAGTCTCACTTGTCCTCCTGCACCATTCCCCCTGTGCCAGTCCCCAGACCGTGCCAAGACAAGCTGAAGGCTTATAAAGACTCGTGGTTAAAAGAACAAGCTCCAAAGTATTTGCGGACAGAGCCTAAAGAGGCCCCAAAGTGACAGACTGAAGTGAAAAAATGAAGAACTGGAAGAAATATGACCACATGGCACAGGATATCAGGAGGCACCCACACATGCCAGGAAACTGGAGAGGCTCCCAGGAAGCTCTCTCTCAGCCACCCCTCTCAAGGAGAACAACATATTGAATTTGCCACTTAATTGCTTTTCAGGTCTGTCTCTCAAATAACCCCTCAGTGAATACCTGAGTCAGCAGAACAACAGAAATTCCTATATTGATCCTATAATACTGGCAGGTCTGCGAGCTATAGGCCTCAGTTGGGGCGGACACATATTGCCAGTGGGGATAAGAAATTCGTATCTAATGTACACGATGCAGAAAATGGGCCCATTTTCTTCCCTTTTTCAGACAGCAGACTTTTTTTTTTCCCCTTCCTTATACCATGCCCATTTTAATGGCAATTATGCTCAAGTCAGCTTTCAGAGAGCCCATTAGAACCAGCCAGCCCAGCACAACCTCATGAATAGCTTTCACCTTGGGGACAGAAGGGCTATTTATAGGACAAAGTCCTGGGTGACTTGACCTACATCCTGGGCCTCCCAGCCCCAAACTCTTACTCCTGTACAGTGCAGGCTACTCGTACCTGACTTTCAGGCTTGACCCTTACTCTCCTAGGCCTAAACTTCCCCTGTTACAGCATCTGCCCAGTGAGTCTCCTTGCAGTAAGGCCTCCCTGCTGATTCAGCCCCTGGTCCTCTGGTCGCTTCGGGGGCAGCACTTCCCCGCTAAGTGCTGCATGTATTTTCAAGACATGTAATCTGTTTCCAAATGGTCAAATTCTCTATAAATCAAGAATACCACTTAATGTATTTATTTCAACAGACCTACCAACACCTATGATTGTAAGACTGTTAAGTAAGGTCTGTTATTATTATTAATTTTTTTTGGCTGTACCATATGGCATATAGGATCTTGGATCCCTGACAAGGGACTGAACTCATGCTATCTGCAGTAGAAGTGGAAGTCCCTATAATTGGAAGACTGTAAGTGCTGTAGATACAACAAATAAGGACAACGTTTTTATCCTCTAAGAACTTAGCCGTCACTAATGCCCCACACTGCAATAGAAATCAGCCCGCTCCATGGTAACCATACTATGGAACCAAAGCAAAATAACAATGCCTCAGAGTCATTCTCAGCTTTATAGATTTCAAGAGACTAGTACATATATTTCAATATTAATGACCTTAAGTCAAATTCTCACTAGTGAATTGAAAGAGATCCTTAACATCTTTAACCAACTTGATTTGTGCTCTTTGTTCCTCTCGCCTTCAGCACACCTCCCTTGTTACCCTCCTTCTCCCCCAAACTTAGGAGGTGTCAGGCTTCCATTCGGTTTCTCACGCCACATATTTAGTTCACTTTCAACTCCTGTGTGTTCTACCACCTTGAAATGACATGCTTCTCTCCAGCCTCACTATGATCACCTAATTCTGGCGCCATTGATAGGTCTACCTGAATTACTGCAGTAACCTTCTAATTAGTTGCCTTGCTTCCACTTTTGTCCATGTACAATCTATTCACCATGCAACAACCAGTGACCACGTTCTTATAACATGCAAGGCAATCATAGTGAATTTGGTCCCAGAAACTCTGATTCATCTGGAATGCTGGGCAGCAATACAACATGCAGGAAGAGGAGGAATAATTCGGAATTGGCTGTATCAGTGACCTCAAAGCATCACTCCTCTTTGAAAGAGGCAAGAATGAATTACTCTGTATATGCTTCTAGGAAGATAGCTGTAATCACTGGGATGCATGCTGTTCAGAGACATGAAAGAATGGACACCACACGCAGTGACATATTCCAGAGGGTACGCCGCAAGAAACAGAGGAAGACAAAGGAGGAATTGAACAGACTTAGTGAAGAGTGACATGGCGCCAAAGGATTTCAAGAATGAAGCTGGAAAACCAACAGGCTCCAGCCACAAGAAAGATATTAACCCTGTCACGAGTGATGAAACCAGCTAAGAATTCCATCTACATGGCAAAGCCTTGAAGGGTAAGGAGCTCACATTATCTCAGCCCTGATACCATTTGTCTGGTGACTATCAGGAAGACTGAGGAATAGCAATGAGGGTTATATTTCAAATGTTTATTAGCCTTCAAGTTCCATCCCTACTGCTTGTTTGAAATCTGGCCTATATACAACTGGCATAGTTTTGTGACTGTAGAAAGTGCACTGCCTGTCACTATGTTTGGTGCCTCTTCTATTAAAAATCAACTGATGTTGTATTTGGAAGAACAGAGGAACTTAGAAAAGGGCCAAAGAGGCGAGATGGACACAGAGATGACGGAAAGCAATTTCACCAGCCCCAGACTGGAGTAAACTGTGCTTGCCTCTCCAGCACACCTCCTTGTTACCCTCCTTCTCCCCAACTTAGGAGGTGTCAGGCTTCCATTCGGTTTCTCACGCCACATATTTAGTTCACTTTCAACTCCTGTGTGTTCTACCACCTTGAAATGACATGCTTCTCTCCAGCCTCACTATGATCACCTAATTCTGGCGCCATTGATAGGTCTACCTGAATTACTGCAGTAACCTTCTAATTAGTTGCCTTGCTTCCACTTTTGTCCATGTACAATCTATTCACCATGCAACAACCAGTGACCACGTTCTTATAACATGCAAGGCAATCATAGTGAATTTGGTCCCAGAAACTCTGATTCATCTGGAATGCTGGGCAGCAATACAACATGCAGGAAGAGGAGGAATAATTCGGAATTGGCTGTATCAGTGACCTCAAAGCATCACTCCTCTTTGAAAGAGGCAAGAATGAATTACTCTGTATATGCTTCTAGGAAGATAGCTGTAATCACTGGGATGCATGCTGTTCAGAGACATGAAAGAATGGACACCACACGCAGTGACATATTCCAGAGGGTACGCCGCAAGAAACAGAGGAAGACAAAGGAGGAATTGAACAGACTTAGTGAAGAGTGACATGGCGCCAAAGGATTTCAAGAATGAAGCTGGAAAACCAACAGGCTCCAGCCACAAGAAAGATATTAACCCTGTCACGAGTGATGAAACCAGCTAAGAATTCCATCTACATGGCAAAGCCTTGAAGGGTAAGGAGCTCACATTATCTCAGCCCTGATACCATTTGTCTGGTGACTATCAGGAAGACTGAGGAATAGCAATGAGGGTTATATTTCAAATGTTTATTAGCCTTCAAGTTCCATCCCTACTGCTTGTTTGAAATCTGGCCTATATACAACTGGCATAGTTTTGTGACTGTAGAAAGTGCACTGCCTGTCACTATGTTTGGTGCCTCTTCTATTAAAAATCAACTGATGTTGTATTTGGAAGAACAGAGGAACTTAGAAAAGGGCCAAAGAGGCGAGATGGACACAGAGATGACGGAAAGCAATTTCACCAGCCCCAGACTGGAGTAAACTGTGACTGTGCTTAGTCAGGGTGGTTTTGTTGTTGTTCGGTTGCTCAGTTGTGTCTCTCTGAGACCCCAGAGAGGTCTGGACTGCAGTACACCAGGCTTCCCTGTCCTTCACTAACTCCCGGAGTTTACTCAAACTCATGCCCACTGAGTTAGTGATGCTGTCCCACCATCTCATCCTCTGTTGCCTCCTTCTTCTCCTGCCCTCAATCTTACCCAGCGTCAGAGTTGGTTCTATTTTTGGTACTGTTTTAAAAATAGTTATTTTAACACTCCAGTGCTGCACTGGCACTAAACACCACATCAGAGTGAAAACCACCAACAGGCCACTTCCCAGAGCCTGGACAACCATGCCCTCAGGTAAAACAACATCACTGCAGAGGGCAAGAAGGTAGTCAGGCTCACTAGCATCCCTTTGGCTTTTTTTTTTTTTTTTGGCCACTTCTATTGGCTTTTCATTTGTTCACATCTTGTTCCTTAGCCTGCATGGGCCCCCCATTACAGTGGCCTCCCTCACCACAGAGCACAAGCTCTGGGCACATGTGCTCTAGAGCTCCGGCTCAGTAGTTGGACCTATAGGTCCAGCCACTCTGCAGCATGTGGGATCCTCCCAGGCCAGGGATTGAACTGGCGCCCCCTGCACTGCAAGGCGGTGTCCTTACCCACCGGATCACCAGGGAAGCCCCCTTTGGCATTTTTAACACACAGAATCCAAGCCCTTCTGTGACATTTCAAGGTGGGTGAGCTTGCTACAAGCCAGTTCTTCTCACAAATCAGATGTCACTAGGAGTTTAAGATGGAATTCATTTCTACTGAACAAATGCCTAGCATTTGTTAGTAGAGTGGAGTATTACTACAGTGGAGTATGCCAGCAAGAAACTCTGCTTGGAGGCAGCGATCGATAACGAGAGTAGAGAGAAGAAGGCAGAGCACAGACTCCGGCATAGTTTTGTGACTGTAGAAAGTGCACTGCCTGTCACTATGTTTGGTGCCTCTTCTATTAAAAATCAACTGATGTTGTATTTGGAAGAACAGAGGAACTTAGAAAAGGGCCAAAGAGGCGAGATGGACACAGAGATGACGGAAAGCAATTTCACCAGCCCCAGACTGGAGTAAACTGTGACTGTGCTTAGTCAGGGTGGTTTTGTTGTTGTTCGGTTGCTCAGTTGTGTCTCTCTGAGACCCCAGAGAGGTCTGGACTGCAGTACACCAGGCTTCCCTGTCCTTCACTAACTCCCGGAGTTTACTCAAACTCATGCCCACTGAGTTAGTGATGCTGTCCCACCATCTCATCCTCTGTTGCCTCCTTCTTCTCCTGCCCTCAATCTTACCCAGCGTCAGAGTTGGTTCTATTTTTGGTACTGTTTTAAAAATAGTTATTTTAACACTCCAGTGCTGCACTGGCACTAAACACCACATCAGAGTGAAAACCACCAACAGGCCACTTCCCAGAGCCTGGACAACCATGCCCTCAGGTAAAACAACATCACTGCAGAGGGCAAGAAGGTAGTCAGGCTCACTAGCATCCCTTTGGCTTTTTTTTTTTTTTTTTTTGGCCACTTCTATTGGCTTTTCATTTGTTCACATCTTGTTCCTTAGCCTGCATGGGCCCCCCATTACAGTGGCCTCCCTCACCACAGAGCACAAGCTCTGGGCACATGTGCTCTAGAGCTCCGGCTCAGTAGTTGGACCTATAGGTCCAGCCACTCTGCAGCATGTGGGATCCTCCCAGGCCAGGGATTGAACTGGCGCCCCCTGCACTGCAAGGCGGTGTCCTTACCCACCGGATCACCAGGGAAGCCCCCTTTGGCATTTTTAACACACAGAATCCAAGCCCTTCTGTGACATTTCAAGGTGGGTGAGCTTGCTACAAGCCAGTTCTTCTCACAAATCAGATGTCACTAGGAGTTTAAGATGGAATTCATTTCTACTGAACAAATGCCTAGCATTTGTTAGTAGAGTGGAGTATTACTACAGTGGAGTATGCCAGCAAGAAACTCTGCTTGGAGGCAGCGATCGATAACGAGAGTAGAGAGAAGAAGGCAGAGCACAGACTCCAAGTCCTGCCGGAGTGAGCAGCTTGAGGACGAAGATTCTGCATTATTTGTCTCTTTAGCCTCAAACCTCGAAGATGTGACTGGCACTCACTTAATGCTTGTTGAATTGAACTGACACTTGTAAAAAACAAAACAAAACAAAAAAACCCAAAGAAGCCCAAGGGTGGAAGCCTGGTGAATAGGGTGGGAAGGAAACTAGAAAAACAAGGGTTTGGGAGTATGTGAGGAGTAAGCGACTCTGGTAAAAAAAAAAAAAAAAGAAAAAAAAAGGTAGCCCCACAAATCATTCCATCCATACACAGGTGTGCATGTGCACACACACACACACACATGCATACACAGGTACACACGCACACGGCTAACACCAGTGGGGATAGAGAGTTTACTAGAGGGACCAAGGGCAGGAGGGATCTGGGAGGCACCCTCCTTGTTTTTAGCCCCTGCACCCAGGAAGGGGAGGTGGCAGCTTGCGACTGAGGTAGGCTGGGTGCAGCTGATGGGGTAAAGTCCAACTGGAGGCAGCACCCAGCTGGTTTTTCCTTTGTTCCACAGGAACACAGGGGAGGGGCCCTCTTCACTAACTCTGAAGGAGTTTCCTTCTAGTTTTCTTTCCTAATATAAACCAAAATTTACCTGACAATTCACCTTGTTTTTATCATCCATATAGAGCAATGAACGAACCGCTCCCTATATATAGGTGTGCAACACCGGGTTGTGCCTTTTGAAAACATTCAAGTGGAAATGGCTCTGACAGTGATCAATAATGCTTGCTGATTTCCCTGTGCTGCTCTGCTTATTTTTAGCCCCTACACAGAGCACAGTGTTTGTAGGAAACACTCGGTATCACCTTCAAGAATATTACTAGCTAATGACGTAAGCAGGAAAAAAAATGTACAGTCACTTTATTCCTATCATTCCCTTTTTTATGGGAATACATTCAGACTGGGCAGGAATTTGTTCTATTGCCTTTTTACACAGATTCAGGCCTTTGGGGAAGGAGATCATGAAGCTTATAAAATTCCATACCTCATTTATTACTTCCTGTTTTCTTCCATTTGCCAATTTATTTAAGAGTTCATTTCTCTACTGCGCAAAGGCATGCAGGCTAGTGCACATAAACCCACAGAGAGCTTTTGGTTGCTTAGAAATAGGAAGGAGCATGACCCGCTGCCCTACCTCTCTACATCATCATTTAGCACACAAAACTGCAAAACCCCAATGAGTAGCCTCACTGGGTTCAGCGGTATAAAAGGTGCATTAGGAAAAGCCCCGGAAGCTGGAGCAAGTAACTGGGGCTCAATCCTCAGCAAGGGTTGTCTTGCTCATCTCTGCATTTCCTATGGAGTTCAGCACAATGCCCTCACGCAGCTAGTGTCACTTAATGCCAGTCAAATAAACAAGTTTCTCTCACACATCAATTGTATCATGATGATCTGTTCCACGTTGGAGTTGCAGGCGAGTTTGTGAATTCCTTGGGAGCCCAACTAGGGTTCTGTCACCATGTCTGCATCCTCCGCAACCAGACAAAAGCCTAGCATGACATGTGCTCAGGAAGTCTTGATTGAAAGATCAGATTATGTCACTGAGTGACCATGGGTAAGCCGCATAACTCCTTAGGTCAATTCATGCCCTCATCCAGGGGAATGGGAGTCCATGACAATAGCCATTAGTGGGCATGGGACTGCCCTAAAATCCTGGGCAAAATTTTATTTGGCAGGATACGTGTATAATATTTCTGAGAAGAGGTTGTGTATCTTCTATTGTTTCAAAGACTCTGACTGTTCTCTGTCCCTCAAAGTTTAAAAATCTTTAGCTTAGCAATAGTCTCCAAAATTACTGAATCATGAATTCCAACACTAGAAAGCTTTTGAACACACTGTGCTCATGCATTAACTATGTACACATGTACTATATCAGGTCCATTATAAAACAAACATCAAAATGGCAAATATACAAGGTAAATACGAAATAAGGAATACTTTATTTTCTTTATATCTAAGAGTAAAAACTCTTTTCATCGTATTAAGCAATCATCTTTTTGTCAAGAGCAAGATGATTGAATATACTTGTGTTTAAAAAATCTAGACTTGATTATGATATGTTAATTTGAAGGTCTAGTTTTAAGTTCAATTTATTTTACATAGGTGGATTTTAATGGCTGTCATAATTTTAAGCAATAAAATCACATACCACATAAACACTTCCAATCACTCTTTCCACAATATGCTCTCTATAAGAGTTTCTTTAAAATTTAGTTATTTTCTTACTCGGTCTCAAAATGATAACTTTGAAAGAACAAATTAATTGTTTTTTCAATGACTTCTAGGTAGCATCCTACAAAAGTTGCTTATCACAGGAGTGGTTACAAAATGCAAAACCATTTCCTTTTTATAAAAAGAAAAATGAATATGACTTATCGGTAAGTTTGACAACTAAGTGTTTTTCCACAAGATAACCAGCAAACCTCTGTGAGGTGCAAAAGGCTTTCATGCTCCCTGTTAACCTTGTACAAAATATTGTATGGCTTCTGGTATACTGTGTATTAAAGGTCTGTTTTTATAAACAAACTATTTTGTTTACAGTAGTTTACTACAAAGTAGCATCCTGCAGCACTCTGGGTTCCTCCTGGCTTCAGGAAGTCTTGATTGAAAGATCAGTTTATCTGTGACCATGGGTAAGCCGCATAACTCCTTAGGTCAATTCATGCCCTCATCCAGGGGAATGGGAGTCCATGACAATAGCCATTAGTGGGCATGGGACTGCCCTAAAATCCTGGGCAAAATTTTATTTGGCAGGATACGTGTATAATATTTCTGAGAAGAGGTTGTGTATCTTCTATTGTTTCAAAGACTCTGACTGTTCTCTGTCCCTCAAAGTTTAAAAATCTTTAGCTTAGCAATAGTCTCCAAAATTACTGAATCATGAATTCCAACACTAGAAAGCTTTTGAACACACTGTGCTCATGCATTAACTATGTACACATGTACTATATCAGGTCCATTATAAAACAAACATCAAAATGGCAAATATACAAGGTAAATACGAAATAAGGAATACTTTATTTTCTTTATATCTAAGAGTAAAAACTCTTTTCATCGTATTAAGCAATCATCTTTTTGTCAAGAGCAAGATGATTGAATATACTTGTGTTTAAAAAATCTAGACTTGATTATGATATGTTAATTTGAAGGTCTAGTTTTAAGTTCAATTTATTTTACATAGGTGGATTTTAATGGCTGTCATAATTTTAAGCAATAAAATCACATACCACATAAACACTTCCAATCACTCTTTCCACAATATGCTCTCTATAAGAGTTTCTTTAAAATTTAGTTATTTTCTTACTCGGTCTCAAAATGATAACTTTGAAAGAACAAATTAATTGTTTTTTCAATGACTTCTAGGTAGCATCCTACAAAAGTTGCTTATCACAGGAGTGGTTACAAAATGCAAAACCATTTCCTTTTTATAAAAAGAAAAATGAATATGACTTATCGGTAAGTTTGACAACTAAGTGTTTTTCCACAAGATAACCAGCAAACCTCTGTGAGGTGCAAAAGGCTTTCATGCTCCCTGTTAACCTTGTACAAAATATTGTATGGCTTCTGGTATACTGTGTATTAAAGGTCTGTTTTTATAAACAAACTATTTTGTTTACAGTAGTTTACTACAAAGTAGCATCCTGCAGCACTCTGGGTTCCTCTGGCTTCAACAGCTTGGCGGCTTGCTTATCAATGATGCAGCAAATGAATTTATCTCTTGTAACTTTACCCTACAATCCTTCTCTAAGGAACAGCTGCTGTTTAAGAGGAGTTGCTACTCAGTTTTTTTCATAAAACATTTTCATTAAGATGATGACTAAACCTTACCTCGTGGTGGCTTGCCAAGTAGAAGTACTTAGTACAGTTCATCAGTAAAAGAAAAATGAATGAACACAATGGGTTAGACTTAACATCTTACTCAGGCAGAACAAGTCTTTTGCTCCCCATACTTGTTCTAATAGAGTATTTGCTTCTTCAAGATTTCAGCAATATCTTCAATAATACTTTCAGTAGTATTTTCTGACAAAGAAACTCATTATACGTTGTTTTCAACATATCTTATCTGGTCTTAAGAGGAAGAACATGTGTTTCCTAGAGATATGTAGCTTTTTTACTTTGTGGTACAAGTAAAAGATATCAAGAGAGGTTCAAACCACCATTTAATTTCATGAAATTTCATAAAGACTAGTGGGTGAATTTTTTTTGTCTTTTTTTGGCCACTTCTATTGGTCTTTCATTTATTTCCATCTTTGTTCTTTGGCCCGTGTGGGCCTCCCATCACAGTGGCCTCTGTTGTCGCAGAGCGCCAGCTCTGGGCGCATGCACTCCAGGGCTCCGGCTTGGTAGTTGGACACATCGGGCCAGCTGCTCCGCAGCACATGGGATCTTCCCAGGCCAGGGATCGAACCATGGATAAGGCAATATGAAAGACTTACTCGGTCTCAAAATGATAACTTTGAAAGAACAAATTAATTGTTTTCAATGACTTCTAGGTAGCATCCTACAAAAGTTGCTTATCACAGGAGTGGTTACAAAATGCAAAACCATTTCCTTTTTATAAAAAGAAAAATGAATATGACTTATCGGTAAGTTTGACAACTAAGTGTTTTTCCACAAGATAACCAGCAAACCTCTGTGAGGTGCAAAAGGCTTTCATGCTCCCTGTTAACCTTGTACAAAATATTGTATGGCTTCTGGTATACTGTGTATTAAAGGTCTGTTTTTATAAACAAACTATTTTGTTTACAGTAGTTTACTACAAAGTAGCATCCTGCAGCACTCTGGGTTCCTCTGGCTTCAACAGCTTGGCGGCTTGCTTATCAATGATGCAGCAAATGAATTTATCTCTTGTAACTTTACCCTACAATCCTTCTCTAAGGAACAGCTGCTGTTTAAGAGGAGTTGCTACTCAGTTTTTTTCATAAAACATTTTCATTAAGATGATGACTAAACCTTACCTCGTGGTGGCTTGCCAAGTAGAAGTACTTAGTACAGTTCATCAGTAAAAGAAAAATGAATGAACACAATGGGTTAGACTTAACATCTTACTCAGGCAGAACAAGTCTTTTGCTCCCCATACTTGTTCTAATAGAGTATTTGCTTCTTCAAGATTTCAGCAATATCTTCAATAATACTTTCAGTAGTATTTTCTGACAAAGAAACTCATTATACGTTGTTTTCAACATATCTTATCTGGTCTTAAGAGGAAGAACATGTGTTTCCTAGAGATATGTAGCTTTTTTACTTTGTGGTACAAGTAAAAGATATCAAGAGAGGTTCAAACCACCATTTAATTTCATGAAATTTCATAAAGACTAGTGGGTGAATTTTTTTTGTCTTTTTTTGGCCACTTCTATTGGTCTTTCATTTATTTCCATCTTTGTTCTTTGGCCCGTGTGGGCCTCCCATCACAGTGGCCTCTGTTGTCGCAGAGCGCCAGCTCTGGGCGCATGCACTCCAGGGCTCCGGCTTGGTAGTTGGACACATCGGGCCAGCTGCTCCGCAGCACATGGGATCTTCCCAGGCCAGGGATCGAACCAGTGCCCTTGCACTGCAAGGCAGTGTCCTTACCCACTGGACCACCAGGGGAGACTCTAGTGGGTGAATTTAAACAGTGGCTTAAAAAAGATGTGAAGGTTATCCTCCATGTTTTTCTAATCATGGTACCTTCATATTTATCATCGAGAAACTTCTTGAGGCACAGTATATATTTTCTTCTGAAGTATTCATTCTTCACGACAGTAGATTTAAGTTCATATTTCAGTTGTTTGTCTTGATGGGTTTGAAATCTGAGGTCTGATTTCTGATTAGAACTGATCGCACCATGGCTGTTTTTTAACTCACAATGCAGCGAACCAAGAGCTTGTCCGAGAATGAAGTGTCAGCCCCTCCATCTTCATGTTGCTCCCCTGTGCTTGCTTTCACAATTAGTGATGTCTGTAATCCACACTCTGTTTCTGTCAGAATCTTTTTAAGCTATTTGCCCTGTTTTGTTTTGACTTTTGCCCTTGGCAGTGGTGAGGGTATAGGGCTGTTATCATTGAAAGCTAGTTTAATTGAAACTAATACTAGTCTTCAAATGAACTGGACATATACCAATACAGCACAACATACTATAGGCAAGTGAAAGCACCTGCCAACCCTTGTATGTTGAGGGCCACTTACTCCTCTCTCCGAATACAGGGCCTCCTGACTTGAAGACCAGGGGAGGAGGAAAATACAAATTCATAGATAGAGATAAAATGTAATTTTTCTTATTTCTGGAGTATTAACATATGAATAAGAGTTCTAATATTTTTTCCCAAGCCCCATTTTTTATTATGGAAATTTCACTTTCTAAACTCTGACCTAGATCGTCTCGAGTGCCATTTTCAACTCAAAAAATTAAAAATGAATGAATGTTCTGCTAGAAGAGTACTCTCATTATTTGACTGCTCAAATGATTCCTAGATAACTGCCAAACTTATGTTTCCTGGCAGCTCTGAAAAAACCCTCATGTCCAAGTCTACTGAGTGAGAAATGACGACAGGTTACTGGGTGAGTCTTCTACAATAACGTTGAAAAGAATCTGGTGGAATTCACCCAGAAGAACCAGGTAAGGTTGGCCAGTCTCTGTGTCCCCGGTAGCTTACCTTCACATACCCCTCCAATGAACTGGCCGTTTTCAGCCTCCACCAACTAAAACAGGTGACTGTGATGCGTCTCAAGCAAAATAATCTAGCACACACAAAATTCACTTGTAGGCCTGGACAGCTGCATGTGGGAGGGACGGGATGGGGATCATGTGTTTTCATGGCTGTTCTGGACAGCTCCAAGTTGTGTGGGAAGAAGAAACAAACTATTCTATTATGTGGAAGGCAAACGTTTTCTAAATTTAGAATCTTTTAGCACTTGGATTATTTTTGTTTTCTACATTTGCCCTGCTGAGGAGCAGGAGTTGCGGAAGTCCCATGTGCTCTTTGCAGGCAGTGGTAACATTCATCCACTGGGCAGCAGGCCAGACAACCCAGGTCAGAAACCAGAGCCTGTATCAAGAGCCTAGAAGGACAGACATAAACATCTAGGAGAAATGATCTGTACAGTGCCGAGATCCGGTTATCCACCGTTAAGTAAAATCTCTTAGGCCACTAACAAGAACATAGGTAGGTTTTGAAATAAAGATAGGACCAGAAGATGATTTTTGAAACTTTGTCCAGTTAACTTTCTTCCCTGAAAATGAGCTTCTCTTTTGTTGGTGTTTGGAAATCCTTAAGACAGAGTGATTTTCTAAAGGGCCTCCTGACTTGAAGACCAGGGGAGGAGGAAAATACAAATTCATAGATAGAGATAAAATGTAATTTTTCTTATTTCTGGAGTATTAACATATGAATAAGAGTTCTAATATTTTTTCCCAAGCCCCATTTTTTATTATGGAAATTTCACTTTCTAAACTCTGACCTAGATCGTCTCGAGTGCCATTTTCAACTCAAAAAATTAAAAATGAATGAATGTTCTGCTAGAAGAGTACTCTCATTATTTGACTGCTCAAATGATTCCTAGATAACTGCCAAACTTATGTTTCCTGGCAGCTCTGAAAAAACCCTCATGTCCAAGTCTACTGAGTGAGAAATGACGACAGGTTACTGGGTGAGTCTTCTACAATAACGTTGAAAAGAATCTGGTGGAATTCACCCAGAAGAACCAGGTAAGGTTGGCCAGTCTCTGTGTCCCCGGTAGCTTACCTTCACATACCCCTCCAATGAACTGGCCGTTTTCAGCCTCCACCAACTAAAACAGGTGACTGTGATGCGTCTCCAAGCAAAATAATCTAGCACACACAAAATTCACTTGTAGGCCTGGACAGCTGCATGTGGGAGGGACGGGATGGGGATCATGTGTTTTCATGGCTGTTCTGGACAGCTCCAAGTTGTGTGGGAAGAAGAAACAAACTATTCTATTATGTGGAAGGCAAACGTTTTCTAAATTTAGAATCTTTTAGCACTTGGATTATTTTTGTTTTCTACATTTGCCCTGCTGAGGAGCAGGAGTTGCGGAAGTCCCATGTGCTCTTTGCAGGCAGTGGTAACATTCATCCACTGGGCAGCAGGCCAGACAACCCAGGTCAGAAACCAGAGCCTGTATCAAGAGCCTAGAAGGACAGACATAAACATCTAGGAGAAATGATCTGTACAGTGCCGAGATCCGGTTATCCACCGTTAAGTAAAATCTCTTAGGCCACTAACAAGAACATAGGTAGGTTTTGAAATAAAGATAGGACCAGAAGATGATTTTTGAAACTTTGTCCAGTTAACTTTCTTCCCTGAAAATGAGCTTCTCTTGTGGTGTTTGAGAACTCCTTAGAAGGTGATTCCAAACAACCATTGAGGCCTTCACAAAGGCTAAGGACAAGTTGCCTTTATGAAAGGAACCTTGATTGGCTATGTCTGTATTTGAGGACAGGATGGTGTAGAGACTATAGGTGATGCTCAGTCTTTCTTTCTTTAAAAGAAAGTTTTGTTGACAAAAAGAAAGACAACATGAGATATGATCCAATCTAAATTGTTTTCTGCATTTTAGAGATTCCACCAACATTATCTGTCATCAGAAAGCCTAAGATAATGTAAAGGCTTATTTGTATCTCAATTAAAATTATATAATGCCCTTTTCAATAAGTCTTTTAGAAGGTGACAAGATGACTCTCATAAATGATGCTTTATTTGTGCTACTTTCTTGCACATAGGTTTATAAGCACTGGTACTGTATTTCCTATATGAAGGGACAGAGGTCATTAAATGTGTGAACCGTGACTAGGTTCCTGCTATACATTTGCATGATGGATTCCATCCCTGTATCTTCCCATGAAACTAGAGCTCCATATCCTGCCAATCCCAACCACCTCACCTCTCCCCCCTATTTATGCCTTTCTTGTGTTAAAGTGCAAAACCTACTGAGGAAACTTGCTTGAAATTTGAGATCAGACAAATTATATTGGAGCTCTTCCATATAACACAGGTAAAAGGGATATCCCTGGTGGTCCAGTGGCTAAGACTCCATGCTCCCAATGCAGGGGGCCAGGTCTGATCCCCGGTTAGGAACTAGATCCCACATGCGGCGACTAAGAGTTCACATGCTGCAACTAAGACCTGGCACAGTCAAAAAAAAAAAAACTAGATAAAATCGCAACAGAATCAAACTTTCAGGCAGGCCAGACAACCCAGGTCAGAACAGTTAACCTAGAAGGACAGACATAAACATCTAGGAGAAATGATCTGTACAGTGCCGAGATCCGGTTATCCACCGTTAAGTAAAATCTCTTAGGCCACTAACAAGAACATAGGTAGGTTTTGAAATAAAGATAGGACCAGAAGATGATTTTTGAAACTTTGTCCAGTTAACTTTCTTCCCTGAAAATGAGCTTCTCTTGTGGTGTTTGAGAACTCCTTAGAAGGTGATTCCAAACAACCATTGAGGCCTTCACAAAAGCTAAGGACAAGTTGCCTTTATGAAAGGAACCTTGATTGGCTATGTCTGTATTTGAGGACAGGATGGTGTAGAGACTATAGGTGATGCTCAGTCTTTCTTTCTTTAAAAGAAAGTTTTGTTGACAAAAAGAAAGACAACATGAGATATGATCCAATCTAAATTGTTTTCTGCATTTTAGAGATTCCACCAACATTATCTGTCATCAGAAAGCCTAAGATAATGTAAAGGCTTATTTGTATCTCAATTAAAATTATATAATGCCCTTTTCAATAAGTCTTTTAGAAGGTGACAAGATGACTCTCATAAATGATGCTTTATTTGTGCTACTTTCTTGCACATAGGTTTATAAGCACTGGTACTGTATTTCCTATATGAAGGGACAGAGGTCATTAAATGTGTGAACCGTGACTAGGTTCCTGCTATACATTTGCATGATGGATTCCATCCCTGTATCTTCCCATGAAACTAGAGCTCCATATCCTGCCAATCCCAACCACCTCACCTCTCCCCCCTATTTATGCCTTTCTTGTGTTAAAGTGCAAAACCTACTGAGGAAACTTGCTTGAAATTTGAGATCAGACAAATTATATTGGAGCTCTTCCATATAACACAGGTAAAAGGGATATCCCTGGTGGTCCAGTGGCTAAGACTCCATGCTCCCAATGCAGGGGGCCAGGTCTGATCCCCGGTTAGGGAACTAGATCCCACATGCGGCGACTAAGAGTTCACATGCTGCAACTAAGACCTGGCACAGTCAAAGAAATATATAAGCATTAAAACAAAATAAAATAAAACATAGATGAAAGATCAGCCAAAACAGAAACTCAAAAAGTCAACCAGTACTGGTGAGTACTGCACTTACAATTAAAAATTGCCAACAAGGGCTTCCCCGGTAGCTCAGTGGCAAAGAGTTTGCCTGCCAATGTAGGAGACGTGGGTTCAATTGCTGATCCAGGAAGATCCCACATACTGTGGAGCAACTAAGTCCGTGAGCTACAACTGTCGACCCTGTGCTCTAGAGCCTCGGAGCCACAACTATTGAGCCCATGTGCTGCAACTACTGAAGCCCGTGTGCCCCAGAGCCTGAGTTCCACCACAAGAAAAGTCACTACAACAAGAAGCGTGCTCATCTCAACTAGAGAGTAGCCCCTACTTCCTGCAGCTAGAGAAGAGTCTGTGGCAGCAGTGAAAACCCAGAATAGCCAAAAATAAAAATAAATAAATATTTTAAAATGTTGCCAACAAGAAAATTTTATGTCTTTCTTGCTACAGAAAGGAAAATAAGCAGACAGTCTTGAAAGATGAAAAACATCATATAGTATTTACACTGGAACAAGTCCATGGAACCAATCCATTTTTCTGTTCCTTTTCTAGAAGAGGGACATAAGGCTTAGAAAAGATCCTAGAAACTTACTCTATATTTACCTCTTGTCAGAGGCAGACCCAGGTTTAGCGTTCTGACTAAGGTCAAAGTAGAATATGTGACCTGGCCCTCTGGTCATTTACATTGACATCAAAGAGAAATCTCACAGAGCAGTAACTAAAATTAGATAGCCACTTTCATAAGGTGGTAAGAAGTTCTACAAGGCACATAAGGATTCAAATATTTACTAGTTATTCATACGCTTTTAAAACTAAAAAAGGGATTTTTTCAAAGCAAAAATATTTCAGGCACTCCTAAATATTTCCTAGGATGTTCCCACCAACCTTGGTCAACAGAGGCCAAGAAGATGAGCTAGCTGGAAAGCCCACAATCAGCTTATGTCATTGTGAGCCAGAACCAGCACACACAGTGGTGCACTCAGACCCCGTGGCCACATCACTTGTGTTTGCTTCAATAAGAAGTCAATGGAGGGACTTCCCTGGTGGTCCAGTGGTTAAGAGCCTGTGTTCCCAATCCAGAGGGCTCAGATATGCGATCCCTGGTCAGGGAACTAGATCCCATATGCCACAACTAAGACCCAGCACAGCCAAACAAATAATTTTTAAAAATCAAGTTTTTTTTTTTTTTAAAGGAGCCAACGGAGATCTTCCTGCCAGATGAACATCACTCCCAAAATTTTCATTCCAGAGGGACGTCTGTGAGAGCTGTACTTCTACCCCTTTCTAGATTACTCCACCTGGACCAGGAATAAAAATGTAGGCTCTGTGTTTAAACCAGAGAAGGAATAGAGACGAAAAACACTGTTAAGATAGTTTTTGTTCACTGAGCCTCCACACCATTCAGCTCACCTCTTGAAAGCTATAACCTGCCTGAAATAATCTTAGTTCAGAGTGTGTTAATCTGTATTAATGACCTTTGAAAAGGTGACCCTAGGAAGGCCTAGAGATTTAAGCAATGAAACTACCTGTGCAGAATACACGGAACGCGTGAGCCTGAGTACTCCTGCGAAGGACTCTGTACTAGAAATGAATGAATCCTCAGTGCTCTAAAGACAGATCCATATTTAATCATCTCGGCATGCTCTCTCTATCTACTCATCCCAGTAAATGCTGGCTCTCTGGGTTTACATTCAGTTGCTTAATCTAGCATGAGGGGACAGCTTCTCTCAGAACCCAAGGCTCCATCTTGGTCTGGCCCCTCGCCAAAAGTTATGGGGCAGATTCCAAACAGCACTGCTTCATTCCCCCTAGACTTCTGCTAAAATTAGAATAGGCAAATGTATGCAAAGTTAGGTACCTTTTGTGGTGAAAATTCCTACATAGGAATATTAAAATTTTCTCAGGAAAGTGTTAGGGACTCCGTTGTGTCTGACTCTTTGTAACCCCATGAACTGTAACCCGGCAGGCTCTGCTCTCCTTGGAATTCTCCAGGCAAGAATACTGGAGTGAGTTTCCATGCCCTTCTCCAGGACATCTTCCTGACCCACGGATGGAAGCCAGGTCTCCCACATTACAATCAGATTCTTCACTGTCTGAGCCACCAGGAAAGCCCAGATTTTCCTCATATTACTCTAAAAATAAAAGTAAAAAGCAACTGGAGTCCCTAAAAGCATACTTTTCTCCCATATCCATATACTACTTTACATGGAAAGATGAAGATAAATGATATTTTAAGAGAATTCATTTTAATTGCTTACTTCTTGTTAGGAATTTTAAACACTGGGTATATCTTTCACTATTACTGTATACAGTTGATTATTGATTCCCATTTATACTTCCAGAATATGAATGCTACCATTTTAATTGGTATTCAGAGGTCTGCTAATGTGCAAACCCAAGCAGTTCAATTATTTTGCCCAACTGGGAAAATGAGTTATCTAGAAACAAATGGGAATGACAGATTAAAAGGCTATCCTTGTTAATACTTTCAAATTGGGCTAAAGTTAGTTATACCCTGTTGAGTTCTTTCACTTCTTAGGATGAACAATGCAGCGAGCATGGCGAGACTTATTGCCCAGGCCTCTAATCTTAGCTGTGACATTTCCTGTCTCATGTTCTACCATCAATAGTGACCTACTTGCTATCCTATGTGACTTTCCAACTGGGTCTTTTAATGCTCACACATGGGAAACACAATTATTTTTATATTTAGCACAAAGTGTAGCTGTGATACATTTCAAATCATTTCCAGTTCTAAATATCCACACTAATCTTATTTAATGGTAATTTGTTTTTTGGTTTTTTTTTTTTGGCTTGTCATTTAGGAAAATAATAATAGTTACAACACATTAAAAACAAAGTTTTTCTTAAATGTGAAAATGCCGCATTATGTCAGTATCTAGTAAATTGAAACTGAAGGAGCAGGAAGTAAAAGAATCATATGTCCTAGTTACTTATCTTGTTTGAAGAACTGGACACAAATGGCTCTTGTTGAAAGTGACAAGAAACAACACTGCTGCTATTATTTAGGTTTGAAATTCTTAGACAAGTGAAAAAAAAACTTAATAATGACGATGAAACACTCAGAAATGCAACAGACATGCACAGAAAGAGCCACAGGATTTGTTAGGTAAAACTAAAGCTCACCAAAGATCAATGCACAATAAGATTACAAATACTGAGCAGGAAAGCCTTATAATAAGAATATGTCTGAAACTCAGGAAAGTTGATTTGCTAGGCAAAGTAAAACTGCCATCCACCGTTTTATAAATTAAGAAGAAAGCCATCATCGCCAATCTTTGTAAGTGTATATGTAACATAGCAAATGACTGTTCAAAATTTTAAGTCTTGTCAGCTTTGATCCACAAACCCTAAAGAAATGAACAAAGGAGCCAACACTTTAATGAGGAATACTTGTATCATGTCACTTGTGAATAAGCAAATTCCCAGCACTCAACCAGATCTCCAAAACAGATGTCAGGAGTCTGCAGTACACCTTTTTAAGTGAATTTCCAAAACTCCATAGCTCTATCAACTCTGAAGCACTGCTTTTGTGAATCATAAAGAACCCTTCAAAGCCCAGCGTTCACACACATGGAAAAGCACATGTTCTACTTCGATGAAGAAACCTCCCTGCCACCTCCCACATCCTTGGGAAATATTCCAGCTATGTGTGCATACCCATTATGGATTCTCTCTCATTGCTACTGCTTTTGCTATACATTTTCTATAACCACATGCTGTTTCCACCCACACAGCTCAGAAAGAAGGAAAGAAAGGAAGAAGCCTTTGTTGAGCCTTATAAAAGGGCCAATCTCCTGTATATGAAAACTACCCTATCCAAGGCAGGCTCTCAAGAGCTTATATAGACCATGCACCTGTCTAACTTTAGTAATAAGGATACACTGACCCAGCCCTTTCTTTCCTGATCTCAGTGTCCCCTGGATCCTGAAGGGCTCTTACCCAATCACACACCCAAATCTATCAGGTTACAAAGTGAGGAAGAAAGGGGTCCCTGCCAGGATACAGATGAAGGAAGTACAACGTGAACAGCATCAAGACATTTCTCCTGTCATTTCCCCCTTTTGACTTGTCTCTGATACAAAACAAAAACAAAGGGAAAAAAACCTGCTGCTAGGATTTAGGTTTGAAATTCTTAGACAAGTGAAAAAAAAACTTAATAATGACGATGAAACACTCAGAAATGCAACAGACATGCACAGAAAGAGCCACAGGATTTGTTAGGTAAAACTAAAGCTCACCAAAGATCAATGCACAATAAGATTACAAATACTGAGCAGGAAAGCCTTATAATAAGAATATGTCTGAAACTCAGGAAAGTTGATTTGCTAGGCAAAGTAAAACTGCCATCCACCGTTTTATAAATTAAGAAGAAAGCCATCATCGCCAATCTTTGTAAGTGTATATGTAACATAGCAAATGACTGTTCAAAATTTTAAGTCTTGTCAGCTTTGATCCACAAACCCTAAAGAAATGAACAAAGGAGCCAACACTTTAATGAGGAATACTTGTATCATGTCACTTGTGAATAAGCAAATTCCCAGCACTCAACCAGATCTCCAAAACAGATGTCAGGAGTCTGCAGTACACCTTTTTAAGTGAATTTCCAAAACTCCATAGCTCTATCAACTCTGAAGCACTGCTTTTGTGAATCATAAAGAACCCTTCAAAGCCCAGCGTTCACACACATGGAAAAGCACATGTTCTACTTCGATGAAGAAACCTCCCTGCCACCTCCCACATCCTTGGGAAATATTCCAGCTATGTGTGCATACCCATTATGGATTCTCTCTCATTGCTACTGCTTTTGCTATACATTTTCTATAACCACATGCTGTTTCCACCCACACAGCTCAGAAAGAAGGAAAGAAAGGAAGAAGCCTTTGTTGAGCCTTATAAAAGGGCCAATCTCCTGTATATGAAAACTACCCTATCCAAGGCAGGCTCTCAAGAGCTTATATAGACCATGCACCTGTCTAACTTTAGTAATAAGGATACACTGACCCAGCCCTTTCTTTCCTGATCTCAGTGTCCCCTGGATCCTGAAGGGCTCTTACCCAATCACACACCCAAATCTATCAGGTTACAAAGTGAGGAAGAAAGGGGTCCCTGCCAGGATACAGATGAAGGAAGTACAACGTGAACAGCATCAAGACATTTCTCCCTGTCATTTCCCACCCCTTTTTTGACTTGTCTCTGATACAAAACAAAAAACAAATTGAAAGACCTAGATAAAAAGTTTCTCTCAAATGTTGATGCATTTTACTCACCATAAAATTGAGATCTGCTCTTAGAAGCCTGCTATGGGGAAGGGAGCTGAGAAGTGCACTTCACAGTAAGTGACTCTGCAACAGTCTTTTGTGGTGGTGGGAACACCAGAAGGCAGAAAGCAACATCAGGTAGGTTCGGACTGATCCTGAGCACAGGCACAGACACCGCAGTTTTTGCAAGGTCACCTGGGGTAAGATCTGGCGAAGATGAACAGGTAGGAGGGAAACATGAAGTTCTTGTCAAAGTGGGAAATGATGACTTATCCAATTGAGTGGTCATGTCACACGGCAAGCCTCCGAAAATAATGACTCATAACACACTTAGCAAATGACACAGTCACCCACAAAATGACAGGGAAAGAAAAACCATGAACGCAAGTCCTTTAATTGAGAAAATCCTGAGCTGAAAGCCAAAGAAAAGGGATTTTGCAGGAAGGCACTCTGTTTTATTTCTGTCAATCTCATCCAAATTAATATGTGAGGTAAAGCTACATTTCGACTTGCACCTTCATAATTACCTCAGAATAATTAATAACTGTTCTAAGAATACATCATTTTAGTAGATAGGTGAGTTCAAAGGAAAAATTATGTGTAAGCAGAGAAAACAATTTTAAGTGAATTTGCCATTGTAAATTATCATGAATTATTATTCTCCCAATGTATAGTTTAGCCTTATAGGTATACCTTCATTTTTAAGGATTATGCCCCACAGCTTCCCTGGTAGCTCAGGTGGTAAAGAGTCCACTTGCAGTGCAAGAGACCAGAGTTCAATCTCTGAGTTGGGAAGGTCCCCTGGAGGAGGGAATGGCAATCCATTCCAGTATTCTTGCCTGGAGAATTCCATGGACAGAGGAGCCTGGTGTGTTCATGGGGTTGTAAAGAGTTGGACACCACTGAGTGACTAACACTTTCACTTTCATGCCCTGAAATGAAAGGAGCTGGAATCCTTAAAACTAGAGTTAAATAGTTTTATAGTTAATATAAAAACTAGAGTTAAGAGTATTACTCAGATTTCCCTCTTGGATTAAGCTCCTGAATGCTTATGTAATATTATTGTACTAGTAAGTCTATCTTTTTCCCAAAAGAAACACTTTGGAATCTATACTTTATTCTCCTCAAAGAAGGAAAGAAAAGCTGGCTTTTTCAGTTCTCAAATTTTACAGGAAAAAACCTAAGGTGTATCTATACCCAGCTCACTGACGATTACTATCCTACCTTATTTGTAGTACAGGAGATAAAACAGTGATCATGGATTCTTAGTGGTTAAGACTTCTCAATATTAACTCTTTCATTAACTTATTCATTTGATTGTTCATTCTTTTTAGTTATACAGGTTCTGCCTTCGTGAAACTCAATTTAGTGGAAAACACACAAAAACAAGTAGACAAGTTGAGTGGTCATGTCACACGGCAAGCCTCCGAAAATAATGACTCATAACACACTTAGCAAATGACACAGTCACCCACAAAATGACAGGGAAAGAAAAACCATGAACGCAAGTCCTTTAATTGAGAAAATCCTGAGCTGAAAGCCAAAGAAAAGGGATTTTGCAGGAAGGCACTCTGTTTTATTTCTGTCAATCTCATCCAAATTAATATGTGAGGTAAAGCTACATTTCGACTTGCACCTTCATAATTACCTCAGAATAATTAATAACTGTTCTAAGAATACATCATTTTAGTAGATAGGTGAGTTCAAAGGAAAAATTATGTGTAAGCAGAGAAAACAATTTTAAGTGAATTTGCCATTGTAAATTATCATGAATTATTATTCTCCCAATGTATAGTTTAGCCTTATAGGTATACCTTCATTTTTAAGGATTATGCCCCACAGCTTCCCTGGTAGCTCAGGTGGTAAAGAGTCCACTTGCAGTGCAAGAGACCAGAGTTCAATCTCTGAGTTGGGAAGGTCCCCTGGAGGAGGGAATGGCAATCCATTCCAGTATTCTTGCCTGGAGAATTCCATGGACAGAGGAGCCTGGTGTGTTCATGGGGTTGTAAAGAGTTGGACACCACTGAGTGACTAACACTTTCACTTTCATGCCCTGAAATGAAAGGAGCTGGAATCCTTAAAACTAGAGTTAAATAGTTTTATAGTTAATATAAAAACTAGAGTTAAGAGTATTACTCAGATTTCCCTCTTGGATTAAGCTCCTGAATGCTTATGTAATATTATTGTACTAGTAAGTCTATCTTTTTCCCAAAAGAAACACTTTGGAATCTATACTTTATTCTCCTCAAAGAAGGAAAGAAAAGCTGGCTTTTTCAGTTCTCAAATTTTACAGGAAAAAACCTAAGGTGTATCTATACCCAGCTCACTGACGATTACTATCCTACCTTATTTGTAGTACAGGAGATAAAACAGTGATCATGGATTCTTAGTGGTTAAGACTTCTCAATATTAACTCTTTCATTAACTTATTCATTTGATTGTTCATTCTTTTTATGTATACAGTTTCTGCCTTCGTGAAACTCAATTTAGTGGAAAAACACACAAAAACAAGTAGACAAGTTGGTAAATTACATAAGATTGCTCAAGTACCATATTGGCAACAAAAATGGGACCAAAACAGGGCAATGGGTGGGTGCCCTAAACAGATGAGTTGGAAGAGTCCTGGGAGGTGTCTGGGATGAGAAGCCCTGAATGGAAAAGAGGTAGCTATGTGAATGGAGGACCCATGACCCAAGCAGAGGGAACAGCAGATGCAAGGGGTCAGAGGTGGGAGTGAAACTGACATATTAGACAGCCAGGAAGCCAGTGTGGCTGGAAGACTAAGTGAGGGTAAGAGGGTAAGTGGTGAGGTCACCAAGATGGGCAGGGCCCTGCAGGCCACAGGAGTCCTGGGACTATCCCCCAAAGCAAAGGAGAGACACAGCTGAAGGGACATGAGCAGATAAACCTGTCTCAATCCAAGCTTGCCCATTATGTGGCCTAAGCAAATTGCTAGCATGTCTTAGATGCGATTAATAAATTCCTAATTTATAAAAGGGCACTGAATAATGACCAGTTATATTCATCAGTGATTGTCATTATTGTTAATGCTCTGATAATATAAATAAAGTTGATAAAAATTTTTCACATTCAAAATAGGCCTATACTATAAAATAATACACCAGAAATACAGAATTATTGAGACACAAGAAAACAAACCCTTTTTATTCAGTAAAGACCAAATTCTAATTGAGGACAAATAGACATAATTTAGTACATTCATATTCATTAGGGCTTATTGTGGTTCTAATCAGAATAATCATTGATCTTGGCTTGGTTCTGTTCTTAATTAGTCTGCATTGTGGCTTTTCTCTCCTTGTCAACCTAGCCTTGTCATTTTGTATCCAGAACTGTGTAGCAGTTCAGTGGTACCTATTAACAACAGTAGTGATAAGGGTGAATTCCAGTTATTTTTCAAATCACTATGTGTAGTAGACAATTATAATTGCCTGACAGCATCGACTGCCCCCTCCCTTCCACACACACACTTCTTTCTAATAGAGTCCTGATTTTATCTTGTTGTTAGTGACTGATTCAGAGATAGGGGCATGTAGTCCCGTTCTAATCAATGAGAAGAAAAGACATGTCTTCTTGGATTCTTCGGGGTAATGTTTTCATACTTTCCAAAAGAAAAACCTGGAAGGGGGCATCGGTTGTCTGTGCTCTAGATACTGTCATGTCTGCAAGGCCATGTCGGCCCTACTGTTACCATCTTGCAAAAAAGAAGAACCAGTCTTAGGTGAAAAGGACCCCGAGGACCACAGTGGCAGAGGGATGAAAGAGATGAAGGGATCCTGGAGCACTGTCTTTTGGTCACTGAGTCAACCAAGTCTGCTGCCTGCCCTGCTTCTCACAGGAGATAATACACTTCCTCACCATGTAGTTTAGTTTTGGTTAGAGTCTTCTGTTTTGTGCAGAAGGTCTCCTAGCACATTACCCCATGTGGACATTTCCATTTGGAAACATCACTTGTTCCTTTGGCTCTGGGAAGTTCTGACAAATGAAACTAGGACTCCTGACTCAATCCAAGCTTGCCCATTATGTGGCCTAAGCAAATTGCTAGCATGTCTTAGATGCGATTAATAAATTCCTAATTTATAAAAGGGCACTGAATAATGACCAGTTATATTCATCAGTGATTGTCATTATTGTTAATGCTCTGATAATATAAATAAAGTTGATAAAAATTTTTCACATTCAAAATAGGCCTATACTATAAAATAATACACCAGAAATACAGAATTATTGAGACACAAGAAAACAAACCCTTTTTATTCAGTAAAGACCAAATTCTAATTGAGGACAAATAGACATAATTTAGTACATTCATATTCATTAGGGCTTATTGTGGTTCTAATCAGAATAATCATTGATCTTGGCTTGGTTCTGTTCTTAATTAGTCTGCATTGTGGCTTTTCTCTCCTTGTCAACCTAGCCTTGTCATTTTGTATCCAGAACTGTGTAGCAGTTCAGTGGTACCTATTAACAACAGTAGTGATAAGGGTGAATTCCAGTTATTTTCAAATCACTATGTGTAGTAGACAATTATAATTGCCTGACAGCATCGACTGCCCCCTCCCTTCCACACACACACTTCTTTCTAATAGAGTCCTGATTTTATCTTGTTGTTAGTGACTGATTCAGAGATAGGGGCATGTAGTCCCGTTCTAATCAATGAGAAGAAAAGACATGTCTTCTTGGATTCTTCGGGGTAATGTTTTCATACTTTCCAAAAGAAAAACCTGGAAGGGGGCATCGGTTGTCTGTGCTCTAGATACTGTCATGTCTGCAAGGCCATGTCGGCCCTACTGTTACCATCTTGCAAAAAAGAAGAACCAGTCTTAGGTGAAAAGGACCCCGAGGACCACAGTGGCAGAGGGATGAAAGAGATGAAGGGATCCTGGAGCACTGTCTTTTGGTCACTGAGTCAACCAAGTCTGCTGCCTGCCCTGCTTCTCACAGGAGATAATACACTTCCTCACCATGTAGTTTAGTTTTGGTTAGAGTCTTCTGTTTTGTGCAGAAGGTCTCCTAGCACATTACCCCATGTGGACATTTCCATTTGGAAACATCACTTGTTCCTTTGGCTCTGGGAAGTTCTGACAAATGAAACTAGGACTCCTGACTCTACCCCAGTGAACTCCAGCAGTCCTCAATATGAGCTGATACAGCGTTTTAACTGTGATGCAACACTGGGAGCGTCACCCAGAAAAACCCAAGGGGAAAACACCCTAGAAATCACAACAGGAAGATGGCATGTGTAGCTGTTACTGAATAGATTGTTTCTGGCTTTTCCAATCTTTCAAAAACTTTGACTTTCACTTGCCAGTTGTCTAGGACAACTGTTTTCCCCTCAAGACCCAAATAAAGCACAGCTCTCAGTGGCCTTTTTTTCCATGAAGCTGCCAATTGTGAACCCTTATCCAATTACAAGAATATCAGCAGAGAACACGTGGGACACAGATACCAATTTGAATTGTGGTGTTGGGGGGTGCTCCTGAGGGTCCCTCGGTCTGCAAGGAGACTAAATCAGTCAATCCTGAAGGAAATCAACCCTAAATATTCACTGGGAGGACTGATGTTGAGGCTGAAGCTCCAATCCTTTGGCCCCTTGATGGGAAGAGCCGACTCATTTGAAAAGACCTTGATGCTGGGAAAGACTGAAGGCAGAAGGAGAAAGGGGTGGCAGAGGATAAGATGGTTGGATGGCATCACTGACTCGATGGACATGGATTTTAGCAAGCTCTGGGAGACAGTGGAAGACAAGGAAGCCTGGCGTGCTGCAGTCCATGGGGTTGCAAAGTTAGACACGACTTAGCCACTGAACAACAACAAAGCACAGACAGAAACATTACAGAGAGGAAGTGCAGTATGATGATTTGGAGACAGGGTTATGTTTTCCTCCGGGAAAAAAAAATGCTGACATGATAGGACCCTGCTTATTTTTGTTTTAGCTGTTCAGGGTTATTTTAAAGTTGAAAATATGAGACCTGAAGTTTGTTAGAGATCTTCTTGGTCACTGAGTCAACCAAGTCTGCTGCCTGCCCTGCTTCTCACAGGAGATAATACACTTCCTCACCATGTAGTTTAGTTTTGGTTAGAGTCTTCTGTTTTGTGCAGAAGGTCTCCTAGCACATTACCCCATGTGGACATTTCCATTTGGAAACATCACTTGTTCCTTTGGCTCTGGGAAGTTCTGACAAATGAAACTAGGACTCCTGACTCTACCCCAGTGAACTCCAGCAGTCCTCAATATGAGCTGATACAGCGTTTTAACTGTGATGCAACACTGGGAGCGTCACCCAGAAAAACCCAAGGGGAAAACACCCTAGAAATCACAACAGGAAGATGGCATGTGTAGCTGTTACTGAATAGATTGTTTCTGGCTTTTCCAATCTTTCAAAAACTTTGACTTTCACTTGCCAGTTGTCTAGGACAACTGTTTTCCCCTCAAGACCCAAATAAAGCACAGCTCTCAGTGGCCTTTTTTTCCATGAAGCTGCCAATTGTGAACCCTTATCCAATTACAAGAATATCAGCAGAGAACACGTGGGACACAGATACCAATTTGAATTGTGGTGTTGGGGGGTGCTCCTGAGGGTCCCTCGGTCTGCAAGGAGACTAAATCAGTCAATCCTGAAGGAAATCAACCCTAAATATTCACTGGGAGGACTGATGTTGAGGCTGAAGCTCCAATCCTTTGGCCCCTTGATGGGAAGAGCCGACTCATTTGAAAAGACCTTGATGCTGGGAAAGACTGAAGGCAGAAGGAGAAAGGGGTGGCAGAGGATAAGATGGTTGGATGGCATCACTGACTCGATGGACATGGATTTTAGCAAGCTCTGGGAGACAGTGGAAGACAAGGAAGCCTGGCGTGCTGCAGTCCATGGGGTTGCAAAGTTAGACACGACTTAGCCACTGAACAACAACAAAGCACAGACAGAAACATTACAGAGAGGAAGTGCAGTATGATGATTTGGAGACAGGGGTTATGTTTTCCTCCCGAAAAGGAAGAAGGAAATGCCATGATCATGATAGGACCCTGCTTATTTTTGTTTTAGCTGTTCAGGGTTATTTTAAAGTTGAAAATATGAGAGACCCATAAAATAAAATATTCACCTTAGGAAAACAGGCAATGAGAAGAATTGACTATGTAGAAAAGGGATGCAGTGGAGCTACTGGTGGGGGTTGGGAATAAAGCAAAAGATTACATAAATGTCTGATGATTCTCAATAAGCCAAAAAGCAGTATGACTTGAAACCAAAGTAACCATTCCAGTCTAATAAGCATTTTTCCTACAAGAAAATTATAGAATTATAAATTTAGCTCATAATGGAGAGCAGAAACAGTAATGCACACAGATTTCATAATTTGGTATATTATTTGAGAAGCATTACTTAGAAAATGGGGTGAACATTATAACTGGTGAAAATTTGTTAAGAATTGTAATTAAAACAGAATAGCAAATGGTGCCTTAGCTCCTGAAAGGGTCACTATCAGGATTCCATTTAATGTCTTCGTTATTAATCTGCAGTGAAAATGGGAATGCGTTCAGTGTGAGGACCGTGTCTAGCAGTGAGACGTTGTCAGGGGCCGAAAAGTGGGAGAAAGATATGTGGAGGAGTAAGAGACAACATGTGCTAAGTAGGTCAGGATAAACAACCGGAAACACCCAAAATAACAATTAAAGAAATGAAGGAGACAGAACCAAAACTCACTGGCAGTCATTCTGAAGGGAAAGAAAAAAGTGACAGCTATTGACATTAGCTCTAAGGCAATCATCCAGCTTCATGAGAGAAACAGGCCAGGGTTTAGAAAAATAGAACTAACAAAACACTTCATAACGAAAAGACATTGATGCTGGGAAAGACTGAAGGCAGAAGGAGAAAGGGGTGGCAGAGGATAAGATGGTTGGATGGCATCACTGACTCGATGGACATGGATTTTAGCAAGCTCTGGGAGACAGTGGAAGACAAGGAAGCCTGGCGTGCTGCAGTCCATGGGGTTGCAAAGTTAGACACGACTTAGCCACTGAACAACAACAAAGCACAGACAGAAACATTACAGAGAGGAAGTGCAGTATGATGATTTGGAGACGGGGGTTATGTTTTCCTCCGAAAAGGAAGAAGGAAATGCCATGATCATGATAGGACCCTGCTTATTTTTGTTTTAGCTGTTCAGGGTTATTTTAAAGTTGAAAATATGAGAGACCCATAAAATAAAATATTCACCTTAGGAAAACAGGCAATGAGAAGAATTGACTATGTAGAAAAGGGATGCAGTGGAGCTACTGGTGGGGGTTGGGAATAAAGCAAAAGATTACATAAATGTCTGATGATTCTCAATAAGCCAAAAAGCAGTATGACTTGAAACCAAAGTAACCATTCCAGTCTAATAAGCATTTTTCCTACAAGAAAATTATAGAATTATAAATTTAGCTCATAATGGAGAGCAGAAACAGTAATGCACACAGATTTCATAATTTGGTATATTATTTGAGAAGCATTACTTAGAAAATGGGGTGAACATTATAACTGGTGAAAATTTGTTAAGAATTGTAATTAAAACAGAATAGCAAATGGTGCCTTAGCTCCTGAAAGGGTCACTATCAGGATTCCATTTAATGTCTTCGTTATTAATCTGCAGTGAAAATGGGAATGCGTTCAGTGTGAGGACCGTGTCTAGCAGTGAGACGTTGTCAGGGGCCGAAAAGTGGGAGAAAGATATGTGGAGGAGTAAGAGACAACATGTGCTAAGTAGGTCAGGATAAACAACCGGAAACACCCAAAATAACAATTAAAGAAATGAAGGAGACAGAACCAAAACTCACTGGCAGTCATTCTGAAGGGAAAGAAAAAAGTGACAGCTATTGACATTAGCTCTAAGGCAATCATCCAGCTTCATGAGAGAAACAGGCCAGGGTTTGTTAGAACAACAAATTAAGAACTTAACAAAAGATGCATCCATTCACGTGTCCTTGCTTTTAAAGAAATCAGGGTAACTCTACCTTTGTTTTCCCTTTTTGGAGTATGCCGGGTTTGGCTTTTGTGGAAAGCTTCAATTCCTTCGTTGTCATGACTGTGTCTATTGCTAATAGAGATGTGTGATCTTGTTTCTTAATGACATAAAAAGTGAGCAGGAGATGGTAAGAGTAATTAGGCAGGTGAGGGAGGGTGTCACTGGCAAGCATGGGTTAAGCTGGTGAAAACAGGTTTTGTGAGGCTAATTACTTCTGTGCTGTGGAAGGCTGTCAGAGCACAGAATATCCAAGCGAGGAGGAGCTGCATCATTGTGATCTTTTTCTTAGCACCAGAAACAAACACTGGAATGCTCTAGGAAATTCCTTTGAAAATGGTCAAAAATGCAGTTCCTCCTGCAGGGAAAAGATGAATAGTAACACTGATTAAAAGAACTTTTATAACGTATAGTTCTTACCTGAACAGAAAGGAAAGAGAATATTAAAGAAAGCAAATCATTATTGGAAGGTGGGGCTAAATGAGGGAGAAGTTAGAAATGAGGAGAACTTGGGAGGTTAAGGACGAGAACTTGCTGAGTATGAGAACCTCAGTTGGGTGACACGCTCACAAAGTGTAAGAGGAAGAGTATTTGGTCTCAGGGATGCTCAGAAGCAGATTTGAGAAAATGCCAACGCTCTGCACAACGGGGAGATGCCTCCACTGATTTGGGGGGAAGGGGATGACCTGTGTGTTGCCTCAGGTTTGCCTCAACCCCTCACCCAAGCCTCCCTCAAGTGCCCTGCAGGCCTCAGCTCTCAGAGGAAAGCAGAAGCCCTGGGGTAGGCATGGGCGGGTGCTCCTGATTTCCCAGGTCCAAAAGAAACCAGTAGTTGAGTCCATGACCTAATCTAGGGGGGCTCATCTTCTCTGGTGCCTTGAGCATTGAAATAACTTTTAGATGCAATCACTCCATTTTCTAGTAAGGAAAGAAAAAAGTGACAGCTATTGACATTAGCTCTAAGGCAATCATCCAGCTTCATGAGAGAAACAGGCCAGGGTTTGTTAGAACAACAAATTAAGAACTTAACAAAAGATGCATCCATTCACGTGTCCTTGCTTTTAAAGAAATCAGGGTAACTCTACCTTTGTTTTCCCTTTTTGGAGTATGCCGGGTTTGGCTTTTGTGGAAAGCTTCAATTCCTTCGTTGTCATGACTGTGTCTATTGCTAATAGAGATGTGTGATCTTGTTTCTTAATGACATAAAAAGTGAGCAGGAGATGGTAAGAGTAATTAGGCAGGTGAGGGAGGGTGTCACTGGCAAGCATGGGTTAAGCTGGTGAAAACAGGTTTTGTGAGGCTAATTACTTCTGTGCTGTGGAAGGCTGTCAGAGCACAGAATATCCAAGCGAGGAGGAGCTGCATCATTGTGATCTTTTTCTTAGCACCAGAAACAAACACTGGAATGCTCTAGGAAATTCCTTTGAAAATGGTCAAAAATGCAGTTCCTCCTGCAGGGAAAAGATGAATAGTAACACTGATTAAAAGAACTTTTATAACGTATAGTTCTTACCTGAACAGAAAGGAAAGAGAATATTAAAGAAAGCAAATCATTATTGGAAGGTGGGGCTAAATGAGGGAGAGAAGTTAGAAATGAGGAGAACTTGGGAGGTTAAGGACGAGAACTTGCTGAGTATGAGAACCTCAGTTGGGTGACACGCTCACAAAGTGTAAGAGGAAGAGTATTTGGTCTCAGGGATGCTCAGAAGCAGATTTGAGAAAATGCCAACGCTCTGCACAACGGGGAGATGCCTCCACTGATTTGGGGGGAAGGGGATGACCTGTGTGTTGCCTCAGGTTTGCCTCAACCCCTCACCCAAGCCTCCCTCAAGTGCCCTGCAGGCCTCAGCTCTCAGAGGAAAGCAGAAGCCCTGGGGTAGGCATGGGCGGGTGCTCCTGATTTCCCAGGTCCAAAAGAAACCAGTAGTTGAGTCCATGACCTAATCTAGGGGGGCTCATCTTCTCTGGTGCCTTGAGCATTGAAATAACTTTTAGATGCAATCACTCCATTTTCTAGTGATATTTTCTTGGCAGGTATGAAAAGAAAGTACCTATATTAAGAGAGGCTTAATCTCTCAGATGAGACAGAAAATAGGGGTCCTTGATCTCTTGCAGTCATTTAAAGTTCGTGAAGATCTAACATAAAAGGGCTCTCCTAATGGCCCTGACCTCAGGCACTTATGCTTAACTCACCTGATCCATAGACTGCCTGGACACACAGTGTGTATACCACCTCAGTAACCCAGCCCTGAGGTTAGAAGCTGGTATTTATCTAAGCCCTCGGACTACGTCATAAACCTGACTAGGTAGGGACGCTTCCTGAGCAAAGGGCGATGTATCAGTGAAAAATATTATGCAAGTCAGTCTCTGAAATAAAAACCTGTTAGAATTATTTAAAACAAAACCAAAAAAGCGCCACTTTAACAAATGCCAAGTTTTCCCATTATGCTGGACTTAAGATACCAGCAGTCTCTAGGCCCAGCACCATCTAATTCTTCCAAGATCCCCAAACTTCCTACAGCCAAACCTAGGTCATCGCCTACAGTGGATGGCAAAAGGGAGCAAGCCATCTGAGACTTTGAATGATGTGGGTGTGAGGCTGTTCCAAGTCCCAAAGTGGGACCCATGAGTCAGCTGTTATCAAGATATGTCAGAAGAACCAGGGGAGATGGCCTGGGTGGGGGGTGGGGGAGTTGGAGACATTCTTGAAGACACAACAGGGAGGCAGTGAGAGAAGGAGGCAAGGCACAGATGGTGGAGAGAAACTTCAAAGATGGAAGGGGCAGGCATGAATGACAGTTTTATGAAGTGCTAGGACTGGGATTAAGCAGAAAGTTTGGGACTATAATTGAGTTATTACTACCATCAAGACTTCAGGTGAAAATCCTGTGCATGTCCTTTCAAGGCCTTGCAGGGGTTTGCCTAGAGCTTCTCTGGTAGCTCAGACGGTAAAGAATCTGCCTGCAATGTGGGAGACTCGGGGTCAATTCTGTATAATTCTTTCTAGTGCACCTGAGCCACTATATCTTGAATACCATCTCTTGACTATAGGATGACAGGTGTGGTCCTTGCCCTTGAGGGGCTCCCAGTCTGGAGGGGTGGGGATGACAGCAGGTAAGGGCTCTGCTGGCCAAAGAGGGGCAAGCTGGAAAAGTTACCCAAAGGTGCTTATACTTGAACTGCATTTTGAGTCGGCTAAGCTTCGAGAAGTGGTGCTGTCTGTGGTAGGTCTTGAGTTATTCCTTGTTGGTCCATGTTCATTCATGTTGATTTGTGAGGACTACCTGGAAGATGGTTCAAGGACAAAGAGACAGTTCTTCTCACCATTGTTTTTATTATTACCGATGGAAAAGATAAACCATTTCCAGTTTAGCGTCTACAGGTATATTCTGAAAAATACTATACCTTACCTTTGGCTGAGGTGAGGAGTGCAGTTGTAATTTTTCTAATTACAAGACATCTTCTCATTATGCTTAGTTCATAGCAAAAAGGTTTAAGAGCTTCTGAAAAGATCACATTTTGTTCACTTGAATTATGTGTGTATATTTTAGCATAAAATATACTTGGCAGCTGCTAACATAATTGGGTGGCTACACCTTGCAAAAACTTGATCTCTTTTTAATCAAATTTTTAGAATCATACTGGGTTTCTTGCCAGTGCTGCAATAGTGAGCAATAAACATATCATTAGATCGATGGTGGCTGGATGATGGATTACTCAAAAGATAGTTTCAGCCAAGAAGAATAAGCCTAGAAGTCTCATAGTACAAAGATTAATAAAATACTGTTTAAAACATAGATTCTGAGTTAATATAGCAGGGAAGAAAACAGTGCAAAATAGAACAGAACAGCCATGTGTTGGTTTATAATGTAGCAATATTGATTATGGATTTTCCAAAGTATTCTAGAACAGCCACACTATTATAAGTGCATCTGATTAGACTCAGAGATAAGAAGAAAAACATTACAAAAAAAAAAAAAAGAAAAGAAACTAACCATGGGAAGCCCTGCTGCTATAATAAATTATTTAAAGCAAGCAGGGCTAGCAGGTTGTGAAGACAATATGAAACAGAATCAATGCCCCCAAGAAACCCCAAACCATCAACACCCCTATACATTTCTTACCACCCTATCTGGCATTTTACTGGAGGTATTTCTCTCCAATCCCTCTCTCCATCCCATCCCAACTGTGACCCTTCACCTTTTGCCAGTTCTTTTCTCAGAGCTTAACATTTGTTTTCTGCTGTAACCCAGGATGCTGTATTCAGTTATATTTCTCAGCTTGTATCACAAGAGTGTATGAAAGGACACAGATGAGTGAATCTGTCACTTTATTTATCTGGATCTTAAATTCCTTACGGAAACTATATGCTGGGAATATTTAATAAGATACATGTAACAACATGACTTAATATTATTCTTGGGTTTTTTTTTCCTTACTATGGTTATAGTTTAAATCCACAGAGTTAAAGCTGGAGTAGGACTTCTGTAGCTGAATGGCCGCTCTGTTATTAGCAGATATTACTGGATCTAGAAAATCAAAGTGAAGGTAGGAACTTAAGGGAGCATTATGGAGGAGAAAGGGTCAAAATGGCTAAAGTTTAAGTATTAGGAGATGCTAAAAAGGCAAATTAACTTGAAAGATAAATTTTTATATGTAGGGCTCACCACAGGAATAAGGATATAGAAAGAAGAATCAAAAGCTTGAATCTGTCAAATTCTTTTTACCAAAGAATTATGCCCAAAGAATGCCAAGGGCCCAAAAAAAAAAAAAAAAAAAAAAGAGAGAATTGTTCCTTGGAAGCTTGCAATGACCTATGGCCAGTTTTAAGAAAAGTAGCATCCTACTGTAGTTTTTTAACAAGGCACAAATCAGTACCATTGTATAATCAGGGGCTGGAAATTTTCTAGGTCTATCCAATCATGCAGAAGCTGGGTAAGTTCTTTTTTTGGTGGGGGGGGGGGGTAAGTTCTTTTTGCCAGTTTAACAACATTACAAGTCACATAACATAAGTGCACAGGCAAAGAGTACAGTTCTAAAGTATTAGTCCCCCTAATTCTACATATGGACTTTGCTGTATTTGGGTTCTGTGACCTTTTGCAAATTATTTGCCATTCTGGGTCAAGCCTGGATGGTTAAAGTCAGGAGCACTGAACTGTTATCATATTAATGTATGGTGGGTAGCTGGTTAGCTTATAGAAAAAAACAAGCAGGGCTAGCAGGTTGTGAAGACAATGCCCCAAGAAACCCCAAACCATCAACACCCCTATACATTTCTTACCACCCTATCTGGCATTTTACTGGAGGTATTTCTCCCATCCCTCTCTCCATCCCATCCCAACTGTGACCCTTCACCTTTTGCCAGTTCTTTTCTCAGAGCTTAACATTTGTTTTCTGCTGTAACCCAGGATGCTGTATTCAGTTATATTTCTCAGCTTGTATCACAAGAGTGTATGAAAGGACACAGATGAGTGAATCTGTCACTTTATTTATCTGGATCTTAAATTCCTTACGGAAACTATATGCTGGGAATATTTAATAAGATACATGTAACAACATGACTTAATATTATTCTTGGGTTTTTTTTTCCTTACTATGGTTATAGTTTAAATCCACAGAGTTAAAGCTGGAGTAGGACTTCTGTAGCTGAATGGCCGCTCTGTTATTAGCAGATATTACTGGATCTAGAAAATCAAAGTGAAGGTAGGAACTTAAGGGAGCATTATGGAGGAGAAAGGGTCAAAATGGCTAAAGTTTAAGTATTAGGAGATGCTAAAAAGGCAAATTAACTTGAAAGATAAATTTTTATATGTAGGGCTCACCACAGGAATAAGGATATAGAAAGAAGAATCAAAAGCTTGAATCTGTCAAATTCTTTTTACCAAAGAATTATGCCCAAAGAATGCCAAGGGCCCAAAAAAAAAAAAAAAAAAAAAAAATAGCAAGAGAGAATTGTTCCTTGGAAGCTTGCAATGACCTATGGCCAGTTTTAAGAAAAGTAGCATCCTACTGTAGTTTTTTAACAAGGCACAAATCAGTACCATTGTATAATCAGGGGCTGGAAATTTTCTAGGTCTATCCAATCATGCAGAAGCTGGGTAAGTTCTTTTTTTGGTGGGGGGGGGGGGTAAGTTCTTTTTGCCAGTTTAACAACATTACAAGTCACATAACATAAGTGCACAGGCAAAGAGTACAGTTCTAAAGTATTAGTCCCCCTAATTCTACATATGGACTTTGCTGTATTTGGGTTCTGTGACCTTTTGCAAATTATTTGCCATTCTGGGTCAAGCCTGGATGGTTAAAGTCAGGAGCACTGAACTGTTATCATATTAATGTATGGTGGGTAGCTGGTTAGCTTTAGAAGGAAAATTGTTCCAAGGTCACATTCAATATAATAAAATTCGAGGAGGTGAAAAAAAATTTAGATGATATAAATGACGAAGCATGGCTCTATCATCTCATCACGAAGCTAAATAAAAACAATTCCAAGCACAAGGCCGACTTCTCAGTTACTGATGTCATCCTTGGATGTAAAAGACAGTATCTAAATAAGGTTGGCTCTTGGTTTCTGGGGATGAGGAACCTGCGGATATGGAATGCCAACTGCACTAAGCCACTGGGGTTTGAGCGTCCCCAGACATTGGTATTTGCAGGGATGGAGGTCCCAGAACAAGTCCCCCGAGGATACTTATGGATGGCTGTATTACTATTCTTTTCTAGCTGCAGTTTACTTATCCATAACAAAGTGGGAAAAAATCTTTACACTCAAAAGATTGTTGATAAGCAACCTATAAACATGTCTGCCAAGTGTTCCTCAGAACAGACATTGTTCTGTAGAAAGTACCAGTA
The DNA here is from genome assembly GCA_022376925.1 of Tragulus kanchil. Taxonomy (NCBI): domain Eukaryota; kingdom Metazoa; phylum Chordata; class Mammalia; order Artiodactyla; family Tragulidae; genus Tragulus; species Tragulus kanchil. The sequence continues at coordinate 54,427,010 of JAIOJX010000029.1, read as the reverse complement.
ATGATTCAGTGGCCTGGAAAAATCCAAGTTCAGCGTTCCAGCCTATACAGGTGCTTTTGTCAGCAGGGAAGTAAATATACTGGGCATTTCTGACCTCAGAAAAGCCACCTGGTTATTTAGGCATTTGGAGGGTAGAAAGACGGAAGGGCAGCAGCTTCTGATACATCTTTTCTCTTTAAACTTTATCTAGGAGTCTTATACGGAGAACTATGCCAGTCTGAAATGGAAGAACAGAATCCGAAAGTCAGTATCAAACTATATATAAAAAAGCTAATTGGCAATAATTAATATAGCAAAATCATACTGATCTTTTTAACAGCTGCTTTTAAAAAAGCTGACTAATTTATTTTTCTATATGGCTGTTACCGGGTCGAAGTTGCAGCATGCAGGATCTTTGTTGAATCATGTGGCATCTTTAGATGCAGTGCACTGACTCTCTTGTTGTGGCACACGGGCTCCAGACTGCATGGGCTTCAGTAGTTGTGGCCTGTGGATTTAGTGCTCCACGGCATGTGAAATCTTAGTTCCCAGACCAGGGGTTGAACTTGAATCTCTTGTATTGTGGGATTTCTAGGTGGTGCTAGTGGTAAAGAACCCACCTGTCGGTGGAGAAGACTTAAGAAATGCAGGTATGATCCTTGGGTTGGGAAGATCCCTTGGAGAAGGAAATGGCAACTTAACTCTAGTATTCTTTTTTTAAAGGATTTTTTTTGTTTTAAATGTAGGCTGCTTTTATTGGTTTTTTTTATGTATTAATTTTCATCCATCTTTATTCTTTGGCCTGTGTGGGCCTCCTATTGCAGTGGCCTTTTCCGTTGCAGACCACCAGCTCTGGGTGCATGCACTCCAGAGTGCTGGCTCCTAACTGGACACACCGGTCCAGCCGCTTCACGGCACGTGGGATCTTCCCAGGCCAGGGATCGAACTGGTGCCCCTTGCACTGCAAGGTGGACTCTTTACCCACTGGACCACCAGGGAAGCCCTACTCTAGTATTCTTGTCTGGAGAATTCCATGGACACAGGAGCCTGGCAGGCTACAATCCACAGGGTCACAAAGAGTTGGACACAGCTGAAGCGACTTAGCACACACGCACTCTTGCATTGCAGGGCAGATTCCTTATCACTGGGCCACACACTGAAAGTCCACACACTGATCTGAAAGGAGAGATGGGAATCAATTTCCAACCCTTCTCCCTGTGATATGAGAAAATCTATGTACCTGATTAATTGGACACCTCAAAATGCTTTCTGAAACTAAAACTCCATGAGCCTCTGGGTTGTGGCCTGGGACACTCTCCTGACCAACAGGCAGATCAGCTACAGCTTTCCAAGGAGATCCCTGACCTAAGACAAGTCACCACTAGTCCCACTGAAGTTCTGGCTCCCAAGGCTGGCAAGAGTCAAAGGTGGCTCTCAAAGCCTGGGAGCCTTGTGCTTTCTAGGGAGAAATGGCCAACAATGTGAGTTAAGACTGGGAAGGTTACTCCAGAGCACCCAGGAACCCACTGGACCTGGAGGAGGGAATGGATTTGGCTGGGGTAAGATCTCAAACGACCTTGCTTCCTGAAGCAGACTTCCTTCAAATTGGGGCCAACCTGGAACAGCGATTCCAGGGAGTCCCCAAACACCTCTCAACATAGGACACAAGGTAGCATTGTTGAGGACAGAGAATTAAAACACCACCTATAAATTTTACAAGGTTAGTAAATGCCATCTGAAAGTGTTGGAACAATTATTTATTGAATAAACTCATAGATTGTAATTGTTCTTTTATATCATAAATGCCATTCCAATGTCTCTCAGAATATGGTAAGATAATCCCTAATATCAGAATAATTTGTGGGTGCTTGTAAAAATGCAGATTCCCAAGCCCCACCCCAGATTCCTGCATCTAATCTTGGAGACTGGAGTCTAGCCCAAGAACTGAATTTTTAAGGAGCAGCCCAGTTGACTCAGGTGATCCACATCAAGACAGGAGAATTATTGTGTCCACAAGTCCTTCAGAAATGTATGGATTAGGGATTAGGATATTTGCCCCCTCATGGTTAATTTAAGTACCATAGAAATGAAAACAATATCTGTGATGGGCTCTTAAGAACCACTCCAGTATTTTCTACCCATGTATCATAAACACCATTATTAAAACGTGACTATGAGCAAAAAATTATTGGGTAAGATATCAACTATGCTTCTCCAAAATATTGCCTTTATTCTGTCACCAGAAGTAATTATGCTATTAAAGGAATTTATAGTTTTTTTAAGTATCAGTCACTTGGCTGCAGGAACTTAATAAGCTGTTATACTCCTCCTATACCCATTTAGTCATCAAAAGTTCAGTGGTGAAATGGACACCTCAAAATGCTTTCTGAAACTAAAACTCCATGAGCCTCTGGGTTGTGGCCTGGGACACTCTCCTGACCAACAGGCAGATCAGCTACAGCTTTCCAAGGAGATCCCTGACCTAAGACAAGTCACCACTAGTCCCACTGAAGTTCTGGCTCCCAAGGCTGGCAAGAGTAAAGGTGGCTCTCAAAGCCTGGGAGCCTTGTGCTTTCTAGGGAGAAATGGCCAACAATGTGAGTTAAGACTGGGAAGGTTACTCCAGAGCACCCAGGAACCCACTGGACCTGGAGGAGGGAATGGATTTGGCTGGGGTAAGATCTCAAACGACCTTGCTTCCTGAAGCAGACTTCCTTCAAATTGGGGCCAACCTGGAACAGCGATTCCAGGGAGTCCCCAAACACCTCTCAACATAGGACACAAGGTAGCATTGTTGAGGACAGAGAATTAAAACACCACCTATAAATTTTACAAGGTTAGTAAATGCCATCTGAAAGTGTTGGAACAATTATTTATTGAATAAACTCATAGATTGTAATTGTTCTTTTATATCATAAATGCCATTCCAATGTCTCTCAGAATATGGTAAGATAATCCCTAATATCAGAATAATTTGTGGGTGCTTGTAAAAATGCAGATTCCCAAGCCCCACCCCAGATTCCTGCATCTAATCTTGGAGACTGGAGTCTAGCCCAAGAACTGAATTTTTAAGGAGCAGCCCAGTTGACTCAGGTGATCCACATCAAGACAGGAGAATTATTGTGTCCACAAGTCCTTCAGAAATGTATGGATTAGGGATTAGGATATTTGCCCCCTCATGGTTAATTTAAGTACCATAGAAATGAAAACAATATCTGTGATGGGCTCTTAAGAACCACTCCAGTATTTTCTACCCATGTATCATAAACACCATTATTAAAACGTGACTATGAGCAAAAAATTATTGGGTAAGATATCAACTATGCTTCTCCAAAATATTGCCTTTATTCTGTCACCAGAAGTAATTATGCTATTAAAGGAATTTATAGTTTTTTTAAGTATCAGTCACTTGGCTGCAGGAACTTAATAAGCTGTTATACTCCTCCTATACCCATTTAGTCATCAAAAGTTCAGTGGTAAAGGCTTTTTTTATTATTTTTAAACTATAAATTGTGAACCATTGCACCTAGTGATTAGGCTGAAATGAATTTATATCCAAGTGATAAATTCCTAAAAATATGTTTCATTAGAATTACGAAGGAAGTCAGAGCTAGTAGATTACATGGCCTCTGTAATAATGCTCTATTTACTTCTACTAAGGTTTTTTGGGGGTGCAAAACAATTCAGTTTAAATTCGTTCTCTTAGAAGCAAAAGAAAACAGTTTCTGATATACATGCTACTGCAAAGCGGTAAACCAGTGTTGCATGGTTATGTGACAAGCTCCACATTTCTTTTCTAGAGGGATTTTTTTTTTCTCCTATGTACTCCCCCTTCCCAAACCATGCCTATAATTATTTCACAAAATACAGTTTGCCATTTCTGAAGAATCAAGCGCTCCTTTTCTCCCCTACCCAAAACTACACGTCCAGGCTGAATTCTGAGTGGAAATGGACTTGAGAGGAGGCTTTATTTGTAGCATCTTGTTTCTACGAAGGGTTGCCCCCTACCCATGTTCCACCCTAGAGCTCCCAGGGAAGTGTACATGCTATGTTTTAACAGATGGGCCGGCTGGCAGCTGCTGGGCTATAAAACAGGAACTGGGAATCTGCTTGGAGTGGCATTGAACTGAATGCTCGTAAAGTTCACGGACATACACTGACCCAGACAGACTAGGCAGATCCAGACATGCGTACACACACACACACACACACACTCATCATACACCCAACAGATCAGAGGAAGTTGAAGGCTGTTTCCCCCTCCATATCTCTTTCATTTGCTTATCAATTATATACACAGATAAGTACACACATACATAGTTAGTCGCATCTACGTACACATGGATAGCTATATACCTCAATGTTTTTATGCATTCTCAAGGATCAAAATATCCCCCAATTCTGTTCCCAAGTCTCTACCTAGTACTTTCGATATGAGTTAAATTAAGAATTACATGCTAAATAAGAATTATAAGAAAATATTTAATTCTGTGTAGTCCACACATAAATTACATGTATGTCACTGCCCTCAATAACAAAACAAAAACAGCTGCCTTTATCCCTTATCAATGAGACAAGAAAAAAATCTATCCCAGACTGAGTCACAAACATGAAATGTCAGGTTTAACCTTGAATTCTCTGTTGTCAGTTCCTGTGACAACTTCATCACTTAAGCATACAGACGCTCAAACAGACACCAACCGACCAGCCTGGTGGTCGTTTTCACAATCTTTTGGATTTCCTGGGGTCTCCCAGCATTGGGACAGACAGCAGCTACCCCCGGTCCTAACGAAGTCCTTCGGACATACCTTGCACATGGATCTGGAGGTTCGGGCACCTCATGTGGATTCAAGTACTAATAGAAAGTAATCACTTCACAAAGTTTAATATACGTGCTGTCAATTCCTTTCAATAACTGCGAAGCACTGAAGCCTCTGCTACTGAACCTGGCTGGTGACTAAAAGACACCCCGAGCCTGGCCATCGCTGGCTTAGGCTACGGCCTCGGCGTCAGACACAGGGTTATCTGATCCCGCCGACTTCCGCGCGTGTTAATTTTTCAGGAACCTGTTTTCAAGCATCTAGGAACTACTGTCCGCACGCCACTGGACACGAAGACCGCCCCTAGCGCGCGTGTCACCGCTGTAGATGGGGCAGGAGGTGCGTCCTCGGGCCTCATCTAATGATGGCAATGACAACACGCCAAGTTTTTGAGAGCGCAGAGCCTCGTCCTGGGCCGATTTGGGACGCTGTGAAACAAGAAGTTCGGGAGTGGGAGTGCTGGCAAGGAGTGAATACAGCCAAGCCCTGACCTCCCCACAAGCCGACACGCTCGCACGGACAGATCGACGCGCGCCAGGACGCGTCCAGTCCCCCGAGTTTCCGCACAACGCAAGGGGAGCCGCTCTCCTTGCGCGCGGCCACTCACCCTCGTAGCCGAGTCCCGATGGCAAACCGACGCCTCTGTTGCGAGTCCTGAATCCCAAGTTGCCTCGAACCAGCGACAGCTCTCGCCCTTTCAACAGAGGCACGTTGGATCCGGCAGGCACCTCGGAAGGAGCACGACAAGCCCGATGGCAGCCCCGGCTCAGCAGCTGCCCGGAGCGCACTGACAATTCACAGACCTTCTCCGCGAATGAGACGGACAGCCGCGTAGAGGCAACCGGGCTCTGAAGGGAGGCGGGGCCGGGGGGCGGAGTCAGCCCCGGGCCAGCCCCTCCCCGTGACTGGCGCAGGCCCCAGCCGATCGCGAACGTTGCTGAGCGCCTGGATCCGCCCCCTCGCCGCCGTCCAATCGCCGTCAGCTGAGGACTGTCTCGGCGCCGCGCCCGCGGCGGGGAAATTGGCAAAGGTGTGGAGCAGAGGCTTGCGGGCAGGCGCCGTAGGAGCGGCTGCGGCTGGACCCCGAAGTCTCGGAAGGGAGGGGGTGTCCCCGGAGGGCCCCTGTGGGCCTGGGGCTGCCTGGAACCACCGTGTGTCGGCGCGCCGTGGAGCAAGAAGCCCGAGCGCCGCGGGGGTCGAGACTGGGTCGACCCCGTCCACCCCTGGTGCCCACAGGAGGTGCGGCACTTGGCGTTCCACAAAGAGGGCGGCAGCAATCGGAGGAAACTGAGGCCCAAAGATGATGAAGCCTGGGCTGGATCACCCAGCCACCGGTGCACATCCGGGCCCGGAACTGGGAGCTCTGGGTTCCCTGAAAAGGTTCTGACTGCGGTTGATGGTTATCTCCGAAACAAAACTCCAACTCTGCCAGCCCCGCGGAGGGCTCACACATACACGTCTCACCCCCACCGCCCACACCGCCGGCGGTAGGGACTTCACCAGGTTTCGAGGCTCCCTTCACCACCCGAGGCGCCCTGGCACTTGCTCAGGGCCAGGAGGCGAAAACAAGGCTTGAGCGCTCGACGGTGGGGCTGCCCGGCGAGATGACCTCCGCAGAGGTGGCTCCCTCTGTCGCTGTCCCTGGGGTCTGCTGGACGGACCATGATGGTTCGACACTTCCTTAATACCGGATCTGGGAGACAGTCTGACCTTGCTGGATCAGTCGTGGTTGAGTGGCCCCTAGGAAGACTTTGGCTTCTGCCTTTCCTGGCCAGCCAGGTCACTGTTACTCGTTTTGTCAGGCGAATCAGCTCTTCTGCAAGGGTTTAAGTCCTTGCCTTGGCTGTTGCACACGTACTTGGGGAGCTCGGGATGGCAAGAGTCACACGACAGAGTTGGGTGTTGCAGTCTGAGGCCCAGAATGTTCGTAAACCCTAGACTGAAAGCTATGTGTGGGGAGCGGCCTCCGTGAGCCTGGACCTGCACCTTCCACGGGTGGACACCCAGTGCATGTTAGTGAAATGAAAGCGTGCATGGCAGGACACTGGGCTCCCTGGCGCCCTGACATTCTCTTCCATCATTGACTGTTGTCTCCCACACATCCCACAAGTCGTAAAGGTTTTAGTCTCTCAGTTTAGGTAACTATTTAGGATATCATACATGAGGGAGTATAGACCTCCTCGAGTGTTTCTTCAGGGTCTACCTGGCCCCATAAGGACCTGCATCTAAGGAGCCCACCTCTCAAGAGCAGGTTCTGATGAGGGTCTCTGGCAAGAAGGCAACATGCCTGTGGCTGAAAGGAGTGAAAGGGCCCTTCTAGCAGGGAAGGCTACAGCTCTGAGGGGAGCTCTGGGCTTGCGCTGAGTTTTAAATTGTGTTACCTTCATCTCCTGGTCTGGGGGAAAGCAGGCTGTCAAGGGGGACAAGAAAACCAGGGTCTGGACATTAGGCCCTGAAAGATTGATTGTGCTAAGTTGCTTCAGTTGTGTCCAACTCTTTGCAGCTCCATGGACTGTAACCAGCTAGGCTCCTCTGTCCCTGGGATTCTCCAGGCAAGAACACTGGAGTGGGTTGCCAAGCCCTTCTTCAAGGGATCTTCCCAACTCAGGGATGAAACCTGCTTCTCTTATATCTGCAGCACTGGCAGGTGGGTTCTTGACCACTAGTGCCACCTGGGAAGCCATGAAAGATTGATGCAGATAATGTGCATATTTAAACCCTTCCTCATCTAATGAACCAAAGGACTGGTACAGACAAGGAATACCACTCCATCCAATTCCGATAGTTGCTTAGCTTGCTGTGGAGTGGCTTGGGAGAATGGTCTTCTCCCACAAGGAAATAGATGTAGACCATGTGAATGGAATATATACTAGGTCTCTCTAAACTCAGGTCAGGATAGGAGATAGAGGAAAAATGTGTTTCCTTGGATTTCTTTTCCCCACTCCTAAATATGACTGGAGAAAAAGTTTGCTAACTGTGTTTATCATATTCACAGCCTGTGAAGGTTTTTCACAGATGCTAATGATTATTTTTTCCCCTCTTTTTTCTTAAATTTATTTTAAAGTTTTTACAGAGTTTTGTTGTTGCACCCAGTCTCGCAATTTTAAAAGTGAAAGGGGGGAGCGGCCTCCGTGAGCCCGGACCTGCACCTTCCACGGGTGGACACCCAGTGCATGTTAGTGAAATGAAAGCGTGCATGGCAGGACACTGGGCTCCCTGGCGCCCTGACATTCTCTTCCATCATTGACTGTTGTCTCCCACACATCCCACAAGTCGTAAAGGTTTTAGTCTCTCAGTTTAGGTAACTATTTAGGATATCATACATGAGGGAGTATAGACCTCCTCGAGTGTTTCTTCAGGGTCTACCTGGCCCCATAAGGACCTGCATCTAAGGAGCCCACCTCTCAAGAGCAGGTTCTGATGAGGGTCTCTGGCAAGAAGGCAACATGCCTGTGGCTGAAAGGAGTGAAAGGGCCCTTCTAGCAGGGAAGGCTACAGCTCTGAGGGGAGCTCTGGGCTTGCGCTGAGTTTTAAATTGTGTTACCTTCATCTCCTGGTCTGGGGGAAAGCAGGCTGTCAAGGGGGACAAGAAAACCAGGGTCTGGACATTAGGCCCTGAAAGATTGATTGTGCTAAGTTGCTTCAGTTGTGTCCAACTCTTTGCAGCTCCATGGACTGTAACCAGCTAGGCTCCTCTGTCCCTGGGATTCTCCAGGCAAGAACACTGGAGTGGGTTGCCAAGCCCTTCTTCAAGGGATCTTCCCAACTCAGGGATGAAACCTGCTTCTCTTATATCTGCAGCACTGGCAGGTGGGTTCTTGACCACTAGTGCCACCTGGGAAGCCATGAAAGATTGATGCAGATAATGTGCATATTTAAACCCTTCCTCATCTAATGAACCAAAGGACTGGTACAGACAAGGAATACCACTCCATCCAATTCCGATAGTTGCTTAGCTTGCTGTGGAGTGGCTTGGGAGAATGGTCTTCTCCCACAAGGAAATAGATGTAGACCATGTGAATGGAATATATACTAGGTCTCTCTAAACTCAGGTCAGGATAGGAGATAGAGGAAAAATGTGTTTCCTTGGATTTCTTTTCCCCACTCCTAAATATGACTGGAGAAAAAGTTTGCTAACTGTGTTTATCATATTCACAGCCTGTGAAGGTTTTTCACAGATGCTAATGATTATTTTTTCCCCTCTTTTTTCTTAAATTTATTTTAAAGTTTTTACAGAGTTTTGTTGTTCACAGACATGTATGTTCCCAGATCACTCATATGCATAGCCCTGGTCCCCTCGCCTCTCACGGGCACCCCCATCCTACCCCTCCAGGCTGTCGCACCCAGCCCTTGTAGGAACTCCTTCCTATTCCCTTAGCACAATGACAATAGTTATCTTTTTCACATATGATAGTATATGTTTCCATGTTACTCCCTCTGTGTCTCCCACCCACTATTCATTCCCCACAATGTCCATATGTCTGTTCTCTGTTTTTCCATGGGTTTACTGCATGTGTTATCATTACCATTTTACTAGATTCCATATATATGTGTTAGTATACTGTATTTGTCTTTCTCTTTTTTGACTTACTTCACTTTTTATGATAGGTTCTAGCTCCATCCAACTCATTTAGGACTGATTCTTCTGCATTTCTTTTAGCAGCTGAGTAGTATTCCATTGTATATATGTACCAGAGCTTCTTTATCCATTCATTCATCGATGGACATCTAGGTTGCTTCCATGTTCTAGCTATTGTATAGAGGGCTGCAATGAACAGTGGGGTACAGGTGCCTCTTTCAGTTTTGATTTCATCCAAGTGTAAGTCTAATAGTGAGATTTCTGGGTCGTATGGTTCTTCTATTTTTAGTTTTTTAAGGAATCTCCATACTGTCTTCCATAGCGGCTGTATCAATTTACATTCCCAACAGCAATGCAAGAGTGTTCCCTTTTCTCCGCACCCTCTCCAGCATTTACTGTCTGTCGATTTGTTGATGATGGCCATTCTGACGGGTGTGAGGTGATATCTCATTGTAGTTTTGATTTGCATTTCTCTAATAATAAGTGAGGTTGAGCATAGTTTCATGTGTTTTGGGGCCATCTGTATGTCCTCTTTGGTGAGATGTTTCTTTAGATCTTTTTCCCAGTGTTTGATTTGGTTGTTCCTTTCTCCGGTGCTGAGTTGTCTGAGTTGCTTGTAGATTTTGGAGATTAATTCATTGTCTTTTATTTCATTTGCTATGATTTTCTCCCATTCTGTGGGTTGTCTGTTCAGCTTTTTTTGTGATTTCTTTTGCTGTACAAAAGCTTTTAAGTTTCATTAGGTCCCACATGTTCATTTTTGTTTTTAGTTCTGCTATTCTAGTAGGTGGGTCAGAGAAGATCTTGCTTTGATTTATGTCCTTGAGAGTTTTGCCTATATTCTCCTCTAAGAGTTTGATGGTTTCTGGTCTTACATTTAGGTCTTTAATCTGCTAATGGTTATTTTTAAAAATCACCTTATTAATAGGAGCCAAACATTGGTCGTTGACTGTACTTGATATAGTATTTACGTTAGATAATGAAAAAAGGAAATAAGAAGTGTCTCTTCGGAGGACAAGTCGACGGCCAGGAGATCACTGCCACTCCTGTGCTGGCCCCCTGGCCTTGGCCATCCCCTAGGCGGTTCAGCCCTCCCAGGAGGATGCTGCCACCACCTCCCATGTGGCGCAGGTCACCCCCACGGATGAGGAGAAGGTCACGTTCCCCTCGCCGCCGGTCTCCTGTGCGCAGGCGATCCAGCTTCCCTGGCCGCCGCCGCCACTGGAGCAGCTCCAGCTCCAACTCTTCCCGATAGGCAGAGCCCCCAAAGCTCTGCCCCTGTGACTTCCGTCCCATCCAGCTCGCTCTTGTCCTTTTTCCAGCCAAAGGGAGGTCATAGGGAAGAAATCCCTCCCTTGGGGCAGGCTTCAAGGTGGAGGCAGCAATGAGACGTTTACCAGGGAGCAGGGTTCTGGTAGCAGGACTTAGCATCTGGGGTCGCACTTATAAAGATGCCCTCCAGTTTTCTAGCTAGAGCGCGTCCGTGTTTCTAGTTCCTGAGTCATTTTAGCGGCAGTGGTGGTGAGCAGAGGGCGCCAGGTGATGGGACAGCCCCAGCCCGGTAGCCCATTTTCCCATTCCACAAATAACCCGGGGCCCATCTGGGTGCCTGCAGAGGCTCATGGGAAGGACCTGCCATTACAGAACTTCAGTTCCTATTAGCCAGGTCCTGTGCCCCTGTCTGAGTCCTCTTCTGACCTCTAGGGTCAAATACTGTCCCCATCCCATTACCTGCCCAGAATGGTTCTTTCCACATGTACTGGTGTGCAAGCGCACATAAGTGCCACTCCCTGAAACTGGTAAGTTGAGAGCCAGCTCTGCCAGGTCATCACAGAACCACCCACCCCAGTTGTGCTGGTATTCATGGTGGTCTTGCAGGTTACCTTGGCAATGTGTACATTGCTTTTTCTGCTTTTATTGTATAGTCAGTACTATAAATTTTCTGTTTTGAGTTTTGTAACTTTGTAGCATTTTAGATGATGTTGTGTTTGTACTCTGTTGTGCGGAGTAAAGGAATTGTGTTGAATAAACCTAGGATTAGAATGCAAAAAAAAACAAGAAGTGTCTCTTCATGAAATAAGTTACAATGAAATGAGGGACTTCCTCATCCCAATTTTCAATGTTTTCTATTTGTTTGTTTATTTCACAGAGACATTCCTGAGCATGGATTCCTGGATGAGCAACTGGGGTCTCATTTTCCCTTATAGAATGGATGGCATTGGAAGAGGCAGAGTGCATCTTTGTTGCCTTCATATTTCCATACCATGTTCTGCTGTAATTGGTCTTGACCAAAGCTTATCACTCAGGCACAGGAGCATTGCCAGTCCCCCTGATGATCTCTTAACTTGGGGTCATCCCCATGTTCTATTAATACAAGGGCAAAGTAAGTCTATTACTTGTCTAAGGACTCATTATGGTCCTATTTGTAGGAAACAAACAAACAAAGAATACAGAAATCTGGACTTGGACTAAACATTGATATTGCTTGTGTAGTTCTACTTGTGTGCCCCCCCCCCCCCCCGCCCCAACAAAAGTTCTTTCTCTCAAAGGAATGAGGAAGTTTATGGAATGGTTTGGCAGATTGAGAAGGGAAGAATGAAAAGATTGAGGTGGGACCATGGAAGCAGGGCTGGTCCGTTTGTGGATGGTGAACAAATTTGCCTTCAGGCCCTCTCACCCACCTCTGACACTGAAAGACTATTTTGGGACCTCCTAAGTTTCAATAAGGTGTGACTGATAGGAGTCCTGGGTTCTAGTCTGAGGGGGGCCCGGTCCGTTGAGGCTCATGGGAAGGACCTGCCATTACAGAACTTCAGTTCCTATTAGCCAGGTCCTGTGCCCCTGTCTGAGTCCTCTTCTGACCTCTAGGGTCAAATACTGTCCCCATCCCATTACCTGCCCAGAATGGTTCTTTCCACATGTACTGGTGTGCAAGCGCACATAAGTGCCACTCCCTGAAACTGGTAAGTTGAGAGCCAGCTCTGCCAGGTCATCACAGAACCACCCACCCCAGTTGTGCTGGTATTCATGGTGGTCTTGCAGGTTACCTTGGCAATGTGTACATTGCTTTTTCTGCTTTTATTGTATAGTCAGTACTATAAATTTTCTGTTTTGAGTTTTGTAACTTTGTAGCATTTTAGATGATGTTGTGTTTGTACTCTGTTGTGCGGAGTAAAGGAATTGTGTTGAATAAACCTAGGATTAGAATGCAAAAAAAAACAAGAAGTGTCTCTTCATGAAATAAGTTACAATGAAATGAGGGACTTCCTCATCCCAATTTTCAATGTTTTCTATTTGTTTGTTTATTTCACAGAGACATTCCTGAGCATGGATTCCTGGATGAGCAACTGGGGTCTCATTTTCCCTTATAGAATGGATGGCATTGGAAGAGGCAGAGTGCATCTTTGTTGCCTTCATATTTCCATACCATGTTCTGCTGTAATTGGTCTTGACCAAAGCTTATCACTCAGGCACAGGAGCATTGCCAGTCCCCCTGATGATCTCTTAACTTGGGGTCATCCCCATGTTCTATTAATACAAGGGCAAAGTAAGTCTATTACTTGTCTAAGGACTCATTATGGTCCTATTTGTAGGAAACAAACAAACAAAGAATACAGAAATCTGGACTTGGACTAAACATTGATATTGCTTGTGTAGTTCTACTTGTGTGACCCCCCCCAACAAAGTTCTTTCTCTCAAAGGAATGAGGAAGTTTATGGAATGGTTTGGCAGATTGAGAAGGGAAGAATGAAAAGATTGAGGTGGGACCATGGAAGCAGGGCTGGTCCGTTTGTGGATGGTGAACAAATTTGCCTTCAGGCCCTCTCACCCACCTCTGACACTGAAAGACTATTTTGGGACCTCCTAAGTTTCAATAAGGTGTGACTGATAGGAGTCCTGGGTTCTAGTCTGAGTGGCTGCTGTGGTGAGTGCTCCTGGCAGCCACTTAACCTCTGTTTACCCTTGCTTCCTTGATCATAAAACAGCAGGGGCAGAATCCACTGTTTATCTGCTTAAGGCGGACACCATGCCGGTGGTAACACAGCACTGTGAATGTACCAGCTGCTGAAAAGGAACACAAAATGAGGTTGAAATGGGAAAATAGTGTGGTCTAAACAATTCTATTTTACACTTGCAATTTCTGTTCATTTTAATCTCATTGGATCATTGTCCTTGCATTCTGCAAATGGAGATGAGGGCAAATGGCCCTCACAGTCCTTGTTCTTTGATTACCAACATGTTTTGAAAGTTTTACTTAGTGAATAGTATTTTTTCCCTTTCCCATGACTACCACCTCTCTCAACATATATTCGACTTAGAAAATTATTCAGAATTTGAACAGGTTGAGCAAAGAAATGTAGTCAGAAGGGGCATATTCTAATACTAGCTATGGTATGAGTTCATTCTGAGTTCTTAGGCACACCATTAACATTCCCCATACCCCACTGGTTTCCCATCTATGAAACAACCGTGATACTTCTAATTCATATCACAGAGGTAGGAAAGGTAACTAATAATAAGGCACTTTGTAGAACATACTACAAAATATCATGTAGGTGTTTTTGGCAAACTAAATAAAGTGGGATGTTAGTTTGTACTCCACAAATAGGAGATATTTTTGTAACACAGAGAGTATTCTGGCAAAGTCTCTGTGGCCAGAATACAATAATATCTCATTGCATTTGAATGACAATACCTCTGTTTCCTATGAGAGTTACATTGCCACAGACCCAACAGAGTAAAAATGTGATAACAGAAATGGGTGGGGAAAGGGAAGCCTCTATTCCGCGAATACATGGGATTTGCTCATACATGCCCCAGAAGAAAAACTACATTGAACTTATTAAAAAATGGATACCGCTAGGTGAGCACAAGTCTGATGAAAGACAAGTATGAAAACAGAAAAATGGCCTGATATAAAAATTAGACAAATTGGTCAAAAACCACCAGAAAATAGACCTAATTTTGCCATTTCATAACAAAATGAGGAACACTGAGGGATTAGACATTGGGGAAGGGAGGAAAAATGGACTCCCAACCTAAGTAAAAAATAAGAACAGTAAGGCTACCAAGAAACAGGACAAAGAATACGTGCTCTGAAATACCATAGACTGAGGGCTGGATTTTCTTTCCACTGATTCCAAACTATGAGACCTTAGACAAGTAGCTTAGTTTCTTGGAGCCCAATGGAATGGGAGGTGGAAGGTGACGAGATTTCCCTTACTGGTTTGTTGTAAGTCTCAAATAAGGGTCTCAAACTCTCGGCACAGGGCCAGGCTGATGATTGTCCCTCTTGTTGTTTAGCTGGTGACTAACAAAGAGTTGCTGACTCTTTGTGACCTCATGGACTGTAGCAGATGTGAGCTCCTCTGACCTCCACTATCTCCCAGAGTTTGCTGAAATTCATATCCATTGGGTCAGTGATGCTATCCAACCATCTCACCCTCTGCCACCTCCTTCCCCTTTTCCTTCAATCAGTTTTTCCAGCATCAGGGTCTTTTCCAATGAGTCAGCTCATTGGGTAGCCAAGGTATTGGAGCTTCAGGTTTAGCATGAGTCCTTCCAATGAATATTCAGGATTGATGTTTAGGCTGACATTCAGCTATGACAAATCTAGACAATGAATTAAAAAGCAGACACATCCCTTTACCAGCAAAGGTGCTTATAGTCAAAGCTATGGTTTCTCCAGTAGGTATGTACTGGATAGGAGAGATGAGCCATAAAAAAGACTGAGCGCTGATGAATCGATGCTTTCAAATTGTGGTGCTGGAGAAGACTCTTGAGAATCCCTTAGGCTGCAAGGAGATCAAACCAGTTTATCCTCTACCAATAATAATAACCTTTAATATTTATTGAGCAACACTTTGGGCTGTATACTGTTTTGAGCCTTTTCATCTACTAATTCAATCCCTATAACTACCTTTATGAAATTATGATTATTATTATTGTTATTTTCTTTACAGAGTTTTGTTGTTTACTGCCTCACAGCAACCTGAATCTGCCATAGGTCCATTAAAAATGGTATGAGCACAAGTCTGATGAAAGACAAGTATGAAAACAGAAAAATGGCCTGATATAAAATTAGACAAATTGGTCAAAAACCACCAGAAAATAGACCTAATTTTGCCATTTCATAACAAAATGAGGAACACTGAGGGATTAGACATTGGGGAAGGGAGGAAAAATGGACTCCCAACCTAAGTAAAAAATAAGAACAGTAAGGCTACCAAGAAACAGGACAAAGAATACGTGCTCTGAAATACCATAGACTGAGGGCTGGATTTTCTTTCCACTGATTCCAAACTATGAGACCTTAGACAAGTAGCTTAGTTTCTTGGAGCCCAATGGAATGGGAGGTGGAAGGTGACGAGATTTCCCTTACTGGTTTGTTGTAAGTCTCAAATAAGGGTCTCAAACTCTCGGCACAGGGCCAGGCTGATGATTGTCCCTCTTGTTGTTTAGCTGGTGACTAACAAAGAGTTGCTGACTCTTTGTGACCTCATGGACTGTAGCAGATGTGAGCTCCTCTGACCTCCACTATCTCCCAGAGTTTGCTGAAATTCATATCCATTGGGTCAGTGATGCTATCCAACCATCTCACCCTCTGCCACCTCCTTCCCCTTTTCCTTCAATCAGTTTTTCCAGCATCAGGGTCTTTTCCAATGAGTCAGCTCATTGGGTAGCCAAGGTATTGGAGCTTCAGGTTTAGCATGAGTCCTTCCAATGAATATTCAGGATTGATGTTTAGGCTGACATTCAGCTATGACAAATCTAGACAATGAATTAAAAAGCAGACACATCCCTTTACCAGCAAAGGTGCTTATAGTCAAAGCTATGGTTTCTCCAGTAGGTATGTACTGGATAGGAGAGATGAGCCATAAAAAAGACTGAGCGCTGATGAATCGATGCTTTCAAATTGTGGTGCTGGAGAAGACTCTTGAGAATCCCTTAGGCTGCAAGGAGATCAAACCAGTTTATCCTCTACCAATAATAATAACCTTTAATATTTATTGAGCAACACTTTGGGCTGTATACTGTTTTGAGCCTTTTCATCTACTAATTCAATCCCTATAACTACCTTTATGAAATTATGATTATTATTATTGTTATTTTCTTTACAGAGTTTTGTTGTTTACTGCCTCACAGCAACCTGAATCTGCCATAGGTCCCTCCTGAACCATCTCTCTCCCCATCCCACTCCTCCAGGTCACCACAGAGCCCCTGTCTGAGATCCCCTAGTCCCACAGCATATTCCCTTTCCTCACCCCAATGTCCATAAGTTTGTGCCTCTCCATGGCTGCTCTACATATTCATTTATCAGCACCATCTTTCTAGATATAACTGCCTTTTGATGTCACTGTCATCTCTTCCTCAGTTTGGGAATAGTATTCTGCCATGCAGTCAAAGTCAAAATCCTCCTTTCATAGGCACAGGAGATATTCCAAATATTTTATTTATCTATAGAGAACCTCTTTCTTGAACGTACCAAGAAAGAACATAGCATTTAAAAGCAACCATCTTGATTTCTCGCGGAGTGGGCTAATACAGCCTTTCCTGGTACCTAGAAGATCAGGCTACAGTAAGTATTCCGTAGCACATATATTTCAACAAAGCAAATGAGGGTTTCAGAGTCTGGCATAAAAAGGGCTATGGAAAACAAGTGCTTCAAAACTCCAGATCAATTTCCAGGTCTTAGACTGTAAGATTCTAGAAGATTTGGCCTTCTAAACAGTGTGCTCATCATCTGGGTTTTGGTTTAATGGAAGTTAGTTCCCTTGAGGCAATGATACTGGAAAAATAACTGGCTGGCCAACGAAGGGAGAAAAAAAAGAAGGATGATCCCTTAGAAATGAATTCTATCATTAGTTATTATGAATACCCCAAATTATGAAAAATTTACATTTAAGTATGCCAGGGAAAAGTAGCCGTGAGCTATAATACAGACAATCATTTATTACCCAAGGAATTTAGGTGCTAATGTGGATGGTATTGCATCTGTGAAATTCTGAAACTCACAAAGGATTCAAAAACCAAAACAGACTCTTGATGAATCGATGCTTTCAAATTGTGGTGCTGGAGAAGACTCTTGAGAATCCCTTAGGCTGCAGGAGATCAAACCAGTTTATCCTCTACCAATAATAATAACCTTTAATATTTATTGAGCAACACTTTGGGCTGTATACTGTTTTGAGCCTTTTCATCTACTAATTCAATCCCTATAACTACCTTTATGAAATTATGATTATTATTATTGTTATTTTCTTTACAGAGTTTTGTTGTTTACTGCCTCACAGCAACCTGAATCTGCCATAGGTCCCTCCTGAACCATCTCTCTCCCCATCCCACTCCTCCAGGTCACCACAGAGCCCCTGTCTGAGATCCCCTAGTCCCACAGCATATTCCCTTTCCTCACCCCAATGTCCATAAGTTTGTGCCTCTCCATGGCTGCTCTACATATTCATTTATCAGCACCATCTTTCTAGATATAACTGCCTTTTGATGTCACTGTCATCTCTTCCTCAGTTTGGGAATAGTATTCTGCCATGCAGTCAAAGTCAAAATCCTCCTTTCATAGGCACAGGAGATATTCCAAATATTTTATTTATCTATAGAGAACCTCTTTCTTGAACGTACCAAGAAAGAACATAGCATTTAAAAGCAACCATCTTGATTTCTCGCGGAGTGGGCTAATACAGCCTTTCCTGGTACCTAGAAGATCAGGCTACAGTAAGTATTCCGTAGCACATATATTTCAACAAAGCAAATGAGGGTTTCAGAGTCTGGCATAAAAAGGGCTATGGAAAACAAGTGCTTCAAAACTCCAGATCAATTTCCAGGTCTTAGACTGTAAGATTCTAGAAGATTTGGCCTTCTAAACAGTGTGCTCATCATCTGGGTTTTGGTTTAATGGAAGTTAGTTCCCTTGAGGCAATGATACTGGAAAAATAACTGGCTGGCCAACGAAGGGAGAAAAAAAAGAAGGATGATCCCTTAGAAATGAATTCTATCATTAGTTATTATGAATACCCCAAATTATGAAAAATTTACATTTAAGTATGCCAGGGAAAAGTAGCCGTGAGCTATAATACAGACAATCATTTATTACCCAAGGGAATTTAGGTGCTAATGTGGATGGTATTGCATCTGTGAAATTCTGAAACTCACAAAGGATTCCAAGATATAAAGCCAAATAAAACATAATACAGAGGGAAATGATTCTGATTATGTAACATTTATATATAGCATTTCATTTTACATTTTCAAATTGCTTTTCAGTCATTGGCTTATTCTTCACAGCACACCTGGGGAGTACATCCGTGCTGTTATCCACTGTTCACAGCTGAGGCAGCTGAGACGGAAAGAGGCACAGTGTTTTGTCCAAGAGCACAACAGGGGCAGGGTGACAAATCACACATTCATTCAATCACAAGTCTATTCAGCACCTACTCTTGGCAAGGCACCATGGTCGGTTGTGTACAGAGGTGGGCATTGTATAGGAGGTCCCTGCATTGCAAGAGTTTGAAGTCTGCTGGGGCAATAGGCAGCTGATGGATTATGTCTTCTGGAGTGATCCAAGGACCGGGGTTTAGAGGAGGGGGAAGTGAGTCCCTTGAGATTCCAGGAGAGAGTGGGATTTGAGGTGGAATTTTGGCAGACAGAGGTTGAGGTTGCTGTAAGAGACACAAAGATGAGCAAATTCAAGATGCATTAGAGAATGTTTGACTGCAGCGGGGCAGTGGAGGCCAAAGGGCTGGAGAGTGGAAAGGAACAGATATTCCAGGGCACTGCCTTTCAAGCTAAATATATAGATTTGAGCCTGTGGGCAATGGGGACTGGACTCATCTGTGACTTCTCCCATCCGCTCATTATTCTAACATGTACCCAGTGCTATTATTGTGTGCCTAGTCTCCAGATGTTTTCCCATGCATCAGCTTTTCTAGCCGTCACAGAATTCCAATAAGATACATGTCATTATTCTTCTGTAAGTGGATGAAAAAGGGATCATGTAGATACTGATGGATGAGGAATTTGAAGGGGTACTGGATAAGGAATTTGAAGGGGTATTTCTTCTTCACTTCCTCAGGGATACACACTTATGGGAGGAATGAGCACAGGCTCTGGACAGTGTACTCAAGATGCCCACCTAACACGATGCCCCTCCCTCTAGCTCCTTGTCTTTACAGAAATAAAAAGTAAATAGGAGAGAAACAGAGTTAATTTCTTGACATGTAACGTATTCTATGTCTAAAGTCAGCTCCAGGTTAAAAGCAAGACAAAGAGAGTTTCCTCTTATTTTCTCTGCCCTACAATTAGCAACAAATGCCTGCATTTTTATAGCTTTTGTTTTATGAGTGTCTTAAATACATTCTGACTTCAGCTTAGTGTTTCCACTAAACCAGACTCTCCTGGAGTTGGTCAGTTTGATCTAATTCCTTTCCCTTAGCATGTAACCTAACCCATTTATCTTAGTGCCCTTTGAGGTCTCCATTTCAGCTTGAATTTCACCCATCAGGAAATCGCTGTTTTCTCTCCAGATACAGGCTACTAATTAGCATTTTTACTGTTTAATCATCAGGACTAAAATACAAGTGAGAAAAGAATTACTGTTAACCCAAAAATATTTAGAAAGGAGACAGATTGCTTACTTAAGTGTTTCTATAAAGGAAAAAAGAAAGCAATGCCCTAAGGAGGTGGGTGGATGTTTAGGTGACATAAAAATTAAAAGTGAAAAATTTTGGCATCCATTAAGTAGGGTGCTTTTTTTTTTTGAAAATGCCTGTTCATGATCAGTTAGGAAAGTCTTCCTTTAGGTCACATATTTACCGTTAATGATAGGTCAATTCTGACTTTCTGCATGAAGACAAAGAGAACCACTAAAATTAGACATGTAAAAATTCCAGATGCAATACACATCATTCTTCTGTCTCTCAACCCTCTCCAGATATTTTATGACCAAAGTCATAGATTCATGAGTAAATGGTTGAGTGTTTCTCCATGTTTGTGGCGGGGAGGGGTTGCATGTTCAAGAAGTTGAAAGAAAGTAAAGTTGACAGGGAAGGATGATTAAAATTTCACCTCAGATCTTAAGATCATAAGGATCCCCTGTGAAAGATATGGAAAACACGTACTGAACCAGAAAATTGTACCTGATTTCTCCTGTCTTAAAGTGCATGACTTTTCCCTCTGATTTCAAGGAAAGCAATGAGCTGAGATGTGGTGGCCAGTGTTTCATTGAGGAACATGATGAACCTAATTCACAGTGACTTGATTTCTAGATTCTCAAAGTGGGGAGGACTTTGAAAGGCTCAGAGGAAATCAGACAACTTACTGTAACCATTTGCATCTCTTTACAGAGGAAAAATCCACAATGTTGTACATCTGGGGATTTTCCATGTTGATGGAAGAAAGTGTTCAGAGTACCAAGTGAATCCCATTGAAGGCATGTATTAGCATTAATTTCTCCTAACTATTGGAATGATACCGATGTGGCTCTTCCCTTAAGGTGTTCAGCAAAAATGTCGAAACTCTCAAAGGTTGTTGAGGTAGAAACAAGCTGGAATTAACTTTATTTAAAAGATAGTAACTATGCATAATAGATCATTTCCCTGACCGATAGACTTCCTGTACAGAGATTCTTTTCACAAGAGCCTTTGAAATCTGGTGGAGGTCTAATGGACTATCGTAGGAAAATGTATGAGAAGCTGATTAACGTTTCAACCTGGTGTCTGCTAGTGAAGGACAGGCCAGGAGTCCCCAAGAAACTGGTGTGCCAACTCACCAAACCCAGGACTCTCTGTGGGGAGGATGTTGGTCTTATCCTGACTCAAGGATCTGAGGTCACCGAGTTGTAGCAACTCTGTTAAACTTCTCAAGGAGCTCTTGGTAGCCTCCAGATTAAATGCTACAATATTATCCACAGATCGAAGTACTCAATAAGTTTAATTGTTAGCAGGTGATGAGCTTAACCAACACAGACCACTTCTCCTGAATAAAACCAAAGCCCTCAGAGGGCCCAAAGAGAAAAGAGCATGGTCAAAATGTCAAGTGGCCCCAAGGTCACACTTGCTTAGGATTCCTGGCTCAAGTCAGCAGTGGTGGGTGTGAGGACACTAATTCAAATTCAGAGTCACAGAAACCATTCAATTGTAAATGAACTGGAACACATAATTGGACCTAGCCCTTAAAATTTTTGTGGCCCTTTCAAATTTAAATGGGAAAAAAGGAAAACCATGACTGTTTTCTGACCCCCTTTTCCAAGAAGCTGAAAATATGGTACAAATGAGTCCTTAGTTAGGGGTCATCACCCTTAAGAGACTTGTCTCTGATTCCAAGGTTGGAGACGTCCTCTACCTCCCCATTTTACCCACCCCCAACTTGAAACGGGTCGCAAAGTCTTATTTTGACTATATGTTCTAACCATTTGCATCTCTTTACAGAGGAAAAATCCACAATGTTGTACATCTGGGGATTTTCCATGTTGATGGAAGAAAGTGTTCAGAGTACCAAGTGAATCCC
This sequence comes from Tragulus kanchil, assembly GCA_022376925.1. Taxonomy (NCBI): domain Eukaryota; kingdom Metazoa; phylum Chordata; class Mammalia; order Artiodactyla; family Tragulidae; genus Tragulus; species Tragulus kanchil. The sequence goes on along the minus strand of JAIOJX010000029.1, from coordinate 54,405,116 downwards.
ATTGAAGGCATGTATTAGCATTAATTTCTCCTAACTATTGGAATGATACCGATGTGGCTCTTCCCTTAAGGTGTTCAGCAAAAATGTCGAAACTCTCAAAGGTTGTTGAGGTAGAAACAAGCTGGAATTAACTTTATTTAAAAGATAGTAACTATGCATAATAGATCATTTCCCTGACCGATAGACTTCCTGTACAGAGATTCTTTTCACAAGAGCCTTTGAAATCTGGTGGAGGTCTAATGGACTATCGTAGGAAAATGTATGAGAAGCTGATTAACGTTTCAACCTGGTGTCTGCTAGTGAAGGACAGGCCAGGAGTCCCCAAGAAACTGGTGTGCCAACTCACCAAACCCAGGACTCTCTGTGGGGAGGATGTTGGTCTTATCCTGACTCAAGGATCTGAGGTCACCGAGTTGTAGCAACTCTGTTAAACTTCTCAAGGAGCTCTTGGTAGCCTCCAGATTAAATGCTACAATATTATCCACAGATCGAAGTACTCAATAAGTTTAATTGTTAGCAGGTGATGAGCTTAACCAACACAGACCACTTCTCCTGAATAAAACCAAAGCCCTCAGAGGGCCCAAAGAGAAAAGAGCATGGTCAAAATGTCAAGTGGCCCCAAGGTCACACTTGCTTAGGATTCCTGGCTCAAGTCAGCAGTGGTGGGTGTGAGGACACTAATTCAAATTCAGAGTCACAGAAACCATTCAATTGTAAATGAACTGGAACACATAATTGGACCTAGCCCTTAAAATTTTTGTGGCCCTTTCAAATTTAAATGGGAAAAAAAGGAAAACCATGACTGTTTTCTGACCCCCTTTTCCAAGAAGCTGAAAATATGGTACAAATGAGTCCTTAGTTAGGGGTCATCACCCTTAAGAGACTTGTCTCTGATTCCAAGGTTGGAGACGTCCTCTACCTCCCCATTTTTACCCACCCCCAACTTGAAACGGGTCGCAAAGTCTTATTTTGACTATATGTTCTTCCAGTTACATGGCAGAAATGAGGAGAAGCTAAATAACTAAATATAGCCCCGTGAAAACCATCAGCAGTGTCAAAAACAACTTCAAGCTTCACGCCAACAGTGAGTATGTAGCATCAGCTTAAAGTCTGGTGTGAACATGCACAAATGTTTTCTAAGAATATTTTTCAGAAGAGTGTATTTATAGACACAATCTCTAATTGCATTATGAATGATAAACAAGAAGGTTAGCAAACTCTATTTGAGGACTGTTTTATATATTTATTTGCTGCCATCATTAGCTCTTTCTTGGTGACTGCAGATTGTATCTGCTGATGAGTCTTTGTGGAAAGAGGAAATTGCTGTTCTTTAGTGGTAGGAAAGGGTTTTTTCAGTTGACAATGAAGGCTGGCGGAAATCTTGTTGACGAGTTTATTTTGGTATTTGTCTCATTTGAAAAGGCTGTGACTAGGGCTTCATATCTGTCTAATAAGCACGCAAGTAACATTTTTATGTTTGCTAAGTGCCTTACAGTCTCCCATTAAGTCTCCACAATACCCCTTGAGGGTGGGTCAGTATTACCGCCTACAGTTTACAGTTGAGAAAATTTGAGACAGTAAGGGATTATGTGATTTGTACAAGGTCACCCAGCATGCTAGCCTAGCTAATAAAAGATGACTTCAAAGCTCTTTCCAAATAAAAAGAGCCTTAAGAATGTTAGGTAGTATTAATGGGCATGATCCTAGGATGAGTAAAATATACCTCAGGAGTAAAGTGCTCTATGAGATTAATTCTTTTAGCCTCAGAGCAACTTTTGAAATAGGAATTCTTTTGTTTATTTGTCTTTTTACACCAAAACAAGGGGGTATGATTTATTTATCTTTATTGGAACACATAATTGGACCTAGCCCTTAAAATTTTGTGGCCCTTTCAAATTTAAATGGGAAAAAGGAAAACCTCCTTTTCAAGAAGCTGAAAATATGGTACAAATGAGTCCTTAGTTAGGTCATCACCCTTAAGAGACTTGTCTCTGATTCCAAGGTTGAGACGTCCTCTACCTCCCCATTTTTACCCACCCCCAACTTGAAACGGGTCGCAAAGTCTTATTTTGACTATATGTTCTTCCAGTTACATGGCAGAAATGAGGAGAAGCTAAATAACTAAATATAGCCCCGTGAAAACCATCAGCAGTGTCAAAAACAACTTCAAGCTTCACGCCAACAGTGAGTATGTAGCATCAGCTTAAAGTCTGGTGTGAACATGCACAAATGTTTTCTAAGAATATTTTTCAGAAGAGTGTATTTATAGACACAATCTCTAATTGCATTATGAATGATAAACAAGAAGGTTAGCAAACTCTATTTGAGGACTGTTTTATATATTTATTTGCTGCCATCATTAGCTCTTTCTTGGTGACTGCAGATTGTATCTGCTGATGAGTCTTTGTGGAAAGAGGAAATTGCTGTTCTTTAGTGGTAGGAAAGGGTTTTTTCAGTTGACAATGAAGGCTGGCGGAAATCTTGTTGACGAGTTTATTTTGGTATTTGTCTCATTTGAAAAGGCTGTGACTAGGGCTTCATATCTGTCTAATAAGCACGCAAGTAACATTTTTATGTTTGCTAAGTGCCTTACAGTCTCCCATTAAGTCTCCACAATACCCCTTGAGGGTGGGTCAGTATTACCGCCTACAGTTTACAGTTGAGAAAATTTGAGACAGTAAGGGATTATGTGATTTGTACAAGGTCACCCAGCATGCTAGCCTAGCTAATAAAAGATGACTTCAAAGCTCTTTCCAAATAAAAAGAGCCTTAAGAATGTTAGGTAGTATTAATGGGCATGATCCTAGGATGAGTAAAATATACCTCAGGAGTAAAGTGCTCTATGAGATTAATTCTTTTTAGCCTCAGAGCAACTTTTGAAATAGGAATTCTTTTGTTTATTTGTCTTTTTACACCAAAAACAATTTTTTTTGGGGGGTGGCACTTCTATTGATCTTTCATTTATCTATTTTCATCCATCTTGTTCTTTGGCCTGTGTGGGCCTCCCATCACAGTGGCCTCTGTCACTGCAGAGCACTGGCTCTGGGCGCATGCGCTCCAGAGCTCCGGTTCGGTAATTGGACACATCGGTCCAGCCGCTCTGCAGCACGTGGGATCTTCCCAGGCCAGGGATTGAACCGGCACCCCTTGCACTGCAAGGCAGTGTCTTTACAAACTGGACCACCAGGAAGCTGCAAAAACATTTTATTGGGGCATAGTCAATTAACAATTTTGTGATAACGAAACAGGAATTCTTGAACCTGGCTTTGTATCAGAAACATCTTGATAGCTTTGAGAACTAGTGAGCACCTGGCCCCCTACCCGACTAGAATCACAATCTGGGTGGGTGGGGGGCACCCATGATACATGTCTTGAGAAAAGCTCCAGGGGGATTCTGAGGCTCAGTGGAGGTTGAGAGCTATGATGCTGGATTAAGATAACAACCTCAGTTGAACAACAGTAGGACACTGTGGAGTCAATTTAGGAGAAAAGGTCTGGTGTCTCTCGGGTTCTATCCAGCAATTCACAACTTTTATTAGCATTGGAACTTCCTCCATGAAGTAATCAACTGTGGTATCCATGCGTGGAATTCCAGGAAATAACACAGAGATGAAAGCTTATTTAAGAACTGACAAGGTTTGAATGCTGTAATTTGCTGAGTAAACTTACTGGAATCTTTCTAGGATTATTATTGGGTCCACCCTAATGTTTTTATTCCAAGTACTTTGTATGATAATCAGCACATTAAGACCCTATAATATCTACCCTTTCCCTCATTTTCAAACATTTATTGAATACCTGCTGTGTGGAGATTACAGCGTAAAAAATATGTGATTTGTATAAGGTCACCCAGCATGCTAGCCTAGCTAATAAAAGATGACTTCAAAGCTCTTTCCAAATAAAAAGAGCCTTAAGAATGTTAGGTAGTATTAATGGGCATGATCCTAGGATGAGTAAAATATACCTCAGGAGTAAAGTGCTCTATGAGATTAATTCTTTTTAGCCTCAGAGCAACTTTTGAAATAGGAATTCTTTTGTTTATTTGTCTTTTTACACCAAAAACAATTTTTTTTGGGGGGTGGCACTTCTATTGATCTTTCATTTATCTATTTTCATCCATCTTGTTCTTTGGCCTGTGTGGGCCTCCCATCACAGTGGCCTCTGTCACTGCAGAGCACTGGCTCTGGGCGCATGCGCTCCAGAGCTCCGGTTCGGTAATTGGACACATCGGTCCAGCCGCTCTGCAGCACGTGGGATCTTCCCAGGCCAGGGATTGAACCGGCACCCCTTGCACTGCAAGGCAGTGTCTTTACAAACTGGACCACCAGGGAAGCTGCAAAAACATTTTTATTGGGGCATAGTCAATTAACAATTTTGTGATAACGAAACAGGAATTCTTGAACCTGGCTTTGTATCAGAAACATCTTGATAGCTTTGAGAACTAGTGAGCACCTGGCCCCCTACCCGACTAGAATCACAATCTGGGTGGGTGGGGGGCACCCACATGATACATGTCTTGAGAAAAGCTCCAGGGGGATTCTGAGGCTCAGTGGAGGTTGAGAGCTATGATGCTGGATTAAGATAACAACCTCAGTTGAACAACAGTAGGACACTGTGGAGTCAATTTAGGAGAAAAGGTCTGGTGTCTCTCGGGTTCTATCCAGCAATTCACAACTTTTATTAGCATTGGAACTTCCTCCATGAAGTAATCAACTGTGGTATCCATGCGTGGAATTCCAGGAAATAACACAGAGATGAAAGCTTATTTAAGAACTGACAAGGTTTGAATGCTGTAATTTGCTGAGTAAACTTACTGGAATCTTTCTAGGATTATTATTGGGTCCACCCTAATGTTTTTATTCCAAGTACTTTGTATGATAATCAGCACATTAAGACCCTATAATATCTACCCTTTCCCTCATTTTCAAACATTTATTGAATACCTGCTGTGTGGAGATTACAGAGTAAAAATAATGATCTTGGTTCACAAGCAGTTTATAATCAAGTGATAAAATGGATACAGGCCAAATAAACCAAAGCCCTGTAATACTAAGCCACTACACATGTTAAATGATAGTCAAAGTGTATATGAGGGCTTTATAGTCCCTGAAACGCTGAAACAGCCCAAATGTCCATCAGTTGATAAATGGATAAATAACATGGTATATCTATACAATAAACTATCTATCATTCAACAATAAAAGGAAATGAAGTACTATACATGCTATAACATCGTTGAATTTTGAAAAAATTATTCTAAGTGAAAGAAGCCAGTCATAACCAAGTATTATATGATTCCATTTATATAAACTATCCCAAATAGGCATGTCTATAGAGATAGAAAGTAGACAACAGATTAGTGGTTGCCTAAGGCTTAGGGACTTCGGGAGGTGATGGGAAAGACCTGTTAGTAGGTACGGGATTTCTTTTGGGATTGATTAAAATGTTTTAAATGTGTGGTGATGGTTACACAACTCTGTGGTTATTCCAAAAGACCATTAAATCATGTACTTCAAATGGGTGAATTATATGGTATGAGAATCATATCAGTAAAGTGTGTGTGTATATATGTTGTTGCTGCTTGGTTGCTTCAGTTGTATCTGACTCTTTGAGACCCTGTCAACTGTAGTCCGCCAGGCTCCTCTGTCCACGGGATTCTCCAGGCAGGAATACCGGAGTGGGTTGCCATGCCCTCCTCCAGGGGATCTTCCTGACCCAAGGATCAAACCCACATCGATGTCTCCTGCATTGGCATGTAGGTTCTTTACCACTAGTGCCACCTAAGAAGCCCATGTGTATATAGTGTTATATGAACTTGATGAAAAGAATTACTAATTAATTTGGACTGGAAGAAAGTAGTGGAAATTTTCTTGGAGGAAATGGCATTTGGGCTGAGTCAAAACCGGTGATTTTTGTAAGGAGGGAAGACAGGCTCAAAGATAGTCGAAGCGATGATGCTTTCATGCAAAGGTGAGTTATCTGGGAAAGGTGAAATTTAGGATACAGGAAGGGTACAGTCGATGGGGTAGATGCTCGTGTTTCACTACCATATTCATTCTACAGTTTGGTTTTCATTTTTGTAGAGCTGTGGTAGGTTTGATTGTGGCTGTCATTTGGAAGGGTAATTGGAGGTGGTGCTCTGGGGCTGGGAGATGGGATGGGAAGGCAGTGAGCAGGGGAGACGACTTAGGAGGCCAGGATCCCGTGGTGTGTACGCAGGAGACAGCGATGCCCTCAAACACGACGGCCGCAGTGAGCACTGAAACAAGGGCAGGCTTGAAAAAGAAGTAGAATCATAGGATTTCATGACACTGGGGAGTAGGTGAGAAGGCATAGGCTATGTAGAGCCGGGTATCTGGGGCCACAGGAAGGTTGGGTCCTTTTATGTTATTTAGAATCATAATGCAGAAACTCTTGTTGGAATAACAGCAATCGGCCAAATTGTAGCTCTTTAACACCTGGTCAACAGGGGTTTGTTTACAGAGATTCTTATATTTCTTAACCAAAGAATGGCTATTGTGAATAAAGGGTGGATTGGAAAGAACGGCTAGCCCCCCATTTTGGGAGCTCTTTGGAGTCAGACCTCCCCATGATGGAGATGAAGCAGTCATTTATGGGCTGTTGAATGACTAAGTATTTACCGCTTGCTCAGACAGCTTCCCTAGAAACACTTCCTTTGGGGTGAGCAGCTTGGATTTACTGCCAGGGCGACACCTCCCATCAACACCCATGCTGCCTCTTGGCTCGGTCCTCACCGGCAGGTGTTCACAAGCAGTGTTCTGTTTTGCCTCTAATAAGAGCACAGCCTCTGAAAAGCATAGGCTGAATGGACCACGCATTGTAACTTTCCCCTACAAATGCTCTTATGGGAAGATCTGAGACTGTGGGAGTCTTAAGCATCTGGATGCTTTTTCTCATAATTGTGCAGGGCCACACCTATGTTTTCCATTAGAAGGCGGGGCAGCCAGTTCCTGGGCAAGGTCAAAATAGACCAAGTCTCTTCCACTGCTAGGCGTTGGTAACACTCACTGGGGCTTTCCTTTGGGGGCTTTGGAAGGTGTTGCAATCACACTGCCTGCTACATTGTTTCCAGTAAGTGCCTTACATGAGTGGAACCAAGCAGAGAGCACAGCTTAGAACACCCCTCACTGACATGCAGGTCTTATCTGTGCCTGTCAGTGGACAATAACCGCAATGAGCATCACAGTTGTGAGCAGAAGTAACTACAGCAGTATTGGGTGAGAGGAAGCTCAGCAGACGCCTCTAAGGGACTTTGGTCACACGTTTAAACTTCAGCTTTGCAGGGAAGTGATGAAAACAGGCCCCTTGGGGGACCTTTAAACAACAGTTCTCTGCAGCTCTGAACATGGGACCACCTTCACTCTACCATGGGTGAGGGATCATGTTCAAATGAAAACCACCAAAGGGAAAAGGAGGAAAGGGACGCTGAAAGCAGGTAGGGTAATGTTCTGGATTAAATGAAAGCAGACCTGGGTATCCTTCCTTGGGCTGCCTTTGACCCACTGCATGACCTGACAGAGGCCACTTTTCCTTTCTGGGCCTCACTGTTCTCATCTCAAAGATAAGGAGAATAATAGTAGCTCTATTTATATCCCAGGATTTCTGAGAGGAAAAAGTAAAAAAATACACATGTTAAAAATAAAAGTTGAGGGAACAGAAAATGCAATATAACTCTAGGTAGTTTTTACTAGTATTTTTTTTTTTTTTTTTAAACCTTTATTTTACTTTTAACTTTTACAGAGTTTTGTTGTTCACAGACATGCATGTTCTCAGATTAGTCACATGTATATCCCCCCCTTCCCTCCCCTCCCGACCATCTTACTAGTATTTTCTATTGCTTGTTCCATGTTTTACTTAGAAATGATGAGAGGGAATAAGAAAAAAAAAAAAGTCTGGACGGTTGTAGAGTCTCAGACTGTATTTTCAGAGGCCTCTAAGTGATTCTATGGTTTGCTCGTCTTTAGATCTGCCTCTCCCTCCGCAGAGCACCAATTCTGGTGTAAACTCATCTTTAACTTGAGGGTGGAGAAGACCCCAGGCATCTAAAGAGCCAATGCCCTGAAGCCATTCGGTCTTGAATTGTGACCTCACCTCCTGAAGCCTAAGTCCCTAAGGCCTCCTCTCTCCCCTCCCTGAGACACCTGATTTGGGAGGATGTCAGTCTTGAATGAGTCACACGGTCAAACTGGGACTTCAGGAGATACCTCTAGGACAGAACTTAAAAGAATTTGTAACCTGCTCTGGACATGTCTCAGTCTGGGACTCTGACTACAGTCTTGGTCTTTTTGAAAATCACAGCACACTTCTAAGAGTGAAAAACCCTTAGAACACCCCTCACTGACATGCAGGTCTTATCTGTGCCTGTCAGTGGACAATAACAATGAGCATCACAGTTGTGAGCAGAAGTAACTACAGCAGTATTGGGTGAGAGGAAGCTCAGCAGACGCCTCTAAGGGACTTTGGTCACACGTTTAAACTTCAGCTTTGCAGGGAAGTGATGAAAACAGGCCCCTTGGGGGACCTTTAAACAACAGTTCTCTGCAGCTCTGAACATGGGACCACCTTCACTCTACCATGGGTGAGGGATCATGTTCAAATGAAAACCACCAAAGGGAAAAGGAGGAAAGGGACGCTGAAAGCAGGTAGGGTAATGTTCTGGATTAAATGAAAGCAGACCTGGGTATCCTTCCTTGGGCTGCCTTTGACCCACTGCATGACCTGACAGAGGCCACTTTTCCTTTCTGGGCCTCACTGTTCTCATCTCAAAGATAAGGAGAATAATAGTAGCTCTATTTATATCCCAGGATTTCTGAGAGGAAAAAGTAAAAAAATACACATGTTAAAAATAAAAGTTGAGGGAACAGAAAATGCAATATAACTCTAGGTAGTTTTTACTAGTATTTTTTTTTTTTTTTTAAACCTTTATTTTACTTTTAACTTTTACAGAGTTTTGTTGTTCACAGACATGCATGTTCTCAGATTAGTCACATGTATATCCCCCCCTTCCCTCCCCTCCCGACCATCTTACTAGTATTTTCTATTGCTTGTTCCATGTTTTACTTAGAAATGATGAGAGGGAATAAGAAAAAAAAAAAAGTCTGGACGGTTGTAGAGTCTCAGACTGTATTTTCAGAGGCCTCTAAGTGATTCTATGGTTTGCTCGTCTTTAGATCTGCCTCTCCCTCCGCAGAGCACCAATTCTGGTGTAAACTCATCTTTAACTTGAGGGTGGAGAAGACCCCAGGCATCTAAAGAGCCAATGCCCTGAAGCCATTCGGTCTTGAATTGTGACCTCACCTCCTGAAGCCTAAGTCCCTAAGGCCTCCTCTCTCCCCTCCCTGAGACACCTGATTTGGGAGGATGTCAGTCTTGAATGAGTCACACGGTCAAACTGGGACTTCAGGAGATACCTCTAGGACAGAACTTAAAAGAATTTGTAACCTGCTCTGGACATGTCTCAGTCTGGGACTCTGACTACAGTCTTGGTCTTTTTGAAAATCACAGCACACTTCTAACCAAGCAAGACACATCTGGGACTTCCCTGGTGGTCCAGTGGTTAAGACTCTGTGTTCTCAATGCAGTGGGGCCTGAGTTTGAGCCCTGGCCAGGGAACTAGATCCCACATGCTGCAACTAAGACCCAGAGCAGCCAAATAAATAATTTTAAAAAAAGAGACACATTTATGTATCTGATAGTGCTGTCAGTGATAGACTAGGATCATACTATGGATTTCACAGGGAGGGAAAAGATTTATTTCCCAGAGTTGAAGGTTTATCTTTTCCACCTATGCAAAACCAATCAAAGCATTAAAAAATATCAATGAAAAGTGACCATGTTTTATGAGTAGGAGGAACCATTCTTGGCTTCAAAATAATATGGAAGATTTTTAAGGATCCCAAATTCATGGTTTTAAAAAAATGATTTGACAATAGGATACCAGCGGGATTGTGTGTGTGTGTGTGTGTGTGTGGATTGTGTGTGTGTGTGTGTGTGTTAGTGGCTCAGTCGTGTCTGATTCTTTGTGACCCCATGAACTGTAGCCCACCAGGCTCTTCTGTCCATTGAATTCTGCAGGCAAGCATACTGGAGTGGATTGCCATTTCCTTCTCTAACCAGCAGGATTATCAGACGCTTAACTGCCCCCTTATGGTAAAGTGCTGTCTTCATTTAAATGGATGCCTTACAGCAAATGCTTAAATTTCCCTTTCTTTCTCCTCCCCATCACTTAGCTTTTTTCAATGTTCAGCATAACTAAGAAGTCTAAGTAGGGAACTGCACATAACTGTAGGCTTTGCACCATTGGCAAAGTGATGTGTTTTCCTAAGTATTTGTAATCATCTATTCCACTCTTCCTTCTTCCTCCTGGAAAATTTACTGTGAGTGATTATTGTTGTTGTTTAGTCACTAAGTCGCATCTGACTCTTTGAAGTCCCATGGACTAGCCCACCAGGCTCCTCGGTCCATGGGATTCTCCAGGCAAGCATCCCAGAAAGTGTTGCCGTTTCCTTCTCCATAGAGTGGTGGTAGTGTCCTCTATTTCCCTTGAAGGCATCCTTTTGACCTCACTTGGTGTGCAGGCTATAAATATAGCAAGCAGTGAAATATTGTCTTTTTCATGTTGTCACAATATCTACAAATAAAAAAGACCATTTTAAATGAATAGAACAAAAGGGGGAATAATCTTCAAGTTGAGTTTTGTCTACCAAAGTTATTTGTTAAGGTAAAGAAATAAAAAAAAATACTTTTGTAACTCAAAGCTCATGATCACCCTGGATGTATCAGACTTCACCTGCCATCTAGGAGGCTGTTTTCTGCTATTAGGTGAGCAGAACTCAATGGCATCCTTTGCTCTCTCAGCCTTTTCTTTATTACTGACTTAGAGAAATGTGACATTGCTAAGAAGTCTAACTTGAAAATGCTCCATAGAGCAGGATCCTTGCCAACTTCAGGAGTCTTGCTAGTTTGCAAAATGAGAGCTGTCATGCAGAACAGAAGGCTGATATTAGAAGTCAGCAATCACAATGGGAATAAATCCCACAAACTGTGGTTTCTGAATGTCTTAATCTCCTCCAACCTTAAGAGAGTGGTGCTGGCCTTGCTTGGAAGGTAACTTTACAAAGAAAACATAGGGATCAGTAGAGTTATTAATAATTTCTGAATTTGAGCTCTTCTTTCAGTTCTTTCCCAATTTCTAATGCCTGTTTATTACCCAGATTATAAATAGATGCCCATTTTCTCTTATTGACATTAAATCTATAACAAGGAACACACAAGACTGCCTTCCTTCCCTGATCAAGAAATAAGTTGTCGTGGGTTTCCCTGGTGGTCCAGTGGGTAAGGACACCGCCTTGCAGTGCAAGGGGTGCCAGTTCGATCCCTGGCCTGGGAAGATCCCACGTGCCGTGGAGCGGCTGGACTGCTGTGTCCAACTACCGAGCCAGAACTCTGGAGCGCATGCACCCAGAGCTGGTGCTCTGCGACGAGAGAGGCCGCTGCAACAGGAGGCCCACAGAGGCCAAAGAACAAAGATAAGTAAATGAAAGATTCCCCCCCACCCTCCAAAAAAAGAAATAAGATATCCTGAAAAAGGGAGCTTTTCAACTGATATCTAGCCTAGTCCCATGATGCGATTGTACATTTTAACCTGGTTTTGAGGGAAATGTGTTTTATGATTTGTTCCTCTCTCTCCTGCTTTGGTGGGCAGAGCAAGGGTTGACCTTGTTGGGAATACGTGGGATCACTGCTTGGGTCCTATACAATGCTATGCTGCAGTAAGGCCATCCATGTTTCTCAGGGGAGTCAGGTCACATTGGTACATTGTGAGCAGTACAATGAGACTTTAGGCTGAATTTATCTTTAAATTGTATCCTTTCTACATCTTCATGTTTCTGAATCGTTTAAAAAAAACAACGAAAAGCTCTAAATTGATACCATGCTGTGTACACCCTTTCTGAGGGTAGAAAGCTTCCTACCAGGAATAGTTCAAATATACCATTTTAGCATGAGGAAGGGATACCTATGGCTGGATTCTTCTGACTGTGTTTAAATCTATTGGCTGCTCTGATGAGTTGTCCTGCAACTTTTGTGTGATTTTAATATCTCTGCCCCTTCCCCTCAAATTATATGCTCTTCTAGGCTTTAGAATTCCCACTTACTGTGGCTTGGGTAGTCATCCTTTTGAACCTGAGAGGGGAGATTAAGCACATAACATCAGTGCCTGAATTAAAGACAGGCCCGATGAGGTCATTCTCTGTTGGCTCTACCCCAATGGTTTGTATGGATTTCTGTGTTAAGGAAGAAACAGAATATCTGTGCCAGATGCAGGATTTGGGGGTCACAGTTTTGAAGTATTGTGGTCTCTGTGGTGTCCCAAAGCCAAGACTGCCTTCCTTCCTGATCAAGAAATAAGTTGTCGTGGGTTTCCCTGGTGGTCCAGTGGGTAAGGACACCGCCTTGCAGTGCAAGGGGTGCCAGTTCGATCCCTGGCCTGGGAAGATCCCACGTGCCGTGGAGCGGCTGGACTGCTGTGTCCAACTACCGAGCCAGAACTCTGGAGCGCATGCACCCAGAGCTGGTGCTCTGCGACGAGAGAGGCCGCTGCAACAGGAGGCCCACAGAGGCCAAAGAACAAAGATAAGTAAATGAAAGATTCCCCCCCACCCTCCAAAAAAAGAAATAAGATATCCTGAAAAAGGGAGCTTTTCAACTGATATCTAGCCTAGTCCCATGATGCGATTGTACATTTTAACCTGGTTTTGAGGGAAATGTGTTTTATGATTTGTTCCTCTCTCTCCTGCTTTGGTGGGCAGAGCAAGGGTTGACCTTGTTGGGAATACGTGGGATCACTGCTTGGGTCCTATACAATGCTATGCTGCAGTAAGGCCATCCATGTTTCTCAGGGGAGTCAGGTCACATTGGTACATTGTGAGCAGTACAATGAGACTTTAGGCTGAATTTATCTTTAAATTGTATCCTTTCTACATCTTCATGTTTCTGAATCGTTTAAAAAAAAAAAAAAAAGCTCTAAATTGATACCATGCTGTGTACACCCTTTCTGAGGGTAGAAAGCTTCCTACCAGGAATAGTTCAAATATACCATTTTAGCATGAGGAAGGGATACCTATGGCTGGATTCTTCTGACTGTGTTTAAATCTATTGGCTGCTCTGATGAGTTGTCCTGCAACTTTTGTGTGATTTTAATATCTCTGCCCCTTCCCCTCAAATTATATGCTCTTCTAGGCTTTAGAATTCCCACTTACTGTGGCTTGGGTAGTCATCCTTTTGAACCTGAGAGGGGAGATTAAGCACATAACATCAGTGCCTGAATTAAAGACAGGCCCGATGAGGTCATTCTCTGTTGGCTCTACCCCAATGGTTTGTATGGATTTCTGTGTTAAGGAAGAAACAGAATATCTGTGCCAGATGCAGGATTTGGGGGTCACAGTTTTGAAGTATTGTGGTCTCTGTGGTGAGCAGGAACCTTGAGTCTGGTGCACGTCTGCAGAAGAGCATGTGTCGCCGTGGTCAACTCTCCAGTGTCAGGGTTGCCCTGGAAGACCCTGAATTCTGCTGTCCAGCTGCTTAGCTCACCTAAGATAGGTTGAAGGTTATGGTGCTTCCCCAACACTGCGTACCATTTTGAGGATTTGAGCTAATCAGTTGATCAGGTCCTCAGCTTTTCTCTGATGCTTTTTCTTAGAGGGTTAGTTGAGACATGTCTGCAAACATCTTGGAAGTTAGATGGCAGACCATCTCTTCTGAACCTCCCACTCATCATTCACATGCAGTTTTCTTTGTCTGTATCTTCCTCCCTCTCCACACCAAAATTGTTCTCCATAAGGTCAAGTTACCTTTTTGTATTAGTTTCCTCTTGCTGCTATAAAAAATTACCACAAATTTGTTGGCACGAGACAATACAGTTATTTTGCGAGAGTTCTCTAGGCCAGAAGTCCTAAAATCAGTGTAACTGGCTGTCAAGAGGCTGGCAGGGCTTACCAACCTTCTGAAGTCTCCAGGGGAGAATCTGTTTCTTTGCCTTTTCTAGCTTCTGGAGGCCACTTGCATTCCTTGGCTCAGGGCCCCTTTCATGCATCATGCCAATCTCTTGTTTCCATTGGCGCATTTCCTGCTTTTCCTTCTGTAGTCAACTCCCTTTGTTTGTGCCTTTTATGAGGACATTTGGGGTTATGTTTAGAACCCACATGGATAATCCACAATAATTTCCTCATTTCAAGATCCTAAACTTAATTGCATCTGTAATGTCCCTTTTCTCTTTTAGGTACCATTTGTAGGTTCCAGGGATTAGGTATAAAGTATTTGGGAGCCATTACTTCAACTACCACAGCATTGATTTCCTAATGTTCAAATCTAGTGTCTTCTTTTCATTCCCCACCCCAGCTGAAATGACTTTTGATACTGTTGGTTACTCTGGAAAAACTCCTCCTCTGACTTCATGATATGGCTTATTTTATTTTGTTCTTCTTGTTTGATATTTTTATTGTCTGTCTCTCTCTCTAGAATGCAAGCCCTTGAGTAGAAATCTAGGCTCTCTTGTTTCTAAGCTCTATCCCCAGTGCTTAGAATAGTCCCTGCAACTATCAAATCATGAAATACATTGAATAATACAGATCGGATGAACTTTCCCGCTCGTAGTTCTATTACCTCTCATTCTTATTTTCCTTTGGTGATCCTTCCTCTACCCATTCAGTCAAGATCTGTATTCCCTTCAGGACTTAATCCTAATCTGCTTTTCTCCCGTATGACAGGTAGATGCAGTCCCAACCATATTCTGGGGGAGGCGGGCTCTCATATCTCTACCTCAAGCCCAAACCTTTGATTTGAACTTACAACTTTAGTGTTTATTTGGATGTCCCACAAGCACAGCAAATTCCCCATGTCCCATCCTTCCCATCCACCAAGCACCATCAAAACTAGCTTTACAACAGGTTTATTAGTTTCCTCTTGCTGCTATAAAAATTACCACAAATTTGTTGGCACGAGACAATACAGTTATTTTGCAGAGTTCTCTAGGCCAGAAGTCCTAAAATCAGTGTAACTGGCTGTCAAGAGGCTGGCAGGGCTTACCAACCTTCTGAAGTCTCCAGGGGAGAATCTGTTTCTTTGCCTTTTCTAGCTTCTGGAGGCCACTTGCATTCCTTGGCTCAGGGCCCCTTTCATGCATCATGCCAATCTCTTGTTTCCATTGGCGCATTTCCTGCTTTTCCTTCTGTAGTCAACTCCCTTTGTTTGTGCCTTTTATGAGGACATTTGGGGTTATGTTTAGAACCCACATGGATAATCCACAATAATTTCCTCATTTCAAGATCCTAAACTTAATTGCATCTGTAATGTCCCTTTTCTCTTTTAGGTACCATTTGTAGGTTCCAGGGATTAGGTATAAAGTATTTGGGAGCCATTACTTCAACTACCACAGCATTGATTTCCTAATGTTCAAATCTAGTGTCTTCTTTTCATTCCCCACCCCAGCTGAAATGACTTTTGATACTGTTGGTTACTCTGGAAAAACTCCTCCTCTGACTTCATGATATGGCTTATTTTATTTTGTTCTTCTTGTTTGATATTTTTATTGTCTGTCTCTCTCTCTAGAATGCAAGCCCTTGAGTAGAAATCTAGGCTCTCTTGTTTCTAAGCTCTATCCCCAGTGCTTAGAATAGTCCCTGCAACTATCAAATCATGAAATACATTGAATAATACAGATCGGATGAACTTTCCCGCTCGTAGTTCTATTACCTCTCATTCTTATTTTCCTTTGGTGATCCTTCCTCTACCCATTCAGTCAAGATCTGTATTCCCTTCAGGACTTAATCCTAATCTGCTTTTCTCCCGTATGACAGGTAGATGCAGTCCCAACCATATTCTGGGGGAGGCGGGGCTCTCATATCTCTACCTCAAGCCCAAACCTTTGATTTGAACTTACAACTTTAGTGTTTATTTGGATGTCCCACAAGCACAGCAAATTCCCCATGTCCCATCCTTCCCATCCACCAAGCACCATCAAAAACTAGCCTTCTCTTCCCTTTATACTCTCTCTCTGGGAATGGGAAGTACCAGGATTTACTTAATAGCCACAGCAAGAAGACTGGGAGCCATACCAGACTTGATGCTTTCTCTCTACTCACTCTTCCCCCAACCCCTCCAGTCAGTCATGAGGTTTTGTCAACCTGACTTCTAAATATCTCCTGATACCTCTTTCTGTCTAACTTGCATTGCTCTAGTCCTCATTGCTCCCATGAGTAGGAGGTAAATGAACTTACCGAGCTGCTCCTCTTGCCTTCTCTTGAGTGTGGTGGCCTGCCATGCTCTGTGGATGTGTCCCAGAGGTGCTGACCACCAGCCATGCTCTCAGCCTCTGCTGAGAGGGCAGTGAGTATCATTTCTATCACATGATCTTGGTTTCCCTAGCCCAGTGGGCCAGGGATAAGTGACTGATCTGAGGGTGGCTCTTCCTATAGGCTTGATCAGCCAACGTATGACTTGGGTGGCTGGTTATAAAATATAAACTGAATTAAAGTTCTTCTTTTGGAGAAACTTCCTGTATAGAAAAGCCAAGAGACTGGGATCATTGCATTGCTGAACAGAAGGGTTAGTGAGAATGATGGGCAAGAGCAAGCTAACAGTCATGAGAAAGCAGGAGAACTTTCTCGTAAGGAGGGGAGCTGGTGGGCAAGATGAGAACAGGGAAAGAAAGAAGCTGAGGCCCTGTGAGCAGGCTCCTGCCTCAGTTTCTGAGGTCCTTTTTTTATCATTTACATTTACTAGAATTTTAAAAATTCATATTAATCCAGTGTTTATTTTTCCAATTTTTGTTGAGATACAGTTGATACACAGCATCATATGCTGATTTACATACATCATGAAGTGATTACCCCAAAATAGATTTAAAAAGCCCTAACTAAATGTTTTCCCCTGGGCTTTTCTCCCGTATGACAGGTAGATGCAGTCCCAACCATATTCTGGGGAGGCGGCTCTCATATCTCTACCTCAAGCCCAAACCTTTGATTTGAACTTACAACTTTAGTGTTTATTTGGATGTCCCACAAGCACAGCAAATTCCCCATGTCCCATCCTTCCCATCCACCAAGCACCATCAAAAACTAGCCTTCTCTTCCCTTTATACTCTCTCTCTGGGAATGGGAAGTACCAGGATTTACTTAATAGCCACAGCAAGAAGACTGGGAGCCATACCAGACTTGATGCTTTCTCTCTACTCACTCTTCCCCCAACCCCTCCAGTCAGTCATGAGGTTTTGTCAACCTGACTTCTAAATATCTCCTGATACCTCTTTCTGTCTAACTTGCATTGCTCTAGTCCTCATTGCTCCCATGAGTAGGAGGTAAATGAACTTACCGAGCTGCTCCTCTTGCCTTCTCTTGAGTGTGGTGGCCTGCCATGCTCTGTGGATGTGTCCCAGAGGTGCTGACCACCAGCCATGCTCTCAGCCTCTGCTGAGAGGGCAGTGAGTATCATTTCTATCACATGATCTTGGTTTCCCTAGCCCAGTGGGCCAGGGATAAGTGACTGATCTGAGGGTGGCTCTTCCTATAGGCTTGATCAGCCAACGTATGACTTGGGTGGCTGGTTATAAAATATAAACTGAATTAAAGTTCTTCTTTTGGAGAAACTTCCTGTATAGAAAAGCCAAGAGACTGGGATCATTGCATTGCTGAACAGAAGGGTTAGTGAGAATGATGGGCAAGAGCAAGCTAACAGTCATGAGAAAGCAGGAGAACTTTCTCGTAAGGAGGGGAGCTGGTGGGCAAGATGAGAACAGGGAAAGAAAGAAGCTGAGGCCCTGTGAGCAGGCTCCTGCCTCAGTTTCTGAGGTCCTTTTTTTATCATTTACATTTACTAGAATTTTAAAAATTCATATTAATCCAGTGTTTATTTTTCCAATTTTTGTTGAGATACAGTTGATACACAGCATCATATGCTGATTTACATACATCATGAAGTGATTACCCCAATAGATTTGGTAAATACCCGTCATGTCATATAAATACAAAAATAAAAGAAATAGAGTGTTCTTCTTGTGATGAGAACTCTTAGGATGTACTCTTTTAACACCTTTCATATGTAACATCCAGCTCTATTAATTATATTTATCATGTTGTACGTTACATCTCTTCTGTGTTTCTTTAAGAGAACTACCTGAGGCCTGGTCCTACTATGTCAGAATTCCAGGAGTCACTACATTATCATAAACAAAAAACCCTGGTCTGAGTGAACTCCTGCTTCCTTCAGTAAACTGGCCAAAGAGTCACATGTTCCAGTAAGCCTTCACAGTGTTCTGATGAGACCTCTGGAAGAAAGCAGCAAAGTAACCAAAAGCAGCAATATACAGTCCCAAACTCAGTGTTTATCACACTTCTTTATTTTATTTTATTTCATTACACTTCTTTCTAAAGCATTAGCTTAGGGAAAGAAGAGAAAGTTTCATCACTATTTCCCTTGGGAGTGGGAGAATATTATGAGCTTCTTGTGTCAAAATCAGTCAACAAATTGATTCCTAAATATAATTTTAGAAGGGAAAAGTAATTGCTCCTACAGATATGATAAGAAAATGACTATGATGAGTGACATCACATTATCTGATGCTTATTGATGGTGAGATAATTAGATGACATGTTTCTAGAAAGCTGCCTTTTCCATTTGCTGTTAGGATCAGAGGGATGACTGAAGGTCTCCACAAGTCTTAGATACAGGACTGCATTCCTCTCTCAAATAAGTGTAATTAAACTCATTGAATTTCTCTAGGTAAAAACACCGTGTGTGTGTGCTCTAGTCACTCAGTCGTGCCTGACTCTGTGACCTATGGACTGTAGCCTGCCAGGCTCCTTGGGCTGTGGGATTTCCCAGGCAAAAATACTGGAGTGGGTTGCCATGCTTCTTTCCAGGGAATCTTCCTGACCCAGGGAACATGCAATCAATGCTCTGAATATGGAATACAATTAGAAAGCACTTTTATTTATGTCTCCTTCTGTCCCTATAAAATGTATTCACTGAATACAAGTGAATTTCTCATTCTAAGATAAAAACTAGGTTGTGTCAGGACTGTTTTGAGCATTCTTAGGCAACAGGAAGGTCACTCTAAATCATGCTTTGTGCATCAATTCCTTTATTGCATAATGTGGAACTTGGTTTAAAAGTACGTCTTACCCCTATCCCAGAGAGAAGCCACGTGCAGGTGGGCAGCTGAGGAAGGGAAAGGGCTTTCTCTTCCTGCTCCTGGCAGGTTCGGATCCTTCTGGGGCTGGGCCGGGGCAGGATGGGAGAGGAGGGGAGGGGCAGGAGTGTGGGGCCTCGAGTGAGGCAGAGGGCCTCCAGCTTCCTGGGCCCGGGAAATATTTAAAGCAGAGCACATTTCACAGAACTTCAGCAGGTTCATGAGAGACTGCACCTGCAGCTGATACCACCTCACCTGCTATTTCCTCGATGCAGACCCGCTCTCCACTTGAGCAGCCGCCTGCTTCCTCAGCCCCAAGGAAACAGTCTCCCTCTGCTTTGCCTCTTCTGAGACCTGTCTTTGTCCAGGGCTCCCCTCAGCCAGCCTGTACTCATGCTTGACACACATCTGATACCTAACACACACACACACACACAGGCACACATCTGATCCTGGAACACACACACATCTGAGTCCTAAACACACACACACACACACCCTTCTTCCTTGGACACCTGCAGGGCAGCAGCCGCCCTCCTTCACTCCACACCAGAAATGCTTGCAAGCTCTTTTTTCACATGATTTTCCAGAAGGGAAGCAGACCACTGTGTTCTTCCAACCCAGAGGACATATATTAGACTTTCTGATGACTACCACTTGTGTCCCTTTTTCTTGACAGTATGTGACCCCCAACCTTTTACTTTGGTGGGAAGCGAGGGCATATTTTTCTTTTAAAAAAATCCTCCAAATATCCTCTCTCCTCAGTCTCCAGCAATCCTTACATGGTCCCGTATTTCCTTTGGAATATAGTACCTCATGTGTCTTTGTGCCTCAGCCAACATGTTAGTTTTAACACTTTGTAAGTGTATGGTAGAGTTTTGTTTGCTTGTTTGAAATTCTAATGCCAGAAATGTATTGTTTGGATGACGTTCCTGCACATCGTCCACACCTATGAGCACATGGCTAAACTCAGGCAAGAAGTGCTCCAACTCCAGGGTCCCTGGCCAGCCCAGATGTCTGAAGGGAAGCAATGGATGCTCTCCGCCTTAGCTCTGTAGAGCCTGAAACTCTTGGATCAACAGCCCTAGCACACAGGCCATGCCACTTTCAAGGTGCCTGGAGCAGGGAGGAACACAGGGTGTCCAGACACATGAGAGGGTCCCCTTATCAATGGCCCTTCACCCCTGGTTGTCCTGAAGATGTGAATGTCCTGCAGGGCTCCTTGGGGGCCTTCTGAATGTAGCATGCTTGAGCACTGGGAGGACTGAGAAGGGCCAGAGTAGAGAGGAAGCAGGACCCGAGGTGAGGGCAGGGAGTGAGAGAGGACCCCGCTGCAGGGAAACACCCGACGTGAGGTCCTTCCCAATCTGTCTCATCAGTCTCCTTTCCTTCACTTCCGTCCCCTTGCCTCCAGTAACACAAAGTCACCTCACATTTTCTAAACAGGTCGTGCCCTTCCACACTCTTTGGCTTTTCGCCTAATTTAAGTCTAATTTTCTGTGACGTCTGCTTGCCACTTGCCCCATCCGGCTGCTGTACAAATTTTTACACGTCTCAGCTCTGGCTCTCCCAGTGCTATGTTGTAGTGCTTTCTTAACTCGCCTCTCTGCTGCCTGAAGCAGAGAGTCTCCCAGATGAGGGCTGTGCCTGATTCGAAATGCTTGCAAGCTCTTTTTCACATGATTTTCCAGAAGGGAAGCAGACCACTGTGTTCTTCCAACCCAGAGGACATATATTAGACTTTCTGATGACTACCACTTGTGTCCCTTTTTCTTGACAGTATGTGACCCCCAACCTTTTACTTTGGTGGGAAGCGAGGGCATATTTTTCTTTTAAAAAAATCCTCCAAATATCCTCTCTCCTCAGTCTCCAGCAATCCTTACATGGTCCCGTATTTCCTTTGGAATATAGTACCTCATGTGTCTTTGTGCCTCAGCCAACATGTTAGTTTTAACACTTTGTAAGTGTATGGTAGAGTTTTGTTTGCTTGTTTGAAATTCTAATGCCAGAAATGTATTGTTTGGATGACGTTCCTGCACATCGTCCACACCTATGAGCACATGGCTAAACTCAGGCAAGAAGTGCTCCAACTCCAGGGTCCCTGGCCAGCCCAGATGTCTGAAGGGAAGCAATGGATGCTCTCCGCCTTAGCTCTGTAGAGCCTGAAACTCTTGGATCAACAGCCCTAGCACACAGGCCATGCCACTTTCAAGGTGCCTGGAGCAGGGAGGAACACAGGGTGTCCAGACACATGAGAGGGTCCCCTTATCAATGGCCCTTCACCCCTGGTTGTCCTGAAGATGTGAATGTCCTGCAGGGCTCCTTGGGGGCCTTCTGAATGTAGCATGCTTGAGCACTGGGAGGACTGAGAAGGGCCAGAGTAGAGAGGAAGCAGGACCCGAGGTGAGGGCAGGGAGTGAGAGAGGACCCCGCTGCAGGGAAACACCCGACGTGAGGTCCTTCCCAATCTGTCTCATCAGTCTCCTTTCCTTCACTTCCGTCCCCTTGCCTCCAGTAACACAAAGTCACCTCACATTTTCTAAACAGGTCGTGCCCTTCCACACTCTTTGGCTTTTCGCCTAATTTAAGTCTAATTTTCTGTGACGTCTGCTTGCCACTTGCCCCATCCGGCTGCTGTACAAATTTTTACACGTCTCAGCTCTGGCTCTCCCAGTGCTATGTTGTAGTGCTTTCTTAACTCGCCTCTCTCTGCTGCCTGAAGCAGAGAGTCTCCCAGATGAGGGCTGTGCCTGATTCGCTTTTACATTCCCACCACCTCCCACGGTGCTTCAGCGTCGTAGGGACTTCTAGTTTCCTATTGCTGTGTCAAAAATTACCACAAACTTAGCAGCTTGAAACAGCACGCATTTCTTACCTCCTAGTGTCTGTAGATCAGATGTCTAGGCATGGTGTGCCTGGATTCTCTGACCAAATTCTCCCTGAGCTGAACCCAAGATGTAAATAAAACAGGACTGGGATTCTTACAGGGGTTTCAGGGGCCCTTTGGGGCTCACTGACTGTTGCCAGGATTCATCTCCTAGAGGTTGCAGGACAGCAACCCTCTCATTTTCCTGCTGGCTGTTGACCAAGAACTCCTCTCAGCAACTAGAGGCTGCCGGGTTCCTTGCCTTGTGGGCTGTTCTCAACACTGACGTTTGGTTCCTTCCAGGCTAGCTGGAGCACATCACTCTGATTTCATCTTCTGCAACCAGCCAGAGAGAACTGCCTTTAAAGGGCTCACCTGATTAGACCTGGCTCACCTTGGATCATCTTCCTTTTGCCCTGTAATATAACTTAATCACAGCAGGGATATTTCATCATCTTCATAAGTTCCACCCATATTCAAAGCGGAGGGAATACAAGGGCAACGGTTCATTAGGGTCCTCCTAGAATTTTGTCCACCATAGGGCTCATGAATATTTATAAAAATCAGATAACATGTTCCAATAATCTAAAAATCAGAAACCCTGGCATTCAATTATAACATTTTTTGTCCTGTTGTTATTTTGTAAGGCTTTTAAAGTTGTTTCTTCACTGGTGTTGGTCCAGAATGGTTACAAATGTTTTATGTGAGATAACAAAAGGTGCTCCCTGCCCAGGTGGCTCTAAAGGTTTGGGATCGGGGGCAAGACCCACTCTGATAGCTGACCGGCTGTGTGACCTTGACTAACTTCCTGAAACCCTGAATATCCGAGTTTTGTGTGTATAAAATGAGTGGGTTGGGCTTCCCTGGTGGTCCAGTGGGTAAGGACACTGCCTTGCAGTGCAAGGGGCGCCAGTTCGATCCCTGGCCTAGGAAGATCCCACGTGCCACAGAGCGGCTGGACTGATGTGTCCAATTACCGAGTCGGAGCTCTGGTGTGCATGCGCCTAGAGCCAGTGCTCTGCGACAACAGAGGCCACCGCGATGGGAGGCCCACACGGGCCAAAGAACAAAGATGGATGAAAATAGACAAATGAAAGACCAATAGAAGTGGCCCGCCCACTCCCCTCCCTCCCACCCCACCCCCAAAATAAATAAATAATCTTTAAAAAAATAATAAAATAAAATAAAATGAGTGGGTTGGGACTACACAGTGTGTAAGGTTGACCAGCTTTTAAATTCTGTAATTTCTAAGACTAACCCATACGGGTAAAATGAAAATCTAGCTAAGTGACTCACAGTATCCAAATTCATTGAAATAGTTCACAAAAGAATTTCATTATAGCTGAAACTGTAATGATGTGAGTTTAAGAGGAAAAGGCAGTTTTGTTTTTAAATGAATCTGTCCCTCTATTGCCTAAACTTCACTGTATATAAAATAAGAGCACACAATTATATTTTTAATGCTTTACATAGAGTGGTGAAGAATATTTTGTCTTTAGGTGACATATCTGTTCAGTGATGGTCAGATGTGAATTTTCCCCAAGATATTAAAACCTGATAAAACCACTATCTTAAAATAAGCTCAATTAACTCAATTGATGATCACGAAGAACTATCAAAGGCAGTACTGAAGTATGACAGATCAGTTCACTGACTATACATAAAGCAAGTTGAGAAACCCTGGCATTCAATTATAACATTTTTTGTCCTGTTGTTATTTTGTAAGGCTTTTAAAGTTGTTTCTTCACTGGTGTTGGTCCAGAATGGTTACAAATGTTTTATGTGAGATAACAAAAGGTGCTCCCTGCCCAGGTGGCTCTAAAGGTTTGGGATCGGGGGCAAGACCCACTCTGATAGCTGACCGGCTGTGTGACCTTGACTAACTTCCTGAAACCCTGAATATCCGAGTTTTGTGTGTATAAAATGAGTGGGTTGGGCTTCCCTGGTGGTCCAGTGGGTAAGGACACTGCCTTGCAGTGCAAGGGGCGCCAGTTCGATCCCTGGCCTAGGAAGATCCCACGTGCCACAGAGCGGCTGGACTGATGTGTCCAATTACCGAGTCGGAGCTCTGGTGTGCATGCGCCTAGAGCCAGTGCTCTGCGACAACAGAGGCCACCGCGATGGGAGGCCCACACGGGCCAAAGAACAAAGATGGATGAAAATAGACAAATGAAAGACCAATAGAAGTGGCCCGCCCACTCCCCTCCCTCCCCACCCCACCCCCCCAAAATAAATAAATAATCTTTAAAAAAAATAATAAAATAAAATAAAATGAGTGGGTTGGGACTACACAGTGTGTAAGGTTGACCAGCTTTTAAATTCTGTAATTTCTAAGACTAACCCATACGGGTAAAATGAAAATCTAGCTAAGTGACTCACAGTATCCAAATTCATTGAAATAGTTCACAAAAGAATTTCATTATAGCTGAAACTGTAATGATGTGAGTTTAAGAGGAAAAGGCAGTTTTGTTTTTAAATGAATCTGTCCCTCTATTGCCTAAACTTCACTGTATATAAAATAAGAGCACACAATTATATTTTTAATGCTTTACATAGAGTGGTGAAGAATATTTTGTCTTTAGGTGACATATCTGTTCAGTGATGGTCAGATGTGAATTTTCCCCAAGATATTAAAACCTGATAAAACCACTATCTTAAAATAAGCTCAATTAACTCAATTGATGATCACCGAAGAACTATCAAAGGCAGTACTGAAGTATGACAGATCAGTTCACTGACTATACATAAAGCAAGTTGAGATTCTTATATACATTTTAGGGGTTTAAGTCTTTTGTTTTTCTCAAATTAAACGACTTTGGCCAGGATAATTCTTCTCTTCTCTCTCTCAAAAAAAAAAAAAAACAAAACAGAAAAAAGAAGAAAAAGCTCTAATTTTAACCTGGTATTATTCAATTCCTCTGAAATAGACTTCATGTAGATATATTTGTTAAAACATCCTCTTATTGACTGTGCACAGTTATTAGCAATTCACATTTCACTTTATCTACCGAGGGGAAGAACATTTATTCTTTCATTAGAAAGCTAAGCCTTCGGGCCAGCAGCAGAGACACAGAGCCTCCTTCCTACAAACGGCTCTGTCCAGTGAATGTGAGATGCTTCCATGTTAATACAAAAGAGCAAAATAAGTAAAACAAGTGGATTTCTCCTGCCTTCCATTACCCACTCCCTGTCAGTATGGTCCTCTTATTTTATAAAATGCCAGGAGGTAAACAGTTCCCACACGGGCACTTCCATGAATCACAGAAGGAATACCACTCTTTAGTTGGCACCACTGAGTTCAGAACATCCGTAGAGCTGTGTGAATGTGACAAAAGGAGCTTGAGGCCACGGTCATTTCCTCTGGAAACTGTGCTCTGGACAGAGAGTAGAGAATCACGAGCGTGTTCGTCTGCCTCCTGCACCTTGCAGCTCAAGTTTCTGGAGCTGTTTTTCAAGTTTTGAGATGTTTACTTGATGCATCATCAGAAACTGGCCATTCAAATGAAAGACGGGGATGTCAAATTTATACCTGTCATACCAAGCTGAGTTTTCTGGAAGTGTGATGTCCACCTCCTGTAAAACAAACTGACACAGAGACAGACCAAGGCTCTATATATCAGCAGCCTGGAACAAAGCAACGGCCGTAGTGACAAACTGATTCCAGACTGCTTCTAAGGCTGAGAGGGTTTTCCTGTTGTTTGTGGTTCAGAGTCCCCGAATGACCCTGATTTCTGTAAGCGGATTGATTTCTTTATATTCCCTAATTCTCCAGTTTGCGACTTCCCTATTATATCTGTTAGGTTCTGCATCCAGGCACAACTCAGTTCTCAATGAACTAAACCACATCCTCATCCCCAGCTGGGAAGCTGCCTGAGAATCAAGAAAGACATGTTTGGGCTGGAAGACTGGGAAAGGTGTCATGGTTTTCTACAGGAAAATACTTCCATGGAAATGACAAAATAAAATAAAATAAAATAAAATAAAAGGAACAGGGACAAAGGCTTAAAGCATGAATGCTGCACCTGCTGGTTAACTTTGACTCATCTTAAGAGTCAGAGTAAGAAAAGCAGCTGCTCAGAGAAAAACACTTAGGTGTAATGATTTTTATGGAAATCAGCACTAAAGTCTCTCTGAAGAACAGAAAGAAAATGTAAATGAAAAATCACTCAATCTCTTTCCCTAAAGAAAGGATCCAGGTAGATACTCTGTATTATACTACATACGCTATCCATTCCATATACATAAAGCCACAGTGCATCACATTACCCGGCTTTGGTAAGGCTCCAGTGCTGCTTTGGCTTCCTCACAAAGGGGGCATGGATCCTATAGGAAAAAGAAAGCCATTAAACCCAAAGAATGGCTTCAGCCTGACAGAAGCCACAGAAGCAGATTATACTTAACTTAAAGGACTGTTTTCTCCCAGGTTAATTATACTATTTTATTGCCAAAGCGAGACACTGCTTTAGAATCTTATAAACAGCTAGTATTTCATAGTAAATGGGTTTTCAGCAATTTTTTGTGGTGTTTTGATTTTTCTAGACAAATAAATCTATCTAATAAATGTTGATGCTTATATGGCACACACATATCTCTGTGTATACACACACACACACACACACATCCACATCTACACACAGTACATTTAGATGCTCGCCTGTTCTTGTTACCGACTTACTCTAACTGATATCCGGGGAGATCATTTTCCACCCATCTATAGTCTTAGGGCTTTGTCCTTCCTAGGTAAGGAGGACTTTCTAGGGCTGAGAGGGTTTTCCTGTTGTTTGTGGTTCAGAGTCCCCGAATGACCCTGATTTCTGTAAGCGGATTGATTTCTTTATATTCCCTAATTCTCCAGTTTGCGACTTCCCTATTATATCTGTTAGGTTCTGCATCCAGGCACAACTCAGTTCTCAATGAACTAAACCACATCCTCATCCCCAGCTGGGAAGCTGCCTGAGAATCAAGAAAGACATGTTTGGGCTGGAAGACTGGGAAAGGTGTCATGGTTTTCTACAGGAAAATACTTCCATGGAAATGACAAAATAAAATAAAATAAAATAAAATAAAAGGAACAGGGACAAAGGCTTAAAGCATGAATGCTGCACCTGCTGGTTAACTTTGACTCATCTTAAGAGTCAGAGTAAGAAAAGCAGCTGCTCAGAGAAAAACACTTAGGTGTAATGATTTTTATGGAAATCAGCACTAAAGTCTCTCTGAAGAACAGAAAGAAAATGTAAATGAAAAATCACTCAATCTCTTTCCCTAAAGAAAGGATCCAGGTAGATACTCTGTATTATACTACATACGCTATCCATTCCATATACATAAAGCCACAGTGCATCACATTACCCGGCTTTGGTAAGGCTCCAGTGCTGCTTTGGCTTCCTCACAAAGGGGGCATGGATCCTATGGGAAAAAAGAAAGCCATTAAACCCAAAGAATGGCTTCAGCCTGACAGAAGCCACAGAAGCAGATTATACTTAACTTAAAGGACTGTTTTCTCCCAGGTTAATTATACTATTTTATTGCCAAAGCGAGACACTGCTTTAGAATCTTATAAACAGCTAGTATTTCATAGTAAATGGGTTTTCAGCAATTTTTTGTGGTGTTTTGATTTTTCTAGACAAATAAATCTATCTAATAAATGTTGATGCTTATATGGCACACACATATCTCTGTGTATACACACACACACACACACACATCCACATCTACACACAGTACATTTAGATGCTCGCCTGTTCTTGTTACCGACTTACTCTAACTGATATCCGGGGAGATCATTTTCCACCCATCTATAGTCTTAGGGCTTTGTCCTTCCTAGGTAAGGAGGACTTTCTAGGGCTGGCTGACTCTCCAGAATGTCTTAAAGTCTGTTTTGACCGGGATACTGAGATCTGCCAGCCTGTTTTTCCATTTATTTTGTCTTTGCCTTTCTTTGGCTGTGCCATGCAGCTTGAGGGATCTTAGTTCCCTGACCAGGAATTGAACCCAGGCCCACAGCTGTAAAAGCATGCAGTCCCCACCCCTGGATTGCCAGGGAAGTTCCAGGCCTGTTTTTCCTAATAACCCACTGGGATGGAATTAGATAGTCACTGCTCCATCTTTAAAAGGGAAAAAATCTTTTTACTTTGTGGATTGTACCAGCTCTTTAATGTTTTATCAGATTTCTCATTACAAGGGTCAGCAATAGGTATAGCCAGAGTCATTCTCCACCTGAGCAGCAAGCAGGTTTTAGTGCCCATTGTGGTTGGCACTGTAACCAACTACAAGAGAAGTCGGCCCAGAATGCTGCACATCATCGGCAGATTTTAAAGGCCTCTTAGGCTTTGACTCAGTGAACAGGAACGACTATAGGTT
This sequence comes from Tragulus kanchil, assembly GCA_022376925.1. NCBI lineage: Eukaryota > Metazoa > Chordata > Mammalia > Artiodactyla > Tragulidae > Tragulus > Tragulus kanchil. The sequence goes on along the minus strand of JAIOJX010000029.1, from coordinate 54,376,686 downwards.
CTCTTGAATAAACTAAAAACAAGTTCAACATTATTGATGCACATAATCATTTTTAACATGATCGAAAATGATGTGCTGTGATGGAGGCCCTTCCTCCAGCTTAACTCATCAGATTTTGAAATAAGAGCCCTATTTTCCTGCTCTGGAGAATTGGACTCATTATGTTATTATTAGTCTTATAATAACCAAATTGTGGATAGTCTGTGATTTTTGAGATAACCACGTTGAAATTTTCTGAAAAAGTTTTAAAAAGTCAAGAGAGGATCTTAAAAGCAAAAGCAAAACAAGAACTGATGAAATTGCAGAAGTGCTTGCTTTTATAATAAAAAACTTTAGTAGAACCAGGATCATGTTTCTTATTTTTATTTATTTTAAAACCCAGGGACCACGGGCAAATTATGGGTCTGAGCAAATTATGGGTCTGAGCAAATTATGGCGTGTGTGTGTATTTTCATGAGGAAAAGTTCATCAAATTTTAAAGAAATCTATGAACTGAAAAATGACAAGACCCCAGTGGTCTGAACATATGCACATCTTGTCTAAGATCTTCTATGGTACCAATAAAACACTCATTCAGCCTGCCCCTGAACTGTACTGCACATTTGCTGGGCTGGCTGTCTACACGCACTCCCCTTTCCTGTAACAAGATGAGTTTTGCCTCACAGGAACTGTTCTCAGCATGAGGCTGACTCTATCCCTGAACAGTGGTGGAACACCTCATTTAGGCTGAGGCATCCAGCATGTCTTAGGCTTCCCTGGTGGCTCAGATGGTAAAGAATCTGCCTGCAATGCAGGAGACCTGGGTTCAGTCCTTGGGTTGGGGAGATCCCCTGGAAGAGGGCATGGCAACCCACTCCAATATTCCCGCCTGGAAAATCCTATGGACAGAGGAGCCTCGGAGGGCTACAGTCTGAGGGGTCATAAAGAGTTGGACACGACTGAGTGAGTAACACACACTTTCAGCACATCCTAGTTCTTTGAATATGAATGACTCAGGGATTGGCCAGTCACAGCTAATGGATAGTGTGAAGGCTTTTGCTGGGATTTCTGTAGCTGCCTGAAATGCGAGGTCTGGGGCTTGTGATTGCTGTAAGTTATCCATCTGAAGAGCCAGAGTGTGGACTACTTAACCAGAGAATATGGAGCTGAAGAGGTTTGTAACATGCTTGTTTTAGAATCAAGTTATTCCTGAAACCAGACTAACCCATAAAATCCCTTGCTTCTTTGTTTAAGCCTCTCTGGGAAGTACTTTCTATTATTTATAACTGTAAGAGACCTGACATGTACTTCTTCTTTCAGAAGACTGGGAATCGTGGAGGTGACAGTAATATCTTATTATATGTCTAATACACAGATGAAGGGTTCAGGACAAATTTTAAGCTGAACGGAAGGGGTGTGTGTGTGTGTGTGTGTGTGTGTGTGTGTGTGTGTGTGTGTTTGGCAAATATTTTGGCTTATTTGGCTATTGCTTAAACTGAAAAATAGTGCAGAATAGTTAGACTGAATGAGCAACATTAGCCTTAAGGGATTATTTTGTTTTTGTAGCTAATTTTCACAGGCGTTTCTCATATGTAGACACAGATGATGAAATATTTTTGTTCCGTAATAGAGCAATCTGTTCTTAAGAATGTGAGAAGTACTTAGGGTTCACTATTTTCAATAAGAAATTAATTTTAAAAGACTTAAACTTTATTAGATAATTGTCAGATACATTCACATTGCTAAAATGCCTGAAATCTGAAACAAGTCTATTAAACAAGGGAGCTTTTTTATTTGAAGTGCAGTATTTTTCACTAAAGTTAATTCTATTGCCTACCACTTTCGTCAGTCCTCATTGTTTGTGGATTCTGTATCTGCGGATTCATCTATTCGCTAAAACTTATTTGCAACCCTACAATCAGCACTCAATCAAGCCTTTGCAGTTACTGATGGGTGTGCAGTTGCCTAGAGTAGTGAAAAACTGGAGTTGCCCAAAGTGTACATTCCCAGCTAAGGCGGAATAGGATGGTCCTCTGCTTTCTAGTTAAAGTTCTCACAGTGTAAACAAGTGTCCTTTTCATGATCTCTTTAGTGCCATGCTTTTTGCATTTTTGTGTTTTTCTTGGTGATTCTGCCATTTAAAATGACCCGCGTGTAGTCCCAAAGTGCTGTCCAGTGTTTCTAAGCATAAGAAGGCTGTGATGTGCCTTAGGGAGAAAATACTGTGTTAGATAAGCTTTGCTCAGGCATAAGTTACTGGGCTTTGTTCAGGGGTAAGTTACAGGGCTGCTGGCCCTGAGCTCAATGTTAATGAATCAACAGTGTTTATGAAATTAGGCGCCTTTTAACAGAAACACACATAAAACAAGGTTGTGTATTTTTCCCTCTCCACTTATCCTCTCTTGACCAACTCTCTAGAGCTTTCTCCTCATTTCTCTGAAATGCTCTGAAGTTCCAGTGATCTTCGTGTTGCTAAATCTATTGGTCAATTTTCAGACTTCTTTCTTTCAAACTGCCAGCAGTATTTCGCAGAGCTGACTATTCTCCTGAAAATGAAGGTTATGTTGATCACCCGAAGCTGTGACCAGAAATGTTGTGATCTTTGCCCTAAGAGCAGTGGTTTGGTACTTGCCAATTTAGGGTTTGTGGTGACGTTATAGAACATGACTATCACAAATGACAAGAATGAACTACATTTCTAAGTGATACACTTGTAAACATCGGACAGTTCTTTTCTTTCAATGTAAGGTTCAGATGGTGATTAAATACATTAATTTACTCTCTGAAAACGGTGAGGCAATGAAGTATCTGGGTAGGGTAAGATCTACCACTGTTGTAAATCTGAAACAAGTCTATTAAACAAGGGAGCTTTTTTATTTGAAGTGCAGTATTTTTCACTAAAGTTAATTCTATTGCCTACCACTTTCGTCAGTCCTCATTGTTTGTGGATTCTGTATCTGCGGATTCATCTATTCGCTAAAACTTATTTGCAACCCTACAATCAGCACTCAATCAAGCCTTTGCAGTTACTGATGGGTGTGCAGTTGCCTAGAGTAGTGAAAAACTGGAGTTGCCCAAAGTGTACATTCCCAGCTAAGGCGGAATAGGATGGTCCTCTGCTTTCTAGTTAAAGTTCTCACAGTGTAAACAAGTGTCCTTTTCATGATCTCTTTAGTGCCATGCTTTTTGCATTTTTGTGTTTTTCTTGGTGATTCTGCCATTTAAAATGACCCGCGTGTAGTCCCAAAGTGCTGTCCAGTGTTTCTAAGCATAAGAAGGCTGTGATGTGCCTTAGGGAGAAAATACTGTGTTAGATAAGCTTTGCTCAGGCATAAGTTACTGGGCTTTGTTCAGGGGTAAGTTACAGGGCTGCTGGCCCTGAGCTCAATGTTAATGAATCAACAGTGTTTATGAAATTAGGCGCCTTTTAACAGAAACACACATAAAACAAGGTTGTGTATTTTTCCCTCTCCACTTATCCTCTCTTGACCAACTCTCTAGAGCTTTCTCCTCATTTCTCTGAAATGCTCTGAAGTTCCAGTGATCTTCGTGTTGCTAAATCTATTGGTCAATTTTCAGACTTCTTTCTTTCAAACTGCCAGCAGTATTTCGAGAGCTGACTATTCTCCTGAAAATGAAGGTTATGTTGATCACCCGAAGCTGTGACCAGAAATGTTGTGATCTTTGCCCTAAGAGCAGTGGTTTGGTACTTGCCAATTTAGGGTTTGTGGTGACGTTATAGAACATGACTATCACAAATGACAAGAATGAACTACATTTCTAAGTGATACACTTGTAAACATCGGACAGTTCTTTTCTTTCAATGTAAGGTTCAGATGGTGATTAAATACATTAATTTACTCTCTGAAAACGGTGAGGCAATGAAGTATCTGGGTAGGGTAAGATCTACCACTGTTGTAAACTAAGGTGCAGATCTGAAGGAAATGCATACCTTTGCTTTCTTTTCGGCATTTCCCCCCTTCCTTAAATGTACAACTTTCTTCATCCAATATGTGAAACTTTACGTTTTTAAAGGAGTAATTTTACTTTTTTCTCTGTACCTTTGTAAATAAGGTCAGCACAGGCAGAGCAGTCTTAGAGGCAGAGAGATTTCTCAAGAGCAGTTGAAAGGAGTGTCTGGCGAGCTGCATGCTATTTCCTTGAAACCAGAGCATCTTAATTCTGCCAAAATAAAAACAGAGCAGTAAACTTCTGTGCTCTAGACTCTGCTCTTTATAATAGGAGCAGTAAGCTGCAGGTGTGTGGTAGAATTTGAAGACTTCAGATGTGCTTCTTGGAGTCCGGGAGTGTGGCAGAGAGGCCAAGAGGTTTGGCAAGTCTCCATGATGCCTCAATATGCACTTTATTCCAGAGAAAACAGAACTTAGAATGAGAAAAAAAATTCAAATGTGTGGATTAGCTATGTATCTAATCACTTGGTTTCTGTAAGTAAATTGCATGCATTTGTTAATTAGAATAAAAAAATTTCATGTGTAGGTTTTGCTAGCATCCTGATGGTCTCCTAAAGTGTGCAAATTTCCTGAGAGGGTTTTTATTCACAGAGGTAGCTTATCTTTTTGGTAGGCATTTAAAAATGCCCAGCCACCTTCACGATAAAGGAACAGTAAGTAAGCAGCGCAAGTCTCCAGCTGAAGGTTAAAGCTATGACTTATGAGATCTATGCTCCTCTGTTGCAAGAGGTGGGCGAGGTGCTTAGAGGAACTCACAGCGGATTAGGCTGAGTTAACCTGTCAACTAGTAAATAACACCCAGCTCGGTTGTGATCTTTGCCCTAAGAGCTTTGGTACTTATTTTTCGTTATAGAACATGACTATCACAAATGACAAGAATGAACTACATTTCTAAGTGATACACTTGTAAACATCGGACAGTTCTTTTCTTTCAATGTAAGGTTCAGATGGTGATTAAATACATTAATTTACTCTCTGAAAACGGTGAGGCAATGAAGTATCTGGGTAGGGTAAGATCTACCACTGTTGTAAACTAAGGTGCAGATCTGAAGGAAATGCATACCTTTGCTTTCTTTTCGGCATTTCCCCCCTTCCTTAAATGTACAACTTTCTTCATCCAATATGTGAAACTTTACGTTTTTAAAGGAGTAATTTTACTTTTTTCTCTGTACCTTTGTAAATAAGGTCAGCACAGGCAGAGCAGTCTTAGAGGCAGAGAGATTTCTCAAGAGCAGTTGAAAGGAGTGTCTGGCGAGCTGCATGCTATTTCCTTGAAACCAGAGCATCTTAATTCTGCCAAAATAAAAACAGAGCAGTAAACTTCTGTGCTCTAGACTCTGCTCTTTATAATAGGAGCAGTAAGCTGCAGGTGTGTGGTAGAATTTGAAGACTTCAGATGTGCTTCTTGGAGTCCGGGAGTGTGGCAGAGAGGCCAAGAGGTTTGGCAAGTCTCCATGATGCCTCAATATGCACTTTATTCCAGAGAAAACAGAACTTAGAATGAGAAAAAAAATTCAAATGTGTGGATTAGCTATGTATCTAATCACTTGGTTTCTGTAAGTAAATTGCATGCATTTGTTAATTAGAATAAAAAAATTTCATGTGTAGGTTTTGCTAGCATCCTGATGGTCTCCTAAAGTGTGCAAATTTCCTGAGAGGGTTTTTATTCACAGAGGTAGCTTATCTTTTTGGTAGGCATTTAAAAATGCCCAGCCACCTTCACGATAAAGGAACAGTAAGTAAGCAGCGCAAGTCTCCAGCTGAAGGTTAAAGCTATGACTTATGAGATCTATGCTCCTCTGTTGCAAGAGGTGGGGAGACACAGAGAGGTGCTTAGAGGAACTCACAGGGCGGATTAGGCTGAGTTAACCTGTCAAAAACAAAAATCTACTAAGCTCTTTTAAGAAGTATTTTAAAAGGAGATTGCCATCATTTTTGAAAACATCCACAAATGTACTAGTGTTTCTACTGGAGATATTCCAACAGGAACAGCTTGGTAACAGCAGCATGTCAAGCACTAGGCTTTGAAGCTCTCTCATCCTGCTACTTTGCTCGACATAAGACACCCTACTTATTCCTAGGTATTCTACTGAGCCTCCACCTCTCTCCTTTAAACTACAAATTTGATCCTTTTACTTTTAAAATAATATGCACTGTTGACTTTGTCACTTATCAATTTCCTAGCATGAATTCATCCCTGGGATCTTCATTTCTTAATTTTTCTTTACTTCACCTCTCCAGATTCATCTATCAGATCTCCCCTCTTTATCTTGGAAAGCTGCAGCACAAACATTCCCTTTCCATTTCTGGAATGACCAGATCATTTCTTCTTCAGGATTTCTGTACTTCCTGTCACCTTGTGTGAAAAACTACTAAGTAGTTTCTCAGTTGGTCTGGGCATATGTCACTTCCCTAGAGATGCCTTAGTAACTACCTTATCTATGCAGGCCAGTCCACCACACTCCTTCCCCCTAGTTTTCTACCATCCTTCACTATCTAAAGTTGTTTCTTTACCTGCATGTCCCCTCGACTACAACATGAGCTCCATAGGAGCAGATACTTATTCACCCCAATAATTGCCAAGTGTCTGCTATTAACCTGGTTAATAGGAGCTGTTCAAATAGCTGTTTGAAAGTTAGTCGTATTAGAGGGAGCCCTCCTCCCTGTCTCCAGTTTCACCTGCAACCCTCCTCAGACACTCACTGTGTCTAACAGTCACTATGGGGGCTAGTCTGGTGACTCAGATTGTAATGAATCTGCCTGCCATGTAGGAGATTGGGGTTCGATCCCTGACTCGGGAAGATTCCCTGGAGAAGGGAATGGGCCCCCACTCCAGTATTCTTGCCTGGAGAATTCCATAGACAGAGGAGCCTGGTGGACTACAGTCCACGGGGTCACAAGGAGTTGGACATGACTGAGCAACTACCACTTTTTCTCCCCCTCTCCAATTTCACCTCTAACCTTCATCAGACTCTCAGGGCACACAGCAGTTACGATGTGGGTAGAACCCACATCGTAACTAAAGGTCAGTGCTCCTTGCGGTGTCCATGAGAAGGGAGCTGGTCCTGGTCCTTCCCACCACCTCGAGTCTCCTCCTGCTCTGCACCACAGAGCATGCCCATGTTAGTCATGTACTAGTCCCTACTGGTGACCAGGCTTCTCAGAGCAAGAGTAGCCTCCTTTCGACATAAGACACCCTACTTATTCCTAGGTATTCTACTGAGCCTCCACCTCTCTCCTTTAAACTACAAATTTGATCCTTTTACTTTTAAAATAATATGCACTGTTGACTTTGTCACTTATCAATTTCCTAGCATGAATTCATCCCTGGGATCTTCATTTCTTAATTTTTCTTTACTTCACCTCTCCAGATTCATCTATCAGATCTCCCCTCTTTATCTTGGAAAGCTGCAGCACAAACATTCCCTTTCCATTTCTGGAATGACCAGATCATTTCTTCTTCAGGATTTCTGTACTTCCTGTCACCTTGTGTGAAAAACTACTAAGTAGTTTCTCAGTTGGTCTGGGCATATGTCACTTCCCTAGAGATGCCTTAGTAACTACCTTATCTATGCAGGCCAGTCCACCACACTCCTTCCCCCTAGTTTTCTACCATCCTTCACTATCTAAAGTTGTTTCTTTACCTGCATGTCCCCTCGACTACAACATGAGCTCCATAGGAGCAGATACTTATTCACCCCAATAATTGCCAAGTGTCTGCTATTAACCTGGTTAATAGGAGCTGTTCAAATAGCTGTTTGAAAGTTAGTCGTATTAGAGGGAGCCCTCCTCCCTGTCTCCAGTTTCACCTGCAACCCTCCTCAGACACTCACTGTGTCTAACAGTCACTATGGGGGCTAGTCTGGTGACTCAGATTGTAATGAATCTGCCTGCCATGTAGGAGATTGGGGTTCGATCCCTGACTCGGGAAGATTCCCTGGAGAAGGGAATGGGCCCCCACTCCAGTATTCTTGCCTGGAGAATTCCATAGACAGAGGAGCCTGGTGGACTACAGTCCACGGGGTCACAAGGAGTTGGACATGACTGAGCAACTACCACTTTTTCTCCCCCTCTCCAATTTCACCTCTAACCTTCATCAGACTCTCAGGGCACACAGCAGTTACGATGTGGGTAGAACCCACATCGTAACTAAAGGTCAGTGCTCCTTGCGGTGTCCATGAGAAGCAGGCTGGATGCTGCAGCTGGTCCTGGTCCTTCCCACCACCTCGAGTCTCCTCCTGCTCTGCACCACAGAGCATGCCCATGTTAGTCATGTACTAGTCCCTACTGGTGACCAGGCTTCTCAGAGCAAGAGTAGCCTTAAACTCCTTTCAGACAGAATGATATGCCTTTAAAAGCACTAAACCCATATCAAACTGGGTAAAGAAGATACACAACAAGGTTGGATTAAGATCTGTGGAGGGGCTTCCCTGGTGATCCAGTGGATAGGGACAGCACCTTGCAGTGCAAGGGGCGCCAGTTCAATCCCTGGCCTGGGAGGATCCCACGTGCCGCAGAGCGGCTGGTCGGATATGTCCAACTACCGAGCCAGAGCTCTGGAGCACATGCGCCCAGAGCCGGTGCTCTGCAGTGACAAAGGCCACTGCGATGGGAGGTCCACACAGGCCAAAGAACAAAGATAGAAGTAAATGAAAGACCAATAGAAGTGGCCAAAAAAAAAAAAAAAAAGATCTGTGGAAACAACAATCTGTCCTTCTTTCTCAAACCCTTAGTCTTCCGCTTCTCCTTGGATCTTCCCTGCTGACTAAATGGTCCTGATAAAGCATAAAAAAGGAAACTGACAAGAATTTTGCAAGGGCCTAGCATCATTCTAACGTGGAAAGTGACTCTGAACAGCTTCACAATATGCTGTGCTCCTCTCAAGCCAGGGATAAGCCCTGGTGTGTATGTTTTCCATACATTCAGCAGAGTCAGCACTCCAACAGGTGAATGCGGTCGGAGACGAGAGCTTTGAAACATGTCCCTGTCTACAGAGGATACAAATGAAGTGGGGAAGCAGAACGCTAGCTGGTTTATGCTGGGTGCAAAGTTCTGCATGGCTTGGGGAAGACGTGGTGCCGACAGCGGCACACCCTCCTAGGCTGTGAAGTTACAGAAGTGTATTAAACGATGGAGAAAGAAAACTCTGAACATCCGTTTGTGAGAGCAAAGACAGAAAGGCAGCCCTGGAAATGAGAAGGAGCAGGCCACGTAAAGCAGTGACCTAAGATGACAATCAGAATAGTGAACGCTGAGACCCACATCGTAACTAAAGGTTGCTCCTTGCGGTGTCCATGAGAAGCAGGCTGGATGCTGCAGCTGGTCCTGGTCCTTCCCACCACCTCGAGTCTCCTCCTGCTCTGCACCACAGAGCATGCCCATGTTAGTCATGTACTAGTCCCTACTGGTGACCAGGCTTCTCAGAGCAAGAGTAGCCTTAAACTCCTTTCAGACAGAATGATATGCCTTTAAAAGCACTAAACCCATATCAAACTGGGTAAAGAAGATACACAACAAGGTTGGATTAAGATCTGTGGAGGGGCTTCCCTGGTGATCCAGTGGATAGGGACAGCACCTTGCAGTGCAAGGGGCGCCAGTTCAATCCCTGGCCTGGGAGGATCCCACGTGCCGCAGAGCGGCTGGTCGGATATGTCCAACTACCGAGCCAGAGCTCTGGAGCACATGCGCCCAGAGCCGGTGCTCTGCAGTGACAAAGGCCACTGCGATGGGAGGTCCACACAGGCCAAAGAACAAAGATAGAAGTAAATGAAAGACCAATAGAAGTGGCCAAAAAAAAAAAAAAAAAGATCTGTGGAAACAACAATCTGTCCTTCTTTCTCAAACCCTTAGTCTTCCGCTTCTCCTTGGATCTTCCCTGCTGACTAAATGGTCCTGATAAAGCATAAAAAAGGAAACTGACAAGAATTTTGCAAGGGCCTAGCATCATTCTAACGTGGAAAGTGACTCTGAACAGCTTCACAATATGCTGTGCTCCTCTCAAGCCAGGGATAAGCCCTGGTGTGTATGTTTTCCATACATTCAGCAGAGTCAGCACTCCAACAGGTGAATGCGGTCGGAGACGAGAGCTTTGAAACATGTCCCTGTCTACAGAGGATACAAATGAAGTGGGGAAGCAGAACGCTAGCTGGTTTATGCTGGGTGCAAAGTTCTGCATGGCTTGGGGAAGACGTGGTGCCGACAGCGGCACACCCTCCTAGGCTGTGAAGTTACAGAAGTGTATTAAACGATGGAGAAAGAAAACTCTGAACATCCGTTTGTGAGAGCAAAGACAGAAAGGCAGCCCTGGAAATGAGAAGGAGCAGGCCACGTAAAGCAGTGACCTAAGATGACAATCAGAATAGTGAACGGCTGCGGTGTGCTTTTGGCAGAGGGATTTAAGATTTATTGATGTCTGTTTGGTAAGGAACAGAAATCTTATTGCTTTTACCTAGCTGAGCTGAGATTGAGGTGTAACACTTTTGTAAAAAAAAAAAAAAAAAAAAATCACATTCACAATGGAAATCTGCTTTAGTATTTCCAACATGACAAAACACAGCATGCAGTCTTGGTTGTACCCAAGACAAATAAAACCTGTCATAGTAAACAGAGTTGCTATTCATTCCAGATTTGCAAGAATACTTGTTCAACCAACCCAGAAAGCTAAATAAAGTCTTCAGAGATGCCGCTACCATTCTGTCTAATACTAGTTCTCTTCTCCATGTTAGTCTCCATTTGTCTTTTTTTTTTTCTATGTGAATTTAATCACTTAAACATGGCACATTTGTTTACTGAGAGATGCATTAGCATCATGCAGTTTTACTACCTGCATATTTTCCAAATGCCCTAAGGCACATGCATTTTACCACACTGTTAAATTAACTTATTTCTTTGTAAGCACTGTATTATAAAATTATATCGGAGCTTGATATAAAAAAGAAAAATTCCCCATACCTCTCCTAGGCAGAAATAAGATACTAAGGCTAAAATTCTGAACACTGGAGTTCACTTAGTTCTAGAAACAAAAAATAAAATGAAAAACGATACACTCCAATTGGAATTCTATAATATTCTTCTTAGAATATTTTATTAGCTCTGTAAACCCTAATACCATTGCCGTCAATGTCACACTCACCCAATCATCCCTTCTTGAAGTAAAATCTTAGTATGGACCACTCTGTCAATGTGACATTTTCATAGTTCTATTACTTTTGAACAGTAGCTCAGTGCTATCAGAAATCTTCTGAAAGGCAGTCTGTGCCTATTGGCCCATGATTGTAGGAGGACATGTTTGTGATCATATCATTAAATTTAGTCATGAAAGGTGTGTCCTTACTACACACACACACACACACACACACACACACACACACAACTGTATCCTTTGTCATATTTTGCCACATGCCTCTGTGATAGAGACAAAAAGAGCTGTGTTCATAACATCAAAAAAGCACAAGTGGGTCACATTTGTCACAGACCAGAAAAAGTGTATAAGACTCGATTTAGAATGTGCCTAAAACAATTTCCACAACTTCACAATGAAGATGGTGACTCCTGCTGTTTTTTCTTTTTTCTTTTCTTTTGGCCACTTCTATTGATGTTTCATTTATTTATCTTTGTTCTTTGGTCCGTGCAGTGGCCTCTCTCGCTGAAGAGCACCGGCTCTGGGCGCATGCGCTCCAGAGCTCCGGCTCGGTAGTTGGACACATCGGTCCAACTACTCTGCAGTACGTGGGATCTTCCCAGGCCAGGGATGGAACTGGCACCCCTTGCACTGCAAGGTGGTGTCCTTACGCACTGGACCACCAGGGAAGCACACTCCTGCTGTTTTGAGTACACTGCGGCTTAGAGGCATGGATCACCCCAAAAGAGAAAGGGAATGCTGGCTTTTCAACAAAACTGAGGCCAACCTTAGGGGTTGATACGGCAGAATCAAATACAACACGGGGGAGGGCTGACTGGAAGCAAGAGAAGGAAGACAACTTCACAGCGTTTTTAGCTATGAAGAACTGAAGAGCATACCAATAAAGCAACAGATTATAGGACAGAAGGAAACCAGGGCCATTGGAGCCTTTATGAAGGATTGTTCATCTCCTGCACAAGGAGCTGGCCAGGCTCTGGCTGCACATCACTTTCGTGGCACTCCTGGATTCTTCAAATGCTGTGTGTGTCTGATTAGAAGGCAAACAACACTGTTCTCGTTTCAATGTCACACTCACCCAATCATCCCTTCTTGAAGTAAAATCTTAGTATGGACCACTCTGTCAATGTGACATTTTCATAGTTCTATTACTTTTGAACAGTAGCTCAGTGCTATCAGAAATCTTCTGAAAGGCAGTCTGTGCCTATTGGCCCATGATTGTAGGAGGACATGTTTGTGATCATATCATTAAATTTAGTCATGAAAGGTGTGTCCTTACTACACACACACACACACACACACACACACACACACACACAACTGTATCCTTTGTCATATTTTGCCACATGCCTCTGTGATAGAGACAAAAAGAGCTGTGTTCATAACATCAAAAAAGCACAAGTGGGTCACATTTGTCACAGACCAGAAAAAGTGTATAAGACTCGATTTAGAATGTGCCTAAAACAATTTCCACAACTTCACAATGAAGATGGTGACTCCTGCTGTTTTTTCTTTTTTCTTTTCTTTTGGCCACTTCTATTGATGTTTCATTTATTTATCTTTGTTCTTTGGTCCGTGCAGTGGCCTCTCTCGCTGAAGAGCACCGGCTCTGGGCGCATGCGCTCCAGAGCTCCGGCTCGGTAGTTGGACACATCGGTCCAACTACTCTGCAGTACGTGGGATCTTCCCAGGCCAGGGATGGAACTGGCACCCCTTGCACTGCAAGGTGGTGTCCTTACGCACTGGACCACCAGGGAAGCACACTCCTGCTGTTTTGAGTACACTGCGGCTTAGAGGCATGGATCACCCCAAAAGAGAAAGGGAATGCTGGCTTTTCAACAAAACTGAGGCCAACCTTAGGGGTTGATACGGCAGAATCAAATACAACACGGGGGAGGGCTGACTGGAAGCAAGAGAAGGAAGACAACTTCACAGCGTTTTTAGCTATGAAGAACTGAAGAGCATACCAATAAAGCAACAGATTATAGGACAGAAGGAAACCAGGGCCATTGGAGCCTTTATGAAGGATTGTTCATCTCCTGCACAAGGAGCTGGCCAGGCTCTGGCTGCACATCACTTTCGTGGCACTCCTGGATTCTTCAAATGCTGTGTGTGTCTGATTAGAAGGCAAACAACACTGTTCTCGTTTGAGGAGACAACCCAACCTTCACTGACCAGACTTTTTATTCATGCAAAGAATCCTTTGGCACCCTGAATCTCTACGCTTACATGATCCCTCATCAGCAAGATGCAGTGTTTTTAGTTCATGTGCAAAATCAAAAAGTCTACATATGCTCAGGTACCACCTTCATGACCAGCAGATAACGCTGGAGCTTCTTCACGGGAGTGTAACGTAAATTCAGTGCTGATTATGGTCACTCTTGCTGGATCTGAGTTCCTGAAAGAGAAGCTTAAAGCTTCTGTTCAGTCATTTGTGCCCTGTGATATGTTGATCACACTATTACACATTCATTACTGTCTAACCCTCCCATTTTCACCCACTGACTAGAAGCACATGCGCATGTGTGCACACACACCAGCACAGGCGCCCCCCGCCCCCCTCTACTGGGAACAAAATCCACTCTCTTTCAGATTACTGGAAGTTCATGTAATGAAGTGAGAGTACTCTTAGGGGACTCATCTGGGTCACTGGGCTCTACCCAATCCAGAGAAACAGGGACTTACGATGCCCCCCGGAGGTCTTAGGTGCTTGTAGTCAGTCAGCAGTGTCCAAACCTCCCTCTCTCCCAAAAAAGTGAGTGCGTAGCCTGGGATCTTGGGTCCAAGTGTGGAGCCAAGAATGATGAGGAGGGACAAGGGACCAAGCTGCAGATTGAGCTGACACATTGAGGCATCAGTGCCAAGGGGCTAAGCGGGGTTAGGATGAGGCGGCAGAAGAGAAACAGAGGGTAGGGGCCAAAAGGCCACTGGTGCGGGGCCTCACTCTCTGCATGGGTGGATCTAAGGTGCTTTTTTGGAACCTCAGTCATAGCACTCAGGGTACCTGGCCAGGGAACTGCCAAAGAGATAGCCCCGACTCAGATATGATGTTATAGCCAGGATCTCCAGCTCACCATAGGCCTATGGGCTCACTTGTACATGGCCTCATGCTTAGCTTCATTTTTTTTTTTTTAATAACATACCATTATATTTGTTTCAGATGTAGAACATACTGATTCTGTATGTGCATATACTGCAAAGTGACCACCTCAGCCTCATCTGCCTGTGCACTTGGACTGCTGACCTGATCCCACATAACATGGAATTCTGAGCAGACACCCCAACACCTCCGCCCCACTCCTTGCAAACTCTGTTTCCAGGATTCTGTGGCCTGACCATCAGCAAGATGCAGTGTTTTTAGTTCATGTGCAAAATCAAAAGTCTACATATGCTCAGGTACCACCTTCATGACCAGCAGATAACGCTGGAGCTTCTTCACGGAGTGTAACGTAAATTCAGTGCTGATTATGGTCACTCTTGCTGGATCTGAGTTCCTGAAAGAGAAGCTTAAAGCTTCTGTTCAGTCATTTGTGCCCTGTGATATGTTGATCACACTATTACACATTCATTACTGTCTAACCCTCCCATTTTCACCCACTGACTAGAAGCACATGCGCATGTGTGCACACACACCAGCACAGGCGCCCCCCGCCCCCCTCTACTGGGAACAAAATCCACTCTCTTTCAGATTACTGGAAGTTCATGTAATGAAGTGAGAGTACTCTTAGGGGACTCATCTGGGTCACTGGGCTCTACCCAATCCAGAGAAACAGGGACTTACGATGCCCCCCGGAGGTCTTAGGTGCTTGTAGTCAGTCAGCAGTGTCCAAACCTCCCTCTCTCCCAAAAAAGTGAGTGCGTAGCCTGGGATCTTGGGTCCAAGTGTGGAGCCAAGAATGATGAGGAGGGACAAGGGACCAAGCTGCAGATTGAGCTGACACATTGAGGCATCAGTGCCAAGGGGCTAAGCGGGGTTAGGATGAGGCGGCAGAAGAGAAACAGAGGGTAGGGGCCAAAAGGCCACTGGTGCGGGGCCTCACTCTCTGCATGGGTGGATCTAAGGTGCTTTTTTGGAACCTCAGTCATAGCACTCAGGGTACCTGGCCAGGGAACTGCCAAAGAGATAGCCCCGACTCAGATATGATGTTATAGCCAGGATCTCCAGCTCACCATAGGCCTATGGGCTCACTTGTACATGGCCTCATGCTTAGCTTCATTTTTTTTTTTTTAATAACATACCATTATATTTGTTTCAGATGTAGAACATACTGATTCTGTATGTGCATATACTGCAAAGTGACCACCTCAGCCTCATCTGCCTGTGCACTTGGACTGCTGACCTGATCCCACATAACATGGAATTCTGAGCAGACACCCCCAACACCTCCGCCCCACTCCTTGCAAACTCTGTTTCCAGGATTCTGTGGCAACAGGTTCACCACACAGGGGGACAGAGAAGCTTGTAGAGAGAAGCAGTTCCAGAAAAGCATGACTGGTCACATGAGTTCCTATAGACAAAACCCCTTTATTACTTTCTTTGAAATTATTACTATGACTGTGAGGTTTCCAAGTATCTGGATGTCTCTATTCCACTGTTTGGATGCAATGGGTGCTCTGTTCTTTTGTATTCAACACACTGGTCTGTGAAAAAAGTTTTTTTTTTATTAACTGAAGTGTGGGGCTGGCCTATCCAATAAGATTACAACTCTCTGAAGGTGTATGGCATTAACATACCCATCACTCAGTACATACACACTCTGCTGTCATATCCCACTGTCTTCAAATTCTCAGTAACATGAAGTCATTATTGTTTTTCCTTCATCTTGTCAGGTATTTAGTCCATTTCTTTCTCTCCAAATGAAACTCTCACATGGAGAGATCAACTTCTCATTCTGGATACAAGCAACAAGAAAGACAGGCTCCCATGGATTTGGGAGGGAGTTAAATTCTTCACTGAAATAATATGAATACAGGAGAGATCACAACAGGGACATCTAATGGGCAACTTTACATGTCATAGAGGAAGGAAGAGAAGAGTACTGTGGGCTGAGATTAGAAGTGAATTCATGAGAGAAGGATCCTAACTCATGCAGAATTTGGATACGTAGAAAAGGGGGAAGTATTCTGAAGTCAATGTTAGACACAGAGGCATGAGGTAAGAATGCTGTGACCTTTTGGATGGGAGTGAATGAAAGGTTTTAAACAAGAGCACAGCATGAGAAAGTCAGTATTTGAGGAGATGAACCTGGCAGTGGCAAGCAGGATAGACTGCAGAGGAAAGAAGAATGGAGGCAGGAAGGAGTTCAGTTATGAAATCTGGGTGTGGGATGAGAGTCCTTCATTCAACAATTACCTGTTGCCCTCCATGTACTAGATCCTCAGAGGTACTGGGTTCAGTGGGGAACAGAAAACCAGGCCCCTGGGGTCAATGGGGAGAGCTTCTAGGTGGACCTGACTTCCCACATACATGGAATTCTGAGCAGACACCCCAACACCTCCGCCCCACTCCTTGCAAACTCTGTTTCCAGGATTCTGTGGCAACAGGTTCACCACACAGGGGGACAGAGAAGCTTGTAGAGAGAAGCAGTTCCAGAAAAGCATGACTGGTCACATGAGTTCCTATAGACAAAACCCCTTTATTACTTTCTTTGAAATTATTACTATGACTGTGAGGTTTCCAAGTATCTGGATGTCTCTATTCCACTGTTTGGATGCAATGGGTGCTCTGTTCTTTTGTATTCAACACACTGGTCTGTGAAAAAAGTTTTTTTTTTATTAACTGAAGTGTGGGGCTGGCCTATCCAATAAGATTACAACTCTCTGAAGGTGTATGGCATTAACATACCCATCACTCAGTACATACACACTCTGCTGTCATATCCCACTGTCTTCAAATTCTCAGTAACATGAAGTCATTATTGTTTTTCCTTCATCTTGTCAGGTATTTAGTCCATTTCTTTCTCTCCAAATGAAACTCTCACATGGAGAGATCAACTTCTCATTCTGGATACAAGCAACAAGAAAGACAGGCTCCCATGGATTTGGGAGGGAGTTAAATTCTTCACTGAAATAATATGAATACAGGAGAGATCACAACAGGGACATCTAATGGGCAACTTTACATGTCATAGAGGAAGGAAGAGAAGAGTACTGTGGGCTGAGATTAGAAGTGAATTCATGAGAGAAGGATCCTAACTCATGCAGAATTTGGATACGTAGAAAAGGGGGAAGTATTCTGAAGTCAATGTTAGACACAGAGGCATGAGGTAAGAATGCTGTGACCTTTTGGATGGGAGTGAATGAAAGGTTTTAAACAAGAGCACAGCATGAGAAAGTCAGTATTTGAGGAGATGAACCTGGCAGTGGCAAGCAGGATAGACTGCAGAGGAAAGAAGAATGGAGGCAGGAAGGAGTTCAGTTATGAAATCTGGGTGTGGGATGAGAGTCCTTCATTCAACAATTACCTGTTGCCCTCCATGTACTAGATCCTCAGAGGTACTGGGTTCAGTGGGGAACAGAAAAGCCAGGTCCCTGTCCTCATGGGGTCCATATTTTGACTGGGGACAGTAAAGAGACTAATCTTAGGTCAGACAACAGTGGACAGTAGTAAGCAGAGGGGCTGGAGTGAACCAGGGTCATGTGATGGTGACTAAGGCAGGACTTTAAATAAGATACTCTGAGCAGGTGTTTTCTACTGAGACGAAAGGTTGAGAAAATGCAAAGATCCGAAAGAAGAGCACTTTGGGGAGAGAGAACAGTAAGTGCAAAGACTCTAGAGTGAGGACAACCTTGACTTAGCAGAAGAAACAGAAAGGACCGTGTTGCTAAAGCAAGTAAGCAAGGGGAAGAGGGGAGCAGACAGGTCAGTGGGGGCTGGAATATCGAAGCTCTTGCAAACTATGTTAAAGAATGGAGGTTTTATTTTAAGCGTGACTAGATTTAATGGAAGGAAGTGATGTGATCTCATGTACATTTTAAAAAGATGACTTTAGGGACTTCCCTGGAATCAGGCCTCTGCGCTTCCACTTCTGGGGACCCAGGTTGTATCCTTGGTCGGAGAACTAAGATCCCTGCAAGCCACAGGTTGTGGCCAAAACCCAAGATGACTTTAGCACTGTGTGAAGGATGGATTTAGGGTTGCAAGAGTGGAAGTAGGGACCTGGTTATGGGTGACTGCAGTAGTCTTGGGGAGAAAGGCAGGGAGCGTGGACAGGGCCTACGTCTTAGTTGTTCAGTCGGGTCCGACTCTTGGCGACCCATGGACTGTAGCCTCCCAGGCTCTTCTGTCCCTGGGGTTCCCCAGGAGAGAATACTGGAGTGGATTACCATTTCCCCCTCCAGGAGATCTTCCCCACCCAGGGACTGAGCCCAGGTTTCCTGCGTTGCAAGCAGATTGTTGCCGAAAGGACCTGCCAATGAACTGGATATGAGGAATGAAAAATGACAGTTAAGAACTATCCCAGTTGTGGTTGTGAGCCTCTGGGTGGGTGGCAGTGCCATTTACTAAAGTGAGGGAAGCTGAAGCAGGAGCAGATTGAGGCGGGGCATGGGTCTGGGAGCTCAGTGAGGCACAGGCTGGAGTGCAGGTAGACAGTGGCATGTTCAGGTTTGGAAATCAGGAGAGAAGCCAGGACTGAAGATAAGGGTTGTAATAACAGCTGAGATCCTGAGATCAGGAGAGACCTCTGAGGCAATCCAACATTCAGAAGCTGGGTAAAGAGAAGCCAGTGAAGAAGGCAGAGAGAATGTTTGATACAGTAGGAGGAAAATCAGAAAAGTAGATCGCCATGGAAGCCAGCAGCAGAAAGTGTGTCCAGGAAGACAGGAGTGACCCATAGTCATAGTCAGAAAGAGTGATGAGGACTTGGACTAGACAAGGGATAGTCAAAGAATCTGCCACAAATCAGATGAGATGTGTCTGCTGTCACTCCAAAGGAACGAAATCTTCCCACCAATGCCTACCCCTAAAATGAACTGCTTTGTCTGATTCTTGCCTAATTTCACCTCTTAAGCAAAAGGAGATATTTCTGGTGAGGATGAAGGCAATGGGTACAGAGAAGAGAAAAAGCAAAAGTTGGCTGGGTGACTTAAAAAAGAGATCATAAATGTAAAAATCTTTGTATAAAAGCAGAATAGAGAAATAAAGCTTAACTATTTATTACTAAGTAATATAAAGATAAGATATTGTTATCCATAGTAATAATGATGATGAGTGTACTGACTGATGTGCTTTTACTGGCCCCAGAAGGAGGATTTAAAATTCTGAGTATAACAGTCTCAGAAACAGGGAATTTCAAAATGGAAAAATATTTCAAACAAATAGCTGAAAGCTTTCAGATTGTGCACATTACTTAAGTGGGAATTCCAAAGATGGAATATAACTGATTAACGACACAACATATTTACTCTCTAGTGTTCGTTGCTCAGTCGTGTCTGACTCTGCGACCCCATGAACTGTAGCCCAACAGGCTCCTCTGTCCATGGGATTCTCCAGGCAAGAATACTGGAGTGGGTAGCCATTCCCTTCTCCATGGGATCTTCCAGTCCCAGGGATTGAACCTGGGTCTCCTGTGTTTCACGTGGATTCTTTGCCATCTTAGCCACCAGGGAAGCCTATTCATTTTTCATTAAGACATAATATTTTGACCAGCAAATGCCTTGGCAACAGGTACTGGTTTAGTCTACTCAGGCCTCACACGGTTATACAACAGGGCGCTGAAATTCAGTTTGCAAGGGATAGAGATTTCCCCTTGATGGGTTTTGAACAAAGGTCACTTTCTTTCCAGTCCTTCCTTCCTAATACTTGCTTTTATATTTTCAAAGAAAGGAAGATTCAGTACCACTATTATTTTAATCAATGATATTCTCAACCCAACTCCTGTATACCAAAACAGAAGCTGCCTAGGCAGTGGTAAAGTTGGATTTATTAATAATCTTTAAAAGACAACACTTGTTCCAAAGTATTTTAGATAAATGTGTAGAGAGGTCAAAGTAAATGTAAATGAACATAGTTCCTACTAAGTCATCAGTCAGAGGAATTAACCATAAATGGTATGATTCTTCATCTAGAGCTCTGAAGTTACTCTTTCTTAGAGAGTTTCAGTTGGAATTCAGCACGTTTGAATTCCTGGATGCATTTCTGTGTGAGGATTTCATTAATCTAAACCCAAAAGACAGGCAACTCCACTATTTAGTTCTCGGATACTAGGCAGTTCCTCATCTCTTTAAGCCTCAGTTTCATCAACTGTAAAATGGAAATACGACTCCGTGTCCTGTTCTCTTGTTTTACAGAGTCTAGGAGAACCTTTACCCATGGCTCTGGGTGTCAAGTGTCCTCCAGCTCAGAGAAGGGGAAATCACATACAGAAGAAAGGCCGTGGCAATAGCTTATGATGTCCAAAGGCTCCACAGAAAGACTTGGAAGAAGTTAGCTGTAGGAGTCTAAAATGTGAGGCCCATTTAAAGAGGACTGGAATTCATAGGTAGATCTGGGCAGATGTGTACATGAGCTTGCTTATCACAAACTCATTTCTCTAGCTCTTTGATCATAACTGGGAAGCCTTGGCATCTAAAGAGACCCTGTAGGAAAATGGGGGAGGTGACAGTGATCTTGCATTATTTGAGTATCTGTGGTGGAAAAGTGCCTCCAAAAGGAAGAATAAGAATGTGTCTCCAAAAATAATTATTTATTATTGTAGACACGTTTAAAGAATGATTTTTAATGACAGACCCTCATCACCTTGGCATTCCCCTCCACTTCTAGGAGTGTGACTGACTGTGTTTGCTGAGGCCTGTAGCAAGCCGACACATGTGAAGGGGAAGCTTGTGTAAGCAAGAGTTTGTTTTAGAATCTTTGGACCTTAGAAGTCACATTTTCCAGATTGTTGCTTCAGAACAGCCTACAGTAATAGGGTTGTTTTCAAAACATAAAAGAGTAAAATGAAGATCAGTACCACTATTATTTTAATCAATGATATTCTCAACCCAACTCCTGTATACCAAAACAGAAGCTGCCTAGGCAGTGGTAAAGTTGGATTTATTAATAATCTTTAAAAGACAACACTTGTTCCAAAGTATTTTAGATAAATGTGTAGAGAGGTCAAAGTAAATGTAAATGAACATAGTTCCTACTAAGTCATCAGTCAGAGGAATTAACCATAAATGGTATGATTCTTCATCTAGAGCTCTGAAGTTACTCTTTCTTAGAGAGTTTCAGTTGGAATTCAGCACGTTTGAATTCCTGGATGCATTCTGTGTGAGGTTTTCATTAATCTAAACCCAAAAGCCAGGCAACTCCACTATTTAGTTCTCGGATACTAGGCAGTTCCTCATCTCTTTAAGCCTCAGTTTCATCAACTGTAAAATGGAAATACGACTCCGTGTCCTGTTCTCTTGTTTTACAGAGTCTAGGAGAACCTTTACCCATGGCTCTGGGTGTCAAGTGTCCTCCAGCTCAGAGAAGGGGAAATCACATACAGAAGAAAGGCCGTGGCAATAGCTTATGATGTCCAAAGGCTCCACAGAAAGACTTGGAAGAAGTTAGCTGTAGGAGTCTAAAATGTGAGGCCCATTTAAAGAGGACTGGAATTCATAGGTAGATCTGGGCAGATGTGTACATGAGCTTGCTTATCACAAACTCATTTCTCTAGCTCTTTGATCATAACTGGGAAGCCTTGGCATCTAAAGAGACCCTGTAGGAAAATGGGGGAGGTGACAGTGATCTTGCATTATTTGAGTATCTGTGGTGGAAAAGTGCCTCCAAAAGGAAGAATAAGAATGTGTCTCCAAAAATAATTATTTATTATTGTAGACACGTTTAAAGAATGATTTTTAATGACAGACCCTCATCACCTTGGCATTCCCCTCCACTTCTAGGAGTGTGACTGACTGTGTTTGCTGAGGCCTGTAGCAAGCCGACACATGTGAAGGGGAAGCTTGTGTAAGCAAGAGTTTGTTTTAGAATCTTTGGACCTTAGAAGTCACATTTTCCAGATTGTTGCTTCAGAACAGCCTACGCAGTAATAGGGTTGGTTTTCAGAAAAGCATTTAGCTAAGAAGAGTAAAATGAAGATGCTGATCAGGAATAGTAATAGTGCTGTTAGTGTTCACTTCTCTAGCACCCAGGGGTCCAAAAGGGATTCCGGGCTAATTCATGTTAACACTGTACCCCTCCCCTTATCCTCAACCTTGAAGTTACTGCCTCAGCACCTGGCCCAGAGCCAGAGGTATATTCTGAATTCAGAGTGTGTAACAGTGTTCAGTACAATTAGGACGTAATGGCTGCAAAGCTGTTCCTGAAAGCCAAGAAAGCCCGAATAATGTGGCTGGGTTATATCATACATGAGGGCTTAATAGAGTTTAAAAACCAATTTGAAAATTCCCTCATTCCATAAAGATAGCATTAAGATGAGGGCAAAATCATGCTAGTTCAAGGGATGGGAACAAAGTGCATATGGAATTAGGCAGACTTCTTTCCACATTATCCTTCTTAACCAAAATGACCCCATTTCTTTTAAGGTATCTCTGATACTTAATAGTGACCCAGGAAGAAGGCAATTTCATTAAAACATCTTAGTCTTCTTGTACCCAGCTAGTAATGCCAGTGTCCTTGCTATTTAAAAAGCACACAATTTCATTTCCAAAAACAACTGTTTGCAATTCAAAATCCATCTATCCAGGCAACGTCTTCCATTTGCCACCAATATTCCACCATTTCTAGCTCATCTTGCCAAAGAGGCAAAGTTATCCGCATGACCACAGGAGACCTGAAAGATGTTTCATTCATTTCTAGCCATTTTGCAGCAACTGGCATTGGAACATGAGATATTAAACCCAAAGAGACCCTGTAGGAAAATGGGGGAGGTGACAGTGATCTTGCATTATTTGAGTATCTGTGGTGGAAAAGTGCCTCCAAAAGGAAGAATAAGAATGTGTCTCCAAAAATAATTATTTATTATTGTAGACACGTTTAAAGAATGATTTTTAATGACAGACCCTCATCACCTTGGCATTCCCCTCCACTTCTAGGAGTGTGACTGACTGTGTTTGCTGAGGCCTGTAGCAAGCCGACACATGTGAAGGGGAAGCTTGTGTAAGCAAGAGTTTGTTTTAGAATCTTTGGACCTTAGAAGTCACATTTTCCAGATTGTTGCTTCAGAACAGCCTACGCAGTAATAGGGTTGGTTTTCAGAAAAGCATTTAGCTAAGAAGAGTAAAATGAAGATGCTGATCAGGAATAGTAATAGTGCTGTTAGTGTTCACTTCTCTAGCACCCAGGGGTCCAAAAGGGATTCCGGGCTAATTCATGTTAACACTGTACCCCTCCCCTTATCCTCAACCTTGAAGTTACTGCCTCAGCACCTGGCCCAGAGCCAGAGGTATATTCTGAATTCAGAGTGTGTAACAGTGTTCAGTACAATTAGGACGTAATGGCTGCAAAGCTGTTCCTGAAAGCCAAGAAAGCCCGAATAATGTGGCTGGGTTATATCATACATGAGGGCTTAATAGAGTTTAAAAACCAATTTGAAAATTCCCTCATTCCATAAAGATAGCATTAAGATGAGGGCAAAATCATGCTAGTTCAAGGGATGGGAACAAAGTGCATATGGAATTAGGCAGACTTCTTTCCACATTATCCTTCTTAACCAAAATGACCCCATTTCTTTTAAGGTATCTCTGATACTTAATAGTGACCCAGGAAGAAGGCAATTTCATTAAAACATCTTAGTCTTCTTGTACCCAGCTAGTAATGCCAGTGTCCTTGCTATTTAAAAAGCACACAATTTCATTTCCAAAAACAACTGTTTGCAATTCAAAATCCATCTATCCAGGCAACGTCTTCCATTTGCCACCAATATTCCACCATTTCTAGCTCATCTTGCCAAAGAGGCAAAGTTATCCGCATGACCACAGGAGACCTGAAAGATGTTTCATTCATTTCTAGCCATTTTGCAGCAACTGGCATTGGAACATGAGATATTAAACCCAGCATTTCTTTGGATTTGTGACACTAATACCTAAATGTTAGGGACTATCCACTCTTGAGGTGACACTTCAGGTATATGAGATTCCTTAGTTCTCTCAGTCCCATTCTGTTACTTAACAGCTGTCAATGATAGAAAGTCTTAATATTTTGGAGCTGGACTCCAAGAGATTTTGGCGATCTCACACTTGATAGATAAACTGTTTTACCAAAGCCTTTCATGACTTTTTCTCTTTAGTTTTTTTCTCTACATTTTCTCTTTGAACAATTATTTTTTTATATGAGACCAACAAAGAATTCCCAGAACTGCATGAGATCTCCAAGTTCAACTCACTTTTTTCCCCAAAAGTCTCAAAAAGTTTTATACATTATCCTCAGAGTATACCAAGTAACGGATACCACATTTTAAAATTTAATTTAAGGCTGAAGAGAATGAAGAGAAATCTTGGCTTCGGATGGGAGAATTCTTTTACTGTAAGAATGAAATTGTGATTTCTAAATCTAAGATGATACAGATTAACTTCATTTTTGAACCTGGAGAAACAGAGCTGAATTTAGATCTAAGGGACTAAGTTGCCTCAGCTGACTGAGTTTCTATTAAATAACAGTATCCTTTCTCTTGGCTGACTTGGAAGAACTACATGTTTTAAGAAGTAGAGAGTTAAAAAATATATCAAATCATTCAGTCTTGGGTCCTTACTCCCGAATAAACCAGAAGCCACCTCCCCATTATTTCATGATTAATATGAGAAAGTACAGGAACAATGAGAGGAAGGTCATCTGTTTCCAGTAGTAACATTCTAGTTTCTGCTGGGCTCCCCTTGGCAACAGAAGGATGCAGCATATACCCCGTGCCTGCCCTGTTACAATACAAAAAGCTGACAACTTTGAACTCTTTTGAAATGTTAGGGAAGTAGAAAAGATGATTGTGGTTTTCCTTCAATATTATTTGGGTAACATAGCCTTAGAACAGTGAACAAGCATATCCTTAAGGCAGGATCAAACCAAGGTATTAGTGGCTTAGGTAGGATAATAATTTGGTATACCTTCAAATTGATACTTCTCAGATAGTCACTCAACAGGTGTTTGGATGAGGAATTGGGTATTGCAAGCCTCTATAGAGAGTGGAGACAGGGCTGGAGGGGCCTTCTCTGTATATTCCACTGTAAAGATTTTTTTTGTTAGGGACTATCCACTCTTGAGGTGACACTTCAGGTATATGAGATTCCTTAGTTCTCTCAGTCCCATTCTGTTACTTAACAGCTGTCAATGATAGAAAGTCTTAATATTTTGGAGCTGGACTCCAAGAGATTTTGGCGATCTCACACTTGATAGATAAACTGTTTTACCAAAGCCTTTCATGACTTTTTCTCTTTAGTTTTTTTCTCTACATTTTCTCTTTGAACAATTATTTTTTTATATGAGACCAACAAAGAATTCCCAGAACTGCATGAGATCTCCAAGTTCAACTCACTTTTTTCCCCAAAAGTCTCAAAAAGTTTTATACATTATCCTCAGAGTATACCAAGTAACGGATACCACATTTTAAAATTTAATTTAAGGCTGAAGAGAATGAAGAGAAATCTTGGCTTCGGATGGGAGAATTCTTTTACTGTAAGAATGAAATTGTGATTTCTAAATCTAAGATGATACAGATTAACTTCATTTTTGAACCTGGAGAAACAGAGCTGAATTTAGATCTAAGGGACTAAGTTGCCTCAGCTGACTGAGTTTCTATTAAATAACAGTATCCTTTCTCTTGGCTGACTTGGAAGAACTACATGTTTTAAGAAGTAGAGAGTTAAAAAATATATCAAATCATTCAGTCTTGGGTCCTTACTCCCGAATAAACCAGAAGCCACCTCCCCATTATTTCATGATTAATATGAGAAAGTACAGGAACAATGAGAGGAAGGTCATCTGTTTCAGTAGTAACATTCTAGTTTCTGCTGGGCTCCCCTTGGCAACAGAAGGATGCAGCATATACCCCGTGCCTGCCCTGTTACAATACAAAAAGCTGACAACTTTGAACTCTTTTGAAATGTTAGGGAAGTAGAAAAGATGATTGTGGTTTTCCTTCAATATTATTTGGGTAACATAGCCTTAGAACAGTGAACAAGCATATCCTTAAGGCAGGATCAAACCAAGGTATTAGTGGCTTAGGTAGGATAATAATTTGGTATACCTTCAAATTGATACTTCTCAGATAGTCACTCAACAGGTGTTTGGATGAGGAATTGGGTATTGCAAGCCTCTATAGAGAGTGGAGACAGGGCTGGAGGGGCCTTTCAGTCTGTATATTCCATTCAGTATAACAAAGACCCTGCAGCTCGCCAGGCTCGATCTCTTTGGATAGCAGTTTGGTGACCATCTGTAGATTCTCAAATACACCCTTCCCTACTCCAAGCTGTTTATCAAGGCATTAACTGTAGCATTTATGACTGCATCTGGTAGCTCTGTGAAAAGTTACCGTTTTACATTCTTTTCTCTATCATGCTGTTTTACATTCTTTTTTCTACAGTGCTGATTCCCAGTGATGCCTTCACATTCCTTATAGATCCAGCTTCCCCTTTATACCATGAACTGAGTGTTTGTAATGTGTCAGGTACTAGCAATACAAAAGTGATTTAGATACTTTCCCCGCCTTTAAGGAATTCACACCTCAGGTAGGCAAAAGATTTACAAACAAATAATACAATACCACAGCGATGAAGCCTATAGCCATAAAATGGTTGTTACTAGCTATTACTGGTAAAATGCTCTGAAATCCTTGGAAATGGATACTTTCTTAAAATATAAAGTATTTTGAGTTTTACTTCTATCTCTGGAAATCTTATCTTAGGTAAGGATTGGAATAATAAAAAATAAAAAGAGAGTAACATTTTCATGCCTCCAGCTTCCCACTGCTGCAACTGAGATGGGGAGGTAGGGATATGGAATAATATCTATGTGAAACTTAACCAAAAACCTTTTACTTTGCATATTCTTCCTCAAATAACTTTTGTCTCTCGAACTTGCCATGACACAGGGGAAGGATGAAGGCAGCTCATCTAGTCCCTGCTACCTGGGTAGCTACACATCCCTGGATCCAGATGGTTTCTCCCCTTCAAAATAATTGCAAACAAGATTAAAACTGCATGCAGGAACTGTTCCAGCTGGCTTTTGGCTTCCTCTGATGTACACTCCTTGAATAAAGCAGTGGCAAAATTAGATTAAAAATAAGGAACAACCAAAAAAACCCTACTACTTGTACCAGCTCACCTCAAGGTCCTGCTCTGTATGAAACCCTGAGCCATGGCATTAGAGTAACTAAATGCATCAGCCAGCTGGAGTTTGTACATGTTATGAAATACAAAAACCATAAAAAAAGAAAACTTATTTTTAAGGCATACCTCCACATTGTCTCTGAGTATTCAAGAGTCTGCTAGAACCAAGCACCTGGAATAAAACAGAAATACAGTCCAATAAATTCTCAAGTTAGAAAAATCTTCATTTCCATTTCCTTACTTGCCATCAATCCACCTAAAGAAAACCACATAGCCACATTTTCCTCTGGTAAAGGAGACAAAAAAATATTGATCCTTCCTTGGCAGGCAGATACTACTGATCACAATAAGCATGAAGAAAAAACTCTAGGGAGTCAGCCCATCTAAAACACCAGCCCCACCAACCTTAATTTTCACAGGGCCTTTCTGGTTTCAGGCAGTTGCCCAGGTTATTAGGCTATGACATTTCACACAGAGCCATGCTTAGTTCTGCCTTACCCCCAGTATTTTTATAACCACTCAGTATTTCTAGGGCACATATTTCTATGTGTTTCAAATTTCAATATATATACAGCTCCAAATATTGATAGAGAGCGTCGTAAGTATTTTCATACAGCATTCCAGAGATAATTAGTAAACGAGAAGACTGTGGCCTCTAACAGCCACCGCATCTATTTGCAGTCACACACTGCAACATGGATCTGGTACTGCTTAACCAAGGCACTATGCGCTTAAGGCAGCCTGCTTATGGGGGGACATGTGCCAGAACGTGTGGGGGGACATAACAGATCTTAGACACTATCCCTGTGCTGTAGGAGCTCAGGATCTGAGGGTTGAGCTGGCCATACTGTGGATTTGCTTTAAGTGCTCTAAAATATAATATATTATAAATACATTATTATAAAATATTTCCTACTAAGAAATAAGAATAAAGATCAGCCAGGTTTAAAAAAAAAATCCTTGTTATTTAACAGGAAAGCCTTAGAAACAGACACTTGCCTATTCATGTTAGTAACAATCTAGTACAGACTTTAGTAACTCTGGATTTATTTTTAAAAAAATGTATGAGCAGTATTTGTCAGGGGTGAGTGATAAGGTTAAGTATTTATTGAGAACTGTACAGCCCCTGATTTATTCTCTCACGGTTCAGCATCCAGGGGGCTGCTTTTGCCCAATGAAGGCGGAGAGGAGGTCCAGAGAGCCTCAGGACACAGTGTTCCCCACGGCACTCACGATTAAACCTTTTGGCCCTCAATTAAAGGTCAACGTGGCTGCTCAAAATTATTTTTAAGGCATACCTACATGTCGAGACAAAAATATAAAACAGAAATACAGTCCAATAAATTCTCAAGTTAGAAAAATCTTCATTTCCATTTCCTTACTTGCCATCAATCCACCTAAAGAAAACCACATAGCCACATTTTCCTCTGGTAAAGGAGACAAAAAAATATTGATCCTTCCTTGGCAGGCAGATACTACTGATCACAATAAGCATGAAGAAAAAACTCTAGGGAGTCAGCCCATCTAAAACACCAGCCCCACCAACCTTAATTTTCACAGGGCCTTTCTGGTTTCAGGCAGTTGCCCAGGTTATTAGGCTATGACATTTCACACAGAGCCATGCTTAGTTCTGCCTTACCCCCAGTATTTTTATAACCACTCAGTATTTCTAGGGCACATATTTCTATGTGTTTCAAATTTCAATATATATACAGCTCCAAATATTGATAGAGAGCGTCGTAAGTATTTTCATACAGCATTCCAGAGATAATTAGTAAACGAGAAGACTGTGGCCTCTAACAGCCACCGCATCTATTTGCAGTCACACACTGCAACATGGATCTGGTACTGCTTAACCAAGGCACTATGCGCTTAAGGCAGCCTGCTTATGGGGGGACATGTGCCAGAACGTGTGGGGGGACATAACAGATCTTAGACACTATCCCTGTGCTGTAGGAGCTCAGGATCTGAGGGTTGAGCTGGCCATACTGTGGATTTGCTTTAAGTGCTCTAAAATATAATATATTATAAATACATTATTATAAAATATTTCCTACTAAGAAATAAGAATAAAGATCAGCCAGGTTTAAAAAAAAAATCCTTGTTATTTAACAGGAAAGCCTTAGAAACAGACACTTGCCTATTCATGTTAGTAACAATCTAGTACAGACTTTAGTAACTCTGGATTTATTTTTAAAAAAATGTATGAGCAGTATTTGTCAGGGGTGAGTGATAAGGTTAAGTATTTATTGAGAACTGTACAGCCCCTGATTTATTCTCTCACGGTTCAGCATCCAGGGGGCTGCTTTTGCCCAATGAAGGCGGAGAGGAGGTCCAGAGAGCCTCAGGACACAGTGTTCCCCACGGCACTCACGATTAAACCTTTTGGCCCTCAATTAAAGGTCAACGTGGCTGCTCAAAATGTTTATTTCAAAAGGCAGTCATCTCAGCCAATTGAGATTATATTGCCACTTCACAGAACTCGATTAAATCCAAAACGGGGCATCTGTTAATCCAGCAAGAAGCATTAAGTTGTGATGTTTTCTGCCTCCTCATAAAAAGCTGCCTTTTCCTATTCGCGTTCACTTCCCAAAGCGCCATCGCGCCCGCGCACACACACATACACAATTTGCCCCCGGAGGTTCACGGATTTATGGCTCCTGGTTTAATTAAATTTCCTGTAACGACAATCGAAATCGGCAGCGTGCGGCACAGCGTGGAGCTCCCGTGCCCTCCTCTCCCGCCCGCGTGCCGGCTCTCGGCTAGGGGCCGCGAGCGCCCACCTGCCAGCGCCGGACCACTGGGACGCACCTGAGCCTCCGCCGCCCCTGTCGCCGCTTCCGCCGCGTGCCGGGCACTTCCGCCCGGGCCGCCCGGCGCCCGCCCCCGGCCTTTTATTTCCGCCTTGGCCCGCAGTCCCTCGGGCGGGTGTCGGCAGAGCTCGGATCAAGGCAGTCGTCCTTCTGAAGGGTGGCCGCGCCTGGGGTGTTGCACATGAAAAGAGAGACGCGGAAACCAAGGCCACACTTTTTTCTTTTTTTTAAAAGACCACACAAAAATGACCTGACCTATTTGAAACCATTTTGATAACGAGCATCAGGGATGAGAGGCAGCCTTTAGAGAATGTGCGGTGCAGGCCATTTTAACCTCCTCCCCCTGCATTCATTCGTTCATTTATTGCTTACTGTCTTTTTTTTTTTTTTTTTCTGAACCTGGGTATAGGGTATAAGATGATGAACCAACAGTTGTGTAGGCAAGTCAGACATTTGGAAACTCTTTTACAAGGCAGGTGTTTTCTGTGCTTTGAAAAGGAAGGGATATGGACCTGTGCGGTTGTTCAATGTCTAAGGCCTTTCCCACTCTTTGCGACCTCATGGACTGCAGCAGGCCAGGAACCTGTTGTCCTTAATTATCTCCCGGAGTTTGCTCAAATTCATGTCTATAGAGTTGGTGATGCCATCCAACCATCTCATCCTATGTTGTCCCCTTCTCCTCGTGCCCTCAATCTTTCCCAGCATCAGGGTCTTTTCCAATGAGTCAGCTCTTCGTACCAGGTGGCCAAAATATAAGAGGTTCCGCATCAGTCCTTCCAATGAATATTCAAGGTTGATTTCCTTTAGGATTGACTGGTTTGATCTCTGCAATCCAAGGAACTCTCAAGAATCTTCTCTAGCACCACAGTTTGAAAGCATCAGATCTTTGGTGCTCAGCCTTCTTTATGGTAGAACACTCACATCTGTACATGACTATTGGGAAAACCATAGCTTTGATTATTTGAACCTTTGTTGGCAAAGTGATGTCTCTGCCTTTTTTTTTTAAATTTTTATTTATTTATTTATTTTTGGCTATTCTGGATTTTCACTGCTACCACAGGCTCTTCTCTAGTTGCAGGGAGTGGGGGCTACTCTCTAGTTGAGGTGACCAGGTTTCTTGTTGCGGTGACTTCTTTTCTGTGGAACTTGGGCTCTAGGGCACACAGGCTTCAATAGTTGTGACACATGGACTCCATAGTTGTGGCTCCAAGTCCCTAGAGAACAGGCTCAATAGTTGTGGCTCCTGGGCTTAGATGCTCTGCAGCATGTGGGATCTTCCCAGATCAAGGATCGAACCCATGTCTCCTGCATTGGCAGGCAAACTATATCACTGAGCTACCAGGGAAGCCCAATGTCTCTGCTTTTCAATACACTGTTTAGGTTTGTCATATGTCATATCTTTTCTTCCCATGAGCAAGTGTCTTTTAATTTCATGACTGCAGTTACTGTCCGCAGTGATTTGGAGTCCAAGAAAATAGTCTGTCACTGTTTCCATGTTTTGCCCATCTATTTGCCATGAAGTGATGGGACCGGATGCCATGATCTTTGTTTTCTGAATGTTGAGTTTTAAGCCAGCTTTTTCACTCCTCTTTACCTTCATCAGGCTCTTTAGTGCCTCTTTGCTTTCTGCCATTAGAGTGGTATCATGTGCATGTCTGAGGTTGTTGATATTTCTCCCAGCAATCTTGATTCTGGCTTGTGATTCATCCAGCCCAGCATTTCGCATGATGTACTGTGCATATAAGTTAAATAAGCAGGGTGACAGTATATAGTCTTGATATACTTCTTTCCCAATTTGTAACCGGTCCAGTTTTTCATACCTGGTTCTAACTATTTCTCCTTGATCTGCATACAGGTTTCGTGGGAAACAGGTAAGGTGGCTGGTGTTCCCATCACTTTAACAATTTTCCACAGTGTTGGGATACACACAGTTAAAGGCTTTAGCATAGTAAATGAAGCAGAAGTAGATGTTTTTTTAATTCTCTTACTTTTTCTATGCTCCAATAGACGTTGGCAATTTGATCTCTGGTTCCTCCGCCTTTTCTAAATCCAGCTTGTTCATCTGGAAGTTCTCAGTTGACGTACTGTTGGAGCCTAGCCTGAAGGATTTTGAGCATTACCTTCCTAGCATGTGAAATGAGTGCAATAGTACAATAGTGTGAACATTTTTTGGCATTGCCCTTCTTTGGTATTGGAATGAAAACTGACCTTTTCCAGACCTGTAGCCATTATTTATTTTCCAAATTTGCTGGCATATTAAGTGTAGCACTTAACAGCGTCATTTTTTAGGATTTGAAGTAGCTCAACTGTGGAGAAATATGAAAGTACTCTAGGTGAAGTGGTAACATTTAGTCTGGGACCTGTAGGACCAGATGGGGCAGGGGGCTGAGCTCTCCAGGTTTAGAGACAGGAGGCACTGAGTGAGCAGGAGTGTGGGTAATGCACAGAAGAGGGACTAGCAAGGCTAAAGCCTTGAAAGATGGGGGTAGGGGAAGGGTGGGGAAGTTGGGGGTGGGTGGAAACAGGCTGTAGACAGTAGACCTGAGTAGACCCTATATGGCTTTTTGGGTTTGTGCTAAGGGTAGCTGGAGGAACTTTTGTTTTAGTCTGTCTGTCTTTGTATGTGGCAAGCCAGTTGAACTGATTGCTTTTCCATTCTGAAAAGATGACTCAGCTTTGGGGAGGTGTGAAGAGGATGAGATAGATGAGAGCAGAGTCCAAGCAAGGAAGGCAGAAGGCGGTAAGTAGTCAAGGGTGAGGTCTAGTGGCTTAAATGCTGTAAATAGCGAGAAAATGGTGGACAGTAAGTAATAAGAGTAAGTCTCAAAGCTAATACTTATGGATTGTGCACCATCAGCTATACCCTTATAACTTGATTAGTCCTGAGAACAATCTTATTAAGTAATACTAGTATAATTTTACAGAAGGAGAAATTGAATAAGCGTTTTAAACAGGTAAGGTGGCTGGTGTTCCCATCACTTTAACAATTTTCCACAGTGTTGGGATACACACAGTTAAAGGCTTTAGCATAGTAAATGAAGCAGAAGTAGATGTTTTTTAATTCTCTTACTTTTCTATGCTCCAATAGACGTTGGCAATTTGATCTCTGGTTCCTCCGCCTTTTCTAAATCCAGCTTGTTCATCTGGAAGTTCTCAGTTGACGTACTGTTGGAGCCTAGCCTGAAGGATTTTGAGCATTACCTTCCTAGCATGTGAAATGAGTGCAATAGTACAATAGTGTGAACATTTTTTGGCATTGCCCTTCTTTGGTATTGGAATGAAAACTGACCTTTTCCAGACCTGTAGCCATTATTTATTTTCCAAATTTGCTGGCATATTAAGTGTAGCACTTAACAGCGTCATTTTTTAGGATTTGAAGTAGCTCAACTGTGGAGAAATATGAAAGTACTCTAGGTGAAGTGGTAACATTTAGTCTGGGACCTGTAGGACCAGATGGGGCAGGGGGCTGAGCTCTCCAGGTTTAGAGACAGGAGGCACTGAGTGAGCAGGAGTGTGGGTAATGCACAGAAGAGGGACTAGCAAGGCTAAAGCCTTGAAAGATGGGGGTAGGGGAAGGGGGTGGGGAAGTTGGGGGTGGGTGGAAACAGGCTGTAGACAGTAGACCTGAGTAGACCCTATATGGCTTTTTGGGTTTGTGCTAAGGGTAGCTGGAGGAACTTTTGTTTTAGTCTGTCTGTCTTTGTATGTGGCAAGCCAGTTGAACTGATTGCTTTTCCATTCTGAAAAGATGACTCAGCTTTGGGGAGGTGTGAAGAGGATGAGATAGATGAGAGCAGAGTCCAAGCAAGGAAGGCAGAAGGCGGTAAGTAGTCAAGGGTGAGGTCT
This sequence comes from Tragulus kanchil, assembly GCA_022376925.1. Classification (NCBI taxonomy): domain Eukaryota; kingdom Metazoa; phylum Chordata; class Mammalia; order Artiodactyla; family Tragulidae; genus Tragulus; species Tragulus kanchil. The sequence goes on along the minus strand of JAIOJX010000029.1, from coordinate 54,342,691 downwards.
AGTGGCTTAAATGCTGTAAATAGCGAGAAAATGGTGGACAGTAAGTAATAAGAGTAAGTCTCAAAGCTAATACTTATGGATTGTGCACCATCAGCTATACCCTTATAACTTGATTAGTCCTGAGAACAATCTTATTAAGTAATACTAGTATAATTTTACAGAAGGAGAAATGAATGCTTAGTAACTTAGTAAGAGATGCAGGTTCAATTCCTTGATTGGGAAGATCTCCTGGAGGTGGTCATGGTGACCTACTCCAGTGTTCTTGCCTGGAGAATCCCATGGACAGAGGAGCCTGGTGGGCTACAGGCCATAAAGTCACAGAGTCAGACACGACTGAAGTGACAGCAGGCACTAGTTCTCAGCATTAGAAAATGGCAGAGTTGAGATTCCATCTTGTGCTGTCTAATGTCAGTATCCATGAGCTTCCACTATGCATTCAGTGATTTCAAAGAAGATACACAACAAACCAAGGTCAGGAAAAAATCCCCTAAACAAATCACATTGGTTATATGATAACTTTTAGAGGACACATCTAGAAAGTCGAGTTTTCTGATTCTTTATCACTTCCATCATGTGCTGATAACAAAAGAGAGGATTTTGTGACTGTCAGCAGACTACCTAGGACTATTTTTGAGTTGATATACTTTGATAAGATCTAATCTTTCTGAGGAAAATAGAAAAGAAAAAAATCAATTGACAAATTATGTTCCACCTAACAGTTATATTATCTTTAAAGATGTATTATCTTTAAAGAAGTTATCTAGGGTCTAGTTATAAACACCTTGGTGGAACATGTGTAACTCATATTTTGTGGTTTGATAAGAAAGCTTCCTAGAAGTGAAACTCCAAATCAGCTTCCAAATCTTATTTCTTATTGGAAAATGGAAATAAATTGAATTTATTAAACCTGATTTTGTCTGCTGAATGAGAAGAGAACTCTACCAAAGGCAAACAGTGAAAGCCTTTATTATTGTTGTTCAGTCACTAAGCCATGTCTGATTCTTAGAGACCCCATGGACTGCAGCACACCAGGCGCCCCTGTCCTTCACTATTTCCCGGAGTTTGCTCAAATTCATGTCTGTTGGCTCAGTGATACTATCTAACCATCTCATCCTCTGCCACCCTCTAATCCTTTTGCCCTCAATCTTTCCCAGCATCAGGGTCTTTTCCAATGAGTCAGCTCTTAGCATCAGGTGGCCGAAGTATTGGAGCTTCAGCTTTAGCATCGGTTCTTCCAATGAACATTCAGGGTTGATTTCTTTTAGGATTGACTGGTTTGATCTTCATGAAATCTAGTGTCTCCAGAGTCTTCTCCAGCACCACAATTCAAAACCATCAGTTCTTAAGTGCTCAGCCTTCTTGATGGTCAAACTCTTACACCCATACATGACTACTGGAAAAACCATAGCTTTAACTGTGCATACCTTTGCAAAGTGATGTCTCTGCTTCTTAATATGTTGTCTAGTTTTGTCATGGCTTTTCCAAAGAGCAAGCATCTTTTAATTTCATAACTGAAGTCACCATCTGCAGTGATTTTGGAGCCCAATAAAATAAAATATGTCATGGCTTCCATGTTTTTTCCTTTACAAGTAAGTTTCTCCAAAGAGTCCCAAATTTACAAATTCTAGAAGTTGAGTTTTTAATTAGTAAGAATTTCTTGGGTTGTTCAGGTGATGGCACAAGACCTCCTCATGACTGTTTTTTTTGTTTTTTTAAAGATTTATTTATTTACTTACTTTGGTGGGGATGGGATGGAGAGGGAGGGGAGCAGGCGGGCCACTTCTATTGGTCTTTCATTTGTCCATTTTCATCCATCTTTGTTCTTTGGCCCGTGTGGGCCTCCCATTGCGGTGGCCTCTGTTGTCGCAGAGCACCTGCTCAGGGCGCATGCGCTCCAGAACCCCAGCTCAGTAATTGGACACATCAGTCCAGCTGCTCCGTGGCACGTGGGATCTTCCCAGGCCAGGGATTGAACCGGTGCCCCTTGCACTGCAAGGCGGTGTCCTTACCCACTGGACCACCAGGGAAGCCCCTCATGATTGTTTGAGAGTTGAAATCCCATGAATGGCTTGGCCTTCATGAGAACTCCTAGTAATCAGTGTCCAATCACTTTGAAAGTCCCATGGGAATGGCTTGGCCTTCATGAGCACTGATTTCCCGGAGGGGTTTTTGGGCTCAAATTCATGTCTGTTGGCTCAGTGATACTATCTAACCATCTCATCCTCTGCCACCCTCTAATCCTTTTGCCCTCAATCTTTCCCAGCATCAGGGTCTTTTCCAATGAGTCAGCTCTTAGCATCAGGTGGCCGAAGTATTGGAGCTTCAGCTTTAGCATCGGTTCTTCCAATGAACATTCAGGGTTGATTTCTTTTAGGATTGACTGGTTTGATCTTCATGAAATCTAGTGTCTCCAGAGTCTTCTCCAGCACCACAATTCAAAACCATCAGTTCTTAAGTGCTCAGCCTTCTTGATGGTCAAACTCTTACACCCATACATGACTACTGGAAAAACCATAGCTTTAACTGTGCATACCTTTGCAAAGTGATGTCTCTGCTTCTTAATATGTTGTCTAGTTTTGTCATGGCTTTTCCAAAGAGCAAGCATCTTTTAATTTCATAACTGAAGTCACCATCTGCAGTGATTTTGGAGCCCAATAAAATAAAATATGTCATGGCTTCCATGTTTTTTCCTTTACAAGTAAGTTTCTCCAAAGAGTCCCAAATTTACAAATTCTAGAAGTTGAGTTTTTAATTAGTAAGAATTTCTTGGGTTGTTCAGGTGATGGCACAAGACCTCCTCATGACTGTTTTTTTTGTTTTTTTAAAGATTTATTTATTTACTTACTTTGGTGGGGATGGGATGGAGAGGGAGGGGAGCAGGCGGGCCACTTCTATTGGTCTTTCATTTGTCCATTTTCATCCATCTTTGTTCTTTGGCCCGTGTGGGCCTCCCATTGCGGTGGCCTCTGTTGTCGCAGAGCACCTGCTCAGGGCGCATGCGCTCCAGAACCCCAGCTCAGTAATTGGACACATCAGTCCAGCTGCTCCGTGGCACGTGGGATCTTCCCAGGCCAGGGATTGAACCGGTGCCCCTTGCACTGCAAGGCGGTGTCCTTACCCACTGGACCACCAGGGAAGCCCCTCATGATTGTTTGAGAGTTGAAATCCCATGAATGGCTTGGCCTTCATGAGAACTCCTAGTAATCAGTGCCCAATCACTTTGAGAAAGCTTGGCTGAGTGCCATGAGTGCAGAGAAACCAGTTTACCTTGAGGTGTAGAACACACCGTGCTGGGCATATGAGTTAAGCTGGGAAAAATGTCTGAAGCCTGACCAGGAAAAAAATATTGTCTCCAAAATAAAAAAAATCTGTCAATGCAAAATTAATAGATATTTATTAATGGTAACAAACTGAAATATTGTGTCAGGCTCATCAGTTACTGGATTCAGTGTTCATAACAATTTCATTATATTTGAAAACAGTTTTTAGATGACATGCTCTTCCTGAGAGTTCTTACATATGCATGAGTGTTGAGAAATCACAGCATATTCTAGTTACTTTGGCCAAGTAATTTCAAAAGCAAAATTATGAAATCCTATATAGCAAAATTATGAAGTGTGGGATGCACACAGATTTTTAACATGGTTCATGTGATGTGAAAGTAAGAGTGTTAAATATGAAGGTCTTAGTGTAGCCGTAGGTCTTGTGTGAGTTTGTTCACTCAAAATTAGCTTGTCATGGAGATTATTTGCCTTTAAAAATTTTACCTGTGCTGGGTCTTTATTGTGGAGGGTGGGCTTAGTTGCTTTGTGGCCTGTGGGATCTTAGTTCCCTGACCAGGGTTTGAACCTACATTCTCTGTGTTGGAAGATGAATGTTTAATCACTGGACCACTGGGGAAGTCTTGCATTTGATCCATATTTTGACCTCTAGGTCTGGACTCCAATTCCAAGCTTGGAATCTGGATAAGGCTGGTGCAGGAATCTCTTTGTTCTGGAATGTCCAATCAGAATTCGGTTGGGCTGAATTGTCTCTTAGGTCTCAAGACCCTGCCAACTTTATGGTCTGTTCTGAGACAGAAACCTGCTCTAGAGAAAGCTTACTGGTGTAGCCTGATCTGCAATGCCTTAATTCCAAGGGTGCCTTAGAAAATACATTGCCTGTTCTTCCAGAGATGACCTGGAGCCAGACTTTCCTTTAAGAACTCCTAAGGGCTGGACAAGTGGAGAGGAGTGAAGCATCTTCACTCCACATGCCAGGCTTTGCTTCTGGGAGCGAAGGAGCAAAGAAATGCCTTTTGATGTCTGCGCTTTCCCTTGAGAACACCTTGGGAAAAATAACATATATTCTGACAGTTAGTGACTGTCGTGCCAACTCTATTTTACAGTAACCTGACTCTGTGCTGCCACTGAAGAGACATGCAGACTGAACTTTGACTAGGAGAGATAGCCCCAATAATTGCCCCACCTTGGTGATGTGATCATGATGGTGGAAGTGTTTAGAAACCTGGTCAATTTCCTCCCTGGGTCTTTTTCTGGCTTTTGTAGTGAGCTTATTTGTTTATCTCATGAGTATCTCATCCCCAGTACTGAAAACTCTGCAGGAAATCATCTGTATGGACCAGATATTGTGTTATGTTTAAGATCATGGAGAAAAACAGTGGCAACCTCCCAAAGAAAAGACCAGCTTCTGAATCTGGATGCATTGGGTCAGCCGGGTCACCGTTGACTCCCCCAGGCCAACCATTACAGGAAGGAGAGTTATAAGTCTGTCTTACCAGGAGAGAATGGATCTCAGGAACCTGATTTCTGTATTCCCCTTGACATTTAGAAAAAACTCTGCTCTTGTGCCAAACATTCAGAGGAGACTGGAGAAAATTTCGAAGGAGAAAAATGTTTATTTGTTTTAAGGCTTGCTCAGTAATCCACTTATGCCATTTACATTAGTTAAAGAACCTTTCCATGTAAACACCATTAATTATGTAGTATAAGAGCTAAGTCTTGCATTTGATCCATATTTTGACCTCTAGGTCTGGACTCCAATTCCAAGCTTGGAATCTGGATAAGGCTGGTGCAGGAATCTCTTTGTTCTGGAATGTCCAATCAGAATTCGGTTGGGCTGAATTGTCTCTTAGGTCTCAAGACCCTGCCAACTTTATGGTCTGTTCTGAGACAGAAACCTGCTCTAGAGAAAGCTTACTGGTGTAGCCTGATCTGCAATGCCTTAATTCCAAGGGTGCCTTAGAAAATACATTGCCTGTTCTTCCAGAGATGACCTGGAGCCAGACTTTCCTTTAAGAACTCCTAAGGGCTGGACAAGTGGAGAGGAGTGAAGCATCTTCACTCCACATGCCAGGCTTTGCTTCTGGGAGCGAAGGAGCAAAGAAATGCCTTTTGATGTCTGCGCTTTCCCTTGAGAACACCTTGGGAAAAATAACATATATTCTGACAGTTAGTGACTGTCGTGCCAACTCTATTTTACAGTAACCTGACTCTGTGCTGCCACTGAAGAGACATGCAGACTGAACTTTGACTAGGAGAGATAGCCCCAATAATTGCCCCACCTTGGTGATGTGATCATGATGGTGGAAGTGTTTAGAAACCTGGTCAATTTCCTCCCTGGGTCTTTTTCTGGCTTTTGTAGTGAGCTTATTTGTTTATCTCATGAGTATCTCATCCCCAGTACTGAAAACTCTGCAGGAAATCATCTGTATGGACCAGATATTGTGTTATGTTTAAGATCATGGAGAAAAACAGTGGCAACCTCCCAAAGAAAAGACCAGCTTCTGAATCTGGATGCATTGGGTCAGCCGGGTCACCGTTGACTCCCCCAGGCCAACCATTACAGGAAGGAGAGTTATAAGTCTGTCTTACCAGGAGAGAATGGATCTCAGGAACCTGATTTCTGTATTCCCCTTGACATTTAGAAAAAACTCTGCTCTTGTGCCAAACATTCAGAGGAGACTGGAGAAAATTTCGAAGGAGAAAAATGTTTATTTGTTTTAAGGCTTGCTCAGTAATCCACTTATGCCATTTACATTAGTTAAAGAACCTTTCCATGTAAACACCATTAATTATGTAGTATAAGAGGCACATAAAAATGCTAAAAAATAAAAGTAATTGTAGAATACATTAGTATAGCTTGAGTGCACATATATTATGTGGAGACGGCAGTCTTTTACATTTTATTGAGGGAGGTGGATTTGTGATTTTCTATTGTTTAAGCTACTAGGATGGAACCGAGTGAAATGACATTTTACAGATGGATACCGAAGCTGTTTGAGTTTAAGCCCACACTGGCAGTGAAATTACGGTGTTCACACGGCCTTGGCTCATCCTGCCTCTCTGTATCTGTCTTGAAAGGACCATGGCAGGAGAAGCGGATTGAGTGTCCTGTGGATTTCCCCCTGAAGGTTTGCTGGAGCGGGACCTGGCTGTCTACCCCCAAGTCCGTAGACTCCAGCACTTCTCAGGTGTAGTAGCAGAAGGCGGCCTGTGTCTGTGCGAAAGGCAGGGGGTCGTGTGCAGCCTGCCAGGCAGGGAGAAGGGCAGAGACTGACACTGCTGAGGAAATCTGCTGTGAGGACCTTGGAGTAACAATGACAGGATACATGTGTTTACCTTGTGTAGTAGTTTAGAAGTTTTCATGTATATGATTTATTTTGATCCTTCATAAGAATTCTGTAACATAAGTAGAAGACATATTTTTTACCAAGCCATTTGCTAGGAAATTCACGCTTAGGGAGGGAGATCACAATGAAGCAGGGATGGAAAAGCATGTCCTAACGCTTATTTGTGTTTTTTCCACGACCACGTTCATATTTCTTTTTAAATGTAAATGAAAAACATGGCTTAGTGTATAGCAATATTTTGCACTATGTGGCAGATTTTAAGAACATTTGAGTGCATTTACATCATTTCCTCAGGGAAAGCTTTGTTTTAACTAGAGAAGCAGGAAATGGAGTTAAAATGGGAAAAGTTTTTCATTTTTATGGATTAAACCCATCTGTTATGTTCACTAAGCCTGGATCATGGAAGAGGATAGATTTCTCAGAACATAAAGAGAGGAGAAGAGTAAAAGCGCTTCCTAGGTTCCTGCTTCAGAGCCCCAGTGGTCCAGGAAGTCCTGTTCAGTTAAAGAACCTTTCCATGTAAACACCATTAATTATGTAGTATAAGAGGCACATAAAAATGCTAAAAAATAAAAGTAATTGTAGAATACATTAGTATAGCTTGAGTGCACATATATTATGTGGAGACGGCAGTCTTTTACATTTTATTGAGGGAGGTGGATTTGTGATTTTCTATTGTTTAAGCTACTAGGATGGAACCGAGTGAAATGACATTTTACAGATGGATACCGAAGCTGTTTGAGTTTAAGCCCACACTGGCAGTGAAATTACGGTGTTCACACGGCCTTGGCTCATCCTGCCTCTCTGTATCTGTCTTGAAAGGACCATGGCAGGAGAAGCGGATTGAGTGTCCTGTGGATTTCCCCCTGAAGGTTTGCTGGAGCGGGACCTGGCTGTCTACCCCAAGTCCGTAGACTCCAGCCATTCTCGGGTGTGGTGGCAGAAGGCGGCCTGCGTCTGTGCGAAAGGCAGGGGGTCGTGTGCAGCCTGCCAGGCAGGGAGAAGGGCAGAGACTGACACTGCTGAGGAAATCTGCTGTGAGGACCTTGGAGTAACAATGACAGGATACATGTGTTTACCTTGTGTAGTAGTTTAGAAGTTTTCATGTATATGATTTATTTTGATCCTTCATAAGAATTCTGTAACATAAGTAGAAGACATATTTTTTACCAAGCCATTTGCTAGGAAATTCACGCTTAGGGAGGGAGATCACAATGAAGCAGGGATGGAAAAGCATGTCCTAACGCTTATTTGTGTTTTTTCCACGACCACGTTCATATTTCTTTTTAAATGTAAATGAAAAACATGGCTTAGTGTATAGCAATATTTTGCACTATGTGGCAGATTTTAAGAACATTTGAGTGCATTTACATCATTTCCTCAGGGAAAGCTTTGTTTTAACTAGAGAAGCAGGAAATGGAGTTAAAATGGGAAAAGTTTTTCATTTTTATGGATTAAACCCATCTGTTATGTTCACTAAGCCTGGATCATGGAAGAGGATAGATTTCTCAGAACATAAAGAGAGGAGAGAAGAGTAAAAAGCGCTTCCTAGGTTCCCTGCTTCAGAGCCCCAGTGGTCCAGGAAGTCCTGTTCAGACAAATCAGAGCATCCAGCCCACCAGTCAGAAAGGCTCACTGAACAGTCTTCCACAGAGTTCGAGTTAGCACTTACTTCTCAGAAAAATTCTGGGGGATTATGCTTTTCTCATTGCTTTCAGCATCTTTTAGAAATATGTGTAAATAGTTTGCTATATTATCTACTGTATCTACACAACACAAAATAAAAGGAAATTATCTTTCATTCATTTATTCATAATAATGCTTACTGAGTAGATACTATATGTCAGTGCTGTACACTAGAATTCTGGGATTGAACCCCATAGACATGTCTCTTGGTATAATGGAATTTGCAGCAAAGTGGAAGAGATGAATGCTAATCAAACGATCTCATCAATAAACATTTACTGATCTTTAGTGGAGAATTCCCTTTATCTAGAGAGCAAGAGTAGTAGCTGGTTAGGTGATGGGAAAATGCACGTAGAATAGGAAATCATGATGTACAGGAGTGTGTGTGTGTGTGTGTGTGTACTGATATACATGTGTGTGTATATGTGCACACACATATAACAATTTTATTTTTTACTTAAAATGCCTAAATGCACATTTATTTGCCAAATTTGGTAGGTCCCAGGTGCTTTCTTTGAGGGTAAGTCTGATAAATGAAGGTTAACATCATCTCTCTTGCATAAAGCCCACTCAAAATGTGTATCAGCTATAATTTCCAGTTTCAGACACATTAAAGTAGAGGGAGAACTTAAAGACACTTGTGAAGTAATTTGAATTCATTTAGAACTTATTATTTTTCCCCAATCTTTTATACTTGTCTTGCCTATAGTTTAAGAGCATTTCCCCCCCAGTATTTTCATCTTTTCATAGCGTTGAACTTAAGCTTTCATAGAAACACTGACTCTCTTTTTATGCTCATATTTGATCAGTTTATGTGAGATTTAATTAAACTATATAATTATAGTAATCAAGTTCAACTGCCATTAACAGGTTTCGGAACAAAAACAACCCTTTCTTATTGAGACGGAGTTCTGCTAGTGGGGAGAGAAGTGATGAGGGTATTTACGGGGCAGAAGTCCTGAGCATTTATCATACTCTGGCGGTCAGTCAGTACATTTTCCAGATGGATTTGAAAACATCAGTTAATTTCCCAGAGGAGCTCAATTAAAAGAGTTTTTATTATGATTAAAAACTAATAAACAGCAGTAAGGAAAAGCAGTGGGTGCCATAAAGGTCTGTAATCAGGGGATGTGACTCAGTCTTGGGATGTCAGGAAAGGCCTTGCAGAGAACTTGACAGTTGAGTGAGGTCAGTGAGTATGTGATTGCTCTGAGAGGGGCTGGGGTAGGGGTCCAGAGAAAAAGAGTTCTGGGCAGCAGGAGAGGCAGAGCCGATGCTGAGGGGGCAGAGGGAATGTTGAAAAGGAGGAAGTGAGAGCAGTCAGTGCTATGAGAGCCAAGAGTGGAGGCTGGGGAGCCATCCAGGATGAGGACAAGGAGGCAGAGGCCCGTGCACGCCCACATTAGTCAGTGAAGAGCAGGAGGATCTTCCTCCTTATTGACAACGGGAAGCTGTCAATGGTTAAGAAGCAAAAGTCAGCTTACATGATCAAGAACAGCAGCTAATTTGTGGAGTTCTGACCTCCGAATCTAATTAGGGGCCTTTGGAGTGTTTGTTTTTACAATCTAAATACACTACAGATAGTGGAGAAAAAAATATTTTCTTAACCTCTGGTACCAAGATATCTCTTTAAAACTGTCCTTGAAGGGGAAAATACACTCATCAACTGCTGGTGGCCCAGACAGTAAAGAATCTGCCTGCAAGAATGCAGGAGACCTGTGTTCAGTCTCTGGGTCAGGAAGATCCCCTGGAAAAGAAAATGGCTACCCACTTCAGTATTTTTGGCTGGAGAATGCCATGGAGAGAGGAGCCTGGTGGGCTACAGTCCGCGGGGTTCACAAAAAGTCAGATGTGACTGAGCAACTAACGCTCACTTTTCACACCTACTGGGGGTAGAGCAAAGTTGACGAACTGAAGGTAGGTGTCAAGATCATAAGAGATGATAAATGTTTCTGCTGAGAAAGTGGAAAGGAGGGAGAAAGAAGAGGCAAGTATTGCATTAGTTTCTTAGGGCCGCCTTAACAAAATGGAGCTTAAACTATCACACATTAGAAAAGAAAAATCACACCTTTATCCTCTCACAGTTTGGGAGGCTAGAAGTCTGCAACCAAGGTGTCAGCAGGGCCATGCTTCCTCTAAGAGGCTCTTGATAGATTCTTTCCCTACTTCTTCCTAGCTTCTGGTGGTCACTGGCCATCCTGGGTATTTCTTGGTTTTGCAGCTGTATTACTCCAGTTCCTGGCTCTGTGGTCACATAGCATTTTCCCAGTTCTTTTGTGTCTCTTCTCTTCTTATAAAGACATCAGTCACATTGGATTTGGCCCACCCTAATGACTTCTTAACTTGACTACATCTGCAGAGATGCTATTTCAAATGAAGCCACATCCCCAGGTACTAGGAGTTAGGACTTGAACATGTCTTTGAGGGAACATACTTCATCCCGTAACAGATGTGATAGGAGAGAAGTACGAAGGGTTAGTAAAACAGGGGGAGGTTATATGGCTAAAGAGCCACAGCCAGTAAGAAACTAATGTTGCTAGGATGCTGTGTGTGTGTTAGTCGCTCAGTCATATCCAACTCTTTGTGACCATATGGACTGTAGCCCACCGGGCTCCTCTGGCCATGGGATTTTACCAGGCAAGAATACTGGAGTGGGTTGCCATTTTCTTCTTCAGGGGATCTTCTCGACCCAGAGATCGAAACTGGGTCTCCCAAACTGTGGGCAGATTCTTTACCATCTGAGCCACTTGGGCTAGGATGGTGGAAAGGACTAATCCAGGATTTTCAAGTGCTTTTTCCTACAGTTTAGGATGTAGCAGCCTGCACACCATCTGCCTCATTGTGTCCATGCGATGGTTCCCACCTTTCTGATGAAAGTTCTGGTGCTTGGATGGTAGAAGGAAGGGAACATGTGACAAGTGGAGTCACGGAGAAGGGTTTGTGTCCCATTTAGGGTCATGGCCATAAGCGTGGGAAACCTCAGAACAATTCAATAGAGTCTGAAAAACTGAGAAAAAGTTCCTCTATGACTGTAAATCCTCTCCACCCCCACTGCCAGACACTCAGAGAACTCAGAGCATGAGGCTTGGGGTCAACCTCATCACAGTCTTACTGGGCTAAGACCAGGGTTTCAAATACAATTATGAAAACTCTTCTGCTTCACTTTGTACTGTCAGCCTTCTCAAGGTATATGCATGACTTCAGCTAAATTAGGAGTGTTTGTGAGTTACTTTTTAAAAAAAGATTAAAAACCCTGTCTTCTATCTCTCTTGCCCTGGCATTTTCTAAATATAAAAACTCCACATGGATTGTCACTTTGATGCCAGGAGAATGCTATCTGAAGTTCAGTTCTCATTTCTTATCAACTTCCCTCTTTCCTTCCCAGAATACCCGTCTGGTGCAGTTTTCTGTTGGTGGCCGAGGCGCAGGAGCCTCCTACCCACCTTTCACTCAAGTTGGCGGCCGGCTCTCAAAATGAGGGAAAGGATTTCCTGTAGTGAGTCCAGATGTTTGTGCTAGCATTATTGCTATGAGCCATCAAGTCTGAGCATCATACAAAATTAAATCCGTCCTTGAGGCCTGGAAGGGAAGACGAACTTGATAATAGTTTAACATCCTCTGAGTGAAACAATGGAAATGGGGGGAGAACCACCATCTCCATGAACTATGATCCTACACGACAGCGTTGCTTTTATTTTTGTGCTTCATTTACGTTGGTATTTAACATAAATGTGGTTTTAGAACACATAAAAGCCTCTTTAAAACCCAAGTAACTGGCAAATGGTTAGGATAATTAATAAAGCATTTTTTAAGTAAGCAGCTTGAACACAATGGGAAAATTTGCAGTTGGCAAAGGCATTATTTGTGGCTCATCTATCAAACCTCTGTGCAGGCTTTCACCCACTGCTGTAGGTGTTTCATGAGTGCTGAGTCTGCTCAGGCAACATAAAGCGAAAAAAGAGCAATTATCCAGAGACTATGAAGGTTATGATTGGATATTTAGGCAACAAATCTCTAGAGTTTTCTCCTACTTTGTGAATCCTGCATGAGTTGTTAGTTGGAGTAGGTGGATAATGCTCTTCTTTAATCCTGAAGGTATTGCCCTCCACCTCACATTTTGTCAGGGAAATTGTGTTCACTGGCTACTGAGGAAGAAGGACCCTTTTGGTGAAGAGTCATCCCCTTTAGCCTTTGAGAACCAGCCTGTCACCCCTTGAATCAAGCCATGTCTGCAGGACTTCTGTCTGCTGCGGGAAGGTTTCCTCCACAGAGAGGGTGCCCATGTCAGGCCAGGAATTCTGAGACCTTCCAGAGAATGCTGGAGGAAGGGCCTCTGAAGCTGGATCCAGGGCCGGCCCATGAGCCAGGCTCCTTAGTTCTAGAGAGCTTTCTTGTCTTTAATTCCTGTGTGAGGTTCTGTTTCCATAGTTCCTGCTCTGCCCTTCCCATGCCTCACACCAACCTCTTCATGTATTCTTCCCTCTTTCCTTCCCAGAATACCCGTCTGGTGCAGTTTTCTGTTGGTGGCCGAGGCGCAGGAGCCTCCTACCCACCTTTCACTCAAGTTGGCGGCCGGCTCTCAAAATGAGGGAAAGGATTTCCTGTAGTGAGTCCAGATGTTTGTGCTAGCATTATTGCTATGAGCCATCAAGTCTGAGCATCATACAAAATTAAATCCGTCCTTGAGGCCTGGAAGGGAAGACGAACTTGATAATAGTTTAACATCCTCTGAGTGAAACAATGGAAATGGGGGGAGAACCACCATCTCCATGAACTATGATCCTACACGACAGCGTTGCTTTTATTTTTGTGCTTCATTTACGTTGGTATTTAACATAAATGTGGTTTTAGAACACATAAAAGCCTCTTTAAAACCCAAGTAACTGGCAAATGGTTAGGATAATTAATAAAGCATTTTTTTTGTAAGCAGCTTGAAGAAAATGGGAAAATTTGCAGTTGGCAAAGGCATTATTTGTGGCTCATCTATCAAACCTCTGTGCAGGCTTTCACCCACTGCTGTAGGTGTTTCATGAGTGCTGAGTCTGCTCAGGCAACATAAAGCGAAAAAAGAGCAATTATCCAGAGACTATGAAGGTTATGATTGGATATTTAGGCAACAAATCTCTAGAGTTTTCTCCTACTTTGTGAATCCTGCATGAGTTGTTAGTTGGAGTAGGTGGATAATGCTCTTCTTTAATCCTGAAGGTATTGCCCTCCACCTCACATTTTGTCAGGGAAATTGTGTTCACTGGCTACTGAGGAAGAAGGACCCTTTTGGTGAAGAGTCATCCCCTTTAGCCTTTGAGAACCAGCCTGTCACCCCTTGAATCAAGCCATGTCTGCAGGACTTCTGTCTGCTGCGGGAAGGTTTCCTCCACAGAGAGGGTGCCCATGTCAGGCCAGGAATTCTGAGACCTTCCAGAGAATGCTGGAGGAAGGGCCTCTGAAGCTGGATCCAGGGCCGGCCCATGAGCCAGGCTCCTTAGTTCTAGAGAGCTTTCTTGTCTTTAATTCCTGTGTGAGGTTCTGTTTCCATAGTTCCTGCTCTGCCCTTCCCATGCCTCACACCAACCTCTTCATGACAAGTATTCAGCAGACGTAAGAGATGCCTGTTTTCTATGGTATCCACATTTTGGCCACTCTTTAAGCCTCAGACCATCTTCTCATAACACCGTACAAACTCTCAGTGGCTAATTCATGTTAAAAAGATTAAAGCAGAGAAAAATAATCTCAGCTTGAACTAGCTCACTGTGCTAGTTACCTTGCAGGCATAAAGTATTCTTAAGTTTTAAACATTTCATCTTATATTTTTAAGTAACAGCAAGTCTAAGTTGGCCAGGATCCAGAAATCTCTTGAAATAGTGATAAATTTTAAATGATACTTTCTAAAATCAAGAGTGTTGCCTACTTTCTGGGAAAAAGCAGGAAGACTGAAGAATACAATATTTGGGCAAATATGAATGTTGGAAGGGGAGATCAGTTATTCCCATTAGTCAAAGAGATAAGACAGGTATAATTGGCATAAGCTTGGTGGAATAAAAGTTAATATAAGAAAAAACTCATTATAAATGCAAGGAAATTTTGGCATTGGCCTCTTGTACTGCTGGTGGCAATTCAATTATAGTATAGTCATATTTTTTATTTTGTAATTGTTAATTGGTTAAGGCATAAATCATCTTTATGATATTTCTTTCTGTGTGCAAACATACACACACACGTGTGTGTGTGTGTGTGTGTGTGTGTGTGTGTGTGTGTGTGTGTGTGTATAAGTGAAGAAACAGAAGCACAACAAGGACCTAACTTACTAACTCCATTCATTTGGGGCAAGCTCACAACTCAGAATAATTCTTTGCGTCCACTACCATGGATAAGGTGAATGGTTGCTTGTGAAGGCATCTACTCACAGTTTTTTTTTTTATCCCACCCAGGGTCAAATTCTGCGGTGATTTGTGCATTCTTGGTTTAGCACTGGTCTCCTGTATAGTCATCATTGACTGTCACAGAAGTGCAGACGAGGAGGTAGAATCTAAGCAAGTGGAAGGGTCAGTTCATGTTTCACTGCATTTTCGCTGCCTTGACTGTGGGCCCCAGGCTCCATTAATTCTTGTCTTTAATTCCTGTGTGAGGTTCTGTTTCCATAGTTCCTGCTCTGCCCTTCCCATGCCTCACACCAACCTCTTCATGACAAGTATTCAGCAGACGTAAGAGATGCCTGTTTTCTATGGTATCCACATTTTGGCCACTCTTTAAGCCTCAGACCATCTTCTCATAACACCGTACAAACTCTCAGTGGCTAATTCATGTTAAAAAGATTAAAGCAGAGAAAAATAATCTCAGCTTGAACTAGCTCACTGTGCTAGTTACCTTGCAGGCATAAAGTATTCTTAAGTTTTAAACATTTCATCTTATATTTTTAAGTAACAGCAAGTCTAAGTTGGCCAGGATCCAGAAATCTCTTGAAATAGTGATAAATTTTAAATGATACTTTCTAAAATCAAGAGTGTTGCCTACTTTCTGGGAAAAAGCAGGAAGACTGAAGAATACAATATTTGGGCAAATATGAATGTTGGAAGGGGAGATCAGTTATTCCCATTAGTCAAAGAGATAAGACAGGTATAATTGGCATAAGCTTGGTGGAATAAAAGTTAATATAAGAAAAAACTCATTATAAATGCAAGGAAATTTTGGCATTGGCCTCTTGTACTGCTGGTGGCAATTCAATTATAGTATAGTCATATTTTTTATTTTGTAATTGTTAATTGGTTAAGGCATAAATCATCTTTATGATATTTCTTTCTGTGTGCAAACATACACACACACGTGTGTGTGTGTGTGTGTGTGTGTGTGTGTGTGTGTGTGTGTGTGTATAAGTGAAGAAACAGAAGCACAACAAGGACCTAACTTACTAACTCCATTCATTTGGGGCAAGCTCACAACTCAGAATAATTCTTTGCGTCCACTACCATGGATAAGGTGAATGGTTGCTTGTGAAGGCATCTACTCACAGTTTTTTTTTTTATCCCACCCAGGGTCAAATTCTGCGGTGATTTGTGCATTCTTGGTTTAGCACTGGTCTCCTGTATAGTCATCATTGACTGTCACAGAAGTGCAGACGAGGAGGTAGAATCTAAGCAAGTGGAAGGGTCAGTTCATGTTTCACTGCATTTTCGCTGCCTACGAGCTATTCAAAAAGCTTATCTAGTTGTATATTTTCTCACAGCATGCTTGGATTTCTTTCCTCTTGGTCTGGAAAAAGAGAGAGGGAGAAAGCCAGAGAGGAAGAGAAAGGCATTTGAAGTTTGTTGTCACCTGATGTCACCTGGGCTTCTGCAGATGATTTGCATGCCAACATCTCTGTGCTTAACTCAGTAACTTAGCAGTAGCCTGGTCTTCAACACCACTTCCTCTCCAAGCAGGGCAGAGGAGGCCTTATTGCGAGGAAATAACATGTGGCTCTCCAAGCTGCGTGGAATACATCGACTGTGAATAGATGAGTTACATATTCATGGAAACTGCTACATAGAAGACCCTTCTCTTTCCAAACATTCTGCTTGGCTGAATACAAGGTCCAGCAAGCAGGGCAAAGCTCTGGATCATTCATTTCTTTATGTGTGCATCATGAACACAGTTTCTAGGACATGCTGTGAGTCAAATGGTGAGAGCAATGGAGGAATATTAGCCTCTGCTCCTCCCCAACCCCCAACAGTGGCCTAGGAGGAGCCAACCATTGTGATCTCTGGAGAGCTGCTAGTGAGACCTGTTCTCAGAGACAGCACTACATTGGCAGCCTCTTGGTTCCCAAGCTTCCTGGGTTTGGCAGAGAGGGCACTGCCCTTGGGGGGTGGGGAGAGTTCTGCACTGTTGTTCTAAAACTCTTCTCTCCAGGCTCAGCATAGAGACGGCTCCTCCTGACTGTTCATTGATTTTGTTAGCATCCTGTTCCGTGTTTTAGATTTCTTTCTACTTACACTAGCTAAAGAAGTTTCTCTGATCTACAAGGGAGTCCTGATTCATCTGCTGCTCAAAGATGACCTGGGAACTCAGTGCATCCTGAGTCAGTCCAGATTCTGTCCCATCATATTGAATTTAAGTTGTGCACACTCTCCATGTCTCCCTCTCCTTCCCACCACCCCCTGGGTCCCAGGCTGTGAGACTATTCGTCTTTTATCCTGTTCTGTCTGTGATAAAACTTGGTACATAATAGTCACAAGAGATATTTGTTGAATAAATGGATGGATGACCAAATGCCCATGACCAAATACCCTGTGATGCTAAGTTCATGGGAGGATGGAAAACTTTTTAAAAATGCAATTTTGTTTCATACATATACCATGAGTATATTTTACTTAATAAAAGGTAGAAAGGCACACATTTTCAGCTTGATGTTGATCATTACCTTTTACTTAAACAGTCAAATGGGATTTGCCGCTCAGTAGTTAAATATGCCACTGTGCCCAGAAGACTAGCTATGCACACTGATGAATGTGAGCCTTGCCTCTTGGCTCCTGCTCCCTTTCAGTACATTTCTTCCTGGGTAAATTCTGAACAGGTGCTATTGGATGCCTCATTAACTGCACAGAGCTATGGAAATCGTGGGTGAGATCATCTCTCACCAGAAACTAAGCCCTGCATTCTTTAAACACCACGCTGGGCTTAAAGCATTGATTCTCTCTGTGTTGCCATCAGCGATGACACTGGCTTATGGTGCCAGAAGCTTGAACTGATGTTATGTCTTATCTTCTGTCTGATCCTCCCTTCTTGTTATCATTCAGTCTGTTCTCCATCATTTATCTATCTGTTTCATTTCCCCAATAATATCTATTACGTGCCCACAGGTTGCATTGTAATAATAATACTATTTTAAAAACCACTTTAAAAGACTTTCTCAGCTTGTAACTCATTTAAGTCTTACTAAAACTTTCTAAAGTCAGGAGGGCGAGCATTGACATTCTCATTTTATTGATGAGTGCAGAGAGATGCAGAAAGTGTAAATGGCCTTCTAAAAGTTTTCCAGCAGGGACTTCCTGGTAGTCCATTGGCTGAGATTCCACACTCCCACTGCAGGGGGCGTGGCTTTGATCCCTGGTCAGATCCCACATGCCACAACTAAAGATCCTGCATGTGGCAACGAAGATCAAAGATCCCATGTGCTGCAACTAAGACCTGGCACAGCCAAATAAATGAATAAAAATAACTATTAAAAACAGTTATTCTGCAGAACTGGGCTTACATGGTACCAGCTGACCTTACTCATAGGCTTAGTGTTTACCTTGGTCCCATACTTTTTATGGTATGAAATAAGACTAAGATAGAGGCATTAAAGACTAAGATAGAGACAAAGACTTTAAGGCTTTGTATTGCAAACCAGCATATCACATAGGAGAAGACATAAAAGAAATGTCTAGATGAGAGTTTGAAGACACCTCAACTCAATTATAAAAGGTGTTTCTACTCTCAGTGAATGTACATGGTGCAGCTACACGGAGGACCCGTATGGAGAGAACACAGGAAGTTTAGCTGCTGCTGACGAATTTCTTTGGCATTGATGAAGCCACTGCAGCAGTGGTGAGGAGGTCACACATTCATGGCATCCTGACCTGTCTGATGACACATGGAATATTGAGCAACATTCCCAAGTAGAAGAGCACCCAAGGGAAGGGAATTGGGCGGGAAAAACATCACAGAAACCAAGTCAAATAGAGATTGATTGAAGAGTCCAGGCAGGAGAGAGAAGGAAAGAGGGTGGGAAGAGATGGTGTAGAGTATTTTCTATGTAACACCAGAGAGTAAAATACTCACACCAGTGGGAAAATTACCGAGAGGGAGAAGAAAATGTGTTCTGACAATTACAGGAATGCCAAAATGATATGAGCTACACTGGAAGATAGTAAACACTTGTTCATTGGAAATGTTCTAGAAAATGAGGACCTGTTAAGGCTATGGGAAGGAAGGCTCCCGTGTGAAAAGGTTGGATAGTTCTCAGTTGTCAGGCCATCCCAGGCTGGGAGCCGGCGGAGAAGAAGGCCACACATGGGGGTCTGATTTAGCAGCTCTGTGTGGAATCTCTTCAGGGAAACCACTGGACCAGATGGGTGGATGCCATGGTGTGGAGGGAAGAATGAAAATGACATCTCCTTCATATATGCATTTTTATCTAAAAGTTTAAAAAAGGGGAAAAGCTTACTGGTAAGATTGAAGGCAAAAGAAGAAGAGGGTGGCAGAGGATGAGACAGTGAGATAGTATCACTGACTCAATGAACCTGAGTTTGAGCACACTCTGGGAGATAGTGAAGGACAGGGAATCCTGGCATATTGCAGTCCATGGGGTCGCACAGAGCTGGACATGACTTGGCAACTGTAAAACAACAACAACAACCAGCTTACCAGTATTTGAGGTCTAGTAAGTCAGGTGGTCCTATTTCATGACTGAGATGCCACATAGGACACTGCAGGCAGACAGGAGTCCCCCAGCAGAGAAAGCTGCAGTGGCATCTTCATTGTTCATTCATATTAGCATGTGTCCATATACTATAGTTTACTGTGTTCTGTTCAAGAAATTCATGGACAATATTATTTTAAATAACAGCACTGCAAACAGTAGAGGCTTTACAATATTTTGAATGAACAAGATATACATATAACTAATCTGGGATTATACATTTAAAAATGAACTTGCAGCAGTGGTGAGGAGGTCACACATTCATGGCATCCTGACCTGTCTGATGACACATGGAATATTGAGCAACATTCCCAAGTAGAAGAGCACCCAAGGGAAGGGAATTGGGCGGGAAAAACATCACAGAAACCAAGTCAAATAGAGATTGATTGAAGAGTCCAGGCAGGAGAGAGAAGGAAAGAGGGTGGGAAGAGATGGTGTAGAGTATTTTCTATGTAACACCAGAGAGTAAAATACTCACACCAGTGGGAAAATTACCGAGAGGGAGAAGAAAATGTGTTCTGACAATTACAGGAATGCCAAAATGATATGAGCTACACTGGAAGATAGTAAACACTTGTTCATTGGAAATGTTCTAGAAAATGAGGACCTGTTAAGGCTATGGGAAGGAAGGCTCCCGTGTGAAAAGGTTGGATAGTTCTCAGTTGTCAGGCCATCCCAGGCTGGGAGCCGGCGGAGAAGAAGGCCACACATGGGGGTCTGATTTAGCAGCTCTGTGTGGAATCTCTTCAGGGAAACCACTGGACCAGATGGGTGGATGCCATGGTGTGGAGGGAAGAATGAAAATGACATCTCCTTCATATATGCATTTTTATCTAAAAGTTTAAAAAAGGGGAAAAGCTTACTGGTAAGATTGAAGGCAAAAGAAGAAGAGGGTGGCAGAGGATGAGACAGTGAGATAGTATCACTGACTCAATGAACCTGAGTTTGAGCACACTCTGGGAGATAGTGAAGGACAGGGAATCCTGGCATATTGCAGTCCATGGGGTCGCACAGAGCTGGACATGACTTGGCAACTGTAAAACAACAACAACAACCAGCTTACCAGTATTTGAGGTCTAGTAAGTCAGGTGGTCCTATTTCATGACTGAGATGCCACATAGGACACTGCAGGCAGACAGGAGTCCCCCAGCAGAGAAAGCTGCAGTGGCATCTTCATTGTTCATTCATATTAGCATGTGTCCATATACTATAGTTTACTGTGTTCTGTTCAAGAAATTCATGGACAATATTATTTTAAATAACAGCACTGCAAACAGTAGAGGCTTTACAATATTTTGAATGAACAAGATATACATATAACTAATCTGGGATTATACATATCTGTAAACAATGAAACTCTGTCAAAGTAAAAAGTGAAATAAAAATAATGATTAAAAAACAACAAAAAAAATGGAGGATAATCATGACAGTTTTTTGTGTCACAGATTTGTAGGTTCGTAGGTTGAAATCATTAAGGCATAGTCAAACGTAAGGTTGTGCTTTATTTTATTTTTTTAAAGGAAAAGACTTATATTTGATTGTTTTGACCTTCTGTGATGGTAAGTAGCTGTTGATAGTAGAACTCTTGGCATAAATTGTTGTAAAACTAAATACACTTAACACATTCTATTTCTATAGGGTTAGTATGCGCTGTGTGTTGTTCTAGTTCAATGAGTTGAGTCACTGACTCTTCACAGAGTCTTAGGAGGCAGAGACTACCAATTCCATTTTACAGATAAGGTAACTGAGGCAAAGAAAGGTGAAGTATCTTCCCCCAAATCACTCAGTCAATAAAATAGTGGAATTTAAATGAGGGTCTTTCACCAGTGCAGTGAACTAATTTACATGTTCTCTAAAATAAGAAATCAGTTGCTTTTTGAAAGAAACTTGTGCTTCACAGGAAGCATTTTGAAAATAATGACTGAAAATGTTTCCATTATTAAAGTCATTTTTGTTGCCAAAGCTGTATATTAGTGTGTAAACTTAAAAACCATCACATCGTGAATGGAAAATTTAAAAAAGAATTTCAACTGATTTAAAAATGAAAGTATCAGTATATTTTGAATGCATTTATTAAATATGTAAAACTACAATTAAGTTCCAATTTGTTAACAAGAACAAATGAAAGAGCAGGAAAAATAGAAATTTACCAGCAAATTTCTACAAGAAGTTTCATATACTTGATGAATGAGATTAAAAATGTTTCATAATTTAGTAAGCCCAGCCAACAATGCATCCCTCCTCATTTTGATAGATATATTTTGGAGAAGTAGCTTTCTTACCAGTGACAGCCATTAAAGCTTCACCAAACTTCCCAGTATCACAAGGTAGTAAACTAAGATTTAAAACAATAATGAATCATTTTCAGTTGCATTACTCTCATAGAGAAATGCTATCAATAGAAGTGTCTTTGTAGTGAGAGCAAAAATTCTTTGTTCTGTTAATGAAATATAATGAAATAAAAATTATTTTAGACTATTTTATCTTCATGTTTTTGAAAATTAATGAATTGTGTATTTATTTTTATTTTTGGCAACACTGGGTCTTCGTTGCAACATGCAGGTTTTCCCTAGTTGCACCAAGCAGGGACTATACTTTCTAACTGCAGGGCACAGGCTTCTTATTGAGGCGGCTTCTCTTGTGGAATATGTGACACATGGGCTTAGTTACCCCAAACCAGCGTCCCCTGCATTGCAAGCTGGCTTCTTAACCACTGAACCACCAGGGAAACCCTTATCTTCATGTTATCTTTTAAAGTTTTCTCATTTTGTACACTTTGAAGATTGTAGTATATTGGTACAATAGTGTGTGTGTGTGTGTGTATATATATATATACAGACTTCCCTGGTGGCTCAGATAGTAAAGATTCCTCCTGCAATGTGGGAGACCTGGGTTCAGTTCTTGGGTTGGGAAGATCCCCTGGAGAAGGGAACAGCTACCCACTCCAGTATTCTTGCCTAGAGAACTCCATGGGTTGTCCACGAGTAGCAAAAAGTTGGATGAGAGTGAGTGACTTTCACTATTTTATATATACATGTCATAAAAGTAAATATATACAAACACATAAAAATAACAGGGTGAGTGCTCAAATAGTTTACTGAGATGGACCCATAGTCAGTCAAGTTTGGAAGGCGGTTGGAGGGTTGGTAACCACCGGTTGGGACGTTCTCAAAGGTCCATTCCCTAGTGTGGAATCTTTGATTCTCAGGTACATACTCTGCTCTTATTTGGTAATAAAACCTAAGCACCAGAAAGATACTTTCCTCCAGGGCCCGCAGCATCTCATTATCCAGCTCACTGCCCAAAATCCCATTAAAACACACACACACACACAAAGAACACCAAAGACCCACATTTCTGACTAAGTCAGCTTGATATAAGAGTTGCAGCTCTCTGAGTTCTGTGCAACATCTAATGTACCATCGATGCCCAATAAATAACAAACCGTGAGATTAATAATTAAGATGTGATGTTACTGCTCCTGTGAAATGATTTTCTGAAGAATTATTCTCTATTTACTCTGGAGGAAAAATGAGAGGTAGAGACAGAGCCATAGATTTTGAGGAAATTCAGCTCCAGCTCCTTCGTATGTGTATGCGGTGTTACTCCCCCACCTTTGGTAAATCTGATGAATAACTGAGCAGGACAGACCCAGAACCAGCCTAAGCTGCTTCCCCTCACCGCCAGCCTTTTGTCTTCCAGTGTTTCGGTGGGAATGTCTAGGATGTTGAATTGTAGGATTTTAAAGTG
Source organism: Tragulus kanchil (assembly GCA_022376925.1). Lineage (NCBI taxonomy): Eukaryota > Metazoa > Chordata > Mammalia > Artiodactyla > Tragulidae > Tragulus > Tragulus kanchil. The sequence continues at coordinate 54,319,685 of JAIOJX010000029.1, read as the reverse complement.
CTTGACAAACATTAATTACCTAGGGGCACTTCTTTGTTTGAAGACAGTTACGTCTAATTGTGAGTATGTCCCCAATTATCTACTCGTCTTTTCTGACTGTATTATTATCTGAAAACTGCAGTATCTTACTTGCTTCTACTTTGTTTTTTGTATTCTTTTAAAATAGGTAACAGCCATGAAAAAAGGACATAGTCACCTGGTGGCTCAGATAGTAAAGATTCCTCCTGCAATGTGGGAGACCTGGGTTCAGTTCTTGGGTTGGGAAGATCCCCTGGAGAAGGGAACAGCTACCCACTCCAGTATTCTTGCCTAGAGAACTCCATGGGTTGTCCACGAGTAGCAAAAAGTTGGATGAGAGTGAGTGACTTTCACTATTTTATATATACATGTCATAAAAGTAAATATATACAAACACATAAAAATAACAGGGTGAGTGCTCAAATAGTTTACTGAGATGGACCCATAGTCAGTCAAGTTTGGAAGGCGGTTGGAGGGTTGGTAACCACCGGTTGGGACGTTCTCAAAGGTCCATTCCCTAGTGTGGAATCTTTGATTCTCAGGTACATACTCTGCTCTTATTTGGTAATAAAACCTAAGCACCAGAAAGATACTTTCCTCCAGGGCCCGCAGCATCTCATTATCCAGCTCACTGCCCAAAATCCCATTAAAACACACACACACACACAAAGAACACCAAAGACCCACATTTCTGACTAAGTCAGCTTGATATAAGAGTTGCAGCTCTCTGAGTTCTGTGCAACATCTAATGTACCATCGATGCCCAATAAATAACAAACCGTGAGATTAATAATTAAGATGTGATGTTACTGCTCCTGTGAAATGATTTTCTGAAGAATTATTCTCTATTTACTCTGGAGGAAAAATGAGAGGTAGAGACAGAGCCATAGATTTTGAGGAAATTCAGCTCCAGCTCCTTCGTATGTGTATGCGGTGTTACTCCCCCACCTTTGGTAAATCTGATGAATAACTGAGCAGGACAGACCCAGAACCAGCCTAAGCTGCTTCCCCTCACCGCCAGCCTTTTGTCTTCCAGTGTTTCGGTGGGAATGTCTAGGATGTTGAATTGTAGGATTTTAAAGTGCTTGACAAACATTAATTACCTAGGGGCACTTCTTTGTTTGAAGACAGTTACGTCTAATTGTGAGTATGTCCCCAATTATCTACTCGTCTTTTCTGACTGTATTATTATCTGAAAACTGCAGTATCTTACTTGCTTCTACTTTGTTTTTTGTATTCTTTTTAAAATAGGTAACAGCCATGAAAAAAAGGACATAGTCACCTTAATGAGACAAACCATAACTGTGTTTATAAATAAATACATGGTTATATTTATTATGTATTCATTTACTATGTAATGCGACAAAACATAACGGATGTGTGTTTATGCTCATGCATGTGCAGGTATGTATTCACACACACACCTCCTTCCTTCTATTTATAACCATGTTCCCTTTCAAGCTCGGAATTTTGAAGATTGTTTTCATTCACACTGAACTGGACTCCATTCCTTCTGAGCTGGGAGACTGTTCAGATTCGCTTTTTTTTTCTTTATTTTTAAAAAAATGTGGAATGCTTCACGAATTTGCGTGTCATCCTTGTGCAGGGAGATTCGCTTTTTAACAGCAGAAATCAGAAAAGCACTCCAGAGAAGTAAATTAATCCTCTTGCAGAAGCAAGTGTAATTAATCACGAGAGAAAACTGGCCGTGCATGTCAACAGAATCTAGAGAATTGGTTGAGCCTTATTGATTCATTACCTACCATGGACCCCTCCTCCCACCCCACACAGGAAGAGAGGTGACATGCGGCCGGCAGCCATACCTGACACCGGCAGCATGGGCCTGGAGACCAGATGGACTACAAACTGGGAGAGGTGCTGGGCTCATGCTCTGGCATACGCAGTGCACACTGTTAATTAAGAGCATAGCTTGGAACAATGTCTTAAATAATTAGCCAGGGCAGGTATGTGCTTGTGCAGGGACAGCTTACAGATTTTTCTGTTGCTTAGAGAAATTTTCTGTAAGTAACAAAGGAATACAATGTAACTTAATCCATAACTGCAAGACTTACACTTCTTATGCATTTCCAAGTAAGCTTCTAAGAAAATCATCTACTCAAACCTTCCAGACAGAGCTGTAGCATATACACACAGATGCTGACATCATTCTTAGCCTTGTGTCTGCTCTGCTCATCCACTTTTAGAGGCACCACTTTTATATGGTCGAGATAACGGAGTTTCACGTTAGACCCAATTTAAGTCCTGCCATTACCATTTACTAGCTATCTTTGACACAGCGTATTTTAAAATCCTCAGAAATCAGTAGGAATCATACTGCCTGTTCTGGGCTATATTATTTCTCCCCACCAAGTTCAAATATCGAAGTCTTAACTTCCAGTACCTTATAATGTGACTGGATTTCTAGTTTTTTCTTTTTTATTATTATTTAAAAAAAATCTTTTTAAAAAAATTTGGCATCTTTCTATTGATTTTTAAAATTTATATCATCCATCTTTATTCTTTGGTCTGTGTGGCCTCCCATCTCAGTGCCCTCTTCTGTCACAGAGCACCAACTCTGGGCACATGTGCTCCAGAGCACTGGCTTGTAATTGGACACACCGATCCATGTGGGATCTTCCTGGGCCAGGGATTGAACCGGTGTCCCTTGTACTGCAAGGCAGACTCTTAATCCACTGGACCACCAGGGAAGCTTGAGATAGGGTTTTTAAAGAGTGGATTAAGTCAGAACGAAGCTGTTAGGGTAGACCCGAATCTGACCGGTGTCCTTATAAGAAAAGGAAATAGGACACAAAAGAGACTCCAGGGATGCAAATGCACAGAGGGAAGTCTGTGTGAAGAGGGTGGCCATCTGCAACCCCGGGAGAAAGGACCGGAAGAGATCTTTCCGTTATGACCCTCAGAGGAAGCCAACCTGCTGTCACCTTCATCCTGGACTTCCAGACCTGTGAGATCATGCATTTCTGTTGTTGAAGCCACCTAGTCTGTGCTGTTTTGCTATGGCAACAAACCAATACAGGCCCTGTTACAGGGTTATTATGCAGATAAATGAGATCACTTTTGCACAGGGTCTGCATATGTCCTTAATAAATGACTGTTGTTATTATCATGTGAAGAGTTAGTAAATATCATCTCTTTTCCTCACTGAAGAAGTCGTCATTTCCCAGGATTCCTCACCATGTGCCTGTGCTGTCTGTTTGAAATTGGACCATACTTGGGGCAGTATGGTCCTTTCCCTGGTATCCAAGAAGGGGCTGTGAGCACAACCTCTTCGTGGGACAGTAAGCCACCTTTCTCCAGACACCCCTCTCATCTCTGTTCTGGATTCTTCCCCCTGGCTTTTTATTTCAGATTTAGCTCCAGGACAGGGCGCCTCCTGTGACATAGGCTGTGTGACTAGGCAAATCCACCTTCCTCTGCTGTTCAAAGTCTACAGAGGAAGGGCTGTCTGCCAGTGGGAGTGATCCCTGTAAAGGGAGAGTGACAATGTCTCACTGGACATGGTGGTGCCGTGTATTTCTGCACTTTTTTCATTGGCATGAAGAGCTGGATACCTAACGACTCCACAGTTTATGCAAAGTCAAAGTAGATGGCCTCTCAGAAACCAACATAAATGTCTGTGATGGTCCCACTCTGACGTTTGGTTTTGGAGCCAGGTAAATTAGCACCGCCCAGGGTCACAACACTTATGTGCCAGTTGTAGACAGAGACAGCTAGTGACTCACAGCCCTGCTATCGCTGCTGCTGCTGGTCCAGCCTCTCGTCTGGAAGGCAGTGTGTACCCTCAACCGCTCTCCTCCTGGGCTGACAGGGGAGAAACGGCCATGACGACAGCGCAGAAAATGATACCGGGGCTGAGCACAGGTGCTACGTTAAAGATGTTTAGGAAGTAAGCGGTTCCCAGGCATGGAGTTCAGAAGTGTTTCTCTTTCCTCTATGGACCAAGAAGCTTGTTGGCTACAACCGTTTGTGTATTCATTAAATTGACAAAGATTTACTGCATGCCGACCAACTGCAAACCACTGAAATGCTCTCTGAGGGGACTAGTTATAACAGTAGTAAATATTTTGTTATGTTGTATGCTTTGAATGGGGCCCTTTACATATTATTGATTTTGTTGATAATGTTTGTTGAATGTCTGTTCTTTAGTAGGAATTGTGCTAAACAGCTTGAATGTACTATATTCTCTCTCTCTCTCTTTTTTTTTTTGGCCACTTCTATTGACTTTTCATTTATTTATCTCTGTTCTTTGGCCTGTGTGGGCCTCCCATCGCAGTGACCTCGCTTGTTGCAGAGTACTGGCTCTGGGCACATGCGCTCCTGAGCTCTGGCTCAGTAGTTGGACACATAGGTCCAGCTGCTCCACGGCACGTGGGATCTTCCCAGGCCAGGGATGGAACCGGCACCCCTTGCACTGCAAGGCAGTGTCCTTATCCAGAGAAGCCCTGTACTGTATTCTTATCGTGCCTTAGGAGGGAGATACTCTTGATCCCATTTCACAGATGGGAAAGCTGAGGTTCAGATGATGCTGAAGGTCATACTGCTGGTACGTGCTGAGGCTAGGAGTAAAACTTGGTTGTTCTAATTGCAGTCTATTCTTTCTATAATCAGTTGTCCGAAAGATAATTGAGGAAGAACCATTGATAACTGAGGTTCCTTGTGCCCTACACTTGGAAGTCACTCTCGGACATTCTTCTATAAACAATGCTTGGTTTATTTCACCAAATCATGCATATTTGTGTGATTTTCAGACTATTGCCCTGGATGCTAAACTCTCCACTGTACACCTGGTGACCAGCTTTCCATGGACATGTGAGAGCTATTCCTTTATGTTAAAACTGTATACAGTGATGTGTGCTTGAAGGATGTCTATGCTATCATGTTTTTGCACCTTCAGGTGGGCATGTCTGTCATGTATTCTCTTGGTGGTCCTGAGGAGGTCAGTGCTGGTCAATAGGGAGAACAGGGCCGCAGGATGTGTGAAGGTGTGTAGGACAGGGCTCTCCAGGACAGAGCAGACTGTGAGGCTTGGGTCTTCTGAGGGACTAGCTGGTTTGTGTTATTGTGAGCTGGGATTTCCTGAACCTCAAGGTTCCTTTCTTTCCAAATCCATCTATGATGACTTGGACAGAGGTGTTAGGATGTAGGCAGAGTCACGCTGTTTGTGAATAAGAGGAAACTCCAAATCTCTGACATTAGTCTAACCATGGTCCTGTCTACCTACATTCAGTCCATGTGAATGGAAATAGAATTCTGTTTAATCCATCTATAACGTATTACTACTAAAACTAATATTTGTATCATGCTGACCATTTACAAAGCACTTTAATGGGCATTTTCGCAGTTGACTATTCCAGCCTACTCTGGGGTGGATCATTTTCTTCCTTTTCTAAGGGAGCTGAGGCTCACATAGTTGAGTGACCTGCTGTGCCCCAGAGCCAGGCAGTGGCATGTGTGAAGGGAGGAATTCCTATTTTTCAGACAAAATTAAGAAGTGCTTGGCTACATCAAGCTGCTTCCCTGACCACACACACATTCCCTTTATTGAAACCTGAAAACGCTGGCTCCCAAAGCACAAACCTGTTTCAGTGAAGCCAAAGGCCGACGGAGGGCTTCCTACTCCTCCTGGGAATATACCGTCAGACTGAAGCCCCAGTCCTGGCAGCACTTGCTCTGACTCTGCTCTTGCTGGAGATGACTTCCACCGCTCTGCAGCTGGCTAAGTCAGCTCTGCTGTTGAATGGGTGGAGCAGATACTCTCACTGCTCTAACCTCAGGTCTCTCCCGACAGTTCGTGTGTGCCAGTGGGTCTGGTATGATTTACTTTCGGTGGCCAGGCCTGTGGCCAAAGGGCGGTGCCTCTGATTGGATCACTGGGAGGTGGAGCTGGCATTGCAGGCTTCCCCTGTAGGATCGGTGAAGCCACTCGGGGAGTGTCACTCACGCCACTGCCTGATTGCTGGCCCTTCCCCGGCCTGCTTCCCTGACCCCTATTAGTGGCTTGGGGGAGTCTTCCTGGGTAAACCACTTGCAGAGGAATCCTTGTCCTCAGTTCTGCTTCTAGGGACACTGACCTATCATAGAGGGAATCAGAATTATATTCTAGAATCTTTCAGGAGCCCAAGTTTCATGTTTATTTTCACATTTTCGATTAAGTGATTTCGATGTTTATCTGACCTTTAAATTATTTAAAATCTCTGAGCTTCTTCTGGCATCTCTAACATGGGGATAATCACACCTGTCTCTCAGGGCCTTGGTAGGGATTTAATGAGATAAGGCAGGCAAAGCACTTAACAAAATGTATGGGTGGTGTTCAGATATTATTACCTCTTCTCCTGATATTCTGTGTGGAAATTTCCCTAGTGGCATTCTGGAAAACATTGCGGGTAGAAGGGATCAAAGTCACAGACTATTTCCACAATGATGCAACCTTGTATGTCTGCAAATTTCATTGACTTAGCAACAGAAGTTGTTTATAGCATGGAATCCAAGTGTCTAAGGATTCAGCAGCTGCTGATTGCAAATGAAGTCACATCATATTCAACCCAAATGTCAAAAGTAGCGAGCAAACCCCACTTTGACCAGCTTCTTGTTGACTCAAGAGGAGCCTGGTTGTTTATAAAGCCCCTCCAAGAGGCACTCAGGTATGTCCACCATCATTCCACACCGCTGTTTGCTGAACCCGGATTTACAGCTTTCTGTCGCCTCACTTACACAGAGTTGCTGATCACAGCTTACTGCTCTGCTCCTGTCCACGCTGGGGCTGGCGCAGCTAGTGAAGACAGAGGACCACACTTAGGGTCAGTTTTGCAAAACCAGCTGCCTTCCAAGGCCTAAGATCCTCCTTATTGTTGTGAGGATTGGGGGAGCTTTCTTTTTTACGTTCCGCACTCAGCTGGGAGAGGTATGGCCAGGTGACTGATAACATTCATTCAGCTGTAAGTGGTAATATCCGGACTTGACAGCAGCCAGGCGCCACAATAGGCACAGACTGGAAAAGCTGGAAACCCACTGCCCCTCAGCACGAAGGATCAGGAATCTGCCCACTGCGCTTCAGAGTCAGGGACCCTGATGGCCGCCAGATCTGAGAGCCACGCAATGAACCAAATGCTCCTTTTCCTTTTTGTCTTGTGTAAGTGTGTGTGTGTGTGGAGGGGGTGGGGCGGGGGGCAGGGGTTGGGGTGAAAAGAGGTGCAAGGATAAGGAAGCAGAAACAGTGGAAAGCACCCACGATGATTTCACTTGAGCCAATGAATATATTTTCAATGAACACATAGAACCCTTTTCTCCTCAGGAGAAACACACGCTGTCAGTCTCCTTGAGTGCCCACGAGTTCCTGGAACTTGCCATCACCTGTAACACAAATCACCTGTCCCTCCAAACTCAAGCCCAGCTGCTGGTCTTAGAGCACAGAGAAAGCAATTACTATTTTTAAATCACCAGTGGTGGCGGCAGCTTCAGCCCGTGAGGAAGTAGCATAATTTCTCTCTGGAGTAAATAGCCTTTTATTTAGCAAAGATGAGGCCCGCCGGGGATGTTTGAGAGGAGGCATTGAAACAAAGAGATAGCGAAACTAATCAGCATAACAAATAAACAAGGATTTTCAGGGGAGAAGAGCTGAGAAAGGAGGAGAAGGGTGAAGGAGCCGCCAGGGATTAATCCGCCCTGTGGAGGCCGATGGTCTATGGGAACGCCGTCACCGGTGGCCAAAGGATGTACAAAGGCAAGGAGGTTTTATGTTTCGTTTTAAGCTGCTTGCTCTGTGCTGAAAGGTTATTGCCCGAGCTGAGGCCTTGTGCCAGTGGTGTTTCCCCGCAAATCAAGGGGAAGGGTCTGTATTACTCATTTGAGAACTAGAACGCGGAGCAAATGGAGCGGTCGTGGGAAGGGCTGGGGAGAGAGACCAAGAACGTTTGCTATGAAACGGAGAAATCAGAGTGAGAGCCTCTGGGGAGGAACGACAATATTTAGGGGGATAAATATTTAGCTTTCCATTAACCATAGGGAGGGGAGAGTGTCTGCCCATTTTAGGGAATTCTCAGAGGACAAGGGGAATTCGGTAGGGGAAGAGGGAGAGAGAACTGGGCCACAGAAAAGTTCTCGTGTGAGTAACACCTTGAGGGATTATGGTCTGTGGGCTGGGCAACTGTTTAAGTGAAGCTCTGGTTTGCTGGAGAACCCCATCAAGGTGGGCCTTTCATGTGAAGCGCCTTTGAGCCCAGGGTCGGCGTCTCCATTGCAGCTGATTGCCTATTCCTGCAGCCCCCAGATATCTGGCTGTTGTCTTGAGCCTCTCTCCACTAGGGCCTTGTCTGGAAAGTCTCACTGGATGGACAGAAGCTGACCCCATATTTATTCTATGTGACCCGCTTTTGCCCGTGGGGAATATGCGTCTATATAGCCCCTCAACAGACTCTGAGAGCCTAGGCTGCTCATGCTGCGCTTATTGTTTGACTTACTGGTCAGCTCATTTTAAGTGAGAGTCAGACACCAGCCCATGTGTTCTTCAGTTGTTCTCCTTGAACATGTCTGCTACCCCTCCTAACTAACTTCCTAAATAATAAGTTCCATGGTGGAGTTCTCTTCAGGGATAACCTCTTTTCCCACATCCTCTGAGTCCAGGTGCTTTTTGCCCTCTATATAAATGAAAAGTCTAGGATTTCTCACCAGTTCTTGTCCCTGACTCTGATGTTTCTGCATGGAAAGATAACACAGGGTTGTAAGATGTTGGCTTTTTGCTGGGGCTGAAATGTTCCCTCAGAAGTTCCGTGGCACCTCTTTGTAATCTGACTTGCATCAGGGCTGCCCACCTATCAGACCTGGAGGTTGATGTGTGAGTTCCAATAGGAGGGTTCAAGTCTTCTTTTTCCTTAGGGAACACTTGAATCTCAATGACAATAAATGAATACAAATGGTTAAGGCGAGGTAGGCTATTTCCTCAGTCTGTTTCCCCCGATCACTTGGGTCTCAGCATCTGCCTCACCAAGCCTCTCTGTGACTATTAAGGGAGATCTGGTGATTCTCATTTTTCACTGTTGGTGAAAGGACAGAACACCCCAAAATCAGGGTGTATCAGGCTGCTTTTCTCTGATTGGTTTTGCAGATGTATTCCTGAGACTTGTATGATGAACCTCACATATTAGGATTGAGCAAAGTGTGGAGAAATAACATAAATCTATGTAACCACAGAACAAGGAGGAAAGTGATTTTTACCACACTCTTGTTCTTATCATCTTACCAGAAAAACATCCCTTGGTTCTCAATTGAACTAATCTTTTCTTACGCAGCTTAGTGGCCTTCATTTTGAAGTTTGGAACTGAAGTTCATGCTTGGCTTAAAACTTACATACTGAAGGATGTGGAAGTTATATCAACCTATAGGTTTATCTTGTACGGTTGCTAGTATTGGTTACCTGCAGCCCAAGAACCATGAATAATACACTAAGAAATAATAGATCCTATGATTTTGACAATGTGTCATGTGAGATACGGTTCTCCTTCTAAGTGGGCTAACTAGGTTGCAATTAATGAGGAAGGTGTGTGTGTGTGTGCGTGCATACACATACCATTCACTCATCCAACCCATTCCAGTGAGGTAACACAGAGAAGGCAAAAGAAGTGGCCGTAAGAGACAAGTGGATACAGGTATAGATAACCATTTGTTCCATTCAGTGATGCTAGTTAGCAATGAGCATAATATGGCTATTTTTTTTTTTTTAAAGGTCAGGCAGCGTAGTTTAGTAAAACAGACATTGAATAGAATCGTCTCTTCAATTTACTTAGAATCTGAAACGTTAGTTGCTCGTTCTGCCTCTAGTACTGGCCATAGGACCCTGGACAGACAGCGTCTTTGAGCCTCAGGTTTCTGCCTCCAAGAAGCAGTGACAGCCCTACCTATTGTTTGGCTCTGTCACTTAAAGGAGGCCCTGTGCAGGAAGTCCTCTGAGAGCTGCAGAATGGGACCTGGTATGATGGAGTGCAGCCAGGTGATGGTTGAGCTGACCTGAGATGAGGAGATCTGACACTGGCACTGCAGGCCCTTGAATCAGGTTTTCAATTTCAATTTGAGTGTGAACCCAATGGCTGTATTGACTCAACACAAAGCCAGGGGCAGATTTGACAGTGATTTCTTTAATTGATGAGGACTGCAAAACTGGGTCACTCAGTCTGCAAAGTATCTGGGCTATAATGATCTGAGATTGACTGTCTACATTCATCAAACTAAGTGGATAATTAGCAAAACACCATTTGATTTTGTGATGGACAGACAGTAATGTGGCTCTTTTTCAATGAACAGTCTCATCTAAAGTTGTGACTTTGGTTGTCACATCTGTGTAGATGATTTCCACCTTTGTTTGTACCTCCAGCTCTGGCTTCTTTCTTTAAAAACTGTTTTATTTTTCTACTAGTCACCAGGCATCTTCTGTAGCCTCTCTCACATATCTCATATTTGTTCCTCCCAAATTGTCCCTCTGTCTCTCATCCTCTTTTCAGTCAGTCTCAAACCCTCAGTGTTAGTTCTGACTCCTCCTGCCCCCACCCCTTCCATATACCATCTGATGCCAGACTCTATTAAGTCTATCTATGAAATAGCTTGAAATCTTTTCCTTCCTCTCTAATTCTGCAGCCCTGCTATCTGTGATTTCATCAAAGCCCAGCCTATGATTACAAACAGTGAGGTAACACAGAGAAGGCAAAAGAAGTGGCCGTAAGAGACAAGTGGATACAGGTATAGATAACCATTTGTTCCATTCAGTGATGCTAGTTAGCACTGAGCATAATATGGCTATTTTTTTTTTTAAAGGTCAGGCAGCGTAGTTTAGTAAAACAGACATTGAATAGAATCGTCTCTTCAATTTACTTAGAATCTGAAACGTTAGTTCCCTCGTTCTGCCTCTAGTACTGGCCATAGGACCCTGGACAGACAGCGTCTTTGAGCCTCAGGTTTCTGCCTCCAAGAAGCAGTGACAGCCCTACCTATTGTTTGGCTCTGTCACTTAAAGGAGGCCCTGTGCAGGAAGTCCTCTGAGAGCTGCAGAATGGGACCTGGTATGATGGAGTGCAGCCAGGTGATGGTTGAGCTGACCTGAGATGAGGAGATCTGACACTGGCACTGCAGGCCCTTGAATCAGGTTTTCAATTTCAATTTGAGTGTGAACCCAATGGCTGTATTGACTCAACACAAAGCCAGGGGCAGATTTGACAGTGATTTCTTTAATTGATGAGGACTGCAAAACTGGGTCACTCAGTCTGCAAAGTATCTGGGCTATAATGATCTGAGATTGACTGTCTACATTCATCAAACTAAGTGGATAATTAGCAAAACACCATTTGATTTTGTGATGGACAGACAGTAATGTGGCTCTTTTTCAATGAACAGTCTCATCTAAAGTTGTGACTTTGGTTGTCACATCTGTGTAGATGATTTCCACCTTTGTTTGTACCTCCAGCTCTGGCTTCTTTCTTTAAAAACTGTTTTATTTTTCTACTAGTCACCAGGCATCTTCTGTAGCCTCTCTCACATATCTCATATTTGTTCCTCCCAAATTGTCCCTCTGTCTCTCATCCTCTTTTCAGTCAGTCTCAAACCCTCAGTGTTAGTTCTGACTCCTCCTGCCCCCACCCCTTCCATATACCATCTGATGCCAGACTCTATTAAGTCTATCTATGAAATAGCTTGAAATCTTTTCCTTCCTCTCTAATTCTGCAGCCCTGCTATCTGTGATTTCATCAAAGCCCAGCCTATGATTACAAACAGAAACCCTGTAATTGGCCTCCCTTTTTCAGTATGTCCTCATTCCAGTCCATTCTATGCTCTCATCTTTTCCTTTGCTCCAGAACCCCCTGGAGGATTCTCACTGCCTAAGCACTGGAACCCGTAGCCTTCCACCTGGTGTTTTCAGCCTGGTAAAGTCTGGCTCTAACCCATCTTTCCACCTTCATCATCTCTTACTCCCCTTCCTTCCCACTCCTGGGCGTTCCATCCCTGCCCTGGTTCCCTGTCCTGACTCCTGCCCTACCAGATGCTATTCTGTGTTCACACGGGTCCCTTCTCTAGAAGATTCCTCCCCTCATTTTAGGTCTCTGAATCTCACTCCAAATGCTACCTAATCTTTGAGTCTTCAGATACCTTTTCTTCACTGCCTTCCTTTAGATTCTTTCCCCCGCCCCTCCTTTAGGTTCTTGTTTCGAAAGACTCTCTCTCTTATCTGTACTCCGGGCACATTAACAAGATTTGCTCCACTTTCCCTCTAGACTGTAAACGCCTTCAGAACAGAATTTGTGTGAAACAGATCTGGCACCTAATAGCTGCTCCTTAAATGACTGTTGAGTAGATGAATGTCTCTAAATGAAGCGAGTTTTCCAATATGTTTGTTTCCTACTTTCTTGTGTGGGAGGCAACTTCTTTGAATATTGTAAACTCATTCCCTGGAATGTTTTCCTTTGAGAATATGCATATGCTCCTATAGCCTTTTTTTCTTTCTGCTAACGTAGGTCCTTTATCAGTGGTGTGTGGCACTAATTATAAGGAGGAGGAAAGGAGATTCTGGAAAGTAGTTCACTGAAGAGGAAAACAAACATGAAAATTCTAACTATAAATGGAATAAATAATATGTTTGGTGAGAAGGACATCTTGAAAGGCAGTAGTCTTCTAGGGCAGTGCTGTTTTTAAGAGGAGCAATCGTCATTTAAGAAAGCAGCATCTTGAAATTCTTTTTTTAAAATTTGGCCTCTTGTATTGCTTTATTTATTTATTTATTTTTATCCTGTGTGGGCCTCCCATTGCAGTGGCCTCTCGCTGCAGAGCACCAGCTCTGGGCACATGCACTCCAGAACGCTGGTTCATAATTGGACACACTGGTCCAGCTGCTCCGTGGCACATGGGATCTTCCCGGGCCAGGAATCAAACTGGTGTCCCTTGCACTGCAAGGCGGTGTCCATACCCACTGGACCACCAGGGAAGCCCCATCTTGAATTTTTTTTTTTTCAGGAGAACTTGTAAGAATTGTAGGTAAAGAAAATCATGGAGAAATTGGGCCAGGCTTTTCCTAGAATGATGCAGCCCATTGGATTTGACAGGAGAAGTAGAAATGGCCATTGGACTGGAGAAAGGGGCTAATGGAGACAAATTACAGGAATGGTAATGGTTTCACCCTAGGACAGGTGGGCGGTGAACTGCTGTTGTCCCTTCCTCACACTGGCGAGCACACTGGCGGAGAATAGGGGCCAACCCCAGCTGTACATTTTGATGCATTTTGATGCATAGGGTAGGACAGGAGATGGAGTGACTCTTGAGGATGGAGGTAGGATTTCATTTTGATACGTTTCATAGGATTAAAATGAAGTGTGCCTTTAATGGTTTGTTTTTACGTTCTCCCAAAGAGCCCAAAGTCATTAAAATATCCTGCCCCGAGACCTCTCTAGGGGATCTGAGTGAGAGCTTTCCGATCATGCAGTGTGATCGGTGACTGAAGGAGAACCTGATGAAATCAATGCTCCACATATTACTCTATACACACGGCTGTTAGGTTAAATGGTGTTGGGTTAAAAGCCAAGACTGACTGTTAAAACATATTCATGGAGGTTCAGACATAATTCTGCCTAAAGGCAAGAGGATGAGCTCCATGTGGACAGAACATCTTTTAAAGTAACTTTACTATTTTCAGTACATGTATAAATATAAAAACAAAGCTTTGTGACTGAAGTTCACAACTCAAAATTTTGTGGGACTTTTGGCACAGAAAATGTGGAGACTGTAATTATGTGGCCTGTTGTCCATTCTCTCTGGGGAATTAATTTTGCTATTATATATATATATATTTTTCTTTTTTTTTACAGAGACATTTTGTAAACTAAGACTGGGTTTGTTGGTCCTAATAGGGCCAACTTTAATTTTAGGTTCTTCTCTCTCTCTGGTGTTCTCCCCACTTATTAAATGTGTGGGCTCAAGTTAAACAGAAAATCAAAGGATCAAAGGAAGATAAATAAGATCAACATCTTCTCCCCATTCCTACTTTCCAGTCCTCTAAAGTTGCTTTCCAGTCTTCTATAGTTGTTCTTGTCAAAGTCACTCCAAGTGGCTAGGTCTCTTGACTAATTTTTCCTCCCCATCTTACTTCTCGGTATTATTTGGCACAATTGCGTTATCTCCTTCCTGAACTATCTTCCTCATTTGCCTCTCACAACACTTCCCCTCTGCCTCATTGGCTGGTCTTCCTCAGTCTTCTTTGTTGGGTCAACCTCTTCTCTAGCGCTCAGGCCCAAGACCCTTCGCTAGCTATAGTCAACTGCTGTTGTCCCTTCCTCACACTGGCGAGCACACTGGCGGAGAATGGACCCCAGCTGTACATTTTGATGCATTTTGATGCATAGGGTAGGACAGGAGATGGAGTGACTCTTGAGGATGGAGGTAGGATTTCATTTTGATACGTTTCATAGGATTAAAATGAAGTGTGCCTTTAATGGTTTGTTTTTACGTTCTCCCAAAGAGCCCAAAGTCATTAAAATATCCTGCCCCGAGACCTCTCTAGGGGATCTGAGTGAGAGCTTTCCGATCATGCAGTGTGATCGGTGACTGAAGGAGAACCTGATGAAATCAATGCTCCACATATTACTCTATACACACGGCTGTTAGGTTAAATGGTGTTGGGTTAAAAGCCAAGACTGACTGTTAAAACATATTCATGGAGGTTCAGACATAATTCTGCCTAAAGGCAAGAGGATGAGCTCCATGTGGACAGAACATCTTTTAAAGTAACTTTACTATTTTCAGTACATGTATAAATATAAAACAAAGCTTTGTGACTGAAGTTCACAACTCAAAATTTTGTGGGACTTTTGGCACAGAAAATGTGGAGACTGTAATTATGTGGCCTGTTGTCCATTCTCTCTGGGGAATTAATTTTGCTATTATATATATATATATTTTTCTTTTTTTTTACAGAGACATTTTGTAAACTAAGACTGGGTTTGTTGGTCCTAATAGGGCCAACTTTAATTTTAGGTTCTTCTCTCTCTCTGGTGTTCTCCCCACTTATTAAATGTGTGGGCTCAAGTTAAACAGAAAATCAAAGGATCAAAGGAAGATAAATAAGATCAACATCTTCTCCCCATTCCTACTTTCCAGTCCTCTAAAGTTGCTTTCCAGTCTTCTATAGTTGTTCTTGTCAAAGTCACTCCAAGTGGCTAGGTCTCTTGACTAATTTTTCCTCCCCATCTTACTTCTCGGTATTATTTGGCACAATTGCCGTTATCTCCTTCCTGAACTATCTTCCTCATTTGCCTCTCACAACACTTCCCCTCTGCCTCATTGGCTGGTCTTCCTCAGTCTTCTTTGTTGGGTCAACCTCTTCTCTAGCGCTCAGGCCCAAGACCCTTCGCTAGCTATAGTCATTCTGATTTTTATACTCAGAACCATCTGTTGACTGATGACTGAAATATATGTCTCCAGCCCCATCCTCATCCTGAACTCTCTTGACTTATATAAGCAACTGACCACCCCACATCTCCACTTGGATTCTAGCAGATGCAGTCACCATTTTCTCAGTGTTCCTACATAGGTAAGTTCAGCTATTTTTACATTTTCAAGCTTATAATTAAGCATATAAATGTTCAGAAGTACATATAATTATCATAAATGCTGCAACTTACTACCTTCAAGAAAGGTGACGCATTTAATCCTACACATTGTAGAAATTGTAAGCCTAATTTTAAAATGATTAACTATATATCAGAAACTAATACCATTCTTAAAAATAGTTGCTACTGTCTTTCACTGTCAGTATCCACGTTATAAATAGTAGGTGTGATTTTCAGGTGAATGCTGCATGCTTTCTTATTTATCCATTACAGTGATTATGTTCCAACCCAAATCTAGCTGAAACCTCATGGAGTTTGAACCTGTAATTGACAGCTTATGATTGTACAGCTTTTTACAATATTTTCTTATAATGTACCACTTGAGATTCACTAAGAACTATGCGTTGGCTAAGACAGGTATCATTTTTAAAAAATTATTTCTTTCTTTATTTGGCTGCACCAAGTCAGTTGCAGCACATGGCATCTTTCATTGTGATATATGAGGTTTAATTCTGACCATGAACCCTAACCCTGCATTGAGAGCCTGGTGTCTTAGTCACTGGATCACCAGGGAAGCCCCAAGGCTTCTCCAAAATGTGTGGGCTCAAGTTAAACAGAAAATCAAAGGATCAAAGGAAGATAAATAAGATCAACATCTTCTCCCCATTCCTACTTTCCAGTCCTCTAAAGTTGCTTTCCAGTCTTCTATAGTTGTTCTTGTCAAAGTCACTCCAAGTGGCTAGGTCTCTTGACTAATTTTTCCTCCCCATCTTACTTCTCGGTATTATTTGGCACAATTGCCGTTATCTCCTTCCTGAACTATCTTCCTCATTTGCCTCTCACAACACTTCCCCTCTGCCTCATTGGCTGGTCTTCCTCAGTCTTCTTTGTTGGGTCAACCTCTTCTCTAGCGCTCAGGCCCAAGACCCTTCGCTAGCTATAGTCATTCTGATTTTTATACTCAGAACCATCTGTTGACTGATGACTGAAATATATGTCTCCAGCCCCATCCTCATCCTGAACTCTCTTGACTTATATAAGCAACTGACCACCCCACATCTCCACTTGGATTCTAGCAGATGCAGTCACCATTTTCTCAGTGTTCCTACATAGGTAAGTTCAGCTATTTTTACATTTTCAAGCTTATAATTAAGCATATAAATGTTCAGAAGTACATATAATTATCATAAATGCTGCAACTTACTACCTTCAAGAAAGGTGACGCATTTAATCCTACACATTGTAGAAATTGTAAGCCTAATTTTAAAATGATTAACTATATATCAGAAACTAATACCATTCTTAAAAATAGTTGCTACTGTCTTTCACTGTCAGTATCCACGTTATAAATAGTAGGTGTGATTTTCAGGTGAATGCTGCATGCTTTCTTATTTATCCATTACAGTGATTATGTTCCAACCCAAATCTAGCTGAAACCTCATGGAGTTTGAACCTGTAATTGACAGCTTATGATTGTACAGCTTTTTACAATATTTTCTTATAATGTACCACTTGAGATTCACTAAGAACTATGCGTTGGCTAAGACAGGTATCATTTTTAAAAAATTATTTCTTTCTTTATTTGGCTGCACCAAGTCAGTTGCAGCACATGGCATCTTTCATTGTGATATATGAGGTTTAATTCCCTGACCAGGGATTGAACCCTAACCCCTGCATTGAGAGCCTGGTGTCTTAGTCACTGGATCACCAGGGAAGCCCCAAGGCAGGTATCATTTATATATATATATATTTATATTATATATATTATATATATATATATTTATATATATATATATATACACACACACATCTCTCTCTCTCTCTCTCTCTATATATATATATATATATATCAAAGACCCAGCACATCCATAAATAAATGCATTTATTTTTGGATGTGCTGGGTCTTCGTTGGTGTGCCGGCGCTAGCTGTGGCGAGTGGGAGCTGCTCTCTGGTTGTTGCGCATGGACTTCTCACTGTGGTGGCTTCTCTTCTTGCTCTAGGATACAAATGCTCGGTGACTGTGGTTCCTGGGCTCTAGAGCACAAGCTCAGTCGTTGTAGCATGCAGGCTTAGTTGCTCCATGGCATCTGGTATCTCCCTGGATCAGGGATTGAACCCATGCCACCTGCATTGGCAGGTGGATTCCTTAGTGCTGAGCTACCAGGTAACTACGCCCCTCTCCCTGCTTTTTTTTTCTGCCAAAAATTGAAGCTGAATGAGACATGCCAATTTGTTCTAGTCACCTAATATAAATGTTATTGTTGCTTTTTGAGCCATGGGTCATCTGATTCCCAACTCCCATCTTCTCTCAATACCTTAAGGCACTTCCCTTTCAAAGTAGTATCCATGAAATTTTCCAGGCAAAACACACAGCACAGTCATGACAAGGTGGATCAATGTTTTAATTTATCATTTCCAGTGATTATCCATACTATAAAGACAACTGCAGTATTCCCTTGCTGTTTTTCCAGAGTAACTTGCATTAGACATTCCTTTCTGTTGATGCTTCTAGTTTGTGTGTATGTGTGTGTGTGTGAGAGAGATGCCTCCTAGTTTAAAAAATTATCTTTATTTATCCAACAAATAAAAAAATGGAGAAGTAGAAAAAGAAGCAAGTAGCATTAACTTTCAGATCAGCCTTCCAAATGAAAAGAAGTGGCTTTCCACACACAGTTAGGCTTATATTCTGTGACAAGCAGCAGATCAGTGTTCAGCTTCATGCTGTTTTTCAGAAGCCCCTTTATTTATTTTTCATTAATCTGTCTCCCTTGTGTGCCTGGTGCTCAGTAATCTGCTCATCTCTAGCGTGATCCATCCTATAATCCATTGCTTCTCCTTCCATGCATTTTAATGAAGCCATTTTCGCCTCCTTTACATAACTGCTGTCCTGATTTCATACTATAACGTAACCATTCATTGTCACATTATTGAAAGCAGATCTTTAAAAGGAATACCTCAGAATGGGATGGATACAGATTTTTGAGTCCTTTTTTTTTTCTCTTTTTTGTAAAGAGGGCTTTGTGAACTCAGCAGCATTTTCATCATTTCATCTTTAGTAGACGCTCAGGGTTGGAAATAGACATCCACAGACACCAATCCAAGTGAGAAAAACACTGTTAGAATTTGTGTGCCAGGGCTGCCGGGTCCCTGTGTCCCCTTCATGCCTCATCGCTTGTCTGGGTGCTCTGAACTCCTGCCCCTCCCCACTGCCCTGGGCTGCTGTTCAGGAGGCCTTCTGTAGCAATGCAACCATAGAAGACCTGTATAGGAAGTGCTTGCTTGTCATTGCTGTTTGGCTTTCGTCTTCTTGCTGGCTTGTCTTGCTCCTCTCCATTGTTGTTTCCTGTCTATTGTTCTGGACTTGAACCTTCTACGCCACTCTCCTTACCAGTGTTTATGCATTCCAGGCCTGTGCTTGTCTGCCTGGCTTCTGACCCTTGCTCCCTGGGTGAGTCCGGATTCATGGCCTTGCTCTGACCCTGGTGTCGTGGTTAATGTCCTCTCCTGGATGTTCTCAGGGTCCAGGGTGCTCCTTGTTCTGAACTTCACCTTCCATGTCTTGTCTCAGCCGACTTCTCCCTCCCTTTTCGATCTTGCTTTGGATTTCTGGGTCATTCATTCATTCAAAAGCCAGCTATAAAAGGCATAGAGGGAGTAACTTGGAAGCCTATACTACCCTATGTGAAAAAGGTAGCTATTGTCGTTGCACTGTGGGAATGGGGGATCCTGCAGGGGTGCTGTGTGATGGCCTGGAGGGGTGGGACAGAGGGGACTGGGAGGTGGGGGGAGGGGGGAGGGAGCCAGGGATATGCATATCACTGACTTGGGAGCATACATGTCTGTGAACAACAAAACTCTGTAAAAATATTTTTTAAAAAGCATAAATACATATGCTTATGAATGTGTAGAAACTTCTAAGAAAGATACACAAACAACTATTTAAGCTTCATGAATTCTGTTCTTTGACGTGTTCCAGTGCCTGTAAGAGCTGCCAACACAAAGGGCCTATTATTGAATGGATAAAAATGAAGAGCATAAAACAATTAATCACTGCATAATTTATGCTCAACATCTTACTGGGACAGTTTACCTGTTATTAAAACTTAAGGTTGAAATCAGAACCAAGTAATTTGTTTTTATACAAACTTCAAATATACATTTGATCAATGAAAAAATTTTGGTAATGTGTGAAAATGAAAAAAAAAAAAGAATAATTTCCTGGGACTCTGTGATCTGATAAGAATGATTATAATTTCCCTGGCCTTTTTGTTTGAAACATCACTGGTTCTTTCCTGTTTCATATTTCAGATTTAAGGAGCTCTTTTAAGCTATCTTTAACTCACAGAAACCTGTTAAAGTACACTTTTGTGGATAAAGATGAGATCTTTTTTAAAAAAATGCCTAATGTGTGCTGTAGATACACATATAAATAGGACAGGCTCTGCTGATGCAGAATTCACCAGCTAGAGGATAAATAGGTCCCAGAAGAGTCAGATCTTGATTTGGGGAAGCTTAAAGTAATATAAATTTGGGGGCTTTCATTCCAGAAAAGAAGGCAAAGTTATGAATACATACTTAGGAAGAGGCCTTGGAAGGGGTCAGTATGAGCAAGATCCCTGAAGCTTCGTTATACAGTAAGTTTACCTGGGTGGATAGACAAGTTCTAAAGAGAGTCAGGTTCTGGAGGAGAACTATGCAGGACTCCAAGGAAGGGTGGGTACCCTATACCTGGGTGTCAGGGATGGCTTCCTGGGTGGTTACTGCAAATGAGTTTTAGAGCTGAGTGCTATTAAAGTTGGGGAAGACGAGGGGGAAGAATAAAGTGGGAGACAGGGTCTTGCAGGCAGAGAGTCCAGCACATAGAAGACTGCAGTGAGCCCTGGGCACTGCCAGCAACTCTGTTTTGCTGGAAGATTGGGGAAGTAACAGGTGAGCTGAAACAGTGAGGCTGGAGAAGGAACTTGGTGCTAAAAACCTGAGAATCTGGGGCTTGGAGTTTTCCTGTTGCTTAGATTGTCGTCTCAAACCACTCTAGCAGAGGAATATACAAGTGTGGATATTAGTGAGGAGATGTGTCTGGAGGCGACAGCAACTAACGTTACACCAGCAGGAACAGAAAGAAAAGATGAGTCAAGAACTGCGTGAAAGATCAGTTGTAGGGCTGGTGAAGAGTAGAGAGGGGCTGGGGGAGTGAGGGTGGCAAGATCATCCAATGAGAAAGGTGGTAGAGAAGGATGATGGTTTAAAGGGAGATGGTATGTTTGGTCTTAGGGCAACTCAGTGGAGGCGTTCTTTTAGAAAAATATCCTATGTGAGTCTGAGGCTGGGTGACTCATGTGGGTACTAGGTGCAGATTAAAGAAGGATCAGCATGCTACGTGGTAACTGAGAGCAAGAGAACAAAGAAGCTAACCCAGGGATGTATGGAGAGAAAGGAATGGATGGTGGGATTCTGGGAAAGGTTCTTGGAAGGTGTTGAAACAAATCATAGGGAGGGAGGTCTGAGGAGGCTGGGAGCATCTAGTGTCATAACAATCGAAAGAGTAAAACACAGAGATGCACCAAAAGCTGCAATTCTTGCAATAAGACTGAAAACTGTGCCTTGGATTTGTTGACAGAAATTGGAGCTGATGGTGAGAGTAGTGATGAGAAGGAGCCAGATCTCAGTAGGCTGAGCAATGAGTCAGAGGCGAGGGAGTGTCCGTCAATGTGGGAGGCTGGACGGAGATGTTTGAATGAGACAGTCATCCAGTGGCCTCCATTCATGAGCATTAGCTCAGTCACTGGAATCTAAGGGATCTTTTGTTTGAGGTGGAGATACTTGAATATATATATAATTAATAAGTGTATTATTAATATATATATTAGGATGGGAGAGATGCTTGAGCATTTTTATAGCTGGAGAGTTGAAATACTCAGCAGATGGCATAGGGTGTGGGATGAAATAAAGCCTTGTTGTCTGTGATCCTGTTGGCTTGTTTTCCTTGGGAACTCACACCCCTGATCCTACTGCTCCTTCTGGGAGAGGAGCATTGTCCTTTTCCAAGGTGACTGGTACCTATCTGCCTCATTGGTCTTCAGATCTTTTATGTCTACTGTCCACTCTGAGGTTCAGGGATTGATTTGTTGACAATCCAAAGAAGCACCCGCGCACTTGTTGGCCTCCAGTGGTCTCGAGTCAGGTTAGCATGGAATGAGAACAGCGGAAAAGATATAAAAGGGGAACAGGGCATTCTCATGACCCCCCAACATCCCTCTCATTTCGATAATCATCATCCCCTCGCTGGCTTGCCTGGCAGGGAACAATTTGCTTCAGAGGGAATAGTGTTATTTTGGAGTAGAAAAAAAAAATCAGGAAATGGTCAGTTTGCTCTTGCTACTGGAAACCTGTGATTTAGGCCATTATTAAAACCACTGGAGTCCATTCTAGAGGCAAAGGAGATCAAAAGTTATGTTCCAGAGGCCATCTCAAAGCAGTTGAAACGGAGATTCTATTTGCTAGCAGCTGAAAGCAGAGCAGAGTTGGGTTCTGACAATAGCTGTGGAAATGCTTTATAAACCAGAACATGCTCTACACATGCCAGCCATCGCAATCCTTTCTGAAAGCTGTTTGCAGAACTATTTGCCTGAAGACCCCATAGTACTCAAAATAAGCAATAGTAACACAAAGGCAATTTGTATCCCCCCCCCTTTTTTAAAAAGATTTAATTATTTATTTATTTAGGGCGGGGGTCGGGTTGGGGAGGGAGGGGAGCGGGCGGGCCACTTCCACCGGTCTTTCATTTCTCTGTTTTCATCTGTCTTTGTTCTTTGGCTCCTGCGGGCCTCCCATCGCGGTGGCGTCTGTCATCGCAGAGCGCCGGCTCTGGGCGCATGCGCTCCAGAGCTCCGGCTCGGTGATTGGGCACATCAGTCCAGCCGCTCCGCGGCACGTGGGATCTTCCCAGGCCAGGGATGGAACCGGCGCCCCTTGCACTGCAAGGCGGTGTCCTTACCCACTGGACCACCAGGGGAAGCCCTGTATTCCCTTTCAAAACATATGTTTTATTGCAGCATGAGAAACTAAACTTCATTTTCTGCTTAATGCCCACTTGACAGACTCAGTCGAATTAAAGAACTGATCTCCTCCCATCTCCCATGTGCTGCCTAAATGTGTGCTGGAGCAGGCCTGATAAGTAACCAAACACAAAATGAAAAGCACTCCACCACTAGGTTCCCCTCAATGTCCCCTTACTTTACCTCCTGCCACCTTGACTGCTGTGTAAATGTACAGCAAAACCCATGGCACTAAAGCGCAATTAGTGTGAGAAAGACTTTCATCCATTTCAGGGAGAAAGAAAAAAAATAAAAATATATGTAAAACATAGTTATAATCAAGGGAATGATAAGCTCTGGGCAAATAAAAAATAAAAAGCCATTAGGATTCATGATGGGTAACACATTTATTAGTTATACTCAGGGATACACTAAAGTTAAAACAGGAACCTTGTCCTGTGTGATCTGACTTTTAGAAACAATGAAATTCAAACCCATAATTCTCCACAACTCAGTCATCTGTATCTTACTTACTGAAACCTGACTGTGTGTGACGATGCCTCTGTTTCTCCAATTCAAAGCTTTGCTCCTGCTTAAAACAAATTCCCGGGAAAGGCAGCACTTAGAAGTTCTCGTCATGACCCCCTAAATGTGAAGGAGTTTCTGTTTGTTTCTCTAAAGTAGGAGGGTGTTGTTTCCTCCATGGGGGTGAGAAAGGGACAGAAGAGGCAAAAGGAGCAGCCCATGCATCTCTTCACAGTCTGTTTACGATCAAGGCAGCCTGAGGAATTCTGGCAGAGTGAGTGGTGGCTTACCCATATCCATCGTCCATCCACATATTGGACATCTATCCAATATCCATCCATCTCAGTGGCATTAGAGCCCCAATTTTAATTGTGAGTAGACACATATTGAGGAAGAAGAGCATGTTTCTAAATTTCTTCCCATCTCACTTCTTAGAGCTGAGAGTGGCCAGTGAGATATAGGCAGACATTATATTGCAAAACTTCCAAAAGCATTTCTTAGAAAAGGGATAGGCTTCTAGGAACATGTTTTTTTTTTTTTTTTTTTTTTTGCTTTCCCGCATCCTTTATCCTTATTTCTCCAAGCAATGCAGATAGAATGGCCTAGAAAGGGCTGGTGCTCTGGCAGCCATCTTGTAAGTATGAAATGAAGGGATAGTACTATAAGAACACAGAGCTGAAGGAAGCCTGGGTTCCATCAAAAGGGAGTCTCCATACTACCTTGGATTTCTATTACATGGCAAAGAAATATTAAAAACCTCTACTCTGCTACTGACAGTTGAACTCAATTCCTGACTAATGCACACGAGCATAGATTTTGTAGCATACACACACAAATAAAGTAAAATTTAAAAACACCGGCCAGTGTTGTGTGTCCTCCTTTGGGTTCCACAACCAAAGATGAATCAAATTTTATACATTAGGTGTTTGAAAGAATTTTCTAGAGTAGCTTCTGGCGCTGTGCATTTCTAACATGGTCCTGCTTCACTGCTCAAATATTTCCAGCACTGGAAGACGTAGTGCTCACCTCACTGACTTTTAGAAACAATGAAATTCAAACCCATAATTCTCCACAACTCAGTCATCTGTATCTTACTTACTGAAACCTGACTGTGTGTGACGATGCCTCTGTTTCTCCAATTCAAAGCTTTGCTCCTGCTTAAAACAAATTCCCGGGAAAGGCAGCACTTAGAAGTTCTCGTCATGACCCCCTAAATGTGAAGGAGTTTCTGTTTGTTTCTCTAAAGTAGGAGGGTGTTGTTTCCTCCATGGGGGTGAGAAAGGGACAGAAGAGGCAAAAGGAGCAGCCCATGCATCTCTTCACAGTCTGTTTACGATCAAGGCAGCCTGAGGAATTCTGGCAGAGTGAGTGGTGGCTTACCCATATCCATCGTCCATCCACATATTGGACATCTATCCAATATCCATCCATCTCAGTGGCATTAGAGCCCCAATTTTAATTGTGAGTAGACACATATTGAGGAAGAAGAGCATGTTTCTAAATTTCTTCCCATCTCACTTCTTAGAGCTGAGAGTGGCCAGTGAGATATAGGCAGACATTATATTGCAAAACTTCCAAAAGCATTTCTTAGAAAAGGGATAGGCTTCTAGGAACATGTTTTTTTTTTTTTTTTTTTTTGCTTTCCCGCATCCTTTATCCTTATTTCTCCAAGCAATGCAGATAGAATGGCCTAGAAAGGGCTGGTGCTCTGGCAGCCATCTTGTAAGTATGAAATGAAGGGATAGTACTATAAGAACACAGAGCTGAAGGAAGCCTGGGTTCCATCAAAAGGGAGTCTCCATACTACCTTGGATTTCTATTACATGGCAAAGAAATATTAAAAACCTCTCTACTCTGCTACTGACAGTTGAACTCAATTCCTGACTGATGCACACGAGCATAGATTTTGTAGCATACACACACAAATAAAGTAAAATTTAAAAACACCGGCCAGTGTTGTGTGTCCTCCTTTGGGTTCCACAACCAAAGATGAATCAAATTTTATACATTAGGTGTTTGAAAGAATTTTCTAGAGTAGCTTCTGGCTCTGTGCATTTCTAACATGGTCCTGCTTCACTGCTCAAATATTTCCAGCACTGGAAGATGTAGTGCGTTCACCTCACTGTATGACCTCTGGCTCTGCATGTTCATGCCACGATGCCGCTATGGGCATCAGACATATTCCTGGAGGCCATTCCTACCCCAATGGCTGGAAATAACTATGCACAGAAGTAATGGGTAAAAACAGTTTGGTAAGCTTTCAGAGAAGACCCTCCTACACCCACTCCCATACACATATACACCCATGCACTACTGTGTCTAAATACATTTATCAAGCATGTGGTTGCCTATAGTATTCTAGTGAGTTTCATGACAGAACTATTTCTTGTTATCAAGTAGTTCACAACCTGTGATAGATCATGCAAATGTAGGTGTGATAAAATATTTGAAAACAATACCTGCAAAGACAAGCTGAAAAGACTAGGCATGCTTGGAGAGAATATAAAAGTGATATAAAATGTCTTTTGAAAAGGATTATTGTACAAAGAAATCTGAGCTGACAGTTCACATATCATTGAAGAACAAAGCAAGTGGGGATGATACTGATCTAGAAAGGATTTTAAGTCACATGGAAATTCAGGGGTGAGTTTAGTGAGAAGCTAGTGAAGTCCACCCTGCAGAGACCCTCATTTGTGTGGGCCTTTTCCAAGGTCTTGGAAGATGTACTAGATATATGCTCACATATTTTTCTGTTTTTTTTTTTGTTTGTTTGTTTTTTTCATTTTGGAAAAGTGGTGCTTTTTAACCGTAATAAGTTCAGATCACTGTTTCCAGTTTGACTTCCCATGTCCCACTTCCCCTTAGGTTGGATGGTGAAGAAACAATTGAGGCAACTTTGGGACCCGAATAAGAGGAAGTTGAGATAAGAATGCAAGAGCTCACATTTAGTGGGATATCATTACCCATTAGTGGCTGG
This sequence comes from Tragulus kanchil, assembly GCA_022376925.1. Classification (NCBI taxonomy): domain Eukaryota; kingdom Metazoa; phylum Chordata; class Mammalia; order Artiodactyla; family Tragulidae; genus Tragulus; species Tragulus kanchil. The sequence goes on along the minus strand of JAIOJX010000029.1, from coordinate 54,293,534 downwards.
GCTCAGGAAGTCTCCATTTCTTTGCCTCCCTCCCACTAGACATCCTGGCTTTCTTGGGTCGTAGTGCTTTGTGTACAGGAATGTCTGAGTGGGACATTGATTACCATGCTGAACAGAGCCTTTGGCACCAATGGGGGCTGAGCCATAAGATGCTGGATGCCCACAAAGTGGACTCCTCTTTAGCCAACCACCAGGAGGACAACGGGGGAGGGCAGGTAAGGGAGGTTTGTGCTGAACTGAAGCCTGGGCAGTTATGGTGATGATTCTGCTTCCACGAGCCTCCTTTAATTCTTGGGCAGTATCTTCAGGAGAGTTCCACAGGCCCTTTCAACAGCCCGTTCCTCTGTGTCCCCTGCCCAACATCTCTGACTTCTCTTAGTCCATTTTTGAGTCCCATACACATATACACCCATGCACTACTGTGTCTAAATACATTTATCAAGCATGTGGTTGCCTATAGTATTCTAGTGAGTTTCATGACAGAACTATTTCTTGTTATCAAGTAGTTCACAACCTGTGATAGATCATGCAAATGTAGGTGTGATAAAATATTTGAAAACAATACCTGCAAAGACAAGCTGAAAAGACTAGGCATGCTTGGAGAGAATATAAAAGTGATATAAAATGTCTTTTGAAAAGGATTATTGTACAAAGAAATCTGAGCTGACAGTTCACATATCATTGAAGAACAAAGCAAGTGGGGATGATACTGATCTAGAAAGGATTTTAAGTCACATGGAAATTCAGGGGTGAGTTTAGTGAGAAGCTAGTGAAGTCCACCCTGCAGAGACCCTCATTTGTGTGGGCCTTTTCCAAGGTCTTGGAAGATGTACTAGATATATGCTCACATATTTTTCTGTTTTTTTTTTTGTTTGTTTGTTTTTTTCATTTTGGAAAAGTGGTGCTTTTTAACCGTAATAAGTTCAGATCACTGTTTCCAGTTTGACTTCCCATGTCCCACTTCCCCTTAGGTTGGATGGTGAAGAAACAATTGAGGCAACTTTGGGACCCGAATAAGAGGAAGTTGAGATAAGAATGCAAGAGCTCACATTTAGTGGGATATCATTACCCATTAGTGGCTGGGCTCAGGAAGTCTCCATTTCTTTGCCTCCCTCCCACTAGACATCCTGGCTTTCTTGGGTCGTAGTGCTTTGTGTACAGGAATGTCTGAGTGGGACATTGATTACCATGCTGAACAGAGCCTTTGGCACCAATGGGGGCTGAGCCATAAGATGCTGGATGCCCACAAAGTGGACTCCTCTTTAGCCAACCACCAGGAGGACAACGGGGGAGGGCAGGTAAGGGAGGTTTGTGCTGAACTGAAGCCTGGGCAGTTATGGTGATGATTCTGCTTCCACGAGCCTCCTTTAATTCTTGGGCAGTATCTTCAGGAGAGTTCCACAGGCCCTTTCAACAGCCCGTTCCTCTGTGTCCCCTGCCCAACATCTCTGACTTCTCTTTAGTCCAGAGTAAATCCTCCCCCATCTTCATTTGAGTTTATTATTATTTTTTTAGTCAGAGATATTGCTTCATTATGAACATCTTTTTCTTTGTTTTTAAAAATAGACTTCTGGTCCCCTCAAAAACAGACCCTAGGATTGTGAGCAGCCCCAGACTGAATTATCCTATCCAGAGGTGGCAGGAGGGACCATTCATCTTCAGATCCTCCCAGGAGGATGAGAGAATACACATGTACTCTATCCCTTTAAGTTAGCAAAGCAGGGAAGAAGTACCACACAGTGAAGTTGTCTTAGTAAAAGGACTTCCCTATTCATATCCCAGCACAAACGTGATAAAGATGGATAGAACTTTAGAGTTGTAAGTGAGCTTTCAGATCCTCTTGTCAACCCTCATGATTTTATAGATGAAGCATGCACAGTCTGTAGAGGGGAAGTGACGCAGCCAAGGATAAGGCTCTGTGAGCCCTAGAGCCAGTCCTTCTCCAGACCTCTTCATTGCCAGTCCAGTGTGTTTTCTCTATGTCACAGGTATGTTAAATGGGGAGAGGAAATTTTAGAATTATTGAACGCTATTTTATGAAAATGGATTTAAATTTTTTTTCTGGAGGTTGACAAAGAAGAGTTAAATTCTCATTTATTTGAGTTGGCTTGACTGTGATTGGCCTGAAGCCTTCAGAAAAGGCTAGAAGAAATCAAGATCCTGTTAGCTTTAATTGAATATGATTATCACTCATCCATCCTCCTTAGCAAGAATTTCTTGAGGCATCTTCTATAAACAGAGCATCATAGTGTGCACACAGAATAAAATAATGGGATAAAAATGGAATGTAAAACATAGTCCAAGCCCTCTGGGAGTTTAATATTCAGTGGAGGAGCAAACACTGCCCCCTCAACATACAAAAGCACTTAATATTAGCAGTTATCAAAATTGTGATACAGAGAATTGAGCACCATGGTATCTGTGTGGGCATAAATGCTTACTGGATGAAATTCTTAAATTAAGATGAGAGTCGAGATTGTCTTAATGTTATTTGAGAATCATAAGTCATTATTCTGAGTGTTTTCCAAGGTACATCATGCTTCCTTTCAACATGAGTTGGTCTCCATGTCCTAACTGGACAGAGAATCACAGAACAATAACCAAGTCTGTGTGTGGCACAGAAGTAAGAGACAAGGTGATGTCCCAGTCATGACGCGTGAACTGCAGTCAAAACTTGGCTTGATGTTGATCTCTTGAAACTTAGACACAACCCCAGGGTGAGTGTCGGGATGAAGGTCAGGGTGAGGGTCAGGGTCTCCAGCTAACCAGAGAACTGCTGTCTAGGAGAGGTAGAGGGAAATCTGGCCTTCTAAATAGAAATTAAGTCTTACTATAAAAGATAAGGTTCTATTTTTGGAACCCCTGAATTCACTGAGATTCATACTGGCTAGACCAATTTATTTTTCTCCGTAAAATATGTCTGAAACAATTATTCTTGGCTTTGTTTGAACTGTTGAAGTTTCACAGGCAGAATTCAGATAAAGATTCACACAATATTTCTAAAACTGCTTGCCTCCTTGTGGTTTCCAACCAATTTTCTGGTAACTGTGCAGAGTTTAGAAATACCACTCTAAAAATTTGACATGACAGCTTGGCAGAGATAAAGGCTTTATTAAAACCTACCAGAGCCATCCTTCAAATAACTGGATCTCTGCTGGAAACAGTTCTGGGAAGATCGTTGAAGGGCCTTTCTATGTTGAGACTCCTGGAATTTACAAAACGTGCAACTGGACCTTATCACTGCAGTGTTAGCTAAATCTGTGTGCACTGAGAAAAAAACCACCTCAGCAGAAAGCAGAAAATGAGGGAATAGAATACACCTCAAGCCAAAGCTCACCAGCTGCCTATTTGTTAGGGGCAGGAAGGGTGATGGAGTGAGTGAGTGAGTGAGTGATCAGGGGTCAAGTCAGATAAAACCACTTACAACTTTTTGGCCAGGAAGCTTCTGAATGACTGGCTTTAGATAAGAAGTGAGGATAGGGAGGCCACCTTCTCCAGAGTGTAGAGCAAATGTTTTAGGTGCCAAAAGCAAAGCAGTTGGTGAACCCTCCAAAAAAGAAAAGGAAGAAAAGAGCAGGACCCTAAAGTGATAAGTCATTATTCTGAGTGTTTTCCAAGGTACATCATGCTTCCTTTCAACATGAGTTGGTCTCCATGTCCTAACTGGACAGAGAATCACAGAACAATAACCAAGTCTGTGTGTGGCACAGAAGTAAGAGACAAGGTGATGTCCCAGTCATGACGCGTGAACTGCAGTCAAAACTTGGCTTGATGTTGATCTCTTGAAACTTAGACACAACCCCAGGGTGAGTGTCGGGATGAAGGTCAGGGTGAGGGTCAGGGTCTCCAGCTAACCAGAGAACTGCTGTCTAGGAGAGGTAGAGGGAAATCTGGCCTTCTAAATAGAAATTAAGTCTTACTATAAAAGATAAGGTTCTATTTTTGGAACCCCTGAATTCACTGAGATTCATACTGGCTAGACCAATTTATTTTTCTCCGTAAAATATGTCTGAAACAATTATTCTTGGCTTTGTTTGAACTGTTGAAGTTTCACAGGCAGAATTCAGATAAAGATTCACACAATATTTCTAAAACTGCTTGCCTCCTTGTGGTTTCCAACCAATTTTCTGGTAACTGTGCAGAGTTTAGAAATACCACTCTAAAAATTTGACATGACAGCTTGGCAGAGATAAAGGCTTTATTAAAACCTACCAGAGCCATCCTTCAAATAACTGGATTCTCTGCTGGAAACAGTTCTGGGAAGATCGTTGAAGGGCCTTTCTATGTTGAGACTCCTGGAATTTACAAAACGTGCAACTGGACCTTATCACTGCAGTGTTAGCTAAATCTGTGTGCACTGAGAAAAATACCACCTCAGCAGAAAGCAGAAAATGAGGGAATAGAATACACCTCAAGCCAAAGCTCACCAGCTGCCTATTTGTTAGGGGCAGGAAGGGTGATGGAGTGAGTGAGTGAGTGAGTGATCAGGGGTCAAGTCAGATAAAACCACTTACAACTTTTTGGCCAGGAAGCTTCTGAATGACTGGCTTTAGATAAGAAGTGAGGATAGGGAGGCCACCTTCTCCAGAGTGTAGAGCAAATGTTTTAGGTGCCAAAAAGCAAAGCAGTTGGTGAACCTCCAATAGCACTAAAGTGATAGAGATATGAAAAGGAAGAAAAGAGCAGGGATTCTCCCCAGATTAACTTGCATAGTGACTAGAGACCTTTTTTATTTTTTAATTGGAATGAACTTCACCTAACATAAAATTAACCATTTTAAGGTACACAATTGAGTGGCATTTAGTACATTCAGTGTCATGTGACAGCTACGTATATCATGTTCCAAAATATTTTCATCACACCCAAATAAAACCCAGTGCCTGTTAAGTGCCTAGGCCCTCCTCCCCTCTCTGGAGTAGGAAATGGCAAACCACTCCGTATTCTTGCTTGGAAAATTCCATGAACAGAGGAGTCTGGTGGGCTATAGTCCATGGGGTTGCAAAGAGTTGACCATGACTGAGTGACTGAGCTTGCACGCACACCTCCCACTTCCCTCTCAAGCTAATGCCTATAAATCACCAATCTGCTTTCTGAGTCTATAGGTGTATTTTTCAGGATATTCATATAAATGGAATCATACATGACCTTTCTGTCTGGCTTGTTTTGTTTAGTACATTTGACTCTTGAACATTATGAGTTGAAACTGGGCGGATCCACTTATGAGTTCAGTTCAGTCACTCAGTCATGTCTGACTCTTTGCAACCCATGGACTGCAACACGCCAGGCTTCTCTGTCCTTCACCATCTCCCAGAGCTTTCTCAAACTCATGTCCATTGACTCAGTGGTGCCATCCAACCATCTTGTCCTCTGTCATCTCCTTCTCCTCCTGCCTTCTATTTTTCCCAGCATCAGGGTCTTTTCCAGTGAGTTTCTTTGTATCAGGTGGCCAAAGTATCGGAGCTTCAGCTTCAGCATCAGTCTTCCAGTGAATATTCAAGGTTGATTTTCTTTAGGATTGACTGGTTTGATCTCCTCACAGTCCAAGAGACTCTCAAGAATCTTCCCAACACCACAGTTTAAAGGCATGAATTTTTCGATGCTCAGCCTTCTTTATGGTCTAAATCTCACTTCCATACATGACTACTGGGAAAACCATAGCTTGGACTATATGAAATTTTCTCAGCAAAATGATGTCTCTGCTTTTGAATACACTGTCTAGATTTGTCATAGCTTTTCTTCCAAAGAGCAAGCGTCTTTTAATTTCATGGCTGCAGTTACCATCACCAGTGATTTTGGATCCACTTACACACTTATGTTTTTCATTAAGTATCTACTACAGTATTCACAGCTTGAAGTTGGTTGAATCCTCAGATGTGGAACTATGGATACAGAGGGCTGACTTTTAAAGTTATACATGGATTTTTGACTTTATAGGGGTCAACTGTATAATGTTTTGAGATTCATCCACATTGTAGCATAAGAATACTTATCAGTGATATACTACATCTGATAGACCCCAGAAAAAGTAAAATCTAATCATGTGATGGCTACCACTTATGAAAAGAGGAAACTTAAGGTCTGGTTCATTTCCCTAAGTAGACATCATCCTTTTCCAGATTCTATATCCTCATGCTTTTTTGAATTTTTTTTTGATTTTTGGCCACTTCTATTGGTCTTTCATTCATCTATTTTCATCCATCTTTGTTCTTTGGCCTGTGTAGGCCTCCTATTGCAGTGGCCTCTCTTGTTGCAGAGCACTGGCTCTGAGAACATGCGCTCCAGAGCTCTGACTTGGTAACTGGACACATCAGTCCAGCCAGTCTGCGGCATGTGGGATCTTCCCAGGCCAGGGGTCGAACTGGCGCCCCTTGCACTGCAAGACGGTGTCCTTACCCAATGAACCACCAGGAAGTTTTTTTTCCAAAATTGCATGCCTGTATCTTTTACATCTTGTCCTCTGTCATCTCCTTCTCCTCCTGCCTTCTATTTTTCCCAGCATCAGGGTCTTTTCCAGTGAGTTTCTTTGTATCAGGTGGCCAAAGTATCGGAGCTTCAGCTTCAGCATCAGTCTTCCAGTGAATATTCAAGGTTGATTTTCTTTAGGATTGACTGGTTTGATCTCCTCACAGTCCAAGAGACTCTCAAGAATCTTCCCAACACCACAGTTTAAAGGCATGAATTTTTCGATGCTCAGCCTTCTTTATGGTCTAAATCTCACTTCCATACATGACTACTGGGAAAACCATAGCTTGGACTATATGAAATTTTCTCAGCAAAATGATGTCTCTGCTTTTGAATACACTGTCTAGATTTGTCATAGCTTTTCTTCCAAAGAGCAAGCGTCTTTTAATTTCATGGCTGCAGTTACCATCACCAGTGATTTTGGATCCACTTACACACTTATGTTTTTCATTAAGTATCTACTACAGTATTCACAGCTTGAAGTTGGTTGAATCCTCAGATGTGGAACTATGGATACAGAGGGCTGACTTTTAAAGTTATACATGGATTTTTGACTTTATAGGGGTCAACTGTATAATGTTTTGAGATTCATCCACATTGTAGCATAAGAATACTTATCAGTGATATACTACATCTGATAGACCCCAGAAAAAGTAAAATCTAATCATGTGATGGCTACCACTTATGAAAAGAGGAAACTTAAGGTCTGGTTCATTTCCCTAAGTAGACATCATCCTTTTCCAGATTCTATATCCTCATGCTTTTTTGAATTTTTTTTTGATTTTTGGCCACTTCTATTGGTCTTTCATTCATCTATTTTCATCCATCTTTGTTCTTTGGCCTGTGTAGGCCTCCTATTGCAGTGGCCTCTCTTGTTGCAGAGCACTGGCTCTGAGAACATGCGCTCCAGAGCTCTGACTTGGTAACTGGACACATCAGTCCAGCCAGTCTGCGGCATGTGGGATCTTCCCAGGCCAGGGGTCGAACTGGCGCCCCTTGCACTGCAAGACGGTGTCCTTACCCAATGAACCACCAGGGAAGCCCATCCTTATGCTTTTTTAAAAATTCATTTTTATTGGAGTATGGATGCTTTGCCATGTTGTGTCAATGAATCAGCTGTATGTATTCATGTGTTCTCTCTTTTGGATTTCCTTCCCATTTTGGTCACCATGGAGCACTGAATAGAGTTTCCTGAGCTATACAATAGGTTTTCATTAGTTATCTATTTTGTCCCTAGTATCGATAGTGGATATATGTTATCCCAGTCTCCCAATTCATCCCCCTGCCTCACTATTGGTATCCATGTTTGTTCTCTACATATGTGTCTTTATTTCTTCTTTGCAAGTAAGTTCATCTGTATCATTTTTTAAGATTCTACATATAAACTATACTATACAATTTTTGTTTTCTCCTTCTGATTTGATTCTCTATGCCAGTCTCTAGGTTCATCCACATCTCTGCAAATGGCACAGTTTCACTCATTCTTAAGGCTGAGTAATATTTCATTGTATATGTGTACCCCATCTTTATCCATTCCTCTGTTGATTGACATGTAGGTTGCTTCCGTGTCCTGGCTATTGTAAATAGTGCTGCAATGAATATTGGGGTGCATGTATCTTTTTGAATTATGGTTTTCTACAGGTACATGCTTGAGAGTGGGATTGATGGGTCATATGATAGTTCTATTTTTAGCTTTTTTAAAAAACATTGAACATATATTTTTAAAATTATGACCTCTTTTATTGGTTTTTTGTTTATTCATTTTCATCCATCTTTATTTTTTGGTCTGTGTGGGCCTTGCATTGCAGTGGCCTCTCTCCTTGAAGAGGGCCAGCTCTGGACGCATGTGCTCCAGAGTGCTTGCTCTTAATTGGACACACTGATCTAGTTGCTCCATGGCATGTGGGATCTTCCCAGGCCAGGGATTGAACCAGTGCCCGTTGCACTGGAAAGCGGACTCTTCACCCACTGGATCACCAGGGAAGCCCTACTTTTAGTTTTTTAAGGAACCTTCATATTCTCCATAGTGGCTATATCAATTTACATTGCCTCCAACAGTGTAAGAGGATTCTCCATATCTTCTCTAGCATTTATTGTTTGTAGTTTTTTTGATGTGACTATTCTGACTGGGTATGAGGTGATACCTCATTGTAGTTTTGATTTGCATTTCTCTAATAATTAGTGATTTGAGCATATTTTCATTGTTGGCTGTCTGTGTGTCTTCTTTGGAGAAATGCCTATTTAGATCTTCTGCCTATTTTTTGATTGGGTTGTTTATTGGTATTGAGCTGCATGAGCTGTTTGTATATTTTTGAGATTAATCCTTTGTCCATTGCTTTGTTTGCAAATATTTTCTTGCATTCTGGGAGTTATGTCTTATTTATGGCTTCCTTTGCTGTACAAAAGCTTTTAAGTTTAATTAATTTTGTTTTTGTTTTCATTACTCTAGGAGATGGATCAAAAAGATCTTGCTGAAATTTATGTCAAACTATTCTACCTGTGTTTTCCTCTAAGGGTTATGTAGTATCTGGCCTTACATTTAGGTCTTTAATCCAGTCTGAGTTTGTTTTTGTGTGTGGTGTTTCGTCGTTTTACCAGTAGCTGTCCAGTTTTCCCAGCCCCACTTATTGAAGAGATTGTCTTTTCTCCATTGTATATTCTTGCCTCCTCTGTCATAGATCAGGGGACCATAAGTATATAGATTTATTTCTGGGCTTTCTCTGGTGTTCGATTGATCTACGTGGATGTTTTGGATTGTTTTGCCCTCCCAGTCTGAGTGGGATTGATGGGTCATATGATAGTTCTATTTTTAGCTTTTTTAAAAAACATTGAACATATATTTTTAAAATTATGACCTCTTTTATTGGTTTTTTGTTTATTCATTTTCATCCATCTTTATTTTTTGGTCTGTGTGGGCCTTGCATTGCAGTGGCCTCTCTCCTTGAAGAGGGCCAGCTCTGGACGCATGTGCTCCAGAGTGCTTGCTCTTAATTGGACACACTGATCTAGTTGCTCCATGGCATGTGGGATCTTCCCAGGCCAGGGATTGAACCAGTGCCCGTTGCACTGGAAAGCGGACTCTTCACCCACTGGATCACCAGGGAAGCCCTACTTTTAGTTTTTTAAGGAACCTTCATATTCTCCATAGTGGCTATATCAATTTACATTGCCTCCAACAGTGTAAGAGGATTCTCCATATCTTCTCTAGCATTTATTGTTTGTAGTTTTTTTGATGTGACTATTCTGACTGGGTATGAGGTGATACCTCATTGTAGTTTTGATTTGCATTTCTCTAATAATTAGTGATTTGAGCATATTTTCATTGTTGGCTGTCTGTGTGTCTTCTTTGGAGAAATGCCTATTTAGATCTTCTGCCTATTTTTTGATTGGGTTGTTTATTGGTATTGAGCTGCATGAGCTGTTTGTATATTTTTGAGATTAATCCTTTGTCCATTGCTTTGTTTGCAAATATTTTCTTGCATTCTGGGAGTTATGTCTTATTTATGGCTTCCTTTGCTGTACAAAAGCTTTTAAGTTTAATTAATTTTGTTTTTGTTTTCATTACTCTAGGAGATGGATCAAAAAGATCTTGCTGAAATTTATGTCAAACTATTCTACCTGTGTTTTCCTCTAAGGGTTATGTAGTATCTGGCCTTACATTTAGGTCTTTAATCCAGTCTGAGTTTGTTTTTGTGTGTGGTGTTTCGTCGTTTTACCAGTAGCTGTCCAGTTTTCCCAGCCCCACTTATTGAAGAGATTGTCTTTTCTCCATTGTATATTCTTGCCTCCTCTGTCATAGATCAGGGGACCATAAGTATATAGATTTATTTCTGGGCTTTCTCTGGTGTTCGATTGATCTACGTGGATGTTTTGGATGTTAGTTTTTGCCCTCCCAGTCTGAGCTGTAAACAACAGCCCTCAATTGTGTGTAAGGTATGGCTTTTCCCCCATGTAGTCTTTGGAGTTCATGTAATACTGATCCAACTTCCTCACTTGGAAGTGGCTTCTGACCTCAGGCTGTCCAGTAAGTCTTTAATCCCAGTGCCTATAGTTCAAGATGGACAAGTATTCCTGTGCTGCCTTTCTACTGGACTTGAAGTTGAGTCCTTCTGCTAAGTGTCTCCGTGTGAGAGTCAAGCCTACACAAAAGAAAGCAGAAGGAAAAGGTGAGAGAGAACTGAGTCATGGGGACCCTGTTGAACTGCTTTGTCCAGTCATGTTTAATTAGGTAAAGCCTTTTTGTCTTACACCTGTTTGAGTTGGGCCTGTCACTTGAAAGCCTGGGGCTGACCACACTCACCTAGGACCAGGGCAGTGTGCATGAAGACACTATCCCCAGGCCCAGGAAGAGCCTTAGTGTCCTTGAAGTGAGGACCTTGATACTCTATCTTCCTGGCTTGCGTGGGTAGTGCTTAACTTTGTCACAGCAGTAGTGGAAAAGTAAAATATTATTTAGAGTTTTGCTATTTACCTACCTACCTATTTGTATCTCTGTCTTTAATTGTAAGTATTTTTATGATAAGCTCACATGAAAGAAGAAATCTGAACTTTTCCTCTTTGGTTTCATGACATTAGATCCTTGATAGGGATACTTTTTGATAAGCTCACATCTTTTCTTGCATTCTGGGAGTTATGTCTTATTTATGGCTTCCTTTGCTGTACAAAAGCTTTTAAGTTTAATTAATTTTGTTTTTGTTTTCATTACTCTAGGAGATGGATCAAAAAGATCTTGCTGAAATTTATGTCAAACTATTCTACCTGTGTTTTCCTCTAAGGGTTATGTAGTATCTGGCCTTACATTTAGGTCTTTAATCCAGTCTGAGTTTGTTTTTGTGTGTGGTGTTTCGTCGTTTTACCAGTAGCTGTCCAGTTTTCCCAGCCCCACTTATTGAAGAGATTGTCTTTTCTCCATTGTATATTCTTGCCTCCTCTGTCATAGATCAGGGGACCATAAGTATATAGATTTATTTCTGGGCTTTCTCTGGTGTTCGATTGATCTACGTGGATGTTTTGGATGTTAGTTTTTTTGCCCTCCCAGTCTGAGCTGTAAACAACAGCCCTCAATTGTGTGTAAGGTATGGCTTTTCCCCCATGTAGTCTTTGGAGTTCATGTAATACTGATCCAACTTCCTCACTTGGAAGTGGCTTCTGACCTCAGGCTGTCCAGTAAGTCTTTAATCCCAGTGCCTATAGTTCAAGATGGACAAGTATTCCTGTGCTGCCTTTCTACTGGACTTGAAGTTGAGTCCTTCTGCTAAGTGTCTCCGTGTGAGAGTCAAGCCTACACAAAAGAAAGCAGAAGGAAAAGGTGAGAGAGAACTGAGTCATGGGGACCCTGTTGAACTGCTTTGTCCAGTCATGTTTAATTAGGTAAAGCCTTTTTGTCTTACACCTGTTTGAGTTGGGCCTGTCACTTGAAAGCCTGGGGCTGACCACACTCACCTAGGACCAGGGCAGTGTGCATGAAGACACTATCCCCAGGCCCAGGAAGAGCCTTAGTGTCCTTGAAGTGAGGACCTTGATACTCTATCTTCCTGGCTTGCGTGGGTAGTGCTTAACTTTGTCACAGCAGTAGTGGAAAAGTAAAATATTATTTAGAGTTTTGCTATTTACCTACCTACCTATTTGTATCTCTGTCTTTAATTGTAAGTATTTTTATGATAAGCTCACATGAAAGAAGAAATCTGAACTTTTCCTCTTTGGTTTCATGACATTAGATCCTTGATAGGGATACTCTTTTGTTCAACGGATTGAAGGATAAAATTTCTTTCAATAGCATAGAAAAATATGAGGATCATCTGTACCAATAAAAAACCTTGAAGACTAAATAACATTTTATATTATCAAGATCTTTTCTGATTCAAGTTGTCATAGACACTGCAAACAGGAAAAATAAATAGTTTCAAAAATTAGAGTGACTTTTTTCCTTAGTCCTTTTAGATCTCATGTTTCACAGTAATAAAGATGGGCACTTTGAATATTCCCTAAAACATTCTCCTCTGCAACATGACTCAAGGTTTTAGATAAACTCTTTACTAAAATTTGGTAAAAAATAACCAAGAGGAAAGTTTCCTTTTGTTTTTCTCTTTATTTTGCTTTAATTGAAAAAAAAAATGAAAATAAATTAGAGAGGAATACTTCCAAGGGCATATTCTTTTTGTCAAGGATCTCTGTTTTCGTTGCAGAGATTTGCTTCAGCTTTGGGCCATTTGTGGGGAGCACTGGAACTAAAACAACTTCATGAAAAATGACCTTGGCAAGCAGAGGTTACCAGATGGATCTCCTTCAAAGTTCAGATTCTCACACTTAAAAAACCCTAAACAATCTGGTTGAATATTGTTACAGATTGAATTGTGTCCCCTGCAAAGATGTGTTAAGTCCTAACCTCAGAATGTCAGCCTATGTGGAAGTAGAGTTATCACAGATATAGTTAGTTAAGATAAAGTCGTGGTTTGTGTCATAAGAAGATGGCCTTGTAAAGGCAGTGGCACCCAGTGAGAACACCATGTGACGATGAAGGCAGGGATTGAAAGCTGCCAAGGAATACCAAAGCCTGGTGGCCAACCAGCAGAAGCTAGAAAGAGGTGAGGAGGGATTCTCCTACAGCTTCCACAGGGGACAGGGCCCTTCCTGACACCATAATTTCAGACTTCTGACTTTCAGAACTGTGGGCAACAAATTTCGGTTGTTATTTACCTACCTACCTATTTGTATCTCTGTCTTTAATTGTAAGTATTTTTATGATAAGCTCACATGAAAGAAGAAATCTGAACTTTTCCTCTTTGGTTTCATGACATTAGATCCTTGATAGGGATACTCTTTTGTTCAACGGATTGAAGGATAAAATTTCTTTCAATAGCATAGAAAAATATGAGGATCATCTGTACCAATAAAAAACCTTGAAGACTAAATAACATTTTATATTATCAAGATCTTTTCTGATTCAAGTTGTCATAGACACTGCAAACAGGAAAAATAAATAGTTTCAAAAATTAGAGTGACTTTTTTCCTTAGTCCTTTTAGATCTCATGTTTCACAGTAATAAAGATGGGCACTTTGAATATTCCCTAAAACATTCTCCTCTGCAACATGACTCAAGGTTTTAGATAAACTCTTTACTAAAATTTGGTAAAAAGTAACCAAGAGGAAAGTTTCCTTTTGTTTTTCTCTTTATTTTGCTTTAATTGAAAAAAAAAATGAAAATAAATTAGAGAGGAATACTTCCAAGGGCATATTCTTTTTGTCAAGGATCTCTGTTTTCGTTGCAGAGATTTGCTTCAGCTTTGGGCCATTTGTGGGGAGCACTGGAACTAAAACAACTTCATGAAAAATGACCTTGGCAAGCAGAGGTTACCAGATGGATCTCCTTCAAAGTTCAGATTCTCACACTTAAAAAACCCTAAACAATCTGGTTGAATATTGTTACAGATTGAATTGTGTCCCCTGCAAAGATGTGTTAAGTCCTAACCTCAGAATGTCAGCCTATGTGGAAGTAGAGTTATCACAGATATAGTTAGTTAAGATAAAGTCGTGGTTTGTGTCATAAGAAGATGGCCTTGTAAAGGCAGTGGCACCCAGTGAGAACACCATGTGACGATGAAGGCAGGGATTGAAAGCTGCCAAGGAATACCAAAGCCTGGTGGCCAACCAGCAGAAGCTAGAAAGAGGTGAGGAGGGATTCTCCTACAGCTTCCACAGGGGACAGGGCCCTTCCTGACACCATAATTTCAGACTTCTGACTTTCAGAACTGTGGGCAACAAATTTCGGTTGTTCTTAACCACCTAGTTTGTAGTATGATGTTATGGCAGTGCTAGAAAACTAATACGTAACTACTTTTTGTATAATAATAATAATTATATTTTTTATATTATAATAATTATATTCTTTATGTAATAATAATAATAATAATAGTAGTAGTGTTTTACAATGATGGAAAAGAAAGAATACTGCAAATAAGACTCCTCCTTCTATCAGTTTCAAAAAACCTTGAGTTCCTCGCCACATCTGCTGTGAGTGTGTAGACCATCATAAGCAGTCAGACTGTTGATATCCTAGGAAATGGCGACATCACTACAGTTATTGTGAAGGGTCCCAGAGGAACCCTGGGGAAGGAATTTAATTACATCCATATAGAACTCAGTTTCCTTGGAAAGGAAAAAGAGAGGCTCTGGATTGATGAATGGTGTCTGAGTCACTTCAGGCTGCTGTAACAGGATCCCATAAATTGAGTGGTTTATAAACAGCTGAAATTTATTTCCTGTAGTTCTAGAGGCTAGAAAGTCCAAGATCAAAGTCCTGGCAGATTTAGTTTCTGGTGAGGACCTGCTTCCTGGTTCATAGATGGAAAGTCACTAATCTAATTCCTGAGAACTCCACCTCTGAAAGGCCCTACCTCCATATACTACCACCCTGGGAATTAAGTGTCAACGTACGAATTTGAGAGGAACACAAACATTCAGTCAGTAGCAGTGGGGAAACAAAAGGGAACTGGGTAAAATTAGAATTATCTTTAGTTCTTATACAGAATAGGATCAATACCAAGATACTGGACTTCCATCACAAGATGAGGTTTGTATATTCTCCCTTACCCAACAATGCTGTTATTCAGTAAAATGTGTCTCTCACTGAAATTGAATTTGTTGGGTGAAAAATGCATCTGTAGGACTCTGATGAGGCCAAGGCATTGTTTGTTCAGTATTTCAAGCCCAGAAAGATGAGTTACTAATAAATCTTGAAAGAAATGACACTGACTTCACATCAAATTTAGCTGCTTTGATTCACTCCCAAACAGTTAAAAGCAAGGATATCAGAAAAAGTTTGGATGGTATATGTTTCTGAAAAAGGAACAGTTTGGTAGGCTACGATTTAAGAGTTGCCCAGCTACAGAAGTTGCAAGATTCTGGATGATTCCTAAGGCATATTTGTGAAACTTTAAAGATGCAATAAATGACCTTTATTGATTTGGGACTAAAGAGAGAAAGAGAGAAACCAAGACCTCGATAGGTCATTTGGCAGTATTATCCACAGTGCTGAAAAACAACAACAACAACAACAATCTGGCAATTTCATGCTATAGTCTTCTTATATAGAAGTCTTATATAGAAGACTATATGGTAGAGTTCAAATTCCCCCAAGGGCATGGTGGGAAGCAGGTGGCGTCCTGCACAACTGCTGTTTCCTTGCGCTGAACCCAGTTCCTTAAACCTAGAAGTTCTCAAACTCCTGTGTGAGAACCCTCTTAGGGTCTCTGCATTTACTTCTTCCCCTCCCTTTCCTCCTACTTCCCCTTGCTCCATGAAAAAGAAATTCTATAAGATTACCAAACTGGTGCCCTTTAGATGGGACACCAATGAGAGAACTGATTTATTTTTAATGTGATACTTATGTTATTTTTGTGGGGAAACTATAAAATAACCCAAACACACAAGAATTCAGACTGCCAGCCACTTGGAAGATATTCCCAATTTCCAACCATCCCTGGGTGGCATCTTGAGAATTGCTGTGATAATTACCTGGTGCAGTGGTTTTTAATTTTGGTTGCACGTGAAAGTCACCTGGGACTCTTTCAAAGCCTTCTCACTTCAGATCAATTAAATGAGAAGCTCTGGGGATGGGGCCTAGGCACTAGGAATTTGTAAAAGACCCTCCAGTGATTCTAACATGCAGCTAGGATTTAGTACAAGTGGCTTAATGTCATGTTTCGTTACTACTGGAGTCTGAACTCTGATAAAGAGAGGCAGAGGTGAGCGCCCGTCTCTGCCACTTACAGCCCTCTGCTTTTTTGTCTGATGGGAGTTACATAAAGCCGAAGTGGAGCTAAGACTAAGCCTGGTAATTGTCATGGCAATGCCCTAGATTTCCCTATCAAATCCAATCTTATTTAGGATGGGAAATGCAGAAGTGACTCTAGTGAAGTTAAACTATTTCTGCCCCTATTTAGAATATTCAGCATTAAACTCAACAGACTTTTCCCATACAATTTTAAACACGAAAACTTTGAAAAACCGATCTTACCTGAATCCAAAAAAGTATCATTAATTGTAAAGTGTGCTTGATCGTAGAGAGTTTTCTAGGCAATCAGCATCATGTATAGCCTTTAATGCCTCCTGTCTGCTGAATGTGAGTTCTGCATATTGATCACACATTTGCAAATTTCTCTGCTTATGCTTCAGCACTCCCTTCTTTGATTGAATTTAAAACAAGCAGGATTTGAAAATCAGAGAGCTAGGAGGGACATAGAAACCATTTTATCTAGTCCTCTAACTTTACAGTTAGATGCCTAATCTGCTAACAGAAGTCAGGCTGCTAAGGTCTTTTGTTAAGTTCATGAATGCATGAACTCCCTACTTTCTGACCCACTCCGCTTTTCGCCACAGTGCTCTCAGGGTGTTCATTCTAAATACAAATCCAATCAAGTCACTCCTTGCCTTGTTTAGTCTTCCTCAGTAACTCTGTATTTGCCTCAGGTGCATATTCAAACTCCTTAGCCTCCTTAAAATCATTTGTAATGATGGAACTGTACCCTGTTTCCTTTTGCAGAGTCATCTCCAGAACTCACATTTCTCACTGTAAATTGCAGGGTTCTCAAGGATCTAGATGTCGTTTTCCAGATGTGCCCTATCTGCCACTATACATTTACACACGCTGTTCTTTCCCTCCAAGATACTTCTCTCTCCCTCTAGGTAAGGAGACTCTTCCTCTATTTTCTCACGTCTCTCAAGGAAACCCTCCGTCTATTCTGATTCGCATCAGGTTATAGTGAGCAGGGTAGTGACAGACATCAGAAATTGCAGGACAAGGTGTAGGAAGTTGGAAAGGACTTACTGAGATGAGGGTTAGAAAACTGAATGGTAGTATTTGCTTCCTGCAATAAAAGACCTTGTTAGCTGTTTCTGTATAGAAGAGTCTCAAGCTCCTGTTAAACTCAGGAGCAGACTAAGGTTGTCATGGCAATGCCCTAGATTTCCCTATCAAATCCAATCTTATTTAGGATGGGAAATGCAGAAGTGACTCTAGTGAAGTTAAACTATTTCTGCCCCTATTTAGAATATTCAGCATTAAACTCAACAGACTTTTCCCATACAATTTTAAACACGAAAACTTTGAAAAACCGATCTTACCTGAATCCAAAAAAGTATCATTAATTGTAAAGTGTGCTTGATCGTAGAGAGTTTTCTAGGCAATCAGCATCATGTATAGCCTTTAATGCCTCCTGTCTGCTGAATGTGAGTTCTGCATATTGATCACACATTTGCAAATTTCTCTGCTTATGCTTCAGCACTCCCTTCTTTGATTGAATTTAAAACAAGCAGGATTTGAAAATCAGAGAGCTAGGAGGGACATAGAAACCATTTTATCTAGTCCTCTAACTTTACAGTTAGATGCCTAATCTGCTAACAGAAGTCAGGCTGCTAAGGTCTTTTGTTAAGTTCATGAATGCATGAACTCCCTACTTTCTGACCCACTCCGCTTTTCGCCACAGTGCTCTCAGGGTGTTCATTCTAAATACAAATCCAATCAAGTCACTCCTTGCCTTGTTTAGTCTTCCTCAGTAACTCTGTATTTGCCTCAGGTGCATATTCAAACTCCTTAGCCTCCTTAAAATCATTTGTAATGATGGAACTGTACCCTGTTTCCTTTTGCAGAGTCATCTCCAGAACTCACATTTCTCACTGTAAATTGCAGGGTTCTCAAGGATCTAGATGTCGTTTTCCAGATGTGCCCTATCTGCCACTATACATTTACACACGCTGTTCTTTCCCTCCAAGATACTTCTCTCTCCCTCTAGGTAAGGAGACTCTTCCTCTATTTTCTCACGTCTCTCAAGGAAACCCTCCGTCTATTCTGATTCGCATCAGGTTATAGTGAGCAGGGTAGTGACAGACATCAGAAATTGCAGGACAAGGTGTAGGAAGTTGGAAAGGACTTACTGAGATGAGGGTTAGAAAACTGAATGGTAGTATTTGCTTCCTGCAATAAAAGACCTTGTTAGCTGTTTCTGTATAGAAGAGTCTCAAGCTTACACGTATGGAACTCTCTAGGGGTGGGAGTGATGCTATTTCAATGGCCATTAGAGAGAATAGTTTCTTTTGTTTATCAGCATCACTATCTATCATCTATCAATCTCTCTTTTTGTTTTTCAGTCACTAAGTCGTGTTCAACTCTCTGTTACCCAATGGACTGCAGCATGCCAGGCTTCCCTGTCCTTCACCATCTCCTGGAGGTTGCTCAAACTCATATCCATGGTGTTGATAAAGCCATCCAGTCATCTCATCCTCTGTTTACCCCTTCTCCTTCTGCCTTCAATCTTTCCCAGCATTAGGGTCTTTTTCAATGAGTTGGCTCTTTGTAACAAGTGGCCAAAATATTGGAGATTCAGCTTTAGCATCAGTCCTTGCAATGAATATTCAAGGTTGATTTCCTTTAGGATTGACTGGTTTGATCTCATTGCTGTCTAAGGGACTCTCAAGAATCTTCTCCAACATCACAGTTCAAAAGCATCAATTCTTCAACATTCAGGTTTTTTATGGTCTTACTCACACACCTGTACATGACTACTGGAAAGACCTTTGACTGTACAGACCTTTGCCTTTGCTTTTTAATATGCTGTCTAGGTTTGTAATATCTTTCCTTCTGAAAAGCAATAGTCTTCTGATTTCATGGCTTCAGTCACCATCTGCAGTGATTCTGGAGCCCAAGAAAAATGTTAGTTGCGTGCTAGTTAATGAGGACAGGTACTAGAGAGGAATTATACAACTCCTATATCACATTATTTTGTGCTCTTTTTCCAAAAGAAATGAAGAATTTGAATTCTGTTTCGGTGTAATGTGCCCTATCTGCCACTATACATTTACACACGCTGTTCTTTCCCTCCAAGATACTTCTCTCTCCCTCTAGGTAAGGAGACTCTTCCTCTATTTTCTCACGTCTCTCAAGGAAACCCTCCGTCTATTCTGATTCGCATCAGGTTATAGTGAGCAGGGTAGTGACAGACATCAGAAATTGCAGGACAAGGTGTAGGAAGTTGGAAAGGACTTACTGAGATGAGGGTTAGAAAACTGAATGGTAGTATTTGCTTCCTGCAATAAAAGACCTTGTTAGCTGTTTCTGTATAGAAGAGTCTCAAGCTTACACGTATGGAACTCTCTAGGGGTGGGAGTGATGCTATTTCAATGGCCATTAGAGAGAATAGTTTCTTTTGTTTATCAGCATCACTATCTATCATCTATCAATCTCTCTTTTTGTTTTTCAGTCACTAAGTCGTGTTCAACTCTCTGTTACCCAATGGACTGCAGCATGCCAGGCTTCCCTGTCCTTCACCATCTCCTGGAGGTTGCTCAAACTCATATCCATGGTGTTGATAAAGCCATCCAGTCATCTCATCCTCTGTTTACCCCTTCTCCTTCTGCCTTCAATCTTTCCCAGCATTAGGGTCTTTTTCAATGAGTTGGCTCTTTGTAACAAGTGGCCAAAATATTGGAGATTCAGCTTTAGCATCAGTCCTTGCAATGAATATTCAAGGTTGATTTCCTTTAGGATTGACTGGTTTGATCTCATTGCTGTCTAAGGGACTCTCAAGAATCTTCTCCAACATCACAGTTCAAAAGCATCAATTCTTCAACATTCAGGTTTTTTATGGTCTTACTCACACACCTGTACATGACTACTGGAAAGACCTTTGACTGTACAGACCTTTGCCTTTGCTTTTTAATATGCTGTCTAGGTTTGTAATATCTTTCCTTCTGAAAAGCAATAGTCTTCTGATTTCATGGCTTCAGTCACCATCTGCAGTGATTCTGGAGCCCAAGAAAAATGTTAGTTGCGTGCTAGTTAATGAGGACAGGTACTAGAGAGGAATTATACAACTCCTATATCACATTATTTTGTGCTCTTACCTATTTTAATCAGAGGAGAAAATAATGAGGGTGTGCAATAGTTAGAAATGAAGAATTTGAATTCTGTTTCGGGATAACATGATTGTATATGTGAAAAATCCAAAAGAATTAATAAAAAAAGACAACAAGTAAAATAATTTAGAAATGTAACAGCTTACAAAGTTAATATTCAAGATCAATAAGATTTATTAATAGAAACAAAAATCAATTATGAAATGGAGGAGAAGGTCCCTTTTATGATTAAAAAAAAAAAAAAGAAATGCCAAGGTAAAATGTAACTAGAAGTATCCAGAACCTACATGAAGAAAATAAACCAGAAAGTTACAAAAGTTGATTTCAATAAACGGAAGAATGTGCCTTGTTCTCATAGAATGCTTTCTTTGATTTTTGCCAAGTTCTTATTGAAGACCAACTTACGGCTGTAATTGTTAAAGGTGG
The DNA here is from genome assembly GCA_022376925.1 of Tragulus kanchil. NCBI lineage: Eukaryota > Metazoa > Chordata > Mammalia > Artiodactyla > Tragulidae > Tragulus > Tragulus kanchil. The sequence continues at coordinate 54,272,738 of JAIOJX010000029.1, read as the reverse complement.
CTTTCATCTGAATGTACGTATGTATTTTCATTTGCATTAATGAATAAGATGAAAGTGAAATGACAGTGTTGAATCTCAACTTAATTGTCAAGGATGTGAGTGACTTTGTTGAACAGGGTAATAGTTTTCAAATATTGGAAGATTATTTGTCAGTTTTTTGTGCTATTCACAATGTAACAGCTCCAGACAGGATGCACTTATAAGATGGATCTACACTGTTAATATTTTCTCCATCAGATTCTTTCATTATTATTATTTAAATTTTGTCCTCTTTTATTGTTTATTTATTTATTTTCATCCATCTTTATTCTTTGGCCTGTGTGAGCCTCCTATTGCAGTGGCCTCTCGTTGCAGAGCACTGGCTCTGGGCACACGCACTCCAGAGTGCTGGCTTGTAATTGGACACACTGGTTCAGCCGTTCCATGGCATGTGAGATCTTCCTGGGCCAGGGATTGAACTGGTGCCCCTTGCACTGCAAGGAGGAATCTCTACCCACTGGAACACCAGGGAAACCCTCCATTAGATTCTTAAGTCTAGACTAAGGGTCAGCATACTTTCTCTGAGTCAGATAGGAAATATTTTAGGCTTTAGAGTCATATGGTATCTGTTGTAGCTATTCACCTCAGCCATTATAGCACAAAAGGAGCCATAAACAGTATGCCAAAAAAAAAAAAAAAATAGCTGTGATTCAGTAAACTTTATTTATAAAAACAAGTGGTAGGTTGGATTTGGTCTACAGGCCATAATGACCTCTGTAGTATACAGTCAACAAAATAATACATTAAACCCTGATTTTAGCACAGCCAACTTTCATGATTTGAGTATCCCCACCTTAGCCAATTTCCTGGTATCCATGTGGTGATTAATGCCAGGTTGAGGAGAGATGTTGAGCAGCATGCCATTCTGTAGTCTTAGCACCATATAGAAACAGCAGACAAAGATCACCCCAAGTATCCAGAACCTACATGAAGAAAATAAACCAGAAAGTTACAAAAGTTGATTTCAATAAACGGAAGAATGTGCCTTGTTCTCATAGAATGCTTTCTTTGATTTTTGCCAAGTTCTTATTGAAGACCAACTTACGGCTGTAATTGTTAAAGGTGGCTTTCATCTGAATGTACGTATGTATTTTCATTTGCATTAATGAATAAGATGAAAGTGAAATGACAGTGTTGAATCTCAACTTAATTGTCAAGGATGTGAGTGACTTTGTTGAACAGGGTAATAGTTTTCAAATATTGGAAGATTATTTGTCAGTTTTTTGTGCTATTCACAATGTAACAGCTCCAGACAGGATGCACTTATAAGATGGATCTACACTGTTAATATTTTCTCCATCAGATTCTTTCATTATTATTATTTAAATTTTGTCCTCTTTTATTGTTTATTTATTTATTTTCATCCATCTTTATTCTTTGGCCTGTGTGAGCCTCCTATTGCAGTGGCCTCTCGTTGCAGAGCACTGGCTCTGGGCACACGCACTCCAGAGTGCTGGCTTGTAATTGGACACACTGGTTCAGCCGTTCCATGGCATGTGAGATCTTCCTGGGCCAGGGATTGAACTGGTGCCCCTTGCACTGCAAGGAGGAATCTCTACCCACTGGAACACCAGGGAAACCCTCCATTAGATTCTTAAGTCTAGACTAAGGGTCAGCATACTTTCTCTGAGTCAGATAGGAAATATTTTAGGCTTTAGAGTCATATGGTATCTGTTGTAGCTATTCACCTCAGCCATTATAGCACAAAAGGAGCCATAAACAGTATGCCAAAAAAAAAAAAAAATAGCTGTGATTCAGTAAACTTTATTTATAAAAACAAGTGGTAGGTTGGATTTGGTCTACAGGCCATAATGACCTCTGTAGTATACAGTCAACAAAATAATACATTAAACCCTGATTTTAGCACAGCCAACTTTCATGATTTGAGTATCCCCACCTTAGCCAATTTCCTGGTATCCATGTGGTGATTAATGCCAGGTTGAGGAGAGATGTTGAGCAGCATGCCATTCTGTAGTCTTAGCACCATATAGAAACAGCAGACAAAGATCACCCCAAGAACCCTGACAGTAGTAAGATGTATTGAAATGATTAGAAAGTGATAAGTTTTGAATATTTATTCACTTTGCTTTTAGCATGACTTACTTCATTGTATAGTTGTATAATTTATTTCATAATAATGACTGTGTTTAGCAGTCAGCTCATAGAATTCCTGAAAACTAGAAAATCAGCTCTTGTGAGCTGGCATGAACCAGCTCCAGCAGACCCCGGTATGTAGCCATATGGGAAAAGGGAAAATTGGATTCATATTTACAGTAGATGCCAGAATAAATTGCAAATGGATTAGAAACACAAACGTAAAAATGAGAAACCATGAAAGTACTAGGCCAGACACTGATAGATTTCTCTATAACATGGGAGTGGGGAAAACTTTCCAAACTGTGGCTTAAAAGCCAGAGGCATTAAGGGAAATGAGATAGATTAGCTTTAAAAAATGAACTGAGGATCATTCTTTTTTTTTGCATTTTCTGGAATGACTTCTGTAACACAGGACTTATATTTTTAACAGTTTGATAGAGTCTATTTTAAAAGCATCCAGGCCTAGAGCAATTTAGGATGGCGTTTTACTGCCAATTAAATTTCTTTGATCCCTCTATTTTAAATTTCTTTTCTATTCTTGTACCAGTTTGGCATCTTATGTTTTCTAGGACTTTATCCATTTTATCTGTTTGTTTTTTAAATCTGCAGTTATTTCACCATCTTCATTTTGATCTGTGTTTTATTTATTTTTTGTTTTCTTTTTCTCTTGATCCATCTTATCAGAGACTTGTCTTGGTAATTTTTTCAAAATAGAACTTTAGTTTTATTAATTTCCTTTACTAAAAAATGTTTATATTATCTCTCTTTTTTAATCTTTTTTCTTCTTTGGGTTTGCTTTGCTGTTCTTTCTTATAACTTCCTGAGTTGGATGTTTAGCATATTTCTTTCATCTTTTATTGCTTCCTGATCAGCGTTGTATAAATGCTCTCTTCTAACACGTGTTAGCCAATTTCCTGGTATCCATGTGGTGATTAATGCCAGGTTGAGGAGAGATGTTGAGCAGCATGCCATTCTGTAGTCTTAGCACCATATAGAAACAGCAGACAAAGATCACCCCAAGAACCCTGACAGTAGTAAGATGTATTGAAATGATTAGAAAGTGATAAGTTTTGAATATTTATTCACTTTGCTTTTAGCATGACTTACTTCATTGTATAGTTGTATAATTTATTTCATAATAATGACTGTGTTTAGCAGTCAGCTCATAGAATTCCTGAAAACTAGAAAATCAGCTCTTGTGAGCTGGCATGAACCAGCTCCAGCAGACCCCGGTATGTAGCCATATGGGAAAAGGGAAAATTGGATTCATATTTACAGTAGATGCCAGAATAAATTGCAAATGGATTAGAAACACAAACGTAAAAATGAGAAACCATGAAAGTACTAGGCCAGACACTGATAGATTTCTCTATAACATGGGAGTGGGGAAAACTTTCCAAACTGTGGCTTAAAAGCCAGAGGCATTAAGGAAATGAGATAGATTAGCTTTAAAAAATGAACTGAGGATCATTCTTTTTTTTTGCATTTTCTGGAATGACTTCTGTAACACAGGACTTATATTTTTAACAGTTTGATAGAGTCTATTTTAAAAGCATCCAGGCCTAGAGCAATTTAGGATGGCGTTTTACTGCCAATTAAATTTCTTTGATCCCTCTATTTTAAATTTCTTTTCTATTCTTGTACCAGTTTGGCATCTTATGTTTTCTAGGACTTTATCCATTTTATCTGTTTGTTTTTTAAATCTGCAGTTATTTCACCATCTTCATTTTGATCTGTGTTTTATTTATTTTTTGTTTTCTTTTTCTCTTGATCCATCTTATCAGAGACTTGTCTTGGTAATTTTTTCAAAATAGAACTTTAGTTTTATTAATTTCCTTTACTAAAAAATGTTTATATTATCTCTCTTTTTTAATCTTTTTTCTTCTTTGGGTTTGCTTTGCTGTTCTTTCTTATAACTTCCTGAGTTGGATGTTTAGCATATTTCTTTCATCTTTTATTGCTTCCTGATCAGCGTGTTTAAAGGTATAAATGCTCCTTCTAACACTGCTTTAGATATGTTCCACACATTTTGTGTTTTCATCTTCATTCAATTTTAGACAGTCTTTCATTATGATTATAATTTAATTTTTAGCCTATGAGTTATTTAGTAATATATTATTATCAAAATATAGAACATCTAAAAACCTTTTCTGTTACTAATTTCTAATATTAATTCATCTGCATGATACTGTTCCTAACAAGTTTATTGAGATTTTCTGTAGCTCTATTAGTTTAAATATGTGTATGCTTCTAACTGAATGCTTCGAAAAAATATGTATTTGCTGTTTGCATGAACTACCATAGCATATATATTATACATATCTTACCACTGAACATACCTACCAAAGATCTCAACAATATACTTAATACTATAAGCCTATTAGTTCTATGGGCTTCCCTTATGGCTCAGATTGTAAAGAATCTGCCTGCAGTGTGGGAGACCTGGGTTCAGTTTCTGGATCAGGAAGATCGCCTGGAGGAGGGACTAGCTACTCACTCTGCTATTTTTGCCTGGAGAATCCCATGGATAAAGGAACCTGATGGGCTACAATCCATGGAGTTGTAAAGACTAATTATACTGTTTAGACTAAGCTTTGCTTAAGTTTTGTTTGATTAATATGTTTTCGATTATTTGGTTTTAAAAGCTCCAGGTATTTATCCATTTCTCTCTATATATCAGTTAGAGTGACCTATTATTGGGTGCATGTATGTTTCTGATGGTTATCTCTTCTCCCTTTATTTTTTGTTTACCTTAATTTTTTTTTTTTAATCAGCTATTACTGATTACTATTCCAACCTTCTTTCATGGTCTTGGGATTTTCACCCTGTCTTGAGCTCTTCCATTTTCAGCCTTTTTATGTCTTTTGGTTTTCAGAATTTTTCTCATACAAAACATAGCTTTGGATTTTGTTTTTATTTCTTAATACCATCAGAAAGTATTTTGCTTCTTATGTGTGAGTTAAATCCACTTACATTTATTATAACTTCTTTTAATTGGAAAAAGTTTTCCCACCATATCTTGTATTTCAATTTATTGCAGTTTTGACTGGTTCAAAAAATAATTCTATTTCTCTTCAAGTGCAGTTGCTTTTAAGACCCTTACTTGTGTTTGCTTATGTTAATACTATCTTAAACTTACCAATATTATTCTCTTCAAGAAAGTTAGAGATACCAAGGGAACATTTCATGCAAAGATGGGTGCAATAAAGGACAGAAACAGAGGATATTAAGAAGAGGTGGCAAGAAAACACAAAAATTATACACAAAAGTTTTATTTTTTTTAAAAGATTTATTTATTTATTTATTTTGGGCAGGGTCGGGTTGGGGAGGGAGGGGAACAGGCAGCCACTTCTACTGTTCTTTCATTTCTCTATTTTCATCCGTGTTTGTTCTCTGGCTCCTGTGGGCCTCCCATTGCGGTGGCGTCTGTCGCTGCAGAGCGCCGGCTCTGGGCGCATGCGCTCCAGAGCTCCGGCTCGGTAATTGGACACATCGGTCCAGCCGCTCTGCGGCACGTGGCATCTTCCCAGGCCAGGGATCGAACCGGCGCCCCTTGCACTGCAAGGCAGTGTCCTTACCCATTGGACCACCAGGGGAAGCCCCACAAAAGTTTTAATTATCCGACAACCACGATGGTGTGGTCACTCACCTAGAGCGTGTGAATCAAGTGAGCCTTAGGAAGCATTACTACAAACAAAGCTAATGGAGGTGATGGAATTCCAGCTGAGCTATTTCAGATTCTAAAAATGCTGTTAAAGTGCTGCACTCAATATGCCAGCAAATTTGGAAAACTCAGCAGTGGCCACAGGACTGGAAAAGGTAAGTTTTCATTCCAATCCTAAAGAAGGGCAGTGCCAAAGCATGTTCAAACTACTGCGCAATCACACTCATTTCATGTGCTAACAAGGTAATACTCAAAATGCTTCAAGCAAGGCTTCAATAATATATGAACCAAGAACTTCTATATATATAAACTGGATTTAGAAAAGGCAGAGGAACCAGAGATTAAAGTGCTGACATCCATTGGATCATAGAAAAAGCAAGAGAATTCCAGATAAATACATCTACTTCTGTTTCATTGATTATATTAAAACCTTTGACTGTGTGGATCATAACAAACTGGAAAATTCTTCAAGAGATGAGAGTACCAGGCTACCTTACCTGCCTCCTAAGAAACCCATATGCGATCAAGAAGCAACAGTTAGAACTGAACATGGAACAATGGACTGGTTCAAAAATGAAAAAGGAGTTTGTCAAAGCTGTATATTGTCACTCTGGTTATTTAACTTATATGCAGAGTACATTGTGTGAAATGCTTGGCTGGATAAATCTCAAGCTGGAATCAAGATTGCTGGGAGAAATATCAACAACCTCAGATATGCAGATGATACCACTCTAATAACAGAAACCAAAGAGGTACTAAAGAGCCTCTTGATGATGGTGAAAGAGGAGAATGAAAAAGCTAGCTTAAAACTCCAAAAAACTAAGATTTATGGCATCTGGTCCCATTACTTTGTGGGGATACAATGGAAACAGTAACACACTTTATTTTATTGGGCTTAAAAATCACTGCAAATGGTGATTGCAACCGTGAAATTAAAAGACACTTGCTTCTTGGAAGAAAAGCTGTAACAAACCTAGACAGCATATTCAAAAGCAGAGACATCAGTTTGCCGACCAAAGTCCATATAGTCAAAGCTATGGTTTTTCCAATAGTCATGTATGGATGTGAGAGTTGGACCATAAAGAAGGTTGACCACCAGAGAATTGATGCCTTTGAAATATGGTGTTGGAGAAGACTCTTGAGAGTCCCTTGGACTGCAAGGAGATCAAGCCAGTCAATTCTAAAGGAAATCAACCCTAATTTTTCACTGGGAGGACTGATGTTGAAGCTGAAGCTTCAGCAGTGGCCACAGGACTGGAAAAGGTAAGTTTTCATTCCAATCCTAAAGAAGGGCAGTGCCAAAGCATGTTCAAACTACTGCGCAATCACACTCATTTCATGTGCTAACAAGGTAATACTCAAAATGCTTCAAGCAAGGCTTCAATAATATATGAACCAAGAACTTCTATATATATAAACTGGATTTAGAAAAGGCAGAGGAACCAGAGATTAAAGTGCTGACATCCATTGGATCATAGAAAAAGCAAGAGAATTTCAGAAAAAGACATCTACTTCTGTTTCATTGATTATATTAAAACCTTTGACTGTGTGGATCATAACAAACTGGAAAATTCTTCAAGAGATGAGAGTACCAGGCTACCTTACCTGCCTCCTAAGAAACCCATATGCGATCAAGAAGCAACAGTTAGAACTGAACATGGAACAATGGACTGGTTCAAAAATGAAAAAGGAGTTTGTCAAAGCTGTATATTGTCACTCTGGTTATTTAACTTATATGCAGAGTACATTGTGTGAAATGCTTGGCTGGATAAATCTCAAGCTGGAATCAAGATTGCTGGGAGAAATATCAACAACCTCAGATATGCAGATGATACCACTCTAATAACAGAAACCAAAGAGGTACTAAAGAGCCTCTTGATGATGGTGAAAGAGGAGAATGAAAAAGCTAGCTTAAAACTCCAAAAAACTAAGATTTATGGCATCTGGTCCCATTACTTTGTGGGGATACAATGGAAACAGTAACACACTTTATTTTATTGGGCTTAAAAATCACTGCAAATGGTGATTGCAACCGTGAAATTAAAAGACACTTGCTTCTTGGAAGAAAAGCTGTAACAAACCTAGACAGCATATTCAAAAGCAGAGACATCAGTTTGCCGACCAAAGTCCATATAGTCAAAGCTATGGTTTTTCCAATAGTCATGTATGGATGTGAGAGTTGGACCATAAAGAAGGTTGACCACCAGAGAATTGATGCCTTTGAAATATGGTGTTGGAGAAGACTCTTGAGAGTCCCTTGGACTGCAAGGAGATCAAGCCAGTCAATTCTAAAGGAAATCAACCCTAATTTTTCACTGGGAGGACTGATGTTGAAGCTGAAGCTTCAATACTTTGAAAAGCTTCCAGAAAAAATGAAGAGATCATCAACTAAAATAAGAATCAAAATGAACAGTGGGCAGAAGATAACAAATGGGAAATTACTTTTTAAATATTTAAAGGAAATAAATTTGAACCAGAATTTTGTATTCAAAACTGTCTTTCAAATGTAATGACTTAAAACATGCATATATATTTGTATATATATGTGTGTGTAAATATATGTATATGTTTACATACATGCATATATGTTCATCTCATGTTTGCTGCCTAAACTTTAACACAACAGTCAGTCATTTGGGAAACGAAGATGGAAGTCAGATGGAGGGGAGCTGGACAAGTTGGAACCCTTATGCCAGCACAAGCTGGAACCTGTGAATGGGTTAGTTAGTTCTTGTTGCCTCTAACCTTGATTTCATATGTTTCTTGCAGAAATTGGGGCCTTTTATCATGATGGCCAAACACACACCTGCTGTAGGAATCAGAGAACCTTAAGGGGATCTATGGAAGATGGACCATTTGGATGCTCCGCTGCTTTTTGACACCAGTGACGTGAGCTGACAGGTAAGTGACAATGCCCTTAGAACCTTTCATGGGGATCTTGCTTGTGGCCTCCTACCTGAAATATACAAGAAAGGGGATTTGGAGAAAAGGTGTTCAGCCTAGCTAACCTGACACAGCAGAAAGCCACCAATCACAGGTGTCAGTCTTTTTCATTTGACCATCTACATCTCAGTCTTTTTCATTTGACTATCTACATCTCTCATGCCTTAATATTTTTTATGTCTCTGTCCTTTGCTGCTGACCTCTAGGAGAGCTTCTTGATCTGATCTTCCAGCTCAATGATTTATTTACCACCTTTGTCCATCTTGCTGTGTAACTTATCTATTATTTTTTTTACTTCAGCTATTACATATTTCAAAACTACTACTCAATTTGGTCCTTTCTTATGCTTCCTTGTTCTTGATTCACATGGATGGTATCAGCATTAGCCTCTTAATATATTTATCATAATTATTTTAATTTCCTGGTCCATTTCCTCTTATAATTCTGTATAAATTTGATGGTTTATATTGTTGAGTTTGTTGTCTGTCTTACATAGTAGTTGTATTCCTTATATGGCTTTCTGACTATTTCTTCTGAAAAACCTCCCTTCCCCTGAGAGTATTCGTTACTCTATATGGCTCTGTGCTGGGAAATGGCTACAGCTTAGCCTTCACTTGATGTACCTGTAGGCGATTTAAAGTCAGGGGAAAAGAGACTCACAGGGTAGAGGGACCACAAAGAACTGATAGTACTGATTCTAATTTGCCCACCACCTACAAATAACTTCTCTAGTTTGTATTTCTCATTTAAACTCTCTAGAAGCAGCCTTGATAGGTTCGTTCTCCCTTCCCTGAGGGTTTGGAGAATACCTAAGACTAGTGGGTCAGTACACCCTCCCTTTCCATCCCTCCTTTCTTCTGCCGGGCTTTTGTGTATCTCTTGTTGTTCCCTCCAGACCCCCACAGCCCCTTCTGTGGTTGTTGGATTCTGTGGTGACTAGCAGGCTGTGACCGTCCACACGAGGGTGAAGCAAGAGAGGAACAGAAACTCCCTTCTCTCCTCTCTTCTCATTGGTGCCGTAACTGCCCTCCCTGCCTGCCTGAGGACTTTCTGAGCTCCTTTCCACCCCTGCCCCTCCAGACCTGTCACATAACACTTCCTGAATCTTTAGACTCCCCAGGGATTTCTCAGTGTTTTATTTATTTTTGGTCATTAGTTTCTCAAATACAAGTTTTCCTCAAGTTCCTATAGTTTCTGTAGGTTGATTTTCAGGAAGCAGCCAGTGGCCAATGTAGTTTGTCATTTTGACAGGGTGAGAGAATGGTTTATGGGATGAACAGGTGTATCATACAAAGGGGAGAATTAGAGACAGCAGAGGCATGAATCGTAAGGACAGAGAGGCTACAAGTGGACGCCAGGAGATGCTTTTCTTCTACACTGAATTTTAAAACTTAATTTGTCTGCCTGTCTGTAATTGTGCACATGTATGGTATCAGCATTAGCCTCTTAATATATTTATCATAATTATTTTAATTTCCTGGTCCATTTCCTCTTATAATTCTGTATAAATTTGATGGTTTATATTGTTGAGTTTGTTGTCTGTCTTACATAGTAGTTGTATTCCTTATATGGCTTTCTGACTATTTCTTCTGAAAAACCTCCCTTCCCCTGAGAGTATTCGTTACTCTATATGGCTCTGTGCTGGGAAATGGCTACAGCTTAGCCTTCACTTGATGTACCTGTAGGCGATTTAAAGTCAGGGAAGAGAGACTCACAGGGTAGAGGGACCACAAAGAACTGATAGTACTGATTCTAATTTGCCCACCACCTACAAATAACTTCTCTAGTTTGTATTTCTCATTTAAACTCTCTAGAAGCAGCCTTGATAGGTTCGTTCTCCCTTCCCTGAGGGTTTGGAGAATACCTAAGACTAGTGGGTCAGTACACCCTCCCTTTCCATCCCTCCTTTCTTCTGCCGGGCTTTTGTGTATCTCTTGTTGTTCCCTCCAGACCCCCACAGCCCCTTCTGTGGTTGTTGGATTCTGTGGTGACTAGCAGGCTGTGACCGTCCACACGAGGGTGAAGCAAGAGAGGAACAGAAACTCCCTTCTCTCCTCTCTTCTCATTGGTGCCGTAACTGCCCTCCCTGCCTGCCTGAGGACTTTCTGAGCTCCTTTCCACCCCTGCCCCTCCAGACCTGTCACATAACACTTCCTGAATCTTTAGACTCCCCAGGGATTTCTCAGTGTTTTATTTATTTTTGGTCATTAGTTTCTCAAATACAAGTTTTCCTCAAGTTCCTATAGTTTCTGTAGGTTGATTTTCAGGAAGCAGCCAGTGGCCAATGTAGTTTGTCATTTTGACAGGGTGAGAGAATGGTTTATGGGATGAACAGGTGTATCATACAAAGGGGAGAATTAGAGACAGCAGAGGCATGAATCGTAAGGACAGAGAGGCTACAAGTGGACGCCAGGAGATGCTTTTCTTCTACACTGAATTTTAAAAACTTAATTTGTCTGCCTGTCTGTAATTGTGCACATGTATTTATGCATGTATGCATACATGTGTGACTTTAAAAGTGAAATAATGCTTTCAAGCTTACAATGAAAACAGGAGTCTTTACCCCTTCTTATTCTGAACTTCTGATCCCTCAAGGCAACATATTTTGACATTAAAAAAAAACAACAACACCGGTTGCTTCTGGCATTTACTTCCACTTTCTAAGTAACATGCTTATGTTACCTGTTTTGATTTTTTTTTAATGTTAGATGTTATTTTTGGTTTCCTACTGTATAAAATGGGGACTTGGTACTCACTGTGTTTTCCCTTCTAGCTCGTAATATAGTTATATCACTGCTTCCGTTATTAACAGTGAGCGTTTGTACTATAACACCCATGCAAACACAACTCACAGTTAAGACATGTAGATGCTAAGATTATCTTTCCTGCCTTATATAACCTTTTATTTTCTTAGGATCAATACTTGCCTCTTGCCAGCCCCACCCCAACTGTTCAGTATTCTCTGTGGCCCGTCCTGGTTTTCTGATAAGAGCTGTTGGATAGTTTCCATGGACTCACCTGATTCTTCCCTTCCCTCTTCCTATGCTAGTTTCATCTTCCTGCTCACAGCAGAGTGCTGGTTACATCTTCCTCTTATCATCATCTTGAAACCTCCCTGTATTAGATTTCCTGTTTCCTAATTCTATATCTCCCTGTTTCTTGAGGCATTCCTTTATTTGATGAAGAAACTAATATTTTCTGGTTGCTTCCTAAACATGATTCCATACGGGGTAAAAAGCTCATGTTGGCTATACTGGTTATGTGCTCTTCAGGCTGCCCCACATTTTGGAACACCCCTTTACCATCGTTTTAGCAGTTTTCCCACATTATAAGTTCTGCACTCTTAAAGAAGGGCATCTCTCAGGTCATTTTCTAGTTGTTGGATTGCAGACATGCGGTTTTGATTACACTCGTCAGCTGCATCTGTGCCAGAGTCAGAATTTGGGTCCAGAGCTGGATTACTTGGGAAAGAGGCAGGGCCTGAGGCATCCGTCTAACAGATGCAGGTCTGTGAGGCCACACAGCTGAGCGCTAGGGTCCGAAGTGATGGCAGTGACAGAGGAAGGATCTGGAACCAATGACTGCAGGCCTCTGGCTTGGTGCCTTCGGTCAGAAGCAGTGACCCCCTCGCTAGGCAGCTCTGTGCCTTGCTGCTGGGGTGTCGCTCCTGAGAACACAGGCCATTTCTTTCCCCGCAGTCTGTGGACTCTATCTGATAACTAGCCTTTTTGGCTTTTAGGGCTCAGTCTGTTACGACTGCTGTAACACAGTATCGCAAACTGGGTGGCTTGAAACCTACCAACATTTACTGCTCATAGACCTGGAGGCTGGAAGGACAAGATCAGGGAGCCCATGTGCTCCAGTTCTGGTGCGGGCCCCCTTCCAGGTTGCACATGCCAGCTTCTTGCTATGTCCTTGCATAGCACAAAGGAGCTTTCTTGTGTCTCTTTAATAAAAGGTATTAATCACATTCATGAGGGCCATTCACCTTCCAAAGGATCACCCTCCTTATACCGTCACACTGGGCATTAGGATTTGAGCATATCAATTTAGGGAACACTAATATGTCAGAACTCTTCCTCTCTTGCCTAAATGCTACCGTGGTTTTCTGATAAGAGCTGTTGGATAGTTTCCATGGACTCACCTGATTCTTCCCTTCCCTCTTCCTATGCTAGTTTCATCTTCCTGCTCACAGCAGAGTGCTGGTTACATCTTCCTCTTATCATCATCTTGAAACCTCCCTGTATTAGATTTCCTGTTTCCTAATTCTATATCTCCCTGTTTCTTGAGGCATTCCTTTATTTGATGAAGAAACTAATATTTTCTGGTTGCTTCCTAAACATGATTCCATACGGGGTAAAAAGCTCATGTTGGCTATACTGGTTATGTGCTCTTCAGGCTGCCCCACATTTTGGAACACCCCTTTACCATCGTTTTAGCAGTTTTCCCACATTATAAGTTCTGCACTCTTAAAGAAGGGCATCTCTCAGGTCATTTTCTAGTTGTTGGATTGCAGACATGCGGTTTTGATTACACTCGTCAGCTGCATCTGTGCCAGAGTCAGAATTTGGGTCCAGAGCTGGATTACTTGGGAAAGAGGCAGGGCCTGAGGCATCCGTCTAACAGATGCAGGTCTGTGAGGCCACACAGCTGAGCGCTAGGGTCCGAAGTGATGGCAGTGACAGAGGAAGGATCTGGAACCAATGACTGCAGGCCTCTGGCTTGGTGCCTTCGGTCAGAAGCAGTGACCCCCTCGCTAGGCAGCTCTGTGCCTTGCTGCTGGGGTGTCGCTCCTGAGAACACAGGCCATTTCTTTCCCCGCAGTCTGTGGACTCTATCTGATAACTAGCCTTTTTGGCTTTTAGGGCTCAGTCTGTTACGACTGCTGTAACACAGTATCGCAAACTGGGTGGCTTGAAACCTACCAACATTTACTGCTCATAGACCTGGAGGCTGGAAGGACAAGATCAGGGAGCCCATGTGCTCCAGTTCTGGTGCGGGCCCCCTTCCAGGTTGCACATGCCAGCTTCTTGCTATGTCCTTGCATAGCACAAAGGAGCTTTCTTGTGTCTCTTTAATAAAAGGTATTAATCACATTCATGAGGGCCATTCACCTTCCAAAGGATCACCCTCCTTATACCGTCACACTGGGCATTAGGATTTGAGCATATCAATTTAGGGAACACTAATATTCAGATCACAGCAACTGGTTAGAATAGCTTCTGCTATGTCAAAGTAGCCCAGCCAATTGGCCTTGCATGCCTAAATGGGTCTTTATTCTGCTGTAAGATGTAAGAGTTTGATTGCGAATAGAATTTGGAAATCATTTTCCGCAAAAACTAGAAAGCATTTCTACATTACCTCTGGCTTCTACTATTGTTACTTAGAAGCCTGAAGTCACTATTTTTTCTTGAGTCTACATGTTTGTCTCTAAAGCTTTTTTGCTTATCTCAAAATAGAATTTACTTTAATTTTTTTTGTATATTATCATATCTACAAATGGTCATGGTCATATTTTAGACACTCAAAGTTCTAGATGTTGTTTTATGAAAAAAAACTATTTCCTGACTTTTTGCCCCCATTTGTTTATGATAAGAAGCAACTACTTTCACCACTAGTATATATGAATGTATAATTAAATACATTTTTAAGGTACATGAAATGGATCCCAGGAAGCCTTTAAAATTCTCATACTTGGCTATAATTCACTTTTTCAAGAAAACATTACACATAGAAAAAGATGACGATCTTGTACCTTAAGAAGGTACAGACTTAGGAAGTTAGAGACTTATAAGTTAGAGATCACATAATAGCTGTTGTTGGTGAGATTTTCCTGTCTATTTACTCATTTGGTGGTAGAATCTGAATCTGGGATGGGACCTAATGTAGAAGAAGCTTCTATTTCAGATAAAGTTTGAAGAGTCTGTGGACTCTATCTGATAACTAGCCTTTTTGGCTTTTAGGGCTCAGTCTGTTACGACTGCTGTAACACAGTATCGCAAACTGGGTGGCTTGAAACCTACCAACATTTACTGCTCATAGACCTGGAGGCTGGAAGGACAAGATCAGGGAGCCCATGTGCTCCAGTTCTGGTCGGGCCCCTTCCAGGTTGCACATGCCAGCTTCTTGCTATGTCCTTGCATAGCACAAAGGAGCTTTCTTGTGTCTCTTTAATAAAAGGTATTAATCACATTCATGAGGGCCATTCACCTTCCAAAGGATCACCCTCCTTATACCGTCACACTGGGCATTAGGATTTGAGCATATCAATTTAGGGAACACTAATATTCAGATCACAGCAACTGGTTAGAATAGCTTCTGCTATGTCAAAGTAGCCCAGCCAATTGGCCTTGCATGCCTAAATGGGTCTTTATTCTGCTGTAAGATGTAAGAGTTTGATTGCGAATAGAATTTGGAAATCATTTTCCGCAAAAACTAGAAAGCATTTCTACATTACCTCTGGCTTCTACTATTGTTACTTAGAAGCCTGAAGTCACTATTTTTTCTTGAGTCTACATGTTTGTCTCTAAAGCTTTTTTGCTTATCTCAAAATAGAATTTACTTTAATTTTTTTTGTATATTATCATATCTACAAATGGTCATGGTCATATTTTAGACACTCAAAGTTCTAGATGTTGTTTTATGAAAAAAAACTATTTCCTGACTTTTTGCCCCCATTTGTTTATGATAAGAAGCAACTACTTTCACCACTAGTATATATGAATGTATAATTAAATACATTTTTAAGGTACATGAAATGGATCCCAGGAAGCCTTTAAAATTCTCATACTTGGCTATAATTCACTTTTTCAAGAAAACATTACACATAGAAAAAGATGACGATCTTGTACCTTAAGAAGGTACAGACTTAGGAAGTTAGAGACTTATAAGTTAGAGATCACATAATAGCTGTTGTTGGTGAGATTTTCCTGTCTATTTACTCATTTGGTGGTAGAATCTGAATCTGGGATGGGACCTAATGTAGAAGAAGCTTCTATTTCTAGGAAGTGGCTCAATGAATGAAAGAGAGGTCTTTGAAGTTCCTGAAACCAGCATCCAGGATGGGACTTAGAAAAGGATGGGAAGTGAAATCTTTTGTTGTTCAGTCGCTAAGTTGTGCCTAACTCTTTGTGACCCCATGAACTGCAGCACACCAGGCTTCCCTGTTCTTCACTATCTCCTGAAGTTTACTCAAACTCATGTCTGTTGAGTTGATGATGTCATCCAACTCTCTCGTCCTCCGTTGTCCTCTGCTCCTGCCTTCAATCTTTCCCAGCATCAGGGCTTTCACAGTCGTCAGCATTTTGCAGCAGGTGGCCAAAGTATTGGAGCTTCAGTTCAGCATCAGTCTTTCCAATGAATATTGAGGGTTAATTTCTTTAGGATTCACTGGTTTGATCTCTTTACTGTCCAAGGGACTCTCAGAAGTCCTCACCAGTACCACAGTCTGAAGGCATCAGTTCTTTGGCGCTCTGCCTTCTTTATAGTGTAGCACTCACAACCATACACGACCACTGGGAAGACCATAACCTTGACTGTATGGATGTTTGTCCGCAGAATAATGTCTCTGCTTTTCAACATACTGTCTAGGTTTGTAATAGCTTTCTTGCCAAGAAGCCATTGTCTTCCGATTTCACGGCCGCAGTCACCATCTGCAGTGATTTTGGAGCCCAAGAAGAGGAAATCTGTCACTACTTCCACCTTTTCCTCTATATTTGCCATGAAGAAATGGGGCTAGATGCCATGATCTTAGTGTTTTTTTTTTAATATTTATTTTTAAGCCAGCTCTTTCACTCTTCTCCTTCATCCTCATCAAGAGGCTCTTTAGTTCCTCTTTGCCTCCTGCCATTAGAATGGTATCATCTGCATATCTGAGGGTGTTGATGTTTCTCACCACTATCCTGATTCTAGCTTGTAACTCCTCCAGGCCTGCATTTCTCATGATGTGCTTAGCATATAGGTTAAACAGGGAGACAGCAGACAGCTCTTTCATACTCCTTTTCCTCATTGGGGAATCTGAATCTGGGATGGGACCTAATGTAGAAGAAGCTTCTATTTCTAGGAAGTGGCTCAATGAATGAAAGAGAGGTCTTTGAAGTTCCTGAAACCAGCATCCAGGATGGGACTTAGAAAAGGATGGGAAGTGAAATCTTTTGTTGTTCAGTCGCTAAGTTGTGCCTAACTCTTTGTGACCCCATGAACTGCAGCACACCAGGCTTCCCTGTTCTTCACTATCTCCTGAAGTTTACTCAAACTCATGTCTGTTGAGTTGATGATGTCATCCAACTCTCTCGTCCTCCGTTGTCCTCTGCTCCTGCCTTCAATCTTTCCCAGCATCAGGGCTTTCACAGTCGTCAGCATTTTGCAGCAGGTGGCCAAAGTATTGGAGCTTCAGTTCAGCATCAGTCTTTCCAATGAATATTGAGGGTTAATTTCTTTAGGATTCACTGGTTTGATCTCTTTACTGTCCAAGGGACTCTCAGAAGTCCTCACCAGTACCACAGTCTGAAGGCATCAGTTCTTTGGCGCTCTGCCTTCTTTATAGTGTAGCACTCACAACCATACACGACCACTGGGAAGACCATAACCTTGACTGTATGGATGTTTGTCCGCAGAATAATGTCTCTGCTTTTCAACATACTGTCTAGGTTTGTAATAGCTTTCTTGCCAAGAAGCCATTGTCTTCCGATTTCACGGCCGCAGTCACCATCTGCAGTGATTTTGGAGCCCAAGAAGAGGAAATCTGTCACTACTTCCACCTTTTCCTCTATATTTGCCATGAAGAAATGGGGCTAGATGCCATGATCTTAGTGTTTTTTTTTTTTTAATATTTATTTTTAAGCCAGCTCTTTCACTCTTCTCCTTCATCCTCATCAAGAGGCTCTTTAGTTCCTCTTTGCCTCCTGCCATTAGAATGGTATCATCTGCATATCTGAGGGTGTTGATGTTTCTCACCACTATCCTGATTCTAGCTTGTAACTCCTCCAGGCCTGCATTTCTCATGATGTGCTTAGCATATAGGTTAAACAGGGAGACAGCAGACAGCTCTTTCATACTCCTTTTCCATTCTTGAATCAATCGGTTGTTCCATACAGGGTTCTAACTGTTGCTTTTTGACCTGCATACAGGTTTCTCAGGAGACAGGTAAGCTGGCCTGGTATTCCCATCTCTTTAAGAGCTTCCACAGTTTGTCATGATCCACACTGTCAAAGGCTTTAGTGTAGTCAGTCTAACAGAGGTAGTAGATGTTTCTTCTGAAATTCACTTGCTTTCTCTATGATCCAGTGAATGTTGGCAATTTGATCTCTGGTTCCTCTTCCTTTTCTAAACCCAGCTTGGACATCTGGAATTTCTTGGCTTGCATAATGCTGAAGCCTAGCATGCAAGATTTTAGGCATGACTTTCAGTGGGAGATGAGTGAAATTGTCTGGTGATTTGAATATTCTTTAGTACTACCCTTCTTGGGAACTAGGATGAGGATTGACCTTTTCCAGTCCTGTGGCCACTGCAAATCTTCCAGATTTGCTGACATAATGAATGTAACACCTTGATGGCACCGTCCTTTAGGGATTTGAACAATTCTACTGGAATTTCATCACATCCACTAGCTTAACAATGTGTTCTGCTGTGCTTAGTCACTCCATAGTGTCCGACTGTTTTATTTTTAAATTTAATTAATTAATTAATTTATTTTTGGCTATTCTGGGTTTTCCCTGCTGCTGCAGGCTCTTTCTCTAGTTGCAGGCAGTGGGGGCTATTCTTTAGTTGAGGTGAGCAAGCTTCTCGTCGCGGTGACATCTTTTGTGGTGAAACTTGGGCTCTGGGGCACACGAGCTTCAACAATTGTGGCTCTGAGGCTCTAGAGCACAGGCTCAGTAGTTGTGGCTCACGGGCTTCATTGCTCCGCAGCATGTGGGTTTTTCTCAGATCAGGGATCAAACCTGAGTCTCCTGCATTGGCAGGTGAACTCTACCACTGAGCTGCCAGGGAAGCCCGTGTCTGACTCTTTGCGGGCCCATGACCTGTAGCCCACCAGGCTCCTCGGTCCATGGAGATTCTCTAGGCAAGAATACCGGAGTGATTGCCATGCCCTCCTCTTCCCAACCCAGAGACTGAACCCAGGTCTCCTGCACTGAAGGTGGATTTAATAGCCAACAACAACAGTAACAACAACAAGTCCCTGAACCATAAAACAAAACAGAAACACTTGCTGCATCGTTAGATTTCTACACCAGAATGAATAAGATAGTTTCCACAAACAATGATGAGCCTGATAGAAAACTCAGAGCAGCATCAGCTGCTAAAGCTTTTCTGAAAATGAAAAGAGGCAAATAATCCAAAGGAGGGCTCATATCTGTGATCCTCGCTAAATGGCCTGTTTGTTCCATCACAGCTGTTTTCAAGGTCCTGGAAGTCACTTCCCTTGCTTAATCCAAGGTGAACTGGACCCACAGAGACCCTCAGTCACACACAGCCCTGACTCGGTTATATTTGCAGAGGCATTGTGTCAGCTGTCCTGATTCCGCGATGTGGGGCCGTAGCTATGACTGTGACTAATGAAAGACACACTTGGCCTTTGTAGTTAGAGACAAAGGGCACCAAAGAACAGATCCATGTATTAAATGGAAGGCATAGGTTGGAAATGAACACATGGATTTCAATAAGATAAGGGAGATTGCTTAAATTTGATAGCAAGTGGTTATAGCTTGAAGAAATTCGAATACGAGAGGTTTTAGTCAAGCCTTTTTTTTTTACTAGAAAGAGCAAATCTCTAAAGTAAGCAGTAATCAGAATGTATCAGCTCAAGAGAGAACAAGATATGGCACTTGGAAAGGAAAGGTAATATCAGCAATAATAATGTTCAGCCTCTGTTATTTCTTGAGGCCAGTTCAATAAAATATAATGTAACATTAGCAGTTTCTTGGAAAAAAAAAACCAATCAACTGCTCTTCTGTTTTATCTATGGCTCTGTATTCCACATGAATTATTCACTGCTGTGGTTAGTTCCTCATAGTTGGTGCATCCCCAGAGAATTCTGGGATATTAAATAACCATGAAAGTAAAATTTGTAGTATTTTATTTAAAAATAATTGTTAACTAAAGCTTTATTTATAAATGATCATCCGTTTTGTTTTTAACCTAAATGCTTCCTCGATTTCAGCTATTGATTTGCTCCATTCAAATCTAGGATTTGTACTGTGTATGCTGTAGTCTGGTGTCATTTTTTCAATTCAAAATATCCTAGTCACAGGCAGAGTGACTTTTCCACGTTTTTTGCTAACCTGTTACCTTTCCATAGCCTCCAAGTGATGGCTGTGTAATGTGTTAGACTGAGAATAAAATCGGATTTGAGGCAGTATCTTCTAGGTGTTTCTGTTTAATCAAGCTGGGTATCAGAATGGGTTTGGAGCTAATATCAGCTTGGGTTTATTTGATCCATTTATAGGTATGATAATTTTGAGAGTCTTTTAAACTAAGGGCTTTGTAAAGATAATAAAATGATTTTGTTTGAGAATGTGTGTTAAGTCACCTCAGCCATGTGTGACTCTTTGTGACCCTATGAACTGTAGCCCACCTGTCTCCTCCCTCCATGCAGGTCTCCAGGTAAGGATATTGGAGTGGATTGA
Source organism: Tragulus kanchil (assembly GCA_022376925.1). Taxonomy (NCBI): domain Eukaryota; kingdom Metazoa; phylum Chordata; class Mammalia; order Artiodactyla; family Tragulidae; genus Tragulus; species Tragulus kanchil. The sequence goes on along the minus strand of JAIOJX010000029.1, from coordinate 54,252,368 downwards.
CATTTCCTCCTCCAGGGGATCTTCCTGACCCAGGGATTGAATCCTTGTCTTTTATGTCTCCTGCATTGGCAGGCAGGTTCTTTACCACTAGTGCCACCTGAGAATTGAAACCAAAACCCTGAAATTAAAACTAATGATCAAATTCGCATTAACATAGACAACACACAAGCTGTCACAAAGTGGGACTTGATCTCATTTTTCCAGTTCTTCCTCCTCTGCATGAGTGATTTAGGGAGACCTTTTTTTTTATTAGCATCTTTTCTTCTGAGTTCCCCTTTTCCGCATGCAACCATGCTTTCCAGTCTTCCTGGCTCCCTGTGCTGGGATGGCTCCATATTGCTGTTTTTCTGGCATACATATTTTTGTGTATGTCAGGACTAAAGTTGATTTCAGGCCTAGGCTGTATCAATTGTTACTGTAGACCTGCTTGAGTGTGGTGTGCTCTGGAAAATCCTGACTTCCTGCTCTACTTGTGTGCCTGGATGCAGCTATGGATTCTGTTAATATGTGGGTCCCTCCCTTCTCAGCCAAGCACTGTCCACCTTCACCCTTCTGTCCTCCAGCTGTCTGGCGTGTAGTCTTCTTGCTGTCATCTTGGGTGATGTGCAGGATTCTAGTCACCTGTTTTTGGCTGAAAGAATGTCTCCCTCATGGCAATAAGATGGAATAAATTCCTCCACTTAGGGGTAGTAGATAATTCCTACTCACTGCCCTTAAACATCTCCCAAACAACAGTGGTTCAGAATGGGTATGATTCCTGTCTAGAGAACATGCGAAGGAAACCTCTTAGACCCAATATGTAGCGTAGAATGTGGGAGAATGGCTCACACCTCCATCACCAACAAAACTCTCTCCCTCCCTCTCTCTTTCCCTTCTTTGCTCTCTTCCCCTTCTTACTCTTTCCAGTTGCACTGGAAAGAAGTGTGACTTACTTCATAGTGGACATGGAAGTTGGTGGCTTATTAACCCATGTGCTCAACTGTGTCTGACTCTGTGACCCCATGAACTGTAGCCCACCAGGCATATTGCTATACATTTTCAATCTTGACTCTGCATCAGATTAATCTCTGACACTCTGAAGAAGAAAAAGATAAGAAACCCGGGCCCCACTTCTAAACTACTGAAACAGAGTCTCTGGGGATGACACTTCAGAAGTCTGTATATTAAAAAATCTTCATGGGGCTTCCCTGGTGGTCCAGTGGGTAAGGACACTGCCTTGCAGTGCAAGGGACGCCAGTTTGATCGCTGACCTGGGAAGATCCCAGTGCTGTGCAGCGGCTGGACCCATGTGTCCAACTACCAAGCCGGTGCTTTGCAACGAAGAGAGGCCACTGTGATGAGAGGCCCACACAGGCCAAAGAACAAAGATAAATGAAAATGAATAAATAAAAGACCAATAGAAGTGGCCAGAAAAGAAAATCTTTGCTCTTTGAAAAATAATATGCAACTAAATTTGAGAACCCACAGTCTGAATGTTGCCTGCTGCAACAATGATGTATGAATTGCTGCCTCTGATTGTACTATTTAGTTTGGCTCTCTGATGGCCTGGCTTGAGGGATAGAATAGTGACTAGGTTAAAGGTATAAGGTGGATTGTTCAAATCCTGACTTCCTGCTCTACTTGTGTGCCTGGATGCAGCTATGGATTCTGTTAATATGTGGGTCCCTCCCTTCTCAGCCAAGCACTGTCCACCTTCACCCTTCTGTCCTCCAGCTGTCTGGCGTGTAGTCTTCTTGCTGTCATCTTGGGTGATGTGCAGGATTCTAGTCACCTGTTTTTGGCTGAAAGAATGTCTCCCTCATGGCAATAAGATGGAATAAATTCCTCCACTTAGGGGTAGTAGATAATTCCTACTCACTGCCCTTAAACATCTCCCAAACAACAGTGGTTCAGAATGGGTATGATTCCTGTCTAGAGAACATGCGAAGGAAACCTCTTAGACCCAATATGTAGCGTAGAATGTGGGAGAATGGCTCACACCTCCATCACCAACAAAACTCTCTCCCTCCCTCTCTCTTTCCCTTCTTTGCTCTCTTCCCCTTCTTACTCTTTCCAGTTGCACTGGAAAGAAGTGTGACTTACTTCATAGTGGACATGGAAGTTGGTGGCTTATTAACCCATGTGCTCAACTGTGTCTGACTCTGTGACCCCATGAACTGTAGCCCACCAGGCATATTGCTATACATTTTCAATCTTGACTCTGCATCAGATTAATCTCTGACACTCTGAAGAAGAAAAAGATAAGAAACCCGGCCCCACTTCTAAACTACTGAAACAGAGTCTCTGGGGATGACACTTCAGAAGTCTGTATATTAAAAATCTTCATGGGGCTTCCCTGGTGGTCCAGTGGGTAAGGACACTGCCTTGCAGTGCAAGGGACGCCAGTTTGATCGCTGACCTGGGAAGATCCCAGTGCTGTGCAGCGGCTGGACCCATGTGTCCAACTACCAAGCCGGTGCTTTGCAACGAAGAGAGGCCACTGTGATGAGAGGCCCACACAGGCCAAAGAACAAAGATAAATGAAAATGAATAAATAAAAGACCAATAGAAGTGGCCAGAAAAGAAAATCTTTGCTCTTTGAAAAATAATATGCAACTAAATTTGAGAACCCACAGTCTGAATGTTGCCTGCTGCAACAATGATGTATGAATTGCTGCCTCTGATTGTACTATTTAGTTTGGCTCTCTGATGGCCTGGCTTGAGGGATAGAATAGTGACTAGGTTAAAGGTATAAGTGGTTGCATCAGACTGCCAGTGTTCAAATCCTGATTCTACCTCTGTACGTTTTATTGAACAAATTATTTAATCTCTTTATGTTTCAGTTTATTCAGCTGTAAAATGGCATGCAAAGTAGCACCTATCTGATAGCACTGTTGTTGATTAAATATGAGACAAGAAGCACTAAGAACAACATCTGACATGCAGTAAAGGCTGTCAGAATATTAGCCATCACCATAATATGATCATGCTTGAATCATTGTAATCTCCTAGGGTTTGAAAAGAGTTTAAAAGATGATTTTACAGATTAGAAAGGTCAAGTTCTTAAGTGATGTGGTTGCCCAAGATGATTCAGGATGAAAATAACAACAATTATAATAACAAAAACAATAACAAGTAGTAGCTATTGTGTGTTTACAGCACGCCAACACTGTACTAAGTGTTCAATGTACATTATATCATTAACCCAGAGCGTTTCTACCTTTAATATGCACACACAGTCACCTGGGGATCTTGTTAACGTATAGATTCTGATTCTGTAGGTCTGGGATGTGGCACAAGATTTCTAATTTCTTTTTTATCTCTTTTAAATTTTTTCAATTGGTGGAAAATTGCTGTACACGTTTGTGTTATTTTCTGCCATACAACAATGCAAGTGGTTTCTGCCATTCAACAATGCAAATTCCCTCCCTCCCCTGCCCCAATCTTACCTCCCTAAGTTAGCACAGAGCACCAGGCTGGGCTCCCTGTGTTATCTGGCAGCTTCCTACTCTCTATTCTATACATGATAGTATATGTATGCCAGTGCTGCTTTCTCAGTTTGTCCCACCCTCACCTTCCCCACTGTGTCCACAAGACCATGTTATTAGGTTCATCAGTACAATTTTTATAGATTCTCTCTCTCTGTATATATACATCTATATATATATAGATAGATAGATAGATGACACTTGTTTTTCTCTGACTTCACTGTAGATTCATCCACTTCACTACAACCAGACTCAAATTCATTCCTTCTTGTGGTTGAGTAATACTCCTTTGTATAAGTTGCCTGCTGCAACAATGATGTATGAATTGCTAAGTTTGGCTCTCTGATGGCCTGGCTTGAGGGATAGAATAGTGACTAGGTTAAAGGTATAAGTGGTTGCATCAGACTGCCAGTGTTCAAATCCTGATTCTACCTCTGTACGTTTTATTGAACAAATTATTTAATCTCTTTATGTTTCAGTTTATTCAGCTGTAAAATGGCATGCAAAGTAGCACCTATCTGATAGCACTGTTGTTGATTAAATATGAGACAAGAAGCACTAAGAACAACATCTGACATGCAGTAAAGGCTGTCAGAATATTAGCCATCACCATAATATGATCATGCTTGAATCATTGTAATCTCCTAGGGTTTGAAAAGAGTTTAAAAGATGATTTTACAGATTAGAAAGGTCAAGTTCTTAAGTGATGTGGTTGCCCAAGATGATTCAGGATGAAAATAACAACAATTATAATAACAAAAACAATAACAAGTAGTAGCTATTGTGTGTTTACAGCACGCCAACACTGTACTAAGTGTTCAATGTACATTATATCATTAACCCAGAGCGTTTCTACCTTTAATATGCACACACAGTCACCTGGGGATCTTGTTAACGTATAGATTCTGATTCTGTAGGTCTGGGATGTGGCACAAGATTTCTAATTTCTTTTTTATCTCTTTTAAATTTTTTCAATTGGTGGAAAATTGCTGTACACGTTTGTGTTATTTTCTGCCATACAACAATGCAAGTGGTTTCTGCCATTCAACAATGCAAATTCCCTCCCTCCCCTGCCCCAATCTTACCTCCCTAAGTTAGCACAGAGCACCAGGCTGGGCTCCCTGTGTTATCTGGCAGCTTCCTACTCTCTATTCTATACATGATAGTATATGTATGCCAGTGCTGCTTTCTCAGTTTGTCCCACCCTCACCTTCCCCACTGTGTCCACAAGACCATGTTATTAGGTTCATCAGTACAATTTTTATAGATTCTCTCTCTCTGTATATATACATCTATATATATATAGATAGATAGATAGATGACACTTGTTTTTCTCTGACTTCACTGTAGATTCATCCACTTCACTACAACCAGACTCAAATTCATTCCTTCTTGTGGTTGAGTAATACTCCTTTGTATAAATGTACTCCAACTTCTTTATCCATTCATCTGATGATGGACGTCTAGGTTGCATCCATTTTCTGGCTATTGTAAATATTGTTTCAGTGAACACTGAGGTATATGTGTCTTTTAGAATTGTGGTTTTCTCAGGGTATATGCCCAGTAGTGGAATGGCTAGATCATATGGTAGATTTATTCCTAGATTTTAAAGGGATCTCCATACTGTTTTCTGTAATGGCTATATCTGTTTACAGTCCCACCAACAGTGTAGGAGGGTACCACTTTCTCCACATCCTCTCCAGCATTTATTGTTGGTAGATTTTTTGATGATGGTCATTCTGACTGGTATGAGTGTACTTCATTATAGTTTTGATTTGCATTTCTCTAATGATGAGCAATGTTGAGCATCTTTCCATGTGTTTATTAGCCATCTATATGTCTTCTTTGAAGAAATGTCTGTTCAGGTCTTCTGCTTATTTTAAAAATTGGGTTATTTGTTTTTCTGATACTGAACTGTATGAAATACTTATATATTTCAGAGATTAATCCTTTGTCAGTTGCTTCATCTGCAGTTATTTTCTCCCATTTTGAGGAATGTCTTTTTATCTTATTTATAATTTCCTTTGTTGTGCAAAAGCTTTTTCTTAAAATTAGGTCCTATTTGTTTATTTTTGTTTTTATTTCCATTAGTCTAGGAGGTGGGCCAGGGAGAATCTTGCAGTCATTTATGCCAAAAAGTGTAGTGCCTGTGTTTTCCTCTAAGAGCTTTATAGTTTCTGAACTTATATTTAAGGCTTTAATCCGTTTTGATTTTATTTTTGTATATGGTGTTTCATTCTTTTACACGTAGTTGTCTAATTTTCCCAGCATCACTTACTGAAGAGGCTGTCTTTTCTCCATTGTATATTTTTTACTTGTTTATCAAATATAAGATACCCATATGTGCATGGGTTTATCTCCGGTCTTTCTGTCTTTTTCCATTGGTCTATATTTCTGGTTTTGTGCCAGTATCATACTGTCTTGATCACTGTAGCTTTGTACTATAATCTGAAGTCAGGGAAATTGATTCCTCTACCTCCATTTTTCTTTCTCAAGGTTGCTTTAGCTGTTCAGGGTCTTTTGTGTTTCCATACAAATTATAAAATTTTTTCTTCTAGCTCTTTGGAAAAGTGCCACTGGTAATTTAATGGGAATTGCATTTAATCTGTAGATTGCTTTGGGTAGTACAGTCATTTTGACAATATTGATTCTTCCAGTGTAAGAACATGGTCTATCTCTCCATTTGTGTCTTTTTTGATTTCTTTCATCAGTGTCTTACAGTTTTCTGCATATAGGTCTTGTCTCTTTAGGTATGTTTATTCCTACATATTTTACTCAGTCTCATTCACCATTGCAACAAAAAAGATTTTCACACTTCTAGCAACTTTCCAGGCAATAGTGGCCCTTCTGGTCCATGACTCACCCTTTGAATAACATGGGTTTAACCTGCACAACAACCCTATCTGACGGGTACTAGTTTTTGTCTTTATTTTACGTATAATAAACTTAGGTTGTGAGGATAAATAACTGTCCAGAAGTCACAGGGCTTGAAACAGTGGCACCTGGGCTTAGACTGGTTCTCATTCTGAGACTACCTCCTTTACTACCCAACCTGACTTCATGAATATGTAGCAGGGGTGTCTATGCCATTTTGGCAGAATGTAGAGAAAATGCCATGTTTCCCAGAGTTTTACAGTTATGTGTCTTCTTGAAGCAGAGACATTGATGTGCTTTGCTTATGTGCTTGGTTGCTCAGTTGGGTCCTACCAACTGAGTTGTTGCAACTCGATGGATTGCAGCCCACCAGGCTCCTCTACCCATGGGGATTCTCAAGGCAACGATACTGGAATGGGTTGCCATGCCCTTCTTCAGGGGATCTTCCCAACCAGGGGTTGAACCTAGGTCTCCCACATTGCAGGCAGATTCTTTACCATCTATGCCATCAGAGAAGCCCAAGAATACTGGAGCGGGTAGCCTAACCCTTCTCCAGGCGATCTTCTTGACCCAGGAATTGAACTGGTGTCTCCTGCATTGCACGTGGATTCTTCACCAGCTGAGTGGGGACGCAGGGGCCCTTAGCCAAGATCTATGCATGGGTTTATCTGGTTTTTTTTTCCATTGGTCTATATTTCTGGTTTTGTGCCAGTATCATACTGTCTTGATCACTGTAGCTTTGTACTATAATCTGAAGTCAGGGAAATTGATTCCTCTACCTCCATTTTTCTTTCTCAAGGTTGCTTTAGCTGTTCAGGGTCTTTTGTGTTTCCATACAAATTATAAAATTTTTTCTTCTAGCTCTTTGGAAAAGTGCCACTGGTAATTTAATGGGAATTGCATTTAATCTGTAGATTGCTTTGGGTAGTACAGTCATTTTGACAATATTGATTCTTCCAGTGTAAGAACATGGTCTATCTCTCCATTTGTGTCTTTTTTGATTTCTTTCATCAGTGTCTTACAGTTTTCTGCATATAGGTCTTGTCTCTTTAGGTATGTTTATTCCTACATATTTTACTCAGTCTCATTCACCATTGCAACAAAAAAGATTTTCACACTTCTAGCAACTTTCCAGGCAATAGTGGCCCTTCTGGTCCATGACTCACCCTTTGAATAACATGGGTTTAACCTGCACAACAACCCTATCTGACGGGTACTAGTTTTTGTCTTTATTTTACGTATAATAAACTTAGGTTGTGAGGATAAATAACTGTCCAGAAGTCACAGGGCTTGAAACAGTGGCACCTGGGCTTAGACTGGTTCTCATTCTGAGACTACCTCCTTTACTACCCAACCTGACTTCATGAATATGTAGCAGGGGTGTCTATGCCATTTTGGCAGAATGTAGAGAAAATGCCATGTTTCCCAGAGTTTTACAGTTATGTGTCTTCTTGAAGCAGAGACATTGATGTGCTTTGCTTATGTGCTTGGTTGCTCAGTTGGGTCCTACCAACTGAGTTGTTGCAACTCGATGGATTGCAGCCCACCAGGCTCCTCTACCCATGGGGATTCTCAAGGCAACGATACTGGAATGGGTTGCCATGCCCTTCTTCAGGGGATCTTCCCAACCAGGGGTTGAACCTAGGTCTCCCACATTGCAGGCAGATTCTTTACCATCTATGCCATCAGAGAAGCCCAAGAATACTGGAGCGGGTAGCCTAACCCTTCTCCAGGCGATCTTCTTGACCCAGGAATTGAACTGGTGTCTCCTGCATTGCACGTGGATTCTTCACCAGCTGAGTGACCAGGGAAGCCCAGAGACACTGACAGGGTGTTTTATATACTTTAAATTGTTCATTACATCTCTGGCCCTTCCAGTTACCTACAAGAGTGATCTATTTATATTTGTGACTTGTCTTGCACATAAAAGATAGCCCTGAATTCCTAATTGTAAACCTAATGCTGATGTCTCTCCTGAGCTATAACATGCTCCACCACCCTTGAAAATCCTGACCTTATGTGCTTTGAACCCATTTCACATTTAGAACTCTGGGCTCAATATACTTACATTGGATCTTCTGCTTTCCTGTACTGACTCTGACTTAGCCTGTGCAGTGGACACAGAGATGCATTGCTCAGGCCCCTTTGAAGAAATAACTTGTTGCCTGGCATCAAGGCAAGGATACTGGAGTGGGTTGCTATGCCGTCCTTCAGGGATCTTTCTGACCCAGGAATTAAACCTGGGTCTCCTGCTTTGCGGATGGATTCTTTACCAATGAGCCACCAGGGAAAGCTCACTCCCCAGCATAGTAAACCTTTTACACCTCAAATTCCATCTTAGTGTCTTTTCTCCAGTGGTGTTAACCAACACTTCCCACCACTTAACCAAATGAGATCTCTGCTCAACCTAACCCAAGCTGGAGAAGCCTGGCCTAATACTTGGTAGACATCTACATCCAGACAGGTGCTCAAATTATATATTGATATAATCATTCAATAGATAGGTTCATATGGAGCAACCATTGGGTAGTCATACCTTCAAAAGTATAATCACCTCTTATAAATGTCTCAGATAAAGGAGAAATGTGGCAAATTTAGATACCATGTCTCTATTATAGCCTTTGGTTCCTATGGTGAACTGTTTACTAGAGGTCAAAATTTAGCAATTACTCCTACATCTTAGGATTGTTGGGTGTTGCCTACATAATTATAGCATTGTGATATGGTGAGGAAAACAGATGTCAACAAATAAGATAAGAAGTGACTAGCTATGTCTATGGTGGAAAAAATACAGACCATGAGGCAGCCACATTGAACAGCTATTCAAAAAGTAAATCACGTAGTGGATACAGAAAAATAAACAGAGTAAAAGATTGAGGGGTTTTTGGTTTGGTTTTTGTTTGTGTTTTAGATTTTGCTGGGGTTTTTGTTTTGTTTGTTGGACTATTTAATAATACTACAAAAAATCCTGTGTCTTGGTTCTAATTTCAGATGAGGAGTTGTCAACATGATTTAATTGGATAGGCTCTCAGAGCACCCTCCCTAATTCCTCAGTATCAATGTATTCCTATGTTGGAAGGTTTGGAGTTTTGAAAGAGGAGGCAGGTGGAGGAGGAAATGGTAATTTTTGAACATGAGCTGCTCCCCAGAAGAACAGGTTTATGTCACTGCTGTTAGATGTGTGTGAAAAGTTCTGAATGTCCAGAGGATGGAATGAGATCTTTCTATCTCTGGAGAAGGGAAAATGACTGAGAGATGGAAACAGTGTTGGGAAAGAAGTAAAAGACAAGTCCAGTTTAGATTAGAGCACATTGTGGGTGCTGCAGCCAAAGAGTCTTAGAAAACCTATAGATTAGAAGCAAACCATAAAATAAAATCAAATTATAATCCAGAGAGTTGGGCAATAATGTATGTGGGATAGGCAGAAAGATATGAAAAAATGCATTATTAGGTTGAAGAAGGGAATGAACTACCAAAGAAGTTGCGAAGTGCTCTCTAGAAAATGGCCTCTGCTTAGTGCATAAAGGTACGTCCAAGGTTGAATTTCTTGTCCACAAAGAATGATATTATCAATTAACCCGGGTAGTTGTGAAATTCACATCCCTTGAAGTATGGCCTTGCATGAAGTTGAGAAAACAAGAAATAATCAATTTTAAAATCTATTTAGCCCCCACAATTCTGATTTATGGAAAATACTTAACATTTTTTACCTTTATTTTTTTTTAACTTCACCTAAAGTCTGATGTACATGCAACAAAGGTCTGAGTGTATAGTTTTCTGAATACATAGCCTAGAAACCCACCAGAGCACACAGTGAGGTGACTCTGTCACCCATGGAGCTGCTAAAGTGGCATCAATAAATCTAAAAGGGCTATGTCTATGGTGGAAAAATACAGACCATGAGGCAGCCACATTGAACAGCTATTCAAAAAGTAAATCACGTAGTGGATACAGAAAAATAAACAGAGTAAAAGATTGAGGGGTTTTTGGTTTGGTTTTTGTTTGTGTTTTAGATTTTGCTGGGGTTTTTGTTTTGTTTGTTGGACTATTTAATAATACTACAAAAAATCCTGTGTCTTGGTTCTAATTTCAGATGAGGAGTTGTCAACATGATTTAATTGGATAGGCTCTCAGAGCACCCTCCCTAATTCCTCAGTATCAATGTATTCCTATGTTGGAAGGTTTGGAGTTTTGAAAGAGGAGGCAGGTGGAGGAGGAAATGGTAATTTTTGAACATGAGCTGCTCCCCAGAAGAACAGGTTTATGTCACTGCTGTTAGATGTGTGTGAAAAGTTCTGAATGTCCAGAGGATGGAATGAGATCTTTCTATCTCTGGAGAAGGGAAAATGACTGAGAGATGGAAACAGTGTTGGGAAAGAAGTAAAAGACAAGTCCAGTTTAGATTAGAGCACATTGTGGGTGCTGCAGCCAAAGAGTCTTAGAAAACCTATAGATTAGAAGCAAACCATAAAATAAAATCAAATTATAATCCAGAGAGTTGGGCAATAATGTATGTGGGATAGGCAGAAAGATATGAAAAAATGCATTATTAGGTTGAAGAAGGGAATGAACTACCAAAGAAGTTGCGAAGTGCTCTCTAGAAAATGGCCTCTGCTTAGTGCATAAAGGTACGTCCAAGGTTGAATTTCTTGTCCACAAAGAATGATATTATAAATTTAAACCCCGGGGTAGTTGTGAAATTCACATCCCTTGAAGTATGGCCTTGCATGAAGTTGAGAAAACAAGAAATAATCAATTTTAAAATCTATTTAGCCCCCACAATTCTGATTTATGGAAAATACTTAACATTTTTTACCTTTATTTTTTTTTAACTTCACCTAAAGTCTGATGTACATGCAACAAAGGTCTGAGTGTATAGTTTTCTGAATACATAGCCTAGAAACCCACCAGAGCACACACAGTGAGGTGACTCTGTCACCCATGGAGCTGCTAAAGTGGCATCAATAAATCATAAAATATGCCCAAGAGGGCATTATAAATCATTTAGAGTTGCTATTAATATTTTAGACTTGCTCATTTTTAGCAGTGTGTTAAGTCTTACTGTTTGCATTTCATTTTTAATTCAGCACTTGATAATTGAAATATAATGCTGTTAAAAGTGATTAAAACCTTTTTTGTTAATTATTTAAAGATTAAATTGAATAAGGGAACTGATTGTTCGCTTTCTTCTCTTGAAAATGTCCTCCTGGCACTTTGGGCTCTGGTTCTCTTGGAGTGCAGTAGGGTATAACCATTGGTCTTCTCTGGTAAGGAGAGAGCATCCAGGTGTCCTTCCTGATAACCCCCCTTCCTGGCTCCGAAGCTGTCCCTTCTCAGGAATGTGGCAGTGTGATGGCTGCTAAAGGGGCCCAATTCTACCAGGCTGCTCAGGACTTCCCTTGTTTTAGCACTGAAAGTCTTGGGTTCCAGAAAACATGTGGGCCGAGTCAAAATGGGATGGTTGGTTACCCAGACTGGTCCGCAAATCCAAAATAATATTCTTTGGCAGAACTGGACCAGGAAAAATGGTGAGCTTCAGCACATTGGTTAGTAGAGCTGTTTACTTTCTTTCTGTGACCTGTAGGCCATTCCACTCCTGACATCCTTGGTTGCTTTATGTTTTCTCTAATTGGTCAGGGCATCCTCCCAGACTATGCCCCTGTGGATATCCACCTTTTTCATACTATTAAAAGCATCTCAAGTGATTAACAAAAATCATTCTCCACTGAGAACCTGTTTTGTGCCCAGCAGTGGGCTAAATATTTTATATTTATAGTGTCATAGGTCTTCACAAAAACCGTGTGAAGAGAATACTATTACCCTTATTGCTTATAAGGTAACTTAGGTTCACAAGGTTAAGAAATGAGGCAGAGACTTCCCTGGTGATCCAGTGGCTAAGACTCTGCACTTCCCATGCAGGGGGCCCAGGTTCTATCCCTGGTCAGGGAATTAGATTCCACATGCTGCAACTAAGACCTTGTACACACAAATAAATAAATATTTTTTAAAAAAGAAAGAAGTTAAGGAAAGATCTCAGAACTGCTGACCGGAAACTGTCTTTATTCTAATGCCTCTGGATGTTTCCAAGTCAGAATTTGATCCCCTTAGGGACTGGCCTGCTAATACTTAAGCCTTCAGAATGTGGATCTCTGTTAAGAGATGCCAGTGTGTTTGTTACACCTCATCCTTCATGAATTATGACTTACTAGCCACCTCTTTCTAGAATACTCACCTCCTTTTAAACGCAAAGGGGCAGTTCAGATAGCCTTCAGGGGATCCGCGGTATCCTCGAACAGGGCTGCATGATGGCCTGGCTCTGTTTTTCCCAGAGCTGGTGAGGAGCAGAGATGTATATTAGTTAGGACTCTTGATTTTTAAGAGGCATAAACATGACTGGAGCTAGATGAAGTAGGTGCTTCCTGGCTTCCTGGATCGTATAACTATAGATGTAAGGGTAACTCTGGCTTCAGGTGTGGCTGACTCAAGTATAAACAGCTTCCTCAGGACGTTGTGCCTCCATCTCTTAGTTCTGGTTCCCTTGGCACCATTCTGTGAAGCCTTTCCCATCCCACTGATTCCCACAAGCTTTCAACTTAGAGCCTCTTTGTTTATCAACTTCAGGAGAGTCCCAGAATTTAGTCTGTGGCACTGATTTAACTCACATGTCTGTCTTTGAACCAACCACGGTGGCCAGGGAAGTGGAATACGTTGTTTGCCTAAACCCCAGTCACGTGTCCAGACTTGGATTAAGGGATGGGTGAGGTCATCTCATTTGAGTCACATGAGAGTGGGAGGGGTGTGCCTCATCAGAGGGAATTGGAAGCTTACTGTCATAAGCAGTGAGAGGAATGGATTCTGAGCAGAGCAAAACTAGAGATGGACGCTTAAAATAGCTATTCAAATTGAGTGGGTTTGAAGGTAAAATGAGAAAATATAAAAGCATTTGATAAACTAAGAAGCACTGTACAGTTTTTTTTTCAGTGGCTAAGACTCTGCACTTCCCATGCAGGGGGCCCAGGTTCTATCCCTGGTCAGGGAATTAGATTCCACATGCTGCAACTAAGACCTTGTACACACAAATAAATAAATATTTTTTAAAAAAGAAAGAAGTTAAGGAAAGATCTCAGAACTGCTGACCGAAACTGTCTTTATTCGAATGCCTGTGGATGTTTCCAAGTCAGAATTTGATCCCCTTAGGGACTGGCCTGCTAATACTTAAGCCTTCAGAATGTGGATCTCTGTTAAGAGATGCCAGTGTGTTTGTTACACCTCATCCTTCATGAATTATGACTTACTAGCCACCTCTTTCTAGAATACTCACCTCCTTTTAAACGCAAAGGGGCAGTTCAGATAGCCTTCAGGGGATCCGCGGTATCCTCGAACAGGGCTGCATGATGGCCTGGCTCTGTTTTTCCCAGAGCTGGTGAGGAGCAGAGATGTATATTAGTTAGGACTCTTGATTTTTAAGAGGCATAAACATGACTGGAGCTAGATGAAGTAGGTGCTTCCTGGCTTCCTGGATCGTATAACTATAGATGTAAGGGTAACTCTGGCTTCAGGTGTGGCTGACTCAAGTATAAACAGCTTCCTCAGGACGTTGTGCCTCCATCTCTTAGTTCTGGTTCCCTTGGCACCATTCTGTGAAGCCTTTCCCATCCCACTGATTCCCACAAGCTTTCAACTTAGAGCCTCTTTGTTTATCAACTTCAGGAGAGTCCCAGAATTTAGTCTGTGGCACTGATTTAACTCACATGTCTGTCTTTGAACCAACCACGGTGGCCAGGGAAGTGGAATACGTTGTTTGCCTAAACCCCAGTCACGTGTCCAGACTTGGATTAAGGGATGGGTGAGGTCATCTCATTTGAGTCACATGAGAGTGGGAGGGGTGTGCCTCATCAGAGGGAATTGGAAGCTTACTGTCATAAGCAGTGAGAGGAATGGATTCTGAGCAGAGCAAAACTAGAGATGGACGCTTAAAATAGCTATTCAAATTGAGTGGGTTTGAAGGTAAAATGAGAAAATATAAAAGCATTTGATAAACTAAGAAGCACTGTACAGTTTTTTTTTTTTTTAATGTTCTCCTTTTATTAATCGATGTACTGCTCCACTCTGGACTGAGAAATGAAAGGCTTTAAAAGCTTGCACTTTGATTTGATTAGTAGATCATTCAGTAGACACCAATGCAAGCAAAACCAACATAGCCCTACTGGGGAAGCACAGCTGTGGAATGTTCTTCTTCTTCTTCTTTTTTTTTTTTTCTGTTGATTTTATGGAGGAGAGCATCATGAAGGGGGTCCAGAGAGCAAAGAGGGACCAAATAGCCTTGCATGTGAAGAAAGGTCATATAAATTGTACTTTTCCCTCTTCAAAATGATGATTTGTTTTAAAAAAGTAAATATTCATTTTATTTTCTTAATGCAAATAAAGCTTATATGCAGTTTCCTGTAAGTGTAATGCAGTCTAAAGAGAAAGTGTTAGTCAGTCCTGTCCGACTCTTTGTGACCCGATGGTCTGTTGTCCTTGAGGCACTTCTGTCCGTAGGATTCTCCAGGCAAGAATAGTGGAGTGGGTAGCCTATCCCTTCTCCTCCTTGATCTTTGCAACCCAGGGATGGAACCCAGGTCTCTCGCAGTGCAGGCGGATTCTTTACTGTCTGAGTCACCAGGGGAGCCCACTTTTGGAGAAGGAGTTCCGTGGATCGTTTATCAGTCACAAAAGAGTCAGACACAACTGAATGACTTCCACTTCACTTCTCCAAATGTAGTCTAAGTTCATCACAGAAGCATAAACTTTAAATGATTACTACTTAATCTAATTGTATTTTTTCTCCTTTTGTTTCTCTCAGAGAACTTTTTTCCTCCTATCTCAATAGATTTCTATTGTTCAGAAAGCTATGTAGCCACTTGCATGACTTAGAAAGTTTCTGCTCAGATGTTGAGCTCAGGAAGGCAAGTTCTCTCCAGTTTTATTACCTTCTTGGAATGCCTCAGAAAGAAGGCAAGATGTGACTGAGTATCCTAAGCATTCTCAGTGCTTTTTCGACTCACTGTACCTGTCCTGAATCTCATTTGCCTCTGAGGAAAAAAAATTCCCTTAGGCCATATGGTTCAGCCATCAGGAGAGAAAGTTTCTATACAGTGTATCCTTCTCCCTCTCAAATCCCGTTTATTCATTCTTCACATTAAATGCTCATCTCCACTGAGATTATGCTTTAATTAAGCCTTGGAAACACTTAGAAATGGGAAAATCTGATTCCCAAAAAGAGACATACAGAAAAGTGCATGAATATATACATATAATTATGGATATTTTATTACAGAAATATATGTTCATAAAAATGTTAAAAAAAGAAGTGAGTAAAAGAAAGGACTAAAAATCTCTCATATTACACTGCTTAGATAATTATGGAGGCCATGTTTTTATTTTAGGGAGGAGGGAGAGTCTGGCATTTCATAGTTTCTCATTTATAAAAATGGGATCATGTTACAACACGTGTTTATAATCTTTTGCTTCATATAACAGTATCTGATTAATATTCCTTTCTACAACAATCTATTTCTTAAAGCGATTATGTCTTATTTTTTTCCCTAAAATATTCTTGAGCAGAATAGCAATTGCTAAATACAAATGGCTAGCAATTTTTCTCTTTGAATTAACATATTGCTGCCCTTGCCAAGAGAGATGTTTATATTTTCATATTGCTCTTCTGTAGACAGTGCGTTAGTGCAAGGAAATAAATCTTGCAATTGGTCCCCTGAGGGACAATTTTAAAACAGAGTTCGCTCATTGTTTTTTATCATGACACATAGTCTGTCCATCCTTTTGCCCATGAGTAACCGAGCTCTAAAGAGAAATGTGCCCCCTTTTTTCCCAATGGGTGTTTGTAGAGAAAAGGAAGGAATCAGATTCAATATTTATTTGAAACAGCATTGATTAAAGACCTTGCTGCTGATGCTTGGCATATTGTATCCATGTCAGCTGTCCCTTGAACACAATGCATGTCTGGTGCACCAGTTAGCCACAGTCACATTTTAAAAGGCATGATTCTCTATTCAGTTGTTGGTGGCACACAATCATGTTAGATTTTGGGGAAATGGAGCAAGACACCCACTATTTTAGCATGATTTCATGTACCTTCTAATCTCATTTGCCTCTGAGGAAAAAAAATTCCCTTAGGCCATATGGTTCAGCCATCAGGAGAGAAAGTTTCTATACAGTGTATCCTTCTCCCTCTCAAATCCCGTTTATTCATTCTTCACATTAAATGCTCATCTCCACTGAGATTATGCTTTAATTAAGCCTTGGAAACACTTAGAAATGGGAAAATCTGATTCCCAAAAAGAGACATACAGAAAAGTGCATGAATATATACATATAATTATGGATATTTTATTACAGAAATATATGTTCATAAAAATGTTAAAAAAAGAAGTGAGTAAAAGAAAGGACTAAAAATCTCTCATATTACACTGCTTAGATAATTATGGAGGCCATGTTTTTTATTTTTAGGGGAGGAGGGAGAGTCTGGCATTTCATAGTTTCTCATTTATAAAAATGGGATCATGTTACAACACGTGTTTATAATCTTTTGCTTCATATAACAGTATCTGATTAATATTCCTTTCTACAACAATCTATTTCTTAAAGCGATTATGTCTTATTTTTTTCCCTAAAATATTCTTGAGCAGAATAGCAATTGCTAAATACAAATGGCTAGCAATTTTTCTCTTTGAATTAACATATTGCTGCCCTTGCCAAGAGAGATGTTTATATTTTCATATTGCTCTTCTGTAGACAGTGCGTTAGTGCAAGGAAATAAATCTTGCAATTGGTCCCCTGAGGGACAATTTTAAAACAGAGTTCGCTCATTGTTTTTTATCATGACACATAGTCTGTCCATCCTTTTGCCCATGAGTAACCGAGCTCTAAAGAGAAATGTGCCCCTTCTTTCCCAATGGGTGTTTGTAGAGAAAAGGAAGGAATCAGATTCAATATTTATTTGAAACAGCATTGATTAAAGACCTTGCTGCTGATGCTTGGCATATTGTATCCATGTCAGCTGTCCCTTGAACACAATGCATGTCTGGTGCACCAGTTAGCCACAGTCACATTTTAAAAGGCATGATTCTCTATTCAGTTGTTGGTGGCACACAATCATGTTAGATTTTGAAAATGGAGCAAGACACCCACTATTAGCATATTTCTGTTACTTGCATTTGTCAGAACATTCTTTGACGGAACACGCATGTATTTTTCCTATGCCAATATATTTGTGGTATGAAAAATTTCATGTCACCAGTGGCACAGCATGTTTCTACATTAGAACTGTGAAACTACCATGTTTGAGTCAGAAAAAATTATGTCAGGAAGGGAATTTGGAGGAAAGAAAGTTACTGACTGGGAAGACTGGAAATACCAGATATGCTCAAATTGAAAGTGGGCCAGAAGACCTACTTCTTTTTCTTTTTAATCTTTAAAAAATTTATTTAGTCATTTTTAACACCAAAACCATTTTTTTATTGGTGTATAGTCAATTAACAATTGTGATAGGGGCTTCCCTGGTGGTCCGGTGGGTAAGGACACCGCCTTGCAGCACAAGGGGTGCCTGTTCCATTCCTGGCCTGGGAAGATCCCACATGCCGCAGAGCGACTGGATCTATGTGTCCAATTACTGAGCCGGAGCTCTGGAGCGCAAGCACCCAGAGCCGGTGCTCTGCGACAACAGAGGCCACTGCGATGGGAGGCCCACACGTGCCAAAGAACAAAGATGGATGAAAAATAGATAAATGAAAGACCAATAGAAGTGGCCTGCCCGCCCTCCTCCCTCCCCAATCTGCCACCCTCCCCTGCCAAAAACCCCAATTGTGATAGTTTCAGGTGAACAGTGAAAGGGCTTGGTCATATCCCCCCCACCCCCCATCCAGGCTGGTACATAACATTAAGCAGCGTTCCATGTGCTATACAACAGATTTTTCTTGGTTATCCATCAGAAGGCCTACTTCTAAGAGCCAGGGAATGAATCTGTTCTTTGATCAGAGCAGGGCAGTGGAGTAGGAACCAGAGTTGACTTTGGGAAAGAACTTATGTCCAAGTATTTCCATAAGAGGCAGTTTGCTTCTGCTATCTCATGGGTTGCAGGAGTCATAACAAGACAGGATGAGGTTTGGGCGAGGTATTGGGAAGTAAATGTTAGTTTAGCAACAGGTAAATTCCCACCTTCTACAAAGAACTGCAGGTCTGTCAATTGCTAAAGTCTGAGGAGTGAGTCTCTTCTGAAACCAGCAGGTAGAAAGCAAGCAGTTAAGTATGGCCTCCCTGGAGGGTCCATGCTCAGAACTAAAGGTCAGTTCCAACATTATTCCTGGCACATCCAGCTGCTTATAGAAGAAACAGAGATAAGGGCATGGGTGTATGGGCAGCCAGGTACATTTTAAGAGCTCTTGTTTTAGCCTGAGTGTCCTGTTTTGTGGGGAATGATAATGGATAAGACTGAAAAAGCAGCTGGAGAAGAAAGAACTCATCTAGAGAAAAATTTCGATGTTTTCTGTGGGTGATGGGAAAACTTGATAGGTTAAAAGCAGAGGGGTGAAAAAATCAGTCTTGCCACAGAGATAGATTATTCAGGCAGAGATGCAGGGGGTTAGAAAGCCAGGGAAGATTAATATGGAAGTCAAGGGGGCCCATTAGAAGGCTAGGGCAATAAAGACAAAAAGATAAAGATATTTGTGGTAGCACTATTTACAGGGGCAAAATCTCTTGAAACAGCCTTAGTAGCAACCAACAGGAATGAAGCTGTGCAGTCACGAAAAAATTATAAAGTAGTTCTCTTGGCATACTGATATGGACTATTCTCCAAGACATGTTAATTGAATAGAGCTATCTGCAAAGTAGTGTGTGTGATATTCTAAATATTTGAATGAAAATAAGGTCAAAATAAAAACATGTGTTTGCATGGCAGGAAACCTATTGTCAAGGTTAGCTTGTAGGGAATCTACGTGCCCAAGGGATTTAGGATTCACTGTAGTTTCTTGTGTGGTTGGAATATTTTCCAGGTGCAGGAATTATAATTTTGAAAAACTCAATCTTATGAAATTGCCTGTTTGTGAATGGGTTTTGGAACTTAGTGGTTCCAAGATACGGGTTTCCCTGAAATCAAATCTCTTAATCATAGCCACTGAAATTTCCTAGTTAGTGGGTAGCCGCTTGACCCATTCTTTCAATGGCTGTAGCATCTCCATTCTTGACTTCCCTAATGGCGCAATGGGTAAAGAATCTGCCTGCAATGCAGGAGACATGGGTTCAAACCCTCGACTGAGAATATCCTTTGGAGGAGGAAATGGCAACCCACTCCAGTATTCTTGGACTTGAAAAATCCCCTCCACTAGAGGTAGCAACAGGTAAATTCCACCTTCTAGCTCTCGTCAGTGTCTTTTTTGGGTAGAAAGCAAGCAGTTAAGTATGGCCTCCCTGGAGGGTCCATGCTCAGAACTAAAGGTCAGTTCCAACATTATTCCTGGCACATCCCGCTGCTTATAGAAGAAACAGAGATAAGGGCATGGGTGTATGGGCAGCCAGGTACATTTAAGAGCTCTTGTTTTAGCCTGAGTGTCCTGTTTTGGGGGAATGATAATGGATAAGACTGAAAAAGCAGCTGGAGAAGAAAGAACTCATCTAGAGAAAAATTTCGATGTTTTCTGTGGGTGATGGGAAAACTTGATAGGTTAAAAGCAGAGGGGTGAAAAAATCAGTCTTGCCACAGAGATAGATTATTCAGGCAGAGATGCAGGGGGTTAGAAAGCCAGGGAAGATTAATATGGAAGTCAAGGGGGCCCATTAGAAGGCTAGGGCAATAAAGACAAAAAGATAAAGATATTTGTGGTAGCACTATTTACAGGGGCAAAATCTCTTGAAACAGCCTTAGTAGCAACCAACAGGAATGAAGCTGTGCAGTCACGAAAAAATTATAAAGTAGTTCTCTTGGCATACTGATATGGACTATTCTCCAAGACATGTTAATTGAATAGAGCTATCTGCAAAGTAGTGTGTGTGATATTCTAAATATTTGAATGAAAATAAGGTCAAAATAAAAACATGTGTTTGCATGGCAGGAAACCTATTGTCAAGGTTAGCTTGTAGGGAATCTACGTGCCCAAGGGATTTAGGATTCACTGTAGTTTCTTGTGTGGTTGGAATATTTTCCAGGTGCAGGAATTATAATTTTGAAAAACTCAATCTTATGAAATTGCCTGTTTGTGAATGGGTTTTTGGAACTTAGTGGTTCCAAGATACGGGTTTCCCTGAAATCAAATCTCTTAATCATAGCCACTGAAATTTCCTAGTTAGTGGGTAGCCGCTTGACCCATTCTTTCAATGGCTGTAGCATCTCCATTCTTGACTTCCCTAATGGCGCAATGGGTAAAGAATCTGCCT
This sequence comes from Tragulus kanchil, assembly GCA_022376925.1. Lineage (NCBI taxonomy): Eukaryota > Metazoa > Chordata > Mammalia > Artiodactyla > Tragulidae > Tragulus > Tragulus kanchil. The sequence continues at coordinate 54,231,597 of JAIOJX010000029.1, read as the reverse complement.
GCAATGCAGGAGACATGGGTTCAAACCCTCGACTGAGAATATCCTTTGGAGGAGGAAATGGCAACCCACTCCAGTATTCTTGGACTTGAAAAATCCCACAGACAGAGGAGTCTGGAGGGCTACAATCCACGGGGTTGCACAGAGCCAGACACAGCTGAGTGAATAAGCATACACACATTTCTATTCTAGCCCCATTCACTTTCTGGACCAGGGAGGAGATGACTTGGGAGAATGGGGCATTAGAAGAGCAAATTGAGACCATGGGCATTCTTGTAAATCTTCCACTCTTACCTGAGAATTCTTTGCCATGACATAGAATTCTGCCTTCTTTCTTCCTTAACCACACATCCTCATTTTATGGAGATAAGAGATAATAATCTTTTAGGTGGCATGATGTTATGGATGCCAATATTTGATGAATAATACATATTTTATTTAAAAACAGTTGTTATGACAACTGCAGTGAACATTTGGGATTTCATGTTGTTATGAATAAAAGAGTGCTCTCCTCCAACCCTGAAGCCTATTCTTTCAGACCAAGGTTAGTTCTTTGGTGGCTTTTAAAGTGTTAACTTCTGGATATAATGTGTAAATGTAAAACCAAGCAGAGATCTCATTCCCAGTGGGTTATTTATGAGCTTGCCTTTTGTCCAAGATACTTCAGTTTTCTCATGTTGCTTAAAGGCTTTGAAGACAAAAAAAATCCTAGAACTCTGTGGTATAGATTTTTCAGTCTCCCTGAAGCATCCAAAACAGGTTTTTATTTCTCTTTCCCTTTGAATCCATGAAAAAAAACCCTTTTTTTCTTAATACAGTTTTATTCACACATCATTAAGCTGTTTTCTCATATTATACACCACTGTAGGCTTAGCAATCATGGTTTTCTCTCATTGAGGAATGGAAACAATTATTCAGAATCTCATATGAAAAAAGAGATTTTGTCCGATTCTGAGTGTACACATCACTAGGAATTTTGCTAAAACCTCTGATGTTATTAAAGTTCACAATGAGGGGAAACATGGAGGGACAGAGATTAAGCAAATTATAAATGCAACAAATAAAATGCTCAGCTGTACAATAGGAGCGTGTGACCCTTTGGGCTCAATTGACTAACGTAAAACATTTCTAAGGAGTAGATTTTACCTGGGGTTTCATCCTTCCTTACTTTACATTGGAAAGTGTGTTTTGTTGGATGGTTTGCTCTGTTTGTTGGAACTCCCTGATTCCAAGTTTGCTCTCTCAAGATGCACACTATAATTGTTGACTCTCCAAGTAAATGCTAGAATTTTAAGCATTCTGTGGTCTTCTCTAACACGACAAAGAAAGAAGGGTCAAAAGTGATTATCCATGAATGTTTAGCACTCAAAGACAGGACTACACACAATAGCGAGTCAGCAGCTCACGGTGCAGTTTGGAGATGAGTAAACAGGGGCCATTGTTGCTTGCTCTGAGCAAACACCTGGAAGCTGAGACAGTGGCATGTCCTAATCAAAAAAATAAATGACCAGCTGCAAGGTTAAAAGCTCATCATTCAAGGAGCGTCCTTCGTCTACTTGAAAGCATCGGGAAAGTAACTGGCACCGGCATTAGCTACAAACTCACTTGTAAGGCTTGACAGCATCTCTCCACTTGACAGCTCTCTGTACATGTGAAAAAACAAAGAGAAAACTGAACACCAACAGGATTTTACCACATGGATGCTTGCCAGTGGAGGCAGAGGCAGACTGGAGAAACTAGATTTTTCAGATGGTCTATGTGCTAAGTCACTTTAGTGTGTCTGACTCTTTGCGACCCCATGGATTGTAGCCTGCCAGGCTCCTTTATCCATGGGATTCTTTAGGCAAGAGTATTAGAGTAGGTTGTCATGCCTTCCTCCAGGGGATCTTCCCAACCCAGGGATTAAACTCATGTCTCTTATGTCTCCTGCATTGACAGGTGGATTCTTTACCAGTAGCGCCACCTGGAAAGCCCTCAGATAATCTATACTTACCCCCTTTCCCTCCCTCTCTTTCAGATCAGTCTATTCCAATCATCTTCCAACTATTGCTTTGTTTTTTCTGTTTTATGGTGAGTTTTTTTTAAGACTTAAATTTTTATTTTTTAAAAATTATTATTTATTTTTGACTGCACCAGGTCTTGGTTATGGCACTTGGGATCTTTGATCTTTGTTTCAGCCTGTGGTATCTTTAATGTTGCAGGTGAACCTTTAGTTGTGGTATGGGCAATCTAGTTCCCTGACCAGGGCTTGAATCCAGGCCTCTTGCAGACTGGGAACATGGAGTCTTAGCCAGTGGAACAGTAGAGAAGTCCCAAGACTTAATTTTTTAAGAGAAGTTTGGGCACATGTTTAACCTCCCCTATTATCAAGAAGTCCAGCCAAGATGTACATTTGTTAAATTGTTGAGCCTACGTAGATGCATCCTGAACACTCAGTGTTCATAGTTCACGTTAGGGTTCGCTCTTGGTGTTGTATGTTCTATGGATTTAGAAAGTGTACAGAGTTTTACATATATGTTGAACAGGGTTCACTGCCTTAAAAATCCTCTGTGCTCTGCCCATTCATCCTTCTCCAGTTCTGGAAATGCCAGTGGCATGTCCTAATCAAAAAAATAAATGACCAGCTGCAAGGTTAAAAGCTCATCATTCAAGGAGCGTCCTTCGTCTACTTGAAAGCATCGGGAAAGTAACTGGCACCGGCATTAGCTACAAACTCACTTGTAAGGCTTGACAGCATCTCTCCACTTGACAGCTCTCTGTACATGTGAAAAAACAAAGAGAAAACTGAACACCAACAGGATTTTACCACATGGATGCTTGCCAGTGGAGGCAGAGGCAGACTGGAGAAACTAGATTTTTCAGATGGTCTATGTGCTAAGTCACTTTAGTGTGTCTGACTCTTTGCGACCCCATGGATTGTAGCCTGCCAGGCTCCTTTATCCATGGGATTCTTTAGGCAAGAGTATTAGAGTAGGTTGTCATGCCTTCCTCCAGGGGATCTTCCCAACCCAGGGATTAAACTCATGTCTCTTATGTCTCCTGCATTGACAGGTGGATTCTTTACCAGTAGCGCCACCTGGAAAGCCCTCAGATAATCTATACTTACCCCCTTTCCCTCCCTCTCTTTCAGATCAGTCTATTCCAATCATCTTCCAACTATTGCTTTGTTTTTTCTGTTTTATGGTGAGTTTTTTTTAAGACTTAAATTTTTATTTTTTAAAAATTATTATTTATTTATTTGACTGCACCAGGTCTTGGTTATGGCACTTGGGATCTTTGATCTTTGTTTCAGCCTGTGGTATCTTTAATGTTGCAGGTGAACCTTTAGTTGTGGTATGGGCAATCTAGTTCCCTGACCAGGGCTTGAATCCAGGCCTCTTGCAGACTGGGAACATGGAGTCTTAGCCAGTGGAACAGTAGAGAAGTCCCAAGACTTAATTTTTTAAGAGAAGTTTGGGCACATGTTTAACCTCCCCTATTATCAAGAAGTCCAGCCAAGATGTACATTTGTTAAATTGTTGAGCCTACGTAGATGCATCCTGAACACTCAGTGTTCATAGTTCACGTTAGGGTTCGCTCTTGGTGTTGTATGTTCTATGGATTTAGAAAGTGTACAGAGACATATATTCACTATTATAGTGTTGAACAGGGCTGTTTCACTGCCTTAAAAATCCTCTGTGCTCTGCCCATTCATCTCCCCTTCTCCAGTTCCTGGAAATACAGCCAGTTTTTTGTTGTTGTTGTTACTCTCTTAATAGTTTTGCCTTTTCTAGAAAGTCATACAGTTGCAATCTGGAAAGACTTTTCAGACTGACTTCTTTGAGTTAGTAATATGCATTTAAGTTTCTTTGGTGTCTTTTCATAGTTTGATAGCTCATTTTTTCTTTAAAATGCTGACATTATCAGCTGTATTATCTGGTTGTACCACAGTTTATTTATTCTTTATCTACTGGAGAACATCATGGTTGCTTCCATGTTTTGGTAGCTCTCAATAAAGCTGCTGTCAACCTTCTTGTACAAGTTTTTATGTGGACATAAATTTTCAACTCCTTTGTATGAGTACCAAGGGGCATGATTGCTGGATAGTATGATAGAATATATTAATATGCTAATAATATATTAATATGGTAAGAAATCACCAAACTGTCTTCCATTCTGTATTCTCACTAGCAAAGGGAGTTCTACAGCCTCATCAGCATTTGAGGGTGTCAATGTGCTGGATTTTGGTCATTCTAATATCTGTGCAGTTGTGCCTCATGATGGTAGTTTGTTTAAATTTGCTGTTTAATCTTCATTTAATTTAAATGATATAAAATGTGCAGCATTTTTTTCCTATGCTTTTTCGCCATCAGTGTATCTTCTTTGGGGAAGTATCTATAAACATCTTTGGCCCATTTTAAAATCGGGTTTCTTTTTTTTTATTATTATTGAATTTTTTAAAAAACTTCTTTGTTTCTTGAGAAGGAACCAAACAAGGAGGGCTTTTCTAATATTCAAAATGAAAATGAAAATGCAACATGAGTTTTTCTGTGAGTTAACCACAGTTTATTTGAAAAGACTTCATTAGATGTTGTAGTATCCCCCTTTTTGAATTTGGCACATGTTTAACCTCCCTATTATCAAGAAGTCCAGCCAAGATGTACTTTTAGTTCCAACCGTCAGTGTTCATAGTTCACGTTAGGGTTCGCTCTTGGTGTTGTATGTTCTATGGATTTAGAAAGTGTACAGAGACATATATTCACTATTATAGTGTTGAACAGGGCTGTTTCACTGCCTTAAAAATCCTCTGTGCTCTGCCCATTCATCTCCCCTTCTCCAGTTCCTGGAAATACAGCCAGTTTTTTGTTGTTGTTGTTACTCTCTTAATAGTTTTGCCTTTTCTAGAAAGTCATACAGTTGCAATCTGGAAAGACTTTTCAGACTGACTTCTTTGAGTTAGTAATATGCATTTAAGTTTCTTTGGTGTCTTTTCATAGTTTGATAGCTCATTTTTTCTTTAAAATGCTGACATTATCAGCTGTATTATCTGGTTGTACCACAGTTTATTTATTCTTTATCTACTGGAGAACATCATGGTTGCTTCCATGTTTTGGTAGCTCTCAATAAAGCTGCTGTCAACCTTCTTGTACAAGTTTTTATGTGGACATAAATTTTCAACTCCTTTGTATGAGTACCAAGGGGCATGATTGCTGGATAGTATGATAGAATATATTAATATGCTAATAATATATTAATATGGTAAGAAATCACCAAACTGTCTTCCATTCTGTATTCTCACTAGCAAAGGGAGTTCTACAGCCTCATCAGCATTTGAGGGTGTCAATGTGCTGGATTTTGGTCATTCTAATATCTGTGCAGTTGTGCCTCATGATGGTAGTTTGTTTAAATTTGCTGTTTAATCTTCATTTAATTTAAATGATATAAAATGTGCAGCATTTTTTCCCTATGCTTTTCGCCATCAGTGTATCTTCTTTGGGGAAGTATCTATAAACATCTTTGGCCCATTTTAAAATCGGGTTTCTTTTTTTTTATTATTATTGAATTTTTTAAAAAACTTCTTTGTTTCTTGAGAAGGAACCAAACAAGGAGGGCTTTTCTAATATTCAAAATGAAAATGAAAATGCAACATGAGTTTTTCTGTGAGTTAACCACAGTTTATTTGAAAAGACTTCATTAGATGTTGTAGTACATGTGATATCAGAGTGTCCAGATGTTATATAGAGTAAACATTACAGATTTACAGCGAAATCTGGTGTATATTTCCAAAATGTCCCCCGCAATGGGATCCTATCACAAGTTGGCAGTGTATTGGAAGTATATATTGTGAAAAGTGCCCTTTTGATAAAGGTTGGAAACATTCTTCCTATAGGAGGGGAGCACACTGAGGAGCCCATTTACGCTCTATTGACTCATCAAATAATGATGCTAATACATATCTGTAAAAAAAAAAACTCTGTAAACATAAAAAGTAAAAAAAAAAAAAAAAGAATGGGTCCCATGGTGTGCCCCTATCTATGTTCTAGTGTCCACAGTAGAAGGCAGGATCCCCTTGGCACCTGGCATAGCACTTTGGACCAAGTATTGTTCAACAGTTCCAGAAAATCATCCACTCCAATGGGCACTTCAAATTGTACTTCAAATTTATTTGAAGTTTGGGTTATGTAGCTTCTCCAAACTCAGGTACGCATATTCAATATATTTTATTTCATAAATGACAAAGGGAATAGTTGGATGACGTAGGTGACTTTATAGGTGAAAAGTGCTAACAGAAAACTCACTAACTAGGAAAGATCAATTCATCAAATGCCTCTGTGGATTATAGGATGAGTCTTCCAGCACATGGAAAGGACCCAATGACTTGACAGTAAATGACAACGTTCACTGACCAGAAATAGTGTCATTGCTTGTCAGACTGAATGAATTGAATGTATGGCCAAACAATGCCTGCTAGTTATTTCAGAATCAGTTTTTTCCAGTTGACCAATATTGACAGCTTCCCAAACAGCCACAGCACTTCCATGGGAGTCTGAATTTCTAATTATAATGTATGTGCTTAGTTGCTCAGTCATGTCCAACTCTTTGCAGTCCCATGAACTGTAGTCCACCAGGCTCCTCTGTCCATGGGATTCTCCAAACAAGCATACTGCAGTGGGTTGCCAAGACCTCCTCCAGGAGATCTTCCCAACTCAGGGATTGAACCCAGGTCTCCTGCATTGCAGGTGGATTTTTTACCTGCTGAGTGGCCAGGGAAGTCCTCAGTCATAATCTATATCAAATAAGAATTGCTAAGAGCTGAAGGAAAAGGTATTTGCAGTTAGATAAGAACAAGGAAGGCTTTGGAAAATATATTTTAGTTACATATCTAAATTCCAAACACGTTTCCTCACTTGAATGCACTTCTCATAACTTCCTAAGTAAAGTATATAAAAGAAAGGGATGAAGCTCAAATATGGAGAGCTGAGATACTCTTAGTATCTAGAACACCCTTAAAGATACTTCCATTCATTCTAATATTATTTTATGGAATCAGAAATTTATCTGTTTAGGTTAAGATATCCCCTAAGGAAATGATGGCATTACTCAAGTTCATAAAAAAAGCGACAGCCTGAGATGAGTCAGAAAGGATAGATATTCACACCGGGGGAGACTTCAGTACTGCACCCAACAGTTGGAGCAGCTTGAATGTGATCCATGAACTTGCTTTACTCTATTTGGGTAAAGAGGCCTTGCATCTTTATTTGAAGGTGCAGAATTTAACTTCTGATGCAGAAACAGGGCAGATGTCTAAGGAGTATTAAGGTGACATTGAAGATCACAAGCAATTGATCTCACTTTGTTGAAGGTGGTGGCAGATGATTTTCCAACAATTTCTTTAGAGACTGATCTCCAGTCACATCTGACAAGGGAGTTCAGGAGCACGGACAGTGACTTCTAGAGTTCTGGTAAACAGAGAAAGGTGTTAGTGATTTTTGTCCCTAAAGCTAGGCTTAGTGTATTTTGTGAGTGCTAGCTGGGCAAGATGTCTAGTTGAAGTTCAGTAATAGCCCTGTCACTTGTAGATATGATGACCTGGTAGTTGATGTGGCTAGAAAGGTTGCATTATTCAGTGTTGGAACTACCTTTACATTATGAGTAGTAAAATCATGAATCTTGCTATTGCAGGAAGAAAGAAATTAAAACTACAAATGTTCACTAGGGACTTCCCTGGTGTTCCAGTGGCTAAGACTCTGTGCTCCCAGTGCAGGTGGCCCAGGTTTGATCCCTGGTCAGAGAACTGGATCCCACATGCTGCAACGAAGATCAAAGACTCTGCATGGTACAACTAAGACCCAGCCAGTGAAATAAGTATGTTTTAAAAATTAAATCTAGGGCTTCTTTGGTGGTCCAGTGGGTAGGGAGTCCACCTTACAGTGCAGGTGGCACTGGTTCGATCCCTGGCCCAGGAGGACCCCGCATGCCACAGAGCAGCTGGACTGGTGTGTCCAATTTCAAGCTAGCTCTCTGGAGCACATGCGCCCAGAGCCAGTGCTCTGCAGTGAGAGAGGCCACTGCAGTGGGAGGCCCACACTTGCCAGAGAATAAAGAGGGATGAAAATAAATGTGAATAAAAGAGGCATGATGGGGAAAAAGAAAAATAAATGAAAGCTAGTAAAGAAAAACATTTAAAAAACAGAATCTACTAAATAATGGTAGATAATTCAAATGACAGAGATAAATGTGTTAGGGGAACTAAGATTTTAGGGAAAAGGGTAAGCTTCTATTTGGGGTCCTCTGTAAGAGTTAAGCTAATTGGTCTGAATCCCCAGGGTGACTAGGCAGTGGGGCTGAGCTCAGATAGTTGGTGAACACTTGGAAGAGGGAGAAGAGAGGATTTGGGTGGTTGACTGCAAGTAACAATGTCCTGAAAAATAATATCTTAAACAAGAGAGTTTCTCTCTCATCTCTCTCTCATATGAAAGGAACCTGGACATAAGGCAACCCAGGATTACTGTGGTAGTAGTGGTCAGGAGACTGCCCTTGTTTTGCTGTTTCTATCCTTTTGGCCACCTCACAGTCCAGGATGGCTGCTTTGGTCTTGCCATTATGTCCCCATTCCAAGCAGGTGGATGGAGGAAGATGAGAGAAGAATTAAACCCCCTCCCAATCAAGGTTTCCTAAACTTAGCACACAATACTCTTCGTTCAGTGTACTGGCAAAAACAGTTATGTCCTAAGTTGATGAAAAGGAAAGCTAAAAAATAATCTTTTATCTGGATAGAAATGTATCCTGCTTAAAAAAATTCAGACTTCTTTAATGAAGTAGTGGAGAGTAGATTTGGGGAGGCACCTAGCAGTGTTGGCCACACTTGGATGACCTTCCTGTCCCCCTGTCTCGTGGGCTGTTGATTAAAGTTCATAATTTTCTGTTTCTGAGTTTATTGGATCAAAAGTACCCTCTGTCAGATGACCACGTCCTGCTCTAGCCCTTCCTCATTCTAGTCTCACATTTACCTCCCCTCGCTGCCTGGAATCCCAATGCTAGGGCTCTTGTTTTCTGTGTTTTTCTCAACTATTTGCTGCTGGTCTGACTACTCATGTGTAGGTAAAATGTTAGTACATATAGCCTAGTGTATTAGAAACGAAATGTTATGCTATCCCAACTCTATGTAGGGAATTCAACTTCTGGTTTTATTTGAGGAGTCTTGCCCAGGGACCTTACCTAGTGCCAGCAATTTATGTGTATATGCAACCTATATGTAGACAAAAAGTCATATTTTTCTGTCTTGTTTCAATGCCCCTGCAGCCAGTGGGCTTTGGTATGGGTTACATCTGTCTCACTGATCTCTGCTTCATTCATGGACATGGTCCCTGCTGGTGTTCATCACCTCATTGCAAGTCTAAAACTTGAGAAACTGCCTGTTAGGGAGGTGGGGTGATGCATTGTTTCAAAGTACAGTGGTTTTGATGTGATGCTTGGCTTTCAAGGAAAAGTTTCCTGTACTTTTTAGTCTACTGATTTTTTAATTGTATTTTTTAATTTACCAAGTGGTTTAATTGAAGTATAGCTTCCTTACAATGTTGTATTAATTAACCCAGGATTACTGTGGTAGTAGTGGTCAGGAGACTGCCCTTGTTTTGCTGTTTCTATCCTTTTGGCCACCTCACAGTCCAGGATGGCTGCTTTGGTCTTGCCATTATGTCCCCATTCCAAGCAGGTGGATGGAGGAAGATGAGAGAAGAATTAAACCCCCTCCCAATCAAGGTTTCCTAAACTTAGCACACAATACTCTTCGTTCAGTGTACTGGCAAAAACAGTTATGTCCTAAGTTGATGAAAAGGAAAGCTAAAAAATAATCTTTTATCTGGATAGAAATGTATCCTGCTTAAAAAAATTCAGACTTCTTTAATGAAGTAGTGGAGAGTAGATTTGGGGAGGCACCTAGCAGTGTTGGCCACACTTGGATGACCTTCCTGTCCCCCTGTCTCGTGGGCTGTTGATTAAAGTTCATAATTTTCTGTTTCTGAGTTTATTGGATCAAAAGTACCCTCTGTCAGATGACCACGTCCTGCTCTAGCCCTTCCTCATTCTAGTCTCACATTTACCTCCCCTCGCTGCCTGGAATCCCAATGCTAGGGCTCTTGTTTTCTGTGTTTTTCTCAACTATTTGCTGCTGGTCTGACTACTCATGTGTAGGTAAAATGTTAGTACATATAGCCTAGTGTATTAGAAACGAAATGTTATGCTATCCCAACTCTATGTAGGGAATTCAACTTCTGGTTTTATTTGAGGAGTCTTGCCCAGGGACCTTACCTAGTGCCAGCAATTTATGTGTATATGCAACCTATATGTAGACAAAAAGTCATATTTTTCTGTCTTGTTTCAATGCCCCTGCAGCCAGTGGGCTTTGGTATGGGTTACATCTGTCTCACTGATCTCTGCTTCATTCATGGACATGGTCCCTGCTGGTGTTCATCACCTCATTGCAAGTCTAAAACTTGAGAAACTGCCTGTTAGGGAGGTGGGGTGATGCATTGTTTCAAAGTACAGTGGTTTTGATGTGATGCTTGGCTTTCAAGGAAAAGTTTCCTGTACTTTTTAGTCTACTGATTTTTTAATTGTATTTTTTAATTTACCAAGTGGTTTAATTGAAGTATAGCTTCCTTACAATGTTGTATTAATTAGTCTGCTGATTTTAATAGAAATCAGTTTAACCACAGCTCTTTTCATCCTGGTATGTGTAGAGACCAGCTGCGGAGCAGGTCAGGAAGAAATGAAGGATCATGTGAGAAGAGTGCAGACTCAGGCCAGAGGATGGGCTCTGGAATGTTGTCTTCTCTTGAGGAGCGGAGAGGATTGTTCAAGCACAGGTGGCACAGATGCCTCAAAGGTGGCCCTGACCACCCTGCTGGCTGGCTGCTAGCATGGATCTGAGCTTCAGCTCCAGGAGAGCCAGGGACCCTGCCAGGTCTGTCACAGGCACCCCGGTCACCCATCTGCTCACCGCTGTGAGCAGAGAAAAAAAAGGTGGGATTTTAGGTGTCCTTCAGGGAATTTCACAGAAACTTGAGTATGCCCAAGTGGATATTATCTGTTAGTGTGGTAGTCCCTAAGAATTGAAAATCAAGGAATTGGAAAATTATAGTAATCTTTATTTGGACTTCATTAGACTCTTTTTTTCTTTGGAATATTTATTTATTTTTTGGGGGGTTGCTGGTTGGGAGGGAGGGGGGCGGGCGGGCCACTTCTATTGGTCTTTCATTTATCTATTTGCATCCATCTTTGTTCTTTGGCCCGTGTGGGCCTCCCATCGCGGTGGCATCTGTTGTCGCAGAGCAATGGCTCTGGGCGCATGCGCTCCAGAGCTCCGGCTCGGTAATTGGACACATCGGTCCAGCGGCTCCGCGACACGTGGGATCTTCCCAGGCCAGGGATTGAACCGGCGCCCCTTGCACTGCAAGGTGGTGTCCTTACCCACTGGACCACCAGGGAAGCCCTTCATTAGACTCTTGAACTAGCTTATCCACAGTATTCTTGAGGATGAGGGGGAAATGTCGTATGATTGGTTCTGATTAAATAGGCATAGTCAGTGGGTGCTGATGAATGGAGGTAGATGCCTAATGAGTGTCACTGGGCTCTACCCTTGCCTAATGAAGATACAGGAGGTGTACTAGTCCAGTTTTCAGGTAACATTAAATTGGGAACCCCGTTAAAGATTGGCCAATACATTGCCCTGTACTTTTTATTTGAATTGTATTTTTAATTTACCAAGTGGTTTAATTGAAGTATAGCTTCCTTACAATGTTGTATTAATTAGTCTGCTGATTTTAATAGAAATCAGTTTAACCACAGCTCTTTTCATCCTGGTATGTGTAGAGACCAGCTGCGGAGCAGGTCAGGAAGAAATGAAGGATCATGTGAGAAGAGTGCAGACTCAGGCCAGAGGATGGGCTCTGGAATGTTGTCTTCTCTTGAGGAGCGGAGAGGATTGTTCAAGCACAGGTGGCACAGATGCCTCAAAGGTGGCCCTGACCACCCTGCTGGCTGGCTGCTAGCATGGATCTGAGCTTCAGCTCCAGGAGAGCCAGGGACCCTGCCAGGTCTGTCACAGGCACCCCGGTCACCCATCTGCTCACCGCTGTGAGCAGAGAAAAAAAAGGTGGGATTTTAGGTGTCCTTCAGGGAATTTCACAGAAACTTGAGTATGCCCAAGTGGATATTATCTGTTAGTGTGGTAGTCCCTAAGAATTGAAAATCAAGGAATTGGAAAATTATAGTAATCTTTATTTGGACTTCATTAGACTCTTTTTTTCTTTGGAATATTTATTTATTTTTTGGGGGGTTGCTGGTTGGGAGGGAGGGGGGCGGGCGGGCCACTTCTATTGGTCTTTCATTTATCTATTTGCATCCATCTTTGTTCTTTGGCCCGTGTGGGCCTCCCATCGCGGTGGCATCTGTTGTCGCAGAGCAATGGCTCTGGGCGCATGCGCTCCAGAGCTCCGGCTCGGTAATTGGACACATTGGTCCAGTGGCTCCGCGACACGTGGGATCTTCCCAGGCCAGGGATTAAACCGGCGCCCCTTGCACTGCAAGGTGGTGTCCTTACCCACTGGACCACCAGGGAAGCCCTTCATTAGACTCTTGAACTAGCTTATCCACAGTATTCTTGAGGATGAGGGGGAAATGTCGTATGATTGGTTCTGATTAAATAGGCATAGTCAGTGGGTGCTGATGAATGGAGGTAGATGCCTAATGAGTGTCACTGGGCTCTACCCTTGCCTAATGAAGATACAGGAGGTGTACTAGTCCAGTTTTCAGGTAACATTAAATTGGAGTGATTGCCAACATGCTAGAGAATAAGTTACAGAGGATCAGGACCCTAGAACATCTGAGCAACTGAAATGATGAACTGAACCTAACAACATGAAGGTTAGTGAGGAGCAAATGTGATATCCTTTCTGGAACCCACATGACCAACCTCACACAAACATGTTCAAGGAGATATGCTTATGTCCACAATATTTGAGCAGGATTTTTTTTCCCTTTAAGGATAGTTAATTTATAGTATGATATAAATTTCAAGTGTACAACACACTGATTCCCAATTTTTAAAGATTATATTCCATTTATAATTATTATAATATTGCCCATATGCCCTGTGTTGTACAATATATTTTCATAGAACAGGATTTTAACTATCATTCATTCCTCCATTCATCCATTCAAGTATTTTTTCCAAATCCTTATTTGTACCCCTTCTTTCTTTGATTCTGGATGCTTCTTGATGCACAAGATAGATATAACTCATTTCCTTATAGAGACAATAGAATAAGAAGTGAAGTAAATAAGAACTGTATCCTAGAGAATACATGGCTTTACCATTCAGGGAACTTTACCACAAGAAAGGGACATAAAGGCTAAAATATGCAGGACGAGCAGGAGTTGGATTATCAAGCAGTGGGGAGAGGAAAGACTGCTCCAGGGAGAGGGAACAGCAGGTAGAAAGCCTGTAAATAAAATGATGTCAGACACTGATGGAAAGGGAGGAGGTTTATGTAGACTGTAGCACAAAGGGTGGGGGAGATAACAGGAGATGAAACTGGAGAGGGAGAAATTAGGTAGGTCTGGAAGGATTTTGCAAGTCACTTAAAGAGCTTGGAGATCATTCTTGTGGGATGACATATTTATAAAAAATTCTTAAGGAGGTGACTTAATTAGTTTCACACTGGAAGCCTCCATGTTGAGGAGGGCAGAGGTAGGAGGGAGCACAACTGGTAACCTGTTAGAAGGTTGTTGGAGTCATGGGGGTGAGAGATGGTGGCTGGCATGGGGGACAGTGTAGTTGGAAAGAAGTGGGAAGAGCTTAAAAAAAAGAAATAGGAGGGAGCACAAACTTTAATGACTCTCATAGGGGAGTGATTGCCAACAGGGCTAGAGAAAAAGGGGTTACAGAGGTTTTTTTCCAAGGAAAAAACCCCTAGAACATCTGAGCAACTGAAAAGATGAACTGAACCTAACAACATGAAGGTTAGTGAGGAGCAAATGTGATATCCTTTCTGGAACCCACATGACCAACCTCACACAAACATGTTCAAGGAGATATGCTTATGTCCACAATATTTGAGCAGGATTTTTTTTCCCTTTAAGGATAGTTAATTTATAGTATGATATAAATTTCAAGTGTACAACACACTGATTCCCAATTTTTAAAGATTATATTCCATTTATAATTATTATAATATTGCCCATATGCCCTGTGTTGTACAATATATTTTCATAGAACAGGATTTTAACTATCATTCATTCCTCCATTCATCCATTCAAGTATTTTTTCCAAATCCTTATTTGTACCCCTTCTTTCTTTGATTCTGGATGCTTCTTGATGCACAAGATAGATATAACTCATTTCCTTATAGAGACAATAGAATAAGAAGTGAAGTAAATAAGAACTGTATCCTAGAGAATACATGGCTTTACCATTCAGGGAACTTTACCACAAGAAAGGGACATAAAGGCTAAAATATGCAGGACGAGCAGGAGTTGGATTATCAAGCAGTGGGGAGAGGAAAGACTGCTCCAGGGAGAGGGAACAGCAGGTAGAAAGCCTGTAAATAAAATGATGTCAGACACTGATGGAAAGGGAGGAGGTTTATGTAGACTGTAGCACAAAGGGTGGGGGAGATAACAGGAGATGAAACTGGAGAGGGAGAAATTAGGTAGGTCTGGAAGGATTTTGCAAGTCACTTAAAGAGCTTGGAGATCATTCTTGTGGGATGACATATTTATAAAAAATTCTTAAGGAGGTGACTTAATTAGTTTCACACTGGAAGCCTCCATGTTGAGGAGGGCAGAGGTAGGAGGGAGCACAACTGGTAACCTGTTAGAAGGTTGTTGGAGTCATGGGGGTGAGAGATGGTGGCTGGCATGGGGGACAGTGTAGTTGGAAAGAAGTGGGAAGAGCTAAAAATCATACAAAAGAGAAATCAAGGATTGGGTGATGGTTTGCTTGTGGGGACAAGAAAGCCTTTGAATGACTCTCAGGCTTCTGTCTTGGGACAAGTGAACTGATAGCGAAACCATGTTCTGATTTTGGAGAACAGCAAGAGAGAAATGTATGTAGGAGAAAAGGTGATGTATTCTGTCTGGGACAGGTTGTGTTTGAAGTGATCAGGTGTCGTCCGAGTGGTGATGCCCAGTAGGCAGCTCGTAGAAGTTCTGGAGCCCTGGAGAGATTTGGATTAAAGACACTGACTTGGGAATAATCTCAGAGTCAACAAAAGTAGTATTGACCCTGTTCATCAAAGTACAGCTAGAAGATGGGAGTGGTAGTTCTGGCTCTGGAGAACAAGAAGACACAGGACCAAGAGCTCTGGCTCTGCTCTGGACAGGCCATCTGGGCCTGAGGGTAATGACTTAGGTCTTTGAGTTTCAGTTTCTTCAATATAAACTGGGGATTATAAAACCAGTGACTACAGAGGAAGACAGATACCATATGAGTTTGCTTATGTGTGGAATTAAAAAAAAACAGAAAACAAATTTATAGTTACCAAGGGGGAAAAAGAGGGGAGAGATAAATTATGAGTTTGGGATTAAAATATACAAACTACTATACATAAAATTGGTAAACAAGGACTGCTGTATAACACAGGAACTATACTCAGTATCTTGTAAGAACCTCTAATCGAAAAGAATCTTAACAAGAATATATCTTTATCTGGGTGTCCGTGGTAGTCCAGTGGGTAAAGAGTCTGCCTTGCAATGCAAGGGGCACCGGTTTGATCCCTGGCCTGCCTGGGAAGATCCCACGTGCCGTGGAGCAGTTGGACTGGTGTGTCCAATTACGAGCCAGCACTCTGGGGCGCATACGCCCAGAGCTCGTGCTCTACAATGAGAGAACCCACTGCAATGGGAGGCCTACACAGGCCAAAAAATAAAGACGGATGGAAATAATGATAATAATAAAAAAACAATAAAAGAGGCCAAAATTAAAAAAAAAAAAAAGAATATATCTTTATCTACACAGACGTGAATCACTTTGGTGTGTACCTGTGCATTGTCAATCAACTACATTTTGGTAAAATTTTTATTGAAAATAATAGTAAGACAAAACACCAGTTACTGCACAGTGTTTTTGTAAGAATGGAATAAAATGATGACTATAAAATGCATAACAGTGCTGGCATATGGTTACTGCTCAAGAAATATAAAATGTTTTCATTATCACTGGTGCTCCTCTTGTGATTGGCTTATTGTTCAGGAGAACTTGCTCGAAGAGGGAAAGGCAGACTGGGCCTTTTTCAGATGACATGCTGAAATGTGAAAGTTTGTCACAGGAGGAATGGTTAAAGAGCCTGATGCTGGTCAGCCCGATTTACAGGAGTTCTGATATAGCACTTTTCAAATACACAGAAGCCTTCCAGAAGAAAAAAGAAATAGAATTGCCCAGTGGGACCCCAGAGGATGGAAGCAGGATGAACTGACAGGAGTTTCAAGGAGATTGACCTCAGCTCAATACCGTCAGAGCTCTCTAAAGATAGATTCATTCTTTTTTTGGAAGGAGGACTTTCTCTTCTCTAAATTAGAGCTTCCATAACTGCAGCTGGAAGAGTCAGCCCCATTATTAGAGATGTTGTCAGAGGTGGTCTTGCTTACTGTAGAGTGAATGCCCAGTTTGAATTGGGTGCTTGTGTAGGGCCTGGGATCCTCAGCAAGTTCATTAAAATTTATTACAGTATTCATTCTCTAACCTTAAAAGAGATCATTTTCTCTATCGAGTAGGGCAGGGGCTGGGATAGTCCAGCTAAAAACATCTTCCTCATGTGGGCCTGCAGTTTCCACGTCTCCAAAGCACACAGCACGGTGTCCCAGGTTGGTGGGGGAAGCATACAACCACCCAAGTGCTACGGGAAGGTTTTGTTTTTCGACCCTTTCCTCCTACCCCCTGAACGCATCCTGATCCCTCTGTGGCTGAGCACTCTCCTTCCTCCCTGTCCTCCGTCCAGGGCACAGCTCCAGGGAAAGACACAGTAATATGTAATAAATAAGGAGAGGCCAGGTCTTTAAATCTCACCATCCTGGATTTATTTTCTGATAGTAAAATGGAAGGAAAATAGAGTGAAACCTCCATGATTGATGGGCTCCCTTCTCTTTGGAGGCTTCCTGGTTGCATCTTTGTGCTGTGCTTGACATTTATGATATAAGGTATTAATATCTGGTAAGAAGAGCTGCTGGTGCTAATTACTCAGACCTGCTCTGACAGGGCACTGGTGAGGAACTCATATGTCAGATCCCATCTATGCGTTAAGTCTTTAACCTAAAGTAGGCCGGAATTACGGGCTTTCACCGTATGCATTTCACAGAAAGTCTGTAGGATATTTTAGTAAATCAGCTGTGATAGAGTGGCTGAAAAGCAAGCCCTAAACCATCTGATATACGGGATCCTCAGGAAAGTCTTTGACTTAAGAAATTCATTCATTAGCACTTTTCAAATACACAGAAGCCTTCCAGAAGAAAAAAGAAATAGAATTGCCCAGTGGGACCCCAGAGGATGGAAGCAGGATGAACTGACAGGAGTTTCAAGGAGATTGACCTCAGCTCAATACCGTCAGAGCTCTCTAAAGATAGATTCATTCTTTTTTTGGAAGGAGGACTTTCTCTTCTCTAAATTAGAGCTTCCATAACTGCAGCTGGAAGAGTCAGCCCCATTATTAGAGATGTTGTCAGAGGTGGTCTTGCTTACTGTAGAGTGAATGCCCAGTTTGAATTGGGTGCTTGTGTAGGGCCTGGGATCCTCAGCAAGTTCATTAAAATTTATTACAGTATTCATTCTCTAACCTTAAAAGAGATCATTTTCTCTATCGAGTAGGGCAGGGGCTGGGATAGTCCAGCTAAAAACATCTTCCTCATGTGGGCCTGCAGTTTCCACGTCTCCAAAGCACACAGCACGGTGTCCCAGGTTGGTGGGGGAAGCATACAACCACCCAAGTGCTACGGGAAGGTTTTGTTTTTCGACCCTTTCCTCCTACCCCCTGAACGCATCCTGATCCCTCTGTGGCTGAGCACTCTCCTTCCTCCCTGTCCTCCGTCCAGGGCACAGCTCCAGGGAAAGACACAGTAATATGTAATAAATAAGGAGAGGCCAGGTCTTTAAATCTCACCATCCTGGATTTATTTTCTGATAGTAAAATGGAAGGAAAATAGAGTGAAACCTCCATGATTGATGGGCTCCCTTCTCTTTGGAGGCTTCCTGGTTGCATCTTTGTGCTGTGCTTGACATTTATGATATAAGGTATTAATATCTGGTAAGAAGAGCTGCTGGTGCTAATTACTCAGACCTGCTCTGACAGGGCACTGGTGAGGAACTCATATGTCAGATCCCATCTATGCGTTAAGTCTTTAACCTAAAGTAGGCCGGAATTACGGGCTTTCACCGTATGCATTTCACAGAAAGTCTGTAGGATATTTTAGTAAATCAGCTGTGATAGAGTGGCTGAAAAGCAAGCCCTAAACCATCTGATATACGGGATCCTCAGGAAAGTCTTTGACTTAAGAAATGTGTGAGGAACACTAAGACGATACAAGGGAGGAAAAATGGAAATGATGAGACTAATTTATTTTAATTCAGAAAGGAAAACGTTTGCCTCCTCTTCTAATTCTTCAGGTTGTCAGCTGTGCCTTATTTCTAGTAGCTATTTGTAAAATTAATCATTTTAACAGTATCAAACAGACTGGGTTTTTACACTTGATAAATTTTTGATGTTGAACCTTTGAAAAATGCAGTGATGTAATTTTTTTTTCCTCTCAAGAGCTTCTCCCCAGAAGCCAGTGTTAATTTGCAGATGCCAACACATGACTAATGGGTTTTTATCTCAAAAGATTAATACACATTAAATCAACATAGGATTAAGGACTCCAGACTGTACAGACTTTTGTCCTGAGAGAATCCAGACTTTGTGATCCTGACACCTCACGAGGAACAGTTGTTTCGTTGGTTGGTCAGCCTGCTTGACCCTGTTAGTGCTTATACAACCGTCGGTTGTGTCTTCTCTCTCATTAAAGAGCCCTGGTTTTGTTTAAGGAGCAATGTGCTCAGCACCCAGTGATGAGGTATGATTGGCCTAAGGCAGTTAGGGTCAACTACATCTTTGTTTATGAGTGATTTAGGGACAAAAAGTGATGTAACTCTGCCAATGAAATATAAGAGAAGTAAGGATTGAATGGGTTGGAGAGAGAAAGGACAGTGGTTTCTGGAGGAGAAATTAAAGGAGACCATCATATGAGAGGTCCTTTAGACTGCAAAGAGATCAAACTAGTCAATCCTAAAGGAAATCAGCCCTGAATATTCATTGGGAGGATTGACGCTGAAGCTGAAGCTCCAGCACTTTGGCCATCTGATATGAAGAGATGACTCATTGGAAAAGACCCTGATGCTGGGAAAGATAGAGGGCAGAAGCAGAAGGGAATGACAAAAGATGATATGGCTGGATGGCATCACTTGAGTCAATGGACATGAGATGGAGATGGCGAAGCACAAGGAAGCCTAGTGTGCTTCAGTCCATGGGCTCCCAAAGAGTCAGATATGACGGAACAACTGAGCAACAAAAATCACTTGAGAGGTGGTCCTTTGTGTCTCTGCTAACTTCCTTTCTGATTTGGGATATGGTGGTGACAAAACTGGGGTCCAAAACTCAGCAGCCACGTTGGGATCATGAGGGAAGAGCACAAACAGTGCTTTGGATGGCTTAACAAAAAGATGGAAAGAAGCTAGGCTCTCTCTAACCTTATTGAGCCAGCAAACCACTCTGTCTACCTGCGACTCTCTTCTAATACAAATAAATGTCATGATTGAAGTCACTGTTAGTCAAGTTTTCTGTATATTGCTGCTGGATGTGTTCCATATAATTATAGTCAGTTAAGTTTGCAGGCCTGGAAATTTTCCTGTGCAATTTTTTTGATTCATACGAGTCACACTTGAACGTAGTAAAACAAAATGTCAAAGAATATGTAAAGCCATTAAATAACAAATGAATGTCTATTATCCCAGATCCCAGTATCCTCCACGGAGGAAATCACTTTTAATTGCTTCTGTTTTTAGTCCTTGATAATTACGACTATAATTTGCCTATTCTTTTCTTCCAAACATATTATTTAGACAGTATCTGTTGGCTCCCCACTCTGAAAGATGAGGAATTTATCATCAATTTCTACTCCCACTTCATATTTATTACATTTCCTTTATCAGTCATATTTATATCAATAAACATCACTTTTCATATGGGCTTCCCTGGTGGGTCAGATGGTAAAGAATTTGCTGGCAATGCAGGAGAATATGATTCAATACCTGGTTCAGGAAGATCCCTGGGAAGAAGAAATGGCGACCTACTGTAGTATGCTTGCTTGTGAAATCCCATGGACAGAGGAGTCTAGCAGGCTATAGTCCATGGGGTTACAAAAGAGTTGGACATGACTGAGCAGCTAACAGAATACCAAATGTTTACTGTATAAATATTAAGTACAGCATCCAGTCGGACAAAAGATGATATGGCTGGATGGCAAATGAAACGAAGGGAATGACAAAAGATGATATGGCTGGATGGCATCACTTGAGTCAATGGACATGAGATGGAGATGGCGAAGCACAAGGAAGCCTAGTGTGCTTCAGTCCATGGGCTCCCAAAGAGTCAGATATGACGGAACAACTGAGCAACAAAAATCACTTGAGAGGTGGTCCTTTGTGTCTCTGCTAACTTCCTTTCTGATTTGGGATATGGTGGTGACAAAACTGGGGTCCAAAACTCAGCAGCCACGTTGGGATCATGAGGGAAGAGCACAAACAGTGCTTTGGATGGCTTAACAAAAAGATGGAAAGAAGCTAGGCTCTCTCTAACCTTATTGAGCCAGCAAACCACTCTGTCTACCTGCGACTCTCTTCTAATACAAATAAATGTCATGATTGAAGTCACTGTTAGTCAAGTTTTCTGTATATTGCTGCTGGATGTGTTCCATATAATTATAGTCAGTTAAGTTTGCAGGCCTGGAAATTTTCCTGTGCAATTTTTTTGATTCATACGAGTCACACTTGAACGTAGTAAAACAAAATGTCAAAGAATATGTAAAGCCATTAAATAACAAATGAATGTCTATTATCCCAGATCCCAGTATCCTCCACGGAGGAAATCACTTTTAATTGCTTCTGTTTTTAGTCCTTGATAATTACGACTATAATTTGCCTATTCTTTTCTTCCAAACATATTATTTAGACAGTATCTGTTGGCTCCCCACTCTGAAAGATGAGGAATTTATCATCAATTTCTACTCCCACTTCATATTTATTACATTTCCTTTATCAGTCATATTTATATCAATAAACATCACTTTTCATATGGGCTTCCCTGGTGGGTCAGATGGTAAAGAATTTGCTGGCAATGCAGGAGAATATGATTCAATACCTGGTTCAGGAAGATCCCTGGGAAGAAGAAATGGCGACCTACTGTAGTATGCTTGCTTGTGAAATCCCATGGACAGAGGAGTCTAGCAGGCTATAGTCCATGGGGTTACAAAAGAGTTGGACATGACTGAGCAGCTAACAGAATACTTTTCAAATGTTTACTGTATAAATATTAAGTACAGCATCCAGTAAAGTGGCTTAACCACTAGAAAAAGGGATGCGATACTTTGTCACTAAATTGTTCAAGGGAGCATGTTTTAGATTCTGGTTCTCTTTTTCCACATTCAGATTCTTCAAAATCATGCCACACTGTTGTTGTTCATATTCAAAGACTGGTTTTCGTAACTTTTTTTTCATCCTAAATTGCTAATTTTCTTACATTTTTTTTGTGAAGTTTTCATTATGTGACCGTTATAACTTCTTCATCATGCTATTGAATGGAAAGAACTTTCTTAGCAGATATTATTCTCATCAGTGTTGGACTTCCTATTTCAATTTGGTCAATAACATTCCTACAGAACTATGAAAAGGCATGGTTCCATTGTTTTCTAGAGTGCTGCAGTGAGAAATTTGATGTAGTTTTGTTTCAATTTTCCTGTAAAAATGGATTCTTGTTTAAGTCTTTTTATCTTTTTCTTTGGTGTTCACTTCCAGAGGGATGGATTTGGAAATAAGCATCTACATATTTACTCTGCTTAATATTCAGCCTTAAGTCTTATTTTTTGTTGTTGTTTTCCATTTTTTTTTGTTCTGAGATTTGTACTATTTCTTGAGAATTAACATCTAATTCACATTTATAAAATTTACTCTTTCAAAGCATACCATTAAATACTTATGTATGCGTTCACAAAGTTGTGCAGCTGAAACCACTATCTAGTTTCAGAACACTTATATCATCCCCTCAAAGAAACCTCATAATCATTATCTTTTCTTCCAAACATATTATTTAGACAGTATCTACTGGAGATTTATCATCAATTTCTACTCCCACTTCATATTTATTACATTTCCTTTATCAGTCATATTTATATCAATAAACATCACTTTTCATATGGGCTTCCCTGGTGGGTCAGATGGTAAAGAATTTGCTGGCAATGCAGGAGAATATGATTCAATACCTGGTTCAGGAAGATCCCTGGGAAGAAGAAATGGCGACCTACTGTAGTATGCTTGCTTGTGAAATCCCATGGACAGAGGAGTCTAGCAGGCTATAGTCCATGGGGTTACAAAAGAGTTGGACATGACTGAGCAGCTAACAGAATACTTTTCAAATGTTTACTGTATAAATATTAAGTACAGCATCCAGTAAAGTGGCTTAACCACTAGAAAAAGGGATGCGATACTTTGTCACTAAATTGTTCAAGGGAGCATGTTTTAGATTCTGGTTCTCTTTTTCCACATTCAGATTCTTCAAAATCATGCCACACTGTTGTTGTTCATATTCAAAGACTGGTTTTCGTAACTTTTTTTTCATCCTAAATTGCTAATTTTCTTACATTTTTTTTGTGAAGTTTTCATTATGTGACCGTTATAACTTCTTCATCATGCTATTGAATGGAAAGAACTTTCTTAGCAGATATTATTCTCATCAGTGTTGGACTTCCTATTTCAATTTGGTCAATAACATTCCTACAGAACTATGAAAAGGCATGGTTCCATTGTTTTCTAGAGTGCTGCAGTGAGAAATTTGATGTAGTTTTGTTTCAATTTTCCTGTAAAAATGGATTCTTGTTTAAGTCTTTTTATCTTTTTCTTTGGTGTTCACTTCCAGAGGGATGGATTTGGAAATAAGCATCTACATATTTACTCTGCTTAATATTCAGCCTTAAGTCTTATTTTTTGTTGTTGTTTTCCATTTTTTTTTGTTCTGAGATTTGTACTATTTCTTGAGAATTAACATCTAATTCACATTTATAAAATTTACTCTTTCAAAGCATACCATTAAATACTTATGTATGCGTTCACAAAGTTGTGCAGCTGAAACCACTATCTAGTTTCAGAACACTTATATCATCCCCTCAAAGAAACCTCATAATCATTATCAGTCATTCCCCACTCCTTTCTTCCCCTGGTCCCTGGCAACCACTAATCTACTTTTTGTCTCTATGGCTTTGTCTATTCTAGGCATTTCATATAAATGGAATCATATGGCTTTTTGTGCCTCGTTTCTTTTACTTAGCATAATGCTTTTAAGATTCATCCGTGTTGTCACATATATAACTATTTCAGTTCTTTTTATGGCTGGATAATATTTCATTATGTATATAAACCACATTTTGTTTATCAATTCTTCAACTAGTGTTTCTTTAATCATTTTCTCCTGTGCATTTTTTCAGTTCTCTCTTTCTGGCTGTTTGGCTAGCAGTGTGTAGAAGTTTTTGTAATGATCCTCTATGATTCAACTTTTGATTTCTTTCTTTCTTTTTTGATCAACATTTTAGTAGATTTCCTTGATGTTATTTTTTAGTCCTTCTATTACATGAAAAAAGTTTTAGCAACCATATATATATATATTTAAATTTTATATATTTATTTATTTATTTTTGGCTATTCTGGGTTTTCCCTGCTGCTGCAGGCTCTTTTCTAGTTGCAGGGAGTGAAGCCTACTCTCTAGTTGAGGTGAGCAGACTTCTTGTTGTGGTAACATCTCTTGTGGTGGAACTTGGGCTCTGAGGCACACAGGCTTCAATAGTTGCAACACATGGGTTCCACAGTTGCAGCTCTGAGGCTCTAGAACACAGGTTCAATAGTTATGACTCACGGGCTTAGTTGTTTCGCAGCATGTGGGATCTTCCCGGATCAGGGATCAAACCTGTGTCTCCTGCATCGGCAGGTGAGCTTTTCACCACTGAGCTACCAGGGAAGCCCAGCAACCATATTTTAAAATTTCAGTAACTCTTTCTTGTTTTCTGGTTTTCTTTCTTTTTTTTTTTTTTTCCTTTGGTAAGAAGCATCTTTTATTTTTGTTTCCATGACCTTCAGTTCAAATTTATTGAGGACCTATCTAGGTGTCCCCAGCTAATGTAAGACACCCCCAGACAGTCCTGTCCAGGGTGGCAAGGGACACTTCCCTAGGTAGTTGTGTCCGCTGTGTTATGAACTGAATGAAATAAGGGATCTCAGTATGCTGGGTGTTCAGTGTGTACTCAGTGTACGTAGGACTTTATCTCTCTTTTGCTCTACATCAGTCAGGTCCACTTCCTGCCTTTGCTGAGATGGAGCCTTCCTTCCCATTGCCACTCCCCCACACTGTCACACAAGGAGACATCCTCTCCAGGATCCCTTTAGACCAGGTCAGATGTCCATGACTTTAGGCATTGTTCCTTTTGTGGTGTGTGCTCTTTTGTTTATGTTCACGTTTATTGGGGCATAATTTATATACGGTAACATACACTGTCTAGAGACGTTCAGTTTGATGAGTTTTGATAAGTGCATGCACTTATGTTACCACCACCTTAATTAGGAAAGAACAGTTTCATCAACCCACAAAGTTCCCATAGGATCCTCCGTGGATTTCTTTGAGTATTAGTGATCGATACCACAGATTACTGTTATGTGTTTCCCTGCTCCTGCATGGGTCTCAGTCTCTTCAAGGAGCTCTGCTGACCATCAGAGCCCAGAGATCTGTCTATGAACTCTGAGGGTGAGACAGGCTGACAGGATGATTTTTCTTTAGGGTATGTGGGAGTGGAATAGGAAGGCGGTAGCTCTGTGTCTCAGATTCCACAGTCTCTAACTGCTTTGATGCAAGGGGATGGGAGGGGACTGGGAGAGGCTACCCAGACCAGATATTTCATAATAGTACTTTAATTATACTGATGACAGCTTCAAATCCTATTTCTGCTCTTGTTTCTCTTCATCTGTACATTCATGATCTCCTAGGACTTTGCCATTAAGAATGACTCCCACCTCTGCTGTGGTCTTCTTCCTAATGTGTTCTGGGTCTTCGCTTCCTTCAGTCTGATTTATCCCAATATCCCATTTATCCTGTCCTCTTTCTTATTGCCAAGAAATTCATCAACATAAATTTCTCACTGATGTTCTTCCTTCTGGTCACATTGGTGTCATGACGTTTCCTGCTGTATTTCTTTACCATAAATGGCCTGTGACTCTGTGAAAGAACAGAAGTAAACATATGTGCTGGGGCTTCCCTGGTAGTCCAGTGGGTACAGAGTCTGCCTTGCAGTGCAAGGGGCACTGGTTTGATCCCTGGTCCAGGATGATTCCACATGTCATGGAGCGCCTGGACAGGTGTGTCCCATTAGGAGCCAACACTCTGGAGTGCATGTGGCCAGAGCTGGTACTCTTCACTGAGAGAGGCCACAGCAATGGGAGGCCCACACATGCCAAAGAATAAAAAACGTGGATAAAAAAATAAATATAAATAAAAGGGACATGATGGGGAAAAAGAAAAAAAAAGAATATGTGCTGGATAGGCCATCTTAAGGCACAAGTCTTCATAAGAATAGCATATATTCAAGAGCCCAACAAGTTGTCAGTTATGTAGATGTATCTTCATATGAAACATTTCTTCAGGAGAAAGAAGAAATATGATCTCTACCTAGGAAGACATCATATTTGTGACTCCCATCACTTTGAGCATGTACTTTGACTCTCTGCATTCAGGTTATTGAAGTAAAATGAAATAAATCTCTACTAAAAAGAAAAATGAACAGACTCTCAGAGTTTCAGGAAGTTCCAAAGATATCTAAGTATAGACATTTTACACAAGTATAGTTTTGGCCATTTTGTAAATATGGTTTTACTGTAGTTACTTCATGAACTCACATACCATGTAGAGTGTAGGTGGAAGTTGCTATTATTCAGTCACTCAGTCATGTCCAGCTCTTTGTGAACCCATGGACTGAAGCATGCCGGCCTTCCCTGTCCTTCACCATCTCCCAGAGCTTGCTCAAACGCATGTCCATTGAATCCGAGATGGCCACAGATAGAAGTTACAATTTAATTTTTACTAATGTGGAAACCAAAACAAGGTCACTTGATCTAGGTCACAGAGAAATTCAAAAGGGAATCAAAACATTGTATTAAAATCTAGTACAGTGGATATAGAGACACAGAAGACGTAGCACCTGGCCTTCACTCCCTTAATATTTGAAAGAAATGCTTTAGAAAAGGAAAATCAATTTAAAAGCAAAACGAAAACACTGATGTCTCATTCCAGCTTATAGATTACCACTAAAATATCTTTCATTTTTGACCTTTCCTTTCCCTTCCTTAAATGATAGGGGGGAGGTGGAGAAGCCTATTAAAATGATCCGTCTTTGAGTTGCTAATAAAAAAGCTTCCTGCAGACAAAAACCTCTAGTGGACGAGCTGCAGTATCTTCACCGTGAGCTCTTAAGAGTTAGAATATTCTGGCAAATAAGACCTCTTTATTCTAAGAGGAGGGAGGGGAAGGGAATGAGGCCATCCAAGCTTTCAGACCTCTCTTGACAGCTTGATACCCATTGGGTCCTCTGTGGAGGAGGGGCCGAAGGCCTCTCATTGAACCACCTCTGCTGTCATCACTTCCCTTGTCGCTCCAGTGGAGTACCTGGGCGTGTTAAAGGACCTTGGTAAGGGTCTCAAGTATTTGAAATGATGTTCTCACCTTCACCTCGCTAACCCCTGTCGGGAAAGCTGTCCTACATGGTGAAGTGAGCTCCTGTTGTGTGCTTTTATGTAGGTCTATGATGTTTTGGGTAAAGAGCTCAATCTAGCAGTGGATTCTAGTTGAGCTGTTGCGAATGTCTGTGTGATTGGAACAGGCAGTTTAACCTTCATATGAGCTGTTTCCTTCCCTATAAGGAGGAGATTGTCATACATGCCCTCCTCACAGAAATAGATGTATAGGGTCTTTGTGCCTGAGTTTGGGAAGCAGAAAGCTCTCTGTGCGTGTAAGACGATGCCATTGTGGCTTCCTTGACCCCTGCTCCAGTTCTGCACCTAGCCCTGCCCACAGAATCCAGCCGCTCCTGTTTCTTCTGTGAGCTGTGGTGGCCCCTAGGGCGCTCACGTTCAGCTGCCTCACGTCTGCCAGCTGTTACTCTGTCACTCACCGGTTCGGCCCTCCCCACCTGTGGGGCTGGGCGGCCCTGTGGCTGCCCTCTCACTGGAATTAGGCTCTGCCACGTGGTCTGCCTATTGTCCCACACCCAGACTTCACTCAGTACAGTCGCCTCTCCCAGCCAGGGTCACAGGCCCTGGGGCCAGCCCTGAGCTGGAGAGGAACAAAGAGTTGCAAGTTTATCGGAATGTTCAGGGAGGTGCTGAGGGAGTCTGTGTGTGAGAGGACCAGGGTGAGGCTGAGATGAGTTCACATGTGAAGAATTTGAAGCATTGGATGTAGGGAGAGGATTTAGAAAGAGGCTGAGGGAAGGTGAAGCGCTTTTTAAAAATTTTGTGTGGGGGGTTGCGATCTGTGAACTTCGGTTTGTTTTCTTTTCACCGTGGCAAGAGTTAGAATATTCTGGCAAATAAGACCTCTTTATTCTAAGAGGAGGGAGGGGAAGGGAATGAGGCCATCCAAGCTTTCAGACCTCTCTTGACAGCTTGATACCCATTGGGTCCTCTGTGGAGGAGGGGCCGAAGGCCTCTCATTGAACCACCTCTGCTGTCATCACTTCCCTTGTCGCTCCAGTGGAGTACCTGGGCGTGTTAAAGGACCTTGGTAAGGGTCTCAAGTATTTGAAATGATGTTCTCACCTTCACCTCGCTAACCCCTGTCGGGAAAGCTGTCCTACATGGTGAAGTGAGCTCCTGTTGTGTGCTTTTATGTAGGTCTATGATGTTTTGGGTAAAGAGCTCAATCTAGCAGTGGATTCTAGTTGAGCTGTTGCGAATGTCTGTGTGATTGGAACAGGCAGTTTAACCTTCATATGAGCTGTTTCCTTCCCTATAAGGAGGAGATTGTCATACATGCCCTCCTCACAGAAATAGATGTATAGGGTCTTTGTGCCTGAGTTTGGGAAGCAGAAAGCTCTCTGTGCGTGTAAGACGATGCCATTGTGGCTTCCTTGACCCCTGCTCCAGTTCTGCACCTAGCCCTGCCCACAGAATCCAGCCGCTCCTGTTTCTTCTGTGAGCTGTGGTGGCCCCTAGGGCGCTCACGTTCAGCTGCCTCACGTCTGCCAGCTGTTACTCTGTCACTCACCGGTTCGGCCCTCCCCACCTGTGGGGCTGGGCGGCCCTGTGGCTGCCCTCTCACTGGAATTAGGCTCTGCCACGTGGTCTGCCTATTGTCCCACACCCAGACTTCACTCAGTACAGTCGCCTCTCCCAGCCAGGGTCACAGGCCCTGGGGCCAGCCCTGAGCTGGAGAGGAACAAAGAGTTGCAAGTTTATCGGAATGTTCAGGGAGGTGCTGAGGGAGTCTGTGTGTGAGAGGACCAGGGTGAGGCTGAGATGAGTTCACATGTGAAGAATTTGAAGCATTGGATGTAGGGAGAGGATTTAGAAAGAGGCTGAGGGAAGGTGAAGCGCGAGTTGTGTGGGTTTGAAAACAGTTAATACTGTGTGAGCAAGGAGGAAGTAGGACCAAGATGCGCGATCTGTGAACTTCGTGTGCTTTTCAAGTCACTTCCCCCCACTGTTCTGCGATCTGTGCGCATGCTTCCCTCCATTGTGTCTCTTTCCCCTGCCCTTAGCTGGAAGGGGGATGGGAGGAAATGTGCTAAGATGCAGGAGGGAAGGGAGAGAGTTGCACTGCCCTCTAGCTGCCACAGCAGAAACTACAGGCATAACTTGGGTCGTGGTCAGGTCAGCAAGAAACCTTAGAAAAACTTTTTTTTTTTTTTTTTTTTGCCTAACCCCTGGGGAATTCGATTTTATAGGCTTCTTCCTGAAGGGAAAAATGAGCGAATGTGATAAATGAAAAATGTGCATGCTAAGTCGCTTCAGTCGTGTCCGACTCTGTGACCCTATGGAGGCTACTCTGTTCATGGGATTCTCTATGGGATTCTCCAGGCAAGAATACTGGATTGAGTTGCTATGCCCTCCTCCAGGGGATCTTCCCAATTTAGGGATTGCACCCATGTATGTCTCCTGCATTGGCAGGTGGGTTCTTTACCACTATCACCACTTGGGAAGCCCCCCAAATGAAAAATAGAGGCATAAATTAAAAAATGAAAGTGTGGAAAATCCCCAGATGTCCAGTGGTTAAGACTGGGGCTTTTATGGCTGAGGGACTGGGTTTAATCCCTGGTCAGGGAATTAAGATCCTACAGTCCCTGCGGTGCAAGCAAAAAAAAACAAAACAAAACAAAACATAATGATCATTTATGAGTGAATTTTTATATTGGTTAAAATTTTCATTTTTGGTAACGAAAAACATGGTATGGGTAGCAGATAAGACCATCATATCCCTTTGAGTGTGCCCATCTTGTCCCCCAAGGGTTAGGTAACATGGTCAGCAGCAGCAAGAGGGGATATTGATGGGGTTTCAGGGCATGGGATCTCTCTCACCAGCAGCTTGAAGTCTCCCATCACATATTCTTCTTGACCCACCCAGTTCCTAAACTGCTGTTCATCAGGAAGCAGGTTGGAGCTAGAAGGCAAGGTGAAGCGCGAGTTGTGTGGGTTTGAAAACAGTTAATACTGTGTGAGCAAGGAGGAAGTAGGACCAAGATGCGCGATCTGTGAACTTCGTGTGCTTTTCAAGTCACTTCCCCCCACTGTTCTGCGATCTGTGCGCATGCTTCCCTCCATTGTGTCTCTTTCCCCTGCCCTTAGCTGGAAGGGGGATGGGAGGAAATGTGCTAAGATGCAGGAGGGAAGGGAGAGAGTTGCACTGCCCTCTAGCTGCCACAGCAGAAACTACAGGCATAACTTGGGTCGTGGTCAGGTCAGCAAGAAACCTTAGAAAAACTTTTTTTTTTTTTTTTTTTTTGCCTAACCCCTGGGGAATTCGATTTTATAGGCTTCTTCCTGAAGGGAAAAATGAGCGAATGTGATAAATGAAAAATGTGCATGCTAAGTCGCTTCAGTCGTGTCCGACTCTGTGACCCTATGGAGGCTACTCTGTTCATGGGATTCTCTATGGGATTCTCCAGGCAAGAATACTGGATTGAGTTGCTATGCCCTCCTCCAGGGGATCTTCCCAATTTAGGGATTGCACCCATGTATGTCTCCTGCATTGGCAGGTGGGTTCTTTACCACTATCACCACTTGGGAAGCCCCCCAAATGAAAAATAGAGGCATAAATTAAAAAATGAAAGTGTGGAAAATCCCCAGATGTCCAGTGGTTAAGACTGGGGCTTTTATGGCTGAGGGACTGGGTTTAATCCCTGGTCAGGGAATTAAGATCCTACAGTCCCTGCGGTGCAAGCAAAAAAAAACAAAACAAAACAAAACATAATGATCATTTATGAGTGAATTTTTATATTGGTTAAAATTTTCATTTTTGGTAACGAAAAACATGGTATGGGTAGCAGATAAGACCATCATATCCCTTTGAGTGTGCCCATCTTGTCCCCCAAGGGTTAGGTAACATGGTCAGCAGCAGCAAGAGGGGATATTGATGGGGTTTCAGGGCATGGGATCTCTCTCACCAGCAGCTTGAAGTCTCCCATCACATATTCTTCTTGACCCACCCAGTTCCTAAACTGCTGTTCATCAGGAAGCAGGTTGGAGCTAGAAGGCAAGGAGAAATGAGTCAGCCAAAGTTAAGGTGGAATGGAGAAACCCTAACAATTTGAAGTCCACAGGCATGGAGCTGGCTGCAGTGCCCTTCCTCTTCGGTGCTCAACTTCTAAGTGGAAAGGCAGAGAGGTCAAGGGTGAGTGACTGCCACAGGGAGGGACCCAGGTGAAGTTCTGCTCTGAGGATCCCCAACTTGCAATTGGCTTATCATCAGATAAAAAGGGAAACAAGTGAGTCAAACCATTTATCAAATGAAGTGGAGGAAAGGAGTAAAGGACCAAGTCTGGAAGGAATCAAGGAAGGAGAATGTGTAATTAACTGAGCACTATTATTACTACAATTACTTAGGTAATTGTATTAATCATCTCTCTTAGCAGTCTGGTAAGCAAGATAGTTTTATGATGTCACTTTGCAGATGAAGAGAATGAGGCACAGTCTTTTTTTTTTTTTTTTAACCAAAGTCAGGTGGCTTTATGGAGCTTGTGGGAGCTTTATGGAGCTCTTAGCCTCTGTTGTTCCACAACTTGTGTTATTCTTCTAATGAGAAGCAAGTAAAACACGTCATATCCCAATTATCCAATAGTGTTATGCTATTTTAGTGCTGAAGAAGTATCTGAGGCCATCTGTTGTCCAATTGTTAAGTCATGTCCGACTCTGAGACTCCATAAACTACAGCACTCCGGGCTTTCCTGTTCTTCAGTATCTCCCTGAGTTTGCTCAAACTCATGCCCATTGAGTCAGTGATGCCGCCCAACCAACTCATCCTCTGTTGTTCCCTTCTCCAGTTGCCTTCAATCTTTCCCAGCTTCAGGGTCTTTTCCAGTGACTTCACATCAGGTGGCTGACTTCAACATCAGTCCTTCCAATGAATATTCAGGGTTGATTTCCTTTAGGATCTGAGGCCAGGTACTCTATGTCTTTCAATATCTTCATGTCAGAGTTGAAGAGACCAAATTGCCCAGGCTCAGACAAGGCAGGCTTGGAATGCGTTCCCATCTCAGGAAGTAGCATCACCATCTACGATAGTCTTCAAGCCCCAAATCCAAGCGCCATCTTGGTGACTGTCCCTTGCCTCATACATGAGATACATCTTTGAATCCTGCAAGTTCCAACTCTGAACTATGGAATCCTTCCCCTTCTCTTGCCTGAATTTAGGTATCAGTTTCCTAATTACTATTGCTAACTCCACTCTCCACCCATCAGACATAGTAATCTTTAAAAAATGGAATCTGTCACTTCTCTGCCCGTCAAATATTTCCTACACTCTTAGATTAAAATCTAAACTCCTCACGTGGTTCCTGGCCTCCTGTGAATTAATCCTTTTCTACTGAACTTGCAGAAGGGTCCCACTCCATCCTGCTGACTGTCACTGTGACACTGGACTTCTGTGTCTTAGACATATTAAGTTCTTTCTCATCTTAGGATAAGATGCCTGAAATATTCTCCTTTACAATCTGTAGTGCTTTCTCATCCATCAAGTCTCTGCTTAACTATCAGCCAAGCCTTCTCTGACAACCATATTGCTCTTACCTGTTTCAGGTCATATCTCTCCCATTACCCCATTTCTGTCTTTATCAGCATTTATCACTATCCAAAATCTTCTTAATTGTTTGTGTACCTGTTTATTGTTTTTCTCTGTTGGACTGTTGGATTCTTGAAGGCAAGAGCTCTACTGTTTTGTTCATCATTGATTTCTAAGGCTTTGTCCAATACCTGACTCATAGAAAATGCTTAAAAATATTTATTGAGTGAAAAAAGTAAAAAAACTGACCAAATAAATTTGGGCTTCTTGATTCAGGCCACCGGTCTTTCCTTCATGAGCTGACTAAGACAGGATTTGCGACATACTTGGGAAACTGAAAACAGAAAGTTTGCCCCCAACAGCCTGTAGAGTCCTGAGAGCAGAGAACTGGCAAGGAGAAAGAGACATGGAGCACAGGCTGAGGAGCGTGGGAAGGGAGATCAGGGGTTGAGTCTCTCATGCAGGCTGTGCCAAGATCCCCAGTGAACATTTCTTGACTTACCCGCAAACACTTGCGATGGAGTCTTATTACACAACACTGCAAATTCCAGAGCAGCAGTGACAGCGCCAAAGAATGAAAGGCTATGGAAACAAGCCCTGAGAGGAGAGAGTAGCTTTTGGACAGGAGTTCCTTCATCTCAGTGTTTTCTGTGGATTTCAAATAAAGAATAATATTTTTATTTGCACATTTGCCTTGAAAATAAAAGTGTCTAGCTTCCAAATGGAAATGATGAAGGCACACTTTTTGGGTCTTTCTTTTGATTTTAAATTTCTAGGAAGTGCAGCGTTTTTCCCACCCCACCTACTACTCAGGTACTGTAGGCGTATTTTGAAGGATCAGGAATTATTTTCCTAGCAAAATGATCTTACCCATTTTGCTGACACTTCCTCTCAATAGCTGAATGAAGCTTTAAAATCCTAAGAATTCATGTCAGCAATTACTCACTGAGGATTTATTATGTTCATACTTTGACCCTGTATGATACTCAGACTTGGAGACTCTCAGGGACAGGTTGTGTGTTGTGTTTACTGTGGAATTTCAGGGCTGGGTCCATGCAGGCCCTCACAAAGTATTGCTGGTAATATGGTACTGTGCTAGGTGCTTGGAAAACAGGTACTGTCCTTGGAGTGCACAACAGATGCTGAGTATATTTTTAAAAAGGTATGTGTAGTGAGGGGAGTAGTGCCAGGTAAATACCCCAAGAAGAGAAAAAGTCCGTAATAGGGAGATGAAAAGGAAGAAACTGTGACTTACAATTTCAGGATCAAAGAGAGTTTTGCGAAAGCAGAGTGTTCAAGGATACAAAAAATGGACACTCCTTTAAGAGCGAGTGAATACATTTTGGCCAAGAGCAGAAAATGGCTGAGGAAAAATTGACACCCCCCGGACTAAGACAGGATTTGCGACATACTTGGGAAACTGAAAACAGAAAGTTTGCCCCCAACAGCCTGTAGAGTCCTGAGAGCAGAGAACTGGCAAGGAGAAAGAGACATGGAGCACAGGCTGAGGAGCGTGGGAAGGGAGATCAGGGGTTGAGTCTCTCATGCAGGCTGTGCCAAGATCCCCAGTGAACATTTCTTGACTTACCCGCAAACACTTGCGATGGAGTCTTATTACACAACACTGCAAATTCCAGAGCAGCAGTGACAGCGCCAAAGAATGAAAGGCTATGGAAACAAGCCCTGAGAGGAGAGAGTAGCTTTTGGACAGGAGTTCCTTCATCTCAGTGTTTTCTGTGGATTTCAAATAAAGAATAATATTTTTATTTGCACATTTGCCTTGAAAATAAAAGTGTCTAGCTTCCAAATGGAAATGATGAAGGCACACTTTTTGGGTCTTTCTTTTGATTTTAAATTTCTAGGAAGTGCAGCGTTTTTCCCACCCCACCTACTACTCAGGTACTGTAGGCGTATTTTGAAGGATCAGGAATTATTTTCCTAGCAAAATGATCTTACCCATTTTGCTGACACTTCCTCTCAATAGCTGAATGAAGCTTTAAAATCCTAAGAATTCATGTCAGCAATTACTCACTGAGGATTTATTATGTTCATACTTTGACCCTGTATGATACTCAGACTTGGAGACTCTCAGGGACAGGTTGTGTGTTGTGTTTACTGTGGAATTTCAGGGCTGGGTCCATGCAGGCCCTCACAAAGTATTGCTGGTAATATGGTACTGTGCTAGGTGCTTGGAAAACAGGTACTGTCCTTGGAGTGCACAACAGATGCTGAGTATATTTTTAAAAAGGTATGTGTAGTGAGGGGAGTAGTGCCAGGTAAATACCCCAAGAAGAGAAAAAGTCCGTAATAGGGAGATGAAAAGGAAGAAACTGTGACTTACAATTTCAGGATCAAAGAGAGTTTTGCGAAAGCAGAGTGTTCAAGGATACAAAAAATGGACACTCCTTTAAGAGCGAGTGAATACATTTTGGCCAAGAGCAGAAAATGCTGAGCAGAACTGGAGGCAGAAAAGTCTAATGAACATAGGATTCACTCAGGAGAAGAAAAGCCAGTGTCTGGGGCACCCATTCAAGAGTCTCTGCTGTTGAGGCTGAGACGCCAGTAGAAGAAATTGGTACTGGCAGTGGGAAAAACTCCTAAGTCCCAGTTGGAGTGTGCACAATACTCCTCCGAGCCTTTATCCCCACCTTACTGGAAGTAACCTCCACCTGCCCACTGGCGACTCTCTTTCCCTCCTCACTGTTTCCCTCCACCACTATTTCTGTGGTGACTCGAAAAACAGAGGATGTTACATTAACTTTTGCAGGCTATTTAAGGAGAGGTTTTACCTAAGACCATTTGCAGACTGGGTTTCTGGGTAGCTAGAAATTGCACTAGATCTCAAGAAATATAAAACAGTGACAAAAATTAAAGGTGTTGTTATTCGTACCTGTGGAAGTAGGAAGTCTTAAGCTGATTCTGGGGCTCCATGAAGCCCCCCAGATCATCCTGTATCTTCACTTGATGATCCTTACCATGTTCTTGGGGCCTCAAGGTCACCACCTGGTGGTTCCACCTCAAAGTTGATGTTTCCGAGCAGGACGGAGGGTAAGGACAAAGCATCCAGGCAGATGAATCTGTTTACCTTTTAAAATGCCTCCCCAGAAGTTCCATCTGCTGACTCTCACTTGCCTGAACTGTGTCACATGGCTGATCATGCGGCAAAGGAGGCTGGGAAGTATAGGTCTCATCTGGGCACACTGGTGCCCTGAGAAAAATTAAGGGTCTGTTAAAAAAGAAAGGGGAATGGATGCTGAGTGGGTAATTGGCAGTGACTGCTGCATTCCATACGGTTCTGTGCCCTTTTGTTCAAGTTAATGTGCTTTCTGAAAGAGTAAACCAAGTTTTAACAAATAAAAGTAAATCTTCTGCAAACACTTCTGTCTTCTGTGTATCCACCCAAAGGCATAGTGAATTTTGTATTGGTATTTCATGATATGTATAGTACAGTTTCTTTCCATCAGCCTAGATTATCCTGAATTGATAATATCTGTGGATGTGTGCATGTGGTTATTTGTACAACTGCCTCTAATGGCTAATTCTTTATTGAGCATCTTTTAGTGCTTTCCTCTGCTCTCACTTTCTACTTCGCTATGTGTAGTACAGCTCAACTATATAAACACTTCAGAAACCACTTATTTCTAGATCCTAGATCTTTTTGTCTGAGCTAGTTCTCACTCATGACTGTGTGGTCCAATATATCCAACTCCATTTAGAATAAAGACAGTTTCACAAGTGCCTTAATTTCAACATGTCCAAGTGAACGTACTGTCTTTTCTTCACAAGCTTGCACCTCTTCTGTGTTTGCTCATTTTGATGAATTGAGAGTCATTCCTGAATCTCCCTTCATAGTCCTTCCTCCCCATGACCATTTGATGCTAGAGTCTTGTCCAGACAGGATACGGAAAGTTCTCCTCTCTGCCCTCTTCTGTCTAACCCATTGCCACCTCTTGGGTTCACCTAGTTCAGACTAGCTGCTTTTAGCTATATTGTTGCCACAATAAATTTGATTCTGGGGCTCCATGAAGCCCCCCAGATCATCCTGTATCTTCACTTGATGATCCTTACCATGTTCTTGGGGCCTCAAGGTCACCACCTGGTGGTTCCACCTCAAAGTTGATGTTTCCGAGCAGGACGGAGGGTAAGGACAAAGCATCCAGGCAGATGAATCTGTTTACCTTTTAAAATGCCTCCCCAGAAGTTCCATCTGCTGACTCTCACTTGCCTGAACTGTGTCACATGGCTGATCATGCGGCAAAGGAGGCTGGGAAGTATAGGTCTCATCTGGGCACACTGGTGCCCTGAGAAAAATTAAGGGTCTGTTAAAAAAGAAAGGGGAATGGATGCTGAGTGGGTAATTGGCAGTGACTGCTGCATTCCATACGGTTCTGTGCCCTTTTGTTCAAGTTAATGTGCTTTCTGAAAGAGTAAACCAAGTTTTAACAAATAAAAGTAAATCTTCTGCAAACACTTCTGTCTTCTGTGTATCCACCCAAAGGCATAGTGAATTTTGTATTGGTATTTCATGATATGTATAGTACAGTTTCTTTCCATCAGCCTAGATTATCCTGAATTGATAATATCTGTGGATGTGTGCATGTGGTTATTTGTACAACTGCCTCTAATGGCTAATTCTTTATTGAGCATCTTTTAGTGCTTTCCTCTGCTCTCACTTTCTACTTCGCTATGTGTAGTACAGCTCAACTATATAAACACTTCAGAAACCACTTATTTCTAGATCCTAGATCTTTTTGTCTGAGCTAGTTCTCACTCATGACTGTGTGGTCCAATATATCCAACTCCATTTAGAATAAAGACAGTTTCACAAGTGCCTTAATTTCAACATGTCCAAGTGAACGTACTGTCTTTTCTTCACAAGCTTGCACCTCTTCTGTGTTTGCTCATTTTGATGAATTGAGAGTCATTCCTGAATCTCCCTTCATAGTCCTTCCTCCCCATGACCATTTGATGCTAGAGTCTTGTCCAGACAGGATACGGAAAGTTCTCCTCTCTGCCCTCTTCTGTCTAACCCATTGCCACCTCTTGGGTTCACCTAGTTCAGACTAGCTGCTTTTAGCTATATTGTTGCCACAATAAATATCTTTTCGATTTCTTCATTAGCCTTTCACATGCTCTAGAATCTGTAGCTCTTTGTGCTTTTTTTCCAATTGCTTTGATTTTATCTAGATGACATTGAAAAAGTATAAGCAATTGTGGGTCACCTGAATGGTTGCTGTAGAACTGAGTACTGACAATAGCTTTCAGTGCCTGTATGTGCGTTTGTGTTTTTCTTGTACCAATGGACATTACTATAATTATCAACACCTAACACAAAAAGATGGCAGAGGGACTTTGTACCCCAAAATGAGGCATTTGGGACATAAGAAATTCAATGAAGTCACTGTCTTTTTTATATTAACAAAGGGGTACCTCCTTTAAGTATGGAAAGTCATCATGTGGCCCAAGTAGTTTAAGTTGCTAAATTCAGAAGGACCTTTACTCAGTAGCCAGTCCCATGTTAGAAGGAAATTTGTTTTCATATAAATGATGTCATCTGTTACATTGAATTAATACCATTCACTTGAATGTCTTTTTGCTTAAATGAATACACAATTTGTATAGTTATGTAAGAGCAATAAGCATAAAATGCTTATAGCTAGTTTTAGGTTTGTGCAAATATAAATATCAATGCACTAAAGATACCTAAGTAGTACTTCAGGTCTTTGAGAACTTTTTCTTTTAAAGAAGGTACATAGAGCAAAGGAAGCCATCGGCAAAAGAAAAGACAACCTACCAAATGGGAGAAAATATTTGCAAATGGTATGACAGATACGGGATTAATGTCTAATACATAAAAGGAGCTCATACAACTCAACATTAAAAAACAAACAATCCGATTAAAAACTGACAGAAGAACTAAATAGGCATTTTTCCAAAGAGGAAATGCAGATAGCTAGCAGCTACATAAAAAGATGCTCAAAATTGCTAATCATCAGGAAAATGAAAATCAAAACCACAGTGAGATATCATCTCACACTTGTCAGAATGGCTATCGTCAGAAACAATACAAATAATAGGTGTCAGCAAGGTGGGAGGGGACACCCTCAAACACTGCTGGTGGAATGTAAATCAGTGCAGCCATTAGGAAAACAGTATGGATGTTTCTCAAAAAAAAAAAAAAAGAAAACTGAAACTGCCACATGATCCAGCAATTCCATTCCTGGGTATATATTCAAAACAACAAAAATGTTAATTTGAGAAGATGCATGCCCCTCAATGTTCATAGTAGCATTATTTACAATTGCCAAGGCACGGAAGCAACCCAAGTATCCACCAACAGAAGAATGGATGAAACAGTGGTGTATCTATACACAGTGGAATACTACTCAGCATAAAAAAGAATTAAGTCTTGTCATTTGTATCAATATGGATGGCCTTGGAAGGCCTTACGCTAAGTGAAATAAGTTAGTCAGAGAAAGACATATTGTATGATACCACTTATAGGTATAATTAAAAAAATACAACATACTACTGAATATAACAAAACTGAAGCAGACTCACAGGACAAAGTAGTGGTTACAAATGGAGAGAGGAGGAGAGGGGCAATAAACGGGTAAGAGAATAAGAGGTACAAACTATTAGGTATAAAATAAGCTACAAGGATATATTGTACAATATAGACATATGATAAATATTTTATAATAGCTATACATGGAGTACAACCTTTAGATTGTAAAGCACTGTATTGTGCACCTGTAACTTATATAATATTGTACAAGTTATATTTCAATAAAAAAAAAAGAGTAAAAATGATATGCACAAAACCATCAAGAGGATGCCTGTTATTTCTCAAGTGGCCTGGAGCAGGATCAGCAACCCTTTTGTGTAAAGGGACGGAGGATACATAGTGTAGGCCTTGGTGGCTGCGTGTCGTCTGTCAGAAGCCCTTGGCTCTGATGGTGCAGTCTGAGAGCAGCATGAATATCATGTAAACAAATGAGCATGATGGTGACCAATAACACTGTCTACAAAGCCAGGCATCAGGCCAGGGTGGACTTCACGCACAGTTTGCCAAGCCCTGGCCAAGACAGTACAATCCAGTTCCTTGTCTTCGCATCCACTCTGTTCACCTCTCTAGAGTTATCTCCTCCCTCCTCTGCCAAATCTGTGGCTGGAGCACCGGGAGCTGCTTGCCTTTTCCAAGCACACCACAGTTTCCCTGATTCCACGCCTTAACCAATGGTCCTTGTGATGTCCTTTCCCATCCTCTTAAACCGACTAACTCCTACTCATCTTTGACTTAAAGATCGCTTGCTGGGACTTCCCCGGTGGTCCACTGGTTAAGATTCTGAGCTTCCAATGCAGAGTGCCCGAGTTTGATCCCTGGTCAAACCCACATGTGGCAACTAAGACCAACTGCAGCCAAATAAGTAAATACATATTAAAAATATTAAAGCATAATTACCTGTTCTCAGAAGCTATCTCTGGCCCCTTGTGGCTGAGTTTTTGTTCCATCTGCTCTCTCTGTGGTTCTGTACATTCACTCTGCTTCCCTGGCGCTCTCATTGATCTTGTGACTGGGCTCTTACTGGACTATCTCTCACTGTTTTCTAGGCTGAGCACCCTCTTCTCTGCAGTGTTTTCTTGTAGTCATGACCACCTACCCCTCCATTTACAGAATCAGTGGAAACAAGAGAAGGAAATCAGAGTGTGAAGCTTATATTGACTTTGTGTATATCCAAAGAAATGGAGAAAACCCAAAAATGTCCACGTTTTCCTTAAATTGGCAAACTTAGGTATTCTCCCATCTGTGGAAATGGGAGCTTGTGAGCTAAGCCAGTTTGGAAGAAGTAAAGGGAAGTTTATGTTTGTACCTCTAGGTTTTGTGACTGTAAAATTTGTGCCTGTGATGGAAGTTATTGAACTTTGACAAATGACGGGAATTAACTGAAAAATAAAAGATAATGAAGAAAAAGAAGTGTGTGTGTTTGGGGTATTGGTAGGTGGAGAGAGTTGGAGGTGTGATAGACAGTGGATAAATATACTGTGGTTGAGTTCTCTAAGCAGAAACAAACCTTGGAAAATGTACATCCAGGTTATAAGTGCGAGGTTTAAGAAGTGATTCTGACACTACGCTAGATCCTTGACTAGATCTCTGAGCAGGCTTTTTTGTAGTTGTGATTTAAATCTTTCCATGGGAGTGTAAAATAAGAAGTTGATCACGTATTTCCTTGTCTTCGCATCCACTCTGTTCACCTCTCTAGAGTTATCTCCTCCCTCCTCTGCCAAATCTGTGGCTGGAGCACCGGGAGCTGCTTGCCTTTTCCAAGCACACCACAGTTTCCCTGATTCCACGCCTTAACCAATGGTCCTTGTGATGTCCTTTCCCATCCTCTTAAACCGACTAACTCCTACTCATCTTTGACTTAAAGATCGCTTGCTGGGACTTCCCCGGTGGTCCACTGGTTAAGATTCTGAGCTTCCAATGCAGAGTGCCCGAGTTTGATCCCTGGTCAAACCCACATGTGGCAACTAAGACCAACTGCAGCCAAATAAGTAAATACATATTAAAAATATTAAAGCATAATTACCTGTTCTCAGAAGCTATCTCTGGCCCCTTGTGGCTGAGTTTTTGTTCCATCTGCTCTCTCTGTGGTTCTGTACATTCACTCTGCTTCCCTGGCGCTCTCATTGATCTTGTGACTGGGCTCTTACTGGACTATCTCTCACTGTTTTCTAGGCTGAGCACCCTCTTCTCTGCAGTGTTTTCTTGTAGTCATGACCACCTACCCCTCCATTTACAGAATCAGTGGAAACAAGAGAAGGAAATCAGAGTGTGAAGCTTATATTGACTTTGTGTATATCCAAAGAAATGGAGAAAACCCAAAAATGTCCACGTTTTCCTTAAATTGGCAAACTTAGGTATTCTCCCATCTGTGGAAATGGGAGCTTGTGAGCTAAGCCAGTTTGGAAGAAGTAAAGGGAAGTTTATGTTTGTACCTCTAGGTTTTGTGACTGTAAAATTTGTGCCTGTGATGGAAGTTATTGAACTTTGACAAATGACGGGAATTAACTGAAAAATAAAAGATAATGAAGAAAAAGAAGTGTGTGTGTTTGGGGTATTGGTAGGTGGAGAGAGTTGGAGGTGTGATAGACAGTGGATAAATATACTGTGGTTGAGTTCTCTAAGCAGAAACAAACCTTGGAAAATGTACATCCAGGTTATAATTGTGCGGTTTAAGAAGTGATTCTGACACTACGCTAGATCCTTGACTAGATCTCTGAGCAGGCTTTTTTGTAGTTGTGATTTAAATCTTTCCATGGGAGTGTAAAAAATATATGTACACTTACTCACCAGTCTGATCACAGATAGATCACGTACAGATCACTAATGCATAGGAGGTAATAAAATCTTCAGTGGGAAATGTCACTGCACACACTTCATTGTTAAGGTTGTCATTTATTATTTGGGAAATAGAAGTGCTTTGATAGCTGATGGTTAAAATCAAACTCTTTTGCCCTAAGGAGTTCCCATTAGATGGTGACGTTAGTGATTTTACTCAACCATGTTGACATTTTACTGTGTTATATTTCTGTGTGTGTGTGTTAGTCACTCAGTCGTGCCTGACTCTTTGTAACCCCATGGACTGTAGCTCACTGGGCTTCTCTGTCCATGGAATTCTCTAGACAAGAACACTGGAGTGGGTTGCCATTGCCTTTTCCAGGGGATCTTCCAAACCCAGGGATCAAACCCAGGCCTCCTGCATTGCAGGCAGATTCTTTACCATCTGAGCCACCAACAGAGTCCAACTTGCAGGCAGTATTTTGTTGTTGTTGTTGAGTAAAGAAGACCTAGGTTCTTCCTTGAGTCTGCATGGGAGGTTAAGTGGTCCTTCACTGGAAGCATCATCATCATCACACTGCTGAGAGCTTATTGTGTGTCAGTCACTGCATATACTGCAACTCATTGCTCACATCAGCTGTACAAGATGCATTCTCTGATCACCCACATCACAGATGTGGAAACAGATCCAGAGGGGGCAGGTCATATGTCCAAGATCACACGGCAGGTGAGCAGCAGGACCAGGATGACATCCCTGGCCGTCTGGTGCCTGAAGCCACACACTTCACCTTCACATGTCACTTCATCTTAGGATTCTGATTCCCAAGTGCATTGACTTTTAATTGCTGTGGGATATTCATTCCTAGCCAGTGTCTATTTATGATCTATATTCACTTTCCGTGAATAAAACCGACACAGCTTTGTCTGTATAAATGACCTATGTTAATGTCTCTTGGCATTAAGATGCTCATGGGGAAATAGAAATTATATTTTGCAGCCCTTGTCTGGTTTCCTCAGTAATGGATTATGTCTACAGGATATGAATTCAACCAGTTGAAAAAGTGAAAGAGTCATCATTAATAGTGGTACAACTGACATCATATGGCTCCCAATGTGATACAAGAAGAAAGGCACGATCCCACCTATAAGAGTGCAGCCAAATGTTTCACCTGAATCTAATCATGAGGAAACAGAGAAACCCACATTAAAGGATAGCCTGCAAAGTCGGTGGCCTGGACTCTTTAGAGGTATAAGTGTTATGACAGACAAAAAGGCTGAGGAACTCTAAGACTGGAAGATAGAGAAGCAGGATAGTAAAAAGCAATATACATCATCCGTTTGAATTCTGGATCGGGATAAAACCATCTACAGAGGATGTTATTGGAGCAAATAGGATGCTTTTAAAATATGAACCGTATATTAAATGAGCTTCCCTGGTGACCCAGTGGTAAAGAATCCACCTGCCAGTGC
The DNA here is from genome assembly GCA_022376925.1 of Tragulus kanchil. Lineage (NCBI taxonomy): Eukaryota > Metazoa > Chordata > Mammalia > Artiodactyla > Tragulidae > Tragulus > Tragulus kanchil. The sequence goes on along the minus strand of JAIOJX010000029.1, from coordinate 54,188,202 downwards.
AAGAGACACAGGTTGCATCCCTGGGTTGGGAAGATCCCCTGGAGAAGGAAATGGCAAAGGAACCTGGTGGGCTACAGTCCCTGGGATTGCAGAAGAGTCAGACATAACTTAGTGACTAAATAGCAAAAACGAAGTGTATATTAAATGATGTAAAGTTTCCTGACTGTGGTGATAGTATCATAGTTGTTTAGGAGAATGCCTTTGCTTTTAGGAGATAGATGATGAAATACATATATTTACACACATACACACGTATGTCTGGGGTTTCCCTGGTGACTCAATGGCAAAGAGTCTGCCTTCTAAGCAAGAGATGTGGATTCAATCCCTGGATCAGGAAGATCCCCTGGATGAAGACATGACAACGCATTCCAGTATTCTTGCCTGGGAAATCCCATAACCAGAGGAGCCTGGTGGGCTACAGTCAATGGGGTCACAATGAGTCAGATACAACTTAGTGACTAAACAACACTACCACACTTATGTAGAACAAGTTAACAGAATATTAGCAATTAGTGAGTCTAGATTAATGATGAATTGGTATTATTACACTATTCTCGCAAATCTTCTAAAGGTTTGAAATGTTCATAATTAAAAAAATATACATAGGAATAGAGAAATGAGTAGGGTATAGATAAAACAAGATTAGCCCAGAGTTGGAGCTAAGTGTTGAGTACAGAGAGGTTTATTGTATTATTCTGTCCACCTTTTTTTTAACAATATATGTGAAATCTTTCTTACTATTTCAGTCAGATTTCATGGTGCTGATTCTCAGTACATGATGAGGGTGAACTGCCTCGTTGGGTTCTGTCTCGACCTTTTTGTGTCTTCGCCTGGTCCTACCCAGTCAGTTACCTTACCAGCATCCTAACTCTACCTCCCATTTATTATTCAGCCTGAAGCCAAAGGGATCTTTTTTTTTTTTTCAAAGGGATCTTTTTTTAAAGGCAAAATTGATCTTCTTAGGCTCCGCTTAAACCCCTTCCAGGTCTGCCCATTGTTTTAGGAAGAAACATTTCCCTCCTTCAGGCTTCCCTGGTGGCTCAGATGGTAAAGAATCTGTCTGCAATGCAGGCGGTCTCAGTTCAGTCCCTGGGTTCGGAAGATCATCTGGAGAAGGGAACAGTTACCCATTCCAGTATCCTTGCCTGGAGAATGCCATGGACAGAGGAGCCTGGTGGACTGTATAGTACATGGGGTCCCAGAGAGTCACATGACTAACACTTCAAACCACTCCTGCACAGGCTGCCCCTCTCCTCTCCACCTCTTTCCCTAGGTGCACAGTCCTTTCAAGGTCTTCGGTTTTTACCTCAACATTCTCTACTCCTATGGAGAGACCTGTCCCTCTCACTGAAATGCTCTTTTCCCTCTTTACCTACTTTGTGCTTGTTCATTCTTCAAATATCACTCATTCATGAAATCCATCCTTGGTCTGTCTGTTTACAGTAAAGCTCCCCCTATTGTCTCCTATGCTGGTAGGTACATTTCTCTGGTAACTTTTATCCCAATTGAAATGATAATCCTCTGTAATTGGATTCATGCTCCTTCTCTTCCTAAGGCTGCAAGTTGTCTCCTCTGCTTTATTTACCATTATGTCCAAAATAGGTGCTTGGTATTGACATATAATTTTTATACATATTTTTCAAAATAGTTTTTTTTCACTGAACATATTTAGAATGTTTGCTTTTATCCAATTCCATTGTGCATATCTTCAAAAGGATAGGAGACTGCCTCAAGCTTAATTTCAGTTCATAATTTGATGTGATCCTCTGACAATATAGAAACATTACTGTCATAATGCTCCTTGAAAAATTGGTTAAGTCACTTGGCCGCTGTTTCCTTTCACAATCAATATGACTTCATGCAAAATGATGCAGCAGTTCACATCATTCTGTCAGTCCCCGTCAAAGAAATATTGTTTTCCAAAATTAAAATTGTGAATCAACTCACAGGAGGATGTCGTCAAATAAACAAAGAATCATCACTTATATTACACTGCCAAGTTTTTGATAAGCTTAATTCCTCTAAATGCATTTAACTTTAATGAAGAGTAATACAATTTAATAACAGCATAAAATGGAATCATTTATCTTTCCAGTCTTAGACACTGGGTACATGTCTTCTTAATACATTGTTTCAAAATGCAAAAAGAAATTTTTTCTATGTCCTTTAGATTTGTCTCTCTTCATTTCTATGCATATCGCTTGGAGAGTGATCTATATGTACATGTTTAATTAAATCACTCATCAGGCTGTAGTTTTCACAGTTGAAAATTGCAGGAATTTGTTGTTTCAAGTTCCTGAGGCAAGGCTATTACATAACCCAATAAAATGTGGTAATTATTAGTATATCAGTCAAGATTATTTCAGTTGCAAGTGATATAAAGCCAAATTTGAACTGATTTAAGCATAAAAGGGAATTCACTGGCAATGCAACTGGGGAGACCAAAGGTGACTGCTGGATGGGGGCTCAGGTTAGGCACATGGGGGCCTTGCCTCATCTCTTCACTTGGATTCCTCTCTGCTAGCTTCATCCTCAGGTAAGCATGGTAGTGGGATGTTTATGGAGCATTAGTAGGTTGTCCGTTGATTAGGAGGTGATCTTTGAATACTTACAAATGGGGAAAGAGGCTCTGGATGAGCAGAAACTGGGATTTGAAGTCTGCCTGGGTGTCTGTCTGGTGATCTGCACATTTTCTTTTTTTGGTTTAAAGAGAGATTGTGTTCTATGGCCTCTTGGAGAGGGACAGGTGGGTAGGCGTTACTTGGTGCTGTCTCCCACATGGCACTAATTTTTGAGCCCTGTGAAAAGCTGAATTATAACAGATGATGAAGTCATTGTTTTTGTGAAGAATTTCATCAATTATGAAAGGAATGCAGCACAGTTATTTGGTGTATTAAGGGTGTGATAACTTTGAACCGCTCCCAGGATGCAACATTAGTGCAAGACTGGACAGCATCTCTGAGGGAAGCGTCCAAAGGGTATCATTTCATTACTGAACCCCCTCTGAGGCTTCCAGAGACACTTAGGTATTTGATGCACAGAGGCAGAGCAATGCAGATGACAGATATTATACACTTAATCCTCTGTTGTGTAGAGGATGTTTCTATTACATTTTGTGTGGATGGATTTCTTGACTCCAAAATGTTCCTTATAGAAAAGAAATAGTGCAGGAAGATATTGTCAGAGTTAAAGCAAGTAAGTGAATGTGAAAATACAAAGAACCAGGGTACTATGTGTTGGCAAATATTTCAATTTGACAATTCAGTAAAAATACAACTTACATGGTAAATCTGTGGTTATCCTGGGATGGTTTTCACTTATTGCCTCTAAGAAAGTCATGTTATCCCTCTGTGTGAGCTTTCAAAGACAGAACCAATGTGTTAGAAGGGCCATTTCAAACATGTTGCAAATTACTGAACGACATTAAGATTCCTCATCCAGAGCACTCTTCCTGTGTAACCTCTTCTCTGGTTAAAAGCATTTCAAACTTTTAGGAAACATGTATAATGGAATTGTAGAGATTTATACATTCAAGTCAGTCATGTGCTCTGCAAAAGTTAACTGTAAATTGTAATCTAGGTAAAAGCCTCTGTTGTTTTTGTTTATATAAGCTCGAATCTTAAAGCAGCTGCCAGCATAATGCTCATTAAAGTGGATTTAAGATTCCAAATGAAAAGTTATTGACTTGAAAATGGATAAACATTGCTAAACCTCTAGAATCATCTGAAGTTATTAAATTACCAGTTTAGTTACTGTTTTCTATGAACTGTCTTTGTTGTTCAAGTAATCTGTATTAGGTATTATGCTTGAAATGAAACTGAAAGATACCAGCCAATAGTTATTTTCCACAGACGTTTAGAAATGAATGATCTGCTGAAAAAAATGATGATGTGTTTTGGTCTCCCCTGCCCCAAATTCCTGGCCCTCATAAAAAATATAGCCTACTTCATGTCTATGAGAGGGAAAAAGACTAGGATGAGGTTAGATGATAAATTTTTAGCCACCAGAATCTAGCTCAAAGAGCCTAGGTTGGCCCTATCACATTTCCCATATATATTTATGTACTGTACCATTTGGTACATTTTATTATAATAAAATTTTTTATCTGTCCCTGGAGGCAAAATTGAGTTATATATTAAATGGCTATTTTCTTTGTTTTCTGCTTAGGTATGCATGTAATGTGGTAGCATCATATATATTCCACACTTGTTTCATTCCTGCAGAGAGATAATATTTTTGCAGCTGACAGAGTAAAGACATCCTGTGCTTCCAGAATAGGAGAGATCATTTCGGCAGTATAAAATACAGATGTTCCCACTGCTTTTTCTACTTCATGGTTGTATTCAACAAAGGTTAACTTTCGTGGGCATATTTCCCTATTTTTGTTTAGGCGGTTGGATGCAGGAGCCCACAGTAAATTCACAATTGTAAAGATGGTTCCAAGGAAAGCGTTTCAAAGTGTTTTCAGTGGCAGGAAAGTAACTTAAATATGGCTCCCCCCTTCTTCACAAGAGACTCTTTTCATAGATTGTTGGAAGCAGAACAACCTTCCTTCTTGTCTAAAAGGAAGGATCTTAACGTATAGCAAATTCTCTTTTAAAGAATTTTAAATGGGAAACTAATATAAATTTTCTTGTCACAGTATAGGAAAATAAATGGAAACTGCTGTGACAAAGATGGTATCCTCATTACATGTTTGATGGTTTTTCTTTCCTGTTTGCCAGCATAATGCTCATTAAAGTGGATTTAAGATTCCAAATGAAAAGTTATTGACTTGAAAATGGATAAACATTGCTAAACCTCTAGAATCATCTGAAGTTATTAAATTACCAGTTTAGTTACTGTTTTCTATGAACTGTCTTTGTTGTTCAAGTAATCTGTATTAGGTATTATGCTTGAAATGAAACTGAAAGATACCAGCCAATAGTTATTTTCCACAGACGTTTAGAAATGAATGATCTGCTGAAAAAAATGATGATGTGTTTTGGTCTCCCCTGCCCCAAATTCCTGGCCCTCATAAAAAATATAGCCTACTTCATGTCTATGAGAGGGAAAAAGACTAGGATGAGGTTAGATGATAAATTTTTAGCCACCAGAATCTAGCTCAAAGAGCCTAGGTTGGCCCTATCACATTTCCCATATATATTTATGTACTGTACCATTTGGTACATTTTATTATAATAAAATTTTTTATCTGTCCCTGGAGGCAAAATTGAGTTATATATTAAATGGCTATTTTCTTTGTTTTCTGCTTAGGTATGCATGTAATGTGGTAGCATCATATATATTCCACACTTGTTTCATTCCTGCAGAGAGATAATATTTTTGCAGCTGACAGAGTAAAGACATCCTGTGCTTCCAGAATAGGAGAGATCATTTCGGCAGTATAAAATACAGATGTTCCCACTGCTTTTTCTACTTCATGGTTGTATTCAACAAAGGTTAACTTTCGTGGGCATATTTCCCTATTTTTGTTTAGGCGGTTGGATGCAGGAGCCCACAGTAAATTCACAATTGTAAAGATGGTTCCAAGGAAAGCGTTTCAAAGTGTTTTCAGTGGCAGGAAAGTAACTTAAATATGGCTCCCCCCTTCTTCACAAGAGACTCTTTTCATAGATTGTTGGAAGCAGAACAACCTTCCTTCTTGTCTAAAAGGAAGGATCTTAAAGTATAGCCAATTCTCTTTTAAAGAATTTTAAATGGGAAACTAATATAAATTTTTCTTGTCACAGTATAGGAAAATAAATGGAAACTGCTGTGACAAAGATGGTATCCTCATTACATGTTTGATGGTTTTTTCTTTCCTGTTTCAGAAAGAAAAAACCCAAGGAATCTAAAAGAAATATAAAATGATCATTGTGTAGCATCATCAGAAACTTCTCACTTGCATCTATGAAACTCAAGTCAGAGATGGAAAAATGGCACAGGTAGGAGTGAATGAAAGGGGTGCTGGTGAGCCACTATTCATATTTTGGGTGTCCATCTTGGAAAAACTACTTTGTCCTCTGGAGGAATAAGAGAAAAATTTCCAGGTAAATAGAGTTATTCAGTGGTTCAAATGAGGGAGATCAAATGTTGAGTACTCAGATTAAATATGCTCTAGTAGACTAGAGTTACTGTGAAAAAAAGGGAAGAACTGGGGGTGGGGGAGCTAATTTTCCTGGGTTCAAAATCATCATATATTCATTTTGTTTAAAAAGTAAAATACAGGCTACCCTAGTAGCTCGGTGGTAAAGAGTGTGCCTGCCAATTCAGGAGACACGGGTTCGATCCCTGATCCAGGAAAATGCCACATGCTGTGGAGCAACTAAGCCCATGAGCCACAACTATTGAAGCCCGTGTGCCCTAAAGCCTGAGTTCCACAACAAGAGAAGTCACTGCAACAAGAAGCCTGCTCACCTCAACTAGAGAGTAGCCCCCACTCCCTGCAACTAGAGAAGAGGCTGTGGCAGCAGTGAAAACCAAAAATAGCCAGAAAAAAAAAGCTCAAGAAATAGAAGAACAGAGATAAAAAAAGAGTAACTGGCATTTCTCTGGTGATCCAGTAGTTAAGAATTCACCTTATATGGTCTTCCCTGGTGGGACAGTGGTTTATTTTTAGGCGGTTGGATGCAGGAGCCCACAGTAAATTCACAATTGTAAAGATGGTTCCAAGGAAAGCGTTTCAAAGTGTTTTCAGTGGCAGGAAAGTAACTTAAATATGGCTCCCCCCTTCTTCACAAGAGACTCTTTTCATAGATTGTTGGAAGCAGAACAACCTTCCTTCTTGTCTAAAAGGAAGGATCTTAAAGTATAGCCAATTCTCTTTTAAAGAATTTTAAATGGGAAACTAATATAAATTTTTCTTGTCACAGTATAGGAAAATAAATGGAAACTGCTGTGACAAAGATGGTATCCTCATTACATGTTTGATGGTTTTTTCTTTCCTGTTTCAGAAAGAAAAAACCCAAGGAATCTAAAAGAAATATAAAATGATCATTGTGTAGCATCATCAGAAACTTCTCACTTGCATCTATGAAACTCAAGTCAGAGATGGAAAAATGGCACAGGTAGGAGTGAATGAAAGGGTGCTGGTGAGCCACTATTCATATTTTGGGTGTCCATCTTGGAAAAACTACTTTGTCCTCTGGAGGAATAAGAGAAAAATTTCCAGGTAAATAGAGTTATTCAGTGGTTCAAATGAGGGAGATCAAATGTTGAGTACTCAGATTAAATATGCTCTAGTAGACTAGAGTTACTGTGAAAAAAAGGGAAGAACTGGGGGTGGGGGAGCTAATTTTCCTGGGTTCAAAATCATCATATATTCATTTTGTTTAAAAAGTAAAATACAGGCTACCCTAGTAGCTCGGTGGTAAAGAGTGTGCCTGCCAATTCAGGAGACACGGGTTCGATCCCTGATCCAGGAAAATGCCACATGCTGTGGAGCAACTAAGCCCATGAGCCACAACTATTGAAGCCCGTGTGCCCTAAAGCCTGAGTTCCACAACAAGAGAAGTCACTGCAACAAGAAGCCTGCTCACCTCAACTAGAGAGTAGCCCCCACTCCCTGCAACTAGAGAAGAGGCTGTGGCAGCAGTGAAAACCAAAAATAGCCAGAAAAAAAAAGCTCAAGAAATAGAAGAACAGAGATAAAAAAAGAGTAACTGGCATTTCTCTGGTGATCCAGTAGTTAAGAATTCACCTTATATGGTCTTCCCTGGTGGGACAGTGGGTAAAGAGACCGCCTTGCAATGCAGAGAGCACTGGTTCGATCCCTGACCTGGAAAGATCCCACGTGCCATGGAGCGACTGGACCAGTGTGTCCAATTAAGAGCAAGCATTCTGGAGTTCATGCACCCAGAGCCAGTGCTCTGCAATGAGAGAGGCCACTGCAATGTGAGGCCCATAGAGGCCGAGGAATAAAGATGGATGAAAATAAATAAATTAATTAAAAAACCCAAACAACAAAAGAGGCCAACATTTTTTAAAAAATGATGAAAAAAAAAAAAAAGAGAAATTCACCTTTTAATGCAAGAGAGGTGGGTTTGTTCCCTGGTCAGGAAACTAAGATCCCACATGCTGCAGAGCAACTAAGCTCCCATGCCACAACTACTGAAGTCCGCATGCTCTGGAGCCAACAAGAGACAACTGGAGAGCCCATGTGCTGAAACTATTGAGCCTATGCACCACAACTAGAGAGCTGCTGTGCCACAGTGAAGATTCCATATGCTGCAACCAAGACATGATACAGCCAAATAAATACATGGGAAAGAAGAGCAACTATGGGGCATTTTTCTAGAACTCTACGAGTTGGGAATTCAAGGGAAAAGTTGAGAAGCAGGAAAGATTGAGGCAGGAAAAGTAATATTGTTGTTTACAGGAGTTCCAGAAAGAGAAAATGGTATGGATGAATCAAAAGCAATAATTAAAGAAAAATAATTTCAGAGTTGAAAGATTCATTGTTTACATGGAGAAGGCTTACCAAAGACTGGGCAGGTATAATAAAAGGAATCATACTCAGATGGTTTTCCATGTCCTGGATAAAGAACAAATGCTGGGAGTAGCCAACTGAGGGGAAAAAAAAGAGTCACTAAAAAATGACATTAGATTTCTTATTTGCAACACTAATGCCAGAAAGCCTTGGAGAGAATGTAAAAACTTCTGAAGAAAAAGCATTATGTTCTAAGAATTATAGACTGAGCTAAGCTATTATCTAAATGCAGAGGCAAATGAAAGCCTAGTTCAGATTTTTAAGAATTCAGAAATTATATGACTCATGTGTGCTTTTTGAAACAAAATATAAATTAAAGTAGACCTTCAAGCAAAAACTAATCAAAATACAGAATTTAATAAAGACAAAGCTATGTTTTTAGAAAAAAAGAGCAATGAACAATAAAACTTTAGACTTAAGTCTAAAGAATTGTTTTTAATGTGGTTGTGAAACTAAATCAATTTATAACAAAGAATTTTAAAAAGAAAAATGCTTACTATAAAAGAAAAGTTCTCTATAAATATTGGGTGAGGAGAGAGGTGAAAAAGAGGAAGTAAAATATGATAAAGTTTTAACATCAAACAAGAAGGATCCATATTTGCAACTGTAAACTTGACATTGACATTGACAGAGAATAAATTAAAACATGTATTAAAACATTTTTAAACAGAACCAATTTTAAATGAGGCCACAAGAGAAAAAAAAAAAAAACACATAAAAAGTGTTATTATTCCAACAAATGCCAAATTGTGTGTGTGTGTGTGTTTAGTAGGGGAGTAGCAAAAAAAATACAATAAAAAGAATCAATAAAATAAGGTGCAAGGAATAAAATGATAAGTGTTTCCGTTATTAGATGTGTGCTTCCAGGCAATCATGGAGCTATTGAATTTACTCTTCCATTTTAAAACTGAACAAAATATGTGCTGGCTATTTTTATTAATAGGCATTGGATAACAGCCAGAGCAGGACTAGAGTCCTGGAAAGTCCAGAAATCATGAGGTAAGCACCACATTCAACCTTATTTTATGTCTCTGGGCACTTCCCTCAATGTGACACCGAGAGGTGAAGCACAAATGAAGAACATCAGTCTCACTGAGTTGAGGAGGTAGAAATTAAAACAAAGAGGTTGTAAAGGTAGCTGGAATTAGCAGAATGAGATTCTAGAGAGGAGTAAGCTCTACAGATGAAGGTCTCAGTAGTCAGTGCTACTCTTTGGCTAAGACTGGTCTGGGGCTTAGTTAAGATTTTATAAGAACCCAAGAGTCAATGAGACAGCTGATGTGGAGCTAAGAAATGAATGGGAACACCAGAGGCTATGTAGTGCTAAAAGATAGTGAAGTTTTGTCCAGCATACTGGAAAAATTTCACTGAGCACATCAATCATTAAACTGGAACATCAGAAAGATCATTCTTTAGGAGCCAGAAGTAAGACCATATCCTATGGTTAAGTCAAATTAATATGCACTTGCCCAAACAAAGCATAAAATGAAGCCTAAGGAGTCAGGAGAATTATCCAGTTGTGTAGTTGTTGGCCAGAAAAAAAAGGTTTACCTTTAAAGGAGAGATAGAATAATCCAGATGCTTTACGTATTATCCATAGCATGCAACATTCAATAAAAACACTACTACATATACAAAGAAGTAGGAAAATAGGACCCATACTCAAGACAAAAAAGCAAGCAAAAGAAAGAGATCCTGAGAGAACTCAAATTTTGGAGTTAGGATATAACTTTTAAAATGGCTTCCCTCGTAGCTCAGTTGGTAAAGAATCTGCCACCAATGCAGGAGACCTGGGTTCGATTCCTGGGTTGGGAAGACTGCCTGGAGAAGAAATCCACAACCCACTCCAGTATTCTTGCCTGGAGAGTACCATGAATAGAGGAGTCTGGCAGGCTACAGTCCATGGGGTCGCAAGAGTGTGCATGACAAAGCAACTATAAGGAAAACATGGACTTAATCAACAAACAAGTGGGAATCTCAAAAGAGAAATATAAATTATAAGAAAGTATCAAAAATACTTGAAATGATAATTTCCCTCGGTGTCTTGAGATTGGACACTGCAGAATTGAAAGTATGAAAAGTTGAAAACAGGTCAATAGAAAATATCACACCTGGAAAACAGAAAAGAGATATTAACAAATGGCTCAGTGTTTTATGGAATGATATTGCCTGTCCCACATGTAATTGGCATCTCAGGAGAAAAGGAGAAGGCTATTTGAAGAAATAATAACCAGAAGTATTAAAAACTTGGTGAAAAAATCATTACACAGATCTAAGAAACTCATAAAATCTGAAGTGGCATATCTTTCAAAATACTTTTCTAAAATGGAGGCTCAAAATATTTTCAGATGAATGTAAACTAAAAGGCTTTGTTTATAGTAATAACAGCACTAAAAGAATGCTAAAGAATGTTCCTTGGGCTAAAGATAAAACTTAGAATTATAAGAAGAAATAAAGATTATTGAAAATGATAAATAAAAATGTATTTTATTTTCTTTATTTTTTTAAAAAAAGAATTGACTGATTCAAGCAAAAAATAATTAACTGTACTGTGGCATTCATATGCAGTGAAACTGACAAAGCATAAGGAGTCAGGAGTTTTTTTCCAGAAAAAGGTTTACCTTTAAAGGAGAGATAGAATAATCCAGATGCTTTACGTATTATCCATAGCATGCAACATTCAATAAAAACACTACTACATATACAAAGAAGTAGGAAAATAGGACCCATACTCAAGACAAAAAAGCAAGCAAAAGAAAGAGATCCTGAGAGAACTCAAATTTTGGAGTTAGGATATAACTTTTAAAATGGCTTCCCTCGTAGCTCAGTTGGTAAAGAATCTGCCACCAATGCAGGAGACCTGGGTTCGATTCCTGGGTTGGGAAGACTGCCTGGAGAAGAAATCCACAACCCACTCCAGTATTCTTGCCTGGAGAGTACCATGAATAGAGGAGTCTGGCAGGCTACAGTCCATGGGGTCGCAAGAGTGTGCATGACAAAGCAACTATAAGGAAAACATGGACTTAATCAACAAACAAGTGGGAATCTCAAAAGAGAAATATAAATTATAAGAAAGTATCAAAAATACTTGAAATGATAATTTCCCTCGGTGTCTTGAGATTGGACACTGCAGAATTGAAAGTATGAAAAGTTGAAAACAGGTCAATAGAAAATATCACACCTGGAAAACAGAAAAGAGATATTAACAAATGGCTCAGTGTTTTATGGAATGATATTGCCTGTCCCACATGTAATTGGCATCTCAGGAGAAAAGGAGAAGGCTATTTGAAGAAATAATAACCAGAAGTATTAAAAACTTGGTGAAAAAATCATTACACAGATCTAAGAAACTCATAAAATCTGAAGTGGCATATCTTTCAAAATACTTTTCTAAAATGGAGGCTCAAAATATTTTCAGATGAATGTAAACTAAAAGGCTTTGTTTATAGTAATAACAGCACTAAAAGAATGCTAAAGAATGTTCCTTGGGCTAAAGATAAAACTTAGAATTATAAGAAGAAATAAAGATTATTGAAAATGATAAATAAAAATGTATTTTATTTTCTTTATTTTTTTAAAAAAAGAATTGACTGATTCAAGCAATAATAATAACTGTACTGTGGCATTTCTAACATATGCAGTGGGAAACTATGACAAGAGTGTTAAGAATTGAATGGAGTGAATGGAGTTCTACTGTTGGAAGATTCTTATATTCTACATGAAATGCTATAATATTAATTAGAAGTAGACTCCGATAAGTAAAGGATATGTGCTATATCCTAAGAGCAATCACTAGTATACACAGCCATATACAGAAAGAAAGGGAGAGAGAGAAAGAAAAAGAGGCAATAAAATTGAGTATTAAAAATATTTTATTGATATTAGAAAACAAAAAAGAACCAACAAAGAAGCAAACATGAGATGGGACAAATAAAAAGCAAACTGCAAGATGGTAGAATTAAACCCATTAAACCAAATTAATCATTATATTTCAATGTAAATGCCTTTGATATTCCTATTAATTAATCTCACAATAGAAAAGTCAGTTTGTCAAGAGGATGCAGCAGTCTTAAATGTGTATTCATAACTCCTGGCACATGTAAATATATTTAGTTCAAGGATGACTCAACACAAGGAATCCTTTAGTGTATTTTCCTAAATTTCATAGATCAAAGGAAAAATAGTTGATGACATTTCAATACGAGCAAAAATGTTTTCATTCTCTCTGAATGGGAGAAAATAATAGCAAATGAAACAACTGACAAAGAATTAATTTCCAAAATGTACAAGCAGCTCATACAACTTAACACCAAAAAAACCCAAACAACCCAAGCTCATACAACTTAACACTGAAAAAACAAACAACTCAATCAAAACATGGGAAAAAGATCTAAACAGACATCTCTCCAAAGAAGACATACACATGGCCAAAAATACTCATGAAAAGATGCTCAACATTGCTCATTGTTAGAGAAGTGCAAATCAAACCGACAATGAGATATCACTTCACACCAGTCAGAGTGGCCATCATCAAAAAATCTACAGACAGTAAATGCTGGAGAGGGTGTGGAGAAAAGGGAACCCTCTTGCACTGTTGGTGGGAATCTAAGTTGATGCAGCCACTATGGGAACTTAAAAACTGGAAGAACCACTATATGACTCATATAGTGCTAGGCATATACCCTGAGAAAATCTAAAAGAATTGACTGATTCAAGCAATAATAATAACTGTACTGTGGCATTTCTAACATATGCAGTGGAAACTATGACAAGAGTGTTAAGAATTGAATGGAGTGAATGGAGTTCTACTGTTGGAAGATTCTTATATTCTACATGAAATGCTATAATATTAATTAGAAGTAGACTCCGATAAGTAAAGGATATGTGCTATATCCTAAGAGCAATCACTAGTATACACAGCCATATACAGAAAGAAAGGGAGAGAGAGAAAGAAAAAGAGGCAATAAAATTGAGTATTAAAAATATTTTATTGATATTAGAAAACAAAAAAGAACCAACAAAGAAGCAAACATGAGATGGGACAAATAAAAAGCAAACTGCAAGATGGTAGAATTAAACCCATTAAACCAAATTAATCATTATATTTCAATGTAAATGCCTTTGATATTCCTATTAATTAATCTCACAATAGAAAAGTCAGTTTGTCAAGAGGATGCAGCAGTCTTAAATGTGTATTCATAACTCCTGGCACATGTAAATATATTTAGTTCAAGGATGACTCAACACAAGGAATCCTTTAGTGTATTTTCCTAAATTTCATAGATCAAAGGAAAAATAGTTGATGACATTTCAATACGAGCAAAAATGTTTTCATTCTCTCTGAATGGGAGAAAATAATAGCAAATGAAACAACTGACAAAGAATTAATTTCCAAAATGTACAAGCAGCTCATACAACTTAACACCAAAAAAACCCAAACAACCCAAGCTCATACAACTTAACACTGAAAAAACAAACAACTCAATCAAAACATGGGAAAAAGATCTAAACAGACATCTCTCCAAAGAAGACATACACATGGCCAAAAATACTCATGAAAAGATGCTCAACATTGCTCATTGTTAGAGAAGTGCAAATCAAACCGACAATGAGATATCACTTCACACCAGTCAGAGTGGCCATCATCAAAAAATCTACAGACAGTAAATGCTGGAGAGGGTGTGGAGAAAAGGGAACCCTCTTGCACTGTTGGTGGGAATCTAAGTTGATGCAGCCACTATGGAAGACAATATGGAGATTCCTTAAAAAACTAGGAATAGAACCACTATATGACTCATATAGTGCTAGGCATATACCCTGAGAAAATCAAAATTGAAAGAGACACATGTACCCCAGTGCTCATTGCAGCACTTTTTACAATAGCTAGAACATGGAAACAACCTAGATGTCCATCAACAAATGAATGGATAAAGAAGTTGTGGAAATATTCCATATATACAATGGAATATTTCTCAGCCATAAAAAGAAGTGCATTTGAGTCAGTCCTAATGAGGTGGATGAGCTTAGAACCTGTTTTATCAAGTGAAGTAAGTCAGAAAGAGAAAGATAAACAGAGTATACTAACACATATATATGGAATCTAGAAAGATGGTACCAATAAATGTATATGCAGAGCAGCCATGGAAAATCAGACATAGGAAACAGACTTGTGGATATTGGGGGGAGGGAGATGGGGACATAGGGGGAGGTGAGATGTATGGAAAGAGTAGCATGGAAACTTACAGTACCACATGTAAAAGAGACAACAAATATAAAGGTGTTGTAAGACTAAGAGAACTTTATGGCTATGCAGCAACCTGGATGAGTGGGATGTGAAGGGAGATGGGAGGGAAGTTCCAGTGGGAGGAGTCAAGTGTATACCCATGACCGACTTGGGTTTATGCATAGCAGTAAACAACACTACTCTATAAAAAGACAATAAAAATTAAAAAAAAAAAGCATTTGTTGGGCTTCCCTGGTGGTCCAGTGGGTAAGGACACCACCTTGCAGTGCAAGGGGCGCCAGTTTGATCCCTGGCCTGGGAAGATCCCACGTGCTGCGGAGCGGTTGGACCCATGTGTCCAATTACTGAGCCAGAGGTCTGGACCACGTGCGCCCAGAGCTGGCGCTCTGCAATGACAGAGGCTACCGCGATGGGAGGTCCACAGGAGCCAAAGAACAAAGACGGATGAAAATAGAGAAATGAAAGATTAATAGAAGTGGCCCGCCCACCCCCCTCTCTCCCCACCCACCACTCCCCCCGCCCCCCCAAAAGCATTTGTTAAAATTCAAGAATCACTCTTGATTAAAAACAAGTAAACGGTAAGTCCTGGCGGACCTTCCCTGGTGGCTCAGTAGTGAAGAGTTCACCTGCCAGTGCATAGAGCATGGGTTCGATCCCCGATCCAGGAAGATCCCACATGCTGTGGAGCAACTAAGCCCATGAGCCACAACTATTGAGCCTGTACTCTAGAGCCTTGGAGCCTCAACTGTTGAACCCATGTGCCACAACTATTGAAGCCCGTGTGCCCTAGAGCCTGAGCTCCACAGCAAGACAAGTCACTACAACAGGAATCCTGCTCACCTCAACTAGAGAGTAGTCCCCACTCCCTGCAACTGGAGAGGAGCCTGTAGCAACGGTGAAAAGCCAGAATAGCCAAAGATAAATAAATAAAAAAAATTAAAAAAAGAAATGATAAGTCTTGACAAGCAATCAATAGAAGGTAACTTCCTTAAACTGGTAGAGGCTAAGAGCAAATACCAAGAGCAAATATCACCTTTAATGTAAAACCTAAGAAGCATTCCTACTAACATTAGAAACAAGATAAATTTGCCTTTAGCATTGTTGTTTTTTAACCTTAAGTGGAATCTGACTCTCCAACTAATGCAGTAAGACAAAAAATAGTAATATGTATGTGCAATAATATATGTATACACATACTATAAGATAAAGACACAAATCATAGTTATTTGCATAAAAGATTGCCTTGAAAATCCAAAGAAAAATTACTAGAATCAGTAAAGAATTCAACATCACGACTAGATACAAAATTAATATAGAAAAAAATTCAATGCTTTCCTATATATTGTTAATACTATATTAAAGGATAAAACAGAAAATGGAATCCATTCTCAGTCATAAAAACTGTTAAATGGGGCTTCCCTGGTGGTCCAATGGGTAAAGAGCCCGCCTTGCAGTGCAAGGGGCGCTGGTTCGATCCCTGGCCCTAAAAGATTCCAAATGCCAAGGAAGGGCTGGACTGTTTTGTTCAATTACAAGCCAGCACTCTGGAACGCATGTGCCCAGAGATGGTGCTCTGCAACGAGAGAGGCAACTGCAATGGGAGACCCACACAGGCCAAAGAATAAAGATGGATGAAAATAAAACCAATAAAAGAGGCCAAAATTAAAAAAAAAAAAAACAAAACTAAAATGCCTAACAAAATTAAAAGCTTTATATGCTGAAAACTATACCTGCAGATACATAGCCTCTTTTTAAATACACAGTATTTGAGATATTAATCTTTCCCAAGTTAATTTAGAAATGTTAACAGTCCTAACCATTACTATAGGTCAAATGATAGAGAAAATAATAAGTAATCAGGAAAATTCTGAGAAGAAAAACTGGAAGAAGCGTCTCTTTCAGAAAATTGTGAAAGTATAGGGTTGGTGCAGATACAGACAGAGATGTTGATTAATAAGATTGAATAGACCTTAGAAATAGGGGTATGCACTGCTATTTTACATGATAGTTAAAAGCTCTGAATCACAAGCCAGGTCACATAATAGCTGTGCATTCTTGGGCAAGTTAATTAAACTTTCTGTGCCTTAGTTTCCTTATTTGTAAAATAAGGACCATTATATCACCTATATCTTATGACTGTTGTTAATATCAAATATGTTAATACACAAAACCCTTGCAAAAGTGCTGGGAACATGGTCAGAACTATATAAATGCTAGCTGTTATCAGTGAAAAAGAAAAACAAATCAGTTGGAAAACACTGAATTACCTCTCAAGTTCAGTTATCTGTTTTGTAAGATATTCAGTCAATCAGGGTTATTGGTCCATTTTGAGAGAAATATAGTTAGATACTTAACCTTATACCACATTCAAAAGAATAAATATAAAATTATCAGATGCTTGCATGCTCAGTCATGTCTGACTGTGACCACATGGACTGTAACCTGCAAGGCTCCACTGTCCATGGAGTTTTCTTGGCAAGAATATTGGTGTTGGTTGACATTTCCTTCTCCAAGGGAATCTTCGCAACCCAGGGATCGAACCAACATCTACATCTCCTGCACTGGCAGACAGATTCTTTACCACTGTGCCACCTGGGAGGCCCCATAAATATATCAGATAAAAATATAGAAAAGACATTCATAAACTTGGGGTAAAGAAATCATATCAGAGATATGAAATATTAAAGTGCACTCTGCATGTGCCCAGAGATGGTGCTCTGCAAGAGAGGCAACTGCAATGGGAGACCCACACAGGCCAAAGAATAAAGATGGATGAAAATAAAACCAATAAAAGGGGCCCAAAATTAAAAAAAAAAAAAAACAAAACTAAAATGCCTAACAAAATTAAAAGCTTTATATGCTGAAAACTATACCTGCAGATACATAGCCTCTTTTTAAATACACAGTATTTGAGATATTAATCTTTCCCAAGTTAATTTAGAAATGTTAACAGTCCTAACCATTACTATAGGTCAAATGATAGAGAAAATAATAAGTAATCAGGAAAATTCTGAGAAGAAAAACTGGAAGAAGCGTCTCTTTCAGAAAATTGTGAAAGTATAGGGTTGGTGCAGATACAGACAGAGATGTTGATTAATAAGATTGAATAGACCTTAGAAATAGGGGTATGCACTGCTATTTTACATGATAGTTAAAAGCTCTGAATCACAAGCCAGGTCACATAATAGCTGTGCATTCTTGGGCAAGTTAATTAAACTTTCTGTGCCTTAGTTTCCTTATTTGTAAAATAAGGACCATTATATCACCTATATCTTATGACTGTTGTTAATATCAAATATGTTAATACACAAAACCCTTGCAAAAGTGCTGGGAACATGGTCAGAACTATATAAATGCTAGCTGTTATCAGTGAAAAAGAAAAACAAATCAGTTGGAAAACACTGAATTACCTCTCAAGTTCAGTTATCTGTTTTGTAAGATATTCAGTCAATCAGGGTTATTGGTCCATTTTGAGAGAAATATAGTTAGATACTTAACCTTATACCACATTCAAAAGAATAAATATAAAATTATCAGATGCTTGCATGCTCAGTCATGTCTGACTGTGACCACATGGACTGTAACCTGCAAGGCTCCACTGTCCATGGAGTTTTCTTGGCAAGAATATTGGTGTTGGTTGACATTTCCTTCTCCAAGGGAATCTTCGCAACCCAGGGATCGAACCAACATCTACATCTCCTGCACTGGCAGACAGATTCTTTACCACTGTGCCACCTGGGAGGCCCCATAAATATATCAGATAAAAATATAGAAAAGACATTCATAAACTTGGGGTAAAGAAATCATATCAGAGATATGAAATATTAAAGTCATAAAGGAAAATAGTCATATATATAAATATATAAAAACTAAAGGGCTTCCCCTGGTGGTCCAGTGGGTAAGGACACCGCCTTGCAGTGCAAGGGGCGTTGGTTCGATCCCTGGCCTGGGAAGATCCCACTTGCCGCGGAGCCACTGGACCAATGTGTCCAATTACCGAGCCGGAGCTCTGGAGCGCATGCGCCCAGAGCCGGTGCTCTGCGACAACAGAGGCCACTGCGATGGGAGGCCCACACGGGCCAAAGAACAAAGATGGATGCAAATAGATAAATGAAAGACCAATAGAAGTGGACCGCCCGCACCCCTCCCTCCCCACCCCACCCTCCCCCCCCAAAAAAAAACCCCAAAAAACAAACAAACAAAAAACTAAAAATAAGGCATCTGTACATGAAAAGCAGCATTAGTAGACAACCCACAGGGTGGGAATATATCTGTATTTTATTCATATCATTATGAATCAGTAGGAAAAAGACAAAACACTCCAATAGAAAAACTAGCAATAGATATTAAAAGCAGTTTATAGAAAAATAAATACAAGTGCTCAAAAAACTTTAATCAGTTTTCTTGCATCAGATTAGTAAGCATATAAAAGCCTGATAATACCAGGGTTGATAAGGATGTGGCAAAGGAGGATTTCAATATTCTGTTGGTAGGAGGATAAGAGAGCAAACATTTTTTGGTGGGAAATTTTTCAGTATTGACTAAGATAAAAAGTGCCCATTTTTGTGAACTTAGCAGGCTTTATTTTAAAGACTACTTCACGTGCACATGGACTTCAAGTTTTACGTACAAGAATGCTCACAGAAGGAATATTTACTATAGTGAAAAATGGTAAAAAGCCAATACCCATCATCAGAAGAGCAGTTAAATAAATTATTGTAAAGTCATAATGTGGATAACTAGACAACTATTAAAAAGGATGTATACCTGAGTTTCATATTGAATTATATATATATATATATATATATATATATATATATATACACATACACATATGTGGAAATGGAAAAAAGTAAATTTCAGGATAGTTCTATTATTTTTACATACACATAAACATACACATGTGTGAGAAATCATGGGAAGACTAGTGAAATGAAAGTACTAAACTGTTAGTCATAGTTAACTACGGTATGAGGTGAGAGAGATAGAGTCTTATATTTTGAATTTTTACACTTATGTACAGCTTAATGAAAGCATGGTCACATACATCTTGTGTACTAAAGAACAATGAAAATAGAAGAACATTGGATTGCGATGAGAAGTTTAAGAAGCACCAGGATGCGACTACTTTCTCTGCAAATGCTCTTAATTTAGGAGGTAATTCATGTAACCTTAAAACTGTTATAGATCAAACATTAATTTAATATGGTCAACATAGTCCTAAAACCAAACCTGAAAAAGATGGCATATAACCAAGCTACCGTTTATGCTCGTAAACAGAGGTGCAAACACTTCAACACTAGGAAATACAGTTAACATGCCACAGTGAAGTCATGTTTGTTTCCTAAAGGCTAAAATGTTTTAATACTATGACAGTTCTTCATGCTTTTCACAGCTTAAAAGAGACTGACCGCCTGACTGTCTAGAGGTGACTGGCCTGTCACTGATCAATTCATTCATTCATTTGACAAATTTTGGATAAGCCAGGCATTTTTTTCAGCTCTGGCATAAGGCAAAACACTGGGAACATACACTGTAAGGAGAAAAACAAACAGATAACTAGACAAATGGTAAATGATGAATATTAAAGTATAAACAAGTATTGATATTTAGATAGGAAAATGCTAGAAACAGGAGAAATAGGTGCTCAAGCTTTTATCTAAAATCAGTAAAAATAATATTCATGTCGGAGAAAACTAGGATTATTTCCATTCAAGGTGAAAGCTATAGAGCCACTCTCTCTCACTCCTAGAGCTGTATTCGTCAAATTCCAACCAATGTAATGGCGTAGCTAAAAGACATATCATACATATTTGAAAGAATAATTATAATATACAATTATTATGCATCTGTATGATTGCCTACCTAAAAAACTGAAGATTATCAGTTGAAAAAATATTAGAAGTGTTGAGTAAGTTGATAAGTTATGAGAAAAATAAAGAAATAAATAAAATATTATAAATAAGAAATGCAAATAAAAATAGAAAAAACATTGTATATTAGTAATATATCCATACTCCTCTGTCCCTGGAATTCTCCCGGCAAGAGTACTGGAGTGAGTAGTCATTCTCTTCTCCAGGGGATCTTCCTGACCTGTGGATTAAACTGAGGTCTTCAGCATTGCAGGCAGACTCTTTACTACCTGAGCCATTAGGGAAGCCCCAACAGTTATAATCTGTAATGGAAAAATATGCCATTATAATAGCAAACAATAATAGAGCATGCTTTGGCACAAAAAATGGAAAATGCTCAAGCCCTATAATAAGATGATAAAACTTTGAGGGCAAAAATAAATCTTAATCATATTTTTAGAGAGAAATAATCAGAATTATAAAGATGTCAATTCTTAATTATTTGTCTATAAACTCAATAAAAGGCTTATGAAAAAAGAATCTTATGACAGAATTTGGGGGGAATTTAAAAACAATTTTTCTTAAATTTTATTTAAAGTTATACATAACTTTAAATATGATGAGTTCTGGTAACTTATAACAATTCTCAGCTTTACCCTTTCCAGCTTCTGATTCCCACTCCAGAAGTCACCAGTTCCAACACTTTGAGCAGTTTTTACTAGTGTTTATATCTTTATTTGCAAACCAGATTTTTCTGATACTAAAGTTTTGCTTTTTTCTTTCAGTTTTGAAGATTATCACTTCACTTCCTGTTGTGAAAAGTAAGGTTTAGATTTCTGACCTAGAAATAGGTAAATATAAATTAGTAAAACAAGTATTGATATTTAGATAGGAAAATGCTAGCAAAATTATTTATCTAAAATCAGTAAAAATAATATTCATGTCGGAGAAAACTAGGATTATTTCCATTCAAGGTGAAAGCTATAGAGCCACTCTCTCTCACTCCTAGAGCTGTATTCGTCAAATTCCAACCAATGTAATGGCGTAGCTAAAAGACATATCATACATATTTGAAAGAATAATTATAATATACAATTATTATGCATCTGTATGATTGCCTACCTAAAAAACTGAAGATTATCAGTTGAAAAAATATTAGAAGTGTTGAGTAAGTTGATAAGTTATGAGAAAAATAAAGAAATAAATAAAATATTATAAATAAGAAATGCAAATAAAAATAGAAAAAACATTGTATATTAGTAATATATCCATACTCCTCTGTCCCTGGAATTCTCCCGGCAAGAGTACTGGAGTGAGTAGTCATTCTCTTCTCCAGGGGATCTTCCTGACCTGTGGATTAAACTGAGGTCTTCAGCATTGCAGGCAGACTCTTTACTACCTGAGCCATTAGGGAAGCCCCAACAGTTATAATCTGTAATGGAAAAATATGCCATTATAATAGCAAACAATAATAGAGCATGCTTTGGCACAAAAAATGGAAAATGCTCAAGCCCTATAATAAGATGATAAAACTTTGAGGGCAAAAATAAATCTTAATCATATTTTTAGAGAGAAATAATCAGAATTATAAAGATGTCAATTCTTAATTATTTGTCTATAAACTCAATAAAAGGCTTATGAAAAAAGAATCTTATGACAGAATTTGGGGGGAATTTAAAAACAATTTTTCTTAAATTTTATTTAAAGTTATACATAACTTTAAATATGATGAGTTCTGGTAACTTATAACAATTCTCAGCTTTACCCTTTCCAGCTTCTGATTCCCACTCCAGAAGTCACCAGTTCCAACACTTTGAGCAGTTTTTACTAGTGTTTATATCTTTATTTGCAAACCAGATTTTTCTGATACTAAAGTTTTGCTTTTTTCTTTCAGTTTTGAAGATTATCACTTCACTTCCTGTTGTGAAAAGTAAGGTTTAGATTTCTGACCTACTCCTCAAACCCCAACCAGACTCTTCCCCATACACAAATACACACCACACACATGAGCACAGATTTCACCTTCTTCTCTTCACTCTAACAATTTTTTTGACTCTATCAGTATCTCACGTCAAAATTAGTAAGTCTTTGCAAATATTCTTATATGCAGTGTCCTAAAATTGCCTCTTATATACAACTTACTTTCAGAGAGAGTTAATAATTGCTGACTTTTAAATTTGGTTTGTGATTGATACAATTGACAAAGAGTTTGAGGGAAGGAAGGAGGGATATAGAGGAAGAGAAATGAGAAAGAGAGAGAGAGAAGGAAAAAACCAGAAGATGATTTTCTAATTTCAGTCAAGCACTCAGAGAAAAATTCTAAGCATTCAGTTCTAGAAAATATGCGTCTTGGACCATCTTTTCCCTTCACACTGAGCTTGGTTACTCTCCACACTTGCTGTCCTACTTTCTCAGGACCTTCCCTTCATTGCCATCCTGGGAACATTCCTTTTCTTTGTATTGGAGCTGTTTTTATGGTTCATACTCTGGTTTGTGGGGAGTACTTCATCCAGTAGATTCTAGAAAACTGTGCCATGGAACTGGCCTTGGAGAAATGCTGCTGCCACAGTCCCACCAGATGCTGGAGAATTGTCATCACTTCTGCCTGTGCATCTCATGCTGACCACTGGCATCCTCTGGGAAGTCTGTCCTGCCCTCACTGCCCCATGATACCCAGAAGCCTCTGTGGACATCTGTTCCTGGAACAGTGTTTTAAAATGAGCTGCTAGGGCCTTTAAATATATCTTTATAAGCCATGTTTCTGAATGTTAAGAAAGGTTAATGTTTAGAAAATCTCCCTCCCTTCTGCTCAGGTTGGAGTACTTTGAGATAGATCAGGCAGTGCTCAGAGAGGTTTATGCTCATTAAGTTGGTAGGTAACACCAACCTGTCGGAGAAAATATAATTTAGGTAAATATTCTCAACAATTTAAGCAAACACTTTAATTTTAAGCCAAACATTTCAACAAACCAAATAATCCATAGTACATGGTCTAATTGCAAAGTTATAAGTCAGTATTTGGTAGAATATTAAAAATAAACCTTCAATTATTATAAGAAGGTTTTGTCCTTAGCAGACTTATGTAGAAACTCAGGTTTTCAATGACAAGATATAGAATGTATAGTTTTCATTTAAATTTCTTTGTAATAGGTATGCGTTTATTGCTAAATATTATTCATTTATAAAGTTGTGAAAACTAGCACAAGAAAAGAGTTTCACCGTTTTTAAATTTGGTTTGTGATTGATACAATTGACAAAGAGTTTGAGGGAAGGAAGGAGGGATATAGAGGAAGAGAAATGAGAAAGAGAGAGAGAGAAGGAAAAAACCAGAAGATGATTTTCTAATTTCAGTCAAGCACTCAGAGAAAAATTCTAAGCATTCAGTTCTAGAAAATATGCGTCTTGGACCATCTTTTCCCTTCACACTGAGCTTGGTTACTCTCCACACTTGCTGTCCTACTTTCTCAGGACCTTCCCTTCATTGCCATCCTGGGAACATTCCTTTTCTTTGTATTGGAGCTGTTTTTATGGTTCATACTCTGGTTTGTGGGGAGTACTTCATCCAGTAGATTCTAGAAAACTGTGCCATGGAACTGGCCTTGGAGAAATGCTGCTGCCACAGTCCCACCAGATGCTGGAGAGAATTGTCATCACTTCTGCCTGTGCATCTCATGCTGACCACTGGCATCCTCTGGGAAGTCTGTCCTGCCCTCACTGCCCCCATGATACCCAGAAGCCTCTGTGGACATCTGTTCCTGGAACAGTGTTTTAAAAATGAGCTGCTAGGGCCTTTAAATATATCTTTATAAGCCATGTTTCTGAATGTTAAGAAAGGTTAATGTTTAGAAAATCTCCCTCCCTTCTGCTCAGGTTGGAGTACTTTGAGATAGATCAGGCAGTGCTCAGAGAGGTTTATGCTCATTAAGTTGGTAGGTAACACCAACCTGTCGGAGAAAATATAATTTAGGTAAATATTCTCAACAATTTAAGCAAACACTTTAATTTTAAGCCAAACATTTCAACAAACCAAATAATCCATAGTACATGGTCTAATTGCAAAGTTATAAGTCAGTATTTGGTAGAATATTAAAAATAAACCTTCAATTATTATAAGAAGGTTTTGTCCTTAGCAGACTTATGTAGAAACTCAGGTTTTCAATGACAAGATATAGAATGTATAGTTTTCATTTAAATTTCTTTGTAATAGGTATGCGTTTTATTGCTAAATATTATTCATTTATAAAGTTGTGAAAACTAGCACAAGAAAAGAGTTTCACCGTTTCACATTTATGAAAAGTGAAAATCTGCTTCTGCTGCTTCTAGAATTTTCTATCAAATGCTCAACTAAAGAATAACATAGTGGTGAAATACGGAGATTACATTATTTTATGAATATGCAAAGGGTAGCTTTTTTTAGATAGAAGGATGACAACAGGAATAAGATAGACAGCCATCAATCTGATATTCAGTTTTTCTAGTTGTGTTCCGTATTCTTGATTTGTACAATGAATTCTCTTCCCTATGGAATGAAAATGGAAGATTTTTCTTAATTTCAGAACAGTGAGCAAAAGACATTTATGAAGAAGAATGGCACAATGAAGAACATTAAGAAATAAGAAATTATGTGATGACAACAGTTGTGTTCAAGCACTGTGCCACATAAATTCTATAAACTCAGTCAGAGAAAAGAAGTTGTAAGTACTTCCATAGTCCAAGTTAGATGAACTTTGAGTTACATATTGTCCATCAGAAATGATTTAAAATTGGTTCTCTGCTTCAGATTTGGAACTATATGGCTTTGGAAGACATGAAAGGAAAAAAGCGCAGGGTGGCAGAATAGAATATATACGCCTTTCTCTGAGTTTCTCTTACCTAATTCTGTATTCTTTTTTCCATCAGGGAGACAGTGGTGGTGAGAGTCATTGGAGTGGCTGAAGGCAGCCATTCTATGTGAGCTCTTCAATCAGGATTGCACCCAGAGCTTACAGTATAAACTCCATTCATGAGATGGTTTAAGCCTGAACTTTGAACAATTCCAGGAGAATAGGTTGCTGAGGAGAATTTGACGAGGCTGATTGTGACCCTCCATGATGACAAGATTGATAAATGTGGGGTGGGCTTGGGAATCAAGATGATCATGCTTCCCCGGCCGCTCAGTGGCCGAAGAATGAGTTCTCTGTAACTGAGAGGTACACTCCTCAATATATGACTTTCTCAGTCCATAACCTCCTTCATTTTCCAATGATCCAATAGTCTTCATCTAGAACTTCCGTTCTGTTTGTTGGTGGGAAGTTAATCCAGTCATTTCATCATCTTCCCAAGGCTTGAGGGAGATGGGTGTGGGGAGAGGAGGGTGGTAAGTGGCCCTGAAGTGTCGCATGGGGAGGTCATCTGTGGTCCAGGTCATCTGTCCTGTGTGGTATTTGCAGTGATGAAGGAGATCAACTGGTTCCTGCGTGTCATTACGCTTCTGTGCCTCCTACCTCAGCTCGATTACATTATTTTATGAATATGCAAAGGGTAGCTTTTTAGATAGAAGGATGACCAGGAATAAGATAGACAGCCATCAATCTGATATTCAGTTTTTCTAGTTGTGTTCCGTATTCTTGTTTGTACAATTCTCTTCCCTATGGAATGAAAATGGAAGATTTTTCTTAATTTCAGAACAGTGAGCAAAAGACATTTATGAAGAAGAATGGCACAATGAAGAACATTAAGAAATAAGAAATTATGTGATGACAACAGTTGTGTTCAAGCACTGTGCCA
The DNA here is from genome assembly GCA_022376925.1 of Tragulus kanchil. NCBI lineage: Eukaryota > Metazoa > Chordata > Mammalia > Artiodactyla > Tragulidae > Tragulus > Tragulus kanchil. Next base: position 54,161,870 of record JAIOJX010000029.1, on the reverse strand, counting down.
CATAAATTCTATAAACTCAGTCAGAGAAAAGAAGTTGTAAGTACTTCCATAGTCCAAGTTAGATGAACTTTGAGTTACATATTGTCCATCAGAAATGATTTAAAATTGGTTCTCTGCTTCAGATTTGGAACTATATGGCTTTGGAAGACATAAAAGGGAAAAAAAGCGCAGGGTGGCAGAATAGACTATATACGCCTTTCTCTGAGTTTCTCTTACCTAATTCTGTATTCTTTTTTCCATCAGGGAGACAGTGGTGGTGAGAGTCATTGGAGTGGCTGAAGGCAGCCATTCTATGTGAGCTCTTCAATCAGGATTGCACCCAGAGCTTACAGTATAAACTCCATTCATGAGATGGTTTAAGCCTGAACTTTGAACAATTCCAGGAGAATAGGTTGCTGAGGAGAATTTGACGAGGCTGATTGTGACCCTCCATGATGACAAGATTGATAAATGTGGGGTGGGCTTGGGAATCAAGATGATCATGCTTCCCCGGCCGCTCAGTGGCCGAAGAATGAGTTCTCTGTAACTGAGAGGTACACTCCTCAATATATGACTTTCTCAGTCCATAACCTCCTTCATTTTCCAATGATCCAATAGTCTTCATCTAGAACTTCCGTTCTGTTTGTTGGTGGGAAGTTAATCCAGTCATTTCATCATCTTCCCAAGGCTTGAGGGAGATGGGTGTGGGGAGAGGAGGGTGGTAAGTGGCCCTGAAGTGTCGCATGGGGAGGTCATCTGTGGTCCAGGTCATCTGTCCTGTGTGGTATTTGCAGTGATGAAGGAGATCAACTGGTTCCTGCGTGTCATTACGCTTCTGTGCCTCCTACCTCAGCTCTGGTTTTGTGTGGTTCATGCTGCTGTGTCATCGTATCATGGCTACAAGTCCCCTCCTGGTGCACCAGCCTCCTGTTGGCTAAATTTCTCAGTTTCTAGAGATACCTTTCAGATGGTATTTCATGCTGCTATGGGGCTATGGAGAACAAAGGAGTTTCTTATGCCCTCTGTGCCTGGAGGGGCTGCATTTCAAAGTGGCTCGGGGCATACATTAAGATGTTTCCATCTGTAACAGGAAACTTATCTCCAATTGCCTTAAGGCATGTTATGAGCCCCTGTAAGAAGTCAAGAGGTGAGGTGAGCTTCAGAGAGTGTGGATTCAACAGTTATAGAGTTGGGTTCTCTCTGCCCTGCTTTCTGCTTGTCGTCTTCATTCTAAGGCAGGCTACTGTCTTGGGTAGATGATAGTTGCCTGCAGAAATTAGGGCTTTCTCTTTTATAAAATTGGTTTTTTATGCTCCTTTCTTTCTTTTTATTTCATGCTTCTTTCTTAAGAATGAAGAATGTTCCTAGAAATCTCTGGCAAACCTCTTTTTATCTTTTGTTGGCAAAACTGGGCCATGGGCCCATTTCTAAATCAATTTTTAGTAAGAGAAATCAAATTATCTTTAGACCAAAATCAGGCTGAACCCTGAAACTGAGAGGGGACTCACTGTCTCCTCAGGCACTTACTTGTTTCTGTGGGGGAGGAGTGAGGACCTGAATGAAATATGGCATTTGTTAGGAAGAGAACCAAGAGGCCGGATGTTCTCTCAGCAATAGTAACAGCCAAGGTTTAGTTAGGAAAACAGATCACTCTAGGAATTTCAAGCAGAGTGAGATTTAACCCAGGGAATTAAGCTACAGACTTGTTGGAAGGAATGAAAGAGAAGAAAGGAAAGGGGAGGAGATTGATGTTAGTCAACATTTAGGAGCTCCAGGAAGCTGCTGCAGGCCCTGTCAGGCTGCACCTGTCTCACCCTGAACCACTCTGACCTGTGCTATTGGGCCCCTGCAGAGATAGCGGAGTCGCTAGAGGGGTGCACTGCTCTCACAGTTAGGGCTGGAATAGATGGCTCTGCCTTTCCTCCTCCCCTTAATCTTTTTTCTTTTAAATAGATTTATTGAGATATAATTTATATACCATGCAATTCAGCCATTTAAAGTGTATAATTCCCTGGCTTTAGTATATTCAGAGTTGTGTATCTGTCACTCTCATCAAATCTGGAACATTTTCATTATCCCCAAAAGAAACCTCTTCCCCTTAGATATCATCCCTCAACCCCTCGTCTGCCTCCCCAACCCTAGGAAAACACTAATTGACTTATCTCTATGGAGCCTAGATGGGTGGGAACCAAGCCGTAGCCCAGCAAACAATTAACACATCCACTTTCTGTGGGGATTTGCTGTGTCTTTGTTGTCTAGACAGAAAGTAGGCCACAAGTCCCCTCTATGCAAAGATCGTAAGCCTGTCTAGGATCTGTTCATCACCCTCAGGTCTTCGGAAGGGTACAGGATATACGGCCGCAAGTCCCTATATCCTATTTTTCTCCTTTCTGTTCTTTTCTTCTCTCCAGTTAAAAGAATTCTGAAATTGAGTCTGAGAAAAACTCTTGTCACATCTCTTTCCATGTATTTCTGTTTTACATGTGTTTGTTCTCTGACTTTATCTCTTTCCTCTCCTAGGCTGAGTCTTCAAGCCAAACTGCCTATACTAAAAAGTGGGTCTTGATAGAGATGGGACAATTCTGGATCAATACTCTGAAGTCTCGTCCTGCCACATATGGCCATGCGGCTGATGGGGTGGAAACAGAGATGAGGTGAGTGTGAAGTGGGGCAAATCTTGATAATAGTTGCTAACAATTATAAAGTAAGTGCCATTCTAAGACAAAAGAGCAACAATAAAAATTTTCTACTGCTGTAAGAAATAGTTATGGTACTAGGGATTGCCCATCTTTAAAGACGTATTGCACTGCTTTTCTTAATTTTGAAGCTGTTTGAGACATACCGTGATGAGCTTTCCAAAAGAATGAAAAAAATCAAGGTGCATGAGATTATTTTAGATAGATTATTAGCCAGTAGAAAGTAACATTGTGCCTGACAGATTGGGCTATGGTTTCATGACTGTGATGCAGTTTTCCAGAGACAAGGATGAGACTTTGGGGAAGGGAGAGAGATTTTCAAGGGGAAGGTGAACAATTATAGATAGGAAACTAAAACTAATGAGTAAGCAAGACATTGATGTTTTGACTAGAGATTTCCACTTACAACCATGCAGGTATTAGGGATAACTTGGCAGTGCTTTAACAACTATATTTTATAACAAACCATAGCATATTACTATAGACTGAACTGTTTAAACATCTTGGGGACTTTAATTTATTCAGCTTAAGAGCTTAGTGGAAGCAAAAAAAAATAATGGAAACTAAGCTGTAGGATTGCTTTTCCTGAATTCTAAATTTAGCTTAAACATATTTCTAATCCTCTGTGCCAGGAATATTTTCCTGAAAATCATTTGAACTGTGCTATTTGATCACATTTATTAATACAGAGATTTAGATGGGCATAACCATACTCATTGTATTTTACTGTGTCAGTGTTTAGTCTGGGTAATCCTGTAAATGATTAATTATATTCTGTCTGATGATCAAACTACTTAACTGAAATCCAATATGATCATAAAAGATGAGTAAATCTTTTGTGCCAATAGAGGAGGTTCTACACATTGGTTTTATTTAAGAAGGTAAGAGAAACTGTGCCATGTGGCCGGAACCTGAATAAGATTAAATTTCTATTATACTGACAGCATAAACCAAAAAGGTAGAGACTGTGTGAAGAGCAGTACAGATTCACAGTCATCATTTGAGTCTGTATGAGTAAGACAAATAAATATTCTTGCTACCTAAACTGATTCTCTTATGAAACTAGCTAGGGAACTTCATATTGCCAGCTGTATGAAATATCCTCCATTTTTAATTTAGGTTCCCATGACTTCACATTATACATGGGCATTGTCGACTGAAAAAGATGAGCAACTTGAGAGTTGCGGGTTAAGTTTTATTTGGGGCATAATTAGGACTGCAGCCCGGCAGGCAGCACCCCAGATAGCTTTGAGAGACTGCTCCAAAGAGGCAGCAGGAGGAGGGTAATTTTAGATAGATTATTAGCCAGTAGAAAGTAACATTGTGCCTGACAGATTGGGCTATGGTTTCATGACTGTGATGCAGTTTTCCAGAGACAAGGATGAGACTTTGGGGAAGGGAGAGAGATTTTCAAGGGGAAGGTGAACAATTATAGATAGGAAACTAAAACTAATGAGTAAGCAAGACATTGATGTTTTGACTAGAGATTTCCACTTACAACCATGCAGGTATTAGGGATAACTTGGCAGTGCTTTAACAACTATATTTTATAACAAACCATAGCATATTACTATAGACTGAACTGTTTAAACATCTTGGGGACTTTAATTTATTCAGCTTAAGAGCTTAGTGGAAGCAAAAAATAATGGAAACTAAGCTGTAGGATTGCTTTTCCTGAATTCTAAATTTAGCTTAAACATATTTCTAATCCTCTGTGCCAGGAATATTTTCCTGAAAATCATTTGAACTGTGCTATTTGATCACATTTATTAATACAGAGATTTAGATGGGCATAACCATACTCATTGTATTTTACTGTGTCAGTGTTTAGTCTGGGTAATCCTGTAAATGATTAATTATATTCTGTCTGATGATCAAACTACTTAACTGAAATCCAATATGATCATAAAAGATGAGTAAATCTTTTGTGCCAATAGAGGAGGTTCTACACATTGGTTTTATTTAAGAAGGTAAGAGAAACTGTGCCATGTGGCCGGAACCTGAATAAGATTAAATTTCTATTATACTGACAGCATAAACCAAAAAGGTAGAGACTGTGTGAAGAGCAGTACAGATTCACAGTCATCATTTGAGTCTGTATGAGTAAGACAAATAAATATTCTTGCTACCTAAACTGATTCTCTTATGAAACTAGCTAGGGAACTTCATATTGCCAGCTGTATGAAATATCCTCCATTTTTAATTTAGGTTCCCATGACTTCACATTATACATGGGCATTGTCGACTGAAAAAGATGAGCAACTTGAGAGTTGCGGGTTAAGTTTTATTTGGGGCATAATTAGGACTGCAGCCCGGCAGGCAGCACCCCAGATAGCTTTGAGAGACTGCTCCAAAGAGGCAGCAGGAGGAGGGTCAATAATTAAGAATTTTGGTGAAGGGGGAGTTTAATATCATTAAACAGTCATTTTACAAAGGGTCGCCAGTTAGTCACGAAAATCTGATGTCACCATGAGGAGGTTTAGTTCTTTTCTAAATATGAGGAGAGGTAAGAATTGAGATTATAAAATCTGTTCCTCAAAGCGTCCACCTGTCTAAAGACCTGCACCACCAGATTCCCTGGAGCACAGAGTGCCTCTACCGGACCCTGAACTCCCTCAAGTGGGTATTGAAGGTCAGCAGCTCTCAACAGCACAGGGTCTGGTCTCTGTAGAGGCAGATGGCAAATGTCCTTGTTGTCCAGACATTGGCAATGTAATTGGTAAATGCCAGTTTGTAGTTGACAGTATAAATGGAGAACTTTAAACTGGGCAATAGAAAAGGAAAACTTTATATAAGAACTCAAGTGTGTGATATCTGTATAGCTCTCAGGGAAATGGGAACCCTCTTACACTGTTGGTAGGAATGTACATTGGTGCAGCCACTATGGAAAACAGTATGGAATTCCCTTAAAAAACTAAAAGTAGAGTTACTGTATGATCCAGCAATTGCACTCCTGGCCATATGTTCAGAAAAGGTGAAAACTTTAGTTCAAAAAGATATATGTACCCTAATGATCATGGCAATGCCATTTACAATAGCCAAGATGTGGAAGCAACCTAAATGTCCAACAACAGATGAATGGTAAAGAAATGTGAGATACACACACATGCATGCATACATGCATGCATACATACATACATACATACAGTGGAATATTACCCAGCCAGGAAAATGAAATAATATCATTTGTAGCAACACGGATAGACCTAGAGATTATCATACGAAGTGGATTAAGTCAGAAAAAGGCAAATATATCACTTATATATGAAATCTAAAAACAATGATACAAATGAGTTTATTTATAGACTGAAAATATACTCAAAAACAAACTTACAGTTACCAAAGGGTGGAAGAGGGATAAATTAGGAATTGAGATTAATTGGGATTGACAGATATATAGTACTATATATAAAATAGAAAAACAACAAAGACCTACTGTATCGTGCAGGAAACTATATTCAGTATCTCATAATTACCTATAATGGAAATGAGTGTGTGTGTGTATATATAGATATATATGTTTGTATATAAATGAATCACTTTGCTATACACCTGAAACATTATGAATCAACTATGCTTCAAAAGTATATAGCTCACAGGGGAGATTAAAAAAGGGAACCAGTCTATTTAATGTTTCTTACTTGTAGATAATACCATTTTACTTAGTTCTCATGATGGACCTAAGAGGAAGGCATTATTGTCTCTAGATGTGAAAACTAGAATTGCATCCTTTTGTGGTCATTGCATTTTGACAGCACTCTTTCATGTCCAAAGACAGAAACACAATTCAAATTAACTTAGGGAAAACAAGGAATATATTGGCTTATACAACTGAAAAGTGTAGACCCGATTCTCCTCATTCAACACGGCCTCCTGCAGGCATAGTTGGATTCAGGGGCCAAGTGGATCTGTGACTCAGTTCTGCCTGCCTCTGTGTTATACTCAGACAGGTAGGCTTGCAGGAGTTCAGTGTCAATCCCATGGAAAAAGAGATCATTTTTCTAAGTTGGAATAAAAGTCACAGTATTAAATGTCATTATCCTAGCTTGTTCTAAGTAACCCTAACCACACACTATAAGCAGTTTGAGAGAAAAGTGAATGTACAGGGCCAGCTATTTGAGAGAATGTGAGTTCCAACTCGTAATCTCTATGTATTTATGTTAAAGATGCAAATATAGACTTCAGAATAACTGAACTATTTCTGAGATTTTTTTCATACAGACCATGGAGATAACCCGATAACTTTAAAAGCAGTTGGTACAAATCACAAGAATTTCAGAAAACAGATGGCCTTTACTTCTCTGCTATAGGAAAGGTGTTAATCCTACTGAAAGGTCATATATACAGCTTCATTTGATTTTTGTATATGGTAGTATGTTGCATAATATGCTTTAAAAATACATTTAAAAGAGAATTGGATTAACATTTATCAAATACCTGCTATGAATAGGCAGAATGTAGGTACTTTATATCCACATATTAAAAACTTTTTATTTATCCACTTTTTAAAAAAATGGAATATAATTGCTTTACATGTTGTGTTAGTTTCTGCTGTACAACAATGAGAATCAGCTATATGTATACATATATGCCCTCCCTCTTGAGCCTCTCTTCCACCCACTGGCCCCATCCCACCCCTCTAGATCATCACAGAGCACTGAGTGAGCTTCCTGCACTGTGTAGCAGCTTCCCGATAGCTCTCTGTTTTACACAAGACACTGTATATATGTCAATGCTCCTCTGTCATCCTATCCCTTCTTCTCCTTCCCTCTGTGTCCACAAGTCTGTTCTCTACATCCGCCTGCCCTTCAAATAGGTTCCTCAGAACAATTTATCTAGGTTTCACATATACGTGTTTGTGTACAATATTGATTTTTCTCTTTCTGACTTCACTCTGTATGACAGACTCCAGGTTGTTCATCCACATCAGTACAATGACCCAATGACCCAATCTGGTTTCTTTTTTTTTGGCTGAATAACATTCCATTGTGTATGTGTACACCACGTTTTCTTTTTTAAATTTATTTTGAATTGGAGGATAATTGCTTCACAATTGTGTTGGTCTCTGCTGTACAACAGTGTAAATCCGTTGTAAGTATGTATATATCCTCTCCTTGTAGAGCCTTCCTCCCACCCACCTCCCACCCCAGCCCTCTACGTCATCAAAGAACGCTAAACTGAGTTCCATACCGTCTGCAGCAGTTTCCCATGGCTGACTGTTTTATGCATGGTATTGTATCTATGTCACTATTACTATCTCAATTCATCCCTCCTCTCCTCCCTCCACTGTGTCCACAAGTCCGTTTTCTATGTCTGAATCTCTATGCCTGTCCTGCAAATAGGTTCATTGGTGCCATTTTTCTAAATTTCATATATATATGGTAATATATGGTATTTGCTTTTATCTGAGTTACTTCACTCTGTACAACAGGCTCCAAGTCCACCCGCGTCACCATAAATGACCTAGTTTCATTCCTTTTTATGGCCATGTATTATTTCATCGTAAATATGTAACACATCTTCTTTACTCATTCCTCTGCTAATGGACATTTAAGTTGCTTCCATGTCCTGGCGTTTGTAAACAGTGCTGCAATGAACATTGGTTTGCTTGTGGGTTTTTTGTTTGGTTGGTTGGTTGGTTTTCTCAGGATATATGCCTAGTAGTCGTATTGGTAGGTCATATGATATACTTATTCCTGTTTTTTTTTTTTTTTTTAGGAGTTTCTCTGTATTTTTTCTAATGGCTGTATCAGTTTACATTCCCACCAACAGTATAGGAGGATTCCCTTTTTTTCCACATCCTCTCCAGCACTTACTGTTTACATTCTTTGATGATGGCCATTCAGACTGGTATGAGGCAATACCTCATTGTAGCTTTGATTTGCATTTCTTTAAAATTAGTGATGTTGAGCATCTTTTCATGTGTTTGTTGGCCATTTGTACATCTTCTTTGGAGAAATGTCTGTTTAGGTCTTTCATCCATTTTTTTGATTGGGTTGTTTAATTTTTTGAGGTGCATGAGATCTCTGTGTATTTTGGAGATTAATCCCTGGTCTGTTGCTTTGTTTGCAAATATTTTCTCCTATTCTGAGGGTTGTCTTTTCATCTGATCTATGATTTCTTGTGCAAAAAATTTTAAGTTTAATTAGATGCCATTTGTTTATTTTGGTGTTATTTTTATTAATCTAGGATGTGGGTGTGATTTATGTCAAAGAATGTTTTTTCTTATGTTTTTCCCCAAGAGTTTTATTGTGTTCAGTCTTAATATTTTGGTCTTTAATCCACTGGGTTATTTCCGTCTCAGCAGTTTCCATGGCTGACTGTTTTATGCATGGTATTGTATCTATGTCACTATTACTATCTCAATTCATCCCTCCTCTCCTCCCTCCACTGTGTCCACAAGTCCGTTTTCTATGTCTGAATCTCTATGCCTGTCCTGCAAATAGGTTCATTGGTGCCATTTTTCTAAATTTCATATATATATGGTAATATATGGTATTTGCTTTTATCTGAGTTACTTCACTCTGTACAACAGGCTCCAAGTCCACCCGCGTCACCATAAATGACCTAGTTTCATTCCTTTTTATGGCCATGTATTATTTCATCGTAAATATGTAACACATCTTCTTTACTCATTCCTCTGCTAATGGACATTTAAGTTGCTTCCATGTCCTGGCGTTTGTAAACAGTGCTGCAATGAACATTGGTTTGCTTGTGGGTTTTTTGTTTGGTTGGTTGGTTGGTTTTCTCAGGATATATGCCTAGTAGTCGTATTGGTAGGTCATATGATATACTTATTCCTGTTTTTTTTTTTTTTTTTAGGAGTTTCTCTGTATTTTTTCTAATGGCTGTATCAGTTTACATTCCCACCAACAGTATAGGAGGATTCCCTTTTTTTCCACATCCTCTCCAGCACTTACTGTTTACATTCTTTGATGATGGCCATTCAGACTGGTATGAGGCAATACCTCATTGTAGCTTTGATTTGCATTTCTTTAAAATTAGTGATGTTGAGCATCTTTTCATGTGTTTGTTGGCCATTTGTACATCTTCTTTGGAGAAATGTCTGTTTAGGTCTTTCATCCATTTTTTTGATTGGGTTGTTTAATTTTTTGAGGTGCATGAGATCTCTGTGTATTTTGGAGATTAATCCCTGGTCTGTTGCTTTGTTTGCAAATATTTTCTCCTATTCTGAGGGTTGTCTTTTCATCTGATCTATGATTTCTTGTGCAAAAAATTTTAAGTTTAATTAGATGCCATTTGTTTATTTTGGTGTTATTTTTATTAATCTAGGATGTGGGTGTGATTTATGTCAAAGAATGTTTTTTCTTATGTTTTTCCCCAAGAGTTTTATTGTGTTCAGTCTTAATATTTTGGTCTTTAATCCACTGGGTTATTTCCTTTAATATAATTATTTTTATCTGTTTGAAATTTGTTTTGGTGTGTTATATAAGAAAAAGATACTTTTACTATTTTTAGGTAGTTAGATGGCAGTGAATATTTGCCTTTTGCTTCTCTAAATTTATTCACCAATTTTTTTTCCCTAGAAAGAGGTCTTTATTTTCATGTAGTAATCTATATTCCTTTCATTTTTGTGGTCATGTGTTTGGGTAATACAGAAACAAAATATTATAAGCCTGGTATTCAAAATTTTACTCTTGTCTGAAAAAGAATTGGAGCAGAAGCCGTGGTCTACTTTGGTAGCTTAAAGAAGATTTAAAGAATGGGAATTGGTTGAGATGTGAGCAGATAAGCCCTATGCTAGCCATTAATCCTATTTATAGATAGGAAAAAAGTTTAGAGTATATTCACATACTTGTTACTATAAAATGAAAGTTAAAACTGTATATTTATTCCATGTATTATATAAAGAAGTGGAGTTTCTATTTCTGTTTCCTAAGTGTCTCAGTCACAACTCAGACAAGAATATAGGTATTTCAGTGCCTACAGAACCATTACAGGGGCTGACAGAGATGAGACAGAAGACTACTATTATCCTTTAGCCTACACCACCACGGAAAGTTATAGAGAGCCTCTATTGATAGAGTTAGGATCATACAAAAAACTCCTGTCTTAGACTTCCCTGGTGGTCCACTGGTTAAGAATCCACCTTCCAATGCAAAGTATGTGGGTTCTATCCGTGGTCAGGGAACTAAGATCTCACATCCTGCAAGGCAGCTAAACCTGTGTGTTGTAACTAGAGAGAAACCCAAGCACTGCAACAAAGAGCCCACATGCCGCAACTAAGACCCAACAAACCCCAAAATAAATACAAAAATATTAAAAAAGAAGAAACTCCTATCGTCTCCTGGTACTCTGCAGCTTCAAGATGAGTGGAATAGCAGGGGAGATAGAAGCCACTCCAAAAACTCACATTTAGAAGGCTCCCGCTATGCCTTTTACTGTTACCAGAGAGCAAAGAAAAATGACTTTGGCCTCCCTGCTGCCTTTCAAGTATCATACTTGAGTTTATCTGTAAGATGGAGCTTAAAACAGCATCCAAAAATTTGCTGGCTAGGATATCAGAGAAATATACTTCTCAGGCCTCCAACCTGAGGACTATAAGGAAGAGATACAAAGGCTTTTCAAGTGGGCTGGATGTCAGATAGACAAACCCAACAGAAGGAGTGAGGAGCTCTCCTATAATTTTCAAATTCTTATTTTAAAAATTGAAAGCATTGTTGACTTAAAATCTCGAAAGTGGGCTACGTAGAAAAACATAGTTGTTAGACTGTTTCATGAAGAAAACAATATGAAGTTCTAGATTACATTTGTCATTGAGAATTAGTTTCACCCACCACTTGGTAAGCATTAACTTCCTATGACATCATCCAATGTATCAAGAGCTTCTCAACAGGTGTGTCAGCCAGTCCTCGGATGCTGCTGAGCAGGGCTGGGTGTCCACGGAGGCCTTGGCAGGGCTTCCAATTCCCGTCTGTGTCCCAGGATGCTGTGTAGTTGTAACTGTCATCTTAGTGTATTATATGAGAAAGGCTGCACAGCACTGTATTTTAGTATAGCAGTTGTCTCTTATTTTAACGTGAATGATATTCCTGAATATGAAGGCTCTGATGTGAATTAATGTACAAGAAATATAAGCAATGACTCTTTCAGGGCACTTGTTCTTCACGTGTGGGACTATATCATGGCCCTATGAGGCTATAAATCTTAGGATATAATATTGTCATTCCAGAGAGTAATGCTACATAAATAACAAAGCAGGCTGATAAAAATTCCCTGGGTTTTCAGAAAAGTAAAAGACTTGATTAATTAATTCTTTATCTCTTCCTTCCTTTCTTGACTTTTATAGAAAGAATGAGATACTTATAATCTGGGGGATAAGACTAAATCTGCTGAGAGTCGTGTTTGTGCAACTCTGTGGTTTGGGCAAATTATAAATGAATTAAGGAAATCCATGTCTCTAATCTTAAAATAATTTTCTACTTAGAAGAGATAATTTCCAAATGGAAAGCAAAAATCTTCTATTGAGTTCTAAAATTTTTGCTTACAATATATTCAGTATTTTTGAGGAATTACTATACCCAAGGGCTTCATTTGGTGCTTGAGATGTATTGGTAAACAAAATGGACAAAGATACTTGCTTTTGAGAAGTTTACATTTGAATATGTAAAATATGAATACATTTATAGGATATTAGAAGGTGAAAAGCAATATATAAAAAAGTAGAACATTTGAAAGGAGATTAGCTGTGTTGGAGAAGCAGGGGTGACTTACCAGAAGGCACAATTAGACATGCGGAGAGTAGGGACCAGGCCACACATTCCAGGCAGAGGGAACGGCAAGGGTTCTAACTGGAGAACATGGCTGGGGTTTGAGGAAAAGGGAGACCAATGTGTCCAGAGTAGGCAAGAAGACAGCAGAGTATACAAAGAACTCCTACAACTTAAAAATGTATGATTGAAAATGGGTACAAGACATTTCTCCAAAGGAGATAGCTAAATGACCAACAGCCTGAAAGGGTGCTCAATATAGCCAATCGTTAGAGAAATGCAAATTAAAACCCTAGAGTGAGATAGCATCTCACGCCTATTAAAATGGCTACTTTATTTTTTTTATAAAGAGGAAATGAGTGTCAGCCGAATGTGGAAAAATTGGAACCCTTGTGCACTGTTGGTAGAAATTGTAAAGTGATGCAGCGACATGGAGGACTGTATGATGGTTCTCAGAAAAATCAAAAATAGGACTTCGCATGATCTTCCAATTCCACTTTTGGGTATTTATCCTAAATTAAAAACAGGGTCTCTCAGTGATATTTGTAAATCCATGTTGGTGGTAGCATTATTTATAAGAGCCAAAAAGCTGGAAGCGACCCAAGTGTCCATCCTCAGACGAATGGTTAACAAAATATGGTAGATACATACAGTGCCGTATTATTAGCATTAAAAAGGAAGGACATTCTGGCACACCTTACAAGTGGATAAACCTTGAAGACATTATGCGAAGTGAAATAAGCCCGTCACAAAAACCAAATACCGCATGATTCTACTTACGTGAGTTAACTAGAGTAGTCACATTCATAGAGGCAGAAAGTTGAATGGTTGTTGCCATGGGCCAGGGGCAAAAAGGAATGGGGAATTATGGTTCAATAGGAATAGAGTTTTAGTTTTGTAAGATGAAGGCATTATGGCCATGGTGGTGGCTGAAATGGCCAGGAACTCTCCGAAATAGCGCTAGAGTGACAGCAGGCCATTTTCCCACCCACGGTGGCTCATTCCCAATAGGATACACAAACAGTGATTCCTTCTACCCCAGAAAACCTTCCTTTGATCCTCCATTCCTGAATAATCACTGCCTCACTTTTCTGCTGCAGTTTAGAGCGAAAATTTGAAAGAGTTGTCAGTACTCTGTGTTAAATACCTGTCTTTTCTGTCTTCAGTTGCCTTCAAATAGACTTTCAATCCACTACTCTACTGCAGAAAGAAACTCCAGACATAGCATCTGTAAAAGCAATGCACCCAGAAACGCTGATTGTAATACATGCACAATACAATTGATCTGATACAGGAAGGTGTTATGGCCCAGTGATTTCATTAAAGCAGATCTACTTTTCCCTCCTCAGTTAGTTAAAAATGGAATGATCTGGTTCCTACTATTTCTACTGTTTTCAGAATAAAATGGGGATAATTTACTAGTGTTTATTTTTTTCAAGTGTTGAGTTTTATAATACTTATTTTTAATTGATATAGGATTGCTTTACAATGTTGATTTGATACATCAACATGAATTAGCCATAGGTGTACACATGTCCCCTCCCTCTTGAATCTCCCTCCCTTGTCCTGCCCTTTTTAAAAAAAATTATTTATTTTTCATCGAAGGATAATTGCTTTACAGTGTTGTATTTGTTTCTACCAAACATCAACATGAATTAATAGGTTTACCATGTCCTCTCCCACTTGAACATCCCTCCCACCTTCCTCCCCATCCCACCCCTCTCGGTTGTCACAGATCTCTGGTTACTAGTGTTTACTTTTGATTTCATAATGCATATTTGGTCAAAATAGTTGTTATGTAATTATTAAACAGTATTAAACTTATGTGCACTTTTCTTTCACAGATACTTGAGTGTAAACATTTTCATAAATCTCTTTTTTTGTTAAGCATGAGAACGTTACTTCATGAACTTGGAGGGGAATTGATGTAATTCTTTATGTAGTATACTTATTTAAAAGTTTTAATGGTTCCAAGTCATTCTGCATGATGATTGGCCCTTTATCAATACCACTGTGCGCCTCCATTCACTGGAGGCTAAATTCCACATATGGTGCAAGAAATGACTTTCCTACTGATACTGGTTGTTTCAAACTAAGTGATTATTCAGGAAGGTCCAGTTTTCACCTAGTTATTATTCACTTGTCTGGGTTCCATAACATTTCTTATTGAACTTCAAGCTCTGTGCTCATTATCTTTTAACCTTATTTCTCCCTAAGCTGAACATCTTCCTCTATATATTGGTCATCTCAGCTGTTGTTTTTGAGAACCATTCCCCTTGCAAACAGGGTAATTGCACACAGTTACATAGCATCTGTAAAAGCAATGCACCCAGAAACGCTGATTGTAATACATGCACAATACAATTGATCTGATACAGGAAGGTGTTATGGCCCAGTGATTTCATTAAAGCAGATCTACTTTTCCCTCCTCAGTTAGTTAAAAATGGAATGATCTGGTTCCTACTATTTCTACTGTTTTCAGAATAAAATGGGGATAATTTACTAGTGTTTATTTTTTCAAGTGTTGAGTTTTATAATACTTATTTTTAATTGATATAGGATTGCTTTACAATGTTGATTTGATACATCAACATGAATTAGCCATAGGTGTACACATGTCCCCTCCCTCTTGAATCTCCCTCCCTTGTCCTGCCCTTTTTAAAAAAAATTATTTATTTTTCATCGAAGGATAATTGCTTTACAGTGTTGTATTTGTTTCTACCAAACATCAACATGAATTAATAGGTTTACCATGTCCTCTCCCACTTGAACATCCCTCCCACCTTCCTCCCCATCCCACCCCTCTCGGTTGTCACAGATCTCTGGTTACTAGTGTTTACTTTTGATTTCATAATGCATATTTGGTCAAAATAGTTGTTATGTAATTATTAAACAGTATTAAACTTATGTGCACTTTTCTTTCACAGATACTTGAGTGTAAACATTTTCATAAATCTCTTTTTTTGTTAAGCATGAGAACGTTACTTCATGAACTTGGAGGGGAATTGATGTAATTCTTTATGTAGTATACTTATTTAAAAGTTTTAATGGTTCCAAGTCATTCTGCATGATGATTGGCCCTTTATCAATACCACTGTGCGCCTCCATTCACTGGAGGCTAAATTCCACATATGGTGCAAGAAATGACTTTCCTACTGATACTGGTTGTTTCAAACTAAGTGATTATTCAGGAAGGTCCAGTTTTCACCTAGTTATTATTCACTTGTCTGGGTTCCATAACATTTCTTATTGAACTTCAAGCTCTGTGCTCATTATCTTTTAACCTTATTTCTCCCTAAGCTGAACATCTTCCTCTATATATTGGTCATCTCAGCTGTTGTTTTTGAGAACCATTCCCCTTGCAAACAGGGTAATTGCACACAGTTACATAGTTTGTGCTCTGCACACAGGATCCCAGAAGAGAAGGCAAGTGAGGCTAAGATCTACATGTGCTCTATCCCCTAAGCCCTGATGGTGGCCCATAAGCACTGGAGAAAGGAAACTCTTTCTGATTTTGTCAACTAGAGGCATGCTTTTTCTTCATTTGCACAAAGCACTGTAGAGGCTAATAGCAATGCTGCTCATGAGACTTGATCAGAGGAAGAGCCTTTCTTTTGGTACAGAAGCGCAAAGGACAAATACTTGTATCTTCGGACTCCTTTGCCACTGGGTTGTGGCTCAGCCAGTCCCCTGGAGGAGAATTCTTCCTGGCAGCTCAAGGGAGGCAGCAACATCCTAGAGGCAGTGGTGGTCTTGGTCAGTATCTAGGGCTGGAGGTGTTGGTGGCGAAACCTCTATCATTCTGGATCCAGAGCTGGGACAGGGCTTCCCAAGACCAATTCCATGGAGAGATTTTTAGCTCTGAGTGTGGAACCATCCCTGTGCATCTTCCCAAACCAGTCTTCCAGTCTTCCTAGTAACTTACCAGCTCGCCCCAGTAGCTTCTCAATAAATTCCTTTTCTGCTCAAGTTACTCAAAGTCAGTTACTCCCATCCAAGTACTAACCAGTCCCGACCCTGCGTAGCTTTCGAGATCAGACGAGATCGGATGTGTTCAGGGTACTATGGCTGTGGACTCAAAGTCAGTTTCTTTTGCTGTGTAACTGGCTTACTGGGAATCTGAGCTTGGTGGGATCCTAGCACAAACTTCCTTTATTTTATTTCTCCAGGTGTGCTTTGATGGGGACTTGTTTTCTGTCCCTTCACAGCATCTCGGGCAGCTCCTGTAGCCTTCCAGAGACTTTCAGGTTTCAGGACATCAAGGACAGTTTAGGCCACTCTGCAGTTTGCATCTCATATTTGGTCTCACACTCTTCCCCTCTCTCAGCCCAGGTGTGCGCAGTGGTACAGATGGTCCCCTGGTGTGTGTGTGTGTGTGCTTTGCTTGTCGCCCCCTCCTCCACTTCCTTCATCTTTTGGGTTCATCCTTTCTGTCTCTTTCTGAATGTTGGGTCCTGGAGGCAGAATTGAGGAATCGACTGACATCTCCCGCTGAGCTGCTGTGTCCACACTAGGTCATCGGTCCTCCACCTGAGGAGGAGGCATCTAGATGGGGTGAGGTACAGTGCATGCGTGGCTCTTCAGGAGGCCTTGCAGGGGCCTCGGTTGCCCAGGCCTCTGACATGGGGCATTCTTCACAACCCAGGTCCTTCCACCTCTGCCCTTTCAGCTCCTGCTCCTCGACTGCCACCTCCCACTAGTAAGCAGCCTTCTTAGGCTAGATGGTGACAAAACTGCTTATGTCTGGACACCCTCCAGTTGTATCTGTTTGGTCCTAAGGGAACCAAGACAGTCTTTTTTAAAAATTAATGATTTCCCAGGCATTCTCGTATCACTGAGCAGTGGGAATAGTAGAAACTGCACTCTTGTCTCTTGACAATGCGTTTCCTCCTCTTATGTGTGGGGAGATCTGCTTGCCTGTGTAAGCAGAAGTCTGCCTAGGGGTGGCAATGCTTGCTTCTGCCTCTGTCCAGGCCCCCTCATCTTGTGACTGTTTTCCTTGCCTTCCCCTACGTCTTAGGTTAACTTGCCATAGGGATGGAAGACATATTCCCCTTTCCTCTAATATGGGGAGGAGAAATATCACCATCTGGGTGACAGCTTCCATACAGTAGGAATTTTGCCAATTCTTCTGGAATTCTTTAGTTTTTTTCCTATGGGGGTAAAGGGATAGACATTTTGTGTGTGTGTGTACGTGTGTGTGTATGTGGTGGGAAGGCGTGTAGCAGTACTTGGTGGTGCTTTGTTGGAGCTTGTCTTGTGTACTTCTTATTAAGTTTTGCATTCTTTAAAATGTGGGTCAATTAGCATCTATTCTCTTTGGCTCTGAGACTATAGATACAATTCCCAGACAACTGGAAAAACTCATTCACCATCCTGTTATACTTGCAGTAAGGGCCCTTACTGGGTCACAGTGCCCTGTCATGTATTGTTTTTTTTTTTTAAATCAATTAATTTGGCTGTGATGGGCCTTTGTTGCGGCATGCAGAATTTTTAGTTGTGCCTAGTTGCGGCATGTAGGATCTAGTTCCCTGACCAGGGATTGAACCCAGGCCCCCTTCCTTGGGAGTGTCTTGGCCACTGGATCAGCAGGGAGGTCCTCGTCGTGTACAGTGTATTGGTGGTTTAGCATCTATTTCCTCTTTCTGACAGCACTCTGATTTTCTTTTGGGACATTTCCTCTCCCTACTTTTATTTTTTTAAATCTTTTTATTCCCCTGCTTTGGACTTTTATTTATTTATTTATTTTTGGCCACTTCTATTGATCTTTAATTTATTTATCTTTGTTCTTTGGCCTGTGTGGGCTTCCCATCTCAGCGGTCTCTCTCGTTGCAGAGCACTGTCTCTGGGCGCATGCGCTCGAGAGTTCCAGCTCAGCAGTTGGACACACCAGTCCAGCCACTCTGCAGCACGTGGGATCTTCCCAGGCCAGGGATTGAACCCATGCCCCTTGCACTGCAAGGCGGTGTCCTTACACACTGGACCACCAGGGAAGCCCTCTCCCTACTTTTTTATGCTCGTAGAGGAATGATATATCAGACCATCCTCCTCCCATAGAAGTTTCAAGGGTAACTTCATGTTACCCCAGGTCTGGCAAGAGGGAATGCAAAACCCAAGTTTAGCCAGTGGATGCTTTCTCTTGTGACTTTGATCTTGAGAGCATGGTATGAAGATTAAATAAAAAATTGTTCAAGTTCCTTTATCTCGGTGGAGATAACACGGCCAGGCTGTTTCTGCTATGAGTCTTTGGGACCCTCTAGAGGAGATCTTTCTTGAATTCAAGTTTAGTACCACAGTTTCCCACCTCTTTTGGAGTCTCTCAACAGTCTCCTCCAAT
This sequence comes from Tragulus kanchil, assembly GCA_022376925.1. Lineage (NCBI taxonomy): Eukaryota > Metazoa > Chordata > Mammalia > Artiodactyla > Tragulidae > Tragulus > Tragulus kanchil. The sequence goes on along the minus strand of JAIOJX010000029.1, from coordinate 54,143,127 downwards.
TTTGTTTTTATTAAGTTGGTCAGAGTTGACATCTGTTACTTGAAATAAGAGCCTTGACTATAGTAAGCACTGATTCTACAGATGTAATGGAGATCGCCACATATCAGCAAATCACATGTGCCACAGAAAGTGGGTTTTTTTTTTTCTTTTTTTCTTGATGCTCATCTCATTGCCATGGTCACTTTTGTCATCTCTGTGATTTTCTTTCCATATGCAGTTGTGAAGATCCTTATTATGAATAATGCTTAGTTTGTGCATTCCCAATTGGAATAGATGTATTTATTGTGTCAAATGTTACAGGTTTGAAAAGCAAAGTCAGGAAGATGTTCATCTCTCTACTTCTATCATTTTCTGGCCATACTATTTGGAAGATGGAACTTATTTTCTGTTGAAAGCCTTCCAAGCGCGATACCACATCATGTAGGCTTTTATAAGAATATCCTAGATAGCCATGTTGTTGATTCAAGAGCTTCTCCAAGTATAGTGTCACAGCAGGAAATACACCGGCGATGCTTTTATAAGTTGACTGTTCAGATACACTTGAAAGTTAGAAGGGTACTTTAGCACTTAAATAAAACAAAATAAGAAGAACTTAGCTACTCAAGGTGCATTCAAGAGACACATCATCTTAGGAATTTGTTGAAATGGAAGCTCTAGCCCAGATATTGGAGCAGAATCACATATGAACAAAATCCCTAGCTGTTTAACATGTACATTGATGTTTGAGGAGCACTAGAATATGAAATATCAGACCATCCTCCTCCCATAGAAGTTTCAAGGGTAACTTCATGTTACCCCAGGTCTGGCAAGAGGGAATGCAAAACCCAAGTTTAGCCAGTGGATGCTTTCTCTTGTGACTTTGATCTTGAGAGCATGGTATGAAGATTAAATAAAAAATTGTTCAAGTTCCTTTATCTCGGTGGAGATAACACGGCCAGGCTGTTTCTGCTATGAGTCTTTGGGACCCTCTAGAGGAGATCTTTCTTGAATTCAAGTTTAGTACCACAGTTTCCCACCTCTTTTGGAGTCTCTCAACAGTCTCCTCCAATTTTGTTTTTATTAAGTTGGTCAGAGTTGACATCTGTTACTTGAAATAAGAGCCTTGACTATAGTAAGCACTGATTCTACAGATGTAATGGAGATCGCCACATATCAGCAAATCACATGTGCCACAGAAAGTGGGTTTTTTTTTTTTCTTTTTTTCTTGATGCTCATCTCATTGCCATGGTCACTTTTGTCATCTCTGTGATTTTCTTTCCATATGCAGTTGTGAAGATCCTTATTATGAATAATGCTTAGTTTGTGCATTCCCAATTGGAATAGATGTATTTATTGTGTCAAATGTTACAGGTTTGAAAAGCAAAGTCAGGAAGATGTTCATCTCTCTACTTCTATCATTTTCTGGCCATACTATTTGGAAGATGGAACTTATTTTCTGTTGAAAGCCTTCCAAGCGCGATACCACATCATGTAGGCTTTTATAAGAATATCCTAGATAGCCATGTTGTTGATTCAAGAGCTTCTCCAAGTATAGTGTCACAGCAGGAAATACACCGGCGATGCTTTTATAAGTTGACTGTTCAGATACACTTGAAAGTTAGAAGGGTACTTTAGCACTTAAATAAAACAAAATAAGAAGAACTTAGCTACTCAAGGTGCATTCAAGAGACACATCATCTTAGGAATTTGTTGAAATGGAAGCTCTAGCCCAGATATTGGAGCAGAATCACATATGAACAAAATCCCTAGCTGTTTAACATGTACATTGATGTTTGAGGAGCACTAGAATATGAAATATCAGAACGCATGACATACAGTATGTGTTGTTTGATGAAACTTGTTCCAATCATATACCTGTGAGGATATGAATTTGGTCATGAGGAAAAATGTGCTTCTTCCTGTGGGTCATGGTTAAAAAAATGGAGAGAGTGACATAGGCGAGATACGCCAACAACGTGCCCCTTACTCCACCTCCCAATAACCATTTGGCTTCAGTTCTTAGACAAAAAAAAGTGACCGTGGGTGCTGTAGGGTTTAGCATCAAACACCGGAAGACTTGGGAGGAGTCTCTCCTACATGTGCATTTGGTAATAGGCGAACTGACCTTGCTCTGGGCCATGGGCCCTAAAGTGGCCCATGAACCAATTTAGTCCCCCTTAGCTGAGGTCTCAGAGCCCCTGGAGAATACTGATTTAGATAGTCAGCCACTTTTATTTTTAAAATTTGCTTTTTAAAATTATTATTATCTATTTTAATCCATCTTTATTCTTTTACCTGTGTGGGCCTCCTATTGCAGTGGCCTCTCTTGCTGCAGAGCACTGGCTCTGGGTGCATGTGTTCCAGAGTGCTGACTCGCAATTGGACACACTGGCCCAGCGGCTCCACATCATGTGGGATCTTCCCAGGCCAGGGATCGAACTGGTGCCCCTTGCACTGCAAGGCAGACTCTTTACCTGCTGGACCACCAGGGAAGACCAGTCACCCACTTTTGAGCAAGCTTTTGGGGAAGTCCAGGAGTTCAGTGGGGGAAATTCTAGCACACGACTGGAGGGAAAAAGAAAATCCAAGATTGGATTTATTGGAAAAGATAAGAGAAATGGTTTAACTTTATCCACATCACCCCTCCCTCAACATGGTACAACTCAGTGCCAAGGGAGCACATGATGACCCCCTCGAGAGAGTGAGAGCATGTGAGTGTCCCACTTCCCAACTGAGAAGGATGCTACCAAAGAGACCTATTTCTGCCTTGTCACATCCAGAGCACTGAATGGTAACCTGCATGGGGGCAGGGCAGGAGAGTGGAGTAAGCAGGTAGGAAAATAAAGGTAACCTCAGATGCAGAAGCATGTTTAACATGTATTGATGTTTGAGGAGCACTAGAATATGAAATATCAGAACGCATGACATACAGTATGTGTTGTTTGATGAAACTTGTTCCAATCATATACCTGTGAGGATATGAATTTGGTCATGAGGAAAAATGTGCTTCTTCCTGTGGGTCATGGTTAAAAATGGAGAGAGTGACATAGGCGAGATACGCCAACAACGTGCCCCTTACTCCACCTCCCAATAACCATTTGGCTTCAGTTCTTAGACAAAAAAAAGTGACCGTGGGTGCTGTAGGGTTTAGCATCAAACACCGGAAGACTTGGGAGGAGTCTCTCCTACATGTGCATTTGGTAATAGGCGAACTGACCTTGCTCTGGGCCATGGGCCCTAAAGTGGCCCATGAACCAATTTAGTCCCCCTTAGCTGAGGTCTCAGAGCCCCTGGAGAATACTGATTTAGATAGTCAGCCACTTTTATTTTTAAAATTTGCTTTTTAAAATTATTATTATCTATTTTAATCCATCTTTATTCTTTTACCTGTGTGGGCCTCCTATTGCAGTGGCCTCTCTTGCTGCAGAGCACTGGCTCTGGGTGCATGTGTTCCAGAGTGCTGACTCGCAATTGGACACACTGGCCCAGCGGCTCCACATCATGTGGGATCTTCCCAGGCCAGGGATCGAACTGGTGCCCCTTGCACTGCAAGGCAGACTCTTTACCTGCTGGACCACCAGGGAAGACCAGTCACCCACTTTTGAGCAAGCTTTTGGGGAAGTCCAGGAGTTCAGTGGGGGAAATTCTAGCACACGACTGGAGGGAAAAAGAAAATCCAAGATTGGATTTATTGGAAAAGATAAGAGAAATGGTTTAACTTTATCCACATCACCCCTCCCTCAACATGGTACAACTCAGTGCCAAGGGAGCACATGATGACCCCCTCGAGAGAGTGAGAGCATGTGAGTGTCCCACTTCCCAACTGAGAAGGATGCTACCAAAGAGACCTATTTCTGCCTTGTCACATCCAGAGCACTGAATGGTAACCTGCATGGGGGCAGGGCAGGGAGAGGTGGAGTAAGCAGGTAGGAAAATAGTAGCCAAGGCTCAAACCAAATCAGATGCAGAAGCTACCAGCAGTCCATTGAGAGACCCGCCATCAGCTACTGGGAGGTACGTTCTGTGAACTGTAGTAAGGAACTGTCACTAAGCATGCTTTTAAAGTTTTAAAGACGTGATTGAGAGAACCACAGAGAAGAAGCCATGGCTAATAAGAAGCCAAACTTGTTTGCTAAGAGGTAGACCTGCTAGGGTGACTTCATTTTCTTTATTGAAAATGTTATCTGACAGGTAAATCAAAGGAATGAGAATGCATTTCGATTTATAAGGTAATTGAAAAAGTATCCCATGAAGTCTTTGTGGGTCAGATGAAGAATGTGGGCTGATGTAATAGGATTCAGTGATTATAAGTGGTTGAATGACCATAGTACAGGATGTGAATAACTGTAAATGGAGAATAAAATCCCTGTTAAGAAGATGCCTTTGACTTTCACCTGCTTCCACATATTTAATAAGCATTTACTCAAGAGCATTGTGGGTTGCTGATCAAACTTCAGATATCTTGATTTTGAGCTTTCTAGTCAATATCCTAGGATAAAAATTAGCTCCTCCAAGATCTCAACAAGTTCTAAAATGGGCTACATATAGAAAAACAGAATATCATAGGACTAAGTGAATAGTTCTGGAAAATTACTATGAAATGCACAGTTAATTATATAAATAATATTTTAAAAAGTCAGACTTAATAATGATTATGAGAAAGAATTGAAGTTTTAGTAGATTATAAATTCTATGTTAACAGAATAGTATAGTTAACAATAAAAAGCCCATTTAGTCTTATACTATATGAATAGTGCTCATAGTATTCAGAATAAAGGTACTAAAAGTTTCACTCTAATTCAGGTTGTGCAGGTTTTATCTGAAATGTGTTTAGACTACCACATGTATATTGTTCAGAGTTCTCCAGTAACAAAAACCAAGTCTATCCAACTCAAGGAAAATAAATAAAAACATACCAAAAATGTGAAGGAATTTGTTCAAAGAGTAGCTTGTAAAAATCAAAGGCACAGAGCTTATTTTTCTGTTCATAAATGGTTATTTAACTAGACTAGTCTTAGGATCCTGCCCTAAACAACCAAAATGAAAACAGCTCTTTTTAGGCACTAAGCAAGAAGACTGTGATCCCAAAGAGAAAAATAAGCAAGTGAGATGAGCCCTAGAATCACCCTGGCTTTCTAACCAGAGGTACTTCCTGGAGCACAGTACATGTGAGCACAGGAGACAGATCCTGGAATTCAGAGAAGCTGAGGTGGCAGGAGCTTGGAGAGTGGCACACCAACGAGGAAAAGTACACAAAGGAAAACCTCCATAAATTTGCATAGGGTCCTTCTACTGCTGAATAGTAATCCATGATGAGTAGGGTGAGACCGTACAAGGCAGATACACACCCATCACACTGAAGAATTCCCAGAGACCTTGAGGGACTGATCAACAAAGTGAAGGGTAAATAGTCTTTAGTGAATATCTAGGGACATTCAGTAGAGATCCCAGACAGGTTGCACCTTATTATAATGTATCAATCTGCATCCAGTCAGGAGGCAGAAACCACAGTGTGTTAAACGAGGATTTTCATATAATGGATTATTAACGTTGGTAAACAGTGTAAGCGATGGAAATTCTGTATGGTATTCTAGGGCTGAGAAAGTACTTAAGAAAGAACAAAACTGGAAGGTGTTTAGACCTTGTTGGAGAAGGTATAGTTCAGTCCTCTGGTGAGTACAGAAATTTGCTGATTTGCCTAGGCTAATGCTATTCTACCATCTCTAAGGCAATTCTCTGCAGTGCAGGCAAAACACTGGTAATAATTCGTAACAGGTAGTATAGGCATGCAGGGAGAGAAGTATCTCTATGGGAACCGTCTGGATCACCGACCACGTAGGAACTTGAAGAGTGAGCAACAGTTCAGTAGATACTCTCCAGCTCATAAGCAAGCAGTGCAGAATGTTGTAGAGGGTACGGGAACTCAATGGTGAGCCTCCTCGGGGCAGGCAAGCATGACTGTGGGACTAAAGAGGCAATTGGAATACCACTGTGGACAGGAGGAGGCTTTGGAGTGATGACATAAGCAGAAGACCATTAGGGTCTTTACAGAGAGGGCTGCAGGGCACTGATCATTATGATAGAATGGGCTCCAAGGTCCCAAAATATTAATGAACCTCTCGCCTAACAAAGAGTCATAAGAAAATGAAAATACTGACCAATATTCCGCCTGAATATAGGCACATAAGATTTTAGCAAATCAAATAAAATAGTCCATAGAATAAAAAACCAGGGCTTCCTCGATGGTCCAATGGTAGAGAGTCCATCTTGCAGTGTAAGGGGCACTGGTTTGATCCTGGGCCTGGGAAGATCCCACATGCCATAGAGCGGCTGGACGGGTGTGTCCAATTACAAGCCAGCACTCTGCAACAAGAGAGGCCACTGCCATGGGAGGCCCACACAGACAGAGGAACAAAGATGGATGAAAATAAATAAATGAAAGAAAAACAAAAGAGGCCAAAATAAATAAATAAATAAATAAAAAATAAAAGAGGCCAAATTAAAAATATGTATATATATTTAAAAAAAAAAGCCATGCAGTCATTTCAACTGATGCAGAAAAGCATTTGACAAAGTTCTAACAGTAATTTATGGTAAAAAACTTTTAGTGAAGAGAGTTTTCCAATCAATAAAAGGTATTGATGAAAAAGTCTACAGGTAGCACCCTACTTCCTGATGAAAGACTATTTATCTTTGTTCTAAGATGGAGAACAAAACCAAGACTTTAACTTTTACCAACATTAACATCTTATTTCAGCATTGTCCTGAGTATACTATCCAGAATGATAAAGCAAGAAAGAGAAATGAGAGTAACAAAATTTTATTTATCTGCATGTAGAAAATCCTAACAAACTTTAGGAAAACTGCTAGAACTAATCAGTCAGTTTAGTCAGGTTGCAAAATATGAAATGGTACAAAATTCCATTGTATTTTTCCATGTTTTCCATTGTATTTTTCCATGCAACAAACAGTTAAAAACTGAAATTCAAAAATAATTCTGTTGACAGTAGCATCAAAAATTAAAAAGTATTTAGGAATAAATTTTTTTAAAGTGTGAAAAACTAGCAGGCTGAAAGCTATAAAATAATGCTGAGAGACATTAAAAATGATCTAAACTAATGAAGCAAGACAGCATTTTTATAGATTGGAGGATTCCATTAACATGTCAATTCTCCTTGAGTTATCAATATATTCAAGGCATTCTCAATGAAAATGAACTTTTAAAACAGTGGCAACTACTTCTGCAATTCATATGCAAGAATTAAGGGAAAAAAATCAAATTTAGGAAATCTAAACAAATCTTGGGAAAAAAGGAAGTTGCAACTTGAAGTATTATTATAAATCAAATAAAATAGTCCATAGAATAAAAACCAGGGCTTCCTCGATGGTCCAATGGTAGAGAGTCCATCTTGCAGTGTAAGGCACTGGTTTGATCCTGGGCCTGGGAAGATCCCACATGCCATAGAGCGGCTGGACGGGTGTGTCCAATTACAAGCCAGCACTCTGCAACAAGAGAGGCCACTGCCATGGGAGGCCCACACAGACAGAGGAACAAAGATGGATGAAAATAAATAAATGAAAGAAAAACAAAAGAGGCCAAAATAAATAAATAAATAAATAAAAAATAAAAGAGGCCAAATTAAAAATATGTATATATATTTAAAAAAAAAAGCCATGCAGTCATTTCAACTGATGCAGAAAAGCATTTGACAAAGTTCTAACAGTAATTTATGGTAAAAAACTTTTAGTGAAGAGAGTTTTCCAATCAATAAAAGGTATTGATGAAAAAGTCTCCAGGCAGCACCCTACTTCCTGATGAAAGACTATTTATCTTTGTTCTAAGATGGAGAACAAAACCAAGACTTTAACTTTTACCAACATTAACATCTTATTTCAGCATTGTCCTGAGTATACTATCCAGAATGATAAAGCAAGAAAGAGAAATGAGAGTAACAAAATTTTATTTATCTGCATGTAGAAAATCCTAACAAACTTTAGGAAAACTGCTAGAACTAATCAGTCAGTTTAGTCAGGTTGCAAAATATGAAATGGTACAAAATTCCATTGTATTTTTCCATGTTTTCCATTGTATTTTTCCATGCAACAAACAGTTAAAAACTGAAATTCAAAAATAATTCTGTTGACAGTAGCATCAAAAATTAAAAAGTATTTAGGAATAAATTTTTTTAAAGTGTGAAAAACTAGCAGGCTGAAAGCTATAAAATAATGCTGAGAGACATTAAAAATGATCTAAACTAATGAAGCAAGACAGCATTTTTATAGATTGGAGGATTCCATTAACATGTCAATTCTCCTTGAGTTATCAATATATTCAAGGCATTCTCAATGAAAATGAACTTTTAAAACAGTGGCAACTACTTCTGCAATTCATATGCAAGAATTAAGGGAAAAAAATCAAATTTAGGAAATCTAAACAAATCTTGGGAAAAAAGGAAGTTGCAACTTGAAGTCTTATTATAAAGCTACAGTAATCAAGACAGCAAGATATTGGCAGAAAGAATAGAAATATGGATCAAATGAAAGGAATAGTGAGTTCAGAAATAGGCCCATTCTGATATGGCCATTTGATTTTTGGTAAAAAATATCAAGGTTATTCAGTGTTGGTTATCAGGGATAAGGTTATCAAGGTTATTTAGTGTCAGGTTATCAAGGATAACCCTGATAATGTTTCCATTCCACTGAATAATTATTAATCAATGGAAATGATAATCTTAACAAATAGTGCTGAAACAAATGGGTATCTGTATGAGAAATAGTAAACTTAAGCCTTTATCTCAAACCATATACAAAAATTAATTCCAAATGGATCAGACTTAAATGTAACAGCTGAAACTATAAACTTCTGGAAGAAATCATGAGAGGAAATCTTCATGACCTTGGGGTAACCAAAGAGAAAGCAACCTGATTTTACAAACAACTTGGAGGAATCTCAGAAACACGCTGAGTGAAGAAGTCAGACATAAGGAAATACATACGGTATGATTCCATTGTAGAAACTCTAGGAACGACAAATCTATAGCTACAGAAAGCAAGTCAATGGGCAAGAGATAATGTGAGGTGAGGGACTGAATCAAAAAGGGCCCAAGAGAACTTTCTGGGAATAACTGTTCATTATCTTGATTGTGCTAATGATTACATGGGCGTGTACATTATCCAAAACTCATCAAACTCTATCATTGATATGAGAGCAAGACATTGAATGTAAATCAGGTCTCTATAAAGTTAATTAAAAAATCAAAGCAAGTGAAACAACCACATTTCATAAAGCATAAAGCAGAGTAGCTTTGGGGTATAAATGCCATGACCTAATGGCCAACCTCTAGAACATTATCCTATAGATCAATCAGCCCTAGATTTCTTTCTCTGTGTGCTGCTCTGATCAGAGTTAGGGTTCCTGGCAGAGAAGGTCTGAGGGGACTAGCTTAGGCCAGGTGCCCACTCCTGGACCCAGAAAAGCTGGACCGTATTAATGTAAGGCACAGGAATCGCTCATTTGGTGTGACTACGGAGCACAAACCTTTTGGGAAGGATGGGGCAGTTAGAATTCAGCTTAACATTGAAAAACAAAAGAAACCAAAAAAACCAACAACTTTCCACAAGTAAGAAATTCTGTATCTTCACATGTCATTCTAACATAGGACAGTTGTTTACTAAGAAAGAGGAAGATGATCAGAGAAGCTGATTTCAAAATTCATGTCTCCACAAACACTTCCCAGGTGGTGCTAGGTGACGTGAGCACAGAGACCTGTCCCAGAATGCAGTTTGGAATCCTGAATAATTATTAATCAATGGAAATGATAATCTTAACAAATAGTGCTGAAACAAATGGGTATCTGTATGAGAAATAGTAAACTTAAGCCTTTATCTCAAACCATATACAAAAATTAATTCCAAATGGATCAGACTTAAATGTAACAGCTGAAACTATAAACTTCTGGAAGAAATCATGAGAGGAAATCTTCATGACCTTGGGGTAACCAAAGAGAAAGCAACCTGATTTTACAAACAACTTGGAGGAATCTCAGAAACACGCTGAGTGAAGAAGTCAGACATAAGGAAATACATACGGTATGATTCCATTGTAGAAACTCTAGGAACGACAAATCTATAGCTACAGAAAGCAAGTCAATGGGCAAGAGATAATGTGAGGTGAGGGACTGAATCAAAAAGGGCCCAAGAGAACTTTCTGGGAATAACTGTTCATTATCTTGATTGTGCTAATGATTACATGGGCGTGTACATTATCCAAAACTCATCAAACTCTATCATTGATATGAGAGCAAGACATTGAATGTAAATCAGGTCTCTATAAAGTTAATTAAAAAATCAAAGCAAGTGAAACAACCACATTTCATAAAGCATAAAGCAGAGTAGCTTTGGGGTATAAATGCCATGACCTAATGGCCAACCTCTAGAACATTATCCTATAGATCAATCAGCCCTAGATTTCTTTCTCTGTGTGCTGCTCTGATCAGAGTTAGGGTTCCTGGCAGAGAAGGTCTGAGGGGACTAGCTTAGGCCAGGTGCCCACTCCTGGACCCAGAAAAGCTGGACCGTATTAATGTAAGGCACAGGAATCGCTCATTTGGTGTGACTACGGAGCACAAACCTTTTGGGAAGGATGGGGCAGTTAGAATTCAGCTTAACATTGAAAAACAAAAGAAAACAAAAAAACCAACAACTTTCCACAAGTAAGAAATTCTGTATCTTCACATGTCATTCTAACATAGGACAGTTGTTTACTAAGAAAGAGGAAGATGATCAGAGAAGCTGATTTCAAAATTCATGTCTCCACAAACACTTCCCAGGTGGTGCTAGTGGTAAAGAACCTGTCTGCCAATGCAGTGGCCTTAAGAGAGCCAGGTTCAAGTCCCTGGATCAGGAAGATCCCCTGCAGAAGGGGATGGCTCCCCACACCAGTATTTTTTGCCAGGAGAATCCGATGGACAGAGGAGCCTGGTAGCTACAGTCCACGAGGTCGCAAAGAGTCATACAGAACTGAAGCGACAACGCACGCACCAAACATACAGATGGGGGAAAAGCCTTTTCATCTTTGTAACTTTCTGTCATTGGGTCTCCCAGGGCCTCCCTGGAGAGTCGGCAGAGGGAGCCATTCCCCAATAAATCTCTGCGTGGGGTGTCCTAGCGGGCCTAGAGAGATTTTCCTGCTGGTCCGTGGAGTTCTCTCTGGGCTCCGCCTCCATAAATCGGGCTCCCTCACCCCACACCCCAACTCCTCGCCCCACCTCTCCAACCACTTTATTGCTGCAGTGCACACTTTTGCAGCAGTAGGTCACGCCTCCCTTCTCTGTCCCACGGTTGCGCTCCTTCCCCGGCACCGCTAGGGACGTGTTGTCCACTCCGGCTGATCGCTGGGGTGCTGACCCCCACTCCCCAGTCTTCATAGAGGGTCTAAACACCTCCTGGGTACTAGGAGTGAGTCAAGACTCAGAGGGGCACTCTCTCGCTCATTCCTTGGTAAATCTCACGAGGTGACCCCAAGACTTGCCAATTTAGTTGCCAGGCTATCGGCAGGGTCGCTCGGGGGTGGTGGAAGCCACTCAGGACAGGGGCAAGTCTCAATCAGAACACAGGAATCGGGCCGGGAGGATCCTTTGGTTCACAGCAGGGACTGCGGGTGGCGCCAAGCAACGCCCCCCTCCAGCGGTCACTTCACCGGGGCGGCAGCAGCTGCAGCAGCGGCAACTGCTCGCATCCCCAGCCCGGTTCGGGTTACTTCCCTCCTTCTTCAGCATCTCTGGCCAAACGGAGAAAACCTTGCTCAAGTTTGCAGCGAGTACTTTCTCTGAGCGCAAAACGGGGGTCTGGAAAAGCGCCGAGATCTGCTTCCTTTCCCGCGTGTCGCAACCTCTGAGCCTGAACCGAGACTCCGAAGTATCTCTCTCTGCTGGAACCCTGCTTGGAGGCGAACTGCTCCGTTTGGAACAGATTGTTTCTGTTGCTGGCGTTGCGTGAAAACCAGGGGGTAAGTGTTGCGCTGCGAATCTCAGTATCTTGGGTAAGAGTTGGGCAAACTCCGTTCTGGCAGGCGCTGGACCTTCACCGATGCTGCATGGATTCTTATGGGTGGGGGACACATTTTTTTTTAGCCAGGATATCCCGGGTGCCGCTCGACGTACGGTGAGATGGGCTCGGTCTGTCTTGTTTACTTCTCTCCAGGGTTTATTGTTAGTGTTTAGATTTGGTCTTGCTACTTGGGACGGGGTAGGAACTTCTTGGAGTCTTTTCGTGAGGAGATGCCCGTTATGCATCTTCTTTGCATAATTTCTGCCCTTGTATTCCCTTGTGTATGTTGGCTCTCTGTGGCCAGTGTCTTTTTAGCTAAAGGAAAAAGTTGGGACCCCACACCCCAACTCTCCCCCTCCCACCCTTTGGCACACTTTTGCAGCAGTAGGTCACGCCTCCCTTCTCTGTCCCACGGTTGCGCTCCTTCCCCGGCACCGCTAGGGACGTGTTGTCCACTCCGGCTGATCGCTGGGGTGCTGACCCCCACTCCCCAGTCTTCATAGAGGGTCTAAACACCTCCTGGGTACTAGGAGTGAGTCAAGACTCAGAGGGGCACTCTCTCGCTCATTCCTTGGTAAATCTCACGAGGTGACCCCAAGACTTGCCAATTTAGTTGCCAGGCTATCGGCAGGGTCGCTCGGGGGTGGTGGAAGCCACTCAGGACAGGGGCAAGTCTCAATCAGAACACAGGAATCGGGCCGGGAGGATCCTTTGGTTCACAGCAGGGACTGCGGGTGGCGCCAAGCAACGCCCCCCTCCAGCGGTCACTTCACCGGGGCGGCAGCAGCTGCAGCAGCGGCAACTGCTCGCATCCCCAGCCCGGTTCGGGTTACTTCCCTCCTTCTTCAGCATCTCTGGCCAAACGGAGAAAACCTTGCTCAAGTTTGCAGCGAGTACTTTCTCTGAGCGCAAAACGGGGGTCTGGAAAAGCGCCGAGATCTGCTTCCTTTCCCGCGTGTCGCAACCTCTGAGCCTGAACCGAGACTCCGAAGTATCTCTCTCTGCTGGAACCCTGCTTGGAGGCGAACTGCTCCGTTTGGAACAGATTGTTTCTGTTGCTGGCGTTGCGTGAAAACCAGGGGGTAAGTGTTGCGCTGCGAATCTCAGTATCTTGGGTAAGAGTTGGGCAAACTCCGTTCTGGCAGGCGCTGGACCTTCACCGATGCTGCATGGATTCTTATGGGTGGGGGACACATTTTTTTTTAGCCAGGATATCCCGGGTGCCGCTCGACGTACGGTGAGATGGGCTCGGTCTGTCTTGTTTACTTCTCTCCAGGGTTTATTGTTAGTGTTTAGATTTGGTCTTGCTACTTGGGACGGGGTAGGAACTTCTTGGAGTCTTTTTCGTGAGGAGATGCCCCGTTATGCATCTTCTTTTGCATAATTTCTGCCCTTGTATTCCCTTGTGTATGTTGGCTCTCTGTGGCCAGTGTCTTAGATGGGTGTAGGGTGGTTTGGGGAGACTGGAAATGGAAAACAGTTTTGGCGGGGTCCTAGCTTTCAGAGCCGCTTTACTTCTCTGGGATCTTGTTTTCTAAAGTTCTCTTTCTTCGGGACTTGATATTCAAAATTGTGTAGTTAAACTGCGGTAACTCCCTGGACCTGAGATCTCTAGGTCTTTAAGGGACGTCGGGACCACAGGCTGTGTGACTTAAACTGAAAGTACTCTTACCTGTTTGAATACCTGGCACCTCAGGGGATGTTATGAAGGGCAGTTCTTCAACTATAGTTACCCAGGAAAGATCCATCTATTGGTCTTTCTTAATTCCTTGGATCTAGGACTTTTACCCCTGGTTTAGGCAAGTAGTTTGTCTTTCTCCTTCTTTCTGGAAATAAAAGCAATGCCATCAAGTAAATTAACTGTAGTGGCACCTTTGAGACTTCTTTGGAAAATATCCCCACAGGAGAATCCAAATTCTTCAGGAGAAAGATAAAGCTTGAGACTTTATTCACCCTAAAGTTCTCTGGTAGTGTTATCCATGTTATCCCAAGGCAGAGGAAAATGACATTTCTTCTGGCTTCCCTGGGCTTTCTCCTTTGTATTCCAAGCCTCATTTTGTGCATGGTGTTCCCAACTAAAGTTAATTAACTCCTTAAGGATGAAAAGACTGGGACCAGATCATCTTCCTAATGTGAATGCTCCGAGAGGTCAGCTTGCAGGGTCATTTTTGCTGTCGTGCTTTGAAATCAGAGAGTTCAATAGAGGGGATGCTCTGGGAGCAGGGAGCCTCGGGGGGGGGGGGGCAACTCTTCCACTCTCCAGTTGATTTGGGGTGTTACTTAACCTTTCTCTCCTCAGTTGCAAAATGAGAATAATAATAATGCTTACACCAGAGGGCAGTTCAAAGGATTAAATAAGTTAATGTGTGTGGAGTATGAACATGCCTGGCAGATAGTAAGCACATATTAGCTATTATTATTATTATTAGGAGCAGCATTATTATTCTAACATTATTAACTCATTGTATCTTGATGATGCAATTGTTGTTATCCGTCAGTGAGTGTTAGTCATTCTTCCGGTTTGGATAGGCTTTGAAAGCCGTGCTCACGTAGGCTTCACTGCCACCTAAAATGTGATGCATTGTCAGACTTTGCTCAGACATGGTCTCTGTATTTCTTTCTGCTGGGACCTGTTCAGAGGAAAGAAAGAGGCATGTGGCAGGGTGGGATTTGTTGAGGATGGATCACAGTGGATGTCAGAAAGTGTTTGTAATAGGCTAGCAGGTGGGAAATCTACACTCAGTTTGCAACCTGTAAATTAGGTTGCCTTTGAAACTTCTTACATTATTGTACCTCCTTAAAACTTTTTTTGGATTAATTTATTTATTTTTGGCTGTGCTGGTTCTTTGTTGCTGTGTAGGCATTTCTCTAGTTGTACGTGTGGGAGTTACTCTCTAGATGTGATGTGCAGGCTTCTCCTTGCAGCATCTTCTCTTGTTGTGGAGCACAGGCTCTGGGGCATGTAAGCTTCAGTAGTTGAAGCTCCTGGGCTCTAGTGCAGAAATTCAGCAGTTGTGGCATACGGGCTTAGTTGCTCTGTGGGATCTTCCTCCACATCAGGGACCGAACCAGTGTCTCTTGCATTGGCAGGTGAATGCTTTACCACTGAACCACTAGGGAAGCCCACCTTTTTGTTTTTAGAGGTCAATCATTTGTTCAATAAATATTTATCAAGCATCTATTACAGTTCAAGCACTCTTCTAGGTTCTATGTTATTTAAATTTGTATGCTTCATTTTAGAAATGGATATGTGTAAGTATTTGCTTTATGCCTACCCTCTCCCTGGCCTGCCCTGGTGGTTCAAATGGTAAATAATCTGCCTGCAATGTGGGAGACCTGGGTTCGATTCCTGGGTTGAGAAGATCCCCTGGAGGAGGGCACGGTTAACCAACACCAGTATTCTTGCCTGGAGAATCCCCATGGACAGAGGAGCCTTATGGGCTACAGTCCATGGGGGTGGCAAAGAGTTGGACACGACTGAGTGACTAAACACACGCATGTCCTTTCTCTGGACAGACAGACAGATAGACACACACACACACACACACATACACATACACACATCAAGTTTAGAGTTTCATGTGGCATTAGCACTTTGTAGATTAGATCCCCGATACTTTTTAGCTTTAGTTATTTCAATACCTGTTAAAATGTAGAGGACATATCATTGAGGAATTGAACAAAATAAGCAGTATAACTTCTAGCAGGGCTTTTCTCCCATCAGCTTCATCGTGTGTGGGCAAGTGGGGAAAGAGATGGATAATCTCTGGTGTTCCTCTGGCTCTAACATCCTTAACCTTAGTTCATTGCCAGTTATTTTTCAAACATCAGCGTTTTCTTTTAACATTTGTTTTAGGTAAATAAATTATGTCCCTGCATGTCAGTCAAAGTGAGTAATGACACTGATAATTAATAAAAAAGGAAAAGCATTTAGCTCTGCTTGTATTTCATCAGTTATTCTCAGATGTATATCACAAACACAGAGGGAGAGCTTGTTAAAAGTATTAAAAGGATCTGTGAGAAACTGATAAAATTTGACCATTTTTGACGTGGGTTAAATGACAATTTCATGGGGGATGGGATATACATATGACTAATCTGGGATTATACATATCTGTAAACAACAAAACACTGTAAAAGCAAAAAGGCAAAATTTAAAAAATGGCAAAAAAAAAAATGACAGTTTCATGTACTGCTACTGAAAATAAATCCTAGCCCCGTCCACTTGGATTCAGGTGCAGTAAGTCTTAGGTGGGATGTGACATGCCAGCAGTCTTACAAGTTCCCTGGATGGTTCTAATGCAAACCCATGTTTGCATGCTTTCATTTAGCAGCCATGGATTTACCTTCTTCATGATTATTTAATAGCATATTTCTAAAAAGCAAATTTGATTGTATCATTCCTTTAATTAATCCTTGGCAGCTTCTCCAATGGTGTCATCAGTGTCCCCTGGGAGCTTAATGAAAATGCAGATTCTAGAGCTTCACCCCAGATATAAGGCCCAGAAATCTGCATATGTGCAGATCTCCAAATGAATCTGGTAGAGGTGACCTCTCAAGTCGCATTTGGAGAAAGACCGGCTTACAGGATAAAGTCCAACCTCTAGACAAGTTCCACAGATCCACTTTACATCGTCTTCTTTGGGTTGTTTCTCTTCTTCCCTGTTCTCCAGCCTTTCAACCCCATTGAGATTGATCTTATTACTGTTTCTTTCTCTTTTTTTGTTGTTATTGTTGTTATTGTTTCTTAAAGAATGCATTGCCTCCTTTACTCCTCCCTGACCTGAAAGTATATGCTGTTTCTTCCACAGGAAATTTCTTTGCTCCTCTTTTTGGTCTCATCAACATCTTATTACCTCTCCATTCTTTGAGATGCAATTCAATAAAGACATTCTCTCTAAAGCTTTTCCTAGTTCTTGCCCATAAACAATAGTAACTCATGTGTCTCCTGTTCTGCTTTATGGTTAGCTTTAATACAGCATCTATTATACTCTGTGAATTATGTTTGTTACTTGGATTTTTTGGCTATCTGATTAGTGAGCTTATCATTCCTTATTCTGAGCCTTTATCCAAGTGGCTGACATATAGTGGTTACATAATTAATGACTAGAATGTGGAGCAGGAATGAATGAATGGGACTTCCCTGGTGGTCCAGTGGGTAGAGAGTCCTCCTTGCAGTGCAGGGGACACCAGTTCGATCCCTGGCCCGGAGGATCCCACATGCGGTGGAGCAGTTGAACTGGTGTGTCCAGTTACGCGCCAGCGCTCTGGGATGCATGTGCCCAGAGCCAGTGCTCTGCAATGAGAGGGGCCACAGCAATGGGAGGCTCACACAGGCCAAAGAATAAAGATGGATGAAAATAAATAAACAATAAAAGAGGCCAAAGTTTAAACCGAAAAAAGAATGAATGAATGGACACAAGTTGACACATGATGACTGGTTCAATATTGTTTTTCCTACTTGATTACAGGATACAGTCCTAAAAATAGGTCCACAGACTGTGCAAAAGCCTACCTGTTCTAAGGGATGCTGGGCCTAGAGATACAAGTATATTTAAATCTCTAATTATATCCTGTGATTTAGACACAGTATTCCATGTTTTCTTCTTTAGTTTTTCTTTAAGTGTTCTGTAATTTTGGTATTTCCTCCTATTTGGCACAGTGTCCCTGGGAGCTTAATGAAAATGCAGATTCTAGAGCTTCACCCCAGATATAAGGCCCAAATCTGCATATGTGCAGATCTCCAAATGAATCTGGTAGAGGTGACCTCTCAAGTCGCATTTGGAGAAAGACCGGCTTACAGGATAAAGTCCAACCTCTAGACAAGTTCCACAGATCCACTTTACATCGTCTTCTTTGGGTTGTTTCTCTTCTTCCCTGTTCTCCAGCCTTTCAACCCCATTGAGATTGATCTTATTACTGTTTCTTTCTCTTTTTTTGTTGTTATTGTTGTTATTGTTTCTTAAAGAATGCATTGCCTCCTTTACTCCTCCCTGACCTGAAAGTATATGCTGTTTCTTCCACAGGAAATTTCTTTGCTCCTCTTTTTGGTCTCATCAACATCTTATTACCTCTCCATTCTTTGAGATGCAATTCAATAAAGACATTCTCTCTAAAGCTTTTCCTAGTTCTTGCCCATAAACAATAGTAACTCATGTGTCTCCTGTTCTGCTTTATGGTTAGCTTTAATACAGCATCTATTATACTCTGTGAATTATGTTTGTTACTTGGATTTTTTGGCTATCTGATTAGTGAGCTTATCATTCCTTATTCTGAGCCTTTATCCAAGTGGCTGACATATAGTGGTTACATAATTAATGACTAGAATGTGGAGCAGGAATGAATGAATGGGACTTCCCTGGTGGTCCAGTGGGTAGAGAGTCCTCCTTGCAGTGCAGGGGACACCAGTTCGATCCCTGGCCCGGAGGATCCCACATGCGGTGGAGCAGTTGAACTGGTGTGTCCAGTTACGCGCCAGCGCTCTGGGATGCATGTGCCCAGAGCCAGTGCTCTGCAATGAGAGGGGCCACAGCAATGGGAGGCTCACACAGGCCAAAGAATAAAGATGGATGAAAATAAATAAACAATAAAAGAGGCCAAAGTTTAAACCGAAAAAAGAATGAATGAATGGACACAAGTTGACACATGATGACTGGTTCAATATTGTTTTTCCTACTTGATTACAGGATACAGTCCTAAAAATAGGTCCACAGACTGTGCAAAAGCCTACCTGTTCTAAGGGATGCTGGGCCTAGAGATACAAGTATATTTAAATCTCTAATTATATCCTGTGATTTAGACACAGTATTCCATGTTTTCTTCTTTAGTTTTTCTTTAAGTGTTCTGTAATTTTGGTATTTCCTCCTATTTGGACCCAGTGGACCTGTTCAAGTTAAATAAGTATCTGATTCAGTAAAGATTTGCAGTCTGGGGCATGTCTAATAACTTCCATCTTCATTTCACATATTAAGTATATGAGACAAAGTCATCTTATAATTATGATTAGGTTTCTGATAGTTTTCTTTCCCTCTCTTTTTTGGTAGTAATGGAAATATGCAATACTATCTTAATAAATTAACAAATTGCAGGGTAATGACAAAGATGGTGATGCTCCAAAAACTGACGTTTGAGCTCAGGAACAGAACTACCATAAAATAAACAACAAAGCAATGTTCATTGATAGGCGGATGTAAGAGACTGCCAGTGACATAGAGCAGGAAGGCAGCAGCATCAGTGAATGTGGTACAAATGTCCAGATTGTTTGGATCTCAAATAAAGCAATATTAAGAACTGCCTCTGCTCTCATTTTCTCAAGGATGTGTACTCAGTATTCCATTAAAAAATTAGCTTAGCTTTGAGAATTAAAACAAGATTCACTGGGCTCTGTTGATTTGTCTTCTTTTTCAGTTGTTTCCTATATGAACTTTTTCTACTATAATGTAAGCTTGCATCTGGCTGTTTCTTAACTGAGCTCTTTATTCACTCATTCATTCACTTATTCGTAAGTCTCTTAACTGATCTCTTTATTCACTCATTCATTCACTTATTCTCTTCTGAATTTCCCACGGTTTTGTATTTATCTATTGTCTCCCTTTATTTCCCAATTTAAGATTATTTTTTCACTGTAATCATTCTCTTTTTAAAAACAGTTATTGCAGAGCATTCATTTGTAGCTGTTAATGAAAGGATTTCTCATACTTTCAGGCAAAAAAAAAAAAGTAATATGCAAACCAATGTTATTCTCCTTGATGCAACTTTATTTGTAAAACTATAGGTCACCTTTAGGCCACTCTTTGATGATGTATACTTTGTGCCATTAGCCAGTCTGGAAAGTGTGAATGTGATAATATATCCTGTTATTATCCATGTTCATTTCTAGTGATTTCCTCTCTTGTTTCATTTCCTGTGATTTATGCTCCTCGATAAAGAAACTATGGAAAGCATTTTAACCACCTCAATTTCCTACTCAGAGGTCAATAAATGGTACCATTCCCCTCTAGCAAGACAAAGAAAATCAGTGTTTCAGTATAGAAAGCCTCATCTTGATACATGCATGCACAGGATATCAGTATCTGTTAAAAACATCTTATCTTTGGGAGCAAGGAGGCCCCCATCTAGAGGGTGACTGATGCCTTGTCTTCAACATCCTCGCACAGATTGGCTTAGTTCTAAAATCTAACCAAAGAGGAGAATTTACTACTCTGCAATTATTTTATTATATAAACCTGATGTGGTCTGAGGCACCAGATTGAGAGTCAAGTAGAAATTCCCAAAGCATTTAAAAAAAATTTTAATGACTAATTGAAAATCAGCCCTCACAAATTTAGTTTGTTTCACACAGAACAAAATAAAAACATATAGTCTGTGTTTGGGGTCCAGTAAATTAATTCTACAGTCAAAACAAAAAATTTCAGTTATCTACTCCCACTGATATTTTGTGAAGGATACTTCATTTTTTTTTTCTTTGTTCTTTGGACAAGGAATCAGTGATGTGATGTTTGTTGTCTAAGAAAGTAATTAGAGTGTGTTTTATTTTGGCTTCTCCCAGTTCCCCCCATCCCAGCCCTTCAGGCCATCACACAGTGCCCCTGCAGGATCCCCTATTCTCACAGCGCAATGAAGGGCTGACTTTTAAGGCTAAAACCTGTGGAGGAAGTTCACATATTAAACCTCTAAACTAAATAGTCAACATTCTTGTGTTTGAACAGCCATCTGTGTCTCCTACCGCTGGTATGGTCTCACCATCCATCCTTTGCTGATGAGCAACCTCTGCCGCATTGCTTCAGCACCTCCTTTTATCCTCCCCATCCCTCTCTCTTTTTCCTCATTGATGACCCTACCCTCAAATTCCTGTGATCTTTTCAACAGTTATTATTATTTTTAAAACTATAGGTCACCTTTAGGCCACTCTTTGATGATGTATACTTTGTGCCATTAGCCAGTCTGGAAAGTGTGAATGTGATAATATATCCTGTTATTATCCATGTTCATTTCTAGTGATTTCCTCTCTTGTTTCATTTCCTGTGATTTATGCTCCTCGATAAAGAAACTATGGAAAGCATTTTAACCACCTCAATTTCCTACTCAGAGGTCAATAAATGGTACCATTCCCCTCTAGCAAGACAAAGAAAATCAGTGTTTCAGTATAGAAAGCCTCATCTTGATACATGCATGCACAGGATATCAGTATCTGTTAAAAACATCTTATCTTTGGGAGCAAGGAGGCCCCCATCTAGAGGGTGACTGATGCCTTGTCTTCAACATCCTCGCACAGATTGGCTTAGTTCTAAAATCTAACCAAAGAGGAGAATTTACTACTCTGCAATTATTTTATTATATAAACCTGATGTGGTCTGAGGCACCAGATTGAGAGTCAAGTAGAAATTCCCAAAGCATTTAAAAAAAATTTTAATGACTAATTGAAAATCAGCCCTCACAAATTTAGTTTGTTTCACACAGAACAAAATAAAAACATATAGTCTGTGTTTGGGGTCCAGTAAATTAATTCTACAGTCAAAACAAAAAATTTCAGTTATCTACTCCCACTGATATTTTGTGAAGGATACTTCATTTTTTTTTTCTTTGTTCTTTGGACAAGGAATCAGTGATGTGATGTTTGTTGTCTAAGAAAGTAATTAGAGTGTGTTTTATTTTGGCTTCTCCCAGTTCCCCCCATCCCAGCCCTTCAGGCCATCACACAGTGCCCCTGCAGGATCCCCTATTCTCACAGCGCAATGAAGGGCTGACTTTTAAGGCTAAAACCTGTGGAGGAAGTTCACATATTAAACCTCTAAACTAAATAGTCAACATTCTTGTGTTTGAACAGCCATCTGTGTCTCCTACCGCTGGTATGGTCTCACCATCCATCCTTTGCTGATGAGCAACCTCTGCCGCATTGCTTCAGCACCTCCTTTTATCCTCCCCATCCCTCTCTCTTTTTCCTCATTGATGACCCTACCCTCAAATTCCTGTGATCTTTTCAACAGTTATTATTATTTTTAAAGTTTCCCATCTCATTTCCCACCTTACTTGCTCTCATCTTTCTCCTCTCTCTTCTCCCAGGTATTTCACATAACCATGGCATAAAGTACTTGCCATTTTAATATCCCCTCTTATCTCCTGTGTGTCCTTGAACAGATAGGTGTGCAAAATCAGGCCATCAGCCAGGTTAGAAATGCTTGAGGCCTCTGCTTTCCAACTTTAGTAGCATAAACATCACTGGCAGATTCTGGCTTACCTCTAATTTCGATTCAGTAGGTGTGCCGTGGGGCCTAGGACTGTGTACTTTTTGTACTGTGGACTTCCCCAATGGCTCAGCAATAAAGAATCTGCCTTCACTGCAGATGGGTTCAATCCTTGGGTTGGGAAGATTCCCTGGTGGAAGACATGACAACCCACTCCAGTATTCTTGCCTGGAAAACTCCATGGACAGAGGATCCTGGCAGGCTATAGTCCATGGGGTCTCAAAGAATTGGACAAAACTGAGCACGTACAGGCAGGCAGGTGTGCAGTGGGGTCTGGGACTCTATAGTTTTTAGCATATGTTCTGCCAAGGTGAGCTCCGGGGATGGGTATTTTAACAGGGTATTCTGACACAGGTGGTCCGTGGATGCACTAAGAATCCTTGTTAGAGCTCTGTTGCTCCAAGGCACACATTTTCTTTAGGTTTCTTTTCATTTTTAATATTTAGTGACTTGTTCAGAGGAGGTCACAGAGAATAGCTGGTCTGTGAGAACCCGTGCCTCTCTGTCTCTGTTTGGAGGGACAATGGCTGTAACACAACGCTGTTCATGTGACAGCCAGAGAAAGGAGCCCATTGTTCCGGGCTTGGCTGATGCTCCATTCCTCTCCGGCCAGCCATCCAACTGAGCTTGGTAGCCCCGAGGAAACAGACACACTTGAATCTGAGAGACAAAGAAAGGAGGTCAAGGCCTTTCCCAGTTCAACTACTTGCAGCAATGTGTCAGAGGTAGAATTTGGGAAGGAAGAAAGTAATTTTGCAGAAGCATCATTAATCTGCTGGTTTGGGGTATGAGACATGGTATTAAGGGCTTCCAAAGGTGGCTTAGTGGTAAAGAATCTGCCTGTCAGTGCAGGGAACACAACAGATATAGGTTTGATCCCTGGGTCAGGATGATCCCCTGGAGAAGCAAATGGCAACCCACTCCAGTATTCTTGCCTAGAGAGTCCCCATGGACAGAGGAGCCTAGCAGCCTACCGTCCAAGGGGTTGCAAAGAGTTGGACATGACTGAGCAACTAAGCACAGGTGCATGGCATGGACACAGTCTATTTGATATTTGGCCAAAGAAGAGTTGTTTGCTACTATACCCATGACTTCCCTTATGGAAAGGTTTTATTATTGATCTTAAAAATGAAAAGGATCTTCCTCAGACCATGCTAAGCAAAGGTACATTTCTCAGCCTCTTTTCCCTAGGTTCATCAAAGACAAAAATCTGATCTGAAAGCTGACCTGAATCAAGGCCTGTGATCTCAGAGAATGATTCTTTGTTTTGTGGCATGGTCACCGTGTGTATGATGTATTAGAAATTTCCTTCCAAATGTAGATTCAGATATTAGTTTTGAAGTTAAGAATTGTTTGAGATGGAAATATGCTTAAATGCATTAGAAAATTATTGATATGTTAGGACAGTTTTGAGGTTGGGGGACTTCCCTGTTATCATGTAAATGCCATTTCTCACCCCCAGCTTCCAGACTAGATTCCAGCCCTGAAGGGAAAGGGCTGCAAACTTCCTGTAAAGATCTAATCCAGAGCCCAACAATTGGGTATATTCTTTGTGTCCAAAGATTCTAATTCAAGGTCATAGCCTCAGTAAGGGGCATAGACTTTTCACACAGGATTGTTCTTTTAGCCTGATTACTCCCTTTATGAAAAAGTATGTCATTCATTCAGCCTTGCCTCTGGGTTTCTTTTAAAGGGAAACTCAGTCCCTTGTTCCTGTGGATATTTGTAGGTGGCTATTTTTTTTCTTTCCAGTTAGGCACAGAGTACAGCCTTGAGTGAGGCCGAATGGGGGAAGTGTTTCCTGGATGTAATGGATGTGGAGAGCCCATTTACACAGTGTTCAGGCAGCTGGCGGGCAGTGGCCATGGGCAACTACTTGCAATTTAGAGGTAATTTGGAAGAAAGTAATTTTGCAGAAGCATCATTAATCTGCTGGTTTGGGGTATGAGACATGGTATTAAGGGCTTCCAAAGGTGGCTTAGTGGTAAAGAATCTGCCTGTCAGTGCAGGGAACACAACAGATATAGGTTTGATCCCTGGGTCAGGATGATCCCCTGGAGAAGCAAATGGCAACCCACTCCAGTATTCTTGCCTAGAGAGTCCCCATGGACAGAGGAGCCTAGCAGCCTACCGTCCAAGGGGTTGCAAAGAGTTGGACATGACTGAGCAACTAAGCACAGGTGCATGGCATGGACACAGTCTATTTGATATTTGGCCAAAGAAGAGTTGTTTGCTACTATACCCATGACTTCCCTTATGGAAAGGTTTTATTATTGATCTTAAAAATGAAAAGGATCTTCCTCAGACCATGCTAAGCAAAGGTACATTTCTCAGCCTCTTTTCCCTAGGTTCATCAAAGACAAAAATCTGATCTGAAAGCTGACCTGAATCAAGGCCTGTGATCTCAGAGAATGATTCTTTGTTTTGTGGCATGGTCACCGTGTGTATGATGTATTAGAAATTTCCTTCCAAATGTAGATTCAGATATTAGTTTTGAAGTTAAGAATTGTTTGAGATGGAAATATGCTTAAATGCATTAGAAAATTATTGATATGTTAGGACAGTTTTGAGGTTGGGGGACTTCCCTGTTATCATGTAAATGCCATTTCTCACCCCCAGCTTCCAGACTAGATTCCAGCCCTGAAGGGAAAGGGCTGCAAACTTCCTGTAAAGATCTAATCCAGAGCCCAACAATTGGGTATATTCTTTGTGTCCAAAGATTCTAATTCAAGGTCATAGCCTCAGTAAGGGGCATAGACTTTTCACACAGGATTGTTCTTTTAGCCTGATTACTCCCTTTATGAAAAAGTATGTCATTCATTCAGCCTTGCCTCTGGGTTTCTTTTAAAGGGAAACTCAGTCCCTTGTTCCTGTGGATATTTGTAGGTGGCTATTTTTTTTCTTTCCAGTTAGGCACAGAGTACAGCCTTGAGTGAGGCCGAATGGGGGAAGTGTTTCCTGGATGTAATGGATGTGGAGAGCCCATTTACACAGTGTTCAGGCAGCTGGCGGGCAGTGGCCATGGGCATCCTTTTGTGTCTGAGACAAGAGGTTTTCTGACTGGGAGAATCAGGCTGAAGGAGACTGATATCCCGGAGAAGGCAATACGTAACTCTCTTGGGGTCCCTTAGAGCTTCTTGTAATTGAGTCCATCATGGCACCTTGATTATAGATGATCATTGTGAGTCCATTAAAGGAGGAGAAGCAGGTGGATTCCAGAGAGGCAAGTGGTTTATTTATTCATGTTTCCACTCCCCCACCCCCTTGCCATTTGTTTATCCTTTGCTAAGTGTATATTTGGTTTTTACCAACGATAGAGATGCCTTTGAAGTGGAGAAGAGGAAGAGGGGACTGTTCCTTGCAGGTGGCAGAAGAATCGTATTCATCACGCTCCTGATTACTTAATTCTCAATTCGTTGTCATTAGGCCTGTTCATTTGGCTCCATTCCTGTGATTTAGAGAGGCTCTCTCCTGCGTGCTGCAAGGGGTGCGTACTGTGCCCTGCTTGAAGTTCTGTGTGGATGCAGCTTCTGCTGAAAACACAGAGTGGAGAGAGGCGCCTTTTATTTTGTTCATATCCCAGGAATCACATTTGATCCTAAATGTACTTTGAGGCATAGGATGTTTGCTGGGACTTATTTTTATGTCAAGATTAAAGCCGTGGCCAAGGAGGGCTTCTGGAATGCTTATGTTGTTCTGTTTAACTGTTGTCGCTCAATTGCTAGATCATGTCCGACTCTTTGTGACACTGTGAACAGCAGCTCACCAGGCTTCCCTGTCTTTCACTACCTCCTGAAGTTTGCCCAAACTCCCTTCTGGTATCATATCTTTTTGCCTTTCTTTCAGTTGTTCATGGGATTCTCAAGACAAGAACATTGAAGTGGCTTGCCATTCCCCTCTCCAGGGGACCATGTTTTGTCAGAAGTCTCCACCATGACCGTCTTGGGTGGCCCTGCATGGCATTCCTGGGTCTTTGTAGGTGGCTATTTTTTTCTTTCCAGTTAGGCACAGAGTACAGCCTTGAGTGAGGCCGAATGGAAGTGTTTCCTGGATGTAATGGATGTGGAGAGCCCATTTACACAGTGTTCAGGCAGCTGGCGGGCAGTGGCCATGGGCATCCTTTTGTGTCTGAGACAAGAGGTTTTCTGACTGGGAGAATCAGGCTGAAGGAGACTGATATCCCGGAGAAGGCAATACGTAACTCTCTTGGGGTCCCTTAGAGCTTCTTGTAATTGAGTCCATCATGGCACCTTGATTATAGATGATCATTGTGAGTCCATTAAAGGAGGAGAAGCAGGTGGATTCCAGAGAGGCAAGTGGTTTATTTATTCATGTTTCCACTCCCCCACCCCCTTGCCATTTGTTTATCCTTTGCTAAGTGTATATTTGGTTTTTACCAACGATAGAGATGCCTTTGAAGTGGAGAAGAGGAAGAGGGGACTGTTCCTTGCAGGTGGCAGAAGAATCGTATTCATCACGCTCCTGATTACTTAATTCTCAATTCGTTGTCATTAGGCCTGTTCATTTGGCTCCATTCCTGTGATTTAGAGAGGCTCTCTCCTGCGTGCTGCAAGGTGCGTACTGTGCCCTGCTTGAAGTTCTGTGTGGATGCAGCTTCTGCTGAAAACACAGAGTGGAGAGAGGCGCCTTTTATTTTGTTCATATCCCAGGAATCACATTTGATCCTAAATGTACTTTGAGGCATAGGATGTTTGCTGGGACTTATTTTTATGTCAAGATTAAAGCCGTGGCCAAGGAGGGCTTCTGGAATGCTTATGTTGTTCTGTTTAACTGTTGTCGCTCAATTGCTAGATCATGTCCGACTCTTTGTGACACTGTGAACAGCAGCTCACCAGGCTTCCCTGTCTTTCACTACCTCCTGAAGTTTGCCCAAACTCCCTTCTGGTATCATATCTTTTTGCCTTTCTTTCAGTTGTTCATGGGATTCTCAAGACAAGAACATTGAAGTGGCTTGCCATTCCCCTCTCCAGGGGACCATGTTTTGTCAGAAGTCTCCACCATGACCGTCTTGGGTGGCCCTGCATGGCATGGCTCATAGCTTTATTGACACAAGGCTGTGATCTGTGTGATCATTTTGGCGAACTTTCTGTGACTGTGGTCTTCATTCTGGAGGTGTGGGATGATAGCTTTTGCCTCTTCTGTCTGCCCTCTGATGGATAAGAGGCTTGTGCAAGCTTCCTGAGGGGAAGGACTGGCTGTGGGTAAAACTGGGTCTTGCTCTGGTGGGCAAGGCTGTGCTCATCTACGGTCAGGTTAAATGGGTGTGTTCAGTTGGTGAAAATGTATTGAGCTATTTCATTTTGATTTGTGTACATTTGTGGTATATATTTTATATTTCAGTAAAAAGTCTGAAGAACGTTTAAAGTAGAATTGCAGCTATAGCAGTGTTGGAAAACACTAAACTCTGAGAATCCCAACTGTCACAAAATTGGGGTCTTGGAGGGGCTAAGGGGGCTTGAAGCTTTAAACATCCTTTAATTTGCCCTTACTTCCATAGCCTTACTTCTTGATTTCTGGGTTGGGAAGATCCCCTGGAGAAGGGAAAGACTAACCACTCCGGTACTCTTTTTCTTTTTTTTTTAACATTTTTATTTATTTATTTGTTTATTTATTTTAGCCTCTAGGTCATCATTTTTCATCCATCTTTATTCCTTGGCCTGTGTGGGCCTCCCATCACAGTGGCCTCTCTCATTGCAGAACCCCGGCTCTGGGCGCATGCGCTCCAGAACGCTGGCTTGTAATTGGACACGCTGGTCCAGCTGTTCCTCGGCACGTGGGATCCTCCCAGGCCAGGGATTGAACCAATGCCCCTTGCACTGCAAGGCGGTGTCCTTACCCACTGGACCACCAGGGAAGCCCGGTCATGGGTGTTTTTATGAATCTTTAGATGATATCTCTTCCGAAGTCTAGTACTAGAATGCTTTCATTTATTTCTTTATTTTTGTCTTTCATTTTTCTAACTGGAGCACAGTGAGATGAGATGTGGGGATATGTGACTCATCTCTCTCACTTATTTCAGCCATCCCTTCCTGAGCTCCCCAGTGAGATCCAGGAGCAATACCTGTGAAGGTGGCATGGTCCTATGAGTGGATCAATGCTTCTAGCATGTGGGTAGCTGTGGTCCTTTTTCTATCTAGAAGATATCGGTCATCATCAGTGTAGTTGTTGTACCTAGGGCACATCCTAGCTTGCTGTTACCACATTGAGCTGGTAGACTCAATGGAAAAAAATAGGATAAGACTTTTTTTCCTCCCTGAAGGAGAATTTGGAGCTGTTGGCCTTTAAACTGTTCTAGCTTGCCTGTGAGGGTTATCCATTCTGTACACTTCCTTTGGGCATTGGGTTTAAAGGTTAACTGTTGATTTACACAAACGTGTGTTTAAAGTCAAGAGTTAGGAGACAATATTTGGATGGTCTGAGTCTACTCCTGGCATTTACTACTCCTTGTCATTCACTATATTAAATGTGGCAACCTTTAATATAGGGTGAGGGTCCTATCTCTAGCCCAAATCCTTGTGACCTTGGGCAGGCTACTAATGCTCTCTGTCTCTTTTCATCCCCTGTGAAAATACTTCAAAGAGTGTTATGTAGGCACATACAAGCTCTCAATAAATATTAGTTATCATATTTTGACACCAAATAAATTTAAAATAGGGAAGAATAATTAACATGCTAGGAATGGGTTTGCTTATGATTTTCTGAAAGAATTATCCATGTGCTTAAGTACGATTCTAGTAATTTAATACAGAAGTTAGAAAATACGGCCTTTTACATACTTGGATACAAGAAATGTGGAATTTAAAATATTCTGAAACACAGTAGCAGTTAAGTACTCATGGGCCTGAATATTTTTTAATGATGGTAGTATTTTGCTAAAAGAAAACTTATTTATCTATACAATAGAATTAGGATGAGACTTTTAATCAATGAATTTGTTCTTTACTAGTAAGATGTGAGCAGACTTGAGGGGTTCAAACAAAACCTTGTGTGCAATTGTTCATAGCAGCATTATTCACAGTAACTAAAAGGTGAAAACCCAAATGCCCACCGGCTAAGACTGCAGACTGAATTAAAAACATGTCATATCTCCATACAATGGAGTTTTGATCAAACATAAAAAGGAGTAAAATATCAGCACATGCTAGGACAATGTAATGGTAGTGACATAAACCAGACACGAGGGCTATATGCTGTATGATTTCATTTGTATGAAATGTCAAGTATAGGCAAATCCATAGAGAAGAAAGTAGATAAGTGCTTGCAAGAGGCTGGGGGATAGGGAATGAGGAGTGCTTTTGTCAAGGGTATGGTATTTCTTTTGAGGGTGATGAAATGTTTTGGAAGTAGATAGGGGTGATGGGGTGCAGTGTGGATAAATTACATCATGTGAATTTTACGTCCATTATTTTTTGGCATTTATTTAAAAGAATCAAGCAGAGGTTTTGCCTTTAGATGAGATGCATCTGTATTGTTCAATCAGTCTGTCTTCATGGTGTATGGACAGCCAAGCCTTTGCTGCACGTTGGAGAGAATACTCAACATGACAAGACCTGGCACCTGCCCTCAGGACATGGCCAGTCTGTGAGGACAGGAAAAGATGAGGAAGCAGATGATATGTTCTAAGTGAACCTGTCTCACAAGAGGGAGAGATCACTGGGAATTTGTTGAGAAGACTTCTTAGTCAAGATGGGACTTGACAAGTGAGCTTCATGGGATGGAGAAGAGGGAGAGAGCAGCGCAGCTGGTGGAGATTCAGGGCCAGGTGGGAGTGTGTGAAGGCACGAACAGGGGCAGGTAGAGATGGCTGGAATGGAGAGTCTGTGAATGGACTAACAAGAAATAAAGTTGTACTAGGTTGGAACCAAATTGGGAAATCTTTGAAAGCTACTTAAATTCACAAGGCAGTGACTATCAAAGGCTTATCGTTGCTGGTAGGAGTAGAGAATGAAATAAAAATGAGGAAGACAGTAAAGAAACTATTACAGTAATTTCACTAAATCTAGTACAGTCTGCTATTTGTTTAGTGAATATTTATAGAAGATTTACTATGTTCCATGTGATTTTCTGTTAGGGACAGGGCAGGACCTAAGATAAGTGAGTCCCTTCCCCCTTGGACTTGCATTCTAGTGTACATTTCAGGCAGTGGCTGCTTTGTCCAGTGGACATATGTAGTGGAAAAGCTAAGACTGCAGATATCTCCATACAATGGAGTTTTGATCAAACATAAAAAGGAGTAAAATATCAGCACATGCTAGGACAATGTAATGGTAGTGACATAAACCAGACACGAGGGCTATATGCTGTATGATTTCATTTGTATGAAATGTCAAGTATAGGCAAATCCATAGAGAAGAAAGTAGATAAGTGCTTGCAAGAGGCTGGGGGATAGGGAATGAGGAGTGCTTTTGTCAAGGGTATGGTATTTCTTTTGAGGGTGATGAAATGTTTTGGAAGTAGATAGGGGTGATGGGGTGCAGTGTGGATAAATTACATCATGTGAATTTTACGTCCATTATTTTTTGGCATTTATTTAAAAGAATCAAGCAGAGGTTTTGCCTTTAGATGAGATGCATCTGTATTGTTCAATCAGTCTGTCTTCATGGTGTATGGACAGCCAAGCCTTTGCTGCACGTTGGAGAGAATACTCAACATGACAAGACCTGGCACCTGCCCTCAGGACATGGCCAGTCTGTGAGGACAGGAAAAGATGAGGAAGCAGATGATATGTTCTAAGTGAACCTGTCTCACAAGAGGGAGAGATCACTGGGAATTTGTTGAGAAGACTTCTTAGTCAAGATGGGACTTGACAAGTGAGCTTCATGGGATGGAGAAGAGGGAGAGAGCAGCGCAGCTGGTGGAGATTCAGGGCCAGGTGGGAGTGTGTGAAGGCACGAACAGGGGCAGGTAGAGATGGCTGGAATGGAGAGTCTGTGAATGGACTAACAAGAAATAAAGTTGTACTAGGTTGGAACCAAATTGGGAAATCTTTGAAAGCTACTTAAATTCACAAGGCAGTGACTATCAAAGGCTTATCGTTGCTGGTAGGAGTAGAGAATGAAATAAAAATGAGGAAGACAGTAAAGAAACTATTACAGTAATTTCACTAAATCTAGTACAGTCTGCTATTTGTTTAGTGAATATTTATAGAAGATTTACTATGTTCCATGTGATTTTCTGTTAGGGACAGGGCAGGACCTAAGATAAGTGAGTCCCTTCCCCCTTGGACTTGCATTCTAGTGTACATTTCAGGCAGTGGCTGCTTTGTCCAGTGGACATATGTAGTGGAAAAGCTAAAGCACAGCTGTTCTGTAGTGTGGTGGTTTGATGTGTGGGTTCTAGAACCCGACTGCCTAGGTTTGAATCCTGGTCTGCTGCATTTTTGCTAGACACGTAACCTTGAGCCAGTTACTCCAGACTTCAGTTTCTTTGTCAATTAAGTAGGATTAATATTAACTTTCTCAGAGAGCTCTCATGAGGATTACTTGAGATGATAAATGGAAACAACTTAGGGCATTATCTGGGATATAGTAAACACTCAGTAAATTTTACTTAATTGTATTGAATTGATTAATTTCTACTCAAGGATATGTCTAGGTTATTGCCATTTTGAACACAGTGAGGCTGTTGTGGAATCCTGGTGTGCTACACTTCGAGTCTTGGCTCTCTTTCGTATGCTGTGCTATTTTGGGTATTGAACTTGTATCCGTTAGCTTAGAAACTGCCTTCAGAATTCAGGAAAGCAGCAGAGTTCCTCTCTCTAACATCTACAGTTCTGATGTTGGCTTGGACAAAAGCTTCCAAATAATGTTCTTGCATTCTGAATCAAGGAGTCTTTTTGAACCTCTTGGGGGGGTCAGTAACGGAGGCTGTGCCAGCCAGGCAGCACCTCACCTGGAGAGGTCAGGTGGTTCCCCGCACTGAGAAGACGCCTTCCTTCCAGAAGGTGGAAGACTGTGCCAGCACCCAGCCAAGGACTCAGGTGCAGAGAGTTCCTCAAGATCAATAGCCAGATGGTCTTTTATTTTGGTGAAGACGAGCCTGGAGCAAAGGCACTTTTCTTCCACTGTTCAAAAACAAAAGCAAAAAACTTATGATGTGGAGCCTTGCCAAGCTAGGGCAGGAAAAAAAAAATCCTGGCCCTTTTTTTTTTTTCAAAGCAGGATGCAAATGATGCTTTGTAGTTTTGTTTCTGCAGCCCTGGGGATCTTTGAAGGACCTCTCCACAGCCCATCACTGCTGTGGAGTGTAATTTTTACGATCGTGCTCATCATTCTATAAGCCAGCCCTCTAGGTCCGGTTGTCACCTTGCAGCATAATTGTCTTTGATTGAGGATGTGAGGATGTTGCGTTGTTATCATATCCAGAGAGCTTCTGAAAGTGATCCCCTTTATTTGCTTTTAGAATTTGAAGTGTGTGCTTATGTGTTGCCCCCTTCCCTCCAGGACAAAACTCTGTTCTTTCTGAATTTGCTGAATTTCAGGTGGGGCAGACAGAGATTTTCATTAACCATGGAGGATTTCTTATAGCTTGATCTAAAGAAACACTTGGCTAGGCTGTGCTATTTGTGAAAACAAGGCCAAGTCATTAGGGCCCTAGTGGTATGTAGATCCATTCTCTGGCACACAGAGAGACATGGTATTTTCATGGGTTCGTGGCTGCCATGCTCTGTCTGCTTCCTTTGATAGGAATGTAGCAGGCTCTACTGCTGTTGAGCAGCAGGGAAACTACAACCTGACAGGAGGATTTGCAGAACAAAGTGTCAGTCAGTAAACACGGGGCTTTGGAAGCTAGGTGAGTTTTGTCATTGAGTTCTAAGAAACCAGGTCTTTAAAACAAAAGCACTTTGCAGTCTAAGAGTTGGATCCATCACAAATAAGACCTCAGGCAGAGCAAGCCTGTGCACTTTCTTCCATGGTGTGCTCTCTGAGTCGTGAGGAGATGGCCTCTGCCAGGCTTTGACCACTGTGCCCACACAGAAAAAGCCATGTGCAATGACCGTCCCACCCGTTCTTTGTGTGCTCCAGTTCTTGGAGGCTGAGCAGCCTGGAAAAAGAAGATGCCTGCGGGTGGTCAGAGTCAGGCCCCAGGATCATTGTTGAAGGCCCAATGGGAACCTCCTGGTTAGAGAAGTCCAGATGAAGCAAAATTGCTTAAGAGAGGTTGACTTTAGAGAGTTTCACTTCATTGACTTGGCTCAAGTTTTACATCAAGTGTAGTTTCTGCTGAGTTGTGGGAGGTGGTGGAATCACCCAAGTTTGAAATTCCAGCATTGCTCATGAATGTAGCTGCCCACTTGTAGAACTGCAGCATTTTGAGGTAGTTTTTTGTGATTTCTCCCCTTGGTTGCAATGGAAAGTATGAACAGTGATGTAAATCTCAGGGTCAGTGGCATGGCACTAACTGATGTGTGTATATATATACATATGTATATATATATATACACACATATTATATATATAATATATACATGCACAATAGCATGGCCTTGTGTGAGACAAATAAATACTTCTAGAATAAGGGAGCATACTGTCCCTCAGAACTCTGCCAGGTGGCTCAGAATAGTGGAATGGCAGGGGAAATATGTTTACCTATGGCAGATTTGGGTCGATATGTGGCAGTAAACAACAAGACCCTGTGTAAAATAATAACAGTGATAAATAAAATTTGTATGGAATAATAATAATAAAAAAAGAATAGTGGAGTGAACAATGCATCTGGAGCCCAAAGCTCTTGACTGGAGATACAAATCCACCACTGATCTTTGGCACCCCTTAAAACACTTTCATGCCTGATGTCTTATGAGATGAGGAGGTCAAAAAGGTCCTTTGCAACCCAATGACCTTGACCAGGACGCCCCCGGAGCATGTCTGGAGGGCAGGGTGTGGCTGCATGAACAGGGGAGCCCGAGGCGGGTGAGAGCTTAGCCCTGGCCGCACCTCGAGCAGCGCTGTGGGCAGGCCTCCAGGCTGTATGGAGGATGCACAGCTGCATGGTTCACAGAGCTTGCTCCCTGTCACTTCTCTGCCCCCGCAGGAGCCCAGTATGAGTCTGGGGGCACCTGCCTTCCTGGGGGCTCTTCCTCTGTACCTTCTCCTGGTTGCAACATGTGGACCTCGAAGCACCATTTTAGTGAAGTCCCCAGTTACTGCTAGCTTCAGACCAAATCTAAACTACCTTCTTCTATCCATGATGGATGTATTTGCTTCTACTCCATTACAAATACATATTCAGGAGAATGGATAAAAATGAATTGTGTTCTCTTTCTGTGTTTCTTTGAATAATATACACACACATCTTTTTTTAAAAAAGGAATTATTAGTATTTAGAATCTGATGTCTGCTCCCATTCCCCAAGAGGCCATGAAGAGCATGTCTGGGTGACGGCACCGAGCCCCAGTTTAGAAGCGTAGTGTGGAAAGGCCAGTCCTGCCCCTTCGGGTAACAGAGAACCAGGACTGTCTAATCCACGCCACATGCGGTGACCTGAGCAGACCCTGCAGGACAACAGAAGGCTTGCTGTCTCCTCGCCGACCAGTTGCTCTGAAGCCCCGGTACAGCTGTGGCCGGCTTTGCGGGAAAGTGCAGTGGGACTTGATCTTTTAATCTCCCCTCTCCCTTATAGGTATTATAAATAACAACTGGTCTGGAGGAGTACCTGCCAAGAAGGGATTGAGATGTGCATTCTATATTCAAAAAAGCATTGTTTTGTGTCAAGTTAACTTCATTATTAGAGGAGTTGGTTGGAGAGGAAGCAGTTAAAACCCCAAAGCGAAGCTACTTTGTTTTGACCCAGAAAATCCAAGTGAAGGAATTTAGGACTGAAATCGAGGAAGGCAAGTTCCTCTCAAACCTCAAATTCCTTAGAACTTCTCCAAGCAAGTAAGAAGTGCACATCAGTCTGCCTCCCTAAGTCTGCTCATTCCAAGTTAAACAAGAGAAGTGGAATTTTGGATTGAGGCAGACCGTGGTGGAGAGCTGGGATTCTGACAAATGTTGGATGCCCTTTGGTTTCCATTTGCTTAAAATTGAGAGAGAGAGCAAGAGCGTGCGCGCGTAGGCACTAAGGTGTCTATTTTGGCTTCTGTTAGTGGGTTCTGGAGAAATCATCTTCTGTTTAGAGCTCTCTAGGAGGGCAGAGAGGTAACAGTCTGTCTCCGTTCCTTCCCAATCTGACAGAGAAGGCAGTGCAGTACTGGGTTGACATGGGATCACACTGTTAGTGTGTTGCTGATGTTTCCCTCCTTCCACCCTTGAGTCATAGCAACTATCTTATGGTCCCATGGTTGTGGAAGAATGCATGATGTGTGTTTAAAATATGCAGGTATAAAGAAAAAAAACAAAAAAGAAGAAATCCCTACCTCTTGGGCAGATATTTGTTACTGACTCCTTAGAACTTGGCTTAGTTCTAGTTATTTCTTTTTTAAAATTGTAATAAAATAGGTGTAACATTTGCCATGTTTAAAAATACTGTTCCGTGGCATTAAGCATGCTCATATTGTTGTGCAAACATCACCACCATCTGTCTGCAGAATTTTTGCTTTTTCCTAAACAGAACCTCTTTACCCATTAAACAGCAAATGGCAATTTCCCCGTGACCCCAGCACCTGGCCACCACTGTTCTATACTTTCTGGCTACTGATGTGACTATTATAGGTACCTCATATAAGGGAAATCATACAATGTTTATACTTTTTGTGTCTGGCTTGTTTCACTTAGCATAATGTCTTCAATGCTCCTTCATGATGTTGTATGTGTTAGAATGTCCTTTTTTTTTTTTTTTATTTTGGGCGGGGGTCGGGTTGGGGAGGGAGGGGAGCGGGCAGGCCACTTCTATTGGTCTTTCATTTCTCTATTTTCATCCATCTTTGTTCTTTGGCTCCTGTGGGCCTCCCATCGCGGTGGCGTCTGTCTTTGCAGAGCGCCGGCTCTGGGCGCATGTGCTCCAGAGCTCTGGCTCGTCGATTCGGCACATCGGTTCAGCCGCTCCGCGGCACGTGGGATCTTCCCAGGCCAGGGATCGAACCTGCTCCCCCTGCACTGCAAGGCGGTATCCTTACCCACTGGACCACCGGGGGAAGCCCTAGAATGTCCTTTTTTCAAAGCTGAATAATATTCTATTGTATAAATATACCACATTTTGTTTTTCCATTAATCCACTAATAGACATTTGTATTACTTCTACTTCGGTGCATTGTGAATAATTCTATTATGAATATATTGGTACACAAATCTGTTCAAGTTGCTGCTTTCAATTCTCTTGGAGTATAGACCCAAGAAGTGGAATTGCTGCATCATGTGATAATTCCATGTTTAATTTTTTAGTTACTGGAAATAGCCATACTGTTTTCCACAGTAACACAGTGTTTTACATTCCCACCAACAATGCGCAAGGTTCCAAATTCTTCTCATCCTTACCAACACTTGTTTTATTTCTGGGTTTTGATTGCTTTGTGTTTTGATGATAGCAATTCTAATGGACATGGAGGGGTAATAAATAAATCGAATTGTTTCAACTTATTTGCATTTTCCCAGTGATTAGTGATGTTGAACACCTTTTCCTGTGCACATTGGTCAATACCATATCTTCTTTAAAGAAATGCCTATTCAAGTTCTTTGCCCATTTGAAATTAGATTGTTTTATTGTTGCTGAGTTGTAGGAGTCTTTGTTTTTTAATATTCTAGATATTGATCCCTTATCAGATATATGATTTACAAATATTTTTTCCCATTTGTGTAGGTGGCCTTTTTTTTTTTTAACTGTTGATAATGTCCTTTGATGCATGAAAGTTTTGAATTTTTATAAACTCCAATTTATCTGGGTTTTCTTTTGTTGTTTGTGTTTTTGGTCATAGCTAAGTAATTATTACCAAATTCCTTTTAGATTATTTTAATGTATAGCTTCTTTCTCTGTAACACCATAGAAACCATTACTTGGGTAGTTCTATCTTTTGACGGAATGTTGCTTTGAAATAGCTCTCTCTCTTTTTGTTGTTGTTGGCAGAAGAGACTTCGTATAATTTCAGAACTGGCTGATTTCGCTTTTGCCCTGCTCTACTATCTCTTCCCTTCTTAGGGGATCACAAAGGTTCATTGTGGATAAAGAGAAAAGAGAGTGAGTAAAAGGCTTAGTTAGAAAAGAGCCTCAATCGTGTACATAACAGGGACTGAGGAGAGAAAGGCCATGTTTCAGAAATCTGGGGAATGTGAGAGAGCCCTTTGGCAGCATAACTTGCCGGAAGTGTGTGAGACCAAACTGGACTGTCATTTGTCTGAGAAGGCTGGGATCTATTTCCTAGAGCCTGATTCTACCCCCTCATCCCTCCACCAGTTGGAAAGA
Organism: Tragulus kanchil; assembly: GCA_022376925.1. Classification (NCBI taxonomy): domain Eukaryota; kingdom Metazoa; phylum Chordata; class Mammalia; order Artiodactyla; family Tragulidae; genus Tragulus; species Tragulus kanchil. The sequence goes on along the minus strand of JAIOJX010000029.1, from coordinate 54,105,499 downwards.
TTGTTGAAAAGTGGGCAGACCTTAGGAGCGAACCTCTAAGGAACTGACACTAAATCTCCACCCCAAGGTGGAGAAGGTTGCTCGATATCTGAAATGCCTCTAAGTGATAGACACTGACTTTTATGAATGTTCCACAGTAACACAGTGTTTTACATTCCCACCAACAATGCGCAAGGTTCCAAATTCTTCTCATCCTTACCAACACTTGTTTTATTTCTGGGTTTTGATTGCTTTGTGTTTTGATGATAGCAATTCTAATGGACATGGAGGGGTAATAAATAAATCGAATTGTTTCAACTTATTTGCATTTTCCCAGTGATTAGTGATGTTGAACACCTTTTCCTGTGCACATTGGTCAATACCATATCTTCTTTAAAGAAATGCCTATTCAAGTTCTTTGCCCATTTGAAATTAGATTGTTTTATTGTTGCTGAGTTGTAGGAGTCTTTGTTTTTTAATATTCTAGATATTGATCCCTTATCAGATATATGATTTACAAATATTTTTTCCCATTTGTGTAGGTGGCCTTTTTTTTTTTTAACTGTTGATAATGTCCTTTGATGCATGAAAGTTTTGAATTTTTATAAACTCCAATTTATCTGGGTTTTCTTTTGTTGTTTGTGTTTTTGGTCATAGCTAAGTAATTATTACCAAATTCCTTTTAGATTATTTTAATGTATAGCTTCTTTCTCTGTAACACCATAGAAACCATTACTTGGGTAGTTCTATCTTTTGACGGAATGTTGCTTTGAAATAGCTCTCTCTCTTTTTGTTGTTGTTGGCAGAAGAGACTTCGTATAATTTCAGAACTGGCTGATTTCGCTTTTGCCCTGCTCTACTATCTCTTCCTTCTTAGGGATCACAAAGGTTCATTGTGGATAAAGAGAAAAGAGAGTGAGTAAAAGGCTTAGTTAGAAAAGAGCCTCAATCGTGTACATAACAGGGACTGAGGAGAGAAAGGCCATGTTTCAGAAATCTGGGGAATGTGAGAGAGCCCTTTGGCAGCATAACTTGCCGGAAGTGTGTGAGACCAAACTGGACTGTCATTTGTCTGAGAAGGCTGGGATCTATTTCCTAGAGCCTGATTCTACCCCCTCATCCCTCCACCAGTTGGAAAGATTGTTGAAAAGTGGGCAGACCTTAGGAGCGAACCTCTAAGGAACTGACACTAAATCTCCACCCCAAGGTGGAGAAGGTTGCTCGATATCTGAAATGCCTCTAAGTGTATAGACACTGATTTTTATGAATGTTCATTGCTTTTTAGAAAATACATCCTTTTATTTTTATTAAATACTGTTCTGATTCTTCTAATAATGCAGAGCATCCTTTCCCTGCTTGACAACTTGTCATACCTTACTCTCTGTAATTTCTGGGCTATATTCTATGTACCAATCACCACTGATAGTAACCACACCCCTCAAACACCATGGATATTGCTTGGTATAAAAATTCAACTGGGGGGTACATCACAAATTTATGCAGTCTCATCCTTGAAGAGCAAATTAAACACAGAGAGAAGGCCTCAAGGACATTCTTCTTTATGCTTGGTTGTTCCAGAAGAATATTTACCAGGTATAAATGTTGTAGTCTTATCTCTTACGTTACAACCATGTGTCATGACTTCTTTCGCATTGGGCCATTGTCTATTTTAGATATGTCTGGTTAGCTGAGTATTGGTTTGTTTCCCTACCTGGCATGTGTTTGGGTAAGAGATTTCCTGCTTGTATGTCTGATCTGAAGAATGATTTTCTGTGCTAGTAATTGTCCCAGTGCTTCTGCCTGCACAGTTGTTTGACTTAGGAATACAGACAGTGGTAGATGTCTGGATTTTTGCAATTTTAAGTTGAAGGATGGCCTATTTTTAAAAGGCCACCATTTTCAAATGAACTGCAGTCTCATTATTAGTTCCCCAGGTATTTCCATACACAGACTGGAAAGAATCAGTGAATAGCTTTATTGGGGACACAGAGCAATGGCTATAAGTTTCTCTAAATTTGTATGTTAGGATTCCCTGGTAGCTCAGATGGTAAAGAATCTGCCTGCAATGCAGAAGACTTGAGTTCAATCCCTGGGTCTGGAAGATCCCCTAGAGAAAAGAAATGGCTACCCACTGCAATATTCTTGCCTGGAGAATTCCATGGACAGAGGAGTCTGTGGGGCTACAGTCCATGGACTTGCAAAGATTACAGAATGAGACGCTACGTTCCTCGAATCCAACTTGGTGGTTGGTTTATAGGACAGAAGGCATCCAAGGACTTAGGATCCTGAGAAATTAGCATCCTGGTGCTATACATTAGATTCATGGCTTAAAGTCATATTAAATTTGGAGCTAGCAAATGCTTCTTATTGGCAGCATCCCATCAGAGCTCTTGATTTGAATGTCTGCAAGTAGGCACCACGACAGAGCCAGAGCTGGACCTTTTTGGTCTTGCTCTGCTCCTTCCTCTCCCCACGGTGCCTGTTTATCATGGGCTGTAGGAGAACAGGCTGGACATGGAGCCCACAGGAGAGAGAGAGAAGCAGAAGTTAGAGCAAGCAGCCCGGGCCCTGCTCCCAGCTTAACTGGCACCAGGGAAAAGTGCCTTCAGCTGGCACAGGGGCTTGTGCACGCCAGGCTGTGCTTGCTGGCCGTGGAAATCCTGGTTATAACAGAGGCTGCTGCCTTCTTCTTTATGCTTGGTTGTTCCAGAAGAATATTTAAAAAGTTTTACCCGTTACAACCATGTGTCATGACTTCTTTCGCATTGGGCCATTGTCTATTTTAGATATGTCTGGTTAGCTGAGTATTGGTTTGTTTCCCTACCTGGCATGTGTTTGGGTAAGAGATTTCCTGCTTGTATGTCTGATCTGAAGAATGATTTTCTGTGCTAGTAATTGTCCCAGTGCTTCTGCCTGCACAGTTGTTTGACTTAGGAATACAGACAGTGGTAGATGTCTGGATTTTTGCAATTTTAAGTTGAAGGATGGCCTATTTTTAAAAGGCCACCATTTTCAAATGAACTGCAGTCTCATTATTAGTTCCCCAGGTATTTCCATACACAGACTGGAAAGAATCAGTGAATAGCTTTATTGGGGACACAGAGCAATGGCTATAAGTTTCTCTAAATTTGTATGTTAGGATTCCCTGGTAGCTCAGATGGTAAAGAATCTGCCTGCAATGCAGAAGACTTGAGTTCAATCCCTGGGTCTGGAAGATCCCCTAGAGAAAAGAAATGGCTACCCACTGCAATATTCTTGCCTGGAGAATTCCATGGACAGAGGAGTCTGTGGGGCTACAGTCCATGGACTTGCAAAGATTACAGAATGAGACGCTACGTTCCTCGAATCCAACTTGGTGGTTGGTTTATAGGACAGAAGGCATCCAAGGACTTAGGATCCTGAGAAATTAGCATCCTGGTGCTATACATTAGATTCATGGCTTAAAGTCATATTAAATTTGGAGCTAGCAAATGCTTCTTATTGGCAGCATCCCATCAGAGCTCTTGATTTGAATGTCTGCAAGTAGGCACCACGACAGAGCCAGAGCTGGACCTTTTTGGTCTTGCTCTGCTCCTTCCTCTCCCCACGGTGCCTGTTTATCATGGGCTGTAGGAGAACAGGCTGGACATGGAGCCCACAGGAGAGAGAGAGAAGCAGAAGTTAGAGCAAGCAGCCCGGGCCCTGCTCCCAGCTTAACTGGCACCAGGGAAAAGTGCCTTCAGCTGGCACAGGGGCTTGTGCACGCCAGGCTGTGCTTGCTGGCCGTGGAAATCCTGGTTATAACAGAGGCTGCTGCCATTCAGGCAGCGAGCGGGGAGCTGTTTTCATGGGGAGGCATCTTTGGCACCGTGTCCGACATACACTCCAGTCAATCACGGTAAAGTGCCTCAAAACAGATGTGGTAATTAAGCCCGAAGAACTCTGTCTCTATTTTTTTATCGCCGGGAATAACAAAGTGCCTCATTAAACCTCCAATCCCACTGATTTTTGAATTGGACATCCCGATGTCATCAAAAATGATATCTTTGCAAAGGCTTTCTTCCTAAATCCTTTATCAGCCTAGGCTGCTATGAGCTCAGGTTGGACCTGTTTGGGTGAGGACAGTTCTTTATGGTCTGCCCTTTGCACCCCAGTACCAAAGCATATGCTGGTTCCTGGGGTACCATCGGAATCTTTCAAGTAGCTTGGATATAAATAGTTTGAGCTTTTATGTGCTTGTGTGAATATACAATACTCCCTGAATCTCTTAGGTTCGAATTATACTGCTTATAGCAAGAAATTAACTTCAACTTTCAATCCTACAAAGGTTTCAAATAACCTGAAACCATGGTAAATTACCATATTTTAATAAGATAAATTAACTCGGAAAAAAATGAATCTGACAAAGTCTGTCTTTGATTGTGGCAGTTTCGAAGGCAAATGTCTTCATTAAGGTCGTTTTCCTTTCTTTGTTTAATGATGAACATGAGTCTGACTCATCATTAGAGAAAATGAACCTAAGAACTGAATAACTTAGGGACAGGTGGAAAAACTGTATGTCCCCGTAGTAAGAGAACATGGCTCACAGCTTTGAAGCCCTGCCTGCACTGTTCAGAGTTGGGCCCGTGTGACTCTCGGTGCTCTTGGGAAAGACAGGCACATGCTCTGCGAATGTTGCTACATGACTCTGTTGGGTAGTGTGGATCTAGAAATAGCATTTATACCATGGAGATGATTTTTTGTTTCTAATTCAGTGTTGCTATAAGCATAGAAATGCTTAAATATTTTGAATAGGCCCTGTATCCCATTTTATAAAACTATTGATTCATGTCCTTATCTCCTAATGACTCATTTTGCTCCCAGCTTAACTGGCACCAGGGAAAAGTGCCTTCAGCTGGCACAGGGGCTTGTGCACGCCAGGCTGTGCTTGCTGGCCGTGGAAATCCTGGTTATAACAGAGGCTGCTGCCATTCAGGCAGCGAGCGGGGAGCTGTTTTCATGGGGAGGCATCTTTGGCACCGTGTCCGACATACACTCCAGTCAATCACGGTAAAGTGCCTCAAAACAGATGTGGTAATTAAGCCCGAAGAACTCTGTCTCTATTTTTTTATCGCCGGGAATAACAAAGTGCCTCATTAAACCTCCAATCCCACTGATTTTTGAATTGGACATCCCGATGTCATCAAAAATGATATCTTTGCAAAGGCTTTCTTCCTAAATCCTTTATCAGCCTAGGCTGCTATGAGCTCAGGTTGGACCTGTTTGGGTGAGGACAGTTCTTTATGGTCTGCCCTTTGCACCCCAGTACCAAAGCATATGCTGGTTCCTGGGGTACCATCGGAATCTTTCAAGTAGCTTGGATATAAATAGTTTGAGCTTTTATGTGCTTGTGTGAATATACAATACTCCCTGAATCTCTTAGGTTCGAATTATACTGCTTATAGCAAGAAATTAACTTCAACTTTCAATCCTACAAAGGTTTCAAATAACCTGAAACCATGGTAAATTACCATATTTTAATAAGATAAATTAACTCGGAAAAAAATGAATCTGACAAAGTCTGTCTTTGATTGTGGCAGTTTCGAAGGCAAATGTCTTCATTAAGGTCGTTTTCCTTTCTTTGTTTAATGATGAACATGAGTCTGACTCATCATTAGAGAAAATGAACCTAAGAACTGAATAACTTAGGGACAGGTGGAAAAACTGTATGTCCCCGTAGTAAGAGAACATGGCTCACAGCTTTGAAGCCCTGCCTGCACTGTTCAGAGTTGGGCCCGTGTGACTCTCGGTGCTCTTGGGAAAGACAGGCACATGCTCTGCGAATGTTGCTACATGACTCTGTTGGGTAGTGTGGATCTAGAAATAGCATTTATACCATGGAGATGATTTTTTGTTTCTAATTCAGTGTTGCTATAAGCATAGAAATGCTTAAATATTTTGAATAGGCCCTGTATCCCATTTTATAAAACTATTGATTCATGTCCTTATCTCCTAATGACTCATTTTGAGTTTTTTAGGATATTTCCAAGAGACTTTCTAGTTGATTGCATTCTTAAATTCAGCTCCTTTCATCTAACCCAGTGCAGCAGATGATTCATACCACAAAATCAAGATTTAATTTAATTTCAACCTTGATATTAATAGAGCATCACCTTGACATGCTCATCTGATTAGCCTTGAATGAGCAATTTGGGTGTAAATATTTGTACACACACATATGGAAAGGGGATACCAACGTTAGTGGCACTTCATATTTGTTTATTCAAAAAGTGTTATTTGCTCAGTCGTGTCTGACTCTTTGCAACCACATGGGCTGTAGCCTACCTGGCTCCTCTGTCCATGGAATTCTCCAGGCTAGAATACTGGAGTGATTACCATTCCTTCTCCAGGGGATATTGCCCACCCAGGAATCAAACCTGGATCTCCTGCATTGCAGTCAGATTCTTTACTGTCTGAGCCACCAGGGAAGCCCTTTGTTTATTCAAATGATATATAATATTTATAATTCACCTTTATCAACCTTTATCCATTTAGACATTTTCTGCTGTTGATACCAAATATATTTCTTGCCAGATATGAAAGTTGGCCTGTGAAGACTCAGACTTTATCACATTAAATTTAGTTTTAGAAATCATCTCTTTGAATACCTTACATCAAAAAGTGAGACCTTCTATGTACAGTAGGAAAGACCTGTGGTTGAAGGAAGGACACTTTTGCTAGGATTATATGAAGATTTTCCTGAAACATGATTCCAATTAGTTTTATTATGTTTCTTCTAACTATAGCAAGATCTTCTGGGATGGTAGAACTCATGTTTTAGTTCCAGTTCCATTGCTGGGGAACTGTTTCTGTAAATTCATGGATACCTTTGAGATCAAGTGGAAACTTGGTCAACAGAGCAAGTAAAGCGCCACCTCCTGGTCGAACAGATCATTTCGGGATGGTTTCTCAAAACTATTCAGGGGTTTGTTTTCCTCAAGGTATGGATCCTATTCTCAGGTATTAATCTCTCACTTCAGGCCCCTAGACTCATATCAACTGTCTGTGACTCACAAGAGACCACCCCCTGTCTGCCCTTCAGCCTCTCAGATCACTAGTGAATGCAGTGAGAATGTTGTATGCCTCATTTTGAGTTTTTTAGGATATTTCCAAGAGACTTTCTAGTTGATTGCATTCTTAAATTCAGCTCCTTTCATCTAACCCAGTGCAGCAGATGATTCATACCACAAAATCAAGATTTAATTTAATTTCAACCTTGATATTAATAGAGCATCACCTTGACATGCTCATCTGATTAGCCTTGAATGAGCAATTTGGGTGTAAATATTTGTACACACACATATGGAAAGGGGATACCAACGTTAGTGGCACTTCATATTTGTTTATTCAAAAAGTGTTATTTGCTCAGTCGTGTCTGACTCTTTGCAACCACATGGGCTGTAGCCTACCTGGCTCCTCTGTCCATGGAATTCTCCAGGCTAGAATACTGGAGTGATTACCATTCCCTTCTCCAGGGGATATTGCCCACCCAGGAATCAAACCTGGATCTCCTGCATTGCAGTCAGATTCTTTACTGTCTGAGCCACCAGGGAAGCCCTTTGTTTATTCAAATGATATATAATATTTATAATTCACCTTTATCAACCTTTATCCATTTAGACATTTTCTGCTGTTGATACCAAATATATTTCTTGCCAGATATGAAAGTTGGCCTGTGAAGACTCAGACTTTATCACATTAAATTTAGTTTTAGAAATCATCTCTTTGAATACCTTACATCAAAAAGTGAGACCTTCTATGTACAGTAGGAAAGACCTGTGGTTGAAGGAAGGACACTTTTGCTAGGATTATATGAAGATTTTCCTGAAACATGATTCCAATTAGTTTTATTATGTTTCTTCTAACTATAGCAAGATCTTCTGGGATGGTAGAACTCATGTTTTAGTTCCAGTTCCATTGCTGGGGAACTGTTTCTGTAAATTCATGGATACCTTTGAGATCAAGTGGAAACTTGGTCAACAGAGCAAGTAAAGCGCCACCTCCTGGTCGAACAGATCATTTCGGGGATGGTTTCTCAAAACTATTCAGGGGTTTGTTTTCCTCAAGGTATGGATCCTATTCTCAGGTATTAATCTCTCACTTCAGGCCCCTAGACTCATATCAACTGTCTGTGACTCACAAGAGACCACCCCCTGTCTGCCCTTCAGCCTCTCAGATCACTAGTGAATGCAGTGAGAATGTTGTATGCCTCAAGTTTGGACCTATCTCAATTAATAACCATTTAGTGAATATGTTATATTCTTACAGAAGGGGGAGAGAAGTAAACTCAAAGAGGAGTGGAATGAAAGACACGATAATAACAAGAGCTCTGATTTCAAGGAGTTTGTTGGCTAGTTGAGGGGGTTGGTTATGTGAAAAGATGATCAGTAGCCCAAGGTAACATACCATTGAAGGATGAAGGATGTGGAGAGCTGGATTCAGCAGAGACATCTGTGTAGTTTTTAGTGAAAAAGACTAAAGCGTTTTTTTAATTATGTCATGGAAACATTGTTAACTCGACATGGAATGAGAGAATAAGTTAGTGCAAAGAGAGAAAGGAGTTTATAGGAAGCTTATGTAATGGTTTGAATTTCAAACAATTAAGGAGATGTACACCCCAGGGAATCATAGAAATGAATCATAAACCCTTTCAAATTAGCAGAGCAAGGCCTTCCCTGGTGGTCCAGTGGGTAAGGACACCACCTTGCAGTGCAAGGGGCGCCGGTTCGATCCCTGGCCTGGGAAGATCCCATGTGCCGCGGAGTGGCTGGACTGATGTGTCCAATTACCGAGCCGGAGCTCTGGAGCGCATGCGCCCAGAGCCGGTGCTCTGCGACAACAGAGGCCACTGCGGTGGGAGGCCCACATGGGCCAAAGAGCAAAGAAGGATGAAAATAGATAAATGAAAGCCCAATAGAAGTGGCCCCCCTGCCCACTCCATCCCCACCCCACCCCCAAAATAAATAAATAAATAAATGTTTAAAAAAAAAATTAGCAGAGCAAGAAAAATATAGTCCATGCAGGAAACTATTTCCATCCTCCATAGATTCTTCAATTGAGATAGGCTTCGTGTATAGTTTAAATTCATTAGATTTTATTTTTCCTTTTAAAATTAAATGATTAGAAAGTTTAAAACCTTGAACAAAGGGCAGTAATATAGCTTATAGGGAGATTTTGTTTTCCCGCCCTAGACTCATATCAACTGTCTGTGACTCACAAGAGACCACCCCCTGTCTGCCCTTCAGCCTCTCAGATCACTAGTGAATGCAGTGAGAATGTTGTATGCCTCAAGTTTGGACCTATCTCAATTAATAACCATTTAGTGAATATGTTATATTCTTACAGAAGGGGGAGAGAAGTAAACTCAAAGAGGAGTGGAATGAAAGACACGATAATAACAAGAGCTCTGATTTCAAGGAGTTTGTTGGCTAGTTGAGGGGGTTGGTTATGTGAAAAGATGATCAGTAGCCCAAGGTAACATACCATTGAAGGATGAAGGATGTGGAGAGCTGGATTCAGCAGAGACATCTGTGTAGTTTTTAGTGAAAAAGACTAAAGCGTTTTTTTAATTATGTCATGGAAACATTGTTAACTCGACATGGAATGAGAGAATAAGTTAGTGCAAAGAGAGAAAGGAGTTTATAGGAAGCTTATGTAATGGTTTGAATTTCAAACAATTAAGGAGATGTACACCCCAGGGAATCATAGAAATGAATCATAAACCCTTTCAAATTAGCAGAGCAAGGCCTTCCCTGGTGGTCCAGTGGGTAAGGACACCACCTTGCAGTGCAAGGGGCGCCGGTTCGATCCCTGGCCTGGGAAGATCCCATGTGCCGCGGAGTGGCTGGACTGATGTGTCCAATTACCGAGCCGGAGCTCTGGAGCGCATGCGCCCAGAGCCGGTGCTCTGCGACAACAGAGGCCACTGCGGTGGGAGGCCCACATGGGCCAAAGAGCAAAGAAGGATGAAAATAGATAAATGAAAGCCCAATAGAAGTGGCCCCCCTGCCCACTCCATCCCCACCCCACCCCCAAAATAAATAAATAAATAAATGTTTAAAAAAAAAATTAGCAGAGCAAGAAAAATATAGTCCATGCAGGAAACTATTTCCATCCTCCATAGATTCTTCAATTGAGATAGGCTTCGTGTATAGTTTAAATTCATTAGATTTTATTTTTCCTTTTAAAATTAAATGATTAGAAAGTTTAAAACCTTGAACAAAGGGCAGTAATATAGCTTATAGGGACTTCTTCATAAGAAGGAAATTAAGGGGCTTCCCTGGTGGTCCAATGGGTAAAGAGTCTGCCTTGCAGTGCAAGGGGCTCTGGTTTGATCCCTGGCCTGGGAAGATCCCACGTGCTGTGGAGCTGCTGGACTGGTGTGTCCAATTACAAATCAGTGCTCTGGAGTGCATGAGCCTAGAGCCAGTGCTCTGAAATGAAAGAGACCACTGCAATGGGAGGCCCACACAGGCTGAAGAATAAATATGGATGAAAAATAAATAAATAAAAGATCAATAAAATGATGCCAAAATTTAAAAAAAAAAAAAAAGGAAATTAAGGTATTCAGTGTGATGGTGTCTGTTTAATCTTTTATAGCTGGGGGAGGGGTGGGGAGGGAAGGGGGCGGGCGGGCCACTTCTATTGGTCTTTCATTTATCTATTTTCATCCATCTTTGTTCTTTTGGCCCCTGTGGGCCTCCCATCACAGTGGCCTCTGTTGCCACCGAGCACCGGCTCTGGGCGCATGCGCTCCAGAGCTCTGGCTCGGTAATTGGACACATCCGTCCAGCGGCTCTGCGGCACGTGGGATCTTCCCAGGCCAGGGATAGAGCCAGCGCCCGTGTCCTTACCCACTGGACCACCAGGGAAGCCCCGTCAGTTTAATCTTGAATGCTTTCTGCTGCCTGTAATTTCCAGTATTTATGATAAAGTGAAGAGACTGCTATCAGAGATTTTAAAACTAAGAAAGAGTCAAGAAAGGGTATTTATAATAAAGGCAAAAGGGAAATGACATTTAAAACATCAAGAACTGAGGAAGGGAAGAGATTAAAGAAAATGTCGTCTACAGAACCTTGCAGCCCTGCAGAGTTCAGAGCTCATGACTTTAATTCAGATACCTTCAGACTTTTTGGTTCAAATTACCCTTAAAGAATTATTAGAATCTGCTTGAAAGTAAAAGTATTATTTACCATGTGGCAGTGGTTTAAATTGCTCTGTCGTGTCTGATTGTTTGTGACCCCGTGGACTGTAGCCCACCAGGCTCCTCTGCCCGTGGGCTTCTCCAGGCAAGCCTAATGGAGTGGATTCCCATTGCCTTCTGCAAATATTCACTATGAAACCTGTCTATCGTGTTGTTAATATTACAGTTCATTTATTTATTAACATTATACTTGGTGTGCATCTATGCCCACCTGTGCTTTTCACTTTCTTATTTGGGTTATGAATAAATATCCATGTGTATTTGAAATCCATTAAAACATTCCCTTTTGCTTGTAGTCACAATGTCATCTTCATCAAACATATCAAAGACCTAAAGAGTCCTCAAAATTAAACCTAAAGCTATATGAATCCCTTGCTTTTCCTTCCTATATTTTAAGGATATATATTGGATTAGTTTATAACCTTTAGCTTTTCTAAACTGTATTTATATTATACTTCATGAATTTGTTGAAGCAGGGTGATTCTTCAGTTGTAGTGGTAATAATCTGCTATTGACTGAGGGTTTGTTCTGGTGTGTTCCCAGGTATTGTTTTTCTGGTGAAGTTTGCTGAGATGGCTCCCTCTACCAGCCCACATGAAAACGCTCTAGGAATTGTGTTTTTCAGCCATGGGGACTCAGATTTTCCCAAGAGTTCATACTTCAGCAAAAAGCTCACTGAGAATTTGGTTCCATTTTTCCTGATTCCTGTACCTTCCTACATTCTTTATATTGCCTAAATTCCAGTGCCCCTAACCCCCTCTTTGTTGCTCCCAAAGGTATGCTCATGGTCACCTTGCTTTGCCCACAGCTGAGATGAATATAGGTCCATAGCAATCATGACCAAATGTAGCCATGTTTGAGCAGGGCCACTTAGTGAGGATAAAGGAATGCCATTGAGAAGAAAGCCTTGCACTTTTAAAGGAATTTGCTTTGAAAGTATTCGTAGGTTCTTGATAGAAGCTTTGAACTAGTATTTTTGTAGCAAAGCTTTCTGTGTTTCAGTAGGTTCTCTTGTAGAATTATTAGAATCTGCTTGAAAGTAAAAGTATTATTTACCATGTGGCAGTGGTTTAAATTGCTCTGTCGTGTCTGATTGTTTGTGACCCCGTGGACTGTAGCCCACCAGGCTCCTCTGCCCGTGGGCTTCTCCAGGCAAGCCTAATGGAGTGGATTCCCATTGCCTTCTGCAAATATTCACTATGAAACCTGTCTATCGTGTTGTTAATATTACAGTTCATTTATTTATTAACATTATACTTGGTGTGCATCTATGCCCACCTGTGCTTTTCACTTTCTTATTTGGGTTATGAATAAATATCCATGTGTATTTGAAATCCATTAAAACATTCCCTTTTGCTTGTAGTCACAATGTCATCTTCATCAAACATATCAAAGACCTAAAGAGTCCTCAAAATTAAACCTAAAGCTATATGAATCCCTTGCTTTTCCTTCCTATATTTTAAGGATATATATTGGATTAGTTTATAACCTTTAGCTTTTCTAAACTGTATTTATATTATACTTCATGAATTTGTTGAAGCAGGGTGATTCTTCAGTTGTAGTGGTAATAATCTGCTATTGACTGAGGGTTTGTTCTGGTGTGTTCCCAGGTATTGTTTTTCTGGTGAAGTTTGCTGAGATGGCTCCCTCTACCAGCCCACATGAAAACGCTCTAGGAATTGTGTTTTTCAGCCATGGGGACTCAGATTTTCCCAAGAGTTCATACTTCAGCAAAAAGCTCACTGAGAATTTGGTTCCATTTTTCCTGATTCCTGTACCTTCCTACATTCTTTATATTGCCTAAATTCCAGTGCCCCTAACCCCCTCTTTGTTGCTCCCAAAGGTATGCTCATGGTCACCTTGCTTTGCCCACAGCTGAGATGAATATAGGTCCATAGCAATCATGACCAAATGTAGCCATGTTTGAGCAGGGCCACTTAGTGAGGATAAAGGAATGCCATTGAGAAGAAAGCCTTGCACTTTTAAAGGAATTTGCTTTGAAAGTATTCGTAGGTTCTTGATAGAAGCAACATTTTTTTAAAATCTCTAATTAGAACTAGTATTTTTTGTAGCAAAGCTTTCTGTGTTTTTCTATGTTTATGTTCACTGGTATTGCAATCATTGTATTTAAACTCCAGGATTTCTCTTTGCAGCAGTATAGTTTAACAATTAAATGGGTAAAATTTTGACCTATCTTTTTTGTTGTTGTTTATATCGGGAAAAATATCTCAAGATCCAGGATAACTGATTGACACGTTCTGAGCTTTTTTTTCCCCTGTAGATCATTAATTCATTTGATTGATGGTCAAGAAATATTATTGAGCTCTCTGTAATGTTAAGAACATGTAGAAATAAACAGTGTACTCTTTTGATATTAGAGAGTTTACCAGTTAGTGGAGGAATGAATAAGAAAATGACAATTAAAATAATGTGTGTTATTACTCTGACAAAGTCCACAATATCTACTGCTCAAGGCCCCAGGGCTTATGCAGGCAAAGAAAAAGAAGGTTTAGATTGACCTGGGAGTTCTTTTCTTTGAGAAACTGGTGAGAATTAAGTTGACCAGATAGTTATGGGCATTCCAAGAAGAGAAAACAGTATGGGGAAAGATAGAGGAGTGAGAACATGGAGGAGTATTTGGGGAAATTCAAGTAGGGAGGACTGCTGAAGTGATATATACTGTGTGAATTTGCTGAATGACCGGGCTCACTCATATCATGTTAAGAGAATAAAGGCCCCTTCGAACTTTACCACAAAGGCAAGCCCTCCAAAGGTGTAAGTGTGAAATTGTGATGTTCTGATTTGTGTGTTGAGCCATGGGGACTCAGATTTTCCCAAGAGTTCATACTTCAGCAAAAAGCTCACTGAGAATTTGGTTCCATTTTTCCTGATTCCTGTACCTTCCTACATTCTTTATATTGCCTAAATTCCAGTGCCCCTAACCCCCTCTTTGTTGCTCCCAAAGGTATGCTCATGGTCACCTTGCTTTGCCCACAGCTGAGATGAATATAGGTCCATAGCAATCATGACCAAATGTAGCCATGTTTGAGCAGGGCCACTTAGTGAGGATAAAGGAATGCCATTGAGAAGAAAGCCTTGCACTTTTAAAGGAATTTGCTTTGAAAGTATTCGTAGGTTCTTGATAGAAGCAACATTTTTTTAAAATCTCTAATTAGAACTAGTATTTTTTGTAGCAAAGCTTTCTGTGTTTTTCTATGTTTATGTTCACTGGTATTGCAATCATTGTATTTAAACTCCAGGATTTCTCTTTGCAGCAGTATAGTTTAACAATTAAATGGGTAAAATTTTGACCTATCTTTTTTGTTGTTGTTTATATCGGGAAAAATATCTCAAGATCCAGGATAACTGATTGACACGTTCTGAGCTTTTTTTTTTCCCCTGTAGATCATTAATTCATTTGATTGATGGTCAAGAAATATTATTGAGCTCTCTGTAATGTTAAGAACATGTAGAAATAAACAGTGTACTCTTTTGATATTAGAGAGTTTACCAGTTAGTGGAGGAATGAATAAGAAAATGACAATTAAAATAATGTGTGTTATTACTCTGACAAAGTCCACAATATCTACTGCTCAAGGCCCCAGGGCTTATGCAGGCAAAGAAAAAGAAGGTTTAGATTGACCTGGGAGTTCTTTTCTTTGAGAAACTGGTGAGAATTAAGTTGACCAGATAGTTATGGGCATTCCAAGAAGAGAAAACAGTATGGGGAAAGATAGAGGAGTGAGAACATGGAGGAGTATTTGGGGAAATTCAAGTAGGGAGGACTGCTGAAGTGATATATACTGTGTGAATTTGCTGAATGACCGGGCTCACTCATATCATGTTAAGAGAATAAAGGCCCCTTCGAACTTTACCACAAAGGCAAGCCCTCCAAAGGTGTAAGTGTGAAATTGTGATGTTCTGATTTGTGTGTTGAGAGAATTAGTGGCAGAATGAAGGATTAATTGGAAGTTAATTGGAAAAAAGGATAAGTTGATCCAACTGAAAAATCTAGTCAAAGGGTAGTAGTTATAGGCTCTGGCTTTAAGACCGACTTTATCTTTATAACAAAAGGTCAAACTGTAAGACGAATACTACTGAACAGTTTATTGCTTGTAGTTAGAGTGATGATTGAAACTAAATTAATAATAAATGATAGAGGCATAGATCTCTCAACTCCATTTTGAATTCCAATGTGAAAATAAAATTTAAAAGCTTAATGACTCCAGAAGAGCCAAAAAACTGGCTATTTCTGCATTCCTGATAGAAGTTTTTGCTAAGATATAAAAGGGATAAATAATTTAAAATGCTGAGATCATTCTAAGCATTGGATTAGTCAAAAAGTTTGGTGGATTTTTCCATAAGATATTAGATAAAGTTGGCAATACTGACTGATAATGAATTTAAAAGTACTTGGAAAGCATCTAAATTTGCCAAACTCTATGCTAGAAGATAGTTGTAAAATCGTCCTAGAATATACAAAGCTTATAAATACTTGAGTAAGAGATGACAACTCTTGCAATGATTTTGCTATTGGAAAATTGCCTTAAGCCCTAAAAATAATGAAAAATAGATTAATGAGAAACATTTCCAACAAGAAGATCAAGCATATTTGGCTGAGAATGAGAAAAATTAAAATACCCGTAAGAGTTGTAAAATTATACCCTATTTCAAAGGAACAAAGTCCTCCCCCAGAATTTTTGAAAATGAAAGGAACTTGAAGTTATATAATAGGTGCACAGTAGCCTCACTGTGTATAGAAGTTATTAGTTCTTGAAAAACCCATGACTGGAACTGTATATATTTTTCAACAGATTATGATTTGTTCAATTCACTAATTCCAAGTCTTGCTTAAGAAATCCTACCAGATGCAAATCTTTTTTTCTTCATGTTAGTTTTCTTTTCTTAAATTCTTTGTTCAAGTCTGCATACTTGCCTCTTGTCTGTACTTTATTATTCTTTGACTTCATTCATTCATTCATTTGTTCCTCATTCATTCTTTAGCCCTCCTTTCTGTGAGGTGCTGTTCTAGGTACCAAGGATAGCACAAAGAACCAAAAAGGCATCATTGCACTGAGGAATTGGGGGCATGTCCATTTGTCTTTCATCAACTCCTTTGCCTCAGCCATTAGCAAAACTTTTAAGGGTCTGTGTCTACTCTGCCCCTTCGACACACAGATTGGGTGGGCATAACTCACCATAAGTGAACTCCTTCTCCTTGGAATGAAGAAAAGCATTCACGACTTGCCTGATTAAAGTCTTGGCCATTCTGTCCATATTTCAGTATCAAACTGTCGTAAGAACTCCAAGGCCTATAACTTGTGTATTTCTGTTCTGTTAAGACTGGCATCAATTGTAGAAAAAAAAAAGTAGTTTCATCTTTATTATCTTTATATGTAGCAATTCATACTGTTGTATAAGACAAACTGACAGAATCTTGAATTTTGGTCCAGTATGAGAAGAAGCTATTTATGAAGTAGGTTTGTGACCTTGGGCTTACAAAGAATTTTTTTTGGATCATGGCATCATTGTTTGTGATATTAGGGTACTGGATCAATTTCCTGCTAATGGTTATTTTCACACAAAAGGTGATGAATCTTAGGCATTCTAGAGGTTTTCAAGAAAGGCACGTGGAAAACACAACTCTCATTTTAAGTTTCCTTGCCATTAAAGCTCCTTTCCTGGCTGATATTGAATGAAAAGCAAAGCAAAGAGAGAATGAGTGACCCGTCACTGAAAGATCAAGCATAATTTGAGAAACATTTCCAACAAGAAGATCAAGCATATTTGGCTGAGAATGAGAAAAATTAAAATACCCGTAAGAGTTGTAAAATTATACCCTATTTCAAAGGAACAAAGTCCTCCCCCAGAATTTTTGAAAATGAAAGGAACTTGAAGTTATATAATAGGTGCACAGTAGCCTCACTGTGTATAGAAGTTATTAGTTCTTGAAAAACCCATGACTGGAACTGTATATATTTTTCAACAGATTATGATTTGTTCAATTCACTAATTCCAAGTCTTGCTTAAGAAATCCTACCAGATGCAAATCTTTTTTTCTTCATGTTAGTTTTCTTTTCTTAAATTCTTTGTTCAAGTCTGCATACTTGCCTCTTGTCTGTACTTTATTATTCTTTGACTTCATTCATTCATTCATTTGTTCCTCATTCATTCTTTAGCCCTCCTTTCTGTGAGGTGCTGTTCTAGGTACCAAGGATAGCACAAAGAACCAAAAAGGCATCATTGCACTGAGGAATTGGGGGCATGTCCATTTGTCTTTCATCAACTCCTTTGCCTCAGCCATTAGCAAAACTTTTAAGGGTCTGTGTCTACTCTGCCCCTTCGACACACAGATTGGGTGGGCATAACTCACCATAAGTGAACTCCTTCTCCTTGGAATGAAGAAAAGCATTCACGACTTGCCTGATTAAAGTCTTGGCCATTCTGTCCATATTTCAGTATCAAACTGTCGTAAGAACTCCAAGGCCTATAACTTGTGTATTTCTGTTCTGTTAAGACTGGCATCAATTGTAGAAAACAATGAGTTGTTTCTTCTTTATTCTCTTTATATGTAGCAATTCATACTGTTGTATAAGACAAACTGACAGAATCTTGAATTTTGGTCCAGTATGAGAAGAAGCTATTTATGAAGTAGGTTTGTGACCTTGGGCTTACAAAGAATTTTTTTTGGATCATGGCATCATTGTTTGTGATATTAGGGTACTGGATCAATTTCCTGCTAATGGTTATTTTCACACAAAAGGTGATGAATCTTAGGCATTCTAGAGGTTTTCAAGAAAGGCACGTGGAAAACACAACTCTCATTTTAAGTTTCCTTGCCATTAAAGCTCCTTTCCTGGCTGATATTGAATGAAAAGCAAAGCAAAGAGAGAATGAGTGACCCGTCACTGATCGAAGTTTGATGCTTCGCCAGATTAGAATGTCAGTCACTATGCCTTCCTGTTCTCATGGCATCCTGATCCTGGATTTCCATGAAAATGGCAAAGAAGAACAAATAGAGAAACCACGGGAGAATTGGAAGAGAGTGTTATGGATAATGTGAATAAAGGAAGTAGATGGAGAATGGCCCTTAACTTTCCTATCAATATGAGATTGTTCTCTAAGTATTATATTCAGGGTCAGACACGGTCACTTCTTGAATAAAAGATCTGTCTAGATACCACAGGAAGTGGTGTTGCTGCTTCAGCATGTGGCACTTTACCCACTAAAACAAAGCCCTGTATTAAGAGCCATAAAGTTGGGGTTTGGGTTGTGGCTTCTTCTATTTGCACGTAGATGCTGTTGGTGAGGAAGTGGAGTCCAGAGGGAGGACATCCTCTGCATTCTCTCCAGAATGTCCTGGTCAAGTACAGCTTTGAGCAATTACCTGCTGCCTACTTACACTTCCTCAGCAGTTCCCTCACATTTTGTCTCAAATCTTCAAAGCTTTTCACCACGTGGGTTTAAAACCAGGAGGATAAAAATGTCCAGACTCCTTTGGGCAATGCCTGCTGCTAGAGATGTCTGTGGTCACTCTACATCCTGGTCTGGATTAGTGGTTCTGAACTGTGTAGCCCTGGACAGAATGGCAGTGGAGGTCTGCTGTCGTGGATTATTTGAAACATCTGGACAGTCTAAATGTGGATACCTCATGTACTTTCTGATTCACATTTTCAGTTTTGACCAAGAAATAGCTTTGTCACTTGGAAATCTAACTTTGAATGAATTTGCATTTTAAGAGGCTCCAATGCACAGATGTAGTATTATTTTAGAATGAATATGCCTGTAACAGGCTTGTGACCTTGGGCTTACAAAGAATTTTTTTTGGATCATGGCATCATTGTTTGTGATATTAGGGTACTGGATCAATTTCCTGCTAATGGTTATTTTCACACAAAAGGTGATGAATCTTAGGCATTCTAGAGGTTTTCAAGAAAGGCACGTGGAAAACACAACTCTCATTTTAAGTTTCCTTGCCATTAAAGCTCCTTTCCTGGCTGATATTGAATGAAAAGCAAAGCAAAGAGAGAATGAGTGACCCGTCACTGATCGAAGTTTGATGCTTCGCCAGATTAGAATGTCAGTCACTATGCCTTCCTGTTCTCATGGCATCCTGATCCTGGATTTCCATGAAAATGGCAAAGAAGAACAAATAGAGAAACCACGGGAGAATTGGAAGAGAGTGTTATGGATAATGTGAATAAAGGAAGTAGATGGAGAATGGCCCTTAACTTTCCTATCAATATGAGATTGTTCTCTAAGTATTATATTCAGGGTCAGACACGGTCACTTCTTGAATAAAAGATCTGTCTAGATACCACAGGAAGTGGTGTTGCTGCTTCAGCATGTGGCACTTTATCCACTAAAACAAAGCCCTGTATTAAGAGCCATAAAGTTGGGGTTTGGGTTGTGGCTTCTTCTATTTGCACGTAGATGCTGTTGGTGAGGAAGTGGAGTCCAGAGGGAGGACATCCTCTGCATTCTCTCCAGAATGTCCTGGTCAAGTACAGCTTTGAGCAATTACCTGCTGCCTACTTACACTTCCTCAGCAGTTCCCTCACATTTTGTCTCAAATCTTCAAAGCTTTTCACCACGTGGGTTTAAAACCAGGAGGATAAAAATGTCCAGACTCCTTTGGGCAATGCCTGCTGCTAGAGATGTCTGTGGTCACTCTACATCCTGGTCTGGATTAGTGGTTCTGAACTGTGTAGCCCTGGACAGAATGGCAGTGGAGGTCTGCTGTCGTGGATTATTTGAAACATCTGGACAGTCTAAATGTGGATACCTCATGTACTTTCTGATTCACATTTTCAGTTTTGACCAAGAAATAGCTTTGTCACTTGGAAATCTAACTTTGAATGAATTTGCATTTTAAGAGGCTCCAATGCACAGATGTAGTATTATTTTAGAATGAATATGCCTGTTACAGGCTTCCCTTGTGGCTCAGATGGTAAAGAATCTGCCTGCCATGCAGGAGACCTGTGTTCGATCCTTGGGTTGGGAAGAACTCCTGGAGAAGGGAAGGCCAACCTACTTCTGTATTCTTACCTAGAGAGCCCCATGGACAGAGGAGCCTGATGGGCTATACAGTCCTTAGGGGTCACAGAGAGTTGGACACAACTGAGTGACTAATACCTTCACTTTCAAGACTGTTATACTTAATGCAGAGAAATTTGACTGGAGTTAAGAAACCTGAGTTCTGGGTTCTAGTATCTGAACGCTCACAAACTAGCTCTATGATCATGGTGGAGTCATCCTAATTTATTCCAACTGTAAAATGAAAGAATTTTGGTTGGATTCCATAAGGCCTTAACCTGTGTAACTTTCTGTTCCATTTTTAAAAATTTTAGCACAAAAGCTAAACATATATATGTCCTGAACCCGGGACATATATAATGCTCTGGAAGGTTGGGGAGGGGTGATAAATGAATATTAAAAACTTCAATTATACAGCCTGTCATAAAGTATTAAAAGTAGAGCAGTACTCTGTGTGTGTTTGCCTTAATAGAATCTAGCTAGATAGGCATAACTGACAGGGAAATTTTCTAGCATCTTAGTTCCATAGAAATTCTTTTCCTCATGGGATGTGTGTTCCTCTGTATTTTCTTTCTTTCTTTTTTTTAAAAAAGATTTATTTATTTATTTATTTTGGGCGGGGATCGGGTTGGGGAGGGAGGGGAGCGGGCGGGCCACTTCTATTGGTCTTTCATTTCTCTGTTTTTTCATCCGTCTTTGTTCTTTGGCTCCTGCGGGCCTCCCATCGCGGTGGCGTCTGTTGTTTCTGAGCTCCGGCTCTGGGTGCATGCGCTCCAGAGCTCCGGCTCGGTAATTGGACACATCGGTCCAGCCGCTCCGCGGCACGTGGGATCTTCCCAGGCCAGGGATCGAACTGGTGCCCCTTGCACTGCAAGGCGGTGTCCTTACCCACTGGACCACCAGGGGAAGGCCCCTCTGTATTTTCTATTCTAAGAAATCTTGGAGAGAAGGAAGGCTTGACTTGACTTGCTCAGCTGTGCCTAATAGTGAGTAGCTCACTAGCACTGAGCACTAGCATACGACATAGAGTTGGGTGGGCCGGTAACGTAGGAGTCCCTTGTCATGCCAGGGATAGTGCAGAATGAGCATCGTCCTTTCTACTATAGCAGCAGGCACCACTGAAAAGGACCCCCCTGAGAGAGGGGTTGTGCAAATACTCAGACTTCCCATTATTGTCTTTGTCTTTCCCCTATCCCTGCGTGCAAGGAAAGATCTAAGATTCTGCTGACAGTCAGGTATCCTGCTATGCATCAGAAAACTCTATTTTTCCCTCTTACTTTCCTGGTGGCTCAGTTGGTAAAGAATTTGCTTGCAATGCAGGAGACCCAGGTTCAATCCCTGGGTAGGAAAGATCCCTTGGAGAAGGAACTGACAACCCACTCCAGTATTCTTGCCTGAAAAATTCCATGGGCAGAGGAACCTGGTGGGTAACAGTCCATGGGGTTGCAAAGAATTGGACAAGATTAATCCCTCACCATCCTTTAGTTTAACTTGACCTTTCTAAAGGAGATTGCTTTCTTTTGTCATCTATTCTGTTTCCATTGGATTTTTTTTCCTGTTTGTGTCATGAATTGTTCAAACCTGGTATGTTCTGCTTCTTTAATCAGTATTGTTCCCTGAAAGAAAACAGAAAGAAATTAAGTCTTCCTTTTTTCTGGGCTGATCAAATTTTATTTCCAGTTCATTTCTGTTATATACATTTATTCTTGGACCGCCTGAGGTCTCATGCAGTGTTTGGATATTTTTACATGGAGTAAATCTTTAGCCACAATATTCAGTACCATCTCTGGCCTGGCTCTAAAGTTCTCCTTTCATTCACATGCTTTTCCACTCTGCCGTCCAGACAACTTTGCCCATTGACTCTTCCCTCTGGGAAGCTGCTTTTCTGTTGCTTTTGCTCCTTCTACTTGTTTTGGGTGTGACCTCTTCTGCTCCATCTACTCAGCACAAGTCTTATTACGCCACCTCTTAACCCCACTCACCAGCTAGAAATACTTTCCAAACTCCCATACTTAGTTTGTAACTACTTTTGGCCCTAATCAGTTTTTATTGCCTTGTGATCATACAACTGATTCAATGGAAATGTGTTTGAGCAAGCTGCAGGAAATAGTCGGGGACAGAGCTGCCTACCACAGCTCATGGTGTTGGAGGACTAGACATGACATGGTGACTGAACAACAGTGATACAAATCTCACATTATATTGTAATCTCTTTAAGGGCAGAGGTGGCCTTCACCAATGTTTGCTGATTGTGAGAACAAATGTTTGTTCTTCAGCAAAGGATATGAAAAATGTCTGTGTGAAAGATTATTAAAATAATTACATTATTAAGACATGATGAAGTTTGAAGTAAGTCTGTAGATTAGATGTTAGCATAGCATCAGTGTTATTTCCTCATTTAGACAATTGGACTATATAGGTGAATAGGCTTATTCTTACAAAATGTAAATTGAAGAATTTAGAAGTATTTATATACATACATACAATTTACAATTTACTTTCAGATGGCTAAAGAATATGCATATATATCGCCTATATATGTGTATGTAGATGGTGATAAAGTAAATGTAGCAACATGCTAGCAACTGCTGAGTCTGGGTGAAGGACTCTCTTTGTTCTAATTTTGTGGCTTTAAAGTAAGTTTGAAATTATTTAAAAATGAGAAGTTAACAAAATAAAACAAATTTTATGTACCTTCATTAATCAAAGATAATCATAAAAACTAGGAATAAAGGAACATTTTTTCTGTAGATTAAAGATGAATTAGGGAAGAGCCCAGAATCCATTCATTAAATATTCTACAAATGACATTGCACAGAGCACATGATAAACTCTCTAAATTATTGTGAAATGGATCAATTCCTCTGGATAGTCAGATAGTTAATGGTTAAGAGTAAATGGCAGGATAATGTAGGACAGTGCTTTGTGTGGAAAAGCAGCAGGTATGCCTTAAAAGAGAGGCACTGTGAGAGCCTCTAGAGCCACAATGCCTTGTTTTGGGTGTGACCTCTTCTCCACTACAGCACAAGTCTTATTACGCCACCTCTTAACCCCACTCACCAGCTAGAAATACTTTCCAAACTCCCATACTTAGTTTGTAACTACTTTTGGCCCTAATCAGTTTTTATTGCCTTGTGATCATACAACTGATTCAATGGAAATGTGTTTGAGCAAGCTGCAGGAAATAGTCGGGGACAGAGCTGCCTACCACAGCTCATGGTGTTGGAGGACTAGACATGACATGGTGACTGAACAACAGTGATACAAATCTCACATTATATTGTAATCTCTTTAAGGGCAGAGGTGGCCTTCACCAATGTTTGCTGATTGTGAGAACAAATGTTTGTTCTTCAGCAAAGGATATGAAAAATGTCTGTGTGAAAGATTATTAAAATAATTACATTATTAAGACATGATGAAGTTTGAAGTAAGTCTGTAGATTAGATGTTAGCATAGCATCAGTGTTATTTCCTCATTTAGACAATTGGACTATATAGGTGAATAGGCTTATTCTTACAAAATGTAAATTGAAGAATTTAGAAGTATTTATATACATACATACAATTTACAATTTACTTTCAGATGGCTAAAGAATATGCATATATATCGCCTATATATGTGTATGTAGATGGTGATAAAGTAAATGTAGCAACATGCTAGCAACTGCTGAGTCTGGGTGAAGGACTCTCTTTGTTCTAATTTTGTGGCTTTAAAGTAAGTTTGAAATTATTTAAAAATGAGAAGTTAACAAAATAAAACAAATTTTATGTACCTTCATTAATCAAAGATAATCATAAAAACTAGGAATAAAGGAACATTTTTTCTGTAGATTAAAGATGAATTAGGGAAGAGCCCAGAATCCATTCATTAAATATTCTACAAATGACATTGCACAGAGCACATGATAAACTCTCTAAATTATTGTGAAATGGATCAATTCCTCTGGATAGTCAGATAGTTAATGGTTAAGAGTAAATGGCAGGATAATGTAGGACAGTGCTTTGTGTGGAAAAGCAGCAGGTATGCCTTAAAAGAGAGGCACTGTGAGGTAATGCCTCTAGAGCCACAATAAGTCAAACTGAATTTAGAAGATGGTAGGTGCTTATCAGAAGTTCTAATGCAGAGAAAATATTTCAGAAGCATTTCAGGTAGTTTCTCCCATGTGCCACTGATACTGAAGATGCCAACCAGTGGCGGACCTCTTTTGTCATTTATTTATTGATTTTTTATATATTAATCTCATATTTCTATGTATCTGTTTAAAAAATTATTATTTATTTATTTATTTGGGGCTATGCTGCCACAGGCTCTTCTCTAGTTGCAAGGAGGAGGGCTACGCTCTAGTTGAGGTGAACAGGCGTCTGGTTGTGGGGTTTCTCGTTGTGGAACTCAGACTCTAGGGCACATGAGCTTCAATAGTTGCCACACACAGCCTCAATAGTTGCGGCTCCGTGACTCTAGAGCACAGGCTCAATAGTTGTGGCTCAGAGTCTTAGTCGCTCTGCAGCATGTGGGCTCTTCCCAGACCAGGGATCAAACCCGTATCTCCTGCATTGGCAAGCAAACTCTTTACCACTGAGCTACCAGGGAAGCCCCTCATTTATTTATTTTTATGTGAATGTAATTGATGGATCCCATTAAATTAGTTGCAAGTATACACATAATGATTTTTTTCTTAATTATTTGTTTTTAATTGAAGGACAATTACTTTATGGTATTGTATTGGTTTCTGCCATTACATCATCACAAATCACCCATAGATATACATATGTCCCCTCCCTCCTGAAGCTCCCTTCCTCCTCCCACCCCATCACACCCCACTTTAGGTTACATTGCAATTTTAATTTAAAAAACTTTGTACCTTCATTAATCAAAGATAATCATAAAAACTAGGAATAAAGGAACATTTTTTCTGTAGATTAAAGATGAATTAGGGAAGAGCCCAGAATCCATTCATTAAATATTCTACAAATGACATTGCACAGAGCACATGATAAACTCTCTAAATTATTGTGAAATGGATCAATTCCTCTGGATAGTCAGATAGTTAATGGTTAAGAGTAAATGGCAGGATAATGTAGGACAGTGCTTTGTGTGGAAAAGCAGCAGGTATGCCTTAAAAGAGAGGCACTGTGAGGTAATGCCTCTAGAGCCACAATAAGTCAAACTGAATTTAGAAGATGGTAGGTGCTTATCAGAAGTTCTAATGCAGAGAAAATATTTCAGAAGCATTTCAGGTAGTTTCTCCCATGTGCCACTGATACTGAAGATGCCAACCAGTGGCGGACCTCTTTTGTCATTTATTTATTGATTTTTTATATATTAATCTCATATTTCTATGTATCTGTTTAAAAAATTATTATTTATTTATTTATTTGGGGCTATGCTGCCACAGGCTCTTCTCTAGTTGCAAGGAGGAGGGCTACGCTCTAGTTGAGGTGAACAGGCGTCTGGTTGTGGGGGTTTCTCGTTGTGGAACTCAGACTCTAGGGCACATGAGCTTCAATAGTTGCCACACACAGCCTCAATAGTTGCGGCTCCGTGACTCTAGAGCACAGGCTCAATAGTTGTGGCTCAGAGTCTTAGTCGCTCTGCAGCATGTGGGCTCTTCCCAGACCAGGGATCAAACCCGTATCTCCTGCATTGGCAAGCAAACTCTTTACCACTGAGCTACCAGGGAAGCCCCTCATTTATTTATTTTTATGTGAATGTAATTGATGGATCCCATTAAATTAGTTGCAAGTATACACATAATGATTTTTTTCTTAATTATTTGTTTTTAATTGAAGGACAATTACTTTATGGTATTGTATTGGTTTCTGCCATTACATCATCACAAATCACCCATAGATATACATATGTCCCCTCCCTCCTGAAGCTCCCTTCCTCCTCCCACCCCATCACACCCCACTAGGTTATTACAGAGCCCTAGTTTGAGTTCCTTTAGTCATTCAGCAAATTCCTTCTGGCTAACTGTTTTACATATGGCAGTGTATATGTCTCCATGCTACTCTTTCCATTCGTCATTGGTGGGCATTTTTGAGAGCTATTTTGGATGTCAAAACATTTTCTATATAGACATATTGAAATACAAGCGTATTGGGTATCTATTGCTATATAATAAAATGTTTCAGTACTTAGTGGCTTAAAACAACACATATTTATTATCTCATGGGGGTCGGGAACTTGGGAGGAGCTTGGTTGGTGGTTCTGGCTCAGGGTCTCAGCAGGCTGTAGCCAGTCTGTCAGCAAGGGCTCTAGTCCTCTGATGGTTTGACGGGGGCTGGAAGAGCCACTCAAATGGCTGTTGGCAGGAGACCTTAGTTCCTCACTATGTCCACCTCTCTGTAGGGCTGCTTGAGTGCCCTAATGACATGGCAGCAGGTTTGCTGCAGAATGGTGAACCAGAAAGCAAGATGGAAGCTGCAGTGCCTTTGATGACCTAAGTTTAGATGTTAGACTCTTGTCAGTTTCACAATATCCAGTTGGTTATGTAAGTCTATTCATGGTGAGAAAAGTTTACCTAAGGCAGAATTCACTGGTGGCCTCTCAGAGGCTGGCTACTACAACAGGATGTAATTAGCACCGCCAAAACATCGTTGTCGAAAAAAAGGGGAAAGGAAGAGTGGTATCTTATAAAAGAGATGATGGGTTTGTTGTTGTTTTCAAACAGGCCAAAAAAATTTAGACTCTTCATGTTGGGAAGAATGGGTAGGAATGTTATGGAGGAATATTGAATTGTGAGAAATTAAGGAAAATAAATATACTTTTATTAAGTAAATTCTGGAATGAGAAGTACTGTTTTGAAGTCATTTTCTAATAAGGAAGAGATACAGTCTTTTTCCAGTAATTATTTAATGTATGTGGTTTTGCAAGTATACACATAATGATTTTTTTCTTAATTATTTGTTTTTAATTGAAGGACAATTACTTTATGGTATTGTATTGGTTTCTGCCATTACATCATCACAAATCACCCATAGATATACATATGTCCCCTCCCTCCTGAAGCTCCCTTCCTCCTCCCACCCCATCACACCCCACTAGGTTATTACAGAGCCCTAGTTTGAGTTCCTTTAGTCATTCAGCAAATTCCTTCTGGCTAACTGTTTTACATATGGCAGTGTATATGTCTCCATGCTACTCTTTCCATTCGTCATTGGTGGGCATTTTTGAGAGCTATTTTGGATGTCAAAACATTTTCTATATAGACATATTGAAATACAAGCGTATTGGGTATCTATTGCTATATAATAAAATGTTTCAGTACTTAGTGGCTTAAAACAACACATATTTATTATCTCATGGGGGTCGGGAACTTGGGAGGAGCTTGGTTGGTGGTTCTGGCTCAGGGTCTCAGCAGGCTGTAGCCAGTCTGTCAGCAAGGGCTCTAGTCCTCTGATGGTTTGACGGGGGCTGGAAGAGCCACTCAAATGGCTGTTGGCAGGAGACCTTAGTTCCTCACTATGTCCACCTCTCTGTAGGGCTGCTTGAGTGCCCTAATGACATGGCAGCAGGTTTGCTGCAGAATGGTGAACCAGAAAGCAAGATGGAAGCTGCAGTGCCTTTGATGACCTAAGTTTAGATGTTAGACTCTTGTCAGTTTCACAATATCCAGTTGGTTATGTAAGTCTATTCATGGTGAGAAAAGTTTACCTAAGGCAGAATTCACTGGTGGCCTCTCAGAGGCTGGCTACTACAACAGGATGTAATTAGCACCGCCAAAACATCGTTGTCGAAAAAAAGGGGAAAGGAAGAGTGGTATCTTATAAAAGAGATGATGGGTTTGTTGTTGTTTTCAAACAGGCCAAAAAAATTTAGACTCTTCATGTTGGGAAGAATGGGTAGGAATGTTATGGAGGAATATTGAATTGTGAGAAATTAAGGAAAATAAATATACTTTTATTAAGTAAATTCTGGAATGAGAAGTACTGTTTTGAAGTCATTTTCTAATAAGGAAGAGATACAGTCTTTTTCCAGTAGGAGATAAAAATAGACTAGACTAAGAAAATATAACTGGGATTCACAATGGTTTAAAACCCCAAACAGCTCTTCCTAACATTGACCCTGTTTCTATTATTTCTCCCAATCCTGCCAGTTCTTTCATTGGTTTCTCCTGTACTTCTTATTCCTTGGAAGACCACATTGGGACAGGCCACTCCACCCCACACTTGAATGCACTAACTTCCACCCACTGTCTTTGCCTGCAGTAGATGAGGCTGTTCCTTCATTTGGATTTTGAATACCTACTCTGTGTTAATCTCTAAAACACCTCTTTCATCAAATAATGCACCCTGCTTAAAGAGTTAAGTGTTTTATTCCAGTGCAGACAGAATAAAATCCATCTGAACTCCTTAACTTGGTGCTCAAGACCCTTCATCAAAAAACTTTACCTTCACAATTCCTTAGAAGACCTTCTGCTCTCCGCCCTCAAGGTTTGGCTCACACTTTCCTCTCTGTCTCAAGGCCTTTCCCTGTTGTATTCATTTACCCAAAGGCTTCCTTTAATCCTATAGTGATGCCTAGGGCAGATAGCGGACTTTGTGGTCTATAGCCTGAGACCTATATTGCTGCTTTGTTTTAACTGGTTTCAGGTGAAAAATTTAATTTCAGCCAAGGAAATTATATCTGTGAGGTCTGAGGCATGAGGGGTACACTCAGTGATTTCTAGTTCTTTTCCTTTTGAAAACTTCTTTTCAAGTTTGGCCTCTTTCATGAGCCTTCACTGCTCACATTGACTTTTCTTTCCTCTTAAAACTTGGGCAGTTTCTTTCTACATTGATGTAATTAGCACCGCCAAAACATCGTTGTCGAAAAAGGGGAAAGGAAGAGTGGTATCTTATAAAAGAGATGATGGGTTTGTTGTTGTTTTCAAACAGGCCAAAAAAATTTAGACTCTTCATGTTGGGAAGAATGGGTAGGAATGTTATGGAGGAATATTGAATTGTGAGAAATTAAGGAAAATAAATATACTTTTATTAAGTAAATTCTGGAATGAGAAGTACTGTTTTGAAGTCATTTTCTAATAAGGAAGAGATACAGTCTTTTTCCAGTAGGAGATAAAAATAGACTAGACTAAGAAAATATAACTGGGATTCACAATGGTTTAAAACCCCAAACAGCTCTTCCTAACATTGACCCTGTTTCTATTATTTCTCCCAATCCTGCCAGTTCTTTCATTGGTTTCTCCTGTACTTCTTATTCCTTGGAAGACCACATTGGGACAGGCCACTCCACCCCACACTTGAATGCACTAACTTCCACCCACTGTCTTTGCCTGCAGTAGATGAGGCTGTTCCTTCATTTGGATTTTGAATACCTACTCTGTGTTAATCTCTAAAACACCTCTTTCATCAAATAATGCACCCTGCTTAAAGAGTTAAGTGTTTTATTCCAGTGCAGACAGAATAAAATCCATCTGAACTCCTTAACTTGGTGCTCAAGACCCTTCATCAAAAAACTTTACCTTCACAATTCCTTAGAAGACCTTCTGCTCTCCGCCCTCAAGGTTTGGCTCACACTTTCCTCTCTGTCTCAAGGCCTTTCCCTGTTGTATTCATTTACCCAAAGGCTTCCTTTAATCCTATAGTGATGCCTAGGGCAGATAGCGGACTTTGTGGTCTATAGCCTGAGACCTATATTGCTGCTTTGTTTTAACTGGTTTCAGGTGAAAAATTTAATTTCAGCCAAGGAAATTATATCTGTGAGGTCTGAGGCATGAGGGGTACACTCAGTGATTTCTAGTTCTTTTCCTTTTGAAAACTTCTTTTCAAGTTTGGCCTCTTTCATGAGCCTTCACTGCTCACATTGACTTTTCTTTCCTCTTAAAACTTGGGCAGTTTCTTTCTACATTGATTTATTTGCCAATTAATTACATTTTATCTCTCATCTTCCTCCCTGGTAGATTTTGAGCTACCTTATAGGGCATAATAGTCCTCACAGTTGCTTGTACTTGTGAGTATTGTGTGGATTTTTTCCTGTATGTTGTAGAAGATGGATTTACAGGGATGTTGTAGGGTACTTTCCAAAGTGGATGACCATGGCCTTCCCCCAACACTCCCTGAATGCCACCTAAGATTACACCTGTGGGGTTAGCTGCTTACCTAGGTGAGGCTGTACCTCTGTGTTCCTCCAGTGTCTCGTTCAGTCTTAATCCTTAATCATGACTGTGTCCTTGAGGTGGCCCATTTTGGCTTCCTCACTGAGTGTGGTGTGGGCCCCCTCAGGGTAACTCAGTGGCTGGCATCCTCAGGGGTTTGCCCAGTTTTTCCTTGATGTAAAGTGCTCAGTGAATGCCAGAACTCCCACTTCATGCTACTTGGTAGGCTTTGTGTGTGTGTTTGTTTGTTTATGGTTGTTTACAAAACTTTTGTTAAGTTTATAAAGTAGTACTGGAGAATATTTTTTCTTTTATTAAATATTAATAGCCACATTCAGTTATCTTTTATTTTTAGAAGCTTCCAAGGAATGTGGCTGCCATCACAACATGATTTAGTTTGACATAGAAGCATATCTTGGGTGTGGTATTTGAGGTTAGCAAAATGACTGGGGGACGCCCAGACAAAAATAGTTAGTATTGTGATGCTTCCAGTCTCTATAGTTATGCTTGAGTAAAGTAGTACGCTATAAAAATGACTAGTTTTGGATGGTGACCATAGAAATCAGGACAGTGCCTCAAGGATTTCTTTTATTGGAGAAATAATATTTCCTTGGAAGTCCTCGTCTGAGGTTGTTCTCCAGGCAACCGGCAAGCATTATTCTTTCGATATCTTAAATACCCTGAAACTGGACCTCTGATACTCTGTTCACAGGCTCAGAGCTCCAGGAAGAACACAGCACATCTGGACAGCCTTTTGGGGTGGTTCAAGGTAAAATTTAGTGCACCTTTTAAAGCTAACAGGATAGGGTGATCAGTGGACTAGGTGGCTTTTGGTACCCCCGGGGTTGGGGGATGGAGATTGTGAGAAGGTGGCTGTTCTTAATAACTCACTTCAACTAGAGAACTGTGAGAGTACTGAGCTTGGAAAAACTCTGGGTGAGGGCACCCCCATCATTTCTGTGTGTACACTTAATGATTCTAGCAACAAAATAGATTTTAGAGTCAGTATTGTCTGGACTCATTTATCCGTCTGTTGTTGCAAAAATAAATTAGCAAGTCAACGCCCCCACTATTTGTGTCTCCCTTACACACTGATAGAGAAACTACTCCTTGTCATCACAACGCAGACTCATCTATTGTAAGGACTTCATACAAGCTGATTGTTTACTGAGGTTTTTATAGTAGAATGAACAGCATTTGCCTTTCTTGTAGACAGTAAGAGTTAACTCTGCCTGCTGTGTTTCCTCTTTCTAATAGAAGCACTTTAGCAATGCTAATCAGTTGCACTGATTTTCTGTTTTGATTTTTCCATCATAATTAAGTGAATGATATGGAATGCAATCAAGTTCGACACTAGGGGGTTCATGCAAATGACTATTTTTTTTACATTTAAGATTTTGTTCAATGTAACCATGAGGAACTTTATTTGAAGGGAAAGACTGTGTAGGTAAGGGTAGTTTAACATCCAATTTAGAGTTTTGAATATTTTTAAAATATCTGTTTCAAGAAGGCATATCACCACTGTGTGACCTTTTTTTCCCCAAATGAAATAATGCTATTTTTAAAAGATTGGGTTTTGTTTTCATTTACACTCTAGAGTGGAAGATTATAGTGTCAGACAAGATGACACAGCTTAAAAGAGCAATGAAGAAAAATGTTGATGAAACTTTCTTCCTTTAGAGTAGACACAAAGAAAAAAGGGTACACACATGCAATCATCAAAACCTATAGAAGAAAACAAATCCAATAGGGAAAGAGTCTATAAAATGTCCTAGCCACATGTTTTGATTGTGTGTCAGTGACAAGACAGACAGAAAGAAGGACCACCATTGTTTCTGAATATAGAGAAATGCTGTATTTCTATACTCCTTTACAGCTCATTGGTGCATTTGTGAAATGTCTTCTTCCCCTATCATGTGTAATATTTGAATTATTTTCTCAAGTGAATTTAATCAGTTCATGTGAGTTTGCATGGTCCTTTCTTGATCTAGCAATTTTTTGCTTTGAACATTATATACTAGATTATTCTAGAACTTAGTTAATTTTCTAATTTTGATTTGGAAAATGCTTTGGGAGTAAGAGCAAGTTGTGAAACTGAAAGTGTTAGGGGCTCAGTTGTGTCCAACTCTTTGGGAACCCATGGACTATAGCCGGGCTCCACTGTCCATAGGATTTTTCAGGAAAGCGTACTGAAGTGGGTTGCCATTTCCTTCTCCAGAAGATCTTCCTGACCCAGGGTTTGAACCCAGATCTCTTACATTGCAGGCAGATTCTTTACTATCTGAGCCACCAGGGAAAATTTTATTATAAATGCACAGATATTTTCCCTTTCATGACCACCGCCAGTAACTTTGTAATGCAGTTTGATTTTTTTCCGTGCTGAATTTCAGAAGCAGTAAGGAGGTGTCCACATTCTGCCTTTTTTTTTTTTTTTTTTTGCCATCTTATAGTGAGGTTAAAGCCTTCACGGGACAGTGCATCAAGTGCAGAGCAGAAAGGGGTACCAAATTAGCAATGAAATTTTTGTATTCAAAGAGAACACAGCCTCTTCCTTTTTCTTGGCAGCTTGATTCATTGCTTCCAGCAATTTCCAACTTTACAGACTAAACATTTCTAATTGAGAAATGGATGGGTTGAGTCTGAAATGGTGACTCAGGATATAAACGTTCCAGTTTGGGATAATTGTTTGTGAATGGATGGCAGATTACTGCTAACGCACTCTTGTTTTATCTTTGAGGAAAGAATGAAAGTTAAGATGCATACTTCATACTTCAGTGAAACAGGATACTTACCTGACATAGATGAAGCATGAGAAGAGAGAACTTTGCTATGCTTATTTGTTACAGCCACATATACTATATGAAAGGATTGCTTTTTTTAATGGATGAGGAAAATAGTACAATATATTACGTGTCTTCAGCTGTGAAATGGGGATGATAAAAATACCTGCATAAGTTACTGTGAGGATTAAATAGATAAGTCATGTAAAAAATTCAGCACTGTGTCTAGCACACAGCGACTGGTCAGGAAATGTTAGCTGTTATTCTTTATCATCATCATTATCATTACTTTTCCTCTTCAGCAGAATAATGTCTCTAATTATATAATGTTAAGCTTCAGATTTTACAACTTCATGATGACTATCTTGTGAAAAACATCAGTAATTTGAATTAATTTATAATCCATATTTTGGCTAGTCATTTAGGCTTTATATGTTAGAATAATTTTGTGATGATCAAAGTCTCCCCCCCACCTTTTAAAAATTTTGGCCTCTTTTATTGGTTTTTTATTTATTTATTTTCATCCATCTTTATTCTTTGGCCTGTGTGGGCCACCCACTGCAGTGGCCTCTCTCATTGCAGAGCACTGGCTTTGGGCACATGTGCTCCAGTGCGCTGCTCGTAATTGGACACAGGGGTCCAGCCGCTCCGCAACACGTGGGATCTTCCCTGGCCAGGGATCGAACCGGTGCCCCTTTTACTGCAAGGAGGACTCTTTACCCACTGGACCACCAGGGAAGCCCCAAAGTCCCCCTTTTAAAGATTTCACTACTTCTCATAGTTTCTTACACAGTCTTTTAATTATCCTATGAATTCATGACATTTATCCCTTGTTCCAAATCAAACATTTTCTTTTGTTTTAGCCTTTGTGGAGTAGTGCTAGATAACTTGTCAAAATATATTTTATACACTTGTGCTTATAAACAATTTTGGTATTAAAGAATTTAATGCTTCTTCATTTTTAATCTATTTTCTTGAGTTTGAGGGATAAACTGTGTCCTAAGGTTAGGTGTTTGCCAATATTGTTGTTTATTACTTATTTTAGATAAACTTGCCCTTTAAAACTACAAGATTATTATTCAAGAAATTTTTTAAAACTTACTAATGGAAAGTTCATACTTCAGTGAAACAGGATACTTACCTGACATAGTACTAGTTTATGCTTATTTGTTACAGCCACATATACTATATGAAAGGATTGCTTTTTTTAATGGATGAGGAAAATAGTACAATATATTACGTGTCTTCAGCTGTGAAATGGGGATGATAAAAATACCTGCATAAGTTACTGTGAGGATTAAATAGATAAGTCATGTAAAAAATTCAGCACTGTGTCTAGCACACAGCGACTGGTCAGGAAATGTTAGCTGTTATTCTTTATCATCATCATTATCATTACTTTTTCCTCTTCAGCAGAATAATGTCTCTAATTATATAATGTTAAGCTTCAGATTTTACAACTTCATGATGACTATCTTGTGAAAAACATCAGTAATTTGAATTAATTTATAATCCATATTTTGGCTAGTCATTTAGGCTTTATATGTTAGAATAATTTTGTGATGATCAAAGTCTCCCCCCCACCTTTTAAAAATTTTGGCCTCTTTTATTGGTTTTTTATTTATTTATTTTCATCCATCTTTATTCTTTGGCCTGTGTGGGCCACCCACTGCAGTGGCCTCTCTCATTGCAGAGCACTGGCTTTGGGCACATGTGCTCCAGTGCGCTGCTCGTAATTGGACACAGGGGTCCAGCCGCTCCGCAACACGTGGGATCTTCCTGGCCAGGGATCGAACCGGTGCCCCTTTTACTGCAAGGAGGACTCTTTACCCACTGGACCACCAGGGAAGCCCCAAAGTCCCCCTTTTAAAGATTTCACTACTTCTCATAGTTTCTTACACAGTCTTTTAATTATCCTATGAATTCATGACATTTATCCCTTGTTCCAAATCAAACATTTTCTTTTGTTTTAGCCTTTGTGGAGTAGTGCTAGATAACTTGTCAAAATATATTTTATACACTTGTGCTTATAAACAATTTTGGTATTAAAGAATTTAATGCTTCTTCATTTTTAATCTATTTTCTTGAGTTTGAGGGATAAACTGTGTCCTAAGGTTAGGTGTTTGCCAATATTGTTGTTTATTACTTATTTTAGATAAACTTGCCCTTTAAAACTACAAGATTATTATTCAAGAAATTTTGTTCCCAGATACTAAAACTTGGTAACCTCATAGTATGGAAAGTTAGTATAGCTTCTCAAAATTCTAGCTCTCACCGAGAAAATAACTGTTGGGTCTCATAATCTGGTCAGTTTTTGCCAGTTTCACTAGTTTACCAACAAGAAGTGATGTCTGATAAATAATTTCTTTTAAATTAGTAAATAGCTCACCTTTTGCGGGGAAGCTGCATGGCATGTGGGATCTTAGTTCCCTGACAAGGGGCCCACCTCCCCTCCCACAGTTGTGTACCTCTCGCATTGAAAGAGCTGAGCCATAACCACAGGATTATCAGGGAGGTCCTGGATCAGCTACTTCTAACTCCATGTCCATTTTCATAATGATTATAGAAGATCATTTTACTTTTCCTCCTCAGTAAGTACCAAGCTCCCCCCACCCCCACCCTCCAGTGCTTCCCAGGAGGAGGGCTTCTGTACTTCCGTCTCTGTGAGGGACTCACCCTCCACCCAGAGGAGTGTCGCAGGTGTCCGTGCTTGCTCTGGCTCCCACATTCAGTCATCAAGTTCTGTCCATTTCACTTCCTGAAAAACTCAGATTTACTCAGTTCCCTGTAGCCCTAGTGTTACTTCCTTATTTCACCCTCAGTTCCTGATGACTCCAATGGCAAGGAATCTGCCTGCAATGTGGGAGACCCAGGTTCAATCTCTGGGTCAGGAAGCTCCCCTGGAGAAGGGACTGGCTCTCCACTCAGGTATTCTTGCCAGGAAAATTACATAGACAGAGGAGCCTGATGGGCTAAGTCCATCAGATCGCAAGGAGTCTTGACTTTTCTTTCACCTCTCAGCTGATCTTCCTCTGATAGTCTCCCCATGAAGGTCCTGCCCCCCTGCAGCCAGTGATCTTTCTAATGTCACCCTGTACCCCTTGCTAGCTCTCTGTAATCCTCAGATGAGGTTCACATACTTTACCATATGAAAATATGGAAGTTTTCACATACCTTGTCTTATAAAACCCATGGTGATGCACACCCCCTACCCCCTTTCTCCAGCTAAACTAAATTTTTTTTTTTTGACCATTTCTATTGGTCTTTCAATTTATATATTTTTATCCATTTTTGTTCTTTGGCCTGTGTGTGTTGGCCTCCCATTGCAGTGGCCTCTGTCGCTGCAGAGCACTGGGTCTGGGTGCATGTGCTTCAGAGCTCTGGCTTGGTAGCTGGACACATCCATCCAGCCGCTCCACAGCACGTGGGATCTTCTCAGGCCAGGGATCGAACCAGCACCCTTTGCACTGCAAGGCGGTGTCCTTTCCCACTGGGCCACCAGGGAAGCCCCAGTTAAACTAATTTGAAATGACAGCCCACATTAGTATTCTTGCCTGGAGAATCCCATGGACAGAGGAGTCTTGTGAGCTGCAGTCCATGGGGTTGCGGAGAGTGGGACACAGCTGAGTGACTGAGCTTAAATGTGCCTGACCCTCCCTCATCTCTGGTCCTTTTGCTTAGGACATGCACCTCTTCTTCTTTCTCCTTTGGAAACCTAACTCTTGTGTATATGTGTTGCTATTTGTTTTTCCTCTTTTGGTCTTTATTCCTCTCAATCATACTACCAGGTTCATTTTTTCTAACACTTACCTCCAACAGCTTTACACAATTTTTTTTTGTACATGTATGTAGAAACCGCTGTAAAACAGCTGATTTTATTTCTGTTCAGCAAATGGCAGGACAAAAGCACTAAATATAAGAAATGTATGTCATGATTACTGAATTATAAAGATTGTGATGGGCAGGGACAAGAACTAGATCTATGTTTTATGTCCACTCTTCTCACAGTGCCTAGGATAGAGTGACCATTCAGTGCACATGGAATGAATTACTAAATGACTCAGTTTAAGCCTGAGGTGCCTCTCTCGTGAGTCAATGGAGCTTCTGTTTCAGTATTTATCCTCTAGGACAAATGAGGCTGGATTCCTCTGTGTACCCTCTTCTTCCAGAAGGGAAATATGCTTGGTGAGAGAATCTAGAAGCCTGTGTTGCCCTGAGTTGTTTGGGTAGATTCCTTTAATGTCAGCTGGCATGGATGAGAAGGTCTTTTGTTGGGGTGACAATTAGTGATGATTTGTACTTTTTAGTAATTTACAAAATGATGGCCATCCTGACGACATATGAAATATCTTTCTCCCCCAGACCATGAAAGCTGGTGACCCATCTATTTAAATCCGAGACTTGTTATTCATGTTTTAGCTTACTGACAACTGGCACTACGTAGTTTTACTGAAGAAGACTTCTTTTGGGGTCATGTTAATGCATCTCTAACTTGGATTCTTTTTCTTCTTGTAGGTTGTTCTTCAGAAACAATGGTTATTTCCTTGAACTCCTGCCTGGGCTTTATCTGTTTATTGTTATGCCAGTGGATCAGGGCGGCATCATCTCTGAACCTTGAAGATCCCAATGTGTGTAGCCACTGGGAAAGGTAATAGTCTTGAAAGTAGCCTGAAAAATAATTTCTGATAGATTCCTTTGTATACTGTCAATAATAGTATCACAGATATAATTAGAATTTAAGATTGTAAAATGACTCATATAAAAATCGGTAGTTATGTGTAATAAATTAGGATAATTCATCTTGGTCTTAGAGAATGTATATTATGTGAAAAAAGCTTGAGATTCTAACACAGGTGCATTTCTAAGACAGGGGAAAACATTATAGATTTATAGATGGATTAAAATGATCTCCTTAAGGTCTTCTCCCTGTTCCATACCAATCTGCAGTAATTTGGTGGAACTGGGCTTACGGACCTATGGACTTAAGGTGCTTACGATGCAGTTCCCATTTATGCGTGGGAACCAATGTGAGAACAGGGGAAGACAATGTGGAATAATAAGGTCCTAGAGTATTGAAATGAATGGCATACAAGGTTGTGTGGTAGGGGACCTGAGAGGAAGGACTTGATTTCTGGAGTCACTGGCCAGGTGGCATGAAAGTAGTGTTCCCTGAGATGTCCTTGAAGACTTGAATAAGACCAGTGGATGACAGTGATTGAAAGGGGTTCTAGGATGGAAGACAGTTTGAAACCAATGCCTTGCAGATCACTAAATGCCTAATAAGAGTAGTGTCAGTACAATTCAGAAGCAGGGCAAGATTGACTAGACTGTATGAAAGCAGATGATGTAGTATTCAGATCTAGGTCGTTGGTTAGTCCATTTTGGAGCACAGAAATAGCACAGACCATCTAGTGACACTGAAGTGCAGTCAAAGGCAGTTGACTCTGTTACTCATATTTCTAAGAAAGTGTGTATGTATTTCTTTATCCCAAATGAACATTGCACTTGCAAGTCTTCCAAACAACTAGAAGATGTCAAGGAGTAGAGGGTAACATGTATTTGTAATAGCTGTATATGCAAGGACATCAAACTCTTGGTCTCTTTTTCCTGTCACCCTCAGTACCAAGATGAGTACAGCACAGAAAGTACATTCTAATCACTGTGTCACCACTGGAAAGATAGCCAAAGCTGAGTCTTCCAAGAACCGTGCTTGTATTATTCTAGGGCACACTGAGTCCTCACGCACAGTGTTCATTTTCGGTGACAGCTCATCCCCATCTCCATTGGCTCTATTGCAGTCAGGGTAACAAAACATATTTTCCTGAGCAATTATAGAGTCTTATTAGGAAACTTTAAGTGGAAAGGTGTATGTGTAATAAAGTTCTATATATTTGGTATTAACTATATTATACAGAATTGAATGAATGTTATCTTTATAATTTTCATAGAACTGACCATGAAACATTTCACCAACAGAGTACATAATAAACATGATTATAGTAATAAAATGAATTGATGAAGACATGAATAAGAAGATATCAAATTTAGAAAAAGGAAGAGTCTATTTGTAGTTGAACTCTTTGGAGGATGATAGCTTTGGAATAGGAGGAAAAATCAAATTTGCTAGATACTGTGAAATAAGAATCAGAGGTCTTGCTGATGCATTAACTATGGGTGTGAAAGAGGCAGAAAAGACTGAGTTTAGAACCTACTTGGAGAAAGAGTAGGGATGTCATTGCACATATGAAAAGATTTTAAGAAGAGGACTGATTTGACAGGGAAGAGATTAATGTGATTTTGTCATGTTGCGTTGATAAGATCCATTTGAAAGATGGGCCTGAATGAATTTTTAACTTTTCATTTAAACAAAACATTAAAAAGATATTTCCCCAAATTTGTTCTGACATTGTCCTATCTTGTAATCATCATGGACAAAAAGGTCTTATAAAATATAAGAAAGAGTATTGGCTTAGTTTTGGAGCACAGAAATAGCACAGACCATCTAGTGACACTGAAGTGCAGTCAAAGGCAGTTGACTCTGTTACTCATATTTCTAAGAAAGTGTGTATGTATTTCTTTATCCCAAATGAACATTGCACTTGCAAGTCTTCCAAACAACTAGAAGATGTCAAGGAGTAGAGGGTAACATGTATTTGTAATAGCTGTATATGCAAGGACATCAAACTCTTGGTCTCTTTTTCCTGTCACCCTCAGTACCAAGATGAGTACAGCACAGAAAGTACATTCTAATCACTGTGTCACCACTGGAAAGATAGCCAAAGCTGAGTCTTCCAAGAACCGTGCTTGTATTATTCTAGGGCACACTGAGTCCTCACGCACAGTGTTCATTTTCGGTGACAGCTCATCCCCATCTCCATTGGCTCTATTGCAGTCAGGGTAACAAAACATATTTTCCTGAGCAATTATAGAGTCTTATTAGGAAACTTTAAGTGGAAAGGTGTATGTGTAATAAAGTTCTATATATTTGGTATTAACTATATTATACAGAATTGAATGAATGTTATCTTTATAATTTTCATAGAACTGACCATGAAACATTTCACCAACAGAGTACATAATAAACATGATTATAGTAATAAAATGAATTGATGAAGACATGAATAAGAAGATATCAAATTTAGAAAAAGGAAGAGTCTATTTGTAGTTGAACTCTTTGGAGGATGATAGCTTTGGAATAGGAGGAAAAATCAAATTTGCTAGATACTGTGAAATAAGAATCAGAGGTCTTGCTGATGCATTAACTATGGGTGTGAAAGAGGCAGAAAAGACTGAGTTTAGAACCTACTTGGAGAAAGAGTAGGGATGTCATTGCACATATGAAAAGATTTTAAGAAGAGGACTGATTTGACAGGGAAGAGATTAATGTGATTTTGTCATGTTGCGTTGATAAGATCCATTTGAAAGATGGGCCTGAATGAATTTTTAACTTTTCATTTAAACAAAACATTAAAAAGATATTTCCCCAAATTTGTTCTGACATTGTCCTATCTTGTAATCATCATGGACAAAAAGGTCTTATAAAATATAAGAAAGAGTATTGGCTTAGTATAGCCCAGTTTTTTTTTAGAAAAACATTTATTTATTTATTTATTTTGGGGGAGGCAGGTTGGGGAGGGAGGGGACGGGTGGTCCACTTCTATCAGTCTTTCATTTTGTCTATTTTCATCTGTCTTTGTTCTTTGGCTCTTGTGGGCCTCCCATCGCGGTGGCCTCTGTTGTCACAGAGCGCCGACTCTGGGCGCATGAGCTCCAGAGCTCCAACTCGATAATTGGACACATCAGTCCAGCCGCTTTGCGGCATGTGGGATCTTCACAGGCCAGGGATCGAACCGGCGCCCTTGCACTGCAAGACGGTTTCCTTCCCCACTGGACCACCAGAGAAGCCCTAGCCCAGTTTTTTTTTTTTTTTTCTTTTTTCACTTAAGTCCAGTGATCTTGCGTGAGTCTCTTTTTTTTAAGAATGCATGAGTAAATTTATTTTGGGGTTTTCTGGGTCTTCTTTGGTGCACGTGGGCTTTTTCTTGTTGTGGGGGCTACTTTTCCTTGTGGTGTGTGGGTGCTAGGGCCCTCAGGCCTCAGGAGTTCCTGCGTGCGGGCTCTAGAGTGTGGGTTCGGTAGTTGTGGCACACAGGTTTAGTTGCCTCACGGCATGTGGGATCTTCCTGGACCAATGATGAAATCTGTGTCCCCTGCACTGGCAGGTAGGTTCTTAACCAGTGGACCACCAGGGAAGTCTGAATGAGTCTCTTAACATCATCCATTTCAAATATTTATTGTGTAACTTGCATGAAATAATGTATGCAAGATGCCTTGTGAAATAAAATGTGCTGGATGAATTTTTTTAAAGAGAGAAATATGGGGAATAGAGATTTGGGTATCTCCACCATGATGGAATGAGAAGAAGTAGACTCTCAGAGGGAAAGTCTACAAAGAGAAAAGAATCCAAGATTTCAAGAAGAGGACTGATTTGACAAATTTGTATTTTCATTTTGAAAGCAGAAAGATGGCTAGAAAAAAAAAAGATATTTCCCCAAATTTGTTCTGACATTGTCCTATCTTGTAATCATCATGGACAAAAGGTCTTATAAAATATAAGAAAGAGTATTGGCTTAGTATAGCCCAGTTTTTTTAGAAAACATTTATTTATTTATTTATTTTGGGGGGGCAGGTTGGGGAGGGAGGGGACGGGTGGTCCACTTCTATCAGTCTTTCATTTTGTCTATTTTCATCTGTCTTTGTTCTTTGGCTCTTGTGGGCCTCCCATCGCGGTGGCCTCTGTTGTCACAGAGCGCCGACTCTGGGCGCATGAGCTCCAGAGCTCCAACTCGATAATTGGACACATCAGTCCAGCCGCTTTGCGGCATGTGGGATCTTCACAGGCCAGGGATCGAACTGGCGCCCCTTGCACTGCAAGACGGTTTCCTTACCCACTGGACCACCAGAGAAGCCCTAGCCCAGTTTTTTTTTTTTTTTTTCTTTTTTCACTTAAGTCCAGTGATCTTGCGTGAGTCTCTTTTTTTAAAGAATGCATGAGTAAATTTATTTTGGGGTATTCTGGGTCTTCATTGCTGCACGTGGGCTTTCTCTAGTTGTGGGGGGCTACTTTTCCTTGTGGTGTGTGGGTGCTAGGGCCCTCAGGCCTCAGGAGTTCCTGCGTGCGGGCTCTAGAGTGTGGGTTCGGTAGTTGTGGCACACAGGTTTAGTTGCCTCACGGCATGTGGGATCTTCCTGGACCAATGATGAAATCTGTGTCCCCTGCACTGGCAGGTAGGTTCTTAACCAGTGGACCACCAGGGAAGTCTGAATGAGTCTCTTAACATCATCCATTTCAAATATTTATTGTGTAACTTGCATGAAATAATGTATGCAAGATGCCTTGTGAAATAAAATGTGCTGGATGAATTTTTTTAAAGAGAGAAATATGGGGAATAGAGATTTGGGTATCTCCACCATGATGGAATGAGAAGAAGTAGACTCTCAGAGGGAAAGTCTACAAAGAGAAAAGAATCCAAGATTTCAAGGAATCTAGCTCCCACTCAAATGTATACATTTTGTCCTGATTCCTTGCTCAATATGTAACCAAGCTTAGCAACACATAATTGCATTGTTCACCATTTTTCTTTGCTCTTTGGCTTGTGTGGGCCTCCCATTGCGGTGGCCTCTCTTGCTGCAGAGCACTGGCTCAGGGTGCGTGTGCCCCAGAACTCTGGCTTGGTAACTGGACACATCAGTTCAGCCGCTCCACAGCATGTGGGATCTTCCCAGGCCAGGGATCAAACCAGCACCCCTTGTGCTGCAAGCCAGTGTCCTTACCCACTGGACCACCAGGGAAGCCCTTGTTCACCATTTTTAATTCTCAGTGTCTGAACTATTGCTTTGTGTGTAGCCCGTGCTCAGTGAAACATTATTGAGGAGTAAACTCACATTCTGATAGGAAAGGAAATGACTGAATATGTTCATCAGTAGTTAGCGTAGGAAGAGGGGAGAAAAAGAGAAGGAGCACATTAATCTCTAGACCTAATATAATTCCACTGTTGTACAGGTGATTAGAGTAATCAATAAAATACTAATGCTGAAGGAAATTCAGTGTGAAGTAATAGGAAAATGATGCAAATTTTTTCCTGTCTATATTTTTGCTATAAACTACTAAAAAGAAAAAAATGACAGCTACAATCTTCTTATTGATGAAGCTTCTGTTATAAGGCTAGATAATGATTCTTTGAAAGAAAGCTTAAAAAGTAGAATTTGTTTTGTAAAAATGGAGAAAAGGAGTGTAAATCAAAATGATCAAATAAAGGCACAGGTGACAGGTTCTCCTATATTTTCAAAAACTGAAATGAGCTTGAATTGAAATGGGGAGAGGAAGATTAGCTTCAGGAAAAATATTTTGGCAGTAGGAGTAGTATTCACATATTTTTTGCAGTGTGTAACTTGCATGAAATAATGTATGCAAGATGCCTTGTGAAATAAAATGTGCTGGATGAATTTTTTTAAAGAGAGAAATATGGGGAATAGAGATTTGGGTATCTCCACCATGATGGAATGAGAAGAAGTAGACTCTCAGAGGGAAAGTCTACAAAGAGAAAAGAATCCAAGATTTCAAGGAATCTAGCTCCCACTCAAATGTATACATTTTGTCCTGATTCCTTGCTCAATATGTAACCAAGCTTAGCAACACATAATTGCATTGTTCACCATTTTTCTTTGCTCTTTGGCTTGTGTGGGCCTCCCATTGCGGTGGCCTCTCTTGCTGCAGAGCACT
This sequence comes from Tragulus kanchil, assembly GCA_022376925.1. Classification (NCBI taxonomy): domain Eukaryota; kingdom Metazoa; phylum Chordata; class Mammalia; order Artiodactyla; family Tragulidae; genus Tragulus; species Tragulus kanchil. The sequence goes on along the minus strand of JAIOJX010000029.1, from coordinate 54,061,601 downwards.
GGCTCAGGGTGCGTGTGCCCCAGAACTCTGGCTTGGTAACTGGACACATCAGTTCAGCCGCTCCACAGCATGTGGGATCTTCCCAGGCCAGGGATCAAACCAGCCCCCCTTGTGCTGCAAGCCAGTGTCCTTACCCACTGGACCACCAGGGAAGCCCTTGTTCACCATTTTAATTCTCAGTGTCTGAACTATTGCTTTGTGTGTAGCCCGTGCTCAGTGAAACATTATTGAGGAGTAAACTCACATTCTGATAGGAAAGGAAATGACTGAATATGTTCATCAGTAGTTAGCGTAGGAAGAGGGGAGAAAAAGAGAAGGAGCACATTAATCTCTAGACCTAATATAATTCCACTGTTGTACAGGTGATTAGAGTAATCAATAAAATACTAATGCTGAAGGAAATTCAGTGTGAAGTAATAGGAAAATGATGCAAATTTTTTCCTGTCTATATTTTTGCTATAAACTACTAAAAAGAAAAAAATGACAGCTACAATCTTCTTATTGATGAAGCTTCTGTTATAAGGCTAGATAATGATTCTTTGAAAGAAAGCTTAAAAAGTAGAATTTGTTTTGTAAAAATGGAGAAAAGGAGTGTAAATCAAAATGATCAAATAAAGGCACAGGTGACAGGTTCTCCTATATTTTCAAAAACTGAAATGAGCTTGAATTGAAATGGGGAGAGGAAGATTAGCTTCAGGAAAAATATTTTTGGCAGTAGGACCGAGTAGTATTCATCATAGGTTTTCCTTATACTCAAACCCACCTGGGACCAGTGGTTCCAAACCATGGAACCACCTATACTCTTCCTACTTCAGAGTGGAGGGCGTGGCGCTGTGGCAGCAGGAATCTCAACTGGGAGCTTTTTGGAAATGCAGACTCCCAAGTTCCTCCCCAGATTATTTTCAAATAAAAGCATGCCTCATTTTAAGGCAGCAATTGTGATTCTTCGAAGTTGTACATGAAATGAAGTTAAGGAAAATGAAATCATTTAAAATATACAAGAGATGCTTGTTATTAGAGATATTCTGAACAGCATCCCTTTGGAAAATGAATAACTCCGTGAATCATCTGTCCCTTGTGCCCATCTCCTTTCCCAATTGTATGAGTTTAATTATTTCCATCTTTTGGGGTTTCTTCTAAAGAAGGCACAAATGGGGCTTCCCTGGTGGTCCAGAGGGTAAGGACTCCACCTTGCAGTGCAAGGGGCACTGGTTCGAATCCTGGCCTGGGAAGATCCCATGTGCCGCGGAGCAGCTGGACGGGTGTGTCAAATTACCAGCCAGCGCTCTGGAGTGCATGCGCCCAGAGCAGTGCTCTGTGATGAGAGAGGCCACTGCATTGGGAGGCCACTACATTGACAGGCTGACACAGGCCAAAGCGTAAAGATGGATGAAAATATATGGATAATAAAATCAATGAAAAGAGGCCAAAATTTAAAAAAAAAAAAAAGGCACAAATGAAGAGAAACCATTCTCTGCCGAACCCCAATCAATAAAATACTAATGCTGAAGGAAATTCAGTGTGAAGTAATAGGAAAATGATGCAAATTTTTCCTGTCTATTTTTGCTATAAACTACTAAAAAGAAAAAAATGACAGCTACAATCTTCTTATTGATGAAGCTTCTGTTATAAGGCTAGATAATGATTCTTTGAAAGAAAGCTTAAAAAGTAGAATTTGTTTTGTAAAAATGGAGAAAAGGAGTGTAAATCAAAATGATCAAATAAAGGCACAGGTGACAGGTTCTCCTATATTTTCAAAAACTGAAATGAGCTTGAATTGAAATGGGGAGAGGAAGATTAGCTTCAGGAAAAATATTTTTGGCAGTAGGACCGAGTAGTATTCATCATAGGTTTTCCTTATACTCAAACCCACCTGGGACCAGTGGTTCCAAACCATGGAACCACCTATACTCTTCCTACTTCAGAGTGGAGGGCGTGGCGCTGTGGCAGCAGGAATCTCAACTGGGAGCTTTTTGGAAATGCAGACTCCCAAGTTCCTCCCCAGATTATTTTCAAATAAAAGCATGCCTCATTTTAAGGCAGCAATTGTGATTCTTCGAAGTTGTACATGAAATGAAGTTAAGGAAAATGAAATCATTTAAAATATACAAGAGATGCTTGTTATTAGAGATATTCTGAACAGCATCCCTTTGGAAAATGAATAACTCCGTGAATCATCTGTCCCTTGTGCCCATCTCCTTTCCCAATTGTATGAGTTTAATTATTTCCATCTTTTGGGGTTTCTTCTAAAGAAGGCACAAATGGGGCTTCCCTGGTGGTCCAGAGGGTAAGGACTCCACCTTGCAGTGCAAGGGGCACTGGTTCGAATCCTGGCCTGGGAAGATCCCATGTGCCGCGGAGCAGCTGGACGGGTGTGTCAAATTACCAGCCAGCGCTCTGGAGTGCATGCGCCCAGAGCAGTGCTCTGTGATGAGAGAGGCCACTGCATTGGGAGGCCACTACATTGACAGGCTGACACAGGCCAAAGCGTAAAGATGGATGAAAATATATGGATAATAAAATCAATGAAAAGAGGCCAAAATTTAAAAAAAAAAAAAAGGCACAAATGAAGAGAAACCATTCTCTGCCGAACCCCTTGGGGGTAGGGTACAGGACTGGTAATAATTGAAGCTGCATTCCTGAAGTGAGCAGAAATAAGAAATGATAATTATCACCACCTTTGATTAAAGTAACAAGATAATTTAGGCAGATAAAATGTAATTAACCACTTTGGAATGAGTCCAAGTGAGGATGGCTTCCCCCACCCTGTTCTTTAACCTTAAATTAAATCTTGCTGGGGTTCCTCCCCAAATAATACTTAATAGGTTAAAATCATGGTGATGATGATATGTTTTCAGTATGTTTGAGAAGATTAAATAAACAAGCAGTAGATAAAGGCTTTGCATCTTATGGCTGAAAATACTGTAGAATTGGGGCCAGATTCCTTTTATACCACAGTTTCACTGTCTGCTTTAGAAGCTTCCAATGTTCTATTACATTTGAGGGGCGACAGAGGTACAGAAGGATGTCGGGGGCTCAGTGTGTAAGTGCTGGCTCTAGACTGATCACTAGTACCAGGAGCTCAGTGTAGCTTATTTGTGATGAAAATGGGATTCGATTAGATCCAAGGTTCCCATCCTCCAGGATCAGAAGTTGATGATCTGAAGTGGAACTGATGTAATAATAATAATAGAAATAAACTGCACAATAAATGTAATGCACTTGAATCATCCCCAAACCTTCCTCCACCAACCCCTGCTCCAGTCTGTGGAAAAACGGTCTTCCAGGAAACTGGCCCTTAGTGCCAGAAAGGCTGGGGACTTCTGAATAGACAACTGAGAGATCCCTTCCCATTCTGTAACTGTAAGAGCAGAATTTAAGATGAGCATGGGTGTGGACTGTTAGCCAAGGTGCTGATTGAGTACAAATAGCAGCCTGGATATTAGCCAAAGAAGCAGTGCTCAGGAGCAGGAGAGGCTGTCCTGTTCTCAGGGGCAGTTACCCCTTCATGAGGCGAGGACGCAGCTTCCAGCAAGTGGCCTTTAGAAAAAATGATAGCTTAATTGCGTAATGATAGGTGGGTACTGAGCAAATAAAGTGTAGTCACAAGTATTTGGCAGTCGTAATGTGAAGACTATTTGCTAACAGGGAGAGATGCTTTTGATACACTCTTAAATGTAAAAAGCAGGTTCAAAATTATGTGTGTAGCATGAGTATGAAAATATAAAAATGAAAAAGCTAAACTAAAAACACTAAAACCCCCCAGAGATGGTCAGGTAAGTGCAGGAAAATGCTATGAGTGGTTAGAGAAGAGTCGTACAATTTTCTCCTTCCTTAAAAATTTGTTTTCCAAATTTTCTAATGTGATTATAATATCATTAAAAATAAAAAGGAGAGATTTTTAGAAAAGAATGTATGAAAAGGAACAGCAAAGAAATGTGGGTGGAAGAGGCTCAGAGTCCTCCTTCTGTAAATTTAAGTGAAAGCCTCAGTATTTGACTAAGTAACTTATATTTAGCCTGTGCTTCATTAAGTTTGAGACTATGAATAATTCTAATAAGAAGTGTCAAGATTGAAGAGAAATGCTTAAACGTAGTAAATTTTATGATTTGATTTAACCTGAAATGTATACATTTCTCCATTAAAGTAAAAGGAGGTTATTTTAGCATTTATGTGCTGGCCTCTTTTGAGAGCCCTTTGAAGGCAGGAATTGCATAGAATTTATTGAATAAATGTTTGTTGAATTGGAATCCTTAATGGTTTAATTACCCTTTTCTAGAGAAGAGCTTTTGTATATCCTAAAAGCAGAGAGGCATCCTGCAAATGTAATCTTAGTGAGCAGCAAATGTCTAGAAGAGGAAATTCATGGACTTTAACATTTTCTCGTATTGAAGCAACCTTCCAGCCTGCAAGAAATTAATGAAAACACGCATTGCACATTTGCTTGTGGAGTCAGCATCCCCATCACATACACTGGTGTGTGGTTGGTCAGGGTCCCTTGGTTGGTTATCACTCTTGTTCTCCAAGGCATTCGGATCCTATGAAATTATGGGAATACTTCATCAGGTCTAGTTCTAACGAACTAATTTAGTTCGGCTAAGTTAGTACTGTAGGGCCTGGCAGATTACATTTTTTCACCCAACAAACACTAATTTAGAGTGGTTTCTTTTTCATTCCTGTAGTGCATGTGGAAAGTTGTTCTGTTTTGCTCACAGTTAATGTGGGACTGTTCCACACACAGAGGACCTTCATTCACTTTGCTCTCCACTAGAGATGGAATTGAGAAATAATGCTGCAGGCCTCGAGATTCAGTTATTTTCAAGCTGCTGGATAGGGAGGGAAAAGAATTGGTGAAGGAAGTCTTAGAATTTGCATCAACCTGAACCTCAGGATACTTCCCAGGTGACTCAGTGGTAAAGAGAATCTGCCTGTGAATGTAGGAGACAGGGGTTTGATCTGGCAGATGGGAAGATACCCTGGAGAAGGAAATGGCGGCCTGCTCTAGTATTCTTGCTTGTGAAATTCCACAGACAGAGGAGCCTAGTGGGCTACAGTCCATGGGAGCAGAGAATTTGACACAACTTAGTAACTAAGCAACAGCAACAGCAAACCTTAGGACACAGCTAGGTGTTGGAAGAAAATCTGAAGAACTTCATGTGAGATTTCATTTCAGGAACATGTATTTTTTATCAGAGGCCCCAAAAGGAGTTATATCAGAGAGGTGGGGAACTGCATACTCGTCTGAATCTGTTCTCGCAGATATTGTCTGCTGGAGTGGAAGGAAGTAGTTGTGTGACATGTATGTTAGAAATGCAGAAGCCACATGGGAGGAGATCTTCAAGAATATCTCTTACCCTCTGGTTTCATGATATGATCATCAAAATCCAGGGAAGTGAGGTTCTCAGTGTCAGATCAGGTTGATGATAATCCTACCTTCTTCTAATCCAGCGATCTTTTCACTAGGCTCTATTACATTTGCCTCGGATCTCTGGAGGATCCCTATATTTACATAGAATCAAGTTTCAATGTCCCAAAGAATCAAATACACAGAATATGAATAGTATGATGAGTTCATGGATGTCTCATAATGATTGAGAGAAACCACCTGGAGAAGGAAATCACACTGTCTGTGAGGCCAGTACTGCTTAACTTTTCAAATCAGAAATTTCTGTTTGCTATCTAACTTGAGTTATTCTTACTCATTTCTTCCATACCTTCTGTGGTTCATAGTCCCTTTTAATGAACTTGAACTATGGATCTGTACCAACTGAGTCCATGACTGTGGTTCACATTTATTGTAGTTGTTAGCATAGATTAAAGATTTTAGTAGAAATCTTTTAAGAGACTGTTAAAGAAAATAGAACAAATAGTTTTGAAAGGGGGGTTCTCCAGATTTTCCTGTAAGCAAAAAATCTAAGCTCTTGAGCATGCAATGGACTGTTTTGAAATGACCAAGTACAGAAAGGAAGATCAAATATTCTTTCTATTTCATGGAATTTTTCAGCCACATTCTTAGGCCTGTCAGATGGCATGGTTCTACTCTAACAAGAATCTGTTAGTGAAAATATATTGGAAGACAGACAGTTTTAAGTAAATCAGCAGGCTGCTCATATGATTATTTCAGGCTGATTGTCTCAGCCATATGTTTAGAATTGGGTTTAAAAGCTTCTTGTACTTTCTGTGTAGATGTTGTATATATTCTTCCATAGCCTAAAAGTAGGCTATGGTACAAGAAAGAAAATTATTCCAAGTTCCAGTCAGAGAAATATACTTTCTGATTTTCCAAATCAGTAGCAAAATGTACTCAGAGTGTCTCTTTGCTGATTACCCTTATTATTTACATGAGGTTTGGGTTGAAAACTTTTTCTGAATCATCTTGATATCCCTGGACCCCAGTGGGATGGAATTAAATACTACCGAAAAATATGTGTTAAATTTAAAAAAATATTTATTTGGTTGTCTCAGTTCTTAGTTGTGGCATGTGGAATTTAGTTCCGTGATTAGGAATTGAATCCAGGACTCCTGTGTTGGGAGCATGGAGTCTTAGCCACTGGATCACTAGGGAAGTACCTGTAGTAATATGTTTTTAAATTTAGGAATATCAGAGTTTTGGGTGAATAGTAAATGAGCCTTTTTTTTTTCCTTGAAATTTGTAGCATGAACTCTTGTGTTTTAGGTATATAAATATTGACCCTTTTAGGGCTCAAGTTCAGATAAAAACCTGTAAAAATGTGGAGATTCCTTTAAAATTCAGTGTGGAGTTGGAGGCACAGATAATTTAGCCAATGGTTGTTTTTTGAAGCAGAGTCTATCGTTAATGTAAGAGAGAAATACTGACTTCTTCACTTTTCTTTTCAGCTACTCTGTGACTGTACAGGAGTCATACCCACATCCTTTTGATCAAATTTACTACACTAGCTGCACCGACATTCTGAACTGGTTTAAATGCACGCGGCACAGGTAATGGAAACTCAGATGGGTTTACTTGTTTGGCCTAGGGGGATGGAGTCTGACATAGTCAGAGATATTAAACATGTGAGAAGGTGCACCCATCCACTGAGTGAACAGTTACTGAAGACACGCTATTGTTGTAGTCATGTTCCAAACTGCAGAAGATCTGGAAAAACAAAAAGTTATCTGTGCCCTTGAAGGACTTACACAGAAAATATTGTCTGCTTATGTCATTTGGTTAATAAGAAATCACTCAGCTGTTGAGCATAACTGGAGGAGACACTTTTAAGTATGGACATCGCTAGATATCAAAAACTCATATCTTGTAAACAACAAACCTCTGTAAAAGTCAAAGAAATTAATAAAAACCCTCAAATCATAACATATATTTCTACTTGAATGTCTAATTCAATTAGACTAACTTAAATTTGAACTCAAGCAAAATAAGCCACATGTTTTTCTTCCTATAAATGTGAAAACAGAAAACAAAAACAACATATAAAGTGTTCATGTTAATATGAGAAAAAACTGTGCTACCTTAATTTCATTAGTGAAATACTTGTTGTCTGGGTCATAGGTGGAATGTGGCACCTGCTGATTTGTGCTGCACTAAATGATGTCATTCTCCTCGTTATTTCTTAGGACAAGCTTCCATTGACCGCTCTGTCTAGACCAGCATTTCTTCATCTGACAATCTATTTCTTTACCCAAGCTTTATTTTTTTCACAGTATTTCATCATTGCCAGCCATTATCTGATAATATATGTATTCGTTGAATGTGTGTCTTTACTTAAATTATACAGGTCTGTCTTTCCTAGTAGAACGTAATATCTCCCCTTTCTTGAGAGCAAGAGCTTTATATTCTTTCACTCACTTGGTGCTCTTTCCCTAGTGCCTAGAATATAGTAAGTGCTCAATAAACATGTTTTATATACATGAACCAGTAAATGAAGCTTGAGTTATATGCAAAGGTCTTCATCTATTGGTGTCCTATTTTATAGTGGGGTTAAACTGAACTGATAGATTTTTTAAATATTTTTGTGACTTCTTCCTCTAAAACTTATATAAATAAATGATGGGTAAATAGGTAAGCGTGTGCATGCATGCAAGTCGCTTCAGTTGTATCCAACTCTTCATGACCCTATGGACTGTAGCCCACCAGGCTCCTCTGTCCATGGAATTCTTTAGGCAAGAGTACTGGAATGGGTTTCCTTGCCCTCCTCCAGGGGAAACTTCTCAACTCAGCGATTGAACTTAATCACTTATGTCTCTTGCATTGGCAGAAGGGTTCTTTATCTCTGGCACCACCTAGGAAGCCCATTTAGATAAGACTATATATGAAATTAACTAATATCTTAGAAAATCTCAAGTGAAGTAGGGAGGACATGAAGCTTCTGATTCCTTGTAAAAAGTGTACATTGATTTCAATATACATTTAGTATATTCTTATCAATTGCTGAGTTAGTAAAATATTGCTCGGAATATATATCCCATGTTTCTTCTTTATTATTTTGGAGACTTTGCCTTTTATACTTATATCATGTTTAATTTTTTTTTTTTTGTATTAAAATATAGATTTTTGACTTCTAATCAAATTGCGGATCAAAAGAGGTAACAATGTGATTTTTTTCTTTTCCACTTCTCTCTAGGATCAGTTACCGGACAGCCTATCGACATGGAGAAAAAACTATGTACAGGCGCAAATCCCAGTGTTGTCCTGGATTTTACGAGAGCAGGGAAATGTGTGTCCGTAAGTAAGACTTGCATTTCTTGGAGTTTCATTTATTTTTCCCAGTGTCAGTTTGTACCTGTGAATGGCAGCCAAGACGGAGGCCTGTGGAGGTGGGGTATCTTGGGTCATTCCCTTATACTCAGAGCTGCTGTCTTGGCCTGTGTAGGCTGGGAAGAATTAACTATGTCCCTCTGTCCTATCAAACATTTCCAAATGATATCACTTGAGGAGAAAGCAGAGGTTATAGAAAGATGATTCGGGGTTGGGTGCTGTGATATACATTACAGTTCTTCAAGAAAGGTCTGTTTGGAAATTTGATCATTGACATCACAGAAGAGGGCAGAGATATACATGAACCAGTAAATGAAGCTTGAGTTATATGCAAAGGTCTTCATCTATTGGTGTCCTATTTTATAGTGGGGTTAAACTGAACTGATAGATTTTTTAAATATTTTTGTGACTTCTTCCTCTAAAACTTATATAAATAAATGATGGGTAAATAGGTAAGCGTGTGCATGCATGCAAGTCGCTTCAGTTGTATCCAACTCTTCATGACCCTATGGACTGTAGCCCACCAGGCTCCTCTGTCCATGGAATTCTTTAGGCAAGAGTACTGGAATGGGTTTCCTTGCCCTCCTCCAGGGAATCTTCTCAACTCAGCGATTGAACTTAATCACTTATGTCTCTTGCATTGGCAGAAGGGTTCTTTATCTCTGGCACCACCTAGGAAGCCCATTTAGATAAGACTATATATGAAATTAACTAATATCTTAGAAAAATCTCAAGTGAAGTAGGGAGGACATGAAGCTTCTGATTCCTTGTAAAAAGTGTACATTGATTTCAATATACATTTAGTATATTCTTATCAATTGCTGAGTTAGTAAAATATTGCTCGGAATATATATCCCATGTTTCTTCTTTATTATTTTGGAGACTTTGCCTTTTATACTTATATCATGTTTAATTTTTTTTTTTTTGTATTAAAATATAGATTTTTGACTTCTAATCAAATTGCGGATCAAAAGAGGTAACAATGTGATTTTTTTCTTTTCCACTTCTCTCTAGGATCAGTTACCGGACAGCCTATCGACATGGAGAAAAAACTATGTACAGGCGCAAATCCCAGTGTTGTCCTGGATTTTACGAGAGCAGGGAAATGTGTGTCCGTAAGTAAGACTTGCATTTCTTGGAGTTTCATTTATTTTTCCCAGTGTCAGTTTGTACCTGTGAATGGCAGCCAAGACGGAGGCCTGTGGAGGTGGGGTATCTTGGGTCATTCCCTTATACTCAGAGCTGCTGTCTTGGCCTGTGTAGGCTGGGAAGAATTAACTATGTCCCTCTGTCCTATCAAACATTTCCAAATGATATCACTTGAGGAGAAAGCAGAGGTTATAGAAAGATGATTCGGGGTTGGGTGCTGTGATATACATTACAGTTCTTCAAGAAAGGTCTGTTTGGAAATTTGTCAAGGATTCATTAGACTTACATCACAGAAGAGGGCAGAGATGAAAGCTTCCTGCAGCAGTTCACCAGAGTCCTGAGTCAACTTCCCATGTTCTTTCCTGGTACATAGGCTCAAAGACTTATTAAAAGTAGAGGAGCTTTCGCAGTATGAAATGACTAAGTCTGGGTCACAAAGTAAACCTTTCTTCATTGACATTTCTCTCTTCCCCCTCCTCCCCATCTCACTGATTCATTTTGAGATGTTTTAAGAGACGTTTGATATTTTATGATACACTTTAGGAAATTCTAGAATATCATGTAGCATGCAATTTGCAATCGGGTTTTTTGTTATCGTGTGTAGGACACTTAGGAGAGAGATATTATTAAAAATGATTTTATTCAAACACTTTGGCTTAACAAAAAGCTAGATAGGTAGGGCACTTTTGCTTTCTGTGGTGAGATGCTGGTGTTGAGTAGCAGAGAGACAGATAGAATTCTGCTCTAATGTAGAAACAACTGGATACATCTAGGCTTAAGACTCTGTAGAGCTGAGTGAAAGCATGGACTCGGTCACCACTCAGCTGGGTGGCCTTGGATAGACCATTTATAATTCTTTAAGGTTAATTTGCTCTGAAGTTGAGAGAGGGCTTGGACCATTTTGTCATCTTCCTTCTAACTCTTGGAATCTGTTTTTTATATAGAAACAGTGGTATCTCACATTTGATTCAAAGCCAAGGCTATATATAATAATGTTCATGGAAGACAAATTAGAAAATGTAACTAAGCACAAAGAAGAAAATACAAATATGTTGTGAATGTCTTTCCTGGTCAGTAAATGTACTTCTGCAACACTTTACAAACATCAGTATTTATTGCATTACAGGTATTTGTTTAACTGATCTCAACTCGTGACTATTTCAATGATTTCCAAGTTTTAACTACTATGGACTGCTTTAGGAGATGTCATTGTTGTTAAATCTTTGTTTGTATCCATACTTAATACAGAAGGACATCTTTGTAGAGGTAGAATTGCTGGGTTAGAGGCATACACATACTCCTAGAATGTTTGGTGTGTTTTCAATTTATACCCCTACTGACAGTATAGAATGTCTTCTTGCTTAATGTGGTGGTGGTGGTTTAGTCGCTAAGTCATCTCTAACTCTTTGCAACCTCAGGACTGTAGCCCACTAGGCTCTTCTGTCCATGGAATTTTCCAGACAAGAATACTGGACTGGGTAGCCGTTTCCTTCTCCAGGTGATCTTCCTGACTTGGGGGTTGAACCTAGGCTTTGTCAAATCTTTACCAACTGAACTATCAGAGAAACCCATCTTTTTGCTTATACCCCGTGCCAATTTTCCCTTTGCTATTTTTCTTAATTTGCATGTGTTTGATTAGTAATGATACTGAATAAGAAAGATTATGTTTATAATCAAACATCTTCTACAGTAAGCATGAACTGATCTCTGTGGCCCAGGCTGATGGGACATTTTCAAAGGAAAGTCCTGAATACACACAGAGCGGAAAGTGAGAAGGCCTGGCTGGTCGGGCTTCAGAGAGATATTCTGGTGTACTTGCTAGGGTTCAAATTTATAAGCCCAGTTGTTAGCACACTAAGAAAATAGCTTGTGGATTTTTTGTGTTAATCCAGGTCCTAGGAATCATATATAAAGTCAGGTTGCTAAATCACTGTCACATGGAACTTGGAGAGGTGCAGACACAGTCTTCTGGTCATACCTTCTCTCCTTGAAGGTCTGGCATATGGGAAACTAGATTTTATGACAGCTGATGAGCAAGGTTAGTTAAGAGATACTCAGTGCTTCATGGTTCTAGCCTTCTAGAGCCCAATACCTCCATCATTTTATTCAGTAATACAGCTAGTCTAAGAAAGCAGGGCAATCCCACAGCACCATCATACCTGATAAAAATTATTGCTGTCATGTGATGGTAAAGATATTACAAGTCTTCCTCGAGATAAGCCTTGTATGGGACAGCACGGCTCCTGAGTGCTTGGATGGACATCTCTTGCATTTGTCTCTAAAATTTTCCTTTTCTTTGCCTTCTTGGCTGACCACCTGCCACTAGAGACTGAAGCTGTTTTCCTTTAGATATGTTAATACATTTAATCAGCTCATAGTCTGGTCTCAGAGGCCTGGGAGCTATTTGGTCTCTTTAAGGATATTTTCGTGTCTCTTCACTCTGATGTCTTGATTTCATAACTTAACCCCCAGAGGATAAGCCTGCTTCCGCTACTTCCTTGTTCTTGGGGATGCCTCTGGTAAATCTTCTGTTCTCTTAACAGCTGGCATGAGTGAGGCACCCTTGTGGATAGAGCAGGAAGAGAGAACACATGATTCTTGGTTCTGCTTTCATAATCTTTTTTTTTTTTTTCCAACTAGGTTTTGTTGCCAGGCACCCAGGGCAGTCACCATTTTAATTTGCATGTGTTTGATTAGTAATGATACTGAATAAGAAAGATTATGTTTATAATCAAACATCTTCTACAGTAAGCATGAACTGATCTCTGTGGCCCAGGCTGATGGGACATTTTCAAAGGAAAGTCCTGAATACACACAGAGCGGAAAGTGAGAAGGCCTGGCTGGTCGGGCTTCAGAGAGATATTCTGGTGTACTTGCTAGGGTTCAAATTTATAAGCCCAGTTGTTAGCACACTAAGAAAATAGCTTGTGGATTTTTTGTGTTAATCCAGGTCCTAGGAATCATATATAAAGTCAGGTTGCTAAATCACTGTCACATGGAACTTGGAGAGGTGCAGACACAGTCTTCTGGTCATACCTTCTCTCCTTGAAGGTCTGGCATATGGGAAACTAGATTTTATGACAGCTGATGAGCAAGGTTAGTTAAGAGATACTCAGTGCTTCATGGTTCTAGCCTTCTAGAGCCCAATACCTCCATCATTTTATTCAGTAATACAGCTAGTCTAAGAAAGCAGGGCAATCCCACAGCACCATCATACCTGATAAAAATTATTGCTGTCATGTGATGGTAAAGATATTACAAGTCTTCCTCGAGATAAGCCTTGTATGGGACAGCACGGCTCCTGAGTGCTTGGATGGACATCTCTTGCATTTGTCTCTAAAATTTTCCTTTTCTTTGCCTTCTTGGCTGACCACCTGCCACTAGAGACTGAAGCTGTTTTCCTTTAGATATGTTAATACATTTAATCAGCTCATAGTCTGGTCTCAGAGGCCTGGGAGCTATTTGGTCTCTTTAAGGATATTTTCGTGTCTCTTCACTCTGATGTCTTGATTTCATAACTTAACCCCCAGAGGATAAGCCTGCTTCCGCTACTTCCTTGTTCTTGGGGATGCCTCTGGTAAATCTTCTGTTCTCTTAACAGCTGGCATGAGTGAGGCACCCTTGTGGATAGAGCAGGAAGAGAGAACACATGATTCTTGGTTCTGCTTTCATAATCTTTTTTTTTTTTTTCCAACTAGGTTTTGTTGCCAGGCACCCAGGGCAGTCACCATTTTAACTGTTTCCAGCAAGTTATGAACAGGAATTTGAACACACAATTTGGTTATCATTTTTGTTTAATTTTGGTAATCAGTTTACCTAGAAGGCAAAGAAAGGAATGGTTCTATATAACTACCTGTATTAGAAAAATAGTTTCTTTTAGGTGGTTGGGGTGACTTCCTGGAGAGGAAGTCCCATCCTCCCATCCCTCCCTACCCCTGCTTCATCCTGCCTGAGATTATTCATTTCTGCTAAACTCTCAGGCTGTATAGAAACTGCTGGTCCACAGAGCACATTTTGGGTATCAAGGCTTTGCGTTCAGAAGACAGACATGTATCATCAGGCAGGAAGAGCCAAAATGAAAACTATAGAGATTCGTGTGGTTAAAAGCTTTTCCTAAGAATCTGGCTGGGGAAAAAAGAATGGATTGGAAAATTTTCTAAGAAGAAAATATTGCTAGACTTGAAGATGTCTGTAGTTCCTTTCAGAGGTTTTAACCTGTTCATAAAATTAAACTTGTAAGGTTATTCATTTTTCAAAGTGCCTATTATTGCCTAATTATGTGTTTCATTATTTAAAAAAACTAGACTGTCTTTTATTTTCTTGACTTGAAAAATTAAAATAGAGTTGATTTAAAACATTATGTGAGTTTCAGGTTAGTGACTTGACATTTGCATGTATTAAGAAATAATCTCCAGGATAAGTCTAGTAACTATGTGTCAAAGTTATTACAAAGTTATTATAATATTCTTAACCATATTTCTTGTGATGTATATTATATCTCTGTGGCTTATTAATTTTATTACTTGTGGATTTTACTTCTTAATCCCCGTTTACTTATTTTACCCTCAATCCCCAATGCCAGAAACCACTCATTTGCTCTCTGTAGCTATGATTGTTTTCATTTTGTTTTGTTTATATTTTTCACGTATAATTAGGATAAGTATTATCTCTTTGATCTATTTCACTTAGCATAATACTCTCTAGATCTGTTCATGTTTTTGGAAAAGCAAGATTTATCTTTTATCCTTGTTCTTGGATGCCTCTGGTAAATCTTCTGTTCTCTTAACAGCTGGCATGAGTGAGGCAAGCCTTTTTTTTTTTTTGGTTTTGTTGCCAGGCACCCAGGGCAGTCACCACTTTAACTGGTTCCATCAAGTTCTGAACCGGAATTTGAACACACAATTTGGTTATCGTTTTTGTTTAATTTTGGTAATCAGTTTACCTAGAAGGCAAAGAAAGGAATGGTTCTATATAACTACCTGTATTAGAAAAATAGTTTCTTTTAGGTGGTTGGGGTGACTTCCTGGAGAGGAAGTCCCATCCTCCCATCCCTCCCTACCCCTGCTTCATCCTGCCTGAGATTATTCATTTCTGCTAAACTCTCAGGCTGTATAGAAACTGCTGGTCCACAGAGCACATTTTGGGTATCAAGGCTTTGCGTTCAGAAGACAGACATGTATCATCAGGCAGGAAGAGCCAAAATGAAAACTATAGAGATTCGTGTGGTTAAAAGCTTTTCCTAAGAATCTGGCTGGGGAAAAAAGAATGGATTGGAAAATTTTCTAAGAAGAAAATATTGCTAGACTTGAAGATGTCTGTAGTTCCTTTCAGAGGTTTTAACCTGTTCATAAAATTAAACTTGTAAGGTTATTCATTTTTCAAAGTGCCTATTATTGCCTAATTATGTG
The DNA here is from genome assembly GCA_022376925.1 of Tragulus kanchil. NCBI lineage: Eukaryota > Metazoa > Chordata > Mammalia > Artiodactyla > Tragulidae > Tragulus > Tragulus kanchil. The sequence goes on along the minus strand of JAIOJX010000029.1, from coordinate 54,046,310 downwards.
TTTCATTATTTAAAAAAACTAGACTGTCTTTTATTTTCTTGACTTGAAAAATTAAAATAGAGTTGATTTAAAACATTATGTGAGTTTCAGGTTAGTGACTTGACATTTGCATGTATTAAGAAATAATCTCCAGGATAAGTCTAGTAACTATGTGTCAAAGTTATTACAAAGTTATTATAATATTCTTAACCATATTTCTTGTGATGTATATTATATCTCTGTGGCTTATTAATTTTATTACTTGTGGATTTTACTTCTTAATCCCCGTTTACTTATTTTACCCTCAATCCCCAATGCCAGAAACCACTCATTTGCTCTCTGTAGCTATGATTGTTTTCATTTTGTTTTGTTTATATTTTTCACGTATAATTAGGATAAGTATTATCTCTTTGATCTATTTCACTTAGCATAATACTCTCTAGATCTGTTCATGTTTTTGGAAAAGCAAGATTTCATTCTTTTATGGTTGAATAGTATTCCATTATATATCACGTCTTCTTTATCCATTGATGAACACTAGCTTGTTTCCATGTGTTGTATTTTGTAAATAATGGTGCAGTGAACATGAGGTGCAAATAATCTTTTTGTGTTCATGTTTTATTTTCTTCAGATAAATACACAGATAAATGGAATTGCTAGATCGCACGGTAGTTCTATTTTTAATTTTTTTTGAGGAACTTCCAACAATTTTCTATAGTGGCTGTACTAATTTACATTCCCACCAACAGTGCACAAGGATTTCCTTTTCTCCCCATCCTTGCCAGCATTTATTGTATCTTGTCCTTTTGATGATAACTGTGCTAACAGACGTGAAGTGATATCTCATTGTGGTTTTGGTTTGCATTTCCCTGATGATAAGCGATGATGGTCACCTTCTCATGTACTTGTGGGCCATCTGTGTGTCTTCTTTAGAAAAAGAAGACATATTCAACTCCTTTGCCCATATTTTAATCAGATTGGTTTTTTTCTTGTTGATAATCTTATTGTCTTGGTGTTTTCTTTGCTTTGCAAAGCTTTTTGATTTGATGCAGTCTCATTTGTTTATTTTTGCTTTTGTTGGCTTTGCTTTTGGGTGTCAAATCCAAAAACTCATCACTAAAATCCATGTCAAGGAGCTTACCACCTAGGTTTTCTTCTAAGAATTTTATGGTTTCAGGTCTGGTGTTCAAGTCTTTAATCTGTTTTGAGCTGATTTTTGTGCATGGTATAATATATGACACAGTTTCACTTTTTTGCATACAGTTGTCCAGTTTTCCCAACCCCATTTATTGAAGAGATTGTTCTTTCCCTCTTGAATGCTCTTGACCCTTTTGTCATAAATTAATTGACTATATATGCATGGGTTTGTTTCTGGACTCTGTTCCATTGACCTATGTGCCTGTTTTTATGCCAGTACCATACTGATTACTGCAACTTTGTAAAAAAGTTTGAAATCACAGAATGTGATACCTCTAGCTTTGTTCTTTCTCCAGATCACTTTAGCTACTTAAAGTCATTTGTGATACCACACAAATTATAGGATTGTTTTATTTATTTCTGTGAAAATGCCATTGGAATTTTGATAGAGAGTGAATTGAACTGATAGATGGATTTGGTAGTTGGACATTTTGACAATATTAGTTCTTTCAACCACGAGCATGGAATATATCAAAATATATCTGTCGGGCTTTATGTATTTGCGTCTTCAATTTCTTTCATCAGCATCTTATAGTTTTTAGTGTACAGGCCTTTTAGCTCTTTGGTTAAATTATTTCTAGATTTTAAATTCTTTTTGATACCATTATAGATGGGAATTTTTTCTTATTTTTCTTATCACTTTTAAAATTAGTGTTAACAACTGCTTTTGATCTACTAAAGTTATAAGTCCAAAACCTAGTTGTTTCTTGACGCGGAAAGAACTTACGGCTACCAAAGGTATGGGATTCACAAATACACACTACTGTGTATAAAATAGATAAGCAATAAGGATTTACTGTATAACACAGGGAAGTCTATTCAACTCCTTTGCCCATATTTTAATCAGATTGGTTTTTCTTGTTGATAATCTTATTGTCTTGGTGTTTTCTTTGCTTTGCAAAGCTTTTGATTTGATGCAGTCTCATTTGTTTATTTTTGCTTTTGTTGGCTTTGCTTTTGGGTGTCAAATCCAAAAACTCATCACTAAAATCCATGTCAAGGAGCTTACCACCTAGGTTTTCTTCTAAGAATTTTATGGTTTCAGGTCTGGTGTTCAAGTCTTTAATCTGTTTTGAGCTGATTTTTGTGCATGGTATAATATATGACACAGTTTCACTTTTTTGCATACAGTTGTCCAGTTTTCCCAACCCCATTTATTGAAGAGATTGTTCTTTCCCTCTTGAATGCTCTTGACCCTTTTGTCATAAATTAATTGACTATATATGCATGGGTTTGTTTCTGGACTCTGTTCCATTGACCTATGTGCCTGTTTTTATGCCAGTACCATACTGATTACTGCAACTTTGTAAAAAAGTTTGAAATCACAGAATGTGATACCTCTAGCTTTGTTCTTTCTCCAGATCACTTTAGCTACTTAAAGTCATTTGTGATACCACACAAATTATAGGATTGTTTTATTTATTTCTGTGAAAATGCCATTGGAATTTTGATAGAGAGTGAATTGAACTGATAGATGGATTTGGTAGTTGGACATTTTGACAATATTAGTTCTTTCAACCACGAGCATGGAATATATCAAAATATATCTGTCGGGCTTTATGTATTTGCGTCTTCAATTTCTTTCATCAGCATCTTATAGTTTTTAGTGTACAGGCCTTTTAGCTCTTTGGTTAAATTATTTCTAGATTTTAAATTCTTTTTGATACCATTATAGATGGGAATTTTTTCTTATTTTTCTTATCACTTTTAAAATTAGTGTTAACAACTGCTTTTGATCTACTAAAGTTATAAGTCCAAAACCTAGTTGTTTCTTGACGTACGGAAAGAACTTACGGCTACCAAAGGTATGGGATTCACAAATACACACTACTGTGTATAAAATAGATAAGCAATAAGGATTTACTGTATAACACAGGGAAGTCTATTCAGTATTTTATAATAACTTAAATTGGAAAATAATATGAAAATTATAACTGAATCAATTTGCCGTACACCTGAAACTAACACAGTATTGTAAATCATCTCTACTTCAATAAAAAATAAGACAATAGAAACAACAAAACCTAATTGTTTCTTAAGCAAAGTTCACCTGACAGTGTTTCACTCATCAGTCTAACAGAATTTAACAAACACATTAAAGAGCTTTTCAGTAATGTCTTCTATATTTAAATACCATCAAGTTTTTAAAATGAAATTTGTACATATAGTAAATTTGATTTCTATTTTAAATAATCTAAATAATCTAAATAATAATTAAATAATTAAATAATCTAGCTTTTAGGCTGATAAACCATTCCATGTACTTAAATAATTTTTGTAAATTGAGTTTAACTTATTAATGAAGTGATATCTGATATTCTCTTAAATGTTCTAATATTGTATTTTAAAATTTCAACTTTAAATAACATTTCTAATCAATTATTTCACTACACATTAATTAGAAGACTGGGTTTTGTAATAGACCACTTTTATTTGAATACGACAGTTATCTTCTTAAAATGAAAAAGAGAAGCACTATGGAGTTTGATTCTCTTATACATTTCTGTAGTAAATTAAAAATATTTACAAGGCTGACAGATAGTTCTCCCCTAAGCAAATAATTATATAATCTCAGTATTATGGGGGGTTTATTTTAAAATAATATTTTGGTGGTCTCTTTTCAGTTTGCTAAAACTGTTTTAGTCAATTGGTTAATTGTAGTAAGAATACATAATGTTAAACATGCCATCTTAATCACTTTCAAGTGTGCAGTTCAGTAGTGTTAAGTGTATTCATATTGCTGTGCAACAGACTCCTAGAACTTTTTCATTTTTCAAAACTGAAACTCTATACCCTCTAAACCTAATTCTCCTTCTCTCCTGTCTCCATTCTTAGAGACCACATCTTTACTTCTGCTTTCTGTTTCTAGAATTTGGATTAGTTTAGATATGCATGAAATCACATAGTCTTTGTTCTTCTATGATGGATTTATTTCCCTCAGTGTAATGTCCTCAAGCTTCATTTGTGTTGTAGCCCATGACAGGATCTCCTTTTTGTTTTAAGGCTCTATAATATTCTTTTTTATTGTTTTCTGAAGTGGGTTTTTTTTTTTTTTGCCTCTTTTATTGTTTATTTATTTATTTATTTATTTTCATCTATCTTTGTTCTTTGGCCTGTATGGGCTACCAATTGCAGTGACCTCTCTTGTTGCAGAGCACCAGCTCTGGGTGCATGCACTCCAGAGCGCTGACTTGTAATTGGACACACCAGTCCAGCCGCTCCATGGTACGTGGAATCTTCCCATGCCAGGAACCAGTGCCTCTTGCACTGCAAGGCAGCCTCTTTACCCATTGGACCACCAGGGAAGCCCTGAAGTGTTCTAAATATCAGAGAACATGTTCTTTGATTAACTGCCTTGACCAAACACACTGAGCCCATTGTGTATTCTAGATGTTGTATCCTGTATTCCATAGATTTAAGGCATATGATTTACTAGTCCTAGCTTTCAAGTTACACTACAACTCTCAACCCCATTGATTGAATTGTGTGTATCTTTAGCCATTAAGACATAAAAATGTACTTTTTTTGGCCTAACGTTAGCTCCTGTGGTAATTGCTACAATTATGTATTATTTTCATATAGTTCTTATTTTTAATGACCACACATCCTTTGTAAATACTGGTAGCTGGTTGCATTTTGCAGATCTCATGGCTGTGTTTGAATGCCAAATGATAACTTCTAAGATCATCTTGTTCATCCTCTTCTACCTTGCCTTGATGCTGGTCCTATGTATTGTCTGAAGTCATAAGAGCGGAAGTTGTTTGGCTCTTGGTCCACAAGATCAGTAGTCTCAGACATGATCTCCTTCATTTCTAGTGTTAAGTGTATTCATATTGCTGTGCAACAGACTCCTAGAACTTTTTCATTTTTCAAAACTGAAACTCTATACCCTCTAAACCTAATTCTCCTTCTCTCCTGTCTCCATTCTTAGAGACCACATCTTTACTTCTGCTTTCTGTTTCTAGAATTTGGATTAGTTTAGATATGCATGAAATCACATAGTCTTTGTTCTTCTATGATGGATTTATTTCCCTCAGTGTAATGTCCTCAAGCTTCATTTGTGTTGTAGCCCATGACAGGATCTCCTTTTTGTTTTAAGGCTCTATAATATTCTTTTTTATTGTTTTCTGAAGTGGGTTTTTTTTTTTTTTGCCTCTTTTATTGTTTATTTATTTATTTATTTATTTTCATCTATCTTTGTTCTTTGGCCTGTATGGGCTACCAATTGCAGTGACCTCTCTTGTTGCAGAGCACCAGCTCTGGGTGCATGCACTCCAGAGCGCTGACTTGTAATTGGACACACCAGTCCAGCCGCTCCATGGTACGTGGAATCTTCCCATGCCAGGAACCAGTGCCTCTTGCACTGCAAGGCAGCCTCTTTACCCATTGGACCACCAGGGAAGCCCTGAAGTGTTCTAAATATCAGAGAACATGTTCTTTGATTAACTGCCTTGACCAAACACACTGAGCCCATTGTGTATTCTAGATGTTGTATCCTGTATTCCATAGATTTAAGGCATATGATTTACTAGTCCTAGCTTTCAAGTTACACTACAACTCTCAACCCCATTGATTGAATTGTGTGTATCTTTAGCCATTAAGACATAAAAATGTACTTTTTTTGGCCTAACGTTAGCTCCTGTGGTAATTGCTACAATTATGTATTATTTTCATATAGTTCTTATTTTTAATGACCACACATCCTTTGTAAATACTGGTAGCTGGTTGCATTTTGCAGATCTCATGGCTGTGTTTGAATGCCAAATGATAACTTCTAAGATCATCTTGTTCATCCTCTTCTACCTTGCCTTGATGCTGGTCCTATGTATTGTCTGAAGTCATAAGAGCGGAAGTTGTTTGGCTCTTGGTCCACAAGATCAGTAGTCTCAGACACTTCTCATCTTCCATCTTCTCAACCACTATCCCCAAGATTTTATGTAATTATCTCATTTAGAATTTTGATATTGTTCCTAATATGAAAAGATGCATAAATAAAATTGGCTTAAATGAAGTGTGTTCCAAGGTTATCTCTTAACATCTATTTCCTCCTCCCTTTTGCCTGCCTCACTTACATTTTCTTCCCTTCTGCTTTTCCTTCCTTCCTTTTACCCTTTGTGCCTACCTACTTATTCTACTGTTGGACACTTAAATGTCACTCGTTGCAGCCACTAAATTATTTTGAATCTGTGCACACACATGAAAGGTCCATAAGGCAAATTTAGTGGAATTTCTGGGACAAATAACATGCATGTTTTATCAGTAAAGACTAGGTTTGACTATGAGATAAAAATTTGTTTCTTTATCACATGAGTCCAGAGGTTGGTAAACCAGTAGGAAATCCAGGCAGTTTCTACCTTTCTGCTCCATGATCTCTAGGGTGCAGCCTTCATCTTCATGTGCCATTAATGATTTCTCCACATCAATCTAAGTCCCAATCAATGGGTGGAAAGGGCAGGAGAAAGAGGCAAATAACAATGCCAGCTGTTGCCTGAGGAGAGTGCCTAGCAGTGACCACATTCCATTTCTACTTTGGTGAAAACTTAGTCATGTGACCTCACTGAGATGTTAGAGCATCTTTATTCTTAAAGATCACAGATTCAGTAAAATATATTTCCATAGGAAAGGAATGGGCTTTCAAGTGGCACTAACTGTAAAGAACACATCTGCCTGTGCAGGAGACATAAAGGCACTATTGTGTGTATCTTTAGCCATTAAGACATAAAAATGTACTTTTTTTGGCCTAACGTTAGCTCCTGTGGTAATTGCTACAATTATGTATTATTTTCATATAGTTCTTATTTTTAATGACCACACATCCTTTGTAAATACTGGTAGCTGGTTGCATTTTGCAGATCTCATGGCTGTGTTTGAATGCCAAATGATAACTTCTAAGATCATCTTGTTCATCCTCTTCTACCTTGCCTTGATGCTGGTCCTATGTATTGTCTGAAGTCATAAGAGCGGAAGTTGTTTGGCTCTTGGTCCACAAGATCAGTAGTCTCAGACACTTCTCATCTTCCATCTTCTCAACCACTATCCCCAAGATTTTATGTAATTATCTCATTTAGAATTTTGATATTGTTCCTAATATGAAAAGATGCATAAATAAAATTGGCTTAAATGAAGTGTGTTCCAAGGTTATCTCTTAACATCTATTTCCTCCTCCCTTTTGCCTGCCTCACTTACATTTTCTTCCCTTCTGCTTTTCCTTCCTTCCTTTTTACCTTTGTGCCTACCTACTTATTCTACTGTTGGACACTTAAATGTCACTCGTTGCAGCCACTAAATTATTTTGAATCTGTGCACACACATGAAAGGTCCATAAGGCAAATTTAGTGGAATTTCTGGGACAAATAACATGCATGTTTTATCAGTAAAGACTAGGTTTGACTATGAGATAAAAATTTGTTTCTTTATCACATGAGTCCAGAGGTTGGTAAACCAGTAGGAAATCCAGGCAGTTTCTACCTTTCTGCTCCATGATCTCTAGGGTGCAGCCTTCATCTTCATGTGCCATTAATGATTTCTCCACATCAATCTAAGTCCCAATCAATGGGTGGAAAGGGCAGGAGAAAGAGGCAAATAACAATGCCAGCTGTTTCCTGAGGAGAGTTCCTAGAAGTGACCACATTCCATTTCTACTTTGGTGAAAACTTAGTCATGTGACCTCACTGAGATGTTAGAGCATCTTTATTCTTAAAGATCACAGATTCAGTAAAAATATATTTCCATAGGAAAGGAATGGGCTTTCCAAGTGGCACTAACTGTAAAGAACACATCTGCCTGTGCAGGAGACATAAGAACCACAGGTTCAATTCCTAGGTTGGGAAGATTCCCCTAGACGAGGGCATCACAACCCACTCTAGTATTCTTGCCTAGGGAATCCCACGGTCAGAGGAGCCTGGAGGGCTATACTCTATAAGGTTTTCAAGAGCTGAACACAACTGAAGTGACTTAGCATGCACACAAAAGAAGGGAATAATGGATATTGGGAGAAAGGAGAACTCTGAGTCACATTTTAAGACTTTGTGATAGAAGCTTCCAAATTGCTATCTAGATGCATTCTAACAACTTGCTTGCTCACAAGGAGCATATAAGGGTACCTACTTCCCCATATTCTCACCAACACTAGGTATGATTATTGCTTTCAGCCTTCTGGGTGACAGAAGTGTACCTTGCTTTGGTTTGCATTTCCTTTATTGTCAGTGTTGCTGTTTTCTTAAGAAATGTATGTTTGTTAGTCACCTGTATTTTGGTTTGAAGGGGGATAAAGTAGACTTCTTTGTTCTTCAAAGAGCCACAGAAATACTGTGTCTATATGGAAAGAGAAATGGACTGATTTCCGGGCTGGTAAAGGAGATGGTTTGAGACTGAGATTTGACTAATAAATGCCAGGGGTCAAGCCAGCAGAAGGCCCAGGCCCTTCATAACCCCTTGGCGTTACCACTGTCACTGGGATCCAGTCTCCTCATGCCAAAGTCACAGGTCCCCCTCTCCCAAGGTCTCACAAGTTTGCAGCTCCAAGAATGGTTTGGAGCCAGGGTAGCTCCTGTCTTCTTCCAAGGCCTTCACCATAAACACCAAGGAGAGGACCATGACCCCTTCTTCCTTGGCCACAAGGGGCACTCCAGGCAGCCCTAGACAGCGACATGTGAACTTGTGGGTTGGCGAAAAGTGGTTGAGACCCAGACTTGTGATCACCACATTCTTGTGCTTGAGTAGCAAATAAGGATTTGAGGCTCGCCCAGGCATCTAACCATTATTAACAAGATTAGAACTTTAGGAAGATGTGTTTGGAGATACACACACTGATTTCCAAACATATCTTTGGAGCCTGACCTTTTAGCCAATGGGAATTGCTTGTAAATTTGGTTTCATGGGATTAGGAAAAGCTCACAGCAAAACAGCAGAATGAGAAGTTGGCAACTATCCATACTTGGGAAAGATTGGCTAATCCCAAAATGAGACTAGCAATTCATTCTCCCTCCCACGTCCGTGACTGATGGCAGACAAAGCAGATGCCTGGAAGCAAAGGGCTCCCTGAGGTAGAATTGTGGGTAAATAGAGAGCTTGCCCTGGGGGTCTTCTCCAGGGCAGCAACCAGCCTTTGTCCAGATGCCCAGTCTTCTGTTGCTGGATGCTACTTTGGAGGAAAAGACTGTAGTGATGAATGTTTCCTCTGTGGTGAACTTGACTGTTTCCCATTTTTGTTAGATGATATGTGCATGCTAAGTAGCTTCAGTCGTGCCCAACTGTTTGTGACCCTATGGACAGTAGCCCCCAGGCTCCTCTGTCCATGTATTTTCCAGGCAAGAATACTAGAGTGGGTTGCCATGTCCTTCTCCAGTGGATCTTCCCGACCCAGAGATCAAACCCACATCTCTTATGTCTCCTGCATTGGCAGGCAGGTTCTCTACCACTGGTACCACCTGGGAAGCAAGCCCTTTTTGCTCGATGGTGGCAGCCAAATGCTCACTTCAAGTTAAAGTTGTGATGGGGCATTGCAGACGATGTCGCTTGCAGGAGAGACATAGGAAAAAGTTTGGGGACTGAGTCGCCACGCTGTTCTGTGTAGGCCAGCCCCAGTGGTAGAGGACCAGTTCCCATGGCTGTGCCCTGGCTGTCTTTGGCACTCAGCTAAGAGAACTTTGGAACCGTAAATAAGAAGCCTTCACTCCCACACACAGAACTGTATATGATTTCCTGTGCTTAGCGGAGAGCAGAGTGACAATTGATTACCACAGCACTGAATGAATATTCACAGCTGATTTTTAACTTGGCCAGTTTTGTGAAACACTGAACTGGCTGAGGGCAAAGAAGGAGCTAGAACTCTGGTTGGTGTTTATATAAAAAATAATTCCTGCAGATGAACATGATTCTTGCTTGAATGTCATTTTCAATAAACAGTGAGTTTTAAACTGAAATTTTGGGTTAGGAGCATAAAGACATCTGCAGCTCACTTGCCCGGGACTGTTGTTCTTCCAGGAGACAGATATGCCACACAGGTGGAACTTCAGGGGCCGCAGTTAGGCTATTTGCCACATAACTCATATATGTCTTCCTATGACTTCTTTTTGTGTTGGAATATTATGTTATATTAAACTGGAATTAGCAAAAAAAAAAAAAAAAAAACCTTCCCTTTGGGGCAAGAGGCTAACGTGTCTTAGGAGCCACTACCTGGAACATTGTGTTTAGAAGGATTCTGAGACCATATCTGTGCTGAGAGAGAACAGGGTGACTCATTAATCATTTCTGTCATGGTCACTGGGTGGCCTGAGTGCCCCACATTTGCCATCTGTGTATTAGACTCTGTCTGGATCCTATGACATTTTGGATTCTCTAATCATGGAGATATCAATTGAGGTTCCTGAATCATGCACCTGGTCATAGGCTCATGTTATACCTTCTTCATTTAAATGAGAAGTTTTATGTATTACTCCTGCCCTTGTCTCCTGGAAGAATGACTTTTCTTTTTGTGACCTAGAGTATCTGGCAAGCTAACTCAGGAGAATATTGTCAGCAGTTTTGTTTAAGGAATGGAAAAAGACTGTCAATGGCTACATCTTGACCCACTGTCAGCCACAGGAGAGGAAAGTTCTTATTTCTCTTACCTGAAGATTATAGAGGGACACATTTAATTCTTTGTCCCGGCTTCACGTCACTTTGATATTTTGCTGCTGCAATGTTTTGAGCTCAGATTTTGGGGGATGAGAAAGGCTAGAGTACAGGGCAAGAAGCCTTGCTTGGAGCTGTAAAGATTCAGTCTTTGGCAGGGAGCTGTTTGGAGATGAACAGTGCTTCTCTAGGGCATTCGGAGGGAGCATATTGAGAATGTAGGGGAGGAGGGGCACCTCTCTGAAGTTGAAGGTGATCAGAGCTTTCTCTTCTGGATTGTTTGACTCTCACACTCACAGACTTGTTTAATAATAAAGTTGTGATCTTGTCAAGTACCCACAAACAACCTTGGCCTGTAGACTCTTTGAGGCAGACCCTTTTGAGTACAGATAAAAGTGAGACAATCCTGTTAAGCTATCCAAAGAGACCCTGAACTGACAGCAAAATCAGACGGTATGTTCCTAAGTACACCTACCCGTGATGCCCTTTCTGCCATTGGCAGTGGATTTTTTCATGTTTCCATAGGGACCCTGTATTCTGTTGCCATGGAGCCCGACTTGGTTCAGAGGAATGTACCAGTAAGTACTGGGAAAGATTCTTTGTTCACATACTGCACTAGCTGAAATTCCAATTTTCCCACACATCTAATAGAACCTAACTTATGTTTTCTGGTTTGGGTCATTGGTGTCTGCTAGTAGTGAAGACTGGAAAGCCAATAATGCAGGAAACACTTTTTGATTTATTGTTTATAATGCACACTGAGTACTTAAGACTTTATAGATAGAAACCCTGTATTTAATAATGATAATAAAACCACTATGAGTTCAAGAGAGTCTCCATCTAAACAGATGAAGATCTTGTCTTCTGCCTGGTGTTTTTTTTTTTTTTTTTTTCTTTCTTTCTTAAGAAAGTCTGACTTTAGAGTTCCATGGAGACAGGGCCAAAAGGAAATAGTAAAAAGCTTTACCTTATTTTTAGAAAATGAGTTTCTTCACTTTCAGTCTTTGCAAAACAGGTAGTATTTTTACAGTTCCAATCATGTATGTAGTCTTCTTACAGGGATAGAGATTAGCTAATATAAATGCTCAGAACTAAGAAGCAACTTTTTTTTTTTTTTAAAGATTTATTTATTTATTATTTATTTTGGACAGTGGTCAGGTTGGGGAGGGAGGGATGGGGGCGGCCACTTCTATGGGTCTTTCATTTCTCTGTTTTCATCCGTCTTTGTTCTTTGGCTCCTGTGGGCCTCCCATCGCAGTGGCATCTGTCATCACAGAGCACCGGCTCTGAGCGCATGCGCTCCAGAGCTCCAGCTTGGTAATTGGACACATCAGTCCAGCCGCTCCGCGGCACGTGGGATCTTCCCAGGCCAGGGCTCGAACATCCTGTTAAGCTATCCCAAAGGAGACCTTTGAATTTGACAAAAGGCAAGTACCCACAAACAACCTTGGCCTGTAGACTCTTTGAGGCAGACCCTTTTGAGTACAGATAAAAGTGAGACAATCCTGTTAAGCTATCCAAAGAGACCCTGAACTGACAGCAAAATCAGACGGTATGTTCCTAAGTACACCTACCCGTGATGCCCTTTCTGCCATTGGCAGTGGATTTTTTCATGTTTCCATAGGGACCCTGTATTCTGTTGCCATGGAGCCCGACTTGGTTCAGAGGAATGTACCAGTAAGTACTGGGAAAGATTCTTTGTTCACATACTGCACTAGCTGAAATTCCAATTTTCCCACACATCTAATAGAACCTAACTTATGTTTTCTGGTTTGGGTCATTGGTGTCTGCTAGTAGTGAAGACTGGAAAGCCAATAATGCAGGAAACACTTTTTGATTTATTGTTTATAATGCACACTGAGTACTTAAGACTTTATAGATAGAAACCCTGTATTTAATAATGATAATAAAACCACTATGAGTTCAAGAGAGTCTCCATCTAAACAGATGAAGATCTTGTCTTCTGCCTGGTGTTTTTTTTTTTTTTTTTCTTTCTTAAGAAAGTCTGACTTTAGAGTTCCATGGAGACAGGGCCAAAAGGAAATAGTAAAAAGCTTTACCTTATTTTTAGAAAATGAGTTTCTTCACTTTCAGTCTTTGCAAAACAGGTAGTATTTTTACAGTTCCAATCATGTATGTAGTCTTCTTACAGGGATAGAGATTAGCTAATATAAATGCTCAGAACTAAGAAGCAACTTTTTTTTTTTTTTAAAGATTTATTTATTTATTATTTATTTTGGACAGTGGTCAGGTTGGGGAGGGAGGGATGGGGGCGGGCCACTTCTATGGGTCTTTCATTTCTCTGTTTTCATCCGTCTTTGTTCTTTGGCTCCTGTGGGCCTCCCATCGCAGTGGCATCTGTCATCACAGAGCACCGGCTCTGAGCGCATGCGCTCCAGAGCTCCAGCTTGGTAATTGGACACATCAGTCCAGCCGCTCCGCGGCACGTGGGATCTTCCCAGGCCAGGGCTCGAACTGGCGCCCCTTGCACTGCAAGGCGGTGTCCTTACCCACAGGACCACCAGGGGAAGCCAAGAAGCAACTTTTTTATTGCACTATGGTTCAAATTTTTTAGAGAAAACTGATTTTAAAGTAATGGGAAAATTATATTTTGATTTAAGTGATCAACCACAAAACATTGGCATGACCAGATAATGACAGACTTGCATTTTTTAGCCTGGGATAGTGGCTGTCAACACATTTACAGATAACCCAGTGGTAAACCTAGCATAGCCCTCCAACCACACACACAGGAGCTAAAGGGAAGGGGAGACTGATGTGGGTACTGATCTTTCCTGTGTGTATGCTCATTCGCTCAGTTGTGTCCTCCTCTTTGTGACTCTATGGAGTGTAGCCCACCAGGCTCCTCTGTCCATGGCATTGTCCAGTCAAGGATACTGGAATGGACTGCCATTTCCTTCCCCAGGAATCTTCTCAACCCAAGAATCTAACCCACTTCTCCTGCAATTCCTATACTGCAGGTAGATTCTTTACCACTGAGCCACCGGGGAAGCACATGGTCTTCCCTTAAGCTATAGTGATAGCCTAAGTTCTAGATGTAGTTTTTTTTTTTTTTTTCTTTTCCTTGATGAGTAATTCTTTAAAAGATTTAAAGGAAAACATTTAGAGTTCCAAGAGAACCACCACATAGAAAAGCAGTCTTCTTAGATCACAGAGGGCAGCACGATGTGAAGGTGGGTCTCCCTGGCCAGCTGGGCTCATTGGAGAAACAAAGGCTGTATATCAGGTCTACAGATATGCTACCCAAACTGAGGTTTAAGCTTTAAAATATGTCTGTTTTCAGCACTAAGTCGTGTCTGACTCTTTGCGACCCCATGAAGCATAACCCGCCAGGTGCCTCTGTCCATGGAATTCTCCAGGCAAGAATACTGGAATGAGTTGTCATTTCCTTCTCCTGGGGATCTTCCTGACCCAAGAATTGAACCCAGGTCTCTTGCATTGGCAGGTAGACTCTTTACTGTGGAGCCATAAGGGAAGCCCCAAGCTTTAAAAATAACTGAGATAATTGATTAAACTTAGCAGGTAATCAAGGGACAGGAAAAGAAATGTGACACCTCAGATGGAATTCATCTGCTGATCTTTGGAGGAGAATGGATTTCCAGAAACTTGGACCCTGGATGTTATCTGTAGTTGCATGGCCCTGGGGTGAACTACTGAATATTTTTCTCACAGAACTCACTGTTGCATTATGTAATAAAATTTGGAAATGCCTTGTGCTTGCTCAGTTCCCCTTTCTCAGAGATTTATTTTTGACATGTAGATTTTTATTGAAGACTTTGAGAATGCTTGGAGTAAAGGCATATCTCAAACTTATTTGACCATAAAATTCCCTATGGTCCTTCTTCCCTCTTTTCTATCTCTTCCAAGAACATAATGAGAGTGAGAACCTCTAGAGTCTACTTATTTGGGAAACAATATTGTAGGACATTTGGTCTGCTTTTATATAACCTTAGACTTAATTATAAGTCTAAGTAATTATAAATATTAATTTTATCAGAGCCTCTTTGGATTTTTTTCTTGTTTCCTTCAACTTTATTGAGATATTGACAAATAACATTGTGTAAGTTTTTATTTTATTTTATTTTTTTACAGAGTTTTGTTGTTTAGTGTCACGCATCAGCCTGAATTTTCCATAGGTATACACATGTTCCCCCACCCCTAATCTTCCCCCAATCTCCTTCCCCATCCCACCCCTCCAGGTTGCCACAGAGCCCATCAAGATGCCCTAGTCCCACAGTATGTTCCCCTCCCACACCCCAATGTGCATAAGACTGTTCTCTGTGTCCACTTTTCCATTGCTGCTCTGTACATTCATCAGCACCATCTTTCTAGATTCCATACACATGTGCCAGTAGACAATATATATCTTTCTCTCTCTGACATACTTCACTCTGTATAATAGGTTCTAGATTCATCCACCTCATTAGAACTGATTCAAATGGCTGATTCAAATTCTTTTTATGGCTGAATAATATTCCATTGTATATGTATGTATCACAGCTTTTCTATCCATTCATCTTTTGATGGACATCTAGGTTGCTTCCATGTTCTAGCTATGGTAAATAGTGCTGCAATGAACACTGGGGTACATGTGTCTCTTTCAATTTTGATTTCCTCAAAGTATATGCCTAGTAGTAGCCATTGCTGGGTCATATGATGGTTTTGTTCCTATTTTTTTGAGGAATCTCCATACTGTCTTCCATAGTGACTGTATCAGTTTACATTCCCACCAACAGTGCAAGAGGGTTCCCCTTTCTCCACACCCTCTGCAGCATTTATTGTTTGTAGACTTTTTGATGATGGCCATTCTGACTGTTGTGAAGTGATATCTCATTGTAGTTTTATTAAGTTTAAGGTGTATAGTGTGATGACTTGATAGACTTACATGTTGCAAAATGATTACCATAATAGGGTTAGTTAACACCTCCATCATCTCACATAATGACCAGTTCTTTTTTATTTGTGCTGAGAATATTTAAAATTTCCTGTCTTAACAGCTTTCAAGTATATAATACAATGTTGTTATATTGTGAGTGTGTGTATTGTTGCTGAGATGTTTTATCTACTCTTTAGCCAAAGGACATCTGGATTATTTTCACATCTTGACTATTATGAATACTGCTGCAGTAAACAGGGTAGTGCAGATGTCTGTTTGAGATAAGGATTTAATTTCCTTTGAATATGTACCTAGAAATAGGATTGCTGAATCATATGGTAGTTCTGATTTTTTTCAGTAGCCTCCATTCTGTTTTTGATAGTGACTATATCAATTTTCATTCCCACTAACAGTGCAAGAGGGTTCCCCTTTCTCCACACCCTCTGCAGCATTTATTGTTTGTAGACTTTTTGATGATGGCCATTCTGACTGTTGTGAAGTGATATCTCATTGTAGTTTTATTAAGTTTAAGGTGTATAGTGTGATGACTTGATAGACTTACATGTTGCAAAATGATTACCATAATAGGGTTAGTTAACACCTCCATCATCTCACATAATGACCAGTTCTTTTTTATTTGTGCTGAGAATATTTAAAATTTCCTGTCTTAACAGCTTTCAAGTATATAATACAATGTTGTTATATTGTGAGTGTGTGTATTGTTGCTGAGATGTTTTATCTACTCTTTAGCCAAAGGACATCTGGATTATTTTCACATCTTGACTATTATGAATACTGCTGCAGTAAACAGGGTAGTGCAGATGTCTGTTTGAGATAAGGATTTAATTTCCTTTGAATATGTACCTAGAAATAGGATTGCTGAATCATATGGTAGTTCTGATTTTTTTCAGTAGCCTCCATTCTGTTTTTGATAGTGACTATATCAATTTTCATTCCCACTAACACTGTACAGGAGTTCCCATTTCTCTATATCCTTACCAACACTTGTTATATCTTATTTTTTTGATAACCATTCTAACAGATGTGAGGTAAGATTTGATTTGCATTTTCTTGATGATTGTTGATGACAGTGACCTTGTCATGTACCTGTTGGTGTATGATCCTTCTTATATATTATTGAATTCAGTTTGCTAATAATTTGTTGAGGATTTTTGAATCTTTTTTCATCAGAAATATAGACCTGTAATTTTTTGTGTGTGTGTGAGTCTCTGTCTGGTTTTGTCAGTAGGGTATGGTTCGATAGCATCACCAACTCAATGGACATGAATCCAAGCAAACTCCAAGATATAGTAAAGGACAGGGAAGTCTGCCAGACTGCAGTCCATGGGGTCACAAAGAGTCAGGCATGACTAAGTGACTGAACAAGTGATGGCCTGGTAGAATGAGTTCGGGAGTTTTAGCAGAGTTTGGGAAGGATAGGTATTAACTCTTTATCTGTTTGGTTGTATTTTCATGTGAAATTACCCAGTGCTGAACTTTTGTTTGTTGGAAGTTTTTTGATTGCTTATTTAAATTCACTATGACTAAGTGTTCTGCTCCAGTGATCTACTTCTTGACTCACTCTTGGAAGATTGTATGTTTCTAGGAATGTTTCCATTTCTTCTAGTCATCATTGGTGGGTATTTAGTTTATTTCCATATCTTAGCTAATATTAATAATACTGTAGTAAATTTGGGAGTGTATCTATCCTGTTTGTATCAGAGTATTCTAAATTTGACTTATACTTACCTTTGCATGCTAAATAGCATCAACTGTGTCCAACTCTTTGCAACCCCATGGAGTGTAACCTGCCCAATTCCTCTGTCCATGGGATTCTCCAGGCAAGAATACTAGAGTGGGTTGTCATGCTCTCCTCCAGGAGTCTTCCTGACCCAGGGATCAAACCTGTGTCTCTTATTATGTCCTGTACTTGCAGGCAGGTACTTTGCCACTAGCGCCACCTGGGAAACCCTTGTACTTTTACCAGTGTGTTATGTATTTTCATACTTTTGTGTTAATAAGAAATCAAACCTGTAGTTTTCCCTTCTTTTATGTACAGGAGTTCCCATTTCTCTATATCCTTACCAACACTTGTTATATCTTATTTTTTTGATAACCATTCTAACAGATGTGAGGTAAGATTTGATTTGCATTTTCTTGATGATTGTTGATGACAGTGACCTTGTCATGTACCTGTTGGTGTATGATCCTTCTTATATATTATTGAATTCAGTTTGCTAATAATTTGTTGAGGATTTTTGAATCTTTTTTCATCAGAAATATAGACCTGTAATTTTTTGTGTGTGTGTGAGTCTCTGTCTGGTTTTGTCAGTAGGGTATGGTTCGATAGCATCACCAACTCAATGGACATGAATCCAAGCAAACTCCAAGATATAGTAAAGGACAGGGAAGTCTGCCAGACTGCAGTCCATGGGGTCACAAAGAGTCAGGCATGACTAAGTGACTGAACAAGTGATGGCCTGGTAGAATGAGTTCGGGAGTTTTAGCAGAGTTTGGGAAGGATAGGTATTAACTCTTTATCTGTTTGGTTGTATTTTCATGTGAAATTACCCAGTGCTGAACTTTTGTTTGTTGGAAGTTTTTTGATTGCTTATTTAAATTCACTATGACTAAGTGTTCTGCTCCAGTGATCTACTTCTTGACTCACTCTTGGAAGATTGTATGTTTCTAGGAATGTTTCCATTTCTTCTAGTCATCATTGGTGGGTATTTAGTTTATTTCCATATCTTAGCTAATATTAATAATACTGTAGTAAATTTGGGAGTGTATCTATCCTGTTTGTATCAGAGTATTCTAAATTTGACTTATACTTACCTTTGCATGCTAAATAGCATCAACTGTGTCCAACTCTTTGCAACCCCATGGAGTGTAACCTGCCGAATTCCTCTGTCCATGGGATTCTCCAGGCAAGAATACTAGAGTGGGTTGTCATGCTCTCCTCCAGGAGTCTTCCTGACCCAGGGATCAAACCTGTGTCTCTTATTATGTCCTGTACTTGCAGGCAGGTACTTTGCCACTAGCGCCACCTGGGAAACCCTTGTACTTTTACCAGTGTGTTATGTATTTTCATACTTTTGTGTTAATAAGTAATATCCTTTTATTTCAGCTCAAAGAACTCTGTTTAGCATTTATTCTTCCCCCAAACTTTAAACTTTTTATTTTATATTGGCAAAAAATATCGTATGACATTCTTTGTATGTAAAATCTAAAAAGAAATTATACAAATGAACTTACAAAACAGAAAGAGACTCACAGACTTAGATAGCTTTTTAGCATTTCTTTTTTTTTTTTTTTTACTTTCCTCTGCATTTATTTTTTCAACATTTACTTTTTCAGCATTTATTCCCAGGCCATAAGTTTTTGTTTCTTCAGTTTCTTCCGGGATATCTTTTTCTTCTGTGCAACTTCCTCTTCTGGTTTAGGAACAATCTGTTCTTTCTCAATGAGGATCATCTCGATGTGGCAAGGAGAGCTCATGTATGGGTTGATCCGACCATGAGCTCTGTAAGTCCTGCACCGCATCTTGGGGGCTTTGTTCACCTGGATGTGCTCAATGACCAGAGAGTCTACATCTAAGCCCTTAAGTTCAGCATTACTCTCTGCATTTTTGAGCATGTGCAGTAAAAATTCAGCACTCTTTTTGGGCCACCGACCTTGCGTCCAGCCCCACTGTTTGGCCTGTGCACACCTACCAACTCCACCATTGTAACGGTGGAACGGCACACACTGCTTCTTCAAAGTGACATCCTTCAGATACTTGGTGGCTTTTCGGATATGCATACCCTTTATGGCCTGGGCAGTTTCACGAGTGTTCTTAAAGTGAACACGAAGATTCGAACCTCTTGATTTGCATGATTTTGTGGGGTTTTCTGGGTCAAGTGAATAGCGCACCATTTTTAGAGGTCACCTCAGGCCCCTTTCCGGAAAAGCTTTTTAGCATTTCTTAAAGGCAGTTATGGTAGTGATGAGCTCCTTCAGCTTTTGTTTCTCTGAGAGAGGTTTTTTTTTTTTTTTTTTTTTTTTTTTTTTTTTTAATCTCCTACATTTTGAAGGACAACACTGCTGGATAGAGTTTTTGTCTTCTGAAACTTTGAATACATCATTATCTCCTGGGTTTCAAGGTTTCTGCTGAGAAATCAGCCCACAGTTTTATGAGGGTTCCCTGGTAAGTTATAAGTTTCTTTTCTCTTGCTGCTTTTAAGAGTCTCTGTTTGTCTTCAAGTTTTGACCGTTTTTAAATAATGTGTCTTAAAGAAGATCTCTTTAAGTTAAATTTGGTGACTTAATGAGGTTCGTGTACTTCAGTATCCAAGTCTCTCCTACACTTGGGACGTTCTTGGCCATTATTTAAGTAAGCTTTCTGACTCCTTTTCCCTCTCTTTTCTTTCATGATTTGCTGTTGACTCCCTTTATGGTACCCCGTACATCATACAGGTTTGTTTCACTTTCTTTTATTCTTTTTTGCTTTGTTCTCCTCTAATGGGATGATATTAAAATGTCTGTCTGGCTTCTTTCTGTTTGATAAATTCTTTTGTTGATGCCCGCTATTGTAATTTCTATTTCATCTATTATATTCTTCAGGTCCAGAATTTGTTTGGTTCTTTTTTATGATTTCTATCTCTTTGTTAAACTTCTTATTTGTGTGTCTATCTTGATGTTTCTGAATTGTCTTTCTGTGTTCCCTGGGAGTTTATTGAACTTCTTTTTTAAAAGCCGTTTTGAATTCTTTATTGGTAGATCTCAGATCTCCATGTCTTCGATGCTGGTTACTGGAGGTTTATGCTTCTTTGATGATGTCATGTTTCCTTGATTCTTGATGTTCCTCGAATTCTTTTGTTTCTGTTTTCACATTTGCAGTAGCAGTCACCTCTTCAGTCTTTACTGACTGATTTTGGCAGATAAAATATCTTCTATCCGCTCTGCTAGGGATTCTGAGGCTTTCGGAGACCTTCTATTGATATGGCTGCTCCATGATTCTTATTCCCTCTTATATGAGAATTCTCAAACTCGTACTTGTATATTCTTCAATGCACCAGGCCAGGGACTGACAGCCTTCCCTTTTCTTTCCCCAGGGCAGAGATAAATCTCAAGTTGGGACTCTGGGCATGAGCTGTGCTGCCTTAGTGGGAGGGGGGGTGAGTCTAAAGTCTAACTGTTCCTCTTACCCTCTTCAGTGTGTCCACACTTGCATTTTTTTTTTTTTTTTGCTCCATTGATGTACTGGGGCTTCTCCTCTGGGACACCGATACTTCTCAAAGGCTCACTCATCCATGCATTATTGTCTAATATAATGTTTTCTAGGGATTCCTAGACCATGGCCAAGGTGGACTAGAGACAGTTCACAGGCCACTCAGTGTCCACAGCTGGTAACAGATGTGTGTGCCTGTTACCTGATGCACAGGTAGGTGAGGCTGCTTTCAGGTGCCCTAGTATAGGGTTCTGGATTCCATCGCTTCCACAAAGGCATTTTTAGCCATTGGTGAATGCTGACTTGTTCTTGAGGGGGGATAGATACCATGACAGATGTCTTTTTCCAGCATATCGGTTGTATCACTCTGTAATTTCCTCTAAGGACACTGATCATGTCTGTTCTAACAACTCAAGAAAGGGAAATTTTTAGTTTGAGTCATGACAGGATATAGCAGACACTTCCTTCCCTTCACCATTGCATAGACAATACATCTGTTTACTATCTTCCTCAATTGGTACAGCATTGGTTGGGCCTCTCCTCTAAGTATTAAACTATTACTATCAGAGCTACTTCATGGCAAATAGTTGTTTATTAAGAGGGAAGCTGTCAGTCATCTGTTTCTATATATAGATTTGACATTAAATTCAAAATAGCTGTATACATGATAGATTTGCAGCCAATTTGGGGGTAAAAACTCAGATCTATGTCTTGATGTGGTTCTATTTGCTTCTTTGATGATGTCATGTTTCCTTGATTCTTGATGTTCCTCGAATTCTTTTGTTTCTGTTTTCACATTTGCAGTAGCAGTCACCTCTTCAGTCTTTACTGACTGATTTTGGCAGATAAAATATCTTCTATCCGCTCTGCTAGGGATTCTGAGGCTTTCGGAGACCTTCTATTGATATGGCTGCTCCATGATTCTTATTCCCTCTTATATGAGAATTCTCAAACTCGTACTTGTATATTCTTCAATGCACCAGGCCAGGGACTGACAGCCTTCCCTTTTCTTTCCCCAGGGCAGAGATAAATCTCAAGTTGGGACTCTGGGCATGAGCTGTGCTGCCTTAGTGGGAGGGGTGGTGAGTCTAAAGTCTAACTGTTCCTCTTACCCTCTTCAGTGTGTCCACACTTGCATTTTTTTTTTTTTTTTGCTCCATTGATGTACTGGGGCTTCTCCTCTGGGACACCGATACTTCTCAAAGGCTCACTCATCCATGCATTATTGTCTAATATAATGTTTTCTAGGGATTCCTAGACCATGGCCAAGGTGGACTAGAGACAGTTCACAGGCCACTCAGTGTCCACAGCTGGTAACAGATGTGTGTGCCTGTTACCTGATGCACAGGTAGGTGAGGCTGCTTTCAGGTGCCCTAGTATAGGGTTCTGGATTCCATCGCTTCCACAAAGGCATTTTTAGCCATTGGTGAATGCTGACTTGTTCTTGAGGGGGGATAGATACCATGACAGATGTCTTTTTCCAGCATATCGGTTGTATCACTCTGTAATTTCCTCTAAGGACACTGATCATGTCTGTTCTAACAACTCAAGAAAGGGAAATTTTTAGTTTGAGTCATGACAGGATATAGCAGACACTTCCTTCCCTTCACCATTGCATAGACAATACATCTGTTTACTATCTTCCTCAATTGGTACAGCATTGGTTGGGCCTCTCCTCTAAGTATTAAACTATTACTATCAGAGCTACTTCATGGCAAATAGTTGTTTATTAAGAGGGAAGCTGTCAGTCATCTGTTTCTATATATGAAGCTGATTTTGACATTAAATTCAAAATAGCTGTATACATGATAGATTTGCAGCCAATTTGGGGGTAAATACTAAAATTAAAGAGAAAAAGACAGATAAGTTTAAGATTTATCTATCAAAGAGCTTTAAGGCTCTTTGTCTTGAACATTTTAGGACCATCACTGATGTTTTCATAAAGCAGGCCAGTAGTCTCTATTGGAAGTGGCAAACCAGCAGGCTAAATGATTTGACACATGATCGTATTTTATTGGTTCACTTAGTGTTTACATTTAAAGAACGTTTAACATAAAACCTCGGAGAAGGAAATGGCAACCCACTCCAGTATTCTTGCCTGAGAAATTCCATGGACAGAGGAGCCTGGTGGGCTACTGTCCATGGGGTCATGAAGAGTCGGACACAACTTGGCGACTAAACAACAACAGCAAAACATATAACCTAGGACTTTTATCTTCCACAGAATAATCAGGAGAATGGGTAACACTGACTTGATATTCTAATGTGGCAGTAGACAGGGGGCACTAAAGGGAAGTCTATGCTTTTATTTATTTATTTTTAGCTAAGGTATAATTGACATATTAGTTTCAGATATACAGCATAATTATTCATTATTTATATTTATTGTGAAATGATCACAGTAAGTCTAGTTAATGCTTATCACCACACATAATTACAAAATGTTTTTGTCTCGTAATAAGGATTTTTATGGTCTGTTCTCTTGGCAGCTTTCTGATAAGCTATACAAGATTGGTAGCTACAGTCACCATCATGTACATTGCATTCCCACAACTTATTTAGATTTTATAATTGGCAGTTTGGACCTTTTGACCCCCTGGAGCTTCTACTTTTAAATGGGCAGGTTTTGGATCCCGGGCCAGCATATCGGTTGTATCACTCTGTAATTTCCTCTAAGGACACTGATCATGTCTGTTCTAACAACTCAAGAAAGGGAAATTTTTAGTTTGAGTCATGACAGGATATAGCAGACACTTCCTTCCCTTCACCATTGCATAGACAATACATCTGTTTACTATCTTCCTCAATTGGTACAGCATTGGTTGGGCCTCTCCTCTAAGTATTAAACTATTACTATCAGAGCTACTTCATGGCAAATAGTTGTTTATTAAGAGGGAAGCTGTCAGTCATCTGTTTCTATATATGAAGCTGATTTTGACATTAAATTCAAAATAGCTGTATACATGATAGATTTGCAGCCAATTTGGGGGTAAATACTAAAATTAAAGAGAAAAAGACAGATAAGTTTAAGATTTATCTATCAAAGAGCTTTAAGGCTCTTTGTCTTGAACATTTTAGGACCATCACTGATGTTTTCATAAAGCAGGCCAGTAGTCTCTATTGGAAGTGGCAAACCAGCAGGCTAAATGATTTGACACATGATCGTATTTTATTGGTTCACTTAGTGTTTACATTTAAAGAACGTTTAACATAAAACCTCGGAGAAGGAAATGGCAACCCACTCCAGTATTCTTGCCTGAGAAATTCCATGGACAGAGGAGCCTGGTGGGCTACTGTCCATGGGGTCATGAAGAGTCGGACACAACTTGGCGACTAAACAACAACAGCAAAACATATAACCTAGGACTTTTATCTTCCACAGAATAATCAGGAGAATGGGTAACACTGACTTGATATTCTAATGTGGCAGTAGACAGGGGACACTAAAGGGAAGTCTATGCTTTTATTTATTTATTTTTAGCTAAGGTATAATTGACATATTAGTTTCAGATATACAGCATAATTATTCATTATTTATATTTATTGTGAAATGATCACAGTAAGTCTAGTTAATGCTTATCACCACACATAATTACAAAATGTTTTTGTCTCGTAATAAGGATTTTTATGGTCTGTTCTCTTGGCAGCTTTCTGATAAGCTATACAAGATTGGTAGCTACAGTCACCATCATGTACATTGCATTCCCACAACTTATTTAGATTTTATAATTGGCAGTTTGGACCTTTTGACCCCCTGGAGCTTCTACTTTTTAAATGAGCACAGGCTCTTTGAGTTTCCCTTGCTTTCCCTGAACCACTTTCCCTTCTCAGTGATCCCCGGGCTCCAGGCATTGGAATTTGTATTCCCTGGTTTTTATGAGGCATTCTGCTAGTAAAGATCCTGCTGCCAGCTTCCTCTTAGATGTTTGATCCTCTTTTTCCTGAAGAAGTTCTGCCACTTAATTTATACATTTGGCTTAAGGCCTCCATAGTGAAATGCCAATGTCCTTGACAAGGGAAATAACCTTAGTTGTTTTAATTAGTCATTGATTCTTGGCTACGAGAACTCCACTTATTCTAAAGTTAGTATAGATAGGAAAGGAGAGCAGAAAGAACATGAGGGCCCCATAGTCAAAGGAAATGGGACGACCATCAGGAAGAAAGAGGGGCAAGGACACTGAATAGGAAAAGCGGCAACTATGACCATTACTGCCCTCTTCACTTTCCCTGGGGCTGGCCTTTATTACTAACATGTGGTTCAGACATATTGGATAGCCAGAAGCAAAGTGTCTGGAAACAAGTGTCAGTACAATGAAATAGGGCAGACAGAGAAATGTCATGGGGTGTAAAACATGCTGTGGTAAAGAATATTCATCAAAGAATTCCATGGCTCTGTAGAGAGTGGTCAGACCAAGGGGAATACCGTTCTAAAAACAGAAGAGCCTGGTGTGGCACTTCCCATAGAATCACCATACTTTCTCAACAGATGGAAACAGGACCAGAGAGGAGGGGAAATCATTTATCCCAAATGAAGCTACCTTCCTTCTGGTTTCTTCTCTGAGCTATCTGCTAATGATTTTGAAATTCTTCTCAAATTGAATCAGTTTGCAGTTGTATCAGCCAATCAGTTTGTAGGCTAAGTTTTGTTAGGAATTTGTGTGTAGGAAAATTAGAGTTTATTCCTGCACTTGTTAACTTTTTGAAACTGTGGTCCATTACAATTGTGTTACTTATATTACTCAAATCTGATTTAACTTAAAGAGACAGAATGTGGGCACTGTGGCCAGAAGAGATAATGCCTGTGTATGTGTGGAATTAAGCTGAAAACTCTTTCCCTTTTTAAATAAATGAATAGGATTATGTACTCCACGGATGATATTTCAATCCCTTGTGTGGGATCCATTACAATAGTCAATTTCATTCTTTTCCCTTGTATATATCATTTACTTTGTAGAGGAAAAGCTTAGTGTAGAACATTGCATTGTGAGTTTGTCATAATTAGCATTTCCTCAATTAAATATGTCTTGGGAGGCTCTAAAGCCCATATCTTCATAAACACTTGGAAAGTCCACTCTCCAATGACCACACTCTTATTGAAATTGCAAAGTATATTTAGTGTTTTAATGTTGGCTCATTTTTTAAAAAATATGTCCTATTTGTATATAAAGAGATCTCTTTGCCCTTCACTGGAAGTTCCCCTCACATTCTACTTTTCCTTTTTTAAAAACCATGTTACTGAGGTAACATTGACATAGAATAAACTGCACAGTTTATTGTAAAAGTTGATAGGTACTGACATATGTCTATAGCCATGAAATCATGTCAATCATGGTAGTAAACTTGTTCATCACGTATAAATATTGCTCATGTCCCTTTGTAATTCTTCCCAGCCATTCCTACCTGCATGCTCCACCCTCAGACAACCATTGCTCTGCTTTAGGTTAGCCTGCACTTTCTAGAGCTTTATATTAATACAGATAAAATCACATTGTGTTCTTTTTTTGTGTGTAGTCTCTTTCACTCAGCCTCTTTCATTCATCCATATTTTCATGTATATCGTTGATTCACTTCTTTTTAATGCTGAGTAGTATTCTGTTGCATAGATATACTGTAATTTATTTATTCTTTCATCTATTTATGGACACTTGTACCATTCCAGGCTTTGGCAATTACAATGAAGCTACTCTGATAACTTGAGTAGAAGTTTTTGTTTGGATGTATGCTTTCATTTCTTTTGGGTAATACCTAGGAGTGGGATGGCAGAATAATTTGGTACAGTCCTTGGAAAGAGTGTTTAGAGATGATTTATTTGTAATAGCCAAAAACTGGAAGTAATTCAAATGTCCGTAAACAATTTAAGAAACTGAAAAAAAATTCCAGAGTTGTTGTTTACTAGCAATGTATAAGGGTCTCAATTTCTCCTATCTTTGGTACAGTCATTGAAATTTCAGTCATTTGAATAGATATGTAGTATTACCTTACTGTGGCATTTCCCAGGTGGTGCTAGTGGTAAAGAACCCACCGACCAGTGCAGCAGACGTAAGAGACACTGTTTCGATCCCTGGGTCGAGAAGATCCCCTGGAGAAGGGCACGGCAATCCACTCAGGTATTCTTGCCGGAGAATCCCACGGACAGAGGAGCCTGCTGAGTTACAGTCTATAGGGTCGCAAAAAGTCAGACACAACTAAAGCGACTGAGCACACACGTGTTATCTTATTGTAGTTTTAATTTGTACTGTTCTAGTGCCTAATGATATTGAGCATCTTTTTATGAGCTTAAATGTGTGCATGCTGAGTTGCTTCAGTTGTGTCCAATTCATTGTGATCCTATGGACTGTACTCCTCCAGGCTCCTCTGTCTATGTGACTCTCCAGGCAAGAGTACTGGAGTATGTTTCTGTGCCCTCCTTCAGGGGATCTTCCCAACCTGTGGATCAAACCTATGTTTCCTGCATGTTGATACCCTTGCATATCAGGTGGATTCTTTACCTCTACACCACTGGCGAAGCCCCTTTCATGAGCTTATGTGCCCTTAATACATCTTCTTTGGTGAAGTGAGCAAATCTTTTGCCTGTTTATTTATATATTTGTAGTTGAACTGTTTTATCTTCTTACTTAGTAATTTTGGTATATTCTGAATATAAGTTCTTTATCAGCTAATTTTTAATAAGTATTTTTTCCATTCTGTGACTTATCTTTTCATTTTCTCGATGGTATTTTTTAGATAACAGAAGTTTTTCATTTGATGGAGAAATGATTAATTTGTTCATTGCAAGTTGTATTTTTGGTGCCATATCTAAGAAATCTTTGCCCAACTCAAGGTCACAAAGATTTTCTCCTATTTTTTCCTAGAGGTTGCATACTTACAGGTTTTATATTTATGTTTGTGATCATTCTGAGTTAATATTTGTATATGGTACAACATTATACATCCATGTTTATTTATTTGCCTATAGATGTCCAAATTTTCCAGCATTGTTGAGAATACTATTCTTTCTTCCCTGAATTACCTTTGTGCCTCTATCAAAGGATAACTGTTCATGTATGTGTGGATTGTTTCTTGACTCTCTATTCTGTTCCAATGGCCTATTTATCTATTTATACATCAGTATCACACTGGCTTAATTACTGTACTTTTTAAATCCATAAATCAAGTAGTATTAGCCTTTATCTTTTTCAGAGTTGTTTTGGCTATTGTAGGTCCTTTGTATTTACATGTTAATTTTAAAATCAGCTTGTCAGTTTCTACCAAAGAAGCTCTGTATTGAGTGTCTGCTAATGATATTGAGAAAATAAGCACTACACGTGTTATCTTATTGTAGTTTTAATTTGTACTGTTCTAGTGCCTAATGATATTGAGCATCTTTTTATGAGCTTAAATGTGTGCATGCTGAGTTGCTTCAGTTGTGTCCAATTCATTGTGATCCTATGGACTGTACTCCTCCAGGCTCCTCTGTCTATGTGACTCTCCAGGCAAGAGTACTGGAGTATGTTTCTGTGCCCTCCTTCAGGGGATCTTCCCAACCTGTGGATCAAACCTATGTTTCCTGCATGTTGATACCCTTGCATATCAGGTGGATTCTTTACCTCTACACCACTGGCGAAGCCCCTTTCATGAGCTTATGTGCCCTTAATACATCTTCTTTGGTGAAGTGAGCAAATCTTTTGCCTGTTTATTTATATATTTGTAGTTGAACTGTTTTATCTTCTTACTTAGTAATTTTGGTATATTCTGAATATAAGTTCTTTATCAGCTAATTTTTTAATAAGTATTTTTTCCATTCTGTGACTTATCTTTTCATTTTCTCGATGGTATTTTTTAGATAACAGAAGTTTTTCATTTGATGGAGAAATGATTAATTTGTTCATTGCAAGTTGTATTTTTGGTGCCATATCTAAGAAATCTTTGCCCAACTCAAGGTCACAAAGATTTTCTCCTATTTTTTCCTAGAGGTTGCATACTTACAGGTTTTATATTTATGTTTGTGATCATTCTGAGTTAATATTTGTATATGGTACAACATTATACATCCATGTTTATTTATTTGCCTATAGATGTCCAAATTTTCCAGCATTGTTGAGAATACTATTCTTTCTTCCCTGAATTACCTTTGTGCCTCTATCAAAGGATAACTGTTCATGTATGTGTGGATTGTTTCTTGACTCTCTATTCTGTTCCAATGGCCTATTTATCTATTTATACATCAGTATCACACTGGCTTAATTACTGTACTTTTTAAATCCATAAATCAAGTAGTATTAGCCTTTATCTTTTTCAGAGTTGTTTTGGCTATTGTAGGTCCTTTGTATTTACATGTTAATTTTAAAATCAGCTTGTCAGTTTCTACCAAAGAAGCTCTGTATTTTGAGTGAAACCTGTACCCATGTAAAATCCTATACCCATTACCCCTCATCCACATTCACCCACATTCACCCTCAATCCTCCCAGCTCACATCAACAACTAATGTACTTTCTGTGTCTATAGATTTGCCTATTTGGACTTTTCATATAAGTGGAAATGTTGAATATGCTTCACAGTATTTGTTGATACCTCTGTGTTACACCTTCATTCTACTCTGCATTTGTGGGGTTTGGGAAGCCGATATTTGACTTCCTTTGCAGACCAAGAGTTCCTAGTCCAACATTTTTGTCTCCATAGGAGTGTCTAGTAATGTGCCTACTACCTCAGTAAGTATTAAATTGAAGGAGAAGGGAATCCCTTCCTTTTCATGAACAAACACATAAGGCACTTATGGTCTTTATTGATGGTCTTTATTGACACCAAGCTAGACTTCTCAGGAAAGGTGGATTAACTGAAAGGTGTGTGTTTCTAGTAGACAGCTATTTTCAAGAGATACTTGATCATGGAAACATTTTTCAGATTAACTAAAATGAGTTGAATATAGTATATCCTTTAGGGCATACAGTGTGTAGAGATATGTAAAGGCATCTTCAGTCTGCCTACTTGTTACTTTCACCTTTCTGCCATACTCTAGGTGTAAATCCAAAGGGTAGTGTATATGGCAGAAGAGAAAACTGTTGAGTGTATTTAGTGGCTCCCAGTATTAAAGGCAAGTATTTACAAGTGAAAGGAATGAGAGCCATGTAACTGGTAATGGGATTTTAATGCATTTAAGAACCAAGGCTGAAATAGGAGCCTAATTAGAGAAGATTCCAGGGTCATCAGGTCAGCCCTCACCTGTCCATCAGGCAGACAGGCTGTCCACAGCTTTCACTTCAAAGACATAGTGTAATCATCTCATCATTGTATCTTGCTCCCCAGTTCTTGAGGGAGAAGTTGCTTTGGCTACCCCTTGCAACTTGAGGTGTCTGCAGTGGTGTACCAAGTATGACTCCATATATTCAGCTTACATTTGGTCTCTGTAAAAGATTGTATTTACATGTTAATTTTAAAATCAGCTTGTCAGTTTCTACCAAAGAAGCTCTGTATTTTGAGTGAAACCTGTACCCATGTAAAATCCTATACCCATTACCCCTCATCCACATTCACCCACATTCACCCTCAATCCTCCCAGCTCACATCAACAACTAATGTACTTTCTGTGTCTATAGATTTGCCTATTTGGACTTTTCATATAAGTGGAAATGTTGAATATGCTTCACAGTATTTGTTGATACCTCTGTGTTACACCTTCATTCTACTCTGCATTTGTGGGGTTTGGGAAGCCGATATTTGACTTCCTTTGCAGACCAAGAGTTCCTAGTCCAACATTTTTGTCTCCATAGGAGTGTCTAGTAATGTGCCTACTACCTCAGTAAGTATTAAATTGAAGGAGAAGGGAATCCCTTCCTTTTCATGAACAAACACATAAGGCACTTATGGTCTTTATTGATGGTCTTTATTGACACCAAGCTAGACTTCTCAGGAAAGGTGGATTAACTGAAAGGTGTGTGTTTCTAGTAGACAGCTATTTTCAAGAGATACTTGATCATGGAAACATTTTTCAGATTAACTAAAATGAGTTGAATATAGTATATCCTTTAGGGCATACAGTGTGTAGAGATATGTAAAGGCATCTTCAGTCTGCCTACTTGTTACTTTCACCTTTCTGCCATACTCTAGGTGTAAATCCAAAGGGTAGTGTATATGGCAGAAGAGAAAACTGTTGAGTGTATTTAGTGGCTCCCAGTATTAAAGGCAAGTATTTACAAGTGAAAGGAATGAGAGCCATGTAACTGGTAATGGGATTTTAATGCATTTAAGAACCAAGGCTGAAATAGGAGCCTAATTAGAGAAGATTCCAGGGTCATCAGGTCAGCCCTCACCTGTCCATCAGGCAGACAGGCTGTCCACAGCTTTCACTTCAAAGACATAGTGTAATCATCTCATCATTGTATCTTGCTCCCCAGTTCTTGAGGGAGAAGTTGCTTTGGCTACCCCTTGCAACTTGAGGTGTCTGCAGTGGTGTACCAAGTATGACTCCATATATTCAGCTTACATTTGGTCTCTGTAAAAGATTGCTGAAAACTCAGAATGTGATATTTAATGATTTTCTTAAAGAGAGATGTGAAAAAGAGTCATATTGAGTAGGCAGCCTTTGCTAGCATTTTCTGGGTTTTAATTACCCTTCTAAAAATAAGAGGATAGGAAATAAAATGCCAGTTTCCATGGATGAAAAAGCCATAGTTAAGATGGTTCTTTTGTGCTTGTCCTTGAACTCTAAGCTATTGAACATTCCTATGAGAGACCTCTGTTCTCTGTCTTTTCTTCCAGCTGACTTTGGAATTTTTTATATGACAAATTCATGTGTTTAACCCCCTGTGGTTTCTCACGTGGACTTTGTTAGTAATGAAAGCTCAGCACCCAGGGTAGGTGGCATTTGAGGCTGAAAGAGGAAAGATGAAACTAGAGTAGAGATCTAGCTCAGCCGGTTTCTTGGCGGGAGGGTCTGTGTTTGTCACATATATGCTATGGTTGTGTTCCTGCAACTTGGAGAGTTGGGACATCAGAGAGCAGAGAGTCTTCTAGCTGGTTCTCATCTCCTCCCTTGTCTGTCTTTGCTTCCATTGGTCTGTGAGTGCTTGGTGAGAGTTTTGCTGGTTGTAGGGAGTCCCGAGCTGTGGCACAGGGCATGGAACAGAGATGGCCCTTTTGTGGGAGTCTAATGCCATGTGAAGATTTCTGCACTATGGCAGTAGAATTTTGTGTTCTTTCCTTTGAGAATGTGTACCAACAATATTTTCCATTATCTAGATCGTTATTTGACTTGAGGCTTCAATGCCTTGAGGTGATTCCTTTGACTCTAGCCTTAATTAAGGAAAAAAAAAAATCATTAGAAAAGCAGATTGCCCCTTCCAATTTCTAATTAGCTTACAGTCTAATTTGTTTTCTGTTGTCTATTTGTGTTTTGCTTTAGACTTTAGCCAAATGTTATTTCAAGGTTTTCATAAAAGGAATACAGATTTTAAAATAACCATCACAGTTTTTTTTTTTTCTTCATCTGTTACAACTTACTGGTCTTCATGCTGTTCATTTCATAAAACTCCATATTCTTATCACCTGAAATCAAACACGAGAGCATTTGTATGATTATTCAGCAATCTCAGAACATTTTGAAGCAGATCTGCTTTGATTTTTACATGTAGAAGTTCACTTAATATCCTTTTTTGAGATCAACAAAACAGGAGTAACAGAAAATAATCAATTGGCATCCAAGCATAAGCAATATTGATTCCTAACCTTTTGGGATCCAGGTTTAACTTACCATGCATTTTTAAAATCCATGTTAGTAAAAATCAACTTGATATTAGAGAAAAGGTTCTAGACCTGTTTGCTTAGTCTTTTCTTTCTTTCTGGTTGATTCAGACGAGTATGGTGAAAACCTTTTGGAGTTTTTCAGGGATAAGAACCAACACAACTACAACCAAAAACCATAGTTTAATTTATAGTCTGTATGATGACTGTGCATGTCAAAGTGGTTTGGAGGAGAGAAAGATGTGTAGTAAATGAAGGCAAAAGGAAGATAAGGAATGAAAAAAAAAATGAAAGAGAGAAAAATGGGAGAGGAATAAATTGAGACTTGCCCATGGAACACATCCCAAAACCCTTCTCCCCTGACCACACACTCTTGGTAGATATGAAACCCCAGATTGCTATCATCTAATCCAGTGACCTGGGAACTGGACATTTTCCAGATTTCAAATGGTGAAACTGATTTCTCTGTCAAATGAAATTATATGTAGATGCCTATGGTATAAAGACAAAGTGGTATTTTTATTAATATAAATTTATCTTATAAGTTAGCATTTATAACATTTGCTTGGTATAAAATTAATAGGTGGGAACAAGAGTGTTTTAAATAGGCACAAAAAATTGAAATTTGAGAATATGAATGGTACTTCTTTCATTAACCACTATATGCAGTTTCTGTGATTTCTTTTAAATGCACAGAATCAGAAAACTCTGATTTCGTATGAAATAGAAATAGTGCCAGATTTTTTAAACTTCTCAAAATATGCAAACGTAATTTTCAGTAGTTTTACTATCTTGAAGGAGGAGAAATTGGCAACTGGTTGTCTGAAGACTGATCACTAACAATATGTTGCAAACATAGATGTAATCAGTACCTTAGGCAAGTTAGACTAAGCACTGTCAAATCTGTGTGTTTACAGTGGGTTCCAGCACCCTCTGTAAGACGGGAGTGTCCTGAGTGTAGGTGCTGCCATATACTAGGGTAATACAAGGTCCAGACCATTTCCTGCACGATTAGACCTGGGTGATCTGTGACATTTTGTTGAACCTTACATGGTATTTTGCTGGCTTGTACATGCATACCTAAAATTTAAAGAAATAATAGCAAGACCTTTTGAATGAATGACCTATCTACAATATGAAACATGCACAAAATGGCAGGAGACACTGAACCTTGAGATGGGCACATGTCAACTTAACCCGGCAACATAAGTCAACATGTTATAAGGC
The DNA here is from genome assembly GCA_022376925.1 of Tragulus kanchil. Classification (NCBI taxonomy): domain Eukaryota; kingdom Metazoa; phylum Chordata; class Mammalia; order Artiodactyla; family Tragulidae; genus Tragulus; species Tragulus kanchil. Next base: position 54,012,470 of record JAIOJX010000029.1, on the reverse strand, counting down.
AGTGTGTTCATATGTTACAGAGAGATTTTCCTTTTTTTTTTTTAGCATTTATTTATTTTTTTTGGGTGGGGCGGGTTGGGGAGGGCGGGAAGTGGGGGGGCCATTTCTATTGGTCTTTCATTTATTTATTTTCATCCATCTTTGTTCTTTGGCCCGTGTGGGCCTCCCATTGCAGTAGCCTCTGTTGTCGCAGAGCACCAGCTCTGGGCGCATGCGCTCCAGAGCTCCGGCTCGGTAATTGGACATATCGGTCCAGCAGCTCCGCGGCACGTGGGATCTTCCCAGGCCAGGGATTGAACCGGCGCCCCTTGCACTGCAGGGAAGCCCGAGATTTTCCTTTTAATTACAATTATATGTGTAACTGTGACTCAGTGGTAAAGAACCCATCTGCTAATGCAGGAGACATGGGTTTGACTCCTGGGTCAGGAAGATCTCCTGGAGAAGGAAATGACAACCCACTCCAGTATTCTTGCCTGGGTAGTGTCATCGACAAAGGAGCGTGACTTTTGGCCACAGACTGGGGGTTGCAAAGAGCCTGACATGACTGAATGACTGAGCACACATATACAGGCATCTTGTTGGAACTTTCGTGTCAAAGTCTCTAGCTTCTGTGACTGGTACCCCTCATCAAATTGCTTGGGTATTAAAGAGTGATTCAGGTAATAGGACATATACTTGTATTTTCTGAAATTTTGGTCACTCTACTTTGTTGCAGTGTCCTCATCAGGTGACCTACCCAATGGTTTCTTATAACAAATTCATGTCTGTCTTTAAAATATTCCCAGCAAATTCACAGAATAAAGTCCTGATACCTTAGGGTTTTTTTTTTTTCCAAAGTATCTCTCTCTTTCCAAAGCTATTACTCTAAACATTGCACCCAGACAGATCTTCTCACTTCCATTTGTTTTTCTTAATTCTCTTGCTTTTACTTTCTCTTCATCTGAAATGTCTTTCCTTATGTCTCTGCATGTCTGAATCTCCTTGATAAAAATTTAAAGAAATAATAGCAAGACCTTTTGAATGAATGACCTATCTACAATATGAAACATGCACAAAATGGCAGGAGACACTGAACCTTGAGATGGGCACATGTCAACTTAACCCGGCAACATAAGTCAACATGTTATAAGGCAGTGTGTTCATATGTTACAGAGAGATTTTCCTTTTTTTTTTTTAGCATTTATTTATTTATTTTGGGTGGGGGAGGGAAGGGGTGGGCGGGCCATTTCTATTGGTCTTTCATTTATCTATTTTCATCCATCTTTGTTCTTTGGCCCGTGTGGGCCTCCCATTGCAGTAGCCTCTGTTGTCGCAGAGCACCAGCTCTGGGCGCATGCGCTCCAGAGCTCCGGCTCGGTAATTGGACATATCGGTCCAGCAGCTCCGCGGCACGTGGGATCTTCCCAGGCCAGGGATTGAACCGGCGCCCCTTGCACTGCAGGGAAGCCCGAGATTTTCCTTTTAATTACAATTATATGTGTAACTGTGACTCAGTGGTAAAGAACCCATCTGCTAATGCAGGAGACATGGGTTTGACTCCTGGGTCAGGAAGATCTCCTGGAGAAGGAAATGACAACCCACTCCAGTATTCTTGCCTGGGTAGTGTCATCGACAAAGGAGCGTGACTTTTGGCCACAGACTGGGGGTTGCAAAGAGCCTGACATGACTGAATGACTGAGCACACATATACAGGCATCTTGTTGGAACTTTCGTGTCAAAGTCTCTAGCTTCTGTGACTGGTACCCCTCATCAAATTGCTTGGGTATTAAAGAGTGATTCAGGTAATAGGACATATACTTGTATTTTCTGAAATTTTGGTCACTCTACTTTGTTGCAGTGTCCTCATCAGGTGACCTACCCAATGGTTTCTTATAACAAATTCATGTCTGTCTTTAAAATATTCCCAGCAAATTCACAGAATAAAGTCCTGATACCTTAGGGTTTTTTTTTTTTCCAAAGTATCTCTCTCTTTCCAAAGCTATTACTCTAAACATTGCACCCAGACAGATCTTCTCACTTCCATTTGTTTTTCTTAATTCTCTTGCTTTTACTTTCTCTTCATCTGAAATGTCTTTCCTTATGTCTCTGCATGTCTGAATCTCCTTGATAAAAACCTTAAAAGTGATTATCACTTTTGGCTCAGCAATGTATATATTATATGTGTATATCTTATAAATAATACATATAATGTACATATACAATATAGACTTGCAATAGTATGTAAATCACACTAAAGAGTTTTTCTAAATTTTTAAATTTATTTTTGGCTATTCTGGGTTTTCACTGCTGCCACAGGCTCTTCTCTAGTTGCAGTGAGTGGGAACTACTCTCTAGTTGAGGTGAGCAGGCTTCTTCTTGTGGTGACCTCTCTGGTTGTGGAACTCAGGCTCTAGGGCACGCAGGCTTCAGTAGTTGTAGCACATGGGCTCAATAGTTGCAGCTCCGAGGCTCTAGAGCACAGGCTCAATAGTTGTGGTTTACAGACTTAGTTGCTCCACAGCATGTGGGATCTTCCCAGATCAGAGATCAAACCCTTGTTGCCTGCATTGGCAGGTGAACACCTTACCACTGAGTTACCAGGGCAGCCCACTAAAGAATATTTAATAACATAGGGAAAGCAGAGTACAGACTGCAGCAACCGGAGTCATGGCAGGACAGGCATTTAGAAAGTTTCTTCCCCTCTTTGATCGAGTATTAATTGAAAGAAGTGCAGCCAACACTGTAACCAAAGGAGGCTTTATGCTTCTTGAAAAATCACAAGGAAAAGTATTGCAAGCCATGGTAGTAGCTGTTGGATAGGGCTTTAAAGGAAAGGGTAGAGAGGTTCAAAGTTCTAGTTGACTGGTACCCCTCATCAAATTGCTTGGGTATTAAAGAGTGATTCAGGTAATAGGACATATACTTGTATTTTCTGAAATTTTGGTCACTCTACTTTGTTGCAGTGTCCTCATCAGGTGACCTACCCAATGGTTTCTTATAACAAATTCATGTCTGTCTTTAAAATATTCCCAGCAAATTCACAGAATAAAGTCCTGATACCTTAGGGTTTTTTTTTTTTCCAAAGTATCTCTCTCTTTCCAAAGCTATTACTCTAAACATTGCACCCAGACAGATCTTCTCACTTCCATTTGTTTTTCTTAATTCTCTTGCTTTTACTTTCTCTTCATCTGAAATGTCTTTCCTTATGTCTCTGCATGTCTGAATCTCCTTGATAAAAACCTTAAAAGTGATTATCACTTTTGGCTCAGCAATGTATATATTATATGTGTATATCTTATAAATAATACATATAATGTACATATACAATATAGACTTGCAATAGTATGTAAATCACACTAAAGAGTTTTTCTAAATTTTTAAATTTATTTTTGGCTATTCTGGGTTTTCACTGCTGCCACAGGCTCTTCTCTAGTTGCAGTGAGTGGGAACTACTCTCTAGTTGAGGTGAGCAGGCTTCTTCTTGTGGTGACCTCTCTGGTTGTGGAACTCAGGCTCTAGGGCACGCAGGCTTCAGTAGTTGTAGCACATGGGCTCAATAGTTGCAGCTCCGAGGCTCTAGAGCACAGGCTCAATAGTTGTGGTTTACAGACTTAGTTGCTCCACAGCATGTGGGATCTTCCCAGATCAGAGATCAAACCCTTGTTGCCTGCATTGGCAGGTGAACACCTTACCACTGAGTTACCAGGGCAGCCCACTAAAGAATATTTAATAACATAGGGAAAGCAGAGTACAGACTGCAGCAACCGGAGTCATGGCAGGACAGGCATTTAGAAAGTTTCTTCCCCTCTTTGATCGAGTATTAATTGAAAGAAGTGCAGCCAACACTGTAACCAAAGGAGGCTTTATGCTTCTTGAAAAATCACAAGGAAAAGTATTGCAAGCCATGGTAGTAGCTGTTGGATAGGGCTTTAAAGGAAAGGGTAGAGAGGTTCAACCTGTTAGTGTAAAAGTTGGAGATAAAGTTCTTCTCCCAGAATATGGAGGCAGCAAAGTAGTTCTAGATGACAAAGATTACTTCTTATTTAGAGATGGTGACATTCTTGGGAAATATGTTGAGTGAAATAGCTGCCTATTCCACTGAAGTTCTGGAACCTTTCATCATGTAAATAATTTCCATGTTTCTCTTTTATAATAAACTAATGATATCCAGGCTAGTGACAACAAAAACAGAATATTTAATAACATAGAAAGATTTTTTCCCCAATTTTATTGAGAGGAAAGACAAATGGAAAAATAAAATATTGTGATTCTCTCTTTTTTTTCCCTGAAGAGAGGTTTATTTTGCTTATTGATATTTTATGTTTGGGCAGTAGCCCCATTTTAGTTTTGTAATAAGACATGAGTTAATGAAACCTATCTCTCAAGCATAGCATACCCTGTCCTATCCTTAAAATTTCAGAAAATCTGAAATCTAAAACCTTGCAAGGTATTCTCACAATTACTCATCTATCCAGATATTTTAAAGAAAGTTTAACCATGAGTGTGACACCAGGAGTGAGGGTAATACTGATGTTCAACACTACATCTTTCTGATGTCCCTTTCTATCCACCCACTGAGCTTTGCTTTGGAAATCATCAGACTACTCAAGTGCTCATGTTTGCAGTGATAACCCTTGTCTTCACGGGTTGGGCCATACCAAGGATATGCAGTAATGAAATGGGAACTGTGATTTACTATATCCTAACAGGTGACAGTTTTCAGCTATTCTCAACAGACAAAGGACATCTAGTTCTGCTGGGACACCACTGTGAATAACACATGCACAACGAAACTTGACTGTTGTTCCTAGTGAAGGGATTATATGAAGGGAATACCTTTTGGTCTACTCTGTCTCCCTGGAATCATGAGATCTTGCTTTGTGGTGTGTGTGTGCATCCACATACTCCTCTCCTCCTGAGTGGATGTATTTGGTAGTCATTGATAATTTTTTAAAAAGTACATTAGGCAATTTTCCTTGAAATTTCTATCCTAATTTAGCATGAAATAGAGTTAAATAGTAGAAATGAAGGCATGCATTTGGAGGTATCAGAATAAGAAGGAGAATTGTTTGGTTACACAGAGGTCTGTAAGAGGCCTGAGGAATGGATTGAAAAAAATTATCAAGCATGCATGTTGTTTTTAAGTGATACTCGAGACTGATATGTGAAACAGCTGTGTTGTTGGTTTTTTTTTTCTTATGCCAACTTTCCTTATTTGATTGATTTTTCTCTCTGACAGCCCACTGTGCTGATAAATGTGTCCATGGTCGCTGCATTGCTCCAAACACCTGTCAGTGTGAGCCTGGCTGGGGTGGGACCAACTGCTCCAGTGGTAAGTTTCCACCTGCTGTTGTCTGTCTTTGGATGTTTTTGCTGTATGAGCCCCTTGTCCCCATGGGTTTCCCTCTGCAGCCCAGTGCAGAGCGTGGTATGAATTCCCAGTCCAAGTCATGAACACTGTTTCTTTGAAATGTCTACATGTATATTATACATAGAACTGTTAGTAATAGAGTATAAAGAAAGGTACTTGGAAAGAAGGAGATTTCAATAATCTGATTCTGATACTTCTGTGAATATGAGTACATAATCCAGAGTAGGTCCAGAATTCAGATTCCTTAATTCAATAAAGCAGTTGTGGTAACACAGCTATTGTATTTTGACATCTGTTTTTACTTGTTCATTTATCTCATATATTTTCTCAGTGATGAAAATTTAACACTTGTTGATTTTAAAGCAGAAGCAAAGTTTATATTTTCAATGCTTAACATGTTTTTGTATCTCTGAATTCTGACGTGGAAATTATAAGTACTTGCTCAGATAACTGGGGAAAATTATTGGTAGTAAATGAAAATTCATGAACATTTAGGTATTAATACATAATATAGTATATAAGTTGTCTCCATTATATTAGAATTATAATTTCAAGATGATGGTGTTTTGGACAATAAACAGATTGTACTTGAAATCCTGTATTCATGATTATGAGGATTAAATGATGGAATGTAATATAATACAGTTGCTTTTCTAAATTTCACAGTTAAAACTTAAGTTTTCTGGCTAACTCCTTGCTGTGCATGTAATTGTGTACTCTTCCTGTTCCTTTATACTTCATTTTGCCTTGAAAAATGTGAGAAAGAACTGAAGTACAACTAAGTTGTAATGCATGAAATGTTAACATTTAGAGAAAGAGAATAATAGTTTTAAAATTACCAAGCTCTTATGACGATACAAACTTGTCCTCCTTTCTACCGAAGAATTTTCTGAAACTAGTTGAGAAGGACTTCAGGCTATGTATAATAGATAAGCTGGTTTTAGGAATTTTTACTTGTTTCTGTTTGGAATCGGGAGAGTTACTCTCTATCTTTTTAGAACTACTTGATTTAGACTTGTGATTTCTTGGCTGTCTTTGAAACAGCTTCTCCAGGGGAGGTTCTTGTGCTGTCCGTACACAGAGCATTCCATGTGAAAGAGCCTTTTTTTTTTGAAAGAGCCTTTTTATTGTGTCTTAGGAAGTGTGTGTGTGTGTGTCTTTCGGCCCCTGACAGGCTTCCCATTCCAATGGGTCACTGTCTTACAGAGTTTTGCTTGGCTTCTGTTGGAGATCAGGAGGAGAGTGTGGGCATTTTGTTCATGCTGTTGAGGCAAAATGTTTAGGATGTGGGATCTGGCTCATGTCCATTTTGTTGGCCGACTGACCTCAAATATGATGTTGCTTTCATTGACTTTTCCAACTTAAAGATCAATTGTGCCTACACATTTGGAAGAAAAATAACATTTTCATATAAAGCACTGAGAAAGAGAAGAGTAGCTAGATTCTTCATTTGAGAAATGAGGTTTGTTACTAATTTCAGGGGAAATGTTCTGGAATAATTTTAGTCACAGTCATACTTTGCCCCATGAGAGCTGCAGCCTACCTTATACTAAACAATCAGACTGAAGTGTGTGTAAACAAAGCCAACATGGGTTTCAGACTCTTTAGAACTTATTTAGGCCTTCTAGAAAATAAACTGTAGCTTTATTTTGGAGAGGACTGATTTTTGAGTGAAGCCTCTAGAATTCTGACGACACATGTTCTTTCAATCCTGGATGATGATATTGAGGTGACTTTTAGTTTATTATAACTCCACAGCTTGTGATTTGACTTTATCATGAACAGAAGCATCAATAAACATGGACAGATATCTTACGTCTTTAAAGATATTTTACGAAAACATTTCTGACACCTTCTTTAGGCACCTAAGTAAAATCTCTTCTGAGCCAAAGCACTGGATTTTGTTACCTAGGTTTTGTAGCTATTACTCTAGCTTCACTCATTAGGAAGTGTGTAATTTAATTACTCTCAGCCAGATAATTCTTGAAGCAAATGCACACTCTAATAATCTACTAAGTAGCAGAGTTAAAATGGCTTAATTCCCAAGGATTTTTAACTCTCTGTCCCTTCCTCTCTGGTTATTGTTAGGGATATATTTGATAATATATGTTTGATCAAGAAAACGATTGCTGGGGCCTCCCTGGTGGCCCAGTGGGTAAAGAGTCCACCTTGCAGTGCAAGGGGCACCAGTTTGATACCTGGCATGGGAAGATCCGAGGTGCCATGAAGCTGCTGAACCAGTGTGTCCAATTGCAGGCTGGCGCTCTGGCACGCATGTGCCCAGAGCCGGTGCCCTGCCCCGAGAGAGGCCACTGCAATGGGAGGTCCACACAGGCCAAAGAATTAAGATGGATGAAAATAAATAAATAAAAAAAGAATAAAAGAGGCCAAAATTAAAAAAATAATAATTACTAGCTGTAACAGGAAATTGACATAGGGATTGATTAGTAGAAAGTAGGTAACACTCAAAGGAATACAAGCATGGCAAATATAAGGAGCATCCCTCCTCCGAGGGCTGAGATAGGACACACAAAGAGGAGGCATGGTGCAGACCTGGCAAGAGCACAGCCACCGCTCACTGAATGGCAGAGAGACTGCTGTGTTTACCCCTCACGGGACTTGCTGGAAATCTGCTCTCTGGAATCTGCTAGCAATCTGTCTTATAGGATGCTTGAAAAAGCTGTTCGGGAGTCAGGTCTTACCACAAGCACTCCACTACTGTAGCCTGAGGGAGGCGCTGGGGGAAGCTGCTGTCTTATAGGGGCTGCTAGCCACAGTGCACTGTGGAAGCTGGATGCTGAAGAAGTTGCCCAGGCTGGAGGGGTCGGCTCTTTGGAAGTCAGCTGAGCTAGCATGCTAGAACCCGTGAGACTCCTCTGTCCATGGGATTTTCTAGGCAAGAATACTGGAGTGAGGTGGAATTTCCTTCCCAGAGGATCTTCCCAACCCAGGTTTTGAACCCACACCTCCTACACTGGCAGTCGAGGTCTTTGCCACAGAGCCACAGGGAAGCCGAAGTATTTTGTTGCCTGGATACTAAAGTTACCGTCCAACAATTTTATATAAGATACAATCAAAATGCAAATAAAGAGAAGAAAAAATTAACTTCTATAAATAAACCCATGGATGTAAAATTAGTCATGAGCTGTACTTTTATGTATGGCCTCCTTCTTTCCCATTTCAGATACCACCCTTCTCAGCCCAGACCTCAGCTGCTTAGAGTTCTTTGCCTGGAGGAATGACTCAAGCCTCCATTCCTGAATTCTCAGGGGTCCTGCCTTTTTGGGGGTTGCTGACACTTTCCATTAACCTCTACTACTGGGCATGCAAGTTCCCAGAGGTGTCCAACAGAAGCCTTTGGGTTCCAGACAGAGTGAAGCTTTCTCCCCCTGTGTAGCAGCAGTCCAGTTTCCCCTTGATAATCAGGATCAGTCATTCCAACCAGAACTATCTCCTTTTAGTTACATTATGAGTCTAAAATGAATAAACTGCTAGCTGTCACACACAACTGTCTCTGTGCATTTCTTCTTTCTCGATATACACGGGAGATTGAGTCTGACAGTTACCTTCACAAGCACAAGTTTACAAAGACTTCCTTTGGAGACTTGGTATGACTGTTCACCTTGTCAGTGGACGACGGATTCCTACACATGGTGTGCACTCAGTGTTCCTGAGTCTCAATGTAGTCTCTGTATGAAAAATCAGGTGTTTCAGAGAACTGAGCAAAGTTTGTTTGCTTGGAGTGAAATCATGATTTATTTGACTAGACTGAGGCATATTGCTTCTTTTTAAATTTGATTAAGTGATTTTTTCAAAAAAGCATACACATATTTCACTGGTATTGGCATCCTGATGTATACCCTAGCCTATATGATGTTAATCCATCTTACCTGCATTTCTTTGTTTCCTCCTCATTCCTGTTCTCTCTCTGTTCCTCCCCCATCAATATCTTGGATCCGTTCATCAATCCTGTATTTCTCTTCCTCCCTCACTGGATGATTAACAACTCCTGGAAGGCAGGGGCTGTGTATTATTAATCTCTTTGGCCTCCACTGTGCTTAGTATGTGACTGGAGCACAGTGAATGTTTGTTTCATTTAACAAGATTGAATGTGTGGCTCGGAGAAGGTCATCCATGTGTTCATAATGTGAACTTTCATTGATTACTGTGTGCAAGGGATCTGGGATGGATGCTGGGGATAGAGACACCATTGACAGTTGTTGGTCCCATAGATATGTCATCCTGTAGAAAAGCAGACAGAGGTGTAAGTGTCTCATCCTAGGGAAGAGAAGAGCCTCAGGAGAAGAGGTGGGTGGAAGGAACTGGAAATGGTGGTGGGTAGAGCAGCGAGAGGTGTTCTGGGATGACTAGAGGGAGGGGCTTAATTAGTGCAGGGAACATGCAGTGAGGGGCGATGCGAAGATGCTAAAGCATAGACTCCCACTGCAGAATCTTAGCTGAGAAGTCAACAAGAAGGAGGGAAGAGATAGGGAGTTAGTAAAAGCCAGAGCTGTGTCCTTCTTTGACAGGCAGATTCTTTACTGCTGAGCTAGCAGGGAAGCCACAGAGCAATCTCAAGAGCAAGTTTTGTGTTTGTTTGCTTTTGATTGTGTTTTACGGTGAAAAAGGCTGAAAGGATGGTGAGAGAGGGAATATCCAGAGGTTTAACTGAGAGGTCACTTAATTGAGGGAACACGGCTCCTGAGAAGAAAGATGGAATCCTGACACTGATGGAAGGATTCATAGAAGTACTTACGGTTCCCAACAGAAAGAGGGAAGAGAGTGGCTGGCAGAAAGTGGATAGGTTTGGGGGCTCAGGAGCTTATGGGCAGTGGGGAGGAAGATCTAGGCTGGTTTAAATTTGGTGACTCTTCTTCTCTTGATAAACTGGAGGTCACCCACTGATACCAAGAGGAGCAGAAGTGAGACACATTAATGATGATGATGGCAACAGCATCAACAAGTGTTTCATATGTGCCAAGCATCATTGCCTGGGCTTTGCAGGAACTCCCTCATTTAGTGCTCAACAAGATAAGATGGTTACAACCTTTGTTCCTATTTTACAGATGAGAAAATGGAGGCATAGAAAAAATAAGTGTCTGGCCTAGGTTTCTACTTCTGGTATAGAATCGAACTGGACTTGTATCTTATTCAAAGTCAGTAATTTTAACCAGAAGGGGATGGTGCCTCCTGAAACGGGAAAAAGGTTTAGTAAATGTGATGAGAATCAGTGACACCAAAGAGACCAAGGGGAGGAGGCAGGGCTGATACCACCAGATTACTGACTGGATGTTGCTGGGGATAGAGACACCATTGACAGTTGTTGGTCCCATAGATATGTCATCCTGTAGAAAAGCAGACAGAGGTGTAAGTGTCTCATCCTAGGGAAGAGAAGAGCCTCAGGAGAAGAGGTGGGTGGAAGGAACTGGAAATGGTGGTGGGTAGAGCAGCGAGAGGTGTTCTGGGATGACTAGAGGGAGGGGCTTAATTAGTGCAGGGAACATGCAGTGAGGGGCGATGCGAAGATGCTAAAGCATAGACTCCCACTGCAGAATCTTAGCTGAGAAGTCAACAAGAAGGAGGGAAGAGATAGGGAGTTAGTAAAAGCCAGAGCTGTGTCCTTCTTTGACAGGCAGATTCTTTACTGCTGAGCTAGCAGGGAAGCCACAGAGCAATCTCAAGAGCAAGTTTTGTGTTTGTTTGCTTTTGATTGTGTTTTACGGTGAAAAAGGCTGAAAGGATGGTGAGAGAGGGAATATCCAGAGGTTTAACTGAGAGGTCACTTAATTGAGGGAACACGGCTCCTGAGAAGAAAGATGGAATCCTGACACTGATGGAAGGATTCATAGAAGTACTTACGGTTCCCAACAGAAAGAGGGAAGAGAGTGGCTGGCAGAAAGTGGATAGGTTTGGGGGCTCAGGAGCTTATGGGCAGTGGGGAGGAAGATCTAGGCTGGTTTAAATTTGGTGACTCTTCTTCTCTTGATAAACTGGAGGTCACCCACTGATACCAAGAGGAGCAGAAGTGAGACACATTAATGATGATGATGGCAACAGCATCAACAAGTGTTTCATATGTGCCAAGCATCATTGCCTGGGCTTTGCAGGAACTCCCTCATTTAGTGCTCAACAAGATAAGATGGTTACAACCTTTGTTCCTATTTTACAGATGAGAAAATGGAGGCATAGAAAAAATAAGTGTCTGGCCTAGGTTTCTACTTCTGGTATAGAATCGAACTGGACTTGTATCTTATTCAAAGTCAGTAATTTTAACCAGAAGGGGATGGTGCCTCCTGAAACGGGAAAAAGGTTTAGTAAATGTGATGAGAATCAGTGACACCAAAGAGACCAAGGGGAGGAGGCAGGGCTGATACCACCAGACAAAATAGCAAAGGGAGACTCCTGAGAGATGTTGAGGGCATACAAACATGTCATTTAAAATGACACCAATTTGGTTAGATGCCTTTGTAATTTGTGATTTCCTCATTTGTAGCATTAAGGATGTTGGACCAGATTATAGGTATCATCCCTTTCAAACCTATGATTTTGTGTGTGATTTACTCTTATAAATGCATATCTGCAGTCCCTGAGACCTTTCTTTGTTTTGGAAACCATTTAAACCTTTTGTATGAGTAGCAATAACACATTTGTTCTTTCTATTTATGATTTCTTATTTCTCCTCTGGCTATAGGGCACAGCCAGAAACACACCCAGAATCCTATATCAATCAGTCAGCAGCCAGCAAATAGTTTTCAAATGTTTGTTCTTCAGGGTTTTGACATTAGTACCAACTCGAAGCAAAAAAAATGGAAATTAATTTTAGACTAGAATATCCAAACTTGGGTTTAGTTAGTCATCAGTAGCACTTCTGGTTAAAGGTACTTGGAATTAGTGAAAATGTGCCTAAGACACCAAACTCTCCCAGACATGTTCTGACAGAGCATTAAGCACACTGATAACCTTTTAGCTGAAGCAAGCATGCTGTGCTGCTCAGAGTAAGTTATAAGAATTTGCCTGCAGGATATTCGAATGAGGGAATCCATTTGAAGGATATTGCAAGCCAGCAATTGTAAGGCGCAAAAAGTGACTTGTTCACCAGCAAGGTTTCGTGTAAAGGCCTATTGACTGGGCACAATGGAGGATCGATGTTGTCTGGAGAGAGAAAACACTGGAGCCCAGTCCTCACGGCAAGTCGTTCACATGACCATCCCACTGTCAGAATTAGTTTAGAAATCAGGTTGATGGAGCTGAAGGAACAAGAGTGGATCATGTGGGTGGAGGCCAGACATTGATGACAGTGGGAAGGACTGAGCTCAGAATGAATGGGTCATCAGACCTGCCCGAAGGCAGGTTCACTGATGGACTGTGCCACTTTCTCGAGAGAGGTCACGAGAGAAACTGCTGATTTTGCCTTTGTGAAGGTCTGAAATCTGGGCTGTTGTTGGTGCCTCTTTGGAGGCTCAGACAATCTCTTCCACCTCTACCCACCCGACTCCTTTTTGGAACTGAATGGCAGTAGACTTAGTGGCTCTCCATTCTGTGCCTCACATTCGATGCCTCACTTTCCTTAGCTTAAAATAAGTGTCCAGGTATCTAAGTCATGTGCTTGTGAGAATTAACTGACACCGTACCTAGTGGGTACTCAGCACTCAGCCCTGGGCCTGGCAGCATGAAAACAGCTCCGTGAATGGTACTTACTCACAGTTCCTTGTGTGATAAATGTGCCTTCTGCCAGACTTTGCATCAGTCCAGTCTATGGACTGGAGAAGGGATGGGGCGGCTTTTTGTGGACATCTCGTTTCAACCTGCAGGCCACACTCTTCTTGAGCAGGAGCCTCTCTTTGTTCACGCTTGATGCTAGGAGGCTCCCCAGACAGAGTCTCTGGTGCCGTTTTCTCCCAAGTCCAAGTTCTTATTGGTATTGCTCTGGGCATTGGAATGTTTCCAGCACTTCTGGTTAAAGGTACTTGGAATTAGTGAAAATGTGCCTAAGACACCAAACTCTCCCAGACATGTTCTGACAGAGCATTAAGCACACTGATAACCTTTAGCTGAAGCAAGCATGCTGTGCTGCTCAGAGTAAGTTATAAGAATTTGCCTGCAGGATATTCGAATGAGGGAATCCATTTGAAGGATATTGCAAGCCAGCAATTGTAAGGCGCAAAAAGTGACTTGTTCACCAGCAAGGTTTCGTGTAAAGGCCTATTGACTGGGCACAATGGAGGATCGATGTTGTCTGGAGAGAGAAAACACTGGAGCCCAGTCCTCACGGCAAGTCGTTCACATGACCATCCCACTGTCAGAATTAGTTTAGAAATCAGGTTGATGGAGCTGAAGGAACAAGAGTGGATCATGTGGGTGGAGGCCAGACATTGATGACAGTGGGAAGGACTGAGCTCAGAATGAATGGGTCATCAGACCTGCCCGAAGGCAGGTTCACTGATGGACTGTGCCACTTTCTCGAGAGAGGTCACGAGAGAAACTGCTGATTTTGCCTTTGTGAAGGTCTGAAATCTGGGCTGTTGTTGGTGCCTCTTTGGAGGCTCAGACAATCTCTTCCACCTCTACCCACCCGACTCCTTTTTGGAACTGAATGGCAGTAGACTTAGTGGCTCTCCATTCTGTGCCTCACATTCGATGCCTCACTTTCCTTAGCTTAAAATAAGTGTCCAGGTATCTAAGTCATGTGCTTGTGAGAATTAACTGACACCGTACCTAGTGGGTACTCAGCACTCAGCCCTGGGCCTGGCAGCATGAAAACAGCTCCGTGAATGGTACTTACTCACAGTTCCTTGTGTGATAAATGTGCCTTCTGCCAGACTTTGCATCAGTCCAGTCTATGGACTGGAGAAGGGATGGGGCGGCTTTTTGTGGACATCTCGTTTCAACCTGCAGGCCACACTCTTCTTGAGCAGGAGCCTCTCTTTGTTCACGCTTGATGCTAGGAGGCTCCCCAGACAGAGTCTCTGGTGCCGTTTTCTCCCAATGTCTGACCATGAATGTCCTTACCAGACTGAATTCATGTCTGGTTTGTATTGCTCTGGGCATCTGATGAGAACACTGTAGATGTTTATGTTGCCCATGCTAGTCAATTCCCAAGTGGTAAAGACAAGGCTAGACTGTCATTTTATTTAACTCCACTCCACATCATTTATTGATTTTTCTTTTCTTTTTTTTTTTTTTTCCAACTTGGTGTAATTTCCCTCTATGCCTATTTATCAGAACATCTTGGTTCAGCCTCAGAATATAAGGTCATCTGAGCTGTGCTATTCTCTAAGGCTGCCGTGCAAATCCAAGCCACTATCCTCTCTTAACTGGTGATCACTAGAGTCTCCCTACTGTTGCATCGATGCAAGCCCTGCTTGAGTCAGTTCTCAGTGCTGAGACCAGAGGGATCTTGAAAAAATACACTTCAGAGCATGCTCTTCTCCTTCTGCAAACTCCCCAATATGTTCCATTGTTATTAGAACAAATGCCAGAATCCTGAGGTGATCCACAAAGCCCTGTTTGATCTGTGTCTCCACCTTCCTGGTCCCTTCTCGTACCATTGCTCGTTGGGGGTACCACACTGCTCAGCCTCTGCCTCTGTTTCCTGGAACACAGTGGTCTCACGTTTGCCTCTACACTTGATACTTCCTCCACCGAGAACACTCTGCTCCCTGGAACTTTGCATGGCTGGCTTCTTATCGTCAGTGAACTTTCAGCCCAAGTGTTACCACCAGGAGAGGCTTTTCCTGACTCTTTATAAAGAATATTTCCCCATAATGATCTATTATACCTTCTTTTTAGTTTTTTTGTGGCACTATTTGAAAATATTTCATTGGTTGACCTTTTTCTCTTTTTTTAGTCTGTATCTCCCTCCAGGATATGAGTCCATAGAAATGTGAATTTCATCTGTTCTATTCACTTCTACCTAGCTAATTTATTCACCTAATGTCTAACATAAGACTGGGCACCCAATGAGTCTCAGTAAATATTTATGGAAGGGACGAATGAAGGCATAAATGTTCTAGGAACAGTAATGGATATAACAGGAGATATGAGGGATGAGTATGGCTCTGCCTCTTTTTTCAAACACTTTCAGTTTAGCAGAAGGATTGAAAGTTCATTTACAAATACATAGGCAAAGCGTCTGGAGAAGTCAAGGAGGAGGTGGCCAGAGGTCTTCTAGAGAAAGAGAATGATCTAAAGTCCTTACTTTGTGGCCTTAAGGGAGCTCAGGCTCCAGTGGCTTCAGGATTCCCCTTGTCTGTGTGCAGTGAAGGCTCTTTTATCCTTGTTCAATTTCAATGAACTGTTAACAGCAACAAGACTGTAGAAACCAGACAAGATGGTTTCCATAGGCTCTGAAGACATTGTGCACATGGACGACTCACACCTTCCAGAGGGTATAAGCTGTACTATAAGCACCAAGTTTATTATTCATATGGTGGTGTGATTTCTGAAATGGTGGGCCCATGACTAAGAAAAGTATTTGAAAATCAGTCCTTATTTGAATGGAGAAGGCTTAACAATGTTGCTGTCGAATCTTGATCATATGACTTCTCAGGGTGAAAATTTTGTATGATGATTTAAAACTTAGCTATTTATTTGTACCAAAATGAAATATGAATAGCAAGAAATTAGGTGAAGCATTCAGACTACAAATTATTTCAAATCACATAGCAACTGTATTCCAATGGCTGTGTTTTACTCTGTACAAAATAGTACAGAGTAAAGTGATAGAATGTACAATATTAGGTGGTTTTGTAGCCTCACTTGTTGCCTTAACCTGTAAAATCAAGTGGGCTAATACCTGATTTTAGTAAGCCATGTACATTTCCTCTCATGAGGTTATGCTGCTAATTGTCCAAAATTAAGTGCTCTGATTTAATATGTAGTCCGTTGTCTTTTGTGACTGTATCAAATTTCTTGTTGATTTGTAGGAATTCAAAAATTTTTAAATACTTGAATATTTTCTCCAGCAGAGAAGGAAAAACAAAACTGTTTTTTCCTTCTTTGGTCAAAATATCTTTTAATTCATTGGCAGCCTAGTTGACTTTAAAAGTTTGAATATTTGTACATTTATGTTAAAGCAATCACGTTTGACATGTATAAAATTCATACAGGAGAAAGCAATGAAATTTGGGGGCTATTTTTTTGGGGGCTCTGCCTCTTTTTCAAACACTTTCAGTTTAGCAGAAGGATTGAAAGTTCATTTACAAATACATAGGCAAAGCGTCTGGAGAAGTCAAGGAGGAGGTGGCCAGAGGTCTTCTAGAGAAAGAGAATGATCTAAAGTCCTTACTTTGTGGCCTTAAGGGAGCTCAGGCTCCAGTGGCTTCAGGATTCCCCTTGTCTGTGTGCAGTGAAGGCTCTTTTATCCTTGTTCAATTTCAATGAACTGTTAACAGCAACAAGACTGTAGAAACCAGACAAGATGGTTTCCATAGGCTCTGAAGACATTGTGCACATGGACGACTCACACCTTCCAGAGGGTATAAGCTGTACTATAAGCACCAAGTTTATTATTCATATGGTGGTGTGATTTCTGAAATGGTGGGCCCATGACTAAGAAAAGTATTTGAAAATCAGTCCTTATTTGAATGGAGAAGGCTTAACAATGTTGCTGTCGAATCTTGATCATATGACTTCTCAGGGTGAAAATTTTGTATGATGATTTAAAACTTAGCTATTTATTTGTACCAAAATGAAATATGAATAGCAAGAAATTAGGTGAAGCATTCAGACTACAAATTATTTCAAATCACATAGCAACTGTATTCCAATGGCTGTGTTTTACTCTGTACAAAATAGTACAGAGTAAAGTGATAGAATGTACAATATTAGGTGGTTTTGTAGCCTCACTTGTTGCCTTAACCTGTAAAATCAAGTGGGCTAATACCTGATTTTAGTAAGCCATGTACATTTCCTCTCATGAGGTTATGCTGCTAATTGTCCAAAATTAAGTGCTCTGATTTAATATGTAGTCCGTTGTCTTTTGTGACTGTATCAAATTTCTTGTTGATTTGTAGGAATTCAAAAAATTTTTTTAAATACTTGAATATTTTCTCCAGCAGAGAAGGAAAAACAAAAACTGTTTTTTCCTTCTTTGGTCAAAATATCTTTTAATTCATTGGCAGCCTAGTTGACTTTAAAAGTTTGAATATTTGTACATTTATGTTAAAGCAATCACGTTTGACATGTATAAAATTCATACAGGGAGAAAGCAATGAAACCATAATATTTATACTACTTATAAAGACTGATTCAGTAGGTTAAGTATAGTGGAGGTTATAAGTGCCTTGCTCTTGGGCCATAAATGAGTGGTCACATAAAATTCTGTGAAAATCTAATGATTTTACTACTCACTGACTACTCTTGCACAGAATTAATGAAGGTAATTTCCAAAGAAAGTTTAAATTTTAATGAAATTGATGTGAACTTGATATTAGTATATAGCTGTGGATTTGGGATTATACACTAAAGAAAAGCACCTTTATCCTTTACAAATAAATAGCCTCATGTTGTAAAATGAGTACTACACAAGCTAGATTCAGCATGAATACATGCTGAAAGCTAGTTCTTAAAATAATTAGACTGCATCAGAGTTAGGCAGTTCTTTAAGACAAGATATCATGAGCAAAGTTAAAGAAGTTGTTGGACAAAGATTTTTGCAACATATGAAACAAGTGATACGTATTTAAAATAGGCTATATAAGGAATTCCTACAAATCAGCAAGGAAAAGACCCTCAAATTTATATTAGACAAAGGATACAGTAAGGTAATTCAGAGGCAGGGAAACCTGATTGTCTGTTAAGTGTATGAGAATATATTTATCTTTGTAATAATTGAGGAAGCGCATAATAAAGGAATGTGATATCATTTTTCATCATCTGACTGGCAAAAGTTTAGTCTCACAATGTTGAGTATTGATGAGGATGTCAAAGGAAGCTTCTGCACACTGCTGTCAGGAGAGTAAATTGGCAGAATAAATTGAGAAAAGTTTGGCTATCTCTAGAGTAAATTTATTATTTGTGTAAACTATATGATTCAATACTTTTATTTTTACATCTTTATAATTTGTATTTCTTGGAGAAACATTTGCATTACATGTATAGGAGGTAATAGTCTTTTTATCTTTGTAACAATGCAAATTTGGATACAAATAAAAGTGACCTGGAGAAGGGCATGGCAACCCACTCCAGTATTCTAGCCTGAAGAATCCCATGGATAGAGGAGCCTGGTGGTCACAAAGAGCTGACCATGACTTAGCACACACACAAAAAGACCTTGAATATAAGAAAAGATAGATTTATTGGAGATTGTTAATGCAGTATAATGCAGTGTTGCTGCCCTCAATCTTTCCCAGCATCAGGGTCTTTCCCAATGAGTCAGCTCTTCGCATCAGGTGGGTGACGTATTGGAGCTTCAGCTTCAGCAGGAGTCCTTCCAATGAATGTTCAGGATTGATTTCCTTTAGGATTGACTGACTTGATCTCATTGCACTCCAAGGGACTCTCAAGAGTCTTCTCCAAAACCACATCAAGGCCTATTAGCACATTCTTTTCTAATAAGTCTCACTGTGGGCCAATCTTTTCCAGGAAATGAAGAAATCTTAGCTATAGGACAGGTCTTAGGGAGGAGAAATAGGGAGTGCTCAACAAACAGATCTTTGTAGCCACAGAAGCTGCTGAGTATGTTTTTAATGAATGAGGAAAAGAGTAAAACCATGGCAAGACTTTATAAAGCAAGATATCCTGTAATGGCATCTGAGGCTGTTATTATGCTTTTGACTTCAGTGAATATAAATGTAATCCCCCCAAATCCCTTACTTAATCCCAGCCTACAATTTATATCCTGGAGATTTTCCTGCACCATGAATAGAGTCATCAGTATGCTCTTGTTGAGAGACATCAACTTTTATATTGAGACACATTAAAGAATAAACATTTCACGCCCTTTTTTCTGGTTTATCATTTGGGATAAGCACTGACGTTCTAAAATGACAGTTCATGCTTCAGAAATTCATTTAATAAATGTTTTTTAAAGAAGAAGAATAAAGGTTCTTTCTCAGTCACTGAATAATGTTAATATAAACAGCATTGGGTGCTTGTCCCCAGGGACTGCTGGCACTCTGTCAGCTCTCCAGTGGGCTTTTTGACATGTGAAGGACATGCGGTTTTAGTGCCTTCACAGGATCTGGAAAATACATTTTTATTGTTCTTCTTCATGGATGGAGAAGCTTTACAAACTTGTTTTCTTTTTAAAGCACTTGATGTTTTGAATGAGGATCTTTTCTTCTATGTTAACAAAGGAAATGACACACCATAGCCTTGTTAGCCTGAGGCGAGAGGAATGAAGTCACAGAGAGATAAAAGACCCCGAGGGAACCACGGCTTGGGAAGAAAGGGTGCATGTTTCAGGAAGAATCGTGGTTTTCTATCCTTTGAGACAGCAGAAAATTATTTTGGTCTCTTCTAAAAGCCACTCACTCTATAGAAATACTTTCTAGAAAATGACTTATATGTGCTTTGTTTACCTATAAGAATATGAAGGGATGAATTTTCTTTCTGATTGATTTCTCCCATTGTCACAGATTGTCCTGTGTTTAAAATCAACAGAGAACATCACAGTGAAACTCTTTGTAAAAATGTATTTTTAAGTCTGTATAGCGGACTAATCAAATGTGATAGATGCTTGACATTTAGATGTGAAGGGTACTTAGAGTCTTAGTTACTTTAAACAGCAACCCTGGTGAGGGTAGTTACGTGGTCTAAACTGATGTCACTTTCCCTGTGATACATGTTCCAAGAGTCAATACATTATCCCATTAAGTATCTGGTAGAGACGTATCCACAAGGTTCTTCAACCCCACAATTTTACTTCTTTGATTCCAGAGGCATTAAACCAAGGCAAAACAAAAACATAAAATAAAAAATGGACCACTCAGTTTATCTAAGGTTTGTTTAGCCCTAACACAAGCACACAGAATTGGGCCCTTTGTTGTTCTCTGTAATTCAGAGCCAGTTGCTTTAAGAATGTATCTTACACTTCACAATGTGTTTCAAGGCTTTCTCTGTGGTCTTGGTGAATGTAGGTAAGCTGAGGGGGAAAATCAAACCCTGAGATTGATGCCTTCTAATATATCAGATTCTCTTGATTTATCACCATTTTACTTCTTTTTGCTAAGGGGAAGATTTCTAAAAAGTTCACATATTTGCTTCTAAGTTTATCCTTTTACATTTCTGGGCTCCATGCATGAGCCTACATTTCTGGACACATTAATCATCAGCGAATGAGGTATTTCTAAATCCAGGTTTTAATGGACAATTAAGAATAGGATGTATATTAACACTGGGCTTCATCCCAGGCCTGGGCTTTTTCTAATTAGCTTTATAAAAAGTAGATTAAGAGGGTGATACCAGGGCTTGTTTTCTACTTTATGGAGTTAGTGGGCAAATTGTTTTCTTTGGAATTTGCATTGTGAGAACCACGTTGTCCTTTTCAGCGTGCATGATTCATGCAAGACAGACAATACAAACCAACAACAGGTCTGTTCTCCAACCTCATGTACAACTAGAGGATGTTTTTCTAGGGGTAGGACGTTCCACTGTGCCAAATGTGGATTAACTTTTCTGCTGCCACCAGATCTGTGCTGTGTCACACAGAGCAGCACATACTTTAGATGTAATGAGTATCTTTTACCATCCCCATTTGGACAAAAGAGTATTAAGTATAATCAAGGTCAGGGACTTGCTTGAGTTGCCACTGCTATGAAGTTGCATTGTCCCTGCTAAGGTCCAGGCCTGTCTAATACTGATTGTGCCCCAGCCTTGAGCCAGCTAATGACTGATGACTTTTTTAATGTTTACCATCATGTTCAACGATGTTACCATCATGTTCATTGAACATGATGGTAGACATTACTTTTTTCTCTCAGAAGAAATAATTTCATCCTTTTCTTTTTTTTTTTTCCTGTCGAGGGAGTCCTTTGGATAAGACAGTGTATTAATATGCCCTTGTTCCTTCTGCTAGAGTCTCTCTTCATTTGGCATTTCTCTGTATCTCTAATTGTTCTCCTTTCCTTATTCTTGGTCTATACAGAGACAAACTGATTAGAGCATCTCTCATGTGTTCAAAGATTTTTTTCCTAATGCCTTTTTTTTTGTCAATGCGTGTGTGGCAGTGGACCTGTTGGAACATTTCTTATCAAATCATTCTGATGAACCTGCTACTAACACTTTGAAGCCTGGGAACTGTCATTTAGGCAAAGAAGTATCACTTATCAAACATCTGTGAGACTTGTCCTAGAATGTTCCCCTCTGAAAAGCCGGCAGAAGCCAGGAATGTGCACTGAGAGCAGGTCCTGTAACTGATGAGTGTTGGTCACATGGGATGATCTGCAGGGTGTGCCTAAAGATCACAGCTTGGGAGGCGTCACTGGGTTTAGGCTGAACCCTTGTTTTTGCCACTCGAATGTTAGGTGACTTTGAGCAAATTATCATCTGAGTGCATTTTACACATAATATGTCGGTATAATTATACCCAGCTCATTGAGTTATTATGAGGATAAATAGGTGCATAATGATGACACATGTTCAGAACTTAATGAATCTTAGAATCTCTTCTCTCTTTCCCTGTTTTTTGCATGGAAAGCTACACAGAGGGTTTGGAGTAGGTTAGGAGGGAAGAATGTACCTAGAATTGTGATGATTGTTTTGCAGGTTTCTCTTCTTGTCCATGTTAGTAATCCAGGTCTGTGTGCACAATCACTTTCATTCACTCATCACCTGGGTCTTGAGAGTAGCCATGTGCCAGGTACCATGTGGACCTAGTTTTCCAGTCCGAGTACCCAGCTAATGGCATCAATACTCAGCTAATGGTTTTCACAGTGAGCTCATTGACTTTTTTGTTTGTATAGAATCATTTTTAACTTACAGAAGCTCTTCAGATATATCCAGCCCCTTCATTTTATTTTCTCTTTGGGAAACACCCTATGTTCTCACTACTGAGATAATTCCTGTTTTCAGTGCCCCTACGTATTGAGTCGCTGGCTGACCCCACAGGCTTGCTCAGTGAAAGGTCTTATCATTGGATGCTCTGTATCTCTAATTGTTCTCCTTTCCTTATTCTTGGTCTATACAGAGACAAACTGATTAGAGCATCTCTCATGTGTTCAAAGATTTTTTTCCTAATGCCTTTTTTTTTGTCAATGCGTGTGTGGCAGTGGACCTGTTGGAACATTTCTTATCAAATCATTCTGATGAACCTGCTACTAACACTTTGAAGCCTGGGAACTGTCATTTAGGCAAAGAAGTATCACTTATCAAACATCTGTGAGACTTGTCCTAGAATGTTCCCTCTGAAAAGCCGGCAGAAGCCAGGAATGTGCACTGAGAGCAGGTCCTGTAACTGATGAGTGTTGGTCACATGGGATGATCTGCAGGGTGTGCCTAAAGATCACAGCTTGGGAGGCGTCACTGGGTTTAGGCTGAACCCTTGTTTTTGCCACTCGAATGTTAGGTGACTTTGAGCAAATTATCATCTGAGTGCATTTTACACATAATATGTCGGTATAATTATACCCAGCTCATTGAGTTATTATGAGGATAAATAGGTGCATAATGATGACACATGTTCAGAACTTAATGAATCTTAGAATCTCTTCTCTCTTTCCCTGTTTTTTGCATGGAAAGCTACACAGAGGGTTTGGAGTAGGTTAGGAGGGAAGAATGTACCTAGAATTGTGATGATTGTTTTGCAGGTTTCTCTTCTTGTCCATGTTAGTAATCCAGGTCTGTGTGCACAATCACTTTCATTCACTCATCACCTGGGTCTTGAGAGTAGCCATGTGCCAGGTACCATGTGGACCTAGTTTTCCAGTCCGAGTACCCAGCTAATGGCATCAATACTCAGCTAATGGTTTTCACAGTGAGCTCATTGACTTTTTTGTTTGTATAGAATCATTTTTAACTTACAGAAGCTCTTCAGATATATCCAGCCCCTTCATTTTATTTTCTCTTTGGGAAACACCCTATGTTCTCACTACTGAGATAATTCCTGTTTTCAGTGCCCCTACGTATTGAGTCGCTGGCTGACCCCACAGGCTTGCTCAGTGAAAGGTCTTATCATTGGCTGCTCTGCCTTAATGGATCATATTAGATGAAAAACATAAATGTGGGATATTATGTTTAACCAAAATATGTAATTTTACTACCGCGGGAAGAAAATGGCCTTGTGAAAAGTGTCTGGACTTTAGTTTGCTGACAACTTTCGATTTAAATATGGATGCCACAGTTGGGTGTTTTTGAACATTTTGTGTAAATATTTTCACCCTAAATATCCCCTGTGTGCTCAAAGTAATGATGGCCTCTTGTTGGCGCTGTGAGGGCTGGAGAGAGATGTGTAAAGCCTGGAGCACGGAGCCTGGTGCAATATAGATGCTCAGCAGATCCAACTACTTGAAAACATAACTTCCTGCTTGCTTTTCTCCTCCCACCAAAAGGATACATTCAGTTGTATAAAGTTTAGGAAAATCTAGTTAATTCAAATGAATAAGAGAAAAAGCACACACGATCATAGGATACAGAGTTACTCAGAAGTCCCATTTCACCACAGAGCCTTTCAATATCTATCTCTGTATCTTTATCATTTTCCCTCTTCCCCACACATTAGGTTCTGTTATGTACAGTTTTGGAAATTAGGTCATTTTTGACCCAAATTAATGACAGTGTCATCTAGTTCATTGTAGTCTATTGCTAAAATTGAATCATGTGGTACATACTTTAAATCTGCTTTTTAGAGTTATGATACTTGCAAAAATCAAGTTGACTAAATATTCTTCTATAAATCACTTTCAAGTGATGCATGGTATTGCATTATATGATTATACCAACCTTTTCTTCACCTGTCTTCTATTGCTAGAAAATTAGGTTGTTTCTAATTTTTTTTTTGTTATTATAAACAGTGCTGGGATAAGCCTCCTTATAGCTTTGGAGGGGGTAGAATAGAATGGTTTAGAATCCAAACAAAAGATAGGAGGTCTGTTCTTTATACCTTTTTGCCTGTGTAACTTTAAGCACATCATCTGGATCTCAGTTTCTTCTATAAAATAGGGGTAAACCCCCACTTCATAGGGACACTCTGGTCATTTGTCTATCTCAGATGCTTTAGCATCTGTGGGCATAATTTGTAGGTATGATTAATGACTTATGTTTGCTTCTTTTGGAAAAAAATTCCTAAATATGAATTTATGAATCAAAGTCTTTTGACACACTTTCTACCAGGCTAATCTCTAAATTGAATTTGGTATCTGCTCTCCCATAGTAGTGCATACAGTGCTAATGTTCTCAAAAAGGGAGTTATTATCATCCTCACTGAGAGTATCAGTCTCACCATCATTAATACACTACTTCATGATGCCAGTGAACAGTTTTTCACAGCTTAATATCTCTAACTCATTGGAAGAGACCTTAATACTGGGAAAGAGTGAAGGCCAAAGGAGAAGGAGGCAGCAGAAGATGAGATGGATAGATAGCATCACCAACTCAGTGGACATGAGTTTGAGCAAACACCAGGAGATAATGAAGAACAGGGGGAGGCCTGGTGTGTTGCAGTTCACAGGGTTACAAAGAGTTGGAATGACTGAGCAACTGAACCAGAACAACAGTTATCTCTGAATTAGCATGCTTCTCATTATCATTGTCAGTCAGGTGACTGCCAGGACATGGTTGTATGAAACCTTCTGTTGACATATGCTGACATCTAAAAGGGTGTCTGTATGTCTTAGTGCCTATGAAATTTAGTTTGAGAGATATGAAACAAGGGAAACATATAAAAACTGTCATCTAAGTGTAAAGTGAGTGTCATGGAAAATGCATAATGCCTTTTTATAGAGCAACTCATATTGGTTCTGTAAAATATACAGACTTCACAGTGGTTTCTGGACTGAGCTTGGAAGGTTGGGGAGATGGAGGCTGATGGAAGGAGAGGACATGTCTAATATCTCTTCCTCTCTGCTTATTTCTGTATTTACTTCTTTTTATTGTGCACACAGCTAAGAAAGATGATAAGGGCCATGATGTGATAGCATAGATCCCCAAGAGAACATTCATGATTGCTTGCCTTTTCAAAGCCCTTTGGCCATTGCATGTATCATTCTATTTGAATGTAACACCCACTGGAACCTCCATCTCCTTGCAGTCCTTCTTTTTCTATGTACAAATCCTTCACCCTTTACCTGAATATGGTACCCTCTGCCTCTAGGTCTCATTTTAGATGTCATTTTGTCAGAGAAGCCTTTCCGAACTCACCAGCACTGGTTAAGGTCATCTTTGTGTTTTCTGTTGTTGTTGTTGTTGAACCACTCAGTTGTGTTCAACTCTTTGTGACCCCATGGACTGCAGCACCCCAGGCTTCCCTGTCCTTCACTGTCTCCCTGAGCTTGCTCAAACTCATGTGCATTGAATCGATGATACCATCCAACTGTCTCTTCCTCTGTTGTCCTGTTCTCTTGCCCTCAATCTTTCCGAGCATCAGGGTCTTTTCCAAAGAGTTGGCTCCTTGTGTCAGGTGGCCAAAATATTTATTGGAGCTTCAGCTTCAGCATCTGTCTTTCCAATGAGTATTCAGGGTTGATTTCCTTTAGGATTGACTGGTTTGATCTTGCTATCCAAGAGACTCTCAAGAGTCTTCTCCAGCACCATAGTTTGAAATAATCAGTTCTTTAGTGCTCAATCTTCTTTATGGTCCAGCTCTCACATCCATACATGACTACTGGAAAAACATATAACTTTGACTATATGGACCTTTGTCAGAAAAGTGATGTCTCTGCTTTTTAATATGCTGTCTAGTTTTGTCATAGCTTTACTTCAAGGAGCAAGTGTCTTTTAATTTCATAAATACAATCATCATTCATAGTGATTTTGGAGCCCAAGAAAATAAAGTCTGTCACTCTTTCCACTGTTTCCCCATCTATTTGCCATTAAGTGATGGAACCAGATTCCAAAATCTTAGTTTTCTGAATATTAAGGTTTTTTTTTTTTTTTGCTACTTCTATTGGTCTTTCATTTATTTATTTTCATCCGTCTTTATTCTTTGGCCCGTGTGGGCCTCCCATCGCAGTGACCTCTCTCGTTGCAGACCACTGGCTCTGGGCGCATGCTTTCCAGAGCTCCAGCCCGCTAGTTGGACATATCGGTCCAGCTGCTCTGTGGCCATGTGGGATCTTCCCAGGCCAGGGATCAAACTGAATTGTCCCTAGTGGTTGTAGCACTTCTGATATTACATGGTAGTTTTAAAATTCTTTTCATTTTTAAAAAACTTATTATAAGAGCTTCTTAGAGCAGGCTGTCCAAGCTGAGACCCTTGATGAGCTGTATCCTGAAACTTTTGCATGAATCTGGGCACATGGCATCTGGCAGCCCATTTCTAGCTGTTAGAACAATGAGAACTGAGGTATCACCCTATCTGAAACAAGATTTTTTTCATTTCACCTTTTCATATTGGAGTATTTAGGCTATTTCCATGTTAACTACATTGTTTTTAAAAAATGTATTTCATTGAAGTGCCATTGATTTACAGTGTTGGGTTAATTTCTGTTGTACAGCATAGTGATTCAGTTATACATGTTGCATTTTTTAAAGAGTTGTCAATGAGAGTAACCCACCTCATCCTTTTTTTCTTGAGAAGTGAAACATTTCCCCTTTGAAATTTGGTTGAGGTGTTAACTAAAAGATGTCAGATAGTTTGAGTTCAAACTCTTTGCAAAGTGTCTTCCCAAATACAGTACTTGAATTCAGGATAGTTGTCCAAACTTGGCACTAAACATAAGGAACAAATTCTGCCTCTTGTCTAGACACTCAGCACAGTCTTGTATTTGCAGTCATCAGGGAAGAAAACGGGCTTTTGTATGATGAACTGTGTAACTCGATGGGATACATTTAAAAGTGGATGTATTGAAGCAATTAAATATGATAGATGAAGAAAGGAAAGAAAGTCACAGTGACACCTACATACAAGCCAGGCTTCTGTATCTTACTCTACTTCCTGTCTCTAGACTTCTGTCTGTGGATTTTCCTCCCAGCGGAGTCCATGTTGCTGCATAGTGCTCACTTTGTGAGGCCCATGTATCAGTGGATTTTAGGAAATACTACTTCTATTGGTCTTTCATTTATTTATTTTCATCCGTCTTTATTCTTTGGCCCGTGTGGGCCTCCCATCGCAGTGACCTCTCTCGTTGCAGACCACTGGCTCTGGGCGCATGCTTTCCAGAGCTCCAGCCCGCTAGTTGGACATATCGGTCCAGCTGCTCTGTGGCCATGTGGGATCTTCCCAGGCCAGGGATCAAACTGAATTGTCCCTAGTGGTTGTAGCACTTCTGATATTACATGGTAGTTTTAAAATTCTTTTCATTTTTAAAAAACTTATTATAAGAGCTTCTTAGAGCAGGCTGTCCAAGCTGAGACCCTTGATGAGCTGTATCCTGAAACTTTTGCATGAATCTGGGCACATGGCATCTGGCAGCCCATTTCTAGCTGTTAGAACAATGAGAACTGAGGTATCACCCTATCTGAAACAAGATTTTTTTCATTTCACCTTTTCATATTGGAGTATTTAGGCTATTTCCATGTTAACTACATTGTTTTTAAAAAATGTATTTCATTGAAGTGCCATTGATTTACAGTGTTGGGTTAATTTCTGTTGTACAGCATAGTGATTCAGTTATACATGTTGCATTTTTTAAAGAGTTGTCAATGAGAGTAACCCACCTCATCCTTTTTTTCTTGAGAAGTGAAACATTTCCCTTTGAAATTTGGTTGAGGTGTTAACTAAAAGATGTCAGATAGTTTGAGTTCAAACTCTTTGCAAAGTGTCTTCCCAAATACAGTACTTGAATTCAGGATAGTTGTCCAAACTTGGCACTAAACATAAGGAACAAATTCTGCCTCTTGTCTAGACACTCAGCACAGTCTTGTATTTGCAGTCATCAGGGAAGAAAACGGGCTTTTGTATGATGAACTGTGTAACTCGATGGGATACATTTAAAAGTGGATGTATTGAAGCAATTAAATATGATAGATGAAGAAAGGAAAGAAAGTCACAGTGACACCTACATACAAGCCAGGCTTCTGTATCTTACTCTACTTCCTGTCTCTAGACTTCTGTCTGTGGATTTTCCTCCCAGCGGAGTCCATGTTGCTGCATAGTGCTCACTTTGTGAGGCCCATGTATCAGTGGATTTTTAGGGAAATACAACCCCGAGGGGAAAAGCTGTCACTTCAAAGCATGCCACAGTGCTTAGACACAGTCAGGAAATTAACCATGTCGGCATGATAATATTTCTTTAATGCTTTAACCCTTTCAAAATGTGTGAAATTGAATAAACTTTTAAAAAATGCGTAAAAGTATTGAGGTTGTAGTATTTAGTATATATTTTGACTATAAGAACATCTAGGTTGGTGTCACCATCTACCATGGTGACTCAGATGGTAAAGAATCTGCCTGTAATGTGGGGGAATGTGAGTTCGATCCCTGGATTGGGAAGACACCCTGGAGGAAGGCATTGACAACTCACTTTAGTATTCTTGCCTGGAGAGTCCTCATGGATAGAGGAGCATGGGAGGCTACAGTCCATGGGGGTCACAAAGTGTTGGACATGACTGAGCGACTAAGCACAGCACAGCACTGCATCAAAGATGGAGTCATATTTAAGAAGTAAAACCATTTATAATGTAGAGAGCAGTGCTGCATGGGATTGACTGTACTGTGAGGAGGATATGCGGAAAGGGGAGGATCAAATTATAGGATAATGCATTTGGCTTACAGGGAATGAGGATTTTCCTTATTCTTAGGATTGATGAAGCAGGGAACAAGTTACAAAGGACTTGTTTACTTTGGGGGACCTTCAAAACAGGATAGGTTCTTTTTCATCTGGGATAACTGAGAGGATTTAAAGGAACATACCATGTAATTTTTATTTATTTATTTATTTATTTTTGGCTATTCTGGGCTTTCACTGCTGCCACAGGCTCTTCTCTAGTTGCAGGGAGTGGGGGCCACTCTCTAGTTGAGATGAGCAGGCCTCTCTTTGCAGTGACCTCTCCTGTGGAACTCGGGCTCCAGGGCACACAGGCTTCGGTAGTTTCAGTACATAGGTTCAATAGTTGCGGCTCCAAGGTTCCAAAGCACAGGCTCAATAGTTGTGGTTTGTGGGCTTAGTTGCTCCGCAGCATGTAGGATCCTCCCGGATCAGGGATCAAACCTGTGTCTCCTGCATTGGTAGGTGAACTCTTTACCACGGAGCTGCCAGGGAAGCCCCCATGTAATTTTTTAAAAGAATGAATCTAAGAGGGAAAGAATTAAAACTGAAAAACAAAACAGTTGTCCATATCCATAGGAATAAATATAATAATAAAAAAATATATAATAATAATAAAACACCACTCGTATGAATAGCAATTAAGCTGAAATTTCATCTTGGAACTGCCACCTAATCTTGTTTTGTGAAAGAAGATTGTGAATTCTTAGGTAATTGCCTTCTTGATCTGCTTTAGGTTCAATAATTCTCTCTCACTGCTTTTAATTGTGTTAAAGTATGTTTATTAAAGGACTAATGAGAACAAATTGTAAACGCTTCGTTAAATGTAGGTTCTAAATTAAGATTGGGCAAGGCATTGACAACTCACTTTAGTATTCTTGCCTGGAGAGTCCTCATGGATAGAGGAGCATGGGAGGCTACAGTCCATGGGGTCACAAAGTGTTGGACATGACTGAGCGACTAAGCACAGCCCCTGCATCAAAGATGGAGTCATATTTAAGAAGTAAAACCATTTATAATGTAGAGAGCAGTGCTGCATGGGATTGACTGTACTGTGAGGAGGATATGCGGAAAGGGGAGGATCAAATTATAGGATAATGCATTTGGCTTACAGGGAATGAGGATTTTCCTTATTCTTAGGATTGATGAAGCAGGGAACAAGTTACAAAGGACTTGTTTACTTTGGGGGACCTTCAAAACAGGATAGGTTCTTTTTCATCTGGGATAACTGAGAGGATTTAAAGGAACATACCATGTAATTTTTATTTATTTATTTATTTATTTTTGGCTATTCTGGGCTTTCACTGCTGCCACAGGCTCTTCTCTAGTTGCAGGGAGTGGGGGCCACTCTCTAGTTGAGATGAGCAGGCCTCTCTTTGCAGTGACCTCTCCTGTGGAACTCGGGCTCCAGGGCACACAGGCTTCGGTAGTTTCAGTACATAGGTTCAATAGTTGCGGCTCCAAGGTTCCAAAGCACAGGCTCAATAGTTGTGGTTTGTGGGCTTAGTTGCTCCGCAGCATGTAGGATCCTCCCGGATCAGGGATCAAACCTGTGTCTCCTGCATTGGTAGGTGAACTCTTTACCACGGAGCTGCCAGGGAAGCCCCCATGTAATTTTTTAAAAGAATGAATCTAAGAGGGAAAGAATTAAAACTGAAAAAACAAAACAGTTGTCCATATCCATAGGAATAAATATAATAATAAAAAAATATATAATAATAATAAAACACCACTCGTATGAATAGCAATTAAGCTGAAATTTCATCTTGGAACTGCCACCTAATCTTGTTTTGTGAAAGAAGATTGTGAATTCTTAGGTAATTGCCTTCTTGATCTGCTTTAGGTTCAATAATTCTCTCTCACTGCTTTTAATTGTGTTAAAGTATGTTTATTAAAGGACTAATGAGAACAAAGCCATACTGATTAAAAACAGAATTATTCATTTAAACCTTTTGATATTATGAAATGAAATATAGGTTCTAATTTTGGAAGATGAACCCTGCAAATCTAAAAAGTTGTTTTCTGTGTGCCTAGCTTTTTTTTTTTTACAATAGATTATTTCATATTTGTTGATATTACAAAATGTTTATGAAATTAAACTTTGTTTTATTGTCAAGGCGATTCATCCCAAGAACTCTAGGCAGGATATTTCTTCTCTAGTGATTTTTATAGCATCTAATTAATAAATGCATGGCTAGCTAGGAGATGCATATTAAGAGTAGATTTTACTTATTGTCACCCTTGATAATTTTAGAATGTTTGTGATTGAAGTTTTATTCTCCCCTGCTTTCTCCTGCTCACAGACTTAAATCAAAGCCGTTCCTTCCTCTTCTTTGGAACTGCATTTTACAATCTTTTAAATGCTCTTTTCTGCCTTTGTCTTACCTGGTTTTATGTATCTCTTCTCTGTTTATGTGCTGTCCATTTTCGGGTTCAGGGTTTATTGTATTTTTAAAGTAAGCCAATGATTTACAATATTTCAGTCAATTTTTTCCCCTGCCTTTTCTGGTTACCTCCCAATCACACATATTTTGATTAATTATCTTGAAAGCACATCGATTTCCTTTTTTAATGCTCGGCCCAGATCTGTAGCAACGTCGGCCCACTCTGTAGTGGACTGCGTGTGGGTCATTTCTTTGTCCCTCTGGTCTCCCATCTCTCCTTGTTAGCTCCTTCCTGCCCTTTCCTCGCGCTGCGGAAGACTGACCTTACAGAAGGCAAATCTCCATTGACTCTCAGTGTCTAAAATCCTTTATTACCAATGCCCTGTCCATTAGTTGCAACCCAAACTTGATGTGCCTAAAACTACTGTGTAAGCTGACATTCCCTCCTGCCTAGCCAGCCTTCCCTCTCCCCACAACTGCTCACATACACCCCAGCCAGTGACTGTGGCCACACCATACACAACACTCCAGGTGCAGGGAACAGGCTGAGCACAGGCATGGAGTTGAACATAGAGCGATGCTGGAGCAATGGCCTGATAGAAAGTAGTCCACTGCTGAGCACCAGTGAAATTTTGCCCTGGGTGGGTGCCTGAGTCCTGCTGCTCGGGGGAGAAGTGGTGATGAAGGGGCCATCAAGCCACTGTCCCCAAAGGGAGAGGAAAGCTGGTACTGATCAGCTTGCCATGACGTACACCCACTCTCTGATGCTCTCCACTGTTTCTTTTCTGACCTCAGCCTGCGATGGTGATCACTGGGGGCCTCACTGCAGCAGCCGGTGCCAGTGCAAAAACCGGGCACTGTGCAACCCCATCACTGGGGCTTGCCACTGCGCCGCGGGCTTCCGGGGTTGGCGCTGTGAGGAGCGCTGTGAGCAAGGCACCTACGGAAATGACTGTCACCAGAGATGCCAGTGCCAGAACGGAGCGACTTGCGATCACATCACGGGGGAGTGCCACTGCCCCCCTGGATACACTGGAGCCTTGTAAGTGACGCACTGCTGAGCAGTGTGGCAGAGCCTACTCACCCTCTCTGTGCCTGATGCTGCTGGCCTCATACCCTGTACTTCTGTCTATTGCTGCTTGAAGAGTTGCTGAGGGGACATGCCTCTGGCAGTGATGTCCACTAGGTGCTCCTGCTGTTTGTCAAGCATCAGAGCCCAGTCGGGGTCTCAGAGCCAGCTTTCATGCCTTCCTTTGGCAGAGCAGAGACAGACAGGGCCAGGATGTTGTGCTGAATGGTACTATTTGGGGTTGTTGGGGCAGATTTGGGTTTCACTTTGATACTCCCTCCATGGAATTCATTTTACATTTTTGGCTGTTAATGGTCCATGTTGTTCTGCTCTGTGTGGCAGTTAATTAGATGGATAAATCTGGGTGGGTTCAGTGCCTTAGAGAAGGAAAGAGAAAGATGTTAGAAGCAGTCCAGGCTCAAAGGTTAGCTGGGTTATGTAATGCCCATAGAGATGTATGCTGCTTTGTGAATATAAAAGGGCTTGTATCACATTTGTTTAGTATATGTGCCCACAGATAGTTTAATTCTTTCTGGAGAACACTGAAGCAAGTACTTAATCTCTACTACTTTATTTTATGGGAAGGGCGTTCTTTGGTTTGCTTGTATTAGCAAACAGACTAAGGGGCAGAATTTGCCCCAAATAAGTAAGAGATTAAAAATCTTGTTCCCTTACTGAGAAAATTACACCTGTAAATCATAGAGCTAAAACTGAAAAACTATGCTCATTAGGTAACTACTTCCTGCTGACAGAGTTAGGGCTGTAAAGTAGAGCTAAAGAAAACATTATATTAGCTGAGAAAGCCCTGATTTTCAGAAGAATGGATGAGTATCTCATACTATTTAATTGTTAATGTTGCCTTTATGGGTTTTTTATCAAGGTCACAGTTGAATAAGGCTTTGAGAAATTTGGAGAAATTTCATGGGAGAGTAAAAAAGACAATTAAAAGCTTAGAGAGAAGGTATGTTCATATAATAAGGGGAAGCTTGTCATTTTGAAAGAAAAGAATGTTAAAAATTGAGTACAAAGAATAGGTACTAATTGGATGATGTGCAGACATGTCATTCTCCTTTGAGATTAGAACAAACACACCAAGCAGATGTCCAGTGAAGCCCATGGTCTTTATAAAAGTTGCATGGATGGTCCCTGTCACTAAGGAGTGTGTGGCCAGCAAGAATCTTCTCTCATATAAGACAGATTCTCCTTAAATTAAAATGATTTTCTTAGAAAATATCCCTCCAAACGGGAAGGACTATGTGACCCCTTAAAGACCCTTCCAGCCAATGTGATTGATGCTCTAGATGTTAATGAAATGAACAGTAATGAACAGAGAAGCTTGTCTATTGTGTTTTTGAACCTAAGGCTTGTAGGTTTTTGAACCTAAGGCTTGTAGGTTTGGGTAAGCCATGATATCCTTTGTCACATGTTCGTCCCTCAGCTGTGAAGATCTATGTCCCCCTGGCAAGCATGGAGCACAGTGTGAACAGAGATGCCCCTGCCAGAATGGAGGCATATGTCATCATGTCACTGGAGAATGCTCTTGTCCCCCTGGCTGGCTGGTAAGTGATCCACCCAACCTGCCAAAGCCCCCTTTTCCAGGATACTTGAGTGAAAATGCATGTGGAGGACTTTAGTACAAACGAAGTTACATTGATGGCTAAAAATTCAAAAATTGGAAATACCTGAGCATTTCAAAGCTGGAATTTTTCAGTCCAGAGAAAACAGAAGGTGATTAAAACCAGAACTTGAAGTTTACTAAGGGTCCTCATGGAAAAGTTAGTAGGCCGTCTGTCCTGCATCTCCCTTCAGGATATAAAAGGGAACTATCTTGCCTTTCACATGATAGTAAGAGCTATTAAACACTGTAAGTATTTAAATAAGTATTTTCGTAATTATGTTCTACGGATCATTATTAGTCTTTGGGAACATTATTCCCAACAGGTTAAGTGTTACATGAAGAAGTTATTCAGTCATATGAATCTGGAGACTCATTGAGGTGAACCAAATTTTCCAAGTATTGCAGAACTTCTCAGAGTCTTTAGTATGATAATCTGTACCTCACCACACTTCCCAAACTTGGACTATGTTACTCTTTCTTCATATAGTATAAAGATCTTATGTGGAATATGCAATGTCAGAGCTAGTTTACTAGGTAGATTACTCTGAAATCAGGCAATGCTATTGGTTCATATTTCTCCAAGTTGGTTTGTGTACAAGTCTGGTTGAAAGCTGAAAGGCAAATGACTAATGTCTGTTTCCTTCATTGATATACAGTAAATAAAAGAGCAATTTGCTTCATGACCACCTTCCATCACCATGAGCTGCAGGGAAGCTGCTTTTGCAGCGCTACAAATGATGTAATTACCAGACTCAGTAACCACCCCTCTGTTTTCATTCTGCTTCACTCCTACAAAGCTTTTGACTCTTACTCATCCACCTCTCTTTCCTAGTTTTTCTCTCCACTTCTTTGATAACCCGCCTCTTCTACCTCTCTTGTTAAAGATCTATTTTCCTAATCCCTCTTCTTTTACATACCATTTTTTGGACCTCCCTTTTATTTTTTTAATTTTTTTTTTTTTACAGAGTTTTGTTGTTTACTGCCAAACATCAACATGAATCAGCCATAGGTTTACATATGTCCCTCCCTCTTGAACATCTCTCCCTTTTCCCTTCCAATCCCACCCCTCTAGGTTGTTACAGAGCCCCTGTTTGTGTTCCCTTAGTCTTACAGCAGATTCCCATGGATTGTCTATTTTGCATATGGTACCGTAAGTGTCCATATTACTCTTTTCATACATCTCACCCATTCCTCCCTCCCCACAATGTCCACAATTTTTGCTTTCTGTCTGTTTCTCCACAGTTTCTGTACCATCTTTCTAGATTCCATATATATATGTGAGCATACAATATTTATCTTTCCTTTCTGACTTACTGCATACCATTTTATTATAGTTTTCCCTAGATTTCACTCCTGTCTTTCTCTTTTCTCACTATAAATCTTTACTGGAAATCTTATTAAGATCCATTACTTTAACAATATCTGTGGATTTTCCCAGCCTTGACTTTCTCTGGCTTGACCACAGATGTGTGTTGGACACTGTGCTGTTAGACACCTCACCCTAGTTTTGCCTGAAGACATGGAGTCACCATCTGCCGGAACTATGCCCAGGCTGGAACTTTAGGAGACAGACATGGGATTGCCCTTATGGTAGGAACAGAGCAAAGGAAACCTGAAGCCCACTTCCTGGTGAGAATCATGGGAAGTAAGGTTGTGTTCAAGATATTTCTCCAAGTTGGTTTGTGTACAAGTCTGGTTGAAAGCTGAAAGGCAAATGACTAATGTCTGTTTCCTTCATTGATATACAGTAAATAAAAGAGCAATTTGCTTCATGACCACCTTCCATCACCATGAGCTGCAGGGAAGCTGCTTTTGCAGCGCTACAAATGATGTAATTACCAGACTCAGTAACCACCCCTCTGTTTTCATTCTGCTTCACTCCTACAAAGCTTTTGACTCTTACTCATCCACCTCTCTTTCCTAGTTTTTCTCTCCACTTCTTTGATAACCCGCCTCTTCTACCTCTCTTGTTAAAGATCTATTTTCCTAATCCCTCTTCTTTTACATACCATTTTTTGGACCTCCCTTTTATTTTTTTAATTTTTTTTTTTTTACAGAGTTTTGTTGTTTACTGCCAAACATCAACATGAATCAGCCATAGGTTTACATATGTCCCTCCCTCTTGAACATCTCTCCCTTTTCCCTTCCAATCCCACCCCTCTAGGTTGTTACAGAGCCCCTGTTTGTGTTCCCTTAGTCTTACAGCAGATTCCCATGGATTGTCTATTTTGCATATGGTACCGTAAGTGTCCATATTACTCTTTTCATACATCTCACCCATTCCTCCCTCCCCACAATGTCCACAATTTTTGCTTTCTGTCTGTTTCTCCACAGTTTCTGTACCATCTTTCTAGATTCCATATATATATGTGAGCATACAATATTTATCTTTCCTTTCTGACTTACTGCATACCATTTTATTATAGTTTTCCCTAGATTTCACTCCTGTCTTTCTCTTTTCTCACTATAAATCTTTACTGGAAATCTTATTAAGATCCATTACTTTAACAATATCTGTGGATTTTCCCAGCCTTGACTTTCTCTGGCTTGACCACAGATGTGTGTTGGACACTGTGCTGTTAGACACCTCACCCTAGTTTTGCCTGAAGACATGGAGTCACCATCTGCCGGAACTATGCCCAGGCTGGAACTTTAGGAGACAGACATGGGATTGCCCTTATGGTAGGAACAGAGCAAAGGAAACCTGAAGCCCACTTCCTGGTGAGAATCATGGGAAGTAAGGTTGTGTTCAAGATATTAAGACCACTGGGAGAAGCAGAAAAGAAACCTCAGGCCCAATGCAAGAGTTGGAAATGGTAAGCAGACAGGACAAGGAAGCAGAGCCTGGAGAAACTTCATGAAGTGATGGAGTCAGTGCAAGGAGGGCTTTTATTGAGTGCCTGATGGTGAGCCGAATAGAGGAGCTATTGAAGAACTACAGAGCTGGAAGCAGGCACATCACAGTCAGTGGTCACAGAACCATATTTGTTATACACCTAATCCTTTCTTAAGGTGGTTCCTTTTTTACCATTTTTTTTATCTTCATAAAAACCAGCACTTCTCTCTTAGTTGTGCAAGGTAGAAATGCTGGAATGTCTTTGACTCATTCTTCTCTTTTATTTCTTATAGTCAACCTTTTGCCATCACTGGTCATTACTTGGTTCTTGGGAAGGGATGGATTTTGCTGGGTAGCTGAGTGTCCACGGAGCTCCGTGATCTTTGGATGAGATGCTGTAGGAATGTTACCCCTAGGGTTCTTCTGTAGATACTGTAGAGTTGCCTCATCTTGAGGTTGAAGTCTTCTCCTTCTGGGTTGAAATGGTCATGGGGTAGGATGCTGGTTATCACAGATTTGGACTGTGAATCCCAGTAGGTAAACCAATGGCCCTCTCCATCATCTGGGTAGAGCCTTCCCTGTACTCTGCACCCCTTCCTTGATGGATGTTTCTTTTTTTAAAAAAAAAAATATTTATTTATTTATTTTTGGGGCATCAGGTTGGGGAGGAAGGGGGTAGGCGGGCCACTTCTATTGGTCTTTCATTTGTCTATTTTCATCCGCTTTGTTCTTTGGCTCCTGCGGGCCTCCCATCGCGGTGGCCTCTTTTGTCGCAGAGTACCGGCTCTGGGCACATGCGCTCCAGAGCTCCGGCTCGGTAATTGGACACATCGGTCTAGCCGCCCCGCGGCACGTGGGATCTTCCCAGGCCAGGGATCGAACCGGCGCCCTTTGCACTGCAAGGCGGTGTCCTTACCCACTGGACCACCAGGGAAGTCCCTGATGGATGTTTCTTACTGAATGTTTCAGATCTTTTTTTTCTAAGTGCAACTGAGCTTCCAATTTTCACTTTTCTTTGCAACATTTTATCTGTGCAGTCATCCTAGGTGCTTTTCATAGATGAATATACTATTACACATACACAAATGGTAAGCAGACAGGACA
Source organism: Tragulus kanchil (assembly GCA_022376925.1). Classification (NCBI taxonomy): domain Eukaryota; kingdom Metazoa; phylum Chordata; class Mammalia; order Artiodactyla; family Tragulidae; genus Tragulus; species Tragulus kanchil. Next base: position 53,974,308 of record JAIOJX010000029.1, on the reverse strand, counting down.
AGGAAGCAGAGCCTGGAGAAACTTCATGAAGTGATGGAGTCAGTGCAAGGAGGGCTTTTATTGAGTGCCTGATGGTGAGCCGAATAGAGGAGCTATTGAAGAACTACAGAGCTGGAAGCAGGCACATCACAGTCAGTGGTCACAGAACCATATTTGTTATACACCTAATCCTTTCTTAAGGTGGTTCCTTTTTTACCATTTTTTTTATCTTCATAAAAACCAGCACTTCTCTCTTAGTTGTGCAAGGTAGAAATGCTGGAATGTCTTTGACTCATTCTTCTCTTTTATTTCTTATAGTCAACCTTTTGCCATCACTGGTCATTACTTGGTTCTTGGGAAGGGATGGATTTTGCTGGGTAGCTGAGTGTCCACGGAGCTCCGTGATCTTTGGATGAGATGCTGTAGGAATGTTACCCCTAGGGTTCTTCTGTAGATACTGTAGAGTTGCCTCATCTTGAGGTTGAAGTCTTCTCCTTCTGGGTTGAAATGGTCATGGGGTAGGATGCTGGTTATCACAGATTTGGACTGTGAATCCCAGTAGGTAAACCAATGGCCCTCTCCATCATCTGGGTAGAGCCTTCCTGTACTCTGCACCCCTTCCTTGATGGATGTTTCTTTTTTTAAAAAAAAAAATATTTATTTATTTATTTTTGGGGCATCAGGTTGGGGAGGAAGGGGGTAGGCGGGCCACTTCTATTGGTCTTTCATTTGTCTATTTTCATCCGCTTTGTTCTTTGGCTCCTGCGGGCCTCCCATCGCGGTGGCCTCTTTTGTCGCAGAGTACCGGCTCTGGGCACATGCGCTCCAGAGCTCCGGCTCGGTAATTGGACACATCGGTCTAGCCGCCCCGCGGCACGTGGGATCTTCCCAGGCCAGGGATCGAACCGGCGCCCTTTGCACTGCAAGGCGGTGTCCTTACCCACTGGACCACCAGGGAAGTCCCTGATGGATGTTTCTTACTGAATGTTTCAGATCTTTTTTTTCTAAGTGCAACTGAGCTTCCAATTTTCACTTTTCTTTGCAACATTTTATCTGTGCAGTCATCCTAGGTGCTTTTCATAGATGAATATATATTCCTATTACACATACACAAGGATATATTTCAACAGATAATGTCTTATGTGCATGCTGTCACTTCAGTGGAGTCCAACTCTTTGCAGCTCTATGGACTATAGCCTGCCAGGCTCCTCTGTCCATGGTATTCTCCAGGCATGAATACTCGAGTGAGGTTGCCATGCTCTCCTCCAGGGGATCATCTGGACCCAGGGGTTGAAACCACACATCCTGCATCTCCTGCATTGGCAGGCAGGTTCTTTACCACTAGCACCACCTAGGAAGCCCAATAATGACCTATTAACTACATTAATGCTATTGACTCACATTAATCCTTGTTGGTAAATAGTACTTCAACAGCATCTCTGAAGCTTATGTGGAACCATTACAAAATGTGAGTAGTAAGTCCTTGAGAGAATGAGAATTTTCACCAGAACTCTGGCTTACTCATGCATTGACCCTTGGCATGTTTTTTTTGACTAGTCATGTTAATATGTTGTGCTAGAATAAGGGGCCAGAACTATTTTTATACCTGTCTCCCTCATCATATTGTGAGCTAATTAAAGGTTGTGACTTAGCTTAGCACGATGCCTGGCACATAGATGATTCTCAGTTAAGCATTGATTTGAATCATCTCTCAAAGACTTTTTCAGTTCCAAGATTCTGGTAGAACTTTTCTCATTGGTAGATAGCTAGAAACCACCAGAGGGGACTTAATTAGCACACCAACTGCCTTTGTGTGTAGCCAGGAGTTAGAGGAAATGTATTTTCTTACACTATCCAGAATAAACATTTACAAAACCATCTGGTGTTCACTAGCCTCCAATTTCAGAGTGCCCACGGTCTGTCTTTTTTTTAGAAAAGGAGGACAAAGCCACAGCTTCCAACAGTTAAAAAACATTGTGAAAATGTCTGTTATTTGGAGTTATTTTGTTTGATGTAATAGCTCTAATAAATAGATGATAGCTACAAACCCAGGTTATGTAGCCAAGTGAAGTATAAACTGGTAGAGTATTTCATTGACTTATTGCTACAATATCTTAGCCGTCTCCACTTAGTACTGGAATAAATATGACAGTGTCTGACAAGATAGACAGCCTCTAGGGTGAGAGGACATGTCCAAGTTACTCTCTCGATTTTTTCTCCCCAGGAAATTGGCTTTCCTATTGACCTTGGCCCAGCAATGTTTGTTGAACCTGCTGAAAATAAAAGTGTTTTCCTTCTTCTGAAATAAAATGTCTAGGTTCATTTCTGTTGAAGTATTTCTTAGGCAATGTTATTTTTAATTCACGCACACAAAATTTCAGTCTTTGCTTGTGCTTCCTTATAAGAAATAAAATCAAGGTGTATTTTCTCTATAACATAAGGTGAAGTATTTATATATTCCATTTGGGCATTTATGTAATGGATGCTTAATAAGTACTCTTGACTTAATATACATTTAAGACACAAGGAAGAACACATAGAAGGGTTTGTAAATTCCTTAGGTTTCCCTAATCATTTGAATGTAACTTTTTTTTTTAATGTAGGTATTTTTTATGATGATATGTGACCACTTATGCATATATCTTGAGATTGAGGCTTACCAAACAGATAGGTCAGTTTATTTTTATTTTTTTTTAAACCTTTATTTTACTTTTAACTTTTACAGAGTTTTGTTTTTTACAGATATGTATGTTCTCAGATTAGTCATATGTATATCCCCCCCTTCCCTCCCCTCCCGACCATCACGCAGCACCCCTCAAACAGATAGGTCAGTTTAGAATTTCTAACATCTCTGAGGTGATGAACAGAGTTTATGTGTTCTAAAATTTCCTTTATCTAATCTTCTTGCAGCTCTGTTCCCATATGTCTTTCTGTTTCCTCTCTTTTCTCCCTTCTTTGACCCTCACCTGACTGGAGGCCCATCTAATTTCCCAAGTCTCTTTGAATGCAGGGCACAGTGTGTGGTCAGCCTTGCCCAGAGGGTCGCTTTGGAAAGAACTGCTCACAGGAATGTCAGTGCCATAATGGAGGGACCTGCGATGGCGCCACAGGCCAATGTCACTGCAGTCCCGGCTACACCGGGGAACGGTAAGGACAGCCTTGTGCCTCTCAGATTACAATGTGAAAATAGAGCTGGGAGTGTCCAGGGAACACGTTTGCTCCCATTTATCTGTGACTATTCTGTGATCTCCCAAGAAGCGTCTATAAGTTATTAGTGTATTTGACATATTCCTTCCCAACTCAGTGCATAGAAACTGGATTATAGACAGCGATGGTGAATTGAAGGTACAGATCTTCCCGACCCAGAAATTGAACCAGGGCCTCCTGCACTGCAGGTGGATTCTTTACCAGCTGGGCTAAGTTAGTCTCTTCTTTTCAATATTTGTAATATGTCATTTACTTGAGTAATTGCACTTTTTTCTAATATTTGACATTTTTAATATGATACAAGGTGTATTTTCTCTATAACATAAGGTGAAGTATTTATATATTCCATTTGGGCATTTATGTAATGGATGCTTAATAAGTACTCTTGACTTAATATACATTTAAGACACAAGGAAGAACACATAGAAGGGTTTGTAAATTCCTTAGGTTTCCCTAATCATTTGAATGTAACTTTTTTTTTTAATGTAGGTATTTTTTATGATGATATGTGACCACTTATGCATATATCTTGAGATTGAGGCTTACCAAACAGATAGGTCAGTTTATTTTTATTTTTTTTTAAACCTTTATTTTACTTTTAACTTTTACAGAGTTTTGTTTTTTACAGATATGTATGTTCTCAGATTAGTCATATGTATATCCCCCCCTTCCCTCCTCCCGACCATCACGCAGCACCCCTCAAACAGATAGGTCAGTTTAGAATTTCTAACATCTCTGAGGTGATGAACAGAGTTTATGTGTTCTAAAATTTCCTTTATCTAATCTTCTTGCAGCTCTGTTCCCATATGTCTTTCTGTTTCCTCTCTTTTCTCCCTTCTTTGACCCTCACCTGACTGGAGGCCCATCTAATTTCCCAAGTCTCTTTGAATGCAGGGCACAGTGTGTGGTCAGCCTTGCCCAGAGGGTCGCTTTGGAAAGAACTGCTCACAGGAATGTCAGTGCCATAATGGAGGGACCTGCGATGGCGCCACAGGCCAATGTCACTGCAGTCCCGGCTACACCGGGGAACGGTAAGGACAGCCTTGTGCCTCTCAGATTACAATGTGAAAATAGAGCTGGGAGTGTCCAGGGAACACGTTTGCTCCCATTTATCTGTGACTATTCTGTGATCTCCCAAGAAGCGTCTATAAGTTATTAGTGTATTTGACATATTCCTTCCCAACTCAGTGCATAGAAACTGGATTATAGACAGCGATGGTGAATTGAAGGTACAGATCTTCCCGACCCAGAAATTGAACCAGGGCCTCCTGCACTGCAGGTGGATTCTTTACCAGCTGGGCTAAGTTAGTCTCTTCTTTTCAATATTTGTAATATGTCATTTACTTGAGTAATTGCACTTATTTAAACTTCTAAATAGATGTTGACAAATAGAAATAAAAATGGTCTTGTTTCTAATTTTATTGAAAATGGCTCCAGTATAGTTTCCAGTTTGTTATGGGTTTGTAATAAACTGTCTTGTTCATGCTTGAGTAGTCTTCTAAGATCCCCTGTTTTTGTTAGGAACTTTTGTTAATAGCATCTGTTTAATTTCATTAAAGGCTGTCTTTTTTATCTTTTGTTAATATAATTGTATATTTTCCTTAACTTTTTGAAGTTATGAATTATGGACACCTTTAGCACATGCTTTCCATAGAATGTAATTGGGCTCCTCAGAAAGTTTTTGTGCCCTGTGTCCTGATTTATGGTTGTATTTTGGAAAATGAGGTTGTTAGATGAATTCTGGATCCATGTAACATTAAGGTCTTAATATAGAAAGATGACTCAGGAAAAGAGAGGCATGGGACCAAGCAGAATCCTAAATAATAGTCCTTTGTAATACTTTTGGACACTAAACATTTAGATATAATGGTTTTCTTGCCCTGTTGGGATTTCAGTCTCAAATTTGAGTAAGCACGAAATCAATAAATGTACAGGCAGGTTTATTATACTCATTTAGAGCAGAGTTAAAGGGGATAAGAGCTAATTTTCAGGTCAATTTTAGATTTGATGCCAGATAGGTAAAGAGCCAGAGTAAGAGAGGAAAATGAAGAGGGAGCTTGCATCTTTTTTTAAATTATTTTTAAGGCTTCTTTGGCTGGGGGAGTTTGTTTTTGTTTTTGTTTTAATTTTGGCCTCTTTTATTGGTTTTCCATTTATTTATTTTCATCCACCTTTATTCTTTGGCCTGTGTGGGCCTCCCAGCGCAGTGGCCTCTCATTGCAGAGCGCTGGCTCTGCGTGCATGCGCTCCAGAGCATGGGCTCATAATTGGACACACCGGTCCAGCCCTCCATGGCACATAGAATCCTCCCAAGAAGCCTTTTTTGAAAAAGTGCATAGAAACTGGATTATAGACAGCGATGGTGAATTGAAGGTACAGATCTTCCCGACCCAGAAATTGAACCAGGGCCTCCTGCACTGCAGGTGGATTCTTTACCAGCTGGGCTAAGTTAGTCTCTTCTTTTCAATATTTGTAATATGTCATTTACTTGAGTAATTGCACTTATTTAAACTTCTAAATAGATGTTGACAAATAGAAATAAAAATGGTCTTGTTTCTAATTTTATTGAAAATGGCTCCAGTATAGTTTCCAGTTTGTTATGGGTTTGTAATAAACTGTCTTGTTCATGCTTGAGTAGTCTTCTAAGATCCCCTGTTTTTGTTAGGAACTTTTGTTAATAGCATCTGTTTAATTTCATTAAAGGCTGTCTTTTTTATCTTTTGTTAATATAATTGTATATTTTCCTTAACTTTTTGAAGTTATGAATTATGGACACCTTTAGCACATGCTTTCCATAGAATGTAATTGGGCTCCTCAGAAAGTTTTTGTGCCCTGTGTCCTGATTTATGGTTGTATTTTGGAAAATGAGGTTGTTAGATGAATTCTGGATCCATGTAACATTAAGGTCTTAATATAGAAAGATGACTCAGGAAAAGAGAGGCATGGGACCAAGCAGAATCCTAAATAATAGTCCTTTGTAATACTTTTGGACACTAAACATTTAGATATAATGGTTTTCTTGCCCTGTTGGGATTTCAGTCTCAAATTTGAGTAAGCACGAAATCAATAAATGTACAGGCAGGTTTATTATACTCATTTAGAGCAGAGTTAAAGGGGATAAGAGCTAATTTTCAGGTCAATTTTAGATTTGATGCCAGATAGGTAAAGAGCCAGAGTAAGAGAGGAAAATGAAGAGGGAGCTTGCATCTTTTTTTAAATTATTTTTAAGGCTTCTTTGGCTGGGGGAGTTTGTTTTTGTTTTTGTTTTAATTTTGGCCTCTTTTATTGGTTTTCCATTTATTTATTTTCATCCACCTTTATTCTTTGGCCTGTGTGGGCCTCACATTGCAGTGGCCTCTCATTGCAGAGCACCGGCTCTGGGCGCATGAGCTCCAGAGCGCTGGCTCATAATTGGACACACCGGTCCAGCCCCTCCATGGCACATAGAATCCTCCCAGGCCAGGGATCAAACCGGTGGCCCTTGCACTGCAAGGCAGACTCTTTACCCACTGGACCACCAGGGAAGCCCCAGAACTTGCATCTTGACTTGTTTTCACAGCAGTTGTTTTACTGATAAACCAATGACATGACTCATGTTTTCAATTCTTCTCTCACACACATAGACACACACAGACACACACAGTACAATGACATCAAGCATATTTGTCATCGCAAAAGAGAAAGAGTGAGTGGTTATGTAACCAATTGTGGCAGGAGGTGTGGGGAAAGCAGCCCAGGGGCCTGGGGTCTTGCTGGTTCCCCAGTTTTGAGAAGTCAGCAAAACTTGATCTCTGAGGTCAGGCTGGAGGGGAGCAGGTACCACCACAGGCAGCTGGCCCAGAGTGCGCCCAGGATGTGAGGGCAGCCCTCCCCACCACAGAGGAAACAGAACAAATAAAATAGGCACCTCACAGGCAGGCAGAGCAGCTCAGAGGATGCCTCTGTAAGAGGCTGTGGGGTTTGTGGGACAGTTGAGAGGATCGTGTGGTGAGGAAGTGTTGTGCGGCACAGCCAAGTAGAAGTGGAGAGAAGGAGGGCTCTCAGATCCTCACAGTAATCCTTCTAAAGGGGTTGAAAGAGTGTTTTTAATGCTGATAGGCTGTTGTGGTCTCATTGTACTAGGGCCTTTGACGGCCTAGCGTGAGTCCATGTACATGATTGGTGCCCCTTAGGTGTTAGCTGGGTGGAGGGAACCATTGATCAGTTATGGACTCTGATAAAGTGAAGTCCAAGATGGTCATTCCAGGCTGTGTTCTGCACCACCCTCAAAGTGAAGAAAAAGGAGGTGAGGTCCAGAATCAGAGACAAGAATTGAGGGGATGCCAAATTGATCTTCACCAGAGGAAATACTTCCTGCATCTGGAATGACAGAAAAGTTGGCTCTTTCCCAATATTGTTTATATTAGTATTTTCCCCAGAGCAGCAGTTCCAGATCTTTGAAAGACAGGCAGCTGATCTATTGATCCCAGTCTAATGAGGAATGTGATTCTTTCATGGTAAATCATGGTTTGGCCCAATTATTCTAGCCACTCTGGAGAGCTATGCTCAAAAGGACAAAAGAGAAAATGGGACCTGGGACCCCTTACATGCAAACAAACATGCTTCCTTTTCCATGAGTTCACAGTCAGATGCCATATGATAATTGAAATGAGAGTCAAACAAACCCACGACCCTTGTTGGTTTGGGTATTTGTATCATGTTGTACTAGATTCTCTCTACTTAATGTGTGTCCATTTTCCCAAATTCCAGGGTATTATCCAAAAATCTAAAAAAAAATAAAATGGGAGCTTAATATGTCTACTGTGGCCAGTATTTATGACTATATTTTTAATCTGCCTCTCTCCCATCTTGCCTAAGAAAGTTATTTCTTCTTTTAATGACATCTAAGATTACTTTTCTTATTCCACATGGGACCACAAAAGCAACATTGAGGGCATAAAATTCATTGGGGAATGATGCTTCTTTCAGAAAAACCAGCCCAAAAGGGAGATAAGACTGCTTGACAAAGCCTTTTATTTTAGCCAAGGAGAAGGGTGTAATCTGCCTCACTACTGTGTTTATTTTCAAGATGGAAAATACCTACTTACAGAAAGATTTCCTACCATTTTGGGGTGGTAGGTGGAAACAGACATAACAGTTATTAACAGGATTCTCTTACAAGAGCAACACTGACGGAAAAGATCTGGGAAGGTGAACCAAGCTTTACTAACTACTTCAGTAAGAAAAATTCAAATTGCTTTTTGCCATTTGAAACACAAACTTAGTAGTATGTTCAATTATAGGCTAGAAAGGTAAATAAGGGCCAGAGCCAGCTATGATGGGTTTTACTTTCTCCGAGAGAAGGAAGTCTCTGCTAAGATGAGTAGACACACCGCTCCCCTGTCACAGTGGCAGACGCTGTCCCATGCTTCCTGTTTCTACTCTGGTCCCCGTTTTTAGAGCTGTGCATTTTCCTAAGTTAAAACCCCAGAGTCCAAAGGGTAACATTTAGTTTCTTTTAGCAATGTGATTTACCTTGAGCAATTTTTTTTTTTTTCATTGTTTTTCTGGTACTGCCTTCCAAAGACTTTTGGACACACAGGCTGCCAGACTGTCTCGCCAGCCTTTAGCGGAGCCATGAGGAGGCCCGATGTTTGATTTACAGCATTTCTTTCTCAAAGTTTACGTCTTTTAGGCATAAACTAGGTGATTGACTTAGTAAAGCTTAGAGGTTAAAAATAGAGTGCCTTTAAAAAATGCTCTGGTCTAAAAATAGGTACACTCATGTAACTTTGCAACACCCATCCGATTTTGTGCTAAGTGAACTAAGTTCAGTTACTCCAGAACTTTTCTAAGGCTTTGTTGAATGATGGGTTTGAAGACTTTGTCTGTTGATAAAATGTCTAGAGTCTGTGAAACCAAATTTGCAAAAGGCCCTTTTCCCCATGTATATGCCCAGGTCAGAGTTAACCAGAAAAGCATCAAAGACTTCTCAAGATTTATACCCTGCCCTTAAATAGAATCGTATCCAGCCCTAGTATTGGTAGTCCTCACACCCTATCATTAAAAATATGCAGAGCCTTGTGGAAAATTGCTTTTCAGCCCCTTTCCTATTGCTTTGAAGTCTGCTTGGATTCATTGTCATGCACTTGCCGCTTGCCTTGTACCCATGTGAAAAAATGCAGTGCTGACCTACATTTTGGACTCTGGGTCTGGCATGACTTGAGAGCCACATGGGAAGTGGCTGCTGAGACTCACAGAAAGATTTCCTACCATTTGGGGGAAACAGACATAACAGTTATTAACAGGATTCTCTTACAAGAGCAACACTGACGGAAAAGATCTGGGAAGGTGAACCAAGCTTTACTAACTACTTCAGTAAGAAAAATTCAAATTGCTTTTTGCCATTTGAAACACAAACTTAGTAGTATGTTCAATTATAGGCTAGAAAGGTAAATAAGGGCCAGAGCCAGCTATGATGGGTTTTACTTTCTCCGAGAGAAGGAAGTCTCTGCTAAGATGAGTAGACACCCCGCTCCCCTGTCACAGTGGCAGACGCTGTCCCATGCTTCCTGTTTCTACTCTGGTCCCCGTTTTTAGAGCTGTGCATTTTCCTAAGTTAAAACCCCAGAGTCCAAAGGGTAACATTTAGTTTCTTTTAGCAATGTGATTTACCTTGAGCAATTTTTTTTTTTTCATTGTTTTTCTGGTACTGCCTTCCAAAGACTTTTGGACACACAGGCTGCCAGACTGTCTCGCCAGCCTTTAGCGGAGCCATGAGGAGGCCCGATGTTTGATTTACAGCATTTCTTTCTCAAAGTTTACGTCTTTTAGGCATAAACTAGGTGATTGACTTAGTAAAGCTTAGAGGTTAAAAATAGAGTGCCTTTAAAAAATGCTCTGGTCTAAAAATAGGTACACTCATGTAACTTTGCAACACCCATCCGATTTTGTGCTAAGTGAACTAAGTTCAGTTACTCCAGAACTTTTCTAAGGCTTTGTTGAATGATGGGTTTGAAGACTTTGTCTGTTGATAAAATGTCTAGAGTCTGTGAAACCAAATTTGCAAAAGGCCCTTTTCCCCATGTATATGCCCAGGTCAGAGTTAACCAGAAAAGCATCAAAGACTTCTCAAGATTTATACCCTGCCCTTAAATAGAATCGTATCCAGCCCTAGTATTGGTAGTCCTCACACCCTATCATTAAAAATATGCAGAGCCTTGTGGAAAATTGCTTTTCAGCCCCTTTCCTATTGCTTTGAAGTCTGCTTGGATTCATTGTCATGCACTTGCCGCTTGCCTTGTACCCATGTGAAAAAATGCAGTGCTGACCTACATTTTGGACTCTGGGTCTGGCATGACTTGAGAGCCACATGGGAAGTGGCTGCTGAGACTCACAAAGGATAACCCTGCTTGTGGCAGAGCTCTGGCTAGGCGAGACTCCGGCTGCCTCTCTCCTGGCACAAAGCCCTCTTTCTGCTGTGGAAAGCCCCATCAAGTCACCTTGCCTGGTCGGAAAGAAAAGACTGGCCGGAGAGCTAGGCATGCACTCCATGGAGTCGTGAGGATTTTCTCTTCTCGAATCCCTCCAGCACTCTGCTTCCCACCTGATCCAACTTACCCAGAGCATATCCTCACACCACACTTGAAGGCCATTTTAAAAAAGACAATAAAGTGAATGTTTGAGATCTGAATTTTTTTTCTTGTTGTTTGGTACCCCTTCTTCTCAAAATAGGACAAAACCCCACTTCATAAAAAATTTTGTGTTCAAGAACTTCCAGCCTCTCTCTTTTAAACTGCCGCCTGGCAGGAATTTCCCAGGTTGAAATTGAGGACGCCTGATTTTCAGTTGCCCAAATCTAAGAAGGACTTTGTTTGTTTAGTTACATAACTTTCTAAATAAGGAGCAGTTATTGCCATTCAGCTCTGAAAAGATCAGGCCCATGGCTGAAATTAAAAATTAATGTCAACATGAAAGCCAAGAGAATTAACAGTTTGTTTCAAATTTGCTGCAAAGTTTTCTCCTTTGAAGTGTGGAAAGCATATACTTTATTTTAGTTAAGTATAGTTAATTTACAATGTTGCATTTGTTTCAAGTGTACAACAGAGTGATTCAGTTATACATATACTATTTCAGATTCTTTTCCATTTTAGGTTATTGTAAGATACTGAGTAGTGTTCCCTGTGCTATTCAGGAGGTCTTATTGCATACCTACGTTGTATATAGTAGTGTATTTCTGTTAATACCAAACTCCTAGTTTATCTCCCTCCTGATCCGCTACCCACTTTGGTAGCCATGAGTTTGTTTTCTAGGTCTGTGTGTCTGTTTCAGTTTTTTTTTTTTTTTTTATTTATATTTATTTGGCTGGATTGGCTCTCAGTTGTAGCATGTGGGCTCCAGTTCCCTGAGCAGGGATCAAACCCGGGCCCTCTGCATTGGGAGCACAGAGTCTTAGCCACTGGACCACCAGGGAATTCCCTGTTTCAGTTTTATAAATAGGTTCATTGGTGTCATTTGTTTAGATTCTACACAGAGGTAGTGTTGTAGGATGTTTGTTTGTCTTTCTCTAACTTATTTAACTCAATATGATCATATCCAGGCCCATCCTTGTTTGCTGCCAATGGCATCGTTTCATTTCTTAAGAGAAAGCGTATATTTTAATTCTCTAATGATGGGCTGGGACTCATACTCGGGCAAGTAGTTTTTTTCCCTTTCCTGGCCTCTACTCAAGTGCTCTGTAGTGTAAAACATGCTTCCCATCCCAAACTCATACTTTTACTTTGTTTTTGATTTTGCTCTTTTTTTAAACAGGTCATACAACTCTTATTACTATAATTTATCTTAATGGTTTTCATATCTGTAATGGAACCATCCCTAAGTAAATATCACATCCAAAAAGGACAGCAGGACATATACGACAAAACCTGTCTGAATCTGTTTATTTTCACAAGGCGCTGACTAATCAGTCTTACACTCCCGTCCCCTGCACGACAGGTGCCAGGACGAGTGTCCCGTGGGCACCTATGGGGTCCGCTGTGCAGAGACCTGCCAGTGCGTCAATGGAGGGAAGTGCTACCATGTGAGTGGCTCCTGCCTCTGTGAAGCAGGCTTTGCTGGCGACCGCTGTGAGGCACGCCTGTGTCCAGAAGGGCTCTACGGCATCAAGTGTGACAAGCGGTGTCCCTGCCACCCGGACAACACTCACAGGTGAGGGTTGGGTGCCCCTTGGAATGATGTGTTCTCTTAAAAGTTTCTACTGCAGTATCTACGGTTGACAAAGAAGGACAGGCAGAGAGATTCCCACCGTGAGACCCCTCTGCCTCTGGGTCCTCTGGACAGGAACCATTAAGCAGATGGAAGACATTTCCACTCAATGGTCCAAGCCAGAAGTACTAAAATTGTTACAGGGCTGTGGATGGATATGAAATCCTATTCTCTGTTGATGGCCGCTGGAAAAATCTAAACTTGCTGAGGTTAGTAGAATGTTTCCCTAAGAGAGGGATTCTGTGACCTTCCCTTAGAAGCAGAGATGCAATGAGAGACATAGTTGAGTATGTAAAACCATCACAAAATGATCCTCACGGCAGCCTCTTTCCTGGATGTCTGTATAGGCAGGAAGCGTGCCAGTGGAGGTTTGGAGAAAGTGCTTCACTTGGGGTTGTCACATGTGAGAGATGTGTTCAGAACTGAGTATTTGGACCTAGAACTCACAGGGGTCTTTTAAAGGCTCAAAAATCTCTTGGAGAACTTAAGAACAAGAAACCAAAATCCCACCCACTTTACGTGCCTTGTCTGCCCCTGAAGATATCTTTCCAGTCATTTCTTCCTCTGCTTCCCCCAGGGACCAGCTATGTATCACTTAGAATTCTAGGCCTCTTTTGCAAACTTATGGGAAAGCTGAGTTTGACAGTAATGTGGTGGATTATATAGCAGTTCAGAGGATACCAGAATTACCTTTATTTGCATTCAACACAGCTGTTACTTCATTTATGCTTCAGAATGATAACTTGTAGCCACGTTAAATCTCAAAGGCACAAAAGTCAAAAGTAAATAGAAGCCTGCGGTTGGTCTCTTCTTTAAACCACTGTTGGAAGCAAATAAAATAAAATAAAAAAGACTGTAGTGTATGTGCATGTGCATGTGCGCAGGCACTGAAATACATTTTAGTGGGCATATCAAAGAAGTGCATTCTGAATGTGTTTTCTCAAGCAATTTAGTAAGCTACTTTAGTCAATTTCTGGTCTTGGAAAATATTGCCACTCTTTGCATGATAGGTTCAATAAATATTTGGAGAGTAAAAATGAATAATCTCCATAGGATTTTGTTTCTCAAATCCCCAGTATTAAATTTTGGCTACCTTTCCTGTAGTAAAAGGTTTGTCCACACAAAAGGTAATCCTCATTAGTAATAGCTAAGGGTGCCAGTGTGCTGTTTAATTGTATGTAGCTACAGCCTGTAAGCAAATAGATTCATAAACCTATACCCTGAGAAGAACTGGAGAAGCAGAAGAAATGTTGATTTTGTTGGAATTAGTTACCATAGTAGTAATTGCACAGTGCAAGTGGACAGTTACTTAATTGACATCAATACTATTTTATTTTGACATGGGTCACATGTACCTAAGCACGTATGCTTTAACAAAGAAGTATATGAACTTATTCAATAGTTATATAGATTAAAAGAACATTAACATCTGTCTAATACTGTATAAAAATTATCAGAAGATTAAAAAACAATTAGCCTATGAAGTACTTCCCTAAATAGTGAAAGCTATTTTTAAAAATTACCTTGTAGAAATTCCTTCTTAAAAACCAGTTGACTGTTGATTATATGACTCTGTCTTTTTGAATTCATGGTTGGAGCCACCCATATATTCTTTTTTTTTTTTTTTTTAATTCTTTATCTTAAAGGTTTTACAGAGTTTTGTTGTTCACAGACATGTATGTTCCCAGATCAGTCACATGCACATCCCTGGTACCCACCCCCCGAGTTCCCCCCATCCCACCCCTCCGGACCATTGCCCCATGCCATTGTAAGCACTCCTATTCCCTTAGCACAATGACAATAGCTGTCCTTTCCATGCATGACAGCATAGGTTTCCGCATATATTCTTGTATCTTGAACTTCTAGGTAAAATTCCTGAAAACACAAGGTTCCTTTGAACCAAAAGACATAGAATCTTTGTATTAACTCAAAATTTAGCCCACCATTTCATCAGGCACGAGTGTAGCTGCTATTGAAGAATACGTGAGGTCTATCCCTAGATCCTTTGCTATAGTTAACGAAATAACTAATGCAGTGAAAGCTATTAGCTTAGAGTGTCTTTAGCTAGGTTTTGAATTCTATGGATATGTATGTATTCACATATATGGAAACAATGTATCTGAGTAAGCGTTTATATCAGTTACTTTTGCTGCATAAAGAAAACCTACCCCAGGCTTCCCCTGGTGGTCCAGCAGGTAAGGACACCGCCTTGCAGTTCAAGGGGCGCCGGTTCGATCCCTGGCCTGGGAAGATCCCATATGCCGCGGAGTGGCTGGACTGATGTGTCCAATTACCGAGCTGGAGCTCTGGCGCGCACGTGCCCAGAGCCGGTGCTCTGCGACAACAGAGGCCACTGAGATGGGAGGCCCACAGGAGCCGAAGAACAAAGACGGATGAAAATAGAGAAATGAAAGACCAATAGAAGTGGCCTGCCCATCCCCCTCCCTCCCGACCCCATCCCCCCCAAAATAATAACATTCTTAAAAAGAAAAAGAAAACCTACCCCAAACTTAGTGGTTTAAAAGAACCATTATTCATTAGCTGGTGATTTCTTGCTTGACTCTTTGGGGTGGGCTCAGCTTGGTGGTTCTTCTGGTGGTCTGCCTGTGCTCAGCTGACAGATCAGCAAGAGGCTGGAATTCCTGTCTAGCTCACATGTCTAGCATTGGCTGAGTGATGGGAGTGACTGAGCCACCAGCAATCTAGCACGTTAGCCTGGGCTCCTGTACATGGTAACAGTCTTCTCGACAGCTGCAAGAGACAGAGCAAGTCAAGTCTTTGGTTATGCCGTGTTTCCTAATGTCCCTCTGGGCAAAACAGGTAACACAACCAAGTCCAGAATTCTTATACTCTACCTCTTAGTGGGTAGAGTTACAAAGCCTTTATAGCCATTTTAATTTTTCAAGATATCACTAGATTGAAATAAATTTAAATATATTTATAAGTGAGGGTAGTATCTTAAATTACAGTATTATTACAGAGCCTAAGGACATTCTCTGAGAGCTGAACTTCTTAAAACTTACTTATATAGTGGGAATAATTCTGAAGAGGAATACAGAATTCAAGATTCAGTGATATTTCACAGGGGATATGTATATTCGCTCTTGTTAAAAAGGACATTTAATAGCTGTGGGCAATCAGGATGTGCTTACTTGCAAATGCCACCTAATTGTCACATATTTGAGCATTAATAATATCTAAGGAAATGACTGTAAGGAAGTTCAATGATTTATTCTATTTTAGCCAACATTATATTGGATACCTGTAATAACCGAACTCTTATATGGAAAAATTTGCTAGAATATTTTTGTCTAGTTACATATATAAATATATAAAATCGTTGATATTTCTATCTGTGTATAATCTGAGTTTCATATTATACAAAGCAATCTGCTCTTTAGAAAGAAATCAGGTAGGAGGATATTACCCTTCAACCTCTTCTCTGCTGCTCTAACAACAACACGTAAATCTCATTACCAATTAAGCTGCCTGCATGAGGACCCATCAAATGCCTCCAAAGTGCTCTGGCTTCCTACATCTAATTACAAATTGCAGAATACTAATTTTGGTGTCAATCAATCTGAGAACCAGTGTGCTGCACTAATACTCACTGGGGGGCATTGAATATCAATTTCTCTGTCTACCTCTAATTTAGTTCAATTCCCTGTCCCTGAATTTCCTAGTCTCACATTTCTGTCTATACTATGTATATTATTTTCTACTTTTTATTATTGAGTAACATTTCCTACCAAAAGATGTCCTTTTTAAAAAATAGTATCTTAAGGTAAACTGCTTTAACCAGTCCATCACTTGGAATATTTCTTTTCTTTCTGTCATACATACGGCCTTACTAAAATAAAATGTGTCCTTGCTTTTTGCACAATACAGGCTTCTATTGGTCCTTTTTATCTGTGTCATATCCTACGTTTTAGCAATTCTTTTTCACATGTAGCCCTCCTAGCAGACTGCTCTCAAACTTCTTTTTCCTTTGATGTGAAAACAAGGAAAGAAATCTGGATTCAAATTTGATTCTGCCACTACTGGTGAAAGACTTGGAATAGTCACTTCCTGTTTCCGGGTCTCTGTTCCCTCCTTCATAGAATAGAGTCATGCCTCATGCTGTGAGCATTAAATGAAACCATGCACATGGATTGCTTGGCATGGTGTTAGCACACATTCAGCACTTGTTTGTGCATCCACTTGCTGTATCATCATGTATGTCACTTAAATGACTGTTACCTGCAGTTACTGGTGGTTCCTTTTAAGCTATAAATTTAAAAATTTTTTAAATTAATTTTAGTGGAAAGCTGGTCTTTATATGCAGACAGATTCTAATTTAACAAGGTTGAATGACTTAGAGAAATCAGGAGAGGCAGATTCCCCCATCGACCCCCATACACATCAGCTGTCACATCTTCAGTTGTTCTGTGGTAACGAAAGACACTTAATTCCCTTTCTTCTGGAGCTTAAAGTCTGGAGGGAAAGGAGACAAGGGAAGGATTGTGAAAAATAAGCATAAGACGACAGATCGTGACAAGTGAGATGAGCAGAATGCAAGGAAAGAGAATAACAGGAGGTTCCTAACTGAAACATGAGTGGTCAGGGAAGGCCTGTCTAAGGAAGAGTGATTTAAGGCAGGCGCAGAAGGTAAGATTGAGAAAGAGGGGCCAGAAGTGGGAGATGGCATTCCTAGCACATGGAGTAGCCCATGTGAAGTCCTGAAGTCTGAGAAAGCTCAATGCTCTTGAAAACTAAAAGAAATGTATATTGCAGTTGAATTTCCTAGTCTCACATTTCTGTCTATACTATGTATATTATTTTCTACTTTTTATTATTGAGTAACATTTCCTACCAAAAGATGTCCTTTTTAAAAAATAGTATCTTAAGGTAAACTGCTTTAACCAGTCCATCACTTGGAATATTTCTTTTCTTTCTGTCATACATACGGCCTTACTAAAATAAAATGTGTCCTTGCTTTTTGCACAATACAGGCTTCTATTGGTCCTTTTTATCTGTGTCATATCCTACGTTTTAGCAATTCTTTTTCACATGTAGCCCTCCTAGCAGACTGCTCTCAAACTTCTTTTTCCTTTGATGTGAAAACAAGGAAAGAAATCTGGATTCAAATTTGATTCTGCCACTACTGGTGAAAGACTTGGAATAGTCACTTCCTGTTTCCGGGTCTCTGTTCCCTCCTTCATAGAATAGAGTCATGCCTCATGCTGTGAGCATTAAATGAAACCATGCACATGGATTGCTTGGCATGGTGTTAGCACACATTCAGCACTTGTTTGTGCATCCACTTGCTGTATCATCATGTATGTCACTTAAATGACTGTTACCTGCAGTTACTGGTGGTTCCTTTTAAGCTATAAATTTAAAAATTTTTTAAATTAATTTTAGTGGAAAGCTGGTCTTTATATGCAGACAGATTCTAATTTAACAAGGTTGAATGACTTAGAGAAATCAGGAGAGGCAGATTCCCCCATCGACCCCATACACATCAGCTGTCACATCTTCAGTTGTTCTGTGGTAACGAAAGACACTTAATTCCCTTTCTTCTGGAGCTTAAAGTCTGGAGGGAAAGGAGACAAGGGAAGGATTGTGAAAAATAAGCATAAGACGACAGATCGTGACAAGTGAGATGAGCAGAATGCAAGGAAAGAGAATAACAGGAGGTTCCTAACTGAAACATGAGTGGTCAGGGAAGGCCTGTCTAAGGAAGAGTGATTTAAGGCAGGCGCAGAAGGTAAGATTGAGAAAGAGGGGCCAGAAGTGGGAGATGGCATTCCTAGCACATGGAGTAGCCCATGTGAAGTCCTGAAGTCTGAGAAAGCTCAATGCTCTTGAAAACTAAAAGAAATGTATATTGCAGTTGAGCATGATAATAAAGAGAGAGAATAATGATGAAGAAAGAGATCAGAAAGTAGGCAGTAGCCAAATGAGGAAAGCCTGTGGGCTGTGTTTAAGATCTTCATTTATGCTGTGTCCCAGGAACTGTTTAATTTAGGCTTGTTATCCTAATGTAATTATTAGTAAGTCCCTCTTCATGCTCAAAAATGTCCTGGTTTAGACAAATAAAGAGCTTTCACTCTAGCTGTATTAAATAGTATGGGTTTTATTCTGAGTGTAGGCTCTGAAGGGAGTTTTGAAGAGTTTTAAGGACAGTGATGCCCTCTGAGCTGTTTTTTAGGTGAGGATGCACGAGTGAACACAGGGAAGAGGTTGAAGGGCTATTCAGGAGTGGAGGAGCCCGAAGACCTTGCCTTGGAGTAGGATGGTGCCCTGTAGATGGAGAGATGTGGATAGATTCAAGACATGGTGGAGTTAGAATAGTTAGATCCTAGTGAGGAAGTCAATACAGGAGATGACAGAGAAAGAGTTATTAAGAGTAACTGAGATTTTTAACTTAAGTCACTGAGGGCTGGTGGTATCATTACTTCAGTGGGAAGCAATGGAGAGGAAACACTAAACGAGGAATGAAGAATGGGGAGAGCCACGGCTCCACGGCTCCACAGCTTAAACTTGATGGGTTAAGTTTGAGAACTCATGGAGAGGTCATGTATTTTGTGCAAGGATAAATAACACATAAGTAAATATGAGTAGTTCTAAGTAGATTTGAGATTTATACCTTACCTTGGGAATCCAAATCTTCTACACCCAAGAAACCGTCTTAGATGTTTCCTACCATGTTTCCTGAGTCATGCTTGTGATGGATGCCTAAGCCTTCATTTGTGGGCACTTAGTTGCAAGGAAAGAGAATAACAGGAGGTTCCTAACTGAAACATGAGTGGTCAGGGAAGGCCTGTCTAAGGAAGAGTGATTTAAGGCAGGCGCAGAAGGTAAGATTGAGAAAGAGGGGCCAGAAGTGGGAGATGGCATTCCTAGCACATGGAGTAGCCCATGTGAAGTC
This sequence comes from Tragulus kanchil, assembly GCA_022376925.1. Lineage (NCBI taxonomy): Eukaryota > Metazoa > Chordata > Mammalia > Artiodactyla > Tragulidae > Tragulus > Tragulus kanchil. Next base: position 53,954,966 of record JAIOJX010000029.1, on the reverse strand, counting down.
CTGAAGTCTGAGAAAGCTCAATGCTCTTGAAAACTAAAAGAAATGTATATTGCAGTTGAGCATGATAATAAAGAGAGAGAATAATGATGAAGAAAGAGATCAGAAAGTAGGCAGTAGCCAAATGAGGAAAGCCTGTGGGCTGTGTTTAAGATCTTCATTTATGCTGTGTCCCAGGAACTGTTTAATTTAGGCTTGTTATCCTAATGTAATTATTAGTAAGTCCCTCTTCATGCTCAAAAATGTCCTGGTTTAGACAAATAAAGAGCTTTCACTCTAGCTGTATTAAATAGTATGGGTTTTATTCTGAGTGTAGGCTCTGAAGGGAGTTTTGAAGAGTTTTAAGGACAGTGATGCCCTCTGAGCTGTTTTTTAGGTGAGGATGCACGAGTGAACACAGGGAAGAGGTTGAAGGGCTATTCAGGAGTGGAGGAGCCCGAAGACCTTGCCTTGGAGTAGGATGGTGCCCTGTAGATGGAGAGATGTGGATAGATTCAAGACATGGTGGAGTTAGAATAGTTAGATCCTAGTGAGGAAGTCAATACAGGAGATGACAGAGAAAGAGTTATTAAGAGTAACTGAGATTTTTAACTTAAGTCACTGAGGGCTGGTGGTATCATTACTTCAGTGGGAAGCAATGGAGAGGAAACACTAAACGAGGAATGAAGAATGGGGAGAGCCACGGCTCCACGGCTCCACAGCTTAAACTTGATGGGTTAAGTTTGAGAACTCATGGAGAGGTCATGTATTTTGTGCAAGGATAAATAACACATAAGTAAATATGAGTAGTTCTAAGTAGATTTGAGATTTATACCTTACCTTGGGAATCCAAATCTTCTACACCCAAGAAACCGTCTTAGATGTTTCCTACCATGTTTCCTGAGTCATGCTTGTGATGGATGCCTAAGCCTTCATTTGTGGGCACTTAGTTGCAGCAGGGGCCTAAAAGGATACTTAAAGTAATTTCTTAAAATGAGTAACACACTCTCTAACCCACAGCCATTTCCTTTAAGAAAAAGAGAGACGGGAAATGAGATTATGAGGTGTGGTGAGACCCTCATTTGACAGATTAGGATGTCAGGCCCAGGGAGATTATGTACTTGTACTGTGGTTGGCCAGGTTGTGGGAGAGCTGAAATTTACAGCCTCGGTCCTCATCCCTTCCAGGTGATGACTCTTTGCAGAAAATCTGGGAACAGTCCTCTGGTGACAGGTCGTTTAGCAGATGGCTAGATGAGACAGTGGGTTTTGTAATGAGCCCGAGTTAAGGGGAGGGTTTATCTCCATCAGGGGAGGAAGACCATCTTCAATAGTCTTCCAGTTGTGAGCAAAGCTGGTTTGATGGTTCAGATTCTCTTTGACTGAGAAGCACGTGTGTTTTGAGCAATACAGAGCACCCTGTTGTGTGAGCCTCACTAACCCATGCCTCAGTGCAGCTGATATGTCCATTTGCTATGGAACGACAGCTGGCTGCCTGGCCCATCAATGTGGCTACTGTTTCAGGTACAAACAGCTGCTCTGCCACCAGGTATGGGGAGCCAAGAAAAGAGGTCGGCTGAGAAGGTCACTGCGTCTGGGGTTCCTTGAACATCACCCTGGCTGAGTTGGTGGTGCTCATTGGATAAAGTTCTTTGGACAGTCTCATCTAGTTGACCTCTTATCAAATTTGTGCTTTCACTTTACAAAAATTAAAATGAGTTTCAGACAAAGGAACACAGTTGTTAGAGTCCTTCTGCTAATACACGATGCTGATTTCATGCAACGTTTGTGGCCCCAATCAGGTTTCAGCTGATTAATTAAAGCATACGGAGCCTGAGAATGAAGTTTACATTGTTGTGCCTGGATTACCGCCACATCTAGTGATCGTGGCTAAAGCACCATTTGCACAAGCCTTGGGTGTCATGTTTACCCACGAGTGACTTGCTCTTTTTATCCCCATGCCTCAGCTGTCACCCCATGTCTGGAGAGTGTGCCTGCGAGCCAGGCTGGTCAGGACTCTACTGTAATGAGACGTGTTCTCCTGGATTCTTTGGGGAAGCTTGCCAACAGATCTGCAGCTGCCAAAATGGGGCAGACTGTGACAGCGTGACAGGAAAGTGCACCTGTGCCCCAGGATTCAAAGTGAGTGGTTTGGGCTGCTTCCATAGGAGGAGGAAAGGAGGGGTGCACCTTGGAGCACACTGATACCTTTATGACCTTTTCTGAAGTCCAGTGAATGTGCAAAGAAATCGATCGTGTCATTAACAAGGAAGTCAATCGAGAGAAAAGTAATAAGGGGTATGAGTAATTACCTGAGAATGAAGACAGGGCAGGCTGGTGAAACTCTTAAGTGGCATTAATAAGTAATTATTTAATTAATACATATCATGCAGTAAGATGGATTGTACTTATTTCTTATATAATTATCTCATCATGTTTTATATAGGCAGCAAAGAAATTACTTTTCCAAATAAGATATGTATTATTGTCAACAGTTTTTGTTTTCATTGCCTGTAATTGGAAGGCATATACTATGTTCGTATTTATTTTGTGTTGATGTTCAGGGATTAGTAATATGTACGTTTTTCAGTCCCTTTGAAAATCTAGACCTTTTAAATATGCCTATAAGCTACTAGAGCAGAATTTTGCCTAGCTTCCAGGATTTCTTAGCAACAAATTAGGGATTTTTATTTTAAAGGCAAATGGGCTGCTTTTGAATCATTTTCTCCCATTTTTAAAGAGAATAGTAAACTGGGAAGAATGTTGAAACCTCTTATCAATTTGTGCTTTCACTTTACAAAAATTAAAATGAGTTTCAGACAAAGGAACACAGTTGTTAGAGTCCTTCTGCTAATACACGATGCTGATTTCATGCAACGTTTGTGGCCCCAATCAGGTTTCAGCTGATTAATTAAAGCATACGGAGCCTGAGAATGAAGTTTACATTGTTGTGCCTGGATTACCGCCACATCTAGTGATCGTGGCTAAAGCACCATTTGCACAAGCCTTGGGTGTCATGTTTACCCACGAGTGACTTGCTCTTTTTATCCCCATGCCTCAGCTGTCACCCCATGTCTGGAGAGTGTGCCTGCGAGCCAGGCTGGTCAGGACTCTACTGTAATGAGACGTGTTCTCCTGGATTCTTTGGGGAAGCTTGCCAACAGATCTGCAGCTGCCAAAATGGGGCAGACTGTGACAGCGTGACAGGAAAGTGCACCTGTGCCCCAGGATTCAAAGTGAGTGGTTTGGGCTGCTTCCATAGGAGGAGGAAAGGAGGGGTGCACCTTGGAGCACACTGATACCTTTATGACCTTTTCTGAAGTCCAGTGAATGTGCAAAGAAATCGATCGTGTCATTAACAAGGAAGTCAATCGAGAGAAAAGTAATAAGGGGTATGAGTAATTACCTGAGAATGAAGACAGGGCAGGCTGGTGAAACTCTTAAGTGGCATTAATAAGTAATTATTTAATTAATACATATCATGCAGTAAGATGGATTGTACTTATTTCTTATATAATTATCTCATCATGTTTTATATAGGCAGCAAAGAAATTACTTTTCCAAATAAGATATGTATTATTGTCAACAGTTTTTGTTTTCATTGCCTGTAATTGGAAGGCATATACTATGTTCGTATTTATTTTGTGTTGATGTTCAGGGATTAGTAATATGTACGTTTTTCAGTCCCTTTGAAAATCTAGACCTTTTAAATATGCCTATAAGCTACTAGAGCAGAATTTTGCCTAGCTTCCAGGATTTCTTAGCAACAAATTAGGGATTTTTATTTTAAAGGCAAATGGGCTGCTTTTGAATCATTTTCTCCCATTTTTAAAGAGAATAGTAAACTGGGAAGAATGTTGATGACTATTCCAGACCACATAATATAGAACGAGTGGGTCATAAAATCTCAGAGCTGAGTTTACAGGGTTTTCTAAACTGTGTCATAATGCTTTGGTTGAGGCCTTGAATTAGCCTTAAGAGTCTCTTCTGTTTTTAAAGGAGGTGACCTCCTGTCACCTTTGGTGACCGACTTCTGTGTTTAACATTCCCTGTCAGATAATCAGTTGAATCATGTTGCAGGCTGAATGTGTTCTATTTCTTTGCCTCACCCACTAATCATATTACATATTATTCAAAGCAGTCTAGGAAGCATTACAACTCATTATATAGTTCATATTTATGTTTATTTATAGAGAATAATTTTACAGCTGCAGTTTGTTTTTCTATATCTACTTGTCTGAGCAAGGACAGAGGGTTTTATATTTGTTACCAAGGAAAACGAGTGAAGGCAGCAGGGTTTTGGGGGGGCTCATAGTCAGTACTGTATCCTAAATAAAGGCCAGCTAGCATTGCCTTTGAGTGGGTACAATTAGTATAGTGATGACATTATAAAACTCTTAAAAATACAATGTGTTAAAATTAGAGAGAGAATGTAATTAGCATGGCCAAGATATATTTTTGTAAATATTTGTGTTGGCACTATTTCAGGTGGTAAAACTGTATGCATTTTCCTATTTGCGCTTGTCTAGGGAATTGACTGCTCCATTGCATGCCCCCTGGGAACCTATGGGATAAACTGTTCCTCTCTGCGGCTGTAAGAACAAAGCTGTCTGCTCTCCTGTGGATGGATCTTGTACGTGCAAAGCAGGTAAGCGGGTAAATGAGCCTCTTATATATTATCTCATCATGTTTTATATAGGCAGCAAAGAAATTACTTTTCCAAATAAGATATGTATTATTGTCAACAGTTTTTGTTTTCATTGCCTGTAATTGGAAGGCATATACTATGTTCGTATTTATTTTGTGTTGATGTTCAGGGATTAGTAATATGTACGTTTTTCAGTCCCTTTGAAAATCTAGACCTTTTAAATATGCCTATAAGCTACTAGAGCAGAATTTTGCCTAGCTTCCAGGATTTCTTAGCAACAAATTAGGGATTTTTATTTTAAAGGCAAATGGGCTGCTTTTGAATCATTTTCTCCCATTTTTAAAGAGAATAGTAAACTGGGAAGAATGTTGATGACTATTCCAGACCACATAATATAGAACGAGTGGGTCATAAAATCTCAGAGCTGAGTTTACAGGGTTTTCTAAACTGTGTCATAATGCTTTGGTTGAGGCCTTGAATTAGCCTTAAGAGTCTCTTCTGTTTTTAAAGGAGGTGACCTCCTGTCACCTTTGGTGACCGACTTCTGTGTTTAACATTCCCTGTCAGATAATCAGTTGAATCATGTTGCAGGCTGAATGTGTTCTATTTCTTTGCCTCACCCACTAATCATATTACATATTATTCAAAGCAGTCTAGGAAGCATTACAACTCATTATATAGTTCATATTTATGTTTATTTATAGAGAATAATTTTACAGCTGCAGTTTGTTTTTCTATATCTACTTGTCTGAGCAAGGACAGAGGGTTTTATATTTGTTACCAAGGAAAACGAGTGAAGGCAGCAGGGTTTTGGGGGGGCTCATAGTCAGTACTGTATCCTAAATAAAGGCCAGCTAGCATTGCCTTTGAGTGGGTACAATTAGTATAGTGATGACATTATAAAACTCTTAAAAATACAATGTGTTAAAATTAGAGAGAGAATGTAATTAGCATGGCCAAGATATATTTTTGTAAATATTTGTGTTGGCACTATTTCAGGTGGTAAAACTGTATGCATTTTCCTATTTGCGCTTGTCTAGGGAATTGACTGCTCCATTGCATGCCCCCTGGGAACCTATGGGATAAACTGTTCCTCTCTCTGCGGCTGTAAGAACAAAGCTGTCTGCTCTCCTGTGGATGGATCTTGTACGTGCAAAGCAGGTAAGCGGGTAAATGAGCCTGTCATCTGATCCCTGTCCTCCTAGCTCCTAAAAACATAAGAATGAATCCTTGACCAGGATTCTAGGTCCAGCTGTGCCAAAATATGGTGCCTGGACTCAGAAAGCCCCTTACCCAGGGCAGGCTCTCCTGTTTCCATGAGTCAAGGGGAGCGACTCCCATGAGATGAGCTCAGAAGTTGCCGCCAGCTCCAAAGTCTGTGAGTCTCTATGTTTTGGGGGACGAGGAAGCAAGCAGACATGTGTCTGTACCTCTAAATTGATTGGCCTGGAGTCCTGACAAGAAACGCAGCCAAGTATCCAGTTGTACGTGGAGGCCAGAGCATGTTTATCCACAGTTGCTGCCGTGGTCCTGGTTACTCATTGTTCATGCTTCATGGCGTCCTGCTGTAAGATGCGGATGTTCTTTTGTTATGAGGCGCGCTCAGTGAAGCACCCAACTCTGCTCGCGGTAGATGGAAATGAGGTTTATTTAGGCTGGAGCCAGCGACCACCCTCAAGGAACTAGGTTTCCTGCGAGGGCCCCGACTGGAGGTAAAGGGCGGTTTTTAAAGGCTGGTTCAATTAATGGCGCAAGACCCTCCCCTTTGATTGAGATTGGCTGCACATGCTCATTCCCTCTTACAATCATCAGAATACTCTAGGGGCTTCTTTGTTAATCACAGTCAGTTACAATCAACAGACAACAATCAATGATAACAGATGAATCTAACCAGTAACCATCAGTAAACCATTTTGCATTCCCTTTTATACTTTCAAACACAGACCTTCTTTCTCCCTCCCATAAAATCATTTTACTTCCTGACCTGCACAAACCTCCCAAATACTAAAACTTCTTAAAAATACAATGTGTTAAAATTAGAGAGAGAATGTAATTAGCATGGCCAAGATATATTTTTGTAAATATTTGTGTTGGCACTATTTCAGGTGGTAAAACTGTATGCATTTTCCTATTTGCGCTTGTCTAGGGAATTGACTGCTCCATTGCATGCCCCCTGGGAACCTATGGGATAAACTGTTCCTCTCTCTGCGGCTGTAAGAACAAAGCTGTCTGCTCTCCTGTGGATGGATCTTGTACGTGCAAAGCAGGTAAGCGGGTAAATGAGCCTGTCATCTGATCCCTGTCCTCCTAGCTCCTAAAAACATAAGAATGAATCCTTGACCAGGATTCTAGGTCCAGCTGTGCCAAAATATGGTGCCTGGACTCAGAAAGCCCCTTACCCAGGGCAGGCTCTCCTGTTTCCATGAGTCAAGGGGAGCGACTCCCATGAGATGAGCTCAGAAGTTGCCGCCAGCTCCAAAGTCTGTGAGTCTCTATGTTTTGGGGGACGAGGAAGCAAGCAGACATGTGTCTGTACCTCTAAATTGATTGGCCTGGAGTCCTGACAAGAAACGCAGCCAAGTATCCAGTTGTACGTGGAGGCCAGAGCATGTTTATCCACAGTTGCTGCCGTGGTCCTGGTTACTCATTGTTCATGCTTCATGGCGTCCTGCTGTAAGATGCGGATGTTCTTTTGTTATGAGGCGCGCTCAGTGAAGCACCCAACTCTGCTCGCGGTAGATGGAAATGAGGTTTATTTAGGCTGGAGCCAGCGACCACCCTCAAGGAACTAGGTTTCCTGCGAGGGCCCCGACTGGAGGTAAAGGGCGGTTTTTAAAGGCTGGTTCAATTAATGGCGCAAGACCCTCCCCTTTGATTGAGATTGGCTGCACATGCTCATTCCCTCTTACAATCATCAGAATACTCTAGGGGCTTCTTTGTTAATCACAGTCAGTTACAATCAACAGACAACAATCAATGATAACAGATGAATCTAACCAGTAACCATCAGTAAACCATTTTGCATTCCCTTTTATACTTTCAAACACAGACCTTCTTTCTCCCTCCCATAAAATCATTTTACTTCCTGACCTGCACAAACCTGAGCACCCACAGAGTGCATCACTGCACTTGAAAGAGATCAAGTGTCCCCACTTGATCTCTTTTGCCCCAGGAGCGCTTCCCAGTGTTGGCCTCCTTGACGGCTGTGTGGTTGCTTTGGTTCATTTCTGAGAGAGGCTTTACATGGCAGAGCCGTGCCCCCTGGGGGCACGCGCTGGGGCAGGGGCATGCTGCTTACCTCCATGATGCTTCTGAAGGGATGTGTGACTGGGAAAGGCTGGGCAGAGCTCCCTGCTGCCTTTGTTTGTTCACGTGCCCTGGCACTCTTGTCGCGGCAGGCTGGCATGGGGTGGACTGCTCCATCAGCTGCCCCAGTGGCACATGGGGCTTTGGCTGCAACCTAACCTGCCAGTGCCTCCATGGTGGAGCCTGCAACACCCTGGACGGGACCTGCACCTGTGCACCTGGATGGCGTGGGGAGAAATGTGAACTTCCCTGCCAGGTATGAGCCAGCTTGGAGGGCTGAGAGGAGCTGATGGCAGAGGGTTAGGTTTTTTTTTGGTGGTGGGGGGGGGGGTTAGCTTATTTTTGCAGACTTCGTGATTTAAAGTCCCTGATGGTGAACCAGACTAGAGTGACAATTAGAAGAATTGAGATGTTTTGAACTCAAATTGGGTACAGGACAGGAAAAGGGATAGATATGGAAATTGCCTAGGCAGCTTTGTGAGAATCCTTTTCATTCTGTCTCTTCTGGCTCCCCCCCTCCTCCCCTCTGTTTTCTCTGTTCTAATATACCCATCTCTTCATGGCAGCCAGTCAGCAGCATTTGTCAAGCACCTTGTGTATGCCTGTCAATTCTCCAAATATTGTGTTTGCATTATAATGGAAATCCCCCAGCCTTTGGGGTGGAAGGTGGCAAGGCATTGAAAGAGAGTGATAGTGGTGAACCGCCGAAAGGTTTTGGGAAAAAGCCGTCTCTTAACAGAAACATCTCTGGAGTCAGACAGATCTCCATAGATTCCCATGGTTCAATGCCGACTCCCTTCCTTTGACCTACTTTGGAGATACCCGTCATCAGAACACCCCCCTCAGGCTGACAAGAGTGGCCAGTGGCCAGTGCCTTCTGTAGCAATAGCCCATTTCACTTTCTCCCTCTAAAGCACCAAGGCCAGTTTCCTTCCCTCTTTCCCATAGCTTTTTCTCCCTAGGCGGTTCTTTTCTCCCACGCCATTAAGCATTCTCTCAGTGCTGTGTGTGTACTGTGCCTCCTAGGGATCATCTGTTGGTGAGATGACACCATGACCCACTGAACTGGACAGCGCGTGGGGGCCCTTCCACAGAGTGCTTTTCTCCCTGGGCTTCCTCTTCATTAAGTGCAACCTATTTCCAACTAGAGAGCCTGGGGTGCTATTCCGTGCCCTCCAAACCTCTAAGACCCAGTTATGTTAGCTCTGCCTCCTTTCATCCACCAGTGAGCAGGTTATCAGTGCTCTGAGTGGGGCTCCATCAGCTGCCCCAGTGGCACATGGGGCTTTGGCTGCAACCTAACCTGCCAGTGCCTCCATGGTGGAGCCTGCAACACCCTGGACGGGACCTGCACCTGTGCACCTGGATGGCGTGGGGAGAAATGTGAACTTCCCTGCCAGGTATGAGCCAGCTTGGAGGGCTGAGAGGAGCTGATGGCAGAGGGTTAGGTTTTTTTTTGGTGGTGGGGGGGGGGGGTAGCTTATTTTTGCAGACTTCGTGATTTAAAGTCCCTGATGGTGAACCAGACTAGAGTGACAATTAGAAGAATTGAGATGTTTTGAACTCAAATTGGGTACAGGACAGGAAAAGGGATAGATATGGAAATTGCCTAGGCAGCTTTGTGAGAATCCTTTTCATTCTGTCTCTTCTGGCTCCCCCCCTCCTCCCCTCTGTTTTCTCTGTTCTAATATACCCATCTCTTCATGGCAGCCAGTCAGCAGCATTTGTCAAGCACCTTGTGTATGCCTGTCAATTCTCCAAATATTGTGTTTGCATTATAATGGAAATCCCCCAGCCTTTGGGGTGGAAGGTGGCAAGGCATTGAAAGAGAGTGATAGTGGTGAACCGCCGAAAGGTTTGGAAACAGCCGTCTTTTAACAGAAACATCTCTGGAGTCAGACAGATCTCCATAGATTCCCATGGTTCAATGCCGACTCCCTTCCTTTGACCTACTTTGGAGATACCCGTCATCAGAACACCCCCCTCAGGCTGACAAGAGTGGCCAGTGGCCAGTGCCTTCTGTAGCAATAGCCCATTTCACTTTCTCCCTCTAAAGCACCAAGGCCAGTTTCCTTCCCTCTTTCCCATAGCTTTTTCTCCCTAGGCGGTTCTTTTCTCCCACGCCATTAAGCATTCTCTCAGTGCTGTGTGTGTACTGTGCCTCCTAGGGATCATCTGTTGGTGAGATGACACCATGACCCACTGAACTGGACAGCGCGTGGGGGCCCTTCCACAGAGTGCTTTTCTCCCTGGGCTTCCTCTTCATTAAGTGCAACCTATTTCCAACTAGAGAGCCTGGGGTGCTATTCCGTGCCCTCCAAACCTCTAAGACCCAGTTATGTTAGCTCTGCCTCCTTTCATCCACCAGTGAGCAGATTATCAGTGCTCTGAGTGGGGCTTGAAGATCAAGTTCCACTTACTGCAGTCTAAACGTAGACAAAGCAAAGCCCCCCAGCAGCATCTTGTCTGTTTTTTGGTGTGTTATTAGATGCATCAGTAAATCATCCGAGGCCAGAAATGGGTTTTAGTGGCTCACATCATGGCAAAGCTACATCTTAGAAACCTGAGCAAACATAAATAGAACCTACATTAAAAACAATTATTTTATCTTGATAAACACTAGACAAATGATTATGCCATTTAACACCTACTAAAATGGCAACCCACTCTGGTATTCTTGCCTGGGAAATCCAATGGACAGAGGAGCCTGGCGGGCTACTGTTCACAGAGTTTCAAAGAGTCAGACACGACTGAGTGACTGAGCATGCATACACTTGTTTAATGTGGGCTCTCGGTGCCTCCCTCTTGGTAATTTCACAGCCCCTGCTTTCCTACATGTTTGGGAGGTTTGCAGTGCCCCTCCTCAGTTCCTCAGGACCTGGCATGAAAGATCAGGGCTTGTAGTTGTGGAGCGTTCATTTCTCTCCCACACACTAAAGGATCACATCCGTGCAGAGTCTCCCCTCCGCTGGACCACCAACACGGATGTGTGTGTGAACACTTTAAAGGTCTAGGAAGGGAGGAGGGAGGGGAGTGTGCCAGCACACACTCCATCCATCCACACTTAGGAGCTCGAATCAGAATGCTTCGTGCTGTTCAGATCTCATCATGGAAGAGGGGATGTTAGTTAGGAAAAAGCACAAAAGGTTCCTTACAGTTCTATGCATCTCACTGGTAATTTATGGACATGAACTTAATTCAATTAGAGCTATGTTGTTTCTGAAATTTTAGGGCTTCTTTTAAGAAATATTGGCATGTAGCTGAATTAAACATTGTTAGTTTCAGGTGTACTGGAAAGTGAATCAGTTTTATACATATATAAAACTCTTTATAGATATAAATATATATATAATATATATGTAAAATATATATATATATATAAATGCTCTTTTGTTTAGATTATTTTCCCATATAGGCCATTAAAGAGTATTGAGTGGAGTTCAAGCAGTGGTCCTCATTAGTTATATAGTTTATATTTAGAAGCATGTATTTGTCAATCCCAATTTCCCAGTCTCCCACTGCTCCCTTATCCCCTGGTAACGGTATGTTTGTTTTCGGCATCTGTGACTCTTCTTCTGTCCTGTAAATAAGTTCATTGGTACCCCTCCTTTTTTATTTTTAAGATTCCACATAATAGGGATTCTTTAGGTGGGTGAGAGTCTTCCCTTCACTAACCCATAGAATACCCAGTAGGAGAAAAAGATTCTGGAGCTGTGTTTGGTGGCAGATGTTACCTCAATTTATTGTGGTAATCATTTCACAATGTCTACAAATATCAAATCAGTATGTTTTACACCTGAAACTAATGTAACATATGTGGATCATACCTCAGTGGGGAAAAAAATGCCCCATAAGGAGTACTGAACTATTTTATAGAAGTCTTTAGGGGGGCTTCACTGGTGGTCCAGTGGGTAAAGAATCCGCCTTGCAGTGCAAGGAGCACTGGTTTGATCCCTGGCCTGGGAAGATCCCACGTGCCACAGAGCGGCTGGACTGGTGTGTCCCATTACAAGTCAGCATTCTGGAGTGCATGCGCCCAGAGCTGGTGCTCTGTAACAAAAGAGGCCACTGAAATGGGAGGCCCACACAGGCCAAAGAATAAAGATGGGTGAAAATAAACAAACAAAGAAACAAAATTTAAAAAAACACAAAAAACTATCAGAGATTAAAGAAATAGTAATTAAAAACAAAATCTTTAGGGACAAAAAAATAATACTTTTATGAGTCATGGCTCTCAAGAAAAATTTTAAGGTTATTTATGGACATGAACTTAATTCAATTAGAGCTATGTTGTTTCTGAAATTTTAGGGCTTCTTTTAAGAAATATTGGCATGTAGCTGAATTAAACATTGTTAGTTTCAGGTGTACTGGAAAGTGAATCAGTTTTATACATATATAAAACTCTTTATAGATATAAATATATATATAATATATATGTAAAATATATATATATATATAAATGCTCTTTTGTTTAGATTATTTTCCCATATAGGCCATTAAAGAGTATTGAGTGGAGTTCAAGCAGTGGTCCTCATTAGTTATATAGTTTATATTTAGAAGCATGTATTTGTCAATCCCAATTTCCCAGTCTCCCACTGCTCCCTTATCCCCTGGTAACGGTATGTTTGTTTTCGGCATCTGTGACTCTTCTTCTGTCCTGTAAATAAGTTCATTGGTACCCCTCCTTTTTTATTTTTAAGATTCCACATAATAGGGATTCTTTAGGTGGGTGAGAGTCTTCCCTTCACTAACCCATAGAATACCCAGTAGGAGAAAAAGATTCTGGAGCTGTGTTTGGTGGCAGATGTTACCTCAATTTATTGTGGTAATCATTTCACAATGTCTACAAATATCAAATCAGTATGTTTTACACCTGAAACTAATGTAACATATGTGGATCATACCTCAGTGGGGAAAAAAATGCCCCATAAGGAGTACTGAACTATTTTATAGAAGTCTTTAGGGGGGCTTCACTGGTGGTCCAGTGGGTAAAGAATCCGCCTTGCAGTGCAAGGAGCACTGGTTTGATCCCTGGCCTGGGAAGATCCCACGTGCCACAGAGCGGCTGGACTGGTGTGTCCCATTACAAGTCAGCATTCTGGAGTGCATGCGCCCAGAGCTGGTGCTCTGTAACAAAAGAGGCCACTGAAATGGGAGGCCCACACAGGCCAAAGAATAAAGATGGGTGAAAATAAACAAACAAAGAAACAAAATTTAAAAAAACACAAAAAACTATCAGAGATTAAAGAAATAGTAATTAAAAACAAAATCTTTAGGGACAAAAAAATAATACTTTTATGAGTCATGGCTCTCAAGAAAATAAAGGTTATTTTAGTGAATTGGCATATTTACCTGTATTTGCATGTATGCACATCAATGTATTGGCATAGTTAGCTCTACCATTTGTGTGCTAGATATAAACTAAGGTTTGAGTGTTTTGGAGACACTAAGGTCTTGCAGCCTCTGTTTTAGGAATCAGGAAGACATGGGAAGAGGTAATTGTAATGCATGCTGCTAAGAGCTATCTGGGAGGGAGGGTGTTATTTGTGAAGTGGCTGATCGAGGTCTCCCCCCAGGGGCTTCTATCCCTCACTACTATCTTCCACGCAGGATGGCACCTATGGGCTGAACTGTGCTGAGCGCTGTGACTGCAGCCATGCGGACGGCTGCCACCCCACCACGGGCCACTGCCGCTGCCTCCCCGGGTGGTCAGGTGAGAGCCATGGGCGGCTCAATGGGAAATGTGCCAGCTCAGGCCTAGGGCTATGCCTTGTTGCTTCAGAGAAACGTTTGCAGGTCAATTTTTCAAAAACCAAAATGAAAATATGGTAATGTCTCCAATAAGGTGATAAATTTTTACCCCCAAAATATTACTGCTAGGCCGAATTAATCTGTGGGTTTCCTGGTGGCTCAGTGGTAAAGAAGTCACCTGTCAATGCAGAAGATAGAAGTTCGATCCCTAACTTGCGAAGATCCCCTGGAGAAAGAAATGGCAGCCATTCTAGTATTCTTGACTGGGAAGTAATGGACAAAGAAGCCTGGTGGGCTGCAGTTCACGGGGTCACAAAGAATCAGACATGACTTACTGACTGAGTAATGATTAATCTGTAATCCAGGGATGACTTCTTGTTAAATCACACAATGGCAGTTCTCTTGAGCTTTCAGGTCAAATCTAACTATCAGTGCTGATAACTAACAACTTCTTTATAGATAGGAAGGTAGGTATGTAGATAGATAATAGACAGATAGATTGACTCGCATATTATATAATTCCCATATTTAAAGTATAGAATTCAATAGTTTAGTATATTCAAAGAATTGTACGGTCATCACCACTATTAATTTTAGAAGATTTTCATTACCTCTCCCTAAACACTATTAGTACTTTTCAGCAGTCATTCTTCATTTACTCCTAATTCACACCCCCACCCCATTCTCCCTGCCCTAGGCATCTAATTTCTGTTTATATATGTAGTGTTTTGTGGCTGGATTTCTTCTCTTAATATATGTATTTAAGATTCATCCATATTGGAGCGTATATTAGTAGTACTTCACTCCTTTTGATGGCCAAATAATATTCCATTGTGTAGATAGATCACATTTTATTTACCCTTTCATTAGCTGATAAGAGCTATCTGGGAGGGAGGGTGTTATTTGTGAAGTGGCTGATCGAGGTCTCCCCAGGGCTTCTATCCTCACTACTATCTTCCACGCAGGATGGCACCTATGGGCTGAACTGTGCTGAGCGCTGTGACTGCAGCCATGCGGACGGCTGCCACCCCACCACGGGCCACTGCCGCTGCCTCCCCGGGTGGTCAGGTGAGAGCCATGGGCGGCTCAATGGGAAATGTGCCAGCTCAGGCCTAGGGCTATGCCTTGTTGCTTCAGAGAAACGTTTGCAGGTCAATTTTTCAAAAACCAAAATGAAAATATGGTAATGTCTCCAATAAGGTGATAAATTTTTACCCCCAAAATATTACTGCTAGGCCGAATTAATCTGTGGGTTTCCTGGTGGCTCAGTGGTAAAGAAGTCACCTGTCAATGCAGAAGATAGAAGTTCGATCCCTAACTTGCGAAGATCCCCTGGAGAAAGAAATGGCAGCCATTCTAGTATTCTTGACTGGGAAGTAATGGACAAAGAAGCCTGGTGGGCTGCAGTTCACGGGGTCACAAAGAATCAGACATGACTTACTGACTGAGTAATGATTAATCTGTAATCCAGGGATGACTTCTTGTTAAATCACACAATGGCAGTTCTCTTGAGCTTTCAGGTCAAATCTAACTATCAGTGCTGATAACTAACAACTTCTTTATAGATAGGAAGGTAGGTATGTAGATAGATAATAGACAGATAGATTGACTCGCATATTATATAATTCCCATATTTAAAGTATAGAATTCAATAGTTTAGTATATTCAAAGAATTGTACGGTCATCACCACTATTAATTTTAGAAGATTTTCATTACCTCTCCCTAAACACTATTAGTACTTTTCAGCAGTCATTCTTCATTTACTCCTAATTCACACCCCCACCCCATTCTCCCTGCCCTAGGCATCTAATTTCTGTTTATATATGTAGTGTTTTGTGGCTGGATTTCTTCTCTTAATATATGTATTTAAGATTCATCCATATTGGAGCGTATATTAGTAGTACTTCACTCCTTTTGATGGCCAAATAATATTCCATTGTGTAGATAGATCACATTTTATTTACCCTTTCATTAGCTGATAAGTAAATTGAGGTTGTTTCCACCTTTTTGGATATTATGAAAAATGCTGTTACGAGCATTCACATAGTTTTTATGTGGATGCGTATATTCTTGGTATATACTTAGGAGTGGAATTGCTGGATTGTATGGTAACTCTAAGTTTAACCTATTTAAAAGCTACTACACTTGTTTTCCAAAGCATCTGCATTGTTTTGCATTCCTACCTGCAGTATATGAGGTTTCTATATCCTCACTCTGTTACCATCTGTCTTTCTCTTTTTTTGGCCACTTCTATTGGTCTTTCATTTATCTGTTTTCATCCATCTTTGTTCTTTGGCCTGAGTGGGCCTCCCATTGCAGTGGCCTCTGTCGCTGCAGAGCACCAGTTCTGGGTGCATGTACTCCAGAACTCCAACTCGATAATTGGACATATCGGTCCAGCCGCTCTGTGGCATGTGGGATCTTCCCAGGCCAGGAATCGAACCAGCGCCCCTTGCACTGCAAGGCGGTGTCTTTACCCACTGGACCACCAGGGAAACCCACCATCTGTCTTTTTGATTATAGCATCCAGGTGGGTATAAAATCTTATCTCATTGATTGTTTATTTGCATTCCCTCAATAATGATGTTGAGTGTCCTTTCATGTGTTTATTGGCCATCTGTGTATCTTTGTTGTAGAAATGTCTCTTCAGATACTTCGCTCATTTCTTAATTTGACTTGCTTGTCTTTTTATTATTGAGTTGTAATATCTCTTTGTATTTTCTAACTCTCTGTCCCTTTTCATATATATAATTTGCAAATATTTTTTCTCTCTGAGTTATTTTTTCACTTTTTAAAAAATGGTTGTAAGATTCTTTTGTTGTCCGGGATGTATTTTTTCACTTTTTTTTTTGAGAGGAAAGTAAAGTTTATTAGTATGAGAGAGTCACTGCCAGTACAGCAGACTGGCTTAAGGGAGAAATGACCTATTTTTTCACTTTCTTGATGGTGTCTTTTACACCAAAAAGATTTTCTGTTTATAAAGTTCAGTTTATCTACTTTTTCTTTCATTGCTTGTGCTCTTGGTGTCTAAGAAATCATTGCCTAATTCTCGATAACAGAGCTATATGCCTCTGTATTTTATACAGAGCATTTTATAATTCTAGCTTTTAAATTAGATCTTTGAAATTTCCATTGGTCCACCTTTTTGGATATTATGAAAAATGCTGTTACGAGCATTCACATAGTTTTTATGTGGATGCGTTAGGTATATACTTAGGAGTGGAATTGCTGGATTGTATGGTAACTCTAAGTTTAACCTATTTAAAAGCTACTACACTTGTTTTCCAAAGCATCTGCATTGTTTTGCATTCCTACCTGCAGTATATGAGGTTTCTATATCCTCACTCTGTTACCATCTGTCTTTCTCTTTTTTTGGCCACTTCTATTGGTCTTTCATTTATCTGTTTTCATCCATCTTTGTTCTTTGGCCTGAGTGGGCCTCCCATTGCAGTGGCCTCTGTCGCTGCAGAGCACCAGTTCTGGGTGCATGTACTCCAGAACTCCAACTCGATAATTGGACATATCGGTCCAGCCGCTCTGTGGCATGTGGGATCTTCCCAGGCCAGGAATCGAACCAGCGCCCCTTGCACTGCAAGGCGGTGTCTTTACCCACTGGACCACCAGGGAAACCCACCATCTGTCTTTTTGATTATAGCATCCAGGTGGGTATAAAATCTTATCTCATTGATTGTTTATTTGCATTCCCTCAATAATGATGTTGAGTGTCCTTTCATGTGTTTATTGGCCATCTGTGTATCTTTGTTGTAGAAATGTCTCTTCAGATACTTCGCTCATTTCTTAATTTGACTTGCTTGTCTTTTTATTATTGAGTTGTAATATCTCTTTGTATTTTCTAACTCTCTGTCCCTTTTCATATATATAATTTGCAAATATTTTTTCTCTCTGAGTTATTTTTTCACTTTTTAAAAAATGGTTGTAAGATTCTTTTGTTGTCCGGGATGTATTTTTTCACTTTTTTTTTTGAGAGGAAAGTAAAGTTTATTAGTATGAGAGAGTCACTGCCAGTACAGCAGACTGGCTTAAGGGAGAAATGACCTATTTTTTCACTTTCTTGATGGTGTCTTTTACACCAAAAAGATTTTCTGTTTATAAAGTTCAGTTTATCTACTTTTTCTTTCATTGCTTGTGCTCTTGGTGTCTAAGAAATCATTGCCTAATTCTCGATAACAGAGCTATATGCCTCTGTATTTTATACAGAGCATTTTATAATTCTAGCTTTTAAATTAGATCTTTGATACATTTCAAGACTGTTTTTGTATATGGTGTGACTAAGGCTCCAAGTTCATTCATTGATATGTCAATATCCTGTTGTCCCAGCACCATTTGTTGAAAATAACATTCTTTCCATTACTTTATTGTCTTGATATCCTCATCAGAAATCAGCTGACCATAAATGTGAGTGTTTTTTTCTAGACTCTCAGTTCTATCCCATTGACAAATATGTCTGTCCTTGTGTTAGTAATATCTGTTTTGATTGCTGTAGCTTTGTAGAAATTTTTAAAATGGGGAAGTATGAATCTTCCAAATTTGATCTTCTTTTTTAAGATAGTTTGACTATCCTGGGTTCCTTGCATTTCCATATGAGTCATTGGATTACCTAGTTAATTCCTTCAAAGAAATGGGATGGAAATTTAAAGAAGATTGAGTCTATACATCCATGAAAGGAATGGTGCCGGCTTAATGATGTTAAGTCTTTAGATCCTTGAACATAGATTGCCATCAGTAACCTCTGCAGTGGTGTCTCTCAGCTTTTTGGAATTTGTTGAGGGCTTCTTTAGCTTCTGAAAAACTGAGACAAATTGTCTCGTGCTTGACCTCTAGTGTCTGAGAGCTACCTTGGGAAACAGGCTGAGGCTTGTGTAATAGACTGTATTTTCTGTCACTAGGAGCTACACAAAGAAACAAAGACTCCCTAGCTCTCCTGTTCCTCCTTGATGCGCCAAGGCTGAGAAAACCCTGACTCCAAAATATGAAATTCCACTTTGCCATGTTTCTGGTTGGTTCTCAGTTATTACATGTTAAAACTACATAGGAGGGCTTCCCTGGTGGTCCAGTGGGTAAAGAGTCCACCTTGCAGTGCAAGGTTCAATCCCTGGCCTGGGAAGATCCCACGTGCCGCAGAGCAGCTGGACCAGGGTGTCCAATTACAAGCCAACACTCTGGAGCGCATGCACCAAGATTTTCTGTTTATAAAGTTCAGTTTATCTACTTTTTCTTTCATTGCTTGTGCTCTTGGTGTCTAAGAAATCATTGCCTAATTCTCGATAACAGAGCTATATGCCTCTGTATTTTATACAGAGCATTTTATAATTCTAGCTTTTAAATTAGATCTTTGATACATTTCAAGACTGTTTTTGTATATGGTGTGACTAAGGCTCCAAGTTCATTCATTGATATGTCAATATCCTGTTGTCCCAGCACCATTTGTTGAAAATAACATTCTTTCCATTACTTTATTGTCTTGATATCCTCATCAGAAATCAGCTGACCATAAATGTGAGTGTTTTTTTCTAGACTCTCAGTTCTATCCCATTGACAAATATGTCTGTCCTTGTGTTAGTAATATCTGTTTTGATTGCTGTAGCTTTGTAGAAATTTTTAAAATGGGGAAGTATGAATCTTCCAAATTTGATCTTCTTTTTCAAGATAGTTTGACTATCCTGGGTTCCTTGAATTTCCATATGAGTTATTGGATTACCTAGTTAATTCCTTCAAAGAAATGGGATGGAAATTTAAAGAAGATTGAGTCTATACATCCATGAAAGGAATGGTGCCGGCTTAATGATGTTAAGTCTTTAGATCCTTGAACATAGATTGCCATCAGTAACCTCTGCAGTGGTGTCTCTCAGCTTTTTGGAATTTGTTGAGGGCTTCTTTAGCTTCTGAAAAACTGAGACAAATTGTCTCGTGCTTGACCTCTAGTGTCTGAGAGCTACCTTGGGAAACAGGCTGAGGCTTGTGTAATAGACTGTATTTTCTGTCACTAGGAGCTACACAAAGAAACAAAGACTCCCTAGCTCTCCTGTTCCTCCTTGATGCGCCAAGGCTGAGAAAACCCTGACTCCAAAATATGAAATTCCACTTTGCCATGTTTCTGGTTGGTTCTCAGTTATTACATGTTAAAACTACATAGGAGGGCTTCCCTGGTGGTCCAGTGGGTAAAGAGTCCACCTTGCAGTGCAAGGTTCAATCCCTGGCCTGGGAAGATCCCACGTGCCGCAGAGCAGCTGGACCAGGGTGTCCAATTACAAGCCAACACTCTGGAGCGCATGCACCCAGGGCCGGTGCTCTTCAGCAACAGAGGCCACTGCAGTGGGAGGCCCACACAGGCCAAAGAACAAAGATGGATGAAAAATAAATAAATAAAAAGAAGCAATAACAGAGGCCAAAATTTAAAAAAATAATAAACTACATAGAAATTAAACCAGATTTGGTGACTTGGCAAGCGTTCTCGAAGTTCTCAAATGGAGTGACCAGTACTAAGTTCTTAGTGACCACAGTGAAGCAAATAGCATATTTAACCCCCTGGCCTATTCAGGGCTTTCCTAATAGAGAAGCCACATCTTTTTTTTTTTTTTGAACCATACTCCACCAAAGCTACTTTTGTCTTAAGAACATAGAGGAAATGTCCAATTTCTGGACCCACTATTCATTGATCAAGTATCCACCTGCTCTGATGATTTAGAACCAGCCTGTGAAAAGCAGGCTTTGGTAGACATGAGAAAATCAGGAGATATGATTTGGCCTGAAGCCAGGCAGAAAATGTGTTAGTTGCATTCCATAGTCTGGGTCATGGGGTAAGACAAATGATCCCATCTGGCCTTAGACCTGTGGAGCTCCTGCGGGAACGCAGTGGCTTTGTCACACAACATAATCTTGTAATCCTCTGTCCATCTGTGACTGGTCTGCTTCTCCAAAGGCGAGTAAGTTTTGCTGCTCCATTGTTTTATCACTTGTTGCCCACCATCTCTTTGCTCTATGGCTCCAATGTGTTACTCCTTTGGATCTTCTCTGTGCTCTCTTGGTCTGTACGTATCTAAGGCTGCCAGGAGACATTAACAGAGAGATCATCCCCCACACTCAGAGAACGTGTATAAGCAAACATGTGTAGAGGAAAAGAAAGTGCCTGAAGTCTTAAAAGTCACCCTACAATTGGATCAAGAATTGCCTTGTTTTTCTAAAATAAAGGACTTTCTTAGTGGCTCAGATGGTAAAGAATCCACCTGCAATGCAGGAGATGCAGGTTCAGTCCCTGGGTCAGGAAGATCTCTGGAGAAGGAGATGGAAACCCACTCCAGTATTCTTGCCTAAAGAATTTGGACAGAGGAACCTGGCAGGCTACAGTCCATGGGGTCACAAAGCATCAAACACAATTAACAGTTTCACTTCAATTTGTACAAGAAGAGTAGACTCTGTGTAATGTACACAAAACACCATTTCATTGTCAACACTAGGTAGAGTAATCACTTTTCATCACAAACTTCTTTTGAGTTAGTATCTCATAGGGACCTTTGGAAATAAGAAAAAAGCTTTACTTTTTGTTTACATATCAGGTTTGGGGCAAAACAAATAACCTCCATTCAGGGAGGCAAGTGCTTCTGTTTCCTTTCTCCTTGTTGTGGAGTTTGCTCTAGGTGAAATGTTGAGAATTGCCAGAAAGAGTAACAAGTATGTGGGCTGAAAGCAAGGCACTTTTTTTCTTTTTTGAACCATACTCCACCAAAGCTACTTTTGTCTTAAGAACATAGAGGAAATGTCCAATTTCTGGACCCACTATTCATTGATCAAGTATCCACCTGCTCTGATGATTTAGAACCAGCCTGTGAAAAGCAGGCTTTGGTAGACATGAGAAAATCAGGAGATATGATTTGGCCTGAAGCCAGGCAGAAAATGTGTTAGTTGCATTCCATAGTCTGGGTCATGGGGTAAGACAAATGATCCCATCTGGCCTTAGACCTGTGGAGCTCCTGCGGGAACGCAGTGGCTTTGTCACACAACATAATCTTGTAATCCTCTGTCCATCTGTGACTGGTCTGCTTCTCCAAAGGCGAGTAAGTTTTGCTGCTCCATTGTTTTATCACTTGTTGCCCACCATCTCTTTGCTCTATGGCTCCAATGTGTTACTCCTTTGGATCTTCTCTGTGCTCTCTTGGTCTGTACGTATCTAAGGCTGCCAGGAGACATTAACAGAGAGATCATCCCCCACACTCAGAGAACGTGTATAAGCAAACATGTGTAGAGGAAAAGAAAGTGCCTGAAGTCTTAAAAGTCACCCTACAATTGGATCAAGAATTGCCTTGTTTTTCTAAAATAAAGGACTTTCTTAGTGGCTCAGATGGTAAAGAATCCACCTGCAATGCAGGAGATGCAGGTTCAGTCCCTGGGTCAGGAAGATCTCTGGAGAAGGAGATGGAAACCCACTCCAGTATTCTTGCCTAAAGAATTTGGACAGAGGAACCTGGCAGGCTACAGTCCATGGGGTCACAAAGCATCAAACACAATTAACAGTTTCACTTCAATTTGTACAAGAAGAGTAGACTCTGTGTAATGTACACAAAACACCATTTCATTGTCAACACTAGGTAGAGTAATCACTTTTCATCACAAACTTCTTTTGAGTTAGTATCTCATAGGGACCTTTGGAAATAAGAAAAAAGCTTTACTTTTTGTTTACATATCAGGTTTGGGGCAAAACAAATAACCTCCATTCAGGGAGGCAAGTGCTTCTGTTTCCTTTCTCCTTGTTGTGGAGTTTGCTCTAGGTGAAATGTTGAGAATTGCCAGAAAGAGTAACAAGTATGTGGGCTGAAAGCAAGGCTTTGGTGAAGGAATCAGAGACATCTAACACAAGGGCCTGGGCCCTTCTCTCCACCACATCTTTGAGGTTTGGTCTGTAGAGATACCAACAATGCTCAGCCACTGAGAACCCTGGGGAGAGGCTGATCTGGCCTAGGAGTATAGAGCTAAAAGGAAGCTTCAGGAGAGGTTTATCCCTTTTAACAAAGAAATGGACATCCCCATATTGAGGTAGCCAGGCACTAATATGATAGACTAAGGAAGTCAGCTTCCTTTCTCACCACTCTCCGTCCTTGTAACTTCATTCAATTGTCTAATGTTTGATGGTCTTTTATTTTTCTTAAAAGAAATGAGGCTCTTATTTATTTCTGTTATAACTGATAGTCCCATTTTACCTAGTCATAAAATGTCTTCAAAATGTACTGCCATAAATACAAACCAAAAGTTGTGTCTGACATCCCAAATGCTATTTCCAAAAGAAATGTATGATTTTTCAAAAGGAACATGCACTTTTCGTATATACTGTTAATTAAAATCTTAATATATTGATGTGTCTAGCCAGTAGGTTACTTTATCAAACAGAGGCAGATTGCAGTAAAAAAAAAAAATGGGAAGAAATGAAACACCATCAGGATCTAGGCTGTGTCCTGGCTCCTTCCCCCACACCTCTGTTACACACACACACACACACCCTCTCTAATAAATGAGACTGACTTTTCAAAAGCATTATTCTGAAATTCCAGGTATCAGTGAAATATAATTAGGGGTGTGTGTGTGTGTGTGTATGTTTCCTAAGAAGTGCAGTGATATGCTTTATAAAGCAGTTTCCAGAAACAGTGGAAGCATGCTAATTTTTCCCCCTTCCTTTCTACTCTGACCTCAGTCAGCCAGATCACCACATTGCTGAGTGTTACAGCTAATCAAGATTCCATTCCAGCCGTCTAGAAGGACATGCAGTCCCCAACCTAGTTCCTGAGCCTGGCTAAGATCACTGTCACCTGGGAGCTCCTTTAACTTGTATATTCTTGGTCCCACTTCAGCCCTACTGACTGACAGTCTGGAGGGTGCGTGAGAAGGATGGAGCCATTGCCAGCCCATAAAATGCCTTTTGTACAAATTTAGAAAAGGTTTGAAATCCGTCAGAGTGTGAACCATGGTAGTAGAAAGCAACAAGCTAGATTTCTGCTCTGACTCGGCCCTTTAGCCAAAGGTTCTTGTTCAGTGTACAACCTGCACAGCCTTACTTTGTGGCCATGTCTGTTATTTAAAAACTAACTCCTTTACAAAATGGAATTGCAGTGGTGATTGCCTATCTTGTGGGCTAGCCTCTGGTCTACCTTGCTGTTCTAGCGAATGAAGACATTGGCATCCAAGGGAGCATTTCTGCTACAGAAGGCCTCATGGCCAGTGGCAAAAGCCTAGAGGAGGCTTTGAGATACGTCATATCAGAATAGAAAAGTTAAATGCTAAACTGAGAAGGAAGAGATTAAGATACGAAAGTCACCTCTGGAAGTGTTAAGAAAGAGAATGGGATTAGCTAGACATGGATAATGATGAGGAAAGGGAAGGAGGGTAGGTAGAGAGATAGGGTGCTCCTCTGAGTCCAGCCAGGAAGAGGGGTGTTGGAAGAAAACCTGCAGGCAAGTTCACGAGAAGAGGCCAGGTTTTCTGCTCTTCCCAGCAAACAGAGCCAGTGCTGCAGTGGCCCCAGCCACTCTCCAGAACAGACCCCCTTTCTCAGTGTCCCCCCACACACCAAGTTTGACCAACTGAGTAAAGGGAGCTGTTACTCTGGGTACTGATCTGAGATGCCTAAATTGTCATAGTAAGAGGACACCCAGCTTTCTTTGTCCAGTGACTTAGAAGTCCAAATTCAAGTGCACCTGAGTGTTAATCAGCGTGCATTGCATCCAGTCAGCCACAGTGCAAATGACTCACTATTTGACCCTTTAAGGTATCAGGGGTGTGGAATGTGTAGCACATGCCTATCTCTGTTTGTTACGTGGACTTGGGAGAGGCAGTAAGTTTAAAGCAGAGCACGGGGTCTCTTAAAGTGAGGGTAGAGGGAGGGGTTTGCCTTCCCAGTAGAAAGGCTACAGAAAAAGCCAAGCTTCCAAATCTCCCAGTCTGCCCATCATTCTGTCCTGTTTGCTTTTATCTGGGTCCAGACTAAGGTAGAGCATGATCTCTGGTGTTTAGTGTCACCGCTGGAAATGCAAACATCTCTGATTTGTATTATTTGTTTTGTTTTTTTTTTAAGTCTTTTTTTTTTTTAGACATTTATTTTATTTATTTATCTTTTGGGGAGTGAGGTGGGGAGTAAGGGGGATGGGCGGGCCACTTCTCTTGGTCTTTCATTTCTATTTTCATCCGTCTTTGTTCTTTGGCTCCTGTGGACCTCCCATCACGGTGGCCTCTGTCGTCACAGAGCTCCGGCTCTGGGCACATGCGCCCCAGAGCTCTGGCTCGATAATTGGACACGTTAGTCCAGCCGCTCCGCGGCACGTGGGATCTTCCCAGGCCAGGGATCGAACCGACACCCCTTGCAGTGCAAGGTGGTGTCCTTACCCACTGGATCACCAGGGGAAGCCCTGTATTATTTGTTTATCAAGGTTTTTTCCCACATAGCTACGGATATAGGTTCCCAAGGTGATACTAGCGGAAAGGAACCCACCTGCCAGTACAGGAGACATAAGAGCCGCTGGTTTGATCCGTGGGTTGGCAAGATCCCCTGGAGGAGGGCATGGCAACCCACTCCAGTGTTCTTGCCTGGATAATCCCATGGACAGAGGAGCCTGGTGGGCGACAGTTCATGGAGTCAGAAAGAGTCAGACACGACTGAGATGACTTACCACACACTAATATAGCAGATCCTTTTAAACAGATCTTTAACATTTATATTAATAGTATCCAAAGAGAAAATTTTGATCTAAGAACAAGTTGCTGAGTGTCTCTACGTTGTATGCCACCACACTGTTTGGGTGCTGGGTATAGGAAGATGAGTTGACACCGGCTCCTTGTGGCAGGGAGATGCTCACGGCTCCCAGGGAAGGCACTGGGTGGGCAGAGGTGGATACAGCAGGGAGTCATTTGTCTACATTGCTTTAGGCGTCTGCCTCGGGTGCCCAGAGGATTAGGAAAATGGAGACAGTGTTATGACTGACTACTTTAATTCCTCTCTCCCAGTGATTATTAATAAATCTTGCCCTTGCTCTCAAAGATACTTGGTAGTTCATTGCTCTGGAACAAGACATGGAATTGAAATCATTTCCTACATTCATTGATGTCCCAAACATTGCAATACTGGCCTAAGAAATAAAAACAATTAAGCCAGATGAGGAGTTCAGGTTAGGTCTTGGAGAGGGGAAATAATGACATCCCAAATGATTTATTTGCTGCATTCATGCAGTCACAAATGCCTGGTGAACGCTGATTTCATGTGGAGGCCGTGGGTATACTGCATCGGGCATTAAATGCATGAACATTTCTTTAGAGCTGCTTAGCTGAAGTTTATCACGATCACTCAGCCATTGCCTAGCAACTCGTGAAGGCTATCAAAGAGTTCTTTGTCCCCGATCCTGGCAAACACAGTCCCTCACAGATCTCCTTATCAGCGTTAGAACATTTATCAGGAAAAATACTTCTATTGAATCCTAGAATCCTACAAATTTAAAGATATCCTCTTCCTATTCTGTCCCATCTTCCAAATACTGTAGGAAGTTGTTTCCCGAAGTAACTCCTATTAAAGCCTCCATCTGTACTTTGATAAGCATTCCAAAAGAATTTTCTCAAGATATCCTTTAGATCTTCTGTTGCTTTATAATCTGGGCTGACATTTAAAATCACAGACCTGAGCTCATCAAAGTCAGCCTTTCAGGGCAGACATTCCCACCCCCTTAGCTGGGAAGTGTCCTCATTTTAAGGTATACAGAACATGAACGTGTTGGGCTTCCTGGTTTGAGTGTTCTCATATCTTCTTCAGAGAAGCAACGAATGGTACGAATGGTATGGTTGCTCCATCCAGTTGGAAAATGATCCTGAATATTATGTTGGGAAGAGGATCTGTTCTTATTGACCAACAAAATCCAACAGGCATTTCTTTAGTATCCTCCATATGCCGAGTACTGCGGTGACAACAGGCACCATCTCTTCCTCACAGAGCCGTGAGAACTCTTAAATTACCCTTGGACGATGTATGGACCTGAGAGTGGTCTTTCGTCTGCATTCTCTTCTGTACTTCTCTGAGATTCATATCCCCCAGGTGCCATTGCTGTAGTTCAAGACCTTGTCATTTTTATCACTGTTACACCAGGAGGAAGCTCACACTCCATTGCATGGCATCCTTGGCTCTTCCCTTTTGAGCACTGCCTGGCTGCCTGTTTGTCTTTCTTGCTTTTTCCTTGCACCAGTTTCAGCTGTCCCCAGCACTTGAGACTTCTGAAAGATAGACACATACTTCTTAGGGCCTGAGCCTATACCCGCCATTCTATAAGTCTGAGATCCTCCTCCACCTTCACAAGCTACCTCCTTCCCTGGCCATGATCTCCAGACAGGATAGGATGTCTCTCCTGGGGCCATTGTCGCTCTAGAGTTGGAGGTCTTTCTTGGAGAACCTGTCATCAGCAAGCCAGCAGTCTCT
Organism: Tragulus kanchil; assembly: GCA_022376925.1. Taxonomy (NCBI): domain Eukaryota; kingdom Metazoa; phylum Chordata; class Mammalia; order Artiodactyla; family Tragulidae; genus Tragulus; species Tragulus kanchil. The sequence continues at coordinate 53,927,829 of JAIOJX010000029.1, read as the reverse complement.
AGACCCCAAGAATATTTCTTGAACTGAGTTCTCCTTTCTATCTTTGACAGACAAGGAAACAAAAAGATATCTTATAGGACTCCAGCAAGGTTGGTAAAGAGTAGGATGAGATCAGTGGAAATAATTAAGGAATAAAAACACACACTCACGCACAACATATAGTCCTTTACCTCACCCCATAAAATGGTTAAAGCAAACTTACTGCTACCTATCCTGGAGAAACTTTCACTGGGTCTTATATGGAGGGTATATCGCTGTCCATATACCAAGTGTGACTTAGAGAAGCATTTACCCCAGTCCTGCTTCCTAGATTTCAGTCAGCCTCACTGCTTAAATTTTCACAATTAGAGATTTATTTCTTAGACTTCTAACAGGTATGCTCTCTAAAATACTAAGATTTTCTAGAGAAGATAACACCTCATCAATAATTTATCGTATCCCTTTCTGCCTATAAGATGAATCAAAAGATAACAGGAGGGCACAGAGGTTTGAAGAGGAGAAATAGCAATAGGAGAAAATGGTGAAGCAAGAGGAAAAAGACTAGGGTTCTCGATCCTAGATGCCGAGTACTGCGGTGACAACAGGCACCATCTCTTCCTCACAGAGCCGTGAGAACTCTTAAATTACCCTTGGACGATGTATGGACCTGAGAGTGGTCTTTCGTCTGCATTCTCTTCTGTACTTCTCTGAGATTCATATCCCCCAGGTGCCATTGCTGTAGTTCAAGACCTTGTCATTTTTATCACTGTTACACCAGGAGGAAGCTCACACTCCATTGCATGGCATCCTTGGCTCTTCCCTTTTGAGCACTGCCTGGCTGCCTGTTTGTCTTTCTTGCTTTTTCCTTGCACCAGTTTCAGCTGTCCCCAGCACTTGAGACTTCTGAAAGATAGACACATACTTCTTAGGGCCTGAGCCTATACCCGCCATTCTATAAGTCTGAGATCCTCCTCCACCTTCACAAGCTACCTCCTTCCCTGGCCATGATCTCCAGACAGGATAGGATGTCTCTCCTGGGGCCATTGTCGCTCTAGAGTTGGAGGTCTTTCTTGGAGAACCTGTCATCAGCAAGCCAGCAGTCTCTAGACCCCAAGAATATTTCTTGAACTGAGTTCTCCTTTCTATCTTTGACAGACAAGGAAACAAAAAGATATCTTATAGGACTCCAGCAAGGTTGGTAAAGAGTAGGATGAGATCAGTGGAAATAATTAAGGAATAAAAACACACACTCACGCACAACATATAGTCCTTTACCTCACCCCATAAAATGGTTAAAGCAAACTTACTGCTACCTATCCTGGAGAAACTTTCACTGGGTCTTATATGGAGGGTATATCGCTGTCCATATACCAAGTGTGACTTAGAGAAGCATTTACCCCAGTCCTGCTTCCTAGATTTCAGTCAGCCTCACTGCTTAAATTTTCACAATTAGAGATTTATTTCTTAGACTTCTAACAGGTATGCTCTCTAAAATACTAAGATTTTCTAGAGAAGATAACACCTCATCAATAATTTATCGTATCCCTTTCTGCCTATAAGATGAATCAAAAGATAACAGGAGGGCACAGAGGTTTGAAGAGGAGAAATAGCAATAGGAGAAAATGGTGAAGCAAGAGGGAAAAAGACAGCTTCATGTGTTTTCCCTGGAGTTGACCCCTGACTGAGACATGCTTTATATTTGTCTCCAAATAGATGCGGCATTTACCTCTGCAAAATGATGTTACTAGTGATTGACAAAAAGAAAAGGAATTGAATTTTTTAGGGGGAGTTGGTAATAGTTGTTAAAATTGACTTACCAAGGGAAGACTTCTTTGCAGCCCTAAAATAAAGGAAGCCTTCATTATCATATGTAAAAGAGAGAACATTGTGCATGCACTGTGAAACTAAGGGATCTTACCTGGGGGCTATGCCGCAACCTGGAGAGAAGGGATGGGAGAAGTGGGAGGGAGTCAGGAGAGAGGGGTCAGGGATATACCTATGACAGATTTGAAATTATATGGAGCTGTAAACAACAAAACTCTGTAAAAGTAGAATAATTTTTTTTAAAAAAAGGGTTATTTAAATGTAAGTTTGTTTTTATTGAAATAGATTCACATGGTTGGAGAAAGGCATCTTGATAGGTGATCTCTAGAATTTTCTGACTCTCCAGAAATGAAATGAAGGGTAAATTATATGAAAAAAGCTTATCCTAGATATGGATCTCTTTGTTATATTGGGGGCCTTGTTACATCTATGAAAATTACCTTGATAAAGTTGATTTTAACTAATGGCTATGCTGAGAATCTGGACAAAACTACTGCATGCATGCATGCTAAGTTCCTTCCGTCTTTGCGACCCCATGGACTGTAGTCCTCCAAGCTCCTCTGTCCATGAGGATTCTCCAGGCAAAAATACTGGGTTGCCTCATATGGGTTGAATACTAGAATGGCTTGCCTTCTACAAGGGGTCTTCCTTATGCAGGGATTGAACCTAGGTCTCTTATGTCTCCTACGTTGGCAGCCAGACTGTTTGCCACTAGCACCACCTGACAAACCTGTTAGGAAAGAGAAAACAAATATAAAATAAAGGTTCACTTTATTCTGATTTGCCAGTCTGCCCTGGAGTCATTTTTCTTAACATCCTCTGATTATGTGCTAATTAATACGTAAATCGTGATAATCTCTAATGTTGAAAAAGCAGCATCTACTTTTTGATCTAGAGTGTGTTCCATATGAACTCCATTTGTGAAGTGTCCTGTAGAAGTTTGGTAGGTAGCTGATAAACTAGATCCTCATAAATGGTTAAATGTCTCCCTTCCGCAAACTCTTACACCAGAAAAAAAAGTGTCAAAAACCAGGATTAATTTTCAGATTGATTTTCAGATCATCCAGATAATCACTCAGCGTCCACATCTCTAAAATCCTAACTGGAGTTGCCTGGGTAGCTCCAGACCAAAATGGCCAGGGTCGTCTGGATCTCTGTGAAGCAGGTGTGTCATTGTAGCTGCTGTTCTTGGCTCATGATCGGAGCCCAGATTCTGAACTCAAACTAGAGAATGAAGCAGGTTACCTTTATGCGTATGTCTTTCAAGTCTACAAAACCAGCTTTAGATGGGCAGCCTCTTTCAAAGCGGTTTGTTCCTCAGTCCATCTGTTGCTTCTGCCTAGTAGAGTGGTGAGTCAGAACACCAGCTAAGACTGCGTTAGTGCCCTTGGGGAGCCAAGCATTCGCAATCTCATCTCAGGTTTTCAGAAAAGATTTGTAAGAAGGATCAAATATTTGTGAACTCAAGGGAAAAAATAGTATGGGAGACCCAAATTCCGCATTTCATTCTATGGGGAACACTTAAACCCCAGCTGGCTTCTAACACGCGTGCTCACCTTTCTTCACCAGCAGCGCAAGCTGAAATAACAGTCTGTTGTCCGTTCCAATGAGACACAATGAGGGCTGTGCTTTTTCATGCCTGCTCAACAGCCTTTACCACGCAGAAGACTCTCAGATGGAGCACACCAGAATGGTCCATAGTGGAGTTATTTCAGCAGAAGTGACTGCCCACCAATGAGCACCATTCACGTATGGGTTGAGGGCTGCTTCTGTGTGAAGGTTCAGGCCATAGTAACTGTTCTCCCAATCAGTTTCAGAGCAAGAACTGTAATACAAAACATGGCCTGTCTGCCTCCTTGATGCCAGCAGAAATGCCAGCAGAATTGGTGCTCTGGAATCGTCACAGTGGGAGTGGGCTAGTTCTTACTGTAGTTTCACTTGGTCTGAGGCCAGCAGTCAGTGGTTCACTCCTAATTACAACTCATTCCTGTTGCCTCTCAATGCAAAGAGCATTTCTTTGAGTTGTGAAGTATTGTGACTTACAAGAAAGAGGTCCCTGTGGTATTTGGAATAACGAATTTATAAAGGAGAGTTCCACTTATCTGAAATAAAGCGTGGTTTTATGTTTATGCTCTGCAATTAACTTTTAGGAGGTTCACTTATGATAAAGACCTCTAAAATCCTAACTGGAGTTGCCTGGGTAGCTCCAGACCAAAATGGCCAGGGTCGTCTGGATCTCTGTGAAGCAGGTGTGTCATTGTAGCTGCTGTTCTTGGCTCATGATCGGAGCCCAGATTCTGAACTCAAACTAGAGAATGAAGCAGGTTACCTTTATGCGTATGTCTTTCAAGTCTACAAAACCAGCTTTAGATGGGCAGCCTCTTTCAAAGCGGTTTGTTCCTCAGTCCATCTGTTGCTTCTGCCTAGTAGAGTGGTGAGTCAGAACACCAGCTAAGACTGCGTTAGTGCCCTTGGGGAGCCAAGCATTCGCAATCTCATCTCAGGTTTTCAGAAAAGATTTGTAAGAAGGATCAAATATTTGTGAACTCAAGGGAAAAAATAGTATGGGAGACCCAAATTCCGCATTTCATTCTATGGGGAACACTTAAACCCCAGCTGGCTTCTAACACGCGTGCTCACCTTTCTTCACCAGCAGCGCAAGCTGAAATAACAGTCTGTTGTCCGTTCCAATGAGACACAATGAGGGCTGTGCTTTTTCATGCCTGCTCAACAGCCTTTACCACGCAGAAGACTCTCAGATGGAGCACACCAGAATGGTCCATAGTGGAGTTATTTCAGCAGAAGTGACTGCCCACCAATGAGCACCATTCACGTATGGGTTGAGGGCTGCTTCTGTGTGAAGGTTCAGGCCATAGTAACTGTTCTCCCAATCAGTTTCAGAGCAAGAACTGTAATACAAAACATGGCCTGTCTGCCTCCTTGATGCCAGCAGAAATGCCAGCAGAATTGGTGCTCTGGAATCGTCACAGTGGGAGTGGGCTAGTTCTTACTGTAGTTTCACTTGGTCTGAGGCCAGCAGTCAGTGGTTCACTCCTAATTACAACTCATTCCTGTTGCCTCTCAATGCAAAGAGCATTTCTTTGAGTTGTGAAGTATTGTGACTTACAAGAAAGAGGTCCCTGTGGTATTTGGAATAACGAATTTATAAAGGAGAGTTCCACTTATCTGAAATAAAGCGTGGTTTTATGTTTATTCTCTGCAACTTTGGATTTTCTTTATGTTTCTTTTAGGCATGTGTTCACTCGTGACTGACTCTAAGGTTTCTCTCTTTGCAGACTGAGAGTTAAATACCTGCAAATGGGTTCGCAATAATCAATAGCTAAGACAACAGCTATGAGTAACATCATTGGTGATATTCTGCCTAGGGCAAATTAAAAGTTTAAAGAATTTGGTGGCACCGATTAGTATATCTGTCTGTCTTACACAGTATATTTTCAGAATATTTTAAGATTATGTCTATTTGCTCCAGAGGACGATTTTCTTTATGGAAAATAATTTAACCACCTTTTGCTCATCTTATCTTTTTTATGCTTAGTCTACTTTTCTGTAAAAAACAAAGAATGGGAAAGGGAGGAAGGCACTGAGAGCTAAGTCATATATTTGATATTTGTATTTTTGATAAATTTGGCCATCAACAGACAGAGCCCTTGGGCTTCTCCTCTGCTCTCTCCTCCTAAAGAAGAAAAATCAGCCTAACAGAGATGTTTTATTCCATCTCCTTTACAGTGCTACAGAGCATAGTCCTGGGATGATTTTACTGTTATGATGATATGATATATGATACACCGTATGATGATGGGCTGTTGTGGATGTTAAGTCTTATATCGTTTTTGCTCTCTGCCGCCCCTGATTACTCAGGTTTGATATGGTAGCCTTGGTCCTGTTCTCTGATTTAGCATCCCAGACCCCACCCCCACAGGCTGTCACTCAGCCCTGCCCGTGTGCCTCGTTTCAGGGGTCCACTGTGACAGCGTGTGCGCCGAGGGGCGCTGGGGCCCCAATTGCTCCCTGCCCTGCTACTGTAAAAACGGGGCTTCCTGCTCGCCCGACGACGGCATCTGTGAGTGTGCGCCAGGGTTCCGAGGCACCACCTGTCAGAGAAGTAAGTGTCTCGTTAGCCCGCGCTTTGTGTCTTCCCTTCTCAGATCACCGTGTTACAGAATTATTATCTCTCAGTTCATAGAGATGATCTGTCGCTGTCGAGGGCAGAGAAGAGCGGCATAGGTCATCCTGTCCTTTACAGAGCTGTCCTCATTCCACAACCCTGCCCCAAAGGCTTCATTCTTCCCAGCCTTCAGGGCTAACCCAACAGATGGGGCTCTAGCCATTCTTTCTCAGGGGTGATTTCACTGCGGCGCTGGCACCGTCGTCAACTTCTTGATCCTGCCTTAAATCCTGCGAATGGTGTTCCAGAAAGCCATTGACCTGTGAATATTTTATTCAGCCATTTTGGCATTGACCTTACCTCAATTACCAGAAGTCAACATCAGCCAAACCTTGTGGCAAATTATACATCCTGCTGGTAGTCTGAAAGCCAGTGCTCCTAGGAAAATAAGATTGCAGACTTAAAAATGGGACTGAAAGCCCCAAAATTTCTCCTAGGAAAAGATAGCCGAAAAGAAAAAATAAATACAAGGACTGAGTTATTCTGTAAAAAGCAAAGAATGGGAAAGGGAGGAAGGCACTGAGAGCTAAGTCATATATTTGATATTTGTATTTTTGATAAATTTGGCCATCAACAGACAGAGCCCTTGGGCTTCTCCTCTGCTCTCTCCTCCTAAAGAAGAAAAATCAGCCTAACAGAGATGTTTTATTCCATCTCCTTTACAGTGCTACAGAGCATAGTCCTGGGATGATTTTACTGTTATGATGATATGATATATGATACACCGTATGATGATGGGCTGTTGTGGATGTTAAGTCTTATATCGTTTTTGCTCTCTGCCGCCCCTGATTACTCAGGTTTGATATGGTAGCCTTGGTCCTGTTCTCTGATTTAGCATCCCAGACCCCACCCCCACAGGCTGTCACTCAGCCCTGCCCGTGTGCCTCGTTTCAGGGGTCCACTGTGACAGCGTGTGCGCCGAGGGGCGCTGGGGCCCCAATTGCTCCCTGCCCTGCTACTGTAAAAACGGGGCTTCCTGCTCGCCCGACGACGGCATCTGTGAGTGTGCGCCAGGGTTCCGAGGCACCACCTGTCAGAGAAGTAAGTGTCTCGTTAGCCCGCGCTTTGTGTCTTCCCTTCTCAGATCACCGTGTTACAGAATTATTATCTCTCAGTTCATAGAGATGATCTGTCGCTGTCGAGGGCAGAGAAGAGCGGCATAGGTCATCCTGTCCTTTACAGAGCTGTCCTCATTCCACAACCCTGCCCCAAAGGCTTCATTCTTCCCAGCCTTCAGGGCTAACCCAACAGATGGGGCTCTAGCCATTCTTTCTCAGGGGTGATTTCACTGCGGCGCTGGCACCGTCGTCAACTTCTTGATCCTGCCTTAAATCCTGCGAATGGTGTTCCAGAAAGCCATTGACCTGTGAATATTTTATTCAGCCATTTTGGCATTGACCTTACCTCAATTACCAGAAGTCAACATCAGCCAAACCTTGTGGCAAATTATACATCCTGCTGGTAGTCTGAAAGCCAGTGCTCCTAGGAAAATAAGATTGCAGACTTAAAAATGGGACTGATGAAAGCCTGCTCACCTCAACTAGAGAGGAGCCCCCACTTCCTGCAACTAGAGAAGAGCCTGCAGCAGCAGTGAAAACCCAGAATAGCCGAAAAGAAATAAATAAATACAAGGACTGAGGACATGGGTCAATAGGATTTTTGAGTTAGGGAGTGTTCCATAAGATTTCCCTAAATCTTTTAGTAAATGTAATCAAGAAAGGAATATATGACTAAGTAAAACATGCATTATTCTATTTTTACTTATTATTTTTTGCGTCAAGTGTTCTATACTGTCTTTCTGTACTTAAATACAAATAATATCTTGGGAAGAACCTAGTTACAAAGCATTTTGCTTTTGTACTTTTCAATCACAGTCATTAACCTGGACCATTTTGAGGAGGAACGATCATTTAATTCTGACTGTAGATCTATGTATTGCCAGTAATGACTCTTAAAGCATAAAGGATTAGCATGTGCATATCTGTTTGGGCCTTGTTAAGTATTTAGAATTTTCTTTCTTTCATTTATTTGCTCAACAAAAATTCTTCAGGCCCCTGCTCTATGCCAAGCTTCGAGCTAATTGGGGCTATAAACGGGCAAATACAGAGAACTAAGACATTTGCCTGCCCCCAAGCAATTCAGACTTTGCCGGCTTCTATTCGTTATTAAAGAGTGCCCTTGTTCCTTTTGTTGTTGATTTATTCTTGGGAAATTCTCAATGTCATTAAAAAGATTTTTTTGATCCCAAATTTGAACCAGGGCCTTCTGTGGAATATGAGAGAAACACATCTCAGGGAAGATAACTATTTCCCTTCTGTTTTCAGTTTGCTCCCCTGGTTTTTATGGGCATCGCTGCAGCCAGACATGCCCACAGTGTGTGCACAGCAGTGGACCCTGCCACCACATCACAGGCCTGTGTGACTGCTTGCCTGGCTTCACGGGCGCCCTCTGCAATGAAGGTAGGGTACACAGGCTTTGGGAGAAACATGTGGGGACAAGCACACCCCAGGCAGTCTGTCCTCAGGCTCCCCGAAGGACACATTTGCAGCTAGCAGCTAGCGGTGGCTCCTGGTATGCTGTGTCTATAGCTTCTGTAAATATGACTTGGAGCTTTGGGAAAGCTGGCTTGCCAGTCCAACACAATCTCTTTATTCTCGGAGCTGTGCTGCTCTTCAGTTTTAATTGGAAACAGCCTTCCATGAAAAATCAATACGAGGAAGGATTTTGGCTCCCTGAGCGAGAAGCCACAAAGATTTCTAGTAGTATGGTCATGTATCCTGGTCTGTGATGCCTAAATGAAGGTCTTTGCCTTCAGACGTTTGTAAAAATGAGCCCATTCAGGATGAGGGATGCTCTTGAGTGGAGGCAGCTACCAAAGAGACAGCTGGGTTGAAGATCTTTAAAGATGTTTCCATCCTGCATTTCTGCAGTTCTGTGAGATGCGATGTAATTGTGAGTTTCTGACTTGTAATTTATTCACAGTGTGTCCCAGTGGCAGATTTGGGAAAAATTGTGCAGGAATTTGTACCTGTACCAACAATGGAACCTGTAACCCCATTGACAGATCTTGCCAGTGTTACCCAGGATGGATCGGGAGTGACTGCTCTCAGCGTAAGTCTTATTTGGGAACAAATGATGAACCATTTTTGCGTTCTTGTCTTCAAATGCTTTCGGATTGAAGTATTAGTATTTAAATAACCAAGAATATATAAACCATTAGAAGATATGTTATTTTAATTTTTAGTGGCTTCCCCCTAGCTTATTAAGAGTTCTACGCAATGATCCTGTATTTAAATCCAACTCATGTCTTGGAAAGAATCTAAATAGGTAGCTTATTCGTGAAAATGATTCTTCCTTTGTAAAATGAGGTCTTGTACTCAGAAGATCCATTCAAACATTCATTCCAGACTTCCAGTGTCAGTGATTGTTTTCCCTTGCTCTTGGGCAAAAAAGCGTCCTCACAGTTATGAAGAACTTTTTTTCATTTTTTGAATTACTTCAGATTTATTTATTATGTTTTGGAAGGCATGTTCCTTACTGGATAATCATATAAGAATTGTAAATGTTCCTTCTTTGAAGTAGTGATGTTCTTGAAGCATTGGTGTGCATAAAAGTCCATTTTTGGTAAATCAAATCATTTTAACCCATAATCGTATGTTATTTTTCAGATTTTACTTAATCTGTGGTTCTGATTGCTCTTCAACAGGCAGTGACCCCTAATAGTTTAGGTTGATTGTGTTCTGCTTCTTCCAACCAAGAGTTTTTGCAGTAAAATCAATTCTTACATACAAATGGGAATCTTTGTATTTAAAACAAGCCTCTAGGAACAAGTCTAGAGTGAAGTGTTAAGTGCAGATTCAGAGATCACAGGCAAGAATTCTATGGTCTTGAGCACTTCTCTGGAGTCACACCATTTTGCCCACCTAATGTCTGTCCAGATGTCCTCTCCTCAGAGGGGCCTTGCACAAGGGCATGGCTCCCATCATTCTTGTCCCCAGTTCCCAATTTTATTTTTTCTTATGGTGCTTACTGCCCTTCTGTTTTTGGCTCGGTGGTTGACGGGTTGGTTTGCCTGCTTTCCCTACTAAAATATATGCTTTTAGAGGGTAGAGTGTCTTCTGCCATCTCCCCTGGGCCACGCAGAGCGCTGGGCACATATAGGTGCTCAGTGTGGGTTTACTAAATAACTAGCTCTGTACACTCGGGATGGTGTTTGTTTTGGCCCCCTCACTCTGCAGTCTGTGAATGGCCACTGTTGGCATCTGGGTTTGAGCCCTATGTGGACACGGTCTTTCTTGGTCCTGATGCTCACTGCTGACCCGTTCCAGCCGAGGAGCTGTAGGCGGGTGGATTCCTCTCTGTGGGGTGCTGGCCTGTGGACTCTCACTGAGCTCTCCCTGCGTGTGTGTGCTTTCAGCTTGTCCGCCTGCGCACTGGGGCCCGAACTGCATCCACACGTGCAACTGTCACAACGGGGCCTTCTGCAGCGCCTACGACGGGGAATGCAAATGCACTCCAGGCTGGACGGGGCTCTACTGCACTCAGCGTAAGCCGCACGCCTTCGGAGGCTCACCACAAGTGGGCGGGGGGCACCCCAGAGGATGTGGCCCCACCCTGCACGTGCTTGAGCTGAGCTCACCAGGGCTCCTGGCCTTGGAGGGTTTACCCAGTGACCTCTGGAGGTCTAAATTCCTCCTGGGTGGCTAAGAGCTGCCGTGCTCCAGGCTTGCTGTCCCCGTGTCCTATCAGGACACTGAGGTGGAGCAGTGCCGGTGCACAGCTTCTTTCTTTTCTCTCCTTCCACCAGGCCCTGTTTATACGGCTCAGATTCCCTGGCAGTTATTCTAGCAGCACAAAGGTTAAGATAAGTGGCCATGGTTAGAAATGGAGTGAAGACGGCCAGGCTCACAGCCTGACCTAATGTGTACTCTGGGAGAAGACTGATTCAGAGGTTCTCGAATCTGAGTGAACTTCAGAGTCACCCAACTGACCGGGCAAACACAACGGCTGGCCCTGCTCCCAGGGGGTCTGACTCAGTTGGTCTGGGTGGGACCTGAGAATTCACATTGCTAACAACCTTGCAGGGGGTGATATCAGTCTGGGATGGTGCTTCAAGAACCACTCATTCTTTTTTCCATTTTATATCCTGTAATGTCCTCACCATCTCTTCTATGAGGATTTTAGCATCCCGGAGTGTAATGTACAAAGGACATCCCAACTCAGGGCATTTAGGAGAAAGAAGACTGATCTTTGCCCTTTTGTCTAAAATGGAATAAAGGAGGCAAGACAAGAATGCGCGTGTTATGGTGACCAGTGATAATAATATATAATTTCAAATCACAAAAATGAGCTGAGGAAGGAAGATGCGTCAGAAGTTAAGCAAGTCTTATTGAATACTAAATAGAGATGCTCACTGCTTACCCGTTCCAGCCGGGGTGCTGTATGCGGGTTTATTCCTCTCTGTGGGGTGCTGGCCTGTGGACTCTCACTGAGCTCTCCCTGCGTGTGTGTGCTTTCAGCTTGTCCGCCTGCGCACTGGGGCCCGAACTGCATCCACACGTGCAACTGTCACAACGGGGCCTTCTGCAGCGCCTACGACGGGGAATGCAAATGCACTCCAGGCTGGACGGGGCTCTACTGCACTCAGCGTAAGCCGCACGCCTTCGGAGGCTCACCACAAGTGGGCGGGGGGCACCCCAGAGGATGTGGCCCCACCCTGCACGTGCTTGAGCTGAGCTCACCAGGGCTCCTGGCCTTGGAGGGTTTACCCAGTGACCTCTGGAGGTCTAAATTCCTCCTGGGTGGCTAAGAGCTGCCGTGCTCCAGGCTTGCTGTCCCCGTGTCCTATCAGGACACTGAGGTGGAGCAGTGCCGGTGCACAGCTTCTTTCTTTTCTCTCCTTCCACCAGGCCCTGTTTATACGGCTCAGATTCCCTGGCAGTTATTCTAGCAGCACAAAGGTTAAGATAAGTGGCCATGGTTAGAAATGGAGTGAAGACGGCCAGGCTCACAGCCTGACCTAATGTGTACTCTGGGAGAAGACTGATTCAGAGGTTCTCGAATCTGAGTGAACGTCAGAGTCACCCAACTGCCCGGGGCAAACACAACGGCTGGCCCTGCTCCCAGGGGGTCTGACTCAGTTGGTCTGGGTGGGACCTGAGAATTCACATTGCTAACAACCTTGCAGGGGGTGATATCAGTCTGGGATGGTGCTTCAAGAACCACTCATTCTTTTTTCCATTTTATATCCTGTAATGTCCTCACCATCTCTTCTATGAGGATTTTAGCATCCCGGAGTGTAATGTACAAAGGACATCCCAACTCAGGGCATTTAGGAGAAAGAAGACTGATCTTTGCCCTTTTGTCTAAAATGGAATAAAGGAGGCAAGACAAGAATGCGCGTGTTATGGTGACCAGTGATAATAATATATAATTTCAAATCACAAAAATGAGCTGAGGAAGGAAGATGCGTCAGAAGTTAAGCAAGTCTTATTGAATACTAAATAGAGAACACAATTAGAGAATAGGTTGATCATGTCTTTTAGAAGTCTCTAGAAGGAGGAGGGGTGCTTTGAAAGGAAGCATTGGCAAGGAAGGAGGGTGTCTTCAAACTTGTCTACCAAGATTGTATATATAGAAAGTTTTTTAGCCTCTCAGAGAAATGTACTTACAACTTACTGTATGTAATTCTAAAATTAGGATCTGCTTCAATCAGAGGGCCTTTTAAAGTAAAAGTAGCACACCTCAGTGGGAGGAACATGGCGTCTGGAGCCAGGCCGCCCTCTCTGTGTATCGTGGCCCTGCCGTTTCCTGGCTGTGTGACTCGGGCATGGTTCCATCTAAAGAGGGAAAATATCCCTGTGTCTCTGGGCTACTGTAAAGAGTCGATGAGAAGATGCAGGGAAAGACTCTGGCATGGGGTACGTGCTAAATAAATATGTGGCAATGATGTCATTTCATGCTGGCACCTGTACTCTGTCTCTGCTTCTTGAAAGGTGAACTTGTATTAAAATCTCTATAAGAAAAAGGGGAAAGAAGGCACACATGATGCATGGAAACAGCCTTGAAAACAGCCTGCATTGAAGCTTTCATGATAGCGGAGAGCCCTGAGCCCTCCTGCAGAGCAGCTGCTGGCCCAGGAAAGCCAAGGGAGCTTGGCTCCCTCCCTGAGGTGTGTGACCTCAGCCCAAAGGCCCCAGCGGTCTGAGTCTTGAAACTGTGCAGCAGTAAGCAGGCTTTTTGCTTTTTTAATAATGCACCTGTGAGGGCTTCACTGGTGGTCCAATGGATGAAGAGTCCACTTTGCAGTGCAAGGGGCACCAGTTCAATCCCTGGCCTGGGAAGATCCCACATGGTGCTGAGTGGCTGGACCTGTGTGTCCAATTAGGAGCCAGTGCTCTGGAGCGCGTGTGCCCAGAGCCGGTGCTCTGCAATGAGAGAGGCCACTGCAATGGGAGGCCCACACAGGCCAAAGAATATAGATAGATGAAAATAAATAAATTAAAAACCAATAAAAGAGGCCAAAATTAAAATAAAAAACTTTACAATGTATTTCTGAAAATTAAAAAAAAAAAAAAAAAAAAAGAATGTACCAATGAAATCCAGGGTTTTGGGTTTTTTTTTTTAATTTTATCTTATCTTTTTTGGGGGGTGGGGTGGGGAGGGAGGGGGATGGGCGGGCCACTTCTATTGGTCTTTTCATCTCTCCATTTTCATCTGTCCTTGTTCTTTGGCTCCTGTGGGCCTCCCATCGCGGTGGCCTCTGTCGTCGCAGAGTGGCGGCTCTGGGCGCATGCGCTCCAGAGCTCTGGCTCGGTAATTGGACACATCAGTCCAGCCGCTCCGCTGCACGTGGGATCTTCCCAGGCCAGGGATCGAACCGGCGCCCCTTGCACTGCAAGGCGGTGTCCTTACCCACTGGACCACCAGGGGAAGCCCTGGGTTTTTTTTTTTAAGTCTGAAATTCTACCACACATCTTTGCTGAAGAAGATATTATTATCTAAGTTAGTAACAGATAAGGAAGAGAGGCCTAGTAACAGACTTGGAGACATTCTATGCTATAGTAAAAGCATGTAGGCAGTTTGACACAAAGTACTCATTTCAGTTCATGGAATTTGAGTCCAGGATTCTAATCGCTGAGTTAAAAAAAATGAAAGGCAATGTCCCGAGACATCAACCCATGGGGTTTATGGGATGCTTTGTTAGAAGACACCATCCCTTGTATGTGGAATCTAAAAATAAATGATACAAATGAACTTACTTTCAAAACAGCAAGAGACTCACAAACTTAGAGAAAAAACTTGTGGCTCCTGACGGGAAGGAGTAGTTAGGGAGTCTGGGATGGACATGTACACACTGCTATATTTAAAATGGATAACCAACAAGAACCTACCTTATAGCACATGGAACTCTGCTCAAGGTTATGTGGCAGCCTGGATGGGAGGGGAGTATAGGGGAGAATGGCTACATGTATGTCTATGGCTGAGTCCCTTAGCTGTTCAGCCGAAACTATCACAACCCTGGCAGTTAGCTATACCCCAAATACAAAGTAAAAAAATAAAAAAGAAGAAGACAGCAGCCTGCCTCCTGGGATACCAGTGATGGTTAAACTGCCTCCCAGGCAAGGAACTCTTCTGCCTTCTGCTCAGGAAGTGCAGCTTCCTCCAAAGAGCTCCATCTTGGGACGTCACAAAAGCCCTTATAAGAAGCTGTGATGGTAAAAGTTAAAAGTAAAATAAAAGTTAAAAAAAAAGAAGCTGTGATGTGCATTACTATCTTTATTCTGTCTCTACTGGTCTACATCCTTCTGATTCGAACACGTTAGAGGCAGAGCTGGGTTTCTCTTTGGTGGCGTCTTGATTCTTTGCCCTTCCTTTTCACACAGGATGTCCCCTGGGCTTCTATGGAAAGGACTGCGCGCTGATATGCCAGTGTCAAAATGGAGCTGACTGTGACCACATCTCTGGGCAGTGTACTTGCCGCACTGGCTTCATGGGGAAGCACTGTGAGCAGAGTGAGTGTGAGCGTGCAGCGGGTCTAGGTGCTGCCGTTTCCCTAGAGCCAGTGTGCCTACACACATGACCACGTGAAGGCAGGACCCAAGCCCTGAGGGCGTTTGAGCTGATGACTGGTCACTTCCCAACACAGTTGACTGCCCCTCCCTGAGGCCCAGCCACCTTGAGATTCTTGCTGTCTGTTCTCAAAATACTTCTGAGGGTTTGATCAGCACTCTGGGTGGAGAGGGTGTGGCTATTAGGATGAAGACAGAATTCAAGTTTTCCGTCTGTTCATCCTGGCTCTCTCTTCCTCCCCTTCTTATTTCTTGGAATGTGACTGCTCACAGCCCTAAAAGAGCTGGCTAAGCTTTCTTCATGTCAGAGGTGGAACCTGGGTCTCACAGTGGAGGGATTCACTTGTGGCTCTGACGGAAGGAGTAGTTAGGGAGTCTGGGATGGACATGTACACACTGCTATATTTAAAATGGATAACCAACAAGAACCTACCTTATAGCACATGGAACTCTGCTCAAGGTTATGTGGCAGCCTGGATGGGAGGGGAGTATAGGGGAGAATGGCTACATGTATGTCTATGGCTGAGTCCCTTAGCTGTTCAGCCGAAACTATCACAACCCTGGCAGTTAGCTATACCCCAAATACAAAGTAAAAAAATAAAAAAGAAGAAGACAGCAGCCTGCCTCCTGGGATACCAGTGATGGTTAAACTGCCTCCCAGGCAAGGAACTCTTCTGCCTTCTGCTCAGGAAGTGCAGCTTCCTCCAAAGAGCTCCATCTTGGGACGTCACAAAAGCCCTTATAAGAAGCTGTGATGGTAAAAGTTAAAAGTAAAATAAAAGTTAAAAAAAAAAAGAAGCTGTGATGTGCATTACTATCTTTATTCTGTCTCTACTGGTCTACATCCTTCTGATTCGAACACGTTAGAGGCAGAGCTGGGTTTCTCTTTGGTGGCGTCTTGATTCTTTGCCCTTCCTTTTCACACAGGATGTCCCCTGGGCTTCTATGGAAAGGACTGCGCGCTGATATGCCAGTGTCAAAATGGAGCTGACTGTGACCACATCTCTGGGCAGTGTACTTGCCGCACTGGCTTCATGGGGAAGCACTGTGAGCAGAGTGAGTGTGAGCGTGCAGCGGGTCTAGGTGCTGCCGTTTCCCTAGAGCCAGTGTGCCTACACACATGACCACGTGAAGGCAGGACCCAAGCCCTGAGGGCGTTTGAGCTGATGACTGGTCACTTCCCAACACAGTTGACTGCCCCTCCCTGAGGCCCAGCCACCTTGAGATTCTTGCTGTCTGTTCTCAAAATACTTCTGAGGGTTTGATCAGCACTCTGGGTGGAGAGGGTGTGGCTATTAGGATGAAGACAGAATTCAAGTTTTCCGTCTGTTCATCCTGGCTCTCTCTTCCTCCCCTTCTTATTTCTTGGAATGTGACTGCTCACAGCCCTAAAAGAGCTGGCTAAGCTTTCTTCATGGCAGAGGTGGAACCTGGGTCTCACAGTGGAGAAGCGTGCATTCAGGGGGCCTGGGAACTCAGGTATATGTGTTAGTCACTCAGTCGTGTATGACTCCTTGTGACCCATGGACTCTAGCCCATCAGGCTCCTCTGTCCTCAGAATTCTCCAGGTGAGAATACTGGAGTGGCTTGCTCTGCCCCTTACCAGGGATCTTCCTGATCCAGGGATCAAACCCAGGTCTCCTGCATCAATAGGGAGATTCTTTACCCTCTGAGCCACTAAGGAAGCCCATGGGAACCCAGGAGGAGTATGCATTCAGAGAGGCTAGGAACTCAGGGCCAACCCCACTGTGGTGGAGGAGAGAGGGTGAACCTGTGCAAACATGGCCACAGTTTTGACAACCTTCATCTGATAATGCTTTTATACTGTTTCCACTAACTATTCCTCATCTTAATCTTAACAGCTTTCTAGATAATATATTGCTTCACTTTTTGTTGTTGTGGTTATAAAAATCCCACTCAGGGAATTCCTCCATCCTTGTATTTCTATTTCTAGCCCGCCAGCTATGCGTCTGCTCACAAGGCTATAAGAACATTAACCTTGGACTGAGTATTTCCGAGTCGTTTATTATTCCTTTCCTCTGTGACTTTCATTCATTGTTCAAGATGAATAAATCAGGTCTTAGTGCTTATGAGGCTGGCTCTTTTATCATAAATGACAGGAAAGGGCAAGATGTATCCTGCTTGCAGAGGGTGACTTGGTGCTGCCGTTTCCCTAGAGCCAGTGTGCCTACACACATGACCACGTGAAGGCAGGACCCAAGCCCTGAGGGCGTTTGAGCTGATGACTGGTCACTTCCCAACACAGTTGACTGCCCCTCCCTGAGGCCCAGCCACCTTGAGATTCTTGCTGTCTGTTCTCAAAATACTTCTGAGGGTTTGATCAGCACTCTGGGTGGAGAGGGTGTGGCTATTAGGATGAAGACAGAATTCAAGTTTTCCGTCTGTTCATCCTGGCTCTCTCTTCCTCCCCTTCTTATTTCTTGGAATGTGACTGCTCACAGCCCTAAAAGAGCTGGCTAAGCTTTCTTCATGGCAGAGGTGGAACCTGGGTCTCACAGTGGAGAAGCGTGCATTCAGGGGGCCTGGGAACTCAGGTATATGTGTTAGTCACTCAGTCGTGTATGACTCCTTGTGACCCCATGGACAGTAGCCCATCAGGCTCCTCTGTCCTCAGAATTCTCCAGGCAAGAATACTGGAGTGGCTTGCTCTGCCCCTTACCAGGGGATCTTCCTGATCCAGGGATCAAACCCAGGTCTCCTGCATCAATAGGGAGATTCTTTACCCTCTGAGCCACTAAGGAAGCCCATGGGAACCCAGGAGGAGTATGCATTCAGAGAGGCTAGGAACTCAGGGCCAACCCCACTGTGGTGGAGGAGAGAGGGTGAACCTGTGCAAACATGGCCACAGTTTTGACAACCTTCATCTGATAATGCTTTTATACTGTTTCCACTAACTATTCCTCATCTTAATCTTAACAGCTTTCTAGATAATATATTGCTTCACTTTTTGTTGTTGTGGTTATAAAAATCCCACTCAGGGAATTCCTCCATCCTTGTATTTCTATTTCTAGCCCGCCAGCTATGCGTCTGCTCACAAGGCTATAAGAACATTAACCTTGGACTGAGTATTTCCGAGTCGTTTATTATTCCTTTCCTCTGTGACTTTCATTCATTGTTCAAGATGAATAAATCAGGTCTTAGTGCTTATGAGGCTGGCTCTTTTATCATAAATGACAGGAAAGGGGCAAGATGTATCCTGCTTGCAGAGGGTGTCTTCTTCAGAAGGGTGCAGCAGATTTCGTGGCTGTAGGAGCAGTGCTGCCTGGAAGGATCGGCATGGATTTAGCAATAAAGCAGCACGTCCCCCGCCACGCCCTCCCCATTCCTCAGATCACCACTGGACAGCCAGCTTGTCTCCATTTTCTGTGCTAAACTCTAGAATAGACATGTGTATCCCCCCATCTAGTACATAACAAGAATGCTATCCAGGAATCAGCCTGGACAGAGAGGACCCCGCTTTAGTTTTGCTCTACTAGTTTATTTAATCATTAACCAGATATTTAGTCACACCATTGCCTGCACACCACTTTGTGTACATAATATAAATATATGTATACGTATCTAAACATGTAAACACGTGCATATACACCTAGAAACCAGAATAGGCTCTAAACTGATGTTCACTTGAATACTAGACTAGTTACAGTCTTTTTCAGTAAGCACATCGTAAGTGCTTCTGTGATTACTCTGATCATCAAATTAAAAGGTCCTTATTTTTGGCGACGTCTCCTAATGCTCTTGTGTAAACAGAAACCCTGTGTCTGACAGAGAACTCAGACAAGAATAATAATGCATCGCCCCCTGCTGCTCACTTTACAAAAAGCATCTGTATTTTATCATGACTTTTATGTTAAACATGCCTCAGTTCAGTTGCTCAGTCATGCCTGGGACTCTCTGCGCCCTCGCGGACTGCAGCACACCAGGCGTCCTTGCCCTTCACCATCTCCCAGAGCTTGTTCACAAATGTGTCCATTGAACTGGTGATACCATCCAACCATCTCATTCTCTGTCATCCCCTCCTCCTTCTGCCTTCTATTTTTTCCCAGCATCAGGGTCTTTTACTGTGAGTTGTCTCTTCGCATTAAGTGGCCAAAGTATTGAAGCTTCAGCTTCAGCATCAGTCCTTCCAATGAACTTAGGGTTGATTTCCTTTAGGATTGACTGGTTTGATCTCCTTGCAAACCAAGGGACTCTCAAGAGTCTTCTTCAACATTACAGTTCGAAGGCATGCCTAGTCTAGTCTTTGAAATGCATGCCCAACTCTTACATGACATGATAAAAATCCCACTATTTTAGGGTCTCAGACTTCAACCTGCAAATCCAAATTTTGGGCCTTTCTATGGTAAATGAAGTTCTTACCTAGAAAATTAACAAAGCTTGCTCTTTCCCTCATCCCCTGCTCCCAGCTAATCCAAGTCAGAATGTGCCTTTAGGAAATCCTAAAGCCTACAGTAAAATATACGTGTTCCCAAGGAAGCATCTCCAATTTATATTTGTCAGCATAGTCCCCTTTTATCCCGCAGTTTTGCCTGGTGGAGTCATCTCAGATTTCCCTGAATGATGATCTTCATCCATTCTATTGGCATTCCTCAGATTTTCCACAAGACTCCATTAGGGAGGAGAGTACATAGACTTGAAAGAGTCAAGGGCTGTGATGAGAGGCTCAGTCTCCCGTCCTGTGCCACCTGGCTTGTGAGTCCCAGCATGACTCCAGGAATGCCAGCCAGCTCCAGGATACCCTGGGTGGTGCAAGTTTCCCTCAACAGGGATCCCCTGAAAGAACCAGGGTCCAGGCACATCAGATCCTACAGTGAGACCCTTGCCCCAAGTTCCCAAGGCTGGAGAGCTACATGGGCCTCTCATCTCTTTCTCAGAGTGTCCTGCAGGAACCTACGGCTATGGCTGTCGCCAGATATGTGACTGTCTGAACAACTCCACCTGTGACCACATCACCGGAACCTGCTACTGCAGCCCAGGATGGAAGGGAGCACGATGTGATCAAGGTAAGGCTACGAGTCAAGGATGCTTACTCAAGGGAGGACCCTTGAAGGGCCTATATGATCTCCCAGAGCTTGTTCACAAATGTGTCCATTGAACTGGTGATACCATCCAACCATCTCATTCTCTGTCATCCCCTCCTCCTTCTGCCTTCTATTTTTTCCCAGCATCAGGGTCTTTTACTGTGAGTTGTCTCTTCGCATTAAGTGGCCAAAGTATTGAAGCTTCAGCTTCAGCATCAGTCCTTCCAATGAACTTAGGGTTGATTTCCTTTAGGATTGACTGGTTTGATCTCCTTGCAAACCAAGGGACTCTCAAGAGTCTTCTTCAACATTACAGTTCGAAGGCATGCCTAGTCTAGTCTTTGAAATGCATGCCCAACTCTTACATGACATGATAAAAATCCCACTATTTTAGGGTCTCAGACTTCAACCTGCAAATCCAAATTTTGGGCCTTTCTATGGTAAATGAAGTTCTTACCTAGAAAATTAACAAAGCTTGCTCTTTCCCTCATCCCCTGCTCCCAGCTAATCCAAGTCAGAATGTGCCTTTAGGAAATCCTAAAGCCTACAGTAAAATATACGTGTTCCCAAGGAAGCATCTCCAATTTATATTTGTCAGCATAGTCCCCTTTTATCCCGCAGTTTTGCCTGGTGGAGTCATCTCAGATTTCCCTGAATGATGATCTTCATCCATTCTATTGGCATTCCTCAGATTTTCCACAAGACTCCATTAGGGAGGAGAGTACATAGACTTGAAAGAGTCAAGGGCTGTGATGAGAGGCTCAGTCTCCCGTCCTGTGCCACCTGGCTTGTGAGTCCCAGCATGACTCCAGGAATGCCAGCCAGCTCCAGGATACCCTGGGTGGTGCAAGTTTCCCTCAACAGGGATCCCCTGAAAGAACCAGGGTCCAGGCACATCAGATCCTACAGTGAGACCCTTGCCCCAAGTTCCCAAGGCTGGAGAGCTACATGGGCCTCTCATCTCTTTCTCAGAGTGTCCTGCAGGAACCTACGGCTATGGCTGTCGCCAGATATGTGACTGTCTGAACAACTCCACCTGTGACCACATCACCGGAACCTGCTACTGCAGCCCAGGATGGAAGGGAGCACGATGTGATCAAGGTAAGGCTACGAGTCAAGGATGCTTACTCAAGGGAGGACCCTGAAGCTCAAAGAAGTTGAGTGGCCCAAGGTTGCCTATATGAATATCTATAATAGAATATATTAGGGTTTCCAAAGCTCATGAGTTTTCTGCTGTGCCTTCAAGTTTTTCAACATTATTGAGATATAATTAACTGTAAAACACACACACACACATATATAATTATACTTTGCGCACATATACACACACACACACATATAGGATTGACCAAAAAGTTCATAAGGGTGTACAGAGAAACCTAAACAAACTTTTTAGCCAAACCAAGACAACACATACATACAAAACAAAGTATACAGCTTGATAAAAATCTGACATATCTCTACAGTTATGAAACTGTCACCACAGAAAAAATAATGAATATATCATCATCCCCCAGAGTCTCCTCATGCTGCTCCCTGCCACCATTATCCTCTAGGTCCCAGGCAGTAAATGACCGACTTTCTGTCACAAGAGATAAGATGCATTTCCTAGAGTTTCATATGCACGGAACCATACTGTACTCTTTTTTTGGTCTGGTTTTATTTACTCAGTATAATCATTTTGAGATTGAACCTTGTTGCCCTGTGCCTCAGTCTTTCAGTACTTTTTATTGCTGAGTGGTATTCTATCGCATGGATATACCATAGTTTACCTATTCATTCAGCTGTTGATGGACATTTGGATTGCTTCCAGTGTTCAGCTACTACAGATAAAATTATTGTGGACAATAGTGTGTCCAGTCTTTGTGGGGACATAGGGTGTTTTCCCTCTTGGGTAAGTTCACAGGAGTAGAAGGATTGGGCTGACCGGTAGGTGCATGTTTAGCTTTTTAAGAAACTTGTGTCATGGTTCTTAATTAGCTTGTGTATCTCAGCCACCTGGCAATACAGTAAACGTACTCATTCCTATTTGGGAAATTTTGATTCTGGGGTGGATGGTGCCCTTGAGAAAGTTGGTTCTGAAGCAGGCGAGAGCTCCTAGGGCATGCAGTGCTTTTCTCTGTATCGTGAACATATAAAGACTTTAGAAAATTCACAGAAAATTTATGTACTTCTTGTAACTTGAGTCCTCTTAAACTGTTAACTACATGGCTATTTGCAGTTAACTTTCTGTGAGGAAATAAATTTGACATGCTCATGATTTGTGTTTGCCCATCATAGCAATAAAATGTTACATGCCACAATCACATCATGGTTGCAATGCATTGGAATCACACAACAGAGGCCTTGGGGCCCTGCCTTTCAGAGGAGGTCGTCTTATAAGAAGGTCCAGCATTTAGAATCATGCGGCCAAAGGGACACTGAAACTGGAAGTACCTTCATGGAGGCCCGTTTCTTCTTTTAAAGATGATGAATCTGCAGCCTCGGAACTTAAGGGAAAGTTCAGAATGGATTAATCAGTTTTCTAGATGCCAGGTTTCAGCCCATGTCCCTTCTGCCTTCACTTGTTGGACCTTTAGGGAGAACTATGCAAAGCAAAATTTTGAATATTAATAAG
Source organism: Tragulus kanchil (assembly GCA_022376925.1). NCBI lineage: Eukaryota > Metazoa > Chordata > Mammalia > Artiodactyla > Tragulidae > Tragulus > Tragulus kanchil. The sequence goes on along the minus strand of JAIOJX010000029.1, from coordinate 53,905,110 downwards.
TAAGATTTTAGGGTGATGTTGCCACGTATCATTGGGACAGACCGTTCTATCATGGAAAATACTGCATAGGATATATCGTCTGAGATAAAAGACCCATTGATATTAGGACAAGACAGATCCCAATCTTCAACGAGATTTATAATGGACTTACTCTTAACTGGAAGGAAAATTACTTTCCTCTTAGACATGCTAAGACATAAAATTAAGTTAGGGACTTGAATTAGCCTTTCATAAGCTTAATAAATAAGGAACAATAAATATTACTAATAAAAATATAATAAAGAACAAAACTAGATAAAGTACTATTCCCAACTAACTTCTGGCCTAAGTGTTTAGTCAGAAATCTGTGAGAAGCTCCCAAATGCTACAGTTGAATCTTTGGGTTCAGGAAATCCTGTCTGTTTTTTGGAACCTTAGCGAAGCCTTCTTCTGAGCACAGACAGGCCAGCAACATCTGAAAATGACGAATGTTTGTTTTTTCTTCCTGCTCTGTTTCCGAAAGTTTCCTCATGAACATTTCATGAACTGAAAATATCCAGGCATCAGCACAGTGGGAGATTTTTGTTCATAGAGATCAAGTGTTTACCCGGCACCTTGTCATCCTTACTCACCTCTCTTTTTCTCCTTTTCCAGCTGGTGTTATAATAGTGGGAAATCTGAACAGCTTAAGCAGAACCAGTACGGCTCTCCCTGGTGATTCCTACCAGATCGGGGCCATCACGGGCATTGTCATTCTTGTCCTGGTGGTTCTGTTCCTCCTGGCGTTGTTCATTATTTATAGACACAAGCAGAAGGGGAAGGAATCGAGCATGCCAGCAGTTACCTACACCCCTGCCCTGAGGGTCATGAGTGCAGACTATGCCATTTCAGGTGAGACTGGGCTCCCTGGAGGCCTTCCACTCCATGAAAAGCGAGTCTTCATCCTGGTTCTTTGAAACTGAGTGTTTGGTTGTGCTGTACTCTGCCACTGTCAGTTAGCCTTGAGCCAATTTTATGTTTGGGGAAGATCCATTGTTAGAGATGTGTTTTATAGGTCAACAGTGGTAAAATCATCACTGTTTACTTCTATGAAGGATTTGAAATTGGAGTCATTACATGGTTGCTTTCAATGTTGGAAATTTCAACCTAGAGGGAGCTTAGCTGGGCACCTGATTCCAAGCTGTTGTCATATGTGGGGAACAGGGAGTGAAGAGGAAGAAGTGGCCATAACTTCACTAAGGTCATGGAACAGATCAGGGACAAAAGCCAGGTCTTCTGTCTTTGGCCTTGGGTTCTTCCATGGTGCCCTCCAGCCAGTCCTGGGGCCCATGCAAAATCATTAGCTCCACGGCAACCAAGTAATAAGAAACAGTTTAGGGGGATTAGCAAGAACCAAGATTGTTCTTTAAGAAAACCCCTGAATATTCCTTTCTGTCACAAGACCCCATAAAAGTAAATTTTTAAGTGACACACTCAGTCTTCAGAAGAAATAACCATCTAAGTGAAGAATTTGGAAACTTAAGGTATTTATTAATTTGGGGGCAATCAGTGAAAGATTTCAGGTTTATAAATAAAGTAATTCTGGGGGAATCCATAAACTAGCTGATTTACTTAGTGGTGCATTTCTAGTTCAGAATATTGTAGCGGCTTCCCTGGTGGTCCAGTGGCTAAGACTCTCCCAATGTAGGGGCTTGGGTTCAATCCCTGGTCAGGGAACTAGGTCCCACATACCATATCTAAAACCCAACACAGTTAGAAGATAGATACATAAAATTAAATAGATAGATAAGATTAGATAAATAGATAGAAAAGAAAGAATGGATATTGTGTCAAGAACTCAAATGTTTTAAAAACTGAGGAAATTTACAGCAGAAGTAACTTCAAAGCGATGCTTTCCTAACTGGTATGAACCCCAAAGCAGAGAGCAGTTGTTTGTGGATTGCTTTAGACTTTTCCAGGAAGCAGGTAGAAAGGCAGATGTCTGCTGCTTCCAGAGGCTTCGCTGAACATGCCAGGCCAGAGGGGATCCTGCCTGTTTGTGATATGGAGGAAGTCCAAGCCTTTGCTCTCGTTACTACCCTTCCCTCTTTCCCACACACATTTAAGGAGCCTGACATCTTAACGGCTTCCTTCTCTTCTGGCAGAAACTCTTCCTCACGGCAACGGTGGAAACGCTAACAGCCATTACTTCACCAACCCCAGTTACCACACGCTCACCCAGTGTGCCGCATCCCCTCACGTCAACAACAGGGAGAGGATGCCCATCGCAAAGGTGAGAGGAAATGGTCCAGGTCACTGAGGGTGGGCGCAGAGAGAGCAAGGAACAAGCCATGCATGAGGGTTGCTGTTATCCCTACATATGTTTATTATCTTATTTATTCCTCTAAACAGTTCCATGGGTGTGTATTAGTATCTCAGGTTTACTGACCAAAAAGGCCCTAAGTAATCGGAAACTAAGCTCACATCCAGACATAGCTTGTGAGTGAGGCTGCTGCGAGGTGAGTCAGTCTCTGTCTCTGCAATGTCTACTGTTTCCATTGCACTTCTTTGGAAACATGTTTCTAATATTGCATGAGCTTTTAAAATAACGTCTCACAGCAGACCTATAGCAGAGTCAGGCCTGGCTAAAATTGCCAGGTTTGTCTTTTGTGATCACTTTTCTAGTGCCCTTTCCTGGCCACCTGTACTTGAGTAATGACAACAATAATAATATGCTCTTTAAAAAAATTTTGGCCTCTTTTATTTATCTTCATCCATATTTATTCTTTTGGCCTGTGTGGGCCTCCCATTACAGTGGCCTCTCTCGTTGCAGAGCACTGGATCTGGGCACATGCGCTCCAGAGTGCTGGCTCATAATTGGACGCACGGGTCCAGCCACTCTGCAGCATGTGGGATCTTCCCAGGCCAGGGATCGAACCAATGTCCCTTGCGGTGCAAGGCAAACTCTTTGCCCACTGGACCACCAGAGAAGCCAAATAATATGCTTTTTTAAAATTTTGGTTGAGCCACATGAAATTGCATTTTTGTGGGTAAAAAAATTAACCAACTAGAAACAATCCAATACCATATGCTGTGCATTTCTAATCATTTTACAAATGTAGATTTGTTTAATCTTTATACCCTATCTATGACTCAAGAATAATTATTCCATTTTGCATATGCCTAGAGAGGTTGGAGGTCCTGGACTGTCTAGAACTCAGAGTAGCATCTCTGAACCCATCCAGATCACCCCCAGGCCTCTTCCACAGTACTCTGAAATCTCAAGCCTTTCTCCCTTCCAACTGCACTCGAAATATATTTCCAATCTCGGTTGTCTAATTCTAGCTCTCTATTAGGAAAACCAAACTAATTAAATTAATTCAGTTGCAATTAAATTAATGCAGCTGGATTTTAATTATAGTGCCTCATAGTTAAATAGCACTTCCCATTCTCCAGAGACTTTGATATTTATCATGTCATTTGTTCTCATTTCCAGTCAGAGAGGGAGCACAAGTTGATTATCTTATCTTCATGCTTATTAGCTAAGAAAACTGCAAAGAATGACTCATAGAAGATTATACAGTGTTTGATGAGAAGGCTCAGGAATTGTTTTTGTTCAGTTCAAAGTTCCATGTATAAATCCAAATGAGGCCTCATTGGCAGAGAGCAGCAGTGTAAAATGAAGAAGTAGGTGATGGAGAGGATGGCTGGGGCTGAGGGCACCTCCTCCTGCTGCCTCTAAGTCCCACCAGATTGGAAGCGATCTCCTTTCCCCCTTAGCACATCCTCATGTAAGGACCAGTCCTTGATATACACCATGGACTTGCTTTCCCTAGATGGGTAACACTGCACTGCACCATACTGTATTTTCTTTTTAAGTCTGTATTTATCTTTTTTAACAGTCAAAAAACAATCAGCTGTTTGTGAATCTGAAAAATGTGAATCCTGGAAAGAGACGCCCTGTGGTAGATTACACAGGCACCCTGCCTGCGGACTGGAAACATGGCGGCTACCTCAACGAGCTCGGCAAGTCCCCAGCCCTTGACCTCCAGCAGCATCTTTATCTGCTAGTCACCTCATGCACTTACAGATTCATGGTAGTGCCAAGGCAGCTATTGAAAACATGCACAGAAAAACCAAGTCATAGGATTGTACCTAATGTCTATGTGGGGCTTTTTAACTGTCCTCGGTGCTTTATTTATTCAACGTTTATTTTCTTACTGTGAGCCAGGAATTGTTAAAAAAGAGGCAAGGGTCTCTGCCTGTGCATTGCTTACATTCTACCTTTCTATGCGTCAACTCACCTAACTGTCCCCAGTACGGCTATAGGGACCATTATTATTGTCATCATCTCCCAGCTGCCATCGTGACACTGAGTCAGAGAGAGGCTCTGTAACTTGTGCACGCCCTCAAAGCCTATTACATGGTAGAGCCGGGATGTGAACCCAGTGCACTCGGTTCCAGGGTGTGTGCTTCTCTTGGCTCTCTGCTAAGCTGGGGAACCCTCCCTTAAGTCCCCTTCCTCTTTTAAGTGAGAACATGGGGAGACTGATGGGAATACAGTGAGTCAGATTCTCAAACTTCTAGGAATCAGAATGCTTTCACAAACTGTGAAAAATAATCAGAGATCCCCAAGAGCCCTTACTGACCTTCAGTTCAGTTCAGTTGCTCAGTCGTGTCCAACTCTTTGCAACGCCGTGGACTGTGGCACGCCAGGCTTCCCTGTCCTTCACCATCTCCCAGAGCTTACTCAAACTCATGTCCATGGAGCCGGTGAGACCATGACATAGGTTGTATTTATCGATATTTAGTGCAGTAGAAATAAAGTCTGAGGGGTGTTTATTAAGTTTTTATAACAGCAGTCCCTTCTCATGATAATATGAAGTACATTTTTGTGAAAAATGACTACATTTTCTAAAATGAAATAAGAAAAATTAGAGGAGTGACCATTGTTTAACACGTTTATACATCTCTATAATATCTGGCTTAATAGAGGTCAGCTGAATTTTCATATCTACTCTGTGTCCAGTCAGGAGGGGTCTTACACATGGTATGGCTCCCAGAAACCTCCACCGCCCAGTTGAGAGAGGATGGGAGTGGAAAGGAGAAACAGTGTTGTCCTATGATGAGAGTAACTTTAACCTTACAGTCCTCCTGCAGAGGACCTGGGGACTCCACTTAAATAACTGCTGTGACATCCTGTTGAGCATGTGGTATGTTCTCTTATTCTCTGTGCAGAGCTCCACATAGTAACTAACATGGATGCAGTGCCCTATGTGTGCTTTCCTATGTATTGAAAGCAAACCCTTTTGTATGTTACCAGGAAGTCGTGTTAAGTTGAAATTTCAGATAAGAAACAAGTAATTTTTGTATAACTACGTCCCAAATATTGCACAGGGCACACTTACTCAAAAAGTATTTGTTATTTCTGTAAAATTCAAATTTAACTGAACTTCCTGTATTTTTGTTTGCTAAATCTGGCACTCTCTACTGTGTGGGCCCTTCCACAAATCTTATTTTATAAGAGAATAAACAGAGAGGTTAACTCTTTTGTCCAAGATTTCATGGAAAGAAGGTGGTAAAACTGAGGCTGACAGTTGGTCTTCTGCCCACACCCTCTCTGATCCTTCTGTGAACACCTTAGATGTCAATTCACTGGAGCCATGTGTAGGAACCAACTGCTGTGGGCTCTGGAATCCCCTCTTACTGTGAAAATGGAAATGCTTAAAAACCAAACGAGTTTGAATTCTTCACTAACACACTTACAATAAAATTATTTATATACCAGATTTACATTATACTTTTTGGTGAAATCATCTGCCTTTAAGGAGGTAATAATCTAGCTCAAAGAAGTACATGAATTGATATTAGTAAAATACCATCTGGCACTAGTGAGGGAAAAGTTCTCTCATTCCATCTCCACTTAATGGAGTTTGTCCTGATTCCAGAATACACAGTCCCTGTAATGGTCACATATAAATTTCTCTGCTTTCTGTCTCAGTGAGACCCAAGGGACTGATTATTAGGAACATAAAATCTTCATTGGAAATTCTGGATCTCCTTGGTTTGTTCCCATCCAAAAGCAATTCTGCCTTTAATATCCCTGTAAAGCTGTGGCACAGAAAGAGTCTTCTCTTAAGAAGAATAGAATATGGCTCATTATGGATAATGAAGTGTGTAGTGTTTTAAATGATGGAAAAGTTGTGATGCTGTCTGAAAGAGCCCAGAACTTGATGCAAAAGGCCTAAGATCAGTTCCTGGTTCTGTGATTTGACACTGTTGCAGCTACCCTCTCAAGACTGACTTGTTTGTGTGTAAAATAAAGATCTGGTCCCACTGCTTCATGGCAAATAGAAGAGGGGAAAAAATGGAAACAGTGACAAATAGTATTTTCTTGGGCTCCAAAATCACTGTGAAAGTGACTGTAGTCATGAAATTAAAAGATGCTTCTCCTTTGAAGAAAAGCTATGGCAAACCTAGACAGAGTAGTAAAAATCAGAGACATCTCTTTGCTGACAAAGGTCCATATAGCCAAAGCTATGGTTTTTCCAGTAGTCATGTATGGATGTGAGAGTTGGACCATAAAGAAAGCTGATCACTGAAGAATTGATGCTTTCAAACTGTGGTGCTAGAGAAGACTCCTGAGAGTCCTTTGGACAGCAAGGAGATCAAACCAGTCAATCCTAAAGGAAATCAATCCTGACTACTCGTTGAAAGGACTGATGCTGAAGCTGAAGCCCCAATACTTTGGCCACCTGAGGTGAAGAGATGACCCACTGGAAATACTCCGATTCTGTGAAAGATTGAAAGCAAAGGGAGAAGTGGGCATCAAGGCTAATATGGTTATATTGCATCACTGACTGAATGGACATGAATGTGAGCAAACTCTGGGAGAGAGGGGAGGATAGAGGAGCTAAGCATGCCGCAGTCCAGGGGGTCGCAGAGTCAAACATGACTTAGCGACTGAACAACAACAACAAATAGAAATAAGGATATGTTCTGGCTTATTGTATCAAGTAGATTAATTTGATCATTTAAAAACACCTGCCCAGGGACTGGGACAGATGGGAGTTTATGAGACAGCCTGCTTGTTGCCTCGTTAAAACAGCACTCCAATCACCCAGGGCGGAGAAGACAGTATCTGCCCTGCGTGGCTGGTCTCATAACCCAGCTCTTTTTCCCTAAGTTTCTATCCACCCCATGTTGCTTTAGTCCCTAGGGGGAAGCTAGAACTTTCACAGCTAAGATCAAGATGAACATTTAATAACACTTTGTCGTGGCTTGGAGATGACCAAAGGAACTGGGCAAATAGTAACATAGACTTCCTTGATTAGGGTGTTCTCAGGCCACAGGCACTGCCCATCTTCACAGAGCCCTTTAATAAATACAAAACTCCATAAGAGCACCCTCACTTCTGATGCCAACTAAAAGTTCAAAGGTCCACAAGATTGCCAGAGGATCAATAATTTGCTAGAAAGACAGAATTCACTAAAAGCTGTTACACTCATGGTTACAGTTTATCACAGCAAAAAAGGTACAGATTAAAATCAACGAGAAAAGAGATACAAGGGAAAGTTCACAGTGTGAGACTTCAGGTTGTCCTTTCCCAGTGGAATCACAGAAAGTGCCCCCAAAACTTTCCCCAATGGTCCATATAGCCAAAGCTATGGTTTTTCCAGTAGTCATGTATGGATGTGAGAGTTGGACCATAAAGAAAGCTGATCACTGAAGAATTGATGCTTTCAAACTGTGGTGCTAGAGAAGACTCCTGAGAGTCCTTTGGACAGCAAGGAGATCAAACCAGTCAATCCTAAAGGAAATCAATCCTGACTACTCGTTGAAAGGACTGATGCTGAAGCTGAAGCCCCAATACTTTGGCCACCTGAGGTGAAGAGATGACCCACTGGAAATACTCCGATTCTGTGAAAGATTGAAAGCAAAGGGAGAAGTGGGCATCAAGGCTAATATGGTTATATTGCATCACTGACTGAATGGACATGAATGTGAGCAAACTCTGGGAGAGAGGGGAGGATAGAGGAGCTAAGCATGCCGCAGTCCAGGGGGTCGCAGAGTCAAACATGACTTAGCGACTGAACAACAACAACAAATAGAAATAAGGATATGTTCTGGCTTATTGTATCAAGTAGATTAATTTGATCATTTAAAAACACCTGCCCAGGGACTGGGACAGATGGGAGTTTATGAGACAGCCTGCTTGTTGCCTCGTTAAAACAGCACTCCAATCACCCAGGGCGGAGAAGACAGTATCTGCCCTGCGTGGCTGGTCTCATAACCCAGCTCTTTTTCCCTAAGTTTCTATCCACCCCATGTTGCTTTAGTCCCTAGGGGGAAGCTAGAACTTTCACAGCTAAGATCAAGATGAACATTTAATAACACTTTGTCGTGGCTTGGAGATGACCAAAGGAACTGGGCAAATAGTAACATAGACTTCCTTGATTAGGGTGTTCTCAGGCCACAGGCACTGCCCATCTTCACAGAGCCCTTTAATAAATACAAAACTCCATAAGAGCACCCTCACTTCTGATGCCAACTAAAAGTTCAAAGGTCCACAAGATTGCCAGAGGATCAATAATTTGCTAGAAAGACAGAATTCACTAAAAGCTGTTACACTCATGGTTACAGTTTATCACAGCAAAAAAGGTACAGATTAAAATCAACGAGAAAAGAGATACAAGGGAAAGTTCACAGTGTGAGACTTCAGGTTGTCCTTTCCCAGTGGAATCACAGAAAGTGCTAACTTTCCATAACAACATTGTGTGACAGTGCACACCGGGTGTCCCCAACCAGGGAATCTCCCTTCAGCATCGGTGTCTAGGATTTTTATGGGGGCTTGATCACAGAGACATGGTTGACTGTCCATCTGGTTGCCTTCAGTCCTCAGCCTTTCTGGAGGGTGCGCCAATACCAAGTGGCCCAAACCACTCCCATAAATCACTTTGTCCAGGCCCTCAGGTAAAAGAAACACTGGTATTGGTCAGGACATTCCAAAAACTTAGAGATCACTTCCCAGGAGCCAAGGACAAAGGCCAGACATCTTTATGGTAAGGTGAATTCCTCACTACACACCCTTTTATCCTGTCTTCCTGCACAACTTGATGTCTTTCCCACAAGCTGGGAGCTTATTTGGCTAGACTTCACATACCAGACTCAAGAGAGTGTGCCTGAGAGGGAAACATCCATGTTTCCTATCTTCCAACGACTGATAGAGACACGCACTCTGTCTTTCAAGGATCCTCCCTCTTTGTACACAGATGTGTGTCTCCAGATAACCTCACCCTCTGAACTTGAGTCTAACATCACTCTAGGAAAAGGATGCATAGACCTGCATGCAGAGAAATCATTTCTTTACCCTCCTCGTAGTTATTTGAGTGTGCATGACAAATTCCTACTTTGTTTTTAACTTAAATCTATTAACTTTCTATTAAAGAATAATTGCACATGCTTTAGAATCTTTACAGATAGACTGCAGCTGAGGGTGTTGTAACACAGTAAGTGTTACAGTAATTGAGTGGTGCAACCACTTTGGGTAATTTTGAGAACTTGATAAGTTTTACTTCATCTTTACCTTTCATAATCATGTAAAAGAGTTCTCAGGCCACAGGCACTGCCCATCTTCACAGAGCCCTTTAATAAATACAAAACTCCATAAGAGCACCCTCACTTCTGATGCCAACTAAAAGTTCAAAGGTCCACAAGATTGCCAGAGGATCAATAATTTGCTAGAAAGACAGAATTCACTAAAAGCTGTTACACTCATGGTTACAGTTTATCACAGCAAAAAAGGTACAGATTAAAATCAACGAGAAAAGAGATACAAGGGAAAGTTCACAGTGTGAGACTTCAGGTTGTCCTTTCCCAGTGGAATCACAGAAAGTGCTAACTTTCCATAACAACATTGTGTGACAGTGCACACCGGGTGTCCCCAACCAGGGAATCTCCCTTCAGCATCGGTGTCTAGGATTTTTATGGGGGCTTGATCACAGAGACATGGTTGACTGTCCATCTGGTTGCCTTCAGTCCTCAGCCTTTCTGGAGGGTGCGCCAATACCAAGTGGCCCAAACCACTCCCATAAATCACTTTGTCCAGGCCCTCAGGTAAAAGAAACACTGGTATTGGTCAGGACATTCCAAAAACTTAGAGATCACTTCCCAGGAGCCAAGGACAAAGGCCAGACATCTTTATGGTAAGGTGAATTCCTCACTACACACCCTTTTATCCTGTCTTCCTGCACAACTTGATGTCTTTCCCACAAGCTGGGAGCTTATTTGGCTAGACTTCACATACCAGACTCAAGAGAGTGTGCCTGAGAGGAAACATCCATGTTTCCTATCTTCCAACGACTGATAGAGACACGCACTCTGTCTTTCAAGGATCCTCCCTCTTTGTACACAGATGTGTGTCTCCAGATAACCTCACCCTCTGAACTTGAGTCTAACATCACTCTAGGAAAAGGATGCATAGACCTGCATGCAGAGAAATCATTTCTTTACCCTCCTCGTAGTTATTTGAGTGTGCATGACAAATTCCTACTTTGTTTTTAACTTAAATCTATTAACTTTCTATTAAAGAATAATTGCACATGCTTTAGAATCTTTACAGATAGACTGCAGCTGAGGGTGTTGTAACACAGTAAGTGTTACAGTAATTGAGTGGTGCAACCACTTTGGAAAGCAGAATGGAACTTTCCACTGAGCAACCTTGAATCAAGTCTTCTACTTCATCTTTACCTCAGTGTCTGTCCCATAATAATCAGCCTTTTCCAAAGTCACTGAAACAAGCAGGAGACTGCTCAGGATGATATGTAACTTTTTTTAAAAACTCTTAAGTACTGACACATCTGGCATAAGTGATCTGGTGTCAAGGTTTGGGGAACAGCAGCCTTGGTTATTTCCTGCAGTGGGGAGACAGTGGGTACCCAAACCATCTTCCTCCAGTAACCTGAGAATATTTTAGATGGGTTTTCTCTTCCTTTCAGTTCTCACTGGATGTCTTTTTCTTCTTTTGTCACAGGTGCTTTTGGACTTGACAGAAGTTATATGGGCAAATCTTTGAAAGGTAGAGTGTAATTTCAGGAAGCATTATATTTATCAGAATCACAATTTAAATTATTTTTTAAATTGCAGAGACAGAAACAATTTGTTAAGTCAGCAGAAGTGATACTCTGGAGAAAACGTAGCCTTGTTAGCGTGGTGTGAGTGTGCTAAGTCACTTCAGTTGTGTCCAACTCTTTTGTATCCCCACGGACCTTAGCAAGAATACTGGAATGGGTTGCCATGCCCTCCTCCAGGGAGTCTTCCCCAGGGATGGAACCCATGTCTCTTAGGTCTCCTGCATTGGCAGGCATGTTCTTTCCCAGTGCCACCTGGGAAGTCTATTAGTTTGGTAAATTACTGCAACAAACAGACACACCTGACTGCCAGCAAGAGAATGAACATAGGTGAATCGTGTTAGTGCCAAAGTTTCAGAGAACTAAGGTTTTAGTTTGCTGAAAAACACTCATAATTCCTTTCCAAAAATACGGCTTTTAGGGAGAGAGATTTATGAAAAAGGAAATAGCAAGGAAAAGAGGAAGAGATCAGCCTGGTTACATGTTCACTAAAGCCTGCTCTTCCAAAGGAATTTGAGTAATAACTTCATGTCCCCAGATCTGAGGTTTTACAAGGAAACTTCACAGCACAGGTGCCTCCCTCACCATCTTGTGCTCTGGGGACCAGCCACATAGGTTTCTTGACCAATGCTTTTGAGGATTCAGAGACTATTAGTAAAATAGAGTGGAATTAATTTTATTTGAGTGTGATAATAAAAATGAAATAAAATCCATGATGTTTACATTGATCCTCACCTTAGAGAGCAGCCAAGATTACTTTGTGGATGGATAATTTTATAGCAGATTCTCTGCAAAATCAGTGGAAAATGGATAGTATTATTATCATTGATTGGAATGATAGAAAGCTAGATGCCAAGAAAAAGAAGTAATCTGCCCAAGTCAGTTATTGCCAAGAAAATAAAATCCTATTGCCCATGAAATAGTGTTTGCTTTTCCCCCTCCATCTCTCTTCACAGACCTGGGAAAGCATTCTGAATACAATTCAAGTAACTGCTCCCTAAGCAGTTCTGAAAACCCATACGCCACTATTAAAGACCCACCTGTCCTTATTCCCAAACACTCAGAGTGTGGTTATGTGGAGATGAAGTCACCGGCGCGGAGAGATTCCCCATATGCAGAGATCAATAACTCAACTTCAGCCAACAAGAATGTCTATGAAGTTGGTGAGTTTTCTCAATGGAAGAAAGCATCTGGTGAATGGGAATATGCATTTGGAACAAGTTTAAAGTCCTTGAGAATATATACTTGGGAAGCTCTATTGTTCATATGCAAATGGTCTTTATTTTAAATGCAACCTGTGTTTAGGGTGATCATTATTAGTTGGTGTTATATAAACTTTTCAGGGAAATTACTATTTAGAAAATTCAAAGAAGTGTTTTCTTACCTCCTACCTGGTCATCCATCTTTTGTTTTGTAACCATAGTGAATAGTTTAGCACGCATGTGGAACAGCATATGTATCATATTAGCTAATATGTCGAGTTAGCCAAAACAAATGGTTCAAGTGGATTTAACAGATGGTTCCATTTCCTGGTTGCATTCATTATATTGATATAATGCTTTTAGCAAGACTGGGACATTTTATTTTTCAATTTGTCTAATAGATCAGTAATATTCTCAGATGTAAATCTGATAAAAATTAATAGGAATTCAATTAATACTAGTTATTTTGATTGCCCTTTTATGGAAAGTTAAAACATACTCTAGCAATCCTGGGAGTTAGACAGTAAAGCTTTGTTTTCATTTTTCTTCCTCCATATTTTTCTCAGTATTTATGATTTAAACCTGAAAAAAATTCTCTGACTGTAATCTGCCATAATTCAAGTAGCTGTAATCTGACCTCCCAAAGAACACTTGATCCTTGAATAATATGGGTGGGAACTGCATGGGTCCGCATACAGATGGATTTTTTTCACTAGTAAATATTACAGTTCTCCACAGTCTGTAGTTGGTTCAATCCAAGCATGTAAGACGGTAGATTGGAGGGCCAGTGGTGATGGGTTGGGGGTATGTGTGCAGCACCCCAACCCTGAGTTGCTTAAGGGTCAGCTGTACTTGTAAATGCAGTGACATACTAACTCTCATCACTAGTCATTTATTTTATGGCATAGACATGTCACAAAAAGATGTGAAACTCTTTTTAAAGTGGAAGTCAGGATGAACTGTTTATTTTTGAAAAGTCAATAACAGTTCCCTTTTGAACCGTCCTAAGCCCACCACTGTGAGATGGGAACCCAGTGAAGAGCCTGTGTCTGAATCCTTAAACTGTGAACTTGTTACATGTCTCCACAAATCAAGTGACCCCCAAAGGACCTTGTTGTTGTGACCTGTAGAGGAAGGGGTATGGACTAGATTATCTCCCAGTTTTTGAAGACAGTGATTCCTGTCCAGGGTTTCTGGATATTTTCTTATTGTCTTCATCCCAACCATACAGTCAGCCTTCGTTCTGAGCATCATTGGTGAGGGCCAGTGGGTTACCCACCACAGAATAGTCACCTCTGTGGAATGACACAGGGATCATTTGGGGGTTTTTGTTTGTTTTTATATATTATTTTGGGGGGAAGGGTCCACTTCTATTGGTCTTTTATTTTTATTTATTTTCATCCATCTTCATTCTTTGGCCCATGTGGGCCTCGCATTGCAGTGGCCTCTCTCATCACAGAGCACCAGCTCTGGCGCATGTGCTCCAGAGCTCCAACTCTGTAGTTGGACACATTGGTCCAGCTACTCCATGGCACGTGGGATCTTCCCAGGCCAGGGTTCAAACCGGCACCCCTTGCACTGGAAGGTGGTGTCCTTACCCAGTCCTTTCCCACTGGACCACCAGGGAGACCCTCATTTGTTTTTTACAATCATATTTTCTTATAATTTTTGTAAGAGCTCCTCTGGTGTGTTTGATATTTGCATGAAATGCCATATGCTATATTTTTCAAATTTCCATTGCTTATCAATTAATGTGTCCCTGGTTGTCACAGAACCTACAGTGAGTGTTGTCCAAGGAATATTCAGCAATAATGGGCATCTCACCCAGGATCCATATGACCTCCCAAAGAACAGTCACATCCCTTGCCATTATGACCTGCTGCCAGTCCGAGACAGCTCATCCTCCCCCAAGCAAGAGGACAGCAGCAGCGGCAGCAGTGAATGACACCAAAGGACCATGGGTAACCACTGGACCCTTTCCAGAACTGCGGTTCAGCTCTTCTGCATCCTCAAGTTTGCCACCCGCTATGAATGTTGATCGACTTGGTAGGCAATTGTTGGATGTGAACCAGAAAGGTCAAAGCTGAGGCTAACTGACCATAGGTCCCTTTTCTACAGGTGGCTCAGAAGGAGATATCAATGTGATTTCCCATTTTTGTTAGTTTTAGAGCTGCACCCATGAAGCATGACTTATTGTAAGATCTTGGCTGAAAGCGTGACCGTGCGGGACTCTTTCAGAGACACGGTGGTGGCAGTGGTTTTTGGTATTGTTGCTTGAAAAATTAAATATGTTCCTCCTCATTTGCATCACAGAGCTGTACCTAGGATTGTGCAGTTTACCATAAAATTTACTTCATTGATGTGTGAATCACTCAACACTAGAAGAAAAGGGGCATCTCATTTGAGTCCTCATTGCTTCTCTTTTTTCAGCCAGATGCGTTATTGTAAGGATAATAGCAACCCAGCAGGAAACCTTCTGCCAAGTGGCATTACTGGATCGACTGAATAAACTCTAGAGGTGCAGAGCAAATTTACATATGAAAACTTGAGACTTTTTTTTTAAGATAAGGAAATGTACATTTAGAATTACTTTAGATATACTAGACTTCCTGCAGCAATCAATATACAGATGTGCCAGACAGTGATGTTTCTCTCTGTTTGATCCTTGGCCCACTTGAGACCCATGACATAATTCTGATCACTGTCCCCATCGTACACATTCACCACTTGAGATCCGTAACATATCAAGAATTATTTCATACATACAGAAATGAAATAATTTTATTTTTGTCAGATTGGATTGAATGAGTGTCTAATGATTGGAAAAGGTTGTAAATTTTAGGTGTAAGATGATGCTTAAGTTTTGTAAACCATCAGTAATACCTGCTGTAATATAGAATTAGCAGAAAGTTTTGAGTAACTTTTCCCTAGAAGTGACCGAAATATTTTTGTGCATATTTGAGAAAAGGGCACTTTCCTTTTATTAATTTTTGATTTAGAGAACTTGCAGGGGGGGTTAAAAGGACCATGGGTAACCACTGGACCCTTTCCAGAACTGCGGTTCAGCTCTTCTGCATCCTCAAGTTTGCCACCCGCTATGAATGTTGATCGACTTGGTAGGCAATTGTTGGATGTGAACCAGAAAGGTCAAAGCTGAGGCTAACTGACCATAGGTCCCTTTTCTACAGGTGGCTCAGAAGGAGATATCAATGTGATTTCCCATTTTTGTTAGTTTTAGAGCTGCACCCATGAAGCATGACTTATTGTAAGATCTTGGCTGAAAGCGTGACCGTGCGGGACTCTTTCAGAGACACGGTGGTGGCAGTGGTTTTTGGTATTGTTGCTTGAAAAATTAAATATGTTCCTCCTCATTTGCATCACAGAGCTGTACCTAGGATTGTGCAGTTTACCATAAAATTTACTTCATTGATGTGTGAATCACTCAACACTAGAAGAAAAGGGGCATCTCATTTGAGTCCTCATTGCTTCTCTTTTTTCAGCCAGATGCGTTATTGTAAGGATAATAGCAACCCAGCAGGAAACCTTCTGCCAAGTGGCATTACTGGATCGACTGAATAAACTCTAGAGGTGCAGAGCAAATTTACATATGAAAACTTGAGACTTTTTTTTTAAGATAAGGAAATGTACATTTAGAATTACTTTAGATATACTAGACTTCCTGCAGCAATCAATATACAGATGTGCCAGACAGTGATGTTTCTCTCTGTTTGATCCTTGGCCCACTTGAGACCCATGACATAATTCTGATCACTGTCCCCATCGTACACATTCACCACTTGAGATCCGTAACATATCAAGAATTATTTCATACATACAGAAATGAAATAATTTTATTTTTGTCAGATTGGATTGAATGAGTGTCTAATGATTGGAAAAGGTTGTAAATTTTAGGTGTAAGATGATGCTTAAGTTTTGTAAACCATCAGTAATACCTGCTGTAATATAGAATTAGCAGAAAGTTTTGAGTAACTTTTCCCTAGAAGTGACCGAAATATTTTTGTGCATATTTGAGAAAAGGGCACTTTCCTTTTATTAATTTTTGATTTAGAGAAGCCATGCTTAAGCTGGTCTTTTGCATTGCTAATATGACATGTACCCCAGTTTTCATTAATTTGTATTTCCATTTTTAAGTTGTATATTCTATGTTTTGTAGTGTTTGGATTGTTAATGAAAAAATATTATATGTTTATTGTTTCTTGTGTTATGGCCACTTTTCTTTTTGCTTGAGAAAAATGCATTGCTCTTGTTTCTTTTGGAGGGAGGAGATGAAAATACATAAATTGAATCCATTAAAATTGCTCATTACTAAAATAGTATAGTACCAAGTGAATGGCTTATAATGGAAATGGAGAAGTGTTTTAATATTCCAAAATAGAGTTCCTCTTGATCTGTGGGTCCTGAGTCTTGGGTAAAGTCTTGTGGGACGGGGAGCCATTGTTACTGAATGAGTACCACAGTCCGATCTTACTGAAGACCTTCATCGGGGTGATCATATAATTGATTATCCACTCTGAGACACTTCTGAAAGTAAATGAAAGCATTATGAATGATTATCCTTCCATGGGCTTAAATGCCCACTGTTACAGGCAAACCAGAAGAGATGGTCATCTTGTGCATACTTATGCAGTGTACTTATTTTTCACTTCAAGGCAGTTATCTCAGGGGAATGCCAATACCATTGCAAGAAAACCAGTTTCTCTTTGACCTACGTGAGTAACCTGAAGGACTGAAAGCTGAATGAGGAAGCAATTTTGTAAGAGAAAACAGTGATCAACCACCTTTTAAAGACATGAAACCTTATGTAGTGTCCTTATGTAGTGTCCTGTATCAGTGAGTCAGTTTGCAAATATGTATGGTTACCCCCATTCTGCCAGTCCTATACAGAGGCATTGTCCCCGCCTTTTACCGAGCTGGGATATCCAGTGCTTTCATGTCGCACACCTGCACCTGTGATGTTGGTCAGGTCAGGTGGATGAGAGACCATTCCCTCCTTTGAAGACTGTTTCTTTCAAGGAACTCCAAAGTTAATTCAAGGAAATGGGGATTGCCCGGAACATACCTTAGAAACAGTTGATTTATTCCAACAGTGACCTGCTGGTTGGCCCTTGGTTCTAGGGGATAGAGATGTAATTGAGACACTTGTGGGTTGATAGCCACAGAGTCCTTTTTGGTTAGAAAAATGAAGATGACTTTCCATTTCGAAGATCCATCTCTTCAAGAGTCCGTGGTAAGCTGAGAGTCTCCATTACTTCTGGTATTCCTGAAATAGCATTTGCATCTGAGGCAATTCACCCAGGACTTTTCAAACATCAGAATACATAGCATTGTGGATATTACAAAACTACATGCTATATTTGAAGACAGCTAGTTGAAAGGTAAAAATTTTTTAGATACTTTAATGAAGACTTTAGGGTAAAAGCACTTTTACCCTAGAGAACTGAGAACTGAAAACAAAAGGACCTGACAGTTTTCCCCCTGAAATTATATTTTAGGCTTTTCCAGATATATCAGATTTGGTTTAAGAGTAATATTTATACTTTGTACATAGTGAATCTGTTCTCATGACCTTGGAACCCATATTAATTTGGAACCGTAAAAGTAATCTCTTCCCTATATCCTATGGTGGTCAAAGCAATGAGTGAGTTTGGTGACATGTGGCAGAAGCCATTCATTTAGGGATGCCAGCCAAACTATTATACTTTCCCAAGAGGTTGATATATCAGAAAATTTATAACCTATTTGCATTTCTATATAAATACATCAAAACTTGCCCAAATGATAGTTTGTATTCCTGCCTTAATATAGAGAATGTTACTTGTAGTTAATTATGTGATAAAGAACATTTCATAATTATTTACAATATTTGATGTAAATTTGTTTCCCATGCTATAGAAGTAATGTTAACAGGGAGCTTTATGTGTTTATCATTATCATTGTGAAAAATTATTCACCAATTTCAGGAAAACCAGTGTAGAATTTTATGACAAGACAGTTATCTGTCCCAACCAAATCCAATAGCACAAAAACCGCATATTGTGAGAAACACACACAACTTTATGAAAATGTGATCCTATTGACTCCAAAGGGCCACATTAATAGTTATCAGTTATTAGAATTTTTAAACTATAATTATTGCAAGACTTGCAAAGAGTATTATAAGATCATTTAGGATTCATGTCAATGTTACAAATCCACTTACCACTTAAAATGAGATGAAATAATTTAAAAATTGAGTTTTAAGATTTTTTTGAAATAATGGATTTTCTATCTTTGAGTAACGTGTCTTAATTACTGACATGAAATATTTGAGGTATGTTGGTCTTAAAGGCTTTATGTCACGGAAGTGTACCTAGATGTGTAACTGTGAATCATGGGGTGTGGATGGGTGTTTGTCTAGTAGCTAAACATGTATAGACAGTTGCCCTTTTAGGTTCCTCTGAATATGGGTGCCTAACACTAGTCTGTTTATTCTAGCTTTGCATTTAGTCCAGTCTTCCTTTTTGATATGAATAAAACACAATATTTATTTTTTAAAGGAAAAAAATTAAAATTCATTAGGATTTACTTGATTGTAGCAAACAAAAAAATGCTTTCAGTGTTAAAATATCTCTTTTCCAAAGATGATTAAACTTTCAGCAGTATTAGCCAGCATTGTCATTTATATGACCAAATGAGTTTATAGATTAATGCAATAAACTTTCTAAGAAAAAGCTCTAGTGTTTATTTCTATGTTTGATTCTATTGTTAATTAAAAAGGAGAAAAAAATTAAGATCCTCCTGGAAAAAATTAATATTTTTTTCATATGTGATGCCATAGAACTTTATGTATTTTTGAAAAAGCTATATGTTATTACATTTAATTACTTACATACCTGCTTTTTCTCCAGAACACTTGTTCTTTAAAGACAGAGGCAACATTTTTTTTTTTTTTTTTTTTGTATTTGGATCCCTGAAGCCTTGGTTAGTGCCTGAGAATCAGGTCTCTATAAGAAACCTTCAGATTATTTTATGTGGATATGCTTTTTAAATCTCAGTAACCTGTTAGTGCTTCATTTTATAATTAAAAGTTTTTGGAGGTCTCACTTGATAGCACTGTGTTCTAGGGATCAGATATGAATAAAGCACTGCTGCTTCTCTCAGTCACTGTTCATCTTCTGAAGGGACTTAATAGTTATCAGTTATTAGAATTTTTAAACTATAATTATTGCAAGACTTGCAAAGAGTATTATAAGATCATTTAGGATTCATGTCAATGTTACAAATCCACTTACCACTTAAAATGAGATGAAATAATTTAAAAATTGAGTTTTAAGATTTTTTTGAAATAATGGATTTTCTATCTTTGAGTAACGTGTCTTAATTACTGACATGAAATATTTGAGGTATGTTGGTCTTAAAGGCTTTATGTCACGGAAGTGTACCTAGATGTGTAACTGTGAATCATGGGGTGTGGATGGGTGTTTGTCTAGTAGCTAAACATGTATAGACAGTTGCCCTTTTAGGTTCCTCTGAATATGGGTGCCTAACACTAGTCTGTTTATTCTAGCTTTGCATTTAGTCCAGTCTTCCTTTTTGATATGAATAAAACACAATATTTATTTTTTAAAGGAAAAAAATTAAAATTCATTAGGATTTACTTGATTGTAGCAAACAAAAAAATGCTTTCAGTGTTAAAATATCTCTTTTCCAAAGATGATTAAACTTTCAGCAGTATTAGCCAGCATTGTCATTTATATGACCAAATGAGTTTATAGATTAATGCAATAAACTTTCTAAGAAAAAGCTCTAGTGTTTATTTCTATGTTTGATTCTATTGTTAATTAAAAAGGAGAAAAAAATTAAGATCCTCCTGGAAAAAATTAATATTTTTTTCATATGTGATGCCATAGAACTTTATGTATTTTTGAAAAAGCTATATGTTATTACATTTAATTACTTACATACCTGCTTTTTCTCCAGAACACTTGTTCTTTAAAGACAGAGGCAACATTTTTTTTTTTTTTTTTTTTGTATTTGGATCCCTGAAGCCTTGGTTAGTGCCTGAGAATCAGGTCTCTATAAGAAACCTTCAGATTATTTTATGTGGATATGCTTTTTAAATCTCAGTAACCTGTTAGTGCTTCATTTTATAATTAAAAGTTTTTGGAGGTCTCACTTGATAGCACTGTGTTCTAGGGATCAGATATGAATAAAGCACTGCTGCTTCTCTCAGTCACTGTTCATCTTCTGAAGGCCAGAGTGCCAGGACCAGTCTGGGCTGGAGAGACAGGAAACTTGAACTCAAAGTAGCTCATTATTTCATTAAAGGAATAAAGCATCTGCTTTAGCTGCATGACTTTGGTAAGGGGTAAGTTACTTAACTTTTCAGGACCTTGGTTTCTAAATGTGGGAGTAATAGTACCTATTACAAAGGGTTTTGTGAGAATTTAATAACTTTATATTATACCTACAAAACACTTACTTTTCCTTACACGTAGTAGATGGCTGGAAGTACAAAAATTTTCCATTCATATTTTATTTCTAAAGATATAATTTAGGAAAGAAATAATATAATTTCGTCTTCTAGTGATTACACTATCTTCCTAGGATTTGAGAATGATTTTTAAGCTTTTGGATGTGGGTTTGTGGGCAGATGGTGACCTGACCTCACATTCCCATCTTGGAGAATACTCACATTCCCATCTTGGAGAATACAGCCATCCAAGAAAGTCAAGGGCTGACGTTGGCAATCTGAAGAGCTTCCACACACAGTGAGACATCAAGTCCTTGAAAGAAGATGCAAGTGGAAGAAAAAATGTAAATAGGAGTGGCTGGAAGTTGATGGGGCTGCACTGAGGGAGGAGGGAGTGTGGGGAGAGCTGGCTGGCCTGTGTGCATGCATGCTAAATCACTTCAGTCATGTCTGACTCTTTGTGACCCCATGGACTGTAGCATGCCAGGCTCCTCTGTCCATGGAGTTGTCCAGGCAAGGATACTGGGTAGCCATTCCCTTTCCCAGGGGATCTTCCCAGCCCAGGGACTGAACCCAAATCTCCTATATTCACAGGCGGATTATTTACCGCTGAGCCACCAGGGAAGCGAGGCATGTAATTATAGAACCAGAGTGAGTTCCCTGGAACTGAAAATAAGGATTCCCTGATTTGAAAATTTAATAGAAGAATGTAAAAATGAAAAGTATGATAACTACTGAAGCCAAATTCATGTTTCAAAAGATGAAATGCAATCAAGAGAAAATTTCAAAAATGGTAAGAATGGATAAAAGAACCAGGAAAAACTCATCCAAGAGACCCAAGAGTGAAACAACTCCAGTATAGAAGGAAAAACAAAACAAAACAAAATGGAGAAGTAGTAAACAAAGAAACAATAGAACAAAATTCCATAATCTATACCCTTGCATACTGTGTATCTTTCAGATATTTAGATCTTTCTTTCAGATATAAAAGGATCTATTGGGCAAACGAAAGAGAATTAATGAAAAACATGGAAACATAAACCCTGGTGAGTGTTCTGAACTCTAAAACTAGAAAAAGTTAAAACGATACAATTAACAGAGGGCTTGCAGAGGAAAGATATTAATAATTAGACTGAATAGAGAGAATGCAGGGTGGAAGCAGGAAAGGGGAGGAGGCCAAGGTGGGAAAGGGCAGGAGACAGCCTGACCAGTTCTCCTGCTGACTATGCCCCTAGGGCAGCAGCGGCTCCTCTCTTCCTAGGACATCATGGCTGCTTGACAGCAGAGTGTTAAATAGCCCCCTTCCGTTATGCTTGAAATCTCTGATCCAGTTAGCATAGACCAGGAAGAGACAATAGCAACCAGAAGAAAAAAAGGACTCTGTGTGACAAATTGGCACAGCATAAGCTAGAAATACCAAAGCACTAGGTAATCATCCTTCACTGAATCGCTATGAAGGAATCAGCCAAAGTGTACGTGGTTGTTGGCTTACCATGGGTTGTACTTCCTTCTCTGCTGATGGCCTACATTTGTCTACTGATGATAAAGCAATAGAAAAATCTATGTGTGCCATGAAGTGGCCAATCTGCCACAGTATATTTAATGACTGGCATATGATCGAGAAGTTTGTGGAGCAAGTGACCTTCCAGTCAATAAGAGCAGAACTTGAAGTCCATTACTTACTTAAAACCTCCACTGAATACTCCACAAAACAGAGAAAATGCTGCCAAATTCATGCTTGAGTCTTTCCATTTTCTGGGCTTCTACCTAACCGTACAGGCTAGTTTTGTCTGTTAATAGCCGATTTTAGGTGCATCATGTATATTAGGACAATTAGGAGAATGGATAAGAACACTAGCTTCTCTGAAGATCTAGCCATGATCATGCATCTGGGATGCATGAGACATTGCATCCTAAGGGTTTAGAATAGAGCTTTAGATGCCATACTGAAATTAAGGTAAAGAAGTAAGTGATTATGGAGGAAAGTCAAAGCTAATAAGGGATATAGAAGTCATTTTATACTCCATACAGATTTGGAGGCTCATGCTAGTATTCATGCTTGAGTTCTACCAAACCATGCCACGTCACAAAGGATGACAAAGAAAGCAGTGCTAGTATGTATCATCACTTTCCAATATTTGGAATCACGTTGTAAGATTTATTTTATGATTATTGAGAAAAAGACTTTCTTATAGCTTATTTTAGATAGATGGCCTGGCTTGATGATCACATACTATTTTATACTATATAATAATATACTCAGTATGTCCACATGCAACTGTAGAGGAAAGTTACAATGATTAAGGAATGAATGGATGACTAAAGGCTTCCACTTATTTTGACAATGCCAGGCTTTGACCTGGCATTTGTTATTCCTGAGTACTTTTTAAGAGCATTTGGAAATATTGATCCTTCTGTTCCATTCTGCAGTAATTCATAGCCAGAGCTGTAAGTTCAAGAAGCTAGTAACATAAAAGGATATAGGACAACTATCACCTGTCTAGCAAAATATTTTAAAATTTTATTTCAAAACTCTAGTCGGGTCCTTGATATTTTTCCCACAAAGCTGAGAGCCCCAGTTCCAGAGGTTTTAGATGTCAAGAGCATTTTCACTGAATTTTCCAGTAGGTATTGCTAGGGAGTTTATTTTCATGGGAAATTTTATACTCAGTTGCTCCCAATCTTTCCTTCTGTGAAGCCTCTATTATACCTGGATTGTGTCATATGCTAGTCTTCATTCTCTGCCCAAATTCCACCCCCTTATCATCTACTTCCCTGCACTTACCCCCTTTCTCTCCCTTTGTCCCCGTGCCTACCTGTACAACATTTGTTCCAAGGTCATGCTTTCTCCAAGCTGCTTTCAGGCAATGATTGTGTGCAGGAAGGAAACCAAAAAACGCCCTTATCTGTGAAACAAGGAACTTCCAAAGATTTGTGTGCCACTCTTGTTTTGTCTGTTAATAGCCGATTTTAGGTGCATCATGTATATTAGGACAATTAGGAGAATGGATAAGAACACTAGCTTCTCTGAAGATCTAGCCATGATCATGCATCTGGGATGCATGAGACATTGCATCCTAAGGGTTTAGAATAGAGCTTTAGATGCCATACTGAAATTAAGGTAAAGAAGTAAGTGATTATGGAGGAAAGTCAAAGCTAATAAGGGATATAGAAGTCATTTTATACTCCATACAGATTTGGAGGCTCATGCTAGTATTCATGCTTGAGTTCTACCAAACCATGCCACGTCACAAAGGATGACAAAGAAAGCAGTGCTAGTATGTATCATCACTTTCCAATATTTGGAATCACGTTGTAAGATTTATTTTATGATTATTGAGAAAAAGACTTTCTTATAGCTTATTTTAGATAGATGGCCTGGCTTGATGATCACATACTATTTTATACTATATAATAATATACTCAGTATGTCCACATGCAACTGTAGAGGAAAGTTACAATGATTAAGGAATGAATGGATGACTAAAGGCTTCCACTTATTTTGACAATGCCAGGCTTTGACCTGGCATTTGTTATTCCTGAGTACTTTTTAAGAGCATTTGGAAATATTGATCCTTCTGTTCCATTCTGCAGTAATTC
This sequence comes from Tragulus kanchil, assembly GCA_022376925.1. Lineage (NCBI taxonomy): Eukaryota > Metazoa > Chordata > Mammalia > Artiodactyla > Tragulidae > Tragulus > Tragulus kanchil. Next base: position 53,880,748 of record JAIOJX010000029.1, on the reverse strand, counting down.
ATAGCCAGAGCTGTAAGTTCAAGAAGCTAGTAACATAAAAGGATATAGGACAACTATCACCTGTCTAGCAAAATATTTTAAAATTTTATTTCAAAACTCTAGTCGGGTCCTTGATATTTTTCCCACAAAGCTGAGAGCCCCAGTTCCAGAGGTTTTAGATGTCAAGAGCATTTTCACTGAATTTTCCAGTAGGTATTGCTAGGGAGTTTATTTTCATGGGAAATTTTATACTCAGTTGCTCCCAATCTTTCCTTCTGTGAAGCCTCTATTATACCTGGATTGTGTCATATGCTAGTCTTCATTCTCTGCCCAAATTCCACCCCCTTATCATCTACTTCCCTGCACTTACCCCCTTTCTCTCCCTTTGTCCCCGTGCCTACCTGTACAACATTTGTTCCAAGGTCATGCTTTCTCCAAGCTGCTTTCAGGCAATGATTGTGTGCAGGAAGGAAACCAAAAAACGCCCTTATCTGTGAAACAAGGAACTCCTTTGGTGACTTTGGCTCAAAGATTTCCCAGTGACCTGACCTAAACTTAAAACTGCTTATGCTCTAGGATCATCTTTCTCTCTATACTTCACAGAACCGGACTTACATCAGCCTAAGAAGAATATATGACCCAGTTGTATTGACGTAAAAAGATGCCTTATGAAATCTATCATGTGCAAACACATCTGTCCAGTCTGCTTTATGATGGCACTCTGTTCTGTTACTTAAATTCACGACTCCTTCCTTTCCTTGATCTCAGCCTAGTGACCCCAGTAGATGCTGGTAGATGTTTGACAGTCAGCTCTCTGAAAGAATGAAAAGTCAGGGATTTATAGCATACTCCCATTTCCATGTTTCTAATGAAAAATGCATAGGTTTAAAATTAAAAGAAGTCTAAGCTTAAAAATATTCACTTTAGTATTTCTGCTAAGTAGCTGGGCACTGACAAATATCAATTGCTATCCTTTATGTTTGAATTGTAGTCACATATTTATTGTTTAAAAATGTTCTGAATATTTTGTATTCAATGTTCTGAATGTTCTATATTGTAGGTAGATTTTTCTCTTTTGAGAAAAAACAAACGAGAGTGGAGTCACTTGACCAAAGTAATTTTAAAACACCAGAACGAAAAGCAAGATTTTTCCTGCTTGAGATGTTAAAAGAGAACCTTGAGGGATTAAGTTGAAATGTTGATCTCCAGAAAGAATATATTATTTTAAAAGGATAAAAGGAGGGATAAGGTTGGGAAAACAAATGCAGAGACTGAAAAGACTGCTATTTTCTCTCATAGTGAAAAGTATAAGGTGATTGCCAATGGACACTCTTAAACCTAGAATGGGGAACCATGGGGCCATATTAATTTCTAGAAAATGTCTTTTGGTTATGAAAAGAGTACTGGTTTCCTCAGTGGGGTAACTGATTCTTCTAAGAACTGAGCATCTGGTATAAATAAAATGAGATTCCATAAAGTAATTTTGGTTAAACAAACAAAAGTAAGAATATATGTGCTTCATTAATGGTTTGCGAGTGTGCTCAGTCAGTTGCTTCCAACTCTTTTGCAACCCTGCAGACTGTAGCCTGCCAGGTTTCTCCGTCCATGGGATTTGCAAGGCAAGAAGACTAGAGCAAGTTACCATTTCCTCCTCCAGGGAAATCTTCCTGACCTAAGGATTGAATCTGAGTGTCTTGCTTGGCAGGTGGATTCTTTACCACTGACTCACCAGGGAAGCCCTCATTAATGCTTTGAAATGCATGCTAAGTCACTTCAGTCATGTCCGACTCTGTGCAACTCTATGGACTGTAGACCACCAGGCTTCTCTGCCCATGAATTTCTCCAGGCAAGAATACTGGAGTGGGTTACTCTGCCCTCCTCCACGGGATCTTCCCGACTCAGGGATCAAACCTGTGTCTCTTATGTCTGTTGCACTGACAGGCAGGCTCTTTATCACTAGTGCCACCTGGGAAGTCCCATTTATGCTTTAGACACTTTTAAAGCAAAAGTCAGTATTAAAATCATGAAGAGTAAAAAGTCACAGTGCCAGGCTTCCCTGGTGGTCCAGTGGGTAAGGACACTGCCTTGCAGGGCAAGGGAGCGCCGGTTTGATTCCTGGCCTGGGAAGATCCCACGTGCCGTGGAGCAGCTGGACCCATGTGTCCAACTACCGAGACGGAGCTCTGGAGTGCATGCGCCCAGAGCCAGTGTTCTGCAGTGAGAATGGCCACTGCGATGGGAGACCCATACAGGCCAAAGAACAAAGATGGAAATAAATGAAAGACCAATAGAAGCGGCCAAAAGAAACAAAAAAAAGATTATCCCTTAAAAAAAAAAGTCACAGTGCCATTAAACAAAAGCTTAAAGACAAAGCATGACATATTAAAATGTTGCCATATAACTCAGTATATTACATAATACTGATTTCCTCTTTGGCAGTTACAGTTTCTAAAAGCAGTTTAGATTTAAGACAACATCTCTAAGAAAAATTTTGTCACAGCCCAAGGTGATTATTTCAAGGAAATCTTTGTTTGGAGTTTACAATGTCTAATGAATTATTCATTAAAAGAAAAAAAAAGAAACTAGGACTCACTACTTTTTAGTCAGAGCTCTTACATTGTAAGAAATTGGTTCACAGGCTAAGGGACAACCAGTGCTCCCAGGAAAATTTCTAAGGAATTTCAGAAAATCAGGAGCTGATCTGAAAGGCAGGGAGTGCAGTGTCCCTTATCCAATGACAGAGCTGGCTGATGATCTCAGCTCTTATGGGTCTGATCAGCCAGTGTCCAAATCCTCTGGTCACAATGGATTTGTTCTTGGCAGGTGGATTCTTTACCACTGACTCACCAGGGAAGCCCTCATTAATGCTTTGAAATGCATGCTAAGTCACTTCAGTCATGTCCGACTCTGTGCAACTCTATGGACTGTAGACCACCAGGCTTCTCTGCCCATGAATTTCTCCAGGCAAGAATACTGGAGTGGGTTACTCTGCCCTCCTCCACGGGATCTTCCCGACTCAGGGATCAAACCTGTGTCTCTTATGTCTGTTGCACTGACAGGCAGGCTCTTTATCACTAGTGCCACCTGGGAAGTCCCATTTATGCTTTAGACACTTTTAAAGCAAAAGTCAGTATTAAAATCATGAAGAGTAAAAAGTCACAGTGCCAGGCTTCCCTGGTGGTCCAGTGGGTAAGGACACTGCCTTGCAGGGCAAGGGAGCGCCGGTTTGATTCCTGGCCTGGGAAGATCCCACGTGCCGTGGAGCAGCTGGACCCATGTGTCCAACTACGAGACGGAGCTCTGGAGTGCATGCGCCCAGAGCCAGTGTTCTGCAGTGAGAATGGCCACTGCGATGGGAGACCCATACAGGCCAAAGAACAAAGATGGAAATAAATGAAAGACCAATAGAAGCGGCCAAAAGAAACAAAAAAAAGATTATCCCTTAAAAAAACGTCACAGTGCCATTAAACAAAAGCTTAAAGACAAAGCATGACATATTAAAATGTTGCCATATAACTCAGTATATTACATAATACTGATTTCCTCTTTGGCAGTTACAGTTTCTAAAAGCAGTTTAGATTTAAGACAACATCTCTAAGAAAAATTTTGTCACAGCCCAAGGTGATTATTTCAAGGAAATCTTTGTTTGGAGTTTACAATGTCTAATGAATTATTCATTAAAAGAAAAAAAAAGAAACTAGGACTCACTACTTTTTAGTCAGAGCTCTTACATTGTAAGAAATTGGTTCACAGGCTAAGGGACAACCAGTGCTCCCAGGAAAATTTCTAAGGAATTTCAGAAAATCAGGAGCTGATCTGAAAGGCAGGGAGTGCAGTGTCCCTTATCCAATGACAGAGCTGGCTGATGATCTCAGCTCTTATGGGTCTGATCAGCCAGTGTCCAAATCCTCTGGTCACAATGGATTTGTTCTTGACCTTTTTACTTACAGCTGTTCTCATCATCTTGTTCCCTAAAGTACACAAAAGTGGAGACTGTAGCCATTATATTGTTGACTAGAATAGAGAGCCTGCACCCTTCCTTAGCAGAATTGGGAGATATTGCTTTGAAGGGTGTAGTCTTTGTCTAGATTGATTTTTTGCTTGTGGATGTCTAGTTGTTTCAGAACTGTTTGTTGGAAAAACTAGGTTTGCGCCATTATATTGCCTTTGTTCTTTTATCAAAGATCAGTTGATTGTGTTTATGTGGCTCATTGCTAGGCTCTCTGTTCTGGTCCAGTCCGTCTGCTGTGTGTCCTTTCACCAGGTTAATATCTGACATTAATTGTGGAGGTTGGGCTTCCCCTGGTGGTCCAGTGGATAAGGACACCGCCTTGCAGTGCAAGGGGCGCCGGTTCGATCCCTGGCCTGGGAAGATCCCACGTGCTGCGGAGCGGCTGGACCGATGTGTCCAATCACCGAGCCAGAGCTCTGGAGCGCATGCGCCCAGAGCCGGCGCTCTGCGACAACAGACGCCACCGCGATGGGAGGCCCACAGGAGCCAAAGAACAAAGACGGATGAAAACAGAGAAATGAAAGACCAATAGAAGTGGCCCACCCGCTCCCTTTCCTCCCCAACCCGACCCCCGCCCAAAATAAATAAATAAATAAATCTTAAAAAAAAAAAATTGTGGAGGTTGAGGGGATTCTTGGTTATTATTGCTTAAATACTCTATTCCTTTTTTCTCCTTCTGCTATGTGCATTACGCATAGCTGTCCCACGTTCTTAAATACTGTTTTTTTCTGTTTTTCTGCTTTTAAGCTTTAGAAGTTTCTATTGTCCTGTCCTCAAGCTCCGAGGTTCTTTCCTCAGCTGTATTCAGTCTACCATGACCCAATCAAATGCATTCATTTCTATTACAGTATCCTTGATCTCTAGCATTTCTTTTTGATTCTTTCTTAGAATTTTGATTTCTCTGCTTATTTTATCCACCTGTTCTTGAATGTTGAATACTTGGCCATTACTTTTTTAAAATTCCTGGCCTGGTAATTCCAACCTTTGAGCCATGTCTGACTCTGGTTCTGATGTTAGTTCAACATCACTTCAGACTTTGTTTTTGTCTTTTACTGTGCCTCATAAGTTTTTGTTAAAAGATGGACATGAGGTATTAGGTAAAGGGAACTGGGGTAAATAGACTTTCAGTGATGTACTGGTGAGGTGTGGAGGGAGAGGAAGCATTCTGTTTTTAAACTTTTTATTTTATATTGGAGCAACAATATAAACAGTAATTAACAATAGTTTTCAGGTGGGCAACAATACATATACATAAATATACATGTATACATTCTCTCCCAAGCAAGGAAAGCATTCTTTAATTCTTTAATTGGTCTCAGGTTTTCCTGAGCCTTGCTCCTGAGTGGTTACCTTCACAGGTGTTCTCAGTTTTTAGGTGGGGCAAGTTGATGAGAAAGGGCTGGAATTTCCCTCCGGCTAGGTCTGTTGCGTGAGTGCTCAGTTATGTCTCACTCCCCACCAGGCTCCCTCTGTTCATGGAATTTTCCAGCCAAGAATACTGGAGTAGGTTGCCATTTCCTCCCCCAGGTGATCTTCCCAACCCAGAGACAAGCCATGTCTCTTATGTCTCCTGCACTGGCAGGCGGATTCTTTACCATTCTTTACCATTGTGCCTACCTACGAAGTCCCCAAGTCAGACAGGCTCTGATAAAAGCCAGCAGGTTAGGCTGTGGTTGATTAGTTTCTCCTGAGTTAAGCTTGTTAAGAAGAGCGTGCTCTGGCGTGTTTGAAAATGGCGCCCTTACCTCTCGACCTGCTGGAAACAGGAGAGGATTTTTCTCTGAAATTCACTGTGAGAACCTGGTCTGAGTTCCTGGAGCTCACAAAAGTACAGAGGTCCCCCCATGACTGGGTTCCTCTGGCATTTTTCTCAGATTTGTCCACACTGAGCCTCTAGCTGTTTAAGAAACGGTTCAGGTTTTCCGGCCTCGCACTGGTTCCGGCAGCGGTTTCTACTCTGGTGAGTCATGATTCTCTTTATCCATCTGTCTCTTTAGGTTTGAGAGCAGTGGTTTGCCCTAAGACCTCACTTTTCTGATGGATTGAAGAAAAGTTGCTGATTTTTCAGTCTGTTCAGCCTTTTCTGGTTGTTAGAACAAAGTGGCAACTTCTAAGCTCCTTACATGGAGGGCTGGAAACAGGAAGTCTAAAATACCATTTTATATCAAGTAAATGATGAATTTCTAAAATTATGACTGTGAAGTTGCGTTGCAAAACAAATGCCGAATTTTTCTTTCCTCATGAATGTGCCAAGATCCTCATTCCTCAGTTCAATACCAGGCTGAGAAAGGCCTACTTTGGGTTCCTGGAAATTTTCAGTGATTAACGTTTCAGCTGTTTTCTTTTGATAATAGATGAAATGTGCATTTGAAAGTTTCGTTTTAGCAGTTCATGTAATGGATTTTATGTGTATGGTGCAGAGTGAAATGTTGTACGCTTAGAAAATTGTCTTTACCCTTTGGAAGCCTCTAGTCTAAATTGAATTTTCTTCCATTTATGTAGTAATCATTCTTTCTGATGTTTGATGACAAAGCCAGGAAAAAAGTATTAATATGTTTCCTCAGTATCGGGTACTCTGTGAATCCATGAGAAGTTCTAAAATATTAAAATGAAACTATACTTCCCAAGAATAAGATTCACAATATTTATTAAAAATAGGCACTAAAAATCATCGTAATCAGACACTGCTTTCACTACTTGAGGTGGTTATTATTGAAGTTATTACTTAGGTAATTAATTATTACTTATTTGAATGAGTCTGAAACTTATTCAAATTTCCAGTTCTATGCTTATTTTTTCCTCCTGTGTTTCTCATCCAAATATCCATGGAAATAATAGCTGAATCCTTCCCTGTGAAGACCCTGCTTGGCAGTAAATCCCTTTCTGTTTTAAGCAACAAGTGATTTCATTTTCTCTGATCAAGATATTCAAATAGTTGCATAAGTTGGTAAGACAAACCCAAAAGAAATAGGGCTTGAATACCACTGTTAGTCTTCTACTTCTCTGGAATTTTCAGTTACCTTGTGCAGTGGTCTCATGACTTTTTGATACTCGCTACCATCATGGTTATGCCTAGATTCAGCATCATATGTGATGTATCCTAAGTTTTTTTTTTTAAGTATATCCATGGTTTAAATAAAACTGAAGTATAGTCATTTAGCACTTTTAAAAGATAAAGACTTTTTCACAGTCTTTAGCACATCAGTGAGATGGGGTTAGGCTTTTTTTGTTTGGTTGGTTGGTTTTTTGCCATTTTTCTAATTTTGCTTTTTTGCTTTTACAGAGTTTTGTTGTTTACAGATATATATAATCCCAGATTAGTCATATGTATATCCCATCCCCCTCATCCCACCCCTCCAGGGGCTAGGCTTTTTCACCACTAGACCACAGCTCAGAGCTCTCATTGGAGTGGAAAGCATGACCATGTCCACACAGATACAATACCCCAGGGCTTGGCCGTTTTTTCTTAGCATCATAAAGTTTCTGTGAGGCAGCTTATAGGAAATATAGGAAGTCCAGGCTCATGAGAACTTGGCAATTTCCAGTGAAGGGCTTTGAATTCTCATGGATCAAAGTTCAGTTTGAACTTGTGAAATTTTGCCTCAGTACAAACTCAGGGAGGAGTAGACATCTTTCCAAATATTGAATGAAGAACCTAAGCTCCTTTCACAGGTTTGTGTCTCATCAGAGGAGAAATTCAGCATGGATTTATAATAACCCAATGTGCACAGCTATCTTCTGAATATTGGGGTATGTCTCTGACCCAGCAAATCGGTCCCTTTTCCTCAGTATCGGGTACTCTGTGAATCCATGAGAAGTTCTAAAATATTAAAATGAAACTATACTTCCCAAGAATAAGATTCACAATATTTATTAAAAATAGGCACTAAAAATCATCGTAATCAGACACTGCTTTCACTACTTGAGGTGGTTATTATTGAAGTTATTACTTAGGTAATTAATTATTACTTATTTGAATGAGTCTGAAACTTATTCAAATTTCCAGTTCTATGCTTATTTTTTCCTCCTGTGTTTCTCATCCAAATATCCATGGAAATAATAGCTGAATCCTTCCCTGTGAAGACCCTGCTTGGCAGTAAATCCCTTTCTGTTTTAAGCAACAAGTGATTTCATTTTTCTCTGATCAAGATATTCAAATAGTTGCATAAGTTGGTAAGACAAACCCAAAAGAAATAGGGCTTGAATACCACTGTTAGTCTTCTACTTCTCTGGAATTTTCAGTTACCTTGTGCAGTGGTCTCATGACTTTTTGATACTCGCTACCATCATGGTTATGCCTAGATTCAGCATCATATGTGATGTATCCTAAGTTTTTTTTTTTAAGTATATCCATGGTTTAAATAAAACTGAAGTATAGTCATTTAGCACTTTTAAAAGATAAAGACTTTTTCACAGTCTTTAGCACATCAGTGAGATGGGGTTAGGCTTTTTTTGTTTGGTTGGTTGGTTTTTTGCCATTTTTCTAATTTTGCTTTTTTGCTTTTACAGAGTTTTGTTGTTTACAGATATATATAATCCCAGATTAGTCATATGTATATCCCATCCCCCTCATCCCACCCCTCCAGGGGCTAGGCTTTTTCACCACTAGACCACAGCTCAGAGCTCTCATTGGAGTGGAAAGCATGACCATGTCCACACAGATACAATACCCCAGGGCTTGGCCGTTTTTTCTTAGCATCATAAAGTTTCTGTGAGGCAGCTTATAGGAAATATAGGAAGTCCAGGCTCATGAGAACTTGGCAATTTCCAGTGAAGGGCTTTGAATTCTCATGGATCAAAGTTCAGTTTGAACTTGTGAAATTTTGCCTCAGTACAAACTCAGGGAGGAGTAGACATCTTTCCAAATATTGAATGAAGAACCTAAGCTCCTTTCACAGGTTTGTGTCTCATCAGAGGAGAAATTCAGCATGGATTTATAATAACCCAATGTGCACAGCTATCTTCTGAATATTGGGGGTATGGTCTCTGACCCAGCAAACATGCCTCTGTGTGGTTGTCCAGATCAGAGGAGACCGAGAGAGGTGAAAGGCAAGTTTGTCTGAGTTTAGCTTTGGTCAGTTCTGGCTTGGCCATGAGCATGTATGTCTGAACTGGGATGCATTATGAAGAGTTGCTTGGATATGAAGAGTTTCTTAGACATCTGGCCTGGAAATAGTTGTAAAATTTTAGTAAAGGGGATTTAATTTGGCAGATTGTAATGTACCTTTTTTAATTTGTATTTTTTCAGTCTCCTATTTTTAATTTTTATATTGGAATACAGCTGATTTACAATGTTATGTTAGTTTCAGATATACAGCTGTGATTCAGTTGTTCATATATATATGTCCATTTTTTTTAAGATTCTTTTCTCATACAGCTTAAAACAGAGTATTGAGTAGAGTTCCCTGTGGGTTGTCTATTTTACATACAACAGTGTGTATATGTTAACTCCAAAATTATCTCTCCATACCGTGTTTGCTCTTTGGCAACCATAAATTTATTTTGAAGTCTGAGTCTGTTTCTGTTTTGTAAATAAGTTTATTTGCATCATTTTTTTATATTCCTCAAATAAGTGATATCATACAAGCTTTCTCTGTCTGACTTACTTCACTTAGTATGATAATATCTAGGTCCAACCATGTTGCTGCAAATGGCATTGTTTTATTCTTTTTTGTGATTGAGTAATATTCCATTGTTTATATGTACCACAGCTTGTTTATCCCTTCATCTGTCAGAGGATATTTAGGTTACTTCCATGTGTTTGCTCTTATAAATAGTGCTACAGTGAACACTGAGTTGCATGTATCATTTTGAAGTATGGTTTTCTCTGGATATATGCCTGGGACTGCTGGATCATATGAGTGCTCTACTATTAGTTTTATAAAGAACTTCTGTATGGTTCTCCATGGTGGTTATACCAATTTACATTCCCATTAACAGTGTAGGAGGATTCTCTTCCCCCTTCTAACATTTATTATTGGTAGGCTTTTTTTTTTGATAGCCCTTCTGGTATAAGTTTATATACCTCACTGTACTTTTGATTTGCATGTCACTAATAATTACTGATGCTGAACATCTTCTCATGTGCTTTTAGGTCATCTGTATGTCTTCTTTGGAGAAATATCTAGATACTCTGTCCATATATTGATTAGGTTGTTTGTCTTTGAACTTCATGAGTTGTTTGGATATTTTGGAGATTAAACCCTTATATCATCTGCAAATATTTTTTCCCATTATGTGGTTTGTCTTTTTGTTTTGTTTATGGCTTCCCTTGTTGTGCTGTGCAAAAGTTTTTAAATTTAATGAGCTCCCTTTTGTTGATTTTTGTTTTTATTTTCATTACTCTGGGAGGTGGGTCTAAAACAATACTGCTGTGACTCATGCCAGAGAGTATTCTTCCTATGTTTTCTTCTAAGAGTTTTATAGTATTTGGCTTTAGATTTAAGTCTTTAATCCATTTTGAGTTTATTTTTTGTGTGTGGCATTACAGAGTATTCTAATTTCATTCTTTTACATGTTAGCTGTACAGATTTTCCAGCACCACTTATTGGAGAGACTGTCTTTTCTTCATACTTGCTTTGTCATAGACTAATTGATCATACATGTGTGGGTTTATTTCTGGACTTTCTATCCTGTTTCATTTATCAGTATTTCTGGTTTTGTGCCAGTATCATACAGTTTTGATAACTGTTGCTTTGTAGTATAGTCTGAAGTGAGGAAACCTGATTCCTGAAGGTACATCTTTCTTCCCCTCCTCAGGATTGCTTTGGCTGCTTAGGATCTTTTGTGTTTCCATACATATTAAAACTTTCTTTTTACTAGTTCTATGAAAAGTGCCATTATTAATTTGATGGGGATTACATTGGATCTGTATTTTGCTTTGGGTAATATAGTCATTTTCACAATATTAATTCTTCCAACTCAAGAACATGGTGTACCATTCCATCTGTTTGTATTGTCTTCTATTTCTTTCATCAGTGTCTTACAGTTTTCAGAGTACAGGTCTTTTGCCTCCGTAGGTAGGTTTATTTCCAGCTACTTTGGGCTTTTTGATGGTATGGTAAATGGGATCATTTTCTTCTCTTTCATTATTAGTGCATAGAAATTCAAGAGACTTCAATGTATTAATTTTATATCCTGCAACTTTACTGAATTCATTGATGAGCTCTAGTAATTCTCTGATAGCATCTTTAGGATTTTCTATGTGTAATATCATGTCACCTACAATGACACTTCTAATTCTTTTCCAATCTGAATTTCTTTTATTTCTTTCTCTTCTCTAATTGCCATGGTGAGGACTTTCAAATCTATATTGAATAGAAGTGGTGAGAGTGGACATCTTGGTCTTGGTCTTGATCTTAGAGGAAATGTTTTCAGCTCTTCACCATTGAGAATGATGTCATTGTTTAGTTACTAAGTCTGAATAATCCATTGGATTGTTGCAGGTCGGGTTCCTCTGTCTGTTCCACTATCTTCCCAAATTTGCTCAAATTCATGTCCACTGAGTTGGTGATACTGTCTAACTATCTCATCTTCTGCTACCCACTTTTGCCTTCAGTCTTTTCCAGCATCAGGGTCTTGTCCAATGAGTCGGCTCTTTGCATCAGGTGGCCAGAGTATTGAAGTTGAAGCTTAAGCATCAGCTTTTCTGATGAATATTTAAGGTTGATTTCCTTTAGGATTGACTGGTTTGATCTTCTTGCAGTCCAGGGGACTCTCAAGAGCCTTTCCCAGCATCAAAATTCAAATCAGGCTCTGAGGTATCTTTGTGTTTACCTGTTGCTTTGTAGTATAGTCTGAAGTGAGGAAACCTGATTCCTGAAGGTACATCTTTCTTCCCCTCCTCAGGATTGCTTTGGCTGCTTAGGATCTTTTGTGTTTCCATACATATTAAAACTTTCTTTTTACTAGTTCTATGAAAAGTGCCATTATTAATTTGATGGGGATTACATTGGATCTGTATTTTGCTTTGGGTAATATAGTCATTTTCACAATATTAATTCTTCCAACTCAAGAACATGGTGTACCATTCCATCTGTTTGTATTGTCTTCTATTTCTTTCATCAGTGTCTTACAGTTTTCAGAGTACAGGTCTTTTGCCTCCGTAGGTAGGTTTATTTCCAGCTACTTTGGGCTTTTTGATGGTATGGTAAATGGGATCATTTTCTTCTCTTTCATTATTAGTGCATAGAAATTCAAGAGACTTCAATGTATTAATTTTATATCCTGCAACTTTACTGAATTCATTGATGAGCTCTAGTAATTCTCTGATAGCATCTTTAGGATTTTCTATGTGTAATATCATGTCACCTACAATGACACTTCTAATTCTTTTCCAATCTGAATTTCTTTTATTTCTTTCTCTTCTCTAATTGCCATGGTGAGGACTTTCAAATCTATATTGAATAGAAGTGGTGAGAGTGGACATCTTGGTCTTGGTCTTGATCTTAGAGGAAATGTTTTCAGCTCTTCACCATTGAGAATGATGTCATTGTTTAGTTACTAAGTCTGAATAATCCATTGGATTGTTGCAGGTCGGGTTCCTCTGTCTGTTCCACTATCTTCCCAAATTTGCTCAAATTCATGTCCACTGAGTTGGTGATACTGTCTAACTATCTCATCTTCTGCTACCCACTTTTGCCTTCAGTCTTTTCCAGCATCAGGGTCTTGTCCAATGAGTCGGCTCTTTGCATCAGGTGGCCAGAGTATTGAAGTTGAAGCTTAAGCATCAGCTTTTCTGATGAATATTTAAGGTTGATTTCCTTTAGGATTGACTGGTTTGATCTTCTTGCAGTCCAGGGGACTCTCAAGAGCCTTTCCCCAGCATCAAAATTCAAAAGCATCAATTTTTTGGCACTCACCCTTCTTTATAGTCCAACTCTCACACCTGTCTATGACTACTAGAAAAACCATAGCTGTAACTATACAGACCTTTGGCAGCAAAGTGATGTCTCTTCTTTTTAATATTGCTGTCTAGGTTTGTCATAGCTTTTCTTCCAAGGAGCAAACATGTTTTAATTTCTTGCCTGTAGTCACTGTTCACAGTGATTCTGGAATTCAAGAAGATAGTCTGTCACTACATCCGTATTTTCCCCATCTATTTGCCATAAAATGATTAGATGCCATGATCTTAGTTCTTGATAGTGATGTTAGCTATAGGTTTATCATATGTGATCTTTATTATGTTGATGTATGTTCCCTCTATGCCCATTTTCTGGAGAGTATTTTTTATTGTAAATTTTGTCAAAATATTTTCCTGCATCTATTGAGATGATCATATGATTTCTGTTTTCAGTTTCTTAATGTGGTATGTCACACTGATCTGTGGATATTGAAAAATCTTTGCATCCCTGAGATAAATTCCACTTTATTATAGTGTACGGTCCTTTTAAGGTATTGTTGGATTCAGTTTACATATACATTATCACTCACATTTTAAAAGCAAAGATTCAAGTTTAGATTTTGTCGCAACTGTCTCCTTTTTATAGTCCCATTGGAAATAAAAAAGTTAATATTCATCTCCAAACCTAATAGTCTCTTTTCATCCTGAGACAAATAACTCAACAGGCCTGAATGGAGAGTCTCTAAAATTTCAGAGTTTAGACCAAAAAATTTAATTGGATTGTTGCAGGTCGGGTTCCTCTGTCTGTTCCACTATCTTCCCAAATTTGCTCAAATTCATGTCCACTGAGTTGGTGATACTGTCTAACTATCTCATCTTCTGCTACCCACTTTTGCCTTCAGTCTTTTCCAGCATCAGGGTCTTGTCCAATGAGTCGGCTCTTTGCATCAGGTGGCCAGAGTATTGAAGTTGAAGCTTAAGCATCAGCTTTTCTGATGAATATTTAAGGTTGATTTCCTTTAGGATTGACTGGTTTGATCTTCTTGCAGTCCAGGGGACTCTCAAGAGCCTTTCCCCAGCATCAAAATTCAAAAGCATCAATTTTTTGGCACTCACCCTTCTTTATAGTCCAACTCTCACACCTGTCTATGACTACTAGAAAAACCATAGCTGTAACTATACAGACCTTTGGCAGCAAAGTGATGTCTCTTCTTTTTAATATTGCTGTCTAGGTTTGTCATAGCTTTTCTTCCAAGGAGCAAACATGTTTTAATTTCTTGCCTGTAGTCACTGTTCACAGTGATTCTGGAATTCAAGAAGATAGTCTGTCACTACATCCGTATTTTCCCCATCTATTTGCCATAAAATGATTAGATGCCATGATCTTAGTTCTTGATAGTGATGTTAGCTATAGGTTTATCATATGTGATCTTTATTATGTTGATGTATGTTCCCTCTATGCCCATTTTCTGGAGAGTATTTTTTATTGTAAATTTTGTCAAAATATTTTCCTGCATCTATTGAGATGATCATATGATTTCTGTTTTCAGTTTCTTAATGTGGTATGTCACACTGATCTGTGGATATTGAAAAATCTTTGCATCCCTGAGATAAATTCCACTTTATTATAGTGTACGGTCCTTTTAAGGTATTGTTGGATTCAGTTTACATATACATTATCACTCACATTTTAAAAGCAAAGATTCAAGTTTAGATTTTGTCGCAACTGTCTCCTTTTTATAGTCCCATTGGAAATAAAAAAGTTAATATTCATCTCCAAACCTAATAGTCTCTTTTCATCCTGAGACAAATAACTCAACAGGCCTGAATGGAGAGTCTCTAAAAGAATTTCAGAGACACTCATTTCATGGACTCAACAAAGAATTTAATTCAGCTCTCAAGAAGGTGGCCACAGGGTCAGGAATGAAAAGGGAGCCTTAAGTCATTTAAAGAGAGGTTAAAACTCAACAGCTGATATGACACAGATTCTGTGTTCCCATGGCATCTACAACTGAGGATGTCTCACAAGAGTTGTAACTTAGAGTATATACCCTCAAATCCATTGTTGTAAGATGGTAAACATACGTTCGGGGTGAAAAACTGGTAAAAATATCAGAAACTTATTTGCTTGGGCTTACGATATATTTTCAAGACAAACTCTTTTTTTTTCCTATGACTATTTGTAATTCTATATACTAATTGGTACTGACTCTTTGTCAATTATTTCAATACAGAAATAGGTTTTATAACATGTCATCAGAACATTTGTATATGCACAGAAAAGTTATGGGAGGAAATGTACACAAAAGCCAGTTGTGGTTGCTTCTGGTGAAAAAGAACCAAGAAGGGAAATGGCTTCTCATTATATATATGCTCTGTGGTGATTTTTGTTAACCATGACCAAATATAAGATTTGCAAATTTTCAAAAAGAGTACAAAACAATGAATGAGAGAAATATCATGTGTGTGCATGAAGAGTACAGAGACTAGTAGAGGGGACAAACAAAAAAAGATAAAGTGGTTTCATTTCATATGTGTTTTTGTTGATGTATGTTCCTCTATGCCCATTTTCTGAGAGTATTTTTATTGTAAATTTTGTCAAAATATTTTCCTGCATCTATTGAGATGATCATATGATTTCTGTTTTCAGTTTCTTAATGTGGTATGTCACACTGCTCTGTGGATATTGAAAAATCTTTGCATCCCTGAGATAAATTCCACTTTATTATAGTGTACGGTCCTTTTAAGGTATTGTTGGATTCAGTTTACATATACATTATCACTCACATTTTAAAAGCAAAGATTCAAGTTTAGATTTTGTCGCAACTGTCTCCTTTTTATAGTCCCATTGGAAATAAAAAAGTTAATATTCATCTCCAAACCTAATAGTCTCTTTTCATCCTGAGACAAATAACTCAACAGGCCTGAATGGAGAGTCTCTAAAAGAATTTCAGAGACACTCATTTCATGGACTCAACAAAGAATTTAATTCAGCTCTCAAGAAGGTGGCCACAGGGTCAGGAATGAAAAGGGAGCCTTAAGTCATTTAAAGAGAGGTTAAAACTCAACAGCTGATATGACACAGATTCTGTGTTCCCATGGCATCTACAACTGAGGATGTCTCACAAGAGTTGTAACTTAGAGTATATACCCTCAAATCCATTGTTGTAAGATGGTAAACATACGTTCGGGATGAAAAACTGGTAAAATATCAGAAACTTATTTGCTTGGGCTTACGATATATTTTCAAGACAAACTCTTTTTTTTTCCTATGACTATTTGTAATTCTATATACTAATTGGTACTGACTCTTTGTCAATTATTTCAATACAGAAATAGGTTTTATAACATGTCATCAGAACATTTGTATATGCACAGAAAAGTTATGGGAGGAAATGTACACAAAAGCCAGTTGTGGTTGCTTCTGGTGAAAAAGAACCAAGAAGGGAAATGGCTTCTCATTATATATATGCTCTGTGGTGATTTTTGTTAACCATGACCAAATATAAGATTTGCAAATTTTCAAAAAGAGTACAAAACAATGAATGAGAGAAATATCATGTGTGTGCATGAAGAGTACAGAGACTAGTAGAGGGGACAAACATTTGCTTCAGAATTATAGTGTGGTATGAGAAATGATAAAACAGATTTGTGCATACAGGGCAAAGAGGAAGTGCCTAACTAAAATAACTATTTTTTTCAAGTGTAGTTGATTGACAATATTATTTTCAAGTGTAAGACGTAAGTATTTGATATTTTTCTAGGTTACACTCCAAAGTTTTTCCCTGGAGAAGGGGAAGGCTACCCACTCCAGTATTTTTTTTTTGAAAATGTTTGCAGTTTATTTATTATTATTATTATTTTAACTTTTACAGAGTTTTGTTGTTTACTGCCACACATCAACCTGAATCAGCCATAGGTATACATACATTCCCTCCCATCTCCCTCCCTATCTCACCCCTCTAGGTTGTTACAGAGCCCCAAAGACACATGTACCACTCCAGTATTCTTGACTGGTGAATTCTATGGACAGAGGAGTCTGGTGGGCTGTAGTCAATGGGGTCACAAAGAGCTGGACATGACTGAGCAACTAACACTTTTCCAGAGCCATTCTAAAATATTTACTATATGCCCTGTGCTGTACATCACATCTCTGTAACTTTTTTATTTTTAACATGAGGATGATTTGTAACTTATTTTGTACCTAGTAGCTTGGCTCCCCTTAATCCCCTTCTCCTATTTTGTCCCTCCCTCAACCTCTCCCTCTCTGGGAGAGAATGAACCACTAGTTCATTCTTGGCATCTGCGAAGCAACAGGTATTTTCTTACAAAAGTAGGAAAAAGTATTGCATGATGGGGACCCTTTACTTTTTATGCAGCATCCAACTTAAAAAAAAAAAAACCTAATCCTCATTTAAAAACATGGGATTTTTAGAAATTTAGAAAATTAGAAGCATTTAGAACCAATTAGAAACATGGAATTCTATTGTGCCTGGAGAAGATTCTCGTGAACAAAGGAAGCAAATGCAAGCAAAAACCCAAGAGGAATTGTTTCTCAATGGAATACACCATTCTCATGGTGGGAAGAATCATTCTTTATTACAGTCTTCTCTGATTATTTTTTCCCCTTCTTTTCTTTTATTTCCAGTCATCTTTCAGGGGGGTTTAGAATCATGTTAATGGTTTGCTGTTCTCAGTTGTAAACTATAGTTGTAGATTTGTTCATGGACTGTGTTTATATTTTAAGTGAATTTTTCCATCCTGGATAATGGCCTGACCCAGTGGCTCTGTATCTGCGGCACTGGCTTTGCCAGCATGTGACACAATGGTGACAGTCCTGTGGCAGTCGAGCTGAAGGCAATTTGCACAGTGTGACATGCCTCCTTGCTTTGTGCACTTGCGGAGATTTTGATGATGTGATCCATTGTTAGGAACAAGGGGCCACTTCATCCTGCCATGGACAAAAAGGGTGAATTACTGAAAAGCTTGAAGGAGTTAAATTTCTCACAATAAACCAACAGTCTGGGAAGCATTGGCAGCAATAAAATCCTTTAGAAACACATTGATCTTTGGGTTTCTGTTCATTGTCTGCTAGAGGTCAGAATTCCATATTTCTAAATTTTTTGCTCGGCAGAAAAAAAATGGAATGTTTTAAATGTATGAAACATAATAGCTTATTATGAGGGTGAAAGTATTATGTTTGTAGGCTCCCATTTAGCAGGTTTTTTTCTTGAAAGTTTCAGAAATCTCACATTGAGCTTTAATGCCTTTCATTGTAAAATGTACCCAAGGTGGCTGTATCTCTACAATGTCACCAAAAAAAAAAAACTGATTAGTTTTATTTTTCTGTGTGTCTCATTGCTCCTTTTCTTTCTTAATAGTCTAAGAAATACTTGAACATAAATTTATTTTTTATATTTAGAGTTTATCTCAATTGTTACTAAGAAAAATTATTCCATTAGTTAATATAGTCAAAATGGATAGGACACAAACCCTCTACTGAGTCCTCCTGTGACCCCTTTAAGTTTTCTAGTGGATGAAAATATGTACAACAAACAATTAAGACAATGTTTTGCTATAATCTAAAAGCCAGTTTGCAACATAGGCCAAAGGAAAAATGGAAATAAATAGGGATTTACAAAGCTTCTGAATAAATGTGAGGATTAGATAAACATTACATTCTAAAAATAACAGTTATGCACAGTTTAGAATTATTTGACTTTTTCACACTATTGTAGTAGAAAGCTTCCATTTCTGTATGAAACTAAAGTTCTTCTTCTGTATTCCACAACAGATAATATTTAGATGGTGTAAAAAAAGCAACAACAGGTTATCATAACAATTAAAAGTACATGCTATAACAGTACAAAGAATGTCATCTAACCTGTGGTAAATAAAGATAAATTTTAACTTTGTTCATGTTAAGAATGTTGCTGAATACAACAGAAGAACAGGTTCTTAAATCTTAACTGCTTTCCTTCTAAAAATGACTTTGCACTGATATTGAACACCTGTTTCATATAAAAGTTTACTGATGCTGACTATCCTATATATTATGTACTTTATGAATTCTCCACAACCAATTAATCCAGATTCGCTGAACTTATTACTTCTATGATGGGCTATTATCATCATAAAATGAACAATCATTTAATATTGACTTCAGTAAGACACACTGAAGACAAATTGGCCCCTAACAGTAACATCGTGCTCTTCAAAGACAAATGGAAATGAATTTCAGGTCATGGACTCCATTGCTCCTTCCCTTTTATGACTGAGATAATTAGAGCTAAAGGTACTTTTATTAAATGAATTAAGGAATTTAGTTGCTCAAGATTGTTGCCAAGTGTGTTTGGTTTCTGTTCTTAACCAACTGTTAGTCTATTGATTGATGCTCTTGACAGATATTTAGCTCAAGATCAGTTTCTTGCCTTATTGTTATAAGAACCCTCTTCAGTTTTGATTCCCAATTTTTAACTCAGTACCTGAATCATAGCAGTTTACCTAGTAACAATTGGAATAAATGCCAGATGTTATTCCAAGTTCTGTATGTATTAACTTAATATTCACAATAAGGAGTGAATTTATTATCCCCATTTTACAGATTACAAAACAAAGGTTCAATAATTTTTTTAAGGTCAGCTGACTAGGAAGTGGAGGAGCCAGTGTTTAAACTCATGCAGTCTGGCTGCAGATCCTGCATTCTTAACCCTCAGCAGTGCATACCAAAGCAATGTTGATTTTGCAGAACTGACTGATTTTGTTGGATACTTCCATGGATACCCTGAGCAAAATACCTTGAAAGGTGAATGGAGAGACTAACTTGTCCAATGAGATGTCATGACTCAGCAGAGGTGGGAGCTAACTTGTGTCCTCCTCATATTCTGATTTATTTTATGCTACTTTAAATCAAATACCAATATTTCTTTTGTTGTGTGTCTGAAATACGTCCAGTTTATGAGCTCTTCTAGAATGTCACGTGCAACTTAGGTGCTCTGTTTCATCATTAAGTTGATTTCTCTTTAAATGAAAGATCATTTTAATTAGCATTCAAGGTAATTAAGAGTGAGTGTGTAATTCACTTTATAGATAAGTAAAGTGAAAAGGAGTTAAGGCACTTAGTAGGTATAATAACATTTAATGCAGTTTTTTTTCTCCCATTGCACTCTATGTTTATGGATAATACTGTGCTGAGTGTCTGGCTGTTTTTCTCAAAATCCTAGGTAATGCAATAACTAATGCCCATTATGAAATGGGCATAGTGTCATAAGGCAGATAATAATAGTATCATCAGTATTGTTCAGAAATGGGAATGATTATTTCCAGCTAACGGAGTAGGGTGGTAGGGGAAAAAGAGTAGAACATGGTACTTTTATTAAATGAATTAAGGAATTTAGTTGCTCAAGATTGTTGCCAAGTGTGTTTGGTTTCTGTTCTTAACCAACTGTTAGTCTATTGATTGATGCTCTTGACAGATATTTAGCTCAAGATCAGTTTCTTGCCTTATTGTTATAAGAACCCTCTTCAGTTTTGATTCCCAATTTTTAACTCAGTACCTGAATCATAGCAGTTTACCTAGTAACAATTGGAATAAATGCCAGATGTTATTCCAAGTTCTGTATGTATTAACTTAATATTCACAATAAGGAGTGAATTTATTATCCCCATTTTACAGATTACAAAACAAAGGTTCAATAATTTTTTTAAGGTCAGCTGACTAGGAAGTGGAGGAGCCAGTGTTTAAACTCATGCAGTCTGGCTGCAGATCCTGCATTCTTAACCCTCAGCAGTGCATACCAAAGCAATGTTGATTTTGCAGAACTGACTGATTTTGTTGGATACTTCCATGGATACCCTGAGCAAAATACCTTGAAAGGTGAATGGAGAGACTAACTTGTCCAATGAGATGTCATGACTCAGCAGAGGTGGGAGCTAACTTGTGTCCTCCTCATATTCTGATTTATTTTATGCTACTTTAAATCAAATACCAATATTTCTTTTGTTGTGTGTCTGAAATACGTCCAGTTTATGAGCTCTTCTAGAATGTCACGTGCAACTTAGGTGCTCTGTTTCATCATTAAGTTGATTTCTCTTTAAATGAAAGATCATTTTAATTAGCATTCAAGGTAATTAAGAGTGAGTGTGTAATTCACTTTATAGATAAGTAAAGTGAAAAGGAGTTAAGGCACTTAGTAGGTATAATAACATTTAATGCAGTTTTTTTTCTCCCATTGCACTCTATGTTTATGGATAATACTGTGCTGAGTGTCTGGCTGTTTTTCTCAAAATCCTAGGTAATGCAATAACTAATGCCCATTATGAAATGGGCATAGTGTGCCATAAGGCAGATAATAATAGTATCATCAGTATTGTTCAGAAATGGGAATGATTATTTCCAGCTAACGGAGTAGGGTGTAGGAAGAAAAACTCAGAAGAACATCTCCCAGGATGGGTCCTGAAGGATGAGTAGAACATGGTCTTATAAAAAAGACGTAAAGAACCATTCTGGGTAGAAGGAATAATCAAAGAAGGACAACTCTAGTTCGTAAAGCATGGTAGGCTCAGCTAACATGGACTCTCTCCTGCTACAAACACTTGAAGTTTATGGGAAAAAATAGGAAAAAATAATGTAAATACTATGGTTGATATTGCAAGAGAAAAAAAGTGGGAGGAGACAGTCCTTTTGGTGTCAGATAAAGAGTTCTTTGAAACACAGAGCAGTAGACTTAGAGACTATTACTGCTGTGGTCGGGAGGTGGGACCTCAGACCCATGTTTAGGTCTTTCAGGCCTAGAAACTGAAAACTTAATGTCTCCCTAGAAACAAGAGTCTTGTGCCCCGTAAAGATATGAGCTAAAGACATGTATGAAGGTAGGAAAGGCTGCTCACTCTGACAGGAAGCTAGAAAAATGACATCTACAGGACCAAGGATGGGGAAGAATGTCCAGAGCAATGGAAAAAAAATAGGCTTCCCTGGTAGCTCAGTAGTAAAGAGTTCGCCTACCAATGCAGGAAACACGGGTTCAATTCCAGATCCAGGAAGATCCCACATGCAGCAGAGTTCTTAAGCCTATGAGCCACAACTCTTGAGCCTGTGCTCTAGAACCTCAGAGCTGCAGCTGTTGAGCCCATGTGCTGCAACTGTTGAAGCCTGTGTGCCCTGGAGCCTGAGTTCCACAAAAGAAGTCATTGCAGCAAGAAGCCTGCTCACCTCAGCTAGAGAGTAGCCCCCATTTCCTGCAACTAGAGAGGAGCCCCCACTCCCTGCAACTAGAGAAGAGCCTGCAGCAGCGGTGAAAACCCAGAATAGCCAAAAATAAATAAATAAATATTTTAAAAAAGAAACTCCAGAAAGCAATGTATATAGTTCATTGGGTAAAATAATCATCTAAGATGAAAATTTGACATAAAAATTATTCAGTGGCTGGTGATATCCCTACATACCAGATATTGTAAAACTCAATACCTTTCCAAAATGTCACTTCCACATCTCAAGCCACATAGGATTAAAGACAAAAAATTAAATATTTGCTATTAAAGGTTCCTACTAAAGATGAGCTTATGACAAACACTACCAAACAAATAAGAAAATGGTATCATTTGAAAATCAGCAAACACAGTAAGCAGAAGGGTAACATCTTCAAGAATTTGAGACAATAAATCCATCTGAAAAGGGAAAAAATAATTATGTATATATTAATTGAGGGATAGATAAGCAAAAGAAGAAGCCATAAAGAGAGCCAAGACATCAAAAACAAACCAAAAAAAAAAAAAAAAGTGGATTAGAGAAGGATAAAAGGAGATTTCTAGAGATGAAACATGTTGTCATTTAAAGTGTCAGAGTTAATCAGAAGATTACACACAGTTAAACTGCAATCTGTAGTAGGCATGAAACTGAGTGGGTCAGTTCTGTGGTCCCAGAGACTTTGCTCTAACCCCACATTCAGGCGGCAGCAATGCTTCCAAATACCTGATCCAAACTGATGTCTAAGTGTGCTAGGGATACTAAGAAAGACTGAGTCCTCCTATACTCATAAGTCCTCTAAGAAGTAACTGCCTGAAGACTCCCCTCTGGCCTGGCTGAAACTTTCCTATGCAGTTTAACCACCATGTATCCAATACTCCTTCCTTCCCTCTCTCCTGTTACCAGTCAGACCTGCATCCCAAGTCTGACAGCTCCTTACTTCCTCCAGTTTCCTCCCTTCTCCTTCCCCATTATTTCCCTCAATTACTCTCTTGCTAAGACAACCCATCATTTTTTTTTTTTTTTCCATTTTTTGGGGGGGAGGTGCGGGGTAGGGAGGGAGGGGTGCGGGCGGGCCACTTCTATTGGTCTTTCATTTGTCCATTTTCATCCATCTTTGTTCTTTGGCCTGTGTGGGCCTCCCATCGTGGTGGCCTCTGTTGTCACAGAGCACCGGCTCTGGGCACGTGCACTCCAGAGCTCCGGCTTGGTAATTGGACACATCGGTTCAGCCGCTCCGCGGCACATGGGATCTTCCTAGGCCAGGGATCGAACCGACGCCCCTTGCACTGCAAGGCAGTGTCCTTACCCACTGGACCACCAGGGAAGTCCTAAGACAACCCATCTTGATGAGGACCAAAAAGATGCAGAAACAAGATTGAAAGTATAGGTTTGAGAAAAATGATCAAGAATGGAAGGCTGATAGTTTATATCATCTAAAAGTGAGGGCAAGATTAAAACATTTTAGTATTTAGAAAAAGAAAACAAGGCATTTTATTCACAGATCCTGTTTTCCAACAGTTCAGGAATAAGAACATTGCACCCCAAATGAGGGAATGGATCCTAGAAAATAGTGATAAATATACTGATATTTCAAAAATGAGAATTAAATGTAAAGAACAACAAATGACACAGTGAGATTTTTTAAACAACCCTAGGGCATAAATAACGTGGAATATCAGAAAATAGAGTTAAATCATACTGTGGAACTTTTATTCAGGAAGAAGGTAAATACTGGGCTCTCAGAGGCTGACATCCAGGCTGAGAACTTCAGGTAGATGCTAGAAGGACCCATTGCTGATGAAACTGGACAGCCAAGATAGCCAAATGAAACAGAAGCCAGAAACAACTCTCAATACTCTATCATGTGGGGATACCGGTAAGAGAAATTTCAATTAGTTTTTAAAGATCTTGTTCTTAAGTATAAATACTCAATACATGAGCAGTAGACATTAAAGGAAAACTTCCAAAGTGAAAGAAAACCATACAAATAATCAAAGAAACAGAAAGAATCTGGAAGATGGAGCAAATAATTTGAATATAACTGATTAATATCCTAAACAAGTCATTACACCTTTGAAATAATAATAAAAATTTCCATTGAAAAATTGGAGAATAAAAATGTTTTGGAAAGGGAAATAGACTACAAAAACAAAAAAAAAATTTTTTTTTCACATCAGATGGGTAATGTGCCAGTGTTGTAACAAGGTTTAGAGGGAGGCACATGTCACACAATTGCATGAGTACTGAATCATCATGCTTATAAACTACAGAAGGATCCAAAAAAACAAATTTTTTAATAGAAAAAATAGAATACAAAGTTCAAAAATGATTCCAAAAAGGAGAACAGGAATCTAATGGATTGGCAATAGGAGAGAAAGAGAAGAAAAATAGAGGATCATATTAACTCTATCATACAAATAATAGGGCTTTAGGAACAAGTAACAAAAAGCCTAGGAAAGTATGAAAGATCTAATACAAAAAACTCAATGGGGGCTTCCCTGGTGGTCCAGTGGGTAAGGACACCACCTTGCAGTGCAAGGGGCGCTGGTTCGATCCCTGGCCTGGGAAGATCCCACGTGCTGCGGAGCGGCTGGACCAATGTGTCCAATTACCAAGCCAGAACTCTGGAGCGCATGTGCCCAGAGCTGGTGCTCTGCGACAACAGAGGCCACTGTGATGGGAGGCCCACACAGGCCAAAGAAAAAAGATAGATGAAAATAGACAAATGAAAGACCAACAGAGGTGGCCCGCCTGCCCCCCTCCCTCCCAAACCCGCCCCCACCCAAAATAAATAAATAAATAATTAAATAATTAAAAAAAAAAAACAATGACCCAAAGACTTGAGATTCCAGACTGAAGATGCCCCACTGATTGCAGAGCAGAATGAAAAGAAAAAAATGCTGTTAAGAAAGTCTATTGCTCTGGGATTATACATATCTGTAAACAACAAAACTTTGTTAAAGCAAAAAGCAAAATAAAAATAATCATTAAAAAAAACTTGCAGGAAAAAAAAGTCCATTACTGTGAAACATCAGTACCTTAATAGTTGAGTGGTTAAGAGAAAAACTTGAAAGTTTCCAGGAAGAACAGAATCAGATAAAGTTCTCAGGAGAAATAGAGGGAGTATAAGGCAATGGGAAAATGTTTTTGCGATTCTTAGGAGTGTTAATTGTTGCTTAGATTTCATACCCACATAACCAGTTAAATAATCAAATGTGAGCTTAGGATAAATTTGTCTTTAGACATGCAAATTCAGAGAAAAAGCTGTATACCAGGCACCATTCTTTTAGTAATCTTCAGAAGGAAGTATTCTCTCAAAAGTGAACCTACAGAGTGCAGAAAGAAACAGCATGGGTGACCATCAATGAAGAAAAGGAAACGTGAAATTTTTGCATATATATGTATATGTATATCATTGTTGTTCTGTTACTAAGTTGTGTCTGACTCTGTGACCCCACGGACTGCAGCATGCCAGGCTTCTCTGTGCTTCACTGTCTCCCAGAGTTTGATCAGACTCCAGTAAGTCGATGATGCCATCCAATTATCTCATCCTCTGTCACCCCCTCCTTCTCATGCCCTCAGTCTTTCCCAGCATCAGGGTCTTTTCCAGTGAGCAGGCTCTTTATATCAGGTGATCAAAGTATTGGCACTTCAGCTTCAACATCAGTCCTTCCACTAAACATTCAGGGCTGACTTTCAAGGGACTCTCAAGAGTCTTCTCCAGCACCACAGTTCGAAACCATCAAGTCTTCTGCACTCAGCCTTCCTTATGGTCTAATTCTCACATCTGTACATCACTACTGGAAAAACTATAGCTTTGACGATGCAGACCTTCATTGGCAAAGTAATGTCTTTGCTTTTTAACACGCTGTCTAGGTTTGTCATAGCATTTCTATGTCAAGTGTCTTTTAATTTCATGGCTGCAGTCACCATATGCTATGATTTTGGAGCCCAAGAAAACAAAACCTTTCACTATTTCCAGTTTTTTCCGGTCTATTTGCCGTGAAGTGATGATCAGATGCCATGATCTTAGTTTTTTGAATGTTGAGTTTTAAACCAGCTCTTTTTACTCTCCTCTTTCACACTCATCAAGAGGCTCTTTAGTTACTCTTCGTTTTCTTCCATTAGAGTGGTACCATCTGTATATCTAAGGTTTGATTATTTCTCCTAGCAGTCTTGATTCCAACTTTTAGAAAATGGTTAAAAACCAAAGCAGCCTTGTCATACTTAGGAGTGCTAATTGTTGCTTAGATTTCATACCCACATAACCAGTTAAATAATCAAATGTGAGCTTAGGATAAATTTGTCTTTAGACATGCAAATTCAGAGAAAAAGCTGTATACCAGGCACCATTCTTTTAGTAATCTTCAGAAGGAAGTATTCTCTCAAAAGTGAACCTACAGAGTGCAGAAAGAAACAGCATGGGTGACCATCAATGAAGAAAAGGAAACGTGAAATTTTTGCATATATATGTATATGTATATCATTGTTGTTCTGTTACTAAGTTGTGTCTGACTCTGTGACCCCACGGACTGCAGCATGCCAGGCTTCTCTGTGCTTCACTGTCTCCCAGAGTTTGATCAGACTCCAGTAAGTCGATGATGCCATCCAATTATCTCATCCTCTGTCACCCCCTCCTTCTCATGCCCTCAGTCTTTCCCAGCATCAGGGTCTTTTCCAGTGAGCAGGCTCTTTATATCAGGTGATCAAAGTATTGGCACTTCAGCTTCAACATCAGTCCTTCCACTAAACATTCAGGGCTGACTTTCAAGGGACTCTCAAGAGTCTTCTCCAGCACCACAGTTCGAAACCATCAAGTCTTCTGCACTCAGCCTTCCTTATGGTCTAATTCTCACATCTGTACATCACTACTGGAAAAACTATAGCTTTGACGATGCAGACCTTCATTGGCAAAGTAATGTCTTTGCTTTTTAACACGCTGTCTAGGTTTGTCATAGCATTTCTATGTCAAGTGTCTTTTAATTTCATGGCTGCAGTCACCATATGCTATGATTTTGGAGCCCAAGAAAACAAAACCTTTCACTATTTCCAGTTTTTTCCCGTCTATTTGCCATGAAGTGATGATCAGATGCCATGATCTTAGTTTTTTGAATGTTGAGTTTTAAACCAGCTCTTTTTACTCTCCTCTTTCACACTCATCAAGAGGCTCTTTAGTTACTCTTCGTTTTCTTCCATTAGAGTGGTACCATCTGTATATCTAAGGTTTGATTATTTCTCCTAGCAGTCTTGATTCCAACTTGTGCTTCATCCAGCCCAGAATTTCACATGATGTTCTCTCTATATAAGTTAAATAAACAGGATAACAATATGCAGCCTTGTCATACTTGTATGCCAATTTTGAATGTGTCTGTTGCTGTATGTGTGGTTCTGTTACTTCCTGATCTGCATTCAGGTTTCTCATGAGACAGGTAAGGTAGTCTGGTATTCCCATTTTTTAAAAGAATTTTCCATAGTTTGTTGTGATCCACAGAGTCAAAGGCTTTAGCATAATCCACGAAATGTTTTTCTGGAATTCCCTTGCTCTTTCTATGATCCAACAGTTATTGGCAATTTAATCTCTGGTTTCCCTTGCTTTTCTAAATCCAGTTTATGCATCTGAAAATTCTCAGTTCACATACTGCTGAAGCCTAACTTAAAGGATTTTTGAGCATAATCTTGCTAACAGGTGAAATGAGAGTGTAATTGTGCAGTAGTTTGAAAATTCTTTGTCATTGCCTTTCTTTGGGATTTGAATAAAAACTGACTTTTTCCAGTTCTGTGTCCACTGCTGAGTTTTCCAAATTTGCTGACATATTGAGTACAGCACTTTGACAGCATCATCTTTTAATGTTTGAAATAATTCAGCTGGAATTCCATTATCACCACTAGCTTTGTTCATAGTAATGTTTCCTAAGGCCTACTGGACTTCACACTCCAGGATGTCTGGCTCCAAGTGAGTGACCACACCATTGGGATTATCTGGGTCATTAAGATCTTTTCTGTATAGTTCTTCTGTGTATTCTTGCCACTTCTTATTAATCCCTTCTGTTTCTGTTAGGTCCTTGCTCTTTGTATCCTTTGTTTTGCACATCTTTGCATGAAATGTTTCCTTCAAGAGAAAGCTAGTCTTTCCCATTCTATAGATTTCCTCCATTTCTTTGCTTTGATCATTTAAGAAGACTTTCTTATCTCTCCTTGCTGCTCTCTGAAACTCTACATTCAGTGGGGTTTATTTTTCCCTTTCTTCTTTGCCTTTCACTTACCTTTCCTCAGCTCTTCGTAAGACCTCCTCATACAACCACTTTTCCTTCTTGCATTTCTTTTTCTTGAGGATGGTTTTGGTCACTGCGTCCTGTGCAGTGTTATGGATGGAGATCTATAGTTCTTTAGGCACTCTATCTACCAGGTTTAATCCCCTGAGTCTATTCCTCAGCTCCATGTTATAATCACAAAAGATTTGATTTCATTTGCACCTGAATGGCCTAATGATTTTCTTTACTTTCTTCAGTTGAAGCCTGGATTTTACAATAAGCAGCTGATGAGCTGAGCCACAGTCAGCTCCAGGTCTTGATTTTGCTGTCTATATAGAGCTTCTCCATTTTTGGCTGAAAGGAACACAGTTAATCTGATTTTTGTAATCACCATCTTTTGATGTCCATGGTTAGAGTCATCTCTTGGGTCATTGGAAAAAGCTGCTATGACCAGCATGTTCCCCTGACAGAACTCTGTTTGTCTTTGCCCTACTTCATTTTATTCTGCAAGGCAAACTTCCCTGTTATTCTGGGTATCTCTTGGCTTCCTAATTTCCAATCCCCGTGATGAAAAGAGCATCGTTTTTTGGTGTCAGTTCTAGAAAGTGTTGCAGGTCTTCATAGAACCAGTCAGCTTCTGCTTCTTCAGTATCAGTG
Source organism: Tragulus kanchil (assembly GCA_022376925.1). Taxonomy (NCBI): domain Eukaryota; kingdom Metazoa; phylum Chordata; class Mammalia; order Artiodactyla; family Tragulidae; genus Tragulus; species Tragulus kanchil. The sequence goes on along the minus strand of JAIOJX010000029.1, from coordinate 53,851,760 downwards.
GTTGGGGCATAGACTTGGGATATTGTGATGTTGAACAGTTTGCCTTGGAAGCAAACTGAGATCATTGTGTCATTTTTGATATTGCACCCAAGTACTACATTTTGGACTCTTGTTGACTATGAGGGCTACTTCATTTCTTTTGAGGGATTCTTGCCCACCGTAATAGATACAGTGGTTATCTGAACTAAATTTGTCTGCTTCTGTCCATTTTGGTTCACTGATTTCTCAGATGTTGATGTTCACTCCTGCTATCTTCTGCTTGACCATGTTCAATTTACCTTGATTCATGGACCCAGCTTCCCTGGGTCAGAAAGATCCCTTAGAGAGGGAATGGTTACCCACTCCAGTATTTTTGCCTGGAGGATTCCTGGGATAGAGTAGCTTAGCAGGCCCCAGTCCACAGAGTTGCAAAGACTAGGACACAACTGAGAGACAAACACATGGACCTAATTTTCCAAGTTGCTATGCAATATTGTTGTTTATAGCATCAGACTTTACTTTTGAGACTGGACAGGTCCATAACTGGGCATCGTTTCTGCTTTGGCCTATCCTTTTCATCTTCATGGAGCCATTTCTCTGCTCTTCCCAGTAGCATATTTTATACCTACCAGCCTGGGGGGCTTATCTTCCAGTGTCGTATCTTTGTGCCTTTTCATACTGTTCATAGGGTTTCAGGGCAAGAATACTGGAGTATTCTCCAGTATTATTCCCCAGTGGACCATGTTTAGTCAGAGCTCTCTTCCATGACCCATCTGCCTTGGTTGGCCCTGTAGGGCATAGCTCATAGGTTCGTTGAGTTATACAAGCCCTTTCACCAGGACAAGGCTGTGATTCATGTGATCATTTTGGTTAGCTTTCAGTGATATATCCATTCTTTTTCAGAGTATTTTCTTATATAGGTTATTAAAGAGTATTGAGTAGAGTTACCTGTACAATATAGTAGGTCTGTGTTAGTTACCTATATATAGTAGTGTGTATATGTCAATCCATCTCCCAGTTTATCCTCCCCCAACCTGTACTTTTCCTTTTTGGTAACCCTAAGTTTGTTTTCTATGTCTTTGAATCCATTTCTGTTTTGTAAGTAAGATCATTTGTATCATTTTTTTAGATTTCACAGTTAAGTGACATCATATGATATTTATCTTTGTCTCTGTCTTTCACTTAGTTTGATAATCTTTAGGTCCATCCATGTTATTGCAAATGATGTTTTGTATTTGGTTTTTATGACTAAATAATAGCACATTATTACAATGTACCGCATTTTCTTTATCGTTCATCTGGTGGTGGTCAAAGAAATGTGAATTTTTTTTTTTTTTTTGGCCACTTCTATTGATCTTTCATCTATTTCCATCTTTTGTTCTTTGGCCTGTGTGGGCCTCCTATTGCAGTGACCTCTCTTGCTGCAGAGCACCAACTCTGGGCATATGCACTCCAGAGCTCTGGCTCAGTAGTTGGACACATCAGTCCAGCCACTCCACGGCATGTGGGGTCTTCCCTGGCCAGGGATCAAACCGGCGCCCCTTGCACCACAAGGCTGTGTCCTTCCCCACTGGACCACCAAGGAAGCCTGAAATGTGAAATTTTGATTAATCTATTTATCATAAGAAAGGAGGAAAAGCATAGCAAGATCGTTTGATTAATCTATTTCCCATCTTCTTTGGAGCCATTTCTCTGCTCTTCCCAGTAGCATATTTTATACCTACCAGCCTGGGGGGCTTATCTTCCAGTGTCGTATCTTTGTGCCTTTTCATACTGTTCATAGGGTTTCAGGGCAAGAATACTGGAGTATTCTCCAGTATTATTCCCCAGTGGACCATGTTTAGTCAGAGCTCTTTTCCATGACCCATCTGCCTTGGTTGGCCCTGTAGGGCATAGCTCATAGGTTCGTTGAGTTATACAAGCCCTTTCACCAGGACAAGGCTGTGATTCATGTGATCATTTTGGTTAGCTTTCAGTGATATATCCATTCTTTTTCAGAGTATTTTCTTATATAGGTTATTAAAGAGTATTGAGTAGAGTTACCTGTACAATATAGTAGGTCTGTGTTAGTTACCTATATATAGTAGTGTGTATATGTCAATCCATCTCCCAGTTTATCCTCCCCCAACCTGTACTTTTCCTTTTTGGTAACCCTAAGTTTGTTTTCTATGTCTTTGAATCCATTTCTGTTTTGTAAGTAAGATCATTTGTATCATTTTTTTAGATTTCACAGTTAAGTGACATCATATGATATTTATCTTTGTCTCTGTCTTTCACTTAGTTTGATAATCTTTAGGTCCATCCATGTTATTGCAAATGATGTTTTGTATTTGGTTTTTATGACTAAATAATAGCACATTATTACAATGTACCGCATTTTCTTTATCGTTCATCTGGTGGTGGTCAAAGAAATGTGAATTTTTTTTTTTTTTTTGGCCACTTCTATTGATCTTTCATCTATTTCCATCTTTTGTTCTTTGGCCTGTGTGGGCCTCCTATTGCAGTGACCTCTCTTGCTGCAGAGCACCAACTCTGGGCATATGCACTCCAGAGCTCTGGCTCAGTAGTTGGACACATCAGTCCAGCCACTCCACGGCATGTGGGGTCTTCCCTGGCCAGGGATCAAACCGGCGCCCCTTGCACCACAAGGCTGTGTCCTTCCCCACTGGACCACCAAGGAAGCCTGAAATGTGAAATTTTTGATTAATCTATTTATCATAAGAAAGGAGGAAAAGCATAGCAAGATCGTAAATATAAAAGCACAAAGATCCTAAAGATAAATCTAAAATATAAATTAAAAATAATAACATAGACTACACTTGCCAGGTAAAATCAGATATAATAGCAAATATATAATAGCAAATCCATCTTTGTTTTGTTTAAAAGAGACATACTTAAAGCATGATTAAGTAAGAAGATAGAAATTTCAAAAATGGAAAAAGATGTATCAAACAACACTAATCAAAAAAAAGTTGTCATCATCATATTAATGTTAAAATAGATTGTAAGGCAGAAATTTATTAGGGACAACTAATTTCTGCATGTAAATAAAATAATTGAAAGTCATGATTTGGAATCCATGTTGGCCGAATAATGTGGCTTCAACGTATATAAAGAAACATGGAGGGCTTCCCTGCTGGTCCAGTGGGTAAGGACCCTTGCAGTGCAAGGGGCGCCGGTTCGAGCCCTGGCCTGGGAAGATCCCACGTGCCGCGGAGCGGCTGGACCGATGTGTCCAATTACCGAGCCGGAGCTCTGGAGCGCATGCACCCAGAGCCGGCACTCTGCGACACCTGAGGCCACCGTGGTGGGAGGCCCACATGGGCCAAAAGAACAAAGATGGATGAAAATGGAGAAATGAAAGACCAATAGAAGTGGCCCGCCCGCTCCCCTCCCTCCCCAACCCGACCCCCAACCTAAAAAAAAAAATAAATAAATAAATAAATAAATCTTTAAAAAAAAAAAAGAAACATGGAGAAAATTTCAATGAAAAGTAGAAAATGAGAAAAGTATAGCATGTTTTAAAAATGTAACAATCTTGGGCTAAAGTTATATGAGGGTGTGTGTGTGGATATAATATTGATATAAATACAGACATGGATAAAGACGTGACTTATGATTTATTAAACTATCAAATTCATTTTTATAAAGTGCAAGGAAAAAAACAGCAGATCTTTCAACTGCTAAGGACTTTGCTCCTCAGTCAGCCACTCCACGGCATGTGGGGTCTTCCCTGGCCAGGGATCAAACCGGCGCCCCTTGCACCACAAGGCTGTGTCCTTCCCCACTGGACCACCAAGGAAGCCTGAAATGTGAAATTNTTGATTAATCTATTTATCATAAGAAAGGAGGAAAAGCATAGCAAGATCGTAAATATAAAAGCACAAAGATCCTAAAGATAAATCTAAAATATAAATTAAAAATAATAACATAGACTACACTTGCCAGGTAAAATCAGATATAATAGCAAATATATAATAGCAAATCCATCTTTGTTTTGTTTAAAAGAGACATACTTAAAGCATGATTAAGTAAGAAGATAGAAATTTCAAAAATGGAAAAAGATGTATCAAACAACACTAATCAAAAAAAAGTTGTCATCATCATATTAATGTTAAAATAGATTGTAAGGCAGAAATTTATTAGGGACAACTAATTTCTGCATGTAAATAAAATAATTGAAAGTCATGATTTGGAATCCATGTTGGCCGAATAATGTGGCTTCAACGTATATAAAGAAACATGGAGGGCTTCCCTGCTGGTCCAGTGGGTAAGGACCCTTGCAGTGCAAGGGGTGCCGGTTCGATCCCTGGCCTTGGAAGATCCCACGTGCCATGGAGCGGCTGGACCGATGTGTCCAATTACCTAGCTGGAGCTCTGGAGCATATGCACCCAGAGCCGGCACTCTGTGACAACAGAGGCCACCGCGATGGGAGGCCCACATGGGCCAAAAGAACAAAGATGGATGAAAATGGACAAATGAAAGACCAATAGAAGTGACCCGCCTGCACCCCTCCCTCCCCACCCCGCCCCCACCTAAATAAATAAATAAATAAATAAATAAATAAATCTTTAAAAAAAAAAAAGAAACATGGAGAAAATTTCAATGAAAAGTAGAAAATGAGAAAAGTATAGCATGTTTTAAAAATGTAACAATCTTGGGCTAAAGTTATATGAGGGTGTGTGTGTGGATATAATATTGATATAAATACAGACATGGATAAAGACGTGACTTATGATTTATTAAACTATCAAATTCATTTTTATAAAGTGCAAGGAAAAAAACAGCAGATCTTTCAACTGCTAAGGACTTTGCTCCTAAATGTAATCTTGATAAGCTCAGCTCTTCCAGTCACTTTTGGGAAATAAAAGTCTAGTCTGGTTCGGTATAGACAGCTCTTGCTCACACCATTTATATGCTCTCCTTCCCCAGCTCAACTGTCATAGGTGTGAATGCCCATCACCAGAAAGCAGGGTGTGGTTGACTTCTTTCCTCTTTCTTGAAAAACTCCCATCTTCACTTCCTAGATGTATTGATAGCCAATGAGGAAAGGAGATGGAACATAAAAGGGAAGGAGAACAATTTTTCAAAATTCAACAGGATTACAATCTGGTATGAAGCATTGCATCATGGGCACACCCAAATTCTGACTCTTTCTTTTAAGAGACACTTCTGTGAAAATTTATTTGGAGACTTCTTCTTTTTGGCAGTTTATGAAGCGCTGGATTGTTTAACTTCTAACGGTTCATTCTTAGTCACCTCATCTCTTTTGAATCATGCTCTTGGGTGTATCTCCCTCCCAAGCAGCCATACAATCTTGAGAGAACTCTGCATCCATCCATTTTTTTTTTTTTTTAAGATTTATTTATTTATTTTGGGCGGGGGTCGGGTTGGGGAGGGAGGGGAGCGGGCGGGCCACTTCCATTGGTCTTTCATTTCTCCATTTTCATCCGTCTTTGTTCTTTGGCTCTTGCGGGCCTCCCATCGCGGTGGCGTCTGTTGTCGCAGAGCGCCAGCTCTGGGCGCATGCGCTCCAGAGCTCCGGCTCGGTGATTGGACACATCAGTCCAGCCGCTCCGCGGCACATGGGATCTTCCCAGGCCAGGGATGGAACCGGCGCCCCTTGCACTGCAAGGCAGTGTCCTCATCCACTGGACCACCAGGGGAAGCCCCATCCATCCATTTTTGCTAACAGATTCTGAAACAGACCAGATCCAGGCAGGCCTCTGACCAGGCTCTCATCTTGGTACCTGACTCATGAGTCAGTGTCTGCCAAATTCTAGGAAACACCTGTTTTGTTCTTTGGGGGGAGGGGCACTTTTATTGGTCTTTCATTTATCTATTTTCATCCATCTTTGTTTTCTGGCCCCTGTGGGCCTCCCATTGTAGTGGCCTCTGTCGCTGCAGAGCAGCTGCTCTGGGTGCATGTCCTCCAGAGCTCTGGCTAGGTAGTTGGACACATGGGTCCAGCTGCTCCGCGGCACGTGGGATCTTCCCAGGCCAGGAATCAAACTGGCACCCCTTGCACTGCAAGGCTGTGTCCTTACCCACTGGACCACCAGAGAAGCCCTGCTTTGTTCTTTTGAAATGAATTCCTCTATTAAAATGAGAGCTGCATTACCATGACATCCAAAAGGAGAAGAGAAACATCATGGCTTTGCAATGTTTCTTCGCCAACCTCTTCATCAACACATAGTCAATCACCTAGATTAGTCCCATGCACCCTTGAAGTGAGGAATGATCTAATGGCTGTAATACTTACCTCAGGTTTTCTTATAATACCTAGCAAAGACATACATCGACAGCCATGCAACTGTTGGAAAACACTAAGCCAACAATAAAACATCAGTTAGCATCTTGTTATACACACCCCCATGCATACTTGCATCACCTTGCATTCATAATTTAAAGCTTTTAAAAGCCACAATGCAAGTCTCAACACAAATCAAAGAACTGACAGATACAGACTGTGTTCCTGTATTTCAGTGTGATGAAAACAGGTATCAGTCAATAAAAAGATGACAGATAAATTTAAAACACAATTCTAAATGAGTCATGGGTCAAAGAATGACTATGAAGTTAAAAAATTATTAGAGTGGAATTATGAAGAAAATCTCTACATATCAAAACTTATGCATCTAAAGCCTAACTTAAAGGGAAATTTAAATATATATCGTGGAAATAAAATTTTACATGTATAGAGTAAGGATTTTAACCTTTTTAGATGTCAGTAAGATGTTGTTCATAAACTTTATTGTATTAGATAATTTGTGACTCTTTAAATATCAATTCTTATTTTCTTCTTATTTTATTTTTATTTTTGGAGGGGGTGGGGAGAGAGGGGAGCGGGTAGGCCACTTCTATTGGTCTTTCATTTATCTGTTTTTCATCCATCTTTGTTCTTTGGCCCGTGTGGGCCTCCCATCGCAGTGGCCTCTCACATCGCAGAGCACCGGCTCTGGGAGCATGTGCTCCAGAGTTCTGGCTCGGTAATTGGGCACATCAGTCCAGCCGCTCCACGGCTCGTGGGATCTTTCCAGGCCAGGGATTGAACCGGCGCCCCTTGCGCTGCAAGGCGGTGTCCTTACCCACTGAACCACCAGGGAAGCCCTATTTTTTTTTTATTTTTGAGAATATCTCAAGTAGCTTATTTATTTATTTGAAAAGAATCTAGCAAAAGTCAGCGTCTTAATGATGATAATTTTAAGTGCTGAAAGTTGAGAGAAAAAAACCTTTTTCTTGTAAGCTTTGAGCTCCCTCTACATGTCCAAAGAAAAACTTCCCAGAAACAATAAGAAACTACAATTAGATAATAAATCACATATGAAGATGTTTTAAAATTCTCAGAACTATTCACATTGCTGCGTCACTTAAACATCCATGATGGTGTGCCCAAAATATTGCTGCTGGAAAAACCTATCCACTTCACCTACATTACTTACGAAAGAAACATTTTCTCTCCCCCTAGTGGACATTTGCAAAAATGACACAAAAATAGCTCGCAAGATTAAATTATTAAAGCATATAATATAGATAGCCTCGATTGAGGCTGTCAATATGATTTAGTCCAGTCAGTCATTTTGTGCTTGAGGAAATGAAATAAAATTATTTGTGACAAGAATAGAATGTCTTTTCACTGTTTTTTGATTTGTTTGTATTTTCTTGGTAGGTTTCTTTTCTTTCTTTCTTTCTTTTTAATTTTGTAATAATCAGCCTTCCAGTGAAGAAGCGGCAGGAAATCCAGGTTCAATCAATCCTGGGTTTGGAAGATCCCCTGATGTCCATGGGATTATAAAGAGTCGGACAAGACTGAAGTGACTTAACATAGCATAGCGCAATTGATTTACAATGTTGTGTTAGTTTCAGGTGTACAGAAAAGTGATTCAGTTGTAAGTATGGGCATGCATACATGCTAAGTAGCTTCAGTTGTGTCCAACTCCGAGACCCTATGGACCGTAGACCACCAGACTCTGGTGTCCATGGTATTCTCCAGGCAAGAATAATAGAGTGGATTACCACACCCTCTTCCTGGGTATCTTCCCATGCCAGGGATTGAACCCATGTCTCTGACATCTACTTGCATTGGCAGATGGGTTCTTTCCCACCTGGGCAACCCACACATATATTTATACTCACTCTTTGTCAGATTCTTTTCTCAACATACAATATCATAGAATATTGAGTAGAGTTTCTTGTGCTATAGAGTAAGTCCTTGTTGGTTATCTACTTTATATATCTATGTATACACTTCACAGGTGGCTCAGTGGTTTTTACTCTACCTACAGAGCAGGAGATGAGGATTCCATCCCTGGACTGGGGAATTCCCCTGGAGAAAGAAATGGCAACCTACTCTAGTGTTCTTGTCTAGAAAATCCCACGGACAGAGGATCCTGGTGGGCTACAGTCTATGGGGTTGCAAAGAGTCAGACATGACTTAGTGACTAAACAACAGTAGAACATATGTACATTAATCCTGAACTCATGATTTATCCCTCTCACCTACATTTCCCCTTTGATAACCATAAGTTTGTTTTTGAAGCCTGCGAATATGTTTTGTTTTGTAAATGAGTTCATTTGTATCATTTCCTTTAGATTTTACGTATTAGTTCAGTTCAGTCACTCAGTCGTGGCCAACTGTTTGCAACCCCATGGACTGTGGCACATCAGGCTTCCCTGACCTTCATCATCTCCCAGAGCTTGCTCAAACTCATGTCCATTGACTTGAGTTCACATGAAGTGACATCCAATCATCTTATCCTCTATTGCCCCCTTCTCCTTTTGCCTTCTATTTTTCCCAACATCAGTCTTCCAATTTGTCAGGGTTGATTTCCTTTAAGATTGACTGGATTGATCTCCTTGCAGTCTAAGCATCTCTCCAGAGGCTTCTCCAACACCACAGTTCAAAGGCATCAATTTAAAGAAGACTGAGCGCTGGAGATTTTACATATAAATGATATCGCCTATTTGTCTTTCTCTGACATACTTCAGTTAGTATGATAATCTCTACGTCTACCCACGTTTCTGCAAATGGCATTATTTCATTCATTCTTATGGCTAAGGAGTATTTCATTGTGTCCATCATCTTATCAGTGAATATTACATTGCTTCTGTCCTGTGTCAAGTTGTTTCAGTTGTGTCCAACTCTCTGTGACTCTCTGGACTATAACCCACCAGGCTCCTCTGTCCATAGGATGCTCTAGGCACAAATGCTTTATTTTTGATTGAAGAATAATTACAATACTGTATTGGTTTCTGACATACATCAACATAGATCAGAAGTAGATATACATGTCACCTCCACCCCATCCTGCCCCTCTAGGTTGTCACAGAGCCCCAGTTTGGGTTCCCTGAGTTATACTGCAAATTCCCACAGGCTATCTATTTCATATATGTTAGAGTAAATATTTCCAAGCTACTCTCTGTGGGGACCTTCCACAGAAAAGGAAGGCAGCAGGATTGCCCCCGGCTGAACCGGGAGATCTCGGAGAAAGGCAAATCTTTACTGCCCGCCCCCTAGCCCCCTGGCTCAGGTAGGGGACAATCAGACGCGGCAGGGGTTCCATCGAAGTAGTTCCGCTTTATTGATGAAGATCCACAGCTTTTATAGGCAAGTGAAGGGGATTTTGCACGGGACTTCCTATAGATTACACCAATCAAGTTAAAGGCCAAGCAATCATTCACAAGCGCGGAAACCAAGGGAACCAATCAGAAATTTTGACCATCAATTAACAATTTAGATCACGCCCTGTCTCTTCCTGTAGGTGCCATCTTAGCTCCAAACTGAAACAATGTGCTTAAGCTTCTTTTCACTCCCACACCCCTTCCTGTAGGGGCCATCTTAGCTCCAAACTGCAAACATGTGCTTAAGCTTCTTTATGCTTGCAACGGTCCTCTTTCAATTCAGAGCCCCACAACTCTCCGTTGTCTTTTGTCTATGATTCTTTTGCTTTTCTAAACTTTTAAGTTTAACCAAGTCCAATTTGTTTATTTTTGTTTTATTACTCTAAAAGGTCAATCCTAAAAGATATTGCTGTGATTTATGTCAAAGACTGTTCTACTTATGTTTTCCTTAAGAGTTTTATGGTGTCTGGCCTTACATTTAGGTCTTTAGTCCATTTTAAGTTTATTTTTGTGTATGGTGTTAGAGAATATTCTAACTTTTGATTTTTTTACATGTAGTTGTCCAGTTGTCCCAGCACCACTTATTGAAGAGACTGTCTTTTTTCTCCATTGTGTAGTCATGCCTCCTTTGTCAAAAACCCATAGATGCATGGGTTTATTTCTGGACTTTCTATACTGTTCCATTGATCAATATTTCTGTTTTTCTGCCAGTATCATACTATTTTTCTTACTGTAGTTTTAGAGTATAGTCTGAAGCCAGGGAGCCTCATTCCTCCAGCTTCATTTTATTTAATCAAGGTTTTTGTTTTAGCTATTCATGGTCTTTTGTGTTTCCTTAACAAACTGTAAAATATTTTGTTCTGACTGTGTGAAAGATGTCATTGGAAATTTGATAGGGATTGCATTGCATCTGTACATCACTTTGGGTATTATAGCCATTTTCACAATATTGATTCTTTCAGTCCAAGAACATAGCATATCTCTGCATCTGTTTGTGTCATCTTTTATTTCTTTCATCAGCATCTTCATTTTGTGAGTACACGTCTTTTGCCTTCTTCACTTCAGTTCAGTTCAGTCGCTCAGTTGTGATGACCCCATGGAACACAGCACAAGAGGCTTTCCTGTCCTTCACCATCTCCCATTGACTCAGTGATGCTATCCAACCATCTCATCCTCTGTTGTCCCCTTATCCTTTGCCTTCTATTTTTCCCAACATCAGGGTGCTTTCCAGTGAGTCGTCTCTTCACATCAGGTGGCCAAAGTATTGGAACTTCACCTTCAACATCATTCTTTCCAATGATATTCAGGGTTGATTTCCTTTAGGATTGACTGGTGTGATCTCCTTGCAATCCAGGGGACTCTCAAGGGTCTTCTTCAACACCACAGTTCAAAGACACTCAGCCTTCTTTATGGTCCAACTCTCACATCCATAAATGACTACTGGGAACACCATAGCTTTGACTATATGGACTTTTGTTAGCAAAGTGATGTCTCTGCTTTTGAATATGCAGTCTAGGTTTGTCAGAGCTTTTCTTCCAAGGAACAAAGTGTCTTCTCAATTCATGGCTTGCAGTCACCATTCAAAGTGATTTTGGAGCCCAAGAAAGTAAAGTCTGTCACTGTTTCATCGTTTGCCATCTGTTTGTATGAAGCTATGGGACTGGATGTCATGATCTTCATTTTTTGAATATTGAGTTTTAGGCCAACTTTTTCACTGTCCTCTTTCGCCTTTATCAAGAGGCTCTTTAATTTTCTCCGCTTTCTGCTCTAAGAGTGGTGTCATCTGCATACCTGAGGTTATTGATAATTCTCCTGGTGATCTTGATTCCGGCTTGTGTTTCATCCAGACCTGCATTTTGCATGATCTACTCTGCATGTAAATTAAATAAGCAGGGTTGCAATATACAGCCTTAACATACTTATTTCCCAATTTGAAACCAGTCCACTGTTCCATGCCCAGTTCTAACTGTTGCTTCTTGTCCTGCATACAGGTTTCGTAGGAGGCAGGTAAGGTGGTCTGGTATTCCCATCTCTTTCAGAATTTTCCATAGTTTTTTTTTTGTGTACCTCCTTAGGTAGGTTTATTCCTATTTTAGTTGTGATGATAAATCGGATTGTTTCCTTTATTTCTCTTTCTGATTTTTCATTGTTAGTGCATAGGAATGCAAGGAATTTCCGTGTGTGCTAATTTTGTATCCTGTAACTTAACCAAACTCACTGATGAGCTCTAGTAGTTTTCTGGTAGCATCATTAGGATTTTCCATGTATAGTATCATGTCATCTGCAAGCAGTGACAGTTTGACTTCTTTGCCAATCTGGAATCGTTTTACTTCTTTTTCTTCTTATTACTGTGGCTAGGGCTTCCAAAACTATGTTGTATAAAGTGGTGAGAATGAACATCCTTTTTCTTATTCCTAGTCTTAGAGGTAATGCTTTCAACGTTTCACTGTTGAGAATATTAGCTGTGGGTTTGTCATCTATGGTCTTTATTATGTTCAGTTATGTTCTCTCTATACCCACAATATGGACAGGTTTTTTTTTTTTTTTTTTAAGTCATAAACAGGCATTGAATTTTGTCACATTCAATGAATCTATTGAAAAAATCATGTGGCTTTTATTCTTCAGTTTGTTGATGTGATGTATCACACTGATTGATCTGCAGATAATGAAGAATCCTTGCATCCCTGGGATAAATCCCACTTGATGATGCGGCACAATTTATTTAGCGTATTGTTGCATTTGTTTTGCTAGTATTTTGTTGAGGATATTTGCATCTATGTTCATTAGGGATATTGGCTTGTAATTTTCTTTTCTCGTAATATCTTTGTTTTGGTATCAGGGTGATGCTGGCCTCATAGAGTGAGTTTGGGAGTGTTCCTTTTCTATAATTTTTCAGAGTAATATCAGAAAGATGGATGTTAATTTTTCCCTAAATTTCTGATAGAATTCACCTGTGAAGTCATCTGGTCTAGCCTTATATTTTTGGAAGTTTTAAAATCACTGTTTCCATTTCAGTGCTTGTGATTGGTCTTCGTATTTTCTAGTTTTTTCTGGTTCAGTACTTTCTTGGAATTTGTCCATTTCTTCCAGGGTGTTCATTTTATTGATGTATAATTGTTTGTAGTAGTGTTTTATCATGCTTTGTATTTCTGTGGTGTCCATTGTAACTTCTTTTATATTTCTAATTTATTGATAGAGCCCTATCCCTTTTTTTTCTTGATGAATCTGCCTAAAGTTTTATTACTTTTGTTTATTCAAAGAGCCAGATTTTTAGTTTCATTGATCTTTCCTGTTGTTTTCTTCATCTCTGTTTCATTTATCTTTATGTTTGTGATTTCTTTCCATCTGCTAACTTTGGGGTTTTTTGGTTCTTCTTTCTCTAGTTGCTTTAGGTGTAACATTAGGTTGTTTATTCGAGGTATTTCTTGTTTACTGTGGCTAGGGCTTCCAAAACTATGTTGTATAAAGTGGTGAGAATGAACATCCTTTTTCTTATTCCTAGTCTTAGAGGTAATGCTTTCAACGTTTCACTGTTGAGAATATTAGCTGTGGGTTTGTCATCTATGGTCTTTATTATGTTCAGTTATGTTCTCTCTATACCCACAATATGGACAGGTTTTTTTTTTTTTTTTTTTAAGTCATAAACAGGCATTGAATTTTGTCACATTCAATGAATCTATTGAAAAAATCATGTGGCTTTTATTCTTCAGTTTGTTGATGTGATGTATCACACTGATTGATCTGCAGATAATGAAGAATCCTTGCATCCCTGGGATAAATCCCACTTGATGATGCGGCACAATTTATTTAGCGTATTGTTGCATTTGTTTTGCTAGTATTTTGTTGAGGATATTTGCATCTATGTTCATTAGGGATATTGGCTTGTAATTTTCTTTTCTCGTAATATCTTTGTTTTGGTATCAGGGTGATGCTGGCCTCATAGAGTGAGTTTGGGAGTGTTCCTTTTCTATAATTTTTCAGAGTAATATCAGAAAGATGGATGTTAATTTTTCCCTAAATTTCTGATAGAATTCACCTGTGAAGTCATCTGGTCTAGCCTTATATTTTTGGAAGTTTTAAAATCACTGTTTCCATTTCAGTGCTTGTGATTGGTCTTCGTATTTTCTAGTTTTTCCTGGTTCAGTACTTTCTTGGAATTTGTCCATTTCTTCCAGGGTGTTCATTTTATTGATGTATAATTGTTTGTAGTAGTGTTTTATCATGCTTTGTATTTCTGTGGTGTCCATTGTAACTTCTTTTATATTTCTAATTTATTGATAGAGCCCTATCCCTTTTTTTTCTTGATGAATCTGCCTAAAGTTTTATTACTTTTGTTTATTCAAAGAGCCAGATTTTTAGTTTCATTGATCTTTCCTGTTGTTTTCTTCATCTCTGTTTCATTTATCTTTATGTTTGTGATTTCTTTCCATCTGCTAACTTTGGGGTTTTTTGGTTCTTCTTTCTCTAGTTGCTTTAGGTGTAACATTAGGTTGTTTATTCGAGGTATTTCTTGTTTACTGGGGTAAGATTGCATTGCTATAAACCTCCCTCTTGGGCTTCCCTGGTGGTTCAGTGGGTAAGGACATCGCCTTGCAGTGCGAGGGGCGCCAGTTCGATCCCTGGCCTGGGAAGATCCCACGTGCTGCGGAGCCGCTGGACTGATGTGTCCAATGACCAAGCCGGAGCTCTAGAGCGCATGCGCCCAGAGCTGGTGCTCTGCAACAACAGAGGCCACTGCGATGGGAGGCCCACACGGGCCAAAGAACAAAGATGGATGAAAATAGATAAATGAAAAACCAATAGAAGTGGCCCGCCTGCTCCCCTCCCTCCCCACCCCACCCCCTACCAATAATAAATAAATAAATAAATCTTAAAAAAAAAAGACAAAAAAACTCCCTTTTAGAAATAATTTTTTTCACAAACCATTGGTTTTGGATCTTTGTTTTTCCATTGTCATTTGTCTCTAGGTATTTTTTTTTTAATTTCCTCTTTGATTTCTTCAGTCATCCATTGGTTGCTTAGCAAGATGTGGTCTATCCTCAATGTATTTGTGATTTCTACTGTTGTTGTTTTTTTCATGTAATTGATTTCTGACTATATAGCCTTTGTTTGGAAAAGATGCTTGATATGATTTCAGTTTTCTTAAATTTGCTGAGCCTTGATTTGTGGCCCTAAATATGATCTATCCTGGAGAATGTTCCATGTGCACTTGAGAAGGAAGTGTATTCTGCTGCTTTTGGATGAATGTTCTATAAATATCAATCAAGTGCATTAGGTCTAATGTGTCACTTAAGACCTGTGTTTCCTTATTGATTTTCTGTCTTGATGATCTGTCCATTCATGTAACTGGGTGTTAAAGCAATTGCATTACTTTCAATTTCTCCTTTTATGACTGTTAGCATATTGAGGTACTCCTATAATTGGGTGTGTATATGTTTATAATTGTTATATATTTTTCTTGGATTGATCTCTTGGTCATTACGCAGTGTCCTTCTTCGTCTCTTATAACAGTATTTTAAAGTCTGTTTTATCTGATATGAATACTGCTCCTCTAGCTTTCTTTTGATTCTCATTTGCATGGAATACCTTTTTTGATCCCCTCATTTTCAATCTATATGTGTCTCTATATCTAAAATGGGTCCCTTGTAGGCAGCATTTATATAGGTCTTGTTTTTGTGTCCATTGAACCAATCTATGTCTTTCTGTTGGAGCTTACATTTAAGGTAATTATTAATATTTATGTGTTTCCATTGTGTTGTTTCAGATTTGTTTTTGAAGGTCTCTTTTTCCCCCTTCCTGTTTTGTTCTGTTGTGATTTGATGACTAACTTTACTATTATGTTTGGATTGCTTTTTCTTTTTTGTGTGTATATCTCTTGTAGAATTTGGGGTTGTGGTTCCCATAAGCTTTTGATACAGCAGTCTGTTTATGTAAAAAATTGTTTAATTTACTAGTTTCTTAATTTAAAATAATTTCCAGTATCCTGCATATGTACTCTCCTCTTCTCCCAATTGCTCGGAGTTGGGGGTGGGGTACTTATTTTTAAGTGGAGGTTCGTTGTTTTAAAATACTGTTTTGGCTTCTGCCATATTAAAACGTGAATCAGCCACAAGTACACATACATCCTGTCCCTCCTGTACCTCTCCTGCCATTCCCCATTCCATCCACCCCTCTAGGTTGTCACAGAGCAGTGGGTTGAGCTCCAGTATGGAGATTCCTTAAAAAATTAGGAATAAAATTACCATATGACCCAGCAATTTCACTGCTGGGCATATTCCCTGAGAAAACCATAATTGAAAAGATGCACATGTCTCCAATGTTCATAGCTCAGTTTAACACAGTTTACAATAGCTAGGACATGGAAGCAAACTACATGGTCTTTTGGTGGATGAATAGATTAAAATGCTGTGGTACTTATACATATATACAATGGAATACTAACCAGCCATAAAAAAGACTGTTGATTTTGACATCATATTTCCTATTTTTGCTTCATGTTTACCTTTACTGGTGAGCTTTCCCATTCATAATTTTCTCGAGTCTAACTATGGCCGGACTTGAGCAAGTGTTTTTCTGTTCCCGTTAGGGAAGTTTTGGGCTATAATACCTTCATATATTTTCTCAGGCACTTTCTCTGTCTCTCCTTCTTCTGGGATGCCTGTAATGCAAGTATTGGCACAAATATAAGTAGTAGTTCTGATCAGATTGTAAAGTAGCGTGCTCATGAGATCACGTTAGTTCACAAAATCTTTACTGGTAGCTGGAATGAGGACAGAAAAAATAGAATTGCTTATACTCAAGGCAGCAAATAGCATATGTGAAAAAGAGATGGTGTGAAATATTTAAAGCATTGAAAGAAAAAACTACCACTGTAGAATTCGGTAACCTGCACAATTACTCTTCAAAAGTGAAAAAGAAATTAAAAATGTCTTAGCAAATAGATAATGAAGGAATTTCCTATCAATAGGCTACCTAGCAAGAAATGTTAAAAAAAAAAAAGCTCTTTTTGTAAAAGAAAATAATATAGATTACAAGCACTGATCTGCATAAAGAGAGGAAGAACATTAGAGAAAATAAAGATAATGTAGTGTTGTCAGAAAATGGACTTGAATTAGTTGTAAATATGTATTGCTAATTCTAGGATTGCTGTTGTTGAATCACTAAGTTGTGTCCAGCTCTGCAACCCCATGAATACCAGGCCCACCATGCTTCCTTGACCTTCACTGTGTTAAGTGATACCATGAGTTTGCTCAGACTCATGTCCATTGTGTCACTGATGCCATCCAACCGTCTCATCCTCTGTTGTCCCCTTCTCCTCTTGCCCTCAGTCTTTCCCAGTCTCAGATGGCCAAAGTATTGGAACTTCAACTTCAGCATCAGTCCTTCCAATGAATATTCAGAGTTGATTTCCTTTAAGACTGACAAGTTTGATCTCCTTGCAGTCCAAGACACTCTCCAAGGGACTCTTCTCTAACACTACAGATTGTAAGCATCAGTTCGCTGGTGATCAGCCTTCTTTATGCTCATATCCATACATGACTACTGGAAAAACCAAGGCTTTGACTATATGCACCTTTGTTGGCAAAGGGATGTCTCTGCTTTTTAATACACTGTCTAGGTTTGTCATAGCCTTTTGTCCAAGAAGCAAGCACTTTTTAATTTCATGGCTACGGTCACTGTCCAGAGTGATTTTGGAGCCCAAGAAAATGAAATCTGTCACTGTTTCCTCTTTTTACCCCATCTACTTGCCAGAAAGTGGTGGGACTGGATGCCATGATCTTAGTTTTTTTGAATGTTGAGTTTTAAGCCAGCTTTTTACTTTCCTCTTTGACCTTCATCAAAAGACTTTTCAGTTCCTCTTTACTTCCCGCCATTAAAGTATCATCTGCCTGTCTGAGGTTGGTATTTTTCCCAGTAATCTTGATTCTAGCCTGTGCTTTATCCAACCCAGCACTTCACATGATGTACTCTGCATATAAGTTAAATAAGGAGGATGACAATATACATCCTTGATGTACTCCTGTCCTATTTTTGACCAGTCTCTTGTTCCAGTTCTGACTGTTATCTCTTGTCCTGCCTACAGATTTCTCATGAGCCAGGTAAAGTGGTCTGGTATTCCTATTTCTTTAAGAATTTTCCACAGTTCGTGTGATCTACACAGCTGAAGGCTTTAGTGTAGTCAATGAAGCAGAAATAGATGTTTTTCTAGAATTCCCTTGTTTTTTCTGTGATCCAGTGGATGTTTGCAATTTGATCTCTGGTTCCTTTACCTTTTCTAAATTCAGCTTGTACATCTGGAACTCCTTGGTTCACACACTGCTGAAGGATTGTGAGCATAATCTTGCTGGCAAGTGAAATGAGTGCAGGGAGTAGTTTGAACATTCTTTCTTTGTTTGCCTTTCTTTGGGAAGTGCTACCTCTGTTGTCCCCTTCTCCTCTTGCCCTCAGTCTTTCCCAGTCTCAGATGGCCAAAGTATTGGAACTTCAACTTCAGCATCAGTCCTTCCAATGAATATTCAGAGTTGATTTCCTTTAAGACTGACAAGTTTGATCTCCTTGCAGTCCAAGACACTCCCCAAGGGACTCTTCTCTAACACTACAGATTGTAAGCATCAGTTCGCTGGTGATCAGCCTTCTTTATGCTCATATCCATACATGACTACTGGAAAAACCAAGGCTTTGACTATATGCACCTTTGTTGGCAAAGGGATGTCTCTGCTTTTTAATACACTGTCTAGGTTTGTCATAGCCTTTTGTCCAAGAAGCAAGCACTTTTTAATTTCATGGCTACGGTCACTGTCCAGAGTGATTTTGGAGCCCAAGAAAATGAAATCTGTCACTGTTTCCTCTTTTTACCCCATCTACTTGCCAGAAAGTGGTGGGACTGGATGCCATGATCTTAGTTTTTTTGAATGTTGAGTTTTAAGCCAGCTTTTTACTTTCCTCTTTGACCTTCATCAAAAGACTTTTCAGTTCCTCTTTACTTCCCGCCATTAAAGTATCATCTGCCTGTCTGAGGTTGGTATTTTTCCCAGTAATCTTGATTCTAGCCTGTGCTTTATCCAACCCAGCACTTCACATGATGTACTCTGCATATAAGTTAAATAAGGAGGATGACAATATACATCCTTGATGTACTCCTGTCCTATTTTTGACCAGTCTCTTGTTCCAGTTCTGACTGTTATCTCTTGTCCTGCCTACAGATTTCTCATGAGCCAGGTAAAGTGGTCTGGTATTCCTATTTCTTTAAGAATTTTCCACAGTTCGTGTGATCTACACAGCTGAAGGCTTTAGTGTAGTCAATGAAGCAGAAATAGATGTTTTTCTAGAATTCCCTTGTTTTTTCTGTGATCCAGTGGATGTTTGCAATTTGATCTCTGGTTCCTTTACCTTTTCTAAATTCAGCTTGTACATCTGGAACTCCTTGGTTCACACACTGCTGAAGGATTGTGAGCATAATCTTGCTGGCAAGTGAAATGAGTGCAGCTGTGCAGTAGTTTGAACATTCTTTTTCTTTGTTTGCCTTTCTTTGGGATTAGAATAGAAACTGACCTTTTCTAGTCCTGTGGCCACTGCTGAGTGTTCCAAATTTCGTATCATATTGAATGCAGCACTTTAACAGCATCATCTTTTAGCATTTAAAGTAATTCAGCTAAAATTCTGCACCTCCACTACCTTTGTTCTTAGTAATGCCCTAAGGCCCTCTTGACTCACTCCAGAATGTCTGGCTCTAGGTGAGTGAGGGTACTATCATGGTTACCTTGGTGGTTAAGAGTTTTTTTGTACAGTTCTTCTGTGCAGTCTTGCCCTCTCTTCTTAATTCCTTCTGTTTCTGTTAGGTCCTTGCTGTTTCTATCCTTAGTTTTGCACATCTTTGCATGAAATGTTCCCTTGGCATCTCTAGTTTTCTTTAATCTTTCCCTTTCTGTTGCTTTTCCCTATTTCTTTGTGTTATTCATTTAAGAAGACTTTTTATCTCTCCTTGTTACTCTCTGGAACTCTCCATTCAGTTGGGTATATCTTTCTCTTTCTCCTTTGCCTTTCATTTCCCTTTCCTCAGCTATTTGTAAGGTCGTCTCAGAAAACCATTTTGCCTTCTTGCATTTTGTTTTATTTGGGATGGTTTTGGTCACTGCCTCCTGTACAATGTTAAGAACCTCTGTACATTGTTCTTCAGGCACTCTGTCTACCAGATCTCCCTTGAATCTATTCATCACCTCCACTATATAAACATAATAGATTTGATTTAAGTCCTACCTGAATGGCCTAGTGGTTTTTCCTACTTCCTTCAGGTTAAGCCTAAATTTCACAATAAGGAGCTGATGATCTGAGCCACAGTAGGCTCTTTTTTTTTTTTTTTTTTTCTTTTCTGACTGTGTAGAGCTTCTCTATCTTCAGCTGCAAAGGATATAATTAATCTGGTTCTGGCATAGACTATGTGTAGAGTCGTCTCTTGTGTTGCTGGTGACTACTACCAAAAACTTAAATCATTGTTTACATATTGAGAAAAGAGAGAAAATAGAATCATACAAAATAGTCAGTTAAAAATCACAGAAACCAGCAAAAGGGTGGCAAACAAAAAAATTAAAAAGGCAGGCAAATGTGGAGAAGGAAATGGCAACCCATTCCAGTATTCTTGCCTATGAAATCTCATGTACAGAGGAGCTGGGTGGACTGCAGTCCATGGGGTTACACGACTGACCATGCACACATGAGGGGTGGAGGGAGATGGGTTGGTAGCAATAAACAGGTATAACCCTGCCCCATCTAAATGTAAGGCAATCAATAGAAAATTATATCAGAGTGGGTAAAAAGCAAGACCTGACTCTATGTTGTTTAGAAATACTTAAAGTATAGGAGATGTAGTTCCCATATCTCAATTCATGACACAGCAAATGAATAAGAAATAATTTTGTCAATGGAATATATGGATAATATAAGGAATAGGTAGGTATAAGTGTTTTGCATGGAATTAAGTTCCATGACTTCATATTCTTTTTACACATCCTTTAAAAATTGGAGCTAACTGGATATTTTTTAGAACACAAAATCTTAGCCAAATAAAAAAGAGTAGACAATATAAAAAAGCATAAATATTGTAAAGAATTGGTTAATAAAAGCAAATGAACTCTTTGACTGTTGGAAACAAGCCACTTCAGTAAGGTGATGGGTGGCAAAATTAAGATGATGAAATAAATAGCCTTCCTATATAAAAGCAGTAATCAATTAGAAAATGCAATAGAAGACTCTATTGAAAATGGCAAGAAAAATATAAAATACTTAAGGAAAAGCTTATGAAGAAATATTTAAGTTCTATATTTAAAAAATAAAATGCTATCAGGACACATAATGATTTAAGTCCTACCTGAATGGCCTAGTGGTTTTTCCTACTTCCTTCAGGTTAAGCCTAAATTTCACAATAAGGAGCTGATGATCTGAGCCACAGTAGGCTCTTTTTTTTTTTTTTTTTTTCTTTTCTGACTGTGTAGAGCTTCTCTATCTTCAGCTGCAAAGGATATAATTAATCTGGTTCTGGCATAGACTATGTGTAGAGTCGTCTCTTGTGTTGCTGGTGACTACTACCAAAAACTTAAATCATTGTTTACATATTGAGAAAAGAGAGAAAATAGAATCATACAAAATAGTCAGTTAAAAATCACAGAAACCAGCAAAAGGGTGGCAAACAAAAAAATTAAAAAGGCAGGCAAATGTGGAGAAGGAAATGGCAACCCATTCCAGTATTCTTGCCTATGAAATCTCATGTACAGAGGAGCTGGGTGGACTGCAGTCCATGGGGTTACACGACTGACCATGCACACATGAGGGGGGTGGAGGGAGATGGGTTGGTAGCAATAAACAGGTATAACCCTGCCCCATCTAAATGTAAGGCAATCAATAGAAAATTATATCAGAGTGGGTAAAAAGCAAGACCTGACTCTATGTTGTTTAGAAATACTTAAAGTATAGGAGATGTAGTTCCCATATCTCAATTCATGACACAGCAAATGAATAAGAAATAATTTTGTCAATGGAATATATGGATAATATAAGGAATAGGTAGGTATAAGTGTTTTGCATGGAATTAAGTTCCATGACTTCATATTCTTTTTACACATCCTTTAAAAATTGGAGCTAACTGGATATTTTTTAGAACACAAAATCTTAGCCAAATAAAAAAGAGTAGACAATATAAAAAAGCATAAATATTGTAAAGAATTGGTTAATAAAAGCAAATGAACTCTTTGACTGTTGGAAACAAGCCACTTCAGTAAGGTGATGGGTGGCAAAATTAAGATGATGAAATAAATAGCCTTCCTATATAAAAGCAGTAATCAATTAGAAAATGCAATAGAAGACTCTATTGAAAATGGCAAGAAAAATATAAAATACTTAAGGAAAAGCTTATGAAGAAATATTTAAGTTCTATATTTAAAAAATAAAATGCTATCAGGACACATAAAAAGTGTTTTGAACAAGAAGACAGTATTGACATTAAAGATGTCAATTGTCTTTAATGAAATTTATTTCATAGGATCTCATGTAAAATGACATCTATTTTATTATGATATAGAAGAACAGACCATAAAGATCTAATAAATTTGATTCAAGAAAGAAAAAAATTTCCACATGGCCAACACACATACATAAACACATACAGTCAAAACCCAAATTATGAAGAAGGCAGAGTATTTGTAGTATGTATTATATATAAATGTCTAAGTTCTTTATTATATTAAGACTTCCTATAAACTAATTTTTAAAAATCTAACGTAAGCCGATAAAAGCAAGTTGCTCAGTTGTGTCCAACTCTTTCTGACCCATGGACAAGCCATGACATTCTTCAGGCAAGAATACTGGGGTGGGTATCCTTTCCTTTCTCCAGACAATGTTCCCAACCCAGGGATAGAACCCAGGTCTCTGGCATTGCAGGTGGATTCTTTACCAGCTGAACCACCAGGGAATCCCCAAAATACTGGAGTGGGTAGCGTATCCCTTCTCCAGGAGATTTTCCCAGCCCAGGAATTGATGTCTCCTCATTGTAGGTGGATTCTTCACTAGCTGAGCTACAAGTGAATACCAAATGTAAATCAGAGATCACATCAAAAAAAAAAGAAAGAAAATACTTATCCCACTCTTCATAAGGCAAATACCAAGGAATGTTTTCCCCATCTGTAAATCAGCAAAAATTCAAATATTTGATAAACTTTAGTTGGAGAGGAAGTAGAGAAGCAGGCCTCATATCTTACTGGTGAGGATACAAATCAATACATCCCTGTTATAGAGCAATTTGACAATATTTATCAAGATTCCAAAGACATGTCATTTGATCAAGTAACTCTACTTTTGGGAATTTATTCTACTGATATGCTTGTGATGTGTAAAATGACATGTATCCAAATAGAATAAATATAACATTGCTGGTATTAGCAGAAGATTGAAATGAAGTAAATGCTTAGGAATTGGCATAAGTTAAAGAAATTATTGGCAATCTAATGTATTCAATGGAAGTATCAATATACATAGCTCTTTATAAATGAAGTAGCAGAAATGAGTGATGTGGCAGTAGCTCCAAGGTGTGTGTGCATGTGTGTGTGTGTGTATGTGTTACTGATCAGGGTTCTTGGCCTCCTTAATCAATAGAAATTGATCAGAGGCCAGACAAAGCATTCAGGCAAGGTTTTATTGGAATCCCTGATCCAGTGGGTTGGGAGGCAGGGACTGAAGACAAGTAATAGGTTCTGTTGTTCACTCACTCCCTAAGAGGGTGGTGAGCTGGCTTCTTACATGGGGTGAGGGTTGGGTTGTGTTCATGGGTCAGGTCAGAGGGGTGGCTTGCCCACTTCATTATGGTGGTGTATATAGGGGGCTTGCATAGTACTCTGGTTTTGCTCCCGACCCCTGCTTTAGTTCCTGGCTCTTAAGAAGTGGCAGTTGGGTTTTATGGTCTTTTTTGTATCTTGTCCATAATTTCCCCCAACTTTGCAGTCACTTATAATTCTTTTGTATTTTGTTGTTCATGGAGACATGGTACATGCATTGCAGAACTGCAGCAAAATGTCTCAGGTTCCAGCCTGTCTCATTTCCCCCTGAGAGATGCTACACCGTTACTCTTAATGGGTAAGGTCTTTTCTTCTGAAACTTCTTTCTGTTGGACAGACGCTGCAGATTTTCCCAGCCCAGGAATTGATGTCTCCTCATTGTAGGTGGATTCTTCACTAGCTGAGCTACAAGTGAATACCAAATGTAAATCAGAGATCACATCAAAAAAAAAAGAAAGAAAATACTTATCCCACTCTTCATAAGGCAAATACCAAGGAATGTTTTCCCCATCTGTAAATCAGCAAAAATTCAAATATTTGATAAACTTTAGTTGGAGAGGAAGTAGAGAAGCAGGCCTCATATCTTACTGGTGAGGATACAAATCAATACATCCCCTGTTATAGAGCAATTTGACAATATTTATCAAGATTCCAAAGACATGTCATTTGATCAAGTAACTCTACTTTTGGGAATTTATTCTACTGATATGCTTGTGATGTGTAAAATGACATGTATCCAAATAGAATAAATATAACATTGCTGGTATTAGCAGAAGATTGAAATGAAGTAAATGCTTAGGAATTGGCATAAGTTAAAGAAATTATTGGCAATCTAATGTATTCAATGGAAGTATCAATATACATAGCTCTTTATAAATGAAGTAGCAGAAATGAGTGATGTGGCAGTAGCTCCAAGGTGTGTGTGCATGTGTGTGTGTGTGTATGTGTTACTGATCAGGGTTCTTGGCCTCCTTAATCAATAGAAATTGATCAGAGGCCAGACAAAGCATTCAGGCAAGGTTTTATTGGAATCCCTGATCCAGTGGGTTGGGAGGCAGGGACTGAAGACAAGTAATAGGTTCTGTTGTTCACTCACTCCCTAAGAGGGTGGTGAGCTGGCTTCTTACATGGGGTGAGGGTTGGGTTGTGTTCATGGGTCAGGTCAGAGGGGTGGCTTGCCCACTTCATTATGGTGGTGTATATAGGGGGCTTGCATAGTACTCTGGTTTTGCTCCCGACCCCTGCTTTAGTTCCTGGCTCTTAAGAAGTGGCAGTTGGGTTTTATGGTCTTTTTTGTATCTTGTCCATAATTTCCCCCAACTTTGCAGTCACTTATAATTCTTTTGTATTTTGTTGTTCATGGAGACATGGTACATGCATTGCAGAACTGCAGCAAAATGTCTCAGGTTCCAGCCTGTCTCATTTCCCCCTGAGAGATGCTACACCGTTACTCTTAATGGGTAAGGTCTTTTCTTCTGAAACTTCTTTCTGTTGGACAGACGCTGCAGACCCTAGCCTACCCTAAACATGTAGAAGTGCCCTGCTAAATATTCCAAGGAGCTGTAGGGACCTAAGCAACTCCTGAAGTGGATCAAATTCCTTGAGCCATCATGAGCCTTACTTGAAACTGTTAGAGCTTAGAAGACATAAACTTAACTAGAAGTTTAAACAAACAAGCGAAAACAATAATAGACATTAAAGAACCTAGAAAAAGAAGGAACCAGATTAACTTTGGGAAGTCTTCCTGAAGTCTTGGCCCACCAGTGGAGGCAATATCCCTCCTGCCAAAGTTGTGAAGCCACTCTGACCTGGCGGATACTTCCTTAACATTAACTTTTACCTGTTCTATCTCATTGATTCAGGGGCAACAGGAAGTATTAGTTTTCACACAAACTATCTGTTGGTGGAGCCTGTCTTTTGGATAGGTATCTAAGGTTTTCCAATGACTCAGAGATTTGTCTTCTGTTGTGACCAGAAGGGTTTCTGGAGGTAAAAGCTTTAGTCTGGACAAACATAGCCAACTAGATATCCTTGCAATTTGACAGCAGTGAGTGTGGCTAAGATCACTTTATAAAGGTTCTTCCATCTTGAGAATAGTTAGTTTTCAGGGGACATGTCTTTCCAAATTTTAAGAAGCACTTGGTCCCTGGGGTTTATCTGTGCACTGTTCCTTCCTCTGTGTTTTCAGTGGGAGCTGACAGTGGCTTGTGGGCATAGTCCTGGATTTCCTTCTGAACTTGTCCTCCTAGACTAGTAATAAACTTCAGAGGCTGGTTCACCTCCTGGTCTAGTAGAATGTCAGTAGCAAGAAAGGTCTCTTATGGGTCATTTTAAATGTGCTGAGCTTCAGACCATTACTTGAGGCTACACAGACCTTGAAGAGTGCAACAGAAGGCAGATTGGTCCAGGGTTCATCAGTTTTTCACCAGAGTTTTCCTAAGGTTTTCTTTAAAGTATGGTTCATTTTCTCAACCTTTCCTGAAGATGGGGAATACCAAGAGGTGTAGCTTGTAGTCTACCCCTGGGTTATTGTGTGAGACAATATGTGATTTTTGTCTATAAAAAAGGGTCATTTGTCACTCTGGGGGGACTTCGTACGTCCAAACTGAAGAATTATTTCCTTTAAGGGAACTTACAGACTTTCATAGCCTTTTCAGATCAGATAGCAAAGATCTGAACTTTGCTATCTGAGTTCAGATGAGTTCAGATGAGTTCAGATAACTCATCCTATGAAAGTATCAACAAGCACCAGAAGGTATTTATACCTTGATCACGGAGATTTTGGGTGAAATCTAACTGCCAGTCTTCCTTCCAATGTCCCTTGGTATTAAATTGGCCTGAGTAACAAAGTGGGGATTGGATGGGCTTGTGGACTATTATGGGCACATAAATCACAGACACGTGTTACTAGTTTTACTGTTCTTTTAAGCGCCTTCCCCAAAAAAGCTTTTTGCACCAAGTCCCATAGTGCATCCCTCTTAGTGAGTTTCCATTGGTGGATCTCAGAGGTTAGAACCCTATCCTTCTTTTTATACCAGTTTGTGTTTCCCTTCTCATAACCCCCGTTTCTCAGTATTTTCTTGTTCCTGTAGGGAATTCTGGGGAGGCTAGGGAGGTCACCCACTACAGCCTTGACTTGTTCAGGTTCCTGCAGTCGAGCTACCTGTTTTGTAATTTGATCAGCTTTGCCATTCCCTTGGCTCACAGAAGGCAAACCCCTCTGGTGGCCTTTCCAGTGGACTACTGTTGCCTGCATCAGGAGCTTCACTCCTTCTATAAGAGTCACATCTTTACATTTTATGGGGGAGTTTCTAGTGGTTGACATTCCTTCTTTCTTTCCAAATGGCAGCATGAGCATATAGCATGTGGTACCCATCTAGAGTCAGTAAAAAGTTTTTTTTTTATCCTTCCCTATATGCAAAGCTCTCATTAATACAATTAGTTTGACCTTTGTTGTCTGGAGTGGCCAGGCCTTGGCTTCTGTGACTGCATCTAGACCAACTAAGGCACCATAACCTGCCTTTGGGGTTCCCGTTTCTATACAACTGTTCTCATCAGTAAACCATTTGACCTGATAGCTGTCAAGAATTTCAACTGGAAAAATCAAGCCTGATGGAGTAAGTTTGTTCTATGGTCTCTATACATTGATGTGCTGTCTCCACTCTCGACCACTGGAAGTAGAATTGCTGGGTTCAGGGTTTAGCAGAACTTTAAGATCATATCAGGGTTGTCATTAGGAGGGCCTGATACCTTGCTACTCTTCCTCTAGTCAGTCGATGTCTTTTGACTTCCAGCACAGATTGTACTGCTGAAGGGTTAACCCATCTAGGTGTTGTCCCACCGTGAGCTTGGAAGCCTCATTAACCAATAGGGCTGTGGTTGCTCCTGCCTCTAGGCAGCTTGGCCATCCCAGGGCCACTGAATGCAATTGTTTTGGAAAGTAAGTTACTGGCCTCTGATCCAGTCCCATCTTTGGTGCCGGGCCAGCCGGCAGTCAACAGATCCTGAAGAGAGTGGCAGATAGGCTAAGAAAAGAAAGAAGGACAGAAAAGATGGGGTTGAGAGGGACAGCAAGAAGGCAGACAACTCTACAGGTTGCTGACAAGTTGCTGACAAGTTTATTGAATTCGCTCATACATTTTATACTTCTCAAAATCAGATAACACACAACAAACAGTAGTGTATACATGCTTTAGGCCAGGTTTCTCAGACCTAGCATCCTCTCCCTAAGGCAGGCCATTAACTAGGTATTACCTCCTGGTAAGAAACCTTTGGGAGGCTAGGGAGGTCACCCACTACAGCCTTGACTTGTTCAGGTTCCTGCAGTCGAGCTACCTGTTTTGTAATTTGATCAGCTTTGCCATTCCCTTGGCTCACAGAAGGCAAACCCCTCTGGTGGCCTTTCCAGTGGACTACTGTTGCCTGCATCAGGAGCTTCACTCCTTCTATAAGAGTCACATCTTTACATTTTATGGGGGAGTTTCTAGTGGTTGACATTCCTTCTTTCTTTCCAAATGGCAGCATGAGCATATAGCATGTGGTACCCATCTAGAGTCAGTAAAAAGTTTTTTTTTTATCCTTCCCTATATGCAAAGCTCTCATTAATACAATTAGTTTGACCTTTGTTGTCTGGAGTGGCCAGGCCTTGGCTTCTGTGACTGCATCTAGACCAACTAAGGCACCATAACCTGCCTTTGGGGTTCCCGTTTCTATACAACTGTTCTCATCAGTAAACCATTTGACCTGATAGCTGTCAAGAATTTCAACTGGAAAAATCAAGCCTGATGGAGTAAGTTTGTTCTATGGTCTCTATACATTGATGTGCTGTCTCCACTCTCGACCACTGGAAGTAGAATTGCTGGGTTCAGGGTTTAGCAGAACTTTAAGATCATATCAGGGTTGTCATTAGGAGGGCCTGATACCTTGCTACTCTTCCTCTAGTCAGTCGATGTCTTTTGACTTCCAGCACAGATTGTACTGCTGAAGGGTTAACCCATCTAGGTGTTGTCCCACCGTGAGCTTGGAAGCCTCATTAACCAATAGGGCTGTGGTTGCTCCTGCCTCTAGGCAGCTTGGCCATCCCAGGGCCACTGAATGCAATTGTTTTGGAAAGTAAGTTACTGGCCTCTGATCCAGTCCCATCTTTGGTGCCGGGCCAGCCGGCAGTCAACAGATCCTGAAGAGAGTGGCAGATAGGCTAAGAAAAGAAAGAAGGACAGAAAAGATGGGGTTGAGAGGGACAGCAAGAAGGCAGACAACTCTACAGGTTGCTGACAAGTTGCTGACAAGTTTATTGAATTCGCTCATACATTTTATACTTCTCAAAATCAGATAACACACAACAAACAGTAGTGTATACATGCTTTAGGCCAGGTTTCTCAGACCTAGCATCCTCTCCCTAAGGCAGGCCATTAACTAGGTATTACCTCCTGGTAAGTCATTAACATATTCAAAGTTCTTTAGATTACAGTGGTTCGGGGCATAATGCCCCTCAAGCCCTTTTTATCTGTACCGAGGCTCCAGGTGTCCTTTATGATAGCTCAGGAATGTCTTCACAATACCTGGGGTGGCGGGACAGAGAGCTATGCTGTTATCAGCCCCTGTTTCCAGGGCAGCTCCCAGAGCTATGTTTCCTTAAAAGAAACCCCTTGAAACAGGGCAGCTCCCCACACTTTGGGAACCCCTAGTGCTGTTTCTGACCTCTTATGAATGTATAGATTAAAGGGCTGTTCAAATTTGGAAGCCCCAGTGCTTGTGCTGTAGTCAGTCTTTAGTATTTCAAAAGGTCACTGTGGTCCCTTTTCCATTGAAAGGGTTACCTGCCTTCCCCCTTTAGAGCCTCATAGGGATTTTGGGCTTCCCAGGTGGTTCAGTGGTTAAAAAAAAAAAAAAAAAAAGAATCCTCCTGTCAATGTAATAGACATAGGAAATGAAGAGGAAATGGCAATCCAATCCAGTATCCTTGTCTGGAAAATCCCATGGATAGAGGAGCCTGGCAGGCTATAGTCCATACAGTCGAGAAGACTCAAACACGACTGAGTGACCATGCATGCATAGGGGTTTTGCATATAGGGCCATTATTTGGCATCCAGATACAAGAGAAGCCAGCCAACCAGAGAAAACCTTGGAGTTGCCTCTTTGTGGTTGGAGGTGGTAATGCACTAATAACTATATTTTGTCTGTGGTCAGGACTTGTGTCCCTAGGGTCAAAACAAATCCTAAATATTGAACACTCTGCTGTGAAATCTGAGCCTTGGTTGGAGAGATCTTATATTCCTTTTCTGCCAGAAAATTTATGACCCTAACAGTATTTTGATCTGAATATTGTTTGCTCTCACTACTGATCAATAAATCATCAGTCGTAGTGGAGTTCCCTTCGTAAGACTCAGTTACCTCAGTTCCTTGCAAATGCATTTCTAAGTAGTTGGGGGCCATTTCCAAAACCCTACAGAAACACTGTCCAGGTGTATTGGGTAGCCTCCAGGGTCTCAGGGCCCCTCCATTCAAAGGCAAAATGTATTGAGTCTGAATGTCCGGGAATACAGAACAATTCATCTATGAGGTTTGAAACAGAGAAATGCTGAGCACTCCCCAGCACTTGGATGATAAGGGTGTGTGGGTTTTGGCACCAGTGGGTGAACTGGAATGCTTGCTTCATTGACTGCTTATAAGTCTTGTACAAACCAATACTCTCTGTTAGGCTTCTGAATGGGAAAGATTGCCAAAGGATTGCAGGGCCTAGTGAGTCCCTGTTTTAGGAATTTGGTGAGCAGCTGTTGGATTCCCCTCAAGGCCTCAGGTGTTGAAGGATATTGTCTTTTCCAGGTATATTCCTCTGAGGTTTTAACCTTATTTTTTTTAATTGGGGAGCACATTTTGCCCTTCCTGGCACTGAGGTATCCCAACCTGCAGGATCTCCTCATTCTCTAATTTCTTGGGAGGTGCCTTGGGGAATATTTTGATTCACTATTTTGAATATTTTGATGGGTCATCTGGAGCTACTCATAGATGCATTCTCTGAATTCCCTGTCTCCTTGGACTTCACCCTGTCTCAAGACTATGTAAAATGAAAGTGTTAGTTGCTCAGTCATGTCCAATTCTTTGTGGCCCCGTGGACTGTATAGTCCTCCAAACTTCTCTATCCATGGGATTCTCCAGTCAAGAATACTGGAGTGGGTTGCCATTCCCTTCTCTACAGAATCTTCCTGACCCTGGGATTGAACTTAGGTCTCCTGCATTGCTGGCAGATTCTTTCCTGTCTGAGCCACCAGGGAATCCCTAAGACTATACTAGCTCCTAATCATTGAGCAAATCTCTTCCAAGGAGGGATACAGCGTATTCTGGAATAAAGAAAAAGGTGTGAGTAACAATAGAGGACCTAACTCTGCAGGCTTGAGGAGACATAAAATCACCCTACATTTGGCTGTCCACACCCCCCCCCCCCCACCAACACACACACACATACAGTATAGTCATGATTTGAGAGGGGGCCGACTTGCCAAGTTAGAATAGAGCAGGTGGCTCCCATGTCTACAAGAAATCCAGTTCTCCTACCTGCCACACTGAGGGTGACCTGAGACTCCAGAGGGGTAATAAGGATGGACCAAGGATGGAAATATGGAGTCAGGCAGGCTCCTGGGCCTGTCAGTCAGTGTGTGGGAATCTCTCATCCAAGAAACTTGCAAGAAACAGGGCGGGAGGGGGTTTCAAGTTTGCCCCTGGGGTGTCCCACAGGAGGGTACTCATAGGACATTCCCCCTTCCACTACTCTTCCTTCTATTGACTGCTTATAAGTCTTGTACAAACCAATACTCTCTGTGGAGGAAAGATTGCCAAAGGATTGCAGGGCCTAGTGAGTCCCTGTTTTAGGAATTTGGTGAGCAGCTGTTGGATTCCCCTCAAGGCCTCAGGTGTTGAAGGATATTGTCTTTTCCAGGTATATTCCTCTGAGGTTTTAACCTTATTTTTTTTAATTGGGGAGCACATTTTGCCCTTCCTGGCACTGAGGTATCCCAACCTGCAGGATCTCCTCATTCTCTAATTTCTTGGGAGGTGCCTTGGGGAATATTTTGATTCACTATTTTGAATATTTTGATGGGTCATCTGGAGCTACTCATAGATGCATTCTCTGAATTCCCTGTCTCCTTGGACTTCACCCTGTCTCAAGACTATGTAAAATGAAAGTGTTAGTTGCTCAGTCATGTCCAATTCTTTGTGGCCCCGTGGACTGTATAGTCCTCCAAACTTCTCTATCCATGGGATTCTCCAGTCAAGAATACTGGAGTGGGTTGCCATTCCCTTCTCTACAGAATCTTCCTGACCCTGGGATTGAACTTAGGTCTCCTGCATTGCTGGCAGATTCTTTCCTGTCTGAGCCACCAGGGAATCCCTAAGACTATACTAGCTCCTAATCATTGAGCAAATCTCTTCCAAGGAGGGATACAGCGTATTCTGGAATAAAGAAAAAGGTGTGAGTAACAATAGAGGACCTAACTCTGCAGGCTTGAGGAGACATAAAATCACCCTACATTTGGCTGTCCACACCCCCCCCCCCCACCAACACACACACACATACAGTATAGTCATGATTTGAGAGGGGGCCGACTTGCCAAGTTAGAATAGAGCAGGTGGCTCCCATGTCTACAAGAAATCCAGTTCTCCTACCTGCCACACTGAGGGTGACCTGAGACTCCAGAGGGGTAATAAGGATGGACCAAGGATGGAAATATGGAGTCAGGCAGGCTCCTGGGCCTGTCAGTCAGTGTGTGGGAATCTCTCATCCAAGAAACTTGCAAGAAACAGGGCGGGAGGGGGTTTCAAGTTTGCCCCTGGGGTGTCCCACAGGAGGGTACTCATAGGACATTCCCCCTTCCACTACTCTTCCTTCTGGCAGAAGACCCAGGTTCTGACCCAGGTGGTTTCAAGCAGTCTTTCCTGGCTTCTGGGCCGTCCAGGGGCGCCTTAAGCTGGAGGGTGAATCAAAGCTGCCAAAAGCTGCATTTTCTTTATTAACCTCTTATCCTCATTGGCCTCCTCCATTAAGTCTCTGTTGTTAAGCATCCTTGAAGGCCTCCTCTACCAGGGACTTGATAATGTAACTTGTGGCCCAGCCTCAAGCTTGTGCAGTTTTCTCGGTATCAAGAGTAGCCTGTGTGATAAAGTGCATGATCAATAAAGTCTTTACTTTTGTGGACTCAGGGTCTGTATTTGTGTACTTGCTGACGGTCTCCCACTCAGGAAGAATGTGGATTTTCATCTTTATCCTGTGTTAACTATTGGATCTTGTCATAATTGACAGGCTTTATCATACACCTTTCAATCCTTCTGAACGACAAGTAATACAGTACCTCATCCTAGCCTGGCCTACATGATCTTCATCGTCCTCATGTCCTAGATTTGGTGCTGTGAATCGTTGACACTAGGCCATCTGCATGTTCCCTGGCTTTTCTCAGTATACACTCCTTTTCGTCTGGGGTGCCACAATGGTCCAGAATAACCATGATGTCTGCCACATGAGAAAGAATGTCAACCCCAGCCTGATGAATCCATCCCTAAACTTGTCAGGGTTCTCTGAGAACCTTCCAAGCCTCTGCTTACAGGTTCCTAAAGTCCCCCACTGAGAAGGGGGCATGCACTCCAGTAATCCCTCTGCTCCCATCAGCTACTTCTCAAAGGGCATAAAAGCCTTGTGGGCCAGAGGTGGGGTGATCCTGGATGATACGAAGTTTCACTACACATTTCTTGGAGGGACTAGCCTCTCCCTCCTGGGGCAATGGAGGATATGAAGGAATATAAGGAGTCAGAGTTTAGGATCAGTCAAAAGAGCCAAGAGAAGTAGGAGGCTCCAGGGAAGTAGGTGGGGCTTGGTTTTCCCCTTGAGAACCAGAGAAGATTGGAAGGGGATTGTCTAAACTGTTGCAAGTGTTTCCTGACTCCCCAGGCCTTTGCTTACAAGAGTCACATACAATGTGCTTTTGGTAAAGGACCCTGAATGTTTAAATGAAGGGAACCTCAGTTTATGTGTCCATCTTGTGACAGCAAAGATTCAATTGCAAGATGGCAGTAGAATTTAGAGACCCATTTGAAGCCATTTTTCTCCATTCTTCTGTCTATGTAAAGGCCATGCAATGTTACAGTAGTATTTTAAAATTTGCCATTTTCTGCCTATTTTGAAATTTTTCCAGTTTGTAAGAATATGCTCCAGAGGTGTTTCTTCTGGCTTAGAAGAGGATCCTCCCATGTTGAGTTACATAGAGCTGAGAAAGAGCACTCCTAGAAATGAAGTCTGGGGTCCTGGAAGCATTTACCAGGAGTCTTTTGTCCTATAATCAGTTTCCCTGTGCTACGGGTGTTCCTCATGATTGAGCATCTATGAAGTCTAGCATGTTGGCTGCTTGGAAGTGGCCAGTCCAGTAGGTAATTTGTCCCAGTGTCTGGGCTGCCAAAGTCTGAAGCAAAGAAGGCCCTAGAGGTGCAAAAAGGAACCCCTGGAGGAACTGGAGATGGGTGCAATGGAAACATGCCACAGGGAATATTCCTACAGGACATTTTTAGATCAACCACGAATCGTTGACACTAGGCCATCTGCATGTTCCCTGGCTTTTCTCAGTATACACTCCTTTTCGTCTGGGGTGCCACAATGGTCCAGAATAACCATGATGTCTGCCACATGAGAAAGAATGTCAACCCCAGCCTGATGAATCCATCCCTAAACTTGTCAGGGTTCTCTGAGAACCTTCCAAGCCTCTGCTTACAGGTTCCTAAAGTCCCCCACTGAGAAGGGGGCATGCACTCCAGTAATCCCTCTGCTCCCATCAGCTACTTCTCAAAGGGCATAAAAGCCTTGTGGGCCAGAGGTGGGGTGATCCTGGATGATACGAAGTTTCACTACACATTTCTTGGAGGGACTAGCCTCTCCCTCCTGGGGCAATGGAGGATATGAAGGAATATAAGGAGTCAGAGTTTAGGATCAGTCAAAAGAGCCAAGAGAAGTAGGAGGCTCCAGGGAAGTAGGTGGGGCTTGGTTTTCCCCTTGAGAACCAGAGAAGATTGGAAGGGGATTGTCTAAACTGTTGCAAGTGTTTCCTGACTCCCCAGGCCTTTGCTTACAAGAGTCACATACAATGTGCTTTTGGTAAAGGACCCTGAATGTTTAAATGAAGGGAACCTCAGTTTATGTGTCCATCTTGTGACAGCAAAGATTCAATTGCAAGATGGCAGTAGAATTTAGAGACCCATTTGAAGCCATTTTTCTCCATTCTTCTGTCTATGTAAAGGCCATGCAATGTTACAGTAGTATTTTAAAATTTGCCATTTTCTGCCTATTTTGAAATTTTTCCAGTTTGTAAGAATATGCTCCAGAGGTGTTTCTTCTGGCTTAGAAGAGGATCCTCCCATGTTGAGTTACATAGAGCTGAGAAAGAGCACTCCTAGAAATGAAGTCTGGGGTCCTGGAAGCATTTACCAGGAGTCTTTTGTCCTATAATCAGTTTCCCTGTGCTACGGGTGTTCCTCATGATTGAGCATCTATGAAGTCTAGCATGTTGGCTGCTTGGAAGTGGCCAGTCCAGTAGGTAATTTGTCCCAGTGTCTGGGCTGCCAAAGTCTGAAGCAAAGAAGGCCCTAGAGGTGCAAAAAGGAACCCCTGGAGGAACTGGAGATGGGTGCAATGGAAACATGCCACAGGGAATATTCCTACAGGACTTTTTTTTTAGACACAGAGTAAGGTGTGAGTCTAGGCAGCAGCAGAATCCAAACCCCGTTCCCTTATCTATTTGGAAGCTATGATAAAATTGGGGAGACCCTGATGATTCCATCTGACATAGTCAACAGTGAGTTTGAACAGTTTCCCATGTAATTTAACATGCCAAATGAGCCCAGTTAGTTTAGGATCTCTCTTTGGGGTGTCCCAGGGGCTCCATGTGGCAACTGCAAATTGCCTTTTACATTAGCATTTGCTAATTGGAGTATCCCATAATCTCCAGAAACATGCATATTCCTGAAGCACAATTACTTTCCTTAATATGGTATAAGATGTATCTAATAAACCTGAACATCTTTAGTTTGTCTCTTACACGAAAGCAAAAGTAGGTAAATTTAGACCTGGTTAACAGTTAATATTCCAATATTTCATTTTACTTGAAATGATCTGAATACTCAATGAATTCCTATCATTTAACTTATTTTAAGTTAAGTTATCAAAATCTGGAGGGATTATTTTAGATGGATATTCTCAAAACATAGTTATTCCTATAGAGCTTAACAAAAAGCTCTTATCCTGGTTATACTTACTTAAAAGTGGACTATTTTCCTTGTTGACAGATTTGATAACAGAAACAATATGTACTTAGTGACTTTTAGTAACCTAAGGTACAAGAAAAATATTACACTTAATGTTGGTAATTCTAAAGACTGATCTATACTAATTAAATCCACAAGCTTGAGCTAGACAAGTTAGTTTTACGAGCCAGAATACAGTTTTCCCACTTGAATTTAAAAGGTGTTTCTTCTGGCTTGGGGTCTGGGGGCACTCCTAGAAATGGAGTCTGGGGTCCTGGAAGCATTTACCAGGAGTCTTTTGTCCTATAATCAGTTTCC
Source organism: Tragulus kanchil (assembly GCA_022376925.1). Lineage (NCBI taxonomy): Eukaryota > Metazoa > Chordata > Mammalia > Artiodactyla > Tragulidae > Tragulus > Tragulus kanchil. The sequence continues at coordinate 53,815,742 of JAIOJX010000029.1, read as the reverse complement.
CTGTGCTACGGGTGTTCCTCATGATTGAGCATCTATGAAGTCTAGCATGTTGGCTGCTTGGAAGTGGCCAGTCCAGTAGGTAATTTGTCCCAGTGTCTGGGCTGCCAAAGTCTGAAGCAAAGAAGGCCCTAGAGGTGCAAAAAGGAACCCCTGGAGGAACTGGAGATGGGTGCAATGGAAACATGCCACAGGGAATATTCCTACAGGACTTTTTTTTTAGACACAGAGTAAGGTGTGAGTCTAGGCAGCAGCAGAATCCAAACCCCGTTCCCTTATCTATTTGGAAGCTATGATAAAATTGGGGAGACCCTGATGATTCCATCTGACATAGTCAACAGTGAGTTTGAACAGTTTCCCATGTAATTTAACATGCCAAATGAGCCCAGTTAGTTTAGGATCTCTCTTTGGGGTGTCCCAGGGGCTCCATGTGGCAACTGCAAATTGCCTTTTACATTAGCATTTGCTAATTGGAGTATCCCATAATCTCCAGAAACATGCATATTCCTGAAGCACAATTACTTTCCTTAATATGGTATAAGATGTATCTAATAAACCTGAACATCTTTAGTTTGTCTCTTACACGAAAGCAAAAGTAGGTAAATTTAGACCTGGTTAACAGTTAATATTCCAATATTTCATTTTACTTGAAATGATCTGAATACTCAATGAATTCCTATCATTTAACTTATTTTAAGTTAAGTTATCAAAATCTGGAGGGATTATTTTAGATGGATATTCTCAAAACATAGTTATTCCTATAGAGCTTAACAAAAAGCTCTTATCCTGGTTATACTTACTTAAAAGTGGACTATTTTCCTTGTTGACAGATTTGATAACAGAAACAATATGTACTTAGTGACTTTTAGTAACCTAAGGTACAAGAAAAATATTACACTTAATGTTGGTAATTCTAAAGACTGATCTATACTAATTAAATCCACAAGCTTGAGCTAGACAAGTTAGTTTTTACGAAGCCAGAAATCTCACAGTTTTCCCACTTGAATTTAAAAGGCCTCGTTTTTTCCCCCTTCAGTCTGGGAGACTCCAGGTGGATCAGGTAGTTTCTGAGAGCCCAGGCAGAATAATTACATTACAAAGGCAAAGGAGAGAGCTGCAAGCTCCTCTCTTTTATTGGTTTGTCTTTTTTTTTTTTTTTTTTTTTTTACAAAGTTTTGTTGTTTACTGCCACACATCGACCTGAATTTGGCATAGGTATACATATGTCCCCCCCAAAACTCCCCCCATCTCCCTTACCATTCTACCCCTCCAGGTCACCACAGAGTCCCTGTTTGAGATACTGGTTTGCTCTTTAAAATTCTGCTCAGTGACCCAAGGCTAGAGTCTTAGGCAGTGTGGGCTATGTTTGCATTTCAAGGCGTAAATGCTCCACCAGGCCCACACCATCAACAGAAACTACCAGGAGCAGTTGGACAGACACAACTATGTAAAATAAAGATCCTTTTAAAAACACATAACTGTGTCAGAAGGTGGACCATCCCTGGTGGCCCAGGGGTAAAGAATTTGCCTGTCAATACAGGAGACGTGAGTTTGGATTAGGAAGTTGTCCTGGAGTAGGAAATGACAATCCACTTGTCTGGTGAAAATTCCATGGACAGAGGAGGCTGGCAGGCTCCAGTCCATGGGGATGCAAAGAGTTAGACACAACTTAGCAACTAAACAACAACAATCAGTGACAGAAACTTAGAGACACAAAAAAGGAGTCTTCAGGATGAAGGGGATGGGCAGTATAAGGGTGAGGACCAAGGTAGAGGTAAGGAAGGGAGGACTGAAAGAGAAAGACAAAATATTAAGGGTAGAATTATTAAAATGCTTTTGCTGGAGGGATTATTTTAGATGGATATTCTCAAAACATAGTTATTCCTATAGAGCTTAACAAAAAGCTCTTATCCTGGTTATACTTACTTAAAAGTGGACTATTTTCCTTGTTGACAGATTTGATAACAGAAACAATATGTACTTAGTGACTTTTAGTAACCTAAGGTACAAGAAAAATATTACACTTAATGTTGGTAATTCTAAAGACTGATCTATACTAATTAAATCCACAAGCTTGAGCTAGACAAGTTAGTTTTTACGAAGCCAGAAATCTCACAGTTTTCCCACTTGAATTTAAAAGGCCTCGTTTTTTCCCCCTTCAGTCTGGGAGACTCCAGGTGGATCAGGTAGTTTCTGAGAGCCCAGGCAGAATAATTACATTACAAAGGCAAAGGAGAGAGCTGCAAGCTCCTCTCTTTTATTGGTTTGTCTTTTTTTTTTTTTTTTTTTTTTACAAAGTTTTGTTGTTTACTGCCACACATCGACCTGAATTTGGCATAGGTATACATATGTCCCCCCCAAAACTCCCCCCATCTCCCTTACCATTCTACCCCTCCAGGTCACCACAGAGTCCCTGTTTGAGATACTGGTTTGCTCTTTAAAATTCTGCTCAGTGACCCAAGGCTAGAGTCTTAGGCAGTGTGGGCTATGTTTGCATTTCAAGGCGTAAATGCTCCACCAGGCCCACACCATCAACAGAAACTACCAGGAGCAGTTGGACAGACACAACTATGTAAAATAAAGATCCTTTTAAAAACACATAACTGTGTCAGAAGGTGGACCATCCCTGGTGGCCCAGGGGTAAAGAATTTGCCTGTCAATACAGGAGACGTGAGTTTGGATTAGGAAGTTGTCCTGGAGTAGGAAATGACAATCCACTTGTCTGGTGAAAATTCCATGGACAGAGGAGGCTGGCAGGCTCCAGTCCATGGGGATGCAAAGAGTTAGACACAACTTAGCAACTAAACAACAACAATCAGTGACAGAAACTTAGAGACACAAAAAAGGAGTCTTCAGGATGAAGGGGATGGGCAGTATAAGGGTGAGGACCAAGGTAGAGGTAAAGGGAGGAGGGACAGAGAAGACTGAAAAAGAGAAAAAGACAGAAAGGGAGAGATTGCAGTTTCATGTTTCTTGAGGTAGAATTGTAATGCTATAAACTTCACTCTTAAAACTGCTTTTGCTGTATCCCATAGGTTTTGGGTCATTGTGTTTTCATTATCATTTGTTTCTAGGAATCTTTTGATTTCCCTTATTTCTTCAGTAACCTGCTCATTGTTTAGAGATGTGTTGTTTAACCTCCATGTGTTTGTGTTTTTTCAGGAATTTTTTTTTTCCCCGTAATTGATAATCTAGTCTCATAGCATTGTGATTAGAGAAGATGCTTGAAACAATTTCAGTTTTCTTAAATTTACTGAGGCTTGATTTGTGGCCCAAGATGGCGTCTATTCTGGATAATGTTCCATGTGCACTTGAGAAGGAAGTATATTCTTCTGCACTTGGATGGAAAGTCCTGAAGATATCAATTAGATCCATGTTGTCTAATGCTTTGTTTAAGGTTTCTGTTACTTTTTTGGTTTTCTGTTTTGGTGATCTGTCCATTGGTGTAAGTGGAGTGTTATAGTCCTCTACTATTATTGTGTTACTGTCAATTTCCCTTTTTATATCTGTTAGTGTTTGTCTTATGTATTGAGGTGCTACTATGTTGGGTGCATAAATATTTTATTATTGTTATGTCTTCTTCTTGGATTGAACCCTTGATCATTATCTAGTGTCCTTTTTTATCTCTTGTAATAGTCTTTATTGTAAAGTCTATTTTGTCTTAAATGAGAATTACTACTCTGGCTTTCTTTTTTTCTTAATTTTTATTTATTTATTTATTTTTGGCTATTTTGGGTTTTCACTGTTGCCACAGACTCCTCTAGTTGCAGGGATTAGGGACTACTCTCTAGTTGAAGTGAGCAGGCTTCTTGTTGCGGTGACTTCTTTTCTTGTGGAACTCAGGCTCCAGGATGCACAGGCTTCAGTAGTTGCAGTACATGGGCTCAATAGTTGTGCTTCTTAGGCTCCAGAGCACAGGCTCCATAGCTGTGGCTGACAGGCTTAGCCACTCTGCAGCATGTGGGATCCTCCTGGACCAGGGATCGAACCCGTGTCTCCTGCATTGGCAGGCAAACTGTTTACCACTAAGCTACCAGGGAAGCCCCTCTGGCTTTCTTCTGATTTCCATTTGCATGGAGTATCTTTTCCCATCCTTTTATTTTCTGTCTGTATGTTTCTCTGGGTCTGAAGTGGGTCTTTTGTAGGCAGCATATATATAGGTCTTATTTTTGTATCCATTAAGCCAGTCTGTATCTTTTAATTGGAGCATTTAATCCATTTACATTTAAAGTGATGATTGATACATATGTTCTTATTGGCATTTTCTTAATTGTTTTGGGTTTGTTTTTGTAGGTCTTTCCTTTCCCTTTTTAGTACCTATATAAGTCCCTTTAGTATTTGTTGTAAGGCTGGTTTAGTGGTGCTAAATTCTCTAACCTTTTGCTAATCTGTGAAGCTTTTGATTTCTCCATCAATTTTGAATAAGATTCTTGCTGGGTAGAGTAATCTTGGTTGTAGGTTTTTTTCCTTTCAGTACTTTAAGTACATCCTACCATTCCCTTCTGAATTGCAGAGTTTCTACTGAAAAATTCATTTTAAGATGTATGGATTTTCCCTTTTTTGTTATTTGCTGCTTTTAACATTATTTCTTTGTTTAATCTGTTAGCTTGATTAGTGTGTATCTCAGTATGTTTCTTCTTGAATTTATCCTGTGTGAGCCTCTCTGTGCTTGTTGAATTTGATTGACTACTTCCTTTCCCATGTTGGGAAAGTTTTCAACTATAATCTCTACAAAAAACTTTTCAGTACCTTTCTTTTTCTCTTCTTTGGGACCTCAATAATTCAAATGTTGGTGCATTTAATGTTGTCCCAATGGTCTCTGGAGCCATCTTCAATTCTTTTCATTCTTTTTCCTTTATTCTGCTCTGCAGCAGTTATTTCAATCATTATATCTTCCAACTCACTTATTCTGTCTTCCACTTACGTTATCTCTGCTCATTCTTTAGTTCTATGTCCTTGGTAATTTTGTCTTCTGTTTGCCCCCATTCTATTTTCAACTCTTTGGAACATCTTTGCTATCATTATTCTGAATTATTTTTCAGGTAATTTACTTATTTCCTCTTTGTTTAATTGGCATTGTGCATTTCTACTTTGTTCCTTCATCTGTGCTATATTTCTCGGTCTTCATTTTTTTTTTTTTTTCATTTTTTAAACTTGTTTTGTTTGATGTCTCCTTTTCCCCAGACTTTAGGGTTGTATTCCTTCTTCCTTTTGGTTTTTGTCATGGAGGGAAAGGTTGATTCAGTGGCTTGTGTTGACTTATTGTTAGGGGTGCCTTTTGCCTGCATGTGGATACAATATCTGGCAGGTAATTACACAAATAACAGGACATATATATATACACTAACACATACACAGATATAACTAAAGTTTTCCAAAGAGAAAAGGGAGATTGACTCAGTGAGCAAAAGGAACCAAAAATGATATCAACCAATTAATAGAGCCAGGTATGAAAAACCTAGACAATGTATTCAAAAGCAGAGACATCACTTTGCCAACAAAAGTCCATATAGTCAAAACTATGGTTTTCCCAGTAGTCATGTATGGATGTGAGAGTTGGAGCATAAGGAAGTTTGAGCGATGAAGTATTGATGCCTTTGAACTGTGGTGTTGGTGAAGGATCTTAAGAGTCCCTTGGACTGCAAGGAGATTAAACCAGTCAGCTCTAAAGGAAATCACCCCTGAATATTCATTGGAAGGAATGATGGTGAAACTGAAGCTCCAGTACTTTGGCCACTTGATGCAAAGTGACAACTCATTGGAAAAGACCCTGATGTTGGGAAAGTTTTCAACTATAATCTCTACAAAAAACTTTTCAGTACCTTTCTTTTTCTCTTCTTTGGGACCTCAATAATTCAAATGTTGGTGCATTTAATGTTGTCCCAATGGTCTCTGGAGCCATCTTCAATTCTTTTCATTCTTTTTCCTTTATTCTGCTCTGCAGCAGTTATTTCAATCATTATATCTTCCAACTCACTTATTCTGTCTTCCACTTACGTTATCTCTGCTCATTCTTTAGTTCTATGTCCTTGGTAATTTTGTCTTCTGTTTGCCCCCATTCTATTTTCAACTCTTTGGAACATCTTTGCTATCATTATTCTGAATTATTTTTCAGGTAATTTACTTATTTCCTCTTTGTTTAATTGGCATTGTGCATTTCTACTTTGTTCCTTCATCTGTGCTATATTTCTCGGTCTTCATTTTTTTTTTTTTTTCATTTTTTAAACTTGTTTTGTTTGATGTCTCCTTTTCCCCAGACTTTAGGGTTGTATTCCTTCTTCCTTTTGGTTTTTGTCATGGAGGGAAAGGTTGATTCAGTGGCTTGTGTTGACTTATTGTTAGGGGTGCCTTTTGCCTGCATGTGGATACAATATCTGGCAGGTAATTACACAAATAACAGGACATATATATATACACTAACACATACACAGATATAACTAAAGTTTTCCAAAGAGAAAAGGGAGATTGACTCAGTGAGCAAAAGGAACCAAAAATGATATCAACCAATTAATAGAGCCAGGTATGAAAAACCTAGACAATGTATTCAAAAGCAGAGACATCACTTTGCCAACAAAAGTCCATATAGTCAAAACTATGGTTTTCCCAGTAGTCATGTATGGATGTGAGAGTTGGAGCATAAGGAAGTTTGAGCGATGAAGTATTGATGCCTTTGAACTGTGGTGTTGGTGAAGGATCTTAAGAGTCCCTTGGACTGCAAGGAGATTAAACCAGTCAGCTCTAAAGGAAATCACCCCTGAATATTCATTGGAAGGAATGATGGTGAAACTGAAGCTCCAGTACTTTGGCCACTTGATGCAAAGTGACAACTCATTGGAAAAGACCCTGATGTTGGAAGAAATAGAAGGCAGAGGAGAAGGGGCCAACAGAGGATGAGATGGTTGGATGGCATCACTGAGTCAATAGACATGAGTTTGAAGAAGCTCTGGGAGATGGTGAGGACAGGGAAGCCTGGTGTGCTGCAGTCCCTGGGGTCGCAAAGAGTTAAGACATGACTGTGTGACTGAACTGAACTAATTTACATTCCATGTGGAAAACTGAGCTTGAACAGAATGCCAACTGGGGAATATAGCAAAAAAAATATAACAACTTACCTTTTACATAGGGGAAATAGAAAGAATGAAGGGGGAAAAAAAGAGAAAAGTTAAAGAGAAGAAAAGATGATAGGGGATGGAAAAAAGAAAAAGCAGGAGTTGGGGAGGAGGTTGAAGAAAAATAGATGGGTTAACACATAGATACATGTCAAAGAGATTTATATAACAGGGATAGTTATAGCAGGGAAGGAAAGGTAGCTGAAACAATCAAACAGAAAAACAAAATTAAAAAAACACTCAAAAAGGGAAAAGAATGATAATAATAATAAATAAAACAAAAATTCTTAAGAAAAAAGGTTTCTCTTTCCTTTTTTCTTAACATGAAAAATAAAAAAAGAGTGTAACTGCACAACAACAACAACAAAAAAGGATAACTCCACAGCACTACAAAAGAGGTATAGAGGTGTGTAGGTACAGTAAACAGTGTGATTTAAAAGTCAAAGAAAAAAGGAAAAAGAACTCTCAAAGTTGTAATTCTTGTTAGTTGTGGAGTCTGCCCCCGTAGTTGGGTATGGGTTGGTGTCCCCTGGTGGTTTCTTAGTCAGGGGGACTTGCGCCTCTGTTCTGGTTGGTGGAGCTGGGTCTCGTCTCTCTGTAGGGCAGTATAATGTCCAGAAGTAGGTTTGGGGAGGTTTGTCTAGGGGTTCAGTAGGACTTTGGGCAATCTTCTTGGCCTTGGCAGTAAAAGACACATCTATTTCCACAAATTGGCCCCCTCAGCGCTTCTTCAGCCGGCCTCCTATTTGTCCCTAAAGTCAGCTCAAAGGAGAAAAAATGATGGTGAAACTGAAGCTCCAGTACTTTGGCCACTTGATGCAAAGTGACAACTCATTGGAAAAGACCCTGATGTTGGAAGAAATAGAAGGCAGAGGAGAAGGGGCCAACAGAGGATGAGATGGTTGGATGGCATCACTGAGTCAATAGACATGAGTTTGAAGAAGCTCTGGGAGATGGTGAGGACAGGGAAGCCTGGTGTGCTGCAGTCCCTGGGGTCGCAAAGAGTTAAGACATGACTGTGTGACTGAACTGAACTAATTTACATTCCATGTGGAAAACTGAGCTTGAACAGAATGCCAACTGGGGAATATAGCAAAAAAAATATAACAACTTACCTTTTACATAGGGGAAATAGAAAGAATGAAGGGGGAAAAAAAGAGAAAAGTTAAAGAGAAGAAAAGATGATAGGGGATGGAAAAAAGAAAAAGCAGGAGTTGGGGAGGAGGTTGAAGAAAAATAGATGGGTTAACACATAGATACATGTCAAAGAGATTTATATAACAGGGATAGTTATAGCAGGGAAGGAAAGGTAGCTGAAACAATCAAACAGAAAAACAAAATTAAAAAAACACTCAAAAAGGGAAAAGAATGATAATAATAATAAATAAAACAAAAATTCTTAAGAAAAAAGGTTTCTCTTTCCTTTTTTCTTAACATGAAAAATAAAAAAAGAGTGTAACTGCACAACAACAACAACAAAAAAGGATAACTCCACAGCACTACAAAAGAGGTATAGAGGTGTGTAGGTACAGTAAACAGTGTGATTTAAAAGTCAAAGAAAAAAGGAAAAAGAACTCTCAAAGTTGTAATTCTTGTTAGTTGTGGAGTCTGCCCCCGTAGTTGGGTATGGGTTGGTGTCCCCTGGTGGTTTCTTAGTCAGGGGGACTTGCGCCTCTGTTCTGGTTGGTGGAGCTGGGTCTCGTCTCTCTGTAGGGCAGTATAATGTCCAGAAGTAGGTTTGGGGAGGTTTGTCTAGGGGTTCAGTAGGACTTTGGGCAATCTTCTTGGCCTTGGCAGTAAAAGACACATCTATTTCCACAAATTGGCCCCCTCAGCGCTTCTTCAGCCGGCCTCCTATTTGTCCCTAAAGTCTTTGCTGAAGCTTCCACTCCTTGGTTGTGCCCCGTGCTGCAGCCCGAAACTCGTTAGGCAGGTCTTGTGTGGCTCTTCTCTCTGCTCTCTGACCCTGTGCTCTGCTCCAGTCACTTGCATTTGCCTCTACTGGCTACCTGGGCCTGCCCTCCATATGCAGTGGGGCTAGGTATCTCAGGCCCACCCTCTGCGCCCCACAGGACTTTGACAATTCACTCCCAGCACCCAGAGCCCACTCTCTGGTCTGGGCTGAGGTCTGTGAGCTGTTTATGGGCTGAGAAGTGCAGCTTTCTCTGTATTCTGTCCTCTAGGTCCCCGCTTTGCGTGGCTCCCCCATGGTCCTATCTGTGAAGGTGCTTCCCGAGACACGGGATCTTTTCCTCCTTCACCACCTCTCCCTCCCTTGGGCTACATGCTTATGTCCCATAGTTCTCCATCTCTTCTTTTCCCTTTTTATGTCTCTATTTTCCTACCACATTCCAGGGAGCCCGGATTACCCCCTGGTGGCCTGGGGCTGGCTTGTTCCCTATCTTGATGAGTTTTTGATGTATTTGTTGGGGAGCTTGATTATTCCTCTGCCATCTTCCCAGAATTCGAGATTGATATTTCAATCTGTCCCACTGCAGGTGACTCTTCAGGCACCAACCTTTGCACTTCTAGAAAGGGCCAGTGAAGGAGGGAGCACCCTGTCCACTGCCCATCAGGGTGACCAAGCCCAGGAACCTGCCAGTTATATGTCATCTTTTGGACTCCAGTTTATAGAAATCTGCTGCCTCAGACCATTCCCAATGGGTTTCTCTTGGTGGCAGGAAAATAAAGATGAGAACAGTGGGATGATAGGACTTCCAGCCATGACATGATATGAAGTTTGAGCCTGACTCATTCTTGTACATCTCCCATCTGGGAGAGACCAAGGTCTCCACAGTGTGAGGGGATTCTCTCCCTCTCTGCTGGTCAGCCATTTAGGTGAGCCAGTGCCGACAAGAGTGAGCAGGTTTCACAAGCTCAGCTGAGTGATGCTGTAGCTGGCTGACATCCACCCTCTCAGAAGGATAGACAGAAGGAGGAGAGGGCAGAGGGAGGAGAAGGAAAGAGATTTCAGGAGAGGGAAGGGGACAACAGGGAAAGGGAAAATGGTGAGGGAGAGAAAGGATAAAGGGGAGGGGGAAAGTGTTGCCTAGATGAGGGTACTGATGCCCTGAGGGGCCAGCAAGGCATATGACCAAACATGGGGCACTGAGACAGGAAGTTTAGAAGATAGCTTGTCACCTGTGGGCAAGCTGCCCTCAGTGGGCCAGAAGGTGCCCAGATCCTCTCCTGGGAAGGGGACGATTGTCTCCTCATGGTTACCACAAAGTATGTTACTGACCAGGATTCTTGGCCTCCTTAATCAATAGAAATTGATGAAAGGACAGACCAAAAATTCAGGCAAGGTTTTATTGGGGCCCCTGCTGTGGCAAGGGGGAACTAGAACAAACAACAGTTTCCCTTGCTCACCTCCCTCTGGTGCAAGCTGATTCCTTACATGGGGTGGGGATTGGGGTGTGTCTAGGGTTGACTTAGGTGGATTGCCCACCTCTTTGTGGTGGTGTGTGCAGGGGGCATGTGCAGTACCCTGCTCTTGGGCCTGGCCCTTCGGACATGGCAGTTGGTCTTTTTGGTCTTTGCTGCTATCTTGTTCGTTAATTTTCCCCAACTCGGCATGCACACAGTTATTTTTAGCCCCTTATAATTTCTTTATATTTCACTGCTCAAGGAGATGTTTGTCCAGGTTCAAGTATTGCAACACTGCAGCAAATGGTTCCAGGCATGTCTCAAACTCAGATGTGTGTATGTTTATGTACGTGCATGCAGTGGTTACACACACACACACTGAGCGCTTGGTATAATAGAGGATATATGGTATTCTTTCAGTTGTGTAAGAGACCAAAAAAACAGGATATGCATGACGTGTGATTGTGAGACACAGAGCAGTGGTTCTTTCTAAAGAGAGGAATGTTGAGGCCAGAGTACAGGCTTATGAGAGAAATTTGGCATTAACACACCTTTCTATAACCCTGAATTTTGTACTGTGTCTATACGTTAGTGATGAACAAACATATCAACCTGAACTTTTAAAAAGTGTTACTGTAAAAGTTTATACTTGTTAAGCATAAGCAAGGCAGAGCTATCCTTATAGGGAGGATCCAGTCTCTGGGAACAGCAAACTGCTGACTTTCATAGAGACCATATTTGATTCAGTCATTAGAGATATAATTTGACAGCTCTCTCTCTTCCACTAAGCATATTTATCAGCCCCTAAACTTGTTAAAACCTTCTTTTGCTTTGTAGACCATAGGAAAGCTTTTTGGAAAAGTATCACAGAGATTGGTGGAAGCAGGTGGGCCCTTAGGAAACTAGTGGGGATTCCCAAGGGAAGGGTGATGGAGTTAACCAAAGGTGACAGGGATTCCCAGGTGGCACTAGGGTCAAGAACCCACCTGCCCATGCAGGAGGCAAAGAGATGTGGGTTTGATCCTTGGGTTGGGAAGATCCCCTGGAGGAGGGCATGGCAACCCACTCCAGTACTGTCACCTGGAGAATCCCATGGACTAGGAGCCTGGTGGGCTACAGTCCATGGGGTCGCAGAGTTGGATACCACTGAAGCAACATAGCACACATGCAGTAAGATGACACAATACAGTAGAGGAAGTGTAGTCAATAAGAAGAATTTGGGTGTGGTCAATACTAATTTGCTAACGTATTGAATATGGAGGGTGAAAGAAGAGAGGAGTAAAGAATATCTCTAGAGTGCTGATGTTTTTAAATAAACTACACTTTTCAGAACCATTTTAGATTTACGGAAAAATTAAGACAGTAGTACAGAGAGTTCCCTTATACCCCACAGTTTCCTCCCTCACTAACATCTTACATTAGCATGGTGCCTTTGTCACAGTTAATTAACCAGTATTGTTATATTATTAGCTAAAGTTCATGCTTTTATTTGTATTTCTTTAGTTTTTACCTAATGGCCTTTCTCATTTCCAAGAGCTCATCCAGGATACTTCCGAGAGACTGAATGTAAAAATGGACAATGGCCATATCACATATAAAAAACAGAACTGTGTCCCACAACCTGCCTAGGAAGTTAAATCGTGACCCTGCAACAATCAGTCCCAAATGTCCAGGACTTGATTAATAACTGACAGCTTCCAACTTAGGACCAACCAGAGGCCCCCAATATCCTGATTTTATAGTTGTGATGGTTTTTCTGTAAAAGTTTATACTTGTTAAGCATAAGCAAGGCAGAGCTATCCTTATAGGGAGGATCCAGTCTCTGGGAACAGCAAACTGCTGACTTTCATAGAGACCATATTTGATTCAGTCATTAGAGATATAATTTGACAGCTCTCTCTCTTCCACTAAGCATATTTATCAGCCCCTAAACTTGTTAAAACCTTCTTTTGCTTTGTAGACCATAGGAAAGCTTTTTGGAAAAGTATCACAGAGATTGGTGGAAGCAGGTGGGCCCTTAGGAAACTAGTGGGGATTCCCAAGGGAAGGGTGATGGAGTTAACCAAAGGTGACAGGGATTCCCAGGTGGCACTAGGGTCAAGAACCCACCTGCCCATGCAGGAGGCAAAGAGATGTGGGTTTGATCCTTGGGTTGGGAAGATCCCCTGGAGGAGGGCATGGCAACCCACTCCAGTACTGTCACCTGGAGAATCCCATGGACTAGGAGCCTGGTGGGCTACAGTCCATGGGGTCGCAGAGTTGGATACCACTGAAGCAACATAGCACACATGCAGTAAGATGACACAATACAGTAGAGGAAGTGTAGTCAATAAGAAGAATTTGGGTGTGGTCAATACTAATTTGCTAACGTATTGAATATGGAGGGTGAAAGAAGAGAGGAGTAAAGAATATCTCTAGAGTGCTGATGTTTTTAAATAAACTACACTTTTCAGAACCATTTTAGATTTACGGAAAAATTAAGACAGTAGTACAGAGAGTTCCCTTATACCCCACAGTTTCCTCCCTCACTAACATCTTACATTAGCATGGTGCCTTTGTCACAGTTAATTAACCAGTATTGTTATATTATTAGCTAAAGTTCATGCTTTTATTTGTATTTCTTTAGTTTTTACCTAATGGCCTTTCTCATTTCCAAGAGCTCATCCAGGATACTTCCGAGAGACTGAATGTAAAAATGGACAATGGCCATATCACATATAAAAAACAGAACTGTGTCCCACAACCTGCCTAGGAAGTTAAATCGTGACCCCTGCAACAATCAGTCCCAAATGTCCAGGACTTGATTAATAACTGACAGCTTCCAACTTAGGACCAACCAGAGGCCAAATATGCACTCCTAACCAATCACATAGAATGCTGGGCTTCCAGTTAGTTCACTTACAGCTTCCTTATGCCACAACCTCTAATCAGGGTGTACCCGAAGCCTTCCCTTCTTTCCACTAAAAACTTTTTCACTCCACTGCCTGCCTTTGAGTCTCTGCCAAAGTGGCAGTGGCTGACTCTCTTGCAAGCTCCGAGTGAAGAGCCTTTTCTTATTCTCATTTGGATGGTCTTTATTACCACACCACATTTAACTGACATTATCTCCTTAGATTCTTGGTTCTAATAGTTTCTCAGACTTTCCATACTTTTTTTTTCAATTTATCTTTATTTTTTAAAATTTATTTTTAATTGAAGGATAATGGCTTTACAATATTGTGTTGGTTTCTGCCATGCATTGACATGAATCAGTCATAAATATATGTATGCCCCTTCGATCTTCTTTTTTTTTTTTTTTTAGGTTTGTTTTGGGGGGGTTGGGGGAGGGAGGGGGACAGGTGGGCCACTTCTACTGGTCTTTCATTTATCTATTTTTTTCATCCATCTTTGCTTTTTGGCCCATGTGGGCTTCCCATCGCAGTGGCCTCTGTTGTCGCAGGGCATCGGCTCTGGGCGCATGCGCTCCAGAGCTCCGGCTCAGTAATTGGACACATCAGTCCAGCCACTGCGGCACGTGGGATCTTGCCAGACCAGGGATGGAACCTGCGCCCCTTGCACTGCAAGGTGGTGTCCTTACCTACTGGACCACCAGGGAAGCCCTGTCCCTTCCACCTTGACCCTCCCTCCCATCTCCCACTCTTTCTCATCCCTCTAGGTTGTCATAGAGCACCGGATTTGAGCTCTCTGTGTCATACAGCAAATTTCCACTGGCTATTTAATGTTACATGTGGCAATGTGTATGTTTCAATGCTTCTCTCTCCATTCATCCCACCCTTTCCTTCCCCAACTGTTTCCATGAGTCCATTCTCTATGTCTGCGTCTCTATTGCTGCCCTGCGGATAGTTCATCAACAATCAGTCCCAAATGTCCAGGACTTGATTAATAACTGACAGCTTCCAACTTAGGACCAACCAGAGGCCAAATATGCACTCCTAACCAATCACATAGAATGCTGGGCTTCCAGTTAGTTCACTTACAGCTTCCTTATGCCACAACCTCTAATCAGGGTGTACCCGAAGCCTTCCCTTCTTTCCACTAAAAACTTTTTCACTCCACTGCCTGCCTTTGAGTCTCTGCCAAAGTGGCAGTGGCTGACTCTCTTGCAAGCTCCGAGTGAAGAGCCTTTTCTTATTCTCATTTGGATGGTCTTTATTACCACACCACATTTAACTGACATTATCTCCTTAGATTCTTGGTTCTAATAGTTTCTCAGACTTTCCATACTTTTTTTTTCAATTTATCTTTATTTTTTAAAATTTATTTTTAATTGAAGGATAATGGCTTTACAATATTGTGTTGGTTTCTGCCATGCATTGACATGAATCAGTCATAAATATATGTATTGCCCTTCTATCTTCTTTTTTTTTTTTTTTTAGGTTTGTTTTGGGGGTTGGGGAGGGAGGGGGACAGGTGGGCCACTTCTACTGGTCTTTCATTTATCTATTTTTTTCATCCATCTTTGCTTTTTGGCCCATGTGGGCTTCCCATCGCAGTGGCCTCTGTTGTCGCAGGGCATCGGCTCTGGGCGCATGCGCTCCAGAGCTCCGGCTCAGTAATTGGACACATCAGTCCAGCCACTGCGGCACGTGGGATCTTGCCAGACCAGGGATGGAACCTGCGCCCCTTGCACTGCAAGGTGGTGTCCTTACCTACTGGACCACCAGGGAAGCCCTGTCCCTTCCACCTTGACCCTCCCTCCCATCTCCCACTCTTTCTCATCCCTCTAGGTTGTCATAGAGCACCGGATTTGAGCTCTCTGTGTCATACAGCAAATTTCCACTGGCTATTTAATGTTACATGTGGCAATGTGTATGTTTCAATGCTTCTCTCTCCATTCATCCCACCCTTTCCTTCCCCAACTGTTTCCATGAGTCCATTCTCTATGTCTGCGTCTCTATTGCTGCCCTGCGGATAGTTCATCAACACCATCTTTCTAGAGTCCATATATATGCATTAGTATATGATACTTGTCTTTCTCATTCTGACTTCACTCTGTATAATAGGCTCTAGGTTCATCCACTTTATTAGATCTGATTCATATGCTTTCTTTTGATGCACCTTGACAGTTTAGAGGAATACTGATCAGATATGTTGTAGACTATGTTTCTATTGTCACGGTTCCTCAGGATTATGGGTCTTTGGGAGGAAGACTCCAGAGGAGAGTGCCATTTTCATCACATTGTATTGAGAGCTGATCCTCTCAACATGACCTACCACTGTTGATGTTGAGTTGGAGCCAACTTTTTTTTTTTTTTTTTTTAACAAGAGCAAATGGAAAAGCAGAAGGGCCATTCACTGTGCAGGAAGAGTATAAATGGTTTGGAGTGATTTGGGAAACATCAAGAGTTCTAATTAGCCTCTCAATTAGACACCAAACTAAAGCTATTGAATAGACTTGAATTTACAAGAGAAGTTAAAGGTTGGACATATCAGTGGGAGAATCTCTGGAATATGGATGTTATTTAAAACCATGGATAGATCACGAAAAACTTGAAAAGATGGACATAAGGAGGAATATGGTTTCAGTAGGAACTTTTACTGAAAATGAAAATAGTTCTGGCTTTTACTTTACCTGTTAAAACTTTTAATCATTTCCCATGATTTCTGACTTTAAGTGAAATCTTCTAATAGCTCCACATAAAGTATGATATTTTCTAAGCTCTTTGTCAGATGTCCTTTATTAGATGAAAGGTGCCTTCTAATTCTAGTTAACCAAGAGTTACCCTGAATAACAGTTGAACTTTATCAAATGCTTTTATCTACATCTACTGGTATTATCAGAATCATTGTCTTAAATTAAAAATTTATTAAATCATCAGCACACTCTTCTGAAATGCAACCACTCTTACATTCCTTTAATCACCATGTGTATCATCATCCTTATCATCCTTATTATTATCATCATCATCCTCCTTGTAGTCTCTGCAGCTCTGTTTTCAAACCATTTCTAGTACTATTCATCTATATGGATGAATACAGTGCCTGAAGATTTTCTTTTCTTATGCTGTTAGGAAAGTAAAAGTAGAAGCATTAGTTGCTTGGTTGTGTCTGACTCTTTACAACCCCATGGACTATAGCCTGCCAGACTTCTCTGTCCATGGAATTTTCCAGGCAAAAATTACTGGAGTAGGTAGCCATTCCCTTCTCCAGGCAACTCAGATGGTAAAGAATCCACCTGCCAATACAGAAGATGCAAGAGATTCCTGGGTCAGGAAGATCCCCTGGAGGAGAAAATGGCAACCCATTCCAGTATTCTTACCTGGAGAATTCCATGGACAGAAGAGCTGGCAGGCTACCTTCCATGGGGTCACAAAGAATCTGACATGACTAAGCTATTAAGGTTGTTACGAAGCCAACCATAGTTAACGTCCATCTCAGAAATCACTTAGTGATCCCTCCCTTGTTAGGGAAGGAAATTAAAGCTCAGAGAAGGTAACTCCAGAGTGGCATTGTTAGTGGCAGAATCTCTGGAATATGGATGTTATTTAAAACCATGGATAGATCACGAAAAACTTGAAAAGATGGACATAAGGAGGAATATGGTTTCAGTAGGAACTTTTACTGAAAATGAAAATAGTTCTGGCTTTTACTTTACCTGTTAAAACTTTTAATCATTTCCCATGATTTCTGACTTTAAGTGAAATCTTCTAATAGCTCCACATAAAGTATGATATTTTCTAAGCTCTTTGTCAGATGTCCTTTATTAGATGAAAGGTGCCTTCTAATTCTAGTTAACCAAGAGTTACCCTGAATAACAGTTGAACTTTATCAAATGCTTTTATCTACATCTACTGGTATTATCAGAATCATTGTTTTAAAATTTAAAAAATTTATTAAATCATCAGCACACTCTTCTGAAATGCAACCACTCTTACATTCCTTTAATCACCATGTGTATCATCATCCTTATCATCCTTATTATTATCATCATCATCCTCCTTGTAGTCTCTGCAGCTCTGTTTTCAAACCATTTCTAGTACTATTCATCTATATGGATGAATACAGTGCCTGAAGATTTTCTTTTCTTATGCTGTTAGGAAAGTAAAAGTAGAAGCATTAGTTGCTTGGTTGTGTCTGACTCTTTACAACCCCATGGACTATAGCCTGCCAGACTTCTCTGTCCATGGAATTTTCCAGGCAAAAATTACTGGAGTAGGTAGCCATTCCCTTCTCCAGGCAACTCAGATGGTAAAGAATCCACCTGCCAATACAGAAGATGCAAGAGATTCCTGGGTCAGGAAGATCCCCTGGAGGAGAAAATGGCAACCCATTCCAGTATTCTTACCTGGAGAATTCCATGGACAGAAGAGCTGGCAGGCTACCTTCCATGGGGTCACAAAGAATCTGACATGACTAAGCTATTAAGGTTGTTACGAAGCCAACCATAGTTAACGTCCATCTCAGAAATCACTTAGTGATCCCTCCCTTGTTAGGGAAGGAAATTAAAGCTCAGAGAAGGTAACTCCAGAGTGGCATTGTTAGTGGCAGTATTAGATTTCTAGTCTGGCGTGCTTTCCATTTTACTCCAATGACCTGCTCAGCAGCAGTTCTAAAAGAATGCAAGTGGGAAGACACCAAATGGCTATGTACATGCAGTTGTGATGTGATACGTGAACTCAAATCATTGATCTCCTAGGCTGTCTTTCCAGAATTTCACCTCTAAGCCTTCGAGAAAATGCTAAATTGCCAAGAGAGAACAAGCTTTGAGCTTTAAGCATTTCTTTTTTTTTTTTTTTTTTTTAAAGATTTATTTATTTATTTACTTTGGGCGGGGGTCCGGTTGGGGAGGGAGGGGAGTGGGCGGGCCACTTCTATTGGTCTCTCATTTCTCTATTTTCATTCGTCTTCGTTCTTTGGCTCCTGTGGGCCTCCCATCGCGGTGTCATCTGTCGCTGCAGAGCTCTGGGCGCATGCGCTCCAGAGCTCCGGCTCGGTGATTGGACACATCAGTCCAGCCGCTCCGCGGCACGTGGGATCTTCCCAGGCCAGGGCTCGAACCGGCGCCCCTTGCACTGCAAGGCGGTGTCCTTACCCACTGGACCACCAGGGGAAGCCCTAAGCATTTCTTGAAAATGAATGTGCTTATAAGAACAACAGTGTTATTTTTCCTTTTTCATTTTTCTAAACTGGTATAAAACCTAGAGAGGAGAAGTGGAGTGTTGTTTAAATTCAAAGGCTTGAGAAAAACTGCTTAGTCTCTCAGTCGTGTTCAACTCTTTGTGACCCAACGTACTGTAGCCTGCCAAACTCCTCTGTCATTGGGATTCTCCAGGCAAGAATACTGGATTGAACCCAGGTCTCCTTCATTGCAGGTGGATCCTTTAGGTATAAATATTCAGGAGTTATTGTGCATTGGAAATAACTAGTTAAAATTAAGCAAACTTAACTTTGTAAAAATACAAAAGTCTAGAAAAAAACTTAGAACCTTTGTAGTAGTTATTACATATTATCAGTCTGATTTTTGCTTTTGTTTGACCAGAGAACTCAGTTGCACGGTTTGTTGTTTAAAATAAAATTTCATATTTTCCAAGGGAAACATTCCCAAATATTATTTAGGGGAGAAAAGGGGATGATTATAGTGGTTTTTATGCAGTATATATTCTACATATAGGTCTTCATAGAAAACTCAAATCCATTCAAAAAAGTTCATATTCTGTGCAAGCATTTGAACATATTGGGATTCTAAAGACAAAGTTTTTGCCATCAAGGAGCTTATAAATGAAGAGTAAAATAGACACAACCAACAGAAATGAAATGAATAAAGACTCATAAGGGAAGAAAACTATAAGCTGGTCCTTGAAAAATGAAGTGTACCTATTAGCAGAAGGTAGAAAGGGGAAAGGCATGTCAGGTCTTGGTTTTAGGAGGGGACAGATCCTTGAGGCTCGTGCCTAGAGAATATAGAGGAAGATGCAGGAAGAGGGAACGAGTCTAGAAAATAAGGATAAGTTGAATTTCTTTAAAATTCTTATTTATTTAATTTTTGCTGTGCTGGGCTTCATTGCCACATACAGATTTTCTCTAGTTGCTGCACTACTCTCTAGTTGCAGTGTATGGGCTTCTCATTGTGATAGCTTCTCTTGCTGCAGAGCCTAGGCTCTAGGCGTGTGGACTTCAGTACTTGCAGTGGGCTGTTTAGTCATTGTTGCACAGGGGTTTAACTTTCCCATTGCATGTGGGATCTTCCTGGACCAGGGATCCAACCTGTATCCTCTGCTTTAGCAGGCAGATTCTCAACCACTATACCACCAGGGAACTCCTGATAAGTTGAGTTTTTAGATTTTACCATGCAGGCAATATGGAGTCAGAATGTTTTTTATAAATGCTTATTTTTAAAAAAGATATATTTATTTAATTTTTGGCTGGGGTGGATTTTTATTGCTGCATGCAGGCCCTCTCTGGTTGTGGTAAATGGAGGTTACTCTTTGTTGCAGTGTGTGGGTTTCTCATTTCAGGGGCTTCTCTTACTGTAGAACACAAGCTCAGTAGCTGAAGCTTCTAGATGGCCAACTCAACCATTGTGACTCATGGCCTCAGTTGCTTTGCAGTATGTGGGATCTTCCCAGACCAGGTTCTGAACTGGTGTCCCCTGCATTGCAAGGTGGATTCTTAACCCTGGACCACCAAGGAAGCCCCTATAAATTCATATTTTAGAAAGATAAGTTAGTTCATTGAAGCAAACTCCAGTGGACTTGGGTAATGAAGATTGTATGCGTACAGGTGAGGGGCAGGTACTGACATTTCCACACTATAACTCACATGTGTGAGTTATTAACTCCTTAATAACTAAGATAACCACAAAATTTATTGTCCAAACTGGAACAGACCTTTGAGAAGAAAAGGTGGTAGCATTTACTAGTTCTGCCATGAATACAGTAGTAAATTGAGAGTGTCCTTGGCAAATTGAAAGGTTGAGTTACTTTGTAACTAGATGAAGTTGTCTAGTTGAAAACAAGCAAGCACATAAAACCTTTATTTGGAATTACAACTCAGATTCACCTAAAGCAGTTTAAAGTAGTCATTGTCAGTGAATAGTTAGTTTAAAAGTCAAAGAGTAGGAGCTCCCAGTTAGATAGACATTACTGAGAGCCTAGCACTGTTCTAAGCATCTGCCACATCCTAAATTATTCAATCCGCAAGTAAAAATTTGAGGAAAGTACTGATTTAAGTTCTCATTTTATAGGTGGAAAGAGAATCAAGACACAGTGCTTTTAAGTGATCTGCACAAGGCCAGTTGTTGACCTAGCAGGTACTGGAAGCAGGATTTAAGCCCAGGGCATCTGGTACCAATATCTTTGTCCCAATCTACACCATATCGTCTTACACTCTCGGTCATGGCTTGCTTACTTGCTTGCCCTCCAGATAAAGAATAATTTTTAGTACAGAGGAGTCAGAATGTTTATTTTATAAATGCTTATTTTTAAAAAGATTTATTTATTTATTTTTTTTGGGGTGGATTTTTATTGCTGCATGCAGGCCCTCTCTGGTTGTGGTAAATGGAGGTTACTCTTTGTTGCAGTGTGTGGGTTTCTCATTTCAGGGGCTTCTCTTACTGTAGAACACAAGCTCAGTAGCTGAAGCTTCTAGATGGCCAACTCAACCATTGTGACTCATGGCCTCAGTTGCTTTGCAGTATGTGGGATCTTCCCAGACCAGGTTCTGAACTGGTGTCCCCTGCATTGCAAGGTGGATTCTTAACCCTGGACCACCAAGGAAGCCCCTATAAATTCATATTTTAGAAAGATAAGTTAGTTCATTGAAGCAAACTCCAGTGGACTTGGGTAATGAAGATTGTATGCGTACAGGTGAGGGGCAGGTACTGACATTTCCACACTATAACTCACATGTGTGAGTTATTAACTCCTTAATAACTAAGATAACCACAAAATTTATTGTCCAAACTGGAACAGACCTTTGAGAAGAAAAGGTGGTAGCATTTACTAGTTCTGCCATGAATACAGTAGTAAATTGAGAGTGTCCTTGGCAAATTGAAAGGTTGAGTTACTTTGTAACTAGATGAAGTTGTCTAGTTGAAAACAAGCAAGCACATAAAACCTTTATTTGGAATTACAACTCAGATTCACCTAAAGCAGTTTAAAGTAGTCATTGTCAGTGAATAGTTAGTTTAAAAGTCAAAGAGTAGGAGCTCCCAGTTAGATAGACATTACTGAGAGCCTAGCACTGTTCTAAGCATCTGCCACATCCTAAATTATTCAATCCATAGTAAAAATTTGAGGAAA
This sequence comes from Tragulus kanchil, assembly GCA_022376925.1. Lineage (NCBI taxonomy): Eukaryota > Metazoa > Chordata > Mammalia > Artiodactyla > Tragulidae > Tragulus > Tragulus kanchil. Next base: position 53,794,030 of record JAIOJX010000029.1, on the reverse strand, counting down.
GTACTGATTTAAGTTCTCATTTTATAGGTGGAAAGAGAATCAAGACACAGTGCTTTTAAGTGATCTGCACAAGGCCAGTTGTTGACCTAGCAGGTACTGGAAGCAGGATTTAAGCCCAGGGCATCTGGTACCAATATCTTTGTCCCAATCTACACCATATCGTCTTACACTCTCGGTCATGGCTTGCTTACTTGCTTGCCTCCAAAATTTGAATTCCAGATAAAGAATAATTTTTAGTACAGGCTATGATTTTCTCTAGTGACTGAGATGGTAAAGAATCTGCCTGCAAAGCAGAAGACCCAGGTTTGATCCCTGGGTTGGGACAATCCCCTGGAGAAGGAAATGACAACCACTCCAGTATTTCTGCCTCAAGAATTCCTTGGATGGGGGAGCCTGATGGGCTATAGTTCATGCGATCACAGTCAGACACAACTGAGTGACTAACACACATGTCCCAGGCAGTGTTTTGGGACAACCCTCCTCATTCAAGTTGCTGAAGGAACTTCATATCCTCTTTGCAGAAGTTGGGTGTGGGCATGAGCTCCTGATTTCTCTACCTGGGCCGGTACCCTCCATATATATATATGCATATATATCAACATATCAACATGATATATATATCGTGCATATATATCATCATATCAACATGATATATATATCATGCATATATATCAACATGTTCTTTGTGGTTGTATAACTCTTTGTAAAGCCTGTGACTTCTCAAACAGATTCAGCTCGCCTCTAGTCCTAGTTATGCTGTAGAAACTCAGAACCTCAACCTGGGCTCCTCTCCACCTGGAGACACGCATATCTGTATTTATAGGAATAGCACAAACTTCATGGACTGTTTTAAGAATAGATATATAGATCTGCTCGCTCTGAACCAAGCTAGGAAATAGTCTCAACTCAAATGGGCAATAGTTTGGTTTGCTTGTGTTTTTGAGTCTTAAAAGCAAAATTCCACTGTATCACTGTGTTTTGTAGCTCGAAATGAACTACAGAATTTTTACAACTCAGATTCACCTAAAGCAGTTTAAAGTAGTCATTGTCAGTGAATAGTTAGTTTAAAAGTCAAAGAGTAGGAGCTCCCAGTTAGATAGACATTACTGAGAGCCTAGCACTGTTCTAAGCATCTGCCACATCCTAAATTATTCAATCCATAGTAAAAATTTGAGGAAAGTACTGATTTAAGTTCTCATTTTATAGGTGGAAAGAGAATCAAGACACAGTGCTTTTAAGTGATCTGCACAAGGCCAGTTGTTGACCTAGCAGGTACTGGAAGCAGGATTTAAGCCCAGGGCATCTGGTACCAATATCTTTGTCCCAATCTACACCATATCGTCTTACACTCTCGGTCATGGCTTGCTTACTTGCTTGCCTCCAAAATTTGAATTCCAGATAAAGAATAATTTTTAGTACAGGCTATGATTTTCTCTAGTGACTGAGATGGTAAAGAATCTGCCTGCAAAGCAGAAGACCCAGGTTTGATCCCTGGGTTGGGACAATCCCCTGGAGAAGGAAATGACAACCACTCCAGTATTTCTGCCTCAAGAATTCCTTGGATGGGGGAGCCTGATGGGCTATAGTTCATGCGATCACAGTCAGACACAACTGAGTGACTAACACACATGTCCCAGGCAGTGTTTTGGGACAACCCTCCTCATTCAAGTTGCTGAAGGAACTTCATATCCTCTTTGCAGAAGTTGGGTGTGGGCATGAGCTCCTGATTTCTCTACCTGGGCCGGTACCCTCCATATATATATATGCATATATATCAACATATCAACATGATATATATATCGTGCATATATATCATCATATCAACATGATATATATATCATGCATATATATCAACATGTTCTTTGTGGTTGTATAACTCTTTGTAAAGCCTGTGACTTCTCAAACAGATTCAGCTCGCCTCTAGTCCTAGTTATGCTGTAGAAACTCAGAACCTCAACCTGGGCTCCTCTCCACCTGGAGACACGCATATCTGTATTTATAGGAATAGCACAAACTTCATGGACTGTTTTAAGAATAGATATATAGATCTGCTCGCTCTGAACCAAGCTAGGAAATAGTCTCAACTCAAATGGGCAATAGTTTGGTTTGCTTGTGTTTTTGAGTCTTAAAAGCAAAATTCCACTGTATCACTGTGTATCTCACTGTAGCTCGGAAATGAACTGTATTATATATTAGAAACTTGCTCTAAGAAGAAATATGAGTTCTGCTAGTAACCTGTGTGGTACTAGGGGTAAAGAATCCACCTGCCAATAGAAATCCCTGGGTGGGGAAGATTCCCTCGAGGAGGAAATGGCAGACCGACTCCAGTATTCTTGCTTGGAAAATTACATGGACAGAGGAGCCTGGCAGGCTATATAGTCCATGGGGCCACAAAGAGTCAGGCATGATTGAGCATAAAACTGCTAGCTAAAGTCAAAAGATATAAGTAGTTTTTTTCTGTTGTAATTAAGCGTTTTGTTGTAATCAATTTTCCATTGATTCCCCTCACTGCCTTTTGTCTAAGAACTATCTTCTTTTTTTTTCTTTTTTTAAAGATTTATTTATTTATTTATTTGGGGCAGGGGTTGGGTTGGGGAGGGAGGGGAGCAGACGGGCCACTTCTATTGGTCTTTCGTTTCTCTATGTTCATCCGTCTTTGTTCTTTTGGCTCCTGTGGGCCTCCCATCGCGGTGGCGTCTGTCCTTGCAGAGCACCGGCTCTGGGCGCATGCGCTCCAGAGCTCTGGCTCAGTAATTGGACACATCAGTCCAGCCGCTCCACGGCACGTGGGATCTTCCCAGGCCAGGGCTCAAACCAGCGCCCCTTGCACTGCAAGGCGGTGTCCTTACCCACTGGACCACCAGGGGAAGCCTAAGAACTATCTTCTAACCTCACTATCTCAAAAGCAGGCAAGAATCTGAGGTATAGCTAAAGAATTCTGGGTTCTAATTCTACATCTACACACAATTCTCAGAACATTGGTTTCCTTATTTCTAATAAAATTCAGGGGGAAAGTAATGAGTTAAATATTATGAAGGTTAATGTCAAAACCCATTTTATAGTCCTGTTTATTTGGTTGACCTCCTGTCTCTCCTGACCCATATAGTGGGTAGAACAGTGCTTCTCACAAAAAGATACGTCCACTGAGAACTTGTGATTGGACGTTATATACAAATAGGCTCTAGGTCCTCGAGGATCTTGAGATGAGATGATTGTGGATTTAGGATGGGCCCTAAATGCAATGACAGGCATGTTTATAAGAGAAAGGCAGAGGGAGATCCAAGACAGACACAGGAAAGGCCATGTGGACGCAGAGGCAGAGACTGGAGTCAGGCTGGCATGAGCCAAAGAACACCTCGCACCCCTGAAGCAGGAAGAGGCAGGGGAGAGCTCTCAGAGAGGCCCTACTGACCGTTGAGTTTGGACTTCTGGTCTCTAGGACTGTGAGAGAATAAACTTCTGTTGCTTTGAGACAGCCATTTGTGGTCATTTGTTTTGGAGGTTTTAGGAAACAAATATAGTCAGACCCAATCCATCAGTAACTTATGACAGCTTACTCTTCAGAATAGGTCCACACCATGTGCTCCCTCCCCTGCCTGCCCCATTAGTTACTCTAAGGCATGTGTGTGTGTGGTCCTGTCTGACTCTTTGAGACTCCATAGACTGGAGCCTGTCATGCTCTCCTGCCCATGGAATTTTTCAGGAATGTATTGGTCTTTCGTTTCTCTATGTTCATCCGTCTTTGTTCTTTTGGCTCCTGTGGGCCTCCCATCGCGGTGGCGTCTGTCCTTGCAGAGCACCGGCTCTGGGCGCATGCGCTCCAGAGCTCTGGCTCAGTAATTGGACACATCAGTCCAGCCGCTCCACGGCACGTGGGATCTTCCCAGGCCAGGGCTCAAACCAGCGCCCCTTGCACTGCAAGGCGGTGTCCTTACCCACTGGACCACCAGGGGAAGCCTAAGAACTATCTTCTAACCTCACTATCTCAAAAGCAGGCAAGAATCTGAGGTATAGCTAAAGAATTCTGGGTTCTAATTCTACATCTACACACAATTCTCAGAACATTGGTTTCCTTATTTCTAATAAAATTCAGGGGGAAAGTAATGAGTTAAATATTATGAAGGTTAATGTCAAAACCCATTTTATAGTCCTGTTTATTTGGTTGACCTCCTGTCTCTCCTGACCCATATAGTGGGTAGAACAGTGCTTCTCACAAAAAGATACGTCCACTGAGAACTTGTGATTGGACGTTATATACAAATAGGCTCTAGGTCCTCGAGGATCTTGAGATGAGATGATTGTGGATTTAGGATGGGCCCTAAATGCAATGACAGGCATGTTTATAAGAGAAAGGCAGAGGGAGATCCAAGACAGACACAGGAAAGGCCATGTGGACGCAGAGGCAGAGACTGGAGTCAGGCTGGCATGAGCCAAAGAACACCTCGCACCCCTGAAGCAGGAAGAGGCAGGGGAGAGCTCTCAGAGAGGCCCTACTGACCGTTGAGTTTGGACTTCTGGTCTCTAGGACTGTGAGAGAATAAACTTCTGTTGCTTTGAGACAGCCATTTGTGGTCATTTGTTTTGGAGGTTTTAGGAAACAAATATAGTCAGACCCAATCCATCAGTAACTTATGACAGCTTACTCTTCAGAATAGGTCCACACCATGTGCTCCCTCCCCTGCCTGCCCCATTAGTTACTCTAAGGCATGTGTGTGTGTGGTCCTGTCTGACTCTTTGAGACTCCATAGACTGGAGCCTGTCAGGCTCTCCTGCCCATGGAATTTTTCAGGAATGGATACTGGAGTGGGTTACCATTCTGTCCTCCAGAGGATCACCATCACCTCACTGTGATCATTCTGCTTTAGTCTTGCACCCCTACCCCTCAAGAGTCCACACAGCAATCAGAATAATTTAAAACGGAAGTCACATCTCATCTGTCCCCTTCCACCTGCTTCCCATTTCTCTCCGAATATAATCCACGGGCCTTAGGCAGCCTACAACGTTGGCTATGCAGCCCTGCTATCTCTCTGACCTCATTTCTCACCACCCTCCCAGTTCCAATTTCCCTCATGCTCTGCAGACATGCCGGGCACCCTCTCTCAGAGCCTTCGGGTGTTCTTCCTTCTATTCAAAGAACCAGAGGGTTGCTTCCCTGTGGTCTCAGCTAAAATCCTCCCTCTTCAGAGATGCCTTGCACATCTGTTCCATGCAAAGGGACCTCCCGCAATTATGGTGAAGATCAACCCGCCCACTGACTTCCTCAAAGCACCCATCGCAATGCCTCTCCCATGAGATCTGCCTCTGCCTCAGTGTAAGGATCTTGTCCGTCTTGTTCATTGCTACATTTCCAGTACTGATGCTCAGCACATTGCAGCCACTAATAAATATTTGTTGAGTGAATGAAGAAACCAAGAGTTCTTATAGTTATTAAGGGTGTTGACCAAAAAGGATAGCGATGATAACTCTTTTCAGCACCATCCCAAACAGCACTTTCTAGAGAGTAACGTAGGCAGCCGCCTACACACATTCTCAGGGGACAGGAAAAGAGTCACCACCTAAGGGACCAACCCATTGCAGCTGCAGATCATTTTGTCTGAAGTTAGAGTACAGTTAAATAGTATTAAGTATTTAGTGAAGTATTTTAAAATGCTTTTAAGTGTCAAGTCTGGGGATCTTATTAATGCTAAATCTATAAATGAGTTCCTGAAGGAATTTGGAAACAATGAAAACAACAGGTTTTCATATCTTTAACACTCAGCGGTTTAAAAAAGTGCTTTTGTGCGTCTTACTTGAACTCTCTTACCTGCTTGATTAGAGATAAGCATTATTCCTATCTCACAGATGGAAATCTGGAGACTTAAGTAGAATAAGTGATCTGTACAAGCTAACATGATTGTGGAAGTAGCACTAGGACAGTCCAAACAATTCAGGACTTCTGATTGCAAATTCTTTACATTCCTTTATTGTACTCTATTCACTGATATATTCAGTGTACAGTATTGAACACGGCTTTTCAGGACCTGTTTTAAGTGCAGCACATAAGGTTAAGAAGTGGATCATCTCGGTTTTCCATTAAACATTTGTGTATTACATGAACTTCGGGGAAAATCAATATAGTATCTGCCACCCTGCTCTGTCTTTTTCCAGATGCAACCGCTCTTATCTGGAAATCTGAAAATACTTAGGGTAAATCTGTCTTTGAAGTCAGGTCACACCTTGAGACTGCTGTCCTGCAGGGAGGGGGAAGGGCGGGAGCTAATCTCCATCCCCATGGGCGGCAACTACACAGAATAAGTGAGCCACGCCCAATAACTAGGGTTCCATTCTCGCAAGCTGAGGTTGTGTAGTGGAAAAGAGGGCAGTTGTGCTGGTGGTTAAGAGCCCCATCTTCCGGCTTGTTCATTGCTACATTTCCAGTACTGATGCTCAGCACATTGCAGCCACTAATAAATATTTGTTGAGTGAATGAAGAAACCAAGAGTTCTTATAGTTATTAAGGGTGTTGACCAAAAAGGATAGCGATGATAACTCTTTTCAGCACCATCCCAAACAGCACTTTCTAGAGAGTAACGTAGGCAGCCGCCTACACACATTCTCAGGGGACAGGAAAAGAGTCACCACCTAAGGGACCAACCCATTGCAGCTGCAGATCATTTTGTCTGAAGTTAGAGTACAGTTAAATAGTATTAAGTATTTAGTGAAGTATTTTAAAATGCTTTTAAGTGTCAAGTCTGGGGATCTTATTAATGCTAAATCTATAAATGAGTTCCTGAAGGAATTTGGAAACAATGAAAACAACAGGTTTTCATATCTTTAACACTCAGCGGTTTAAAAAAGTGCTTTTGTGCGTCTTACTTGAACTCTCTTACCTGCTTGATTAGAGATAAGCATTATTCCTATCTCACAGATGGAAATCTGGAGACTTAAGTAGAATAAGTGATCTGTACAAGCTAACATGATTGTGGAAGTAGCACTAGGACAGTCCAAACAATTCAGGACTTCTGATTGCAAATTCTTTACATTCCTTTATTGTACTCTATTCACTGATATATTCAGTGTACAGTATTGAACACGGCTTTTCAGGACCTGTTTTAAGTGCAGCACATAAGGTTAAGAAGTGGATCATCTCGGTTTTCCATTAAACATTTGTGTATTACATGAACTTCGGGGAAAATCAATATAGTATCTGCCACCCTGCTCTGTCTTTTTCCAGATGCAACCGCTCTTATCTGGAAATCTGAAAATACTTAGGGTAAATCTGTCTTTGAAGTCAGGTCACACCTTGAGACTGCTGTCCTGCAGGGAGGGGGAAGGGCGGGAGCTAATCTCCATCCCCATGGGCGGCAACTACACAGAATAAGTGAGCTACGCCCAATAACTAGGGTTCCATTCTCGCAAGCTGAGGTTGTGTAGTGGAAAAAGAGGGCAGTTGTGCTGGGTAAGGCTTCTGGAGCGAGCAACGTTCAATCTTGGCGGCACGAGGATCTTTGGACCCCGGCGCTCCGGCAGGTTTAACTTGCTGCCTCTGGGCGTGGCTTTGGGGGAGCGGGGCGGGGCTCGGCGCGGGGCGGGGCCGCGCAGGGCGGACGTGGCAACCTCCGGGACTGGCGCCTCCGGTGGCCATCTTGGAGGAGGGCGCGCGCTGCGCGGGCTTACCTGCTTCTGGCTCGTCTTCTCGCAGCCATAGTCACCCCCGGCCTCCCTAACCTCCACTTTTCACTGCTGTGCAGACACAGTCTCTAGCCTGAAGGTGAGCCTTAGCCTGGCAGCATTGCGAGTGCTTGTGGGTGGCGGGATGGGGCTCAGGCGCCCAAACCGGCGCCCAGGGGCTCAGTGGCTGCGGGGTGGGCGGGCCGCCGGGCTGGGTGGAGAGGGTCACTTGAGAGCTCAGTCGTAGTGTCTAGGTACCGGCGTTGGGAGTGTCCAGGGTTGCCTGGGCACGGGTGGGCTTCGTGAGACAAGCCGTTCCCGCTGTGGATTTTGCGGAGGGCGGCTTAAGGGTCTGGTGCGGGTCTTTGATCCTGCCCGGGGACTCACCCCGGCTCCAGCGGTTTTGCTCCACCTTCCAGCGCTTTGGCCAGAGGGGAGAGACCTCACGCTAGCGACCTTGGCCCGGCCCAGCCTGGCCTGGAGACGTGGCAGAGCTTGAGGGGAGGCCGCTCGCGCCTGGGAGACTCCCAGGTCGATAAATGGGAGTGGGCCGTGGGAAGTAGCCTATTTAAATATGGGTTCCCCCGTAGATTCCTAGCTCCAGAGGAGGGTTTTGCACTCTGCCTTCTCTTTGTTCATTCTTGGGACCTGCTTCCAGCACATTTCCGGGATAACCCGTGTCTTAGATTGGCAGACTTTGTCCAATTCAAGAGAGTGTTTGTCATTCAAAATAATTATTTTGAGAGATACCATGGATGTTTCTGTGAGCCTGACGCGTTTTGGCTAATCTCCATCCCCATGGGCGGCAACTACACAGAATAAGTGAGCAGTAACTAGGGTTCCATTCTCGCAAGCTGAGGTTGTGTAGTGGAAAAAGAGGGCAGTTGTGCTGGGTAAGGCTTCTGGAGCGAGCAACGTTCAATCTTGGCGGCACGAGGATCTTTGGACCCCGGCGCTCCGGCAGGTTTAACTTGCTGCCTCTGGGCGTGGCTTTGGGGGAGCGGGGCGGGGCTCGGCGCGGGGCGGGGCCGCGCAGGGCGGACGTGGCAACCTCCGGGACTGGCGCCTCCGGTGGCCATCTTGGAGGAGGGCGCGCGCTGCGCGGGCTTACCTGCTTCTGGCTCGTCTTCTCGCAGCCATAGTCACCCCCGGCCTCCCTAACCTCCACTTTTCACTGCTGTGCAGACACAGTCTCTAGCCTGAAGGTGAGCCTTAGCCTGGCAGCATTGCGAGTGCTTGTGGGTGGCGGGATGGGGCTCAGGCGCCCAAACCGGCGCCCAGGGGCTCAGTGGCTGCGGGGTGGGCGGGCCGCCGGGCTGGGTGGAGAGGGTCACTTGAGAGCTCAGTCGTAGTGTCTAGGTACCGGCGTTGGGAGTGTCCAGGGTTGCCTGGGCACGGGTGGGCTTCGTGAGACAAGCCGTTCCCGCTGTGGATTTTGCGGAGGGCGGCTTAAGGGTCTGGTGCGGGTCTTTGATCCTGCCCGGGGACTCACCCCGGCTCCAGCGGTTTTGCTCCACCTTCCAGCGCTTTGGCCAGAGGGGAGAGACCTCACGCTAGCGACCTTGGCCCGGCCCAGCCTGGCCTGGAGACGTGGCAGAGCTTGAGGGGAGGCCGCTCGCGCCTGGGAGACTCCCAGGTCGATAAATGGGAGTGGGCCGTGGGAAGTAGCCTATTTAAATATGGGTTCCCCCGTAGATTCCTAGCTCCAGAGGAGGGTTTTTGCACTCTGCCTTCTCTTTGTTCATTCTTGGGACCTGCTTCCAGCACATTTCCGGGATAACCCGTGTCTTAGATTGGCAGACTTTGTCCAATTCAAGAGAGTGTTTGTCATTCAAAATAATTATTTTGAGAGATACCATGGATGTTTCTGTGAGCCTGACGCGTTTTGGCATTCTAGTCTTTTTTCCTATAGAGCCACTATTCGATGAGTGAGTTTTTATGGAAGTTACTTTGTGATGAGAACCGAGAATGCAGAGACAAAACTAAGACCTTCCTAGAACAGTGGCCCTTAAAGGATAGTTAGAGACCAGCTTTTGAGCCGGTAGTACATCAACACTAGTAATCGCTTTTAATAAGCTTTGACGTTTCTCAGCGCTTCACCATTCCATTTCTTGATCTTTGTAAGTCCCCACCTACTTTTAAGAGCAAAACCAAGGCACAAGCAAATTCTAAGAGAAACTGACCCAACTTTCCAACCCTCTTTCTTTTATGCTGATACATCAGTATCTTTTTTGTGTTGAGACAGCACCAGAACCTTTACCTACCCTGACTTACCTGTACTTTTATCACAGGAAGTTTTATTTAGTAGATGGTATTATGTTCCCTGGTGATTCAGCGGTAAGGAATCCACATGCCATGCAGAAGACTGTGGTTCCATCCCCGGATGGGCAAGATACCCTGGAGGAGGGAATGCCTATCCACTCCAATATTCCTGCCTGGAGAATTCTATGGACAGAGGAGCATGGCAGGCTACAGTTGGGTCACAAAGAGTCAGACACGACTGGGCACCTGATGTTCATAAATCCAAAATTTATCCAATGTTGTTAAGCCAGTTCTCGAACAGTCTAGCTTTTAAAGATAGAAGGTAATCGACCAATTATTCTGTTTTTATGGGTTGTACTCATTGTACAGGTTCTTTGGTAAATGCATTCAGTAATGTATCTTTACACCCGGCCCAGCCTGGCCTGGAGACGTGGCAGAGCTTGAGGGGAGGCCGCTCGCGCCTGGGAGACTCCCAGGTCGATAAATGGGAGTGGGCCGTGGGAAGTAGCCTATTTAAATATGGGTTCCCCCGTAGATTCCTAGCTCCAGAGGAGGGTTTTTGCACTCTGCCTTCTCTTTGTTCATTCTTGGGACCTGCTTCCAGCACATTTCCGGGATAACCCGTGTCTTAGATTGGCAGACTTTGTCCAATTCAAGAGAGTGTTTGTCATTCAAAATAATTATTTTGAGAGATACCATGGATGTTTCTGTGAGCCTGACGCGTTTTGGCATTCTAGTCTTTTTTCCTATAGAGCCACTATTCGATGAGTGAGTTTTTATGGAAGTTACTTTGTGATGAGAACCGAGAATGCAGAGACAAAACTAAGACCTTCCTAGAACAGTGGCCCTTAAAGGATAGTTAGAGACCAGCTTTTGAGCCGGTAGTACATCAACACTAGTAATCGCTTTTAATAAGCTTTGACGTTTCTCAGCGCTTCACCATTCCATTTCTTGATCTTTGTAAGTCCCCACCTACTTTTAAGAGCAAAACCAAGGCACAAGCAAATTCTAAGAGAAACTGACCCAACTTTCCAACCCTCTTTCTTTTATGCTGATACATCAGTATCTTTTTTGTGTTGAGACAGCACCAGAACCTTTACCTACCCTGACTTACCTGTACTTTTATCACAGGAAGTTTTATTTAGTAGATGGTATTATGTTCCCTGGTGATTCAGCGGTAAGGAATCCACATGCCATGCAGAAGACTGTGGTTCCATCCCCGGATGGGCAAGATACCCTGGAGGAGGGAATGCCTATCCACTCCAATATTCCTGCCTGGAGAATTCTATGGACAGAGGAGCATGGCAGGCTACAGTTGGGTCACAAAGAGTCAGACACGACTGGGCACCTGATGTTCATAAATCCAAAATTTATCCAATGTTGTTAAGCCAGTTCTCGAACAGTCTAGCTTTTAAAGATAGAAGGTAATCGACCAATTATTCTGTTTTTATGGGTTGTACTCATTGTACAGGTTCTTTGGTAAATGCATTCAGTAATGTATCTTTACATCATCCCACTAATCACTTTGAGGATTGATAGCATCTGTAGGAGGAAGATGAATAACCAGTGGAAAAATGAAGAAAAGAGATAGCTTTGTCAGGGAATGATTAAGTCCTCAAAAGGCAGTTCTGTCCCAGAGTATCTACTTTTGTTCTGTTGTTGTTTGTCATTTGTGTCCAACTCTTTGCGACCCCATGGACTGCACAATGTTAGGTTTCCCTGTCCTTCACCATCTCCCAGAATTTGCTCAAACTCATGTCCATGGAGTCGGTGATGCCATCCAGCCGCCTCATCCTCTGACCTCATTCCCTTTTCCTCCTGCCTTCACTCTTTTCCCATATCAGGGTCTTTTCCAGTGAGCCATCTGTTTGCATCAGGAGGCCAAAGTATTGAGCCTTCAGCGTCAGTCCTTTCAGGGTTGATTTTCTTTAGGATTGACTGTTTTCATCTTGCTGTCCAATGGACTCTGAAGAGTCTTCTCCAGCACCACAGTTCAAAAACATCAGTTCTTCGGCGCTCAGCCTTTATAGTCCAACTCTTACATTTGTACATGACTACTAGAAAAACCATAACTGTGCCTATATGGACTTTTGTTGGCAAAGTGATGTTTCCCCTTTTTAAAGGCTATCTAGGTTTGCCATAGCTTTTCTTCGAAGGAGCAAGCATCTTTTAATTTCATAGCTACGGTCACCATCCTCAGTGATTTTGGATCTCACGAAGATAAAACTTAGCACTGTTGCCATTTTTCCCTGGTGATTCAGCGGTAAGGAATCCACATGCCATGCAGAAGACTGTGGTTCCATCCCCGGATGGGCAAGATACCCTGGAGGAGGGAATGCCTATCCACTCCAATATTCCTGCCTGGAGAATTCTATGGACAGAGGAGCATGGCAGGCTACAGTTGGGTCACAAAGAGTCAGACACGACTGGGCACCTGATGTTCATAAATCCAAAATTTATCCAATGTTGTTAAGCCAGTTCTCGAACAGTCTAGCTTTTAAAGATAGAAGGTAATCGACCAATTATTCTGTTTTTATGGGTTGTACTCATTGTACAGGTTCTTTGGTAAATGCATTCAGTAATGTATCTTTACATCATCCCACTAATCACTTTGAGGATTGATAGCATCTGTAGGAGGAAGATGAATAACCAGTGGAAAAATGAAGAAAAGAGATAGCTTTGTCAGGGAATGATTAAGTCCTCAAAAGGCAGTTCTGTCCCAGAGTATCTACTTTTGTTCTGTTGTTGTTTGTCATTTGTGTCCAACTCTTTGCGACCCCATGGACTGCACAATGTTAGGTTTCCCTGTCCTTCACCATCTCCCAGAATTTGCTCAAACTCATGTCCATGGAGTCGGTGATGCCATCCAGCCGCCTCATCCTCTGACCTCATTCCCTTTTCCTCCTGCCTTCACTCTTTTCCCATATCAGGGTCTTTTCCAGTGAGCCATCTGTTTGCATCAGGAGGCCAAAGTATTGAGCCTTCAGCGTCAGTCCTTTCAGGGTTGATTTTCTTTAGGATTGACTGTTTTCATCTTGCTGTCCAATGGACTCTGAAGAGTCTTCTCCAGCACCACAGTTCAAAAACATCAGTTCTTCGGCGCTCAGCCTTTATAGTCCAACTCTTACATTTGTACATGACTACTAGAAAAACCATAACTGTGCCTATATGGACTTTTGTTGGCAAAGTGATGTTTCCCCTTTTTAAAGGCTATCTAGGTTTGCCATAGCTTTTCTTCGAAGGAGCAAGCATCTTTTAATTTCATAGCTACGGTCACCATCCTCAGTGATTTTGGATCTCACGAAGATAAAACTTAGCACTGTTGCCATTTTTTCCCCCATCTATTTGCCATGAAGTGATGGGACCAGATTCCATGATTTTAGTTTTTTGAATGTTGAGTTTTAAAGATTTATTTATTTATTTATTTTGGTGGGGGGGGGTGGAGAGGGAGGGGAGCAGGCGGACCACTTCTATTGGTCTTTCATTTGTCCATTTTCATCCATCTTTTTTTTAAAATTTATTTATTTATTTATTTTTATTTTGGGCGGGGGTCGGGTTGGGGAGGGAGGGGAGTGGGCGGGCCACTTCTGTTGGTCTTTCATTTCTCCATTTAGATCCGTCTTTGTTCTTTGGCTCCTGCGGGCCTCCCATCGCGGTGGCGTCTCTGTCTCTTGTTGCAGAGCGCAGGCTCTGGGCGCATGCGCTCCAGAGCTCCGGCTCGGTGATTAGACACATCAGTCCAGCCGCTCCGCGGCACGTGGGATCTTCTCAGGCCAGGGATCGAACCGGCGCCCCTTGCACTGCAAGGCGGTGTCCTTATCCACTGGACCACCACGGGAAGCCCCATTTTCATCCATCTTTGTTCTTTGGCCCGTGTGGGCCTCCCATTGTGGTGGCGTGTGTTGTCGCAGAGCGCCGGCTCTGGGCGCATGCGCTCCAGAGCTCCGGCTCGGTGCTTGGACACATGGGTCCAGCTGCTCTGCGGCACGTGGGATCCTCCCAGGCCAGGGATCCAACCGGCGCCCCTTGCACTGCAAGGCGGTGTCGCTACCCACTGGACCACCAGGTAAGCCTGAATGTTGAGTTTTAAGCCAGCTTTTTACTCTCCTCTTTCATGTTCATCAAGAGACTCTTTTTGGTTTTTTTTTATTTTTTGCCTTTAGGGTGGGGTCTGCATGACTGAAGTTGTTGCTACTTCTCATGGCAATTTTGATTCCAGCTTGTGCTTCATCCAGCTTGGCCATTTGCATGATGTACTCTGTATATAAGTTAAATATGCAGGGTAATACACACAGCCTTGACGTACTCATTTCCCAATTTTGAACGAGTCCATTGTTCCATGTCTGGTTCTAACTGCTGCTTTTTTTAAATTAATTAATTTTATTTGACTTTTTGCTTTTACAGAGTTTTGTTGTTTACAGATATGTATAATCCCAGATTAGTTATGTATATCCCTGACCCCTCTCTCCTCTACCCCTTTCCCAGTCACCCCCATCCCACTACTCCAGGCTGTTGTACAGCCCCCCTGCAGGATCCCTTATTCCCACATAACTGCTGCTTCTTGACTTGCATCGTATAGGTTTCCAGGAGGCAGATCGGGTGGTCTGTACATGCTTACATGCTTCGGTTGTATCCAACTCAGTGTAACCCCTTGGACAGTAGCCCACTAGGCTCCTCGGTCCATGGGGATTCTCCTCTGTCCATGGGGATTCTGCTCTGTCCATGGGAATTCTCCTCTGTCCATGGGGATTCTCCTCTGTCCATGGGGATTCTCCATGAGTGGTTTGCCATATCCTCCTCCAGGGGATCTTCCCAATGCAGGGATTGAATGAACCCACATCTCTTATGTCTCCTGCATTGGCAGGTGGGTTCTTTACCACGAGTGCCACCTGAGAAGCCTGAGGTGGTCTGGTATTTCCATCTGTAAGAATTTTGCAATTTGTTGTGATCCGTACAGTCAAAGCCTTTCACTTAGTCAATGAAACAGAAGTAGAGGTTGAATGAAAGGATTTTTGCCTCTGAATATCTGTTTTCTAATTCCTGGCCATAGGTCTTTGATCTGCATTCACAACAGAGCTCTTAAAAGTGTTGTACATATTTGCTTCAGTTCCTACCTCAGTCCTGTTGAAACTGACTTCTGCCCTCACTCCATCTATGGAGATAGCCCTTACTAAGTTTTATCTCCAGTTTGGCAAATCTGTTGACTTTTTCATATTATCATCCTATTTGGCTTCTCTCTAGTATGTGATACCATTGCCAACTCCTCCTTTGAAACACTCTTTTCTGGCCAGTGGACACCACAGCCTTCTGGTTTTCTTCCTGTTTTTCTAGCCTCTTGTTCTTCTCTGCAGGCCTCCCCCATCCCCCCACCCCCCAACAAACACTTTCTATTCTTCAAAGATGCATTGGGCCATCTTTTTTCACTTAGTCTTCTCAGATTATCTCTTTTCAGTACATACACACAGCCTTGACGTACTCATTTCCCAATTTTGAACGAGTCCATTGTTCCATGTCTGGTTCTAACTGCTGCTTTTTTTAAATTAATTGATTTTATTTGACTGTTTGCTTTTACAGAGTTTTGTTGTTTACAGATATGTATAATCCCAGATTAGTTATGTATATCCCTGACCCCTCTCTCCTCTACCCCTTTCCCAGTCACCCCCATCCCACTACTCCAGGCTGTTGTACAGCCCCCCTGCAGGATCCCTTATTCCCACATAACTGCTGCTTCTTGACTTGCATCGTATAGGTTTCCAGGAGGCAGATCGGGTGGTCTGTACATGCTTACATGCTTCGGTTGTATCCAACTCAGTGTAACCCCTTGGACAGTAGCCCACTAGGCTCCTCGGTCCATGGGGATTCTCCTCTGTCCATGGGGATTCTGCTCTGTCCATGGGAATTCTCCTCTGTCCATGGGGATTCTCCTCTGTCCATGGGGATTCTCCATGAGTGGTTTGCCATATCCTCCTCCAGGGGATCTTCCCAATGCAGGGATTGAATGAACCCACATCTCTTATGTCTCCTGCATTGGCAGGTGGGTTCTTTACCACGAGTGCCACCTGAGAAGCCTGAGGTGGTCTGGTATTTCCATCTGTAAGAATTTTGCAATTTGTTGTGATCCGTACAGTCAAAGCCTTTCACTTAGTCAATGAAACAGAAGTAGAGGTTGAATGAAAGGATTTTTGCCTCTGAATATCTGTTTTCTAATTCCTGGCCATAGGTCTTTGATCTGCATTCACAACAGAGCTCTTAAAAGTGTTGTACATATTTGCTTCAGTTCCTACCTCAGTCCTGTTGAAACTGACTTCTGCCCTCACTCCATCTATGGAGATAGCCCTTACTAAGTTTTATCTCCAGTTTGGCAAATCTGTTGACTTTTTCATATTATCATCCTATTTGGCTTCTCTCTAGTATGTGATACCATTGCCAACTCCTCCTTTGAAACACTCTTTTCTGGCCAGTGGACACCACAGCCTTCTGGTTTTCTTCCTGTTTTTCTAGCCTCTTGTTCTTCTCTGCAGGCCTCCCCCATCCCCCCACCCCCCAACAAACACTTTCTATTCTTCAAAGATGCATTGGGCCATCTTTTTTCACTTAGTCTTCTCAGATTATCTCTTTTCAGTACATGACTTTAGGACTATCAGTAAACTGATGAAGCCCACATTTATGTGGTTTCTGAGCTGCAGACCAAGGCACTGTACTTGGATGCTTCAAGGAGCTTGCACTTAGCATGTCCAGCAATGAATACAGCATAATCCCTTCTTTCCCAAAACATCAAACACACACTTGGACCTCCTCTATGTTTCCCTGTCTTATTGAATGCCCCCACCATCTGTCCAGTTGTGCAAGTCCTGTCTCTCTGCCTCCTGAACCCCATAGCCAGTCTCTCCCTGGGTCTTTCCACTTAAGCATCTCCTGAGTCTGTCCACTTTACTCTATTTTCACTGTTGTCACCTTACACTAGGCCAGAGTTTTTCAGCATTGGCATTTTTGGTATTTGGGGCCAGATAATTCTTGTGGGGACTGTCCTGTGCATGGTAAAATTTTTCGCAGTATCCCCAACTTTTACCTACTAGATGCCCCTAATACTCTCTACTTCTTTCCTTTTTTAAAAAAAAAAAAATTATTTATTTGGCTACACTGGGACTTGGTTATGGCACATGGGATCTTTCATCGGGTGCTTCTGTAGTTGCAGTGTGTGGATTTCTCTCTAGTTGTGGTGTGCAGGCTCAGCAGTTGCAGTGTGTGGAATCTCAGTTGTCCAACCAGGGGTCGAACCCATGATGCCTGCTTTGGAGGGCAGATTCTTAACCACTGGACCATAGGGAAACCCCTAACCTGTAGTTCCGATAACTAAAAATATCCTCAGACATTGCCAAATGACCCCTGGGAGACACATCACCCTCTTCCACTGCCTATTTGAGACTCACTAGTCTTGGATGTTATTTTAAAAGTGGTCTTTCTTCCTGTTTTAACTAGCCTCATTTGGAGATAGCCCTTACTAAGTTTTATCTCCAGTTTGGCAAATCTGTTGACTTTTTCATATTATCATCCTATTTGGCTTCTCTCTAGTATGTGATACCATTGCCAACTCCTCCTTTGAAACACTCTTTTCTGGCCAGTGGACACCACAGCCTTCTGGTTTTCTTCCTGTTTTTCTAGCCTCTTGTTCTTCTCTGCAGGCCTCCCCCATCCCCCCACCCCCCAACAAACACTTTCTATTCTTCAAAGATGCATTGGGCCATCTTTTTTCACTTAGTCTTCTCAGATTATCTCTTTTCAGTACATGACTTTAGGACTATCAGTAAACTGATGAAGCCCACATTTATGTGGTTTCTGAGCTGCAGACCAAGGCACTGTACTTGGATGCTTCAAGGAGCTTGCACTTAGCATGTCCAGCAATGAATACAGCATAATCCCTTCTTTCCCAAAACATCAAACACACACTTGGACCTCCTCTATGTTTCCCTGTCTTATTGAATGCCCCCACCATCTGTCCAGTTGTGCAAGTCCTGTCTCTCTGCCTCCTGAACCCCATAGCCAGTCTCTCCCTGGGTCTTTCCACTTAAGCATCTCCTGAGTCTGTCCACTTTACTCTATTTTCACTGTTGTCACCTTACACTAGGCCAGAGTTTTTCAGCATTGGCATTTTTGGTATTTGGGGCCAGATAATTCTTGTGGGGACTGTCCTGTGCATGGTAAAATTTTTCGCAGTATCCCCAACTTTTACCTACTAGATGCCCCTAATACTCTCTACTTCTTTCCTTTTTTAAAAAAAAAAAAATTATTTATTTGGCTACACTGGGACTTGGTTATGGCACATGGGATCTTTCATCGGGTGCTTCTGTAGTTGCAGTGTGTGGATTTCTCTCTAGTTGTGGTGTGCAGGCTCAGCAGTTGCAGTGTGTGGAATCTCAGTTGTCCAACCAGGGGTCGAACCCATGATGCCTGCTTTGGAGGGCAGATTCTTAACCACTGGACCATAGGGAAACCCCTAACCTGTAGTTCCGATAACTAAAAATATCCTCAGACATTGCCAAATGACCCCTGGGAGACACATCACCCTCTTCCACTGCCTATTTGAGACTCACTAGTCTTGGATGTTATTTGAAGTATATTCTTCTTAATGGACTCCGTGCATCTACTTTATGTTGATGCCCTCTGGCCTAGTCTGTATACTTTGGTCAGAGAAATGTTCTCAAAACAAATATAAATTGCCAAAAGCTGAAATCTGCCTGAAGCTGGGATCCTTCTGCAGATAAATGGATAATCTAACAGTGGTGCATCTATAAAATGGAACACAATTCAGCAATCAGAACGAATCAGCCATTGATCCATCCAAAGACTTGAATGGATGGGAGCATTCTGTTGAGTGAAGAACAAGCCAATTTCAGAAGGTTATATGCAGTATGATTTATGTGACATTCATGAAGTGAGAAAATAATAGAGAACAGTTGGTCGCTAGGGTGCATGGCTCATGAGAGGAATAGCATGTGGGAGTGTCTTGGGGGTGATGGACAGTTCTGTGTCCTGATTGTGGTGGCGCTGTGTGCGTCAGGGCATGTGATGAACTGTCGTAGAACTGCATACAGACTCATACATGTGAATGTGGAAACCGGTGAAATCCAAGTAAGGTTTATAGTTCAGTTACTCCTGTTGTACCAGAGTTAATTACTTGAGTTTTATCATTGTACCCTAGTTATGTAGGATGCTGTCATTGGAAGGAGCTGGGTTGAGAGTACGGATGAACTTTCCTCTGTATTGGCATCTTGTGAATCTAAAACTCCTCAAAAAAGTTAAAAGACAAAACTGTCATCCCCAGTTTGAATGACCCACAGTGCATTTCTGTTCTTAGAAGAGTCAGCTCTCTAGCATGGCTTGTACATCTCACTGCAGTCTGGGCTTCCATCCGGGTCTCCAGTCCTCATTACTGTTATTTTCTGGCTTTCTGTATATTCACTTTTTTTGGGCATGTGCCTTCTTTGTCTCCTTTGCCTTACCTAATTAAATCCTGATCATCCCTCTGATCTCAGCTTATATGTGGCTTGCTTGGTAAACTCTCTTCTGACCCCAAGCAAAACTCAGTACCTTCAGAGCACATTATTCAGGCTTATGGCTTATTGTGTGTTGGTGGTGGGGTCAGTCCCGGGCTGGACTGTAAGTGTACCGTTTGTTTGGTTTACACTCTATTTCCAGAGGCACCAGTACAGTGCTTTGCAAGTGGTTGACTTTCACAGACTGATAAATGAATGAAAACTTTAGAAACATATTTGAAATGTTTAGAATTCCGATTTTGTACCTGAGGCAGGGTTTTTTTTGAAATTTTTAAATTTTAAAAATTTTAAAATTTTAAAAAATTTGTAATTTTTAGGCCTTCCCTGGTGGTGTAGTGAGTAAAGAGTCCACTTTGCAGTGCAAGAGACACCAGTTTGATCCCTGGCCCAGGAAGAGCCCACATACCGCGGAGCAGCTGGACCGGTGTGTCCAATTATGAGCCTACACTCTGGGCGCATGTGCCCAGAGCTGGTGCTCTGCAAGGAGAGAGGCCACTGCAATGGGTGGCCCACACAGGCCAAAGAATAAAAATGGATGAAAATAGACAAGTAAAAATCCAATAAAGGAGCCCAAGTAACTTGGGGGTGATGGACAGTTCTGTGTCCTGATTGTGGTGGCGCTGTGTGCGTCAGGGCATGTGATGAACTGTCGTAGAACTGCATACAGACTCATACATGTGAATGTGGAAACCGGTGAAATCCAAGTAAGGTTTATAGTTCAGTTACTCCTGTTGTACCAGAGTTAATTACTTGAGTTTTATCATTGTACCCTAGTTATGTAGGATGCTGTCATTGGAAGGAGCTGGGTTGAGAGTACGGATGAACTTTCCTCTGTATTGGCATCTTGTGAATCTAAAACTCCTCAAAAAAGTTAAAAGACAAAACTGTCATCCCCAGTTTGAATGACCCACAGTGCATTTCTGTTCTTAGAAGAGTCAGCTCTCTAGCATGGCTTGTACATCTCACTGCAGTCTGGGCTTCCATCCGGGTCTCCAGTCCTCATTACTGTTATTTTCTGGCTTTCTGTATATTCACTTTTTTTGGGCATGTGCCTTCTTTGTCTCCTTTGCCTTACCTAATTAAATCCTGATCATCCCTCTGATCTCAGCTTATATGTGGCTTGCTTGGTAAACTCTCTTCTGACCCCAAGCAAAACTCAGTACCTTCAGAGCACATTATTCAGGCTTATGGCTTATTGTGTGTTGGTGGTGGGGTCAGTCCCCCGGGCTGGACTGTAAGTGTACCGTTTGTTTGGTTTACACTCTATTTCCAGAGGCACCAGTACAGTGCTTTGCAAGTGGTTGACTTTCACAGACTGATAAATGAATGAAAACTTTAGAAACATATTTGAAATGTTTAGAATTCCGATTTTGTACCTGAGGCAGGGTTTTTTTTGAAATTTTTTAAATTTTAAAAAAATTTTAAAAATTTTAAAAAAATTTGTAATTTTTAGGCCTTCCCTGGTGGTGTAGTGAGTAAAGAGTCCACTTTGCAGTGCAAGAGACACCAGTTTGATCCCTGGCCCAGGAAGAGCCCACATACCGCGGAGCAGCTGGACCGGTGTGTCCAATTATGAGCCTACACTCTGGAGCGCATGTGCCCAGAGCTGGTGCTCTGCAAGGAGAGAGGCCACTGCAATGGGTGGCCCACACAGGCCAAAGAATAAAAATGGATGAAAATAGACAAGTAAAAATCCAATAAAGGAGGCCAAAATTTAAAAAAAAAAAAGTGTAATTTTTAAGAAAGTTGTCTTAACATTTTGTAATCCATTTCTGTCAGGATAAAATGCTAGTGGCACTTTTGCTAGAGTTAACTTTTCTAAAACGTGAGACTTATTTAATCATCTTGTTGTTGTTGTTGTTTAGCTGCTAAGTCGTGTCCAACTTTTTTGCAGTCTGTGGACTATAACCTGTCAGGCTCCTCTGTCCATGGGATTTCCCAGACAAGAATACTGGAGTGGGTTGCCATTCCCTTCTCCAGGGGAAGCTTCTTAACCTAGAGATTAAACCTGCTTCTCCTGCATTGGTAGGCGGACTAGCCACTACGGGGATACCCAAGAATCCGACCCGCATCTCCTACATTGACAGGTGAATTCTTTACCACTGAGCTACCTGGGGCCACCTGGGAGGCCCTTGAGCACATTGATGAGTTTTTTTTTTTTTTTTTTTACGATTAACAGAGTAGCCTACATACATACTGCTTGGTGAGGAGGGAGGTAATGTTTCAAAAATACATAATTTATTTATTTAAAATTTTGGCCATTTTTATTGGTCTTTCATTTATTTATTTTCATCCATCTCTGTTCTTTGGCCTGTGTGGGCCTTCCATTGCAGTAACCTCTCCTGTAGCAGAGCACTGGCTCTGGGCACATGTGCTCCAGAGCGTAGGCTCGTAATTGGACACACCGGTCCAGCCACTTCCAGGCATGTGGGATCTTCCCAGGCCAGGGATTGAACCAGAGCCCCTTGCAGTGCAAGAGGGACTCTTTCCCCACTGGACCACCAGGGAAGGCCACATAATTTATGTTTAAAGTAATGGTGACTGGAATGTAGATATAAATCTAACATGTGTTCATGTGGCAGAAATTAAATTAGTAATTTACTATTTGAAATATGCTGGGTAATTAATTGCATAGCTAATGTAAAACTATTCTCAATTATGAAGTTAGGCATATGAAAATGTCTCAGATTGTTTGCACATTAAGTATTTTCACAGAATATTTTTTAGGAATTTTGACAAATTCTTCGCCTGGGGATCAGTGTCATTATAAACAGTAGACAGACATCTGTCTGTTGATTATTTATATTTGAGCCATATAATTTTTATTTTTTATTTTATTGGAGTTAATTGTTTTACAATGTTGTGTTAATTTCTGCTGTACAGCAACATGGATCAGTTTTATGAATACATAGGCCCCTCCCTTCCAGCCCTCCACCCCCAGTCCCAGCCCTCCTTTCATCACAGAGCACTGAGCTGAGCTCCCCGTGTTGCACAACTTGCCACCAGTCATCTATTCTACACACTGTAGTGTGTGCATGTCAGTCCTACTCTCCCAGTCCGTCTCACCCTTGCCTTCTCCCCACCGTTCCCACCCCCATGTCCATACATCTCTTCTCTATGTCTGTGTCTCTATTCCCGCCCCACAACAGACTCTTCTGTTCCATCTTTCTAGATTTCATACATATATGTATCAGTATGTGATATTTTTCTCTTTTTTTAAGGCATGATCTTACTTTTTATTATTTATTTATTTTTGGCCTCTTTTATTGCATACAATTAACATTGATGTAGCCTACATACATACTGCTTGGTGAGGAGGAGGTAATGTTTCAAAAATACATAATTTATTTATTTAAAATTTTGGCCATTTTTATTGGTCTTTCATTTATTTATTTTCATCCATCTCTGTTCTTTGGCCTGTGTGGGCCTTCCATTGCAGTAACCTCTCCTGTAGCAGAGCACTGGCTCTGGGCACATGTGCTCCAGAGCGTAGGCTCGTAATTGGACACACCGGTCCAGCCACTTCCAGGCATGTGGGATCTTCCCAGGCCAGGGATTGAACCAGAGCCCCTTGCAGTGCAAGAGGGACTCTTTCCCCACTGGACCACCAGGGAAGGCCACATAATTTATGTTTAAAGTAATGGTGACTGGAATGTAGATATAAATCTAACATGTGTTCATGTGGCAGAAATTAAATTAGTAATTTACTATTTGAAATATGCTGGGTAATTAATTGCATAGCTAATGTAAAACTATTCTCAATTATGAAGTTAGGCATATGAAAATGTCTCAGATTGTTTGCACATTAAGTATTTTCACAGAATATTTTTTAGGAATTTTGACAAATTCTTCGCCTGGGGATCAGTGTCATTATAAACAGTAGACAGACATCTGTCTGTTGATTATTTATATTTGAGCCATATAATTTTTATTTTTTATTTTATTGGAGTTAATTGTTTTACAATGTTGTGTTAATTTCTGCTGTACAGCAACATGGATCAGTTTTATGAATACATAGGCCCCTCCCTTCCAGCCCTCCACCCCCAGTCCCAGCCCTCCTTTCATCACAGAGCACTGAGCTGAGCTCCCCGTGTTGCACAACTTGCCACCAGTCATCTATTCTACACACTGTAGTGTGTGCATGTCAGTCCTACTCTCCCAGTCCGTCTCACCCTTGCCTTCTCCCCACCGTTCCCACCCCCATGTCCATACATCTCTTCTCTATGTCTGTGTCTCTATTCCCGCCCCACAACAGACTCTTCTGTTCCATCTTTCTAGATTTCATACATATATGTATCAGTATGTGATATTTTTCTCTTTTTTTAAGGCATGATCTTACTTTTTATTATTTATTTATTTTTGGCCTCTTTTATTGTTTTTTTACTGATTGATTTGCATCCATCTTTATTCTTTGGCCTATGTGGGCCTCCCATTGCAGTGGCCTCTCTCCTTGCAGAGCACTGGCTCTGGGCACATGGGATCCAGAGCACTGGCTCCTAATTGGACATGCAGGTCCAGCCGTTCCGCAGCACGTGGGATCTTCCCGGGCCAGGGATCAAACTGGTGCCCCTTGCACTGCAAGGCAGACTCTTTACCCACTAGACCACCAGGGAAGCCCTATTGTTCTCTTTCTGACTTCACTGTATATGACAGACTCTGGATCCATCCGTATTACTATAGATAACCTGGTTTTGTACCTTTTTATGACCAAGAAATACTCCACTGTATGTATGTACTACATCTTCTTTATCCGATCCTCTGTTGATGGGCATGTAGGTTGCTTCCATGTCCTGCCTATTGTAAATCGTGCTGCAGTGAATATCGGGGTGTATGTGTCTTTTTGAAATAGGATTTTCTCAGAGTATATGCCCAACGGTGGGATTGGTAGATCTTACATTCTGTTTTTAGTTTTTTAAGGACCATCCATGCTGTTGTCCACAGTGGCAATATCAACTTACATTCCCACTAACAGTATACAAGGGTTGCCTTTTGTCCACACACTCTCCAGCATTTATTGTTTGTAGATTAATTTTAAAAATTGTATATTTTATTGTTATTATTATTTTTTTATTATTCCATACCTGTTTGTAGATTTCTTGATGATGGCCATTCTGACTGGTCTGAGGTATTACCTCATTGTAGTTTTGACTTACGTTTCTCTAATAATAAGTGATGTTGAACATTTTTACATTTGTTTATATATATGTCTTCTTTGGAGAAGTGACTATTTAGGTCTTCTGACCATTTTTTTTTGATTGGGTGGTTTGTTTTTTGATATGCATGAACTGCTTGTATATTTTGGAGATTAATCCCTTGTCATTTGCAAATGACATTAATCCCTTGAACTTTAGTAAACCTATTTGTTTATTTTTGTTATTCTAAATGGTAGGTTAAAAGGATCTTGCTACATTTTATGACAGAGTGTTCTGTTTTCCTCTAAAAGTCTCTAGGCGTACACTGAGTTTATTTTTCTTTGGCCTCTTTATTGTTTTTACTGATGATTTGCATCCATCTTTATTCTTTGGCCTATGTGGGCCTCCCATTGCAGTGACCTCTCTCCTTGCAGAGCACTGGCTCTGGGCACATGGGATCCAGAGCACTGGCTCCTAATTGGACATGCAGGTCCAGCCGTTCCAGCACGTGGGATCTTCCCGGGCCAGGGATCAAACTGGTGCCCCTTGCACTGCAAGGCAGACTCTTTACCCACTAGACCACCAGGGAAGCCCTATTGTTCTCTTTCTGACTTCACTGTATATGACAGACTCTGGATCCATCCGTATTACTATAGATAACCTGGTTTTGTACCTTTTTATGACCAAGAAATACTCCACTGTATGTATGTACTACATCTTCTTTATCCGATCCTCTGTTGATGGGCATGTAGGTTGCTTCCATGTCCTGCCTATTGTAAATCGTGCTGCAGTGAATATCGGGGTGTATGTGTCTTTTTGAAATAGGATTTTCTCAGAGTATATGCCCAACGGTGGGATTGGTAGATCTTACATTCTGTTTTTAGTTTTTTAAGGACCATCCATGCTGTTGTCCACAGTGGCAATATCAACTTACATTCCCACTAACAGTATACAAGGGTTGCCTTTTGTCCACACACTCTCCAGCATTTATTGTTTGTAGATTAATTTTAAAAATTGTATATTTTATTGTTATTATTATTTTTTTATTATTCCATACCTGTTTGTAGATTTCTTGATGATGGCCATTCTGACTGGTCTGAGGTATTACCTCATTGTAGTTTTGACTTACGTTTCTCTAATAATAAGTGATGTTGAACATTTTTACATTTGTTTATATATATGTCTTCTTTGGAGAAGTGACTATTTAGGTCTTCTGACCATTTTTTTTTGATTGGGTGGTTTGTTTTTTGATATGCATGAACTGCTTGTATATTTTGGAGATTAATCCCTTGTCATTTGCAAATGACATTAATCCCTTGAACTTTAGTAAGATCCTATTTGTTTATTTTTGTTATTCTAAATGGTAGGTTAAAAGGATCTTGCTACATTTTATGACAGAGTGTTCTGTTTTCCTCTAAAAGTCTCTAGGCGTACACTGAGATATTTAATCCATTTTGAGTTTATTTTTGTGTATGGTGTTAGACAGTGCTCTCATTTAATTCTTTTACACATAGCTGTCCATTTTTCCTAGTACCACTTACTCCAGAGACTGTCATCTCTCCATTATATAATCTTGCCTCCTTTGTCAAAGATTAGGTGCCCCTTGGTATGTGAGTTTATCTCTGGACAGTGATCTGTATTTATGTTTTTGTGCCAGTACCATGTTGTCTTGATTTCTGTAGCTTTGTAGTATAGTCTGAAGTCAGGGAGCCTGATTCCTCCAGCTCCGTTTTTCTTTCTCAAGATTGCTTTAGCTCTTTGGGGTCCTTTGTGTTTTCAGACATATGGTAAAATTTTTTGTTCTTGTTCTGTCAAAAATGCCATTGGCAATTTTTCAGAAATTGCACTGACTCTGTAGGTTGCTTTGGGTTGTGTAGTCATTTTCACATTATTGATTCTTCAAACCAGGAACATAGTATATCTCTGCACCTGTTTGTGTCATCTTTGATTTTTTTCATCAGTGTCTTACAGTTTTCTGCATTCAGGTCTTCTGTTTCTCGGGTAGGTTTATTCTTAGGTATTTTATTCTTTTTGTTACAATGGTAAATGGAATTGTTGCCATAATTTTCTTTTTTTGATCTTTCATTGTTAGTGAATGGAAATGCAAGAGATTTTTCTGTGTATTGATTTTGTATCCTGCAGCTTTAGTAAGTTCATTGATTAGCTCCAGTAGTTTTCTGGTGGCATCTTTAGGATTTTTGGTGTATAGTACCATGTCATCTGCAAAAAGTGACAGTTTTACTTCATTTCTAAGTTGTATTCCTTTTACATTTGTTTATATATATGTCTTCTTTGGAGAAGTGACTATTTAGGTCTTCTGACCATTTTTTTTTGATTGGGTGGTTTGTTTTTTGATATGCATGAACTGCTTGTATATTTTGGAGATTAATCCCTTGTCATTTGCAAATGACATTAATCCCTTGAACTTTAGTAAGATCCTATTTGTTTATTTTTGTTATTCTAAATGGTAGGTTAAAAGGATCTTGCTACATTTTATGACAGAGTGTTCTGTTTTCCTCTAAAAGTCTCTAGGCGTACACTGAGATATTTAATCCATTTTGAGTTTATTTTTGTGTATGGTGTTAGACAGTGCTCTCATTTAATTCTTTTACACATAGCTGTCCATTTTTCCTAGTACCACTTACTCCAGAGACTGTCATCTCTCCATTATATAATCTTGCCTCCTTTGTCAAAGATTAGGTGCCCCTTGGTATGTGAGTTTATCTCTGGACAGTGATCTGTATTTATGTTTTTGTGCCAGTACCATGTTGTCTTGATTTCTGTAGCTTTGTAGTATAGTCTGAAGTCAGGGAGCCTGATTCCTCCAGCTCCGTTTTTCTTTCTCAAGATTGCTTTAGCTCTTTGGGGTCCTTTGTGTTTTCAGACATATGGTAAAATTTTTTGTTCTTGTTCTGTCAAAAATGCCATTGGCAATTTTTCAGAAATTGCACTGACTCTGTAGGTTGCTTTGGGTTGTGTAGTCATTTTCACATTATTGATTCTTCAAACCAGGAACATAGTATATCTCTGCACCTGTTTGTGTCATCTTTGATTTTTTTCATCAGTGTCTTACAGTTTTCTGCATTCAGGTCTTCTGTTTCTCGGGTAGGTTTATTCTTAGGTATTTTATTCTTTTTGTTACAATGGTAAATGGAATTGTTGCCATAATTTTCTTTTTTTGATCTTTCATTGTTAGTGAATGGAAATGCAAGAGATTTTTCTGTGTATTGATTTTGTATCCTGCAGCTTTAGTAAGTTCATTGATTAGCTCCAGTAGTTTTCTGGTGGCATCTTTAGGATTTTTGGTGTATAGTACCATGTCATCTGCAAAAAGTGACAGTTTTACTTCATTTCTAAGTTGTATTCCTTTTATTTCTTTTGCTTTTCTGAGTTCCGTGGCTAGGACATCTCGAACTGTGTTGAAATGGTAGTAGTGAGAGTGGGCATCCTTGTCTTGTTTCTGATCTTAGAGGAAACGCTTTCGGTTTTTCACTGTTGAGAATAATGTTTGCTGTGGGTTTGTCATATGTGACCTTTCTTATATTGAGGTAGGGCCCCTCTGTGCCCATTTTCTGAAGAGTTTTTGTAGTTAAATGTGTGTTGAAATCTGTTGAAAGCTTTTCTGCATCTATTGAGGTTACCGTATGGTTTTTATCCTTCCGTTTGTCAATACAGTGTATCACATTGATTGATTTGCATATATTTGATGAATCCTTGCTTCCCTGGGATAAGCCCCACTTGATTATGGGGTGTGATCCTTTTAACGTGTTCTTGGATTCTATTTGCTAGTATTTTGTTGAGGATCTTTGCGTCCATGTTCATCAGTGATACTGGCCTGTAATTTTGGGTTTTTTTGTGATGTGTTTCTTTGGTTTTGGCATCAGAGTGATGGTGGTCTCATAGAATGAGTTTGGGAGTGTTCTTCCCTCTACAGTTTTTTTTGAAGAGTTTGAGAAGGATAGATGTTAACTCTTCTCTAAATGTTTTATTCTCTACCTGTACAAGCTTTAAATTTTGTATCGCTGTGTAATATTTATTACATTGTTCTGTCAAAAATGCCATTGGCAATTTTTCAGAAATTGCACTGACTCTGTAGGTTGCTTTGGGTTGTGTAGTCATTTTCACATTATTGATTCTTCAAACCAGGAACATAGTATATCTCTGCACCTGTTTGTGTCATCTTTGATTTTTTTCATCAGTGTCTTACAGTTTTCTGCATTCAGGTCTTCTGTTTCTCGGGTAGGTTTATTCTTAGGTATTTTATTCTTTTTGTTACAATGGTAAATGGAATTGTTGCCATAATTTTCTTTTTTTGATCTTTCATTGTTAGTGAATGGAAATGCAAGAGATTTTTCTGTGTATTGATTTTGTATCCTGCAGCTTTAGTAAGTTCATTGATTAGCTCCAGTAGTTTTCTGGTGGCATCTTTAGGATTTTTGGTGTATAGTACCATGTCATCTGCAAAAAGTGACAGTTTTACTTCATTTCTAAGTTGTATTCCTTTTATTTCTTTTGCTTTTCTGAGTTCCGTGGCTAGGACATCTCGAACTGTGTTGAAATGGTAGTAGTGAGAGTGGGCATCCTTGTCTTGTTTCTGATCTTAGAGGAAACGCTTTCGGTTTTTCACTGTTGAGAATAATGTTTGCTGTGGGTTTGTCATATGTGACCTTTCTTATATTGAGGTAGGGCCCCTCTGTGCCCATTTTCTGAAGAGTTTTTGTAGTTAAATGTGTGTTGAAATCTGTTGAAAGCTTTTCTGCATCTATTGAGGTTACCGTATGGTTTTTATCCTTCCGTTTGTCAATACAGTGTATCACATTGATTGATTTGCATATATTTGATGAATCCTTGCTTCCCTGGGATAAGCCCCACTTGATTATGGGGTGTGATCCTTTTAACGTGTTCTTGGATTCTATTTGCTAGTATTTTGTTGAGGATCTTTGCGTCCATGTTCATCAGTGATACTGGCCTGTAATTTTGGGTTTTTTTGTGATGTGTTTCTTTGGTTTTGGCATCAGAGTGATGGTGGTCTCATAGAATGAGTTTGGGAGTGTTCTTCCCTCTACAGTTTTTTTTGAAGAGTTTGAGAAGGATAGATGTTAACTCTTCTCTAAATGTTTTATTCTCTACCTGTACAAGCTTTAAATTTTGTATCGCTGTGTAATATTTATTACATTGTAATATTTTTGCAGTTGTACCATAATTGAAAAATGATGGAAGAGAGTGGAATAGAGACAACACCACCTGGGACCCCTCCACCGAATGCTGGGGGCCTGGCTGCTGCCGTTGCCCTGTCTTCCCCGTCTCCTTTAGGTAGGTGCAGTTATCTAGCATCAGTGTGTGGTGAGGAGAGTCAGGATACTGTCATCTCTTCTGAGTCATTTAGAAAAAGCATAGAGGCATACCTCGGAGATACTGGGAAGTTCATTTCCAGACCACTGCAATAATATGAATATTGCAATAAAGCGAGTCACGTGAATTCTTTCATTTCCAGTTGCATGTAGAAATTATGGTCGCCCTATACTGTTGTCTGTTAAGTGTGCAATAGATTATGTCTAAAAAACCAATGTACCTACCTCAGTTAAAGACTTGACCTAAAGCATTGCTTAAAAATGCTGGCCGTCATCTGTGCCCTCAGTGAGTTGTAATCTTTTTGAATTAGTACATCCAAGATCAATGATCGCCGTAACAAATATAATAATGATGTACAGGTTTGAAATATTGTCAGAGTTCCCAGAATGTCACACAGAGTCATGAAGAAAAAAATGCTGTTAGGGGAAAATGGCACGAAGAAACTTGCTTGATGTTAAGGTTAATGAAGCAAAATAAAATGAGGTATGCCTGTATATTAAAATTATTGTTATTTTTGTCAGGATGAAGGTAAATAGCCTTTTTATTTAAGCCCAAAGACAGAAAACATCTTTGTTTTATCTTAACTTTTATACTTTGTATTCATATTGACTGGAAATCATCTTTGTTATTATAGAAATATCCTAAAAAGTGTGTGTTAGTTTTGTCTAATAGTTCTGTAACTTTTATGGTGATTTACCTTCTAACCAAAGTTTTTGAGCCGAAAATGGTGAGGCTTTATGCTCATATCAGCAGAGATGAAAAATGGCTCAATTTTGTGAAAAGCACATCAAAACAAATAGAAACACGAAGATCTGTAATACCATAACCTAATTTTATGTAGCTGCTGCTTTTACTGACAGGAATTGAAAGTCATTTGCACTCAGTCGTACTCATGTATTTTAAATTACGTATTTCAAAATAACTCTTGGGAGAGGGTCGGTTAAATGTAAAAGTTTTCCACGGTGGTAATGAGACACGATGAAAACTTAAGGGAAAGCGTTTCACGGAAGCCTGTTTTCCCTCCCTTCCCTTCCAGCCGCAGCCAGCGCTTTCTCTTCTCCGAGCGCGTCCTCTGTGCCGCCGCTGGCCTACTCCAGCCCGCAGCCGTCCCTGCCTCCCGTGCGGCCGGCCGCACCCCTGCCCTTTGGGCCAGCGACCCCCGTCCCGTCGGTCCCTGCACTCGTCACCTCCCTGCCACCTCCCACGTCTCCACCGACTGCCGCTGCCTTCAGCAGCCCTCCTTTATCCAGCTTCCCGCCTGCCACTTCTACCCCAAACACTCTCTTGTCTGCGCCCCCTGCGGGTCCTCCCACCTCGGGGTTCTCTGTGGGTTCCACTTACGACATTACGAGGGGACATGCGGGAAGAGCTCCCCAGACACCGCTGATGCCATCGTTTTCTGTACCTCCGGTCACAGGTAATTCTCTTTCACTGATATTTCAAAACATGTGGCTATGGGAAATGCCTTATCTGTTTTTGTATTTTTTTTGTAAATAGCTTTATTGAGGTATGATTCCCATACAATTCACCCCTTTCATGTACAATTTAATAGTTGTTACTGTATTTGTCGAGTTGTGAAGCCATCACCACAGTCAATTTTAGAACCTTTTAATTACCCCAGTTGAAACCACATGCCTGTTAGTAGTCACTCCATACTTCTCCCAATCTTCATGGTTCTCAGAACCAGTAATCTACTTTGTCTGTAAAAATTTCTTACTTTGGACATTTCATATAAGTGGACTCATATAATATGTAGTCTTTTGTGACTGGTTGCTTTCAGGTAGTGTGATGTTTTCAAGATCCATCCATGTGGTAACAGGTGTCAGAACGTTCTTCCTTTTTAGGACTGAATTATATTCCATTGTATAGATATACCATGTTTTGTTTATTCATTTCATCAGTTGATACACTATTGGCTTGTTTCCACTTTTTGGCTATTGTGAGAACTGATTTTATGAACCTTTGTGTGGAAGTTTTATATGGACCTGTTTTCATTTCTCTTGAGTGTATACCTAGGTACAGAATTGCTGATTTTTTTTTTTTTGGAAGGGCTGTTTGTCTTTTTTATAAATTGAAGTATAGTTGCTTTATAACATTGTGTTAGTTTCAGGTGTATAGCATAGATATTTAGTTATACATGCATTTATATTTATTCTTTTTCAGATTCTTTCCCATTATAGGTTATTATAAGATATTGAGTTCCCTGTGCTGTACAGTAGGTCCTTGTTATGTATCTATTATATATATGGTAATGTGTTTCTGTTAATCCCAAACTCCTAATTTGTCCCTCCCTCTTCTCCTTTGATAACTGTCAGGTTTTGGTTTTTTTTTTTTTGTATGTCTATGAGTCTGTTTTGTAAGTTCATTTGCATCATTTTTAAAATTCCACATATAAGTAATACCATATGATATCTATCTTTGTCTAATTCACTTCCCTGAGTATGATAATCTCTAGGTTTATCTATGTTGCTGCAAATGGCATTATTTCATTCTTCATTTATGGCTGAATAATATCCCATTTGTGTATATATACACCACATCTATCAGTTCATCTGTTGGTGGACATTTAGGTGGCTTCCACGTATTGGCTGTTGTAAATAGTGCTGCTGTGAACATTGGGGTGCATGTCAGAATTGCTGACTTTTGTACAACTACAAAATTATTTCCCAAAGCAGCTGTGCCATTCACTTTACTTTCTCACCAGCAGTGAAAGAGGGGTCTGGTTACTCTGCATGAATGTTTTATTCCCTTTACCTTGATTTCCAGAGCTTCCTGTTTTCATTTAAATTATTGAAATAAAGCTGACGTTACTTAATATATGATTTTTATGTGATACAAAATTTAAAACCTGGTTAGTATGTGGAA
Source organism: Tragulus kanchil (assembly GCA_022376925.1). Taxonomy (NCBI): domain Eukaryota; kingdom Metazoa; phylum Chordata; class Mammalia; order Artiodactyla; family Tragulidae; genus Tragulus; species Tragulus kanchil. The sequence goes on along the minus strand of JAIOJX010000029.1, from coordinate 53,761,215 downwards.
TGTCAGACACAATTCCAAAATTTTGTCCTGACATTTTACGCAGTTATAGAGAAACACCAAGGTGAAGTCTGAGAGTTTAGCTTAAAAATGACTGCGACTGAATAGTCCAAGGAGTAGATTTGTTTAGCCATGTAAAAGTTCAAAACCAAATAAGTATATATGCTATAAGTTGGTGGTTTAGTCACTAAGTCGTGTCTGACTCCTGAATCCCCATGGACTGTAGCCCACCAGGTTCCTCTGTCCTGGTATTGGACTGTTTTATTTTCTAGGTCAAGAACACCCAACTTTTTTGGCTTGCCAGGAATAGTTGTTAGAATCAGTATCAAAACTTCATCCTGTAATATCGTGCCCATTGTTTAATTATAGAAAAAGAAACAGCTGTGTTGTGGTTTTTATTGATCCAGTTTGGCTTATCTACCTTAACGAATAAAAATTTTTGCAGAGTAGGGGTATGACAGTCATATGTATGTAGATATGAATTTTCTTTTTTGAGTTAAAATAGGGCATATGGTTATGTTTACTAATTTTTATATGTGTTTTGTATAATGGGCTCGAGAGCTCGTTTCAGTTACTTTTATGCCTTTAAGGAGATTCAGGCTATAGCTGTCACATCCAAGTGCTGCATGGGGCGGACACAAACTACTCCTGGGTATATATTTTTGTCCATTTTCAAGACACTGTATATAAGCCTATGAAGAAGGAAAGAAATTTCTTTCTTGGAATTTTGTATAATTTATGTCTGATAAAGGTTTAGGTGATTCTTTGATCTCTTATCTCAGTGTTGAAATGCCTGAGTTACCACATTAAAGCTGTGTGAGCCATTCCTCTCATTCCTCTCATATAAACATTTTTTATAGGAGATAGTTTATGGAGTAAATTACATACATAAAAATTTTTGCCCTTAACTAGGTATCATGCCAGCTCCTATTACTCAGCAAGCTGGCCTGACGCCTCTGGCCCAGGGAGGTGGAACCACGTCCGCCATCACTTTCCCAGAGGAGCAGGAAGACCCCAGAATTGGGAGAGCTCAGGAGGAAGCTTCAGCCGGCGGACTCTGGGGTTTTATTAAGGTAAGGCGTTCACTTTAAAAACTGTGTGTAGCTTTTTAGTTATAAAACTAGAGAATTTTGAAAATTAAAAGTATCAGAAGTTACTATTAAAATCCCTTTTTAGTCTTACTATACTTTTTCTATAGTTCTTGTTAGTCTTTTGGATATGCATATCTAGGTAGATCTCTCTTTAATTAAAAGCAAATGGGAGTTGTGAGGTGTGGACACAGTTTTGTGTCTGGTTTGTCTTTACCTAGCAATCATGAACATCTTCCCAGCCATAAAATATTCTTCAGTCTACTTTGCCCCGCATGTCATTGCATTTATTTCCCATGTTTTGTATCACTAATCCTTTATTGGCATTTTGTGATTATAGTTCTTAGTAATAAGATTATTATTTTTTTTTTTTTTAAAGATTTATTTATTTATTTATTTTGGGCGGGGGTTGGGTTGGGGAGGGAGGGGAGCAGGCAGGCCACTTCTATTGGTCTTTCTCTGTGTTCATCAGTCTTTGTTCTTTGGCTCCTGTGGGCCTCCCATCGCGGTGGCGTCTGTTGTTGTAGAGCGCCGGCTCTGGGCGCATGCGCTCCAGAGCTCTGGCGCGGTAATTGGACACATCAGTCCAGCCGCTCCGCGGCACGTGGGATCTTCCCAGGCCAGGGCTCGAACCGGCGCCCCTTGCACTGCAAGGCGGTGTCCTTACCCACTGGACCATCAGGGGAAGCCCTAGTTCTTAGTAATAAGATTATGATGAGCACTCTTGTGTGCAAATCTTAATGTGCTCCCCTGCTTTATCAGAGTTAATTCCCAATAAATAGCATTGTGAACATTTAAAAAATTACTGGCATTTATTGCTATCCAGTGAAGTTGTACCAGAATACATTAATGTCTTTCATTTGCCAGCAGTGATTATTGAAATATAGTATTTTCTAATTTGATAAGCAAAGAAAGTAATACCTTATTTAAATGAACATTTGATACTGAAGTTGAGGTGTTTTTACTGTGATTTTGGACCCATTTGTATTTTTCTTTCATGAAATCTATATTCATGTTCTTTGAATTGGAATGATTTTCTTCTTTAATGACTTCATAAGAACTCAATAAGACGATTAATAGATCATGTGAGATAGAAGTTAAATTTAATTATTTTCCAACCACTTAATTGAGTGTCACCTTCATCTTAGTTAAATTGTGTGTGTTAATGTCGATTTCTGGACTCTGCGTTTTATTCCACTGCTCTGCCTGTCCTTGCAGTACCACACTATTTTAATTATTGTAACTATTTATTACACTAATATTTATTGAAAGCCTGCTCTGTGCTGAGGTGGGAATGAAGTTGGATAGAAAGGTGAATTTCAGTCTTTGCATTCATAAAGACAGATCAGCATTTTGGGGTGTGTAAATTTTCTGGTTTCTCTTCAAAATTTTTATCTACTGGTCTTTTCCATGTATTTTTCTTAATCACATTCTTAAATGATTCCAAAAGCACTTTGTCAAGTTCCCTTCAGTAGTCTAAGGGTTTGGTTGCAGTTTGATTATATACTAAACATATTTTTAAATTGGTAGGCGGTTCAACTGATTTATAGCATTTGAACTTGATGTATTAGTAAGATGGCATTTTTCTAAGCTTGCTTCTTTATATCACTTTGTGCTTTTTAAAAGTTTTCTTTAGGAACTATCACTTCTTTTCCTTGTTCAGAGGCTATGTCAGCATGCCAGTTGTTACCAGTTGTAATAGCCAAGATCTGTCAAACCCTACAGATCTTTTAAATAACTCTTCTAATATTCAGCATAAGGTGGGTTGACATTCTTAAAACAGCAGTGTTAGGACTTACCCCCTGTCCCGAGTCCCTGAGTTTAGTGGTTGGTTGGGGCCTGTTGGCCATTTATTTTCAGTGTGCAAATCTTAATGTGCCCCCCTGCTTTATCAGAGTTAATTCCCAATAAATAGCATTGTGAACATTTAAAAAATTACTGGCATTTATTGCTATCCAGTGAAGTTGTACCAGAATACATTAATGTCTTTCATTTGCCAGCAGTGATTATTGAAATATAGTATTTTCTAATTTGATAAGCAAAGAAAGTAATACCTTATTTAAATGAACATTTGATACTGAAGTTGAGGTGTTTTTACTGTGATTTTGGACCCATTTGTATTTTTCTTTCATGAAATCTATATTCATGTTCTTTGAATTGGAATGATTTTCTTCTTTAATGACTTCATAAGAACTCAATAAGACGATTAATAGATCATGTGAGATAGAAGTTAAATTTAATTATTTTCCAACCACTTAATTGAGTGTCACCTTCATCTTAGTTAAATTGTGTGTGTTAATGTCGATTTCTGGACTCTGCGTTTTATTCCACTGCTCTGCCTGTCCTTGCAGTACCACACTATTTTAATTATTGTAACTATTTATTACACTAATATTTATTGAAAGCCTGCTCTGTGCTGAGGTGGGAATGAAGTTGGATAGAAAGGTGAATTTCAGTCTTTGCATTCATAAAGACAGATCAGCATTTTGGGGTGTGTAAATTTTCTGGTTTCTCTTCAAAATTTTTATCTACTGGTCTTTTCCATGTATTTTTCTTAATCACATTCTTAAATGATTCCAAAAGCACTTTGTCAAGTTCCCTTCAGTAGTCTAAGGGTTTGGTTGCAGTTTGATTATATACTAAACATATTTTTAAATTGGTAGGCGGTTCAACTGATTTATAGCATTTGAACTTGATGTATTAGTAAGATGGCATTTTTCTAAGCTTGCTTCTTTATATCACTTTGTGCTTTTTAAAAGTTTTCTTTAGGAACTATCACTTCTTTTCCTTGTTCAGAGGCTATGTCAGCATGCCAGTTGTTACCAGTTGTAATAGCCAAGATCTGTCAAACCCTACAGATCTTTTAAATAACTCTTCTAATATTCAGCATAAGGTGGGTTGACATTCTTAAAACAGCAGTGTTAGGACTTACCCCCTGTCCCGAGTCCCCTGAGTTTAGTGGTTGGTTGGGGCCTGTTGGCCAGCTGCCGTCCGGAAGGCACTGCTCCTTGAAGTCTCCGACTGTGGGAAGAGCACAGATGGAAGGACCTCCCCAGATCTGGTTCCTCCTGTCTAATGGTGTGGTTTTAAGAATTAAGAGGAATAGGTCTGTCTTTATTAAAAGTGAGATTTTGGGAACAAAGCAAATAGGAAGTGGAAAAAAAAGAACTCTTGTATAACATAGAGTATTATATATTAAGGCAATAAATAACTTTTGAGAATTAAAGATAAATTGTTTCTACTATTTTTATTAGGGAACAAAATACAAGCCTTTGGAGAAACAGTTGATTACAGTCTTTATTTGGGACTCTGTGGACAAGTTTCACCTAGTCTTTTATATAGATAGTAATGAAATTAAGGATATATACAGAAGAACATATATGCATATACATAGATACAATAAACATACTTTCCAGGCCAGAGCTGCCTGAAGTGGGGTCTGCAAGATTGCTGTCAATCTGGAATGAGAAGTTGAGGGGCAGCATTTTGAAATTTCATAGCAATTTGACATTGCCATAATCTTATTTTTCTGATACTTGACATAGGTCTTCAGTGCATTGGAAGCTTAAAAATTTTTTTTTCACCAACCGGTAATCAGAGTGCTGTTTGCTTATAGTGAGTTTTTACATGTCAATTGGTTCTGTGCAGGGTGTGGCTGGAAACCCTATGGTGAAATCTGTGCTCGATAAAACAAAACATTCGGGGGAAAGTATGATTACAACGCTGGACCCTGGCATGGCTCCATATATCAGTAAGTTCTGACAACAGAACAGGGTCTGCTGCTCAGCGTCAGCGTCAGCCACTGAGTGAGTCCCACAGGGCTCGTCAGCAGTGGGAGTCCTCCTGTATTCTTACCTGGATTGTCAGTCTTGGTATTTTTAATTCATCTTTCCCTTAGTCATTACAAAATTTTTTGCAAACTTCACATAGTGAACTTTGGAGGAGTAAAAACGATATGAATTACAGTATACTTACTGATTTCAATGATAAATATGGTTAGTGTTGCTTTATATAAATTTTATGATTCACTATGACATTTGAAGTGTGCTTTGCTCCTGTTTGGTTTTTTACATCTCCAGTTTACATTTTTTAAATGTGGTTATGGGTAACTCAGGGATACAGGTTTTAGAGGCTGTTGATCTGTTTACTAACAATATCTCATCACTCAGGGTAATTTTAGACTTTATCTGTTTACTAACAGTAGGCACAGATGGAAGGACCTCCCAGATGGTCCTCCTGTCTAATGGTGTGGTTTTAAGAATTAAGAGGAATAGGTCTGTCTTTATTAAAAGTGAGATTTTGGGAACAAAGCAAATAGGAAGTGGAAAAAAAAGAACTCTTGTATAACATAGAGTATTATATATTAAGGCAATAAATAACTTTTGAGAATTAAAGATAAATTGTTTCTACTATTTTTATTAGGGAACAAAATACAAGCCTTTGGAGAAACAGTTGATTACAGTCTTTATTTGGGACTCTGTGGACAAGTTTCACCTAGTCTTTTATATAGATAGTAATGAAATTAAGGATATATACAGAAGAACATATATGCATATACATAGATACAATAAACATACTTTCCAGGCCAGAGCTGCCTGAAGTGGGGTCTGCAAGATTGCTGTCAATCTGGAATGAGAAGTTGAGGGGCAGCATTTTGAAATTTCATAGCAATTTGACATTGCCATAATCTTATTTTTCTGATACTTGACATAGGTCTTCAGTGCATTGGAAGCTTAAAAATTTTTTTTTCACCAACCGGTAATCAGAGTGCTGTTTGCTTATAGTGAGTTTTTACATGTCAATTGGTTCTGTGCAGGGTGTGGCTGGAAACCCTATGGTGAAATCTGTGCTCGATAAAACAAAACATTCGGTGGAAAGTATGATTACAACGCTGGACCCTGGCATGGCTCCATATATCAGTAAGTTCTGACAACAGAACAGGGTCTGCTGCTCAGCGTCAGCGTCAGCCACTGAGTGAGTCCCACAGGGCTCGTCAGCAGTGGGAGTCCTCCTGTATTCTTACCTGGATTGTCAGTCTTGGTATTTTTAATTCATCTTTCCCTTAGTCATTACAAAATTTTTTGCAAACTTCACATAGTGAACTTTGGAGGAGTAAAAACGATATGAATTACAGTATACTTACTGATTTCAATGATAAATATGGTTAGTGTTGCTTTATATAAATTTTATGATTCACTATGACATTTGAAGTGTGCTTTGCTCCTGTTTGGTTTTTGACATCTCCAGTTTACATTTTTTTAAATGTGGTTATGGGTAACTCAGGGATACAGGTTTTAGAGGCTGTTGATCTGTTTACTAACAATATCTCATCACTAGGTTTGCTAGGAGAGCTATTTTAACCACCTTTACCAAATCCTCTTTACCAAAAATCCTCCAGATGGCTAATGTATGCATCTCATAAGTGAAATAGCATAATATCTTAGCAGGATTTATGACTTACTATTAGTAAATCTGTTGTTGATGACAGTTTAGCAGCCAAACCAATGCACCAGGTACTTGAACAGAGATTTTCATTAGCTATAAGTCAGTAGCTTTCAAAAGTCTTGAGGCTCTTAGTAATTGACTGATTAGTAAATGTCAAAAGACAAGACCTACTCATGGTAAGTACCATTTATTAAATGTTTGATCTGCCAGATACTAATTCATATAAGAGATCTGCAAGGTAGGTGTTATTTTCCTCAAGTTTTAGATGAGGAACTTGTGTTCAGAGAGATTTATTAATATTCTAGATCACACAACTTGGTAGAGTTAATAGTAAGTCATTTTGCTTCCCTTTAAGTAGAAAATCAAATAAAGAATTAATTCAGCTGAATTGGTCTCTGTAATTGTCATGATTTAAAATTGGACCCTGCCATCTATATTGATTTTATATATTTGTAACAATCAAGTTTGACATTAATTTGCAGTATATATATTCTTCTTCTCACAAGCTCTTATTTTTAATGAGGAAAAAGAAGGGAATTAGTATTTTTGGAGCTCTTGTTTTTTTGTTTTTTTTTTTTTCCTTTTTGGCCACTTCTATTGATCTTTCACTTATTTATCTTTGTTCTTTGCCCTGTGTGGGCCTCCCATTGCAGCGGCCTCTCTCGTCACAGAGCACCAGCTCCAGGCATGTGCACTCCAGAGCTCTGGCTTGGCTGTTGGACACATCAGTCCAGCTGCTCTGCGGCACGTGGGATCTTCCCAGGTCAGGGATAGAACCGGCGCCCCTTGCACTGCAAGGTGGTTTCCCTACCCACTGGACCACCAGAGAAGCCCAGAGCTCTTGTTGTTTTGATGAGTACTGTGGTAGACCCATTTCTTTATTTAATCCTTGGAGCAAGCCCTGTGAGGTAACAGGCATTTTTCTTTGAGGAAACAAGCTCTGTGGCTTCCCCAAGGTAACAAAAGCGCAAGACTTCTTAGGCTAGTACTCTGCATGATATCTAGAAAAAGAATTTAAAAAAAAAGAAAGATACAAAATGAAATTTTTGTTACAGATATAATAATTTATATAATCTTAGTCTTACTGCTTTTTAGAAGTGATTGAGTGTGGAAAATCTATTTACAGGCAGCAAAAACTAAACCAGTTGGATCTAACAGAACTCTAGTAGAACTTAACCATATTTTTATACAAATATTTTGGAAATCATCGTAACAATTTCAAATGTATCAAGAAAGCACAAGAACTATTTTTTTTTTTTTTCCCTGAGCACACAGAGTTTATTTTACCGAAGCAATTTTAAACATTTTCACATACATACATGAGACTGACACCTCCTCGCTCCTGCCTCGTGGGGGCGGAGTGACCTTAGCATTTGTCGTGTACTGCGGGTAACAGAGGAGCCAGTTCTCATAGCCTCCGTCTAGAACCAAAGGCTCGCTGCGCAGGACAGTTTTACTTTCCCACTTGAAAAGTGCATCTTTCAGACTCCGCAGAGTTGTTCCAAGGTGTAAATCTTTTGCAGAACTAAACCAGTCAAGAAGGACCACATACTCCACATTCCCCCTCTTCTTCCATGTGTCTTTAGAATCATCTGGAAGGTTTGCTTCAATCCAACTAGCAGTGACTACAGGGCTGATGGCCTCTTCAGGAACACTGAGAGAACTGGAAATATGGGAATCCAGATAATCCTGCATTCTTCGGGCATCCATGATAATCAAGCTAATGTTTGTATCCATCATCATTGTATACAGCTCCTTGACTGTGATTGCTCCTTTCTCAGCAGTTTCACGTTTTTCACTCTTGTCACCATTTATCTTCCGGGCGGTGTCTCTGGCGTCCAGCGCGTTCCCGGAAGAGCTCTGCGCGGCCGCGCCGTCCTCTCGTCCCGCTTCCGGCCTCTGCTGCTTCTGCCGCTGCTCCTTCTCCTGTCTGTCCTTCTCTTCAAGTTTTTTCCGAACTTCAGCTTCTTCGTATCTGAGTTTAAGGCTTTCAGAGAGTCTCTCAGCTTCTTCAATTGCTTTTTTGATGTTTGCAGGTCCAAGTATAGAATGGAAGTAGTCCTGCTGTTGCTTGAAATCAGGCCTTTTTTTGATAAGATTATAAACAGTCACATATTTCATATACAGCATATAGGCCCTTTCCTCATCACGATCTAATCTGCTTTCTTCTGCAGTCTTGAAGATCTTCAGGGCACTCTGTACATAATTCTTAGTGCTTATTTTCTCTGGCTTAACTTCTGTCTTCTTATTGAGGTCTTTCAGTGAAGAACTGAGGTAGAGTTCTTTAGGAACTGAAGCCACGGCAGGCATGATGAATAATTTTTACTTCTTACTTTCACAATGGATGGTGTACTTCATCAGAAGTAGTTCTTTTCGCGGCGCCCGGCGCGCGTCACTGCCGCCGGCCTCCTCGCCAACGGCCCATCTCCCACCACCTCGAGCAGGACTCGCTGCCCGCACGGAAGGCCCAAGAAAGCACAAGAACTATTAGAAAGGATTTTAACAGAGTTTAAATTTCTACAGGTTTTTTTTTTTTTATGATTACTTCTCTCTGTGTAATCATTAAAAATGGCGTGAGTCATCACAGGCTTCAGCTCAAAAAGCTATTCAAATGGAGTAGTACTTTGCTAGAGTCAAGAGATACTTCCCACATAACTGAAAAAAAAAGTCATATTCCTTTTATTTCCTATGTAAGCCATTGCTTTTAGCTTTTAATAACGTAAGAAGTTTCAGTAAAGATGGAATCTTTACTGGATCTGTGGAACATTATTTCAATCAGGAAAAAGTCCATGATAAAAATTCGAAATATTTGGAAAATACTTTCAGGTGCTCCAAGAGACACTTCCGTGTTGCTTCTAGGGAAGAAGGTTTCACAGTGCAAACAGCTTTGTCGAGGAGTCTCAGAATAAGATGCTGTTAGCTGACAGGGTGAAGTGCGTGCTTACCTCAGGAGGTGCAGTCAAGAGACACAGACCTAGGCGTGGGTCCTGACAGCATTGCTAAGTAGCTGTGGTACCTTGGGCAAGACTTTATCAGCCTCAGTTTCCTCAACCAATAAAAAGATTAATCTATTTCTTGAGTCATTCTGCCAGGTTGGTAGTAATTATGTAGTAAAATGGTAGGGCATGTAGTAATTATGAGAATTTCATTATTTTAATTAGAATTTTTTTTCTGGTCCTTGTAGAATCTGGAGGTGAACTGGATATTGTTGTGACCTCAAATAAAGAAGTAAAAGTTGCCGCCGTCCGAGAAGCATTCCAGGAGGTCTTTGGCTTAGCTGTGGTTATTGGGGAAGCCGGACAGTCCAACATTGCCCCACAACCAGTGGGCTATGCAGCAGGATTAAAAGTGAGTAACAGAACATCTTTTCAGAATATAGAAACTACTGGTGTATTTTTTTCATAGCTCTGATGGTAATTCTTTGGTCTGTCTGGAGCTGTTTGGTTTTTACATACTGATACCTTGATTGGGTTTTTAATTAGACAGCTCTCTAGTGTTAAGGAGATACAGTGATGTTTAAAGAAATCTTAAGTAAGTTCTCATTATTGGCAAAGGGGATGAAGATGAATCACATGCCAAGAGCACAAAAAGCGAGCAGTTAGTCCTGAAAGAGTTCTTAACCCAGTATTAACGTTCATATCCATTACTGAAACTATAATATCCCTTGTATCCCATAAACTTCTTATTACTATCACTATTATAATACTTTAGATTTTATTTCTTGTGGTCTATGGGATTCACATATATTTGGAAGTTTCCAGAGTAGTAACACAGTTTTAATAAGCAGGTTTTAGATTTACCTTTCGTGTCCCCCTTTTCCTTATACTTGGTGAGGGGACTCAGCACTCACTGAAGAAGCTTTCTTATCTTACTTTCTTTGACTCTTCCCTCTCCCTGTCCTTTTACCTCATTTACCTTAGAGTCCCAACTACCTGGCAAGTTACACACACAATGCCTGTGTATAAGCAGAGTGTGCCAAAGTCTCACCAGCATGTAGAAACCTATTAAATCTTACAGTGCACTTACCAAAAGGAAGACAGTGCTGTAGTTTTTGGTAGTGAAGGAAGACGACCTTGTGATTAAGTTTATAATCCTTACGTAATAGTGGCAATTGATAGACGCCTTATTTTGAAGACAGATTTCATACACTTGCATACTCACACCACCACTAGAATATCATATAGTTTGTCTTCAGGCCTATAATCATTAAAAAAGAAAAACCTGTCACATAGCCAAATTAATCCCTTTACCTTACTAGACTAGTAGACCTGGTTCCCTCTAGCATGCTACGTGCTGAGGTTCCAAGAGTTCTGCCTTCGCTCTCATACACGTTTTACCATCAGTCTACAGACGTGCAAGAACACGGGGTTTACCATCCAAAAATGTTTCTTTTTAATCTCACTTTTCCTCCACAACCAGTGGGCTATGCAGCAGGATTAAAAGTGAGTAACAGAACATCTTTTCAGAATATAGAAACTACTGGTGTATTTTTTTCATAGCTCTGATGGTAATTCTTTGGTCTGTCTGGAGCTGTTTGGTTTTTACATACTGATACCTTGATTGGGTTTTTAATTAGACAGCTCTCTAGTGTTAAGGAGATACAGTGATGTTTAAAGAAATCTTAAGTAAGTTCTCATTATTGGCAAAGGGGATGAAGATGAATCACATGCCAAGAGCACAAAAAGCGAGCAGTTAGTCCTGAAAGAGTTCTTAACCCAGTATTAACGTTCATATCCATTACTGAAACTATAATATCCCTTGTATCCCATAAACTTCTTATTACTATCACTATTATAATACTTTAGATTTTATTTCTTGTGGTCTATGGGATTCACATATATTTGGAAGTTTCCAGAGTAGTAACACAGTTTTAATAAGCAGGTTTTAGATTTACCTTTCGTGTCCCCCTTTTCCTTATACTTGGTGAGGGGACTCAGCACTCACTGAAGAAGCTTTCTTATCTTACTTTCTTTGACTCTTCCCTCTCCCTGTCCTTTTACCTCATTTACCTTAGAGTCCCAACTACCTGGCAAGTTACACACACAATGCCTGTGTATAAGCAGAGTGTGCCAAAGTCTCACCAGCATGTAGAAACCTATTAAATCTTACAGTGCACTTACCAAAAGGAAGACAGTGCTGTAGTTTTTGGTAGTGAAGGAAGACGACCTTGTGATTAAGTTTATAATCCTTACGTAATAGTGGCAATTGATAGACGCCTTATTTTGAAGACAGATTTCATACACTTGCATACTCACACCACCACTAGAATATCATATAGTTTGTCTTCAGGCCTATAATCATTAAAAAAGAAAAACCTGTCACATAGCCAAATTAATCCCTTTACCTTACTAGACTAGTAGACCTGGTTCCCTCTAGCATGCTACGTGCTGAGGTTCCAAGAGTTCTGCCTTCGCTCTCATACACGTTTTACCATCAGTCTACAGACGTGCAAGAACACACGAGTGGTTCATCAGCATCCAAACACCACTCCCACCGTAAGATGCAAAAATCAACCAGGGAAAATGTTATTGAGTGTTTTTCTTTTTTTAATCTCACTTTTCCTCCTCACTTTCTAATTTAGCTTTTTGGTTCGTTTTGTAGCAAAACTTGGAAAGAGTCGCCAACACTTTGTCTCTAGGCTTGCCTTTGGGAATGCCACCCTTGGTCCCTTCTCTGCCTCTCTAATTCCTCTCTGCTTCCTTTGCTGGCTCCTCCTCATCTCCCCAGCCTCGTGAGGGTCTCCTTCCCTTCGTCTGCGTTCACTATCCTGAGACTCTCATCCGGACCCATGGCTGTGTCTGCCAGCTGTGTGCTGACAGGGTTGAGTTCACCTCTCCAGTAGAGACCTCTCATGTAAACTAGGCTCAGAGAAAAGTTGCCCTTTTGACACCTTCGCTTGAATGTCTCAGTAAATATGTCTAGTACTCCACTACTTTTCTCTCCTTCCGGCCTGTTGCCCCAAGCTTTATCCATCTCAATTGATGACAGCGCTGTCCTTCCATTTTCTCAGATGAGAAACCTGGAGTCATCCTTGACCTCTCTCATGACCCATGTCCAGTTCATCAGGAAATCTCATTCACTGTACCTTCAAAACATATTCAGCCTCTGCCCGCTTGTCACTGTCTTCACTGCTTCCAGACTGAGGGAAGCCATCCCAGGGTCTTGCTGGAACCTTGCGTTCACCTTCTAGAAGGCAGGTTATCAGTGTCTGCAGGGGTAGGTTATCCTCATCAGAGTAGCCAGGGTAATTCTTTCAGCACACAGCTCAGACCACATCAGTGTTCTTCTCAGAACTTTATTTCACTGATGTAAAGTCCAAATTTCTTCCTACAGTGTCTGCAGCCCTACCTGACCTGGCTGAACCGGCCTTTTTTTTTTTTCCATTATAGGTTATTATAAGATACTGAGTATAGCCCCCTGTGCTATATACAGTGAGTCCTTGTTATTTATCTGTTTCTTATATAATAGTGTGTATCTGCTAATCCCAAACTCCTTATTACCCATCCCCTTTCTTCTTTGGTAACCGTAAGTTTGTCTGTCTGTGAATCTTTGTTTTGTACATAAGTTCATTTGTACCATTTTTTTTAGATTTCACATAAGTGGTATCATATGTGTCTTTCTCTTACTTCACTTAGTATGATAATCTTGCAGGTCCATCCATGTTACCACAGATGGCATTGTTTGATTCTTTTTAATGGCTGAGTAATCTTTCATTTTACACACACACACACACACCCACGCCATGTCTTACTTACCCATTTGTGGATAGTCATTTAGGTTACTTCTGTGTCTTGACTCTTACAAATAGTGCTGCTATGAACATTGGGTGAATGGATCTTTTCATGCTAGCATTCTTGTCTTTTTCAGATAGAGGAAAATCTCAGGAGTGGGATTGCTAAATGTTATGGTAATTCTCTTTTTAGTTTTCTTGGACACCTCCATACTGTTCTCCATAGTAGCTACACCAGTGGGCTTCTGGTTTTCCTCTGGCTTTGTCTTGTACTAGTCTTCCCCCCTCTCACTCCATGCCAGCCCCATTGGCCTCCTTGAAAGTGTTCACACTTGTCTAACAGGCTGCTCTCCTACAGCCTTTTCACTAGCTCTCTGTGAGACCCTTTCCTCAAACACCTGCTAGGTGTCTCCCTCACCTCCTCCAAGTCTTCACTCAAATCTTCCCTCTGCGGGGAGGCCCGCCCTGACTGCCTGGTTTAGTACTGCAGGCTGCACCCACCGATCTGCATTCCTGATCCCTCTAACCTTACCTCTTGTAGCATTGAGCATCTTCCGATCTATGTCATTTCTTTTATATTAATGCTTTTTTCCCACTAAAGTTCTACAATAGCAGATTTTGCAAGGTCGAGGTAGACCCAGATACTTTTTAGGAATTCTGCTTCTCCTTCTTCAAATTCCATATGTATTCTTTTCTAAAATATTCTGACTGTATACATGCTTGTAATGGAATGTCCTTTCTCATCTCCCTTTATAAGTTCTGACCCCTCCCAGTGGGAAATACATACCTGACATCCACTGATGGCCTCAGAACATGAAATCTTCCTGAGTGTCATATGAAGGGACAATTCCAAATCATGTTTTAGATGTTAAGAATGCAGACGACACAGTGACTCTGTAAAATCTGGCAAGTCGTGTAGCTTCTAATTGTTCTGGAAAAAAAAAAAAAAAGAAAAGGACCAAATAGAGTTGTCAGCTGATAGGTTTTTAATATATTCTGATTATAGAACACTACATGTGTTTTGGAATCTGAGAACTTAATGGTTTTTAAAGCTTGAGTCTTCACTATTTTGTTATATTAAATATCTTTACATCAGAGATACTTCAGATAAGTAGGTACTGAACTTGAAAGGCTGATGGAAGTTTTTTCTGTAAGTAAAAACCTTATTTTATGGATATTAATAATTCAGTTTGTTATATTTTGTTAGTGTTTGATAGATTTGATTTAGTATTGGTTTTTACCCTTCAAATTTAGACATGGATTCCTTTTCCACAATCTTAATATAAGCTAAAATTAAAATTCATTGAAACTGTTATATATAAATATTTGTAGTTTTAGTATAGAATGAATTTTGTAATTTTAGTGGCTGTTTAATTTGGGTACACTAGAGGGGGCTAATGAGAAGAAAATAATGTAGAGGATTAAAATTTCAAACCATTTTTTTTTTTTCCTGTCCATCAGATTCTATTTGAAGGAATGGCTTTTTTGAACTAAATCTAAGTTCTCCTTTAAGCATATGAAATTGTTTAAGGAAATCAGTTCGCCACAGCTCAAGTTAGGAAGCTTGTGAGACTTCACTCATGCTAAGTATTCATTTTATTGAAAAAACCCAGTTATATTTATGACCATTGTTTTATAGCTTATATTCAACAAACATACAGTTAATGTCAGTTAGAAATTATGAAGAAGCATGGAATTTTGATTATCTGGACCAAATTAGTTAGTTAAAGCTGAGTACAGTATAAACTGTGAAGACTTCTGCATCTTACTTTAGTTCTGAGATAATTACTTCAAATTATCCTGGCCTCTAAACTATCTAGTTTTTGATTCCCTTTCATTGCTGAAATGTAAAGTTAAAATTCCCTTCTCAAGACATGGGTAGGAACCAATATTGAAGTGTCTCTACTTGTGACTAAAAGAGGCTGCATGTAAGTTATGCTGTGGTCAGAGGGAAATAGAAGCTGATTTACCCTCTCTGCGTTCTTTCTTCTGGATTCCATGAGCACAAACAAGGAGTAAACTTGTTTCTCCAGCTCACCAATTTCAGGGAAATAGTTTGTGAACCCTATGTAGTATCAAGTCCTGTGCTATAGGGTAGTAAAAGATGAACCAACTTAGTTTCCATTTCCTGGAAGCATAACAGTCTAGGAGTATTTTGTTGTGCTACATAGTGGAGATACCACCATTAGAAGAACTGCAGATGAATCTCTAAACAGCTCACTAATCCCCTAATAGTTTTACTGAATTAATATTTCTTTAAAGTTTTTTTTATAATAAAACTTAGCCATAACTGCCTTATGGGAGGAGTGAATCAGGCAGAATTACCTTATACTGTATACAGAGTTAAGTTCATCTTAGCTGTTGTATTTTCTTTCAAATTCAGTAGTGATCTCTTCATTCAGTTTGGTGATGCCACATTTCCATGTTTAGATTCATAACATTAGCTGTGTAGGTCTTTAGAAGCCCTGATTGCTTCCCTTGTTCACTTTTCATGTAGTACGTTCTTAGTGAGTGCCAGTTGGGTTAGACGTTTTGATAGGTACCAGAGATAAAAGAGTAAGCAGACAATATAGCTTGATTCTATCGTAGTTTAAATCACATCTTCCTTCATCTTGAGTAGCTGATGACAGATTGGTTTCTGTGTTCTCACACCGTTGTCACTTTTCTTTTTTGCACTTGTCTGTGAAATACTGTTTCTGAACGTATCTTAGCTTTCTTAATTCTCATTTGAAGAAGAACTGACCTCTTAACCTCACTCACTGCTTAGCAGTGCTGTCCATGATAGAAATAGATGTAGTATTCATGACTAGTTTTACTCAGGAAGAGTTTTATCTTGCTGTTTGAACTCATTCTCATTACATCATTTCCAAATACTTCTATGAAGTGGTTCAAATAAAAGTAGTCAATGGCAACCTTGTCCTCATTAATTCTATTTTTGATTCCCTTTCATTGCTGAAATGTAAAGTTAAAATTCCCTTCTCAAGACATGGGTAGGAACCAATATTGAAGTGTCTCTACTTGTGACTAAAAGAGGCTGCATGTAAGTTATGCTGTGGTCAGAGGGAAATAGAAGCTGATTTACCCTCTCTGCGTTCTTTCTTCTGGATTCCATGAGCACAAACAAGGAGTAAACTTGTTTCTCCAGCTCACCAATTTCAGGAAATAGTTTGTGAACCCTATGTAGTATCAAGTCCTGTGCTATAGGGTAGTAAAAGATGAACCAACTTAGTTTCCATTTCCTGGAAGCATAACAGTCTAGGAGTATTTTGTTGTGCTACATAGTGGAGATACCACCATTAGAAGAACTGCAGATGAATCTCTAAACAGCTCACTAATCCCCTAATAGTTTTACTGAATTAATATTTCTTTAAAGTTTTTTATAATAAAACTTAGCCATAACTGCCTTATGGGAGGAGTGAATCAGGCAGAATTACCTTATACTGTATACAGAGTTAAGTTCATCTTAGCTGTTGTATTTTCTTTCAAATTCAGTAGTGATCTCTTCATTCAGTTTGGTGATGCCACATTTCCATGTTTAGATTCATAACATTAGCTGTGTAGGTCTTTAGAAGCCCTGATTGCTTCCCTTGTTCACTTTTCATGTAGTACGTTCTTAGTGAGTGCCAGTTGGGTTAGACGTTTTGATAGGTACCAGAGATAAAAGAGTAAGCAGACAATATAGCTTGATTCTATCGTAGTTTAAATCACATCTTCCTTCATCTTGAGTAGCTGATGACAGATTGGTTTCTGTGTTCTCACACCGTTGTCACTTTTCTTTTTTGCACTTGTCTGTGAAATACTGTTTCTGAACGTATCTTAGCTTTCTTAATTCTCATTTGAAGAAGAACTGACCTCTTAACCTCACTCACTGCTTAGCAGTGCTGTCCATGATAGAAATAGATGTAGTATTCATGACTAGTTTTACTCAGGAAGAGTTTTATCTTGCTTTTTGAACTCATTCTCATTACATCATTTGCAAATACTTCTATGAAGTGGTTCAAATAAAAGTAGTCAATGGCAACCTTGTCCTCATTAATCCAGCTTTTAGTTTTCTTCTATAGGTATGTATTCATGATTTTGAGTTATGTGCATAGTATTCTCAGCCCCTCAGTTTTATTTCATAAATGGTAATAATTTTCTTAAATAAGTGTTGGTATAATACATACACTTGCAGTTAAAATAACTGTCCTTTGCTGCATGTTGTGAAGGCTATCTATAAAAGGAATCAGAAGAAAGAGAAAAAACATATTCACTATTGATACAATTACTTATGTAGAAAAATTTGAGAGAATCAACTCAAGAACTGCTAGGCTTGCTAAGTTCCAGCTGGCCTCTTGCCAGATGCACAGTAAAAAGCACATCATTTCCTTGTATTGGTAATAGCCAATTTGGACATGTAATATAAAACTACTCACATTTCACAATAGCAAACCGAAATAATAATGCATATAGGAATAATTTGGAAGATGTGTTGCAGACTATCAGTACCAAGGGGAATGTGAGGTGGCTTTTTCACTTTTTACTCAGTGTCCTGTATTGTTTTCATGTTTACAGTGACTATATATGTATTTGTATATAAATGTATACACAAGTGACTTATTACTTATATAACCATAAATTAGCATATTTAATATTGGATAACTTGAACTAGTTTCTAACATACAGTGCTTCTATTCAGGGTGCCCAGGAACGGATAGATAGCTTGCGTCGAACTGGAGTGATTCATGAAAAACAGACAGCTGTGTCCGTAGAAAATTTCATTGCAGAACTGCTTCCTGACAAGTAAGAAGCTTTTCTTTTTTAAGCATAGTTATAATTGTTTTTTCTTATAAAGAGAACTTTCATGACAAGATCTTTTCTCTTAGCAACGTTCAAGTATACCTTTGTCACCATACTGTACATTACATCTTTATGACTTATTTTGCAACTGGGAATTTGGACCTTTAAATACCCTTTTATCCATTTACCCCACTCCCACTCCTGCCTCTGCATCCATCACTCTATCCTCTGTATCTGTGAATTCACCGCCCCCCCACCAACAGGCAAGGGAGATCGTACGGTGTTTGTCTTTCTCCGTCTGACTTATTTCACTTATCTTAATGCCCTCATGTTCCATCCATATTGCAAGCTGGCAAGGTTTTCCTTCCTTTTTAATGGAATAACATATTATATATATATATATATATATATATATATACATATAAATGTATATAGCTCACCATGTGTATATATGTGTGTATGTGTATATATAAATCACATTTTATCATCGACAAACATTTAAGTTGCTTCCTTCCATGCCTTGATTGTTGGAAATAATACTGCCATGTTTCAGTTTTAGCAGGGTGTATGTTTTCAGAAATGTATGCATTTCTTCTAGGTTGTCCTGTTTGTTGGTGTATACTGGGTTCAGTAAGTGGCTTATTATATTTCTCTTAGGAGCAAAAATATAATTGTTCACACTGAATATCTAGTAAAAAATGTTGTTTAGAATCAGAGAGAAAATATTATGGTCTAGCGGTATCATCACATTAGCTATGTGACCCGTAGCTTAGCTCACGTTTCTACTCCTGTTTCTCCTTTATAATTATAAAATTGACATTGTATTGCCTGCATTCTAAGATTGTGTTAATGATAAATTAAATATGATAGAATGGTATAGTTACTGACTTAGATGCTGACCTGCATAACAGACAGAATCAAATTACATAGCTGTTCAGTGTAATGGGAGGTCTGACAAGACAGCCTGGAGGCAGTCACCAGGTTTGAGTCCTGTTGAGCACTACCTCTCATCTATTTAGGTTGGATAAAACCTCCAGCGACATAATTTGTCATTGTTTTTCAGGGCACTCACTGCTCTTCTAATAGACGGCTTTCTTGATGAGAGAATATTTTTTTAATTTGCGGAATTTATTTATATTGAAATACCATTCTAGCTGTTGAAACATACCTTCCTTCCTATTTACTTTGTCGTTTTGTTACTTTTAATTTTATATTGAGTAACACTATGCCTTCTACTTTATAGCTATAGTATACAAAAATGTACTCCAACTTTGAGGGTCTGTTAGAGACCAGATAGGAGAGAAAATGTATACACAGATGAACAGTTTTTAATGATTAAGTGTGTACATCTTTTACTGATAGGAAATGTTATATACATTTTCAGTGGAAGTATTTTGACGTGGAAATAATGTGAGATAAGAGTCATAATGATTGGGACCTGAAGGGTAGGTAAAATTTGGATAAGCAAAAAGAATAATAGGACATTCTATGTGGAGGAAGAGTGTGAAGATGATTAAGATATCATGTGTCAGTGATTACATCAATGTGGCTGAACATTGCTGGATAGAAAATCATGAGTAGTTTGGGGACTGAAGAGCTCTGAATGCTGGATTGGGAAGTTTGAACTTTCTGGATAAGCACCAAGCAACCATCTAGTGATCATTGTTTTGTTTTTCTCCTCTACTACCCTTTTAATATTCACTTAAGGGTTACCTTAGAGATTCTATCATGCCTTTTCCATGTATGACATTATAATAAAAGTTCTTATAGCATCAGAGAGAAAATATTATGGTCTAGCGGTATCATCACATTAGCTATGTGACCCGTAGCTTAGCTCACGTTTCTACTCCTGTTTCTCCTTTATAATTATAAAATTGACATTGTATTGCCTGCATTCTAAGATTGTGTTAATGATAAATTAAATATGATAGAATGGTATAGTTACTGACTTAGATGCTGACCTGCATAACAGACAGAATCAAATTACATAGCTGTTCAGTGTAATGGGAGGTCTGACAAGACAGCCTGGAGGCAGTCACCAGGTTTGAGTCCTGTTGAGCACTACCTCTCATCTATTTAGGTTGGATAAAACCTCCAGCGACATAATTTGTCATTGTTTTTCAGGGCACTCACTGCTCTTCTAATAGACGGCTTTCTTGATGAGAGAATATTTTTTTAATTTGCGGAATTTATTTATATTGAAATACCATTCTAGCTGTTGAAACATACCTTCCTTCCTATTTACTTTGTCGTTTTGTTACTTTTAATTTTATATTGAGTAACACTATGCCTTCTACTTTATAGCTATAGTATACAAAAATGTACTCCAACTTTGAGGGTCTGTTAGAGACCAGATAGGAGAGAAAATGTATACACAGATGAACAGTTTTTAATGATTAAGTGTGTACATCTTTTACTGATAGGAAATGTTATATACATTTTCAGTGGAAGTATTTTGACGTGGAAATAATGTGAGATAAGAGTCATAATGATTGGGACCTGAAGGGTAGGTAAAATTTGGATAAGCAAAAAGAATAATAGGACATTCTATGTGGAGGAAGAGTGTGAAGATGATTAAGATATCATGTGTCAGTGATTACATCAATGTGGCTGAACATTGCTGGATAGAAAATCATGAGTAGTTTGGGGACTGAAGAGCTCTGAATGCTGGATTGGGAAGTTTGAACTTTCTGGATAAGCACCAAGCAACCATCTAGTGATCATTGTTTTGTTTTTCTCCTCTACTACCCTTTTAATATTCACTTAAGGGTTACCTTAGAGATTCTATCATGCCTTTTCCATGTATGACATTATAATAAAAGTTATAACTATTGATAATAGCATTTACTGCTCCCCCCCTACATCTTTTGCAGTATTGTTAGGTATCTTAATTGTGCATGTACTTTAAATTCAATTGTGCACATATTTTAAACTCAAGATATTACTATTCTGTGCAGCCTCTTCTCACATTCATTCTCTGAAGACTTTCCTTCCTTTTTTTTGTTGTTTAGTTTTGTTTTTTTTTTCCCCAAACTTTCCCGCCCCCCTACCCAGAAGCAGGTCGTCTGTGCGTGGCTTAGCACCGGGTTCCCCGTGACCCTGCGGTGTGTGTTGGGCGAGGGGGCGGCCGCCTTTCCGGCCGTGTCCCGGGGTGAAGGGCTCTCCGCACCGGACCCTGGTCCTGATGCGCGGCGGGTACAGTGGGGAACCGGCTATCAGTACAACCGAGGCTCCCGCGGGGCTGCCTTCTGGTTCTGCCGGGGCGGGATTCTGACTTAGAGGCGTTCAGTCATAATCCCACAGATGGTAGCTTCGCCCAGTTGGCTCCGCAGCCAAGCACATATACCACATGTCTGAGCCTGCGGTTCCTCTACTGAGCAGGATTACCATGGCAACAACATTCAGCATCAGTAGAGTAAAACTAACCTGTCTTCCTTCCTCTTTGATTTTAACTCTGGCATCATTTTCACTCTGCCTAAAAACATTCTTTGGTACTACAGTAGACTTTAATCAGTTCATGCTCCATGAGGAAAATTAGCATCTTGTATATCAAAATGTTCTGAAATAAACCTATCAAGTTTTAAAATCTTGGGTTATGTGTGAAATGGATTAAAACGTCCTTGTGGGAAGTCACTGGTGGTAGTGGATAGTCTTTCTTTGGTAAAATATAAACTGGCGTAGCTGTATTAGCTCTTCAGGTTCTACTTCCATTTTTTTCTGCTACATGAAATCCAAAGTCTTAAGAAAGGCTTAAGAATGATCCTCCTAAGTCCAGGTGACTTCTTACAGGATTGGTCAAGTCTGTCTTATTTTACCAACCACGTGGAGAGGGTGAGGACGAGAGAGTTCCTTAATGACTGGCCTTGAGTGTGAACAGGGGGCACCACCACACTCCGTCCTGCTGGGTGGGGGAGTAGAGGTCGGGTGGAAGGACAGGAGGAAGGAGGGAGAAGACAGAAACCCAAGAGGTCTCGGTGGTCATGAAGTGATGGCAAGCCGACATAAGGAGAATGGGAGACTCAGGCTGACACAGGGGAGCTTGGCAGTTAGGGTGGAGAGAAGGGGTGTTCTGGTGTGTGCTCACCGGCATTGTAGGGGAGACTGCTTGTACCTTCATGGGTGCTGCTTTTCAGGAAGTCGGTGCTGTGCCTGCGAGCTGAGTCATTACAGTTCTCTGCCGTCTGCACAGTGTACAGCTGTGTAAAATATTGATTCATATGCCAAATAAAATGCTTAAAATAACTATTCATATAAGATACATTATTTAAAGTTCTTAATTTGAAGCAGAGTTTTAGGATATAAATACTGCAGATACAATAAACTGCCATTTTACCATTCAACTTTCTGTATATTGTTTTGTTGTTTCTTTGAGTATGTAAAAAGGATTCTTAATCCATAGTATATTTCATAGCACTTTAATCTGCAAAGCTTTTATTTATCTGCAAAGTTTTAAATTTTTTATCTTGTATATCAAAATGTTCTGAAATAAACCTATCAAGTTTTAAAATCTTGGGTTATGTGTGAAATGGATTAAAACGTCCTTGTGGGAAGTCACTGGTGGTAGTGGATAGTCTTTCTTTGGTAAAATATAAACTGGCGTAGCTGTATTAGCTCTTCAGGTTCTACTTCCATTTTTTTCTGCTACATGAAATCCAAAGTCTTAAGAAAGGCTTAAGAATGATCCTCCTAAGTCCAGGTGACTTCTTACAGGATTGGTCAAGTCTGTCTTATTTTACCAACCACGTGGAGAGGGTGAGGACGAGAGAGTTCCTTAATGACTGGCCTTGAGTGTGAACAGGGGGCACCACCACACTCCGTCCTGCTGGGTGGGGGAGTAGAGGTCGGGTGGAAGGACCGGAGGAAGGGGGGAGAAGACAGAAACCCAAGAGGTCTCGGTGGTCATGAAGTGATGGCAAGCCGACATAAGGAGAATGGGAGACTCAGGCTGACACAGGGGAGCTTGGCAGTTAGGGTGGAGAGAAGGGGTGTTCTGGTGTGTGCTCACCGGCATTGTAGGGGAGACTGCTTGTACCTTCATGGGTGCTGCTTTTCAGGAAGTCGGTGCTGTGCCTGCGAGCTGAGTCATTACAGTTCTCTGCCGTCTGCACAGTGTACAGCTGTGTAAAATATTGATTCATATGCCAAATAAAATGCTTAAAATAACTATTCATATAAGATACATTATTTAAAGTTCTTAATTTGAAGCAGAGTTTTAGGATATAAATACTGCAGATACAATAAACTGCCATTTTACCATTCAACTTTCTGTATATTGTTTTGTTGTTTCTTTGAGTATGTAAAAAGGATTCTTAATCCATAGTATATTTCATAGCACTTTAATCTGCAAAGTTTTAAATTTTCTTACTCTGTATCTTTTCATTTAAAATCATGATTTCCTGCTTCTGGTTAATGAAAATGCTCATGATGTATGGATAACCCCACCTATGTCAGTTTTAAAATTTATCAGTGTTAGTGTGTATCTTAAAATGGAAGAAACTTTTCTTGATTTCATGAAGCTCTTCTCGAAAAAAAAAAAAAAAAATTGTGAACAATTCAGAAAATGTGATGAGAAGGATTTACCAGCAATATGGAGAGGATTTGTTATTTCCTGAATGAACCCATTTTTTTAAGTTTGCTACTAACTTTGCAGTGTGGCTGTATACTAATCATAGAGTTGGTAATATAAAATTTCCCATTTTTAATTATGATAAGCTGTTTGCATTTTCAAATGAATACATTTACCTGTCGCATATTTGAGCAACTCTTAATTGCCATTCATCTTAATTGCCATTCTTGCCAAATCTTAGCAAGAAAAGGAATTTTCCATGCTTTCCATGATGAGCAGTTTTAAATTATTTTTGTTGTTTATTCCTATTTTTTTTCCATTCTCTTGGAATTAAGCCGAGGGCAATTTTATATGTTGTTTTTATGA
The DNA here is from genome assembly GCA_022376925.1 of Tragulus kanchil. NCBI lineage: Eukaryota > Metazoa > Chordata > Mammalia > Artiodactyla > Tragulidae > Tragulus > Tragulus kanchil. Next base: position 53,737,244 of record JAIOJX010000029.1, on the reverse strand, counting down.
CTTATCCTTTAGTCCATCACTATTGTTTTATCCAAAGGATGGTACTCACTAGAACTTCCTTAGCCATCTGCACCACTTGACACTCATGCCCTCTGTTGCAGGTGGTTTGACATTGGCTGTCTGATAGTTGAAGACCCTGTGCATGGCATTCATCTAGAAGCATTTACACAAGCCACACCGGTACCCTTGGAATTCGTACAACAGGTTAGTTTCATCCTTTTCGGTATACTCCAGAAAAGCTTGGAATATTATCCTCAAAATAAGATTTTTTTTTAATTAAAAATATGGTATATTCTTGATTTTGCTTCACTGTATTATCCTTTTAGCTTTTTATCTTGGCTTTTCAGTTTTCTATTCCTTCCATGCTGTTTCAGTACCTCCCTACTTTTTTTTTAATTTGAAGCAGAGTTTTAGGATATAAATACTGCAGATACAATAAACTGCCATTTTACCATTCAACTTTCTGTATATTGTTTTGTTGTTTCTTTGAGTATGTAAAAAGGATTCTTAATCCATAGTATATTTCATAGCACTTTAATCTGCAAAGTTTTAAATTTTCTTACTCTGTATCTTTTCATTTAAAATCATGATTTCCTGCTTCTGGTTAATGAAAATGCTCATGATGTATGGATAACCCCACCTATGTCAGTTTTAAAATTTATCAGTGTTAGTGTGTATCTTAAAATGGAAGAAACTTTTCTTGATTTCATGAAGCTCTTCTCGAAAAAAAAAAAAAAAAATTGTGAACAATTCAGAAAATGTGATGAGAAGGATTTACCAGCAATATGGAGAGGATTTGTTATTTCCTGAATGAACCCATTTTTTTAAGTTTGCTACTAACTTTGCAGTGTGGCTGTATACTAATCATAGAGTTGGTAATATAAAATTTCCCATTTTTAATTATGATAAGCTGTTTGCATTTTCAAATGAATACATTTACCTGTCGCATATTTGAGCAACTCTTAATTGCCATTCATCTTAATTGCCATTCTTGCCAAATCTTAGCAAGAAAAGGAATTTTCCATGCTTTCCATGATGAGCAGTTTTAAATTATTTTTGTTGTTTATTCCTATTTTTTTTCCATTCTCTTGGAATTAAGCCGAGGGCAATTTTATATGTTGTTTTTATGACTTATCCTTTAGTCCATCACTATTGTTTTATCCAAAGGATGGTACTCACTAGAACTTCCTTAGCCATCTGCACCACTTGACACTCATGCCCTCTGTTGCAGGTGGTTTGACATTGGCTGTCTGATAGTTGAAGACCCTGTGCATGGCATTCATCTAGAAGCATTTACACAAGCCACACCGGTACCCTTGGAATTCGTACAACAGGTTAGTTTCATCCTTTTTCGGTATACTCCAGAAAAGCTTGGAATATTATCCTCAAAATAAGATTTTTTTTTAATTAAAAATATGGTATATTCTTGATTTTGCTTCACTGTATTATCCTTTTAGCTTTTTATCTTGGCTTTTCAGTTTTCTATTCCTTCCATGCTGTTTCAGTACCTCCCTACTTTTTTTTTCCAGCAGTCTTTGAAAAGGTAAACCTATTACATGGTTGCTTACTCTTTTCTTCATTGTTTTTCTTGTTTGTTTGGTTTTATGGTTGTGTCCATTAATCTTTGGGTCCGAAACCAAAATTTTCCTATTCTGGTTTTATGCTTACCTTTCATTTACTGGTCTTCTTCATATCATGTTTTCATTTTCTTTGGTTACTCCAGTTCCTTTTTCTCTGTCTTCAACTTCCTCTTTAATTTGTTCATTGTTAAAAACATATGGAAACCTATTTAGAAGCAAGTTTACAAACCTTAGATGAAAGGCAAATGTCCTTTCAGTTTGCTGAAAAATGTTTACTTATCCACATAGTTTCCAGAAGAATGTAAGCAGTAATATAAAAGGATTTTCATTCCTTCTATATTTTGGTTACTTTTAATCCTTTCTTGAACAAAATGGAAGAGTTTCTTTACATTGGACCCTTTATACTCATAAATGTCATTTCAAAACTCGAAAGTGATTTGGATCTTAGGTTTCTGAGCATTCTTTTAGGATTCTCCCCCAAGAAAAAGCATGCATAATGAAACTGCCTGCACTCACATATAAATTTGGCTCATGTGTTTATAGAGGCCTTTAAAGGAACCTGTGACCTGTTTACATTTTAGATGGGGACTAAGAATTGGTGCTTAAAGTTTTCTTACTATAATACCCTACCATTGATAGCATAATTTTTACAATTTCTTTTTAGAAGTTGAAAAAAATTTTTTATATACATGGTAATGTGAAATTCACTCCAATATGAAGGTGCTTAAAAAACTGTAAGCAAATGCTTTGCATAGTTCTAATACCAAGGATTTAGAAAAATTACATACCGTTGCTGATTTTCTAGGAAAATATTCTTGAAGTAACAATGACAGTTTATAACCATTATTAGGTTGAACTATACAAAATTGCTCTTTGAAGTTGAAAAAACAGCCAACTTTTGGCAGTTTCATATGGTTTAACTTAATTGTCCTAGTGAAGACTTTTGATGTAAGAATTTTGTCTAGCTCCCCCAAAATCAAGTTCTAAGAGTAGCCTAGCAGACTACAGTTTATGACATCCCACAGAATCAGCCATAACTGAAGTGAATCGGCATGCATAATGGTTTTATCAGTAAGGCATACAAGATAGTCAAAGAATTGATGACTAATGCATCTAATGCACACAGGCAGAACTTCTCCAGTTTATACTGTGAATCTGGCTTGTAACCTTACCAAAAAAATAATCAAAATACAATATCACTTAAGAATTAGTTGGTCAAATTAATAAAATTTAGAAATAGAACAATAAATAGGCTTCTGAAACCACTTCCTGTGTGTGTATGGATGGGGTGTGGGGATTCTCCCCACATCACCCAGCAGTTGTCCAGTGTCTGCTGAATAGCCTATAGTTCAACCCAATTCCCACACTTTCTATCTATAAAGACTGTTGGATCCCACAAGTTAATGGCTCTGTCCTACAAGACTGCCTGCCTGTCTCCTTTTCAGACTCCTCTCATAAGTCCAGGTTATTAACGTAAACTCCTGACTGACTGACTGTACATCTGAGGAAATCATATTCTCCATAAGTGATATCATATGATCACTTATATATATATTTTTAAAAAGACAGAAATGAACTTATTTAAAAAACAAAATAGACTTACAGAGATGAAAACCAAACTTAAGGTTACCAAAGGGGGGACGAGTCGGGGGAGGGATAAGTTTAGGAGTTTGGGGCTAATAGTTGCATGCTACAGATATAAAATACATTACAATATACATTGTATAGTACAGGAAACTGTTCAGTATCTTGTAGTAACCTCTAATGAAAAAGAATCTGGAAAATAATAGATCTATACCTGTGCCTAGTCACTTAGTTATGTCTGACTCTTCGCAACACCATGGACTGCAGCCTGCCAGGCTCCTCTGTCCATAGGGATTCTCCAGGCAAGAATACTAGAATGGGTTGCCATGTCCTCCTCTAGGAGAGATCTATACATATATATGTATAATTGAACCACTTGGCTGTATAGCCAAAACTAACACAACATTGTAAATCAACTATCCTTCAATTAAGAAAAAGCAGGAGTGGTATCAGAAATATAATATGTGCCTTTATCCTTTCAGGCATATGGTATAATAGAGCTAAGAGACAGTATCATCTTTTGCTCCTAAGTCTCTTTTTTTTTTTCCTTTTCTCCATTCATACTCAAATTTTTCTACCCTTTGAAGGGACTTAAGTTCAGCTACTATGCCTGTCTCGGCTAATGCACACAGGCAGAACTTCTCCAGTTTATACTGTGAATCTGGCTTGTAACCTTACCAAAAAAATAATCAAAATACAATATCACTTAAGAATTAGTTGGTCAAATTAATAAAATTTAGAAATAGAACAATAAATAGGCTTCTGAAACCACTTCCTGTGTGTGTATGGATGGGGTGTGGGGATTCTCCCCACATCACCCAGCAGTTGTCCAGTGTCTGCTGAATAGCCTATAGTTCAACCCAATTCCCACACTTTCTATCTATAAAGACTGTTGGATCCCACAAGTTAATGGCTCTGTCCTACAAGACTGCCTGCCTGTCTCCTTTTCAGACTCCTCTCATAAGTCCAGGTTATTAACGTAAACTCCTGACTGACTGACTGTACATCTGAGGAAATCATATTCTCCATAAGTGATATCATATGATCACTTATATATATATTTTTAAAAAGACAGAAATGAACTTATTTAAAAAACAAAATAGACTTACAGAGATGAAAACCAAACTTAAGGTTACCAAAGGGGGGACGAGTCGGGGGAGGGATAAGTTTAGGAGTTTGGGGCTAATAGTTGCATGCTACAGATATAAAATACATTACAATATACATTGTATAGTACAGGAAACTGTTCAGTATCTTGTAGTAACCTCTAATGAAAAGAATCTGGAAAATAAGAGATCTATACCTGTGCCTAGTCACTTAGTTATGTCTGACTCTTCGCAACACCATGGACTGCAGCCTGCCAGGCTCCTCTGTCCATAGGGATTCTCCAGGCAAGAATACTAGAATGGGTTGCCATGTCCTCCTCTAGGAGAGATCTATACATATATATGTATAATTGAACCACTTGGCTGTATAGCCAAAACTAACACAACATTGTAAATCAACTATCCTTCAATTAAGAAAAAGCAGGAGTGGTATCAGAAATATAATATGTGCCTTTATCCTTTCAGGCATATGGTATAATAGAGCTAAGAGACAGTATCATCTTTTGCTCCTAAGTCTCTTTTTTTTTTTCCTTTTCTCCATTCATACTCAAATTTTTCTACCCTTTGAAGGGACTTAAGTTCAGCTACTATGCCTGTCTCGGTTACAGACATCAGCACTTAGCCTAGCAGGTGCCTCCCCTCATCTGTTTCTACTCAGATAAGGTAAGGTTACCAGGGTGCCCAGTGGGTGCGCTGTCTTTACCACCAGGCCATATAGCAGCAGTCACTGTTAGCACTGGCTTTGCTAGATTGCGTGAAGGTATGGTACATCTTGCCCCATAAACAGTTAGGAATTGTAACAAAGATTAAGAAATATACTTACAGTTTCTGGTTTAGAAACCATGTTGGTTTCTTGCACTTGCCACTTTGGTCATTTGACGGCTACATCAGAGGGAGGCAAACAGAAGTTGAGGTGTTCTGAGAAAGAAATTATTCCAGTGTCCCCCTCCCTTGGTAGGACTTGCAGCAATCATAGCAGCATCTTCCCTCCCAGAACCGCAGTGGACTCTACCCCAAGCAGATGCTCTTAGCCCCTCCTGTCCTGTACACCAGCCTCCCACAGCTTTCTCTGCCTGTCTTAGACAACCAGGGTTCTTGTTGCCTGTTCTCTATCACCCTAGTGCCCGAGGCGATCTCTCTACCCACTGGACACTATGGGCTGTAAAATTGGATTTCTTAATTTGAAGAAATGATGTGCAGCCATCCAGACTGGCACCTCAGCTCCTGTTCCACTTCTCTTAACTCTCAGAGCTCTTGCCTCTACCGCTGGGTAAGAAAAGCCTGGGTGGGAGTCAGCAAAGCCAGGGCTGCCTGATACCTGCCACCTATGCTCAGGGCCATCGCCACCAGGAATCTGCTGTCTCTGTCTTTTTTGCTGGCAGACAGAACAGTTCTCTTTGGTATTGTGTGCCTCAGAATGATCAAGAAGAGTGTTAAGGCAGTCTCTGGATTGCTGCACTAACCCCCTATCCACTCACTTCATGGATGCAGGCGCCCATCTCAAGAGAGCACAGGGGGATACTTGCCTTGGAAAGCAATTCCATTCACCTTCCAAGCCTGGAAAAGGGGTTCTGATGGGCATCAGCATGTCCTACTTTCATGCATCCCCTAATTCCCACAGAGATTTCCATATGGGCATCCTAATAGGCCAGGTTGCCACTGCCTGACCATATGGCCAGGCCACTGCCCATGAGTCAGTAAAAAGACAGAGGGGTTTTTTTTAATCACTATTTTGTTTTTTCATCATTGCTGGAAAAACAGCCTGCATTTTAGCCTTACACAGCTGATATACCTTATTCAGAGCAGTGGACTTCCAAATAGTATGTGTCCATTTACGTTGGAACCCATAAACCCAGCAGCTCTTGGATGTTCACTTTCGAGCTCATAATGTACTGTCCCCTTGACAGTAGGTTCTGACAGGTTCTCGGTGACTCCAAAGTCTAGGGGAAAAGAGGCACCAGAATCACTCCTAGGGGAAAGAGCAAACAGAAGTTGAGGTGTTCTGAGAAAGAAATTATTCCAGTGTCCCCTCCCTTGGTAGGACTTGCAGCAATCATAGCAGCATCTTCCTCCCAGAACCGCAGTGGACTCTACCCCAAGCAGATGCTCTTAGCCCCTCCTGTCCTGTACACCAGCCTCCCACAGCTTTCTCTGCCTGTCTTAGACAACCAGGGTTCTTGTTGCCTGTTCTCTATCACCCTAGTGCCCGAGGCGATCTCTCTACCCACTGGACACTATGGGCTGTAAAATTGGATTTCTTAATTTGAAGAAATGATGTGCAGCCATCCAGACTGGCACCTCAGCTCCTGTTCCACTTCTCTTAACTCTCAGAGCTCTTGCCTCTACCGCTGGGTAAGAAAAGCCTGGGTGGGAGTCAGCAAAGCCAGGGCTGCCTGATACCTGCCACCTATGCTCAGGGCCATCGCCACCAGGAATCTGCTGTCTCTGTCTTTTTTGCTGGCAGACAGAACAGTTCTCTTTGGTATTGTGTGCCTCAGAATGATCAAGAAGAGTGTTAAGGCAGTCTCTGGATTGCTGCACTAACCCCCTATCCACTCACTTCATGGATGCAGGCGCCCATCTCAAGAGAGCACAGGGAGATACTTGCCTTGGAAAGCAATTCCATTCACCTTCCAAGCCTGGAAAAGGGGTTCTGATGGGCATCAGCATGTCCTACTTTCATGCATCCCCTAATTCCCACAGAGATTTCCATATGGGCATCCTAATAGGCCAGGTTGCCACTGCCTGACCATATGGCCAGGCCACTGCCCATGAGTCAGTAAAAAGACAGAGGGGTTTTTTTTAATCACTATTTTGTTTTTTCATCATTGCTGGAAAAACAGCCTGCATTTTAGCCTTACACAGCTGATATACCTTATTCAGAGCAGTGGACTTCCAAATAGTATGTGTCCATTTACGTTGGAACCCATAAACCCAGCAGCTCTTGGATGTTCACTTTCGAGCTCATAATGTACTGTCCCCTTGACAGTAGGTTCTGACAGGTTCTCGGTGACTCCAAAGTCTGTCCTAGGGGAAAAGAGGCACCAGAATCACTCCCTGAATTCCCCGAACAGCATGATTCTGCGTAAACCATTTCCACGTCACTACAGCACTCTTCTGGGCACTTCCTTATGTGGATGTTTCTCCATCATCCCAGGTGTTAGGAGTATTTCAAGATCATTTTGTGTCCTTTAGTCATGTGAGTAACTTTCATTAATAATGTCCTAGGCTAGCAGTAAACCCTTTAAATGGAAACTCTCTAGGTTAAGGTCCAAGTAATCGCTAGTGGGAGGGACAGAGAGTTTTGCCATCAGCCTCATCTCTGCTTCACATAGAACTCTGGAGCAGAAATTACTGGCTCTACCAGCACTCCAGTTTCTGCACTGCCGGCTACGACAGTATTACTGGTTCCGCATAGCATGTCCAGTTAAAAATGCATAAAGGGGGGCTTTTCATCCCTTCTGTTTTACAGCACAGGATAGGGGACCCATTCTCCAGCAAGATATAGCTTCCATCCTCAAGGTATAATCAGGTGGAAAAAAAAGTAACACAGTCACTTAACGTAAAACCTATTCCATTACCAGTTCTACAGACTTACACTATAATTCCATCATTGCTATTCCTCACTGTAGTGCCCACCTAGGCTTCATCAACAGATTTGGTTTCATAATACTAGGTAGGGAAAGTGTTCCTCAGCCAGACCCAAGACCCATCCAGTTGTGTAAAGAAGACAACTTCTGTTACACATGCTTAAATATTCAACTTCATAATCCTGCCAACAATCTTGTCAGTATTTTTTACTTTCAGTCTAATTGTAGCATATGTCAGACCTTCACCAGTAGACAGCTCAAGGGACTTCTGTATTGAGTCCTGGAAACTTCTGTTCTCCATTCCTGACCATTTTACCCACTCTTGTTTATAGTGTATGGGTCCCCAACTAGGGGTTGAGCCAAGGGGGCCTTGGCCCGTTTGACATTTTTTATCTTCTTGAATCTGCCTAGCCATTGCCCTCACTGATTGCTGGCTCATTGTTTTACCTACCTTATTCAGTATGTGTCAAACTTTCCGAGCTCTTTTAATTGTACTGTCCCCTTGACAGTAGGTTCTGACAGGTTCTCGGTGACTCCAAAGTCTGTCCTAGGGGAAAAGAGGCACCAGAATCACTCCCTGAATTCCCCGAACAGCATGATTCTGCGTAAACCATTTCCACGTCACTACAGCACTCTTCTGGGCACTTCCTTATGTGGATGTTTCTCCATCATCCCAGGTGTTAGGAGTATTTCAAGATCATTTTGTGTCCTTTAGTCATGTGAGTAACTTTCATTAATAATGTCCTAGGCTAGCAGTAAACCCTTTAAATGGAAACTCTCTAGGTTAAGGTCCAAGTAATCGCTAGTGGGAGGGACAGAGAGTTTTGCCATCAGCCTCATCTCTGCTTCACATAGAACTCTGGAGCAGAAATTACTGGCTCTACCAGCACTCCAGTTTCTGCACTGCCGGCTACGACAGTATTACTGGTTCCGCATAGCATGTCCAGTTAAAAATGCATAAAGGGGGGCTTTTCATCCCTTCTGTTTTACAGCACAGGATAGGGGACCCATTCTCCAGCAAGATATAGCTTCCATCCTCAAGGTATAATCAGGTGGAAAAAAAAGTAACACAGTCACTTAACGTAAAACCTATTCCATTACCAGTTCTACAGACTTACACTATAATTCCATCATTGCTATTCCTCACTGTAGTGCCCACCTAGGCTTCATCAACAGATTTGGTTTCATAATACTAGGTAGGGAAAGTGTTCCTCAGCCAGACCCAAGACCCATCCAGTTGTGTAAAGAAGACAACTTCTGTTACACATGCTTAAATATTCAACTTCATAATCCTGCCAACAATCTTGTCAGTATTTTTTACTTTCAGTCTAATTGTAGCATATGTCAGACCTTCACCAGTAGACAGCTCAAGGGACTTCTGTATTGAGTCCTGGAAACTTCTGTTCTCCATTCCTGACCATTTTACCCACTCTTGTTTATAGTGTATGGGTCCCCAACTAGGGGTTGAGCCAAGGGGGCCTTGGCCCGTTTGACATTTTTTATCTTCTTGAATCTGCCTAGCCATTGCCCTCACTGATTGCTGGTCAAATTTCTCATTGTAATTTTCTACCTTCAGACTGTTAAAGTGTCTCCCATTAAAGGTAAACATAACAGATTTATTTGGGTTCCTTTAATGTTGGGAAGCCAGCAGGGAGCACTTGGGTGGTGCTTATGTTAAATCCTCTGTTTTAACCTACTTATGTCTGTTTTATTCATCCTATTTCTTAACCCATTTAAAGATTTCTACCCTGCTAGGATAAGTTCTGTGAATCTTCTGTGTTACCTTTTTATTCCCCTTTTCATTCCAATAAAAATTCGCTTTCCTCATGTACTTCTTTGTAACTGTTTTAAAATTTCCACCTTGGTGGGCAACTAGAGAACTCTGACAGAAGTTGTAGCAATATCTTTTTGAATTCACCTCCTAGAGTTATGAAAATAAAAACTAAAATGATGGGACCTAATTAAACAAAAGCTTTTGCACAGCAAAGGAAACAAAGCAAAAAGACAACCCACAGAATGGGAGAGGATATTTTCAAATGAAGTGACTGACACAGGATCATATCTCCAAAATATACAAACAGCTCATGCAGCTCAATATCAAAAAAACTGAACAACCCAATCAAAAAAAGGGCAGAGGATATAAATTGATGTTTCGCCATAGAAGACATACAGATGGGCAATAGGCTCATGAAAAGATGTTCAACATCACTAATTATTACAGAAATGCAAATCAGACCTAATGAGATAATCACCTCACACCAGTCAGAATGCCATCATGAAAAAAAAATCTACAAGTGAGAAATGCTTCGAAAAGGAAATGCTTCTATACTGTTGGTGGGAATGTCAGTTGGTACAACCACTATATAGAACAGTATGGAAGATTCCTTTAAAAATTGAGTTGCCATATGATCCAGCTATCTCACTGCTGAGCAGTTATCCAGAGAAAACCATACTACAGATATATAGATGTATTGTGATGTTCACTGCAGCATTGTTTATAACAGCTAAGATGAGGAAGCAACCTAGATGTCCGTCAGCAGAGGAGTGGATACAGATGAGGTGCCTATACAGAATGGACTATTACAGCTGTAAGAATAAGCCATTTGCAGCAGCTTGACTGGACCTAGAGACTGTCATACTGAATAAGTCAGAGAAAGACAAATACCATACGATATCACTTGAAAGTGGAATCTTAATACAGATGAACTTATAAAACAGAAATAGACTCATAGAAGACAAGCCTATGGTTAACAGAGGAAACACTGGGTGGTGTTGGGAAAATTTAGGAATTTGGCATTAACCTATACACACTACTGTATATAAAATGAATAATCAACAAGGATTTACCGTATAGCTGAGGAAACTCTACTCAGTGTTCTGTAATAACTTATAAGGGAAAAGAATCTGAAAAGGAACGGATGTTTGTTCATGTTTAAAGAACTTAGCTATATACGTGAAACTAACACAATATTGTAAATCAGCTATATACTCCAACATAAAATAAAAATTAAATATTCTACCTTGTTGGGAAGAGTCCTTTGCCTCTCCCCATTCTATTCTTAATTTGTTGTTGTTGTTTTTAACATGTTTAAGACCTATGAGGAAACTCTAAGATAGCAAATTTGATAAGGCTCCCTGAACTGTTTTTTTTAGTTTAGCAACAGTAAGGTTACATGGGGTACACAGGTTAAAGGGGCCTCCTTAGCTACAGCATTTACCATGACCTGAGTAACAGGCATATTGAGCAGGTGAATACCTGGTCATCACAAAGCTGGTCTCACATGGCCTGTGTAGGAGGTATATTGACTGCTTCATCTGGGTGTTCAGCTTGGTTTTTATAATGGCATGTGGACAGACCCCCTCTTCAGGTAAATAAACCTGACAGAGCTTTTACCTGGTTGACCAGAGTGGCTGTTACTTAAGAGCCTCCTGTGTATCTGGATCATATATAGTCACCTCTAATGGTTCCACAACAAACTGTGGGTCTTACATCAATGCTAACATGCTATACTCATAATCTATTTTAGTGATAGTTAACCATTACTAAATCCATAGAATGAGATGGTTTCTCCACACTGTACCCCTGGTTTCATCAGTTTCCTGTGTTTTCCCTCCCTCCACAGTGACTGTCTTTTTAGTGACTAGAGGTCTTTGACATACTTTCTCTAGTCCCTGCATAACTTTTACCTAAGGAGGGGGTGACTTTAGGACAAGTAACCAAAGCTCAGACTGATCAAAATCTGAGCTTGATCTATCATCAAGGCCCAAACCAACATTTTTTTCTTTTAATTTAACAAAGGCTTGAGTAGTTAGCCTTTTTTTTTTTTTGTCAGATTATTTCTTATTTATGCATTCAGTGAGCCAGCTCCCCAGGAGTTGATCCATCGGTAACGTTCTTACCTTGAGTTAGTGATGGCAGCACAGCCGCTGCTCCATACCACAGGTGGCCACTCAGAAATCAGCTTCCTCATCCCTAACGCTTTCATCCTTTCTTCTCAAACGACACAGTGCTGTGAGCCAGGCTCATTCTTGAAAATATTACTTCTGATACCAACGATGTAGGTTTTAAATCCAGTTCTAACATTTGGAAGTTTTTTTTTTTCCCTTTTCCTATACTACCAAGCAATTCTAGGACACAGCCGTGTACACTACTCATTCAGTTCTGACCCTGTCTACCAAGAGATAGCACCAGAAGCCACAGGCTGAGGGCTCCGTCTCACAAGACTGCCCCCAGTCCCCAGATGCCAGTAGCAAGCTTAGGCTATCCCCCAGAATTCTCACTGATATACTATATATATAGATTGTGGGTTGTACTAAATCACTGGTTTCTTAAAAAGAATATAACTCAGGAATAGCCAGGTGGATGAGATGCATAGGACAAGGTGTGGGGTAAAGGGATAGAGTTTCCTTGCCCTCTCTGGTCCATATTCTTTCAAATCTTCACATGATCACCAGCTGGGAATCTCTCCAAATCCTGTGCTTTTGAGTTTTTATGGAGGCATCATTACACAGTATAACTGATTCAGGCTCAAGCCCCTCTCCCCTTCCCAGAGGGTGGGTGGGATGGTGAATGGGAATGAAAGTTCCACTGTCCTCACAGGGTTGATTCCCTTGGCTACAAACTTCCATCCCTGTGTTACCTGAGAGCCTGTCAGATCCTCATTAACATAACGAAAGAGACCTTTATATGACTCTTATTGCTTAGAAAGTAATCCTGTGTTTTCCCTCCTCCAAGTGAGTTTTTCAGAGGTCTTTGACATACTTTCTCTAGTCCCTGCATAACTTTTACCTAAGGAGGGGGTGACTTTAGGACAAGTAACCAAAGCTCAGACTGATCAAAATCTGAGCTTGATCTATCATCAAGGCCCAAACCAACATTTTTTTCTTTTAATTTAACAAAGGCTTGAGTAGTTAGCCTTTTTTTTTTTTTGTCAGATTATTTCTTATTTATGCATTCAGTGAGCCAGCTCCCCAGGAGTTGATCCATCGGTAACGTTCTTACCTTGAGTTAGTGATGGCAGCACAGCCGCTGCTCCATACCACAGGTGGCCACTCAGAAATCAGCTTCCTCATCCCTAACGCTTTCATCCTTTCTTCTCAAACGACACAGTGCTGTGAGCCAGGCTCATTCTTGAAAATATTACTTCTGATACCAACGATGTAGGTTTTAAATCCAGTTCTAACATTTGGAAGTTTTTTTTTTTCCCTTTTCCTATACTACCAAGCAATTCTAGGACACAGCCGTGTACACTACTCATTCAGTTCTGACCCTGTCTACCAAGAGATAGCACCAGAAGCCACAGGCTGAGGGCTCCGTCTCACAAGACTGCCCCCAGTCCCCAGATGCCAGTAGCAAGCTTAGGCTATCCCCCAGAATTCTCACTGATATACTATATATATAGATTGTGGGTTGTACTAAATCACTGGTTTCTTAAAAAGAATATAACTCAGGAATAGCCAGGTGGATGAGATGCATAGGACAAGGTGTGGGGTAAAGGGATAGAGTTTCCTTGCCCTCTCTGGTCCATATTCTTTCAAATCTTCACATGATCACCAGCTGGGAATCTCTCCAAATCCTGTGCTTTTGAGTTTTTATGGAGGCATCATTACACAGTATAACTGATTCAGGCTCAAGCCCCTCTCCCCTTCCCAGAGGGTGGGTGGGATGGTGAATGGGAATGAAAGTTCCACTGTCCTCACAGGGTTGATTCCCTTGGCTACAAACTTCCATCCCTGTGTTACCTGAGAGCCTGTCAGATCCTCATTAACATAACGAAAGAGACCTTTATATGACTCTTATTGCTTAGAAAGTACAAGAGAGCTGTTTGTCAGAAATTAGGGACAAACACCAACTATGCATTTCTTAAATTATATGTCACAGAATCCCAAACATTAAATTCTGACCAAGAATTTGTCCCAGGAATAGCTAAATGATTCAAACAGGAATGAATCAATCTATGGAGGTAAATAACATGAATAGATTAAGGGAGAAAAAGGTTTTCATTAGTTGAAAAGCATTTGCTAGAAATAACAGCCATGCCTGGAAATCAAGAGAAAACTGGAGTAGCAATACTCATATCAGACAAAATAGACTTTAAAATAAAAATTGCTACAAGAGATAAGATTTAGGAAGCTACATAATGATCAAGGAATCAATCCAAGAAGATTAACAGTTGTAAACATATGTGCACACAGCTAAGAGTACAGAAGGCAAATGTCAGCAGCCCATAGGAGGAGAAATCCACAGAAACACAGTAATAGTGGGGGTTGTAACAACCCACTTACACCACTGGCCAGATCACCCAGACAGAAAATTAATAAGGAAACAAGCCTTAACTGACACATTAGACCAGATAGACTTAATTGATATTTATAGGATATTCCATCCAAAAGTAGCAGAATATACTTTGCTCTCAAGTGCAAATGGAACATTCTCCAGGATGGTGTCATTAAATTTAAGAAAATTGAAATTATATCAAGCATCTTTTCCAACCACAACTCTATGAGGTTAGAAATCAGTTACATGGGGAAAAAAAACTATAAAAAACACAAACACATGGAGGCTTAACAGTGTTACTAAATAGCCAATGTATAACTGAGGAAATCAAAAAGTACCCTGAGAAGTGACAACAAAATCACGACAATCCAAAACCTATGAGATACAGCAAAAGTAATTCTAACAGAAAAGTTTATAGCAATACAGTCTTATCTCAAGAAATAAGAAAAATCTCAAATAACCTAATTATACCTAAAGACACTAGAGAAAGAAGAATGAACAAAACCCAAAGTTAATAGACAAAAGAAATCACAAAGATCAGAGCAGAAATAAATGAGATAGAGACAAAGAAAATAATAGAAAAGATCAATGAAACTAAAAGCCAGTTCTTTGAGAAGATAAACAATTGATAAAGCCTTAGCCAGACTGAGCAAGAAGAAAAGGGAGAGGACTCAAATCCATAAAATTGTAAATGAATAAGAAGTTAAAACTGACACCACAGAAGTACAAACATAAGAGACTCCTTTGAGCAACTATGTGCCAATAAAATGAACAACCTCGAAGAAATAGACACATTCTTAGAAAGGTACAACCTTCATAGACTAAACTAGGAAGAAACATAAAATGTAAACAGACCAATCACAAGCACTAAAATTGAAACTATGATTTAAAATCTTCCAGTTAAAGAAAAGTCCAGAACCAGATGGCTTCATAGGCAAATTCTATCAAACATTTAAACACCCATCTTTTTGAAACTCTTCACAAAAATCCCAGGAGCACACTCAAGCACATTCTGAGAGGCCACCATCACCGTGATATCAAAAGCAAAGCTATCACACACACACACACAAAAATTACAGACCAGTATCACTGATGAGTGTAGACACAAAACTCAACAAAATACCAGGAATCTGAATCCAGCAATACATTATATCATACAGCATGATCAAGTGGGATTTATCCAAGTGATGTGATAATTCTTCAATATCCGCAAGTCAGTCAGTGTGATAGACCATATTAAGTTGAAGAATAAAAAGCATATGATCATCTCAATAGATGCAGAAAAAGCTCTTGACAAAGTACAGCACCTGTTTATGAAAAAAACTCTCTAGAAAGTGGGTACAGAGGGAACCTACCTCAATATAATAAAGGCCATATGTGATAAGCCCACAGCAATCATCATTCTCAATGGGGAAAAGCTGAAAGCATTTCCTCTAAGGTCAGGAACGAGTCAAGGATGTCCACTGTCACCACTTTTATTCAGCATAATTTTGAAAATCCTATCCATGGGAAATCAGAAAAGATAAACAAAAGGAATCCAAATTAGTGTTTTGCAGATGACATGATACTATACATAGAATATCCTAAAGATGATGCTATAAAACTACTAGAGCTCATCAGTGAATGCAGTAAAATTACAGGATACAAAATTAATACATAGAAATCTATTGCATTCCTATACATTAACAACAAAATATCAGAAAGAGAAATCAAGGAAGCAATCTCAGTTAACATAAATCAAAAGAATACCTTGGAATAAACCTACCTAAGGAGACAGAACACCTGTGCTTTGAAAACTAAGATATTGACTGCAGAAATCAAACAGATGCAGAGAGAAAACATGTTCTTGGATTGGATGACTCAGTATTGTGAAATGGCTGTAGTACCCGAAGCAGTCTGCAGATTCAATGCAATGCATATCAAGTTCTCCATGGAATTTTTCACAGAATTAGAACAAAGAATTCTACAATTTGTATATATACACAAAAGACCACAAATAGCCAAAGCAGTCTTGAGAAAATAAAATGTAACTGGCAGAATCGGGCTCGCTGACTTCATAGTAATCAAAACAGTGTGGTACTGGCGCAGAGACAGACATACAGATCAGTGGGAAAGGACAGAGAGTCCAGAGATACCCACACAACTCTGGTTACCTGATCTATGACAAAGGAGTCAAGAATATACAATGGGGAAAAGACAGTCTCCTCAATAATGGCGCTGGGCAGCTACATGTAAAAGAATGAAATTAGAACACTCCCTCACACCATACACAAAAGTCAAGTCAAAGTGGATTAAAGGCCTAAATGTGAGGCTGGACACTATAAAACTCTTAAAGGAAAACATAGGCAAGACAACTCTGACGTAAATTACAGCAGTATCTTTTTGGGTCCACCTTCTAGAGTAACAAAAATAAAAATGAAAATAAATAACCTAATGAAACTTAAAAGCTTTTGCACAGCAAAGGAAATTAGAAACAGGATGAAAAGACAATCCTAAGAAAGGGAGAAAATATTTACAAAGTGAACGACAAGGGATAATCTTCAGAATATATAAATAGCTTTTGAAGCTTATTATCAAAAAAAACCAACCCAGTCAACAAGGGACGGAAGACCTAAGTAGACATTTCTCCAAAGAAGATATACAAATGGACAAGAGGTACATGAAATGATGCTCAACATCACTAATTAGAGAAATGCAAATTAAAACTAAAATAAAGTATCACCTCACACCAGTTAGAATGTCCACTGTCAGCAATGTCTACCAATAATAAATGCCAGACAGTGTGTTGAGAAAAGTTAACTTTTCTTCTCCAGGGAATCTTCCCAACTCAGGGACTGAACCTGTGTCTCCCGCACTAGCAGGCGGGTTCTTTATCACCCAGCCACCAGGGCTCTAGACACCAGCCCTCTAACCTGAAGTGACAATGAATAGAGAATTAAAACTTAAGCTGACACTGGACTCTGTTAGATGTAGTCATTGCATTTAAGGCTTAAATTGGGGCTTCCCTGGTGGCTCAGTGAGCAAAAATTCACCTGCCAGTGCAGGAGACACAGATTTTATCCCTGGCTCAGAAGATCCCACATGCCACAGAGCAGCGAAGGCCATGCACCACGACTACTGAGCCTGTGCTCTAGAGCCCGGGAACTACAAATGTGCTCCTACTCCTGAAGCCCACACACTAAAGCCCATGCTGCACAACAGGAGAAGCCACTGCAGTAAGAAGCCTGCACACGCAATGAGAGAAAAGCTTCTGTAGCAATGAAGACCCAGCACAGCCAAAAATAAATAAATATCTTAAGAAAAAAAAAAGGATTCAAAGTGTATTTAAACATCAAAATGAGTTTAGTGTGTTACTGTGGACATTTTAAGCCAAGTACATGTGTGCAATATTGTTTTGAATTTTTTTTAGCCTTGTAATTTCATATATTTGACAGCATAGCTGTGTTTCTCAGGGTCTGTCATAATCTCTATTAAAAGTAACCTGAAATGTCACTTACAGCTACTTCCAGTGATGTTTTTTTAGTGTATTAAAAATATCCATTTCTTTTTTCCTGAGGCTCAAAGTCTGACTCCCCAGGACTACAATCTGAGGTGGTCCGGCCTTCTGGTGACAGTGGGTGAAGTCCTGGAGAAGAGTTTACCCAACGTCAGCCGGACTGATTGGCATATGGCTTTCACTGGCATGTCTCGTCGGCAGATGATCTACAGCGCGGCCAAAGCGATAGCGGGCATGTACAAACAGCGCCTGCCCCCCAGGACCGGGTGAGAAGGCTGCCTGGATACTGACACTTGCTCATTCGGAGCTGCTGGTGAAGAGACGGCCCCTTCTTAAACTGGATGACTTTAGTCAGTCCAGCCGTACTGATCATTTCCTGTAGGCTGCAGTTTTTCTTTCCTAGAAAGGTGTGGTATCATTCCAGTAGATGAAAAGAAACAGATCCTTTCTATGATTATATAATTTCACGGACCATAGTTCTCAAAAATATATCAATATTTTTATAGCAGTTTGATATACCAAATTTATAAGGTGCAAATTCATGTGCTAAGATATTTAACTTAATGATGTGTGCTTTATTATTTTTGTTTTTAAGAAATAGTTGACTAAAGAACATGTTTACCAAATATTGTTTAAAAGCATTGTTTCTTTCAATTCATGCTTACTATCTTCCCAGCCAGTGTTTGAAGCTTTTCATGTGTACATGCTCGCAGGTCTGATGCTAAGCTGTGGGCTCACCAAGAGACTCTGAGACACCTGCTTGTAGGGAGATGGTGCACTTTTCTATGCATATTTTTAACATGGGCCAGAACAGCAGAATTAATCATATTCTTTTTGGTTATCATATTGTGCACATCATTTAAAAAATTCTTTTTTATAATAAGTTTTAGCATTTCACATTCTATGCTATATGACAAACATTGGGATAATACATTTTTCATTGCTCTGTGACAACTAAGTGGCAAATAATTAAAGTATATCTAAAGTAGAAGCATTTGGATAATTTTTGCATAATACTGTTCAGCGCTTCCAAGTCAACTCTAACGACAGCCATTATTTCTGCTTTAACTTATGTCTCTCTAGCCGTAATAGAGAAATTTTTGAGAGGAAATTACTTTATTGTTCATGAGATTTTATAACTTACTTTGAGGTTACTTACTTAGTTTGCCTTAAATACTGCTTTTCTAACTTTGTGCCATTCTGCCTTTACTTATTATGCAAGTTTTCAAAGAAACTATTTTATAGTGAATCTAGTTTATTTAGTGCATTACCTTTGTATTTAATGAAGGCTTCTTTTTCCCCCAAATAATATATTTTACCATTTTTGGATTTATACAAATCAAAAATAAATACTTGGTCATATACTTTTGAACTCTATATATGAAAGTTCAGATAACTTTTTGATGATAGTTTCTTATATAAATGTAGTTTAATTTTTATTTACTCTTCTATGTAGTTCTTTAGATGTGAAAGAATTAGCACAATCTCATAAAATCTTTCAAGGTGTCGAAGCTATTATCCTGTACTGTCATTACATGCAATGTCTGCTTTGTTTTAATATCATTTCAAGTACTTGACTTTGGCTTTTTTTTTTAAAAACCTGAGAATGATGAGATTACATATTAATTTTCCACCTATATTATGTGTTAATTTCCATGCACTGTAATAATTTGGGCTTCTGTGTCATTAAAAATAATGGGAGAAAAGAGATGTGGCTAGTTGCTGTAGCGTAATAGGAACAGAATACTCATTTTGATGATGAGATTCAATACTATCTTCCCAGCCAGTGTTTGAAGCTTTTCATGTGTACATGCTCAGGTCTGATGCTAAGCTGTGGGCTCACCAAGAGACTCTGAGACACCTGCTTGTAGGAGATGGTGCACTTTTCTATGCATATTTTTAACATGGGCCAGAACAGCAGAATTAATCATATTCTTTTTGGTTATCATATTGTGCACATCATTTAAAAAATTCTTTTTTATAATAAGTTTTAGCATTTCACATTCTATGCTATATGACAAACATTGGGATAATACATTTTTCATTGCTCTGTGACAACTAAGTGGCAAATAATTAAAGTATATCTAAAGTAGAAGCATTTGGATAATTTTTGCATAATACTGTTCAGCGCTTCCAAGTCAACTCTAACGACAGCCATTATTTCTGCTTTAACTTATGTCTCTCTAGCCGTAATAGAGAAATTTTTGAGAGGAAATTACTTTATTGTTCATGAGATTTTATAACTTACTTTGAGGTTACTTACTTAGTTTGCCTTAAATACTGCTTTTCTAACTTTGTGCCATTCTGCCTTTACTTATTATGCAAGTTTTCAAAGAAACTATTTTATAGTGAATCTAGTTTATTTAGTGCATTACCTTTGTATTTAATGAAGGCTTCTTTTTCCCCCAAATAATATATTTTACCATTTTTGGATTTATACAAATCAAAAATAAATACTTGGTCATATACTTTTGAACTCTATATATGAAAGTTCAGATAACTTTTTGATGATAGTTTCTTATATAAATGTAGTTTAATTTTTATTTACTCTTCTATGTAGTTCTTTAGATGTGAAAGAATTAGCACAATCTCATAAAATCTTTCAAGGTGTCGAAGCTATTATCCTGTACTGTCATTACATGCAATGTCTGCTTTGTTTTAATATCATTTCAAGTACTTGACTTTGGCTTTTTTTTTTAAAAACCTGAGAATGATGAGATTACATATTAATTTTCCACCTATATTATGTGTTAATTTCCATGCACTGTAATAATTTGGGCTTCTGTGTCATTAAAAATAATGGGAGAAAAGAGATGTGGCTAGTTGCTGTAGCGTAATAGGAACAGAATACTCATTTTTGCTTTTTTTCTCCACCTTTCATGAATAAGGGAAGCCTTTCTCTAACATTTGTTTATTTTAAAAAGCTGCCCTTTACCATGGCATCAGACTAAGACACATTGCTGTTAGGAATGAAGGAACATTTGCCCACAGTTCATATTTCTGCATTTTTGCCCTCCTACTATAGGGAGATTTTACAGATCCTAGAAATAATCCGAGTTTTCTTTTTATTTTACCAAGTCTCAAATAACATCACTGCTGTTTGGGGACCTGTTTTCAGGAAATCACTAGCACGGGCATCCCACTAGAGGGCGGTCTTGGAATCCTCTGATAGCAATGGCAGTTGCCCTGCGGTGTGGGTGCAGCTGATTTTCCTGCACCTGGAATTTTGCACCTTCT
Organism: Tragulus kanchil; assembly: GCA_022376925.1. Taxonomy (NCBI): domain Eukaryota; kingdom Metazoa; phylum Chordata; class Mammalia; order Artiodactyla; family Tragulidae; genus Tragulus; species Tragulus kanchil. The sequence goes on along the minus strand of JAIOJX010000029.1, from coordinate 53,716,374 downwards.
GCTTTTTGTGACTGGATGACGACTAGGGAAGGACAGACGGAAAAGATAAATACATGATCTCCTTCTGACCTCTTACTCCATTTTTGGCCCAGAGTTATCTGTGAAAGACATCAGCTCATGACCAACCACACACAGTCAACTTTCCCAGCCTGTTGTTTATTTTTTTCATTCTTGGATTTCCCTGTTGTACGAGGGGCAAGAAAAGTAACTCATTCTCTCTCTCACACCACGGCAGCCTAGGCTGGTCGGTCTTTCAGTGTTGGTGTTGCAGCGTGACACATGCTGGCCATCAGCCTAAGGCCACCGCTCCCTTCCCCAGGTATCCAGCTGTCCTGTTCTGTTCCTGCACATTTCCTTGTAACTCCCCTCTAGCTTTTCTTAGGGAGAGAGAAGCTGAGACTATTTCTTTTTTACCCTCAAGCATCTTTAGCACAGTTCTTTGCTACTATTGTTTTGGTCATGTTTTTGTGTGGGTTTTTTTTTTTTTTTTTGTCTTTTGAAGTGCTCCCAGAGCTACTTACTGAATTTGATGTTAGTATACTTTTTAATTAAGAGTTGTGAAAGAGAATAGGAAAAAGATGCAGGAAGAGTAATTTTACATCAGCGTCAGTTGACAGAAAGTACTCAGATTATTCAGATCAGTATTGTCGTATTACTAAACGAGCTGGGCCCCAGACTTCTGGGTAGAAAAGCCTGAGCTGGTACCAGTAGTTTCTCCTCTGAGTCTCTTTTTAGTACTACTCCATTCTTTGTTCTTTCTCTCAAAGGTAGAAAATTGAGGTGAATGAATATGGACAAAATGGTAGTGTGATAGGAAACATAAGTAGATGACAGTACAGATGAAAGTGTCGTATATACATTCAGAATTATGCAAATGAATAATGTACTCAGGGCCAGCTAAATTAAGTTTAAGATGCTATTGAATTTACTTACTTTGTTCCTTGGGTAGAGAAATTTCTCAACAGGAATTTGTGTTCTGAGAAGCCAAATCGGTAATATTCTAGGTTCTAAAAGATGATGGGTTATGCATAAATTAAGAAACTTGACTTTTTACTCCCAGAATATGGTATTCTTTTCTAAGATACTATACAGGAGGATGTATTGGATAAAGCCAATTTTGTATGTATGTAAATATGTCATCAATAAATAATACCTCAACTTACATTCCAGGTGATTTTTCAAATGCTAATCATATTCATATTATTTTAGAAGGACTCATATTCCTTTTTTTCTCAGTTGGCTTACTGGCTGTCAAGAATTATGGAATAGCAATTTTGCCCATCTTTCAAGTAGAACTGTAACATTCAAATATGTTTGACTCTTGAAGAATGAATGTTTAGGGGAGCTGACCCCTAAACGTGCAAGTCCACATACAGCTTTATAGTTCGCCCTCCATAATTCCACATCAGAGATCAGTTAACTACTGATTGTGCGGTACTGTTCTGCATATTTTTTTTTTAAAAATACTGTGTATAAGTAGACCTGCACAGTGCAAACTCTATGCACTGGTTGTGCAAGGACAACTGTGTACCAGAGTTTCTGACTTCAAGGTTAAAGAACTCCGGAAATTTTGGGGGGAAAGGATATACTGGAGGTAATAGGCAAGAAGTTAAGGCCTGTGTTTATGAGGACACCTCTGTGGTGCTGAGTTTAATTTACCCTTGACCTCCAGGAGTATCCTCTTAAAAAAAAAAAAAGTCTATTTGCTATTTTGAGTCTGTTACCCCCAGATGAGAGATTTATCTTTTGTTTTGGTGTGGGGAGGAACATGTCAAAGTACAGTAGGATATTGATTTGGGGGATGTGTTTATTTGCCAAAAGGCAAACTCTGGGAGATAGTGAAAGACAGGGAAGCCTGGTATGCTGCAGTCCATGGGGTCAGAGAGTCTGGATACAACTTAGGGGACTGAACAACAAAGTATTATTAGAAAAAAAGCAGTTTAGGGCCCAGGAAAAGCCCTGTTAATTATACTTTCTTTCAGAATGAACGGGAAGGGGTGGGGGGATGAAATGTTTGGCAACAGAAACAAAATCAGCAAAGTCATTATCAAGGAAATTTTAGAAATTTAAGGATGAAAAAAATCTTTGGAACAATCCATAAAGTGAACTCATCTTAAGGATTTAAAGCAGTAAGAAAGGAAGGAGGAGCTAACGTTTATGTGGTAAATACCTATAGCTAGACAATGGAGTAGACACTTACCTTTTATCATAACCAAATCAGATTAAGCTGCTTCTCCACTATCATCACAACAAACAAGTTACAGAGATAGGAGTCAAATGGAATGTGTGACCTGCTAAACCATTTTTTCCCAAAACATCCTGAGTATTTGCTTCAGGAAGTTACGGGTGAATCATGCATAATTTTAAGGAAAACTATTGTATAGCTTATTTTTCATTTTAGTTTGAGAGGGCTGTTTTGGGCTTTGCTGCTGGTATGAAAATACATTTGTGACAGCTGATTACTCAAACTTCCCAAATTGAGAAACCATGGTTAGATTTACCTTTGATGATCCTTTATAGGATAAACGCCAGAAATGGGGGGAGTCATGGTCACTAAGATAGCAACGTAGGTTGTTCCTGACTTAGCGCCCTTTCACAAGAAGGCCAAGTAACAATTACTCATGGACAAGCCACTGTTAAGGGACTCTCAGGTCATGGAGATGAGGCTTAAGCATCTCCTGGCGCCACAGAAACCAAAACAGACAACAGCAGATTGTAAAGAGTGGCTACACACCCACTGGACTGTCCCTCCCCCAGGTTAGAGCAGCAGCATGCTGTGAGCCTATGGTAGAAATAGCCTTGTAGTGACACCCAGTATTGTGGACTGCTTTGTGGAAGCTGAAGCTCTGGTTTCCACTGAAGGTTCAGGAGAATCTTAAGGTCATGACCACTGGGAATCTGACTGTGATGGAGAAGGGGAAGAGGCAGTAACCAGCACTCAGATCTTGGGCGATTGAGTTCATACCTACAGGACCCAAAGTGCCAAGAGCAGCTTTGCTTATCTGCAGGACCAAGTCAGCAGAGCTATCTGACCAGGGAACTTGGCAGGTGCCGGTCTATCTGATTCAGGTCCTCCAATGAAGAGCCTAATAGTTGTGGAAACTGCTCTGCCCCAATCCCAAGCAAGGGGCCCTAGCCACAGGCCAGCAGACAAGTTGAGTATAGCTCTTGGCCCTCCCTGATGGGAAAGGCTGGCATGAGTGCCTGAAAGCTACACAGACTGGCCGCACGTGAGCGGAGTATCAGCAGGCAGAGCTGAGATTCTGTAAAGCAATACTTGAGTCAAGACCACAAAGAGCCTTCCTGGCCTTTCTCCCACTGGGTCCTGGCAGAGAAACAAATTTGCAGCACCACTGATTCCTGAATATGGCCTTCAGCCTACCCAAAGGAAACCGAACCAGAGGACACAGGAGGCTGTGTAGTCCTTCCAACAGCCATACTTACTGTGGAACCTGACACACAGAGTAGAGCCCGTGTTTTCCTCTTTTACAAAGGAAAACCACTGGCCCCGCCTGATCAAGAGAATTCAGGACATAGTCTTTCTTGATTTGGATTTTCAGAAAACAAGCTGTATAGGGCCTGGGATCTATCCTGCTATCCTGCCAGAGCAAAGAAACAATTCATAAGTCCATCTTGCCTGAATATATATGCCATCCTAACTGCCTAGTGAGCCAGACCAGAGTACCCAGGTAGCTGCACAGCCCCTCCTGTAGCCTCACTTGGGCAGAGTCAAACCAGCAGTTCCATGCAACTATTTTAGCCAGTGGCACCCACACCCTAAACCTCAGAGCCTGACAGTGACCTCAAACAAAAATACGCCTTGATTGCAAGCACCAGCAGCCCAAGGATGTTGCCAGCAGACATATCCAGAAACCCAAACTGAGCTGTCTGGTGATGAATTTTCTCTGCAAGTAAAGTCTGGAAAAGAAGACCATTTGCTCAAATGAACAGATTCCAACGTAAGGAATCAAGGATGGCATGTACGGAAGTAAACATGACCACCAAAGGAAACTAAGACACAACCAAAAGTTAGCCATAAAGCAATGGAGATTATGAACAGTCAGGTAAATCATTAAGAATAAACCTTAGGGCTTCCCTGGTGGTCCAGTGGGTAAGGACACCGCCTTGCAGTGCAAGGGGCACCAGCTCGATCCCTGGTCTGGGAAGATCCCACGTTCCACAGAGCGGCTGGACCAATGTGTCCAATTACCGAGCTGGAGCTCTGGGGTGCATGCGCCCAGAGCTGGTGCTCTGTGACAACAGAGGCCACTGTGATGGGAGGCCCACACGGGCCAAAGAACAGAGGGGTGAAAAATGGATAGATGAAAGACCAATAAGAGTGGCCCACCCACCCCACTCCCTCCCCAACCTGCGTTCTGCACCCCCCCCCCCCAACACACACAAAAGAATAAACCTTAAAGAAGTTCAGTGAACTATAGAAATACACAGACAATGAAGCCAAGATAGGAAAACAATGCATGAACAATGAGTTCAATAAATAAATGGAAAATTATTTTTTAAAAGTTCAGAAATCTTACAGCAGAAAAACACAATAACAAAACTGAAAAACTAAATTCAGAGGTTCAAAAGCAGACATGACCATGCAGAATAATTAGTAATCTAGAAGACAGGACATTGAAATTATTGCATCAGAGCGGGGATAAAAAGGAATGAAAAAAAACCTTCAGGAATTGTGGGACATCGTCAAAAGGAACAGTATCTGCATTATGGCAATTTCAGAAGGAGAACAAAAAGGACAGGAATTATCTTTAAACCAGTAGTGGTTTAAAACCCACTCCCAAAACTGGGGAGATAAATGGACACCCAAGTCTGTGAGCCATAAAGGACCCAAAGAGGTTGGATCTGAATAGGGCTACACTGTGACACATCATTAAACTGTCAGAAGTTGAAGGAACTTTTGAGAACAGTAAGGGAGAGAGAAAAGTTACATACAAGAGAATCCCCATAAGGTTATAGGCAGATTTCTCAAAAGAAACATTTCAGGCCAAGAGACAATGGGATGGTATGTTCAAAATAGTGAAATCAAAAAGTTGATCAGCCTGTAATTCTATACCTATTAAAAACTGTCCTTCAGAAATGAGGAAGATAAAGACTTTCTTAAACATAGATAAGTGGAGGGAATTCATCACCACGAGAACTGCTTACAAGAAATGTGCTAAAGGGAGTTTTCTGAATGGAAGTAGAAAGAGGCCAATTAACATCAAAAGAAAAATAAGGTAGTATAAAACTAACTGGTAATGGTAAGTATGTTTTCAAAGTTAGATTCTATAATATGGAAAAGATGATGCTTAATGCACTTAAATTCTAGTTTAAGAGTTTTTAAAAATAGTGAAAATAACCATAATTCAAATAACAATTACTACAATAATTTGTCATTATTTACACAAAAAAATCTGTAAACTGTAACATCAGTAATCTATAAAGTCTGGAGGGGAGGAGAAACTGTGCAATTTAGGAATGTTACTGAAGTTGTTATCCATTTGAAATAAGGCGTTATAATTTTAAAATAGTTTATGTATGGCTTCCCTGGTGGTCCAGTGGGTAAAGAGTCTGCCTTGCAGTGCAAGGGGCACCTGTTTGATCCCTGGTCCAGGAAGATCCCACATGCCACAGAGCGGCTGGACCAGCGTGTCCAATTAGGAGCCAGTGCTCTGGAGCACATGCGTCCAGAGCCGATGCTCTGCAACAAGAAAGGTCACTGCAATGGGAGGCCCACACAGGCTGAAGAACAAAGATGGATGAAAAATAAATAAATAAAACACCAATAAAAAGAGGCCAAAATTGAAAAAAAAAAATTTAATGTAAGCCTCATTGTAACCAAAAAGGAGAAACCTACAGTAATGACACAAAACAACATGACAAAGAGGTCAAGCATAAAGACACCAAAAGACATCAAAACAAAAATATCAACAGGATGTGAAATCAAGAATAATTCTATGCAACAGCCATAAAAAGCTAAGTATTGGCACTAGTAAGTCCTTGCCTATCAATAATGACTTCAAATATTGGATTAAATTCTCCAATAAAAAGACATTAAATGGACAGAAAACAAAATCCAATGATTTGTTGCCTGTAAAAGATTTTCTTCTTAAGGACACAGAGACTGCTAACAGTTAAAAGAAGAAATAAATGGCAATATAATACTAAATGGAAATACATCCTATGCTCATGATTGGAAGAACTAAAGTGGCCCTAATCCCCAAATATATGGATTTCATATGATTCCACTTAAATTACCCATGACATTTACTCACAGAACTAGAACAAATAAACCCCATATTTATATGGAATCGGAAATGCCAAAGCAATACTGAAGGAAAAAAATCAGAGTGGGAGACAAAAGGTTCCTAGACTTCAGACAATATTGCAAAGTTACAGTAACCAAAGTAGCATGGTGCTGGCACAAAAGGACATACAGGTTATTGGAACAGAATAGAGAGCCCAGAAATGAACCCAAACACCTAGAGTCAATCTTTGATCAGTGAGACAAGAATAGACAATGTAAAAAAGAAAGACTCTTCAATAAATGATGCTGGGAAACCTGGAGAGCCCCATAAAAATCAGTGAAGTTAGAACTCACCCTAAGACCATACACAAAGATGAACTCAAAGTCATTAAAGACTCAGATATAAGACATGAAATAATGAATCTAGAAAAAAAATATAGGTAAAACATTCTCTGACATAAATTGTACCAAGGTTTTCTTAGGTCAATCTCCCAAGGCTATAGAAACAAAAACAGAAATTTTAACAATGGGACCTAGTCAAACTTACACGCTTCTGTACAGCAAAGGAAACCATAAACAAAACAGGCAAAAGGCCTAAATAGATATTTTCCTCAAGAAGACCTACACATGGCCACCAGGCAACAGTATGGAGTTTCCTCCAAAGTTAAAAATAGAACAACTTCATGATCTATTAGTTCCACTTTAGGTACTTATCCAATTGAAAAAAAAAAAAAAAAGAAAGACAACACTAAATCAAAAAGCTATATGTACCCTCATATTCCTTGTAGCATTATTTATAATAGCCCAAATATGGAACTACCTAAGCATCCACTGATGGATAAAGAAGTTGTGTGATGAGGATATGTGTATGTATGTATATGTGTGTGTGTGTGTGTATCTTCAATGGAATATTACTCCATCTGAAAGGACGGAAAATCTTGTCACTTGCAACATGGATGGACCTTGAGGTGTGATGGTGGTGGTTTACTTGCTAAGTCATTTCCGACTCTTAAGACCCCAGGGACTGTAGCCTGCCAGGTTCCTCTGTCCATGGGACCTTGAGGGTATCAGCCTAAATACTACAAGTCAGAAAAGACAAATACTATATGATGTCACCTATATATGGAACCACAAAACCACCACCACCACTACAATAGCAACCACAGACTCCTCACAGAAAAAGAGATCAGATTTGTGTTACCAAAGACAGTGGGTTGAGGGAAGGGAGAACTGGACCAAGGTGATCAGAAGGGACAGACTTCTAGTTATAAATATGTACTAGGGATACTGTATAGGAGGGTGACTAAATACTGTAGTATGATACATATAAAAATTGTAAAGAGAGCTTTCCTGGTGATCCAGTGGTTGAAGTGTCCACCTTGCAGTGCAGGGGCACAAGTTCAATCCTTGGCCCGGGAGCCCGGCAGAGCGGCTGGTCACCCTAAGACCATACACAAAGATGAACTCAAAGTCATTAAAGACTCAGATATAAGACATGAAATAATGAATCTAGAAAAAAAATATAGGTAAAACATTCTCTGACATAAATTGTACCAAGGTTTTCTTAGGTCAATCTCCCAAGGCTATAGAAACAAAAACAGAAATTTTAACAATGGGACCTAGTCAAACTTACACGCTTCTGTACAGCAAAGGAAACCATAAACAAAACAGGCAAAAGGCCTAAATAGATATTTTCCTCAAGAAGACCTACACATGGCCACCAGGCAACAGTATGGAGTTTCCTCCAAAGTTAAAAATAGAACAACTTCATGATCTATTAGTTCCACTTTAGGTACTTATCCAATTGAAAAAAAAAAAAAAAAGAAAGACAACACTAAATCAAAAAGCTATATGTACCCTCATATTCCTTGTAGCATTATTTATAATAGCCCAAATATGGAACTACCTAAGCATCCACTGATGGATAAAGAAGTTGTGTGATGAGGATATGTGTATGTATGTATATGTGTGTGTGTGTGTGTATCTTCAATGGAATATTACTCCATCTGAAAGGACGGAAAATCTTGTCACTTGCAACATGGATGGACCTTGAGGTGTGATGGTGGTGGTTTACTTGCTAAGTCATTTCCGACTCTTAAGACCCCAGGGACTGTAGCCTGCCAGGTTCCTCTGTCCATGGGACCTTGAGGGTATCAGCCTAAATACTACAAGTCAGAAAAAGACAAATACTATATGATGTCACCTATATATGGAACCACAAAACCACCACCACCACTACAATAGCAACCACAGACTCCTCACAGAAAAAGAGATCAGATTTGTGTTACCAAAGACAGTGGGTTGAGGGAAGGGAGAACTGGACCAAGGTGATCAGAAGGGACAGACTTCTAGTTATAAATATGTACTAGGGATACTGTATAGGAGGGTGACTAAATACTGTAGTATGATACATATAAAAATTGTAAAGAGAGCTTTCCTGGTGATCCAGTGGTTGAAGTGTCCACCTTGCAGTGCAGGGGGCACCAGTTCAATCCCTGGCCCGGGAGGATCCCACATGCTGCAGAGCGGCTGGACTGGTGTGTCCAATTACCGGTGCTCTGGAGCACATGTGCCCAGAGCTGGTGCTCTGCAGTGAGAGAGGCCACTGCGATGGGAGGCCCACACAGCAAAGAATAAAGATGGATGAAAATCAATAAATAAAAAAACAATAAAAGAGGCCAAAAATTAAAAAAATGTTAAAAGTTGTAAAGTAAGTATATCCTAAAAAGCTATCATTTTTTAAAAATGTGTTTTTTTTTCTTTTTTGACTTACTCTTTTTATTGTTTTCTTAGTGAGATGATGGATACTTACTAAACCTACTGTGGTGTTCATTTCACAATATAGGTAAGTCCCAAACCATTGTACTGGTTGATACCTTCACTGTATACAGTGGTGTATGCCAATTATACCTCAGTAAAACTGGACAAAAATGAACAAGTGTTAGCAAGGATGTGGAGAGAAGGGAACACTTGTGCACTCTAGATGGGGATGCAAATTGCTATTACCATTGTGATAAATAGTGTAGAGGTTCCCCCAAAGTCAAAAATAGAACCATTGCATGGATCCCTCAGTTCTACTTCTGGGCATTTACCCAAAGCAAACAAAAACACTGACTTGAAAAGCTACCCGCACCCTCATGTTCACTGCAGCACTGCTCTCAATAACCAAGACATGGAAACAACCTGCATGGTCACTGAGAGATGAACAGATAGAGAAGTTACAGTACTGGGCTTGCCTGGTGGCTCAGTGGCAAAACTCCCCCCTACATAGCAACCACAGACCCCAGGGACGTTCGGTTACCAAAGGGACAGTGAGGTTTTTGATGTCACCTATATATGGAACCACAAAACCACCACCCCCTACAATAGCAACCACAGACTCCTCACAGAAAAAGAGATCAGATTTGTGTTACCAAAGACAGTGGGTTGAGGGAAGGGAGAACTGGACCAAGGTGATCAGAAGGGACAGACTTCTAGTTATAAATATGTACTAGGGATACTGTATAGGAGGGTGACTAAATACTGTAGTATGATACATATAAAAATTGTAAAGAGAGCTTTCCTGGTGATCCAGTGGTTGAAGTGTCCACCTTGCAGTGCAGGGGGCACCAGTTCAATCCCTGGCCCGGGAGGATCCCACATGCTGCAGAGCGGCTGGACTGGTGTGTCCAATTACCGGTGCTCTGGAGCACATGTGCCCAGAGCTGGTGCTCTGCAGTGAGAGAGGCCACTGCGATGGGAGGCCCACACAGCAAAGAATAAAGATGGATGAAAATCAATAAATAAAAAAACAATAAAAGAGGCCAAAAATTAAAAAAATGTTAAAAGTTGTAAAGTAAGTATATCCTAAAAAGCTATCATTTTTTAAAAATGTGTTTTTTTTTCTTTTTTGACTTACTCTTTTTATTGTTTTCTTAGTGAGATGATGGATACTTACTAAACCTACTGTGGTGTTCATTTCACAATATAGGTAAGTCCCAAACCATTGTACTGGTTGATACCTTCACTGTATACAGTGGTGTATGCCAATTATACCTCAGTAAAACTGGACAAAAATGAACAAGTGTTAGCAAGGATGTGGAGAGAAGGGAACACTTGTGCACTCTAGATGGGGATGCAAATTGCTATTACCATTGTGATAAATAGTGTAGAGGTTCCCCCAAAGTCAAAAATAGAACCATTGCATGGATCCCTCAGTTCTACTTCTGGGCATTTACCCAAAGCAAACAAAAACACTGACTTGAAAAGCTACCCGCACCCTCATGTTCACTGCAGCACTGCTCTCAATAACCAAGACATGGAAACAACCTGCATGGTCACTGAGAGATGAACAGATAGAGAAGTTACAGTACTGGGCTTGCCTGGTGGCTCAGTGGCAAAGAATCCACCTGCCAATGCAGAAGACTCAGGTTCAACCCCTGGTCTGAGAAAATTCCTCATGCCTTGGAGCAACTAGGCACACGCACCATAACTACTGAACCTATGCTCTAGAGCCTGGGGCTGCAACTACTGAGCCCACAAGTCACAAGTACCGAAGCCCATGTGCCCTAGAGCCCCTGTGACGCAACAAGACAAGCCACTACAATGAGAAGCCTGCACACCTCAACAAGCATGCAGTCTCTACTTGCCACAAGTAGAGAAAAGTCTGTGCATCAATGAAGACCCAGGGCAGCCAGAAATAAATAAATAAATAAAATTATTTTTTAAAAGAGATTGTGGTACATACATACAATGGAATACTTTGCAGCAATATAAAAGAATGAGATAATGCCATATGCAGCAACAAGGATGGACTTAGTCATGATTATCCTAAGCGAAGTAAGTCAGAGAAAGACAGACACCACATGATATCACTTATATGTGGGCTCTAAATGATACCATAAATGAACCTATCTACAAAACAGAAACAGACTCACAGATACAGAAAACAGACTTGTGATGAACCAAGTAGGTGGAGGGAAATATGAATTAGAAGCTTGAGGTTAGCATATGGAAACTATTATTTATAGAATGCATAAATGAGAAGGCACAGGGAACTATATTCAATATCCTGTGATAAACCATAATGGAAAAGTATATAAAAAGAATGCATACATATGTTTCACTGAATCACTTTGCTGTGCAGCAGAAACTAACATTGTAAATTAAGTATATGATAAAAATAATCATAAATGGGATATTAAAACCCCATTCTCAAAAATATTGAGTTCCTCCAGAGAATCCATAAGCACAGAGAGGATTTGGACAACACTAGAGGCCAATGGCTCTGTGGAAAAGAATCCACCTGCCAATTCAGGAGACACAGGTTTGATCTCTTGGGAAAATCTCCTAGAGGAGGAAGTGGCAACCCACTCCACGATTCTTGCCCAGAAAATCCCATGGACAGAGGAGCCTGGTGGGCTACAGTTTCTGGAGTCGCAAAGAGTTGCACATGAGGAGGCCAAAGAGACATGGATAGAACATTCTGACAGCATCAGATTATGCGTTCCTCTCAAGTGCTCATGAACCATATTCTAGGATAGACCATGTGTTAGGCCACAAAACAAAACCTTAACAAACTCAAGAAAGGTGGTATCACAGCAAGTATCCTCTCTGACCACCATGTCATGAAACTTGAACTAGAGGAGGACGAGAAAATTCATAAATACATGGATATGAACACTCTTTAGAACAACCAATGGATCAAAGAATAAATTAAAGGCATAATAAATTTCTAGAGACACATGGACATAGAAACACAATCTATCAAAATTTGAGATGAAGCAGAAGCAATTCTGAGAAGCCTATAACAATGAGTGCCTACTTTAAGCACAAAAGATAGGTTTATATATATATATATATATATGTAAATAAACCTAACTATAAAAAGTAGTACAAATTGAATCTAAAGTTGGCACAAGGAAGGAAGTAAGAAAAGATTAGGGCAGAAATAAGTGAAACAGAGAATAAAAGAACAAGAAAACAATAGAAAACAAAAAACAATAAAAAAAATAGAAAAAAACAAATCTAAGAGTTGGGTCTTTGAATAGATAAACAAAAACTAACAAACCATTAACTAGACTAACCTAGAGAAAAACAGAGACCATCAAAACCAGTGAAATTACAAATGAAAAATGATACATCATAACTGATACCACAAACAATACAAAGGATTCTAACAGCCACTATATGCCAACAAGCTGACAATCTTGGGAAAAAATTAAGTTTCACTGAATCACTTTGCTGTGCAGCAGAAACTAACATTGTAAATTAAGTATATGATAAAAATAATCATAAATGGGATATTAAAACCCCATTCTCAAAAATATTGAGTTCCTCCAGAGAATCCATAAGCACAGAGAGGATTTGGACAACACTAGAGGCCAATGGCTCTGTGGAAAAGAATCCACCTGCCAATTCAGGAGACACAGGTTTGATCTCTTGGGAAAATCTCCTAGAGGAGGAAGTGGCAACCCACTCCACGATTCTTGCCCAGAAAATCCCATGGACAGAGGAGCCTGGTGGGCTACAGTTTCTGGAGTCGCAAAGAGTTGCACATGAGGAGGCCAAAGAGACATGGATAGAACATTCTGACAGCATCAGATTATGCGTTCCTCTCAAGTGCTCATGAACCATATTCTAGGATAGACCATGTGTTAGGCCACAAAACAAAACCTTAACAAACTCAAGAAAGGTGGTATCACAGCAAGTATCCTCTCTGACCACCATGTCATGAAACTTGAACTAGAGGAGGACGAGAAAATTCATAAATACATGGATATGAACACTCTTTAGAACAACCAATGGATCAAAGAATAAATTAAAGGCATAATAAATTTCTAGAGACACATGGACATAGAAACACAATCTATCAAAATTTGAGATGAAGCAGAAGCAATTCTGAGAAGCCTATAACAATGAGTGCCTACTTTAAGCACAAAAGATAGGTTTATATATATATATATATATATGTAAATAAACCTAACTATAAAAAGTAGTACAAATTGAATCTAAAGTTGGCACAAGGAAGGAAGTAAGAAAAGATTAGGGCAGAAATAAGTGAAACAGAGAATAAAAGAACAAGAAAACAATAGAAAACAAAAAACAATAAAAAAAATAGAAAAAAACAAATCTAAGAGTTGGGTCTTTGAATAGATAAACAAAAACTAACAAACCATTAACTAGACTAACCTAGAGAAAAACAGAGACCATCAAAACCAGTGAAATTACAAATGAAAAATGATACATCATAACTGATACCACAAACAATACAAAGGATTCTAACAGCCACTATATGCCAACAAGCTGACAATCTTGAAGAAAAGGAGAAATTCATAGAGGCATACCGCCTACCAAGATGGAACCAGAAATAAGAGAACATCAATACAGACCTATAAACAGACTGAATTAAGCACCTGAAAACCACCCAGTGAAGAAATTCCCAGGATCAGATGTCTTTATGGGTGAATGTTACCTAACATTTAAAGAAGACTCAACGCCAACTCTCAAATTCTTCCAAAAACTCTTAGAGGAAATGCTGCCAGACTCATGTGAGACTGCATTACCCTGACATCAAAGCAAGAAAAGGATGCTACCAAAAAGATACAGGCTATACCCCCAATGAATAAGATACTTACTTAAATACTAACAAACTGAATTAGGCAGCACATTAAAAGGATCATTCACCATGATCCATTGTGATTTATCCCTGGAATACAAGGATGGTTCAGCAGATACAAAAAAATCAATGCGATATATGACATTGATAGAACAGAAGGGGCGAAGGAGCATATGAGCATCTTAAAAATCGATGAAATTCAACATCTGTTCAAGGCAATGATTCTGAACAAATACAAAAAGAACAAACCTCAACTAAAGGTCATATATGACAAATTCATGTGTAACATGATACTCAATAGTGAAAGGCTGAAAGCTTTTCCTCTAAAATCAGGAACAAGAAAAGGATGCTTCCTCAGCCCTTGTATTTAACTTCATATTGGAAGTCCTACCAGACAAATCAGGCTACAGAAAGAACAAAAGTCCTTAGAATTTAAAAGAAAGAAGGGCAACTGTCTTTATTTGCAGATGACATTATTTTATGTAGAGAGAATTAAAAAAAAAAAACAAAAACAACTTGATCTAATCACCCACTTGAGCAAAGTTGCAGGACCAAAATTTAACATACAAAAATCAATAATGTGTCCAAGCACTAATGAGACTATCTGAAAAAGAAATGTGAAGAAAATTATTCCATTTACAATAGCACCCCCCATGTTCACAGCAGCATTATTTATAATAGCCAAAACATGAAACTATCTAAGCATTCACTGACAGATGAATGGATAAAGATGAGATGCACATATGCACTGGAATATTATTCCATTTAATAAGAAGGAACATCTTGTCATTTACAACAACATGGATGGACCTTGAGGGTATCAAGCTAAATAATACAAGTCAGAAAAAGACAAATACTACATGATGTCACTTATATTTGGAACCACAAAACCACCACCACCATGACAAGAGCAACCCCAGACTCCTCACAGAAAAAGAGATCAGATTTGTGGTTACCAAAAACAGGTCACTGGGCAAAGGAGGAATTCAATCAAGTGATCAAAAGGGACAAACTTCCAGTTATAAGATACATGTATATGTATTTGGGATAAAGTGTACGGGAGGGCGACTATAATTAACACTAATGTATGATATATATAAAAGTTAAGAAAGTATGTCCTAGAAGAGCTATAAAAAGAAAAGAAAAGTTTTTTTTTTTCTTTTTTGGCTTCCTCTTTCTATTTTCCTTAGTGGTAGGAGGGGTGCTAACTAAGCTTACTGTGGTGTTCATTTTGCAATACAAGTCAGTCAAGTCATTGCAGTGGTTTATACCTTAGGTGTGTACATCTGTTCAAGGCAATGATTCTGAACAAATACAAAAAGAACAAACCTCAACTAAAGGTCATATATGACAAATTCATGTGTAACATGATACTCAATAGTGAAAGGCTGAAAGCTTTTCCTCTAAAATCAGGAACAAGAAAAGGATGCTTCCTCAGCCCTTGTATTTAACTTCATATTGGAAGTCCTACCAGACAAATCAGGCTACAGAAAGAACAAAAGTCCTTAGAATTTAAAAGAAAGAAGGGCAACTGTCTTTATTTGCAGATGACATTATTTTATGTAGAGAGAATTAAAAAAAAAAAACAAAAACAACTTGATCTAATCACCCACTTGAGCAAAGTTGCAGGACCAAAATTTAACATACAAAAATCAATAATGTGTCCAAGCACTAATGAGACTATCTGAAAAAGAAATGTGAAGAAAATTATTCCATTTACAATAGCACCCCCCATGTTCACAGCAGCATTATTTATAATAGCCAAAACATGAAACTATCTAAGCATTCACTGACAGATGAATGGATAAAGATGAGATGCACATATGCACTGGAATATTATTCCATTTAATAAGAAGGAACATCTTGTCATTTACAACAACATGGATGGACCTTGAGGGTATCAAGCTAAATAATACAAGTCAGAAAAAGACAAATACTACATGATGTCACTTATATTTGGAACCACAAAACCACCACCACCATGACAAGAGCAACCCCAGACTCCTCACAGAAAAAGAGATCAGATTTGTGGTTACCAAAAACAGGTCACTGGGCAAAGGAGGAATTCAATCAAGTGATCAAAAGGGACAAACTTCCAGTTATAAGATACATGTATATGTATTTGGGATAAAGTGTACGGGAGGGCGACTATAATTAACACTAATGTATGATATATATAAAAGTTAAGAAAGTATGTCCTAGAAGAGCTATAAAAAGAAAAGAAAAGTTTTTTTTTTTCTTTTTTGGCTTCCTCTTTCTATTTTCCTTAGTGGTAGGAGGGGTGCTAACTAAGCTTACTGTGGTGTTCATTTTGCAATACAAGTCAGTCAAGTCATTGCAGTGGTTTATACCTTAGGTGTGTACAGTGGTGCATGTCCATTATGCCTTAATAAAACTGGTAAAAATTAGCAAGTGTTGGAAAGGGTGTGGAAAGAAGGGAACACTTGTACCCTGTCGATGGAAATGCACATTTCTGTAGTCATAGTGCAAACAGTATGGAGGTTTCCCCCAATGGTAAAAATAGAGCTACTGCCTGGATCCCTCCATTCTGCTTCTGGCATTTATCCAGAGCAAACAAAAACACAAACTTGAAAAGCTATCTGCACTCTCACATTCTTTGCATCATTATTTACAATTGCCAAGATATGGAAGCAAACTAAGTGTGTATTGATTAAGAAGTGGTATATATATATATATACAGTGGAGTATTGGTCAGTCATAAAAATGAAATAGTTTCACTTATTACAACATGAATGGACTGTGAGGGTATTATGGTAAGTGGAAGACAAATACAGAGAAAGACAACTCCATTCTGATCTCATTTACATGTAGAAACTGATTTAAAAAAGATACCCTATGAAAATGAAACTTAGATGTACAGAACCTATTAGTGGTTTCCAGTGTTGGGGTGTGGGGAGCAGGTGATATGGGTAATGTTCAAAAATTAAAACTTACAGTTGCTAAATATGTAAACAATGGGCACCATTATTATGTAAGTAACATATAGCATGATGACTATATTCTTAGTCATATGACTTAGTTCTTAATACTATATGGTTTCTGTTAAAATATTAAGAGAATAGATCTTTGTTCTCATCACAGGAAAAATTTTAGCTGTGTGGTGATGGATATTAACTAGACTTATTGCGGTAATCATTTCACAATAAACACAAATTCTGAGTCATTATGGTGTACACCTGAAATAATATAATGGTTATTATAGTGTCAACTGCATAATATATATGTCAATTTTATCTTAATTTGAAAAATGGTGGAGATAGCTTTATGGACAGGGAGGGGACTAAGGAAGACCTGAAGAGGCTGAGTTCTGAAAAAAAAAAAAAAGAAAGACAGAACTCAGAATGCTCTGGGAGAACTCTGCAGCGAGCTCTCCCAAGGCAGAGCAGGGGGCTCATCCAAGCCAGAGAGAAAAACATTTGCTGAACTGAAACCCAATGGCGTACACTCCAGACATTCCTGTTCTCATCTGTGTTTGTGATTTTGCATTTAGGTGCTATTGCTGAGTTCTGCAAACCAGATGCCTAGTTTACACAGACAATATCTACCCATTTAACCAATTATGTTTAAGCTAACTGCTATAGAAACGTGGATTGTAGCAGAATAGACTGAACTTGATAGTTGCTTTGTCATCTGTAGAAGTTTTAGGAGCTGAATGGTGCCGCTCCAAAATTCTTATGTTGAGGTCCTAAGTATTTCAGAAGTGGAGGTACTTGGAAATAAGATGTTTAAAGGTAATTAAGGTAAAACAGGACCATAAGGGTAGATCCTAAACCTGTATTACTGGTGATCTTCTAAGAAGGGATTAGGATACAGACTAGTGGAGAAAAGACCACGTGAAGACTCAGGGTGAAGAAATCCATCTCCAAGCTGAGGAGAGAGGCTTCAGAAAATACCGACCTTGCCAACAACTTTAACTTCTAGCCCAAAGAACTGTGAGAAATGAATTACCACTATATTGAAAAGCACTTGGAAAACCATCTTAGGCAAAAATCAAATGCTAGCAGAGTTCAGGGAGGCGATAGAGGTGGGAAGGGTGGAGGCGCTGCCCTGGCCAATGTAACACCCCGCCACCAGGAAAAGGTGTTCTCTGTTTCAGCTAATTGTTGCCCTAGGGGACTGCGGGCCTTGGTGTGGCAAGATTTGATTTTTTTTTTTTTTCCCTCAAAAGTATCCAGATATCTGGATTTTTATATACAGTTGCCTGCCAAGTTCTTAAAACTTTGACCAAGAGATTACGACAAAGAATTGAGACCCATTCTTTGGGCTCCCAGTCATGACCTCTTGGAGCCTAACAGACTGTACAAATCTATATGTCAACTCTCCTGAGAATTTTAAAATGCGGAGAGTTCTGTGACTGTTGGGTGTGGTAGGGCCCAAAGAGTGTGCTTGTACGAAGTGAACTCAAGAGCTGATTTTGAACTTATGCTTGCAGCAGGGAGGGGATGCTTGGGGACTTTGGGAAAGACATGTACACACTGCCATATTTAAAATGGATAACCAACAAAAATCTATTGTATAGCACATGGACCTCTGCTTAATGTTATATACCAGTCTGGATGGGAGGGGCGTTTGGAGGAGAATGGATACATGCATAGGTAAGGCCAAGCCAATTCACTGTTCACCTGAAACTATCACAAAATTGTTAATTGGCTATACCCCCAATAAAACTGCTTTTGGTATTAAAAAAAAAAAAGCTGGTTTTTGCTAGAGCAGCATGGGATACTACATAATGTGGATTATAGACACTGAGATCAGAATTAAATTCAGTTCTCTGTCTCTTAGATTACCTAGTCCCTTTTACTTCCCTTTGATTGAGCTGTTTCATTCATGTTTTCCTCCAAACCATATCAAAGTGAGTTTCCTTCTTTCTTGCCTTTGCACAGTTACTGTATCCGGAATAAAAAACCCCAGCACTCTGTGAAAAATTATGATCTAATGCATTAGCCTAAAACTCTTCCTCCAACTTTTTGTTTTCACTATTTTATTTAACATGGAAACAACAGGTAGGAAAAAATCTCGTGCGTTTAACACACATATATAGCTAATTAGATTCTGAAGTCTCTTTTGTAACATAAAATCTGAATGACTTTTGAAGCCGAAGCACCAATTAGCAGGGCTTGTCATAGAAAGAACACTTAGAAAGAAAAACTTAGTACCACAGTGAGGTTTGCATTATGGCTTCTTGGCAAGCCCTGTCTTTTCCCCCTGGTTCTTTGCCTATGTTTAATGCTTTAAAAGGGTGTAGTCAAGTGTTCTGGTCAGCAGGGACCTGGCATTAATGTCTCCTCCCTGGACCCCCTGTGCCTTCCTCTAGCCTCCTGACAGTGAGGGAGCCAGCCACCCAGGCGAGGTTTTAGGAATCTGATGTTTTGAAAAGGAGGGCAGTCACTTACAGAGCTGGTGTCTGTCTCTGACAGAACATCCCGCTTTGGATACATGAAATGTGTGTTGCCAGCAGGAGTTTCTGAGACGAGATGATGAAGTAGAGGTTGCTTATAAGATTTTGTTTTTTCAGCTGACTTGGCCCCACTGGATATATAGGAGGTGAGAGAGAAGGAAAAAAAAAAGATGATTGAATTGCTGAGTAGTAAAAACATACCTTTCCCCGCTTCCTAGTGTGAAACTAAGAAATGGTAGAGAAATATTTCCATGAAGTAATAATTGCCCCTTGAGTAAGTTCCTATTAGTTAAAAAATATTCAGTCTCTGCCAAGTTCAAGCTTGAGTGAAAATGTGCATGGAATCAAGGCCAAGCCAATTCACTGTTCACCTGAAACTATCACAAAATTGTTAATTGGCTATACCCCCAATAAAACTGCTTTTGGTATTAAAAAAAAAAAAGCTGGTTTTTGCTAGAGCAGCATGGGATACTACATAATGTGGATTATAGACACTGAGATCAGAATTAAATTCAGTTCTCTGTCTCTTAGATTACCTAGTCCCTTTTACTTCCCTTTGATTGAGCTGTTTCATTCATGTTTTCCTCCAAACCATATCAAAGTGAGTTTCCTTCTTTCTTGCCTTTGCACAGTTACTGTATCCGGAATAAAAAACCCCAGCACTCTGTGAAAAATTATGATCTAATGCATTAGCCTAAAACTCTTCCTCCAACTTTTTGTTTTCACTATTTTATTTAACATGGAAACAACAGGTAGGAAAAAATCTCGTGCGTTTAACACACATATATAGCTAATTAGATTCTGAAGTCTCTTTTGTAACATAAAATCTGAATGACTTTTGAAGCCAAAGCACCAATTAGCAGGGCTTGTCATAGAAAGAACACTTAGAAAGAAAAACTTAGTACCACAGTGAGGTTTGCATTATGGCTTCTTGGCAAGCCCTGTCTTTTCCCCCTGGTTCTTTGCCTATGTTTAATGCTTTAAAAGGGTGTAGTCAAGTGTTCTGGTCAGCAGGGACCTGGCATTAATGTCTCCTCCCTGGACCCCCTGTGCCTTCCTCTAGCCTCCTGACAGTGAGGGAGCCAGCCACCCAGGCGAGGTTTTAGGAATCTGATGTTTTGAAAAGGAGGGCAGTCACTTACAGAGCTGGTGTCTGTCTCTGACAGAACATCCCGCTTTGGATACATGAAATGTGTGTTGCCAGCAGGAGTTTCTGAGACGAGATGATGAAGTAGAGGTTGCTTATAAGATTTTGTTTTTTCAGCTGACTTGGCCCCACTGGATATATAGGAGGTGAGAGAGAAGGAAAAAAAAAAGATGATTGAATTGCTGAGTAGTAAAAACATACCTTTCCCCGCTTCCTAGTGTGAAACTAAGAAATGGTAGAGAAATATTTCCATGAAGTAATAATTGCCCCTTGAGTAAGTTCCTATTAGTTAAAAAATATTCAGTCTCTGCCAAGTTCAAGCTTGAGTGAAAATGTGCATGGAATCATGGTTGAAAGAATAGAAATGTTCCGTATGAGATCAGAGATACAAGTAAGTGGATTTTCTGAGTTTGGGCTGCTACAGCAGGAAGAGCAAATCTACTTAATCATATGCACATGTGTATCACGTAACTGGTGGATAGGTCAGATTTCGTTCCATGAGTGCCTAGTTCTGGGTCGCCCGTGCTCACACGCATGACCTCATTTAGCCTTCACTTTGCACCGCGGGCACGCTCGTCTCCATTCTATAGATGAGGTTCTTTACCTGCCTAGGTCACACAGCTAGGAAGAGGTGGCAGGAAGACTCAAAGCCTGTCTTGTCAGGGCTGAGTTGCACGTTCCTTCCATTGTGACTGATGAGACATAAATAAAATAAAGCTGACTTTCAGAACTGTATAAAGGTGCACCTGTGTCATGTGTGTGCTGTTATCTGCTACACAACTCAGAGTCATACGAAATAACACTCTTGATTATGCTAAGTGAAATAAGGTAGAGAAAGACAAATACCATATCATTTCACTCACATGTGGAATCTTCATAAAGGAATTCATAGAGAACAGATTGGTGGCTTCTACACATGATAGGTAAGGAAGTAGACTGGGTGGTAAGGAAATGGGTGAACTGGGTCAAGGTTATTGAAAAGTACAGACTGGGCTCCCCTGGTGGTCCAGTGGGTCAAGAGTCCGCCTTGCAGTGCGAAGGGTGCTGGTTGGATCCCTGGCTGGGGAAGATCCCACGTGCCGCAGAGCGGCTAGACTGGTGTGTCCAATTGCGGGCTAGCGCTCTTGGAGCTCATGCGCCCAGAGCCAGTGCTGTGCAACGAGAGAGGCCACTGCAATAGGAGGCCCACACAGGTCAAAGAACAAAGATGGATGAAAATTAATAAATGAAAGACCAATAAAAGAGGCCAAAAAATTTTTAAAAAGAGTACAGATTAGTGGAGTTCTGCTATAAAATAAGTTATGAGAATATAGTGTAGAGCTGGTTGCTATTGTTCTTAATTGTATACTTATGTATGTGTAACTTCTTGGTGGGCCAAAAAGTTCATTTCAGTTTTCCTGTAACATGTTATGGGAAAAAACTGAATGAAAATGTTGGTCAACTCAATACATATACTGCATAACAATATGCATAATCATATATGTGAAGATCACTTACAGAAATTTAAGTAGACTTATTTCAATCATTTCACAATACAAACATTATGATACACATTGGAAACTAGTGTTATATGTCAATTACATCTCAGCAAAAAGATAAACAAGCATCTTTAGTAATCACTCTAGTCTTTGCCAAGTTTTGTGCAGAGTGTATATTTTATAGTATAAACAAAAATAAAATATTTTTTAAAATAAAATAAGCGGCCTTGAATTTTGTTCTGGAGGAGGTCAACATGGATACAAAGGCATAAGCAAGAGATACCAAGACTTCAGGAGCCGCCCTGCTGTCAAAGCAGATGTGGGGAGTCTTCCTAGAGGAGATAACACAGGGCAATAAGCATGGCCAGGGCGTAAAATGTTCTACATAGACAGCAAAGCAGGATGAGGAGCATGCGGTGTGTAGAGTGAAGGACAGCATGTTCTGCATCTCGGGAAATGGCAGGAGAGGCTGAAGAAGTGTACTGTGACCATTTCATGTTGTACTTTCCCGTAAGATCACCAGATAATAAATATGTATGTGTGTATACATATATAAACATACACATATGTACATGCACATGTATTTACAGAAACAGCCAGTAGCAGTGTAAAAGATGTATTAATTAGCAAGGGAAAGAGAAGCCAACTTGGAAAATATATAAACAGTCTCAATGGGAAATGATCAACGCCTGGATTAAGGCAGTGGTGTCCAGGACAGATGAAAGCAAGATGTCCCATAGCCGGGTGACAATGCCAGCCTAGAACAAGTGTCGTCTGTCTCCAGACAATGGCGGGACCATCCCTGAAGATGCTTTTCCAGGTCAAGAATCTGTTCTGATGGCAAGAAAGGCTTCTGAGTGTGGATACATACATAGGATCCACCTATGGTCCCCTGCCGGCTCTAAAGGATTTCAGCTCACCAGAGGTCCGTGTTCTGTTCCGGCTACAGACTGTGAACCATTTGTGTTCTGTCTTATTATTCCACAGTCTCTCAGAGCCAAGAGGAACTGTGTAATCTTTGAATGCATCTGCATGATCTGAGGTAGTCTGCAAAAGCTCAGGTGCCATATTAGGGAGGTTCTCAGAAATACCTGACTGAAGATGTCCTCACCTGTGGAAGTAGTGTGTCACCTCCAGGTAGGTAAGACCCCTATTTTGCAAACCACAGATGGCTTCTGGGACTTGCCTCCCAAGCATCTTCTTGCCTCCCAGCTTCTCCTCTGGCTGTCTGTCCTCCTTCCCTGTAATTCTGGCTAAGGATACCTTACCAAGAGCAGAATTCTTCAGCTTTCAAATGAGAAAACACACAGCCACAGATTGCTCCCCTGCCACTAGAGGGCACCAACTGAATGTAAAATGTCTGGACAACCAACTCTAAACTTCAACTAGAGCAAAATCTCACTAATGTGGCTGGCTAACAATAAGGTTTAACTCTCCTCCCCCAGATAACCCCCTCATCGTTGTTAACTCTGTTTCTCCTGAGTAAAACAAACATGCTAGCTTTGATTCTGTAATGTTTTCAGAGTTCTCTTTTAATTCCTAGATCTAGTGAGATGGAGACATGAACATGTTTTTCACAAAATTACATGACTGCATCATCTTTGTTGTCACTTTCCTGGCTCTTATCACTTCTCTGGTGTAAAACCTTTTATGAACTTTGCACATGGTTTAATTTTCGATTCTGCAACAAGTGAAAATGGTTGATGTGGGCAGAATGTCCACTCCGACACCATAACTGCAGATAAAATTATATCCTGGAGCGTACACTTTTTTCCATAAAACCTAGTTGTTATGTTCTTCTGAAAATTAAGACAAACTGCTCAGATGCCGTAACCCTGCATGGCATGGCACAGAAACAACCACAAAGAAGCTGCCAACCGTCCAGTTTCCACTGCTTTGCTCAGGGGCCCCAACCCCTATGCCGAGACCTTGCTGACGTTTATAAAGCAAAAGAGGGCTGAACCTCTCTCCTCTGCTATATGTTCCCTAATCCATAATCTTGAGTTTCAAGCAAAAAAAAAAAAAAGGAAAAAGGAAAGTGAGTTTTCACCATGGAACTATTTGATTCTGTGGGGTGCTGACAGGTACCCCGTACCCAGTGGAATTACAGGGACTCTGCTTACCCCTGGCAGATCCAGTATCGGGTCAGCTATAATTGGCACCTGGTGAGAGGTCAGGGAACTCAGACTGTGGGAGCAAATGCGTGAGGGGTGCTGTGACAGCCGTTGCCATGTGTTTCTGAGTGCTGTCAGGCAGGATCTCCAGGCACAGCGTGCACTGTGCCTGTGCTCTAAAAATGGAAATTAAACTGCCAGCTCCTGACCAGACTGTGAGGCTTGATGGATGAGCTTAATGAACCTGGGATAAAGGAATTAGCCCAAGTAGAAGGTAGAAAAGGGATTAAGAACTGAGGGGTTTTCATGCCCTTGGAATTTATATCTTTTCCAGGACCGAGGCAAGTGGGTACTGGTGGGGATCCAGGGTGGGGTGGGGCCCTGGGTGAAGGCAGGGCTGGCCAGAGATCAAGTTCACATCACCTCCTGAAAAGCCACCAAGTGCCTGGCTCCACGCTAGGCTTTATACCAGTTCAGCAGTCTTAAGGACACTTGTTCTTGTTTTACAGAGGAAGAAGTGGGGCTTATACTTATTTTAAAAACTTGCCCAGGAAGATACTGCTCATTGTAAGATATCACAGGAGAATAAATAACAACCACAATTGACTCAAACATACCCCATACCAACGGTGTTCTCTGCTCTGATCCTCACAAAGGCATCACAACTCTTTTGTGGATGAGAAGCCAGAGGCCTCGAGAACCTGTGTAGCATCACCAGCTTCATCTCCTCCTGACCCTCTCTGCCCTGCGATCACCCTTCAGGAGTTCTTCTGAAAATTAAGACAAACTGCTCAGATGCCGTAACCCTGCATGGCATGGCACAGAAACAACCACAAAGAAGCTGCCAACCGTCCAGTTTCCACTGCTTTGCTCAGGGGCCCCAACCCCTATGCCGAGACCTTGCTGACGTTTATAAAGCAAAAGAGGGCTGAACCTCTCTCCTCTGCTATATGTTCCCTAATCCATAATCTTGAGTTTCAAGCAAAAAAAAAAAAGGAAAAAGGAAAGTGAGTTTTCACCATGGAACTATTTGATTCTGTGGGGTGCTGACAGGTACCCCGTACCCAGTGGAATTACAGGGACTCTGCTTACCCCTGGCAGATCCAGTATCGGGTCAGCTATAATTGGCACCTGGTGAGAGGTCAGGGAACTCAGACTGTGGGAGCAAATGCGTGAGGGGTGCTGTGACAGCCGTTGCCATGTGTTTCTGAGTGCTGTCAGGCAGGATCTCCAGGCACAGCGTGCACTGTGCCTGTGCTCTAAAAATGGAAATTAAACTGCCAGCTCCTGACCAGACTGTGAGGCTTGATGGATGAGCTTAATGAACCTGGGATAAAGGAATTAGCCCAAGTAGAAGGTAGAAAAGGGATTAAGAACTGAGGGGTTTTCATGCCCTTGGAATTTATATCTTTTCCAGGACCGAGGCAAGTGGGTACTGGTGGGGATCCAGGGTGGGGTGGGGCCCTGGGTGAAGGCAGGGCTGGCCAGAGATCAAGTTCACATCACCTCCTGAAAAGCCACCAAGTGCCTGGCTCCACGCTAGGCTTTATACCAGTTCAGCAGTCTTAAGGACACTTGTTCTTGTTTTACAGAGGAAGAAGTGGGGCTTATACTTATTTTAAAAACTTGCCCAGGAAGATACTGCTCATTGTAAGATATCACAGGAGAATAAATAACAACCACAATTGACTCAAACATACCCCATACCAACGGTGTTCTCTGCTCTGATCCTCACAAAGGCATCACAACTCTTTTGTGGATGAGAAGCCAGAGGCCTCGAGAACCTGTGTAGCATCACCAGCTTCATCTCCTCCTGACCCTCTCTGCCCTGCGATCACCCTTCAGGAGTCCTCAGCCACACCATGTGTGCAGATTTATTGCTTCGTTCTAGAGTTAAAACAAACAAACAAACCTGACCAATAAATCTACATGCAATGCCCTGGAAATACAGTTAAAATCAGGTCACCAAGCCCAGCATCCCCCAGGCATCCGGCCCTGTGCTTCTGGCCACAACAAGGGTCCCACGGCCAAATACACATAGGATACTCTACACAGTTTACCTTCTTTCTTAGGGGCTCCTAAGCTTACTTACCACATAAGATATGGGAAATTGGAAGAAACTTTAACTGAGGATCAGAAAATCCTTTTGGCTTGTATAAAGCACCTGCACCTCAACTACGTGGCCTTCAACTTCAAGCCTCCTCCCTGTGAAATAAGCTAAGACACAGAAAAGCACGTAAAGCCAGTTCTGTGTAAGCAGAGGGGTGATTCCTACCATCACCTCCACCAGAAAACAAGGCTCCCAGGGCACATAGGAGAGGTTGCACTGGTGGCCTTAGCCAAGGGTGTGGGTCCATCTTCCAGAGCCCCCTTAACAAAAGCAAAAGGGTGGCTGAGGAAAGGTTGGGATTTTCAATCAGTCACAAGTGGCGCTCTGCTCAGCATCTCTGTGTCTGTGTCATAAGATGAGGAATAAACAGTCTCTTCCTGCTACTTTTTGTGGAGACTAAGGAAGCAAAGAGCTCAACAGGTATGGGTCATTATCATTAGAAGGTCAAGGGACTGCACCTGTCAAACACGAGGCTCTGATGCAACCCAGGAGAAACTGAACTTTCCCCGATGCAGTTTAGAAACCACTGTGGAGAGAGTCAAAGTTCTTCACCTTAACATTGGTCTAAGGCATATGTAAAGGTTAATCTTCTCACGTGGATGAAGTAGCCACTGAATGGAGAGAGTCAAAGTCGTGACAGATCCTCACCAAAGGAGAATAAATAACAACCACAATTGACTCAAACATACCCCATACCAACGGTGTTCTCTGCTCTGATCCTCACAAAGGCATCACAACTCTTTTGTGGATGAGAAGCCAGAGGCCTCGAGAACCTGTGTAGCATCACCAGCTTCATCTCCTCCTGACCCTCTCTGCCCTGCGATCACCCTTCAGGAGTCCTCAGCCACACCATGTGTGCAGATTTATTGCTTCGTTCTAGAGTTAAAACAAACAAACAAACCTGACCAATAAATCTACATGCAATGCCCTGGAAATACAGTTAAAATCAGGTCACCAAGCCCAGCATCCCCCAGGCATCCGGCCCTGTGCTTCTGGCCACAACAAGGGTCCCACGGCCAAATACACATAGGATACTCTACACAGTTTACCTTCTTTCTTAGGGGCTCCTAAGCTTACTTACCACATAAGATATGGGAAATTGGAAGAAACTTTAACTGAGGATCAGAAAATCCTTTTGGCTTGTATAAAGCACCTGCACCTAAACCCTACGTGGCCTTCAACTTCAAGCCTCCTCCTGTGAAATAAGCTAAGACACAGAAAAGCACGTAAAGCCAGTTCTGTGTAAGCAGAGGGTGATTCCTACCATCACCTCCACCAGAAAACAAGGCTCCCAGGGCACATAGGAGAGGTTGCACTGGTGGCCTTAGCCAAGGGTGTGGGTCCATCTTCCAGAGCCCCCTTAACAAAAGCAAAAGGGTGGCTGAGGAAAGGTTGGGATTTTCAATCAGTCACAAGTGGCGCTCTGCTCAGCATCTCTGTGTCTGTGTCATAAGATGAGGAATAAACAGTCTCTTCCTGCTACTTTTTGTGGAGACTAAGGAAGCAAAGAGCTCAACAGGTATGGGTCATTATCATTAGAAGGTCAAGGGACTGCACCTGTCAAACACGAGGCTCTGATGCAACCCAGGAGAAACTGAACTTTCCCCGATGCAGTTTAGAAACCACTGTGGAGAGAGTCAAAGTTCTTCACCTTAACATTGGTCTAAGGCATATGTAAAGGTTAATCTTCTCACGTGGATGAAGTAGCCATAAAGGAAGGAACTGACTGAATGGAAAAACATTTAGAGAAGAGTGAAGGAAACCCTTGGGAAAGGTTGAAGACCTCTCTCCCCCTTGGCTGGAGTGAGTCTGAGAAGCAACCTCAAACCCCATCTGCTGGGAGGGCACCCAGGAAGGCATGCAGGAGCACAGCCAAGTGCATAGAGGGGAGGCAAGGGGAACGTGGGCTTCTATTAAGGGACACTGTCTATTCATTTCTCAAGATTCCACGTAATCCTCTACATGAACATAGCCTGTTTCCATCTGAGTAACTGTCTCATTTCATAGATGTCTAATCTGAAGGAATACTAGATATTTCTCTGGAAAAATACTGAGGATTAGAGGTCCTTCCTTCCATGCTCAGCTCCCGCCCCATGTAAGATGGAGCACGTGGGTTTGAAGGCGTGGAGCCAGGAGAAGCTGGCAGAAGGTGAGGCGAGGTGGGGGGAGAGGAAGGAAAGACTGGGGAAAGTCAGAGAATGTTATCTGGAAGGACAGACAGGCTTCTTCCTTGAGGCTGCTTATGGCTACACCATCTTCCCAGAGGCTGATTATGTCCTACAGGGGGAGACAGAACCCACAGCCAAGAAGACAGCATATACATTGCAGAATAAGAAGAAAGAACCTGTGTTTGTGTGTATATTTGTGTGTGTGTGTGTGTGTGTGTGTGTGTATGTGTTTATATCAAACACAGAAAAGGCATGCTCTGCAAATCACATGGGAGGGCAGTAATTTTGATATGATTAGACATAAAAGCCATTCATGGGACTCTGACATCTTTAAAATGGTGCCCTTGATAAATTGCTTTTGGTACTAAGAAGAAAGGTCCACTGAATTCACTGGAAGCAAGACAGGCTGTGTCAAATTAAGCCAGGGGACTGCATCCTTATGGTTGTGGAATACACATAGAAACACTTGTACCAGAGAAGGTGCTAAATAAATGTTATGCTCTTCCTCCTTCCCGTTCTTTCATCAAAATGGGAAGATAAAAACAAAAGCAGGTAGGAGGGAGAAAAAAAAATGGGAATGAGAGGAAAGAAAGAAGGAAGGGAGTTCAAGAAAGAAACGGAGAGTAATTTCCCTGAAGACTCTACCTGCTAAGACATGGAAGACATTTTAAAGTGAGGATATCTGTAGACATTTCGGGCAGTCTCCCACAGCGCCTCCTGTGAGTAGAGTAAATAATGTAGTATAGGAGGCTCTTTGAAAATTAGACTTTACAGCCCATTCGCTATATACCACCAACTGCATATCTTTAAAGAGACCGGACCACCAGCTAGCTCGGATGGTTCTTCCTGTTTGTGTCTTATCCCTGAGTGTTTGTCTTAAAGGAAAAAAAAAATGCTTTTCCTTAGCAGCAGCTATGAACTGTACCTTTAAAACCTAACCTTTGAAATCCGACTGCGAACACTTTGTTGACCTTAGCTGGACCATACTATTCTCTTCAAGTCCAAGGGCGTGAATAGATTTCTTTGTGTGCTCAGCCCTCCCCTAACTAGGCCACCCTAGGTTTTGTTTGGGCATATTCATGCACGAGAACACCCCAGACAAGTAGGTTTTGATTTCCAGATATACATAAGTAGAAGTGATTTCCTTTCCAGGAAAGGGCATGATGGCTAATATGTTTTAATTTATACACATGGGGGTCTTTCAGAAGCATGACCTGCAGTTAGGGCTTGCTCAAAGTGGATCCTTCAGCAAGAAGCATTGCTCCCTAGTAGACTGTCAATCTGAAAACATATGGAGGCAAGAAGGTGGCAGGGGGAAGACAGGCAGAGGACTAATTTAGTGATCAGGAACTTAAACAGCTCACTGTAAAGGTTTCCTACATTTCATACATGTCCAAATTTTATTTCTCTGGATCTGGTTCTATGTTTTAGTTAGTTCCTCTTTTTCAGGCACGGGTGGCCCTTTTACCAGGAAACATATATTTTTTCTGATGTATCGTTTTTTGCTGGTTAAGATTTCTATAAGAATGAGGCTGATTTGGTCTCATCAGTTTGACATCAGCTTCCTAGTGAACACGTTTTTTTGGTGTCACAAGAGAAAGCTGTGACGAAACCATCCCCAAGTGCAACAACATATGCAGGGGCCTGGAACAATGACTTTAGGGCTAAGTGAACTTTGGTAAGTTTAAGCAAAGAGAAAAATAGGGAGTGCCCTTTTGAGCATCGGGACTTTCCTGTGCTAGGTGGCCGCACACTCTGTTTGACCACAGTGCTGGGAAGGTCGGGTGAAGCTGCCTCCATTTCCAAACTGGCTAGACAAGCTGAATAGACAACAACTTTTGCTTGACCATAGGCTGAAACCATAAGCCTGGGGAGGTGTCTGCCTTGGTTAGTGGGGACCTTAAAGAAAAACATCTCAGCATTTCCAGCCCCATTCTGCACATATGTCCTTTCTTTGTTCCCTGACAACCCGGAGAGACAAAGGCTCCTGTGTCCTTTGTCGGGTTGGCCTGCCCTCTGCGGAGCTTTCTGCTCCCTCTGCTATTCGAACTCCATTAAGACTCTTCCTGTGACGGGAAGGTGATAAAAGAAACACATTTCAGACAGTAAAAACAAGGTCCAGGAAGGATCTTGTCATTAGGTTGAGACAAATGAAAAAGCCAGGCCTCTGGTTTCTCCATCTGGATCTGGAGCAGCTGACAGGGAAACGTGACTGAGCTCTGAGCAGCCGTCAGCAGGGCGGGTGCGGGGGCTGGGTTCCGCCCCTGTGTGGGTGCTGGAGGCGGGACCTGGGGGCCAGGCCAGCAATAGTCTGTCCATGGTTTGGACAGCTCTTGTAACCCTTTATCCAATGTCAGCTTTTTCCCCTCCCTCCTTTGTTACACTCCCCCTTTCCTTTACTTGTCAGTGTTCACCTCTGCTAAAATCTCTTGACTCCAGTCACCTCCCATCCACTTAGCAGATGCCCCCGCAGTGTGATCCTCTATCTATGGCATATAATACTTAAATTAGTTTCTCAGTCATGTTTGACTCTTTGTAACCCCGGGTGGCCCTTTTACCAGGAAACATATATTTTCCTGATGTATCGTTTTTTGCTGGTTAAGATTTCTATAAGAATGAGGCTGATTTGGTCTCATCAGTTTGACATCAGCTTCCTAGTGAACACGTTTTTTTGGTGTCACAAGAGAAAGCTGTGACGAAACCATCCCCAAGTGCAACAACATATGCAGGGGCCTGGAACAATGACTTTAGGGCTAAGTGAACTTTGGTAAGTTTAAGCAAAGAGAAAAATAGGGAGTGCCCTTTTGAGCATCGGGACTTTCCTGTGCTAGGTGGCCGCACACTCTGTTTGACCACAGTGCTGGGAAGGTCGGGTGAAGCTGCCTCCATTTCCAAACTGGCTAGACAAGCTGAATAGACAACAACTTTTGCTTGACCATAGGCTGAAACCATAAGCCTGGGGAGGTGTCTGCCTTGGTTAGTGGGGACCTTAAAGAAAAACATCTCAGCATTTCCAGCCCCATTCTGCACATATGTCCTTTCTTTGTTCCCTGACAACCCGGAGAGACAAAGGCTCCTGTGTCCTTTGTCGGGTTGGCCTGCCCTCTGCGGAGCTTTCTGCTCCCTCTGCTATTCGAACTCCATTAAGACTCTTCCTGTGACGGGAAGGTGATAAAAGAAACACATTTCAGACAGTAAAAACAAGGTCCAGGAAGGATCTTGTCATTAGGTTGAGACAAATGAAAAAGCCAGGCCTCTGGTTTCTCCATCTGGATCTGGAGCAGCTGACAGGGAAACGTGACTGAGCTCTGAGCAGCCGTCAGCAGGGCGGGTGCGGGGGCTGGGTTCCGCCCCTGTGTGGGTGCTGGAGGCGGGACCTGGGGGCCAGGCCAGCAATAGTCTGTCCATGGTTTGGACAGCTCTTGTAACCCTTTATCCAATGTCAGCTTTTTCCCCTCCCTCCTTTGTTACACTCCCCCTTTCCTTTACTTGTCAGTGTTCACCTCTGCTAAAATCTCTTGACTCCAGTCACCTCCCATCCACTTAGCAGATGCCCCCGCAGTGTGATCCTCTATCTATGGCATATAATACTAGTGAAGGTGAAAGTCTTAGTTTCTCAGTCATGTTTGACTCTTTGTAACCCCATGGGCTGTAGCCCACCAGGCTCCTCTGTCCACGGAATTCTCCAGACAAGAATACTAGAGTGGGTAGCCATTCTCTTTTTCCCGTGAATCTTCCCAGCCTAGGACTCAAACCTGGATCTCCCTCATTGCAGGCAGATTCTTTCATGTCTGAGCCCCCAAATGGCTGTCAATTATTGAAGGCTCATCATGATCTTTCTTCACTTTCCACTTAAAGAAGGCCAAAGAAATGTTGCCTTCAAACTGTGGTGCTGGAGAAGACTCTCGATAGTCCCTTGGACAGTAAGGAGATCAAACTGGTCAATCTGAATGGAAATCAACCCTGAATACTCGTTGGAAGGGCTGATGCTGAAGCTGAAGCTCCAGTATGTTGGTCATCCGATGCAAAGAGCCAACTCATTGGAAAGTCCCTGATACTGGGAAAGATTGAAGGCAGAAGGAGAAGAGGTCATCAGAGGATGGGATGACTGGATGGCATCACCAATGCAGTGGGTAAACTGCAGGAGACAGTGAAGGACAGGGAGACCTGGTGTGCTGCAGTCCAGGAGGTTACAGAGAGTTGGGCAAGACTGGGTGACTGAACAATAACAACATATGTGCGTGTGTTTTAATCTCACTTTAGCTGTCCCAGCCAGCTTTAAGGCACTGAACAGGATATGCTGGTGGTTGCAATAAGCAGTCCCACAATTGTGGCGAGACTGTGTGCTGCTCTCTGACAGTAAAAACAAGGTCCAGGAAGGATCTTGTCATTAGGTTGAGACAAATGAAAAAGCCAGGCCTCTGGTTTCTCCATCTGGATCTGGAGCAGCTGACAGGGAAACGTGACTGAGCTCTGAGCAGCCGTCAGCAGGGCGGGTGCGGGGGCTGGGTTCCGCCCCTGTGTGGGTGCTGGAGGCGGGACCTGGGGCCAGGCCAGCAATAGTCTGTCCATGGTTTGGACAGCTCTTGTAACCCTTTATCCAATGTCAGCTTTTTCCCCTCCCTCCTTTGTTACACTCCCCCTTTCCTTTACTTGTCAGTGTTCACCTCTGCTAAAATCTCTTGACTCCAGTCACCTCCCATCCACTTAGCAGATGCCCCCGCAGTGTGATCCTCTATCTATGGCATATAATACTAGTGAAGGTGAAAGTCTTAGTTTCTCAGTCATGTTTGACTCTTTGTAACCCCATGGGCTGTAGCCCACCAGGCTCCTCTGTCCACGGAATTCTCCAGACAAGAATACTAGAGTGGGTAGCCATTCTCTTTTCCAGTGAATCTTCCCAGCCTAGGACTCAAACCTGGATCTCCCTCATTGCAGGCAGATTCTTTCATGTCTGAGCCCCCAAATGGCTGTCAATTATTGAAGGCTCATCATGATCTTTCTTCACTTTCCACTTAAAGAAGGCCAAAGAAATGTTGCCTTCAAACTGTGGTGCTGGAGAAGACTCTCGATAGTCCCTTGGACAGTAAGGAGATCAAACTGGTCAATCTGAATGGAAATCAACCCTGAATACTCGTTGGAAGGGCTGATGCTGAAGCTGAAGCTCCAGTATGTTGGTCATCCGATGCAAAGAGCCAACTCATTGGAAAGTCCCTGATACTGGGAAAGATTGAAGGCAGAAGGAGAAGAGGTCATCAGAGGATGGGATGACTGGATGGCATCACCAATGCAGTGGGTAAACTGCAGGAGACAGTGAAGGACAGGGAGACCTGGTGTGCTGCAGTCCAGGAGGTTACAGAGAGTTGGGCAAGACTGGGTGACTGAACAATAACAACATATGTGCGTGTGTTTTAATCTCACTTTAGCTGTCCCAGCCAGCTTTAAGGCACTGCACTAATCAGGATATGCTGGTGGTTGCAATAAGCAGTCCCACAATTGTGGCGAGACTTTTTGTTTCTTGCTCTCCTGCAGACTCTGGAGCACATGTTCCTGGCTGGAAAGTCTCTCCTGGGAGCTCACCTTTAAGCCTCAAACACGGACTTCTACACCCTTTTCATGATGTACCCCCAACCCCCATCCTGCAGTTTTAATATAGAAGGCAGAGAGGATGCGGAGGATCACATGGATGGTTTAGGAAGACCACTGAGTGGTACCCAACCACTTACTCTACCTCCTATGGTCCACAAGTCTGACATATGGACCCTGCTAACTGCAGGGGAACCGAGACATGCAGGATGAAGGTGAAACTGCCTGGTGGATGCATCATGACCTCTTCCACAAGTGGTGCTGCCAATCCTTCCACATAAGGAAGATGAGGCTTAAAGACTCAGAGTCAACAGCTAACAATGGGGAACCCCAGTTCAACCCTGCAACTGTGACTCCAGAAAACTACACTCTTCACCTTGTGTACTGCTTCCTATGATTCTCCTCTAATAAAAAGTGAATACCTTGGCTTCACTGGTGGTCTAGTGGGTAAAGAGAGGCCGCTTTCCAGTGCAAGGGTCGCCAGTTCAGTCCCTGGCCCGGGAGGATTCCACATGTTGGGGAGCAGCTGGACCGGTGTGTCCAATTATGAGTCAGTGCTCTGGAGCACATGCAGTGAGAGAGGCCACTGCAATGGGAGGCCTGCACAGGCTGAAGAATAAAGATGGATGAAAAATAAATAAATAAAAAAATCAATAAAAGAGGCCAAAATTAAAAAAAAAAAAAGTGAATCCCTCTTTTGTGTTAACACTTCACCTTTTACAAATATTTCCTCTCTTGCTTACCACAGGGCTGTATCTGCTATACATTTCTGTGAATACCCCAAAGAGAAGGAAAGCTCTTTCTTGTAACACTATCATCAACAGAGAGCACTGTGCCTAGGGAATGATGGGCTCAATAAAAGCTTCATGAATGAAGAATAACTGTGGTTCATGTATGGGCTCTTATAAGGGCCCCTAAGGCCTTTCATAGTGACTGGACTACTTTGTTCTGCAGCTTTTCTAGATGACTGTCTAACAGTCTGGACTGATGCAACAATCACCGCCATGGAGCTATTTTGAACCCAGCCATTAGACTGATCCTTGACAAACGTAAGTCATAAGTGTCTTTCTTCTGCCAAACTCTCTCCAGTGACAAAACTGTATCCAGATCTTTGTTTCTGAATACCATACTCTAACAAAAGAAACCCAGACTACTCAGAGAAATGGCTGATTATAGGACATGAAAATACAAGATGAACCTAGAGTGTCTTAGAGCCAGGAGATAGGATATGTAACCACAAGACAAAATGAAAAACAGGGCACATCAAATGGACACAGGAGCCAACGCAAAAGAGCTCCCAATGTCCAAAGCCAGAACTATGGGAGAAACAAAATAAATAATGATAAAATCAGATTATAATCCAAAGAATAAAATGATTGTCCATGAGTCTATACTCATATAAATAGATGAATAACCGAATAAGGGAAAAGTTCAGCAATTGAGTTGTTTGTCTCTGTCACTTTTTCTGTAAGTTCTTGTATTTCTTTATTTAGTATGTTAGTTGTGTCTTGAAATTTCTCTGAAATTCTGTTTTCAGTGTCTTTGATCATCTTTACTATCATTCTTCTGAAATCACTTCCAGAAAGTTTGTCCAAATCCTCTTCATTGATTTGATCTTGTGTGTGTGTAGATTGTTCCTTCACTTGTGTGGTATTTCTCTGTCATTTCATTGTTATTATTAATTTTCTAACTAACTCTGTTTGGGGTTTCCTTTTCCCAGACTTTGAGTTACGTCTGTCGGTGTTTGTTGTTTGGATGGGGCTTCTTATTCTGGGTGATGCTGGTGGTTGGGTGATGTCAGGACTTGCAGGCAAGTGCTTGCCTTTGTTGGCGTTTTCACTGTTTATTGCTCTATAGTGCTAAGCGTTCTCTAGTATTGTAGAGTTATGGAGTCAGTGGTCCCTCCCTAAAACCCCTGGGCTTGTTGCCTGACCAGGGAATGAATATTTCACGGCTGGTTTGTTATGGCATTAAATGATATTAAAACATATATACGTGAATGAGAAACAGAAGATATACCTTTGACAAATGGCAATTAAAAATTTATGCAAATACTATCTAGCATACTGAATTATGCACATAAGCATGTACAGCTGTAACATAACCCAAGCATTCCAACCAAAAATACAATACAGTACACTAGCACAGCGAATAGAAAAAACCAAGAATGATATCCACTAGTTAATAACCAAACTAAGTAGAGCACCAATTGGAGAATAATGCTAGAGCAGGGTCCCCGTTGGGGATAAGGCAATGAGGACAGAACAGATTAAGGAATATGGTGGGAAAAGGGAAAAAGAGAAAGGGAGGACAGAAGAGAAATATAGAATAATACTGCAAAGTTAAATATAGGGAGATAAAGATTTGTATGTATTAGAGTTTAGTGCTATAGGAAAGGAGCATCAGAGAAAGCAAAGAATTATAGAGGGAGTAGTAGTACAAATAAAAAAATTAAAAAATTAAAACAGAGATGAGTATATAGAAAAATATAGAAAAACAAAGGAAAAACAATAAAAACAAACAAGGCTCCCAGAGAATCTTAAAAGGTCAATGAGGAACCAGAAAGAATTCCTTACAGAAGAATCCCAAACATTAAATGCAGAAGAAATTAAGGAAACAGGACATCACCACTAGTACATCACTTGTTACTCTTATCAGTCAAGATTCACTGACAGATGGTAATATTAGTGGGCAAAACTTTGAGAGAAGCAAGATATTTCGATGCTTCAAAGTACCTCCTCCAAAATACTAATTGCACACCAGGAAGTTATCTGGGTTTCATTCCAGACTGCTGCAAAATACAGTGAATATTACAATAAATCAAGGCACATAAATTGTTTGGTTAACCTGTGCATATAAAAATTAGTGGTAGACTTCCCTGGTGGTGCAGTGGATAAGAATCTGCCTGCCAGTGGGTCATGGATTCAATGCCTTGTCTGGAAAGATCCTACATGCCATGGACAATGAGCCCCATGCACTACAACTACTGAGCCTGTTCTCTAGAGGCCGGGAGCCACAACCACCAAGCCCTTGTGTTGCAACTACTGAAGCCTGCGCACCTAGAGCCTCTGCTCTGCAACAGGAGAAGCCACCACAATGAGACACCCAGTGCACTGCAACAAAGAATAGCCCTGCTTGTTGCCTGACCAGGGAATGAAAATTTCACGGCTGGTTTGTTATGGCATTAAATGCTTTTAAAACATACATACGTGAATGAGAACGGAAGATATACCTTTGACAAACGGCAATTAAAATATCATGCAAATACTATCTAGCATACTGAATTATATACACAAACATATACAGCCATAACATAACCCAAACATTCCAACCAAAAATACAATACAGTACACTAGCACAGCGAATAGAAAAAACCAAGAATGATATCCACTAGTTAATAACCAAACTAAGTAGAGCACCAATTGGAGAATAATGCTAGAGCAGGGTCCCCGTTGGGGATAAGGCAATGAGGACAGAACAGATTAAGGAATATGGTGGGAAAAGGGAAAAAGAGAAAGGGAGGACAGAAGAGAAATATAGAATAATACTGCAAAGTTAAATATAGGGAGATAAAGATTTGTATGTATTAGAGTTTAGTGCTATAGGAAAGGAGCATCAGAGAAAGCAAAGAATTATAGAGGGAGTAGTAGTACAAATAAAAAAATTAAAAAATTAAAACAGAGATGAGTATATAAAAAAATATAGAAAAACAAAGGAAAAACAATAAAAACAAACAAGGCTCCCAGAGAATCTTAAAAGGTCAATGAGGAACCAGAAAGAATTCCTTACAGAAGAATCCCAAACATTAAATGCAGAAGAAATTAAGGAAACAGGACATCACCACTAGTACATCACTTGTTACTCTTATCAGTCAAGATTCACTGACAGATGGTAATATTAGTGGGCAAAACTTTGAGAGAAGCAAGATATTTCGATGCTTCAAAGTACCTCCTCCAAAATACTAATTGCACACCAGGAAGTTATCTGGGTTTCATTCCAGACTGCTGCAAAATACAGTGAATATTACAATAAATCAAGGCACATAAATTGTTTGGTTAACCTGTGCATATAAAAATTAGTGGTAGACTTCCCTGGTGGTGCAGTGGATAAGAATCTGCCTGCCAGTGGGTCATGGATTCAATGCCTTGTCTGGAAAGATCCTACATGCCATGGACAATGAGCCCCATGCACTACAACTACTGAGCCTGTTCTCTAGAGGCCGGGAGCCACAACCACCAAGCCCTTGTGTTGCAACTACTGAAGCCTGCGCACCTAGAGCCTCTGCTCTGCAACAGGAGAAGCCACCACAATGAGACACCCAGTGCACTGCAACAAAGAATAGCCCTGCTTGCTGCAGCTAGAGAAAGCCTGTACAAAAGCAATGAATACCCAGACCAGCCAAAAAGTAAAATAAGTAAGTAGCTAACAATTTAAAAATTAGTTTACACTGTGCTGTACTCTATTAAGTGTGTATAACTTTATGTCTAAAAATGTATTTACTGAATTTAAAAATGCTTTATTGCTAAAACGTGGTAACTATCATCTGAGCCTTCAGCTAGCATAATCTTTTATGCTGGTGGAGGGTCTTGCCTCAATACTTATGGCTGCTGACAGGCCAGGGCAGTGGTTGCTAAAGGCTGGAGTGCCTGCAGCAATTTCTTAAACTGAGACAATTTCTTGCTATATTGATGGTCTCTTCCTTTCACTTGAACATTTCGAGGCCATTGTATGGTTATTGCCTGGCCAAATTTCAATATATTTGTGTCTCAGGGAACAGGAAGGTCCGTGGAGAGGAAGAGAGATGGAGTATGGCTGGTCAATGGAACAGTCCGAAGATGCACAATTATTTATCAATTAACTTGTGTGGTGTGGTTTCTGGGGCTCCAAAACAATTACAGTCAGTCCTAAAGGAAATGAACTCTGAATATTCATTGGAGGGACTGATGCCGAAGCTGAAGCTCCAATACTTTGGCCACCTGATGTGAAGAGAGAACTCATTGGAAAAGACCCTAATGCTGGGAAAAATAGAATGCAAAAGGAGAAGGGGATAACAAAGCATGAGATGGTTGGATGACATCACTGAGTCAATGGACATGAGTTTGAGTAAGCTCTGGGAGATGGTGAAGGACAAGGAAGCCTGACATCCTGAAGTCTATGAGGTCACAAAGTTGGACACTGAGTTGGACTGTGTGACTGAACTGAACACAATGACAGGAGCAGTATCAAAAGTCACTAATCATGGATCACCACAACTATAATAATTACAAATATGTTTGATATATTGTTGAAATTACCAAAATGTGACAGAAATACAAAGTGAGCAAATATTGTTGGAAAATGGCACCCACAGACTTTGCCCAATGCAGGATTTCACAAATCATTGATTCGTGAAAACAAAGTATACATATCTGTGAGGCATGATAAAATGAGGCATGCTAGAGAAAGCCTGTACAAAAGCAATGAATACCCAGACCAGCCAAAAAGTAAAATAAGTAAGTAGCTAACAATTTAAAAATTAGTTTACACTGTGCTGTACTCTATTAAGTGTGTATAACTTTATGTCTAAAAATGTATTTACTGAATTTAAAAATGCTTTATTGCTAAAACGTGGTAACTATCATCTGAGCCTTCAGCTAGCATAATCTTTTATGCTGGTGGAGGGTCTTGCCTCAATACTTATGGCTGCTGACAGGCCAGGGCAGTGGTTGCTAAAGGCTGGAGTGCCTGCAGCAATTTCTTAAACTGAGACAATTTCTTGCTATATTGATGGTCTCTTCCTTTCACTTGAACATTTCGAGGCCATTGTATGGTTATTGCCTGGCCAAATTTCAATATATTTGTGTCTCAGGGAACAGGAAGGTCCGTGGAGAGGAAGAGAGATGGAGTATGGCTGGTCAATGGAACAGTCCGAAGATGCACAATTATTTATCAATTAACTTGTGTGGTGTGGTTTCTGGGGCTCCAAAACAATTACAGTCAGTCCTAAAGGAAATGAACTCTGAATATTCATTGGAGGGACTGATGCCGAAGCTGAAGCTCCAATACTTTGGCCACCTGATGTGAAGAGAGAACTCATTGGAAAAGACCCTAATGCTGGGAAAAATAGAATGCAAAAGGAGAAGGGGATAACAAAGCATGAGATGGTTGGATGACATCACTGAGTCAATGGACATGAGTTTGAGTAAGCTCTGGGAGATGGTGAAGGACAAGGAAGCCTGACATCCTGAAGTCTATGAGGTCACAAAGTTGGACACTGAGTTGGACTGTGTGACTGAACTGAACACAATGACAGGAGCAGTATCAAAAGTCACTAATCATGGATCACCACAACTATAATAATTACAAATATGTTTGATATATTGTTGAAATTACCAAAATGTGACAGAAATACAAAGTGAGCAAATATTGTTGGAAAATGGCACCCACAGACTTTGCCCAATGCAGGATTTCACAAATCATTGATTCGTGAAAACAAAGTATACATATCTGTGAGGCATGATAAAATGAGGCATGCCTATAATTAATTACTATGGTGGTTTAATACTCTCCATTCCATGATGTGGAACTTGTGGACTGGACTTTTGACTCGCTTCTAATGAGTGTCTGGTAAAGGGAAAATAGTAACTTTGCAGCAGAGAAACCTGGCAGATATCACTTTCATCAAGCGATCGAAGTTAACAATACCATAGTAAACTGTGGTAACATCATGTTCCTCACGATAAGTGATGAGAAAGACATTTCATTTCTGTTGTCTTCTTCCCCCAAACCCATAACCCTCATCATCAGGAAACATTAGACAAATCCAAATTAAGGGACATTTTACAAATATCTGACCTTCAAAAGGATCAAGGTCATAAAAAACAAGAATGAGAAGCCATCACAGATTAAAGCAGGGTAAGATGTGATGACTAAGCTCAGCACAGTATCCAGGACTGGATTCTGAGACAAGCAAGGGACATTAATGGAAAAACGGGTTAAGTCTGAACCTCAACTTGTCGTTTTAGACTAAAACTGTTAATTACTTAGCTTTGATAAATATGCCATGGTTGGATAAGGAGCTCACATGAAGGGAGACTAAGTGAAAAGTATTTGAGAACTTTCTGGATTATCATGGCAATTCTTCTATAATTGAAAATTTATAGAAAGTACTGAAGAAGAAAAAAAAAACCTCTTGTTTCACACTGAGTCAAATCTGAAGTCTTTTCTGTAGCCTACAAAGTCAGACACGATGCTCACCATCTCCTCTCTGTCCTTTTCTCCTCTCCTTCCCTCCCCACCTCAGGCAGCTTCAGCTGCAGAGGAGCTTTCCCTCTTGTTCCTTGGACATCCCCAGTCAGCTCCCACTTTGGGGTCTTGACACTTCTTGTTCCCTTTGGTAGGAAAGCTTCCCCCCAGATACTTTCATACCTAGTTCCCCTATCTCTTGGAGATCTTTATGCAGATGTCTCCTAATCATGAGACCTTCACTGACCCACCTCTGTAAAAGGGCACACACTCTGCGTACCCCATCCCCTTGTCTGGCTTTTCCCTTAATGAGTTTGTCTGGTATACTTTGTGAGGCATGATAAAATGAGGCATGCCTATAATTAATTACTATGGTGGTTTAATACTCTCCATTCCATGATGTGGAACTTGTGGACTGGACTTTGACTCGCTTCTAATGAGTGTCTGGTAAAGGGAAAATAGTAACTTTGCAGCAGAGAAACCTGGCAGATATCACTTTCATCAAGCGATCGAAGTTAACAATACCATAGTAAACTGTGGTAACATCATGTTCCTCACGATAAGTGATGAGAAAGACATTTCATTTCTGTTGTCTTCTTCCCCCAAACCCATAACCCTCATCATCAGGAAACATTAGACAAATCCAAATTAAGGGACATTTTACAAATATCTGACCTTCAAAAGGATCAAGGTCATAAAAAACAAGAATGAGAAGCCATCACAGATTAAAGCAGGGTAAGATGTGATGACTAAGCTCAGCACAGTATCCAGGACTGGATTCTGAGACAAGCAAGGGACATTAATGGAAAAACGGGTTAAGTCTGAACCTCAACTTGTCGTTTTAGACTAAAACTGTTAATTACTTAGCTTTGATAAATATGCCATGGTTGGATAAGGAGCTCACATGAAGGGAGACTAAGTGAAAAGTATTTGAGAACTTTCTGGATTATCATGGCAATTCTTCTATAATTGAAAATTTATAGAAAGTACTGAAGAAGAAAAAAAAAACCTCTTGTTTCACACTGAGTCAAATCTGAAGTCTTTTCTGTAGCCTACAAAGTCAGACACGATGCTCACCATCTCCTCTCTGTCCTTTTCTCCTCTCCTTCCCTCCCCACCTCAGGCAGCTTCAGCTGCAGAGGAGCTTTCCCTCTTGTTCCTTGGACATCCCCAGTCAGCTCCCACTTTGGGGTCTTGACACTTCTTGTTCCCTTTGGTAGGAAAGCTTCCCCCCAGATACTTTCATACCTAGTTCCCCTATCTCTTGGAGATCTTTATGCAGATGTCTCCTAATCATGAGACCTTCACTGACCCACCTCTGTAAAAGGGCACACACTCTGGCGTACCCCATCCCCTTGTCTGCTTTTCTTTTCTTTTCTGCTTTCAGTATCATCTCTCCCATACAATAGACTTTCTTTCTCTTCATTCTTCCTTGTGGTGGCCAGAAAAATGGCCCCCAAAGATGTCCATGTTCTAATCCCTGGAATTTATGACTATATTGTGTTTAGTCAGATTAAGTCTTGAGAAAATAGTTAATAATAGTCCTGTGTGTGGGGGCTGCATGCTAAGTCCCTTTCATCATGTCCAACTCTTTGCGACCTCATGGACTGTAGCCTATCAGGCTTTTCTATCCATGGGATTCTCTAGGCGAGAATACTAAAGTGTGTTTCCAAGCCCTCCTCCAGGGAATTTTCCGAACTGAGGGCCTAAACTTGGATCTCCTGCATTGCAGGCAGATTCATTACCAGCTGAACCATCAGAGTTGCCACATGGTAAAGGGGGAAAAATTTAAAGGGTGAGGATAGAATTAATGTTCATCTAACCTTGAGATAGAAAGGCAACCTGGGGCTTCCCGTGGTGGTCCAGTGGTTAAAGACACTGCTTTGCAGTGCAAGGGGTGCCGGTTCGATCCCTGGCCTGGGAAGATCCCATGTGCTGTGGAGCGGCTGGAGCGATGTGTCCAATTACCGAGCCAGAGCTCTGAAGTGCATGCGCCCAGAGCCGGAGCTCTGCAGCGACAGAGGCCACCGTGATGGGAGGCCCACAGGAGCCAAAGAACAAAGACGGATGAAGATAGAGGAATGAAAGACCAATAGAAGTGCCCCGCCCTCCCTCCTCCCTCCCCAACCGGACCCTCACCCAAAGTAAATAAATGAATAAATCTTTAAAAAAAAAAAAAAAAAGAAAGGCAACCTAGATTATCTGGATATAATTACAATGGTCTTTAAAAGTGCAAGAGGAAGACAGAAATTAAATTCAAAGGATTTGCTATGAGAATGACTCAATTCTCCACTGGTGGTTTTGGACAACAAAGGAAGCTGTGAGCCAAGAATAGTGGGCAGGCTCTAGATTCTGAAGAAGATGAAAATCTTTCCTAGGGCCTTTAGAAAATTGTAGTCCTGCTGAAACTTTTGTTTTAGCCCATTTTGACCCACTTCAGACTTCTGCTCTAAAGAACTATAAGAGGAATACTATGAAACTTGTAGAGGATAAGACACTCTTTGACACCCATACAATAGACTTTCTTTCTCTTCATTCTTCCTTGTGGTGGCCAGAAAAATGGCCCCCAAAGATGTCCATGTTCTAATCCCTGGAATTTATGACTATATTGTGTTTAGTCAGATTAAGTCTTGAGAAAATAGTTAATAATAGTCCTGTGTGTGGGGGCTGCATGCTAAGTCCCTTTCATCATGTCCAACTCTTTGCGACCTCATGGACTGTAGCCTATCAGGCTTTTCTATCCATGGGATTCTCTAGGCGAGAATACTAAAGTGTGTTTCCAAGCCCTCCTCCAGGGAATTTTCCGAACTGAGGGCCTAAACTTGGATCTCCTGCATTGCAGGCAGATTCATTACCAGCTGAACCATCAGAGTTGCCACATGGTAAAGGGGAAAATTAAGGCTGAGGATAGAATTAATGTTCATCTAACCTTGAGATAGAAAGGCAACCTGGGGCTTCCCGTGGTGGTCCAGTGGTTAAAGACACTGCTTTGCAGTGCAAGGGGTGCCGGTTCGATCCCTGGCCTGGGAAGATCCCATGTGCTGTGGAGCGGCTGGAGCGATGTGTCCAATTACCGAGCCAGAGCTCTGAAGTGCATGCGCCCAGAGCCGGAGCTCTGCAGCGACAGAGGCCACCGTGATGGGAGGCCCACAGGAGCCAAAGAACAAAGACGGATGAAGATAGAGGAATGAAAGACCAATAGAAGTGCCCCGCCCTCCCTCCTCCCTCCCCAACCGGACCCTCACCCAAAGTAAATAAATGAATAAATCTTTAAAAAAAAAAAAAAAAAAGAAAGGCAACCTAGATTATCTGGATATAATTACAATGGTCTTTAAAAGTGCAAGAGGAAGACAGAAATTAAATTCAAAGGATTTGCTATGAGAATGACTCAATT
Source organism: Tragulus kanchil (assembly GCA_022376925.1). Lineage (NCBI taxonomy): Eukaryota > Metazoa > Chordata > Mammalia > Artiodactyla > Tragulidae > Tragulus > Tragulus kanchil. The sequence continues at coordinate 53,671,890 of JAIOJX010000029.1, read as the reverse complement.
CTCCACTGGTGGTTTTGGACAACAAAGGAAGCTGTGAGCCAAGAATAGTGGGCAGGCTCTAGATTCTGAAGAAGATGAAAATCTTTCCTAGGGCCTTTAGAAAATTGTAGTCCTGCTGAAACTTTTGTTTTTAGCCCATTTTGACCCACTTCAGACTTCTGCTCTAAAGAACTATAAGAGGAATACTATGAAACTTGTAGAGGAAACATAGATAAGACACTCTTTGACAAAAATCACAATGATACCTTTTTGGATCTGCCTCCTACAGTAATAAAAATCAAAACAAAAATAAATGGGACCTAATTAAACTTAAAAGCTTCTGCACAGCAAAACAAACCATAAACAAAATTCAAAGACAGCCTATGGAATGGGAGAAAAGTAAAGAGCTACATGCAAACAAATAAAAACATAGAACATCCTATAACAACATCACTTTATCGACAAAGGTCCATACAGTCAAAGCTATGGTTTTTCCAATAGTCATGTATGGATATGAGAATTGAACTATGAAGAATGCTACTCTCCGAAGAATTGATTCTTTCAAACTGTGGTGCTGGAGAAGACTCTTCAGAGTTCCTTGGATAACAAGGAGATCAAACCAGCTAATCCGAAAGAAAATCAACCCTGAATATTTACTGAAAGGACTGACACTGAAGCTCCAATACTTTGGCCACCTGATAGGAAGAGCTGACTCACTGGAAAAGACCCCGATGCTGGGAAAGATTGAGAGCAAGAGGGGAAGGGGGCGAAAGAGCATGAGATGGGTTGTATGGCATCACCGACGCAATGGACGTGAGTTGAGAAAACTCTGGGAGATGGTGAAGGACAGGGAAGTCTGATATGCTTTAGTTCATAGGGTTAAAGAGAGTCTAACACAACTTAGTGACTGAAAAATAACAACAACAATAGCAACATACATGGAAATAATCTCAAAATGGAGTAAAGACCTGAATGTGAGGTCGGATACTATAAAACTCACTGGAAAAACATTGGAAGAACACTGACATAAATTGCAGCAATATCTTTTTGGATTCACCTCCTAGAATACTGAAAATAAAAACACAAAATAAAATGATGAAACCAAATAAAACTTAAAAGCTTTTGCACAGCAAAGGAAACTATAAACAAAATTCAAAGACAGCCTATGGAATGGGAGAAAAGTAAAGAGCTACATGCAAACAAATAAAAACATAGAACATCCTATAACAACATCACTTTATCGACAAAGGTCCATACAGTCAAAGCTATGGTTTTTCCAATAGTCATGTATGGATATGAGAATTGAACTATGAAGAATGCTACTCTCCGAAGAATTGATTCTTTCAAACTGTGGTGCTGGAGAAGACTCTTCAGAGTTCCTTGGATAACAAGGAGATCAAACCAGCTAATCCGAAAGAAAATCAACCCTGAATATTTACTGAAAGGACTGACACTGAAGCTCCAATACTTTGGCCACCTGATAGGAAGAGCTGACTCACTGGAAAAGACCCCGATGCTGGGAAAGATTGAGAGCAAGAGGGGAAGGGGGCGAAAGAGCATGAGATGGGTTGTATGGCATCACCGACGCAATGGACGTGAGTTGAGAAAACTCTGGGAGATGGTGAAGGACAGGGAAGTCTGATATGCTTTAGTTCATAGGGTTAAAGAGAGTCTAACACAACTTAGTGACTGAAAAATAACAACAACAATAGCAACATACATGGAAATAATCTCAAAATGGAGTAAAGACCTGAATGTGAGGTCGGATACTATAAAACTCACTGGAAAAACATTGGAAGAACACTGACATAAATTGCAGCAATATCTTTTTGGATTCACCTCCTAGAATACTGAAAATAAAAACACAAAATAAAATGATGAAACCAAATAAAACTTAAAAGCTTTTGCACAGCAAAGGAAACTATAGACAAAGCAAAAAGACAACCCACAGGAGAAAATACTTTCAAATGAAGTGACTGACAAGGGCTTAATCTCTGAAATATATGGAGCTCATGAAGCTCAAAATCAGAAAAACAAGCAACCCAATCAAAAAACAGGCAGAACATGTAAAGAGACATTTCACCACAGAATACATACAGATGGCCAAGAGGCACATGAAAAGATGCTCAGTATCACTAATTATCAGAGAAATGCAAATCAAACCTACAATGAGATATCACTTCACATCAGTCAGAATGGCCATCATCAAAAAGTCCACACATAGGCTTCCCTGGTGGTCCAGTGGGTAAAGAGTCCACCTTGCAGTGCAAGGGGCACTTGTTTGATGGCTAGCCTGGGAAGATCCCGCATGCCAAGGAGTGGGTGGGCTGGTGTGTCCAATCATGAGCCAGTGCTCTGGAGCACATACACCCAGAGCTGGTGCTCTGCAAGGAGAGAGATCACTGCAATAGGAGGCTCACACAGGCCAAAGAATAAAGATGGATGAAAAATAAATTTAAAAAAAGTCCACACACAATAAATGCTGGAGAGAGTATTGAGAAAAGGGAACTCTCTTACACTGTTGGTGGGAATGCTAGTTAGTTATAGTCACTACAGAGAGTAGCAAGGAGGTTCCTTCAAAAACTAACACTAGGGCCAGCATTTGACCCTGAAATCCTACTCCTGGGCATATATCCAGAGAAAACAATACTTCAAAAAAATCTATGTACTCCAATACTTACTGAAGCACTATTAACAACAGCTAAAACATGGAAGTAATCTAAATGCCCATTTCCAGAGGAATGGATACAGAAGATGTGGTACATATATATGGTGGAATATTATTCAGTCTTTAAAAAAGAATGAAGTAATGCCATTTGCAGCAATATGAATGAAATGTTAGAGATTATATTAAGTGAAGTAAGCCAGAGAAAGGTATAAAGTAATATTGATTATATGCAGACTCTTTAAAAACACAAAATAAAATGATGAAACCAAATAAAACTTAAAAGCTTTTGCACAGCAAAGGAAACTATAGACAAAGCAAAAAGACAACCCACAGGAGAAAATACTTTCAAATGAAGTGACTGACAAGGGCTTAATCTCTGAAATATATGGAGCTCATGAAGCTCAAAATCAGAAAAACAAGCAACCCAATCAAAAAACAGGCAGAACATGTAAAGAGACATTTCACCACAGAATACATACAGATGGCCAAGAGGCACATGAAAAGATGCTCAGTATCACTAATTATCAGAGAAATGCAAATCAAACCTACAATGAGATATCACTTCACATCAGTCAGAATGGCCATCATCAAAAAGTCCACACATAGGCTTCCCTGGTGGTCCAGTGGGTAAAGAGTCCACCTTGCAGTGCAAGGGGCACTTGTTTGATGGCTAGCCTGGGAAGATCCCGCATGCCAAGGAGTGGGTGGGCTGGTGTGTCCAATCATGAGCCAGTGCTCTGGAGCACATACACCCAGAGCTGGTGCTCTGCAAGGAGAGAGATCACTGCAATAGGAGGCTCACACAGGCCAAAGAATAAAGATGGATGAAAAATAAATTTAAAAAAAGTCCACACACAATAAATGCTGGAGAGAGTATTGAGAAAAGGGAACTCTCTTACACTGTTGGTGGGAATGCTAGTTAGTTATAGTCACTACAGAGAGTAGCAAGGAGGTTCCTTCAAAAACTAACACTAGGGCCAGCATTTGACCCTGAAATCCTACTCCTGGGCATATATCCAGAGAAAACAATACTTCAAAAAAATCTATGTACTCCAATACTTACTGAAGCACTATTAACAACAGCTAAAACATGGAAGTAATCTAAATGCCCATTTCCAGAGGAATGGATACAGAAGATGTGGTACATATATATGGTGGAATATTATTCAGTCTTTAAAAAAGAATGAAGTAATGCCATTTGCAGCAATATGAATGAAATGTTAGAGATTATATTAAGTGAAGTAAGCCAGAGAAAGGTATAAAGTAATATTGATTATATGCAGACTCTTTAAAAACAATGACACAAAGACTTCTTTTCAACACAGAAAAAGACTTGCAGACACAGAAAAGAAGGGGGAAGAATGGTTGAGAGAGGAACAAATTATGAGGTTAGGATTCACATATACATGTTCTTATGTAAATTGCCAGGTGGTGTGAATGTTAAAGAACCTGCCTGAGAGTGCAGGGGGCATAGTAAGGGCCACAGGGTCCATCTCTGGGTCGGGACGATCCCCTGGAGGAGGAAATGGCAGCCCACTCCAGTATTCCTGCCTGAGAATCCCATGGACAGAGGAGGCTGAGGTGTACAGTTTATAGGGTCACAAAGCATCGGACACAACTGAAGTGATTCAGCACAGCGTGGCCGCTATTATGCATAAAATAGATAACCAATAAGGACCTACTCTATAGCATAGGCAACTAGAGTCAATATTTTGTAAGAGCGTAGAAGGGAAAACAATCTGAAAAATTACATGAATTTATAATTCATACGCATATAAATGTATATATTCACATATATTCATAAATATGTATATATCACATATAGAGTCATATATATTCACATATATGAATGAATATATTAATGTATATGTTCACTGTGCTGTATACATAAAACTTGCATGATATTGTAAGTCAAACATATTTCAGTAAAAATTTATAAACAGAATTAAAGAATTACAGGGTTTAAAAATGTGTTGTTTTAGGCTACTAAGTCTATGGCAACTTGTTACAGAAGTTTAGGAGACTGGCTCATAGCATGAAAGAAATCAATGACCCGTCGCTAATGTCCATACGAAATCCTGACGGGTGCTATCGTTTGTCCAGTGTGGGAGCGGCTGTACACGTCAAGGACACAGTCTCTCCTCTGAGTGTTTTATCACACCATCTCCAGAGGTGATCGGCAGGCCAGTCAATCCTGGGACCACAAGGTGTGTCTGAGGGTGTGTGTCAGTGTGTGTGAATGGGGAGGGATGGCGCTCTTGTGTTGAGTTCCCCTCATTCACTCAGAGACATCACAGGCATGGTCCCTATCTTTGGGGTAAATGCTGTAAGACCTTTACCATCTCTTGGGTTCAAGATCCCAGGTCTCTACAGGTCGGACAACATTCCCAGACACTTTGCCTGAGTGCCTAGTGCCTCCCTGTCTGCTACAGATAAGAGGAAAAATGAGCCTATCACAGCATCCTGATAGCTTTAGGTATAGGGCTGACTCTGAGACATTAAAGAAATCTTACGAGAGGTTGATTTATGAAGGCAGTACAGCGCCTCTCTTATTTTTACTGAGTCCTTCTCAACAAGAGTCAGAACTTTGAGGAGTTGTTGATTGATGCCTGAATTTGCTTGTTTTTATTATGTAGAACAACAGCAGAGCCAGAAGCAATATAACCAAAATATAAGAGAGCTTTATGAATAAAATAGGAATAATAGATACTTGAAAGATAATGGCCCCAGGCACTTTAGAAATGATGAACGTGCCCTGGAAATTTTTAGATGAATGGCTGTAAATTCATTTTGGAATGAGTTTTGGTTGTTACATTTCCTTTTTTGAGTAAGTCAGCAAAAGTTTCAACTAGATATGAGACACAAATTGAACACCAGGCACATTCACCATAAAGTGTTAATTGATGTATTTAACATAGCTGTAATCATGGTGTAGCACTGGAAGACTCTGGTCGTTATGTGACAAGAAAACCCAACTCAACTTGGCTTAAATGTTAGTGGGAATTTACTGGTTTATATAACCATAAACTCCCGAGGAAGGCAGGCTTCAGCAAAGCTTACAATGTCGCTAGGATTTTGCAATTGTTCCTGAAGCTCTTTCAGTGATACTTTCCAAAGTGTGTTGTCTTTTCTTAGACTGCCCTCTCATCTCTATTGGTTCCAAGAGGGGTCATAGCATGAAAGAAATCAATGACCCGTCGCTAATGTCCATACGAAATCCTGACGGGTGCTATCGTTTGTCCAGTGTGGGAGCGGCTGTACACGTCAAGGACACAGTCTCTCCTCTGAGTGTTTTATCACACCATCTCCAGAGGTGATCGGCAGGCCAGTCAATCCTGGGACCACAAGGTGTGTCTGAGGTGTGTGTCAGTGTGTGTGAATGGGGAGGGATGGCGCTCTTGTGTTGAGTTCCCCTCATTCACTCAGAGACATCACAGGCATGGTCCCTATCTTTGGGGTAAATGCTGTAAGACCTTTACCATCTCTTGGGTTCAAGATCCCAGGTCTCTACAGGTCGGACAACATTCCCAGACACTTTGCCTGAGTGCCTAGTGCCTCCCTGTCTGCTACAGATAAGAGGAAAAATGAGCCTATCACAGCATCCTGATAGCTTTAGGTATAGGGCTGACTCTGAGACATTAAAGAAATCTTACGAGAGGTTGATTTATGAAGGCAGTACAGCGCCTCTCTTATTTTTACTGAGTCCTTCTCAACAAGAGTCAGAACTTTGAGGAGTTGTTGATTGATGCCTGAATTTGCTTGTTTTTATTATGTAGAACAACAGCAGAGCCAGAAGCAATATAACCAAAATATAAGAGAGCTTTATGAATAAAATAGGAATAATAGATACTTGAAAGATAATGGCCCCAGGCACTTTAGAAATGATGAACGTGCCCTGGAAATTTTTAGATGAATGGCTGTAAATTCATTTTGGAATGAGTTTTGGTTGTTACATTTCCTTTTTTGAGTAAGTCAGCAAAAGTTTCAACTAGATATGAGACACAAATTGAACACCAGGCACATTCACCATAAAGTGTTAATTGATGTATTTAACATAGCTGTAATCATGGTGTAGCACTGGAAGACTCTGGTCGTTATGTGACAAGAAAACCCAACTCAACTTGGCTTAAATGTTAGTGGGAATTTACTGGTTTATATAACCATAAACTCCCGAGGAAGGCAGGCTTCAGCAAAGCTTACAATGTCGCTAGGATTTTGCAATTGTTCCCTGAAGCTCTTTCAGTGATACTTTCCAAAGTGTGTTGTCTTTTTCTTAGACTGCCCTCTCTCATCTCTATTGGTTCCAAGAGGGGTCAACTTTTCTACTCACATTTGGTGGACAGAGCCACCCTAGAAAAAAGTCCTATCCCTGGGAAATTCAGTGTGGATAAAAGCAGAACAGAGGTCCCCGAAGACTGCATGCAAAATCCAGTCAGCTTCCTGATTTTATACATCAGGTGTTACTGGATCCCAGCCATGCTCACTGGCTTACGCATTGGCCGTGGCTGCCCTCACACTGCAAGGACAGGGCTGAGTGCTTAGCACAGAGACCTATCACGCACAGTCTAAAATATTTACAATCTGGCCCTTGACAGCAGTTTGATGACCTCTGAAGCACAGTCATAGGGAATAACTCTCTGAGACAACACTCAGCCCAGAAGCTGTTTTCTTCTCAGCAAGAGAAGTTAATTCATTCTGTTTTTCTTCTTTCATTTTCCCACCGAAGAACAGATGGAAGACTTTTCCCAGGCAAACACAGCAAGTGGTTTTCAAGTCATGAGTCAGACTTCCAGACATTTTCAGATCTGCATGATCCTCACAATAGCTAATAGTCACAGTACTAACTATAGTTAGAGACATGGACTCATTGAGGACCATACTATAAATTAATATTAACATGACCAGCACTACTAGATGTCAGATTCTGTGTGACACTCTTCCCATATTAACCTCTCACAAAATCTCATGAGGTGTGCCCTATAATCATGCCTACTTTATAGATGAGGCACTGAGAGATTAATAAATGTCATTAATTTACATAGCTGGTATGTGGCCCAGATTCCATAATGCTGATCGGCCTTGCAGCTTCCTCTCTAAACTGAAATCTCAACTGAGCAAATCCAGATGCGGCTACGAATTATCTGTAATCATGGTGTAGCACTGGAAGACTCTGGTCGTTATGTGACAAGAAAACCCAACTCAACTTGGCTTAAATGTTAGTGGGAATTTACTGGTTTATATAACCATAAACTCCCGAGGAAGGCAGGCTTCAGCAAAGCTTACAATGTCGCTAGGATTTTGCAATTGTTCCCTGAAGCTCTTTCAGTGATACTTTCCAAAGTGTGTTGTCTTTTTCTTAGACTGCCCTCTCTCATCTCTATTGGTTCCAAGAGGGGTCAACTTTTCTACTCACATTTGGTGGACAGAGCCACCCTAGAAAAAAGTCCTATCCCTGGGAAATTCAGTGTGGATAAAAGCAGAACAGAGGTCCCCGAAGACTGCATGCAAAATCCAGTCAGCTTCCTGATTTTATACATCAGGTGTTACTGGATCCCAGCCATGCTCACTGGCTTACGCATTGGCCGTGGCTGCCCTCACACTGCAAGGACAGGGCTGAGTGCTTAGCACAGAGACCTATCACGCACAGTCTAAAATATTTACAATCTGGCCCTTGACAGCAGTTTGATGACCTCTGAAGCACAGTCATAGGGAATAACTCTCTGAGACAACACTCAGCCCAGAAGCTGTTTTCTTCTCAGCAAGAGAAGTTAATTCATTCTGTTTTTCTTCTTTCATTTTCCCACCGAAGAACAGATGGAAGACTTTTCCCAGGCAAACACAGCAAGTGGTTTTCAAGTCATGAGTCAGACTTCCAGACATTTTCAGATCTGCATGATCCTCACAATAGCTAATAGTCACAGTACTAACTATAGTTAGAGACATGGACTCATTGAGGACCATACTATAAATTAATATTAACATGACCAGCACTACTAGATGTCAGATTCTGTGTGACACTCTTCCCATATTAACCTCTCACAAAATCTCATGAGGTGTGCCCTATAATCATGCCTACTTTATAGATGAGGCACTGAGAGATTAATAAATGTCATTAATTTACATAGCTGGTATGTGGCCCAGATTCCATAATGCTGATCGGTCTTGCAGCTTCCTCTCTAAACTGAAATTTCAACTGAGCAAATGCAGATGGGGCTAAGAATTATCTGTAATTCGTGATCTAGCTCAACACTGAATGTGCAAAGTCTGAGAGATGCCAGAAAAGAGCAGAGCCCTCCACAAGACCAGATCAGAAAACAAAACACAAAGGAAGTCAGAGATAGAAGATAAAACCCCCTCCTTTAGGCACCCTGACTCAAGGTTCAAGCAGGGGCCTGATGGAGGAGGACTTTGGAAGGCAATCACAAAGTTCCCTTAGTCCAAGAGGGCTAATCTCTAAGTGACTGAGGTTAAAGCCTGAACCCTATTGGTATCAAACAGAATGAGTTTCTTAGAATATGCTCCCCAGAAATTGCTCATTTGTGCAATACAACATCTACTAACCCACTCAAGGGGACTCCCAGTGCTAACATTAGAAGACTTTCAGAAATGCTAGAGAGTAGGGAAATGTGTTTGCTATTTGCTTAACCCAGTATTTACTGAATTTATATGACCACCAAACATTCTTTGGGGGTATGTATGAGGTCTAAAAATATCCCAAAGAATAAACTTTTTTTTTTTTTAAAAGTGAAGTATGGTTGCCTTACAATATTGTGTTAATTTCATATATACAGCAAAGAGATTCAGTTATACAGATATTTATATTTGTATATATAGTCTCTATACTTTCCTATTCCTTTCCACTTATAGTTTGTTACAAGACATTGAATATAGAATAAACAGACTCATAGACATAGAAAACAGGCTCACAGCTACAAGAGGGGGAGAGAGGGCAGAGATAAATTGGGTGTATGGGATTAACAGAGGCACACTACCAAAAACAAACTTTTGATTTTGTTGTATAATTTAAATGCATTATTTAAATGCATAATCACATGAGTTTATTCCATATCCCACAATGTGAGACCATTGCTTCTCAAGTTATCTTTTTGGCTCTCTATAGTCTTAGTAAAAGAGCCCATCCCAAAGCAGTTAACAGAGGAATCTGAAGCAGATGAGTTTCTGGGGGTCTGATTGACTGACCCAGCGAGTCAGGTGAGTTTCCCTGCCAAAATATGTCTTCTAAGACCCACTTCCAGGTGGCTCAGTGGTAAGAGAATCTGCCTGCCAATGCAGAGACCATGGGTTTAATCCCTGGGTCAGGAAGACCTCTTGGAGGAGGGAATGACAACCCACTCCAGTATTCTTGCCTGGAAAATCCCATGGACAGAGAAGCCTGGTGGGCTACAGTCCCTGGGGTCACAAACAGTCAGACACAACTGAGTAACTAAGCACACGTGATCCACTCATGGGAAAATCTAGTTTCACCCACTGCAATGGTGGCAGCACAAATTTACTTATAGGTGAACGAGCTAAGCTGTGCAGGATAACTAAGTAGGAAATCAGAATACAGGGGCAAAAAAGCCCTGCAAACAGTGCAAGTGGTAAATTCAAAGGAATTTAAAGGGTGAAGCTGTTGGTGTGGCAGGGACTATAGCCAGCAGGAGTGGAGGGAACATCTGAACTGGAGCTTAAAGGGTCTGGTGAACATGGGTAGGGCAGGGAGAGGGGAGAAGCTGGGGTGGGGGGCTCTGACCAGCAAGAGCAGAGGTAGCCTGGATGGACATAGGACTGGAGGTTTGATGTGGGTGGAGGGTTGGGTGTGTGTGTATGGGGCTGCATCATGTTATATATAAATGAACTGCCTTGAAACCTCTCTATCTGTTCAGGTCTGTAAAGCCATATGGTACCCAGCAGCAGCTTCTCCAAATCTCTTCCAACCATGTCTCAACTCTTCAGGACTCTTTGCCGTTTTGTTTCTTTTTTTTTTCTCATTGCTTTTGCTTCTCAGGCTGTTTCTTCCTCTCCCTGTTGCTTCTGAAGGTGTTCTTTTACAGTAAACTCAAGCTTTTTTTCTTTCTTTTTTTTTAATCTAAATGTATGTATATCAATGTAATGCTTCTAAGTATTTTACTTTTCTCACTTCCGGGTCCATGAAACAAAGGTCAGGAAGCTGAGCAATTGAGCTAAAGAATCTTTCTTAGAAAGCTGAGAAGATGGTGAAAACTATGTTTGCCTAATATTGTACCTGCCTCACAAACACACGGGGGGTGACCTATATTACTAAGAGGCTGGAACTCTTTAATCCAGATTATCTGCAGATTAACTCAAGCAAAGATGATCTCTGGAAAGTAGAAAGCTGATTACAGCTAGCAAATCAATGGGCTCTAAACCCTAGTAGGTACCTGAAGAAAACTCTGACTCCGAATGAGTTGGTTCATTTGCTGAAGCTTCCTGTCACTTAGAAGCAAGTGTTTGGATGTCTTGATTTACATGATGAAAAGACTCGTACTCTAGGTCCGGGCCCTGAATGCTGAGGGAGGCCATCTTGCTTCCCATGGTTGTAGTCTTACATAAACCATTTCAGAGATGTCTGCATGTATTCTGAGGGCTGAATGGTGGATGACTTAGTCTCATGATCTTTAGTGGTTGTCATCATCAAACCCAAAGCACTGCTATATCTGGGATCCAGGTCAGGTTCCCATGTTAGTGTTACGACAGTTAGAGATGGTTGGGTCAGGTATCATTTGTAAAAAATGCCTAGGGCATTCCTTGGCACTTCCAGGCATTTTTAGGGAAACCTTTCTCTCCTGCCCCTCCTTGGGTCAATGGGAAGAAGGAAGAGAGGCAGCTAATGTGACTTAAGCAAGTTCTGGTCAAAATTCTCTCCTCTTCTAAAAAAGAGCTCTTAGTTGTTGTACCCAGGCTTTGACTTTATATTTTATCTACCACACATAATGGAGTTCAATTATATTATGACACTTACACAGTACAAAAAAAGTCAATATATACAGGTACACACACACACAGATAATATTAACCCTAAGACTGATACTAATCATCAGAAATAAATTAGAAGAGCCAATAAAATTTCACTGAGCAACTGCCAACATTACAAAGCACTTTTTCTTTTTTAAAATAAAATTTGGCTCTTTGATTGAATGTGAAGAATTCAAGCTTCAATTTGATCATTATTCTTTAGACTGTGATCATCTAAGGAGCCACTATGAGATGGATTAATGTATATTTAGTGCTGATAATAAAAAAATATACTTTGTGGAAAGCATTATCTCCATGCCTATTTTCAGAGAAGATTTCTCCCAGATGATATGGGCTTTACATTATAATTGAAGAGAGAAAAACAGAAGTCTTAGATACTCATATTTAAATTTTGGAGATGGGGAAAGAATAGGGGAAGGACTAGATAGGGAGTTTGGGGTAGATATGTACATACACTATATTTAAGACAGATAACCAACACAGAACTAAGGTACAGCACATGGAACTCTACTCAAGGTTATGTAACAGCCTGGATGGGAGACATATACATATACATGCAAATGTATGGCTAAGTGCCTTCACTGTTCACTTGAAACTATCACAACATCGTTTGTTAACTGGCTACATCTCAAAACAAAAAGTTTGGAGCAAAAGGCTAGTTTAAAATAGGGGATTAAAAAAACAGATTTAACAGAGATGTTGGGATTGGTTAAGACATTTCCAAAGGATCTTTACAATTGTTATAAAATTGCGTTCAGTCTCACTGCAGTAAATTTTTGAGGGAGACAGAATGACTTTAAAGTAGAAGAAAATGTGAAAAATTCTCATGGCCTAATCCTCTCCAGGAAGTAGGGGTTTGTATCCAGTCACAATATGAGAGTCAGAGTTGGGTGAGCTGCTTACTACTCCAGAACTTGGCAATGCAAGGCGATCTGATTGTTACAAGCATAGAATTTCCCAGAAGGTATGAGTGTTGGAAGGGCGAGAATGTGAATGTATCCTTCCTGGAGTAAAACAGGACCTCCAAGACTTCTCTGCGGCTTCCACTGAGTTTCCCATCCAAGAATAAAATATGAGGTGCCAAGGATGTGATTGCCCACATGCATCTGTGTCAGGAAGACGGCAGAAGCTCTGTGAAACCCATCAAGGGTTCATCGGTGTTTCCTTTGAATGTGGTTTGCAGTGCTATGGGATTCTCTACTTTATTCCTCTCTTACCTCAAGTCTGGCTGTGGGGAGAATGTCAGCCTTAAACCAAGGGAGAAGAGCTCCAAAGAGCCACTCAGACAGCTGACTCTGTGTCTGGCGTACTCCACCAGTAGCAGGGTCAGCCTGGAGTTGGCAGAGCAGAGGCGGTGGACCTCCTGTGGGGTGAGTGAGATGGCGAGGTGAACGTGGCATAATGAGATATTTGGCGAAGGACTAGATAGGGAGTTATGGGCTTTACATTATAATTGAAGAGAAAAACAGAAGTCTTAGATACTCATATTTAAATTTTGGAGATGGGGAAAGAATAGGGGAAGGACTAGATAGGGAGTTTGGGGTAGATATGTACATACACTATATTTAAGACAGATAACCAACACAGAACTAAGGTACAGCACATGGAACTCTACTCAAGGTTATGTAACAGCCTGGATGGGAGACATATACATATACATGCAAATGTATGGCTAAGTGCCTTCACTGTTCACTTGAAACTATCACAACATCGTTTGTTAACTGGCTACATCTCAAAACAAAAAGTTTGGAGCAAAAGGCTAGTTTAAAATAGGGGATTAAAAAAACAGATTTAACAGAGATGTTGGGATTGGTTAAGACATTTCCAAAGGATCTTTACAATTGTTATAAAATTGCGTTCAGTCTCACTGCAGTAAATTTTTGAGGGAGACAGAATGACTTTAAAGTAGAAGAAAATGTGAAAAATTCTCATGGCCTAATCCTCTCCAGGAAGTAGGGGTTTGTATCCAGTCACAATATGAGAGTCAGAGTTGGGTGAGCTGCTTACTACTCCAGAACTTGGCAATGCAAGGCGATCTGATTGTTACAAGCATAGAATTTCCCAGAAGGTATGAGTGTTGGAAGGGCGAGAATGTGAATGTATCCTTCCTGGAGTAAAACAGGACCTCCAAGACTTCTCTGCGGCTTCCACTGAGTTTCCCATCCAAGAATAAAATATGAGGTGCCAAGGATGTGATTGCCCACATGCATCTGTGTCAGGAAGACGGCAGAAGCTCTGTGAAACCCATCAAGGGTTCATCGGTGTTTCCTTTGAATGTGGTTTGCAGTGCTATGGGATTCTCTACTTTATTCCTCTCTTACCTCAAGTCTGGCTGTGGGGAGAATGTCAGCCTTAAACCAAGGGAGAAGAGCTCCAAAGAGCCACTCAGACAGCTGACTCTGTGTCTGGCGTACTCCACCAGTAGCAGGGTCAGCCTGGAGTTGGCAGAGCAGAGGCGGGTGGACCTCCTGTGGGGGTGAGTGAGATGGCGAGGTGAACGTGGCTGCTCTCCATGGATCAGATGTGGGTCTCACAGGGAGAGCCAGCTCAGCCACGAGGACAGTCTGGAGTGGGGCAAGGACACCTTCAAGGCACACATTTCTGAAGCCTGGAGGCAGAGGGAATATAAGTGGCCAGCTGGAAAGAGGCATTCGCTGTTCAAAGGCACCGTGGCCCGAGGGCACAGTTGGGTGTGACCAGAGAATTTTTCTCATCTAAACATCATTAGAAACCTGAGACATCTCTCAGATTTCAAGTCAGGTTCAGGACAGAACAGAGGAAGGAGCTTTTCCAGCAGAGAAAATGAAATGAATTTGGCTTCTAGATCAATTAGTAAGCTGGATTCCTGGCTGGAATACACACTGAGATTATGTGGCTTTGGGGTTTCAGGGAAAAGGTCAAATGCAGATGACCAATGATGGTATTTGCTCTACTTGCATTCTCTCTGAGACAGCATCTGTAAAGTGCCTGGCACAGCACAAGCTCTCCATAAACAACAGCATTGTTAAGCTAGTTGTTTCTATTGTTGCAGGGATCCGATTTAAGACATATCTAACTAGATTCTTGACACCTCTTCGCCAGCAGGTTAAGAAGCAGGAACAGTTCCAGGCTTCAGTAGAGGGAGGTCTGAACCTCCCTCTCTGCAGGCCAAGGGGTGGTGGTCCCTCGGCCAGTTGTGACTTCCTTGGGAAAATGATATGTGATGCACGGGACTCTGGAGACGTACCATGGCTAAGAGATCAGGTCATCCTGACTTGGAGTCTTGGCTCCACAGTCAGTAGTGGGACAAATGATTAACTGCTCTGTACTTCAACTTTCTCATGTTTGAAAATTCCAAAATCACATGTGGCTATGTTGAGGGTGGGGAGCAGCGGGGGCAGAGATTAAGACCTACATTAAGTCGATGTGTGCATAGCAGACAGTCCATTTGTTTGCTTCTTTCTTTCAGTCCACTTAGCTATATTTCTCTAAGTTCTTTCAACTTCTCTATAGAAGCCCAGCTTTCTTAAATCTTACTCCTCTTTGCCCTGTTGCCTCCACATATATGATAAAGTAGCCTAATAAATGAATCTCTACTAAGGCGGAAATGAATGACCATTCCTTAGACTGGAGATGACCTTTTAAAAGAGAAATTTGGAGGACAGAAAGCAGAGAAGAAATCTTAAGACCCTGAACTTTCATGCTTGTGCCAACCTGATGGGGAAGTTTGAGAGTTAGAAGGACCACATGAAGCACCCCTAGCAGGCTGGGGCTCTCCTGATGACAAAACTCCTTTTTTTTGCAACATGGGTATCCAACTGTTACAGCCAGACACTGGCCACCTGCTCTGTATGCCTCTGTGCCCAGCTCTAAACTCAGAGAGAGCTTTGCAACAGAATCATACTGGATCTTTGTAAATTTGAGAAGAAGGTCTATTAGTTGAGAGGTGGCTTCTCAAACTTCAAACCAGACAGACTTCAAAGAAGGCATTCATCAGACACATCTCTATGAGAAGACGGCACTGAAAAACAAGTGTGGGTGAAAAAAAGATGAAAACTTTGCAAAGAGGAGCAGTGGGTGAAAAGAGGGCGAAAAGTCCCCCAATTTAAATGCTCATGGTTGTCCTTGAACTCTTTATCTGCCTTCCTCGTGAGTTAATACTCATTTCTGTTGGATCAGCACACAAGCTAAAATCTGCCAGGTACTCAACCAGTGACAGGAGGTCACAGCCTAATGCCTATCCACGCCGTTTAATCTGGAGCTGGCATTTGGCAGTGTTTGTGGGGACTTAACTTTAATTAATTGGCTCCTTAGGAATGGAGCTGACAGTTCCCCTTTCATGGACTTTAGAAAGTTGAGGTTTATTTTTCTTCAGAGAAGATTTTCATGTAGTGGGACAAATAAACTGCTCTGTACTTCAACTTTCTCATGTTTGAAAATTCCAAAATCACATGTGGCTATGTTGAGGGTGGGGAGCAGCGGGGGCAGAGATTAAGACCTACATTAAGTCGATGTGTGCATAGCAGACAGTCCATTTGTTTGCTTCTTTCTTTCAGTCCACTTAGCTATATTTCTCTAAGTTCTTTCAACTTCTCTATAGAAGCCCAGCTTTCTTAAATCTTACTCCTCTTTGCCCTGTTGCCTCCACATATATGATAAAGTAGCCTAATAAATGAATCTCTACTAAGGCGGAAATGAATGACCATTCCTTAGACTGGAGATGACCTTTTAAAAGAGAAATTTGGAGGACAGAAAGCAGAGAAGAAATCTTAAGACCCTGAACTTTCATGCTTGTGCCAACCTGATGGGGAAGTTTGAGAGTTAGAAGGACCACATGAAGCACCCCTAGCAGGCTGGGGCTCTCCTGATGACAAAACTCCTTTTTTTTGCAACATGGGTATCCAACTGTTACAGCCAGACACTGGCCACCTGCTCTGTATGCCTCTGTGCCCAGCTCTAAACTCAGAGAGAGCTTTGCAACAGAATCATACTGGATCTTTGTAAATTTGAGAAGAAGGTCTATTAGTTGAGAGGTGGCTTCTCAAACTTCAAACCAGACAGACTTCAAAGAAGGCATTCATCAGACACATCTCTATGAGAAGACGGCACTGAAAAACAAGTGTGGGTGAAAAAAAGATGAAAACTTTGCAAAGAGGAGCAGTGGGTGAAAAGAGGGCGAAAAGTCCCCCAATTTAAATGCTCATGGTTGTCCTTGAACTCTTTATCTGCCTTCCTCGTGAGTTAATACTCATTTCTGTTGGATCAGCACACAAGCTAAAATCTGCCAGGTACTCAACCAGTGACAGGAGGTCACAGCCTAATGCCTATCCACGCCGTTTAATCTGGAGCTGGCATTTGGCAGTGTTTGTGGGGACTTAACTTTAATTAATTGGCTCCTTAGGAATGGAGCTGACAGTTCCCCTTTCATGGACTTTAGAAAGTTGAGGTTTATTTTTTTCTTCAGAGAAGATCCCAGGGTTCTATATCCCTGGATTTGTGGAGGGAGCTATCACAAGTCTTCTCTCAGAGGGTCACTTGCTTCACACAAGAAACACAAGTCTATTCATCCTCCCTAGAAAATGCAGGTTTTAAAAGATAATCAAAGGGATATTTGGTGATGAAACTGAGGCAAAATAAAAATATAATAGAGCTTTGGCCACTGAAGATTTCTCCTCCTGTTCTTTAGGAAACTTTCTGGTGACTTTCCAACTCATCACATTGCACTTTGGTGCATGATTTAGTTCTGCTGAAGAAACCTCAGCATGCTTCCCTCCCTGCCCCATCTCAACCTCTCCCCAGAGGTTCTGAGCCTACAGTCATCAGTCATCCCTAAATGAGAAAGTACATGTGACCTCATGCTGGAGGCAGGAGAGGCAGTGGCAGGCTGAGCTGTGCTCTCCCTGGGGTCCAGGCTTGTGTGAACATGTCCGCAGAACAGAGGATGGGCTTGCCAGGCTCTCCTTCCCTGTCTGACCAGGGCACCAGGGCAAGAATGTGCCTTGAAAGCAGAGTGAGTCATGCCACAGGCATTGCACAGAGTTCTGAGGAAGCACAGAATCTCTAATGTTCCCCTAGGGTTGTTGACCTATGTCCAAGGGAGGGGGCTGAAGGGAGATGGGGCAAAAGTTGAAGATCTAGAGGCGAGATGCCAGCCATCCAGGCCTTCAGAGTTGACACTGATGGAAGATGGCTCTCTTAGTGGGCAGAGTGCCTGCCTTGATGTGGCTTGGCTGAGAACCTTACTGCCAGTTTCCTGGCCAGATGGGAGCCACAGTGGCAGTACTCTGCCCCACGCCTGTCGTGCCATGACTCTTGTGGGCATGGTCAACAGTGATGGACAACAGGCTTCAGCTGGAAGTCAGCCAGGACAAGAGATGGCTCCTGGGCAGACTGCACTAATAACTGTGAATATTGTTAGAAGTGACATCTGCAAATACTTTAAGAACTACTTCAGGGGCATGTGCAGGACCCCTCTCAGAATTCTCAGAAGTATCAAGCTACATTCTGAGAGTTCCCCAGACCTAGTGGAGCTGAATCAGAGAAATACTATACAATGGAATTGTTTTTAAGACTCTTGCCCTCCCAGGATGCTGTGTTACAGAAAATCAAGCCTGTGTGTACTGGGATAGTGGGTCTACATTTTGATTGTTGATGGTGGATCATGGGGAGAAGACAGTGGAAATGCTCAATAAGAAGCTTGCGAGGTGAGGAAATTGTTGGGCCCTGGAGCTGGAGGGTGGAGAGACCCAGTGTGGTTAGTGACCTTCCCTTCTTTTTGAGGCGGCTGGGGTGGCCGGGCTGTATCAGCAGCTCCACTGGTTCTGTGAGGCCTGGCCTATTTCTATGCTTCTAGTAACATTGTATTGGGGACTCATTTTCTAAGAAGAATAGATTAATTGAGCCACAGTAGCGTAGTAAGTTGTGTTTTCATTAGTGTGAGAGAAAATCTCTTACTCATGTCCAACTCTTTGCAACCCATGGATGATCCATGGAATTCTCCAGGGAAGAATACTGGAGTGGGTTGCCATTCCCTCATCCAGGGAACCTTCCCAACCCAGGGATCAAACATAAGTCTCCCACATGGCAGGTGGATTCTTTTACCATTGGATAGAACATGTGGTAGATGACTGTATATGTCTAGTCCAGCTACTTTAACATCATGGGATGTTGACCATGGGATAGTTCCTAGGTTTTTTGTGTAGGGCAGGGACCCGTGTCTCTAGAGAGCTATTAGGACTGAGAGAAATCTTAGCTGAACAAGACACCAGTGCTTCTCTGCCCTGAATGGGGAGAAATTCCTATCAGGTCAGCACTGGCAGATGTGCTGTGGTCTCTTCAGTAGGAAAGGACTGCATTGGCACAGTACCAATAGCAACCTCTACAGCTGAACCCCAGACTACTTGATGAACTGCTATAGACTGAATATTTGTATCACCCTGAATTTATATGTTGAAATTCTAACACCCAGTGTGGTAGTATTTGGAGGTGAGGCCTCTGGGAGGTGATTAGAGGGTGAGGGTGGAGCCCTTATGATTCGGATTAGTGCTCTTATTAAAAAAAAAAAAAAGGATCCAGAGAGCTCCTTCAACTACACAAAAACAGAGCATATAGAAACACATCAAGAAGAAGGTCCTTTCAGCCTCTTTAAGAAAAGGTGCTGGGAAAACTGGACAGCTACATGCCCAAAAAATGAAGTTGGAACATTCCCTGACACCATACACAAAGATCAACTCAAAATGGATTAAAGGCCTAAATGTAAGACCAGAAACCATCAAACTCTTAGAGAAGAATATAGGCAAAACACTCAAGGACATAAATCAAAGCAAGATCCTCCATGATCCACCTACTAGAACAGCGGAACTAAAACCAAAAATTAACATGTGGGACCGTAATGAAACTTAAAAGCTTTTGTACAGCAAAAAGCTGAACAGACAACCCACAGAATGGGAGAAAATCATAGCAAATGAGACAACTGACAAAGAATTAATCTCCAAAATCTACAAGCAACTCATACAACTCAACATCAGAAAAATGAACAACCCAATCAAAAAAAGGGGAAAAGGACCTAAACAGACAAATCTCCAAAGAGGACATACAGAAGACCAAAAAGCACATGAAACAATGCTCAACCTCACTTATTATTAGAGAAATGCAAACCAAAACTATAATGAGATATCACCTCACACCAGTCAGAATGGCCATCATCAACAAATCGATAGACAATAAATGCTACTTTAACATCATGGGATGTTGACCATGGGATAGTTCCTAGGTTTTTTGTGTAGGGCAGGGACCCGTGTCTCTAGAGAGCTATTAGGACTGAGAGAAATCTTAGCTGAACAAGACACCAGTGCTTCTCTGCCCTGAATGGGGAGAAATTCCTATCAGGTCAGCACTGGCAGATGTGCTGTGGTCTCTTCAGTAGGAAAGGACTGCATTGGCACAGTACCAATAGCAACCTCTACAGCTGAACCCCAGACTACTTGATGAACTGCTATAGACTGAATATTTGTATCACCCTGAATTTATATGTTGAAATTCTAACACCCAGTGTGGTAGTATTTGGAGGTGAGGCCTCTGGGAGGTGATTAGAGGGTGAGGGTGGAGCCCTTATGATTCGGATTAGTGCTCTTATTAAAAAAAAAAAAAAGGCTCCAGAGAGCTCCTTCAACTACACAAAAACAGAGCATATAGAAACACATCAAGAAGAAGGTCCTTTCAGCCTCTTTAAGAAAAGGTGCTGGGAAAACTGGACAGCTACATGCCCAAAAAATGAAGTTGGAACATTCCCTGACACCATACACAAAGATCAACTCAAAATGGATTAAAGGCCTAAATGTAAGACCAGAAACCATCAAACTCTTAGAGAAGAATATAGGCAAAACACTCAAGGACATAAATCAAAGCAAGATCCTCCATGATCCACCTACTAGAACAGCGGAACTAAAACCAAAAATTAACATGTGGGACCGTAATGAAACTTAAAAGCTTTTGTACAGCAAAAAGCTGAACAGACAACCCACAGAATGGGAGAAAATCATAGCAAATGAGACAACTGACAAAGAATTAATCTCCAAAATCTACAAGCAACTCATACAACTCAACATCAGAAAAATGAACAACCCAATCAAAAAAAGGGGAAAAGGACCTAAACAGACAAATCTCCAAAGAGGACATACAGAAGACCAAAAAGCACATGAAACAATGCTCAACCTCACTTATTATTAGAGAAATGCAAACCAAAACTATAATGAGATATCACCTCACACCAGTCAGAATGGCCATCATCAACAAATCGATAGACAATAAATGCTGGAGAGGGGTGCGGAGAAAAGGGAACACTCTTGCATTGCTGGTGGGAATGTAAATTGATACAGCTGCTATGGAAGACAGTATGGAGATTCTTTAAAAAACTAAAATCAGAAGCACCATACGACCCAGCAATCTCACTATTAGGCTTATACCCTGATGAAATCAAAACTGAAAGAGGCACCTGTACCCCAATGTTTAATGAAGCGCTTTATACAATAGCTAGAACATGGAAGCAACCTAGATGTCCATCGAAGAATGAATGGATAAAAAAGCTCTGGTATATGTATACAATGGAGTACTTCTCAACTATAAAAAGAAATGCAGAAGAATCAGTCCTAATGAGGTGGATGGATCTAGAACCTATCATAAAAAGTGAGGTAAGTCAAAAAGAGAAAGACAAATATAATATACTAACACATATATGTGGAATCTAGTAAGATGGTAATGGTAACACATGCAGTGAAATGATGGAAAAACAGACATAGAGAACAGACATATGGACATTGTGGGGAATGAACAGTGGGTGGGAGGCATAGAAGGAGTAACATGGAAACCTATACTATCATAGGTGGAAAAGATAGCTATTGTCATTGTGTTGTGGGAATAGAGGATCCCACAGGAGCACAGTGCGACGGCCTGGATGGGTGGGATGGGGAGAACTGGGAGGGTGATGGAGGAGGGAGGGGGCCAGGGACATACATATGACTGACTTGGGAACATACATGTCTGTGAACAACAAAACTCTATAAAAGCAAAAAGTAAAATAAACATTGAAAAAAAAAAAAAGAAGAAGGTCCTTTAAGAACAAGGATGCAGGCCTTCACCAGACCCCAAATATACCAGGACCTTGATATTGGATCTCCCAGCCTCGTAAACCAAGAGAAATAAACACTTGTTGTTTAAGCCATAGAGTCTACGGTGTTTTGTTACAGCAGCCTGAAAGAACTAAGATTCTGACCAATAAAAGTATTTCATTTATTCATCTGAAAGGGTTGCTCATTTAAATAGACCCACTGGAAGCAGAGATCAAATTGCCAATATCCACTGGATCACAGAAAAAGCAAGAGGATCCCAGAAAAACATCTATTTCTGCTCCATTGATCACGCTAAAGCCTTTGACTGTGTGAATCACAACAAACTGTGTGAAATTCTTAAAGAAATTGGAATACCAGACCACTTTACTTGCCTCCTGTGAAACCTATATGCAGGTTAGGAAGCAACAGTTAGAACCAAACATGGAACAATGGACTGGTTCCCAATTTGGAAAGGAGTACATCAAGGCAGTATATTGTCACCTTGCTCATTTAATGTATATACGGAGTATATCATGTGAAATGCTGGTGTGGATGAAGCACAAGCTGGAGTCATGACTGCCAGGAGAAATATCAATAACCTCAGGTAGGCAGATGACACCACCCTTATGGCAGAAAGTGAAGAGGAACTAAAGAGTTTCTTGATGAAAGTGAAAGAGAAGAGTGAAAAAGCTGGCTTAAAACTCAGCATTCAAAAAACAAAGATCATGGCATCTAGTCCTACCACTTCAGGGCAAATGGATGGGCAAACAATGGAAACAGTGACAGACGTTATTTTCTTGGGCTCCAAATCGTGGGGAATGAACAGTGGGTGGGAGGCATAGAAGGAGTAACATGGAAACCTATACTATCATAGGTGGAAAAGATAGCTATTGTCATTGTGTTGTGGGAATAGAGGATCCCACAGGAGCACAGTGCGACGGCCTGGATGGGTGGGATGGGGAGAACTGGGAGGGTGATGGAGGAGGGAGGGGGCCAGGGACATACATATGACTGACTTGGGAACATACATGTCTGTGAACAACAAAACTCTATAAAAGCAAAAAGTAAAATAAACATTGAAAAAAAAAAAAAGAAGAAGAAGGTCCTTTAAGAACAAGGATGCAGGCCTTCACCAGACCCCAAATATACCAGGACCTTGATATTGGATCTCCCAGCCTCGTAAACCAAGAGAAATAAACACTTGTTGTTTAAGCCATAGAGTCTACGGTGTTTTGTTACAGCAGCCTGAAAGAACTAAGATTCTGACCAATAAAAGTATTTCATTTATTCATCTGAAAGGGTTGCTCATTTAAATAGACCCACTGGAAGCAGAGATCAAATTGCCAATATCCACTGGATCACAGAAAAAGCAAGAGGATCCCAGAAAAACATCTATTTCTGCTCCATTGATCACGCTAAAGCCTTTGACTGTGTGAATCACAACAAACTGTGTGAAATTCTTAAAGAAATTGGAATACCAGACCACTTTACTTGCCTCCTGTGAAACCTATATGCAGGTTAGGAAGCAACAGTTAGAACCAAACATGGAACAATGGACTGGTTCCCAATTTGGAAAGGAGTACATCAAGGCAGTATATTGTCACCTTGCTCATTTAATGTATATACGGAGTATATCATGTGAAATGCTGGTGTGGATGAAGCACAAGCTGGAGTCATGACTGCCAGGAGAAATATCAATAACCTCAGGTAGGCAGATGACACCACCCTTATGGCAGAAAGTGAAGAGGAACTAAAGAGTTTCTTGATGAAAGTGAAAGAGAAGAGTGAAAAAGCTGGCTTAAAACTCAGCATTCAAAAAACAAAGATCATGGCATCTAGTCCTACCACTTCAGGGCAAATGGATGGGCAAACAATGGAAACAGTGACAGACTTTATTTTCTTGGGCTCCAAAATCACTGCAGATGGTGACTGCAGCAATGAAATGAGAAGATTGGAAGAAAAGCTTTGACAAACCTAGACAGCCTATTCAAAAGCAGACACATCACTTTGCCAACAGAATCCCATCTGGTCAAAGCTATGGTTTTCCCAGTAGTCATGTATGGATGTGAGAGTTGGACCCTAAAGAAGGCTGAGCGCCAACTAATTGATGCCTTCGAACTGTGGTGTTGGAGAAGACTCTTGGGAGTCCTTTGGACTGCAAGGAGATCAAACCAGTCAATCCTAAAGAAAAACAACCCTGAATATTCATTGGAAGGACTGATGCTGAAGCTGAAGCTCCAATACTTTTGACCACCTGATGCAAAGAGATAATTCATTGGAAAAGACCCTGATGCTGGGGAAAATGGAAGTCAGAAGGAGAAGGGGACAACAGAGGATGAGATAGTTAGATGGCATCGCTGAGTCAATGGACCTGAGTCCGAGCAAACGCCAGGAGACAGTGAAGGACAGGGAAGTCTGATGTGCTGTAGCAGTCGATGGGGTCACAAAGAGTCAGACATGACTGAGTAACTGAAACAAACAGAACTAAACTGGACTGAATAAGCACCTCTGAGTATTGGAACTTCTTTCAGGAAAAATGATCTCTGAGATGGAAGAAATATTTTTTTTCCATGAGTGGATTGAGTGAAAAGAGTAACTGAATAAGAATTTAGAAAAGAATGGTACTTTGCTCTCTTACACTGGACAGAATGACCATCAGCCTCCAAATAACAAATGCTGGAGAAGGTGTGGCAGAAAGGGACCCTTTCCTACACTGTTGGAGGGACGTAAATTGGTGCAGCCACTATGGAAAACAATATGGAAGTTCCTCAGAAAACTAAAAATAGAATTAGTATATGATCTAGGAATCCCACTCCTGGGCATATACTCAGACAAAAATATAATTCAGAAAGATACATCTATCCCTATGTTCATAACAGCCACAAAATAAAACTCAGCATTCAAAAAACAAAGATCATGGCATCTAGTCCTACCACTTCAGGGCAAATGGATGGGCAAACAATGGAAACAGTGACAGACTTTATTTTCTTGGGCTCCAAAATCACTGCAGATGGTGACTGCAGCAATGAAATGAGAAGATTGGAAGAAAAGCTTTGACAAACCTAGACAGCCTATTCAAAAGCAGACACATCACTTTGCCAACAGAATCCCATCTGGTCAAAGCTATGGTTTTCCCAGTAGTCATGTATGGATGTGAGAGTTGGACCCTAAAGAAGGCTGAGCGCCAACTAATTGATGCCTTCGAACTGTGGTGTTGGAGAAGACTCTTGGGAGTCCTTTGGACTGCAAGGAGATCAAACCAGTCAATCCTAAAGAAAAACAACCCTGAATATTCATTGGAAGGACTGATGCTGAAGCTGAAGCTCCAATACTTTTGACCACCTGATGCAAAGAGATAATTCATTGGAAAAGACCCTGATGCTGGGGAAAATGGAAGTCAGAAGGAGAAGGGGACAACAGAGGATGAGATAGTTAGATGGCATCGCTGAGTCAATGGACCTGAGTCCGAGCAAACGCCAGGAGACAGTGAAGGACAGGGAAGTCTGATGTGCTGTAGCAGTCGATGGGGTCACAAAGAGTCAGACATGACTGAGTAACTGAAACAAACAGAACTAAACTGGACTGAATAAGCACCTCTGAGTATTGGAACTTCTTTCAGGAAAAATGATCTCTGAGATGGAAGAAATATTTTTTTTCCATGAGTGGATTGAGTGAAAAGAGTAACTGAATAAGAATTTAGAAAAGAATGGTACTTTGCTCTCTTACACTGGACAGAATGACCATCAGCCTCCAAATAACAAATGCTGGAGAAGGTGTGGCAGAAAGGGACCCTTTCCTACACTGTTGGAGGGACGTAAATTGGTGCAGCCACTATGGAAAACAATATGGAAGTTCCTCAGAAAACTAAAAATAGAATTAGTATATGATCTAGGAATCCCACTCCTGGGCATATACTCAGACAAAAATATAATTCAGAAAGATACATCTATCCCTATGTTCATAACAGCACCATTCACAATAGCCAGGACATGGAAACAACCTAAATGTTCATCAACAGATAAATGGATAAAGCCATGTTTGATATATACAATGGAATACTACTCAGCCATAAAAAAGAATGAAATAATGCCATTTGCAACAACATGGGTACAATTAGAGATTATCATACTAGGTGAAGTAAGTCAGAAAAAAAAAATACCATATAATATCACTTTTATGTGGAATCTAAAATATGGCACAAGTAGACCTATCTACAAAACAGAAAGAGACTCACAGACAAAGAAATCACACTTACGGTTGTCAAGGGGAAATTGGGGGATAAAGAGGGAGTTTAGGGTCGATAGGTGCAAACTCTTACATTTAGAATGGATAAACAACAAGGTCCTACTGTATAACACAAAGAACTATTATCCAGTTTCCTGGGATAGACCATATTGGTAAAAGGAATGTGTATATATGTAATACAATTTAATATTTCTTAGCCATAAAAAGGAATGCATTTGAATCAGTCCTAATGAGGACTGGATGAATCTAGAACCTATTTTGCAAAGTGAAGTAAGTCAGAAAGAGAAGGATAACTATAATATACTAACATATATATATATATATATATATATGGAATCTAGAAAGATGGTACTGATAAATGCATATGCAGAGTAGCAGGGGAAACAGACCTAGAGAATAGACTATGGTCACTGGAGGGAGGGAAAAGTGGATCAGAAGTATGGAAAAAGTAACATAGAAACCTACACTACCATATGTAACAGAGACAACCATTGTGAATATGCTATAAGACTAAGGGAACTTACACGGGGGTTACGCAACAATCTGGAGGCATTGGATGGGGAGGGATGGGGAGGAGGGTTCAGGTGGGAGGGGTCAAGGGTATGCCTATGACTGATCTGGATTTATGTATAGCTGTAAACAACAAAACTCTGTGAAAGCAAAAAAGCAAAATAAAAATAATTAAGTAAAAAAAAACTCTAAAAGTAAAATAAAAGGGATGTCTATATGTGTACAACTGAGTACTTGACTGTACAACACAGATTGGCACAACATTGCACTCCTGGGCATATACTCAGACAAAATATAATTCAGAAAGATACATCTATCCCTATGTTCATAACAGCACCATTCACAATAGCCAGGACATGGAAACAACCTAAATGTTCATCAACAGATAAATGGATAAAGCCATGTTTGATATATACAATGGAATACTACTCAGCCATAAAAAAGAATGAAATAATGCCATTTGCAACAACATGGGTACAATTAGAGATTATCATACTAGGTGAAGTAAGTCAGAAAAAAAAAATACCATATAATATCACTTTTATGTGGAATCTAAAATATGGCACAAGTAGACCTATCTACAAAACAGAAAGAGACTCACAGACAAAGAAATCACACTTACGGTTGTCAAGGGGAAATTGGGGGATAAAGAGGGAGTTTAGGGTCGATAGGTGCAAACTCTTACATTTAGAATGGATAAACAACAAGGTCCTACTGTATAACACAAAGAACTATTATCCAGTTTCCTGGGATAGACCATATTGGTAAAAAGGAATGTGTATATATGTAATACAATTTAATATTTCTTAGCCATAAAAAGGAATGCATTTGAATCAGTCCTAATGAGGACTGGATGAATCTAGAACCTATTTTGCAAAGTGAAGTAAGTCAGAAAGAGAAGGATAACTATAATATACTAACATATATATATATATATATATATATGGAATCTAGAAAGATGGTACTGATAAATGCATATGCAGAGTAGCAGGGGAAACAGACCTAGAGAATAGACTATGGTCACTGGAGGGAGGGAAAAGTGGATCAGAAGTATGGAAAAAGTAACATAGAAACCTACACTACCATATGTAACAGAGACAACCATTGTGAATATGCTATAAGACTAAGGGAACTTACACGGGGGTTACGCAACAATCTGGAGGCATTGGATGGGGAGGGATGGGGAGGAGGGTTCAGGTGGGAGGGGTCAAGGGTATGCCTATGACTGATCTGGATTTATGTATAGCTGTAAACAACAAAACTCTGTGAAAGCAAAAAAGCAAAATAAAAATAATTAAGTAAAAAAAAAAAAACTCTAAAAGTAAAATAAAAAGGGATGTCTATATGTGTACAACTGAGTACTTGACTGTACAACACAGATTGGCACAACATTGCAAATCAACTCTATTTCAATTAAAGAAAAGTATGGTACCTTATTTTGTTTCCTAAGCTGGTGAGGCAGTGCAGAACGAGCCCATATGTCACTGTAGATTATTGGGAAGCTAATAAATGGATGTGTCCACTCAACTGCTGATTGTGTTCTGTGCTGATGCAATGGCCTCAAGAGAACGTTGAAAGATTTGAGAAATCAGTAGTTCTTGCTGGGAGCTGTGCTCGTGGAGAGATATTGAAGAGCCTGCAAACACAAGACAGACAAGTGAGAAAACAAGTTTGAAGCGCATCTTCATGAATTAATTATAAAATGCCTGAAGTAGAAGATCGGATCTGGCTTGAAAAATAAAAAAAATGTCCTGCAGCTTAAATCACGGCACTGTCCCTGCACCACCAGCTTCTTGCAACGATCTCTGAAATCGGTCTTTCTTTATATAGTCCTTGTGAAATAATGAATCACTTCTCAAAGATGACAGGTGGATAAAATAAGAGATGAAACAATAAATAAGAAGATAAAACATTTTCTTCCAGGAGAAACGGAGCTAGGCACTTTCAAATCTCATAGGTTTTGCTGTAAAAAGTTTTCCTTCTTAAACAGTGATAGCACATATTTACTTAAGTTTCCCTCATGTCCAGGACCAAGATTTAAGAATGAGTTGTGATCTTATTTTAAGTCACAGCTAATGCAATGATCCATAACACAATGATATTATTTTTTAACATACTCTCTTCTGAAACACTGTAGAGTCAAAACTTCCCAAGGCCAAATTGATTTTGGTCAGGCAAATTAGATTATGTCCAGCAAGTGTCAGAATGAGTAAAGGATGCCTTGAAGACTGTCAGGGAAACCATCTTAATCTAAGGTAATAATCCATTGCTTAGAAACTTTGTTCATGTCATTGTGAGGGTCAATGTATCTCTAATTATTATTGCTGTCCCTTGGGAAAACCAGGGAATTGTTTATCTCAGGGCCTGACTTCGTCTTCTTTTTCAATGGTAATTAGCCTTTGAGGCCTGTTCAGGTTATCTGAAAACTGTCCTTGAAATGGAGATTTGTATGTAGTAGGTTATTGTTGTAGACACTTGGGAATAATATCTGTAAGGGAGGGAGGGAAGCAAGATACCAGGGATTGGGTTGCTGATGTTGCAACCCAGGCCTTAGCCTATCCTACAGGACCTTTGAAACTTGTTTCCTAAGCTGGTGAGGCAGTGCAGAACGAGCCCATATGTCACTGTAGATTATTGGGAAGCTAATAAATGGATGTGTCCACTCAACTGCTGATTGTGTTCTGTGCTGATGCAATGGCCTCAAGAGAACGTTGAAAGATTTGAGAAATCAGTAGTTCTTGCTGGGAGCTGTGCTCGTGGAGAGATATTGAAGAGCCTGCAAACACAAGACAGACAAGTGAGAAAACAAGTTTGAAGCGCATCTTCATGAATTAATTATAAAATGCCTGAAGTAGAAGATCGGATCTGGCTTGAAAAATAAAAAAAATGTCCTGCAGCTTAAATCACGGCACTGTCCCTGCACCACCAGCTTCTTGCAACGATCTCTGAAATCGGTCTTTCTTTATATAGTCCTTGTGAAATAATGAATCACTTCTCAAAGATGACAGGTGGATAAAATAAGAGATGAAACAATAAATAAGAAGATAAAACATTTTCTTCCAGGAGAAACGGAGCTAGGCACTTTCAAATCTCATAGGTTTTGCTGTAAAAAGTTTTCCTTCTTAAACAGTGATAGCACATATTTACTTAAGTTTCCCTCATGTCCAGGACCAAGATTTAAGAATGAGTTGTGATCTTATTTTAAGTCACAGCTAATGCAATGATCCATAACACAATGATATTATTTTTTAACATACTCTCTTCTGAAACACTGTAGAGTCAAAACTTCCCAAGGCCAAATTGATTTTGGTCAGGCAAATTAGATTATGTCCAGCAAGTGTCAGAATGAGTAAAGGATGCCTTGAAGACTGTCAGGGAAACCATCTTAATCTAAGGTAATAATCCATTGCTTAGAAACTTTGTTCATGTCATTGTGAGGGTCAATGTATCTCTAATTATTATTGCTGTCCCTTGGGAAAACCAGGGAATTGTTTATCTCAGGGCCTGACTTCGTCTTCTTTTTCAATGGTAATTAGCCTTTGAGGCCTGTTCAGGTTATCTGAAAACTGTCCTTGAAATGGAGATTTGTATGTAGTAGGTTATTGTTGTAGACACTTGGGAATAATATCTGTAAGGGAGGGAGGGAAGCAAGACTGACCAGAGGAAGAAGTTGGGTTGCTGATGTTGCAACCCAGGCCTTAGCCTATCCTACAGGACCTTTGAAACTGGGAGCATTCTTTTGTGTTGTCTGAATTTAGGCAAGAAGGCAAGGTGTTAGTACCCTTCATTAATCACTACTAGATGTGGGCCATCCTTAGGGACCGGCATACCTCAGTGAGGCAATTTCCTTTGCTTAGGGCAGTTCCTGCAAGGGAATCCAGCTATGAACCCTCAGAGGCCAACAGTCCTCTCATCTGGGATGAATAGAGATAGAGGGAGAATCTGCATGAGACATTCAGATCCACTGCAAGGTCTCTTGCTGAAGAGATCTTTTATTTAGAGTAGAAGTTTTTTCCTGTGGTCTACTATCTTGTACCTAACACATTATCCTCAAATCTACCGGCTTAAAACAACAAACATAATTTCTTATCACTCCTGGTAGCTATGGGTCAGAAATTCCCAAGTAGCTGGGCTGGAGTGTATGGCTGCTCAAAGTGTCTTGTGTGAATACAATCAGACAGTGACTGAAGCAGCTGACGGCTGGTCAGGTACTTCTGTCTCCTCCTGTAGTCTTGAGACCTCTCCACGGGTCTCTTTTCCTTGCCTAGTTTGGTCTTTTCCGCAGCATGGCCACCTAGTTATTCTCACTGACTCAGAGCCTAGGGCTCCACAAGTTAAGAGACCCAAGAGAATCTGGAAGACACTGTACAGTACCTTCTAACTAGCCTCAGAAATGATTTGGCTTGTCAGGAGCCTACCTAGTCTCAAGTGGAGGAAAGAGAGGCATCTTGCCTTTTGATAAGGAAGAACAAGTTCTGTATGAACACAGGATGGGACAGCTTTTGAAAATACAAAAGGTAAAAAAGCAGGTATTTTCTGATGGTAATAAATCCAATGAAAATAGTTTAAAAATAATGGTTTGGGGCTTTCCCCAATGGATAAAGAATCTGTCTGCAACATAGGAGACAGAGGGGTCATGGGTTTGATCCTTGGCTCGGGAAGATACCCTGGAGGAGGAAATGACAACCCAGTCCAATATTTTTGCCTGAAAATTCCCATGGACAGAGGAGCCTGGCAGGCTACAACCATGGGGTTGCAAAGAATTGGACATGACTGAATGACTAAGCATGACTTTCCTGGTAGTCCAGTGATTAAGAATCTGTCTACCAATGCAAGGGATGTGGGTTCAATCCCTTGTCCAGGAACTAAGATCCCACATGCCGCAGAGCAACTAAGCCCGTGTACCACCACTACTGAAGTCTGCGTGGTCTAGGGCCCATGCTCCATAGCAAGAGAACCCACTGTAAGAAGAAGTCAGCACAACTCAAGTAAAGAGTAGCCTCTCATCACAACTAGAGAAAGCCTATATATAGCAACAAAGACCCAGTGTACCCAATAAATTAATAAGCAAAAATAATGGGGTAATTCAGATACTTTGATTTTCAAAATTATATATAAGTATATAAATTCAATTTTTCAAGTATTATGGATCTGCATTAGCAATAAAACACTTTACGTATAGAAGTTTAGTCCCACATAGTCCATTAGTTGTAAGGAACCAGAGGTACACAGTTATTAAACCCAGCATTACAGTCTTCTGTACTATCTATGAGCATATAAAAGACACTGGCTGGGCTTCCCTAGTGGCTCTGTGGTAAAAAAATATACCTGCCATTGCAGAAGACGCTGGTTCGATCCCTGGTTTAGGAAGATCCCACATGCCACAGAACAAATAAAGCCTGTGCACCACAACTATTGAACTCGTGCTCTAGAGCTTGGGAACCTCAACTACTGAGCCCACATGCTGCAATTATTGAAGTCTGCATACCCTAGATTCTGTACTCTGAAATAAGAGAAGCCACCACAATGAGAAGCCCATGAATTGCAACTAGAGAAAAGCCCACATGCAGTCATGATGACCCAGCACAGCCATAAATAAATAAACAAATAAATAAAATTATCCATAAAAGAAGACACTAGCTTAAAAAGTTACTCCTGTGTCACAAAAGCCTAGTAAATGAATAACTTCTACATTAGTGTTCATTCATCATCAACCTAAATTTTTACTTTTTGTAATGCAGAGACCTCAACAGTCAATCTTCCCGTTTTTTGTGGCAGTGTTAGGAGATCATGAGATTAGCACTCATGTTTTCAACACTCTGAACCTCAGTTTTAGACCCACAGAAATACTATTGGCTTCCCCATTCTTACTTGGCCAAAGAAATGTGATCCCCACAAGGGAAATTTAGACTTCAAATTTGGTTCCAAAACTGATATAAGCTTTGATAGGAGGAAAATTATGTTAGTTCTAGCTAGGAACGATGTTTGGGTTAATTGGTTCAATGTTAATAGGTTTGCTGCTCTGATGTTTGGTGTTTTCTCCAGAGGAAAACACAGATACCTCTGTGATGCAATATGAGAACCTATCATCATGCCTCAGAGTTTTGGTCTTTGGTGATGACCAGACACTTCCTGCATCTGTCATTTCATCTGAGCTCTCTCAGTGCCAGTCTAAGTGACTGTGGTTACCAAACACTGTTGGACAAAACTCCTGAGGCAGCCACACAATCAGTGTTTGTTACCCAGGAACAAAAAGATTTGTTTTAGATTCGGAATCCACCAAATCATGCTTTTCACAAAAACGTCTTCATTGTTTTATTATAATATCCATTGGTACTGATGGGAAAAGCTGTTTAGTTTACAGCGTGTTGCTACCAAGTGCACAATGTACAATTTAGATGATAATAAATGAGGTTCCAAATTCTTTTATGATGCAGAGCACTTTTTAGCAGCGCTTGGCAGTATAATCAATGTTGTTTTCACGACTTAGAGAAAAAAAAGCATCTGATGAAAAACTGCTGTTGTAAAATGCCATTGTATTTCAGTCCTTCTACCAGAAAGGAACATCTCTAAAAATAACTTTTAAAAGAAATGATTAAAACCTTTAAAGATATGAATTTATCTTCAAGTAGTTAGATAATGGCTATTTGTACCTTTCAAACGATGTCCTAAAGTTGGAAATATTAAAAGCAAAGAACTTTTCATTGTTTGGCAAATATTACATATTTTACTTTATAAAGAGAAGCTTTTCAACTTTTTTATCTCTTTGAGGCTGAAGGAGTTGGTTGGGAGATAGGGTGGCATATTTGTTTGAAAACCTTCAGAACTATCCTCAGTTCAGTCTCCATTGACCCTGACTCAGGAGCTGTGACTAGAGTTGGTGCGTTGGATCTCAAAATGCAAAGGCACAGTAAAGGGTAAGGCGTGAGAATATTTTAAATTGCTGAATATTATCAGAGGTGCCAAGAAATGCTTTGGATGCTCCTCCTACCACCTTTAAAACTAGCTGAGGGGAGAGAAAAATAATGGAGAGGGACTGAAGGATGGGAAAGAAAGAGAGGAAGGGTTTCCTGTTGGTGATGTGGCAGGAGACCACCAACTGGGAAATGGCTTAACTCTTAACTCTGTATGGGTGTATGGATCTAAGCTTGGTCATTATTACTAGGAGATCATTATCGGGTAAGATTGATATGACACTTCTATGCTTTTTTGTTTTTTTTTTTTTTTGAATGCGCGCTAAGTCTCTTCAGTCCTCTCTGACTCCTTGTGACCTTATGGACTGTAGCCCGCCAGGCTCCTCTGTCCATGGGATTCTCCAGGCAAGAATACTGGATTGGATCACCATTCCCTCCTCCATGAAGTCTTCTGGACCCAGAGATTGAACCTGAGTCTCTTACATTTCCTTACATTAGCAGGCAGGTTCTTTACCATCAGCATCACCTGGAAGGGTTTTTTTTGTGTTTTTAATACTGAAGGAAAAAGCTCTCAATGAACTTGGGTCATAAGTGGGGGCCATAGCAGCCAGCTCAGAGAACCCAGATCTTTGTCTTTTCAGGTACTTCTCGTTAGCAATGATGAGGGGCATGAGTTTCACCTTTTTTTTCCTTTCAGGGAGAACCACTAAGGGATTCTGGGGAAATGACCTTGAACATTCTCTCAAATAAAAAAGGCAGGCAGTTTTACCCTATGTTTTTCAACCTCTGTCCTTTGTTCTTCTCAGACTCTCTGAAATTTGTCACTTTTGTCATTTTCCTTTTCAGAAAGTGACAGTTCCCTGGAGATTTTTCACTCCACATCATCTCATGACCTTTCTCTGAGAGGTTGTGTCTCATTTAGCTGCCAGCTTGCTGCGTGGCCCTTTTTTATTTGCAAGTTTTTTTGGGTGAATTCTTTCTTGTGTGAACTTTCTGTACTTCAAGCTGTATTTTGCTCTGGGACCAATTCTCACTTGTTAAAGAAAAATGTATAGCCAGGATAAAATAAAATAATAACCTCCTAGGTTTTCCTGCAAGCTCTTGAAGTCTACCATTCAGACTTTCAGATTTCAAGCCCTATGCAAATTTGACTTTTCAGGATTCCTCTTTAACTTTTGTAGGCACTCTTTTTTACTGAATTTGAAGAAACATTTGCTCCACTGACACTGCTACAGAAAGGTTAAACCCTAGAGAATTTGATATTCTCTTTTTTCAATATATTTTTTGTGATGTTAAAGTTCAATATTAATAGATGATCAAAGCCAGTAGCATTTATAATTTACCCTTTCTGGTTTGAAGCACCACTGATGCAAGTGGATAAGATACTAAGAAAAAAATCTTTTATTTAGTGATACCTTCTAAAATATAGAGGAAGAAACAATTTGGAGAAAAATGTTGTCTTTGATTGCAAGGAATTATTGCTGAAGTTTTAATGATGGAGAAAATATTTTTAACCAAATGTTGATCTAAAATAGCTAAATTACCTTATTTGTTGAAATGTAGTCTATTTGGACTTCAACTGAATCACCTGATTTCATACAAAGTAAACAGTAAAACAAACAGCCAATATGAAAAATAAAGTGAAAACTGTTTTCAGTCATATTTGATTCTTTGCAACCCCATGCACTGTAGCCTGCCAGGCTACTCTGTCCATGGAATTCCCCAGGCAAGAATACTGTAGTAGGTAGCCATTCCCTTCTCAAGTGATCTTCCCAATCCAGGGATGGAACCCAGGTCTCCCACATTGCAGACAGATTCTTTACTATGTGAGTCATTAGGGAAGCCCAAGAATACTGGAGTGGGTAGCCTATCCTTTCTACAGAGGATCTTCTGGACTCAGGAATTGAACCAGGGTCTCTTGTATTGCAGGTGAATTCTTTACCAGCTGAACTACTAGAGAAGCCTGATATGGAAAATAACCTGGTAATATTATAGAGATACAAAAATGAGAAGGGAAATAAATCTATTCGTCTTTTTTCTTGTTTTAGAAATGTCTGTAAAAACCAAGGTAAGCAAAGATGAGTCAGAGAAATCCTAGAAGTTAATACAGCATTCATGGAAGACAGATTTATTTATAAAACTGCAGTCATTTAAATATTTCCCAGTAAGTGCAGTATCTTTACTTATCCAGTCTGTTATATATTCTTAGATCTCTAAAACTGTACTGTTTCTGAGAGGTTATATCAAAAAAAATTTCCATCATGGAATTTTTCAGACTATTTGGGTGAGTAAGCAAATTTGTCATCCTCCATTTCCTGCTAGTAAATGAGCAGCAACTGATGAAAAAGTGCTCAGGCTAAGGCCCCTCTGAAGTGAGATGTCGGGGAGGACTCTATATCTGTTGTTAAGAAAAAACATGGGCTTCCCCTGGTGGTCCAGTGGGTAAGGACACCACCTTGCAGTGCAAGGGGCGCTGGTTTGATCCCTGGCCTGGGAAGATCCCATGTGCCGCTGAGCGGCTGGACTGATGTGTCCAATTAACAGAGGCCACCGCGATGGGAGACCCACATGGGCCGAGGAACAAAGATGGATGAAAATGGACAAATGAAAGACCAATAGAAGTGGCCCGCCCACTCCCCTCCCTCCCCAGCCCGACCCCCACCCAAAATAAATAAATAAATCTTTTTAAAAAAAAAAGAAAAAGAAAAAACACACTTGCTCCAAAGTAAAAGTGATACAGTGGCTCCCCCTATTTTTTCTTTAGAGTTTACTAAATGTACTAGGTTCCTGTTACTGCAGAAGGAAATACCGTAACCCTAATGACAGAAGCAACATAGATTTGTTCTCTTACTCTTA
The DNA here is from genome assembly GCA_022376925.1 of Tragulus kanchil. Lineage (NCBI taxonomy): Eukaryota > Metazoa > Chordata > Mammalia > Artiodactyla > Tragulidae > Tragulus > Tragulus kanchil. The sequence goes on along the minus strand of JAIOJX010000029.1, from coordinate 53,635,636 downwards.
GTAGGTCAGAAGTCAAAAGTCAGTTCCACAAGGCTAAGCTCAAGGCACTGGCCAGGCTGTTCCCTTGTGGAGTGTTGAAAGGGAACATCCGTCTTCTTGCCTTTCTCAGCTTTTACCGGCTGCCAGCATTCTTTGGCTCACAGCCCCTTCCTCTGTCTTCTCTAACTCCTGCTTGGGGCCTTAGACTTTCTGTCTCTGATCTTGACACTGCTTGCATTCCTCTTGTAAGAACCCTTGTGGTTATCTGGGTAATTGGGCTTCTCAGATAGCTCAGGGGTAAGGAATCCGCCTGCCGATGCAGGAGACGTGGGTTTGACCTCCTGGGTTAGGAAGATCCCCTGGAGAAGGAACTGGCAACCAATTTCAGTATTCTTGCCTGGGAAATTCCATAGACAGAGGAGCCTAGCAGTTTATAGTTCATGGCGTCACAACAGTCAAACATGACTCAGCGACTAAACAGCAACAACACTGGATAATCAGTATAATCTCATCTTAAGGTCCTTAACTTAATCACCTAAAAGGTCATTGTATGTTCAAGGTCCTGGAGATTAAATGTTTCAGGCTTTCCAAGGCCCAAATTTGTCATCCTCCATTTCCTGCTAGTAAATGAGCAGCAACTGATGAAAAGTGCTCAGGCTAAGGCCCCTCTGAAGTGAGATGTCGGGGAGGACTCTATATCTGTTGTTAAGAAAAAACATGGGCTTCCCCTGGTGGTCCAGTGGGTAAGGACACCACCTTGCAGTGCAAGGGGCGCTGGTTTGATCCCTGGCCTGGGAAGATCCCATGTGCCGCTGAGCGGCTGGACTGATGTGTCCAATTAACAGAGGCCACCGCGATGGGAGACCCACATGGGCCGAGGAACAAAGATGGATGAAAATGGACAAATGAAAGACCAATAGAAGTGGCCCGCCCACTCCCCTCCCTCCCCAGCCCGACCCCCACCCAAAATAAATAAATAAATCTTTTTAAAAAAAAAAGAAAAAGAAAAAACACACTTGCTCCAAAGTAAAAGTGATACAGTGGCTCCCCCTATTTTTTCTTTAGAGTTTACTAAATGTACTAGGTTCCTGTTACTGCAGAAGGAAATACCGTAACCCTAATGACAGAAGCAACATAGATTTGTTCTCTTACTCTTAGTAGGTCAGAAGTCAAAAGTCAGTTCCACAAGGCTAAGCTCAAGGCACTGGCCAGGCTGTTCCCTTGTGGAGTGTTGAAAGGGAACATCCGTCTTCTTGCCTTTCTCAGCTTTTACCGGCTGCCAGCATTCTTTGGCTCACAGCCCCTTCCTCTGTCTTCTCTAACTCCTGCTTGGGGCCTTAGACTTTCTGTCTCTGATCTTGACACTGCTTGCATTCCTCTTGTAAGAACCCTTGTGGTTATCTGGGTAATTGGGCTTCTCAGATAGCTCAGGGGTAAGGAATCCGCCTGCCGATGCAGGAGACGTGGGTTTGACCTCCTGGGTTAGGAAGATCCCCTGGAGAAGGAACTGGCAACCAATTTCAGTATTCTTGCCTGGGAAATTCCATAGACAGAGGAGCCTAGCAGTTTATAGTTCATGGCGTCACAACAGTCAAACATGACTCAGCGACTAAACAGCAACAACACTGGATAATCAGTATAATCTCATCTTAAGGTCCTTAACTTAATCACCTAAAAAGGTCATTGTGTTATGTTCACAGGTCCTGGAGATTAGGGCGTGAAAAACATCTTTGGGGACTCATTAGTCTGTACACCATAGTCAACAAATGCCCTACAGCCCTCAGCACTGTGCTAACTGAGCCAGCTTTTACACGTTGAAACACCAGGATGCCTTAAGAGCCAGCAGGCCCTATTCGCATATCTGTGGAGAAACTTATGAAATGGAAGTACAAATGTTTAAATGCAACCACTGTCATAATTCTAGTATTTACACTGTCTTGTCTCACAGGAGTGTCTCTGGCAAAGATTTCTTTACAGACTTGAGGCTTAGGAACTTTGCTTTTAAACTTAACACCCCTGTTTGCAAGAGGGAATGAAAGCAGGAATATGTAGATGCAGTAAGATAAATTTTAGGAGTGCTTTACTTTTTTTGGATTCCCTCCCAGCAGAAACAACATTTCCCATTTATAGTCGGTGCCATTTTGAAAACAACTTGTCAAGATTTCTAGAGGCTGGTCAATGAATTAAAATATTCTTATCAATGGATTAGATTAATTTCTATACTAAGATTTTTCCCCAAAGCATTGCATCAAGACGCAGCTATTTCTGTCAACTATTCTGTTATCACTGTGTGATTCCAGTATCACACAAGTACCACATTCTATGCTGATTTTTCTATTCTGAGATAGGGGAGCATTCAGTAACAGGGTAACTTGGTATAAGATAGGGACAAATGAGCTCCAGAAATGCTTAAAGGGCTATTTGTGATAGACTGGTTGGCAGAGGGCAAAATGGACTGAATGACTGCCGTCACTACCATGGCCCACACCAATCCCCAATACATGTGATAGTTTCAGAAGTCTGAGGGACAGACTTCTCAGTGAGTTTTAAGAAATACCCTCAGCCATCTCTGTCCCAGAATATCCCACAGGCAAATCTTTATGTGTGACTTCCTTTTTGTTTTCATTTCTTCACTGGGTTACTATTGATTTTTAAAAATTTATTTATTTTGAACTATAGGATACTTGCTTTACAATATTGTGTTGGTTTGTGCCATACATCAACATGAATCAGCGACTAAACAGCAACAACACTGGATAATCAGTATAATCTCATCTTAAGGTCCTTAACTTAATCACCTAAAAAGGTCATTGTGTTATGTTCACAGGTCCTGGAGATTAGGGCGTGAAAAACATCTTTGGGGACTCATTAGTCTGTACACCATAGTCAACAAATGCCCTACAGCCCTCAGCACTGTGCTAACTGAGCCAGCTTTTACACGTTGAAACACCAGGATGCCTTAAGAGCCAGCAGGCCCTATTCGCATATCTGTGGAGAAACTTATGAAATGGAAGTACAAATGTTTAAATGCAACCACTGTCATAATTCTAGTATTTACACTGTCTTGTCTCACAGGAGTGTCTCTGGCAAAGATTTCTTTACAGACTTGAGGCTTAGGAACTTTGCTTTTAAACTTAACACCCCTGTTTGCAAGAGGGAATGAAAGCAGGAATATGTAGATGCAGTAAGATAAATTTTAGGAGTGCTTTACTTTTTTTGGATTCCCTCCCAGCAGAAACAACATTTCCCATTTATAGTCGGTGCCATTTTGAAAACAACTTGTCAAGATTTCTAGAGGCTGGTCAATGAATTAAAATATTCTTATCAATGGATTAGATTAATTTCTATACTAAGATTTTTCCCCAAAGCATTGCATCAAGACGCAGCTATTTCTGTCAACTATTCTGTTATCACTGTGTGATTCCAGTATCACACAAGTACCACATTCTATGCTGATTTTTCTATTCTGAGATAGGGGAGCATTCAGTAACAGGGTAACTTGGTATAAGATAGGGACAAATGAGCTCCAGAAATGCTTAAAGGGCTATTTGTGATAGACTGGTTGGCAGAGGGCAAAATGGACTGAATGACTGCCGTCACTACCATGGCCCACACCAATCCCCAATACATGTGATAGTTTCAGAAGTCTGAGGGACAGACTTCTCAGTGAGTTTTAAGAAATACCCTCAGCCATCTCTGTCCCAGAATATCCCACAGGCAAATCTTTATGTGTGACTTCCTTTTTGTTTTCATTTCTTCACTGGGTTACTATTGATTTTTAAAAATTTATTTATTTTGAACTATAGGATACTTGCTTTACAATATTGTGTTGGTTTGTGCCATACATCAACATGAATCAGCTTATACCTAATACATATATCCCCTCCTTCTTGAACCTCCTTCCCATCTTTGACCTCATCTTATCACTCTAGGTTGTCACAGAGCACAACTTCCTCGGTTTTTCATTCATTCCTGGGGCAGCCCCCAAGTGGAATCTCATCCTACTGGTCTGGACCTCACAGCCTGACTTTCTGTATAATTACGACACAGGCAGCCACTGACGAGATCGGAGCAAGGACAGAGATGAGAGCCACATCCATCAGGTACCCATCTTTGACATCACCCATTAAGATGCCAAAGATGTCATCCCCCCACCCCAAAGGTTCATCACAGTTTTTGTCATCATGAAATAAGTCTTGTAATAAGGCCTCTTTTAAGATTTTAAAATCCCAATAAATCTGTCTGCATTTCATTTCTAATAAAAAATTTTCAAATTAGTCACCAAAATGCCAACAAAGCCCAGTCATCATAAATCCTAGTTTAAAGGTTATTGAAGGTGAATAAGATTTTTTTTTTACCCTTTAGCTTATAAGGCAAGTGAGGAATGTGACTTTCAAGAAGCCAGAAACCTATTTTTCTATACTAAAATACCTATTTTTCTTGAGAAACATTAATATTTTTGCATTGTCTATGTATAAATTACTTCACATAGATAGTGGTGTTTCTGTTTCAGTTAATCTATGAATTGGATTTTGTTACCATAGGTGTCTGTTAATCACTTATGAAAGTCCAAATACTAAATCTATGGCTTTCACTTTTTTTTTTCTGTGATCCACAAAAAAAACCAAAAAAAAATGCATTTTATGGTCTAACACACATACACATTCACTTTTTTTTGACTGTGCAGCGTGTGACATTTTAGTTCCCCATCCAAGCATCCAACTCATGCCCCCTGCAGTGGCAATGTGTATGGAGTCTTAACTACTGGACGGCAACAGGAGTCCAACATTTACTTATTTTTCAAATAAAAGTTTTATGAGAAATAATTTCCCTTCTTATAGAAACAAGCTGATATTTTCTGTTTTATTTTGTTTCATTAGAAAAACTACTTGTTATGATCCACTAAATTGGTTTCATAACCAGCAATATGAAAAACACTGTCTTATTAAATGATACAAAAACCCATTTTATTTTGAGTTAACAAGAGAAAACATGATCATGGGTAATCCAAATTAATTGTCTGACATTTCCCATTATAAAAAGATTAAAACATTAAATCCTTGAATCATGAAGATTTGTGAGGATTATGATTCACATTTTTGTGAAACTTTTCTTGTTAGATATATAATGATTTTTGGAACAATGATGTTGAATATCCCAGACTATCATGAAAAGTAAGATTTTCTTAAAAAGCTGCAGAAATGGTTCAGCCTTACGTTGTCAATACAATCCACTTATACACCTGTGGTCACATTTTAGCACACAGAGAATCTCACAAGGGCGAAATTCACACACTCTCACACAACCTAAACGCATATATCTAAGGGAATCAAATGTTAGCCGTTTCTCTTGATCATTTGTAACCTCCCTCCTCACAAAAATGGAGTCACAAGGTCATTAAGTGTTTTAATTTTGGAATAATATCAATATTGATATTACTGATATTATTCCAAACCTTCAAGATGATCTAGAGGTGCTCTCTGGGGTCAGAGGAGAAGGTGTTACTGGGAAAGGTAAGGTTATGCCTAGTGGAGGATGGAGTTCCCTTTTTTAGATGAGCTGAATGGTCCTCTAGAAAATGGCCCAATTTTGTGAAGTTGAAGTCCAGAAAAGATTAAGATGCATCCCTACACCATGATTCAAAGTTGGAACAAGATTAAATTGTAAAGTAGGAATAATAAACCAAACTCTTCTTTTTCCATCGGTTATCACTTCAATGTCGTGACCTTATGTAACTGTTTCGAGTTCTTCTCTTCCTCAGACCTTGTGGCGCCTCTGTTTTGTGAGTGCTCTAGGCAGATCCTCATTATCCTGCCTGTTGCCTAGCCCAACTGCTTCTGGGGCAGTGGCAATGTGTATGGAGTCTTAACTACTGGACGGCAACAGGAGTCCAACATTTACTTATTTTTCAAATAAAAGTTTTATGAGAAATAATTTCCCTTCTTATAGAAACAAGCTGATATTTTCTGTTTTATTTTGTTTCATTAGAAAAACTACTTGTTATGATCCACTAAATTGGTTTCATAACCAGCAATATGAAAAACACTGTCTTATTAAATGATACAAAAACCCATTTTATTTTGAGTTAACAAGAGAAAACATGATCATGGGTAATCCAAATTAATTGTCTGACATTTCCCATTATAAAAAGATTAAAACATTAAATCCTTGAATCATGAAGATTTGTGAGGATTATGATTCACATTTTTGTGAAACTTTTCTTGTTAGATATATAATGATTTTTGGAACAATGATGTTGAATATCCCAGACTATCATGAAAAGTAAGATTTTCTTAAAAAGCTGCAGAAATGGTTCAGCCTTACGTTGTCAATACAATCCACTTATACACCTGTGGTCACATTTTAGCACACAGAGAATCTCACAAGGGCGAAATTCACACACTCTCACACAACCTAAACGCATATATCTAAGGGAATCAAATGTTAGCCGTTTCTCTTGATCATTTGTAACCTCCCTCCTCACAAAAATGGAGTCACAAGGTCATTAAGTGTTTTAATTTTGGAATAATATCAATATTGATATTACTGATATTATTCCAAACCTTCAAGATGATCTAGAGGTGCTCTCTGGGGTCAGAGGAGAAGGTGTTACTGGGAAAGGTAAGGTTATGCCTAGTGGAGGATGGAGTTCCCTTTTTTAGATGAGCTGAATGGTCCTCTAGAAAATGGCCCAATTTTGTGAAGTTGAAGTCCAGAAAAGATTAAGATGCATCCCTACACCATGATTCAAAGTTGGAACAAGATTAAATTGTAAAGTAGGAATAATAAACCAAACTCTTCTTTTTCCATCGGTTATCACTTCAATGTCGTGACCTTATGTAACTGTTTCGAGTTCTTCTCTTCCTCAGACCTTGTGGCGCCTCTGTTTTGTGAGTGCTCTAGGCAGATCCTCATTATCCTGCCTGTTGCCTAGCCCAACTGCTTCTGGGGAGACAGAGGTGGTGACCCTGTGTAGTGGCTTGGTGGTCCACTGGTATTTCTTAGCCATGTCTGAAGCATTCCTGCTGAAGAGACACATTTTTCTTACCTTACTCCTCCAACATTTTTTTTTTTTTTTACTGAATATAAATAACTTCAATTCATCTTCACTTTTATATTGCCTAAGCTGCTGCTTCTACATACATTTTGCATCAGCTGAAGAGTTTGTTAAGTGGGTGACCTTCACATCCTTTTACAGGAGAAAAATACAAAATGAGATCTGGGATTACCGTTTTAAATGGAAGAGCTAGGGTTGAAAAAAAAATATCTCCTCAAGGTCCTTGAAGCAGAGTTGATTAGTCACAAAGAGCTAGAGGCAAAATACCTCTCCTCTTTTTGCACTGTTTTTGCAGAATTTCCTGAATAGTTTTTAGGTTCTAGGTTTTGAATGGAAACCCCCTATATTGCAAAGAAGAATGAATAAGAAGTGGGCAATAACATTCTCTCAGTGTCAGGGGCTTTGCATCTGTACTCACTTCACCTGGGCCAATAATACCATATTTTTTTTTTTCACTTTATCAAATAGCCGTGGAGCACTTTCTATGCACCATGTTCCTATACACACACACAACATATATTTTATATAGACATATATATATATATATATATGTATATATATATGTGTAAATCTTCCAGTAAGTGCTAGAGAAAACAACATAGCAAAGTAAGAGGCAAAAGGAGCGTGGAAGGCAGGTAAGAACTCTGATTTACAATGACCTCTGACCAGAATCCTCAAGTCAGGTAGAGAAAAGAGCCCTGAATACACGTGCAAAGCCCTGAAGTGGGAACTATGTGGCATATCTGAGGGACAACAGGAAGGTCCACACATCTCTGTGTGAGTGAGTAATGCAAGACAGGGCCATAGGGACAAGGAGGCAGAGGGGTGGTCATGGCTTGGAATGTGGTGCATGGAACACACTTATACTAAAAAACTACTTGTTACTTATTTGAAATTCAAACTTAACTGGTTGTCCTGTAATTCTTCATGTTCCAACTGGTAACTTTTTCTTCCCTCCCTCCTCCCCTCTTCCCTTCCTTCCACTGGGTTGTCCTATTCATGCACCATTCAGTTAGATTCATTTGTTTCAGTTTGCAATCAGTTTCAAGTTTATTTTTCCATACTTACGGATTTTATTTTATTTTCAAATATGTAGAATGTTCACACACTTTCAAAAATCAAAACTGTATAAAATGTTGTCCTCAGAAAAGCATGCCCTTTCACCACTGCTGACTTGTTGGCCACCAACTTTGTCACTCTCAGGGTTTACCATTCTTACAGATTTTGTTTTGTAATGATAAGAAAACAGATGCATACTTTCTAATTTTTGCTTCATTATGCAAAATTTGACATTCAAAATATGCTGTTTTGTCCTGTGTTTATTTCACTTAATAATATTTCCAGGAAATCTCTCTACCTCAGTTCAGAGAGATCTGTTACTCTTTTTGAATAGCTGTCTAGTACAGCACTGTGCAATAGTTCATCCAACTCATCTCCCGCATTGAACACTTAGGCAGTTCCCAACAGTTTATACTTACAAGCGATGCTGTGAATTAACAAGCTTATGCATGTGTATTTTTGAATTGACACATGTGTATCTTCAGGATAAATTACTACAAGTGGGACTGCTGCATCAACAGTGAATCCATGTGTAATTTCTTTACTTAATGCCGAATTGCCTCTATAAGGATGATATCATTTTACATAGTAGTATGTGAGACTGCCTGTTTCTTCACAGCCTTACCAAGAGGTTGTATTGTCATGTTTTTGAATTTTTGCCCATCTGATGAATTGCTGTTCAGTCGCTAAGTTGTGTCCAACTCTGCGACCCCATGAACTGCAACACAAAAGAATGGTATGTCATAACTATTGTCAATGCACTGTGGGCATAAAGGATCCTACATGTGGGCTATACGACAGCCTGGAGAGGTGGGATGGGGGGTACCAGAAGGGGGTGCCGAGGAGGGATGGGTCAGGGATATATATACAACTAATCTGGGATTATACATGTCTGTAAACAACAAAACTGTCAAAGCAAAAAGTAAAATAAAAATAATTATTAAAAAAAGAGAAAAAGAATGGTATCTCAGCATACTTTCAATATGCACTCTACTTATTATGAAATGGAACATATTTTTATGTTCAAGAGATATATTTTAGATTCTTTTGTGAATCATCTGTTCACATCTCTTGTCTATTTTTCTATAGGAAAAATATATTTTTTTATGTCTCAAGAAAGAAAATACTCATTTGTTAGATTCTTTTGTTTCAGTTTGCAATCAGTTTCAAGTTTATTTTTCCATACTTACGGATTTTATTTTATTTTCAAATATGTAGAATGTTCACACACTTTCAAAAATCAAAACTGTATAAAATGTTGTCCTCAGAAAAGCATGCCCTTTCACCACTGCTGACTTGTTGGCCACCAACTTTGTCACTCTCAGGGTTTACCATTCTTACAGATTTTGTTTTGTAATGATAAGAAAACAGATGCATACTTTCTAATTTTTGCTTCATTATGCAAAATTTGACATTCAAAATATGCTGTTTTGTCCTGTGTTTATTTCACTTAATAATATTTCCAGGAAATCTCTCTACCTCAGTTCAGAGAGATCTGTTACTCTTTTTGAATAGCTGTCTAGTACAGCACTGTGCAATAGTTCATCCAACTCATCTCCCGCATTGAACACTTAGGCAGTTCCCAACAGTTTATACTTACAAGCGATGCTGTGAATTAACAAGCTTATGCATGTGTATTTTTGAATTGACACATGTGTATCTTCAGGATAAATTACTACAAGTGGGACTGCTGCATCAACAGTGAATCCATGTGTAATTTCTTTACTTAATGCCGAATTGCCTCTATAAGGATGATATCATTTTACATAGTAGTATGTGAGACTGCCTGTTTCTTCACAGCCTTACCAAGAGGTTGTATTGTCATGTTTTTGAATTTTTGCCCATCTGATGAATTGCTGTTCAGTCGCTAAGTTGTGTCCAACTCTGCGACCCCATGAACTGCAACACAAAAGAATGGTATGTCATAACTATTGTCAATGCACTGTGGGCATAAAGGATCCTACATGTGGGCTATACGACAGCCTGGAGAGGTGGGATGGGGGGTACCAGAAGGGGGTGCCGAGGAGGGATGGGTCAGGGATATATATACAACTAATCTGGGATTATACATGTCTGTAAACAACAAAACTGTCAAAGCAAAAAGTAAAATAAAAATAATTATTAAAAAAAGAGAAAAAGAATGGTATCTCAGCATACTTTCAATATGCACTCTACTTATTATGAAATGGAACATATTTTTTTATGTTCAAGAGATATATTTTAGATTCTTTTTGTGAATCATCTGTTCACATCTCTTGTCTATTTTTCTATAGGATTTTTTTTTTTTATCTCAAAAACTACTCATTGGTGTGGTTAGCTTGGTGATGTTAGCTCTTTAGAGATAATACACTGCAAATACTATCTCACAGTTTGTTGTATACCTTTTGATTTTGTTCATAAGGTTTTAAAGCTGGTCAATTTCTGGACTTTGTATTCAATCCCATTGATCTGTGTCTCAATTCATGAACCTGGATAAGTTTTGAAGACAGAACTAATATAAAGTGATGAATTTGATGTGGGACATCAGAAAAAAGAAGAGTCAGACACAAGTCCAAGATTCTGACCAGAGCCACTAGAATGTTAGGGTTTCCACTTACCAAGGAGAATTCGACTTTGGTGAGGAATACCACAAATTTTGTTTTGGCCATGTTAAGTCTGGGGTACCTGCTAGACCTTCTAGTAGAGATGTGAGGTACAGATGGCTATAAATGTGGATTTGAAGAAAAGGCAGGAATTAGACATTTAGAGAAAGCCATGCAGAAACAGAATGTAAAACCATAAATCTGATAGGTTTTAATAAAAATGTTATGTCCATTTGGAGAATATTTCAGGGTTTAAGTCACTTGTCCAGAGTTGGGCCATGAATTTATGTTTTGTTCTCTGGATTTGTTTTTTAAAGCTGCCATAACAAGCATCATAGACTGGGTGGCTTAAACAGCAGAAATTTATTCTCTCCCAGAGAGAGAATTTATTCTAGAGGCTAGAAATTCAAAACCAATGTGTTGGCAGGGTTGATATTTTCCGAGGCCCCTCTCATTGACTTGCAGACTTCCTTCCTGTGTCTTCACATGACCTTTCCTCTCTAACATGTGTTTCCTAATTTTTTTTTAATTTTTAAACATTTTGATTTTATTTATTTCTTTATTTTCATCCATCTTTATTCTTTGGTCTGTGTGGGCCTCCCATTACAGTGGTGTCTCTCCTTGCAGAGCACTGGCCCTGGGCACATGTGCTCCAGAGCACTGGCTCATAATTGGACACGCTGGTCCAGCCACGCCATGGTACGTGGGAATCTTCCCAGGCCAGGGATCAAACCGGTACCTCTTGCACTGCAAGGTAGACTCTTTACCCACTGGACCACCGGGGAAGCCTGTATCCTAATTTTAAACAGATTCTAGTCATATTGGATTTGGGCCCACCCTAATGACCCCTTTATAATGTGATTACCTTTTTAAAGACGTTATTTCCAAATATAGTCACATCCTAAGGTACTAGAGATCAGGCCTTCCACATATGAATTCTGAGGGAATGTAATTCAGCCCACAATGCTTCTCTTTCCATGACAGAACTAAAGAGTTGGACATGACTTAGTGACTGAACAACAACAACAACAAATGTATTTGAGGAGAAACATGGATTTCGAGTCTGAAAATATATTGTCTCACAAAGGAATTAAAATGATTTCTTCAGTGCTTGGGAGTTAGTATTTCTCTTCTCTTGGAAGGATATTTATGTGGAGGATATAAACATGAATGATATTTAATGAGCCCACTGTCCTCAGATCTGTTCCCAGGGGAAAAAAACCTTGTTCTCTCTGGGAAACAGGATGTGGAAAAACTCCTGACACAGAAATTCCAGCAGTAAATTTGTGTCTTGTCTGGGCTGGAGGGAAGTTGAATGAACACATTTTAGAACTAGTGTCCATATTCATCTTTGAGAAATCATTCTTTGACCACTAACAAATGTGGATTAATATAAACCAGAAATACCTATCAGCTAAAAAAAAATATTCCAAACACTATCAATATACTTTCAGCTAGAAGTAACCTCAAGGATATTTCTCCTTTTGGATATAATCTTGAGTTATTCAGGAAAAATCAAGAGGCAAGACAAAAATTATTGTCATTAAATCACTAAATATTTGTAAATATATTACAAAGACTGAAACTCTCTGGGATTCTGGAAATTATCCAGTAACTTCTCCAAGTCACCTTTATTTAGAAAAGTCCTGAGAGTTCTTTCCTACTCTACGTAGTAACCTGTTTTTTAATGCTTTCGCTACTTGGTTATTATTCACTAGACTACAGTGTCCTGGTACAGGAAAACATCTTTTAAAAATTGCTAACCGAAACTCATCAGGATTCTGCAGGAGACAAATTACTCTGAGTTTGCTTTCTAGGTATTTATAGTCATTTCCTAGTAACTTTGTCACTGACATCTATGTTAATTTTTTTGGAATTATAATAGGTTATCTAACATTTCTGCTTCTCAGAATAAATTATATGAACCAAATAGAATCTGCTTCAAGAATTAGACTGCAATAAAGTTTCCACAGCTTAAACTTTGGCGATGATAGTCTAACAGGATTTTTTAAACTGTAAGACTAAAAGGTATGCCACAGATAACATCCCCGTGGCCTCGCCTGGTTAGGAAGGTGACACGGGCAGCCTAAAAGCTGATGTCAGTTGTGGATAATGGACAGAAGAAAACACAGACAGTGCAAGATGAAACAAACAAAATTCACACAAAATGTGAATGTTGATTTCAGCAGTATACCAGCTAATTAAGGTTAACTCACCCTTAAAAACTGGAAAATCTACCCTACTGAGAAAAAAATGTGGAAAAGAAATAACTTCTAAATATGGTCACATGTCCTACCCCATCTTCGTTCAATGGACTTCACCTTCAAAGCCTTTGAATGTGCACTGCACCTTGGGTCCAGGCCTCACACAAAATCATTACCTGTGGGGCTTCCCTGGTGGTCTAGTAATCTCTAGTATCTTAGGATGCGACTATATTTGGAAATAAAATCTTTAAAGAGGCAATTACATTAAAAAGGGGGTAATTTAGGTGGGCCCTAATCCTGTATGATTAGAGTCCTGTTAAAAATTAGGATAGAGGGCTTCCCTGGTGGTCCAGTGGGTAACCAGTCTGCCTTGCAGTGCAAGGGGTGTTGGTTCAATCCCTGACCTGGGAAGATTCCACATGCTGCAGCATGGGTGGACCAGTGTGTCCAATTATGAGCCAGTGCTCTGGAGCACATGTGCCCGGAGCCAGTGCTCTGCAAGGAGAGAGGCCTCTGCAATGGGAGGCCCACGTAGGCCAAAGAATAAAGATGAATGAAAATGAATAAGTGAAAAAACCAATAAAAGAGGTCAGAATTTAAAAAACCAAAAAACAATAAAAACCATTACCTCCAAATTGGGTTATTCAGGCAGCATGGAGGCACACAGAGGTACATAGTCAAGATGGAACACTTAAAATGTTGACAAAACACCACATCCTGATTTTGATATTTCTCCATTTTTCAATAAACAAAGTAGCCTGAGCCACTACTGTGAATCCTTGTGGATACGAAGGATTTGAAAACACTACCAATGACCCAGCCTCACCGGTTGTGGACTCATTGTACTGTTAACAGTGAATTTGTTGAATTATAATAGGTTATCTAACATTTCTGCTTCTCAGAATAAATTATATGAACCAAATAGAATCTGCTTCAAGAATTAGACTGCAATAAAGTTTCCACAGCTTAAACTTTGGCGATAGTCTAACAGGATTTTTTAAACTGTAAGACTAAAAGGTATGCCACAGATAACATCCCCGTGGCCTCGCCTGGTTAGGAAGGTGACACGGGCAGCCTAAAAGCTGATGTCAGTTGTGGATAATGGACAGAAGAAAACACAGACAGTGCAAGATGAAACAAACAAAATTCACACAAAATGTGAATGTTGATTTCAGCAGTATACCAGCTAATTAAGGTTAACTCACCCTTAAAAACTGGAAAATCTACCCTACTGAGAAAAAAATGTGGAAAAGAAATAACTTCTAAATATGGTCACATGTCCTACCCCATCTTCGTTCAATGGACTTCACCTTCAAAGCCTTTGAATGTGCACTGCACCTTGGGTCCAGGCCTCACACAAAATCATTACCTGTGGGGCTTCCCTGGTGGTCTAGTAATCTCTAGTATCTTAGGATGCGACTATATTTGGAAATAAAATCTTTAAAGAGGCAATTACATTAAAAAGGGGGTAATTTAGGTGGGCCCTAATCCTGTATGATTAGAGTCCTGTTAAAAATTAGGATAGAGGGCTGCCCTGGTGGTCCAGTGGGTAACCAGTCTGCCTTGCAGTGCAAGGGGTGTTGGTTCAATCCCTGACCTGGGAAGATTCCACATGCTGCAGCATGGGTGGACCAGTGTGTCCAATTATGAGCCAGTGCTCTGGAGCACATGTGCCCGGAGCCAGTGCTCTGCAAGGAGAGAGGCCTCTGCAATGGGAGGCCCACGTAGGCCAAAGAATAAAGATGAATGAAAATGAATAAGTGAAAAAACCAATAAAAGAGGTCAGAATTTAAAAAACCAAAAAACAATAAAAACCATTACCTCCAAATTGGGTTATTCAGGCAGCATGGAGGCACACAGAGGTACATAGTCAAGATGGAACACTTAAAATGTTGACAAAACACCACATCCTGATTTTGATATTTCTCCATTTTTCAATAAACAAAGTAGCCTGAGCCACTCTGGACCTGTAAGAATCCTTGTGGATACGAAGGATTTGAAAACACTACCAATGACCCAGCCTCACCGGTTGTGGACTCATTGTACTGTTACACAGTGCATTTCCTGAATGACACGGTTGGGAGCAGGAGGCTTCCCCAGGCCTGAGTCCCTCACTCCTGTGGGTCTGACTCTACTTGCTGTTCTCTGCTAGTGTATTCTGAGGGGAAGTCACACAGGACTTTGGTCTCTGGATGTTTTTAGTTCCCTTATGACTGCTCCCTTTCAGTGAGGATTGTCATCTGGCGTACTTTGAAAATGTACCAAACTCATCCCAACTCAAACAAATCTAAAGTCCAAACAGGTTAAATGTACCTGTCCCCAGCTCTGTGATGATTCGCTCTTCCTGCGGTACCTGTTTTTAAGAAAGGCATTATCTCAGCACATTGTCTGCTTTAGAGAGTATAAAATATGGCAGAAGTGAGCGTGCTGAGCCACCGAAGTGGGCTAAACATACCAGTGGACCGCACTCAGAGAGTAACAAAGAGATTCCATCATCTGGCCCAAACCCACAGTTTGGGTTAGCTTTATTTTTATTACATTCATGATATAATCCACTGGAGTGACCCAAACCAGAGTTCTGGTATGACTGGGAGAAGTGGATGAGTGGAACACAACAGAAAGGCCTGTGCCTTGCTCAAAGCATGGACAAGTTCAGGGGAAGTAAAATGAGAACTCCTTGATCTCTTTGACTACCTTCCCTATCCCCAACCAACGTGCAATCAGGAATATGCCTTTAAAATGTTTTCTCTATAAATTCACATACACATAAAATGAATGAATAGTTTCCATTGTGGAAATCAATGAAGACCACCCAAATGAAATCAAGTAAAGTCTATTGTTTTGGGGCTTGCTATAGCAAGGCAGTTAGCCACCAATATTTGTGTCTGGCAGATACTCAAAGTCAAGCAAAAGCAAGGGAAACCTTCACAGTGGAAAAAGGGAAGTCTGCAGGTATGCCCTGATTGGAAGCTGTTGGCAGTGTGAAGAAGCTTAAGCAGACTAACCAGAAGCAGGGCATCCTATATGATTGGTTAGGGGTGGATATTTTCATTGTTCTGAAGATGGAAACCGGGGTGGGGGAGGGGAGGAAATAGGGAAGCTATCAGTTAATAATAACCGAGTCTTGGTTATTTTGGACCAACTGCCACAGAGGTAATTGGATTTGCGAGCTGATAGTTGCAGGCTTTGAGTTAGAGCTCTATTTTTATTGATATATATGGTCTGGCTGCTTTTTCTGTGCATGGAGTCGCTCATCATAGGTGATTATTTATTCATAGGAACTTTTTCCATATCCTGAAATGGATCCTATTTTCTATTGCATACCACAAACAATAGTTTTCCCCAGGCTGCTGATTTTCATGTTGGAGATTTATCTTTCTATATAATCAATTTTTTCTTCTTTATGACTTTGGAAATTTGTACCTTTACTAAGAAAGTCATCTTTTTATAATACTACAACATATGCCTCCTAAATCTCCTCTTAATGTTATTATAATTTAAAAATAACTTTAAAATCTAGATATACTTTACTTTTACATTGAGTGTAAAGAAGAACTACAATCTAGGGAAAACTATGAGCCAAAAACATACACTCACCCCAGTGTTCATTTATAAAAGTCAAGACATGGAAACAGCCTAAATGTTCATGGACAGATTAATGGATAGAGAAGATGTGATACATACACATAATGGAAAATTAACCTGTCTTAAAAAGAATGAAATAATGTCATTTTCAGCAACAGGGATGGACTTGGAGATGATCCTACTAAGTGAAGTAAGCCCAAAAGGAAAAGACAAATATCATACAGTATCACTTATATGTGGAATATAAAAAAAAAAAAAAAAAAAGAGGTCTTCCCCTGGTGGTCCAGTGGGTAAGGACACCGCCTTGCAGTGCAAGGGGCGCCGGTTCGATCCCTGGCACAAGAAGATCCCATGTGCCGCGGAGCGGCTGGACTGATGTGCCCAATTACCGAGCCAGAGCTCTGGAGCGCATGCGCCCAGAGCCGGTGCTCTGCGACAACAGAGGCCACCGCAATGGGAGGCCCACACGGGCCAAAGAACAAAGATGGATGAAAATAGAGAAATGAAAGACCAATAGAAGTGGCCTGCCCGCTCCCCTCCCTCCCACCCCACGCCCCAAATGATAAATAAATAAAATAAATGTTTAAAAAAAAAAGATACAAACTAACTTATTTAGAAAATAAAAGTAGACTTGCAGACATAGAAAACAAAGCTATAGTCATCAAATGGTAAAGGGAGAAAGGCATAAATTAGGAGTTTGGGATTAAATATACACTACCATATAAAGTCATATATATGGTCTGGCTGCTTTTTCTGTGCATGGAGTCGCTCATCATAGGTGATTATTTATTCATAGGAACTTTTTCCATATCCTGAAATGGATCCTATTTTCTATTGCATACCACAAACAATAGTTTTCCCCAGGCTGCTGATTTTCATGTTGGAGATTTATCTTTCTATATAATCAATTTTTTCTTCTTTATGACTTTGGAAATTTGTACCTTTACTAAGAAAGTCATCTTTTTATAATACTACAACATATGCCTCCTAAATCTCCTCTTAATGTTATTATAATTTAAAAATAACTTTAAAATCTAGATATACTTTACTTTTACATTGAGTGTAAAGAAGAACTACAATCTAGGGAAAACTATGAGCCAAAAACATACACTCACCCCAGTGTTCATTTATAAAAGTCAAGACATGGAAACAGCCTAAATGTTCATGGACAGATTAATGGATAGAGAAGATGTGATACATACACATAATGGAAAATTAACCTGTCTTAAAAAGAATGAAATAATGTCATTTTCAGCAACAGGGATGGACTTGGAGATGATCCTACTAAGTGAAGTAAGCCCAAAAGGAAAAGACAAATATCATACAGTATCACTTATATGTGGAATATACAAAAAAAAAAAAAAAAAGAGGTCTTCCCCTGGTGGTCCAGTGGGTAAGGACACCGCCTTGCAGTGCAAGGGGCGCCGGTTCGATCCCTGGCACAAGAAGATCCCATGTGCCGCGGAGCGGCTGGACTGATGTGCCCAATTACCGAGCCAGAGTCTGGGGCGCATGTGCCCAGAGCCGGCGCTCTGCAACAACAGAGGCCACCGCAATGGGAGGCCCACAGGGGCCAAAGAACAAAGACGGATGAAAATAGAGAACTGAAAGACCAACAGAAGTGGCCCGCCCGTCCCCCTCCCTCCCCACCCCACGCCCCAAATGATAAATAAATAAAATAAATGTTTAAAAAAAAAAGATACAAACTAACTTATTTAGAAAATAAAAGTAGACTTGCAGACATAGAAAACAAAGCTATAGTCATCAAATGGTAAAGGGAGAAAGGCATAAATTAGGAGTTTGGGATTAAAATATACACACTACCATATACAAAATCGATAACCTATGAAGACCTATAGTCTATCAAAGGTAACTATAATATCTTATAATAACGTATAATAGAAAAGAATCTAAAAAATAATATATAAATTTATATACACATATGCAAACTTTTGTATTTAGAGATTTTTAATTATCTTTTTCCTGAGGAGAAAACAGCAACCCACTCCAGTATGCTTGCCTGGAAAATTTCCTGGAAAGAGGAGCCTGGAGGGCTACAGTCCATAGGGTTGCAAAGAGTTGGACATGATAAAGAGGCTGAGCAATGTAAACTGAATAACTTTGTTGTGTATCTGAAACTAAAACATCACTTTAAATCAACAATATTTCAGTAAAATTTTTTTCAAACGATGTCACAAGACAAAGAAAAGGAATTACAGCTTCATTTCATTTTCCAAGTGGCTAGCCATTTGGAATTATACTCCCATTGTATAATTCTTCTCCCATTGACTCAACAACCTATCTTTAACAGATACTAAATTGACTCAACAGCCTATCTTTAACAGATACTAAATTCTATCTGTCTCCATTTGTTTCTGGACTTGATTTGCTCTTTGGATCTGTGTCTGCTTCAATTACTACAACATCAGGTTTTTTTTTTTTTTTATATGTTTTTTTCACAAATAACATTTCAACAATTTTATCTTTTTATGATTTTTAAAAATATTTATTTACTTTTGGCTGTGCTGAGCCTTCATTGTTGAATGGCACCAAGTGGGGGTGCTCAGGCTTGTCACTGTGGTGACTTCTCTTGTTGCAGAGCCGGGGCTCCAGGTACCCAGGCTAATAGCTGTGGCACACGGGCTCAGTAACTGGAGCTTGCGGACTCAGCTGCCCCAGGCATGTGGGATCTTCCCAGATCAGGGAACAAACCTGTGTCCCTTGCATTGCAAGGAGGATTCTTAACCAAAGGACCACATGGGAAGGCCCTAGAACATCAGTTTTGAGGGAATTAGTCTCTTCAATTCAGTTTTTTTTAGGAAAAAAATAGTATCTTAATAGATAACGGAAAAACATAAATTAGGAGTTTGGGATTAAAATATACACACTACCATATACAAAATCGATAACCTATGAAGACCTATAGTCTATCAAAGGTAACTATAATATCTTATAATAACGTATAATAGAAAAGAATCTAAAAAATAATATATAAATTTATATACACATATGCAAACTTTTGTATTTAGAGATTTTTAATTATCTTTTTCCTGAGGAGAAAACAGCAACCCACTCCAGTATGCTTGCCTGGAAAATTTCCTGGAAAGAGGAGCCTGGAGGGCTACAGTCCATAGGGTTGCAAAGAGTTGGACATGATAAAGAGGCTGAGCAATGTAAACTGAATAACTTTGTTGTGTATCTGAAACTAAAACATCACTTTAAATCAACAATATTTCAGTAAAATTTTTTTCAAACGATGTCACAAGACAAAGAAAAGGAATTACAGCTTCATTTCATTTTCCAAGTGGCTAGCCATTTGGAATTATACTCCCATTGTATAATTCTTCTCCCATTGACTCAACAACCTATCTTTAACAGATACTAAATTGACTCAACAGCCTATCTTTAACAGATACTAAATTCTATCTGTCTCCATTTGTTTCTGGACTTGATTTGCTCTTTGGATCTGTGTCTGCTTCAATTACTACAACATCAGGTTTTTTTTTTTTTTTTATATGTTTTTTTCACAAATAACATTTCAACAATTTTATCTTTTTATGATTTTTAAAAATATTTATTTACTTTTGGCTGTGCTGAGCCTTCATTGTTGAATGGCACCAAGTGGGGGTGCTCAGGCTTGTCACTGTGGTGACTTCTCTTGTTGCAGAGCCGGGGCTCCAGGTACCCAGGCTAATAGCTGTGGCACACGGGCTCAGTAACTGGAGCTTGCGGACTCAGCTGCCCCAGGCATGTGGGATCTTCCCAGATCAGGGAACAAACCTGTGTCCCTTGCATTGCAAGGAGGATTCTTAACCAAAGGACCACATGGGAAGGCCCTAGAACATCAGTTTTGAGGGAATTAGTCTCTTCAATTCAGTTTCAATTTCTTTCTTTAGATCTGAGTCATTGAAAAAAATTACTTTTTAAATTCCAATTTTCAGAGGCTTTTCCCCCTTTGATTATTTAATACAGTTATTGAATCATAATATAAGAATGTGGTCTGTGTTGTTTCTGTTTTTTGATTGTTGAGGATTATTTCTAAACCATGTCAATGTTTATAAAGTTCTTATTGATTTAAAAAATAATCTATATTCTCTATTTCTCAGATAAAACATATAATTTCCATCTTATGATAAACCTTAACTGCCTTAAAGATTATCT
This sequence comes from Tragulus kanchil, assembly GCA_022376925.1. Taxonomy (NCBI): domain Eukaryota; kingdom Metazoa; phylum Chordata; class Mammalia; order Artiodactyla; family Tragulidae; genus Tragulus; species Tragulus kanchil. The sequence continues at coordinate 53,615,009 of JAIOJX010000029.1, read as the reverse complement.
ATGAAAGTTATGTTAAATTCTCTCTGTATGATTTTAAACTTGTCAGTTTTCCCTTCGAATATTTCACAGCTTTTGGTTCATATTAAAGCAATGTGATTTCATAAATTTTTATGACTACTATAATGTCTTGGGCTTCCCTGATGGCTCAGAGAGTAAAGAATCTGCCTGTAATGCGAGAGACCTGGGTTTGATCTCTGGGTTAGGAAAATCCCTTGGAGAAGGAAATGGCAACCCACTCCAGTATTCTTGCCTGGAAAACCCACGGACAGAGAAGCCTGGAGAGCTAGTCTACGAGATCACAAAGAGTTGAACATGACTGAGCAGCTAACATACACACATAAATGTCTTGGTGGATGTCGCATTTATCTTGGATATCTCTTTCCCGCTGTTGTTGTTTCGTTGCCAAGTCAGGTTGGACTCTTTTGCAACCCCATGGACTACCACATGTCAGGCTCCTCTGTCCATGGGGTTTTCCAGGCAAGAATACTGGAGTGGGTTGCCATTTCCTTCTCTAGGGCTTCTTCCCAACCCAGGGACCAAATCTACATCTCCTGCATTGCAGATGGATTCTTTACCAATGAGCCAGCTGGGAAACCACTCTTTCCCACTATTGGAAGTCAAATTCACAATTGGAAGGTAATAGGAAATTAAAGAAGAGAGTGACTTTTTTTTTTTTTTTAACTTGGATAGAACTGGGATTGCTAGTCTCCTGAAAAGAAAACATCTCAGTGATAAAGTCCTATTTTGGAGAAGCCACAGTCCTCTTTCTAAGACTAAATTCAATCAATACAGCCATGATGCTGCCCAAGTGCCCTCCCTGGCTTGGTGTTTTTGTCACCATGTATTCCATTGCCCATTTATTTACTTATTTTTAGATACTCAGGATCCATTTTGAGGAAACCATCAAGTTTAATAGGCTTTTGTGCCTTGGCAATCGTCTTCCTTTTATGCTCTTATTATTCTGTACTGATTGTACAGGTCAGGCTTTCCAATTTTCAAGTACCTTTCTTGATATGCTCTTTGTACTGTCTTTAGACAAAAATGTTGGTGAAAGAGAAAAAAAAAAAAAAAAACAGAGGCTGCCAGATTGCAATTAGATTGCTCTTCGAGTTGAGATGCATTCAGTGAAATGGTTTCTGATTTCCACTGGTCTACAAATCTATTTTGTACGCATCAAGTCTGGAAACTTCTCTTAATTTCCAAATGCTGTGACTTCTAGGTAAAAGCAGGAATGACTATATCAGGGTCTGGGGGTGCCATCACCACTCACTGTGAGCTTATGGGACAGTCTAGTTGTCACTGATTTTTTTTTTCTTTCAAAAGAGGCCATCAATAGGTATAAATGCTGAAATTAAATTTCTGTAATGTTTGCTGACTTGCTGTGTAAATTCACAAATTCTGAAACCCCACTTATTTGTCAGGGTGTGTGTCCTGGTTTTTTATGCAAGAGATGTGGTAATGTAAGCTACTATACACAGTAGAGAACATGAAGAACCTATAGAATATTCCTTTAAGGATTAATAAACATCTTTGGAAGAAAGCAGCCTCCTGTAAAGACCATTAGAAAATAGTAGAATACAGTATAGAGTCTACTGCTAATTTATACAGCATTGTCTATAAACTTTCTGGAAGTTCAGAGAAAAAAAATATATTTAGATACCTTAATTACCCAGGATATAACGGGACCAAATCTACATCTCCTGCATTGCAGATGGATTCTTTACCAATGAGCCAGCTGGGAAACCACTCTTTCCCACTATTGGAAGTCAAATTCACAATTGGAAGGTAATAGGAAATTAAAGAAGAGAGTGACTTTTTTTTTTTTTTTAACTTGGATAGAACTGGGATTGCTAGTCTCCTGAAAAGAAAACATCTCAGTGATAAAGTCCTATTTTGGAGAAGCCACAGTCCTCTTTCTAAGACTAAATTCAATCAATACAGCCATGATGCTGCCCAAGTGCCCTCCCTGGCTTGGTGTTTTTGTCACCATGTATTCCATTGCCCATTTATTTACTTATTTTTAGATACTCAGGATCCATTTTGAGGAAACCATCAAGTTTAATAGGCTTTTGTGCCTTGGCAATCGTCTTCCTTTTATGCTCTTATTATTCTGTACTGATTGTACAGGTCAGGCTTTCCAATTTTCAAGTACCTTTCTTGATATGCTCTTTGTACTGTCTTTAGACAAAAATGTTGGTGAAAGAGAAAAAAAAAAAAAAAAACAGAGGCTGCCAGATTGCAATTAGATTGCTCTTCGAGTTGAGATGCATTCAGTGAAATGGTTTCTGATTTCCACTGGTCTACAAATCTATTTTGTACGCATCAAGTCTGGAAACTTCTCTTAATTTCCAAATGCTGTGACTTCTAGGTAAAAGCAGGAATGACTATATCAGGGTCTGGGGGTGCCATCACCACTCACTGTGAGCTTATGGGACAGTCTAGTTGTCACTGATTTTTTTTTTCTTTCAAAAGAGGCCATCAATAGGTATAAATGCTGAAATTAAATTTCTGTAATGTTTGCTGACTTGCTGTGTAAATTCACAAATTCTGAAACCCCACTTATTTGTCAGGGTGTGTGTCCTGGTTTTTTATGCAAGAGATGTGGTAATGTAAGCTACTATACACAGTAGAGAACATGAAGAACCTATAGAATATTCCTTTAAGGATTAATAAACATCTTTGGAAGAAAGCAGCCTCCTGTAAAGACCATTAGAAAATAGTAGAATACAGTATAGAGTCTACTGCTAATTTATACAGCATTGTCTATAAACTTTCTGGAAGTTCAGAGAAAAAAAATATATTTAGATACCTTAATTACCCAGGATATAACTTTTTCTGTATATAAGACAAGATGCTTCTTCCCATCCCTGTTACTGAGAGTAGACCAGGTAATTTAAGAAGTCTGGGAGCAAGTAACATCCTTTCTCTCAGTCTTGGAGTCTCAACCTCTCTCAGTTATGTATAAAAAAAAGCCAAGCCTAGATTTACTGAGTGCCAGCCATTTGCCAAGTGCTTTAAGGAGAATCTCCATTTTTATAGGCAACAAACTGCAACTTGGATTAAGTTTCATGCCTGAGGTTACTGAGCCAGGAGGCAGCAGGGCCAGTGTTTTACAGGAAGTCAGAGCTCCTGATCTTTCAAAATCATTATCATGCCTTTGTTAAAACTACACACATGCTAACAAACACATTCCACACATTATTTATTTCTCTAGTTTTTCCATAGAAATGGTTAGAAAGCAGGCATTTTTTCTGCAAACCGCATGTCATCCTCTTGAGCAAAGTGCTCAGGTAACTCTTGTTTAAATCATTTCATGACTGTTAGAACCAGAGGAGGACAATAAAGAAAGGATCCACAAAATCCCCTAGCAGGGCTGCCAGATTCAGTAGATAAAATACAGGCTTATTCAGTAAAACATTAGGGATATCCTTGTGCTAAAAACACTATTAAATTATTTACTTGAAATTTGTGTTGAACTGAGTATTTTGCTTTTTATCTGGCAGCCTTATTCCTGAGTCCCCATTTCATAATTTCATCACTGTTTTCAAAATAGCAGATTTTTCCTTGTTAGATAGTCACTTTTCTTTCCTGTAAGCTCCGTATAAGAGAAAAGGAGGGGCTTCCCCTGGTGGTCCAGTGGGTAAGGACACCGCCTTGCAGTGCAAGGGGCACCGGTTCGATCCCTGGCCTGGGAAGATCCCACGTGCTGTGGAGCGACTGGACAGATGTGTCCAATTACCGAGCCGGAGCTCTGGAGCGCATGCGCCCAGAGCCGGCGTGGGAGGCCCACAGGGGCCAAAGAACAAAGACGGATGGAAATAGAGAAATGAAAGATCAATAGAAGTGGCCCACCTGCTCCCCTCCCTCCCCAACCCGACCCTCGCCCAAAATAAATAAATAAATAAATCTTTAGGGGAAAAAAAAAAGAAGAAAGGAGATGGGGAGAAGGGCCAATAGAGGCTTATCAAAAGGAGAGTTTTGCTTTGATAATTGAGTCATCAGCTCTCTGTGCATCATGTAGTAACTTAGATTTCGTTCCTGATGAATCTCTGACTGGTGGCAAACTCTTTTAGATGACTCTATCAAGTGACAACTGTTCTATTTTACTGATAAAGAGTCTCAGATAAGAAAATAGGGAGGTAAGAGGGACACTTACACCACCTATATCAATTACTAAAATTGCAGCTATGCATAGACTAAAGTCCAATGTAAAGCTTTTTGTCTTTTCAAACACATTTCAACAACTTTCCTACCCACATTATTGCAGAGTCATGTTGGTGACCACAGTTTCTGATGGATGGTTGGTTAATTAAATGATGCAAAATCAATCTGGAAATCTTCCCAAGAACTTGTGTTCAGTTGGAGGTAAATATACATAGGAATCTTAGACAAATTCATTGTCAAGGCTGCTGTTATGAGAGTATTAGAATTCACCCATGGTTTTCAAGCATGAAGAAAACAACTGAATGTAAATGAATGTATAATCTCTGAAAGATGACCTTCTTATTTTCAAAGGACAAAACATCAATTTTGAATGTGAAGGAAAACAGAGCATGAAGACCATGAAACAAGACAGTATTTTGCTTTTTATCTGGCAGCCTTATTCCTGAGTCCCCATTTCATAATTTCATCACTGTTTTCAAAATAGCAGATTTTTCCTTGTTAGATAGTCACTTTTCTTTCCTGTAAGCTCCGTATAAGAGAAAAGGAGGGGCTTCCCCTGGTGGTCCAGTGGGTAAGGACACCGCCTTGCAGTGCAAGGGGCACCGGTTCGATCCCTGGCCTGGGAAGATCCCACGTGCTGTGGAGCGACTGGACAGATGTGTCCAATTACCGAGCCGGAGCTCTGGAGCGCATGCGCCCAGAGCCGGCGTGGGAGGCCCACAGGGGCCAAAGAACAAAGACGGATGGAAATAGAGAAATGAAAGATCAATAGAAGTGGCCCACCTGCTCCCCTCCCTCCCCAACCCGACCCTCGCCCAAAATAAATAAATAAATAAATCTTTAGGGGAAAAAAAAAAGAAGAAAGGAGATGGGGAGAAGGGCCAATAGAGGCTTATCAAAAGGAGAGTTTTGCTTTGATAATTGAGTCATCAGCTCTCTGTGCATCATGTAGTAACTTAGATTTCGTTCCTGATGAATCTCTGACTGGTGGCAAACTCTTTTAGATGACTCTATCAAGTGACAACTGTTCTATTTTACTGATAAAGAGTCTCAGATAAGAAAATAGGGAGGTAAGAGGGACACTTACACCACCTATATCAATTACTAAAATTGCAGCTATGCATAGACTAAAGTCCAATGTAAAGCTTTTTGTCTTTTCAAACACATTTCAACAACTTTCCTACCCACATTATTGCAGAGTCATGTTGGTGACCACAGTTTCTGATGGATGGTTGGTTAATTAAATGATGCAAAATCAATCTGGAAATCTTCCCAAGAACTTGTGTTCAGTTGGAGGTAAATATACATAGGAATCTTAGACAAATTCATTGTCAAGGCTGCTGTTATGAGAGTATTAGAATTCACCCATGGTTTTCAAGCATGAAGAAAACAACTGAATGTAAATGAATGTATAATCTCTGAAAGATGACCTTCTTATTTTCAAAGGACAAAAACATCAATTTTGAATGTGAAGGAAAACAGAGCATGAAGACCATGAAACAAGACAGTAATAGAAGAAAAAAACTCCAGCTTTGGTCAATGTCTTCACAGGAGAATTTTTTTTTTATGCATATGTCACCCCTGGAAGACAAGTTTTTATTGTATTCATGACATGTTCCTGCCCAGTGTTTTAGATATTTCTCCGTTATCCCCAAGGGATGTGTAGGAATGTAAAGCAAATAGATTGCAAGGTGACCTGTTTCATTTCCTCCCAGAGTACCAGGGAAAAGGCAGTTTCAATCATTGCTTAATGGAGAGATGAGGATGGGAGTGGATATGGATGCACAAATATTTATCTATAAAAGTTTTGTAATTGCTAAAAAGTTCCACAGAGAGAGAGAGAGAGAGAGAGATTAAATGATCGTCAAAGTCAGCCACTCAAGTATCTCATTTACCTGATGTTTTTTTCTTAGTGCTTCATTAAGATCGCTTTGATTGCATTGTGAAAACAATGAATACCTCACTCTTTTGATATAAATCATAAGATAGTTTCTTCAGAGAGAGGGATGTCCCTCCAGCTTCAGATAAGGGAAGGTGGTAGAGATGCATCCCTAGTTGTGATGGGATCCTAGTGCTGAGTATCTGTACTCAGTTTAAAACACAATTCAGCACTGTTTCTTACATCTCAAAGAACAAATCCAACTCCACAGTACATGACAGGTATTTCAGGTGTTAGGAAGATTTAGTGGTATTGTCTACCCATCCCTTCCAACCAAAAAAGAGAAATCTGAACAATAAAATTTCACATTAGCTATTTCAGAACTTCCCCATAGTTTCTCTCCAGATGCCTCAAATTATTTCTGCTTTCTTTACCCTTGCTCCTCTCAAACTTCTCCACTTTCTGGAGTAATACTGCTCTCGTCCTCAGCTAGTATATCCCACTCAGCAAAAGAGCAGAACCCTGAACAGAGGGATCCATTTTCCCTAGAAACTGCTCTAATACTGACTACCATTATTACCCCTCAAACCCCTTGTGATCTCATGTCCTAGACCCAGTGGCTTTTCAAGTATTCATTAAATGAAACAAGTTTTTTTCCTTTGGGGTAATGCACCTCAAGATGGCCCCCAGTGATTCTGGCTTCCTGGAATTTACTCTTCTTATGTAATCTGCACCTACAATGAAACATGGCTAAATAATCATGGCACATATAGTCAAGGGAATATGGTAGAAGTGACCATGTATGACATCTGAAGACAAGTTTTGGTAGATTCCGCCTTGATCTCTTGGATAACTCCCTTTGAGGGAAGCCATGCCTCTAGGACACTCAAGCAGCTCTGTGAAGTAGACCATGTAGAGAGAAACTGGGGTCCTGCCAACATCATCATCCACACTACCAATGATGTCACTTCATACAACCATGAACTTTCTTGAAACACATGACAGAAGTCTTGACTAACATTTTTTTTAAAAACATTTATTTATTTATTTTATGGAGGGGGTGGGAAGGGAGGGGGACGGGTGGGCCACTTCTATTGGTCTTTCATTTCTCTATTTTCATCCGTCTTTGTTCTTTGGCTCTTGTGGGCCTCCCATCGCGGTGGCCTCTGTTGTCGCAGAGCTCCGGGTAATTGGACACATCAGTCCAGCCGCTCCACAGCATGTGGGATCTTCCCAGGCCAAGGATCGAACTGGTGTCCCTTGCACTGCAAGGTGGTGTCCTTACCCACTGGACCACTAGGGAAGCCCTTGACTAACATTTGACTGACACTCAGAGACCCCAACCCAGAACTACCCAAACGATTGCTGAATTACTGATTCACAAGAACTGCCAGAGAAAATACTTATTAATATGTTAAGCCATTAAGTTCTATAGAAATTCGTTTTGCAACTGCAAAGTAATAAGGAATACACACTGGTCTATGCCCTAATCTGTGCTACTGTTTGCTCTTTGACCTGGTTCTTGACACAGAGCTTCTAAAATATTTGTAATTTCCTGAGTGATTGATCTTTCAATCTAATGAGATGACTCTTGATGGGCTCCTGGATGGGGAATGGTCACCAGAAAGAGTAAGCCATGATTAGAAACTTAGAACTTTCAGCCCCAGTTCACATTTTCCAAAGAGGAGACAGAGGCTAAAAACTGAGTTAGTCATCAATCATGCCCATGCGATGAAGCCTCCATAAAAATCCCTAAAGTATGGGGCTCGGAGAGCTTTGGGTTGGTAATCACATCCATGTGCCAGAAGGATGGTGCACCTGACTCCACAGAAAGAGACAGAAGCCCCTATGCTCAGGACCTTTCCAGACAAGTTTTGGTAGATTCCGCCTTGATCTCTTGGATAACTCCCTTTGAGGGAAGCCATGCCTCTAGGACACTCAAGCAGCTCTGTGAAGTAGACCATGTAGAGAGAAACTGGGGTCCTGCCAACATCATCATCCACACTACCAATGATGTCACTTCATACAACCATGAACTTTCTTGAAACACATGACAGAAGTCTTGACTAACATTTTTTTTAAAAACATTTATTTATTTATTTTATGGAGGGGGTGGGAAGGGAGGGGGACGGGTGGGCCACTTCTATTGGTCTTTCATTTCTCTATTTTCATCCGTCTTTGTTCTTTGGCTCTTGTGGGCCTCCCATCGCGGTGGCCTCTGTTGTCGCAGAGCTCCGGGTAATTGGACACATCAGTCCAGCCGCTCCACAGCATGTGGGATCTTCCCAGGCCAAGGATCGAACTGGTGTCCCTTGCACTGCAAGGTGGTGTCCTTACCCACTGGACCACTAGGGAAGCCCTTGACTAACATTTGACTGACACTCAGAGACCCCAACCCAGAACTACCCAAACGATTGCTGAATTACTGATTCACAAGAACTGCCAGAGAAAATACTTATTAATATGTTAAGCCATTAAGTTCTATAGAAATTCGTTTTGCAACTGCAAAGTAATAAGGAATACACACTGGTCTATGCCCTAATCTGTGCTACTGTTTGCTCTTTGACCTGGTTCTTGACACAGAGCTTCTAAAATATTTGTAATTTCCTGAGTGATTGATCTTTCAATCTAATGAGATGACTCTTGATGGGCTCCTGGATGGGGAATGGTCACCAGAAAGAGTAAGCCATGATTAGAAACTTAGAACTTTCAGCCCCAGTTCACATTTTCCAAAGAGGAGACAGAGGCTAAAAACTGAGTTAGTCATCAATCATGCCCATGCGATGAAGCCTCCATAAAAATCCCTAAAGTATGGGGCTCGGAGAGCTTTGGGTTGGTAATCACATCCATGTGCCAGAAGGATGGTGCACCTGACTCCACAGAAAGAGACAGAAGCCCCTATGCTCAGGACCTTTCCAGACATTGTCCTATGTACCACTTCACCTGGGCTTTTCATTTGTATACTTTGAATTGTCCTTTGTAATAAATTGGCAGTGTGGAATAGTCCATTTTCCTGGGTTCTGTGAGCCACTCTGTTAAGTTTATTGAGCCCAAGGATGGGGTTCATGGGAACCTCTGACTTGTAGCTGAATCAGACAGAAACTCTGAGTAACCTGGGAGATCTCCTACTCGTGACTCGTGTATGAAGTAGAGTGCAGTCCTGTGTGACAGGGCCCTTAACCTATGGACACTGCATTAATCTAAGCAGTTAGCATCATAATTGCTTCATATGGATAACCCACACATCTGAGGTCAGAGTGATTCCTACTCAACAACAATATATAAGTGATGCATTCTTAATGGGGGCAGTGATTCTAACGCTGACTCCATTCTTAGGTATGAAGAATGCCTCTGGATTCACAGTACTGGATGACTTCTCAATTTCTTATCTTCCATCATGTTTTCTTAATAAATCAACATGGAGACATACAGAAAACTACCACTCTGAGTTTCTAATGGAATGATTATTTAAAGTATACTCTATCCAGAACTAAAGACAATAGTGCTTTGTAGCAATGGCCCACCTTGAGCCATGAAAACCAGATTCTACTTTTTTCCAGCTACATGGTGTCTGGCAAGTTATTTAATCTAAGATACAGCTTTTTCACCTGTAAAATATGCAGAGTAATCACAAGTATCTCACAGAGATCTGAAGGAATGTAATATAATAATGCATGTTCTCTGTACCCTGGTGGCTTGTAGTGAATGCTCAAGAAATGTCAGCTATCAGGAGCTGCTGTCCATATTAAAAGTATGTCTGTTCTCATTACATTTAAAATGGAAATTTGGCTGAAACTTAGAACTTTCAGCCCCAGTTCATTTTCGAGGAGACGGGTAAAAACTGAGTTAATCAATCATGCCCATGCGATGAAGCCTCCATAAAAATCCCTAAAGTATGGGGCTCGGAGAGCTTTGGGTTGGTAATCACATCCATGTGCCAGAAGGATGGTGCACCTGACTCCACAGAAAGAGACAGAAGCCCCTATGCTCAGGACCTTTCCAGACATTGTCCTATGTACCACTTCACCTGGGCTTTTCATTTGTATACTTTGAATTGTCCTTTGTAATAAATTGGCAGTGTGGAATAGTCCATTTTCCTGGGTTCTGTGAGCCACTCTGTTAAGTTTATTGAGCCCAAGGATGGGGTTCATGGGAACCTCTGACTTGTAGCTGAATCAGACAGAAACTCTGAGTAACCTGGGAGATCTCCTACTCGTGACTCGTGTATGAAGTAGAGTGCAGTCCTGTGTGACAGGGCCCTTAACCTATGGACACTGCATTAATCTAAGCAGTTAGCATCATAATTGCTTCATATGGATAACCCACACATCTGAGGTCAGAGTGATTCCTACTCAACAACAATATATAAGTGATGCATTCTTAATGGGGGCAGTGATTCTAACGCTGACTCCATTCTTAGGTATGAAGAATGCCTCTGGATTCACAGTACTGGATGACTTCTCAATTTCTTATCTTCCATCATGTTTTCTTAATAAATCAACATGGAGACATACAGAAAACTACCACTCTGAGTTTCTAATGGAATGATTATTTAAAGTATACTCTATCCAGAACTAAAGACAATAGTGCTTTGTAGCAATGGCCCACCTTGAGCCATGAAAACCAGATTCTACTTTTTTCCAGCTACATGGTGTCTGGCAAGTTATTTAATCTAAGATACAGCTTTTTCACCTGTAAAATATGCAGAGTAATCACAAGTATCTCACAGAGATCTGAAGGAATGTAATATAATAATGCATGTTCTCTGTACCCTGGTGGCTTGTAGTGAATGCTCAAGAAATGTCAGCTATCAGGGAGCTGCTGTCCATATTAAAAGTATGTCTGTTCTCATTACATTTAAAATGGAAATTTGGCTGATAAAGGATAGAAGCTGGAACCCAAATCTTTCCAGCATGTTATTTTTTGTTAATGATATTAACTAGATCTGAATGAGTTTCTATTTATCTAGACTAGTTCACAGACAATCCACTGACACCATGAGCCTGGATGTTGTGGAATGCTAATCATCTCCAACAATGTCAACTGGGGGAAAGCACCAGATGGAGGAAATTTAATCAAGGATATCTTCCCCATATTATGTTACGGTCTATGTACACTTAATATAACTAGTTTGCATAGAAAAATCGTATAGACTATTCATGAGGTGGCTTCTTAAATCTTTAGTGATTCATTTTCTGGGTTTATCTATTCTTCCATCACACACACAAACACTCACACACAAACACAATCTACTTAGAAATCATTTACTGGTTGATTTATTGATAACTGTGGAGTTCCTTTGGCTAGATGGTGATGCTGATAATGAAATTACTCCATAAATGGGAGAGAAAAACATGTTTCTCTAAAAAAGGAGTTGGAGAAGTAGAAGGAAAAAGGGAAATTAAAGACTCTAATAGAAAATGTCAACTAGGAGAGAAAAACTGTAAGTAATGAAAATGTAGAGAACAGCGGAAGCCATAGGGAAAGTGAGTATTTGCTCGATGTGAAAAATTAGTACAGAATTGACTCAAGGACAAGCACTATATAAGAATTTCTTATGCCTGTTACTAGATTATACATTATCTTGCTCCCCTTAGCTAATTTCTTTAAGAAGGAGAACTGTATTGTTGATTAACTGCACTAAAACAAAATGAAAGTTTAGCTTTCTCAATTCTAGATACAGCTTTTCACCTGTAAAAATAGTGCAGAGCCACCTTGAGCCATGAAAACCAGATTCTACTTTTTTCCAGCTACATGGTGTCTGGCAAGTTATTTAATCTAAGATACAGCTTTTTCACCTGTAAAATATGCAGAGTAATCACAAGTATCTCACAGAGATCTGAAGGAATGTAATATAATAATGCATGTTCTCTGTACCCTGGTGGCTTGTAGTGAATGCTCAAGAAATGTCAGCTATCAGGGAGCTGCTGTCCATATTAAAAGTATGTCTGTTCTCATTACATTTAAAATGGAAATTTGGCTGATAAAGGATAGAAGCTGGAACCCAAATCTTTCCAGCATGTTATTTTTTGTTAATGATATTAACTAGATCTGAATGAGTTTCTATTTATCTAGACTAGTTCACAGACAATCCACTGACACCATGAGCCTGGATGTTGTGGAATGCTAATCATCTCCAACAATGTCAACTGGGGGAAAGCACCAGATGGAGGAAATTTAATCAAGGATATCTTCCCCATATTATGTTACGGTCTATGTACACTTAATATAACTAGTTTGCATAGAAAAATCGTATAGACTATTCATGAGGTGGCTTCTTAAATCTTTAGTGATTCATTTTCTGGGTTTATCTATTCTTCCATCACACACACAAACACTCACACACAAACACAATCTACTTAGAAATCATTTACTGGTTGATTTATTGATAACTGTGGAGTTCCTTTGGCTAGATGGTGATGCTGATAATGAAATTACTCCATAAATGGGAGAAAAAACATGTTTCTCTAAAAAAGGAGTTGGAGAAGTAGAAGGAAAAAGGGAAATTAAAGACTCTAATAGAAAATGTCAACTAGGAGAGAAAAACTGTAAGTAATGAAAATGTAGAGAACAGCGGAAGCCATAGGGAAAGTGAGTATTTGCTCGATGTGAAAAATTAGTACAGAATTGACTCAAGGACAAGCACTATATAAGAATTTCTTATGCCTGTTACTAGATTATACATTATCTTGCTCCCCTTAGCTAATTTCTTTAAGAAGGAGAACTGTATTGTTGATTAACTGCACTAAAACAAAATGAAAGTTTAGCTTGTAGGTATCTTAAACATTTACCATAAAACTTATAAGCTTACTGTGTATAAGCACCAGCTTAATTTAGGTTTGCTGGCTCTACATTTTCAGCAGCGGAAATTGAGGGGAAAAAAAGGCTATGAATTAAGAAATAAGCTGATTAACTGGGTCCCTAGGTAAATAGGGGAGATTACAGTTTAGAACACCCTGCGCTATCACTGAGACAAAGTTTTCCCATCTGTGTACAGAAATCATATTATGTGTCCTTCTTTTATATCTGAGCAATAAGTGAGTCCGTGATTAGATCTGGTCAATGAAATGAATTCACTCCTTGTATTTGTTATATTAAGACAGAAAATTTTAAATGGAATCTATACAAAATTGAGGAGGCCAAAGATGGGCAGTGATCAGAGTTTAGACTACCAGTTCTTATCCTGAAAACAACCATCCTGAAAATAACAGCTTAGGTGAATTTACACATACTGAATGCTGAGTGCTTAGGTGTACCACTGGGCTTACATCACTCAGACAGGATTCAGGAAGTTCTCCTTTGGGAAGTCTGAACAGCCTAAAAGACATCATAATTTTTTGATAAATGGCCCACCCAGATAACACAATAATGAAGTTCAAAGTCAACAAGTCTCACACACATGTTCAGAGCTTCCAACTAGAGAAGACCTTCAAGATGGAAGATGAAAACAGAACAGTAAGACAAAACACAATAAGGCAGAAAAGGAAACCAATGAGGAAGAAGTTTATCTTAGGAAGACTATTCTGCATATTCCAGGGAACTGAGAGAAGTTAGTGCATCCATGAATTGAAAACAAGATGCTAGGTAAAAAGCATTCAGTAAACCAAGAAAATTTTTTGGAAATTTAAAAAGATGATAGCAAAAAGTAAAAACTCAGTGAAGAGTTGAAAATTCAGCTAGGGAAACAGATCAGAAAGTAGAACCAAGGTCTGTTCTCTTTGAGCTGACCCACTGTTCTGATAGCGTCGGTTCTCCTTTGAGCCCACCTGCTGTTCTAGCAGCATCTTCCATGCTGATTCTCCCCTAAACTGGCCCACTGGACTGGCAGTGACTCTCCCTTCCTCCACTCTAATAAACTTCACTTTCCCCTCACTCTGCAAAGAAAAAGAAAGTAGAACCAAAAGTGAGGGGAGATAAGAAATTTTGAAAACAGTCTAGAAAATCTAATATACAACCACAGATACTCAAAAAGAGCAAGAACAGAGAAAATTGAAGATAGGAAATCACTGAGAAAATAACTGAAGATATTTCCCCTGGACTGAAGATCATGATTTTTTTCTTTTTTTATTAAAAGAGTTCATGGGAGGCTTAAACAATAAATGAAAATAAGCCTAGTAGGTTAAGCACATCATTGTGAAATTTCAGAACTGGGCACAGAGTAGGTTCTCAAAGTTTCCAGATGCAAATTCAAGTCATATACCAAGTGTTTAAAATCATATCAATTCTGTAAGCTAGAAAAATAGAGAAATTCTTTAAAGTCCAGAAGGAGTATTATTTCCTATGTAGAATTTAATACATAGCCAAAATATCAATCAAGTGAGAGGAAAGAATGCAGATATTGTCAAACATAAGAGTCATCCCCCCTCTCCCAAAGAAAACCACTGGAAGATGTGCTTCACTGAACTAAGGGAGCAAATCAAGAAGGAGGAACACATGGGATACAGGAAACATGGAATCCAACACAGAAGAGAGGCAAAGGAGTCCCTGGAAAAATAGTGAGGAGGGATTCCAAGAATGCAGTGTCTTTGTCTCCGCTGCCAGCCTTCCCCTGAGGGGAAGAGATAGATACAGTGAAAGTCATTGAAACCACTGTTATGTTATGTGTATAGAGAACAGTAAGACAAAACACAATAAGGCAGAAAAGGAAACCAATGAGGAAGAAGTTTATCTTAGGAAGACTATTCTGCATATTCCAGGGAACTGAGAGAAGTTAGTGCATCCATGAATTGAAAACAAGATGCTAGGTAAAAAGCATTCAGTAAACCAAGAAAATTTTTTGGAAATTTAAAAAGATGATAGCAAAAAGTAAAAACTCAGTGAAGAGTTGAAAATTCAGCTAGGGAAACAGATCAGAAAGTAGAACCAAGGTCTGTTCTCTTTGAGCTGACCCACTGTTCTGATAGCGTCGGTTCTCCTTTGAGCCCACCTGCTGTTCTAGCAGCATCTTCCATGCTGATTCTCCCCTAAACTGGCCCACTGGACTGGCAGTGACTCTCCCTTCCTCCACTCTAATAAACTTCACTTTCCCCTCACTCTGCAAAGAAAAAGAAAGTAGAACCAAAAGTGAGGGGAGATAAGAAATTTTGAAAACAGTCTAGAAAATCTAATATACAACCACAGATACTCAAAAAGAGCAAGAACAGAGAAAATTGAAGATAGGAAATCACTGAGAAAATAACTGAAGATATTTCCCCTGGACTGAAGATCATGATTTTTTTCTTTTTTTATTAAAAGAGTTCATGGGAGGCTTAAACAATAAATGAAAATAAGCCTAGTAGGTTAAGCACATCATTGTGAAATTTCAGAACTGGGCACAGAGTAGGTTCTCAAAGTTTCCAGATGCAAATTCAAGTCATATACCAAGTGTTTAAAATCATATCAATTCTGTAAGCTAGAAAAATAGAGAAATTCTTTAAAGTCCAGAAGGAGTATTATTTCCTATGTAGAATTTAATACATAGCCAAAATATCAATCAAGTGAGAGGAAAGAATGCAGATATTGTCAAACATAAGAGTCATCCCCCCTCTCCCAAAGAAAACCACTGGAAGATGTGCTTCACTGAACTAAGGGAGCAAATCAAGAAGGAGGAACACATGGGATACAGGAAACATGGAATCCAACACAGAAGAGAGGCAAAGGAGTCCCTGGAAAAATAGTGAGGAGGGATTCCAAGAATGCAGTGTCTTTGTCTCCGCTGCCAGCCTTCCCCTGAGGGGAAGAGATAGATACAGTGAAAGTCATTGAAACCACTGTATTTATTGATGAGATCCATGATAGTCATCATAGATAGAATGAATAATGAGATAATTAAAAATTATGACTTATACTAAAAATTGCTGTCTCTCTTGAAATCTTGCTAAGAGCCTGTGGTTCCCACAGATAAGAATGAAGAAGAAAACGCAATTCTCCCTGAACAAGACGCAATGTCCTTTATATCCTATTATTTAGACTCTATTCTTTTTTTTTTTCTCTGTCAATAAAGGTTGCGTATCCTTCTGGTAACATGTTGTTTGTTCCTTTTTAAGAAGTCACACTGGTTTTGAATCATGGAAGTAGACAGTGCATCAGAGACACACTCGGCAGGAAATCTGGAGGGCTGGGAAAGTCTTCCCTCATGGAGCAGTGGTCCCTATAGGACGAGGTCTGTAACTTTGTCTCCCTTTAAGGAATCCTCTGTTCTTTATATGGAGAACTAAACTGAAGTGTATAGGGTCTCTGTTTGTACACTGAGGCCAGTGAGGCTTTCTATAGAAATCTGTGCTTCACAGTCAAGTCCTGGAGATTGTCTGATTAATTTCTCATATGATTTACTCCAAAAATATGCTCCTATATTTATGAATCTTAAGATTTAACATTTTAATGAAAAATGTGGTTAATGAACTGTTTTAAGTAATGCTACTTAATTTAACTATAGTCAGTTGTTTACAATATGTAATTCTTTAGAATGTTACTAAAATTGAAAAATATCCTTCAAAATGTCCTAGATGTGATGCTGGTGCTTCTCTCTGCCTCAGTGCACCAGGAAGACATGCTACGATTCCATTGGAAACAATTCCTAGTAGGGAGTACCTACCTCCACACCTACCCTGGTGGGTATATTCTCTTTTCAAGTTGACTTTGATCCATGTTCTCTTTCAGACAATCTCAACATTGCTATCAAAGTTAATCTATTCAATTTATTAAAGTCTTCCCTCTTTAAATTTGTATTGGGATTTGACAGATGAAACAATGATAACTAATGGGAATTATCGAAATGAAAACGTTTCTTTACTTTTGTTTATAGAAGTTACTAAGGAAGTTCAAAGTCAATATTTGTTTTATTATACAAAAACTCCTTTAAAGTTAATTTTCATACAGTTGGGAAAGATCAGAAATATTTCAGTTGCATTTTACCTGAATTAATTGCTTAGTCAAAGAACTTGCATTTTCCCCTCTGACAAAATAATTCTTGTGTTTGTGTTTTATGTCTCAAATCCTAACCAGATTTGACAAGATGTATTTCTTAGCTGATATCTTTTGTGGTTTATTCTCAAGAAAATATTATTTGTCATGAGTGATTTCTGCATAGACTCTTTGATTTGTCTTGAAAAGATGTTCTCTAATCCTTTTTATTTGCTTGAAAATAAACAATAAAGACAAGACCACTATGATGCTATCAGACAGCAACTTTACAAGATCTGAATTAAAATAGTTATTGAACTTTGGTTTTAAAGACATAAAAGCTTTTAATACAGTCTGCTTTGCATTCACCCAGCAAAATTCCTATCTTATGTACAACTCAGTATTTTGAATACCATTTGGTATTTCCAGAATTTCTGAATATTACCTTTAAATTGTATGTTACAAATTAAATTTAAAAATCACATGGTTATATAACTTCTAATCATAGCCCTATGCATATCTAATCACAGATATGCAAAATAAATGAAACTGTATTTTTAATTTAACTATAGTCAGTTGTTTACAATATGTAATTCTTTAGAATGTTACTAAAATTGAAAAATATCCTTCAAAATGTCCTAGATGTGATGCTGGTGCTTCTCTCTGCCTCAGTGCACCAGGAAGACATGCTACGATTCCATTGGAAACAATTCCTAGTAGGGAGTACCTACCTCCACACCTACCCTGGTGGGTATATTCTCTTTTCAAGTTGACTTTGATCCATGTTCTCTTTCAGACAATCTCAACATTGCTATCAAAGTTAATCTATTCAATTTATTAAAGTCTTCCCTCTTTAAATTTGTATTGGGATTTGACAGATGAAACAATGATAACTAATGGGAATTATCGAAATGAAAACGTTTCTTTACTTTTGTTTATAGAAGTTACTAAGGAAGTTCAAAGTCAATATTTGTTTTATTATACAAAAACTCCTTTAAAGTTAATTTTCATACAGTTGGGAAAGATCAGAAATATTTCAGTTGCATTTTACCTGAATTAATTGCTTAGTCAAAGAACTTGCATTTTCCCCTCTGACAAAATAATTCTTGTGTTTGTGTTTTATGTCTCAAATCCTAACCAGATTTGACAAGATGTATTTCTTAGCTGATATCTTTTGTGGTTTATTCTCAAGAAAATATTATTTGTCATGAGTGATTTCTGCATAGACTCTTTGATTTGTCTTGAAAAGATGTTCTCTAATCCTTTTTATTTGCTTGAAAATAAACAATAAAGACAAGACCACTATGATGCTATCAGACAGCAACTTTACAAGATCTGAATTAAAATAGTTATTGAACTTTGGTTTTAAAGACATAAAAGCTTTTAATACAGTCTGCTTTGCATTCACCCAGCAAAATTCCTATCTTATGTACAACTCAGTATTTTGAATACCATTTGGTATTTCCAGAATTTCTGAATATTACCTTTAAATTGTATGTTACAAATTAAATTTAAAAATCACATGGTTATATAACTTCTAATCATAGCCCTATGCATATCTAATCACAGATATGCAAAATAAATGAAACTGTATTTTTTAATTCTGAACTCAGAATAGGATGGCTTCTGTTTCTCATTCTGCCTAACAGAAAAGCTTTATCTACTTAACTTCTAAGTAATCTGTGTTACTTACAGATTTGTTCTCAGTCTTTTGGGTTCTCAGTTAAATCCAGACTGTCTACCTCCTCATTCTTTGTCTTCTCCCAAGGCTGAGCAGTATTCATTGGTGGGATTGAGAGGGGCAAGTGTGTTTGCTCTCAGTGGGAAAGGCACTTGCATGTCTCATTAACCTGAGTGTGTGTCTCTCTATCTCTGTCCTTGTGTGTACACTCAGGAAGCAAGATGTCCCTGCTGAGTGTGTGACTTGGTTTTTAGCAGCAGCCATTTTGGACTGGGTTGAAAAAGATGGTTTTATGAAATGTTATATTTTGGAATACAAATTGTGAATCTAATTAAAAAAAAAAAGCATGGAAGATAGTTGAAGAGTTTTCAAGTTCCTTGCTGCCCTTTAATTAGGATTCATGGAGGAGAAAAAGAGGCTGAATGGCCCCACCAATTTTAAGATAAGGTGATTTGACTAGTCAAGAGATATACTGATGCATATCCATGCATAGATATACATATATTATTACAGATTGTATTCACACTACACTTTTATTTAGAGTGAAGGCATTTTTATTTGTATACCTGTAGGTATTTGAAAAATTTAAGATTGTGTGTGTATATCATAGGTACACATAAGTAATTAATGCTCTCCATTTTTAACACTTTTGCTGTTATTCAAGATATTTAGGTGAAACACATTCTTGGAATACAAGCAGTCTGAAGCAAACTTCTGTGAGACTCCTGTGAGTAATCTTTACACTTCCCTGTGGCAGTGCTGTGAAATCCATAAATGAAGTGTTATATGATTCCCACTTCTCATCACATCTGAACAGTCGCACCCGCTCAACCAGAAGTCTTTCAGATGGGAGCTGCAATGAATGTGAAATTCCCTCCCTGGCCGCTGTTGCCCCTTCCAGTATCGCCTTTCCTCGGGTCCTCCAATCCTGTCAGGATCGACGGCCTGACTCAGACGGGAGTGTTTCATACTTTTCTGTACCTTCATGTTTGTGCCAGTGGACAAAGAGAAAATAGAATGAGACCCTGAATAACACAACCACATGGCAAGAGTGCACCCAATCAGCCACAGTGGAAGATTCCCTGAGAAGTTATCACCTCAGCATCTAAACTAAACTGAGAATGCCAGTGGCAAGCAGAGACACCCTCTGTCTCACACCCCAGCACCTCAGGCCTTGAGAGTTGCTCGCCAGATTTTACTGAAGGGAGGAAAAAAAGGGAATATTATTAATACTACCCTGTTTAATGGGCATTTTAAGAATCAGCATCACAGAGAGAACTGAGACTGCATGGCCTTGTGGTAACAGAGAACTTCCCTTTGTCATTCTGTTGGAATCAAGGTCCTTCAGATACAACATAATCTTTCTCAAAATGTCAATTTTGCCTTCCTGGCCTGAAAAATATAAATCAATGGTATTCTATGTGAAAGAGACCTGGCCTAATCCCCATGATCAAAAATCTAAAGGTTTATTTGTTAATTACTGATTGCATGTGGATTAGAACAAAATGATTTACTGACTTACTACAACCTGGTGAGCACCCTTAGAGCAGTAGCACCAATGAGCTGGCAGGACTTCTGTAAGAATTACTTGATGTACTATCTGTGAAGGAGGCTGGGTCTCTTGACTTCAGGGAAGTGTGAACTAAGTCTGGATGAGGGATGCTCCTATCCTGCTGTTGTTACCCATGTCTCAGGGGCCTGAAAGAAGTAAGTCTAGGTGTGCTCAGTGGTCAGTCATGTCTGAGTCTTTGTGATGCCACGGACTGTAGACCACCAGGCTCCTCTGTCCATGGGATTCTCCAGGCAAGAATACTGGAGTGGGTTGCCATTTCCTTCTTCAGGGGATCTTCCCGACCCAGGGATAGAACATGTGTCTTCTGCATTGCAGACAATTTTCTGCACTGTGGGTGGGTTCTCTAGCACTGAGCCACTAGGGAAGACCAAAATATGAGCTACTTGCAATAAAAATACATTTTCCTTTCTCAGTGCAATTAATGACCTAATTAAGGTTAAGCCAATTAAGCAACAATTTTTTTGAACTAAGTTTTGATGTTAGAAGTATAAGTGGTAAACTGACTATGGCCGCTGTTGCCCCTTCCAGTATCGCCTTTCCTCGGGTCCTCCAATCCTGTCAGGATCGACGGCCTGACTCAGACGGGAGTGTTTCATACTTTTCTGTACCTTCATGTTTGTGCCAGTGGACAAAGAGAAAATAGAATGAGACCCTGAATAACACAACCACATGGCAAGAGTGCACCCAATCAGCCACAGTGGAAGATTCCCTGAGAAGTTATCACCTCAGCATCTAAACTAAACTGAGAATGCCAGTGGCAAGCAGAGACACCCTCTGTCTCACACCCCAGCACCTCAGGCCTTGAGAGTTGCTCGCCAGATTTTACTGAAGGGAGGAAAAAAAGGGAATATTATTAATACTACCCTGTTTAATGGGCATTTTAAGAATCAGCATCACAGAGAGAACTGAGACTGCATGGCCTTGTGGTAACAGAGAACTTCCCTTTGTCATTCTGTTGGAATCAAGGTCCTTCAGATACAACATAATCTTTCTCAAAATGTCAATTTTGCCTTCCTGGCCTGAAAAATATAAATCAATGGTATTCTATGTGAAAGAGACCTGGCCTAATCCCCATGATCAAAAATCTAAAGGTTTATTTGTTAATTACTGATTGCATGTGGATTAGAACAAAATGATTTACTGACTTACTACAACCTGGTGAGCACCCTTAGAGCAGTAGCACCAATGAGCTGGCAGGACTTCTGTAAGAATTACTTGATGTACTATCTGTGAAGGAGGCTGGGTCTCTTGACTTCAGGGAAGTGTGAACTAAGTCTGGATGAGGGATGCTCCTATCCTGCTGTTGTTACCCATGTCTCAGGGGCCTGAAAGAAGTAAGTCTAGGTGTGCTCAGTGGTCAGTCATGTCTGAGTCTTTGTGATGCCACGGACTGTAGACCACCAGGCTCCTCTGTCCATGGGATTCTCCAGGCAAGAATACTGGAGTGGGTTGCCATTTCCTTCTTCAGGGGATCTTCCCGACCCAGGGATAGAACATGTGTCTTCTGCATTGCAGACAATTTTCTGCACTGTGGGTGGGTTCTCTAGCACTGAGCCACTAGGGAAGACCAAAATATGAGCTACTTGCAATAAAAATACATTTTCCTTTCTCAGTGCAATTAATGACCTAATTAAGGTTAAGCCAATTAAGCAACAATTTTTTTGAACTAAGTTTTGATGTTAGAAGTATAAGTGGTAAACTGACTATACTTCAATTGTAAGAAATTTAAGTGACTGAAATTCATGAATTGACTGATTATACTCATGAATCCATGTATAGCTCAATCATGTGGCCAATATGATGATGTTTACATATAGTGTTATTTAAATAAACTCTATATAGATTAGAGTCAACTATTTGTAATTGAGAAAGGAATATGTCAAGGTTGTATATTGTCACCTGCTTATTTAATTTATATGCAGAGTACATCATGTGAAATGCCAGGCTGGATAAAGCACAAGCTAGAATCAAGACTTCCCGGAGAAATACCAATATCTTCAGGTATGCAGATGACACCACCCTTATGGCAGAAAGTGAAAAGGAGCTAAAGAGCCTCTTGGTGAAGGTGAAAGAGGAGAGTGAAAAACTTGAAACTGAACATTAAGAAAACAAAGATCACGGCATCCAGTCTCATAACTTCATGGAAAACAGATAGGCAAACAATGGAAGCAGTGACACTTTATTTTCTTGGGCTCCAAAATCACTGTGGACAATGAATGCAGCCATGAAATTTAAAGATGCTTGCTCCTTGGAAGAAGAGCTATGATAAACCTAGACAGCATATTCAAAAACAGAGATATCATTTTGCTGACAAAGGTCCATATATTTAAAACTATGGTTTTTCCAGTAGTCATGTATGGATGTGAGAGTTGGACTGTGAAGAAAGCTGAGTGCTGAAGAATTGATGCTTTTGAACTGTGGTGTTGGAGAAGACTCTTGAGAGTCCCTTGGACTGCAAGGAGATCCAACCAGTCCATCCTAAAGGAGATCAATCCTGAATATTCATTGGCCACGGACTGTAGACCACCAGGCTCCTCTGTCCATGGGATTCTCCAGGCAAGAATACTGGAGTGGGTTGCCATTTCCTTCTTCAGGGGATCTTCCCGACCCAGGGATAGAACATGTGTCTTCTGCATTGCAGACAATTTTCTGCACTGTGGGTGGGTTCTCTAGCACTGAGCCACTAGGGAAGACCAAAATATGAGCTACTTGCAATAAAAATACATTTTCCTTTCTCAGTGCAATTAATGACCTAATTAAGGTTAAGCCAATTAAGCAACAATTTTTTTGAACTAAGTTTTGATGTTAGAAGTATAAGTGGTAAACTGACTATACTTCAATTGTAAGAAATTTAAGTGACTGAAATTCATGAATTGACTGATTATACTCATGAATCCATGTATAGCTCAATCATGTGGCCAATATGATGATGTTTACATATAGTGTTATTTAAATAAACTCTATATAGATTAGAGTCAACTATTTGTAATTGAGAAAGGAATATGTCAAGGTTGTATATTGTCACCTGCTTATTTAATTTATATGCAGAGTACATCATGTGAAATGCCAGGCTGGATAAAGCACAAGCTAGAATCAAGACTTCCCGGAGAAATACCAATATCTTCAGGTATGCAGATGACACCACCCTTATGGCAGAAAGTGAAAAGGAGCTAAAGAGCCTCTTGGTGAAGGTGAAAGAGGAGAGTGAAAAACTTGAAACTGAACATTAAGAAAACAAAGATCACGGCATCCAGTCTCATAACTTCATGGAAAACAGATAGGCAAACAATGGAAGCAGTGACACTTTATTTTCTTGGGCTCCAAAATCACTGTGGACAATGAATGCAGCCATGAAATTTAAAGATGCTTGCTCCTTGGAAGAAGAGCTATGATAAACCTAGACAGCATATTCAAAAACAGAGATATCATTTTGCTGACAAAGGTCCATATATTTAAAACTATGGTTTTTCCAGTAGTCATGTATGGATGTGAGAGTTGGACCGTAAAGAAGGCTGAGTGCTGAAGAATTGATGCTTTTGAACTGTGGTGTTGGAGAAGACGCTTGAGAGTCCCTTGGACTGCAAGGAGATCAAACAGTCAATCCTAAAGGAGAGCAACCCTGAATATTCTTTGGAAGGACTGATGTTGAAGATGAAGCTTGAATACTTTGGCCACCTGATGTGAAGAGAAAACTTGCTGGAAAAAGACCCTGATGCTGGGAAAAATAGAAAACAGAAGGAGAAGGGGATGACAGAGGATGAGATGGTTGGATGGCATCACTGATCCAATGAACACAAGTTTGAGAAAACTCTGAGAGATGGTGAAAGATAGAGAAGCCTGGTGTGCTACTCTCCTTGGGGTCTCAAAGAGTTGGACATGACTGAGCAACTGAACTATTTGTAATTTAACAGACCCTCTGTAACACTATACTTAAATGTTTTGCCATTTATATATTTGCCATGAGTATTTTTCATTTACATTTTGTGTACATAGTTATTATTCTTAAGATGGTGCATTAAGGTATTTTCTTGGGCTGGAATATTTTGACTAGTTTTAGTTGGAGTACAGGTGTCTATTTCCTTACATAGAAGAACCTTGAGAAAGCTCTCAGGCTAAAGAATCTCCCACTCTTTACCTGCAATTCCAGTTCTGGTATAGATTCATTCCTGCCATTCTGATTCTCCTTCAATATAATCCTGATTACACTATTGCAGAAAAAGTGCTATGTGAAGACATTAACATCACTGTGCTTATCAATCACAGCTCTTTCCAAAATGACAGCTAGTTGAAAGCAGAGTAAAGAGACTGTAAGCTGTTCAGTTTTGATGCAGAGAAATATAGAAGACTCTTCTAGAAGTTAGCATGTGAACTGACTGCAACTACAAAGGGTCAGCCCTGATGACCCTGTCCTGGGATAACTCCAGGACACAAAAGAAATTGAACTCACTTCCTGTACTACCCTAAATTTCAATCCAAGACATAAAATTTGTATATAAAGAGACATACTAAGTATTTACCAGTTCTGTGGCTTAAATCAGTTTTCACATCATTAAAGGAGTGACATAATCTACCTACTCTAGCAGACACTGACTTAGCCCAGTGGAAAAATTAGAATCATGGGAATACATATTTAGAGCAGGCTGATTTAGGAAGAGAGTCCCACATTTATCATAGGTAGCAGGCAAGGCTTTAGTGTCTGTTGGTTGTTAGAATCCATTTTTTAATTTATTTTTTAATTGAAGTATAATTGTTTGACAAAATGTTGTTGTTTTCTGCCAATTTTTTAAATAGAGAAGGTAGAAGAGACTGGCTTAGGGAAGGTGAAAGAAGAATTCTTATTATAACATGGTACATATGACCTCACATTGTAACAAACAAAAAGTTGCAGGTATAAAACTGATTGTTCTTGAATGACATCAAACACACAAAATTTAGTTTTTGCTTCAATTTCTAGATTAGAGGAGTGTTTTAGGAAGAGACTGGCTTTCTAGGAGTCCTATCCCATCTTTTCTACAGCATACTTCTGCATGCTGTAGTTAATCACCAATGCAGAGGGAGGGGGAAAAAACCCAACTCATGCAAATTTTACAAACTCATCAAAATTTTCATAGTTCTTTCCTCAACTTTTGGTACTCTGGGCTGGCATAGTCATCCATGAGTTTCTGGAAACATGGGTCTAGCAGATGAACTATCTCTTAGGATGTAAATTAGGCACAATGATAATATCTGATGTGAGAGGATTGTAAACTCTGGGACAGGAGATCTAATGTGTGTGGAGGGTGCTTGGAGCTTTCACCTGCCTGAAATGCTGTAAGCATTGTTCTGATAAATGTTGAGGAGAGCTACATGACATCTGACATTTATTCTAACTTGGTAATTGTAAGATTTTTCCTACCAGAATGAAAGTAGTCTCCAGTGCTTTCATGTTATCCAAGTTTAGAGGTTCTGAGACTTGCAGCTAGGCACTCATTTGTATTGATAATTTCTAGCTGCAGTAGTGTGAATTTTAAAAACTCCTTATAGATTTGAAAGTAAAATGATTTGGTCTTATGCCTTACATTAACTCTCCTAGAGATCTTGCTATTCATTTGGAAATAATATGTTCATGGTGATCAGGACATCAACAAGCAACTTTCTGAACTGGTAATAAGCCTATTTCTTCGCTAGGCACCAGATAAACTCACATCACAAGTGATCAGTAGAGTTCAGTGTGGTTAAAGAGGTCCAACGAAAACCTGGAAGACAGACGCAACTCTGAAACAATCTCTTCATCTCAAGGTTTTCTTTAGAAGGATGCAGCCTTGATTAAATTGCACTGAACATGCTCTTCAACCCTAAGGCTAGCATCAGAACACATTTACAAGCTTGAGATTTCTATTTGTATTTGTGTTTTCTCTGTATGCCATGCAGAATGATAATGAGGGGAAGCCATTGCTTCCATTAACAATCGTGGCTCATATTCTATCTTTTCAGTTCTGATGCTAATCATGGTGAAGACCTACCAGCTTCTTGAAGCACTGCTGAGTAGGTTCAACTGTGGCCCAAATTCTCAAAGTAAAAATAAAGCCAATGTTTTCGAATAGCTTATCAAGAAATGTTTTCCCAGGGCTTCCCTGGCGGTCCAGTGAGTAGGGAGTCTGCCCTGCAGTGCAGAGGGCACTGGTTCGATCCCTGGCCTGGGAGGATTCCATGTGCCCCAGAGCGGCTGGGCAGGTGTGTCCAATTGCCAGCCAGCACTCTAGAGCACATGCTCTCAGAGCAGGCTCTGCAACAAGAGAGGCTGCTGCAATGGGAGGCCCACATAGGCCAAAAAGAATAAAGATGGATGAAAATAAATAAACAAAAAGCCATTAAGAAATCTCCAGACTAAAAGCTCTGGTACATATATACAATGGAATACTACATAGCTGTAAAGAGAAATGCAGAAGAATCAATCCTAATGAGGTGGCTGGATCTAGAACATATCATAAAAAGTGAAGTCAGTCAGAAAGAGAAGGACAAATACAGTATATTAACACATATATATGGAATCTAGTAGGATGGTGATGATGGCACATGCAGTGAAGCGACAGAAAGACAGACATGGACAGTGGACATATGGACATTGTGGGGAAGGAACAGTGGGTGAGAGGCGTAAAGGAAGTAGCATGAAGGCCTGTACTATCATAAGTGAAGAAAATAGCTCTAGTCATTGCTCTGTGAGAAAAGGGGATCCTTCAGGGGTGCTGTGTGATGGTCAGGAGGGGAGGAAAGGGGCGGATATACATATGACTAATCTGGGAACATACATATCTGTAAACAACAAAACTCTGTAAAAGTTAAAAGTAAAATAAAGGTTTTTTTTTTAAAAAAAGCCATTAAGAAAAAAGAGGCCAAAATTAAATAGCACAGTTCAATTGCAGCAACTCTTGAGATGTGACATTTCAGTTATTTATTTTCTTGTTCTTTTTTCTTTTCTCCTTCCTCATATTGCTTTAAAAATTCCTGGGATCTTTAGCATTTGTATTCAATGCTGATTATCATTATCATTCATTTGGATGAGAAAACTATGGATGTTGCTCTCAAAGGCCTTATATACATAAACTAAAACAGAGGTAGGGGACTGATGGCTTCTATGTCATATTTGGTCCATCACCTGTTTTTGTATGGCCTAAGAGCTATGAAGGAAAGATATACCCAGGTGAATGCAGGATCTTAGGATGTGCATGATAAAAGACAGAAATGATAAAGATCTAATAGACGTGGAAGAGATAAAGAAGAGGTGGCAAGACTACACAGAAGAACTGTATAAAAAAAGACCTCAATAAACCTGATAACCATGATGGTGAGGTCACTCACCTAGAGCCAGACATTTCAGAGTATAAAGTCAGGGGGGCTTTAGGAAGCATTTCTATGAACAGAACTGATCGAAGTGACAGAATTCCATCAGAGCTATTTCAAATCCTAAAAGATGCTGCTGCTAAAGTGCTGCACTCAACATGTCAACAGATCTGGAAAACTTAGCAGTGTCTTCCAAGCCTGGAAAAGTTCAGTTTTCATTCTAAAGAATGTTCAAACTATACTATGAGTGAGTTCATTTCACATGCTAGTAAGGTTATGCTCAGATCTTTCAAGCTAGGCTTCAGCAGTACATGAACTGAGAAGTTCCAGGTGTACAAGCTGGATTTTAAAGAGGCAGAGGAACTGGAGTTCAAATTGCCAACATTTGCTGGATCGTGGAGAAAGTAAAAGAGTTTCCAAAATTTGCGGATGAAACATAGACAGGGGCCTGTACTATCATAAGTGAAGAAAATAGCTCTAGTCATTGCTCTGTGAGAAAAGGGGATCCTTCAGGGGTGCTGTGTGATGGTCAGGAGGGGAGGAAAGGGGCGGATATACATATGACTAATCTGGGAACATACATATCTGTAAACAACAAAACTCTGTAAAAGTTAAAAGTAAAATAAAGGTTTTTTTTTTAAAAAAAGCCATTAAGAAAAAAGAGGCCAAAATTAAATAGCACAGTTCAATTGCAGCAACTCTTGAGATGTGACATTTCAGTTATTTATTTTCTTGTTCTTTTTTCTTTTCTCCTTCCTCATATTGCTTTAAAAATTCCTGGGATCTTTAGCATTTGTATTCAATGCTGATTATCATTATCATTCATTTGGATGAGAAAACTATGGATGTTGCTCTCAAAGGCCTTATATACATAAACTAAAACAGAGGTAGGGGACTGATGGCTTCTATGTCATATTTGGTCCATCACCTGTTTTTGTATGGCCTAAGAGCTATGAAGGAAAGATATACCCAGGTGAATGCAGGATCTTAGGATGTGCATGATAAAAGACAGAAATGATAAAGATCTAATAGACGTGGAAGAGATAAAGAAGAGGTGGCAAGACTACACAGAAGAACTGTATAAAAAAAGACCTCAATAAACCTGATAACCATGATGGTGAGGTCACTCACCTAGAGCCAGACATTTCAGAGTATAAAGTCAGGGGGGCTTTAGGAAGCATTTCTATGAACAGAACTGATCGAAGTGACAGAATTCCATCAGAGCTATTTCAAATCCTAAAAGATGCTGCTGCTAAAGTGCTGCACTCAACATGTCAACAGATCTGGAAAACTTAGCAGTGTCTTCCAAGCCTGGAAAAGTTCAGTTTTCATTCTAAAGAATGTTCAAACTATACTATGAGTGAGTTCATTTCACATGCTAGTAAGGTTATGCTCAGATCTTTCAAGCTAGGCTTCAGCAGTACATGAACTGAGAAGTTCCAGGTGTACAAGCTGGATTTTAAAGAGGCAGAGGAACTGGAGTTCAAATTGCCAACATTTGCTGGATCGTGGAGAAAGTAAAAGAGTTTCAGAAAAATATCCACTTCTGCTTCATTGGCTATGCTACAGTTTTTCACTGTGTGGATCACAACAAACTGTGAAAAATTCTTAAAAGAGACAGGAATACCAGACCTTACCTGTCTCCTGAGAAACTTGTATGCAGGTCAAGAAGCAATTTAGAACTGGACATGGAACAATGAACTGATTCCAAAATGGGAAAGGAGTATGTCAAGACTGTATGTTTTCACCCTGTTTATTTAACATATATGCAGAATACATCATGCGAAAGGCTGGGCTAGATGAATCACAAGCTGGAATCAAGATGGTCAGGAGAGATATCAACAACCTTAGATATACAGACGATACCACTCTAGTGGCAGAAAATGAACAGGAAACAAAGAACCTCTTGATGAGGATAGTGAAACAGCTGGCTTAAAACTCGACATTCAAAAAACTAGGATCATAGGATCTGATCCCACCACTTCATGGCTAATAGAAAAGGAAAGAGTGGAAGCAATGACAGATTTTATCTTCTTGGACTCCAAAATCACTGTGGACAGTGACTGTAGACATGAAATGAGAAGACATTTGCTCCTTGGAAGGAAAGTTATGACAAACCTAGACAGCATGCTAAAAAGCAGAGATCTCCCTTTGCTAACAAAGGTCCATATAGCCAAAGATGTTTTTTTATAATAGTCACATATGTATATGAGAGTTGAACCGTAAAGAAGGCTGAGGGCATAGATGAATTGATGTTTTCGAACTGTGGTGCTAAAGAAGATTCTTGAGAATTCCTTGAATAGCAGATATATCAAACCAGTCAATCCTAAAAGAAATCAACCCTGAATGCTCATTGGGAGGACTCATGATGAAGCTGAAGCTTAAAAATTTTGACCATCTGATGCAAAGCCAATTCTTTGGAAAAGGCCCTGATGCTAGGAAAGATTGAAAGCAGGAGGAGAAGGGGCAAACAGGATCAGATGGTTGGATGGTATCATCAACTCAATGGACATGAATTGGAGAAAACTCAGGGAGATAGTGGAGGATAGAGCAGCCTGGCATCCTGCAATCCACTGGGTCACAAAGAACTGAACATGACTGAACAGCAGTAACAACAAACAGCTACATATGGTTTCATTTTTATGAAGTTAGAGGAAGACGGAAACAAAAATATATTTGGAGATGCAGAAAATTACATGAAATAAAACGTCAGTGTCCATAAATAAAGTTTTATTGGAACACAAACACGATCATTTGTTTATGCATTATTTATGGCTGCTTTCATGCTACAATTGAATTGAGTAGCAAATATTGATACTACTGCAAAACTGAATATATTTTCAATCTAGCCTTTTATAGAAAGTTTGCTGACCCCAGAATTAGAATATGAAATAGGAAATCCTATAATGCAAACATGAAGAAAATGCTGCCCTGAGGGAAGTGAGTAACTGTCTGAGACAGATACATTTTCCACAATCAATTTTTCCTATTTAGTATTTTGAAGACCTCTCATACTTGTGGAGTTTCCCGCATCAATATTACTTAACCATCATGGCTATTACAAGTTAAGGTTTCTCCACAACTACATTCAAAAAACTAGGATCATAGGATCTGATCCCACCACTTCATGGCTAATAGAAAAGGAAAGAGTGGAAGCAATGACAGATTTTATCTTCTTGGACTCCAAAATCACTGTGGACAGTGACTGTAGACATGAAATGAGAAGACATTTGCTCCTTGGAAGGAAAGTTATGACAAACCTAGACAGCATGCTAAAAAGCAGAGATCTCCCTTTGCTAACAAAGGTCCATATAGCCAAAGATGTTTTTTTATAATAGTCACATATGTATATGAGAGTTGAACCGTAAAGAAGGCTGAGGGCATAGATGAATTGATGTTTTCGAACTGTGGTGCTAAAGAAGATTCTTGAGAATTCCTTGAATAGCAGATATATCAAACCAGTCAATCCTAAAAGAAATCAACCCTGAATGCTCATTGGGAGGACTCATGATGAAGCTGAAGCTTAAAAATTTTGACCATCTGATGCAAAGCCAATTCTTTGGAAAAGGCCCTGATGCTAGGAAAGATTGAAAGCAGGAGGAGAAGGGGCAAACAGGATCAGATGGTTGGATGGTATCATCAACTCAATGGACATGAATTGGAGAAAACTCAGGGAGATAGTGGAGGATAGAGCAGCCTGGCATCCTGCAATCCACTGGGTCACAAAGAACTGAACATGACTGAACAGCAGTAACAACAAACAGCTACATATGGTTTCATTTTTATGAAGTTAGAGGAAGACGGAAACAAAAATATATTTGGAGATGCAGAAAATTACATGAAATAAAACGTCAGTGTCCATAAATAAAGTTTTATTGGAACACAAACACGATCATTTGTTTATGCATTATTTATGGCTGCTTTCATGCTACAATTGAATTGAGTAGCAAATATTGATACTACTGCAAAACTGAATATATTTTCAATCTAGCCTTTTATAGAAAGTTTGCTGACCCCAGAATTAGAATATGAAATAGGAAATCCTATAATGCAAACATGAAGAAAATGCTGCCCTGAGGGGAAGTGAGTAACTGTCTGAGACAGATACATTTTCCACAATCAATTTTTCCTATTTAGTATTTTGAAGACCTCTCATACTTGTGGAGTTTCCCGCATCAATATTACTTAACCATCATGGCTATTACAAGTTAAGGTTTCTCCACAACTACAGTGATTCAGAAGGAAATGGCTCTTCCCACTGTGATGAGGTTTAATAAGAAAACTGAATCCATAGGAAAGGAAAATAGTGCTTACATCTAAAATATTCTCATAAATATCAATAAATAAATATGCATTGCTAAGAGAATTGGAGAATAATTTTCCGCCCTCTCTGGTATTTCCTTTGCTGTTCTATGGCTGAAAAAGAGTCTAGGCCTAGAGTTTAATGTGTGAAAGAACGATGGGCCCAGAGGAAATGGTTCCCCTAGACTCTCCCATATGGCTGATTTCTAAATTCTCAATATCTTCCCCTCTCCCTAGTTAGCCATTTGAGGATCAACCATGCCTTATCTTCAAAGTTGAGGAGATTTACAATTTTCAATCCTATTTCATGTTGTTTCCATTTGACAGATACTGATCATTATTTAACTGGGTACATGTTTTTGATGGACATTTTCAATATTCAATTCCTCTGAAAAGTTTCTGAGTGTTGTGTCTACTAGTCAATGTCTTAAAGAGAAGAGAAATGGGGGAGAGAGGGAAGAAGTGACTAGTTTTCAAGAATTATTCTTACAAAGCAGCATACACTGCCACAAAAAAGACATATAGCTCAATGGGAACAGAATAGGGAGCCCAGAAATAAACCCATCCACCTTTGACCAATTAATCTGGAACAAAGCGGGCAACAATATACAATGGAGATAAGTCAAGTCTCTTCAGTAAGTGGTGCCAGCAAAACTGTACATCTACATGTAAAAGAATGAAATTAGAACATTCTCTAACATCATCTACAAAAACTCTCCAACAACCTCAAAATGAATTAAAGATCTAAATGTAAGATCTGAAACCGTAAAACTCCTAGAAGAGAGCATAGGAAGACATAAACTGTAGCAATATGCTTTTTTGGATCTGTCTCCTAAGGCAAAAGAAATAAAAGAAAAAATAAATAAAATGGGGCATAGTTAAAACCTTTTGTACAGCAAAGGAAACCATTAACAAAACAAATAGTAGCCTACGAAATAGGAGAAAATATTAGCAAATGATATTACTGATAAGGGGTTATTATTCAAATGATATAAATAGCTCAAATAACTTAATATCAAAAGAACAAACAACCTGATGAAAAAACTGGGCAGAAGGCCTAAATAGGCATTTTTCTGAAGAAGACATACAGATGGGCACCTGAATATCGTTAACTATTAAAGAAATGCAAATCAAAACCACAATGAGATATCGACTCACACCTGTCAGAATGCTGCTGCTGCTTAGTCACTTCAGTCGTGTCCAGCTCTGTGTGACCTCGTGGACTGCAGTCCGCCAGACTACTCCATCCACAGAATTCTCCAGTTAAGAATACTGGAGTGGGATGCTGTGCCCTCCTCTAGGGGATCTTCCCAACTCATGGATGGAACCTGGCTCTTCTGCATTGCAGGCACATTTCTCATCACTGAACCACCAGAGAAGGGGTAAGGGTGTGTGTGTGTATGTGTGTGTGGGGGGGTGGTGGGGGGTGGGGTGGGGGTGGGGTGGGGGTGTATTTTGCACTGCAAGGCGGTGTCCTGACCCACTGGACCACCAGGGAAACCACTGTGTGTGTATTTTATAGTTATAGTTTTATAACTATAGTTATAGTCTCTCTCTATATATATTTGAGACCCCACAGACTATGACTGGCCCGGTTTCTCTGTCCGTGGCATTTTCCAGGCAAGAATACTGGAATGCCTATCAGAATGGCTAACATCAAAAGGGCTACAAAGTAACAAATGTTGGAAAGGATGTGGAGAAAAGGTAATTCATGTACACTGTTGTTTGGAATATAAATTGGTGCAACCACGATGGAAAACAATATGTAAGTTCTTTAAAAAAAAAAAAAGAGAGAGAACTACCACATGATCTAGCAATTTCCTTCCTGGGTATATATTTGGAAAAAACACAAACACTGATTCTAAAAGACAGGTGAAGCTCAATGCTCAAGGCAGCATTATTTACAATAGCCAAGATAAGAAAGCAACCTGGGCTTCCCTGGTGGTCCAGTGGGTGAAGGGTCCACCTTGCAGTGCAGGGGGCACCGGTTCAATCCCTGACCTAGGAGGATCCCACGTGCCACGGAGCAGCTTGACCAGTGTGTCCAATTACCAGTCGACGCCCTGGAGCACATGCACCCAGAGCTGGACTCTGCAACCAGAGAGAGGCCGCTGTGATGGGAGGCCCACAGGGGCAAAAGAGTGGAGATGGATGAAAATAAATAAACAAAAAATCAATAAAAGAGGCCAAAATTTAAAAAAAAAAAAAAGAAAGAAAGAAAGCAAGCAACCCAAGTGTCCTTTGACAGATTCATGAGTAAAGGAGATGTGACATTCCATATGTACAATGGAATGTCACCTATAAAAAGAATGAAATTCTGCTATTTGAAGCAACGTGGATGGTAGACCTAGAGAATATTAAGTATGCTTACTGAAATAAGTAAGATAGAGAAAGACATATAGTGTTTGTCTTTCTCTTATATCACTTACATGCGAAATCTAAAATACAAAGTAAATGTATATACTGAAAGAAAAACAGACTCACAGATATAGAAAACAAGCTAGTGGTTGCTAGTCGAGAGACAGAAGTGGGGAGGGGCAAACAAGGGTTAAGGGATGAGATAAAAATTACTATGCATTAAATAGATAAGCAACAAGAATATCGTATACAGCACAAGAAATTATAACCATTACTTTGTAATAAGTTTTAATGGAGTAGCATCTATAAAAATACAGAATCATTATGCTGTGTACCTGAAGCTAATTTATTATAAATCAACCATAATTCAGTAAAAATAAGAAACCAAACCAACCAAACGATAAAAGAATGATGGCCTTGATTATTATCTCCTTACACAGTATGCCTTCTCAAAGGCACATTCAGCTGTCAAACTACTACCTTATCATTAATTAAAGAGCAAAACCACACTCATGGATAGCAAATGGAGAGGATTAGCACTTGTATCCTAGTCTGACAACTGAGGCTTGAAAAGGTGAGTGAATTGCCCAAGTTCAGAGAGCTTGAGAAGTGGGAGAACTGGAATATATATCATTGGGTAGCTTATTTACAATAGCCAAGATAAGAAAGCAACCTGGGCTTCCCTGGTGGTCCAGTGGGTGAAGGGTCCACCTTGCAGTGCAGGGGGCACCGGTTCAATCCCTGACCTAGGAGGATCCCACGTGCCACGGAGCAGCTTGACCAGTGTGTCCAATTACCAGTCGACGCCCTGGAGCACATGCACCCAGAGCTGGACTCTGCAACCAGAGAGAGGCCGCTGTGATGGGAGGCCCACAGGGGCAAAAGAGTGGAGATGGATGAAAATAAATAAACAAAAAATCAATAAAAGAGGCCAAAATTTAAAAAAAAAAAAAAGAAAGAAAGAAAGCAAGCAACCCAAGTGTCCTTTGACAGATTCATGAGTAAAGGAGATGTGACATTCCATATGTACAATGGAATGTCACCTAGCCCTAAAAAGAATGAAATTCTGCTATTTGAAGCAACGTGGATGGTAGACCTAGAGAATATTAAGTATGCTTACTGAAATAAGTAAGATAGAGAAAGACATATAGTGTTTGTCTTTCTCTTATATCACTTACATGCGAAATCTAAAATACAAAGTAAATGTATATACTGAAAGAAAAACAGACTCACAGATATAGAAAACAAGCTAGTGGTTGCTAGTCGAGAGACAGAAGTGGGGAGGGGCAAACAAGGGTTAAGGGATGAGATAAAAATTACTATGCATTAAATAGATAAGCAACAAGAATATCGTATACAGCACAAGAAATTATAACCATTACTTTGTAATAAGTTTTAATGGAGTAGCATCTATAAAAATACAGAATCATTATGCTGTGTACCTGAAGCTAATTTATTATAAATCAACCATAATTCAGTAAAAATAAGAAACCAAACCAACCAAACGATAAAAGAATGATGGCCTTGATTATTATCTCCTT
This sequence comes from Tragulus kanchil, assembly GCA_022376925.1. NCBI lineage: Eukaryota > Metazoa > Chordata > Mammalia > Artiodactyla > Tragulidae > Tragulus > Tragulus kanchil. Next base: position 53,579,310 of record JAIOJX010000029.1, on the reverse strand, counting down.
ACACAGTATGCCTTCTCAAAGGCACATTCAGCTGTCAAACTACTACCTTATCATTAATTAAAGAGCAAAACCACACTCATGGATAGCAAATGGAGAGGATTAGCACTTGTATCCTAGTCTGACAACTGAGGCTTGAAAAGGTGAGTGAATTGCCCAAGTTCAGAGAGCTTGAGAAGTGGGAGAACTGGAATATATATCATTGGGTAGAAATGTTGAGCTCCTTCTGCTTTATCACAGCTATGTCCTTGTTATGGAATATACTGAAAGCTATGTGGTTAGACACAGCTGTCTTTGTTGGATATAGTTTAAATATAGCTTAAATAAATTAACTTAGCACATTGTATCTGCAGGAAAATCACCCTGCAACCCATCCACAGGATCTGAATCAGCTGACCCAGAGCTCCTTGGAAGGTCTTGAAGCCCTGTATCTGACAACATCAGCTCTTGGGCTAATATTGTCTCAGGAGCTCTATATTTACATCAAGGCCTGAATGATAACTTCCCTTTAAAAGCAAGATAGATGCAGATGGCTCACAGAAGAATAAAGACAAAGCCTTGCCAGGTGGGGCCCTGCAGGCAGCTCTGCAGACTCGACCAGATGTATGGCATAGGGGAGACATGCTGGCAGGAGAAGGCAGTCCTAAATCAGAAGTGGAAAAATCACCTCACTCAAATGGAATTCTGTAATGCTTACCATCAGGTGGGAAGGCATCACAGCAGTCCTAATGTTCATGGAGGGATGACTTCATCTAGACTGGACTTTCTGGAGGATTAAAAGCTTCTCACGGAGGTTAGAGTATAATCAGAAAGACAGGACATCCATTATGTGACAGTTTGCTCATTAAATAAAATTGTGTCCCTTGTAAAGAATCTGAACTTGGACAGCTCTTATCCATTATTACATAATGGTAGCTATTAGCTTGGGAGGTACAATGAGGAATTTTCCATCCACGTAAAGAAACAGTGTCCAGGTTAATCAAGTGATCTCTCGAGGCCAGCTGCCTCCACTTAAATTCCTAATTTATCACTTTTCTACCTGTGTGATTTTGGGCAAGTCATGTAAACAGTGTGTGTCTCAGTTGCAACATAAGGACGGCAATATTTAATTTATGAGGATTAGGCAAACTATCACATGTAAAGCACATTTAAGGTGTTTGATGCACAATGCAAAAAGAGAAAATGGTTGTCTCAGAAGACCTTACTAATAGCTGACAACTGAGGCTTAAAAGGGGAATTGCCCAAGTTCAGAGAGCTTGAGAAGTGGGAGAACTGGAATATATATCATTGGGTAGAAATGTTGAGCTCCTTCTGCTTTATCACAGCTATGTCCTTGTTATGGAATATACTGAAAGCTATGTGGTTAGACACAGCTGTCTTTGTTGGATATAGTTTAAATATAGCTTAAATAAATTAACTTAGCACATTGTATCTGCAGGAAAATCACCCTGCAACCCATCCACAGGATCTGAATCAGCTGACCCAGAGCTCCTTGGAAGGTCTTGAAGCCCTGTATCTGACAACATCAGCTCTTGGGCTAATATTGTCTCAGGAGCTCTATATTTACATCAAGGCCTGAATGATAACTTCCCTTTAAAAGCAAGATAGATGCAGATGGCTCACAGAAGAATAAAGACAAAGCCTTGCCAGGTGGGGCCCTGCAGGCAGCTCTGCAGACTCGACCAGATGTATGGCATAGGGGAGACATGCTGGCAGGAGAAGGCAGTCCTAAATCAGAAGTGGAAAAATCACCTCACTCAAATGGAATTCTGTAATGCTTACCATCAGGTGGGAAGGCATCACAGCAGTCCTAATGTTCATGGAGGGATGACTTCATCTAGACTGGACTTTCTGGAGGATTAAAAGCTTCTCACGGAGGTTAGAGTATAATCAGAAAGACAGGACATCCATTATGTGACAGTTTGCTCATTAAATAAAATTGTGTCCCTTGTAAAGAATCTGAACTTGGACAGCTCTTATCCATTATTACATAATGGTAGCTATTAGCTTGGGAGGTACAATGAGGAATTTTCCATCCACGTAAAGAAACAGTGTCCAGGTTAATCAAGTGATCTCTCGAGGCCAGCTGCCTCCACTTAAATTCCTAATTTATCACTTTTCTACCTGTGTGATTTTGGGCAAGTCATGTAAACAGTGTGTGTCTCAGTTGCAACATAAGGACGGCAATATTTAATTTATGAGGATTAGGCAAACTATCACATGTAAAGCACATTTAAGGTGTTTGATGCACAATGCAAAAAGAGAAAATGGTTGTCTCAGAAGACCTTACTAATAGCTGAGAAGAGAATTGAAAGGCAAGGGAGAAAAGGAAAGATATACCCATCTGAATGCAGAGTTCTAAAGAATAGCAACGAGAGATAAGAAAACCTTCCTAAGTGAACAATGCAAAGAAATAGAGAAAAACGATAAACTTGGAAAGACTAGAGATCTCTTTAAAAAAAGTAGAGATACCAAGGGGATATTTCATGCAAATTTCAGTACCACAAAGGCAGAAATGGTATGGATCCAACAGAGGCAAAAAATATTAAGAAGGAATGGCAGGAATACACAGAAGAACTATGCCAAAAAAAAAAAAAAAAACCACCTCTTAATGACCTGGATAGCCATGATGATGTGATCACTCATCTAGAGCCAGACATCTGGAGTGTGAAGTTAAGTGGACCTTTGGAAGCATCACTGCCAACAAGGCTAATGGAGGTAACTGAATTCCAGCTAAGCTATTTCAAATCCTAAAAGATACTGCTGCTAAAGTGTTGCATTCAATATGTCAGCAAATTTGGAAAACTTAGCAGTGTCCAGAGGACTGGAAAAAGTCTATTTTCATTCCAATCCCAAAGAATGTTCAAACTATCCTACAACTGTGATCATTTCACCTGTTAGCAATGTCATGTTCAAAATCTTTCAAGCTAGGCTTCAACAGTACTGGAACTGAGAAATTCCAGATGTACAAGCTGGACTTAGAAAAGGCAGAGGAATCAGAGATCAAACTGCCAACATATGGTGGATCACAGAAAGAACAAGGGCCCTTGTAAAGAATCTGAACTTGGACTCATCCATTATTACATAATGGTAGCTATTAGCTTGGGAGGTACAATGAGGAATTTTCCATCCACGTAAAGAAACAGTGTCCAGGTTAATCAAGTGATCTCTCGAGGCCAGCTGCCTCCACTTAAATTCCTAATTTATCACTTTTCTACCTGTGTGATTTTGGGCAAGTCATGTAAACAGTGTGTGTCTCAGTTGCAACATAAGGACGGCAATATTTAATTTATGAGGATTAGGCAAACTATCACATGTAAAGCACATTTAAGGTGTTTGATGCACAATGCAAAAAGAGAAAATGGTTGTCTCAGAAGACCTTACTAATAGCTGAGAAGAGAATTGAAAGGCAAGGGAGAAAAGGAAAGATATACCCATCTGAATGCAGAGTTCTAAAGAATAGCAACGAGAGATAAGAAAACCTTCCTAAGTGAACAATGCAAAGAAATAGAGAAAAACGATAAACTTGGAAAGACTAGAGATCTCTTTAAAAAAAGTAGAGATACCAAGGGGATATTTCATGCAAATTTCAGTACCACAAAGGCAGAAATGGTATGGATCCAACAGAGGCAAAAAATATTAAGAAGGAATGGCAGGAATACACAGAAGAACTATGCCAAAAAAAAAAAAAAAAACCACCTCTTAATGACCTGGATAGCCATGATGATGTGATCACTCATCTAGAGCCAGACATCTGGAGTGTGAAGTTAAGTGGACCTTTGGAAGCATCACTGCCAACAAGGCTAATGGAGGTAACTGAATTCCAGCTAAGCTATTTCAAATCCTAAAAGATACTGCTGCTAAAGTGTTGCATTCAATATGTCAGCAAATTTGGAAAACTTAGCAGTGTCCAGAGGACTGGAAAAAGTCTATTTTCATTCCAATCCCAAAGAATGTTCAAACTATCCTACAACTGTGATCATTTCACCTGTTAGCAATGTCATGTTCAAAATCTTTCAAGCTAGGCTTCAACAGTACTGGAACTGAGAAATTCCAGATGTACAAGCTGGACTTAGAAAAGGCAGAGGAATCAGAGATCAAACTGCCAACATATGGTGGATCACAGAAAGAACAAGGGAATTACACCTAAACATCTACTTCTGCTTCATTGACTACGCTAAAGCTTTTGACTGTGTGGATCACAACAAATTGTGGAAAATTCTTAAAGAGATGGGGAGAACAGGCCACTTAACCTGCCTCCTGAGAAACCAGGAGGCAGGTCAAGAAGCAACAAGTAGAACTGAACATGGAACAATGGACTGGTTCCAAATTGGGAAAGGAGTACATCAAGGCTGTATACTGTCACCGTGCTTATTTAACTTATATGCAGTGTACACCATGCAAAATGTTGGGCTAGATGAAGCTCATACTGGAATCAAGATTGCCAGGAGAAAAATCAATAACCTCAGATATGCAGATGATGCCAACCTACTAGCAGAAAGTGAGGACAAATTAAAGAGATTCTTGACGAGGGTGAAAGAGGAGAGTGAAAAAGCTGACTTCAAACTGAATATTAAAAAAACTAGCACTGTGGCATCTGGTCCCATCATTTCATGGCAAATAGATGGGGAATAAAATGCAAACAAGTGACAGAGGTTATTTTCTTGGGCTCCAAAATCACTGCAGATGGTATCTGCATCCATGAAATTAAAAGATGTGTCCTCCTTGGAGGAAAAGCCATGATAAACCTAGACAGAGTATTACAAAGCAGAGACATCACTTTGCTGACAAAGGTCCACATAGTCAAAGCTATGGCTTTTCTAGTAGTCGTGTATGGATGAGAACTGGACCATAAAGAAAGCTGACCATCAAAGAATTGATGTTTTCAAATTGTGCTGCTGGAGTAGACTCTTGAGAGTCCCTTGGACGGCAAGGAGATCAAACCAGTCGATCCTAAAGGAAATCAACCCTGAATAGTTATTGGAAGAACTGAAGCTGAACTCACATACTTTGACACCTGATGCAAGGAGCCAACTCATTGGAAAATACCCCGATGCTGGAGAAGATTAAAGGCAGGAAGAGAAAGGGGAACAGAGAATGTGATGTTTGGATGGCATCACTGATTCAATGGACATGAATGTGAGCAAACTGGGTGATGTGAAGGACAGGGAAGGCTGACTTGCTGCAGACCATGGGTTTGCAAAAAGTTGGACATGACTGAGTGACTGGACGGTTATAACATATACGGCAATGATCCGGAATAGATTTCAGTGTATCTTTAGGATTCTAATTCCAATGGAGAAGAAGCAGTAGGTTTTAAAATCATAAATGCATTTGAATGTGCTAGATTTATGCTGCAATTAAACATTATAATGTATTTTCATCTTGAGATATGTGATTATCATTGGTGCAATCAGAAAAAAGTAAAATGTATGATTATATAACAGCTTATACTTATATAATAGCATATACTTTTATGTCCCAGAAATTATTTTAAGCTTTTATATAAATTTAATTTGCTTAATCCTTGCAACAATGCTAGGAGATAGGTAGGTACTATTATTAGCCCCACTTTACATACATGGGAATATAGGCAGAGAAATTTGAGAAAAAAGAAAAACAATGCCATCATTTAAATTGTTTTTTTGTTTTATGTTGAAGGTAATTATGAATTCTTGACCTTTCATTAGAGCTCATTATTTTCTATATTTATAATGTATCAGTTTAATTTTTAAAGTGAAGTTTCATTTATGAATTATTTATATAAGATTTTGCTGACTATGTATCTCATGGAGGGTCATTTAAATTACAAGGCCAAGTGACAGGAAATGGAAGACAGTGGATGGGTGGTTTCTGGAGATCATTAACAGGTCAGAGAACTAGAGAAGCCATCACAAATGACAATTTCTAACATAGAAATAACTTCGAAATTACATTCTGATTTAGTATGACCAGATTCCCAAATGGTAAAGCTGCTTGAATATAGGTAGTTTTTATGAGGAAATCTCAATAGCAAAAAATTATCTAGCAAAGCATTCGAAGAAGGTTTTTGTTAGAGGTTAAAGGGTCATGATTTGTAACTATTCTCTGAAATGACTCTTTATTTAGGCTTTTTTAGATGTGCTTCTGCTTGAAATCCACTGAATTTATTTTCTTATTATAAACAGTAGCCTTTGAAAGGAACATAGCCAGTGCTATTAGCAGCCACTCAGTTTGAATTGAACCAATTACTCAAATCATGATGAATTTGAATTAGTTTTCTTTTGTGTTTATGAAAATGTGCTTGTGAAAATGAATTTCCCTTTTTCATCAGTTATCAGTAAGAAGAAAGTACAAGCATTTCAGAATGACAGCATAATTCCCTATGATGGGTTTACAGGCAACATTGAACTATTTTGATACTCCAACAGAGTGTGGAAAATGCTTCCAGGTATCTGGTATTTTCAATTTTAACGGTAGGACTGTGTATCAAAGCTGCTACTGTGTTTCATCTACAACAGACCTGCTTCCCTCTTTGACCCCAAAGAATAGCTGGCATATGTGCTAGAACTGGGTGGAGATTTCTGCAAAAGGAAGAGGACTCTCCTGTGTTTCACCACACTTCAGAGTCTTTAGTCCTCAGCTTTCAACAGCTAACTTCTGACTGTAGGGAGACTTGAAGCAAATAATAATATAGAATTACCCCATTCCTTCCATCTGTAAGTAAAGCAGTATATAAGGCAATATCACAAAATATTTTTCTGAAAAACACATGTGAAAACACAAGAAATCTTTCACCCTCCAGATGAAAATTTCCTTCTAATTTTCCTGTTGAAGTGCTGATGGGCCCTTTCTACCCAGCTGAGGTGCAGGTCTTGAAGAGCTAGTACTCTCTCCAGTTATCTCAATGGAGGTGAAAAGTGTTCCAGCTCTTCCAAGTGTGGGAAGACAATGGTGACTTTTTTCTTTTGGGTACATGATAGATAGAGAATCTAGAATTTTAGGTCTAGTGATAACCTTCTTGACTTAATAGATGGGAAGGATGGGATGTCAGAGTTTAAGATGACTTGGTCCCACTGCCACTGTAAGACTATAGATCTCCCTGCACTACTTTGCCTCCCCGAGGGCACAATCCGAAGTGCCCAGGGAGTCTCATGTAGCTCTTCATCCTCTTTTCTTAGTAGTAGACTACACTTTCTGAATGAGTTATCCCATCTAAGATGATGTAAGATTCCCTCCAAACTATAGCTTCTTTGCATTCTGGTTATAATATGTAGCCTGAGACTCAAAACCATCCTCCTAAAATAAAGGAATTCAGTATTCTTAGACAAGTTAAACATTGATTGCCTTACTTATTGACACTTCCTACAGTAAAACATCCTAGAGAGGGAGTGTGAGCTCACTTTTGGTTCCAGGCTAATTAGAGTAGTGTGTTGAGAAACGATTTTATAATATAAAACATGAACATAAAAACTGATGACAAATTCTTCTTTAAATCAAGTTGTAATAATTTACATGGAATTGTAAATGAGACCATCTATTTCCCCGATCAATTCCAGATTCAGTGCTATGCTCAGTTTGGAGCCACCTATAAAGTAGTATTTTAACTCAAGAGCAAATTTAGCTGTCTCTGTGTATGAGGTGAGGCAGGTAGCAAAGGACCAAGATAACTCAGATGCCCACTAGTTGGGTTAAGTGGTTTTGGTTCAAGAACTGTATTAACCTCAAAACTCAATATCCATGCAGGAAGCTGAATGGGTCAGTCCAAATTAAGAATATGGATTCAGGTATGAGGGTGAGTTTTTTCCCTTTTTCTTTCTTTTTGCTCTGAGGAGTTTTTTTGCCTCTGCACTGAGGAAGGCCTCAGGCTTATGTTCTCCTCAGAGAACTATAAAGAAGCAAAATCCATTAGACAATGTTTATGCCTTGAGGAATTCTAGTCTAAATGATCACTTCTACCTTATTTGAAATGATGCCATGCTTTTAAAATTCTGATTCTACATGGATCTGGAGATGGGTTGGCCAAGGTCAGGGTGGTTACAAGAAAGACTTTAGAGATCTATATAGGTGGAAAAAACCCCAGTAGAACAACAAAAGATGGTAAGGAGAACACAAAGACAAATATGAATAATCTCTAATTATCAAAAAAAATTTTTTTTAAACATTGCAAGTAGGTCATAATGATGAAAAGGGGCACCTACATAACTTTCCTCTAAGGATTTCAAACTCAAGAAATGGTTGGCTGCCTTATTGAAGAGATCTGGCTCCCTCCCACCCATCCACTCCTGTCTACTGTTCCAGGCCATGCTCTGTTTCTCCATTTGCTGGAAGAAGATTCCTCAAACTATAGCCATTCTGGTTATAATATGTAGCCTGAGACTCAAAACCATCCTCCTAAAATAAAGGAATTCAGTATTCTTAGACAAGTTAAACATTGATTGCCTTACTTATTGACACTTCCTACAGTAAAACATCCTAGAGAGGGAGTGTGAGCTCACTTTTGGTTCCAGGCTAATTAGAGTAGTGTGTTGAGAAACGATTTTATAATATAAAACATGAACATAAAAACTGATGACAAATTCTTCTTTAAATCAAGTTGTAATAATTTACATGGAATTGTAAATGAGACCATCTATTTCCCCGATCAATTCCAGATTCAGTGCTATGCTCAGTTTGGAGCCACCTATAAAGTAGTATTTTAACTCAAGAGCAAATTTAGCTGTCTCTGTGTATGAGGTGAGGCAGGTAGCAAAGGACCAAGATAACTCAGATGCCCACTAGTTGGGTTAAGTGGTTTTGGTTCAAGAACTGTATTAACCTCAAAACTCAATATCCATGCAGGAAGCTGAATGGGTCAGTCCAAATTAAGAATATGGATTCAGGTATGAGGGTGAGTTTTTTCCCTTTTTCTTTCTTTTTGCTCTGAGGAGTTTTTTTGCCTCTGCACTGAGGAAGGCCTCAGGCTTATGTTCTCCTCAGAGAACTATAAAGAAGCAAAATCCATTAGACAATGTTTATGCCTTGAGGAATTCTAGTCTAAATGATCACTTCTACCTTATTTGAAATGATGCCATGCTTTTAAAATTCTGATTCTACATGGATCTGGAGATGGGTTGGCCAAGGTCAGGGTGGTTACAAGAAAGACTTTAGAGATCTATATAGGTGGAAAAAACCCCAGTAGAACAACAAAAGATGGTAAGGAGAACACAAAGACAAATATGAATAATCTCTAATTATCAAAAAAAAAATTTTTTTTAAACATTGCAAGTAGGTCATAATGATGAAAAGGGGCACCTACATAACTTTCCTCTAAGGATTTCAAACTCAAGAAATGGTTGGCTGCCTTATTGAAGAGATCTGGCTCCCTCCCACCCATCCACTCCTGTCTACTGTTCCAGGCCATGCTCTGTTTCTCCATTTGCTGGAAGAAGACCTTCCTACAAATCAGAGGGGCAACGCTCAAAATTCAGATCAGATGCAGTCTCTTGTAGTGTCTACATCCACATTCCTTGCCACTAAGAAATGAATGTCACTGCAAAGGCTTCTATCAAACTCTGAGATATTTTAAGACCCTGCTATGTCTACTTATCTTAGGCCTTACATAAAAGTGAGAGGTGGGCAAAAATATTTCAAATGTGATCTTTGTGTTTCTGAGCAAATCACTTCATCTTGCCAAACCATGTCTACGTAGACACAAAACTGGAATAATACTAATATTTTGTATCCTGGGATGGTATGGTTCCTGTAAGGTACTGGGTATGATACATGATCCATTAGGCTGGAGCCAGTGTGTGGGAGTGGACCTAGAAATGTTGTGCTGTGATAACCCCCTGTGAAAGAGCCAAAAAGTTCTGGGATTGTATCAGAAAGACCACATGTTCAAAAGGCTGCCTTGGGCTTCCCCTGGTGGTCCAGTGGATAAGGACACCGCCTTGCAGTGCAAGGGGCGCCGGTTCGATCCCTGGCCTGGGAAGATCCCACGTGCCGCGGAGCGGCTGGACTGATGTGTCCAATCGCCGAGCCGGAGCTCTGCAGCGCATGAGCCCAGAGTCGGTGCTCTGCGACAACAGACGCCACCGCGATGGGAGGCCCACAGGAACCAAAGAACAAAGACGGATGAAAATAGAGAAATGAAAGACCAATAGAAGTGGCCTGCCCGCTCCCCTCCCTCCCCAACCCGACCCCCGCCCCAAATAAATAAATAAATAAATCTTTAAAAAAAAAAAAAAAGGCTGCCTTATGGTGCCGGCTAGAAAGAAGATGCAATCCAATGAGGACTCAACAGACTACAATTCAATTGAATTGAAGCAAATGAACCTATGCATCAGAATCCAAGTGAAGACTAGAAGCAAGAGGGAGGCAACGAGGTGTAAGCAGATCTGACCTGGATGAGGCGGAGTTGGGTGGGAAACTGGAGCAGGTTGAAGCTCAAGGATGCTGAGATGCCAAAGAAAGCTTTATTGTGGAGGCATAATTTATGGGGAGTCACTCTGTAAAGGGTAAAACTCTAGTTAAATGTAATGGTAGACCATGTCACTCTTTGATAGTGTTCTGTGATCCTATCTAGGAAAGGATTATGCTACTCAGCCTGTTAAATTCTGATGTAGTCATGAGACCTGCTTTGTCCAGTGCCATTGGAACCACTTGGCAGAGGTCTTAAAAACTAGCACACACACACTAGCTCTCTTTCCTCTCTACCTCCATATCTGGTGGAGGCCAGGCCCTCTGCCTGAGTCTTGGGATGAGGGTAATGATGACATGGGAGCAGAGTCCCCAAATGACCCTTAATGAATGTGTGCCAAAACATAAAATCTTTCTTATTTTTTTCCACTGAAGTCTTTTTTTTTTTTAAATTACAGAATTATCTAGCTGCTTTTGATGGATACGAATGAAGATTACTGGTTGGAAGTCAGTAATTAATGGTTATGCCTGGTTAGACTTATTTTAATTTGACAGGCAAAGTACGACAATGATTTTGCAAAAGAAAATAACTTGGAAAAATACGACTACAGTGTTTATTTAGAACAATTTGTAACAAAGAGTGAAGTCTGTGGATAAATTATTACCTCTCCTAATATTATAACCAGTCAGGTGAAAAACACATAAGTAGGAGACCCAGTTTTCTTTATTCTCAAGTACCTTACAGTCTAATCAGAAAGCCTGAACAGATTCACACACACACACACACACACCTTTCACTAGATAAAAACATGCAAAATGGTTCAAGCCTTGCCACTGTAAGAGTCCAAAGTCAAAGGAGACCAAAGGTACAATTTTGCTGAATTATTTTATTATAATTGTGTTGCTATTCTAATATCATCATAATTATTTTGCTATTGCTTTTGTGATGTTAGATATTAAGACAATATAAAGAGTAGTTGTTGACAGGAGTTAAAAAAATAAATCATTATTCTTATTTGTCCCATTTAGTTTCTTGAGCCAGGTAGCATTTGAATGGACAATATTTGAGGGAAAAAAGGTAATTTGTTATTTTAGATAAACAGATGGCTCAGGAATAGGAAAAGTGGTGGTTTTGTAGTGCTGAGACTGCAGATTGAGAAAGGTTTTTTTTTTTTTTTAAACAGGAAAACAAAAATGATGTAAGGAACTATAACCAGGTAGCCAGAAAAGACATGGACTCTATTCCTAGAGGGCAATCAAGACAGACCTCAGGGGCCAACGGGGTCTCATGTCAGATCGTAGAGGCTAACACTTAAGGCAGGATCAGGGAAGGGGTCTCAGTTCATGCTGGATGCCCCATTCTGCTCTCTTGACTTGGCCTACAGATGTGGGCAATATGCAGGAAACCACAGAGAGTTTTTATTCATCCTTTCCCCATTTGCAAATGCAGCTTTTCTTGGGTTACACATTAGTAATCCATAGTCTGCTGAATATTGTATTGACATTTCACCCAAGCTCATAACAGTATTTGTGATATTCAACACCAATTTCTGGGGCTATTGGGAACACTAAATGTTCATTTTTCTCAATTGTCCCCACATCTATTTTTGAATTAAGAAAAATGGTGAGAATAAAAACCAGGCCCCTTCCTGAAACTAATGCTGAAGAGCATTCTCATGAGGCTGAGACTTGGCTTATGTCTGCTCTGTCTTGGGTTATTTTAAGGTGTCATTCTTGAGCATTTCAAATGGAGAGTTGACTTCTGCATAAGCTCTTTGAAAACTGTTACTGAATTGTATTCAGTCCCTATTAGTTTACTATGCAACATTCTCACGTCTGTGGTAGCAATATACACTGAACATACTGAAATATATGCTATTGTATTTGTTTATGTACATTTGCTGCAAAACAAATTTATAAAAGCCCTAGTTTTTGTTTTTAGGTTAAATAGGCCACCTAGTGCTTCAGTGGAACAACCATTCTAAAATGATCTTATCCTTCAAAATTTGACAAGTACGTCAAGCCTTTCCTAGCAATGAGAAAATTCATTGAATACATAATAACATTTTTGTATGTGTCTGCTACCACTAATGACATATAATCTATTGTACTTCATAGCTTTCTTCAAATGTTCTAAAGTTTAAAGGAAATAAATGCATACACATAAATTAACAAATGAATAATTAATTAAATATGTCAGCAATATAGATGAATATATAACACATGGTAAATAGATGCTCTCTGTGTGATATGGGAAAACCAGAGCAATAGTTTAGACGTTTTAGGACACTGCATGTGATTCCAAGAAATTAGATTTTAAGGGCACACAAGATATTTAAGGAGGACTGAGCAGGATCAGCTTTACTTGTATGCAGAATGGATCACAGAATGGGAGGGCGATTCTGGCCATGTGAGGAAGCCTCTGTTCTCAGTTATCTACCCACTTACTGCTGGTATTTAGGATGACATTGTAAAGAAATGTACTGGGTTTCCAAGGCAGAGTTTTTATTTGTTTTTAATGTTTGGCTCATGTTACACTGACTGTATGGTGAAATTGCAAATAGTCAAATTGCTTGGATAGGCTTCTACCACAAAGTAGCTACTCTATGCACTGCTTCTCTTTCACATTTAATCCCGGGGAGAACGAAATTTTACAGTTCCTCCTTATAGTTCTCTTGATATTTCTGTATTAACGAATTGGCCTCACTATTGGTTATTTCATCCATGTTGACACATTCTATTCTGCTCCTTCTATCAAAGTGATGATTTCACTCGGTTCTCACCACCACCCGTCTTGATAGTTACTCCAGGATTCTGGCCTACCAGTGAGTTACCTCTATAACCTTGGAAGGCAGTGGGTCGCTGATCTGTCCCCAGGCCTTCTACTTGTTAGTTCCAATGCCTCTTCTCTTCCTGACCCCAGTCTGCCCTGCTGCACAGCCACTCTTTAGGCAACATACTGAAATATATGCTATTGTATTTGTTTATGTACATTTGCTGCAAAACAAATTTATAAAAGCCCTAGTTTTTGTTTTTAGGTTAAATAGGCCACCTAGTGCTTCAGTGGAACAACCATTCTAAAATGATCTTATCCTTCAAAATTTGACAAGTACGTCAAGCCTTTCCTAGCAATGAGAAAATTCATTGAATACATAATAACATTTTTGTATGTGTCTGCTACCACTAATGACATATAATCTATTGTACTTCATAGCTTTCTTCAAATGTTCTAAAGTTTAAAGGAAATAAATGCATACACATAAATTAACAAATGAATAATTAATTAAATATGTCAGCAATATAGATGAATATATAACACATGGTAAATAGATGCTCTCTGTGTGATATGGGAAAACCAGAGCAATAGTTTAGACGTTTTAGGACACTGCATGTGATTCCAAGAAATTAGATTTTAAGGGCACACAAGATATTTAAGGAGGACTGAGCAGGATCAGCTTTACTTGTATGCAGAATGGATCACAGAATGGGAGGGCGATTCTGGCCATGTGAGGAAGCCTCTGTTCTCAGTTATCTACCCACTTACTGCTGGTATTTAGGATGACATTGTAAAGAAATGTACTGGGTTTCCAAGGCAGAGTTTTTATTTGTTTTTAATGTTTGGCTCATGTTACACTGACTGTATGGTGAAATTGCAAATAGTCAAATTGCTTGGATAGGCTTCTACCACAAAGTAGCTACTCTATGCACTGCTTCTCTTTCACATTTAATCCCGGGGAGAACGAAATTTTACAGTTCCTCCTTATAGTTCTCTTGATATTTCTGTATTAACGAATTGGCCTCACTATTGGTTATTTCATCCATGTTGACACATTCTATTCTGCTCCTTCTATCAAAGTGATGATTTCACTCGGTTCTCACCACCACCCGTCTTGATAGTTACTCCAGGATTCTGGCCTACCAGTGAGTTACCTCTATAACCTTGGAAGGCAGTGGGTCGCTGATCTGTCCCCAGGCCTTCTACTTGTTAGTTCCAATGCCTCTTCTCTTCCTGACCCCAGTCTGCCCTGCTGCACAGCCACTCTTTAGGCAGCTGCAGCCTCCCGTGCATGTTTTCAAAGCTCAGCATCACCAATCAGCACTCCTCCTCCACCTCCTCTCTCTCCTCCCAGAAACAGATCAAGCTTCTCTCTGCCTCTTGTTCCACTCTATTGTTTTTATCACCATGGGCTTTTATTCTGGTTGTTGTTTACTACCACTTTGATAAGAGGTAAGAAGGGGAGGAAGGAGGGAAGGGGAAAAAAAATAAAAGCAGATGTATGTAGTGTGAATGGGCATTTCAGCCAGAGTTTCTCAAAGCAGGGTGTATATGTTTTTGTAATGATGAGTCCATGCATTCAATCCATTTTTTTTTTCATAGAGGTCTGTGATACCCCATATTTTAAGCTTAGGGTTTTTTCTCCTAGAGCTAAAATGCCTAATATGGCCAAATATTCAAGGAGAGGGGGAAAAGAGTAACTATATTGCTTTCTAAGTATAGATTTCGTATGTCCTACATCATTAATCATATTGGTTTCTTATTCAAAATACAGATTCTTGGCCTGGTTGAATTAAATAATCTGAGCCAGGGCCCACCCCTCAAATCTGTAAGCTTAACAAGTTTGTGAAATAACTTATTATTAATAGTAATTTATTTATAAATTGATGTAATTTCATATTAACAACAGAAACACAGGTGATTTAGAATATTTATGTACTTGCTATAATAAACACACATATTTAATAGGCATTATTTAAAGGGAAAATTATAGATGGCAGGCTTCCTACAAAGTTTTAAAAGAAATCAGTTTGTATGTCACTGACTGTATGGTGAAATTGCAAATAGTCAAATTGCTTGGATAGGCTTCTACCACAAAGTAGCTACTCTATGCACTGCTTCTCTTTCACATTTAATCCCGGGGAGAACGAAATTTTACAGTTCCTCCTTATAGTTCTCTTGATATTTCTGTATTAACGAATTGGCCTCACTATTGGTTATTTCATCCATGTTGACACATTCTATTCTGCTCCTTCTATCAAAGTGATGATTTCACTCGGTTCTCACCACCACCCGTCTTGATAGTTACTCCAGGATTCTGGCCTACCAGTGAGTTACCTCTATAACCTTGGAAGGCAGTGGGTCGCTGATCTGTCCCCAGGCCTTCTACTTGTTAGTTCCAATGCCTCTTCTCTTCCTGACCCCAGTCTGCCCTGCTGCACAGCCACTCTTTAGGCAGCTGCAGCCTCCCGTGCATGTTTTCAAAGCTCAGCATCACCAATCAGCACTCCTCCTCCATCACCTCTCCTCTCCTCTCCCAGAAACAGATCAAGCTTCTCTCTGCCTCTTGTTCCACTCTATTGTTTTTATCACCATGGGCTTTTATTCTGGTTGTTGTTTACTACCACTTTGATAAGAGGTAAGAAGGGGAGGAAGGAGGGAAGGGGAAAAAAAATAAAAGCAGATGTATGTAGTGTGAATGGGCATTTCAGCCAGAGTTTCTCAAAGCAGGGTGTATATGTTTTTGTAATGATGAGTCCATGCATTCAATCCATTTTTTTTTTCATAGAGGTCTGTGATACCCCATATTTTAAGCTTAGGGTTTTTTCTCCTAGAGCTAAAATGCCTAATATGGCCAAATATTCAAGGAGAGGGGGAAAAGAGTAACTATATTGCTTTCTAAGTATAGATTTCGTATGTCCTACATCATTAATCATATTGGTTTCTTATTCAAAATACAGATTCTTGGCCTGGTTGAATTAAATAATCTGAGCCAGGGCCCACCCCTCAAATCTGTAAGCTTAACAAGTTTGTGAAATAACTTATTATTAATAGTAATTTATTTATAAATTGATGTAATTTCATATTAACAACAGAAACACAGGTGATTTAGAATATTTATGTACTTGCTATAATAAACACACATATTTAATAGGCATTATTTAAAGGGAAAATTATAGATGGCAGGCTTCCTACAAAGTTTTAAAAGAAATCAGATTTTCTTACAGAATCTGATGTAGAATCAAAAGAGAAACACATACCCTTACTATCTGCCTTTTAAAATCATATGCTGTTTGACTAAAACTTAGGCCTGGTCTCATCGACAGGCTTGTAAACTTAAACATTTTTCAGTCAGCAACTAATTATATCATTCATAAAATGCAGCATTGAGGCAGCTGAAGTTTGTAGCCGATGATCACATGTCATAACTGTTGTATATTATGCTTCCTCAGCCTTCTTTCCCTAATTTCTAAAAGTTAAATATTAGGAACTGAGACTGATTTTTTCATACTTTTCTTTAAACAAGAATTTTTAAACTGCTTTATATGATATCTTTTCTCCTCTGAGTGTTTTCAAATTGATTTTCCAGTGGCAAGATTTTTAGTTCCAGAAATTTGTCAGGTATAAAAGTCAGGCTAAAAGGTCAGTAATTCTCAAATACATTCTATTTCATTTTCTAAATCATCTTAATGTTCTAAGCTGCTTAATCCTCAAACTGTCCATGTATCTCCCCTTCTACACTGCAGCTGCTGAACAGAAAGAAAGAATCCTGCCAAAATGACAACATAAAAATTTAGAGGGATGGTTGTATAAAACCCTAATTGGCACTTTATATGACATTTTAAAGGCATTAGGTATTCCAAAGTCATTAAGAAAATGGTTATTATTGCACAAGTCATTTTAAAAGAATAGATTTACCCACCAGGCTGTTAACTGCTCAGTATGAATTTCTTTTGAGCAATCAGTAAGCCACAGTGACACTCTTATATTTTCATGCTACAATTAGAATAACTAAAATTTTGCAAATATTATTTCTAAATAGAATTAATATGATGCATTTTGTGAAGTTGTTCCTTTTGGGGGTTGGGCATCAGCTTTTTCAGGAAAATGATGCATTTTATTTTTATATGCTTTATTGTTTTTGATTTAGGAAGAAATAAACTCGATAATTTTTAGGGCAGTCTGTAGTCCTGACAAGTATGAAATTCTATTAGTATTTTCTTTCTTTCAAATATAATTCCATTGAGTTGCACATTGTTTGTCTCTCATTTTCATTTTTATATTTCTCTGTGTTCCAGCTTCATTGACTACTAATTGAGCATTCACCATACCACAGATGTGATGTGTACAGAAATGCATTCAAGAAAAGATTAAACCAGAAGGCTGCCAATTTGCAGTTGGACTTTAACCTGCTTGCTTTTAATAATGCTTGAATATAGATCCTTATTTATAGGCTTGGTACAAACATTATTAAATCTTTCCAACTATTGCTTTGTGCTTTGAATGTTCACTGACCTGTGAAGATAGACCTGGCAAATCAGAGGGCTATGAGAGTTAATCTTGCTTTTTTTTAACTTCGTGTGACATGATACATTGACTTTTGTTTGTTTCTTCTTGAATCCCTGTTTTGTTTTGGTTTTTTTCTTTTTTTGCCTCTAAGTTTTTTATCCTGACTTGCTTGCCCCCATCACAGGTTTGCAGATTATTATCCATTTGTCAAAAAGAATTTTTAAACTGCTTTATATGATATCTTTTCTCCTCTGAGTGTTTTCAAATTGATTTTCCAGTGGCAAGATTTTTAGTTCCAGAAATTTGTCAGGTATAAAAGTCAGGCTAAAAGGTCAGTAATTCTCAAATACATTCTATTTCATTTTCTAAATCATCTTAATGTTCTAAGCTGCTTAATCCTCAAACTGTCCATGTATCTCCCCTTCTACACTGCAGCTGCTGAACAGAAAGAAAGAATCCTGCCAAAATGACAACATAAAAATTTAGAGGGATGGTTGTATAAAACCCTAATTGGCACTTTATATGACATTTTAAAGGCATTAGGTATTCCAAAGTCATTAAGAAAATGGTTATTATTGCACAAGTCATTTTAAAAGAATAGATTTACCCACCAGGCTGTTAACTGCTCAGTATGAATTTCTTTTGAGCAATCAGTAAGCCACAGTGACACTCTTATATTTTCATGCTACAATTAGAATAACTAAAATTTTGCAAATATTATTTCTAAATAGAATTAATATGATGCATTTTGTGAAGTTGTTCCTTTTGGGGGTTGGGCATCAGCTTTTTCAGGAAAATGATGCATTTTATTTTTATATGCTTTATTGTTTTTGATTTAGGAAGAAATAAACTCGATAATTTTTAGGGCAGTCTGTAGTCCTGACAAGTATGAAATTCTATTAGTATTTTCTTTCTTTCAAATATAATTCCATTGAGTTGCACATTGTTTGTCTCTCATTTTCATTTTTATATTTCTCTGTGTTCCAGCTTCATTGACTACTAATTGAGCATTCACCATACCACAGATGTGATGTGTACAGAAATGCATTCAAGAAAAGATTAAACCAGAAGGCTGCCAATTTGCAGTTGGACTTTAACCTGCTTGCTTTTAATAATGCTTGAATATAGATCCTTATTTATAGGCTTGGTACAAACATTATTAAATCTTTCCAACTATTGCTTTGTGCTTTGAATGTTCACTGACCTGTGAAGATAGACCTGGCAAATCAGAGGGCTATGAGAGTTAATCTTGATTTTTTTTAACTTCGTGTGACATGATACATTGACTTTTGTTTGTTTCTTCTTGAATCCCTGTTTTGTTTTGGTTTTTTTCTTTTTTTGCCTCTAAGTCATCATTTATTTTTCATCCATGTTTATTCTTTGGCAGGTGTTGGCCCCCCATCACAGTGGCCTCTCTCATTGCAGAGCATTGGCTCTGGGCACATGTGCTCCACAGCGCTGGCTTGTAATTGGACACACCAGCCCAACCATTCCTCTGCATGTGGGATCTTCCCAGGCCAGGGATTGAACAGGTTCCCCTTGCACAGCAAGGAGGACTCTTTATCCACTGTACCACCAGGGAAGCCCTGACTTTTTAAAAAAACTAATAAGATATAAAGAAAAAGATGGCATACTTAAAATGATTTCCAATTCTTTTTTAGTGAATTGATAGTGGTAGAGTCATTAATGTATATCCTAGCCCCTGCCTGTTGATAGCCACCTGAGTTAGACATCTTTAGCTTTGGAAGGGAAAAGAGAGTGTCTTAAGGCAGAAGGCATCAAAGGAGAGAGGCTCTAAGGACAGCCAGGTCCATTTTTGCCAATCTATCCTTCTTACTCTGGGTATTCTTTTCTGCATTTTTTTCTTGAAGAGAGTGGTCAACCTATGTCCAATGTTGTCACAAAGAACAAGGAAGATTAATGCTAAAGGGTTTTCTTTCTCTTGCTTTCCTTTTTGGTTGAGGCAATTAGAAGCTACAAATGACCTTGTGAAATCAGGTCCTGTAAGAACATAATTCAGACGCCTGCTAGGTGAGTAGTGAAGGAGAGGGGAGGAAGTGGGTATTAACGGAGGTGGGTTCATCTGTCAGAAAGCTTCACAACCATAGCTGGAAGGTGAGTTCCTGGGGGCCTTACCAGGAGCCCCTTAGAGTTATACAGTGTACCATGTGTACAGACTCAAGTGGGAACCTAGTACTCATAGCTTTTATTCTTTGTAATGCTGAACACAGAACATATCTGACTCTTAATGGATAAACCTGGCTTCTTAAATGATGTCAAAGAAAAATGTACCCCAAAGGAGGAAGGAAGTATATTTTAACACCAATCTAGTGATGAAAATGAAAAGAAAATCATGTTTCTATTTTGAAGATTATACGAAGAATCAATTCAATTAGATCTGAGAATTAGGTAGAGTCAGAAAAAACCAATGATGATTAATAATAGCACAGCCTTGTGTTGACAGAAAGCTTGATAGCTCATGAACCTTTTCTTCATATTCATTGTCTACTTCTTTATGGAAAAGTATAGCATAGGACATTTAGGAAAGAATTGTAGCCCAAAGAAATTAAAGGTGAGACAAAATGAGAAGGTAGGAAAAGTCCATAAAATAGATTTCTAACAATATTAAACTCATGGGGCAAAAAGGAAGACTGAATGGATACCTAGGAATAACCCTGGGATCAGAATGGATCAGAGAAGCAGAGTGACTGTGTAACATATGAAATCATCCTATTTCACCACAATTTCATGTTAGTCTGAAACATGAAACAGCTCTGTATAGCCTTCCATGCTCCTTGTGAAAGCTGGACTAGAAAGCAGAAATTTGGGGAGAGATTCAAAGAAGAACTATAAAGACTATTAAAGATGAAAGAACTAGGATCTACTATGAAATGTTGAAAGAAATAAACTTTTCATGAATCCTTATTCGTTTCCGAATTCATGACGATTGCAGGGAGAAGGGCTGTCCAGATCTATCCTTCTTACTCTGGGTATTCTTTTCTGCATTTTTTTCTTGAAGAGAGTGGTCAACCTATGTCCAATGTTGTCACAAAGAACAAGGAAGATTAATGCTAAAGGGTTTTCTTTCTCTTGCTTTCCTTTTTGGTTGAGGCAATTAGAAGCTACAAATGACCTTGTGAAATCAGGTCCTGTAAGAACATAATTCAGACGCCTGCTAGGTGAGTAGTGAAGGAGAGGGGAGGAAGTGGGTATTAACGGAGGTGGGTTCATCTGTCAGAAAGCTTCACAACCATAGCTGGAAGGTGAGTTCCTGGGGGCCTTACCAGGAGCCCCTTAGAGTTATACAGTGTACCATGTGTACAGACTCAAGTGGGAACCTAGTACTCATAGCTTTTATTCTTTGTAATGCTGAACACAGAACATATCTGACTCTTAATGGATAAACCTGGCTTCTTAAATGATGTCAAAGAAAAATGTACCCCAAAGGAGGAAGGAAGTATATTTTAACACCAATCTAGTGATGAAAATGAAAAGAAAATCATGTTTCTATTTTGAAGATTATACGAAGAATCAATTCAATTAGATCTGAGAATTAGGTAGAGTCAGAAAAAACCAATGATGATTAATAATAGCACAGCCTTGTGTTGACAGAAAGCTTGATAGCTCATGAACCTTTTCTTCATATTCATTGTCTACTTCTTTATGGAAAAGTATAGCATAGGACATTTAGGAAAGAATTGTAGCCCAAAGAAATTAAAGGTGAGACAAAATGAGAAGGTAGGAAAAGTCCATAAAATAGATTTCTAACAATATTAAACTCATGGGGCAAAAAGGAAGACTGAATGGATACCTAGGAATAACCCTGGGATCAGAATGGATCAGAGAAGCAGAGTGACTGTGTAACATATGAAATCATCCTATTTCACCACAATTTCATGTTAGTCTGAAACATGAAACAGCTCTGTATAGCCTTCCATGCTCCTTGTGAAAGCTGGACTAGAAAGCAGAAATTTGGGGAGAGATTCAAAGAAGAACTATAAAGACTATTAAAGATGAAAGAACTAGGATCTACTATGAAATGTTGAAAGAAATAAACTTTTCATGAATCCTTATTCGTTTCCGAATTCATGACGATTGCAGGGGAGAAGGGCTGATACCAATCATTCCAATTATCTATTAAAAGAAATAT
Source organism: Tragulus kanchil (assembly GCA_022376925.1). Lineage (NCBI taxonomy): Eukaryota > Metazoa > Chordata > Mammalia > Artiodactyla > Tragulidae > Tragulus > Tragulus kanchil. The sequence goes on along the minus strand of JAIOJX010000029.1, from coordinate 53,557,498 downwards.
CTAAACTTGACTGGAAGATTTTGTAAAAGCAGATCTGCATCTAATGTTTTTTGGTTCAATCTAGTTCAGCTTCCTTGGTGGAAGAGCATTCAAACAGTATCTTGGGGTGGTTAAGGATCACAGCAGGGATAGAATAACAAGAAAGGCGCTGACTCACTGAGACCAAGTAAGCAATGGAGGGGTTAGTTGAAACAGAGGTTGTCAGAGGGGGTTTTAGGATCTACTTCTCTGGAGAGTTTTAAAAATAGGCCAGGCACTCCTCTCCCTGGGATAGGCTCAGCCCTCACGGTAGCTAGAGACCTCTCATGTTCCCTGCCATCTCTACGGTCTATAGATGACAACGCTATCTGAGGGGCCTCTGGGCAGGGGAACCAGCAGCAACCCAGGCTCCTTTCCTAACAAGAGTCCTTTCTTACCCTGTAGAATGATAAGCATGTAAGTGAGGGTGGGGTCAGATTGTTCCCTGAACCACACTGTTCTTATTACTGAGCAGGGCACTTCATCTACCAGCACCGTTGGCTGAAAAGCATGAAGGATACCAGTTAGTATTGAATGACAGTGCTCTGTTGGATTTCACTTGACCCATTGTTTTGTGTGTGTGTGTGTGTGTGTGTGTGTGAGAGAGAGAGAGAGAGAAAGAGAGAGAGAGAAACAGACTGTATACTAAGTTACACTAATTGGAAAGGAAATTCAGTTTTAAAAAATCTGGAAAGAACATCTGGGGAAAGAACCTTCGTGTTCTCATGAGGTTAGGTTCTAATGTCAAGCATTTGATCCTGACATTAGATTCTAACCCTAGGCATTTGCATTTCCTTGGGTCTGAGGCTTGTCCAGGATTGTTGTCTCTTACTAGCAGACGGGGGCTTTCCTCTTAGAGAATGAGCTCCGCTCAAGTACCCTACAGCGACTGGGCCACGGCCAGTTTCTCACAAGAGCTGAAGAGGCAGCAGCGCTGACAGGCACAGGCAGATTTAGCTGCGAATACCCTGCATCCCATCATTTGGTGGGTGGGTGTTGTCGCTACCCGTGCTTCCACTTCAACAAAGAAAGTGGTTAGTTGCCAAAAAACAAAGATGTTCCCTCTTAAGGATTAGGCTGAATTCTTTCCAGAGAAGCACTTAAAAAAAAAAAAAGATGAATTTTATCCTAAAATATTTTCCAAATTTCTTTAGGTACTCTGTCCAAGGAAAATAATTTAAGTATTATGTCATGGAACTAGAATTTTTAGAATTAGTACCACTTTCTCTCAATAAAGGTCTACCTTTATTCACCAAGTGGGCTCTGCAGTCACCAAGCAGGGTGCCTGCCAAGGTCACAGGTATCCAGGATGCACAGAGAAGGCATTGGACCTGGCGAATAACTGCTCAGTAAATTTGCAAACAGGTGGTGAAAACTGGATTTTGTTCTTTTTAAATTGTTCACTCCTCAATGCCTCCCATAATTGTTGCAGAGGACCTCACCCATCTCTACGGTCTATAGATGACAACGCTATCTGAGGGGCCTCTGGGCAGGGGAACCAGCAGCAACCCAGGCTCCTTTCCTAACAAGAGTCCTTTCTTACCCTGTAGAATGATAAGCATGTAAGTGAGGGTGGGGTCAGATTGTTCCCTGAACCACACTGTTCTTATTACTGAGCAGGGCACTTCATCTACCAGCACCGTTGGCTGAAAAGCATGAAGGATACCAGTTAGTATTGAATGACAGTGCTCTGTTGGATTTCACTTGACCCATTGTTTTGTGTGTGTGTGTGTGTGTGTGTGTGTGAGAGAGAGAGAGAGAGAGAGAGAAAGAGAGAGAGAGAAACAGACTGTATACTAAGTTACACTAATTGGAAAGGAAATTCAGTTTTAAAAAATCTGGAAAGAACATCTGGGGAAAGAACCTTCGTGTTCTCATGAGGTTAGGTTCTAATGTCAAGCATTTGATCCTGACATTAGATTCTAACCCTAGGCATTTGCATTTCCTTGGGTCTGAGGCTTGTCCAGGATTGTTGTCTCTTACTAGCAGACGGGGGCTTTCCTCTTAGAGAATGAGCTCCGCTCAAGTACCCTACAGCGACTGGGCCACGGCCAGTTTCTCACAAGAGCTGAAGAGGCAGCAGCGCTGACAGGCACAGGCAGATTTAGCTGCGAATACCCTGCATCCCATCATTTGGTGGGTGGGTGTTGTCGCTACCCGTGCTTCCACTTCAACAAAGAAAGTGGTTAGTTGCCAAAAAACAAAGATGTTCCCTCTTAAGGATTAGGCTGAATTCTTTCCAGAGAAGCACTTAAAAAAAAAAAAAGATGAATTTTATCCTAAAATATTTTCCAAATTTCTTTAGGTACTCTGTCCAAGGAAAATAATTTAAGTATTATGTCATGGAACTAGAATTTTTAGAATTAGTACCACTTTCTCTCAATAAAGGTCTACCTTTATTCACCAAGTGGGCTCTGCAGTCACCAAGCAGGGTGCCTGCCAAGGTCACAGGTATCCAGGATGCACAGAGAAGGCATTGGACCTGGCGAATAACTGCTCAGTAAATTTGCAAACAGGTGGTGAAAACTGGATTTTGTTCTTTTTAAATTGTTCACTCCTCAATGCCTCCCATAATTGTTGCTTTTCTGAAAGGTCAGTTTTGTTTTCTTTCAGAAAAGGAGTCTTCCCTTCATCTCCTATATACTAAGTTGATGCCCTTCCCTAGAAGTCTTCTTCCCATTAATTAAGTTGGCCTGAAGGTCAGACACCATGATCGATATAGAGGCTGGTTGCTGCGAGGTGCTAATTGACATCCCCAAAGAGGAATAGTGTCAACAGTCAATAAAGAAGAGCAGGACACTGGTAGATTTATGGCTTTGATTTTGAAAAGGTATGGGAATGCCCTGCGATGTTTTCCCCCTGTACTCCTTTTGAATGTTAATGCTTTCTTGAAGACGATTTCAGACACACTGCTAGGATACTGCCTCTACTCACTGAAGCAGAATCCTCTGAAGAGTTGCTGAGGCAGAACCGAAATCATGGCTTGCCTCAGAGAAGCAGCTGTATTGGCCGCTAATGATGCCTCACACAGAAAGACGATGCTCCTTTAACTCGGGGTTTTAATGGGAAGTTTCTAAGCCTGAAACAACAGCTTTAGCTCTGGGGTGTGCCATCAGCTGCTTGCAGCTACCACTGCCTACTGCTTTCTCACAGCCTGGTCGGGAAGAATGGAAACTAAGGAGGCTTGTAACTACCTGTAACTGTTCCACCAGGAAATGGATCAAGTGTTTGTTCGGCCAGAGCCAGGTATTTGACCGAAATGTGCGTCTACGGTGGGCTAATTAAATGCTTTTTCTCTAACTTTAAATATATGCATGAGCCATGATCGCATGGATGTCTTCTGGATCCAAGTTCTGAATTTAGATCTAGCTGTTAGATAAAGCCTAATTACATAGTTGCTAGGTCAAGTTAATACAAGGGGCTGAAATGTAAAGATGTCTTTATTTGCAAAGCATGCTTAAGTTTACAGTGCTACAGATACTGGATAAGAGAAGCGTAAAGCAGGCTTTTTTCTTTGCTGAGCTGCAGTAAATTATCCTGCCAAGGTCACAGGTATCCAGGATGCACAGAGAAGGCATTGGACCTGGCGAATAACTGCTCAGTAAATTTGCAAACAGGTGGTGAAAACTGGATTTTGTTCTTTTTAAATTGTTCACTCCTCAATGCCTCCCATAATTGTTGCTTTTCTGAAAGGTCAGTTTTGTTTTCTTTCAGAAAAGGAGTCTTCCCTTCATCTCCTATATACTAAGTTGATGCCCTTCCCTAGAAGTCTTCTTCCCATTAATTAAGTTGGCCTGAAGGTCAGACACCATGATCGATATAGAGGCTGGTTGCTGCGAGGTGCTAATTGACATCCCCAAAGAGGAATAGTGTCAACAGTCAATAAAGAAGAGCAGGACACTGGTAGATTTATGGCTTTGATTTTGAAAAGGTATGGGAATGCCCTGCGATGTTTTCCCCCTGTACTCCTTTTGAATGTTAATGCTTTCTTGAAGACGATTTCAGACACACTGCTAGGATACTGCCTCTACTCACTGAAGCAGAATCCTCTGAAGAGTTGCTGAGGCAGAACCGAAATCATGGCTTGCCTCAGAGAAGCAGCTGTATTGGCCGCTAATGATGCCTCACACAGAAAGACGATGCTCCTTTAACTCGGGGTTTTAATGGGAAGTTTCTAAGCCTGAAACAACAGCTTTAGCTCTGGGGTGTGCCATCAGCTGCTTGCAGCTACCACTGCCTACTGCTTTCTCACAGCCTGGTCGGGAAGAATGGAAACTAAGGAGGCTTGTAACTACCTGTAACTGTTCCACCAGGAAATGGATCAAGTGTTTGTTCGGCCAGAGCCAGGTATTTGACCGAAATGTGCGTCTACGGTGGGCTAATTAAATGCTTTTTCTCTAACTTTAAATATATGCATGAGCCATGATCGCATGGATGTCTTCTGGATCCAAGTTCTGAATTTAGATCTAGCTGTTAGATAAAGCCTAATTACATAGTTGCTAGGTCAAGTTAATACAAGGGGCTGAAATGTAAAGATGTCTTTATTTGCAAAGCATGCTTAAGTTTACAGTGCTACAGATACTGGATAAGAGAAGCGTAAAGCAGGCTTTTTTCTTTGCTGAGCTGCAGTAAATTATACTTGAAAGCTCTTTGCCATTACAGTATATACATATATTTTTCTACTTATCTAAGATGTCCAACCTTCCAAACAGTAGAAGGGATGCTCTAATTTGGTTACAAAGGATCATGACACAACAACTCATAATGATAGTGCTGAGTCCCTGGTGTCCCTGGGTGATAAGCAGTGTGCAGTCCTAGCCTTTCGAGGTATCAGCAAGCACTCTTCTTCACTAGGAAACACACAAGAGAAGAGAAGGAAAACAGAGTCGAACAGTGAGGTTTATCCTTAGGACTTTAGAGTTCCAGTTTGCTAGTGATGCCTTTTGACACCGCCCTTTACTGACTGGGCATTGGCAGGGTATTTTTCTGATGTTCTCAGCAAGGCTGCAGCTTTGCCCTGCAGTCCCTTTAAAACTCTTTAAGCAGATGTTAGGAGGAAGATGAAGATAGGGAAGAAGTAGAGCTGAGGTCAGGGCTCAGGCTCAAGATAATGGTCCCCTGCTGACCAGCCTGGTGAACTGGCTACAACAGGGTTCATTCGCAAAGCCCAGCAGATGTGTCTGCAGGCTGACTTTGCAGAGATGGGCAGAGGAAGCTGACCTGCTGGTGCAGCATTGAGGGCTGGCAACAGTTCCGAAACTGCCTGTTGACATGTGTAGCTGACCACATTCGCTTGTCTTTCAAATCATTCTCTCAGCTTTCTACCAGCCTTGGGTCTATCTTTCAGTGTACAAAATGATATTTATTCTTAACCATGCTGTGGATTTGGAAGCATTAGGGCTATGGTATTAGCCCAGGAGCAGTGTACTTGAAAAAGAGGAACATGGAAGTTGCCGTGTATTTCTGTGAGCCAAAAAAATAAAATAAGCAGGGGAGTGGCTAGAATGCCTGAAGTACTTAAGAATCGGAAAATCTTTACCTCAAGGTCTTGGCTGGCCACCAAAGGGCCATGAATTCTGTGAATTTATAGGAAACATTCTGCATCTTTGCATGTATATTCTGGAATACAAGTTGTTCTTCAGTGGATTCATCCACAGACTTTCTACGAGAAATGAGGTGGCTTTGGTGGTGGGCTCACAGCCGTGGTGGGTAGGTGGGGATGTGTAATAGCGCCACCAGGGATGTTTACACTTTGGGGTCAGGGGTGAGAAGGATGGTGGAGTGTCCTCCAGACACTCCAGTTACACAAAGAGATGAAAAGTAGAAGGTTTAAAAAAGAGCCCTCTGAACGATTTGGGGATAAGCAGTGTGCAGTCCTAGCCTTTCGAGGTATCAGCAAGCACTCTTCTTCACTAGGAAACACACAAGAGAAGAGAAGGAAAACAGAGTCGAACAGTGAGGTTTATCCTTAGGACTTTAGAGTTCCAGTTTGCTAGTGATGCCTTTTGACACCGCCCTTTACTGACTGGGCATTGGCAGGGTATTTTTCTGATGTTCTCAGCAAGGCTGCAGCTTTGCCCTGCAGTCCCTTTAAAACTCTTTAAGCAGATGTTAGGAGGAAGATGAAGATAGGGAAGAAGTAGAGCTGAGGTCAGGGCTCAGGCTCAAGATAATGGTCCCCTGCTGACCAGCCTGGTGAACTGGCTACAACAGGGTTCATTCGCAAAGCCCAGCAGATGTGTCTGCAGGCTGACTTTGCAGAGATGGGCAGAGGAAGCTGACCTGCTGGTGCAGCATTGAGGGCTGGCAACAGTTCCGAAACTGCCTGTTGACATGTGTAGCTGACCACATTCGCTTGTCTTTCAAATCATTCTCTCAGCTTTCTACCAGCCTTGGGTCTATCTTTCAGTGTACAAAATGATATTTATTCTTAACCATGCTGTGGATTTGGAAGCATTAGGGCTATGGTATTAGCCCAGGAGCAGTGTACTTGAAAAAGAGGAACATGGAAGTTGCCGTGTATTTCTGTGAGCCAAAAAAATAAAATAAGCAGGGGAGTGGCTAGAATGCCTGAAGTACTTAAGAATCGGAAAATCTTTACCTCAAGGTCTTGGCTGGCCACCAAAGGGCCATGAATTCTGTGAATTTATAGGAAACATTCTGCATCTTTGCATGTATATTCTGGAATACAAGTTGTTCTTCAGTGGATTCATCCACAGACTTTCTACGAGAAATGAGGTGGCTTTGGTGGTGGGCTCACAGCCGTGGTGGGTAGGTGGGGATGTGTAATAGCGCCACCAGGGATGTTTACACTTTGGGGGTCAGGGGGTGAGAAGGATGGTGGAGTGTCCTCCAGACACTCCAGTTACACAAAGAGCTATGCAGCTAAGGCTTCCTTTAGCTCAAAAAGAAGAGAGTTCTATTCTGCCTCACTCTGATATGTATTACTTCCTCTATACAAGACATGCTCATGTTTCAACAGTCAAGCTTCAAAATCACTGCAGGATAATGGAGCACTTTGAGGAAGTCTGTCCCTGAGAGTCGCTGCACATTCAGTCCTGCCTACCGAGCTAATTCCTTCCTGTTTTACAGTCTATGGACTGGTCTCACTAGGCTGCCAGACAAATATGAATAAGGTACACAGGACCTCTTTATGGGGCAAAGTGTCCTGTCTGTCATGTGTGAGTGTAAACTGGACAAGCCTGTGAGTGTTCTCGCTGAACGGGTGAACTATTTTTATATCTACTGTTGAAAACACACCAGGCCACATAACCAGGTTTGGGGCCTAGGAGGTTTTAAAAAATTAGGTACAGCAATTACAGGGTTTTGGAGTACTTCAAATACAGACTGCATTGTTTCACGGCACCCTGCAGGCCATTAGAAGTGGAGGGCTGGTGACTTCTACTCATTCCAAAATCCTTTCAGGGAAGTTAAAAACTCTTGTGAGTTTAATGATTTGGGGTAGTTAGCAATCTCCATTCCTGCCTGGGAAATTAGAAATAAATCTCATTTTGCATGACAATGAGGTAAAGAGAAAACACTCGTTCGTCATCACCTATTTTTTGAACAGCTCTCAGTGTGCCAGGCGGTTGCACACGTACTGCATCTACTGCAGCTGTTGTTGCAGCCCATTGCGGGAGGGAGGACCACAGAAGTGAGAATGCGAAAGCAAATGCCTGTGTGTGGTTTTCCAGGACAAGGGGCCAAAGGCACTGAACTAATTCTGTTGCTGCCACATGAAAAATAAGACAAGAAATACATCATTAGTTTGATAGCTCTCTCCAGATAAAAAATGTTTTTGTACTATGAAATTTGATAATGAGATGAAAAGTCTAAAGGTCCCAAGCTTGAGAAGGATACCTGTTAACATTGATAGTTTTCATGTTAGACAATAAGATTCAGGATATTTGATTGGCTATCCTTTCCCATCCAAAAAGCTATCGAGGCAAGAAAGGATCGATCCCTTAAACATAAGGGAAAGTGTTTAATGCCAACTTGTTTCTATATTTAAGACCCCACCCATCAGCAGTGAAGCCAAAGAAAATTTTAAAAACAACTGCTTCTCACAATCATGAGCTCTGTGACTATTAAAATGGCATTGTGACTGAGACTGTGATTCTTTGAAACAAGATCTATTTCAAACACAATGGTCTGACATCCCAGTTAGGTAGATGATCTGTGCTTTTTTAACTGCTTCTCTGTATCAGCCGGCACCTCCAAGCTTGAATTCTGTTCCCTGGACTCTAAGGGGCCAGAGGTCTGCTTCAACCTCTATTTAGGGAGGCAATGATCCCAGAGCAGCAAGGAATTCCTCAAGAAGCCTGTCGTTTAATAAGGGGATGGTGACGGACACCGTGGAGACATATCCTGTAATAGGTGTTGCTGCAGAATGCAGGTGAAATGCCGCTGGGGACGGAGCAGGAAGCCCCGTTGCTTTGGGTGAAGGGAGAGACCGAGGTCCCACGGAGGAGGTGGAATTTGGCGTGCATCCCGAGAAAGGGAGAGAAAGCCGCAGGTGGGACTAGGGTGCGGAGGAGAGCATCAGGCACACAGCATCATGACTGAAAGCTCAGAGGTGTGAAACCTGGAGATGTTCAAAGAATAGCAGGTGTCAGGTGGAGCTGCTGAACGGATCAGGACGCTCTCCTTAGGTGTCTGCAGATCAATTACATGCATACAGTTTGATTCTTGCAGCCCATTGCGGAGGGAGGACCACAGAAGTGAGAATGCAAAGCAAATGCCTGTGTGTGGTTTTCCAGGACAAGGGGCCAAAGGCACTGACCTAATTCTGTTGCTGCCACATGAAAAATAAGACAAGAAATACATCATTAGTTTGATAGCTCTCTCCAGATAAAAATGTTTTTGTACTATGAAATTTGATAATGAGATGAAAAGTCTAAAGGTCCCAAGCTTGAGAAGGATACCTGTTAACATTGATAGTTTTCATGTTAGACAATAAGATTCAGGATATTTGATTGGCTATCCTTTCCCATCCAAAAAGCTATCGAGGCAAGAAAGGATCGATCCCTTAAACATAAGGGAAAGTGTTTAATGCCAACTTGTTTCTATATTTAAGACCCCACCCATCAGCAGTGAAGCCAAAGAAAATTTTAAAAACAACTGCTTCTCACAATCATGAGCTCTGTGACTATTAAAATGGCATTGTGACTGAGACTGTGATTCTTTGAAACAAGATCTATTTCAAACACAATGGTCTGACATCCCAGTTAGGTAGATGATCTGTGCTTTTTTAACTGCTTCTCTGTATCAGCCGGCACCTCCAAGCTTGAATTCTGTTCCCTGGACTCTAAGGGGCCAGAGGTCTGCTTCAACCTCTATTTGGGGAGGCAATGATCCCAGAGCAGCAAGGAATTCCTCAAGAAGCCTGTCGTTTAATAAGGGGATGGTGACGGACACCGTGGAGACATATCCTGTAATAGGTGTTGCTGCAGAATGCAGGTGAAATGCCGCTGGGGACGGAGCAGGAAGCCCCGTTGCTTTGGGTGAAGGGAGAGACCGAGGTCCCACGGAGGAGGTGGAATTTGGCGTGCATCCCGAGAAAGGGAGAGAAAGCCGCAGGTGGGACTAGGGTGCGGAGGAGAGCATCAGGCACACAGCATCATGACTGAAAGCTCAGAGGTGTGAAACCTGGAGATGTTCAAAGAATAGCAGGTGTCAGGTGGAGCTGCTGAACGGATCAGGACGCTCTCCTTAGGTGTCTGCAGATCAATTACATGTAAGTTTGTTCTTGTCTATAGGTCATTTTGCTCAAAACCAAATGTGGTTTGATCTTTGTTCTTTTTTGAACTTATTTTGAAAATACAGTAATACCTTAGAAAAATTCTACTGTCAAATTGGAATTTAACTTACGGTCCAGAAAACAGATGTGTTGGGTCTGTAAGAGAGAGAGTGAATGCGTGGGTTAGGGTCTTGGACATTAGCGTACAAGTGTTTTCTGAGTGGAGGAGTAGTAAATCTGAACTTAGGGAGATGAATCATGACGCAGAATAGGGAAAGTATGGGGAAAGAAAGGGAGAGCCTCTTGACAGATTCACTTAAATGAGTGGCTGGCAGTGGGAAAGACTGTCCATGGGACAGACTCCTCACAGGGGCTTAATGAGTAATTTAGAGTGTTTGCACTTTGTGAACTTAGAGTTCAGGGAGCTTAGTTTGAGAAAAAGGATGTATTACATGACTTTTGAAAATGGCGTCTTTTAACTAAGGTTTCCTTGGTCCATGGGAAAATTAGACTGTATTTCCTGAGCGTTTGCAAATGGAACCAGCAAGCGGAAGACAGGGTGGGGCATGATGGGGAAATCCAGTCAGGATTCAAATACTGCCATGGGTAACTCTGATCCTTCTTATACTTAAAATAACTGCCTTGTGTTGCTATTAACACTGACAAAGGTTGCGTCAAAAATTTCCAAAATAATTTAATTACCCAGATTCTGCTATTCATCTAAAAGAAACATTGCAATTGTGAAGATTACCTAAGGAATCATTTTTACCAAAAAAGGGGCATTTCATTCTCAGGCACCTATAAAATTTAGATGCCTTTGAATATTCTCATACTGTGGTGGCCAAGTGATTGCGTTTATGTCTGTTTCTGCATCTTACACTGAGGCATCCTTTAACGTATACATGTGGTTCAGCTTTCTTTGTAAATTATTTGTAAATTACTGTGGTGGCCAAGTGATTGCATTTAGGTCTGTTCCTGCATCTTACACTGATCTTACACTGATGCACCCTCTAACTTACACATGCTGTTAAGCTTTCCAAATCTGTAAATGATTGATTAACTGATTGCAGATTTAAAATCAAGCAGGCTCTTCTAGGGATTTCAATCAGTCCCAGGCAAAACTGAACTGGTTGGCCTTTCTTTCTAAATCTCTGGATCTCCATTTCCGTTTATAACAATCTCCTGCTCTTCTCATCTCGACCCACTCTCCCTCATCCCTCCCCAGGACTCTCCTGCTGGACCATCTGCTCATAGCACCCATGTCTGTTTCATGCAAGTCCCTGAAGCAGCTCCTTGCTCCCAGCAGGCTCTTCCTTCAATTTCCTGTCTATCTACCTCTTTTTTCCCTCCTTGAAATAGGAACCGCATTCAAAGACAGATACCTACTAATGTGTTAATGTGTCACCTTCCTTGGTAAATACTGCAATTTAAGAGACCTGTGATGATTTGACCAAATGAAGTTATTTTAATAGGAACTTGGGCATCACAGTATGCCAGGAGGGGAGGGGTTTACAATCTATAAAGATCAGTAGAATTTGCAGAATGGTTTCATCTCTATTTTCTCCTCAGTTTGGCATATCTAAAAGGAGTTGGTGGTGAAAGACTCAGAGAACAAGAATATATATATACACATTTATATACATATATGTGTATATATATTTATATTTTAGCAGGCTTCTCAAAACACTTGATCGAGTTGCAAAGAGGGTTAAGTATATCCTTACATCTGCTTTTTAACCAACATAGCATAATAAAACTGCAAATTAAGGAGAGGTTGGGAGGTATGGAGAAAGTAACATGGAAACCTACAGTGCCATATGTAAAATAGATAGCCAATGAGAACCTGCTGTATAACTTAAGGAACTCAAACCTGGGCTCTAGAACAACCTAAATGGGTGGGATGAGGAGGGAGATGGGAGGAAGTTTCAAGAGGGAGAGGACATATGTATACCTATGGCTGGTGCATGTTGAAGTTTGGGAGAAACCAACAAAATTCTGTGAAGCAATTATCCCTCAATTTAAAATGAATAGATTTAAATTAAAAACTCTTGAGTGTTAAGTTATTCTAATAGTTAGTCTCCCTGTGAAGAAGTAAGGCCCAGACTTATTTGCAAGAGAGATGTTGCTGATAATCTGAATAGAGATGACTAGGTTGTTTACTGAGGCGTCTTAGAATGATTGCCCATCACTGCATCCCCTAAATGAATGGTGTACCAGTTCTAAAACCTGAGCTATGGGATAAGTCTAGGAATTATAGGATGCTGAGCTAAGATAAAAGGATTTGATACTTTGCCTTGTACAAAGGACAAGGCTGAAGAAGATTGGTCCAGGGTGTCATGACGGTGCTCCTCATGATAGTGAAGTGAAGACCAGGGGCAGGAAGGGAGGGACTGAAAAGGTATTTCTCTCCTAATCAGATAGCTCCTGGCCAGTGAGTCATTAACACAGGCTCAGGAGGTTCTGTATCAAGTTCTCCACTGCTCTCACTGAACTTCATAGTTAATATCCTCTTTTCTATTTCCTGTTTGGATTATGTAGTATTTTCATAAAGAACTTCCTAAAAATGCAGACCCATCTCTGACCTGTTAAAGAAGAGACAAAGCAAAGGGCTCTGGCTTCGTTAGGGCCAGAGGAAAAATGGATTTTAGTAAGACGGTAGGAAGGCCAGGGATCAAATGGAGGGATCCTCAGGGGGACATGAAAAGAAAGGGAATGAGTGTGGCGTCGTGGTAAGGAACCTGGCTGCCAGTGCCAGAGACACAAGAGAGGAGGGTTCAGCCCTGAGGCAGGAAGATCCCCTGGAGAAGAAAATGGCAGCCCATTCCATTATTCTTGCCTGGAAAATCCCATGAACAGAGGAGCCTGGCAGACTACCATCCATGGGGTCGCAAGAGTCAGACACAACAGCACAGTACAGCTCAGGCCTCTATTCCCCTATCACGATAAGGCCTTTTTTTGACCTAGGTCTTGGAGAATTTCATGTTTGGTAATGATTAAGGCCCTTTTGTATATTTGATGTGGGTATGGATGTCCTTAGTTAGAAGCACTAGGGAGAGTTGCCTCGGCCACCCTTTCCTGTCCCCTTTCCATTTCCTATTAAGAATTAGCACCCAAGACCAGTAGGGTGCTTAAAAACAAGCAAACCAAGTCCAAGCCATAAGTTATTCTAATAGTTAGTCTCCTGTGAAGAAGTAAGGCCCAGACTTATTTGCAAGAGAGATGTTGCTGATAATCTGAATAGAGATGACTAGGTTGTTTACTGAGGCGTCTTAGAATGATTGCACATCACTGCATACCCTAAATGAATGGTGTACCAGTTCTAAAACCTGAGCTATGGGATAAGTCTAGGAATTATAGGATGCTGAGCTAAGATAAAAGGATTTGATACTTTGCCTTGTACAAAGGACAAGGCTGAAGAAGATTGGTCCAGGGTGTCATGACGGTGCTCCTCATGATAGTGAAGTGAAGACCAGGGGCAGGAAGGGAGGGACTGAAAAGGTATTTCTCTCCTAATCAGATAGCTCCTGGCCAGTGAGTCATTAACACAGGCTCAGGAGGTTCTGTATCAAGTTCTCCACTGCTCTCACTGAACTTCATAGTTAATATCCTCTTTTCTATTTCCTGTTTGGATTATGTAGTATTTTCATAAAGAACTTCCTAAAAATGCAGACCCATCTCTGACCTGTTAAAGAAGAGACAAAGCAAAGGGCTCTGGCTTCGTTAGGGCCAGAGGAAAAATGGATTTTAGTAAGACGGTAGGAAGGCCAGGGATCAAATGGAGGGATCCTCAGGGGGACATGAAAAGAAAGGGAATGAGTGTGGCGTCGTGGTAAGGAACCTGGCTGCCAGTGCCAGAGACACAAGAGAGGAGGGTTCAGCCCCTGAGGCAGGAAGATCCCCTGGAGAAGAAAATGGCAGCCCATTCCATTATTCTTGCCTGGAAAATCCCATGAACAGAGGAGCCTGGCAGACTACCATCCATGGGGTCGCAAGAGTCAGACACAACAGCACAGTACAGCTCAGGCCTCTATTCCCCTATCACGATAAGGCCTTTTTTTGACCTAGGTCTTGGAGAATTTCATGTTTGGTAATGATTAAGGCCCTTTTGTATATTTGATGTGGGTATGGATGTCCTTAGTTAGAAGCACTAGGGAGAGTTGCCTCGGCCACCCTTTCCTGTCCCCTTTCCATTTCCTATTAAGAATTAGCACCCAAGACCAGTAGGGTGCTTAAAAACAAGCAAACCAAGTCCAAGCCATGAATATGTTCTAGACTTACAGAGATGTTTAAAAAAAAAAACAGCCAAATTTTATCCCAATCCTATTTTTAAAATAAAAATGAATCATAGGGTTGGTGGTCCAGTGGCAAGCACACCACCTTGCAGTGCAAGGGGTGCCGGTTCCATCCCTGGCCTGGGAAGATCCCACATGCAGTGGAGCGACTGGACCGATGTGTCCAATTGCCGAGCCGGAGCTCTGGAGCGCATGCGCCCAGAGTCGATGCTCTGTGACAACAGAGGCCACCGCGATGGGAGGCCCACATGGGCCAAACAACAAAGACGGATGAAAATAGACAAATAAAAGACCAATAGAAGTGGTCTGCCCACCCCCCTCCCTTCCCACTCCAACCCCAATAAATAAATAAATAAATATTTAAAAAAAAAAGAATCATAAATGAATCTCCTGCAACTAATCTAGCCTTTAAAAAATTCAGAGTCAGGGCTTCCCTGGTGGTCCAGTGGGTAAAGAGTCTGCTTACAGTGCAAGGGACACTGGTTCGATCTCTGGCCCAGGAAGACCCCACGTGCCGCAGAGTGGCTGCACGGGTGTGTCCATTTACAAGCCAGTGCTCTGGGGCACATGTGCCCAGAGCCAGAGTTCAGCAGTGAGAGAGGCCACTGCAACAGGAGGCCCACACAGGCCAAAGAATAGAACAAGATGGATGAAAATAAATAAATAAATAAATAAATCAAGGACCAATAAAGGAGGTCAAAACTTAAAAAAAAGTTCAAAGAGTCATAGAACTGCAAAATATTATTTCCCATAAACTGGTAATGCCTTCCTCCCAAACATGGGTTGCAATTCCCCTTATAAACTGTTTTTAAGCTGTGATTTTGTAAACTATGATGTGTCAACATATATGCAAACTGTTGTTATGGTCACTAATGCTGTCTCAATGATTGTAACTTAATAGAAGAAATATTATTAATCCTTGAGGCTATAATTTCTATATTTGGTTGCTTATTTTCATTGAGCATAATTTCTTTTGAATCCATGGTAATTTCCATAGATGATGATATAATTTTTCTTGTAGATGGATTCATAAGCATGTCATGCTTTTCCTATATAGTAGTGTCTAATATAAATACTTTTCTTTATCAAATTTGATTTAAATGGGTTTAATTCAATATATGAAGCTTTTACTGGTTTCTGTGTCTAGTTCAATTTGTCTTTAAAGAGAAACAGTAATATCTGTTGGAGAACCTTTGTTTTTCTACTAGCAAAATAGAAATAATGATAACATTTCTTTCCTTCTCTTCTTCTCACCAAATGGGCTTAAACAAACTGTAGGAGGCTGGTGTAAGGCTTTTATAAAAAATTCAATCAATTTTTTCTCCTTAGCTCAGTTCTCTAGGTCCTTCCCAGGATCAAGTATTGAACTGGGTTTTTATTTTTTTGATGAAAAGAGAAAAAGCAGCAGGAGTTTGATGGTTTGGGAGTCTCAGACTCCTCCCTTCTCCCTTGATTCAGGTGAGATAAAGGAATGCACAGGCACTGTACACTTTTCAAAGGCTTTTCACAGACATTCATCTTCATGATAGTGCCATGAGATATGCAACCATTTCTACTTCTTATCTTTCCAGCTTCATAACCTCTTCAAAGTCCCACACACGGTAATATGGAGGATAGAAGCTGGAGCCCCAAACCCAATGCTCCCTCAGAGAGTTTCTATATTAAGCACCTTTTCCAGTCTGGCTCAGATGGTTAAAAAATCTGCCTGGAATGCAGAAGACCCTGGTTGGATCCCTGGTTTGGAAAGTTTCCTGGGAGAAGGGAATGGCAACCCACTCTCATATTCTGGCCTGGAGAATCCCATGGACAGAAGAGCCTGGTGGGCTACAGTCCATGGGGTTGCAAAGAATTGGAGATAACTGAGTGACTAACACATTTCCAGCCTCAATTTCCTCACATTACAGAGATCCTTGCTTTCATGAAGCCTGCTATAGACTGGCTATCTCCAGTTGTGTTTAGCTGCAGTCCTGGCACATAGTTGATGTCCAGTCAATGGTGTCATTATAAGAATGATGTGAGAGTACTATTACTGGAGGGAATCTGGAAGAGACTTGGCATGCAGGCTGGGTTTGGATGTCAAGTTGGCAGCATAGCTGAGGTCATTACCTTGCACATTTCTCATCTTCTGTACTCTGGTTGGCCTCCCTGGCCATTCCTCCTGGCCCCAGATGGCTGCTCTGAGGACAGTCTGGTAATTTCATGCAAGAGTAACATATTCTTTGCTATAGTTACATGGAATTAAGCACTCCTGGTGAAAAAGCTCAGTGATTGCTTCATTTCTTTGAAAAATATTATGGTGAATCTAGAAATAACATTGCCCTTTGGTCTTTCTTTCTCTTTCTTTCTTGTAGCCTCTCCAAACAGCAGCCATCATGACCTTGGCAGGCTGATGATGGAAGAGAAGTCAGCTGGGAGACCCTGTGCTCCAGTATCCCTGGACAATGGATGGAGGCCAGCCAGTCCCTTCACCCCTGGTGCCCCTTGGGAATGTGTCATCAGATTATAGCATGTCTTTGGAACAGAAAACCACATTTGTATTTGTGATTTTGTTGTTTATTTTTTTGGGCATCCTTATCGTCAGGTGCTTCCGGATTCTTCTGGACCCATATCGGAGCATGCCAACCTCGACCTGGGCTGATGGACTTGAAGGCCTGGAGAAAGGGCAGTTTGACCATGCCCTTGCTTAGCAGGACAGAAACAGGAGCCCCTCCTGAGGAGGAGAAATGCTTTGTATCTCAGTGAGAGGTTCTCTTTAGTCAACGTTGTCAGCAACTCAAATCGTCACCATATCTAATTCTAAGACCACAATCCATTTATTCAGTAAATGTTGAAGGATATTGGAGACAGTGGTTTCTATTACTAACCCCAAGTAGGACAGTTTACATTTTGGTATTTACTCAATGAATGAATATTGCTCAATGTTTGTGATGATGAAGCCATGAGTTTCAATAGTGACTTTGCCTAAAATGAAGCCCTACTGGACCTAGGGACCGGACCAGGTCACCAGGAAGACAGACTTGATCTGACTCTGATGGCAGGGCCAAAAGAGACTTCCTTGCTCTGTGTCTTCCAGTTTGTTCTATTTTCATGGGAATCTGGGTCCTGGGAAGAGAATGAGGAAGATGATGCTGAGTGAACCCAAAGCAGGTACTTGTATTCTCCTAGAGCAAAATGCATTGGGAGGCAGTTGAGAGTGCTTAGAAGTGGACGATCTCTGGAAAATATGAGTGAGGATGATAGCCTGTTGCTTTTCAAATAAAATGAATTCCAAGGCTTATGGAGGTCGACAAACTATTTACCAGGCCAAGTCCATTCTATATATGTATGAGTAGAGGTAGCAATACATAATCTGAATTGATTTATTTTGCACAGAAAGATTAATAGGTGGCTGATTAAAGTTGTGTCTTTTTCTTTTTCAATAAAAAGTGAATTGTTTGGAGGAGAAGACTTTTACAGTCTTAAGAGGAATGTATGTATGACTGATGTAAAAACCAAATAAAATTTTCCAAGAAACAGAAGTGTCTCCTCTCTTATTTCAGCACTCTGGAGGCAATGTGTTATATCAAATGTCAAGGACTAACAACCCTAAGAAAGAGAAAAAGACTGAAGACCATGGAAGGCCATCTAATTCATCCCTCTCCCACTTCAGGAAGGTGCTTCCACAAATTGACACATGGGACCTATTCTAAGCACTGTTAAGTCTCCTGAGAAGAGAGATATGCAAACCTCTTATCCCAACTTCCATATTGATAGAAAAACTTGTATCTAAACTAAACTCCTTAGGCTGTATTTAAAGTTTATGTCTTCTATTTTTTTTTCTGCTCAATTATGATCATTTTTTAATTAAAAAAAAAAACTCGAAAAAGAAACTGTGACTAAAAAGACAGCCCTTAGTAAAACTGCTCCCTTGTCTTTTTCTCTCTTTTTTGTAGCATTTTGGAGATCCTTCTGCTCAGCTTTACACTTTACCCAATGTTCCCTCTTGATTTCATTTCATTTAAAAAATAATAGCTCTATTAAAATGTAATTCAAATACCATAAAATTTAGCCTTCTAGAGTGAACAATTCACTGGTTTTTAATATACTCACAATTATTGACTATCATCACTTTCTAAATCCAGAATTCTATACCCACCACCAATCATTTCCCATCCCTCTTTCTCTCAGACCAAGTAATTTAATCCAGTTTCTGTCTCTATGAATTTGCCAATTCTGTACATCTAATACCGTGAAGTCCACGAATACATGGTCTTTTGTGTCTTGGCTTCTTTAACATAGCAGGTACTTGTATTCTCCTAGAGCAAAATGCATTGGGAGGCAGTTGAGAGTGCTTAGAAGTGGACGATCTCTGGAAAATATGAGTGAGGATGATAGCCTGTTGCTTTTCAAATAAAATGAATTCCAAGGCTTATGGAGGTCGACAAACTATTTACCAGGCCAAGTCCATTCTATATATGTATGAGTAGAGGTAGCAATACATAATCTGAATTGATTTATTTTGCACAGAAAGATTAATAGGTGGCTGATTAAAGTTGTGTCTTTTTCTTTTTCAATAAAAAGTGAATTGTTTGGAGGAGAAGACTTTTACAGTCTTAAGAGGAATGTATGTATGACTGATGTAAAAACCAAATAAAATTTTCCAAGAAACAGAAGTGTCTCCTCTCTTATTTCAGCACTCTGGAGGCAATGTGTTATATCAAATGTCAAGGACTAACAACCCTAAGAAAGAGAAAAAGACTGAAGACCATGGAAGGCCATCTAATTCATCCCTCTCCCACTTCAGGAAGGTGCTTCCACAAATTGACACATGGGACCTATTCTAAGCACTGTTAAGTCTCCTGAGAAGAGAGATATGCAAACCTCTTATCCCAACTTCCATATTGATAGAAAAACTTGTATCTAAACTAAACTCCTTAGGCTGTATTTAAAGTTTATGTCTTCTATTTTTTTTTCTGCTCAATTATGATCATTTTTTAATTAAAAAAAAAAACTCGAAAAAGAAACTGTGACTAAAAAGACAGCCCTTAGTAAAACTGCTCCCTTGTCTTTTTCTCTCTTTTTTGTAGCATTTTGGAGATCCTTCTGCTCAGCTTTACACTTTACCCAATGTTCCCTCTTGATTTCATTTCATTTAAAAAATAATAGCTCTATTAAAATGTAATTCAAATACCATAAAATTTAGCCTTCTAGAGTGAACAATTCACTGGTTTTTAATATACTCACAATTATTGACTATCATCACTTTCTAAATCCAGAATTCTATACCCACCACCAATCATTTCCCATCCCTCTTTCTCTCAGACCAAGTAATTTTTAATCCAGTTTCTGTCTCTATGAATTTGCCAATTCTGTACATCTAATACCAGTGAAGTCCACGAATACATGGTCTTTTGTGTCTTGGCTTCTTTAACATAGCATATTTTTAAGACAGATTCACCTGTGTTTTTGCATGATCAGTATTTATTTCTTTGCATGGCTGAATAATATTCTGTTGTTTGGCTAGACTACATTTTGATTATTATGTATAATCAAATTTGATTATTTGATTATAATCAATAATTATTTGATTATAATCAATAATTTGATTATTATGTATCATGGTTATTCATTGGCCAATCTGAAAAATGCTGCTATGAACATATTTGTACAAGATTTTGTATAGATACATGTTTTCAGTTCTCTTGAGTAAATTCCTATGAGTGGATCTGCTATCCCACATGCTAATTGTATGTTTAACTTTTTTTTTAGTTTTTTTTTTTTTTGGCTACTTCTATTGGTCTTTCATTTATTTATTCTCATCCATGTTTGTTCTTTGGCCTGTGTGGCCCTCCCATTACAGTGGCCTCTCTCTCTTCACAGAGCACCAGCTCTGGGTGCATGCGCCCCAGAGCTCCGGCTCAGTAGTTGGACACATCAGTCCAGCCACTCCACGGAACGTGGGATCTTCCCAGGCCAGGAATCGAACCGGCACCTCCTGCACTGCAAGGTGGTGTCCCTACCCACTGGACCACCAGGGAAGCCCTGTGTTTAACTTTTTGAAGAACAGTGAGACTCTTCCCCAAAGCAGCTGCATTATTTTACATTTCCACTGGCAAAGTATGGAATCTTGATTCTTAACTCTTCAAAATGACCAGATTTCTTCTTTAGCTACAGAATCTATAACTGAACACATAAGTTCAGTTATAAGAATAAGCCAGATTACAGACAGAACCACATCATGGCTTCTTCATGTTATAAGTCAACTGATGCCTTCAGAGCTCCTACCCTTCTAGTTCCCAAAACACTAAAAACACTGATTGCTGACCTTTTTTTGCATTCATTTTTCCTTTGTTTTTTTGTCTGTTAGGTCACTTCATAAAATCCAGAATTTACCCACCACCAATCATTTCCCATCCCTCTTTCTCTCAGACCAAGTAATTTTAATCCAGTTTCTGTCTCTATGAATTTGCCAATTCTGTACATCTAATACCAGTGAAGTCCACGAATACATGGTCTTTTGTGTCTTGGCTTCTTTAACATAGCATATTTTTAAGACAGATTCACCTGTGTTTTTGCATGATCAGTATTTATTTCTTTGCATGGCTGAATAATATTCTGTTGTTTGGCTAGACTACATTTTGATTATTATGTATAATCAAATTTGATTATTTGATTATAATCAATAATTATTTGATTATAATCAATAATTTGATTATTATGTATCATGGTTATTCATTGGCCAATCTGAAAAATGCTGCTATGAACATATTTGTACAAGATTTTGTATAGATACATGTTTTCAGTTCTCTTGAGTAAATTCCTATGAGTGGATCTGCTATCCCACATGCTAATTGTATGTTTAACTTTTTTTTTAGTTTTTTTTTTTTTTGGCTACTTCTATTGGTCTTTCATTTATTTATTCTCATCCATGTTTGTTCTTTGGCCTGTGTGGCCCTCCCATTACAGTGGCCTCTCTCTCTTCACAGAGCACCAGCTCTGGGTGCATGCGCCCCAGAGCTCCGGCTCAGTAGTTGGACACATCAGTCCAGCCACTCCACGGAACGTGGGATCTTCCCAGGCCAGGAATCGAACCGGCACCTCCTGCACTGCAAGGTGGTGTCCCTACCCACTGGACCACCAGGGAAGCCCTGTGTTTAACTTTTTGAAGAACAGTGAGACTCTTCCCCAAAGCAGCTGCATTATTTTACATTTCCACTGGCAAAGTATGGAATCTTGATTCTTAACTCTTCAAAATGACCAGATTTCTTCTTTAGCTACAGAATCTATAACTGAACACATAAGTTCAGTTATAAGAATAAGCCAGATTACAGACAGAACCACATCATGGCTTCTTCATGTTATAAGTCAACTGATGCCTTCAGAGCTCCTACCCTTCTAGTTCCCAAAACACTACAACACTGATGCTGACCTGTGATCATCCTGTGGTCTGTTAGGTCACTTAAATATTGTTTTCTGGCATAGTGTTACATCTTTCTTTAACTGACTAATTATACCGTTTTCTTTTTCACTTCAAATGTACCATGTCACGTGCATCCTTATTTATTTTTTCTCCTATTTTATTGGGAGTCTATTCAAACCCATTCAAGTATTTATTGAGCACCTGCTTTGAGCCTGGCATTTCTAGCATGGAAGAGACAGGAAAAATACCAAATCTAGTTGTTGCTCATAAGTAACTGTCTCCCTTACTGAAGAGCTGAGGAATGAAAGAAGGCATGTGTCTGAATCACTGTTCCAACAATTATGGGAATCTAAGTTTCCTACACTATCAGAATCCTCTGGGAGCTTAACAAATATATATATATGCATCCCCACTAACTTTATTATAAAAGGTATATATGACCATGGTAAAAATGTAGAAACAACATGGAAAGATATAAATAGCCAAAGTCAAATTTGTGCCTCTTTCGTTCATTCTCTCTCCTTAATTTCTCTTGAGAATTTTGTTGAAAATGTAGATTACTATAGCCTTCCCTCTCTAGAGGGAGATTCTGTGGAAGTGGGTCAGTGAACAGACACTCCAGAAGAAAGACTATGGGAGAGTTGGATGGGGGCAAAGATAGTCAAGGAAATGTCCCAGCAAAAAGTAAATCAGGTGAGGATGGTGTCTGTGTAAGTGTTTGGTATAGAGCTTTCTGCAATGTAAGCTCTTTTTCTGAAATGTATTATGTCTTGACCTAAAAGGATGGATGTGTTTTAGATATGCTCATGGGAAGAGAAGAAGGAACATGGTACAAGAGGGAAGGGGAGTATGGATGAGGGGCTTAGAGGAAGGAGATCAGCCTGTCTGGAGAAGACAGTTGGAGGGGGAGCTGGGATGGAACCCCCCTTCCCATGGGAAAGATATGGGTAGAGCTGAACATATGAAGGTCCAAAAAGGCAAAACGAAGGGTGAGATAACTGTAGATTCTTGAGAAAGACAATGACATGAGGAGTGGTGGTCAAGGCCAAGGTCTGCACCCTTCCCCGGGGCCAGGCTAGGATCTGCTTCTATAAAGGGACAGATGGAAATAGCCATCTGGCCTCCACAAGGCCTTGGAGCATAGGACTGCCAATAAGTTCCACAGGGCCTCCCAGAGCCTGCTCTTCTTTCTCTCCTCCTTTATTCCCAACTCTATTTTTGTTTTTCCTTCTCAGATTACTGTTCCTTCTTCAACCACCCTCTCACTGGGTCTCCCAGCTCCACCATTCCTTGTCCAGAGCCAGAGACCAGAACAAGTGATGAAACCCTCTGGACTGTCCAGAGTAAATTGATCACCTGCTTTGAGCCTGGCATTTCTAGCATGGAAGAGACAGGAAAAATACCAAATCTAGTTGTTGCTCATAAGTAACTGTCTCCCTTACTGAAGAGCTGAGGAATGAAAGAAGGCATGTGTCTGAATCACTGTTCCAACAATTATGGGAATCTAAGTTTCCTACACTATCAGAATCCTCTGGGAGCTTAACAAATATATATATATGCATCCCCACTAACTTTATTATAAAAGGTATATATGACCATGGTAAAAATGTAGAAACAACATGGAAAGATATAAATAGCCAAAGTCAAATTTGTGCCTCTTTCGTTCATTCTCTCTCCTTAATTTCTCTTGAGAATTTTGTTGAAAATGTAGATTACTATAGCCTTCCCTCTCTAGAGGGAGATTCTGTGGAAGTGGGTCAGTGAACAGACACTCCAGAAGAAAGACTATGGGAGAGTTGGATGGGGGCAAAGATAGTCAAGGAAATGTCCCAGCAAAAAGTAAATCAGGTGAGGATGGTGTCTGTGTAAGTGTTTGGTATAGAGCTTTCTGCAATGTAAGCTCTTTTTCTGAAATGTATTATGTCTTGACCTAAAAGGATGGATGTGTTTTAGATATGCTCATGGGAAGAGAAGAAGGAACATGGTACAAGAGGGAAGGGGAGTATGGATGAGGGGCTTAGAGGAAGGAGATCAGCCTGTCTGGAGAAGACAGTTGGAGGGGGAGCTGGGATGGAACCCCCCTTCCCATGGGAAAGATATGGGTAGAGCTGAACATATGAAGGTCCAAAAAGGCAAAACGAAGGGTGAGATAACTGTAGATTCTTGAGAAAGACAATGACATGAGGAGTGGTGGTCAAGGCCAAGGTCTGCACCCTTCCCCGGGGCCAGGCTAGGATCTGCTTCTATAAAGGGACAGATGGAAATAGCCATCTGGCCTCCACAAGGCCTTGGAGCATAGGACTGCCAATAAGTTCCACAGGGCCTCCCAGAGCCTGCTCTTCTTTCTCTCCTCCTTTATTCCCAACTCTATTTTTGTTTTTCCTTCTCAGATTACTGTTCCTTCTTCAACCACCCTCTCACTGGGTCTCCCAGCTCCACCATTCCTTGTCCAGAGCCAGAGACCAGAACAAGTGATGAAACCCTCTGGACTGTTCAGAGTAAATTGATCCCTCCTGTGAGAAGTGCTAACCCTCTGTTCTAATTACTCAGGGACTCCTTGGGGTGAACAGCATATTCTCAAAAGGTCACAGAAGCCCTCTCTCTCTCTCTCTTGGCTTTCTGACTACAGGAGTTATAGTGCAGCATTTTGCCTACCTTACAAGATATTTATAATGAGTGCAGCTGCCCTCTATCATGTATATCTGCATCTCAGGATGACAAAAATTACTTTACCAAGGTCACACTGGAATAGAGCTGACTTTTGAGTCAGAAAACTGTGGCAGACTCTTTCTCAGTCTGAGCTCTGTTTGTGCTCCCAAGAGACCTCAAGTTCTAGATCAACACTGCTTCCTCCAAAAGACCTGGTGCTTTTTTTAAACAAAAAAAAGAAAAACATCTTAAACACTCTAAAGTAAGTCTAATATGGGGTTTGAAGGAGATTAACTTGACTCCTGCTGTTAAACTAATGAACATTCCAAGCAAGATCCTACTTTTACTATTTTTTTTTAAGATTTATTTATTTATTTGAGGGGGGTGGGGTGGGGAGGGAGGGGAGCAGGCGGGCCACTTCTATTGGTCTTTTATTTGTCCATTTTCATCCATCTTTGTTCTTTGGCCCATGTGGGCATCCCATCATGGCGGCCTCTGTTGTCGCAGAGCACCGGCTCTGGGTGCATGCGCCCCAGAACTCCGGCTTGGTAATTGGACACATAGGTCCAGCCGCTCCGCGGCACGTGGGATCTTCCCAGGCCAGGGATCGAACCGGCGCCCCTTGCATTGCAAGGAGGTGTCCTTACCCGCTGGACCACCAGGGAAGCCCTACTTTTACTATTTTTAAGGGTTAAAACTGAAACAAAATGAAGCAACAGTTTCAGAAGGCAGAAATTAGAGTCGATATATGTAGGGGAAAAAGTACACATTCAAGTTCCAGTGTTTTATTGAAGCACTGAAGCTTTTATATTATATTGATAAATTTGATGTGATGAGAAATGTTAGTAGATGGCACATTTTACTTGACTAAATCATCAAAAGAAATGTCATAGCTTCAAGAAGATGTCAACTTTCAGAATTGACATGTGAACCATATGGAAACACAATTATTTTCAAAAAATATTTTAAGCTCCAAAGCACTGAATACATTCTGAGATTGATTTGTGAGATCCGAGATATATATCTTCTGAGACAAAGTATACAAAGAGGGATGTCTCAATTGTTGATTCATCACAAAGTTGTAGAGAGCTGTGATCATCAGAAAAAGTGCTCAGTTTCCTATATGTGCATGAGCAGGGTGCGATCAAACTGGCCCATGCCATAAGAGGTTAATTATTTGCTTATTTTGAGATGCAGAAGAAGGGCCATTTAAAATTTGTCTCTCTTGCTACTTAAAAGAAAAAATTAATTCTTTCCAGACAGGTGTCTAGCTCTTTAGAAGCAAGTCTTGTCGGCCTTTACAGCTTGCTCTGGCCTGATGAGTCAGCACCCAACTCTTCCACCAGTGTGGGGCCCTTACCAAGGTCAGTTTTCTTAGAATAGGACTCCCTGCTGAATTTAGAAGACAGTGGAAGTTTTACTTCCAGTTTACTGCCATAAACTGCACTCATTTCTTGTCACAAAGCACCGCAAGATAGTCTTATACAATTCCATCCCATAGACTTCCCCAGTTTCCTGATTGATGTGTCTATCTATGCTTTAGCCTAAGAGATTCCTTAAACCATCTTTTCAAAAGGGATTTCCACTTTCGTTTCCTTCTAAGCTTCCTATTATTTTCTTCTAAGCCTTATTATATTTTTAGAGCTCCAAATGTTAGGCAGCTTTTAAGAAGGTGGCTCTTCCTGGATTCTCTGGAGTTTGCAAAGCTGGAAAGAAACACTGCTATCACCTATTTGAATCCTCTCCTTCACTCATCAGGTAAAGAAACAAAATGAAGCAACAGTTTCAGAAGGCAGAAATTAGAGTCGATATATGTAGGGGAAAAAGTACACATTCAAGTTCCAGTGTTTTATTGAAGCACTGAAGCTTTTATATTATATTGATAAATTTGATGTGATGAGAAATGTTAGTAGATGGCACATTTTACTTGACTAAATCATCAAAAGAAATGTCATAGCTTCAAGAAGATGTCAACTTTCAGAATTGACATGTGAACCATATGGAAACACAATTATTTTCAAAAAATATTTTAAGCTCCAAAGCACTGAATACATTCTGAGATTGATTTGTGAGATCCGAGATATATATCTTCTGAGACAAAGTATACAAAGAGGGATGTCTCAATTGTTGATTCATCACAAAGTTGTAGAGAGCTGTGATCATCAGAAAAAGTGCTCAGTTTCCTATATGTGCATGAGCAGGGTGCGATCAAACTGGCCCATGCCATAAGAGGTTAATTATTTGCTTATTTTGAGATGCAGAAGAAGGGCCATTTAAAATTTGTCTCTCTTGCTACTTAAAAGAAAAAATTAATTCTTTCCAGACAGGTGTCTAGCTCTTTAGAAGCAAGTCTTGTCGGCCTTTACAGCTTGCTCTGGCCTGATGAGTCAGCACCCAACTCTTCCACCAGTGTGGGGCCCTTACCAAGGTCAGTTTTCTTAGAATAGGACTCCCTGCTGAATTTAGAAGACAGTGGAAGTTTTACTTCCAGTTTACTGCCATAAACTGCACTCATTTCTTGTCACAAAGCACCGCAAGATAGTCTTATACAATTCCATCCCATAGACTTCCCCAGTTTCCTGATTGATGTGTCTATCTATGCTTTAGCCTAAGAGAGATTCCCTTAAACCATCTTTTCAAAAGGGATTTCCACTTTCGTTTCCTTCTAAGCTTCCTATTATTTTCTTCTAAGCCTTATTATATTTTTAGAGCTCCAAATGTTAGGCAGCTTTTAAGAAGGTGGCTCTTCCTGGATTCTCTGGAGTTTGCAAAGCTGGAAAGAAACACTGCTATCACCTATTTGAATCCTCTCCTTCACTCATCAGGTAAAGAAACAGAAGGGCAAAGAGGTCAAAATGGCAAACCTATAGTCACATCTCTCCCTGCTGGTTACAGCTATGTCATCTTGCACATGAATTCAAACAAAATGAGCAGGTAATAAATTTGTGAAGTGAAAAATGGCCTTTTGCTAATTGTCATGAGAGTTCTTCTTAAATAATCTCCTCTGTTGGCGGGGTGAAAACACGTGTTGTGCTTCTTAAAATAGCCCTCTGGACAATATGCTTTCCTTTGGGATATTCCAAACTTCAGTTTAGATGTCTGGACAACCAGAAGTATTTCCAGGTAGATTATAAAGGGTTCCTTAGCAGAGATTTGTGTTCTTTAGACACAGGATACTCAATCTAGGATAAGACTTCAAAGTTAATTTCCAAATAGACCTTTGAGCTGTTTTTCTTAGCAGAAGAGGCCCAGCAAGGGAGATTACAACATAAAGTTCCTAAAGGTTTTGGGTACAGCCCTATCTCTGGTTAATCAAAGAGATGTCTGGATCCTCTTAGGACTGAGAGAGAGCTTCAGAAGTTATACAGAAAAGTACTTGAAATTTGAAAGTACCCTTTATCCTTTTCTGTCATGCATTTTTTCCTAGTTACCTCACTTATTTCTTATTCTCTGTCTTCTGATAAGCAGAGTGTTGGAAGAAACTGAAAACATTAAATTCAGTACTTCTCTGGTGTATAAACATTTCTTCAACAGTCACAACAAATGGTTGCCTGAGTTCTGCCTGCATATGTCTAACTTCTCAAGGAATCCATCCCATCTTGAGCTCATTCTGTTGTTTTTTTTTATATATATATAAAATATTTTTAACCTACTGTAAACTTGTATTTTGGCCATTTTCCCCAACTGGACACTGTTTTTCTCTTCTGGGGCGGCAGATTTCTAATATCTTTTAAAAGGACAGCCCTCAAGATGTAGCTATTGTTGAAAGGCAGTTCTCTATGGATCCCTTGTCTTTTTACATATCTTTCCAACTGAGGCACTGACAGAATTTTATTCCTTTGGAAGCTGTTAGTTTAGAGACAGTAAAGTCCCTTGCCCTAGGTAGATAATTGGACAGATTTGCTTATAACCTATTATAAAAGACTAGGATTTCCTGAGTTCAGGATTCCTCTTCCGAGATGCCACCTACCCTGTGTACAAACATCATCTCCTCCGATTTGCATTGCCTTGTGTGCAGTAGGCTAAGGAGCTGACACAGGGAAAAGCTGATACTCTGGGTTCTTTTTTATGAATGGCTCTGGTGTTGTCTAGTGAACCTGAAGTATTTCCAGGGTAGATTATAAGAGGGTGGAAACACGTGTTGTGCTTCTTAAAATAGCCCTCTGGACAATATGCTTTCCTTTGGGATATTCCAAACTTCAGTTTAGATGTCTGGACAACCAGAAGTATTTCCAGGTAGATTATAAAGGGTTCCTTAGCAGAGATTTGTGTTCTTTAGACACAGGATACTCAATCTAGGATAAGACTTCAAAGTTAATTTCCAAATAGACCTTTGAGCTGTTTTTCTTAGCAGAAGAGGCCCAGCAAGGGAGATTACAACATAAAGTTCCTAAAGGTTTTGGGTACAGCCCTATCTCTGGTTAATCAAAGAGATGTCTGGATCCTCTTAGGACTGAGAGAGAGCTTCAGAAGTTATACAGAAAAGTACTTGAAATTTGAAAGTACCCTTTATCCTTTTCTGTCATGCATTTTTTCCTAGTTACCTCACTTATTTCTTATTCTCTGTCTTCTGATAAGCAGAGTGTTGGAAGAAACTGAAAACATTAAATTCAGTACTTCTCTGGTGTATAAACATTTCTTCAACAGTCACAACAAATGGTTGCCTGAGTTCTGCCTGCATATGTCTAACTTCTCAAGGAATCCATCCCATCTTGAGCTCATTCTGTTGTTTTTTTTTATATATATATAAAATATTTTTAACCTACTGTAAACTTGTATTTTGGCCATTTTCCCCAACTGGACACTGTTTTCTCTTCTGGGCGGCAGATTTCTAATATCTTTTAAAAGGACAGCCCTCAAGATGTAGCTATTGTTGAAAGGCAGTTCTCTATGGATCCCTTGTCTTTTTACATATCTTTCCAACTGAGGCACTGACAGAATTTTATTCCTTTGGAAGCTGTTAGTTTAGAGACAGTAAAGTCCCTTGCCCTAGGTAGATAATTGGACAGATTTGCTTATAACCTATTATAAAAGACTAGGATTTCCTGAGTTCAGGATTCCTCTTCCGAGATGCCACCTACCCTGTGTACAAACATCATCTCCTCCGATTTGCATTGCCTTGTGTGCAGTAGGCTAAGGAGCTGACACAGGGAAAAGCTGATACTCTGGGTTCTGTGATGGTTGTGAGTTATGAACTGTCCTCTGGCTCTGAGTTGCATACTTTGTACTAGCATCCATGAAACTGTGTCAGGCTAACATGTTAGCTTGCAAGTATGGTCAAATCTCAGCTCCTTCGGTTTTTGACAGTTATCATTATTCACCTAGGATAAATAAAAAACAAACAAACAAGACTCCAGTTCCTTCAACCACCGTTCAGAGTGTCATATGCATTGAGGCATCTCTTGTTCTTATAAGACATTCTGGATGTTCTTCAGTTTTGCTATGTCTCTGCTGCAGAGAAAGGAAAAGGATAATCCCTACGTGGCGGACTAAAATGAGTAGAGCCAAATTATGATTTATTTTGTTCTGAAAAGCACATGTTATAAGCTGTAGCCCAAGAGGAAATGATCTTTTTTGCAGCCACTTTACTGTTTATAGCCAGCTGTTCAAATAGTCAGCTGAAACTCTCAGGTATCTTTATCTATGCCAAGGTAGAAGTTTACCTATGCCATGCTATGTCAAGTGTTATGTCAAACATAAATTCCCATCTGGTTCTTGCAGTTTTACAATTTTGCACCCCACGCTAAGCATTTAAAAGTGTCCTTTTGATTTCACTGTATTCCATTTAGTTCATCGGCCAAGGCTTTTTATAATCTGATTCCTTCCTTATCACATTCATTGTGCTCAATATCTTAGTGCCATCCCTATGTTGTCTCAGAAAGCCTTCTATATTTTTTTTTCCACATTAATGGTATAACTTGGAACGTATCAGAGCCAAGTAGAGAGTCCTGGGTCATGCCACAGAGATCTCAATGCATTTAAGGAGTCAGTCGGCAAGAAGTCATTGTAAGCAAATGTTCCCAACCTGAGGCACTGACAGAATTTTATTCCTTTGGAAGCTGTTAGTTTAGAGACAGTAAAGTCCCTTGCCCTAGGTAGATAATTGGACAGATTTGCTTATAACCTATTATAAAAGACTAGGATTTCCTGAGTTCAGGATTCCTCTTCCGAGATGCCACCTACCCTGTGTACAAACATCATCTCCTCCGATTTGCATTGCCTTGTGTGCAGTAGGCTAAGGAGCTGACACAGGGAAAAGCTGATACTCTGGGTTCTGTGATGGTTGTGAGTTATGAACTGTCCTCTGGCTCTGAGTTGCATACTTTGTACTAGCATCCATGAAACTGTGTCAGGCTAACATGTTAGCTTGCAAGTATGGTCAAATCTCAGCTCCTTCGGTTTTTGACAGTTATCATTATTCACCTAGGATAAATAAAAAACAAACAAACAAGACTCCAGTTCCTTCAACCACCGTTCAGAGTGTCATATGCATTGAGGCATCTCTTGTTCTTATAAGACATTCTGGATGTTCTTCAGTTTTGCTATGTCTCTGCTGCAGAGAAAGGAAAAGGATAATCCCTACGTGGCGGACTAAAATGAGTAGAGCCAAATTATGATTTATTTTGTTCTGAAAAGCACATGTTATAAGCTGTAGCCCAAGAGGAAATGATCTTTTTTGCAGCCACTTTACTGTTTATAGCCAGCTGTTCAAATAGTCAGCTGAAACTCTCAGGTATCTTTATCTATGCCAAGGTAGAAGTTTACCTATGCCATGCTATGTCAAGTGTTATGTCAAACATAAATTCCCATCTGGTTCTTGCAGTTTTACAATTTTGCACCCCACGCTAAGCATTTAAAAGTGTCCTTTTGATTTCACTGTATTCCATTTAGTTCATCGGCCAAGGCTTTTTATAATCTGATTCCTTCCTTATCACATTCATTGTGCTCAATATCTTAGTGCCATCCCTATGTTGTCTCAGAAAGCCTTCTATATTTTTTTTTCCACATTAATGGTATAACTTGGAACGTATCAGAGCCAAGTAGAGAGTCCTGGGTCATGCCACAGAGATCTCAATGCATTTAAGGAGTCAGTCGGCAAGAAGTCATTGTAAGCAAATGTTCCCCACAGGAAACTCCATGGAGCTACTCCATGGAGGCGTTTAACCAAGAGGAAACCGAGGAAGCATGCCAACTCATGCAAGTCTGCAGCAAAGCTCCAGAAGACAGAGAAACAAGCAAAGCACTATTGGCACAACTCTTGAAGTTCTGCTGAGATGTTTTGGATCCAAATTGCCAAGTGGAAGTCACATAAACGACAAGAGGCTCTATCCACTTTTACTAGGGTTTCAAACTCATAGGCAGTGAAAAGACTTAGCTGCACCTATCTCTCTGTCCAGCATTGTAACTCTGATTACACACAAAACAGTCATACACCAGAGAAAACGCCTCCTAGTGGCAGAGATCATCAAGCATATACTAATCCACTTGAGGTATTAGATATTAGATAACAAGAGTATGGAACAATGAAAGAGCACATGCCAGGGACTCAGGCAGTTTGGTTCTTTACTGGTCCTGCAAGGAGCCAGCTGAGAGGCTTTTTTATGTCCCTTAGTTCCTCCTGGTCTCACTTTCTTTTCTCGTAAGCTGAGATATGTGGACAAATCTCCAATTACCTCCTTATCACTCCCTGAACAAGCATTTATAGCTAGAAACTTGGGAACCATTTACGAACACCAAGATGAAAAAGACTTGAAAAACTTAGATAATATGTCTCAGGTCAGATGGCCAGGCTCCATGAGAATTGGAATGCCTGCCTATCCATGAAATAGCACTAGGGACCAAACCAACAGCAAAAACTCTAGAAAGAAGGAAAACCCTAGAAACAGAAACAGACTTTTCTAGAAATACTAAATTGAACCAACATTCTGCTGACATTTTTGTTGTTGTTATTTTTAAGAAGCTACCTGGAAGAGAGGTTGTAAGGGCTAAAACGTAGCCTTTTACAGGGCTGTGAGGTTGACTTAATGTATTTGGTTTTTGTGTTTTGTTTTGAGTATTTAGCTTGTTAACATTCAACCTCCAATCATTCGGTGATCTTGGGAAAATCACTAAACTTTTTTTATACCTTGTTTCTCATCTGTAAAATGGGCATGCTATTAATAGCCTCTTCCCCATGTGGCATTTTACAAGAACTAAATGAGATTAGCATCTGACTAACATGTTTTTGACAAATACTGGCTTGATAACTATTACAATGAAGGAGTGCTATTTTACATATGCATTTTGTTGAGACCTCAAATTTTTAAAATATGCACCCCAAACATAAAACTCTGCCTTTAAAAATTATACCATTAAGGGCAAATCTTATAAAATTGTGCTTTTGTGATTATTTCATTTATCTTTCTAAGTTCAGGATATAATGAATAAAATATCTAGTTGAAGTCATGGTTAATTTGAGCTACATACCTAAAATAATAGTTTTATCTTTGGAACTAGTTTAGACCTCTAGGCACTGAGAGTCAAGCTTTCTCTCATTTTTTTTTTTTTTCATTCCCCAAAGTGCTCTTTCATCATAGAGGGTTTTTTTCATTACATGAGCCAACTTTCAAAATCTTTGGAAAGAGAAAGGAGTCACTCTTAGGTTTCTTATTATTGCTTTGCTGGTGACCTTGTTAAAGTCAAGTAAGTTCTCCATAAAATGGAAGTAATAAATGAGACTATCTGGCAAATAAATTCATGGTCTTTTAAGTATGAAAAGTCTTGCCAAATTATTAAATATCAAAATGTGAATATTTGGAAATAATGAATTTCTGTTGTGTCCCCCAACAGAAATAGATCAAGCATACATGCTACTGATAAAACAAGATACATGGCACCATGTTACAAATGCTTCTTCATGGTCCCCGAGCAAATGCATTTAATCCTAAAATACTGGAACCACTGAGCAGATAATCCCTGCCCTGTTGCCAACCTGCCACCCCTCTAGATGAACTTTTCTAGGAAAAAAAAAAAAAACCCTAGAAACAGAAACAGACTTTTCTAGAAATACTAAATTGAACCAACATTCTGCTGACATTTTTGTTGTTGTTATTTTTAAGAAGCTACCTGGAAGAGAGGTTGTAAGGGCTAAAACGTAGCCTTTTACAGGGCTGTGAGGTTGACTTAATGTATTTGGTTTTTGTGTTTTGTTTTGAGTATTTAGCTTGTTAACATTCAACCTCCAATCATTCGGTGATCTTGGGAAAATCACTAAACTTTTTTTATACCTTGTTTCTCATCTGTAAAATGGGCATGCTATTAATAGCCTCTTCCCCATGTGGCATTTTACAAGAACTAAATGAGATTAGCATCTGACTAACATGTTTTTGACAAATACTGGCTTGATAACTATTACAATGAAGGAGTGCTATTTTACATATGCATTTTGTTGAGACCTCAAATTTTTAAAATATGCACCCCAAACATAAAACTCTGCCTTTAAAAAAATTATACCATTAAGGGCAAATCTTATAAAATTGTGCTTTTGTGATTATTTCATTTATCTTTCTAAGTTCAGGATATAATGAATAAAATATCTAGTTGAAGTCATGGTTAATTTGAGCTACATACCTAAAATAATAGTTTTATCTTTGGAACTAGTTTAGACCTCTAGGCAC
This sequence comes from Tragulus kanchil, assembly GCA_022376925.1. Lineage (NCBI taxonomy): Eukaryota > Metazoa > Chordata > Mammalia > Artiodactyla > Tragulidae > Tragulus > Tragulus kanchil. Next base: position 53,523,745 of record JAIOJX010000029.1, on the reverse strand, counting down.
TGAGAGTCAAGCTTTCTCTCATTTTTTTTTTTTTTCATTCCCCAAAGTGCTCTTTCATCATAGAGGGTTTTTTTCATTACATGAGCCAACTTTCAAAATCTTTGGAAAGAGAAAGGAGTCACTCTTAGGTTTCTTATTATTGCTTTGCTGGTGACCTTGTTAAAGTCAAGTAAGTTCTCCATAAAATGGAAGTAATAAATGAGACTATCTGGCAAATAAATTCATGGTCTTTTAAGTATGAAAAGTCTTGCCAAATTATTAAATATCAAAATGTGAATATTTGGAAATAATGAATTTCTGTTGTGTCCCCCAACAGAAATAGATCAAGCATACATGCTACTGATAAAACAAGATACATGGCACCATGTTACAAATGCTTCTTCATGGTCCCCGAGCAAATGCATTTAATCCTAAAATACTGGAACACTTACTGTGGATGTTCTGTAGCAGTATAATCCCTGCCCTGTTGCCAACCTGCCACCCCCTCTAAGATAAGTACAGGCTTTTGCAGCTATTTTTAGTTTTAAATTAGTTTTAAATAGGGAAAACATTAATCTTGTGATTACCCTCCTCAAAGAGTTCTAAGACTGAGCTTTCCCGGAGGTCACTCTGTTCCTCTGAGTGGTCTATAACCAAAGTTTCAAAGAATACCCAGCTATCAAGTCTCAGAATGAAACTACATGTTTATTTAAATATCTCGCCAAGGAGGGCAAATGATGAGAATGATATGTCCTCAACTGTTTGCAAAGAAATTCTTGGCAATAAATCTCGTTGACTCTTTGGAATTGGATAGGTCTACTTAGTACATTGGACCGTTTTCCAAGGTATCAGGTTATTGGCCACAGCTTCTGGTGGTGAGGTTTCTATGGGGCAAACATCTCTGGGGTGAGATCTCTAATTGGTGCATCCTAGAGGATGCCATTGGGAGCCCGAACAGAATAGCCCCTGTGGTCAGCTACTATCCTACCCCACAGACTTCTCAGAATGTAACTTCTCACTTCTATACTGGGAAACTCCTACCTGTTTTCATGGAAAATTGCTGAGTCATTCTCTACCTTTGCTTACCTTTCTGGGTAATCTAAATTTCCAGCTTCCACAAGATCACATTTTGCATTAATCAATTAATTCATTCATCAATGTTCATTCCTGAGTGCCTAATGGCTACAGGCAGTTTACAGAGATATATCCAGGCACCTACTCTTGAGGAGTAGACATACTACTTGGGAAGTAGAAGATGGTTCAACTTCTATTCACTACTTTATAATTTTTGAAGAAGCTAAAATTTAGCCCAAAATATCTCTTAAGTTTGATTTGTTTCCATTTGCCTTCTAGACACAATCTTACTCTCTATTAGTTTTCAAATGAATATACTTTTAAAACATTTGACAGAGTTCAGTAACATATGATATATAAGTAAATGTTATTGAAATACATAAATGTCGTAAGTGATGTCTTCAGATCCCAAGACTACCCGGTGTTTTATTTCTGGAAATGTGTTTAAGGTAGATTTAAAGAAAAGACTTGGATTTAGATCAAATGATGAACGCTGAGTTTTAGGAAGCCAAATGAAATCAGTTAGACGTTGAACAGGAAGCATTCTGCAGCTAATTCAGATCTCTTCTCCCCTAAGGAACCAGTATAACAGCTGTAAATGAGGAGAGGGTTAATACTCAGATCGGCTGATATATAAATGGTACCCACAGTACCTGGAATCTCTGGTTAACGTGATGATAGCAATTATTTGTAATCATCTTTATTACCTGCACATTTCCTACTCAGCACACTGCTTTAGATATAACAAATACCAAATAATTATTTGCCACATAAAAGTGAATTTAATTGAAGTAAGTGCCTGAAAATCTGCTTATTCCTGTGGCTGCTGCATGCTGCCTGAGATAAACTTCCACACTCTGATTTTTTAAATCTTAAGGTTAAAAACATGAAAGACCTGTTACTGCCCTTTCCTCTTCTTCTTTCTTTCTATGCAACCCCCTCCCATTTAAAAGATCACTAGTAGGGCCTCTGAGAGAGAGAGAGAGAGAGAGAGAGAGACAGAGAGAGTGTGTGTGTGTAGAGCTGACTATCATTTGAGGAATAAGTTTTACTTTCTAACCATCCTTTGAGCCTTAGGTAAAGAATATATTTTAAAACAGACATATCTTCGTAGATTTTGTCTCTTATAAACTAAACCCATCTTACATGAAATTTTTTTAAGTTGCCCTACAACCCCACTTTGAAATGGAATTTAGTACAATAAACATTTATTTAATAAACATACCAGAATAGAAGAATTGGATGATGGATTATTATACATTATCCACTCTTGAGGAGTAGACATACTACTTGGGAAGTAGAAGATGGTTCAACTTCTATTCACTACTTTATAATTTTTGAAGAAGCTAAAATTTAGCCCAAAATATCTCTTAAGTTTGATTTGTTTCCATTTGCCTTCTAGACACAATCTTACTCTCTATTAGTTTTCAAATGAATATACTTTTAAAACATTTGACAGAGTTCAGTAACATATGATATATAAGTAAATGTTATTGAAATACATAAATGTCGTAAGTGATGTCTTCAGATCCCAAGACTACCCGGTGTTTTATTTCTGGAAATGTGTTTAAGGTAGATTTAAAGAAAAGACTTGGATTTAGATCAAATGATGAACGCTGAGTTTTAGGAAGCCAAATGAAATCAGTTAGACGTTGAACAGGAAGCATTCTGCAGCTAATTCAGATCTCTTCTCCCCTAAGGAACCAGTATAACAGCTGTAAATGAGGAGAGGGTTAATACTCAGATCGGCTGATATATAAATGGTACCCACAGTACCTGGAATCTCTGGTTAACGTGATGATAGCAATTATTTGTAATCATCTTTATTACCTGCACATTTCCTACTCAGCACACTGCTTTAGATATAACAAATACCAAATAATTATTTGCCACATAAAAGTGAATTTAATTGAAGTAAGTGCCTGAAAATCTGCTTATTCCTGTGGCTGCTGCATGCTGCCTGAGATAAACTTCCACACTCTGATTTTTTAAATCTTAAGGTTAAAAACATGAAAGACCTGTTACTGCCCTTTCCTCTTCTTCTTTCTTTCTATGCAACCCCCTCCCATTTAAAAGATCACTAGTAGGGCCTCTGAGAGAGAGAGAGAGAGAGAGACAGAGAGAGTGTGTGTGTGTAGAGCTGACTATCATTTGAGGAATAAGTTTTACTTTCTAACCATCCTTTGAGCCTTAGGTAAAGAATATATTTTAAAACAGACATATCTTCGTAGATTTTGTCTCTTATAAACTAAACCCATCTTACATGAAATTTTTTTAAGTTGCCCTACAACCCCACTTTGAAATGGAATTTAGTACAATAAACATTTATTTAATAAACATACCAGAATAGAAGAATTGGATGATGGATTATTATACATTTAAACATCCACTGGCAAAAAATTAACTAACTCTTTTTCAATTTAACTTGACTGGATCTTTTTGGCTGGTAGCCCTTCTGCACTCAGCTAAACTGGCACTCTTCATATTTTAAAGAGACACATGGATTTCCAAACTTAATCTTTAAATCCCTAATAGCTTGGTCTCTGCTATAATTCACTAATTCCCTTCTGCTTCTTCTAATGAAAGGGAAGGCTTAACAAGGAGGGATGAAATTATTGTTTTTTCAAAATCAATAATGAATGTGGAGCCTTTGGTTTACCAAAATGCATTGCATTAAGGCATATATTATTTTTTCACATGTATCCATTTTTCTCATGTTACAGACTTAATAGCCAAGGTTTCAAGTTGTGATGTCATTTTATTTTGTCCAGTCATTTATTTGACAAGAATACATGGAGAGTTTCCTACACGGATGACATTTTACTGAGACATACATTGAATCAGAGCATCATGGGCTTTGAAATGTTTAAAATCCAATAAGGGAGCTAAGTGTCCCCAATACACACCCTGTTATAGACTGAGAGTGGATGAAGCAGGATGTGTCTCTGCTGGTTTGTCATAATGAAGGAGGTGACATTGATCTTAGGTCTTAAAGAATAGGTAAAATTTCAACATGCAGAACCAAGAGAAAGAGGGATGAATGATGTGCTGTAAAACGGCACAAGATTGGCAAGTGGCAGATCTAAGTTCTGGAAATATCCAGAGATTTCCTTCGGGGTGGTCTAGGATGTGAGAGTCTTCATTTGTAAATTGAAGGACTGTCAGGTGATCGCCACCTTTCTTCTCAGCTCTATCATTCTATGGCCATGGAAAGGCATGGAATTAGTATGATCAGTTTGGAATGAGCAATCATCAAGATGAGCTGGTGTGCAGAGGTTCATGCTGAGAAAAACAGTAGTAGGCATTGGTCTTCAATATAAAACTGAGGAGACTGTCTTCAATAATATTAATAATAACAGGATCTAATGTTCAATTGCATTATATTTAATGTGGAAGAACAAAAATTTTTAAGTCTGTTCCACCCATCAATTGACATTCATAAAACTAACCTGAATGACCTGATATTTGCACGAGGTTCTGTTACTCATCCTTTGGTACTTCCAGTTATATCAGTGAATTGCTTCAGAAAAGTTTGGTTGCTTCTTGCTATTCTGAGAGAGAAATTGGGCTCACTGGTGGGTAACATTTAGGTATTTGGGATGTTAAAGACACAATCAGTGTTGGCATCTCAAAGGAGGAGTGAACCCCTTTCGGTGGCATCAGGAACCCCTCCTTCTATCCTGTTTTTATACAAATTGCTGGATTTTATAACAGATAAGTTGTTTTGGGGACTTATGAAAGAAGATATATTATTTCAGCTTATAAAATACTTGCAAAGGATAACGTTTTCTGAGCCAGTTTTTTTTTAATTAATTAATTTTAATTGCAGGATAATTACTTTACAAGATTGTGACAGTTTCTACCATACATCAGCATGAATTGGCCACAGATACACCTGAATCTCCCTCTCATCCTGAAATCCCCTTACCACCTTCCTCCTCACCCTATCCCTCTGGGTTGTCCCAGAGCACTGGCTTTGGATGTCCTGCTTCATGCACTGAACTTGCACTGCTCATCTATTCTACATACAGTAATGTCCATGTTCAATGCTAGTCTCTCAAATCATCCTACCCTAGCCTTCTTCCACTGAGTCCAAAAGGCTTTTCTTTAGTGTCTCCTTTGCTGCCCTACATGCAGGATCATCAGTACCATCTCTCTAGATTCCATATATGTATGTTAATATACAGTATTTATCTTTCTCTTTCTGACTCCACTCTGTATGACAGACTCCAGGTTCATCTATCTCATTAGAACTGACTTGAACGCATTCCTTTTTATGGCTGAGTAATATTACACTGTGTTTATGTATATGTCCAACAACTTCCGTTTCCATTCATCTGCCAATGAGCAGCCTTGTTCAAGTTAGTTAGCCTGTTCAAGTGAGTTCAAGTTAGTTAAGATGCTCCATGACCTCTCCTTCAGTTCCTCTTCAAGCAACTGAGTGAGATTCTTCTAACTAAAAAGAGCTTCATCTTGCTGTAAATTACACTGCTATTTCAAGGCATCACAGCTAATATGCAAAGAAGCAAAAAGCCCAAGGGTGGGGGAACTATAACACTCAGACTCTATCTGAAGAACAAAGAGAAGATTTTTTTTTGAGTACAGAATCATTTGATCTGAACCACAGTATTTACTAGGAAGGATTATTTGGAGACAAAACACAACATGGATGAGGGACATTGGAGGAGGGAGACTGTACAGGCAGAGAAACCTGCCTGGATGCATTGTAAGAAGTCAGAATTAGATGATAATATTAAGGCTGGAATGGAAGACATTCAAGAAATATTAAGAAGGAAGATTAGAATCATCTAGAATAACACTGTCCAATAAAAACATAAAATAACCCACATATTCAATTTCCTGGTGGCTACATTAAAATAAAACAAAAAGAAACAAGAGAAATTAATTTTGATTGCAGGATAATTACTTTACAAGATTGTGACAGTTTCTACCATACATCAGCATGAATTGGCCACAGATACACCTGAATCTCCCTCTCATCCTGAAATCCCCTTACCACCTTCCTCCTCACCCTATCCCTCTGGGTTGTCCCAGAGCACTGGCTTTGGATGTCCTGCTTCATGCACTGAACTTGCACTGCTCATCTATTCTACATACAGTAATGTCCATGTTCAATGCTAGTCTCTCAAATCATCCTACCCTAGCCTTCTTCCACTGAGTCCAAAAGGCTTTTCTTTAGTGTCTCCTTTGCTGCCCTACATGCAGGATCATCAGTACCATCTCTCTAGATTCCATATATGTATGTTAATATACAGTATTTATCTTTCTCTTTCTGACTCCACTCTGTATGACAGACTCCAGGTTCATCTATCTCATTAGAACTGACTTGAACGCTTTCCCTTTTTTATGGCTGAGTAATATTACACTGTGTTTATGTATATGTCCAACAACTTCCGTTTCCATTCATCTGCCAATGAGCAGCCTTGTTCAAGTTAGTTAGCCTGTTCAAGTGAGTTCAAGTTAGTTAAGATGCTCCATGACCTCTCCTTCAGTTCCTCTTCAAGCAACTGAGTGAGATTCTTCTAACTAAAAAGAGCTTCATCTTGCTGTAAATTACACTGCTATTTCAAGGCATCACAGCTAATATGCAAAGAAGCAAAAAGCCCAAGGGTGGGGGAACTATAACACTCAGACTCTATCTGAAGAACAAAGAGAAGATTTTTTTTTGAGTACAGAATCATTTGATCTGAACCACAGTATTTACTAGGAAGGATTATTTGGAGACAAAACACAACATGGATGAGGGACATTGGAGGAGGGAGACTGTACAGGCAGAGAAACCTGCCTGGATGCATTGTAAGAAGTCAGAATTAGATGATAATATTAAGGCTGGAATGGAAGACATTCAAGAAATATTAAGAAGGAAGATTAGAATCATCTAGAATAACACTGTCCAATAAAAACATAAAATAACCCACATATTCAATTTCCTGGTGGCTACATTAAAATAAAACAAAAAGAAACAAGAGAAATTAATTTTGATGATATATTTCATTTTGCACAATATATCTAAAATATTACCATTTCAGCATGTAATTAATGCAAAAAAGTATTAATGAAATATTTTATATTCTTGTTTACTGTACTAAACAAAATGTAGTGTGCACTTTGCATTTACATTTCGTATCAATTGAAACTAGTCACATGTGGTTAGTGGTTAGTCACATATTGTTCAGTGCCGCTCCACAATGACAACAAATCATGAGTGATTTGGAGCATGGAAGAAGAGAGGAAGAGAAACTTAGGACATGACTCTAAAGGAAGAAGAGTGACTCCTTTATTAAACCTGGAAATGTTAGAATATGCATGTAGTTGGGGAAAGAAGTAGGTATAGAGGATGGACAAGAAATGAATCTATCATTTTGACCTAAAGATTTCAATAGGCAATTGGAAAAGCAGGGTTAAAATTCAGCATGGAAGACAGAACTCAGAATGGAGGTACAGACTTAGGAACTGGTTCTTGGTAACAAATGGTATGCAAATGGGATGGTGACATTTCACATGGTTACCAAGTGCAGGGAGAGGAAACAGCCTTGAGAAATGCTGCAACTGGAGGCTACAAGGAGGAGGGCAATTTGGTAAATGAAACAAGGGTCACAGCCAGAATCCTGGAAGATCAGGCCTTGGAGAGCCAGAGTGAGGGACCCATGATCTATCTGCCATGATTCAGAGGACACACTGGCCTGGGGGGAAATGGAAGCATAATGAGAAAGTGTGGTAAGAAATATGTATTTGAAATCTGATTTCATCCTTTATTCACTGGCATTAGAAAAACTACCATATTTCTGAGTTTCCATTGTCTAATTGTAATAATAAAATAATTGAAGATAACACATATTACTTGCTTCTCCTGCACCATGCTTCTCTGGAGCTCAGATGGTAAAGAGTCTGCTGCAATGTGGGAGACGCTGGTTTGATCCCTGTGTTAGGAAGATCCCGGTAGAGGCCAGAAATTAAGAAGGTGCATCTAGAATAACACTGTCCAATAAAAACATAAAATAACCCACATATTCAATTTCCTGGTGGCTACATTAAAATAAAACAAAAAGAAACAAGAGAAATTAATTTTGATGATATATTTCATTTTGCACAATATATCTAAAATATTACCATTTCAGCATGTAATTAATGCAAAAAAGTATTAATGAAATATTTTATATTCTTGTTTACTGTACTAAACAAAATGTAGTGTGCACTTTGCATTTACATTTCGTATCAATTGAAACTAGTCACATGTGGTTAGTGGTTAGTCACATATTGTTCAGTGCCGCTCCACAATGACAACAAATCATGAGTGATTTGGAGCATGGAAGAAGAGAGGAAGAGAAACTTAGGACATGACTCTAAAGGAAGAAGAGTGACTCCTTTATTAAACCTGGAAATGTTAGAATATGCATGTAGTTGGGGAAAGAAGTAGGTATAGAGGATGGACAAGAAATGAATCTATCATTTTGACCTAAAGATTTCAATAGGCAATTGGAAAAGCAGGGTTAAAATTCAGCATGGAAGACAGAACTCAGAATGGAGGTACAGACTTAGGAACTGGTTCTTGGTAACAAATGGTATGCAAATGGGATGGTGACATTTCACATGGTTACCAAGTGCAGGGAGAGGAAACAGCCTTGAGAAATGCTGCAACTGGAGGCTACAAGGAGGAGGGCAATTTGGTAAATGAAACAAGGGTCACAGCCAGAATCCTGGAAGATCAGGCCTTGGAGAGCCAGAGTGAGGGACCCATGATCTATCTGCCATGATTCAGAGGACACACTGGCCTGGGGGGAAATGGAAGCATAATGAGAAAGTGTGGTAAGAAATATGTATTTGAAATCTGATTTCATCCTTTATTCACTGGCATTAGAAAAACTACCATATTTCTGAGTTTCCATTGTCTAATTGTAATAATAAAATAATTGAAGATAACACATATTACTTGCTTCTCCTGCACCATGCTTCTCTGGAGCTCAGATGGTAAAGAGTCTGCTGCAATGTGGGAGACGCTGGTTTGATCCCTGTGTTAGGAAGATCCCCTGGAGATAGGGCATGGAAACCCACTTCCACTGTTCCACTGGAGAACCAACGGACAGAGGAGTCTGGTGGGGTTGCAAAGAGTTGGACACAACTGAGTGACTAACACTTTCACACTCTCTCTTGCACCAAACACTATGCTAAGAGCTTTACAAACATTATCCTATTTAGTTTTCAAAAAAGCCTTATGAAGTCAACAACTTTCAGGATTATGCTGTGATAGACTATTATTAGATGGTGGTATGGCTAAGGGATCCACTTAAAACTTATCCTAGACCTCCTTCTTTTTAATGACATTCTCAAGAGATACACAGATGCATATGGAACATGGAAAATAGATTGATAAGTTTATTTCATGGACATACAGTTTTTATCCTCCCCTCCAAAACACTGCTTATGTCAGCTTAACAACATTTTTGTCTTAGGCTATTCAGCACATTGCCCCCAAAAGATCAAGTTATTCATAGATCCTGAAGTCGACGTTGCTGTGGAATCTACATGCCAGTGCAGGAGGTACCAGAAATATGGCTTAAATCCCTGGGTCAGAAAGATCTCCTGGAGTAGGAAATGCAACCCACTCCAATATTCTTTTTTTTTTTTTTTGGCCACTTTTATTGATCTTTCATTTATTTATCTTTGTTCTTTGGCCTGTGTGGGCCTCCCATTGCAGTGACCTCTCTCGCTGTAGAGCACCAGCTCGGGGCACATGCGCTCCAGAGCTCTGGCTCAGTAGTTGGACACATCAGCCCAGCCACTCTGCGGTACATGGGATCTTCCCAGGCCAGGGGTCGAACAGGCGCCCCTTGCACTGCAAGGCAGTGTGCTTACCCACTGGACCACCAGGGGAAGCCCCACTCCAGTTATTCTTACTGGGAAAATCCCATGGACAGAGGTGCATGACAAACCACGGTCCAGATATCACACAGTCAGACATAACTTAGCACCCACACACATGCACTCTTTGGTCAGAGATTTAAAATATGTCTAAGACAGTATAAAGATATTATATTTTAGACTTTTGGTACAGGTTTACCCTGATTATTCTTGCCCTGTGCTTGGCATAAAACCTCTTGTGATTTAATTAAAAATCTACCTCCCCGTATCTTCTTAAGTAGATGATTGATCTTCGAAAAACTGGGCCTAAAAGTGGCACTGGATTTTTTATCCAGAAAAAGCCAAGTTTCTGTGAAAGTTGCCAATTTGGAAATATCAGCTATGGTTTGCATTCAACCATAACAAAATAGTCAGCATATACAAACATTATCCTATTTAGTTTTCAAAAAAGCCTTATGAAGTCAACAACTTTCAGGATTATGCTGTGATAGACTATTATTAGATGGTGGTATGGCTAAGGGATCCACTTAAAACTTATCCTAGACCTCCTTCTTTTTAATGACATTCTCAAGAGATACACAGATGCATATGGAACATGGAAAATAGATTGATAAGTTTATTTCATGGACATACAGTTTTTATCCTCCCCTCCAAAACACTGCTTATGTCAGCTTAACAACATTTTTGTCTTAGGCTATTCAGCACATTGCCCCCAAAAGATCAAGTTATTCATAGATCCTGAAGTCGACGTTGCTGTGGAATCTACATGCCAGTGCAGGAGGTACCAGAAATATGGCTTAAATCCCTGGGTCAGAAAGATCTCCTGGAGTAGGAAATGCAACCCACTCCAATATTCTTTTTTTTTTTTTTTGGCCACTTTTATTGATCTTTCATTTATTTATCTTTGTTCTTTGGCCTGTGTGGGCCTCCCATTGCAGTGACCTCTCTCGCTGTAGAGCACCAGCTCGGGGCACATGCGCTCCAGAGCTCTGGCTCAGTAGTTGGACACATCAGCCCAGCCACTCTGCGGTACATGGGATCTTCCCAGGCCAGGGGTCGAACAGGCGCCCCTTGCACTGCAAGGCAGTGTGCTTACCCACTGGACCACCAGGGGAAGCCCCACTCCAGTTATTCTTACTGGGAAAATCCCATGGACAGAGGTGCATGACAAACCACGGTCCAGATATCACACAGTCAGACATAACTTAGCACCCACACACATGCACTCTTTGGTCAGAGATTTAAAATATGTCTAAGACAGTATAAAGATATTATATTTTAGACTTTTGGTACAGGTTTACCCTGATTATTCTTGCCCTGTGCTTGGCATAAAACCTCTTGTGATTTAATTAAAAATCTACCTCCCCGTATCTTCTTAAGTAGATGATTGATCTTCGAAAAACTGGGCCTAAAAGTGGCACTGGATTTTTTATCCAGAAAAAGCCAAGTTTCTGTGAAAGTTGCCAATTTGGAAATATCAGCTATGGTTTGCATTCAACCATAACAAAATAGTCAGCATATACATAGTGCCTTCTATGTAGTAGGTATCCTATATGGTGACTGAATTAAGTCATGAAATTATCCCAAGACCCTGTGACTTAGATGCTGTTATTACCTCTATATTATAGAGTAAGGCTGGGCAGAGGACATTTATGTTACTTGCTCAAGATTACACAATACGTAAATTAGAGAGTGGGATTCAAAGACAGTGTGGCTTTAACCCCTATTATATTTCAAATAAAGGAAATGGATATCTGGAATGCATAGACACATTCTAGAAAGCTTAGGCTGCAATTTAAGAACCAACTATAATTTCTTAATCAAAATCACAAGCTAATTGGAGAGTCTGTCCTTTCATTATATCAATGCCCATTTACGTAGCATCCATGATACAGCATAGCAATGGAAGACATGGTCATGCATAATGACAATCAAGAGTTCTTGCCCTTGAATTAGCTATAATCTAGTTCAAAAGACACTGATGTACAGGACATTCAGAGAGCATAAAAGGAAGTATCTAAATATTGTCAAGTGGTGCATAAAATTGTATACTAGACAGGAAAGAAGAAGAAGGAGATGAAGAGGACCACTGGTTTGGGGAGGATTCACAAAAGATCTTAAATGATAGGGAGAAGTTGGATGAGGACATGGGATATGAGGCTACACCTGTCCAGAAGTTCAAGATGAAGATAAATGGAAGCTATTCAGCATTTGAAATAATATTCCATTGTCTGGATGCACCACAGTTTATTTATCCATTTACCGACTATAAGACATGTTGGCTGTTCCCAAGTGTTAGCATCTGCTCAGTTTTTCTGTGTATCTAAAACTGCTCTAAAAAATAAAATCTGTGTTTACAGACATAGAGAACAGACCTATGGAGATTGTGGGGAGGGAAGGTTGGATGAGAGGTATGGAAATAGCAACAAGGAAACCAACACTATCATATGTAATTGAGATAATCTCTGTGATTAAGCTGTAAGACTAAGGGAACATACATGGGGACTAAGCATCAATCTTGGGGGGAGGTAGGAAGATGGAGAAGGGAGGGAGGGCTTCGGTGGGAGGGGCCAGAGATATACCTATGACTGTTTGGGGATTATGTGTATCTATAAACAAGAAAACTCTGTAAAAACATATAACAATAACTTCACTATACACCTGACGCTAATGCAACATTGTAAAACATACCACAATTTAAAAAAAAAGAAAAAAAAAAGAAAATCCATTTTTTAAAAAAAGGATAAGTGGAAGTTCACACAGGGTAATAGCGTGGTGCAATGGTTTCTTCTCTTCATTACTCTCTCTTCATCTTCTCCTGTCTCCTTCTCTCTGTACGCACACATATTCATATATCATGCATCCATGCTTATGGCTCTGTGTGTGCATGTAGGTAAATATACATAGGGTGTATTTCCCAATAATATGTCTTCCACAGTATTCAAATGTTTCTGATAAACTCAGCAATATGACAGGCTGCTAGGAGATGACAATCTGCAACTTTTAAATCTGCACTTTATGGCTAACCCATAAAATAAGAGGGTATGAGAAAGAAATGAGATATTTGCTGCCCCTGACTAAATTCAACAACAACTTGCTCCTTTCAGAAATCAGGGGCAGGTCACACCTACAGCAGGAAGATATTTTTATTGAAAAAGAACTCTTTATGTGGTAAAATTGATTTTTTGATTGACACCATACTTTAGTCTTACTTGTACACATTTTTGGTTTATCATTGCTACGGGCAATAGAGAGGAAATTGCTCTGTGATATTATCCCTCTGAGTTCGACAATAAAATCTAAGAAAAATAAAATATTCTTCCAGTACAGTGAGTTAAGTCACTGAGATGAAAATTCAGTTTCATGGGGTGAAGTAAAGTTGTGAATCATGAGTGCTATTACCAAAAAAGCCAGGTTTCTAAGACCAGGATAAGGAATTCTTACATAAAATTCACAATGTCCTCTGCTACCTTGATTGTATAAAACGAAGGGACCAATATTTCTGTTTTAACTTGGAAATGTAGTAAACTGGACTGGATTTACCACAGGATTTTTACAACTGGTTAAAATGTATTACTTTGTTTTTAACTGAAAACTGCTGTAATTCACAGGCTAAGACGTAAAAGCTATCTTTTCCAACATCAATTGAGTATGATAGCCTTGTTGTATTATTGTATCTCTAACAACCTCCATGAGCAGTATATGGAGCAGTAACCATATCTATATTCTGCAGATGTACTCAACTGGGCCAGTGCTGTTTAGACACGATCGTATCTGTAACTTCACTGCCCCTATAATCAGGGAAAAAATCGATTCTCTCCTCTTTTCTTTCACAAAACCCATCATAAAATCACAGATCTGGTAAAAGGCATCAGCAGTAACATTATTTCTGATTCCATCTACCTGTATGTGAGATTTTGTGTCTAGGTATGTAACCAAGATAATAGCTTCTTGGAGTAATCAGATATTTTCTAGAATTCTGGAGTCATTTTTACTTGAATATTTAAGTAATATTCAATATTTAAGTAAAAAGTTCTTTTCACATATCACTGCAAATTTAGCATATTTTCCGGTAACCACATTGATTTTTTGCTGGGGTTCTGTTGGTGAGGTTTGTCGCTTTACACTTTCCCTGATGACTTCTGCTTCTCTACTGAATTCTCAATTCTGTCTTTCACTCACTGTCAAGCCCTTTTCTGCATAACTTTATACTGTCAGAATCTCTCTACTAGCAAAATGCCTTTGAATATTGGCTATGAGTCTAGCAGATTTTCCTGAAGGGAAGTGCTGAGGAGAAGTAACATAAAATATGCAGCATATTTGACAGATTCTAACTTTCAATGTTAGACAGTTTTTTTTTTTTTTTTCTTCCTTAAACTTGATCATTCCTTTTGAGTTAATTTTTACAGGTTAATTTGACATGGCTGCAGTCGACTGTCTTGCTGTTGTGTTCTTCACTCTTCCTTCAACTGATTGTCTCTTCGGTTTGCTAATCCTTAATCCCCAAATTCCTGTTCGCTTCTTTTCTAGATCAGTTTATGTTTATCTTCAAGTATAGAAGAATATTTCCAAGTATGGTTACACTGGCCTCTGCTCTGAAAACCTAATCTTTCATCTATCTTGAAATGTAGTAGACTGGACTGGATTTACCACAGGATTTTTACAACTGGTTAAAATGTATTACTTTGTTTTTAACTGAAAACTGCTGTAATTCACAGGCTAAGACGTAAAAGCTATCTTTTCCAACATCAATTGAGTATGATAGCCTTGTTGTATTATTGTATCTCTAACAACCTCCATGAGCAGTATATGGAGCAGTAACCATATCTATATTCTGCAGATGTACTCAACTGGGCCAGTGCTGTTTAGACACGATCGTATCTGTAACTTCACTGCCCCTATAATCAGGGAAAAAATCGATTCTCTCCTCTTTTCTTTCACAAAACCCATCATAAAATCACAGATCTGGTAAAAGGCATCAGCAGTAACATTATTTCTGATTCCATCTACCTGTATGTGAGATTTTGTGTCTAGGTATGTAACCAAGATAATAGCTTCTTGGAGTAATCAGATATTTTCTAGAATTCTGGAGTCATTTTTACTTGAATATTTAAGTAATATTCAATATTTAAGTAAAAAGTTCTTTTCACATATCACTGCAAATTTAGCATATTTTCCGGTAACCACATTGATTTTTTGCTGGGGTTCTGTTGGTGAGGTTTGTCGCTTTACACTTTCCCTGATGACTTCTGCTTCTCTACTGAATTCTCAATTCTGTCTTTCACTCACTGTCAAGCCCTTTTCTGCATAACTTTATACTGTCAGAATCTCTCTACTAGCAAAATGCCTTTGAATATTGGCTATGAGTCTAGCAGATTTTCCTGAAGGGAAGTGCTGAGGAGAAGTAACATAAAATATGCAGCATATTTGACAGATTCTAACTTTCAATGTTAGACAGTTTTTTTTTTTTTTTTCTTCCTTAAACTTGATCATTCCTTTTGAGTTAATTTTTACAGGTTAATTTGACATGGCTGCAGTCGACTGTCTTGCTGTTGTGTTCTTCACTCTTCCTTCAACTGATTGTCTCTTCGGTTTGCTAATCCTTAATCCCCAAATTCCTGTTCGCTTCTTTTCTAGATCAGTTTATGTTTATCTTCAAGTATAGAAGAATATTTCCAAGTATGGTTACACTGGCCTCTGCTCTGAAAACCTAATCTTCATCATCAAAATATTCCTTGATATTATTTATGTGGTTAACAGACACACTTAAAATGTTTTTCTAAAGGGTAATATATGCTGAAACTATTACAGAAGAATGATGTGTCTGGGGTTTGTTTCAAAATAATCTGGGGGAGAGGAATAGGCAGAGGTAGACATGAAGAAATGGTGAGTACAGGTTTTTCCATCAGTGTTGCTGTGCTTTGTCAGTATTGATCATGAATGTGGAAGTTGGGTGATGATTACATGAAGTCTGTTATATTTTCCTGTACTTTTGTATATGTTTAAAATACCCTATAATAACAAGCTAATGGTTTTCTACCTGATATATATTGATATAAATATATATAATTTATATATGAGTCAGTATGTACTATAATATGTATAGTATATACTATATAAGTAATAATTCTACTATATGCAATTATATATACAATACATATAGTTAGTATAAATAATCTAAGAGATCAATAGACTAAAAATTGGAGGATAAAAATAAATACTGGATGAAAGACAAAGATAAAGGCACAGTTAGAGATATTTTAAGAAGCGATAACAAATATATTAGTTGTGCTAGTAAGCAACCAATGGATCAATGAAGATATCAAAGAGGTAATTAAAAAAATAAACCAATGAAAACAAACCAATGATGGTGCAAAAACCTACGGAACACAGCCAAAGCAGTTCTAAGGGAGAAATGTATAGCAATACAATCTTACCTCAAGAAACAAGAAAAATCTCAAACAAACAACCTAACCTTGCATATAAAGCAACTAGAGAAATAGAAACAAACAAAATCCACAATTACTAGAAGGATAGAAATCAAAAAGGTCAGAGCAGAAATAAATGAAATAGAGATTAACAATAGAAAAGGTTAATAAAACTAACATCTGGCTCTTTGAGAAATAAGGAAAATTGATAAACTTTTACAGGTTAATTTGACATGGCTGCAGTCGACTGTCTTGCTGTTGTGTTCTTCACTCTTCCTTCAACTGATTGTCTCTTCGGTTTGCTAATCCTTAATCCCCAAATTCCTGTTCGCTTCTTTTCTAGATCAGTTTATGTTTATCTTCAAGTATAGAAGAATATTTCCAAGTATGGTTACACTGGCCTCTGCTCTGAAAACCTAATCTTCATCATCAAAATATTCCTTGATATTATTTATGTGGTTAACAGACACACTTAAAATGTTTTTCTAAAGGGTAATATATGCTGAAACTATTACAGAAGAATGATGTGTCTGGGGTTTGTTTCAAAATAATCTGGGGGAGAGGAATAGGCAGAGGTAGACATGAAGAAATGGTGAGTACAGGTTTTTCCATCAGTGTTGCTGTGCTTTGTCAGTATTGATCATGAATGTGGAAGTTGGGTGATGATTACATGAAGTCTGTTATATTTTCCTGTACTTTTGTATATGTTTAAAATACCCTATAATAACAAGCTAATGGTTTTCTACCTGATATATATTGATATAAATATATATAATTTATATATGAGTCAGTATGTACTATAATATGTATAGTATATACTATATAAGTAATAATTCTACTATATGCAATTATATATACAATACATATAGTTAGTATAAATAATCTAAGAGATCAATAGACTAAAAATTGGAGGATAAAAATAAATACTGGATGAAAGACAAAGATAAAGGCACAGTTAGAGATATTTTAAGAAGCGATAACAAATATATTAGTTGTGCTAGTAAGCAACCAATGGATCAATGAAGATATCAAAGAGGTAATTAAAAAAATAAACCAATGAAAACAAACCAATGATGGTGCAAAAACCTACGGAACACAGCCAAAGCAGTTCTAAGGGAGAAATGTATAGCAATACAATCTTACCTCAAGAAACAAGAAAAATCTCAAACAAACAACCTAACCTTGCATATAAAGCAACTAGAGAAATAGAAACAAACAAAATCCACAATTACTAGAAGGATAGAAATCAAAAAGGTCAGAGCAGAAATAAATGAAATAGAGATTAACAATAGAAAAGGTTAATAAAACTAACATCTGGCTCTTTGAGAAATAAGGAAAATTGATAAACTTTTACCCAGACGCATAAGAGAGGGCTCAAGTAAATAAAATTAGAAATGAAAAAGAAGTTATGATTGATACCACAGAAATACAAAGGATACTAAGAGACTACTATAATCAACTCTGTGCCAATAAAATGGACAAAACTGAAAGAAATGGACAAATTCATAGAAAGGTACAACCTTGCCAAAGCTGAATCAGGAAGAAATAGAAAATATAAACAGACCAATAACAAGTACTGAAACTGTGATAATTTTTTTTAACTTTTTTTTTTTTTTGGCCACTTCTACTGGTCTGTTTTTATCCATCTTTGTTCTTTGACCTGTGTGGGCCTCCCATTGCAGTGGCCTCTGCTGCTGCAGAGCACCAGCTCTGCGGTCCAGAGCTCTGGTTTGGTAGTGGGACACACTGGTCCAGCTGCTCCGTGGCACGTGGGATCTTCCCAGGCCAGGGATCGAACCAGCACCCCTTGCACTGCAGGGCGGTGTCCTTACCCACTCGACCACTAGGGAAGCCCTGAAACTGTGATCTTAAAACTCCCAAAGAAGGGTTTCCCTGGTGGTCCAGTGGGTAAGGAGTCTGCTTTGCACTGCAAGGGGCACCTGTTCGATTCCTGGCCCAGGAAGATCCCACGTGCTACGGAGTGGCTGGACTAATGTGTCCAATAGTAATGCCAACACTCTGGAGTGCATGTGCCCAGAGCCAGTGCTCTGCAACGAGAGAGGCCACTGTGACGGGAGGCCCACAGCGTAATGAAAAGTAAAAACAAAAATTAAAAATGAGGCCTAATTAAACTTAAAAGTTTTTGCATAGCAAAGGAAACCATATTTGAAATGATAAGACAACCTACAGAATGGGAGAAAATATTTGCAAGTTATGTGACTTACAAGAGATTAATCTACAAAATATACAGACAACTCATATAGTTGAATATTTTAAAAAATCCAAAAATGGGAAGAAGATCCAAAAAAACATTCCTAAGATGGCCAAAAAGCACATGAAAAGGTGTTCAACATTACCAATTATTAGAGAAGTGCAAATCAAAACTAAAATGAATATCACCTCACACTGGTCAGGATGACCATCATCAAAAATTATTTAAAAAATAAATGCTGGAGAAGGTGTGGAGAAAAAGGAACCTCCTATTCTGTTAGTGGGGATGTAAATTGGTACATCTACTATGGAGAACAGTATGGAGGCTCCTTAAAAAACAAAAAAATAGGACTACCATATGATCCAGAAATTCCTCTCCGGGACATGTATCTGGAGAAAGCCATAATTTGAAAAGGTACATGCAACCCGATGTTCACAGAAGCATTATTTACAATAGCCAAATCACACGGTCAACTAAATGTCCATCAACAGAGAAATGGATAAATAAGAGGTGGCACATATATACTATGAAATACTACTCAGTAATGAAAAAGAATGAAATAATGTCATTTGCAAAGATGGACACAGAGATTTTCATACTAAGTAAAATAAGTCAGAGAAAAACAAATATATAATATTACTTATATGTCAAGTCTACAAAAAATGATACAAATGTACATAATTCAAAGCAGAAACAAACTCACGGACTTAGAAAATAAACTCATGGTTACCAAAGGGGAAATGTGGGGAGGAGGGATAAGTTAGGAGGTTGATATTAAAATATATACACCACTGTATATAAAATAGATAATCAATAAGGACCTACTATACAGTACTGGCACTCTACTCAAGATTATGTAGAAACCTATATGAGAAAAGAAACTGAAAAAATAGATATATGTATAACTGAATCACTGAAACTAACACAACATTATAAATCAACTACATCACAATATAAAATTTAAAAATTAAAATGGCACACTAGAGGGCTTCCCTGGTAGCTTAGTGGTAAAGAACCCACCTGCCAATGCAGAAGACATGGGTTCAATCCCTGATCCAGGAAGACCCCACTTGCAGAGGGACAACAAAGTCTGTGTGCTACAACTATTAAGCCTGTGCTCTACACCTCATGCTCCACAACAAGAGAACATGAGAAGCCAGCACCACCTCAACTAGAGAGTAGCCCTTGCTCTCCACAACTAGAGAGAAGCCTGCAGAACAATGAAGACCCAGCACAGCTAAAAATAAAAGAAATTAAAAAGAGATATTTTAAGAAGAGATGCACTGATAGCAAGTGTACTAGTTATTTTTCAGTGCACAAGAAATTATGACAAATTTAGTGGTTAAAAACAACAAACATTTATTATCCCAATTTCTTGTGGGTCATGTATCTGACCATTGCTTAGATGGATGTCTTTGGATCACAGGGCTGCAAGCAAGTTGCTGATCAGAACTTAAGTCATTCCCAGGCTTGATTAGGTAAGTCTCTGTTTCCATACCCATTTATGTAGCCCTAGGTGGGTCTCAGATCCTCCCTGATTGTTGGCCAGGGACATTAGTTCCTTGCCCACATGAGTCTCTCCATTGGGTAGCTCCACAACACGGCAGTGTTTTCTTTAGAGAGTGATTGTGTTTTGTGTGTGTGTATGTGCACGTGCACTGTCATTCTGACACTTTGTGACCTCATGGATGTACCCTGCCAGGCTCCTCTGCCCGTGAAATATTCCAGGCAAGAATACTGGAATGGATTTGCCATTTCCTATTTAAGGGGATCTTCCCAACCCAAAGATTAAAATATCTCTTACATTGGCAGATGGATTCTTTACTACTAGCACCACCTAGGAAACCCAGAGAGTGATTAAGAGAGCAAATTTAATATAGAAGCCATAGTCTTTTTGTCTCCTAATTTCAGATGACATACCATTGTTTCTGCTATATTCGGTTTGTTAGAAGCACGTCAGTAAACCCAGTCCAGAGGGAGAGGACTGCATAAGGTTAGAACACCAGGGGTGGGATCTTTGGGAGACATAAAGGAGGCTATCTACTACATTTTGCACATTAGGCCCTAATAATTCACATTCAAAATACATACTCCCCCTTCCAAGGTCCTCAGAGTCCCATTCCTTTACAGCATCAGCTCAACGTTCAGATTTTCAGCATCTAAATGTTTGCGTTAGTGGTAAAGGACACATCTGCCAGTGCAGGAGACATAACAGACTTAGGTTCGATCCCTGGGTCAGCAAAATTCCCTGGAGGAGGAAATGGCAACTCACTCCAGTATTTTGCCTGAAGACTTCCATGGACAGAGGAGGCTGGCAGGCTACAGGTCATAGTCACACAGAGTTGGAAGTGACAAAGCACACATACAAATCAGGTGCAGGTATTGATGATGCTTCTCAGGTTCAGTTTCATAAATACAGCTTTTTGTGTGCAATTTTCCTCAGCATACAGATCTGTGAAACTAAATATCTAAGCTATCTACTCCTGACACACTCAATATATAATGCTGAAACAGGCCTATAGGATAGCCATTATAAGCATTTCTAATCAGAAAAAGTGAAAATGGGAGCCACAAAGGAGAATTTGGTTAACAGCAATTCTGAAATCTAACTTGTAAATGTTAGAAATCCCTTTATTAGTCCCACTAATCATTCTCCATGGCTTTTCACAATGCTCTCTGAACTTGAACTGGTTGGCTTGGTCTATGTAACAATACCACAGGCTGGGTGGCTTAAACAACAAAAATTTATTTTCTCACAATTCTGGAGTCCAGAAGTCCCATGTCAAGGGGCCAGTAGTGTTGATGGCTGGTGAGGTCTCTCTGACTGGTTTGCAGACTGACACTTTCTTGCCATACCCTCACATAGCCTTTCCTCTGTCCATGTGCGATGAGAGAGAGAGATCAGAAGTCTCTTCTTCTCAGAAAGACACTGGTCCTGTCCAATCTGGGCTTTACTCTCATGACCTCATTTAACCCACATGGCCTCCCTGAAGGCCCTTATATCCAAGTTAGTCTTGAGAGTTAGGGCTTCAGCTATTCGGTTTGTAGAAGCACGTCAGTAAACCCAGTCCAGAGGGAGAGGACTGCATAAGGTTAGAACACCAGGGGTGGGATCTTTGGGAGACATAAAGGAGGCTATCTACTACATTTTGCACATTAGGCCCTAATAATTCACATTCAAAATACATACTCCCCCTTCCAAGGTCCTCAGAGTCCCATTCCTTTACAGCATCAGCTCAACGTTCAGATTTTCAGCATCTAAATGTTTGCGTTAGTGGTAAAGGACACATCTGCCAGTGCAGGAGACATAACAGACTTAGGTTCGATCCCTGGGTCAGCAAAATTCCCTGGAGGAGGAAATGGCAACTCACTCCAGTATTTTGCCTGAAGACTTCCATGGACAGAGGAGGCTGGCAGGCTACAGGTCATAGTCACACAGAGTTGGAAGTGACAAAGCACACATACAAATCAGGTGCAGGTATTGATGATGCTTCTCAGGTTCAGTTTCATAAATACAGCTTTTTGTGTGCAATTTTCCTCAGCATACAGATCTGTGAAACTAAATATCTAAGCTATCTACTCCTGACACACTCAATATATAATGCTGAAACAGGCCTATAGGATAGCCATTATAAGCATTTCTAATCAGAAAAAGTGAAAAATGGGAGCCACAAAGGAGAATTTGGTTAACAGCAATTCTGAAATCTAACTTGTAAATGTTAGAAATCCCTTTATTAGTCCCACTAATCATTCTCCATGGCTTTTCACAATGCTCTCTGAACTTGAACTGGTTGGCTTGGTCTATGTAACAATACCACAGGCTGGGTGGCTTAAACAACAAAAATTTATTTTCTCACAATTCTGGAGTCCAGAAGTCCCATGTCAAGGGGCCAGTAGTGTTGATGGCTGGTGAGGTCTCTCTGACTGGTTTGCAGACTGACACTTTCTTGCCATACCCTCACATAGCCTTTCCTCTGTCCATGTGCGATGAGAGAGAGAGATCAGAAGTCTCTTCTTCTCAGAAAGACACTGGTCCTGTCCAATCTGGGCTTTACTCTCATGACCTCATTTAACCCACATGGCCTCCCTGAAGGCCCTTATATCCAAGTATAGTCTTGAGAGTTAGGGCTTCAGCTATGAATTTTGAGAGATAACAATTCAGTTCATAACAGGGTTCTTGATTCAGTCTCCTGACTCATCCTTTTTTTTTTTTTTCAGGAAAGATATCACATTTGTCCATGAGTAGTTTCCCAAGACGACCTTCTAATATCTTGGGGGACCCATTTGCCTCTTTGTACTTTTATACTGTCTCTGTCCATTACAACCCAAGGTGGCATGATACATCTTTATTCTCAAAGTGCCTTTTTATGACTGAATAATTCTCTGAGGTCCTACCTTTCATCTTACTGAGGTCTTAATAAAAGATTTCTCTGTCATAACCTCAGCTGTATCTCTAGACCAAGGGCATAATATCATGTCTTTGGTATTTTCGCCAAAAAGAGGACAACTGAATTTAATCATGGGGAAACTAACCTATTAACCAAAATAACCAACCTATTCTTCAAATGAGTCAAGGTCATAAAATATGAAGAAAGCCTGAGGAACCAACTCAGATTAAAGGAGACAGAAGGTATGTAATCAAAAGAGATGAAAGGGTGTGACTACTGACCACAGGATAGGGTCCTAGACTGGATTCTAGTCCAGAAGACAGAAATTAGCGGAAACATGGCAAAATCTAAACAAAACATGTAGATTATTTAATAGTACAGTAATTTAAAGAAGCTGGATGAAAAATATACACACACATAGTACAATACTATTTTAGAAACTTTTTAGGGCTTCCCCTGGTGATCCAGTGGGTAAGGACACCGCCTTGCAGTGCAAGGGGCGCCGGTTCGAGCCCTGGCCTGGGAAGATCCCACGTGCTGCGGAGTGACTGGACTGATGTGTCCAATCACTGAGCCGGAGCTCTGGAGCGCATGTGCCCAGAGCCGGTGCTCTGCAACGACAGACGCCACCGCGATGGGAGACCCACAGGAGCCAAAGAACAAAGACGAATGAAAATACAGAAATGAAAGACCAATAGAAGTGGCCCGCCCACTCCCCTCCCTCCCCAACCCGACCCCCGCCCAAAGTAAATAAATAAAAAATTTAAAAAAAAGAAACTTTTTAAGTGTGATATTCAAAATAATTAAAAGTTTTAAATAATTTACCAAGGAGTAGTTATATAGAAAAGATGTGAATTTTAAGAGCGTAACCTGGGAAACAGTAGCAGAGAAATTGTCAGAAGAATAAGCTAACAGGCAAAACACATTACTTAAGAATATTCCAAGTTTGAGGCCTCCAAATGAAATTCAGAAAGACACTGAATATCTATGTCCTTTTTTATTACAACCCAAGGTGGCATGATACATCTTTATTCTCAAAGTGCCTTTTTATGACTGAATAATTCTCTGAGGTCCTACCTTTCATCTTACTGAGGTCTTAATAAAAGATTTCTCTGTCATAACCTCAGCTGTATCTCTAGACCAAGGGCATAATATCATGTCTTTGGTATTTTCGCCAAAAAGAGGACAACTGAATTTAATCATGGGGAAACTAACCTATTAACCAAAATAACCAACCTATTCTTCAAATGAGTCAAGGTCATAAAATATGAAGAAAGCCTGAGGAACCAACTCAGATTAAAGGAGACAGAAGGTATGTAATCAAAAGAGATGAAAGGGTGTGACTACTGACCACAGGATAGGGTCCTAGACTGGATTCTAGTCCAGAAGACAGAAATTAGCGGAAACATGGCAAAATCTAAACAAAACATGTAGATTATTTAATAGTACAGTAATTTAAAGAAGCTGGATGAAAAATATACACACACATAGTACAATACTATTTTAGAAACTTTTTAGGGCTTCCCCTGGTGATCCAGTGGGTAAGGACACCGCCTTGCAGTGCAAGGGGCGCCGGTTCGAGCCCTGGCCTGGGAAGATCCCACGTGCTGCGGAGTGACTGGACTGATGTGTCCAATCACTGAGCCGGAGCTCTGGAGCGCATGTGCCCAGAGCCGGTGCTCTGCAACGACAGACGCCACCGCGATGGGAGACCCACAGGAGCCAAAGAACAAAGACGAATGAAAATACAGAAATGAAAGACCAATAGAAGTGGCCCGCCCACTCCCCTCCCTCCCCAACCCGACCCCCGCCCAAAGTAAATAAATAAAAAATTTAAAAAAAAGAAACTTTTTAAGTGTGATATTCAAAATAATTAAAAGTTTTAAATAATTTACCAAGGAGTAGTTATATAGAAAAGATGTGAATTTTAAGAGCGTAACCTGGGAAACAGTAGCAGAGAAATTGTCAGAAGAATAAGCTAACAGGCAAAACACATTACTTAAGAATATTCCAAGTTTGAGGCCTCCATATTAAGCTGATTATATTCAGGAAAATTTGGTCTGTGTTTGACACTGAATATCTATGTTGATTTTGTTCATTTTATTTATGTTTTATAGATAGAAATGTAAACATACAAAGATAGAAATCTTTCCTGTTCCATCATCTAATGTCAATTCAATCAATTGCTCATTTGTAGACCATTTATCTTCATAGTTATCAAAAAAAACAAATAAGTATATAAAAGTACATACTCAAACAAACAGTGATGGCATAGCAGAAAAAGTCTTATCCCTGTAGGTTTGCATGCTGGAATGCTGTTATGAGAGTGGAATGTTAACGTCGCAGTCTTACAAGAAATGAGACAAAGTAAAACAAAGAATGTCCATATCTGAAACTGATGCCACAAGTCTAGGCTTAGGACTGGTTATTCCAGGGGCATTTGAAATGGAAACTTATGCACTATGTGGGTGGAGACATAGGAAGAAAATGGAGTTCTTCAAATTAAATTGTCAAAGGAATGACACTGAGGCACAGTTTAAGTCTGGGCTGAGATTCAGGGATATATTCATCTCCAATCTGGCAAGTTTGCAAAACTGAAAGTCTTGCTAGACCATCCTGACTCAAAACTGAAGTCATATGATATGGATTAGAGTAATATAGACTAGTATCAAGTTTGGCCAAGAAGGAAAGCATGGAATATGAACACGGTAACTCCTGGAGAATAACAGTCAATGAAAAAAGGGTAGACAAGGATAGTGGTGTAGAGAATAGTTGTTAGCAGTTTTTTTAATCATCATAGTTTCTGATGCTGCCCCTTCCCAGTGACATGAGGCTTGGAATTATAATCAGTTCTGATCCTCGGTTTCAACATAGCACACCCTACCTCACAGACATTACTGTGCACATTACATGAGGGAGTGCATACATCAAGAACATGACACATTAAGCAGTCAGTCAATGGCAGCCTTCATTTATGTTCAGATGACACTAAGCCACTTCTTAGCAGACTGGTGCTTTGGGGAAAGGTGTCCCACAAAGACACTGGATAACAAATCAGATAAAAGGAAAAGAGTTGAAAGAACTTTCGTGACCATTTGTTAATATTCCATGAGCTAAGACAAAAGTTAGAGCTAAATAAGCCTGGAAAAGACTCTGATGCTGGAAAGATTGAAAGCAGGAGGAGAAGGGGGCAACAGAGGACAAGATGGTTGCACAGCATCACCGACTCTATGGACATGAGTTTGAGCAAACTCTGGGAGATGGTGAAGGACAGGGAAGCCTGGTGTGCTGCAGTCCAGGGGGTCGAAAAGAGTCAGACATAACTGAGCAACTGAACAACAACAACAAGCCTTAGAAGTTTCAGGGTTTCACTCAGATACTACAGATCTGTGGCTTAATCCAGAAAGACTATTTCTGACCTCTCCACCCATAGGTAGAAGTGGAGTTAATATGTTCGCTTTATTGCTCAGGAAATGCAGATAATTCAGCCATAGCAGCACGTCTTAACAGCAATATTAATGATATCTTGAGCAAGATAATCCTGAAGAATGGGTAGATGGAGAGAATTAAGCAACTGGCAACTAAGGGACCCTGAAGATGAATACATCAGGCTTGCATTTCAAAGGCAGGGAATGGAATTCAAAAATAGTTAGCTTCTACAGTTAAAATATATCTTCTGATTTTGAGCTTTCATTCGGATTTGCAAACTGAAAGTCTTGCTAGACCATCCTGACTCAAAACTGAAGTCATATGATATGGATTAGAGTAATATAGACTAGTATCAAGTTTGGCCAAGAAGGAAAGCATGGAATATGAACACGGTAACTCCTGGAGAATAACAGTCAATGAAAAAGGGTAGACAAGGATAGTGGTGTAGAGAATAGTTGTTAGCAGTTTTTTTAATCATCATAGTTTCTGATGCTGCCCCTTCCCAGTGACATGAGGCTTGGAATTATAATCAGTTCTGATCCTCGGTTTCAACATAGCACACCCTACCTCACAGACATTACTGTGCACATTACATGAGGGAGTGCATACATCAAGAACATGACACATTAAGCAGTCAGTCAATGGCAGCCTTCATTTATGTTCAGATGACACTAAGCCACTTCTTAGCAGACTGGTGCTTTGGGGAAAGGTGTCCCACAAAGACACTGGATAACAAATCAGATAAAAGGAAAAGAGTTGAAAGAACTTTCGTGACCATTTGTTAATATTCCATGAGCTAAGACAAAAGTTAGAGCTAAATAAGCCTGGAAAAGACTCTGATGCTGGAAAGATTGAAAGCAGGAGGAGAAGGGGGCAACAGAGGACAAGATGGTTGCACAGCATCACCGACTCTATGGACATGAGTTTGAGCAAACTCTGGGAGATGGTGAAGGACAGGGAAGCCTGGTGTGCTGCAGTCCAGGGGGTCGAAAAGAGTCAGACATAACTGAGCAACTGAACAACAACAACAAGCCTTAGAAGTTTCAGGGTTTCACTCAGATACTACAGATCTGTGGCTTAATCCAGAAAGACTATTTCTGACCTCTCCACCCATAGGTAGAAGTGGAGTTAATATGTTCGCTTTATTGCTCAGGAAATGCAGATAATTCAGCCATAGCAGCACGTCTTAACAGCAATATTAATGATATCTTGAGCAAGATAATCCTGAAGAATGGGTAGATGGAGAGAATTAAGCAACTGGCAACTAAGGGACCCTGAAGATGAATACATCAGGCTTGCATTTCAAAGGCAGGGAATGGAATTCAAAAATAGTTAGCTTCTACAGTTAAAATATATCTTCTGATTTTGAGCTTTCATTCGGATACATGCACACAAACATTTATTTTAGGTGAACTCAGTGAAACTATGGTAATTTCTCAGGCAATCCTAGTTTATAATGCAGACACATTCTGGATAGAACTTCCTTTTTGGCTTTTCTCCCTGGATTTGAATCTAAGTTGGAAGAATGGGTGGGTTGATAAAGAAATTTGCTTCAAAGCCATGAAATATTGTTGGGAAGGAAGCCAGTTGCTTCTTAGTCCTGTTGTGCTTTGACCCTATGCAGATGTCCTCTGAGCTGTAACTAACCTGCTTTGATTGTCAGGTACATCTCTGACTGGCAGGCACACCTGTCAAAATGAACAATTTTACAGTCCGTATTTGATCATTAGCCTTTGCTCAGGGTTTATCTATTTAGAAGTTTGCAAAGCTGCCATGGTCTCTGGTGTTGCACTGCATTTTCTTTGGCCCGGCCTCCAGGATTCTTTTGGTGTTCCTTTGCTTGTCCTAGATTTTCTCCCCCATCTTGAGGTTTGGGGCTCAGGAATGCTCAGAGGCTCTCACTGCATCAACACTGTCTCCGACTCATCTCTGTTCTATTACCTGCAGACTCTGTTCCCATTAAGGAGATTGGCTTGGTGGCTACTCCCAGTGCTCGCAATGCACTGCTGAAGAATTCTCTTATCATATCCATACCAGGAACTTTTCCAGGCAACGAGCCTCATTCAGAATGCAAGAGATGTATCCTTTTGTTATCAGAAATCAAGCTTTAAGTGACAATTCCATGTTTTTTTTTTCTCCATCTTCAGATGAAGAGTGAGAGATGGGTATGGGTGAGGGCAAGGCACAGAAACAGACAAAATTCTGTATTTCTTGCCACTTTTTTTTTTTTTTGGTTCTTGCTTCTCTTCCACATTTGCTCTTTTCTAGCACAGCTCAAATGGTTTCTGGTCTGGGGGCAAGGGTGGAAGCGTGGATGATCTTTACCAAATTGCTTTTCAGGACTTTTTGGTTGTACGTTACACCCACAACAATGCTTTTGAACCTAGGAGCCGAGAATTTGGAATCTTTGCTCCCTTGTCCTATCAGACAAGAGATTCTAGATGAAGGGCAGCCCCATCTCTCAAGACCTATCATGAAATGGGCACAGGAGGAAAAGACAAATTGGTATCAAATAATTTCCCTGACAAGTAAATATTGTCCAGGTCTAATGTGGCTTCTAAAAGAATTCCTGCCATGCACACCTCTGCTAACAGTAGCTTGGAGGACACACTAAAAACCATTCTAGCATCTCACACACTCCTTTGATAGCACATCACTCATTCTCCTTGGACGAGTCTTCTGATCTCATTCTTTTCAAGTGCATTCCCTTCTATGTCATCAGGTTCCCTGTTGTTTCACAGGCTGGAGACATCCAATCTTCCCTTCATGTTCCTCATTCTTACCCATTAGACATAGGGTCAGCTGCAACTGTCTCATGACATCTTTCCCAAGCAAGTTTCTTCTTTGCCTAGCTGAAACTTAATTCCTTTTGAGTTTTTTCCTTCTGTTTTTCTTTTTTTGGGGAGTTTTTTTTCATGATTGCTACAATTTTTGTCCTACAGGAATATGTCACTTGAATGTAGTGCTCATGCCACATACTCTATGTATATGCTATGAATTGTTTATCATGGTGTTCATATACAGTAGATGCTCAATAGTGGATGCTCTACACTGGTTTAAAAAGAAATATGAAAATCTAAGCAACGTTGTAAATTGTTTTCTAAGTTTCAACAAAAGCTTGGTTTGTGTTTCCGTGGAGACATAAAACACTTCTGAAAAAGCAAAACTGAATAAACTTCATTGTCTAAATTTTTACAAAGTGATTTACAATTATATACTGATCATAGATATGACAGGCTATTAAAATTTACAAGGAAACAGTCTGGTTTTTTTTTTCATCATGCTATGCTGTTTTCTGAGGCATCTGTCCTTGCCATTTTAAAGGTTTCTTTTACAAGGCATGGGTACAAAAATATGTTAAATAAAGCAAAGAAAGGCCAATATGACATGAATATAAAGACTAGAGGAATGATTAGATATATTATTAATATAACTATAATAATAATTTCTCAGAATGCCTTGTAGATAATAATAAATTAACTAGCTAAAAATTCTAATATAATTGTTATTATTCTATTATTATTTTTGTCTTACTAATAAGATTTGATTTTGTCAGTATCCCATCCATTTATTCATTCAGTCAACAAATGATTATTAAATACTTACTACTTGCTAGGTATTGAGGTTACAATGGTCTTTGCCATCACAGAACTTAAAATTGTAGTTTCTAATTCTACTGACTTTTTAAAATTATTTTTTGGCCTCTTATATTGGTCTTTCGTTTATTTATTTTCACCCATCTTTGGCCTGTATGGGTTTCCTATCACAGTGACCTCTCTTGTTGCAGAGCACCGGCTCCGGGCTCATGTGCTCCAGAGTGCTGACTCGCAACTGGACACACCTGTCCAGCCGCTCAGTGGCACGTGGGATCTTCCCAGGCCAGAGATCGAACCAGCGCCCCTTGCACTGCAAGGCAGACTCTCTACCCACTGGACCACCAGGGAAGCCAGCCCTCTATTGATCAATTTAATTTTCTATGTCAGAAAGGACTACAATTAAAATCAGATTTTTTTCAGGGTATTTACCTGATCATCTAGTGGCTGAAACACCACTCTCCCAATGCAGGAGGCCCAGTTTGATCCCTGGTCAGGGAACTAGATCCCACAAGATACCAACTAAGATAAGAGTTCGTGTGCTACAACTGAGCATTCTTTGTGCAGCCAAATATATAAATAATAAGATATATTTTTAAGAAACAGAGGGTTTCCCTGGTGGCGCAATGGTAAAGAATTTGCCTGCCAATGCAGGAGACATGTATTCAATCCCTTGTCTAGGAAGGTCCCACATACTGCAAAATAATTAAGCTCATCTGCTACAATTACTGAAGCCTGAATGCTCTAGAGCCTGTGATCCTCTACAAGAGAAGCCACTGCAGTGAGAAGCCTGTGCACTGCAACTAGAGAACAGCCCTGCTTCACCGTAACTGGAGAAAAGCCTGCATAGTAACAAAGATCCAGTACAGCCAAACAGAGAAAGAAAATAAATTAAAAAAATTTTTTTCAAGCATCTTGTAAGTTCCCTAACTAGTTCTATTTTTGTAAACAGTTTTAGAAACTTTAAAAATATTTCATGAAGTTAAAAGAGCAGTAGAATTTTCTAAATATATGACTATTTATAATTTTGATTTAAAAATATATAGTTTTGATTTTGTCAGTATCCCATCCATTTATTCATTCAGTCAACAAATGATTATTAAATACTTACTACTTGCTAGGTATTGAGGTTACAATGGTCTTTGCCATCACAGAACTTAAAATTGTAGTTTCTAATTCTACTGACTTTTTAAAATTATTTTTTGGCCTCTTATATTGGTCTTTCGTTTATTTATTTTCACCCATCTTTGGCCTGTATGGGTTTCCTATCACAGTGACCTCTCTTGTTGCAGAGCACCGGCTCCGGGCTCATGTGCTCCAGAGTGCTGACTCGCAACTGGACACACCTGTCCAGCCGCTCAGTGGCACGTGGGATCTTCCCAGGCCAGAGATCGAACCAGCGCCCCTTGCACTGCAAGGCAGACTCTCTACCCACTGGACCACCAGGGAAGCCAGCCCTCTATTGATCAATTTAATTTTCTATGTCAGAAAGGACTACAATTAAAATCAGATTTTTTTCAGGGTATTTACCTGATCATCTAGTGGCTGAAACACCACTCTCCCAATGCAGGAGGCCCAGTTTGATCCCTGGTCAGGGAACTAGATCCCACAAGATACCAACTAAGATAAGAGTTCGTGTGCTACAACTGAGCATTCTTTGTGCAGCCAAATATATAAATAATAAGATATATTTTTAAGAAACAGAGGGTTTCCCTGGTGGCGCAATGGTAAAGAATTTGCCTGCCAATGCAGGAGACATGTATTCAATCCCTTGTCTAGGAAGGTCCCACATACTGCAAAATAATTAAGCTCATCTGCTACAATTACTGAAGCCTGAATGCTCTAGAGCCTGTGATCCTCTACAAGAGAAGCCACTGCAGTGAGAAGCCTGTGCACTGCAACTAGAGAACAGCCCTGCTTCACCGTAACTGGAGAAAAGCCTGCATAGTAACAAAGATCCAGTACAGCCAAACAGAGAAAGAAAATAAATTAAAAAAATTTTTTTCAAGCATCTTGTAAGTTCCCTAACTAGTTCTATTTTTGTAAACAGTTTTAGAAACTTTAAAAATATTTCATGAAGTTAAAAGAGCAGTAGAATTTTCTAAATATATGACTATTTATAATTTTGATTTAAAAATATATATTTGGTTTTTAACTTCTGGACAAGAAAGATATATTTGATTTGTGCTGAAAGAGACAACACAATGCTTTACAGTTTTCAAAAGGTAACTGCCCTTATGGAAGACTCTGGAAGAGAAGAAATGATGCTCAGAAATTCAGACTCACTATTGCCTGAATCAAGAGTTTTGTTTTAGTATTAGCACTTAGAAGATAAATACCAGCAGTGACCAAAGGAGGTGACTTTCACTGAATATCATCTTACTGTGTGTGGGTGGACAGAGGAATTGCTCAGCTGTTGAGAAGCA
Source organism: Tragulus kanchil (assembly GCA_022376925.1). Taxonomy (NCBI): domain Eukaryota; kingdom Metazoa; phylum Chordata; class Mammalia; order Artiodactyla; family Tragulidae; genus Tragulus; species Tragulus kanchil. The sequence continues at coordinate 53,491,336 of JAIOJX010000029.1, read as the reverse complement.
GAGGCGAGTAAACACTGATGCCAGAAATACATATGCTTACCATCATAACATCACCTCTACTTATCCGCCTTGGTAGATAAATAGACAGTCTAGTTTCCTCCCAGGAATATGACATTTGTAGGATATTATTGTTCTTTAGATAGCTTTCAGTAGGATGTTGAAGAGGTTCTCTTTACAGACAAACATACCAGATATCTAATAATCTTTGGATAATCTAATAGAACCCTACCCAACATTCTTCATGGCCAGAGTCTATCACTTGATAAGGCTACAGTATTATCAATGCATTTCTGTTCATGTCACTATGCTTTACTCTGCTAGTGCCTTGGTGTTTTGCTGATGCGGGAGAGTATACTAAATATTAGGAATGACTCAATACTCCATATTCATTTTAACAAATGAAATACAATCCTAGAGGAAAGAACGAGCCATTTTCAGTTCCATCTTCTGAGCCATCACTGAAAGCACGGTGCACAGAATCCCAAATACATTTTTTTTTCCTTTATGAGAAATGGAATGTAAATTGCCAATATCCCTTCTACAATTCAAAAGTAATCCAACAATTAAAATGTAACTCTGTAACTCTGAAAATATTGGAGCTTAGTTGCTCAGCTTTTTTTTCCACTTCAAGGCTGAACAGTGTATTTTCAAACAGTGTTCTCTTTTGAGGAGATTTTTGCAAGCTTGCTTTGATTCTTTGCCTTTGATTCTTTGAATACTCAGTTGGTTCCTGCTCAGGGTATTTTGGTTTGTTCAGTAAAGCTCACATTAGGATTTTCTCAGGGTAGGTAAAAAGTTGTAGTTAATTAAATCACATCAATCAACTATATCCATCTCAATTACTTGTTGAAGTGTGATATATTAATAACTGTTCCTTTTAAGAACTATATTAAATGGGTCATGAGTGAAGGTTACACTACTCATGACGAAGTGAGGAAAATTTAACACTGGGATGGGGCTAAACAGTAGAGGGATTTTTCTTGAACTTATAAAGTATTAAAATATCAAGCCACAGGAACCTCAATATGGCCAAAATCTTTCCTTCACTACGGTCCCAGAAGAACAAAGGAGAGGTCACTAATTCATATGGGGTGGGGGTGTCCTGCATTTCTCATCTGATTTGAATCACCTCTTACTTAAATCCGCCAAAATATGCTTACCATCATAACATCACCTCTACTTATCCGCCTTGGTAGATAAATAGACAGTCTAGTTTCCTCCCAGGAATATGACATTTGTAGGATATTATTGTTCTTTAGATAGCTTTCAGTAGGATGTTGAAGAGGTTCTCTTTACAGACAAACATACCAGATATCTAATAATCTTTGGATAATCTAATAGAACCCTACCCAACATTCTTCATGGCCAGAGTCTATCACTTGATAAGGCTACAGTATTATCAATGCATTTCTGTTCATGTCACTATGCTTTACTCTGCTAGTGCCTTGGTGTTTTGCTGATGCGGAGAGTATACTAAATATTAGGAATGACTCAATACTCCATATTCATTTTAACAAATGAAATACAATCCTAGAGGAAAGAACGAGCCATTTTCAGTTCCATCTTCTGAGCCATCACTGAAAGCACGGTGCACAGAATCCCAAATACATTTTTTTTTCCTTTATGAGAAATGGAATGTAAATTGCCAATATCCCTTCTACAATTCAAAAGTAATCCAACAATTAAAATGTAACTCTGTAACTCTGAAAATATTGGAGCTTAGTTGCTCAGCTTTTTTTTCCACTTCAAGGCTGAACAGTGTATTTTCAAACAGTGTTCTCTTTTGAGGAGATTTTTGCAAGCTTGCTTTGATTCTTTGCCTTTGATTCTTTGAATACTCAGTTGGTTCCTGCTCAGGGTATTTTGGTTTGTTCAGTAAAGCTCACATTAGGATTTTCTCAGGGTAGGTAAAAAGTTGTAGTTAATTAAATCACATCAATCAACTATATCCATCTCAATTACTTGTTGAAGTGTGATATATTAATAACTGTTCCTTTTAAGAACTATATTAAATGGGTCATGAGTGAAGGTTACACTACTCATGACGAAGTGAGGAAAATTTAACACTGGGATGGGGCTAAACAGTAGAGGGATTTTTCTTGAACTTATAAAGTATTAAAATATCAAGCCACAGGAACCTCAATATGGCCAAAATCTTTCCTTCACTACGGTCCCAGAAGAACAAAGGAGAGGTCACTAATTCATATGGGGTGGGGGTGTCCTGCATTTCTCATCTGATTTGAATGAAAATACAGGTAATTTTTTTCACCCAGATCTTTCTTCACTTTTGTCAGAAGAGAAACAAAACAAAACAAAACACTTTCTCACTTGGGAGAAAGCCACAGTGTAAGTCAGGGAAAAGATAAAATGGTTAAACAATCATTTTCCATTGTGCAAGTTGTTATGAGATTCTGTTTTTATAACAGACAGCACCTAACATAAAATGAATGGAAAAGAAACTGCCAAGGATCTAAGAAACCCATCTCAGAAAATGGAACATGAAAAGAAAAGGAAAAAACACTTGAAAACTTGCCTAATGTATCTCTCAGGACTGAAAGAACTATAACTATTTTAGGTCTGCTCTTCTGATTCCACTTTCCTTCTAGCAAGTCAATAGAATTCAATAATCAAATGCTTTGAAGGATGCCAAATGGTCTGACATAATTCACAGAGAAGTCATTGGAGTTAATGCTGGAGAAAGGCAGAAACTATAGGTGCATCTTTGTTGAGTCTAGGTATGACTGAAAACCAGAGCAAAATCATAAAAGCCAAGAAGATATCAGGCCGAGACCACCACTCAATGTTAGCCCTTTCTGTAGGGACAATAGTAGGTCTATTAGGCTTCCACAATGTCTCAAAGGAAGTTTCTGGATTTTATCTATCATAAATTCCCTGCCTGAAACTCATAGAGCAACCCACATTCAAGGACAAGGTGCTACGCAAAAACAAGATTTAATTAGGGACCCAGGAGGTGGCAAAGATTTAGCATTATGCAATCAAATTAAATATTCTTCTGCAGCATTTTATATTCTCAACAACTTAGCAAAATTACTCAGAATATAATAAATCCAATGCAGAATAAAACCAAGTGATTAATCAATAGTGGCAAACTCTATGACCTTTTCTGAGGGTACTTGGTTTTCCATTTTTGTTTGAATCCATTCCAAGAAGAACTTCAGAAATAATGGGGAAAATCATTTGATCCAGTGTGAAAAATTCAGGGTTTTGTTAGAAAGGATAAAATTGTGCCATTATGTCTGAGGACTTAGGAAGTACTATTTCAGTGAGTTCTTTACCTTTAAAAGTTCTAAATGTCTGCTGTAGAATAACTGGGAAAGCGCTGAGATCTGGTTCTAGCTTCATTTATTAATTTCCTTACTTATTCACTGATATCGCTCTTTATTTCCACAAATACTTGTTGGGAATAACTATGTGCTAGGTACTGGTGATATTATATCAATCAAATCCAAAGCAAGGAGGAAAAGATAAAATGGTTAAACAATCATTTTCCATTGTGCAAGTTGTTATGAGATTCTGTTTTTATAACAGACAGCACCTAACATAAAATGAATGGAAAAGAAACTGCCAAGGATCTAAGAAACCCATCTCAGAAAATGGAACATGAAAAGAAAAGGAAAAAACACTTGAAAACTTGCCTAATGTATCTCTCAGGACTGAAAGAACTATAACTATTTTAGGTCTGCTCTTCTGATTCCACTTTCCTTCTAGCAAGTCAATAGAATTCAATAATCAAATGCTTTGAAGGATGCCAAATGGTCTGACATAATTCACAGAGAAGTCATTGGAGTTAATGCTGGAGAAAGGCAGAAACTATAGGTGCATCTTTGTTGAGTCTAGGTATGACTGAAAACCAGAGCAAAATCATAAAAGCCAAGAAGATATCAGGCCGAGACCACCACTCAATGTTAGCCCTTTCTGTAGGGACAATAGTAGGTCTATTAGGCTTCCACAATGTCTCAAAGGAAGTTTCTGGATTTTATCTATCATAAATTCCCTGCCTGAAACTCATAGAGCAACCCACATTCAAGGACAAGGTGCTACGCAAAAACAAGATTTAATTAGGGACCCAGGAGGTGGCAAAGATTTAGCATTATGCAATCAAATTAAATATTCTTCTGCAGCATTTTATATTCTCAACAACTTAGCAAAATTACTCAGAATATAATAAATCCAATGCAGAATAAAACCAAGTGATTAATCAATAGTGGCAAACTCTATGACCTTTTCTGAGGGTACTTGGTTTTCCATTTTTGTTTGAATCCATTCCAAGAAGAACTTCAGAAATAATGGGGAAAATCATTTGATCCAGTGTGAAAAATTCAGGGTTTTGTTAGAAAGGATAAAATTGTGCCATTATGTCTGAGGACTTAGGAAGTACTATTTCAGTGAGTTCTTTACCTTTAAAAGTTCTAAATGTCTGCTGTAGAATAACTGGGAAAGCGCTGAGATCTGGTTCTAGCTTCATTTATTAATTTCCTTACTTATTCACTGATATCGCTCTTTATTTCCACAAATACTTGTTGGGAATAACTATGTGCTAGGTACTGGTGATATTATATCAATCAAATCCAAAGCAAGGAGGAAACATGCCAACAGATGATGATTATAAACTTCTTCATAGAACCATGATATTATAACAGGAGGCCTCAGTCTGGGTACTAACAGAAGGTCTCCTTGAGGAAACAAGGTTTAAGCTGAGATCTCAAGGATGAGTAAGAGGAGTTCACCATATGAAGAAAAAGCCTTGGGCAGGAGAGAACATGATGCTCCGGGAAAATTAAAGAACCTAATGTGATTGCAAGCAGCAACAAACCTCAAGTTTGATTCTTGCTTTCTTTCCATAGATCATGTTTCAGTAACTAAAACCAGCACTCTCTAGAAAAATAGTCAATTCCAGGGCTGGGGAAGGGAAAGATGAGCCTAAGATATTATACTATCAAAAAGTAAGGAAGTGCTCAGAGAATAAAGGTGACTTGTCAAAATAACCCTGAAGAAGCAAAGGCAACTTGAAGAAGTTCCTTTTGTCCAATTTCTTTTGGCAATTTGACTATTAGATAAATAATGATAGTGGTATATTATAAAATAATAAACTGAATAGAAAATGATGAGCTCATACTGATATGATTATTACACAGAAATAAACTTAATTTAGTAAGAAATGAAATCCTTACACAGTCTCAAATTATCTTTCTACAAAATATTTGCTAATTCCAAAGGAAAAAAGAATACTTCATGCCAGTGGAGGATCTTGGCAACTTAGCAAAATTACTCAGAATATAATAAATCCAATGCAGAATAAAACCAAGTGATTAATCAATAGTGGCAAACTCTATGACCTTTTCTGAGGGTACTTGGTTTTCCATTTTGTTTGAATCCATTCCAAGAAGAACTTCAGAAATAATGGGGAAAATCATTTGATCCAGTGTGAAAAATTCAGGGTTTTGTTAGAAAGGATAAAATTGTGCCATTATGTCTGAGGACTTAGGAAGTACTATTTCAGTGAGTTCTTTACCTTTAAAAGTTCTAAATGTCTGCTGTAGAATAACTGGGAAAGCGCTGAGATCTGGTTCTAGCTTCATTTATTAATTTCCTTACTTATTCACTGATATCGCTCTTTATTTCCACAAATACTTGTTGGGAATAACTATGTGCTAGGTACTGGTGATATTATATCAATCAAATCCAAAGCAAGGAGGAAACATGCCAACAGATGATGATTATAAACTTCTTCATAGAACCATGATATTATAACAGGAGGCCTCAGTCTGGGTACTAACAGAAGGTCTCCTTGAGGAAACAAGGTTTAAGCTGAGATCTCAAGGATGAGTAAGAGGAGTTCACCATATGAAGAAAAAGCCTTGGGCAGGAGAGAACATGATGCTCCGGGAAAATTAAAGAACCTAATGTGATTGCAAGCAGCAACAAACCTCAAGTTTGATTCTTGCTTTCTTTCCATAGATCATGTTTCAGTAACTAAAACCAGCACTCTCTAAAAAAATAGTCAATTCCAGGGCTGGGGAAGGGAAAGATGAGCCTAAGATATTATACTATCAAAAAGTAAGGAAGTGCTCAGAGAATAAAGGTGACTTGTCAAAATAACCCTGAAGAAGCAAAGGCAACTTGAAGAAGTTCCTTTTGTCCAATTTCTTTTGGCAATTTGACTATTAGATAAATAATGATAGTGGTATATTATAAAATAATAAACTGAATAGAAAATGATGAGCTCATACTGATATGATTATTACACAGAAATAAACTTAATTTAGTAAGAAATGAAATCCTTACACAGTCTCAAATTATCTTTCTACAAAATATTTGCTAATTCCAAAGGAAAAAAGAATACTTCATGCCAGTGGAGGATCTTGGCAGATTCCAGGATCGAAATTACTATCACTCGTAATCATAAAAATAGAAATTGTATGTGATTTTATAGTAATCAATGAGAAGAAAACAGTATCATTTCTCTGATATGCATAACCGTCATGAAGAAAAGCCAGAGCAATCCAAACTGAATGACGTTCTCCAAGGTAATTGACTTGTGATCTTCAAATTTCAAGATGATAAAAGCCAAGGAAAGATGGGAAAATGTTCCAAGCTGAAGGAGACTAAAGAGAGGTGACAACTAAACACAATGTGTAACTCCAAAATGGATCTTTGACTCTAAAGAATGTTATTTGGATACTTTATAAAAACTGAATGGGATTTGAGAGATGAATTTCATGTGAAGATTTTGATGGCTGTATTATAAGTATGTAGGTGAATGATCTGCTTTGAAAGAAGTCACATTCTTAGGTTAGACTATCCAGATAATTCCTTAATGTCGACTGATTAGTATCCTTAACTGTACCTGCAAAATCCCTTTTGTATAAAACAACACACTGAGGGGTAACATTCAGGGGAAAAGATTGTGGGAAGCAAATTAGAGTTTTGCCTGTCTCATGATGTAAAGGAGAAATGTATAATAATTGAGTCCTCTGTCAAACAATAAATGTAAAGAAGGGAAGGTGAAATTTTGCTTCTCAGATTCATGAATTGAGGGTCGGGAAATTCTGGATCATAACTTTTGAGACATATTCAGCAATGATTTCTTGATTTGTCTTTCTAACTTACTGTTGTGCTCCCAGCACTTAGATTAAGGCCTGGTACATAGTAGATGCTCAGTAATGTTGAGGGCATGAAGAATAAATGCTGAGTGAAGGATCATCTATGGCAACTAAAGATTTATTTCCTTCTTTGACTAATCAAAATCTTCAGTGCTGGTCTCTCAGTGAGCTAGTCTTCCAGAATAATCAGGTTAAGGAGAAACCTGATAGTTAATTTTCTGTTCCCTTTTGATTGATGATATTTGCATATATATAGGATTCTAAAGGTATTTTTCTTTTGTAAATACAATTTGCCAAGAAGACTTAGAACATATTCATTTATCAATAGAAGCAGCTAACAGATTCAGAATGAAAGGATCTTATGATGATGCTATGTTGTTACAATTAATACATATTATGATGGAAGTCTAAAACATTACTATATAGGGATCTAGAAGGAAATTGTATTAAAGATTATTTTGGAAATAGTTTTACTACCTTTTGTCATTATAAAATGTAAGTATCTCAAAGCAAAAATATTGAAAAATACAGAAGAGTATGAAAAATAAAGATAATCTGTAATCCTGCAATTTAAAGATAACCATCACTAACATTTTGCTAATATCTTTTCAGATTTTTTTCCTCTTCAACTATGAGCAAGACTTACCAGCACATACAGTTCTATGTAGATAATTCTATAGTGAGTTTTTATTAATGTGCTTATTTTGTTTAAAATATATCATAAACATAGTTCCATGATTATAAATATTCATATAAAAATAATGCTTGGGGATTTTTTCAGATTAAAAAATAATAAATAGATAAAAATATGAAACATCATTTTTAATAGCTGCAATATATTTTACTATGTGGTCCTAGTAACATTTTATTTGTCAAATCCTTCTTGATGGATTTTTAAACCACCTATAATTTTTCTAGATATATATCACAGAAATAAATATCCTGGTACATAAATCTTGTACTTTGACAATTATTTCTGTATAGTAAGTACCTAGAACTACTATCGATAATTTAAGTGATATGCAAATTGACATTACCAGACTACCACTAGAAATGTTTAACCCCATAAGCAGATTATAAAGTACCTGTTTATCCTTACCCAAAATGGGTATTATTAAATATTTAATATTTTCCAATTTGGCACACGAAAAATAATATATTGTTTTCATTTACTTTTTTGTATAGCTGTTTTACATTTTAATTTTTCTTTAGAGTTTTAAAAACTTTTTTAATGACTCTTAGGCATTATTTCCTTTTACTTTTTTTGTCAAAGTGTGCATTTTGTTTTTACCTCTTACAAATATTGAAATCCTCATTAAATACTTTCCAGGAGGCTGCATAAGCACAGTAGACAGCACTAGGATGTGCCCATGGTCCCGGCCACCTGGTATTCACAACCTTCTGAAGTCCCTTCCCCTTGAGTGTGCACTGTCCTTGTGACTCCCTTTTTTATATTTCCAAAAGAATATGGTAAAGGGGTTGGGATGGTATTTCCATGACCAGGTGATTGAACTCTGTGATTTCCACTTGTGAGCTAATTCCCTCTATTGCTGCCTCAACGGCATTCTTTGAAGAAACAAGCTGCATGTTGGAGAGCCTGCCTGACAAGGAACCCTGGGAAGGCTCTGCCCAAGACCCAGTAAGAGACTGAAACTCAGTCCAAGAGCCTATGAGGAGTTGGATGCTCCCAACAGCCATGCAGACTTGAGAGGCTCTTTTTCCCCAGCTGTGTCTTCAGATGAGACCCTAGGCCTGCCTGACATCTTGATCACAGCCATGGCTGTATCTGTTCTATTGTACTGTATTTTCTTGCAATGAGACGTCCTCTGGGGCATATTCTGTCTCCAAAGTTTACAATGGAGCCTTTCCAATATACAGAATTGTGTCTCTAATACATTATTTTTTTATAGTACAGAGAGCAAATGTTTATTTTGAAATTTCAATATAAATGAGTTATCATATACTGTATGGTAATATGTGGATTGTAAAAAAGCCAAAAGGATATTTGGCCTCAGGTGTATTTACTTTAGACAAAGAGAGCTGACAGTGGCTCTAGTATCTGTACTTGTGAGTTTTGTTAAAGAATTTATTGGATACCCATACCATATGTTACTCTTCTATAAGCACTGGTATTCTTAAAGGACTCTCCCCTGCTTTGACGTCACAATAAAAACTGGAAACTCTATGCCAATTGGATAGTAGACTACTTTTAACTGACTATTTAAGTGATATGCAAATTGACATTACCAGACTACCACTAGAAATGTTTAACCCCATAAGCAGATTATAAAGTACCTGTTTATCCTTACCCAAAATGGGTATTATTAAATATTTAATATTTTCCAATTTGGCACACGAAAAATAATATATTGTTTTCATTTACTTTTTTGTATAGCTGTTTTACATTTTAATTTTTCTTTAGAGTTTTAAAAACTTTTTTAATGACTCTTAGGCATTATTTCCTTTTACTTTTTTTGTCAAAGTGTGCATTTTGTTTTTACCTCTTACAAATATTGAAATCCTCATTAAATACTTTCCAGGAGGCTGCATAAGCACAGTAGACAGCACTAGGATGTGCCCATGGTCCCGGCCACCTGGTATTCACAACCTTCTGAAGTCCCTTCCCCTTGAGTGTGCACTGTCCTTGTGACTCCCTTTTTTATATTTCCAAAAGAATATGGTAAAGGGGTTGGGATGGTATTTCCATGACCAGGTGATTGAACTCTGTGATTTCCACTTGTGAGCTAATTCCCTCTATTGCTGCCTCAACGGCATTCTTTGAAGAAACAAGCTGCATGTTGGAGAGCCTGCCTGACAAGGAACCCTGGGAAGGCTCTGCCCAAGACCCAGTAAGAGACTGAAACTCAGTCCAAGAGCCTATGAGGAGTTGGATGCTCCCAACAGCCATGCAGACTTGAGAGGCTCTTTTTCCCCAGCTGTGTCTTCAGATGAGACCCTAGGCCTGCCTGACATCTTGATCACAGCCATGGCTGTATCTGTTCTATTGTACTGTATTTTCTTGCAATGAGACGTCCTCTGGGGCATATTCTGTCTCCAAAGTTTACAATGGAGCCTTTCCAATATACAGAATTGTGTCTCTAATACATTATTTTTTTATAGTACAGAGAGCAAATGTTTATTTTGAAATTTCAATATAAATGAGTTATCATATACTGTATGGTAATATGTGGATTGTAAAAAAGCCAAAAGGATATTTGGCCTCAGGTGTATTTACTTTAGACAAAGAGAGCTGACAGTGGCTCTAGTATCTGTACTTGTGAGTTTTGTTAAAGAATTTATTGGATACCCATACCATATGTTACTCTTCTATAAGCACTGGTATTCTTAAAGGACTCTCCCCTGCTTTGACGTCACAATAAAAACTGGAAACTCTATGCCAATTTACTTACATGGAGAAGGAAATGACAACCTACTCCAGGATTCTTGCCTGGATAATCTCAGGGACAGAGGATCCCACATGGGTTATAGTCCATGGAGCTGCAAAGAGTCAGCCACAATTCAGTGACTGAGCATCTTTATTTACATAGATTTGAGCACCTGCTAATGTATGTCCACACTTGTCTAATTCTGTAAAAGATAAAAAAGTAAATATCTTACTTGTCAACCCTGGGATGAATATTCCCCTAGAAGATGTTTAGTGTGGAAAAGTGGCTATTGTACAAAGGCACTGAAGGCGCTGAGGACAGCTCCGTTGCATCCTCTGGAGTAATGCTGCTTGTCATTTAGCACTGCTATGTTAATGTGAGTGAGAGTGTTCAAAAACTTAAGAGCATTTTGCCAATGTAAGTCAGCTGTCTAAGAATGTCTCATTTGGCTGCCTGCATATAAGGCATGACCAGGGAACAACAAATTGTATTTTAGGGGAATATAGAAGCCTCTCTTCCCTTTTCACCTTGTGTCTGTCTCCTTGACTCCCTGATTTTGCCTTTACTACTTTAAATCCCACCTCAGGAGCTTCCTTTCATAGAGATGAGGGTAACATTACTTTCTTCTGGTCATTTAAATGTTTATTATTATGATAATTTGAGGGAAAACTTTAATAATGCCTTATAGGTATTCTATTTATACATTCACTAAGTAAAAACTTTTCACAGAATGAAGAATTCAGCAGTGCGCAAAACATGTCTGTGTTCTTGTCTATCAAGTCTTTTTTCTCATACAAAGCAAGGTGACAACATAAGAATTTGAAAACTGAGAGTTAGGTGTGGACTAAAGTCGTCTGGAGGGAGACATGGATGGAAAAGGGGAAGCCTATCACCTCATTTGCAATTTTACCCTGGTCAAGTCATTTTTTAGTGACCACTAGACAATCTGTTTTAAACAAAACAGAATAGTTGTTTCCCCTTCTGGCCAAAGTCAGATTTTGTTTTCCTATTATTAGCTTTTGCCATCTTATTATGATTGGTTAAGAGAAGTCCAGAAATCTATGTTAAAAATTCAGAGAGTTCCCAACCTTGGCCATTCACAAGAAATAATACTTATGATGCTTCCCATAAAAGAGCTGAAAGGCTGTTTTACTTCCAGACTTGAGCTGAAAGTACAAAGGAAAGATTGTTGTCAATGGAAAGTTCATATACATCTTAGTAGGAAGATACGGACTGATCCACTAGGAATAGCTCCAGTCCTATTTACAGAGCACTCAAATAATAAGGCGGTTATTCAACATAGGACTTTCCAGGTGACTCGGTGGTAAAGAATCTGCCTGCTGAGCAGGAGAAACCCCTCGGTCGGGAAGATCCTCTATAGAAGACAATGGCAACCCGCTCTCATATTCCTGCCTGGGAAATCCCATGGACAGAGGAGCCTGGAGGGCTACAGTACACAGGGTCACAAAGAGTTGGATATGATTTAGTGACTGAAACAAATTCAACATAAGAGAAGCACTCATAGCACTTTTCCCCAAGGGATGTTTAGTTATCTCAGGACAGACATCTCAGGATTCCACCTCCATCGGTGACTTCTACCAGAATGCCTGATGTTGAGTTTTGCCTGCATTAAGAATGTCTCATTTGGCTGCCTGCATATAAGGCATGACCAGGGAACAACAAATTGTATTTTAGGGGAATATAGAAGCCTCTCTTCCCTTTTCACCTTGTGTCTGTCTCCTTGACTCCCTGATTTTGCCTTTACTACTTTAAATCCCACCTCAGGAGCTTCCTTTCATAGAGATGAGGGTAACATTACTTTCTTCTGGTCATTTAAATGTTTATTATTATGATAATTTGAGGGAAAACTTTAATAATGCCTTATAGGTATTCTATTTATACATTCACTAAGTAAAAACTTTTCACAGAATGAAGAATTCAGCAGTGCGCAAAACATGTCTGTGTTCTTGTCTATCAAGTCTTTTTTCTCATACAAAGCAAGGTGACAACATAAGAATTTGAAAACTGAGAGTTAGGTGTGGACTAAAGTCGTCTGGGGGGAGACATGGATGGAAAAGGGGAAGCCTATCACCTCATTTGCAATTTTACCCTGGTCAAGTCATTTTTTAGTGACCACTAGACAATCTGTTTTAAACAAAACAGAATAGTTGTTTCCCCTTCTGGCCAAAGTCAGATTTTGTTTTCCTATTATTAGCTTTTGCCATCTTATTATGATTGGTTAAGAGAAGTCCAGAAATCTATGTTAAAAATTCAGAGAGTTCCCAACCTTGGCCATTCACAAGAAATAATACTTATGATGCTTCCCATAAAAGAGCTGAAAGGCTGTTTTACTTCCAGACTTGAGCTGAAAGTACAAAGGAAAGATTGTTGTCAATGGAAAGTTCATATACATCTTAGTAGGAAGATACGGACTGATCCACTAGGAATAGCTCCAGTCCTATTTACAGAGCACTCAAATAATAAGGCGGTTATTCAACATAGGACTTTCCAGGTGACTCGGTGGTAAAGAATCTGCCTGCTGAGCAGGAGAAACCCCTCGGTCGGGAAGATCCTCTATAGAAGACAATGGCAACCCGCTCTCATATTCCTGCCTGGGAAATCCCATGGACAGAGGAGCCTGGAGGGCTACAGTACACAGGGTCACAAAGAGTTGGATATGATTTAGTGACTGAAACAAATTCAACATAAGAGAAGCACTCATAGCACTTTTCCCCAAGGGATGTTTAGTTATCTCAGGACAGACATCTCAGGATTCCACCTCCACCTTCACCATCTGGTGACTTTCATATGACCAGAAATGCCATACAGTATGATGGCAAGACAGGACATAAGTTGGAATCAGAACGTTTGGATTCCGCTCAGTACTTCCAGCTACATGAGCAAGTGATCACATCTCTTTAAGGCTCAGTCTCCTCATCAGCAACAATCTCATCAAGTTGCTTGAAAGTCCATTGAGATATAAAGCGTGGAATATGCTGTTCTTCACATTACACTCATGATTTTTATTGCTATAGGTATGTATAAATTCCAGAATATTCCAAGAGGAGCAGCATGACTTAGTTATTCAAACACAGATGTTATGACAGAAACATAACTGCCACTCATAAGCAACATGAAAGATTCAAATCTTTACTCTGTTCCTTTAGGATACACCCAAATATATGCCTGACACAGAGGATCCCTGGGAAGTTCTCTCAGTATACATAAAAAGATGTCTTTCAGGCTCATTATGTATATTTTAAAAATGAAAAAAAAATCAACTAAAATAACTTCTAAAAGTATATATATATATATATATATATATGCATATATATGCGTGTGTATGTATCTATATATATATCTATAGATAGATAGATCGATCTTAAATTCTACCACACACACACACACACACACACACACGTCTGGCCAGCTGTTTACATAAATAACAACCATTTCTGATGACATGGGTTTTAAGAGAAACCAATCCTTGAATTACATTGCCATGCCTTTTGCATTCAACAGAAAGTGGATGAGAAAAAAAAAAAAAGAAAAAACCAGTAAAGTTTGAAGGTTGCATTGATACACTCATTTCCATAGGAATAGTCAGTAACCCTCGTTTTCAACATAGGACTTTCCAGGTGACTCGGTGGTAAAGAATCTGCCTGCTGAGCAGGAGAAACCCTCGGTCGGGAAGATCCTCTATAGAAGACAATGGCAACCCGCTCTCATATTCCTGCCTGGGAAATCCCATGGACAGAGGAGCCTGGAGGGCTACAGTACACAGGGTCACAAAGAGTTGGATATGATTTAGTGACTGAAACAAATTCAACATAAGAGAAGCACTCATAGCACTTTTCCCCAAGGGATGTTTAGTTATCTCAGGACAGACATCTCAGGATTCCACCTCCACCTTCACCATCTGGTGACTTTCATATGACCAGAAATGCCATACAGTATGATGGCAAGACAGGACATAAGTTGGAATCAGAACGTTTGGATTCCGCTCAGTACTTCCAGCTACATGAGCAAGTGATCACATCTCTTTAAGGCTCAGTCTCCTCATCAGCAACAATCTCATCAAGTTGCTTGAAAGTCCATTGAGATATAAAGCGTGGAATATGCTGTTCTTCACATTACACTCATGATTTTTATTGCTATAGGTATGTATAAATTCCAGAATATTCCAAGAGGAGCAGCATGACTTAGTTATTCAAACACAGATGTTATGACAGAAACATAACTGCCACTCATAAGCAACATGAAAGATTCAAATCTTTACTCTGTTCCTTTAGGATACACCCAAATATATGCCTGACACAGAGGATCCCTGGGAAGTTCTCTCAGTATACATAAAAAGATGTCTTTCAGGCTCATTATGTATATTTTAAAAATGAAAAAAAAATCAACTAAAATAACTTCTAAAAGTATATATATATATATATATATATGCATATATATGCGTGTGTATGTATCTATATATATATCTATAGATAGATAGATCGATCTTAAATTCTACCACACACACACACACACACACACACACACACGTCTGGCCAGCTGTTTACATAAATAACAACCATTTCTGATGACATGGGTTTTAAGAGAAACCAATCCTTGAATTACATTGCCATGCCTTTTGCATTCAACAGAAAGTGGATGAGAAAAAAAAAAAAAGAAAAAACCAGTAAAGTTTGAGGTTGCATGAATATTTGTTCTTGAAAAGATGTGAGGCACTGAGATGGTAGGGAAGGGAAATCATGTCTACTTCTTCAGTTTCCAGATGTAATCACTCCAGTAGCCTGGAGAATCCCCAAGACAGAGGGGCCTGGTGGGCTGCTGTCCACTGGGTGGCAAAGAGTTGGACAGAACTGAGCGACTAAGCATGGCACAGGTCTCTGATTAAATATTCAGTAGATGAATATGAGTACTCTAATTCATGATTTAAAAATATTCATGATAGCATTTTGAATGGTGGTGAGTTGTATGAAATGCATTATAGCACAGTGGTAAAGAGCATGGATTTTATTAATGAAATACACACATTTGAATTTCAAGCCCTCTAATTCCTAGTCATGAAGTCTTAGGTAAATATTTACCTTCTCTAACTCTTGGTTTCTTCATATGGGGAACAGCAATAATAATGATCACCACTTCAGTGTGAGCATCCATTATGTAAATAGAACTGAGTCTGGCACATTCTAAGATCTCAATAAGTGATAGCTCTGGTGATATCATTATTGTTATGAATTCTTCAATTACATATAAAAATGGAAATGTATAATGTATTGTACTGATATTCCTAAAGTTCTCAGTCCATTCATCCTCATAATCAACATACATACATATCTGTCATTTTAGACAGTGTTTTTCTCTTATGCAAGTGTACTTTCTTGTGCAAAAAAACTAAATTGATATTTTCTAAATCAGATTATATTTTATGATGAGAAATGGATACTACGGTAAAGAAACATACTTTTAAAACTTTGCTGAAATATGGAATCTTTCAGAAATCTGAAGATAGTTATATATCTTTCTAGTCAAAGGCACAAACTCTTATATACCCAAAATTTTGTTTGTATAATTAAAAGGGCACATGGAACCCCCCTAAAAGAGCTGAACTTTTTAAATGGAGTTTTATTTATTTATTTTTTGCCTCTAAGTCATCATTGATTTTCATCCATCTTTATTCTTTTGGCATGTGTGGATCTCCTCCCATTGCAGTGGCCTTTCTTGTTCCAGAGCACCAGCTCTGGGAGCATGTGCTCCAGAGCACTGGCCAGTAACTGGGCACACCAGCCCAGCTTCTCTGTGACACGTGGGATCTTCCCGGGCCAGGGCTCAAACCGGTGTCTCTTGCACTGCAAGGCGGACTCTTTACCCACTGGACCACCAGGGAAGCCCAAAAAATGAACTTCTTAATGAGGTGACTAAACATTCAATGTTGCAAATCAACTAATCTTTATCTGTTGCATAAATTTGAATTTTCAAATAGTGACATTTAACAAAGTACCTTACATAGACTAATGGTGCTTAATGTGATCTGGGACAGAGACATGTATCATAATAAATGTCCAAAAAAATAATTTTTAACCCAGGCTTATTAACTATGCTGTATCTAGCAGTTTTGTATCCACTGAACAGTCACTGGTGTATCAAAATATTAGTGTCAGGAAGTAATACTGAATGATATAATCTGATTAATGCTTTTATGTCTTTTCTGTATCAAAGAGCCAGCAAACACAATAATGGTTTTCCAAAACAGGTTTTTTTTAATTTTAAGATTAAAATTTTCTATTATTCTTATTTTTAGCAGTGCTACATTGCCATGTGGAATCTTAGTTCCCTGACCAGGGATTGAACTTCCCCATGCGCTGGGAGAGTGCAGTCTTAACAGCTGGACTGCCAGGGAAGTCCCCCGGAGCTTTTGTTTAACTTTATATTTTCCATAAGTATCTCTTAGAAATTTCTATAAAGTACTTGTTTTCCTAGCATGTCTTAATATTTACATATTGTTTCTGTCATTTAAAAAAAGAACAGTGTTTCTATGCAAGTGTACTTTCTTGTGCAAAAACTAAATTGATATTTTCTAAATCAGATTATATTTTATGATGAGAAATGGATACTACGGTAAAGAAACATACTTTTAAAACTTTGCTGAAATATGGAATCTTTCAGAAATCTGAAGATAGTTATATATCTTTCTAGTCAAAGGCACAAACTCTTATATACCCAAAATTTTGTTTGTATAATTAAAAGGGCACATGGAACCCCCCTAAAAGAGCTGAACTTTTTAAATGGAGTTTTATTTATTTATTTTTTGCCTCTAAGTCATCATTGATTTTCATCCATCTTTATTCTTTTGGCATGTGTGGATCTCCTCCCATTGCAGTGGCCTTTCTTGTTCCAGAGCACCAGCTCTGGGAGCATGTGCTCCAGAGCACTGGCCAGTAACTGGGCACACCAGCCCAGCTTCTCTGTGACACGTGGGATCTTCCCGGGCCAGGGCTCAAACCGGTGTCTCTTGCACTGCAAGGCGGACTCTTTACCCACTGGACCACCAGGGAAGCCCAAAAACTGAACTTCTTAATGAGGTGACTAAACATTCAATGTTGCAAATCAACTAATCTTTATCTGTTGCATAAATTTGAATTTTCAAATAGTGACATTTAACAAAGTACCTTACATAGACTAATGGTGCTTAATGTGATCTGGGACAGAGACATGTATCATAATAAATGTCCAAAAAAATAATTTTTAACCCAGGCTTATTAACTATGCTGTATCTAGCAGTTTTGTATCCACTGAACAGTCACTGGTGTATCAAAATATTAGTGTCAGGAAGTAATACTGAATGATATAATCTGATTAATGCTTTTATGTCTTTTCTGTATCAAAGAGCCAGCAAACACAATAATGGTTTTCCAAAACAGGTTTTTTTTTTTTAATTTTAAGATTAAAATTT
This sequence comes from Tragulus kanchil, assembly GCA_022376925.1. Taxonomy (NCBI): domain Eukaryota; kingdom Metazoa; phylum Chordata; class Mammalia; order Artiodactyla; family Tragulidae; genus Tragulus; species Tragulus kanchil. The sequence continues at coordinate 53,473,364 of JAIOJX010000029.1, read as the reverse complement.
TCTATTATTCTTATTTTTAGCAGTGCTACATTGCCATGTGGAATCTTAGTTCCCTGACCAGGGATTGAACTTCCCCATGCGCTGGGAGAGTGCAGTCTTAACAGCTGGACTGCCAGGGAAGTCCCCCGGAGCTTTTGTTTAACTTTATATTTTCCATAAGTATCTCTTAGAAATTTCTATAAAGTACTTGTTTTCCTAGCATGTCATATCTAATGATAGTAATTGTACATTTGAAATACTTGGCCGGTACTTGATACTACATTAAAGCTAAGGTAATGCAGTGTTTTGATGTTTGAAAATTAAAAAAATACTTAACAGAGTTTAATGCCTTCCTTGCCAGCCAAGTTTGATATTTCCGCTCATAAAAACAAATCACAATGCCCTCTGAATATATGCTTAAATTTAAGTTTTGAAAGATACCAAAAGTCTTGAGGAGGTATAAGTTAGCTACTAGTTAACCTTTAGATGTTCATGCCTGAAGTTGTCAATTAACAGGGGAAATACATTACTTTAAGGAGAGGTCGTCAGCCTAAGATAAACCGTAGCATCATCTCATTTGTGGTTTTGATTTCCCTTGCATTTCCAGCTTCAACGAAGGGAGTCTGATTGTTTTATCTTTATTTCATATGGAAAGTTTATGAAACCTGAATGTGAGATTAATGGAGTTTTAAAATTGTCTTTAATTTTAAATTTTTTAAATTGTCTTTAATTTTAAATTTTAAAATTGTCTTTTTAACTGTATTTAAAATTGTCTTTAGGGAAATCAAGAGGCAAATGAAAGTAGTACCCATAGCTGTAGCTGAGGAACCACCTCCACGGACAGGAGTTTTGTCTGGTTGCTGCTCTGCTGCATCTGCCATGTGTGAAATGACAGGAGGATCGTTCAGGAAATTCAATCTACCCACAGCCAAATATGACAGCTTATTTTGGGAACCATTCTATCAGGCAGATACATTTGTTCTTGAAGCAGCCTCAGCAAGCCTCTCTTCTATCAAACTGTGTCTCAATGAAAGGGGCAGCTGTGGTCCAGCCAAAAAGCCTCTGCTGTACTATCATTAGTGTCAGGAAGTAATACTGAATGATATAATCTGATTAATGCTTTTATGTCTTTTCTGTATCAAAGAGCCAGCAAACACAATAATGGTTTTCCAAAACAGGTTTTTTTTAATTTTAAGATTAAAATTTTCTATTATTCTTATTTTTAGCAGTGCTACATTGCCATGTGGAATCTTAGTTCCCTGACCAGGGATTGAACTTCCCCATGCGCTGGGAGAGTGCAGTCTTAACAGCTGGACTGCCAGGGAAGTCCCCCGGAGCTTTTGTTTAACTTTATATTTTCCATAAGTATCTCTTAGAAATTTCTATAAAGTACTTGTTTTCCTAGCATGTCATATCTAATGATAGTAATTGTACATTTGAAATACTTGGCCGGTACTTGATACTACATTAAAGCTAAGGTAATGCAGTGTTTTGATGTTTGAAAATTAAAAAAATACTTAACAGAGTTTAATGCCTTCCTTGCCAGCCAAGTTTGATATTTCCGCTCATAAAAACAAATCACAATGCCCTCTGAATATATGCTTAAATTTAAGTTTTGAAAGATACCAAAAGTCTTGAGGAGGTATAAGTTAGCTACTAGTTAACCTTTAGATGTTCATGCCTGAAGTTGTCAATTAACAGGGGAAATACATTACTTTAAGGAGAGGTCGTCAGCCTAAGATAAACCGTAGCATCATCTCATTTGTGGTTTTGATTTCCCTTGCATTTCCAGCTTCAACGAAGGGAGTCTGATTGTTTTATCTTTATTTCATATGGAAAGTTTATGAAACCTGAATGTGAGATTAATGGAGTTTTAAAATTGTCTTTAATTTTAAATTTTTTAAATTGTCTTTAATTTTAAATTTTTAAAATTGTCTTTTTAACTGTATTTAAAATTGTCTTTAGGGAAATCAAGAGGCAAATGAAAGTAGTACCCATAGCTGTAGCTGAGGAACCACCTCCACGGACAGGAGTTTTGTCTGGTTGCTGCTCTGCTGCATCTGCCATGTGTGAAATGACAGGAGGATCGTTCAGGAAATTCAATCTACCCACAGCCAAATATGACAGCTTATTTTGGGAACCATTCTATCAGGCAGATACATTTGTTCTTGAAGCAGCCTCAGCAAGCCTCTCTTCTATCAAACTGTGTCTCAATGAAAGGGGCAGCTGTGGTCCAGCACCTAAAGAATGGTTTTCTCTTGACAAAGCTGTCTTATTATTGTCAACAAGTATTTTATTGTTAAGTATTTGTTTACTGCTTGTTTCCAGCAGCACAAGTTGAAAGATGACTCCTGGAAGGCACAGTACATCTCGTAAATTACAAATAGTAAATTCTATTTCTAGGGTATATGACATTTTAATCTTATAAAATGTGTAAGATAATATACTTCTTTAAAAAAAAAAAAAAACAATTATTGCTTTATTTATCTTAATTTGGCTGCACTGGGTCTTAGTTGCGGCATGTGCAGCATGTGGGATCTAGTTCCCTGACCAGGGATCACACCTGGGACTCCTGCATTAGAAGCACATTGTCTTAACCGCTAAACCACCAGGGAAGTCCCAATAATATACTTCTAAAGAAGCAGACATGGGAATGTAAATGCCGTTTCTTTACTCTTTTTATTTTTAAGTTTCAGACTTGTAGTATATATAGTTCATCAAAGTTTATTTAGTAACTAAAATTTAGAAACTACTATCTTTGCTTTTTCTTTTCTTTTTTTTTTTTTTTTTTACCAGAGCCTTTAGGTGAAAGCAAATAATCGTACATTAATTGTAGCTAAAATTAAAACATTTGCCAAGGGACTGAATTATATTTTTATTCTCTTGAATCATTTTCTTTCCTTTAGCTATACTCTCTACCCCATTTGGGATTTACAGTAACTTCTTTCACTAATGCAAATCCAAATGGCTAAAATAATCCTTGTAAATGATGAATAACAAGTGTGATATATTGAGAGTGGGAAGGTAGCTCCATCTTACTAGTTTCTAGGACTTCACACTCTTGCTTAATTTCTTTTAGATTCAGTAAACATCGCACAAACTGTCTTATACAATAACAATAATAAAGGCTTCTAAGGACAAATAATGAGTCACTGGTTGAGGTGTGTCTGGTAGACTGTGAGCATTTTTTCTCGCTGTGTGGTGTAGGTTGAGTGTTCTTAATTAAAATTTAAAACACTGACAGAATTGCTTGCCTTTTTAAGTTACTCTGTTTAGACTTGTTCCATTATTTTTGACCTGCCACACAGTAAACTGCTCCAAGATCATATTTCTTTTCTTTTTCTCAGATTGCAGGTAATAATTATTTTCCTCCTAAAAGTAAAACAATAAATACAACATTCTCATACTTTTTAGTTATGTAAGAGTAACCGATTTTTGAATAATTTCTGTATGTTGTCTATGAGACATGAATACTGTCCTGTGTGGAAAAGGTCAGATTCTAAGAGGAATTGTTTCTCCACCACATGGATAGTTTATTATGATAAATACTTCTAGAATGGCAAAATGTTCCCTGCGTTGAATGAGTACAGATGGTGCCGATTATCTTTCCTATTTGTCATTTACTTTCAACTCACATTCACTTCAAGCTCCAAAGTGTTGTGTAGGCTGCACTGGGTCTTAGTTGCGGCATGTGCAGCATGTGGGATCTAGTTCCCTGACCAGGGATCACACCTGGGACTCCTGCATTAGAAGCACATTGTCTTAACCGCTAAACCACCAGGGAAGTCCCAATAATATACTTCTAAAGAAGCAGACATGGGAATGTAAATGCCGTTTCTTTACTCTTTTTATTTTTAAGTTTCAGACTTGTAGTATATATAGTTCATCAAAGTTTATTTAGTAACTAAAATTTAGAAACTACTATCTTTGCTTTTCTTTTTTTTTTTTTTTTTTTACCAGAGCCTTTAGGTGAAAGCAAATAATCGTACATTAATTGTAGCTAAAATTAAAACATTTGCCAAGGGACTGAATTATATTTTTATTCTCTTGAATCATTTTCTTTCCTTTATCTATATCTCTACCCCATTTGGGATTTACAGTAACTTCTTTCACTAATGCAAATCCAAATGGCTAAAATAATCCTTGTAAATGATGAATAACAAGTGTGATATATTGAGAGTGGGAAGGTAGCTCCATCTTACTAGTTTCTAGGACTTCACACTCTTGCTTAATTTCTTTTAGATTCAGTAAACATCGCACAAACTGTCTTATACAATAACAATAATAAAGGCTTCTAAGGACAAATAATGAGTCACTGGTTGAGGTGTGTCTGGTAGACTGTGAGCATTTTTTCTCGCTGTGTGGTGTAGGTTGAGTGTTCTTAATTAAAATTTAAAACACTGACAGAATTGCTTGCCTTTTTAAGTTACTCTGTTTAGACTTGTTCCATTATTTTTGACCTGCCACACAGTAAACTGCTCCAAGATCATATTTCTTTTCTTTTTCTCAGATTGCAGGTAATAATTATTTTCCTCCCTAAAATTAAAACAATAAATACAACATTCTCATACTTTTTAGTTATGTAAGAGTAACCGATTTTTGAATAATTTCTGTATGTTGTCTATGAGACATGAATACTGTCCTGTGTGGAAAAGGTCAGATTCTAAGAGGAATTGTTTCTCCACCACATGGATAGTTTATTATGATAAATACTTCTAGAATGGCAAAATGTTCCCTGCGTTGAATGAGTACAGATGGTGCCGATTATCTTTCCTATTTGTCATTTACTTTCAACTCACATTCACTTCAAGCTCCAAAGTGTTGTCTTCCTGGTGAAGGATAATGCCAAAGATGTGACTTACAGGTTAAAGAGGCAACTTGTCAGTCATATTCAAATTCCCATGATTGGAACTGAAACCACTCTCCTGCTACTTAGTGGCCTGATGTTAGTCTTTTTGTAAGGGAAATGTGTTTACTTCTCTCACATCTCTGTTCTCCCCTGTCTTTATCCCAATTCTGAGTCTTCTGACCTCTCCTTCAGTGTTCTATGTACTTCAGGAAGAGGATAGAAGCCTCTCAAATCCTTGTCCATTGTAAAGCAACACACACACACACACACACACACAAGGTCAGTACTTGGTAGTGCCTGACACAGACTAGGTATCCAATCAAGTGAATGAATTCAATGAATGGTAGAAAAAGTGAAAGAAAAATAATCAAATGAACTACACTGAAATATGAAGGGAGATTTTAGTGAATTTTTGAGCTAATAAAGATGCTTTGTTTTGTTGCTAGCTCTATGAATATAAAGTTTTATTATTCTTGGGATACAGAAATAAAAATGGATGCATTTCCTAAGTCAAATAAACTTATCACTAGACATAAAAATTTCAAAATAATTTCTAATTATAGCTACAAGATGATTGGTAGTTTTATAAATACAATAGGGTTAGTGAGTGCAATGTATTTTAAATAGGAATATTATATTCTGAAGATAAATGATATATAAACTACTGTATGGTTATTGTTTATAGTTTTACTTAAAACAGTGACTCTCAAATTATATTTAAGGTAAAAATATTAAGTGTTCTTATCCTTTAATTTTTTGTTTCCCTTGCTGGTATAAACCTCACTGAGGAAGAATAAAAACAAAACAAAAAATACAGAAATAATGACCTTAAGGATTGTAAAATTAAAAACAATAAATACAACATTCTCATACTTTTTAGTTATGTAAGAGTAACCGATTTTTGAATAATTTCTGTATGTTGTCTATGAGACATGAATACTGTCCTGTGTGGAAAAGGTCAGATTCTAAGAGGAATTGTTTCTCCACCACATGGATAGTTTATTATGATAAATACTTCTAGAATGGCAAAATGTTCCCTGCGTTGAATGAGTACAGATGGTGCCGATTATCTTTCCTATTTGTCATTTACTTTCAACTCACATTCACTTCAAGCTCCAAAGTGTTGTCTTCCTGGTGAAGGATAATGCCAAAGATGTGACTTACAGGTTAAAGAGGCAACTTGTCAGTCATATTCAAATTCCCATGATTGGAACTGAAACCACTCTCCTGCTACTTAGTGGCCTGATGTTAGTCTTTTTGTAAGGGAAATGTGTTTACTTCTCTCACATCTCTGTTCTCCCCTGTCTTTATCCCAATTCTGAGTCTTCTGACCTCTCCTTCAGTGTTCTATGTACTTCAGGAAGAGGATAGAAGCCTCTCAAATCCTTGTCCATTGTAAAGCAACACACACACACACACACACACACAAGGTCAGTACTTGGTAGTGCCTGACACAGACTAGGTATCCAATCAAGTGAATGAATTCAATGAATGGTAAAAAAAGTGAAAGAAAAATAATCAAATGAACTACACTGAAATATGAAGGGAGATTTTAGTGAATTTTTGAGCTAATAAAGATGCTTTGTTTTGTTGCTAGCTCTATGAATATAAAGTTTTATTATTCTTGGGATACAGAAATAAAAATGGATGCATTTCCTAAGTCAAATAAACTTATCACTAGACATAAAAATTTCAAAATAATTTCTAATTATAGCTACAAGATGATTGGTAGTTTTATAAATACAATAGGGTTAGTGAGTGCAATGTATTTTAAATAGGAATATTATATTCTGAAGATAAATGATATATAAACTACTGTATGGTTATTGTTTATAGTTTTACTTAAAACAGTGACTCTCAAATTATATTTAAGGTAAAAATATTAAGTGTTCTTATCCTTTAATTTTTTGTTTCCCTTGCTGGTATAAACCTCACTGAGGAAGAATAAAAACAAAACAAAAAAATACAGAAATAATGACCTTAAGGATTGTAATAGTAAATTAATCTTACTGAATATTTCCTGTCTAGATAACACAAAAATATATAAATCATTTATATGGCAACACTTTGTATTAGTAAGATATCATTGTTATTACTATCATAAAATGATCAAATAAGAAATGCATATGCAAATTACATAAAGATTATATGCAAATGTGTGCCTGCATTGGATGATTAAAGCCTCCCAAGCATATTTCATTCTTCCCCACTATGTAGTAGCTTTGGGATTTGAACGACATTGATGCCTCACCCCTAGTCCTAAAAGATGGGTTCTAATGGGTCCTTTTCCATTGTCACAACAGTTGGTTTGAGGGTGGACATATATTTCAGATTTAAGTTAATCACATTTCCCAAGCCAAAGTGACCCAGTTACTTACAGCCATTCAATTAGAGCAAAATATATGACTTTCGTCCTAACGTTACGGAAAGCAGCCCTTCTTCTCTATCTCTAGCCATGAATAAAGTCACTGGCAATCACATTTACCACTGGCAGTCATTCTATGCCCATGAGGGACAGTAAGTCATCAGAAGTCAATGCTGGTGATGGAAGATCGGCAGGATGGAAAGCGACTGTGTGCTGATATCATCTCTCATTAACCTTGAGGAACTTTTAATCTCTGAACTTTCTACTCACATGAGCCAGCAAATTTCCTTATGAGTTGATGACTATGAGTTGCCTTTCCTATAATTTGTAACTGACAGTATCCTTCACAATACAATATCCGCCAAAACACATTCAATTATTTGGTTATGAGTCATGAAAAAAAGTCCTAGCAGAAAAGATGGTTTTTCTGAAAATCAGTTTCTTAAGATTCTCTGCTGTTGCCTTGTTTGGTTTTACTTATTTGAATCTAGATTCTTCACTGGAAGTATAAAATGTCATTAAAGAGAGGAAAATATAATATTTAAATAAATCACATTTAATTTTACAGCTAACAAACCTGTAAGAAATTTTAATAGATATACAATTAGAGACATATAGACTCTATATAGATTCTACAGAACCTAGGGTAGCAAACATTTGGAAATACATGAAGAATATTTTAAAATGTATTAACCTAAAAGAGAAATTTCTTGAAACCATCACTGTTTTGGGCTATGTCTAACTCCAATATCTTACAGAGTGATAGGAATACACATAATAACAAATGTTTTTCTATGACTGAGCTATTTATTCTCAAGAAGTAAATAATTGTAGAAAGAACAGTATGTCAATCATAGAAGGAAACAAAAGTCTTCAACAAGACAACATAACGTTTTAAGGAAAGCAATGAATGTAAGGAAAATAATGAATGAGGACTGAGCTATGCACTGAACAACTGGGTTATCTAGGTACAAATCAACAGTAATATGAAAAACATAAGTGCATCAATTAAAGTTTGGTTTGAAGGAACAGAAACAAATAAAAATAGAATGAACTGGCAGTCTATTAGGGCTCATGAAATCAGCAGAGGCTGCAGCTAGAGTTGGTTAGAAATGCGCAGCAAGTAAGGGCATTCCAGAGACTAAGAAGCAGGACTCAATAGCAGGGAAAATTCAGGTCAGAATGCAGCTATTTAAGGGGAGTGACAAAGTGGAGGTTGCTAATGGCCTGAATAAAAACCATTCCAGTGGATACTATGAGTGGTTGGATAAGACTGAAGAGAGATGGAAAAATAAGCAACTTTTGGGATACATTTTTCTATGAAGGGGAATGATAAAGCCATGAAGTCAGCCAGGCTTTGATGCTGCTACTTAGCATGCTTCTACGACAATGGGATGAGACTTAACTACGGGCTAGAACACCCTTCCATGCAAAGGTCCATAGGCTGGTTCCCATCCTTCATGTTTCAGTCTACAGTGTCTCCGGCTCCTAGTTGTACACCCTTGTTTTATTCTTTCTACAACACTTGCTTCTATCTGAAATTATCTTCTGGGTTTTTTTTTTTTATTGCTTTCACAAACTAAAGTATGAAATTTATAAGGGTAGCAACTTTGTATTCCTTTTTAGCACTATATAACCAGCATCTGCAAAACACTTTAAATAATCAAAAAAAACATTTAATTTTACAGCTAACAAACCTGTAAGAAATTTTAATAGATATACAATTAGAGACATATAGACTCTATATAGATTCTACAGAACCTAGGGTAGCAAACATTTGGAAATACATGAAGAATATTTTAAAATGTATTAACCTAAAAGAGAAATTTCTTGAAACCATCACTGTTTTGGGCTATGTCTAACTCCAATATCTTACAGAGTGATAGGAATACACATAATAACAAATGTTTTTCTATGACTGAGCTATTTATTCTCAAGAAGTAAATAATTGTAGAAAGAACAGTATGTCAATCATAGAAGGAAACAAAAGTCTTCAACAAGACAACATAACGTTTTAAGGAAAGCAATGAATGTAAGGAAAATAATGAATGAGGACTGAGCTATGCACTGAACAACTGGGTTATCTAGGTACAAATCAACAGTAATATGAAAAACATAAGTGCATCAATTAAAGTTTGGTTTGAAGGAACAGAAACAAATAAAAATAGAATGAACTGGCAGTCTATTAGGGCTCATGAAATCAGCAGAGGCTGCAGCTAGAGTTGGTTAGAAATGCGCAGCAAGTAAGGGCATTCCAGAGACTAAGAAGCAGGACTCAATAGCAGGGAAAATTCAGGTCAGAATGCAGCTATTTAAGGGGAGTGACAAAGTGGAGGTTGCTAATGGCCTGAATAAAAACCATTCCAGTGGATACTATGAGTGGTTGGATAAGACTGAAGAGAGATGGAAAAATAAGCAACTTTTGGGATACATTTTTCTATGAAGGGGAATGATAAAGCCATGAAGTCAGCCAGGCTTTGATGCTGCTACTTAGCATGCTTCTACGACAATGGGATGAGACTTAACTACGGGCTAGAACACCCTTCCATGCAAAGGTCCATAGGCTGGTTCCCATCCTTCATGTTTCAGTCTACAGTGTCTCCGGCTCCTAGTTGTACACCCTTGTTTTATTCTTTCTACAACACTTGCTTCTATCTGAAATTATCTTCTGGGTTTTTTTTTTTTATTGCTTTCACAAACTAAAGTATGAAATTTATAAGGGTAGCAACTTTGTATTCCTTTTTAGCACTATATAACCAGCATCTGCAAAAACACTTGTCATGTGGCAGAGCCTCCATTAGTATTTATGGGAAAAATAAATGAGCAAATGGATAAGTAGAACTCAAACTGCTTTTTTTACCCTTGTATCACTTGTTTGAGATTCTACGTCCTAGGATCCAGTTGCTGAATAGCCACGTCCAGCTTCTATGCAGTCCTTTGTCTGGATAGGTTTGTCCCTTCTTTGAGTTATATGGTTCATGCTGAGTATATAAACTTACTGTCTCTCTAAAGCTGAATACAGGGAGAAAGATAATTTCATTGGGACATTAGTGACTATTTGGGTTCCCTAAATGACAAACGTTCATATAATATAGAATTGTGAGAAGGGAAACAGAATACTTTCTACCATAAAAAAGCCATAAATGAAAGGCTGACATTCCTGTTCATCAGCTAACAGCTTTCAATTTTATTCCTGCTTCCTGAGGAACAACTTTAGGACCAAAAGGTAGGCAAGCCTCTCTGCTCACCCAGATAAACATCCCTCTTCATTAAAACAGGCTGGAAGCCTGGAGATAATTAGACCCACTGTGTCAAGCAATCAGCAACACAGGGAAGAGGTCACAAAAAACAATGACAAGAGAGTGGGCTACTTCTTGAGAGAAACCCAAGGAAAGCTGTTGCAATCAGTTGAAAGATGTTTGGGTTGTTCCGGTTCATAGACCAAGCAGTCTATATACTTGTTTGTGAGATGCTACTGTGGTTTCTATCACCTTGACCTGCTCTGTGTTTTTTTTCTCACTTTGATCTGCTCTTCTGGTCCTCCCTTAGGTCAGATACACCCTGACTCCCAGTCATGGGCACTCTCACCTTGTGTCCATTATAATGAAAACACGGTGAACTTCTCTCAGTCAAATCTGCACAGAGTGGTCAGCTGTCTCCATAGGAGGAATATCTAAGAGGTATTTCTGTTTGTTTTTATTCACGTATTCTTTTTGGTGCTTGGGATCTGTTAAGCTAGAATAGCCTTTGGAAAATACAAGACTTTCTTCATTTAGTCTTTTTATAATAGAACATTCATGGCTACTAGAATGACAACCTTGATAGAATGATCTGTTCCAAAAGAACGGGGACAGTATCGATTTTAGTTATGTCTAGCACCATGCTTAGTGCACTATGGGTCTTCAACACTTGGTGAATAAGTGAACTGAAAGTGAGCGGACATATAAAAGTCAAAGGGCTCTTTCCCCCATAGAAAGCCTCCACTGCAGCTTTGTAGTCTCTCCTCAAAACAAGCTTACAATTTTTCTTTTTTAAAAATACTGTTAATGGTGGAAGAGTCAATGATTTCCATTTATTTCTAGAAGTTTTGTTATAACACCCCCTTTTTCCTTTAGACTACAGGGAAACTCTAGTTTTTCTTAAGATTCAGCCCAATTAAAAAAAATAGATTATTTCAATGACTTCCATTAATAAGTATTTTCCTTTAACTTAACCACCAAAGGATAGTATCATTTATTTCATTACTTAGCTGTTCAGTCAAAAATTCTATAGACCAGTTGTCTTTAATAAACCTGCTAGTTTCTCCATCATTTCCTTCTGAAATTCTTTCCTGTACCATTCATTTAAGGAGGAGTAATAGTGGAAAAGTCACTTTGTTTTTCAAGGACTTTTTGAAAGCCCATTTTTATACCAGCCATATCTCCCCACCCCTTTTTGATCATGAGATGTAAGATAAGATTAATAAGCATTATAAATAATTACTGCTTACACTGCCTTTCGGCCCAGTTCATGACTGAAGAGAAGATGGTCACAAAAACAATGACAAGAGAGTGGGCTACTTCTTGAGAGAAACCCAAGGAAAGCTGTTGCAATCAGTTGAAAGATGTTTGGGTTGTTCCGGTTCATAGACCAAGCAGTCTATATACTTGTTTGTGAGATGCTACTGTGGTTTCTATCACCTTGACCTGCTCTGTGTTTTTTTTCTCACTTTGATCTGCTCTTCTGGTCCTCCCTTAGGTCAGATACACCCTGACTCCCAGTCATGGGCACTCTCACCTTGTGTCCATTATAATGAAAACACGGTGAACTTCTCTCAGTCAAATCTGCACAGAGTGGTCAGCTGTCTCCATAGGAGGAATATCTAAGAGGTATTTCTGTTTGTTTTTATTCACGTATTCTTTTTGGTGCTTGGGATCTGTTAAGCTAGAATAGCCTTTGGAAAATACAAGACTTTCTTCATTTAGTCTTTTTATAATAGAACATTCATGGCTACTAGAATGACAACCTTGATAGAATGATCTGTTCCAAAAGAACGGGGACAGTATCGATTTTAGTTATGTCTAGCACCATGCTTAGTGCACTATGGGTCTTCAACACTTGGTGAATAAGTGAACTGAAAGTGAGCGGACATATAAAAGTCAAAGGGCTCTTTCCCCCATAGAAAGCCTCCACTGCAGCTTTGTAGTCTCTCCTCAAAACAAGCTTACAATTTTTCTTTTTTAAAAATACTGTTAATGGTGGAAGAGTCAATGATTTCCATTTATTTCTAGAAGTTTTGTTATAACACCCCCTTTTTCCTTTAGACTACAGGGAAACTCTAGTTTTTCTTAAGATTCAGCCCAATTAAAAAAAATAGATTATTTCAATGACTTCCATTAATAAGTATTTTCCTTTAACTTAACCACCAAAGGATAGTATCATTTATTTCATTACTTAGCTGTTCAGTCAAAAATTCTATAGACCAGTTGTCTTTAATAAACCTGCTAGTTTCTCCATCATTTCCTTCTGAAATTCTTTCCTGTACCATTCATTTAAGGAGGAGTAATAGTGGAAAAGTCACTTTGTTTTTCAAGGACTTTTTGAAAGCCCATTTTTATACCAGCCATATCTCCCCACCCCTTTTTGATCATGAGATGTAAGATAAGATTAATAAGCATTATAAATAATTACTGCTTACACTGCCTTTCGCCAGTCATGACTGAGATGACCTTCCTTTCAAAAATTGTTATAAACCAACTACATAGTGAATATTGGCACATTCCTCTAAAGGTCACTCATATCTGTGGGTTTTTTAATAAGATGGGCTAGGAAAACAGAACTGAATGTTAAAGCTGGAAGGGATGACAGACACAACTCAAGTTGAGCCTTTCATGTAAAAAGTCATCAAGAGGTAAGATGATTTTCTGAATTCCACACAGTTGGCTAACAAGATGCAAGGCCAGTATCCCAACTTGTATCTTTCCACATCTACCTATTTAGTGCTGATTTTCCTTCCTAGAACACCAACTTCTCTGTGGTTCATAGCCTCCCCTATAGAGTTTACTTTTTTTTTTTTTTTTAAACCAAAGAACTGGGTGACTGAAAGTTCTGTTGGAGAAGTAAATTCTCATTAGTCTTTAGTTGATAAGTTACCACTGTTCTCACTGCTCTCATAGCTATCTGGCCTATACACTCCATGCCTAGAAACAAACTCTGTGATTTAGAAAGATCTCTGTCTAACCCACCTAATGTGTTTAGGGATGGGTTATCTGATTAGGTTTGGGACATGAGAGACAAAAGCCTAGGAGTGATTCTATCCATAGACCACAAAGGTCCTACATGTACTTCCTGCCAGAGCAGGAAGTGGAGTGAATACAAGTTGACCTGGGTCTGGAAATGCATCCAAGGAGAGATGTAGCAACTGGCTAGGAGAAAGGAGCTGGTGTTTTTTTTTTTTTTTTTTGGACAAGCAACAAGAAGGAGCAGTGGCTCCAGATCACTGGTGTGAGAGCGAGCGGATCATCAGCTAATCAGCATAATTTATCACTTCTGCAATCCTAGGTCAGGAAAGAAGCCTTAATTAGGATGTGGCCAGGTGGTGTCTTCTGCCTGGCTTCTCAGGTAGGAAAGGAATATTATCACATGGGGAGGTGGTCTGTGGCAAAAGCTACTTGTAGCCTCTAAGCCAATCCACTTCTGTGACTGCACACCACTCACAAACAGTGTGACTGTTTCTTTAGCACTGGCTCTGGATGTAAACGTGCCATGGTCTAAGCACAAAACCACTGCTTCTGGTCCACTTCGAATGCATTTTGCCAGAAATGATGAATATGCAGTGATTTTTCATCTATACTCATGCCTAGATCTGAGTTGTTTTTAGAAGTTACTGTGGCTTTGTAATTGAAATTTTTTCTCAGGGAAGTTAACTGTCCTTTCCTTAGCCCTTGTGGTTGCTTAGCAACAGGGGACAGCAGAGTGGTAACAGGGATACTAAACATCTAACAAGTGGGGAGAGTTGATGTCTGTCCCATGAACAGGTTGCCTCAGTGGGTCCGACTTGAGATGGGAGAATGTTACAGCAGGACATCTGCAGCCCCAGGGTCTAAAACCTCAGAGAGAAGCAGGTGAGTTCCTACTTCCTCCTATTCCTGAAGAATTCATGGGAATTGATAGATTAAGTCGCCTTCCCACAGTGCTTCAAAGAAAACCTTTCCTTCATATACGGGGAAAACATCAGACAGACTTTTTCTCCTTTCCTGGAAAATAAGCCCTTTCTTTGAACACAGATTTCTTCCCAGAGTATAGGATGGTGTCAGATATGCATCAGGTGGTCAGTAAATATTTGGTAAATGAATAAAATGTTCCTCACTTGTTCTAACCCACCTAATGTGTTTAGGGATGGGTTATCTGATTAGGTTTGGGACATGAGAGACAAAAGCCTAGGAGTGATTCTATCCATAGACCACAAAGGTCCTACATGTACTTCCTGCCAGAGCAGGAAGTGGAGTGAATACAAGTTGACCTGGGTCTGGAAATGCATCCAAGGAGAGATGTAGCAACTGGCTAGGAGAAAGGAGCTGGTGTTTTTTTTTTTTTTTTTTGGACAAGCAACAAGAAGGAGCAGTGGCTCCAGATCACTGGTGTGAGAGCGAGCGGATCATCAGCTAATCAGCATAATTTATCACTTCTGCAATCCTAGGTCAGGAAAGAAGCCTTAATTAGGATGTGGCCAGGTGGTGTCTTCTGCCTGGCTTCTCAGGTAGGAAAGGAATATTATCACATGGGGAGGTGGTCTGTGGCAAAAGCTACTTGTAGCCTCTAAGCCAATCCACTTCTGTGACTGCACACCACTCACAAACAGTGTGACTGTTTCTTTAGCACTGGCTCTGGATGTAAACGTGCCATGGTCTAAGCACAAAACCACTGCTTCTGGTCCACTTCGAATGCATTTTGCCAGAAATGATGAATATGCAGTGATTTTTCATCTATACTCATGCCTAGATCTGAGTTGTTTTAGAAGTTACTGTGGCTTTGTAATTGAAATTTTTTCTCAGGGAAGTTAACTGTCCTTTCCTTAGCCCTTGTGGTTGCTTAGCAACAGGGGACAGCAGAGTGGTAACAGGGATACTAAACATCTAACAAGTGGGGAGAGTTGATGTCTGTCCCATGAACAGGTTGCCTCAGTGGGTCCGACTTGAGATGGGAGAATGTTACAGCAGGACATCTGCAGCCCCAGGGTCTAAAACCTCAGAGAGAAGCAGGTGAGTTCCTACTTCCTCCTATTCCTGAAGAATTCATGGGAATTGATAGATTAAGTCGCCTTCCCACAGTGCTTCAAAGAAAACCTTTCCTTCATATACGGGGAAAACATCAGACAGACTTTTTCTCCTTTCCTGGAAAATAAGCCCTTTCTTTGAACACAGATTTCTTCCCAGAGTATAGGATGGTGTCAGATATGCATCAGGTGGTCAGTAAATATTTGGTAAATGAATAAAATGTTCCTCACTTGTTCTTCTCAAAATAGCAAACTCACATCAACCATTATACTGGTGTAGGAAGGGGAAATGGAGGCAGCCCTTTTGCAGAACCAGTGGAATGAAATCTCACCTTCACAGCTCCCTGGCCAGGCCATACAAACAAAAGAAGCTAGATCATTCCAACCGTCCTTAAACAGAAACTCAAACCAACTCTGGCTACAAATATGGAAGAGCAATTCCCCTCTACAATCAATCTATAGTTCATCACTAGGAAATCTGCATGTCGACACAATATTCCTGTCTCCTTAAAATGTGGAAATACCTTCCATTTAGAAATTCTTTTCAACCTTATATGAGAGATGACTAGACTTTTTCTGTGTAAAGAGCAGTATCCTAGAAAATATTGTTCTTGTGATATATACACATGTAACTATAGCTCTGCTTTATTAAGATTTAAAATGTGTTTTAATTACATGAAATGTGTGCTGAGTCACTCAGTTTTGTCTGACTCTTTGTAATCTCATGAACTGTAGCCAACCAGGCTCCTCTGTCCATGGGATTTTTCAGGCAAGGATACTAGAGTGGGTTGGCATTTCCTACTCCAACATAAAATGTGTGGGCCTTGTTTTTATTTACTTTTAACCTATGTCTATGGTCCATAAATGATGTGGGAAATTCACAAATTCCCACATCAGATTTCCCAGAAATCTTTTCTATGTGCAAAGGAATCTGTGATCCTCCAAAGATTAACAATCTTTCGGGGGAAGTAAGTTTTTTGAAGGTAGCTCCTGTTAAAGAAAATGAACATTTAGCAAACACTTCTCATATCTCTAAACACAGCACTTAGACAGAGATAACGTTTCAATATGCTGACAATTGGAGAGGTGAACATAGTGTTACCAAATGGAGGAAAAATGGTCTGTGAAAGTCCTTCCAACTTTGAAAGGAATGGCCCAGGGGACCATCAGCAGGCAAGTCAAGTGGAAAGCAGGACTTTTCTCTCACTGTAAATCATCACTGGTGTGTCGTTGTAATATATGGAACTGAGTGTTCTGTGCAACCACAGAGCAGGGCTCTGATGAAGGAGACAGTGGAGGACCATGATACCCTAGTTCATCTTTAGGAGGGTGCAATTCAGCTCTTCTAGCAGGAACAAACTGGTCCCACATATCTGCCTGCCCTACTTTATCTCCACTCCTCTTCCCATGTCCTTGATACAGACCTTCTCCACAGTTTATATAAACGAAATGGGAACTTGCGCCTGTGTTGTCTAAGCCAAGTGTGATTAGACCTTGGATGCCATTAACCTAGGGAATGAAGCAAAGTTTTCTTTTTCCCAGGAAGCCCTCTCCTAGAAAAGGTGTTCAATAGGTATATTTCCAAACCAATTTTATTCACATATTTATTCACTTGGACTGACTGATGACTGATTACCACTCCCACACTGAAAAAAAAAAAAAAGAAAGAAAGAAAAGAAAACCTAGGTAAAAAAGCTGGGAGAACAGATATAAAGCTTTTTTTCACTGAAAGGAAGGAAATATTTATGTTCTTATTAAATCCTGAAAAAGCAACTATAAGGCCTGTCTGTCATATTATTCCTCCCTGCCAAAAGAAATCTGAAGATGATTTTTCAGATCTTCTATGAACTCTGAAATAAGAAACGAAAACAAGCTTCATAAACATATTTGTTAATTCTAATTTGTTTTCTCTCAAGGCTAATAGGCTTTCTAAAGTTTTTGTTCCGTTAATTATGGTACAACATGACTTGTCCTGTGTATGCTGAGTTACTATGGTTACTCTCAGGCCGTGACTCATGACCTTTAAATATTATTGTCAGGCAGCCAAAGCTCCTTCACTTTTAAACCAGTAGTTTTGTTTCAGGCATTACTAAGAGAAGGTAGCTTCAAACGGTACTTTTTATTGTATATTTGTGGCATATTTGAATATGCCTATGTATTTCACTCATTTTTTTTGTTTGGCTTCATTTAGTGACCCAATATTAATTTCTTGATAAGGCATAGTCCTTGTTTTGTGGGAGGTGTCATTGAGAAATGCAAAAATACAGGTAGCCAAATAATTGTACACTATCACAAAATAAGAACTACAAAAAAAAAAAAAAAAAAAGGAAGAAATAATAACTACAAAGGACACTCATCCAAAAACTGCTTATAGACAGAAAGGCAAGAAATGATTCTAACCAGCAGAACTAAAGAGGCTTCAGGGGGATGAAAGGAAGGCAGCATTTGAATCTTGGTATGAAGAATGGGTATGGCAACCCACTTGAGTACTCTTGCCTGGAGAATTCCATGGAGAGAGGAGCCTGGTGAGATACAGTCTGTGGGGTTGCAGAGAGTCAGACACAACTAAGCAATTAACAATTTCAGTTTTCACTGGCATTAATTATGGGTAAGATTTTAACAAAAAGAGATGAGAGCATGAGGAAACAATCTAAGAGAAAGATACACACGTGCCCTAGAACTACAGGGTAGAAATGTTTGGTGAGAATACCAGTTTTGTGAGATAGACTAATAGAAGGTAACATTAGTTAGAAGGTAAGAGGGGGCAGCTTATTAAGGTCCTTCAAACCTTCTGTTGTTTTGCCCAGCAACTGTGATGACCCAAAGTGTATTTTCCATTTCATGATAAAGAGGTACTGTCAAGTAGAAAGCTGATTTAGGTATGATGCAAGAAAAGCAATTACATCTCTCAGAACCCCAGTGCGTCCTTCCACTAAGTGGAAATTTAATTAATTTTGTTCAATAGTCACTGATTACTCTGAACATTTTAAACAGTTTTGACTTTTTAAAAGTGAGAGACATGTGCTGAAATATGGGAATAAAATAACACACTTATAGGGAGAAAGGAGGACAGAAAATAATAAAAGTGCCCTACTGTTATAAAGTAAGGCTTGTTGGTTGGTAACACTAGAATGAGATTTATTAAGATTTACTAGGTTTATTAAGTCTTCTGTTTATTCATTTATTCAACAAACATTTACTGACCATCCTAGCCCTCTTCAGGATCTTAAGGATAGGTAACAAAATAAAAGCACAAAGAATTCCCTGTCTTCAAGGGATTTATATTTTCAGTGAGAGGAAACACAGTGGATACAATAAACATTGCAAGTTACATAAAGTGTTAGAAGGTGGTAAACACTGCAGAGCAAAATTAAGCAAGGTAATTTGGATGAAGAGAGGAGTAAGGAGCCCAATTTTAAATAAAGTGCATATAGTAGACTTGCCTGAGAAAGGAATATTTGAGCAAAGAGAAGAAGGAAGTAGAAAAAAGCCCAGCAGACAAATATAGATGAGAAGTTCCTGGCAGAAGTGATGGAAGGACAGTGAGAAAGCCAGTGTGACTCAGAGGGGAGGAACTGAGGAATATGGGATGAATCCAGACAGGTAAAGGTAGGTTTGTGTTTGGCAGGGGAAGAAGGGAATGGAATGGAATTCTAGTGTGTGTGAGAGGGCTGAATGGCAGAGACATCTATGGGAACTTGTAGGTCATAATATGGTCTTTGGCTTTTATTTTAAGTGAAATGGAGTCATTTATTAGATTTTGTTTGTTTTTAGCAGAGGAGTAAATTTTTTTTTGTTACAGTTGATGTGTATTGAAAACAGAAGGTGAGGGGCAAAGGTGAAACCAGGGAGAGCCACTTAGGAGGTTAATGCAACATTCCAGGTAAAACCTGATGGTAGCCTGAGGCTTAAACCAGATTGTTAGTAATGAAGGTGGTGAAAATTGGCCAGATATTGTATATATTATGATGCTAGATCCCAGAATTTCCTGTTGGGTTGGAAGGATAATGTCATCATCACTGAGATGGAGAAGACTGCAAGTGGAGCAGATTTGGGAGGAGGAATCAGGGGGTTAGGTTTTAGAAATGTTGAAAGTGAGATGTCTATTAGACATCCTGGTGGAGATGTCAAGAAGGCAACTGAATGAATGCATCTGGAATTCAAAAGGGAAAAGTGCCCTACTGTTATAAAGTAAGGCTTGTTGGTTGGTAACACTAGAATGAGATTTATTAAGATTTACTAGGTTTATTAAGTCTTCTGTTTATTCATTTATTCAACAAACATTTACTGACCATCCTAGCCCTCTTCAGGATCTTAAGGATAGGTAACAAAATAAAAGCACAAAGAATTCCCTGTCTTCAAGGGATTTATATTTTCAGTGAGAGGAAACACAGTGGATACAATAAACATTGCAAGTTACATAAAGTGTTAGAAGGTGGTAAACACTGCAGAGCAAAATTAAGCAAGGTAATTTGGATGAAGAGAGGAGTAAGGAGCCCAATTTTAAATAAAGTGCATATAGTAGACTTGCCTGAGAAAGGAATATTTGAGCAAAGAGAAGAAGGAAGTAGAAAAAAGCCCAGCAGACAAATATAGATGAGAAGTTCCTGGCAGAAGTGATGGAAGGACAGTGAGAAAGCCAGTGTGACTCAGAGGGGAGGAACTGAGGAATATGGGATGAATCCAGACAGGTAAAGGTAGGTTTGTGTTTGGCAGGGGAAGAAGGGAATGGAATGGAATTCTAGTGTGTGTGAGAGGGCTGAATGGCAGAGACATCTATGGGAACTTGTAGGTCATAATATGGTCTTTGGCTTTTATTTTAAGTGAAATGGAGTCATTTATTAGATTTTGTTTGTTTTTAGCAGAGGAGTAAATTTTTTTTTTTTTTTTTTACAGTTGATGTGTATTGAAAACAGAAGGTGAGGGGCAAAGGTGAAACCAGGGAGAGCCACTTAGGAGGTTAATGCAACATTCCAGGTAAAACCTGATGGTAGCCTGAGGCTTAAACCAGATTGTTAGTAATGAAGGTGGTGAAAATTGGCCAGATATTGTATATATTATGATGCTAGATCCCAGAATTTCCTGTTGGGTTGGAAGGATAATGTCATCATCACTGAGATGGAGAAGACTGCAAGTGGAGCAGATTTGGGAGGAGGAATCAGGGGGTTAGGTTTTAGAAATGTTGAAAGTGAGATGTCTATTAGACATCCTGGTGGAGATGTCAAGAAGGCAACTGAATGAATGCATCTGGAATTCAAGGGAAAAGTGTGTACTGGAAATATGTATTGGGGAGTGATTAGCATGTCGAGTTAGTTGCTCAGTCATGTCCAACTCTTTGTGACCTCATGAACTGTAACCTGCCAGGCTTCTCTGTCTATGGAATTCTCCAGGCAAGAATACTGGAGTGGGTTGCAGTTCCCTTCCAGAGGATCTTCCAGACCCAGGGGCTGAATCCAGGTCTCTTGCATTTCAGGCAGATTCTTTCACTGTTTGAGCCACCAGGGAAGCCCTACCATATTAATAATATTTAAATTCCTGAAGCTGGAGCAGCTGACCAAGGGAGTGATTGTTGAGTAGAGAAGAGAGGAACCCCTGGAACATGCCAGTGTTGAGAGTTGATGGACAGGAGAAAGAACCATCAAAGGAAACTGAGGAGGAGGAGGAGATGGGATGGGAAGAAAGTCTGGCACCTTAGGATGTCCTGGGAGCTAAGTGAAGAATGCATTTCAAGGAGGGAGTGTTGAATTGTGTGGAAAGCTGTTAAGTAAGATGAATTGTGACACATGACCACTGGTTACAGTAATGTGAACTCACTAGTGAATTCAGTAAGTGCAATTTCTGTGGAATGATAGTTGTGAGAATCTAAATCTTAACAAAAAAATAGGAAGAAAAGGAATTAGAGACGAGAATATAGTTTTGTGCTAATGGGAATCAGAGTAATTAAGCAGAAACTAAAGGGCTAAGAGGGCTCAATGTGCAATGAAAAACAGCATGTTTGTAAACTGTTGGAAATAATCTAGGAGACAGAGAAAGAGAGACTGACTGAAAAACAGTGTAGGAGACAAAGAATTCTCAAAGTCTCCTGTTTCACAGGATATGCTTTCCTCTCTCTCTTTTTTTAGTTGAAATAAGATATTTTGCAGGTTTCCAGAACAGATTGTACTGTTCAGACTGCTTATTCTCAAGGAAAACTATTTTATCTTCTTCAGGGGGATTGGCTAGATCCCAGAATTTCCTGTTGGGTTGGAAGGATAATGTCATCATCACTGAGATGGAGAAGACTGCAAGTGGAGCAGATTTGGGAGGAGGAATCAGGGGGTTAGGTTTTAGAAATGTTGAAAGTGAGATGTCTATTAGACATCCTGGTGGAGATGTCAAGAAGGCAACTGAATGAATGCATCTGGAATTCAAGGGAAAAGTGTGTACTGGAAATATGTATTGGGGAGTGATTAGCATGTCGAGTTAGTTGCTCAGTCATGTCCAACTCTTTGTGACCTCATGAACTGTAACCTGCCAGGCTTCTCTGTCTATGGAATTCTCCAGGCAAGAATACTGGAGTGGGTTGCAGTTCCCTTCCAGAGGATCTTCCAGACCCAGGGGCTGAATCCAGGTCTCTTGCATTTCAGGCAGATTCTTTCACTGTTTGAGCCACCAGGGAAGCCCTACCATATTAATAATATTTAAATTCCTGAAGCTGGAGCAGCTGACCAAGGGAGTGATTGTTGAGTAGAGAAGAGAGGAACCCCTGGAACATGCCAGTGTTGAGAGTTGATGGACAGGAGAAAGAACCATCAAAGGAAACTGAGGAGGAGGAGGAGATGGGATGGGAAGAAAGTCTGGCACCTTAGGATGTCCTGGGAGCTAAGTGAAGAATGCATTTCAAGGAGGGAGTGTTGAATTGTGTGGAAAGCTGTTAAGTAAGATGAATTGTGACACATGACCACTGGTTACAGTAATGTGAACTCACTAGTGAATTCAGTAAGTGCAATTTCTGTGGAATGATAGTTGTGAGAATCTAAATCTTAACAAAAAAATAGGAAGAAAAGGAATTAGAGACGAGAATATAGTTTTGTGCTAATGGGAATCAGAGTAATTAAGCAGAAACTAAAGGGCTAAGAGGGCTCAATGTGCAATGAAAAACAGCATGTTTGTAAACTGTTGGAAATAATCTAGGAGACAGAGAAAGAGAGACTGACTGAAAAACAGTGTAGGAGACAAAGAATTCTCAAAGTCTCCTGTTTCACAGGATATGCTTTCCTCTCTCTCTTTTTTTAGTTGAAATAAGATATTTTGCAGGTTTCCAGAACAGATTGTACTGTTCAGACTGCTTATTCTCAAGAGGACCTTTAAAGGCTATTTTATCTTCTTCAAGTAAAGTTTACATTCCTTAGTTTTGATTTCCTTTAGAAATGTTCAGAAAATGACATTGAGAGGAAATACTATAGAAAATACATCTTCAATGTTACAGCATAAAGATCTATTAGATGTGGGCTGCGTACGTGAGTGTGTGAGTCTGTGCATGTCTTGAGATAAAATTTTGAAATTCTGAACTCTTTATTTCAGCATCATGTCTGGAAGTTCAGAGTCAAATACACAACAAAGAAACCGAATACCGGTAAGAAATGAGGTTTTCATTAATTTCTTTTTTAAAAGCATTATATAGCTAATGAAACTGTAACTTCTTTATTTGATGTTGAGGTTTTCCTAACATAGTTTCTCTTTCACATTTTACTGGTAAATATTTTAAAAATAAAACATGCTCTTTCTCAAGTGGAATATGGAAAAATGGGCAGAGTACCAATGAGGGGATTCTACTGGGCAAGAGGGTAGTTGGTGTGAGGTGGTCTTCTCACTTTTACCTGTGATCCTACACTGTTCTCTGTTGTCCTGCACTACCATAAGCATCCTGGGTTACTTCAGAGTATTTGCTTGTATGTGAGGAAACTCTGGAATTCGGACATGATACAGACTGGGTAGCTCCTCTTACTTGGTTTGTTTAGGTTTGGGTTTACATCATAGTCTATTCTGGTATTCTCAGTTCATACTCCTTCAAGTCATCCTGGGACAGTTGGGTCCTTTCTACCTAAGCCTCAACTAGTCCCTCTTGAGGTGGCAATTGCGTAGGTTGGTGAGAAGTGGTGAAGCTGAGTGATGGGGTCATGGAGACGCATTACACTAGTTCTCTACTTTTACTCAAGCTTGAGGATGTCCAATGAAAACAGCATGTTTGTAGACTGTTGGAAATAATCTAGGAGACAGAGAAAGAGAGACTGACTGAAAAACAGTGTAGGAGACAAAGAATTCTCAAAGTCTCCTGTTTCACAGGATATGCTTTCCTCTCTCTCTTTTTTTAGTTGAAATAAGATATTTTGCAGGTTTCCAGAACAGATTGTACTGTTCAGACTGCTTATTCTCAAGAGGACCTTTAAAGGCTATTTTATCTTCTTCAAGTAAAGTTTACATTCCTTAGTTTTGATTTCCTTTAGAAATGTTCAGAAAATGACATTGAGAGGAAATACTATAGAAAATACATCTTCAATGTTACAGCATAAAGATCTATTAGATGTGGGCTGCGTACGTGAGTGTGTGAGTCTGTGCATGTCTTGAGATAAAATTTTGAAATTCTGAACTCTTTATTTCAGCATCATGTCTGGAAGTTCAGAGTCAAATACACAACAAAGAAACCGAATACCGGTAAGAAATGAGGTTTTCATTAATTTCTTTTTTAAAAGCATTATATAGCTAATGAAACTGTAACTTCTTTATTTGATGTTGAGGTTTTCCTAACATAGTTTCTCTTTCACATTTTACTGGTAAATATTTTAAAAATAAAACATGCTCTTTCTCAAGTGGAATATGGAAAAATGGGCAGAGTACCAATGAGGGGATTCTACTGGGCAAGAGGGTAGTTGGTGTGAGGTGGTCTTCTCACTTTTACCTGTGATCCTACACTGTTCTCTGTTGTCCTGCACTACCATAAGCATCCTGGGTTACTTCAGAGTATTTGCTTGTATGTGAGGAAACTCTGGAATTCGGACATGATACAGACTGGGTAGCTCCTCTTACTTGGTTTGTTTAGGTTTGGGTTTACATCATAGTCTATTCTGGTATTCTCAGTTCATACTCCTTCAAGTCATCCTGGGACAGTTGGGTCCTTTCTACCTAAGCCTCAACTAGTCCCTCTTGAGGTGGCAATTGCGTAGGTTGGTGAGAAGTGGTGAAGCTGAGTGATGGGGTCATGGAGACGCATTACACTAGTTCTCTACTTTTACTCAAGCTTGAGGATGTCCCTTAAAAAAAAAAGATAAACACCCTTGATTCAGTTTTAGTAAGGATTCCCCTAGGCTCTACCCACTGACATTTCTGGAACAACCTGTCCAGCTCTAATACAGAGGCAGTGTGGTACAAAAGAAAGATTGTAGGACTAGGAATTAGACTGTCTGATGATACCCCAAGCCACTTAAACCCTGAACCTTGCTTTTCATTCATAGAAAGAGGGTGATGAGACTGTAATAGTCTACTTGAAATAAGATGTTTGGGATGTGAAAATGGTTGGGAAACTATCTACAAGAGTACAGTAGCATAGCTATTCGCAATCGATTCAGTTCAAACAGGTTACCCTGTGGACCATGGGACCTTGTCCTTTGGTTTCTCTACTTCTTTCTGGATTCAACATTCTGCTTTTCTACTCACGACCCACCCCAGCATCATCAGCTAAGAACATCTGATCTATTAACGTACAAATTCAGAACCTTACTTTCACACAACTATTTTTGTTCAATGTTAATTAACATCTCTTTTCTAAGAATTCATTTAATCTGGCCCAAGGCAGACTGGACATATAACTCAAACCCACAGAAATTTTCAGAGGAGGATGATTTTTGTTGAAGAAACAGAAGTCAAAGGGAAATCAAGTTAGATTAACAGAATATGATTTTAATTAAAATTTTGTTTTCTACCTCTAGAGATCATTTAATATTCTATGACTTTTTTCAATGAGTTTTTATTTTGTATAGTAGCGCTATATACAGTTCTGTTGTCCAAAGCAAGAGTGTCTCTCTTTGGCACTATATGAAAATATTTTTCTCTTTGATTAGTAGCATCCTGGGTTATTTGTTTGCAGGAAACTCTGGAATTCGGACATGATACAGACTGGGTAGCTCCTCTTACTTGGTTTGTTTAGGTTTGGGTTTACATCATAGTCTATTCTGGTATTCTCAGTTCATACTCCTTCAAGTCATCCTGGGACAGTTGGGTCCTTTCTACCTAAGCCTCAACTAGTCCCTCTTGAGGTGGCAATTGCGTAGGTTGGTGAGAAGTGGTGAAGCTGAGTGATGGGGTCATGGAGACGCATTACACTAGTTCTCTACTTTTACTCAAGCTTGAGGATGTCCCTTAAAAAAAAAAGATAAACACCCTTGATTCAGTTTTAGTAAGGATTCCCCTAGGCTCTACCCACTGACATTTCTGGAACAACCTGTCCAGCTCTAATACAGAGGCAGTGTGGTACAAAAGAAAGATTGTAGGACTAGGAATTAGACTGTCTGATGATACCCCAAGCCACTTAAACCCTGAACCTTGCTTTTCATTCATAGAAAGAGGGTGATGAGACTGTAATAGTCTACTTGAAATAAGATGTTTGGGATGTGAAAATGGTTGGGAAACTATCTACAAGAGTACAGTAGCATAGCTATTCGCAATCGATTCAGTTCAAACAGGTTACCCTGTGGACCATGGGACCTTGTCCTTTGGTTTCTCTACTTCTTTCTGGATTCAACATTCTGCTTTTCTACTCACGACCCACCCCAGCATCATCAGCTAAGAACATCTGATCTATTAACGTACAAATTCAGAACCTTACTTTCACACAACTATTTTTGTTCAATGTTAATTAACATCTCTTTTCTAAGAATTCATTTAATCTGGCCCAAGGCAGACTGGACATATAACTCAAACCCACAGAAATTTTCAGAGGAGGATGATTTTTGTTGAAGAAACAGAAGTCAAAGGGAAATCAAGTTAGATTAACAGAATATGATTTTAATTAAAATTTTGTTTTCTACCTCTAGAGATCATTTAATATTCTATGACTTTTTTCAATGAGTTTTTATTTTGTATAGTAGCGCTATATACAGTTCTGTTGTCCAAAGCAAGAGTGTCTCTCTTTGGCACTATATGAAAATATTTTTTTCTCTGGTTGATTGGAACCCTTGAGCTAGTAGCTAAATTGGAGCTTTGGAAATGGGAGACTTCAGCCTACCAATCTCTGTTTGCTACCTTTCCTCTAACAATGTTATCAGTTAAAACCTTAGAGGTAACCCTCTCAATAAGACACTGAAAAGGACAAGGCACCAATGGCTACGTTTAGGATTTCTGCAGACTTCCAATTAGTTGCCTGGAGTTCAGCATCTATCTTCTTTCAATTTATATTTAACATAGTTGAGAGCCCTGGGGCTTGAAGTAAAGCCTTGGTTCTGCTTTAGTTACTGAATTTTTACATTTCTAAAAGAATACCTCTAGCTTGAGGTAGAGGTTAGGATCAGAGACTTGAAGGCCATAGGATGGTCACAATTAGTGCTGCCTCCTCAACCTTGGAACTCAAAGGATAATTATTTAGCGGAACAGATTCTGCTCTGTACCGCGAGGAACCAAATTACAGGTGGATCTCAGATGCCTCTTTTGAACAGTTGTGGTTAGCTTTAGTAGAGAACACAGGGATGAAGGATAAAAATCCGTCAATTCTATGAGGATATCTTGACCACCCAAACAGAATGAAATACACTCTACCTTTGTGGCCTCTGAACAGTACTTTAATATCTAGACTCTCCCAGAAAACTCTGCATTCTTGGAGCCTTTATTCATCTCTATATCCCTGAAACAAAGTCTGTGATACCACCACCTGAAACAACAACTGGCTATTAACGTACAATTCAGAACCTTACTTTCACACAACTATTTTTGTTCAATGTTAATTAACATCTCTTTTCTAAGAATTCATTTAATCTGGCCCAAGGCAGACTGGACATATAACTCAAACCCACAGAAATTTTCAGAGGAGGATGATTTTTGTTGAAGAAACAGAAGTCAAAGGGAAATCAAGTTAGATTAACAGAATATGATTTTAATTAAAATTTTGTTTTCTACCTCTAGAGATCATTTAATATTCTATGACTTTTTTCAATGAGTTTTTATTTTGTATAGTAGCGCTATATACAGTTCTGTTGTCCAAAGCAAGAGTGTCTCTCTTTGGCACTATATGAAAATATTTTTTTCTCTGGTTGATTGGAACCCTTGAGCTAGTAGCTAAATTGGAGCTTTGGAAATGGGAGACTTCAGCCTACCAATCTCTGTTTGCTACCTTTCCTCTAACAATGTTATCAGTTAAAACCTTAGAGGTAACCCTCTCAATAAGACACTGAAAAGGACAAGGCACCAATGGCTACGTTTAGGATTTCTGCAGACTTCCAATTAGTTGCCTGGAGTTCAGCATCTATCTTCTTTCAATTTATATTTAACATAGTTGAGAGCCCTGGGGCTTGAAGTAAAGCCTTGGTTCTGCTTTAGTTACTGAATTTTTACATTTCTAAAAGAATACCTCTAGCTTGAGGTAGAGGTTAGGATCAGAGACTTGAAGGCCATAGGATGGTCACAATTAGTGCTGCCTCCTCAACCTTGGAACTCAAAGGATAATTATTTAGCGGAACAGATTCTGCTCTGTACCGCGAGGAACCAAATTACAGGTGGATCTCAGATGCCTCTTTTGAACAGTTGTGGTTAGCTTTAGTAGAGAACACAGGGATGAAGGATAAAAATCCGTCAATTCTATGAGGATATCTTGACCACCCAAACAGAATGAAATACACTCTACCTTTGTGGCCTCTGAACAGTACTTTAATATCTAGACTCTCCCAGAAAACTCTGCATTCTTGGAGCCTTTATTCATCTCTATATCCCTGAAACAAAGTCTGTGATACCACCACCTGAAACAACAACTGGACTGATTTCCAGGCAAAGCACGCCACGATTGACAGATGCTGTCCCTCTGAATTGTTACAGCAGCAGATGGGGGTGGGCTTTTAGAGCCATCACTATTGTACTCTTCTTCTCCTCTCCCTTCTCTCCTCCCCTTCCTCCTGCTCTGTGAATATTATTATCACTTTAGAAATTAAGAAGATTAGAGTCAAGGAGATTGAGTGAAGAGTCCAGCTTTTGAGTGACGAATGAGTCATATGTTGACTACAGAGCAAGAACATTATGGCATAATCCAGTGAGGATTTCCATAGATCCAGTTTTCAGGTGCCAGGTTGTCCCTGTTTATTTGGACCATATTCCTTGGGAGGATTAGAATGTTATTTGAACTGTTGCCTTTGCTCCATCTTAACATCCTCTGACAAAGAACAGCTAGTGCTTATAAATCATCTCATTTGAAATTGTTTACGAAATAAAAGTTCCATTGCAAGGAGGCATGACCTGAACCAGAAACCTGACTCAGGGTTTCTTCCCCTGAACTATTCCTGAGAACTGTGACAAATAGAAATGAACAATGTAAAAAACACCACATAATCTTTGGCTATGTGGAATGACACATCCAAAAATGAGAGTGAGGCTATGAATTCCTTAATGCGAGCATATGTATGAACTATTTCACTCATTTAACAAAGCTAGGCTTATTATAAAACCTCATAAGCTATTTAGTGTTCAAGTTGCTATTCAGTGATGATTTCATTAAAGAATTATTCAGCGCCAAAAATATTAAAGCATGTTAAAATTTTTAGCTCATAAGGTCAAATTCATAGGACACTATATAGAAAGTCAGCTTGTTGTTGTTTTATAACAACCTCCAATTAGCTCTAAAAATACTACATTTGACAAACCAGGAAAGACAAGAATGCCCTAAATGGTGTCAAACTGTATAACTTCTGTTCTTCTAGTACTTGGTACAATATAGCATTATTTTTGCAGGAAGCGTATATTTGGTCACATTTGGACTTTTGCATTCTTGGAGCCTTTATTCATCTCTATATCCCTGAAACAAAGTCTGTGATACCACCACCTGAAACAACAACTGGACTGATTTCCAGGCAAAGCACGCCACGATTGACAGATGCTGTCCCTCTGAATTGTTACAGCAGCAGATGGGGGTGGGCTTTTAGAGCCATCACTATTGTACTCTTCTTCTCCTCTCCCTTCTCTCCTCCCCTTCCTCCTGCTCTGTGAATATTATTATCACTTTAGAAATTAAGAAGATTAGAGTCAAGGAGATTGAGTGAAGAGTCCAGCTTTTGAGTGACGAATGAGTCATATGTTGACTACAGAGCAAGAACATTATGGCATAATCCAGTGAGGATTTCCATAGATCCAGTTTTCAGGTGCCAGGTTGTCCCTGTTTATTTGGACCATATTCCTTGGGAGGATTAGAATGTTATTTGAACTGTTGCCTTTGCTCCATCTTAACATCCTCTGACAAAGAACAGCTAGTGCTTATAAATCATCTCATTTGAAATTGTTTACGAAATAAAAGTTCCATTGCAAGGAGGCATGACCTGAACCAGAAACCTGACTCAGGGTTTCTTCCCCTGAACTATTCCTGAGAACTGTGACAAATAGAAATGAACAATGTAAAAAACACCACATAATCTTTGGCTATGTGGAATGACACATCCAAAAATGAGAGTGAGGCTATGAATTCCTTAATGCGAGCATATGTATGAACTATTTCACTCATTTAACAAAGCTAGGCTTATTATAAAACCTCATAAGCTATTTAGTGTTCAAGTTGCTATTCAGTGATGATTTCATTAAAGAATTATTCAGCGCCAAAAATATTAAAGCATGTTAAAATTTTTAGCTCATAAGGTCAAATTCATAGGACACTATATAGAAAGTCAGCTTGTTGTTGTTTTATAACAACCTCCAATTAGCTCTAAAAATACTACATTTGACAAACCAGGAAAGACAAGAATGCCCTAAATGGTGTCAAACTGTATAACTTCTGTTCTTCTAGTACTTGGTACAATATAGCATTATTTTTGCAGGAAGCGTATATTTGGTCACATTTGTGACATTTCTAAATGTTAGCACTCTGAAATAGCTTTCAAAAGATTCTTCCCTTCATTGAGCACATTTTCAGATCTTTAATGAGTTACAGCTGCTTATATGTTGTTTGTGGGTTTTTTTATTATTTTTTTTTTATTTTTTGGGCAGGGGTCGGGTTTGGGAGGGAGGGGAGCAGGCGGGCCACTTCCATTGGTCCTTCATTTCTCCATGTTCATCCATCCCTGTTCTTTGACTCCTGTGGGCCTCCCATCGCGGTGGCCTCCGTTGTCGCAGAGTGCCGGCTCTGGGCGCATGCGCCCCAGAGCTCCAGCTCAGTAATTGGACACATCGGTCCAGCCGCTCCGCGGCACATGGGATCTTCCCAGGCCAGGGATCGAACCGGTGCCCCTTGCACTGCAAGGCAGTGTCCTTACCCACTGGACCACCAGGGGAAGCCCTGTTGTTTGTGTTTTAAGTGAACATTTCAAATGATCTAAAGGAGACATTCTTATCTTGAAAGGAGATCAGTATAGACTTGCACTTCTATGTATATTTCACTATAAAGATTTGTTGCTGTTATAAGAAATAGTTTATTTTACCACTCCAAAATATAAGAAATATCTCAGAACTTTTTGTCCTAGATTCAGTTGCCTTTTTCTTTCATTTTTTTCTTTCTTCTTTGTTACTTTCCCTTTCTTAAGCAAACTTGACAAATTTAAAGTGTAGAAGTTGGTGAATTTTGACACAAGCATGCACACGTGAAACCATCATCACAGTCAAGAAAATGAGTTTTCCGGCACTCCCAGAACTTTCTCATGCTCTTTGGTAATCCCTCTCACTCACTTCCTCCCACCTCACTTTCAAGGAAGCACAATGTTTCACATCACTGTGTATTATTCTGCATTTCCTTGAGCTTTATATAAACAAAGTCCTACAATATGTAACCCTTCTACTGACTTCTTTCGCTCAGCAAAATTACCTTCAATTTCATCCAGGTGTTAGTGTGTATTAATAATGCTTATTGCTAAATAGTATTCCACTGCACCGAATATACCAGTTTGTTTATGCCTTCACCCACTGATGGACATTTAGGTCATTTCCAGTTTATGACTCTTTGCAGATAAAGCTGCTATAAATGTTCATGTACAAATCTTTGTATGGACATTTGCTTTCTTTCCTCTTGGGAAAACCCGTAAGATTTTTTAATTTTATTTTATCTGTTTATTTATTTCTCGCTATTTTGGGTTTTCACTGTTGCCACAGGCTATTCTCTAGTTGCAGGGAGTGAGGGCTACTCTCTAGGTAAGGTGAGCAGGCTTCTTGTTGCAGGGACTTCTTGTGGAACTCGGGCTCTAGGGCACACAGGCTTCAGTAGTTGCATCACATGGGCTCAATAGCTGTGGCTCACGGCCTTAGCTGCTCTGCAGCACATGGGATCTTCCCGGATCAGGAATTGAACTCATGTCCCTTGCATTGGCAGGCAAACTCTTTACCAATGAGCTACCAGGGAAGCCCAATCCATAAGATTTGAATCACATGAGAAGGTATTTTTAACTTTCTTAACAACTGTCAAACTATTTTCCAAATTTGTAGTAACCTTTTACATTCCCACCAGCAGTGTATCAGATTAGTTCATCCACATTCTCTCCTGTCCTGGTAAGGTCAGCCTTTTAAATTTGGACATTCTAAAAGGTGAGATGGTATCTCATCATGGTTTTAATGTTCATTTGCTTAATAACTAATGGTGTTTGAGCACCTTTTCATCTAGTTATTTACCATTCTTCTATTTCATTTGGTGAAGTACCTATCAAAATGTTCTGTCCAACACAAATTTTTACAAGTTGTATTGTTTGTTTCTTAGTACTAGGTTTTCAAAGTTCTTTATATCTTCTAGAACCATGTAATTTTTCAGATGTGTGTTTTGCAGGTATTTTCTTCAGTCTACGGTTAGTGTTTCCATGCTCTTAGCAATGTTTTTAAAAGAACAGAAGTAATTAATTTTGATGAAGTCTAATCTATCCATTTGTGGTGTCATGGATCATACTTTTGCTATCTGATCTAAGAAATCTTTGCCCAAGGTCACAAATATTTTCTTCTCTTCTTTCAGAAAGTTTACAGTTTTAGGTTTCACCTTTAGATCTATGATATACTTTGAGTTAATTTTGCCCGATGATGACTAGTAGCTGAGTCTGTCACCAGAATTTCACTTAGATGAAGGCACTCCACTGCGCCAAAGTCACATCATGGGTCAAGCTGCAGCCAGTGACTGGTTGATGCTAGCTTCAAGACCTGGGTCCCTTACCCTGAGGGCCATTCTGAAGGGCCAACCCAGCCACACAGTTCTGCTTCTTTTTTTTCTTTATAGGCATTGCTCAAAAGAACCATCTCCAATAAGCCTTCTGTAGCCAAATCTCTCAGAGTATGTGACCTAGGAACTCTAACCCATATATTAACACAATCAGAATAAGTTGAACTGAATGAATGAGGTTTTGTGAATGGAAATTCGTAAGTGCAAAGCAGCCATTGTGTTGTAACTGAGGGCAAGACAAAAGATACAAAAAAAAAAAACTGTGTCTGTATCCTTGATAGTCCTTCAGGGAAATGTTTCTTGACATGAGAGAGAGATTTAATGAAAATCTGCAAACTTTAAGGAAGTAAAACATTTCATTTAATAAAGCATGACAGGGGTCCCTGGTGGCTTCGTGGGAAAGGTTCCACGTATCAGTGCAGGAGACATGGGTTCTATCCCTGATCAGAGAAGATCTCACATGTCTTTGAACAACTAACAACTATCGAGCCTGTGCTCTAGAGCCCAGAAGTCACAACTATTGAGCCATTGTGCCTTGGAGTCTATGCTCCACAACAAGAAAAGCCACTGCAATGAGGAGCCCACGTACTGCAACTAGCTCCCCATTGCCGCAACTAGAGAAAAGCCCTCACAGCAGCAAAGACCCAGCCAACAGCCAAAAGTAAATAAATAAATTAGCAAAATTTAAACAGCATGAAAAGTAACTTCCATTTATTCAAGCTAACAATTGACATTTTCTCCCAGAAAAGAACATGAATAGTATAGAAATTAAAACTTTACTTCTAAGGACATCTGCTAGTTTATCTAGATAGTGTCTAATGTTAACAACATTAGTATATCTGGACAGGTAATTTTATCTTCCCTGATACTGGAACATGAGATGTCAGTCAGAGTTTCTACACATTGTTCAACCTTTCATATCACTACTTTCATACTGAGATCTCGCAAGAAATGAGGGACTGATCCACATCAGGCTTTCCTGCTCCTGTCCTACTGTTGACCTTCTATGATCATCTCCACGTTCACCTAGTTAAATACCCTAAATTCTATAAGCAACAACTTCAACAGAGTTCAGGTCAAGCAGTACATAGAAAGGTAGTAGTGATGGCATCATTGGTGAGAAATATTTATTTTTCCTTTGGCTACAATTAAGAAAGTTTGAAGCTTCATTAAAATTTTGGAAGGTTGTTAGTTGCAATTGGCTAATGGCTTAACAATATTTTTATTAAGTTTTATAAATATTTTATCTGAACGATTCATTCTTTCTTCACAATACTGGTCCACACTGGGAGGCAGAGGGACACTGTCCATTGTTGTTACTAAGGGACCACTAGATGGGAACCTAGCCTCGGAGTGTCCTTCTGTGATCCAGGCAGGCAGCCATGAGGGAGCATGTGCACAGAATGCTCAACCTGGAAGGGACCCACACCACATCTCCCACTACATTCGTCAAAGACAACACATGGCCAAAACCAACTTCAAGGACTGAGCAAGTAAAATCATCATGTACCTAGAAGAATTTTCATAAATATTTTGGTGGACAAAAATTACAGCAATATCAGGGACTTCCCGGGTGGTCCAGAGGTTAAGAATCTGCCTTCCAATGCAGGAGACACAAGTTCAATCCCAGGTAGGGGAACTAAGATCCCACATGCTGAGGGGTAACTAAGCCCAGGAACCAAAACTACTGAGCCCCTTATGCCTTGAAAGACCTGGGCACCACAAGGGACAGTCCACATGCCATAAGACCCAATGCAGCCAAAACAATTACAGCAATATAAAGCCAGATATAGGAAAAGACAATAATTAAACCTAAGAAAGGAAATTCTATAACAATTGACATTTTCTCCCAGAAAAGAACATGAATAGTATAGAAATTAAAACTTTACTTCTAAGGACATCTGCTAGTTTATCTAGATAGTGTCTAATGTTAACAACATTAGTATATCTGGACAGGTAATTTTATCTTCCCTGATACTGGAACATGAGATGTCAGTCAGAGTTTCTACACATTGTTCAACCTTTCATATCACTACTTTCATACTGAGATCTCGCAAGAAATGAGGGACTGATCCACATCAGGCTTTCCTGCTCCTGTCCTACTGTTGACCTTCTATGATCATCTCCACGTTCACCTAGTTAAATACCCTAAATTCTATAAGCAACAACTTCAACAGAGTTCAGGTCAAGCAGTACATAGAAAGGTAGTAGTGATGGCATCATTGGTGAGAAATATTTATTTTTCCTTTGGCTACAATTAAGAAAGTTTGAAGCTTCATTAAAATTTTGGAAGGTTGTTAGTTGCAATTGGCTAATGGCTTAACAATATTTTTATTAAGTTTTATAAATATTTTATCTGAACGATTCATTCTTTCTTCACAATACTGGTCCACACTGGGAGGCAGAGGGACACTGTCCATTGTTGTTACTAAGGGACCACTAGATGGGAACCTAGCCTCGGAGTGTCCTTCTGTGATCCAGGCAGGCAGCCATGAGGGAGCATGTGCACAGAATGCTCAACCTGGAAGGGACCCACACCACATCTCCCACTACATTCGTCAAAGACAACACATGGCCAAAACCAACTTCAAGGACTGAGCAAGTAAAATCATCATGTACCTAGAAGAATTTTCATAAATATTTTGGTGGACAAAAATTACAGCAATATCAGGGACTTCCCGGGTGGTCCAGAGGTTAAGAATCTGCCTTCCAATGCAGGAGACACAAGTTCAATCCCAGGTAGGGGAACTAAGATCCCACATGCTGAGGGGTAACTAAGCCCAGGAACCAAAACTACTGAGCCCCTTATGCCTTGAAAGACCTGGGCACCACAAGGGACAGTCCACATGCCATAAGACCCAATGCAGCCAAAACAATTACAGCAATATAAAGCCAGATATAGGAAAAGACAATAATTAAACCTAAGAAAGGAAATGCTATAGTTAAATGCAAAATAAAGAAAAAAATTACCTCCAGATTTTTTCATTTTAAAAAGTTCTACTTGAGAGTTGATAGAGTGAGAGAGTTAAAAAGAGTTAGCAGTTTAAAATAAGACTAGGGTGTCCCTGGTGGTCCAGTGGGTAAGGATACCGCCTTGCAGTGCAAGGGGCGCCGGTTCCATCCCTGGCCTGGGAAGATACCACGTGCTACAGAGCGGCTGGACCAATGTGTCCAATTGCCGAGCTGGAGCTCTGGAGCACATGCGTCCAGAGCCGGTGCTCTGTGACAACAGAGGTCACCACGATGGGAGGCCCACATGGGCCAAAGAACAAAGATGGATGAAGACAGATAAATGAAAGACCAATAGAAGTGGCCCGCCCGCCCCCCTCCCTCCCTCTCCTCCCAAAATAAAATAAGACAAAATAAAATAAGACTAGCCAAAGAACTGCGAAGTGTCCTTTACAAAATGACCCTTATAAGCAGTTAGACCAGATGACCCATTTTGCTTTTAATTTTTCTAATAGAGTAAATATATAAGAAACAAAAGGTCCTATTTTCAGATGCAAATGTGTTCTTTTTTTTTTTTTTAATGTCAACAGGCAAAGAAATTTAGAAAACATGTGGCAATGAAACATTGTTTATAGATACTTTCCCAGAATTTCCCCAAGAGGTCTCAGTGGTGCAAAGGACCTCTATAAACTGAAGTATCTGAGTGTCTGCAAATTTGTTTCATCAGATGCCCATGACACTTTTTTTTCTATTTGGCTTCTTCAAATGGTAAAAAGTTCCAAACAGGCATTATCTGGGCGAAAGCATGGTGATTTGTGCTGACACTTTTTTTTTTTTTCCTGTGAGGGTGGAAATGTTAAGAAGTTTGTATATACACAAAAAAGGAAGGACGTTTTGAAACATAAAAAGGGAGCAAGATGTTAAATATATATATGTTACTATATAAAGGTTAAATATATTATATTAGTTGAATTTAAGGATTACTCTGAATAAATCTTCCAGATAAACTCAAGTTTTACTTGTGTGTGTGTGTGTGTGTGTGTGTGTGTATGCTCAGTCATTCAATTGTGTTTTACTCCTTGAGACCCCATGGATTGTACCCCACCAGGATCCTCTGTCCATAGAATTTTCCAGGCAAGAATACTGGAGAGGGTTGTCATGTCCTCCGGCAGGGGATCATCCCCATTCAAGGATCAAACCCACGTCTCTTGCATCTCCTGCTCTGGGAGGCAGATTCTTTACCACTGCACCACCTGGAAAGCCCAAATTTCATGTATGATTTGCTCATTTTCTGAAACCTGATTATTCAGATCAGAGGAAGAAAAGAGCAAGCAAAACTTATGTTTGAGGGACCATGGAATCAGTCAGTCTATCTATGAGAGCACACTTCAGCTGCTGTGGTCTAAAGAAATCACTTCCCCAAACTTCCAGATTTCCTTGAGAGAGACTCTCTCCCAAGAAGCTAGGTCACTTATTCAACCTAGTCTTTCCCAAAAGAGCCTTTAGAAGGCTGGCCTTGGATGCTCGGAGAGAAGTTAGCAGAGAGTGGGCTGAACTGGGAGTGAGAAGAACAAGGAAGCAGACTCTCAGGGATAAAGTGTGGCCTCTGTTTACCCTCAGTCTCATCAGGCAGATTGGATAACATCCGCTTAATTTGTTTCAATGGTTTTGTTAAAGTGAAATTTGCTGCTGGGAATAATAGCTCCAGGTCATCATGTCAATAACTGAGCTGTTTATATTAGGTAAGGTATCAGAGTGAATCAGTTATTTCAAAATATGTCTAACAATTCTAATCAATGTGATGTCATACCTATACTTAATGAGGTTCAGAGAAATGGAATATTTCTTCAAGTTCTGATTAGATTCTGCTTCTTTGAAAACTTCACTCACCTCTCGAACAAAGTTATGCATTAATCCACAAAAATGAAAACATAATTGAGTCTCTGGGAGCTCTGTATCTCATAAGAAAATATATCACTATTCAAAGCCATATAAGAAGTATTTATAGGGGCTTCCCTGGTGGTCCAGTGGGTAAGGACACCACCTTGCAGTGCAAGGGCCGCCGGTTCCATCCCTGGCCTGGGAAGATCCTATGTGCTGAGGAGCAGTTGGACTGATGTGTCCAACTACCGAGCGGAGCTCTGGAGAGCATGCACCCAGAGCTAGAGCTCTGCGACAACAGAGGTCACTGCGATGGGAGGCCCACACAGGCCAAAGAACAAAGATGGATGAAAATAAATAAATAAAAGACCAACAGAAGTGGCCAAAAAAAGAGAAGTTTTTATAAACATTCAAAATAAGTATTAGTATGTGTTGTAGCATTTATTACAGCATAATGTCCATCATATATGACGGTCTCATATAAATCAATGAGGAAGAGATTAGCCCTTAAATCAAAAATGGAAAGGACACAAATTACAATTTATAAAAAGATATGCAAATATCCAATAAGATACCCAAATAGAAGCAATGAAATAAAAAAAATAAATTAGATATCCTGTTAACCTGTAAGCTTGACAGATATAAAAAGGTTTGGAAATATTATTATTGGCAAGGGTGTAAGCAAAATCTCATGTAGTGCATGGGACCAGATTTCCTTGAGAGAGCCCCCAAGGAAAACCCCCCAAGACTTTAGAAGGCTGGCCTTGGATGCTCGGAGAGAAGTTAGCAGAGAGTGGGCTGAACTGGGAGTGAGAAGAACAAGGAAGCAGACTCTCAGGGATAAAGTGTGGCCTCTGTTTACCCTCAGTCTCATCAGGCAGATTGGATAACATCCGCTTAATTTGTTTCAATGGTTTTGTTAAAGTGAAATTTGCTGCTGGGAATAATAGCTCCAGGTCATCATGTCAATAACTGAGCTGTTTATATTAGGTAAGGTATCAGAGTGAATCAGTTATTTCAAAATATGTCTAACAATTCTAATCAATGTGATGTCATACCTATACTTAATGAGGTTCAGAGAAATGGAATATTTCTTCAAGTTCTGATTAGATTCTGCTTCTTTGAAAACTTCACTCACCTCTCGAACAAAGTTATGCATTAATCCACAAAAATGAAAACATAATTGAGTCTCTGGGAGCTCTGTATCTCATAAGAAAATATATCACTATTCAAAGCCATATAAGAAGTATTTATAGGGGCTTCCCTGGTGGTCCAGTGGGTAAGGACACCACCTTGCAGTGCAAGGGCCGCCGGTTCCATCCCTGGCCTGGGAAGATCCTATGTGCTGAGGAGCAGTTGGACTGATGTGTCCAACTACCGAGCGGAGCTCTGGAGAGCATGCACCCAGAGCTAGAGCTCTGCGACAACAGAGGTCACTGCGATGGGAGGCCCACACAGGCCAAAGAACAAAGATGGATGAAAATAAATAAATAAAAGACCAACAGAAGTGGCCAAAAAAAGAGAAGTTTTTATAAACATTCAAAATAAGTATTAGTATGTGTTGTAGCATTTATTACAGCATAATGTCCATCATATATGACGGTCTCATATAAATCAATGAGGAAGAGATTAGCCCTTAAATCAAAAATGGAAAGGACACAAATTACAATTTATAAAAAGATATGCAAATATCCAATAAGATACCCAAATAGAAGCAATGAAATAAAAAAAATAAATTAGATATCCTGTTAACCTGTAAGCTTGACAGATATAAAAAGGTTTGGAAATATTATTATTGGCAAGGGTGTAAGCAAAATCTCATGTAGTGCATGGGAGGATGAATCAGGGCATGTAATCTTAAGTGTGTATCAAGTATAGTACCTTTAAAATCCAGCAACCACTTTCCTATTTTTATTATTAACAAAACAAATTCACAGATATGCATAAATACGATTACAGGGTTGTCCAATAGCAGGGAAA
This sequence comes from Tragulus kanchil, assembly GCA_022376925.1. Classification (NCBI taxonomy): domain Eukaryota; kingdom Metazoa; phylum Chordata; class Mammalia; order Artiodactyla; family Tragulidae; genus Tragulus; species Tragulus kanchil. The sequence continues at coordinate 53,433,763 of JAIOJX010000029.1, read as the reverse complement.
GGTGCCTATGTGTATAGCAAAATTTATTATGACCACTGAGAGTTATGCTAATTTTTAATATTAAAAATTATGGAAAATGACATTCCTTATTATCAAAATTTAGATACCTGTGACATACTGTTAACTGAAAATGGTCATAATGTAACCACATATAACCATGTATAGTATGAGTGTTTTGTATGTTATTCATCTTCAGGTACACACACAAGCCTAGAACACTATACATCAAATGTGGTGTCCTACTCTGCTCAGGCTACCACGACAAAACACCACAGACTGAGTGGCTTAGAACACAGATACTGAGTTCTCACAGTCCTAGAGGCTGGAAAGTCAGAAATTAGGGTGCTAGCATGGTTAGGTCCTAGCTTGCAGATTTTTGTCTTGTTGCTAGATCCTCATGTGGGTAAAAGGGGAAAGGGAGGGAGGAAGAGGAAGGAGAAAAGGTGACAGAAGAATAGAGTTCTCTGATTTCTTCTTAGAAGGGCACTAATTCCACCCTAAGGAAAATGCACAGGTAACTTCATCTAAACCCAATGACCTCCCAGAGATCCCACTTCCTAATACTATTATTACATTGGAAATTAGAGCTCCAACATATGAATATGAGGGGGCCTGGAACACACACATTCAGTTCATAAAAACATTCAAAATAAGTATGTTTAGCATTTATTACAGCATAATGTCCATCATATATGACGGTCTCATATAAATCAATGAGGAAGAGATTAGCCCTTAAATCAAAAATGGAAAGGACACAAATTACAATTTATAAAAAGATATGCAAATATCCAATAAGATACCCAAATAGAAGCAATGAAATAAAAAAAATAAATTAGATATCCTGTTAACCTGTAAGCTTGACAGATATAAAAAGGTTTGGAAATATTATTATTGGCAAGGGTGTAAGCAAAATCTCATGTAGTGCATGGGAGGATGAATCAGGGCATGTAATCTTAAGTGTGTATCAAGTATAGTACCTTTAAAATCCAGCAACCACTTTCCTATTTTTATTATTAACAAAACAAATTCACAGATATGCATAAATACGATTACAGGGTTGTCCAATAGCAGGGAAAGGTGCCTATGTGTATAGCAAAATTTATTATGACCACTGAGAGTTATGCTAATTTTTAATATTAAAAATTATGGAAAATGACATTCCTTATTATCAAAATTTAGATACCTGTGACATACTGTTAACTGAAAATGGTCATAATGTAACCACATATAACCATGTATAGTATGAGTGTTTTGTATGTTATTCATCTTCAGGTACACACACAAGCCTAGAACACTATACATCAAATGTGGTGTCCTACTCTGCTCAGGCTACCACGACAAAACACCACAGACTGAGTGGCTTAGAACACAGATACTGAGTTCTCACAGTCCTAGAGGCTGGAAAGTCAGAAATTAGGGTGCTAGCATGGTTAGGTCCTAGCTTGCAGATTTTTGTCTTGTTGCTAGATCCTCATGTGGGTAAAAGGGGAAAGGGAGGGAGGAAGAGGAAGGAGAAAAGGTGACAGAAGAATAGAGTTCTCTGATTTCTTCTTAGAAGGGCACTAATTCCACCCTAAGGAAAATGCACAGGTAACTTCATCTAAACCCAATGACCTCCCAGAGATCCCACTTCCTAATACTATTATTACATTGGAAATTAGAGCTCCAACATATGAATATGAGGGGGCCTGGAACACACACATTCAGTTCATAAAAACATATGGCCATCTCTGGGTGATAGGATTCTAGATGATTTCCATTTTCATGCCTTTTATATATCCTAAATTTGGGGGACATAATATATTGAAAATTCATGGCCCAGTGATGTCCCTCAATACATGTTTTATTTCCTCTCTTCTCTCTCATCCTTGTAATATTGAAGTTCACTTATCTGATCATCTGTCCTCCTTTTCTCAATCTTGTTCACATTATGAGTTCCTGGAGGGTAGGGAATTCGATGAATTCAGCTTTATCTCCAGGGTTTAGCTCTGGATCTTACCTATCAAAGGCACTGAGTCAATATGTGAATGATTCTCATGTGTCTGTAAATGAATAGCTGGAAACTTTTCAGTTGGGAAAGAAAATGTTCTTGAATAATATATCTAATGCAAAGCAAGATTAAACTATGACATATTTTAAAATTAGATGTAGTTCAGAAACATTCTTTGGAAAAAAGCACACTCTGTTTTGCCTGCCTCAAATGCCTAAGGAAAATGCTATAAATTCTAGAACAGTCCTTTTTCCCTAGGGGCTATTTCTGCCTGGAATCTTTCTTAAAATAGAAATATCTGTGTCTGTGGTAGTGACTATATTCTGAATCTTATTAATTTTTCTCCTTCTGAGTAAAGTTGAATTTAGTCTTGTGCCTTCACATGTGTTCTTAGATTCTTTTCTGATAATTATGTTACTGGAAAAAATCTATAGAAAGTCTCCCATAATAACTTTCTTTGTGGCTGCTTAACGTGTAATGCTGATATCTGAATGGTCCAATCTCAGAATAGCTTTGTGATAAAAACAAATGAGCGAACAGTCTAGTACCCATAAGGTAACTTTCAAATTACTCAAGCTCTTTAACCTCACTATTTTGGGAAAATAGTCATCATTACAGACTGTCTGTCTGGATTAGATAAACTCATCCAATTTTTTAAAAAATCATTTTCAAATAATTGACAGAAGAATAAAGACATAGGTTTAAAAAATGAACCTCATTAGAAATTATGATCAGAATTTAAATATAGCAAATCTACCTGTTACCAAGTAAAACTTCTGGCACATCACTCTTATAAACTGTGGTTGAATACTTCACACATTCCCTTAACAAAAGAGGAAAGTCCAAGTTCTGTCTTAAGATTCTGTGTGATATAACCTGTCTTGTATGAGAGTACTCTATCTCCTTTTTTGTCCTTAGAGGTATATGTTTCATTTACTGATTTGTGACTTTGAGGACATTCATCTATGTCTGCGAAGTCATGATCTAGGAAGATGCACAGTCTATTTTCACTTACAAGATTAATTCTATCACTTAGAGCTGCATTGTCTTATAGGAATTTATAATTTAAAAGCCATATATCTAACTCAAAATTTTGTAGTAGCCATATTAAATTTTTTAAACAGGTAAATAAATTATAATACTATGTCTTATCTAGGGAATCCCTGGTGGCTTAGTGGTAAAGACTCTGCCTGCAATGCACGAGACATGGGGGAAGCAGGTTCAGTCTCTGGGTTGGGAAGACACCATGGAGGAGAAAATAATAACCAACTCCAGTATTCTTGCCTGCAGAATCCCATGAACAGGGGAGCGTGGTAGACTACAGTCCATAGGATCACACAGTTAGACACAATTGAGCATACAAACACATATCTCATCTATCCTACTATATCCAAAATGGTGTCACTTTAATTTATAATAAGTACCAAATATATTGAGATATTTCATATACTTATATATTGTTGGGCTAAGCATGGCAAATAGATAAACAAACAATGGAAACAGTGACAGACTTTATTTACTTGAGCTCCAAAATCACTGCAGATGGTGACTGCAGCCATGAAGTTAAGATACTTGCTCCTTGGAAGAAAAGCTATGACAAACCTAAACAGTGTATTCAAAAGCAGAGACATCATTTTACAGAAAATCTATATAGTCAAAGCAAAGGTTTTCCCAGTAGTCATATATGGATCTGAGAGTTGGACCATAAAATAGTCAAAAGGGTCAAAGCTTTAGAGTCCAATTTTTAAAAATCATTTTCAAATAATTGACAGAAGAATAAAGACATAGGTTTAAAAAATGAACCTCATTAGAAATTATGATCAGAATTTAAATATAGCAAATCTACCTGTTACCAAGTAAAACTTCTGGCACATCACTCTTATAAACTGTGGTTGAATACTTCACACATTCCCTTAACAAAAGAGGAAAGTCCAAGTTCTGTCTTAAGATTCTGTGTGATATAACCTGTCTTGTATGAGAGTACTCTATCTCCTTTTTTGTCCTTAGAGGTATATGTTTCATTTACTGATTTGTGACTTTGAGGACATTCATCTATGTCTGCGAAGTCATGATCTAGGAAGATGCACAGTCTATTTTCACTTACAAGATTAATTCTATCACTTAGAGCTGCATTGTCTTATAGGAATTTATAATTTAAAAGCCATATATCTAACTCAAAATTTTGTAGTAGCCATATTAAATTTTTTAAACAGGTAAATAAATTATAATACTATGTCTTATCTAGGGAATCCCTGGTGGCTTAGTGGTAAAGACTCTGCCTGCAATGCACGAGACATGGGGGAAGCAGGTTCAGTCTCTGGGTTGGGAAGACACCATGGAGGAGAAAATAATAACCAACTCCAGTATTCTTGCCTGCAGAATCCCATGAACAGGGGAGCGTGGTAGACTACAGTCCATAGGATCACACAGTTAGACACAATTGAGCATACAAACACATATCTCATCTATCCTACTATATCCAAAATGGTGTCACTTTAATTTATAATAAGTACCAAATATATTGAGATATTTCATATACTTATATATTGTTGGGCTAAGCATGGCAAATAGATAAACAAACAATGGAAACAGTGACAGACTTTATTTACTTGAGCTCCAAAATCACTGCAGATGGTGACTGCAGCCATGAAGTTAAGATACTTGCTCCTTGGAAGAAAAGCTATGACAAACCTAAACAGTGTATTCAAAAGCAGAGACATCATTTTACAGAAAAAAATCTATATAGTCAAAGCAAAGGTTTTCCCAGTAGTCATATATGGATCTGAGAGTTGGACCATAAAGAAGGCTGAGTGCTGAAGAATTGATTCCTTTGACCTGTGGTCCTGGAGAAGACTCTTGAGAGTCCCTTGGAATGCAAGGAGATCAAACCAGTCCATTCTAAGGGAAATCAACCCGGAATATTAACTGGAAGGACTGATGCTGAAGTTGAAGCTCCAATACTTTGGCCACCTGATGCGAAGAGATGACTCATTGGAAAAGACTCTGATGTTGGGAAAAATAAAAGGCAGAAGGAGAAGGGGATGATAGAGAACAAGGTGGTTGGATGGCATCACTGACTCAACAGACATGAGTTTAAGCAAGCTCCGGAAGATAGTGATGGGCAGGGAAGCCTGGTGTGCTGCAATCCATGGGGTTGCAGAGTCAGACACAACTGAGCAACTGAACTGAAGTCTTCAAATCTTTTGTCTATTCTGTACTAACAACACATCTCAATTCAAACTAACCACTTTACAAGTACTCAATACCACATGTGGCTAAGTGGCTACTGCATTAGACCATGTGGTCAAAGTTGCTTCTGTTCACATGCAACTTCTGATTTGTCTAAGAACTGTGAAGTGTACTCCTACATCAATTTTCCTCTCTTTTGGCATTATGGACTAAAAAAGAACAATTCTGTATTCTCAATTGCATTTAATGTCAGAAAAAGGTATGCTATAAAAATGATATCTCACAAGTTATAAGGGAGAAGGAAAGGAGACAGAGTGGCATTACATCCGTGTGGATATTCTGACAGAAGGCCAAGCTGAGACTGTGTCAGAAAGGGTCCCTCTATGTAGGAAATAGATACTGTTCAGAGTGAAGGGGTGCAAAGGCACTACCTAACTCATAGGAAAAAGAAAAAGTTCTTTATACCATACTTCCCAACTTCTCTCTCTGTTGTTTCAAAATTTCAAAAATTAAAATAGAGAAAATCTAAAAAACAATGGCATCTCCCCTTTTGTTCCTTGAGAGACGATGCCGTGCTTTTGGCAACCCAATAAGAAATTGAAGGATGATTATTAATTTTACTATGTTATATTGTCCTTTAGATCAATTTTTCAATTTTTTGGTTTCCTTCTTAGCTTTTTTTTCTTAAAGTCACAGTTGGAAATAGTTAATGAATAATGAGAAAAAATAATTCCTTAGGATGATTAAGTAGCAATTTCAAGTACAGGAAAAACAAGATCACTAAGATCCTAGAATATAACTTAGATTATATAAATTATTCCTATATGATAATTATAAGATAGAATAAGCTTTATTCTATTTGAAAGAATATATATGCATGTATGTACATATATACATATACATATTCTTTGCAAAACCTCTAAGAAAGAATAAAAGCCATGAAATACATACTTTTATGAAGAGAATGGCTCAAGAAAAGAAACTCAAAACTACATTTGGATGTAAGAAACTCTGCCAGTGCCATGCTCAGTTGCTCAGTCATATTCCACTCTTTGTGACGCCATGGACTATATAGCCCACCAGGCTCCTCTGTCCATGGGATTGCAGAGTCAGACACAACTGAGCAACTGAACTGAAGTCTTCAAATCTTTTGTCTATTCTGTACTAACAACACATCTCAATTCAAACTAACCACTTTACAAGTACTCAATACCACATGTGGCTAAGTGGCTACTGCATTAGACCATGTGGTCAAAGTTGCTTCTGTTCACATGCAACTTCTGATTTGTCTAAGAACTGTGAAGTGTACTCCTACATCAATTTTCCTCTCTTTTGGCATTATGGACTAAAAAAGAACAATTCTGTATTCTCAATTGCATTTAATGTCAGAAAAAGGTATGCTATAAAAATGATATCTCACAAGTTATAAGGGAGAAGGAAAGGAGACAGAGTGGCATTACATCCGTGTGGATATTCTGACAGAAGGCCAAGCTGAGACTGTGTCAGAAAGGGTCCCTCTATGTAGGAAATAGATACTGTTCAGAGTGAAGGGGTGCAAAGGCACTACCTAACTCATAGGAAAAAGAAAAAGTTCTTTATACCATACTTCCCAACTTCTCTCTCTGTTGTTTCAAAATTTCAAAAATTAAAATAGAGAAAATCTAAAAAACAATGGCATCTCCCCTTTTGTTCCTTGAGAGACGATGCCGTGCTTTTGGCAACCCAATAAGAAATTGAAGGATGATTATTAATTTTACTATGTTATATTGTCCTTTAGATCAATTTTTCAATTTTTTGGTTTCCTTCTTAGCTTTTTTTTCTTAAAGTCACAGTTGGAAATAGTTAATGAATAATGAGAAAAAATAATTCCTTAGGATGATTAAGTAGCAATTTCAAGTACAGGAAAAACAAGATCACTAAGATCCTAGAATATAACTTAGATTATATAAATTATTCCTATATGATAATTATAAGATAGAATAAGCTTTATTCTATTTGAAAGAATATATATGCATGTATGTACATATATACATATACATATTCTTTGCAAAACCTCTAAGAAAGAATAAAAGCCATGAAATACATACTTTTATGAAGAGAATGGCTCAAGAAAAGAAACTCAAAACTACATTTGGATGTAAGAAACTCTGCCAGTGCCATGCTCAGTTGCTCAGTCATATTCCACTCTTTGTGACGCCATGGACTATATAGCCCACCAGGCTCCTCTGTCCATGGGATTTTCCAGGCAAGAATAATGAAATGGGTAGCCATTCTTTTCTCCATGGGATCTTCCTAACCCCGGGATTGAAACCACATCTCCTGCATTAGCCAGAATATTCTTTACCACTGAGTCACCTGGGAAACCAATAAACTCCAATGGTACATTAATTCAATGGTATGTGAGGAAAAACGTCACAGATCCATTTTTTAACATGTCCTGTTTTCCTTTTCCATAAGCACGTATTTCACATGACAGTTTTTCTGAAGCTGTCTCCTCAAAAGTTCTTTGGAAAACTTTTTTAGTTAGCTGCAGTCCACACCTGTCTACCAAGAAGGTCAAGAAAAAGAAGTTGAGCAGATCAAGTACAAATCCTCTTCAGCAGCCAGAGGAGGGTATAGGCTCTGCCCTTTATGACCAAAAGTTTTAGTTTTTGTTCCTGTATTACAGGTATGATTTCCTTCCCAACAAGGAGTAGCCAGGCCAGGTGCAGTTATGGTGGTGGCTGGTGGTTTGGTTGTTAAGTTGTGTCTGATACTTGTGACCCCTCTGGTGTCCTACTCTTTGCAGTCCCAAGGACTGCAGCCCATCAGAGGATGTGTGACTTTCCAGGCAAGAACACTGGAGTGGGTTGTGATTTCCTTCTCTAGAGGATCTTCCCAATCCTGGCATTGAATCCAGGTCTCCTGTATCTCAGGCAGTCTCCTGCATTGCTGATACTTTGCTGACTGAGCCACCATGGAAGGCACAGCTACATGATGCCAAGGACACCACAGATTCTTAGAGTTTCTGATCCTTATGATCAAGAGTGCGGGCTCTTTCCTCAGCTATGAACTTCCAGAAGCTACACCACAGAAATATATAATATAGAGCTTAAAAAGAAGATTAAAAAAATAAAATAGGGTTTCCCTGGTGGTCCAGTGGGTAAAGAGTTCACCTTGCAGTGCAAAGAGCACCAGTTTGATCCCTGGCACGGGAAGATCCCACACGCCACGGAGCGACTGGACTGGTGTGTCCAATTGCCAGCCAGCACTCTGGAGCGCATGCTCCCAGAGCCAGTGCTCTGCAATGAGAGAGGCCACTGCGATGAGAAGCCCACACAGGCCAAAGAATAAAGGTGGATGAAAATAAATAAATGAAGGACCAATAAAAGGCCAAAATTTAAAAAAAATAATAATAATAAAACAACTTCCCTCTGTGGGTTAGCGTTATGCTAAGGATTTTTCCACATGACCACATTAAATCACCACAGCAGCCCTCAACGAGTTAGCATTTCCTCCATTTTTTTTTTTTTTTAAGAGGGGGAGGAACTGGAGGCTTAGGACAATTATATTATTGTTCACAATCAAATGAACTACAAGTAACAGATTCATATTTAAAACCAATAGAACCCACTCCAGTTAATATCAAGGAGAAAATGGATTTCAGATGATGCCTAGGAGAGTCAGAGAATCAGTCTTGGAGACCACATCCAACTTCCTGTTAGATTCTGGGGGGAACCTATTACTGCTGCTACTGGGCCTAGACCCCACAGCCCCATCACTCCCCCTGAGTAGGAGATGCTACTTCTTTTTTTCTCTCTCCAAAGAATTTTTTTGATGTGGACCATTTTAAAAATGTCTTTGCTGAATTTGTTACAATACTGTTTCTATTTTGTTTTGGCCTTTTGCCTGCAAGGCAAGCAGGATCTTAGTTCCCCAACCTGGGATTGAACCTGCAACTCCTGCATTATAAAGTGAAGTCTTAACGACTGAACTGCCAAGGGTAGTTCCTGAGATGTTAATTCTAAGTCTTCCATCACTGCAGCCTCTGAAAACAGAACAACCACGTTGACCTGGCCAGATTCCATTATCTTTGGCACCTTTTTCATATCACTCTCATTATACTGAATTCTCGGGTTGCTGGGTCTGGTTTGGGTAGGCTAAGTCGCACACCTACAATGTGGAGCAAAGGAGGCAGGAGAGGGAGCTCCTGGCTTATCCTTTGAGGAGATGGGGTCCATGACATGGGAAATATTCCAAACAGGGAAAGACACAGCATGACAAATGGTTACTGCAGAGTGCAAGGTGAAGTAGAGGTGATGATCTTGTCATTTCACAGGCAAGAAAACCGAGTCCCACTGAGTAAGCTCTGTCCTCTTCTCTGATATCTGGCATACTGCTTAGAAATATTTTGACTGGGAGACCATAAAAGAAGTGGAAATTTACAGCAAAAGAGAGCTCTCTCGTCTGTCCTCTGCTTAACTTATCACATTGGAATGTACTATGGAAATTGTGGCTACACTTTTATCTGATCCAAAAGGATGCATAACACATTTCTCCTTCAGATTTTGGTAAAGAAGGGAGTCTGAACAAATGCCAGGCTGGGTTGGGGGTAGGGGAGACTGATCATGGAAAAGGTTTATCACGGAACATCAAGTTCAACTAAGGATTTCCTTGCTAGGTTTTGAGAACAGCATCATTAGAATGTTCACATTTTAATCACTGCAAGTTTACTTTTTAAATTGTTTTTCCTAAAAGTTTGCTTATTTGGCACCTAAAATTCACTGGTAGACAAAAAATTACCTTAATTTTTAACAATGTCAGTCATAAATCATTTGTTGTTGATTATATACAGAAGAGCAAAAATTTATTCACAAAACTAAGTTTGAAAAACTTCAATGTGTGTAGTAAAATTCTATAACCTCACTCATACGCTGACCTGAAAAGCCTTCTTACATGTGCATTTACTAAAATACTGGGATACAGTGGGAGAATGAAAACATTGTTGGTCAACATGCCTAAATATTCAGGGTCTGATTGTAAATGGTATGTGAGAAAATACTGATCCTGTCACAAAAAGCTCAGTTATACAGAGTCATCTTTACAAACAGGGAAAGTATTTACATTATTAAATGTCCCACTAAATCAAAATTTAAAACAAGTAGTATTTTAAAAAATTTTTAAACTGAAGGAATCAAAATATTTTCCTTCAGTAAGAGCATTTTACTATGTTTTTCCCTTTTCTTAAACTTCAGTTTTTACTATGCGTAATCATTTTTCAATTTCATCTCTCAACAATATTAATTATAATTCATATTGACTAGTTTCTTCATATCATAACTTACCTGCTCTAAACATGTTTTATAAGTTATTGAAAAAATATATAAAATTGACCATTTTAAGCATTTTAAATTTATAGTTCAGTAGTATAAGACATATTCATATTTTTGTGTAATTAATACCCAGAACTTTTCATTTTGCAAACCTGAAACTCAATAGAAACTCTATACCTATCTATTAAATAGCAATTCCCCATTTCATCCTCTCCTTTATTCTTTAAAAAAATAATCCTTTTTCTGGAACCTAATTCAACTTAAAAGCTTTTGCATAGCCAAGGAAAATTCAAACAAAATGAAAATACAACCTACAGAATAGGAAAAATACTTGCAAATGAAGCAATTGACCAGGGATTAATCTCCAAAATGTACAGCTTATACAGTCTAATATCAAAGAAACAACACAATCAAAAAATGGGCAGGGGGCTTCGCTAGTGGTCCAGCGGGTAAGGAGTCTGCCTTGCAGTTCAAGGGGCACCAGTTCGATCCCTGGCTTGGGAGGATCCCACGTGCTGAGGAGCAGCTGGACCGGTGTGTCCAATTGCGAGCCAGTACTCTGCAGCACATGCACCCAGAGCCAGGCACCTAAAATTCACTGGTAGACAAAAAATTACCTTAATTTTTAACAATGTCAGTCATAAATCATTTGTTGTTGATTATATACAGAAGAGCAAAAATTTATTCACAAAACTAAGTTTGAAAAACTTCAATGTGTGTAGTAAAATTCTATAACCTCACTCATACGCTGACCTGAAAAGCCTTCTTACATGTGCATTTACTAAAATACTGGGATACAGTGGGAGAATGAAAACATTGTTGGTCAACATGCCTAAATATTCAGGGTCTGATTGTAAATGGTATGTGAGAAAATACTGATCCTGTCACAAAAAGCTCAGTTATACAGAGTCATCTTTACAAACAGGGAAAGTATTTACATTATTAAATGTCCCACTAAATCAAAATTTAAAACAAGTAGTATTTTAAAAAATTTTTAAACTGAAGGAATCAAAATATTTTCCTTCAGTAAGAGCATTTTACTATGTTTTTCCCTTTTCTTAAACTTCAGTTTTTACTATGCGTAATCATTTTTCAATTTCATCTCTCAACAATATTAATTATAATTCATATTGACTAGTTTCTTCATATCATAACTTACCTGCTCTAAACATGTTTTATAAGTTATTGAAAAAATATATAAAATTGACCATTTTAAGCATTTTAAATTTATAGTTCAGTAGTATAAGACATATTCATATTTTTGTGTAATTAATACCCAGAACTTTTCATTTTGCAAACCTGAAACTCAATAGAAACTCTATACCTATCTATTAAATAGCAATTCCCCATTTCATCCTCTCCTTTATTCTTTAAAAAAATAATCCTTTTTCTGGAACCTAATTCAACTTAAAAGCTTTTGCATAGCCAAGGAAAATTCAAACAAAATGAAAATACAACCTACAGAATAGGAAAAATACTTGCAAATGAAGCAATTGACCAGGGATTAATCTCCAAAATGTACAGCTTATACAGTCTAATATCAAAGAAACAACACAATCAAAAAATGGGCAGGGGGCTTCGCTAGTGGTCCAGCGGGTAAGGAGTCTGCCTTGCAGTTCAAGGGGCACCAGTTCGATCCCTGGCTTGGGAGGATCCCACGTGCTGAGGAGCAGCTGGACCGGTGTGTCCAATTGCGAGCCAGTACTCTGCAGCACATGCACCCAGAGCCAGAACTCTGCCATGAGAGAGGCCACTGCGATGGGAGGCCCACACAGGCCAAAGAATAAAGATAGGTGAAAATAAATGGATGAAAAAATCAAGAAGAGGCCAAAATTAAAAAAAAAAAAATGGGCAGAAGATCTAAATAGACATTTCTCCAAAGAAGACAAATGGCCAAAAAGCACATGAAAAGATGCTCAACAGCACTAATTACTAGATAAATGCAAATCAAAAGTACAATGAGGTATCACCTCACATTAGTCAGAATAGCCACCATCAAAAATAAATATAACAAATGCTAGAGAGGTTGTGGAGAAAAGGAAATCCTCCTTGGTGGGAGTGTAAATTGATACAGTCACTATGGAGAACAGTAGGGAGGTTCCTTAAAAAAACTAAAAGTAGAGAGCTACCAATATGATCCAGCTATCCCACCCCTGGGCACATATCCAGAGAAAACCATAATTTACAGAGATATATACACCCTGATGTTCACTGCAGCACTATTTACAATATCCAGGACATGGAAGCAACCTAAATGCCCATTAACAGAGGAATGGATAAAGATGTGCTACATATATACAACAGAATATTACTCACACATAAGAAAGAAGCAAAGAATTCCATTTGCAGCAACATGGATGTACTTAGAGATTGTCATACCATGTAAAGAGTCAGAGAAAGAAAAATAAATGATACTGCTTATATGTGGAACTTTTTTTTAAGTATTAATGAAATTATCTATAAAGCAGAAACAGACTCACAGAGGAGAAGATAGGAAAGGCATGAACTGGGAAATTGGTGCTGACATATATGTACTACTATATATAACTAATAAGGAACTACTATATGGTACAGAGGACTCTTCCCAAATCTCTGTAATGTCCTATATAGAAAAGGAACCTAAAAAAGAGTGGATGTATGTATATGTATAACTTCACTGTACACTCAAAACCTACACAATATTGTAAATACACTATACCCCAATAAAAATTAACTAGTAAAAAAAGATAGCAGTAAATTTTATAAACATTGAAGTAATCTGAACAAAGGGCCAGGGTATCTATAGAGCGGGATATTCTGTTTTAAAGTCTCTGAAAACATTCTACCAATGTTTTGGTAGATGCCTATAGCATGGATAAAACTCAAATTTTTCATAAAATCACACAATACATAATATTTTAATACCCACAAAGGTCTGAAATACATTCAATTCTTCTAATGTAAGTGCTAATCAATGAGGAATAATCAAAGCTCACAGTGATCAAGATATTTTTTATACACCTTAATGATTAAGCAAGAATCACAGAAAATACCCAGGGTTGCTTGTTTTTCATTTCAGCAACATCTAACAGTGTCTAATTCAGAATTATTTCCTCTGCTCCCAGTGGTTCCAGAACAAGCCCAGCCTAAATTGATTTATTGGGAAAGATCAATCAGCAGATGTTTGCCAAGAAGAAAATACAATGTGCACTGGCCCACCTTGCTTGTGCAGAAAAGACAAATTAAGACAATCTACACAAAGCTGTTGACTTAGAGTTTCAAAGGTACCATCTGAAGAAATGCAGTCATTACTAACGCTTAAGCTGTTAGATTAATCTCTGATGTTGAAGAAAACACTTTTTTCTTCTGACAGTAAAAGAACTGGAAAGAAAACCATTATAAATACAGGATAAATCACGTGAAATACTTACTTATTCCATGTAAAGAGCTTCACATCGATGGCAAATAAACTGAAAAAGTTTATCAGTTATGTATGCTGTTCATGGAAAGCCCTATTAGCTGCCTATCCAACCTCGCTTGTCATCTTTTCCTTGCTAATATTTATTTGGATGATTATAATGAACTCGAGTCCAAGAAATAAGTCATGATTCATACATAAAAAATAAAAATTGGGCTTCCCTGGTGGTTCGGTGGGTAAAGAGTCCACTTTGCAGTGCAAGGGGCACCAGTTCAATCCCTGGCCTGGGAAGATCCCATGTGCTGGAGTGGCTAGACCTGTATGTCCAATTATGAGCCTGCACTCTGGAATGCATGTGCCCAGAGCCATTGCTTTGCAACAAGAGAGGCCACTGTAATGGGAAGCCCACACAGGCTTAAGAATAAAGATGGATGAAAATAAATAAACAAAAGAGACCAAAATCTAATAATAAAATAAAAATTATTTTTAATAACAAATTATCTTGTTATGTCTTTTCTGTTTTTATTATGAAAGAAATACATTCTCATTATTTAAAATCTTTACTTCACAGTCAGCACAACAGGTTAGTACTAGTGTGGCTCAGTTATAAGAACCAGGCTTCCCAAGGAAGATATGTTACTTTCTCTAATGTCCAGAAAGAAAAGCCATTTTTTAAAAAGATTTATTTATTTATTTATTTGAGGGGGGGTGGGGTGGGGAGGGAGGGGAGCAGGCGGGCCACTTCTATTGCTCTTTCATTTATCCATTTTCATCCATCTTTGTTCTTTGGCCCGTGTGGGCCTCCCATCGCGGTGGCCTCTGTTGTCGCAGAGCGCCGGCTAAGGGTGCATGCACTCCAGAGCTCCGGTTCGGTAATTGAACACACGGGTCCAGGAGCTCCGCAGCACATGGGATCTTCCCAGGCCAGGGATCCAACCGGCACCCCTTGCACTGCAAGGTGGTGTCCTTACCCACTGGACCACCAGGGAAGCCCCATTTTGTTTGTTTTTTTTTAATTTGGGGCATGTCCCACTTGTTCATCTGACAGTAAAAGAACTGGAAAGAAAACCATTATAAATACAGGATAAATCACGTGAAATACTTACTTATTCCATGTAAAGAGCTTCACATCGATGGCAAATAAACTGAAAAAGTTTATCAGTTATGTATGCTGTTCATGGAAAGCCCTATTAGCTGCCTATCCAACCTCGCTTGTCATCTTTTCCTTGCTAATATTTATTTGGATGATTATAATGAACTCGAGTCCAAGAAATAAGTCATGATTCATACATAAAAAATAAAAATTGGGCTTCCCTGGTGGTTCGGTGGGTAAAGAGTCCACTTTGCAGTGCAAGGGGCACCCGTTCACTCCCTGGCCTGGGAAGATCCCATGTGCTGGAGTGGCTAGACCTGTATGTCCAATTATGAGCCTGCACTCTGGAATGCATGTGCCCAGAGCCATTGCTTTGCAACAAGAGAGGCCACTGTAATGGGAAGCCCACACAGGCTTAAGAATAAAGATGGATGAAAATAAATAAACAAAAGAGACCAAAATCTAATAATAAAATAAAAATTATTTTTAATAACAAATTATCTTGTTATGTCTTTTCTGTTTTTATTATGAAAGAAATACATTCTCATTATTTAAAATCTTTACTTCACAGTCAGCACAACAGGTTAGTACTAGTGTGGCTCAGTTATAAGAACCAGGCTTCCCAAGGAAGATATGTTACTTTCTCTAATGTCCAGAAAGAAAAGCCATTTTTTAAAAAGATTTATTTATTTATTTATTTGAGGGGGGGTGGGGTGGGGAGGGAGGGGAGCAGGCGGGCCACTTCTATTGCTCTTTCATTTATCCATTTTCATCCATCTTTGTTCTTTGGCCCGTGTGGGCCTCCCATCGCGGTGGCCTCTGTTGTCGCAGAGCGCCGGCTAAGGGTGCATGCACTCCAGAGCTCCGGTTCGGTAATTGAACACACGGGTCCAGGAGCTCCGCAGCACATGGGATCTTCCCAGGCCAGGGATCCAACCGGCACCCCTTGCACTGCAAGGTGGTGTCCTTACCCACTGGACCACCAGGGAAGCCCCATTTTGTTTGTTTTTTTTTTAATTTGGGGCATGTCTCTAGGAAAAGATGATTCACTTGTTCATCTGCATGAGTTACAATAGAGGCAACAAGAACATATTAACACCCTCATTCATTAATATCTTAGAATAAAAAGTCAAGGTGCTGGAATACACTATCCCTTCTATAAACAAGGAATTTATAATTTAGTATAAAAAATGAATTGAACTGCTTTGAATTGAACAGTTGGTCTGTTAAGTTTCAAGTAAGCCATTATTTAAAGCTATATTTATGAAGTTATCATATGTTACTTGGCCATTTCTCCATAGCTTCCACAGCGGTAATCTTTTTACAAATTAAAATCTGAGTCAACAATTCCTTTTGAATACCTTTTTCTTGTACTCTATCAGTGATGTTATATAAACAGAAAAGGAGTTAAACCCTTCACAGGGTAAAAAGTTGACCTTTACAAGTGTGGGTTTTTGTCCAGAATAATAGTATCTTGAACTGTGCTAATGCAACTTGATACTGAATTCAAGTCCATCTTGGACTTGGTCCAGGGGAATTCAGGGGACATAGTTCTGGCATAGCCACCTGACAAAACATTCGATGTATAATTTATCAGAGGTCACTTAGATAGAGAGTCGCTACACTTTCAGACTTCGTAAACCAGTAAGAATTTGCATCAAAAAATAAATGGGCTTATTTTTTAAAAATAAATGATTTTGTAGGATGGCCATTTTTTTTCTTTTTTCCCCCAAGAAAAAACAGTAAAACACAGTAATCCCCATGTAGTATCATCACCATTTGTTAAAGATACATCTTCTTAACACAAAAATCTATAAAATGATCATAATCTCAGAATAAGGGGCTGTCTTCTAGAATAAAACAACTTCATGAAAAATTCACAATGTCCTTTCCAAAAGTTTGCTTTCATCCTTTTCTTGCTGACTGGTGAAAATGTTATCACAGATCAACACTGATCTACAGCCATGCATTTGGGAACCACTAATAGAGTTAGATGCTTCTGGCCTGAGATTTTGCTGTTGCTCCCTCCATATCCACTCTCCATCCTTCCTTGATTTTGCTCTTTCCAGGCAGTTGGTCTCTCCTGGACTTGCTGAGGTTCCCATGCCCTCTGGTTTCTCAATGGGCTCAGCCCAAGGAATATCTAGACAGAAGTACGGTGAGTGAGAGGAGAGAAGAGTCAGGCTGTTTATTCCACAGGCCTGCCTACCACCACTGTCTGCACACAAGTTGGCAGTGGCTGCATTCCTCTGCCCAAGGTCTCAGTTTATCAGACGGCCCTCCCCTGACAGCTGTCTTTCTAGATTCTGTGACAATACTCTCACGCTCCCTCTCCCCCTACCACTTCAGGTCAAGGTAAGACAGAGTATCTTTGCATATGGGTACAAGGGGGAGATGTCTCACCGTCCTCTGTTTCCATTCTGTCCTTAACTGTATTCACAGCATTCCTTTCATCAAACTGCCCTCTATCACTCCATTGGAATGACTGTTTTCTTTTGAACTCTTCCTTCTGAACCTTGACCAGTGCATTTGAACACGAAAAAGGCCTCAAGAATGGGCTTCTCTGGTGGAGACTCAGGAATTGCAGGTTTGAGACCAGAGTTGGGAAGATCCCTGGAGAAGGAAATGGCAACCCATTCCAGTATTCTTGCCTGGAGATCCCATGGACAGAGGAGCCTGGTGGGCTAGAGTCCTTTTCTGAAGAATGGAGGTACAGGAACACAGTATATCCCCAGAGGTCACTTAGATAGAGAGTCGCTACACTTTCAGATTTCTAAACCAGTAAGAATTTGCATCAAAATAAATGGGCTTATTTTAAAAATAAATGATTTTGTAGGATGGCCTTTTTTTTTCTTTTTCCCCAAGAAAAACAGTAAAACACAGTAATCCCCATGTAGTATCATCACCATTTGTTAAAGATACATCTTCTTAACACAAAATCTATAAAATGATCATAATCTCAGAATAAGGGGCTGTCTTCTAGAATAAAACAACTTCATGAAAAATTCACAATGTCCTTTCCAAAAGTTTGCTTTCATCCTTTTCTTGCTGACTGGTGAAAATGTTATCACAGATCAACACTGATCTACAGCCATGCATTTGGGAACCACTAATAGAGTTAGATGCTTCTGGCCTGAGATTTTGCTGTTGCTCCCTCCATATCCACTCTCCATCCTTCCTTGATTTTGCTCTTTCCAGGCAGTTGGTCTCTCCTGGACTTGCTGAGGTTCCCATGCCCTCTGGTTTCTCAATGGGCTCAGCCCAAGGAATATCTAGACAGAAGTACGGTGAGTGAGAGGAGAGAAGAGTCAGGCTGTTTATTCCACAGGCCTGCCTACCACCACTGTCTGCACACAAGTTGGCAGTGGCTGCATTCCTCTGCCCAAGGTCTCAGTTTATCAGACGGCCCTCCCCTGACAGCTGTCTTTCTAGATTCTGTGACAATACTCTCACGCTCCCTCTCCCCCTACCACTTCAGGTCAAGGTAAGACAGAGTATCTTTGCATATGGGTACAAGGGGGAGATGTCTCACCGTCCTCTGTTTCCATTCTGTCCTTAACTGTATTCACAGCATTCCTTTCATCAAACTGCCCTCTATCACTCCATTGGAATGACTGTTTTCTTTTGAACTCTTCCTTCTGAACCTTGACCAGTGCATTTGAACACGAAAAAGGCCTCAAGAATGGGCTTCTCTGGTGGAGACTCAGGAATTGCAGGTTTGAGACCAGAGTTGGGAAGATCCCCTGGAGAAGGAAATGGCAACCCATTCCAGTATTCTTGCCTGGAAAATCCCATGGACAGAGGAACCTGGTGGGCTAGAGTCCATGGGGTTGTAAAGAGTTGGACATGACTTAGCAACTAAACAACAAGAAGAGAAGGACCAAAGTCACGTAGCCCAGGTCACACAGTGAGTGAGAGTCAGGTCAGGTCTAGAATATGGCCTTCCAATCCAAGCAGAGGTCCCTTTAGTCAATGCTCAATTCATCCTCCTCCCATGATCATCTCTGGTGAGGTCATGGTGATGGGCACTTTCTAGAAACTCTTTTTCACTGGGCTTGGACAATAGTTGTAGTTTATTTAAGTTTTAAATTTAAATATTTTATTTAGTGATTAATGACATAATCTCAACCACAGAGAATATTGTTTTCACTATAATTAATTGGAATTAGGAAAACTGAGCTGTTAAATTGTTGCCCAAATAGAAATTGGCAATTTAGCCTACAAAGCTATTGCAAAAGCTAAGCACAGAAAGGCACGAGAGGGACGCACTTTCCACTGTAAAGTGAATTCTGATCATTAGAGACTGAGAGAGAGGTGGAAGAAAAATCTGCCTGGAGGTAAGGGACTGAGATGGGGCTGCTGAGGGAAGACTTTAATCTGCGTGAGAAACATGAGCAGGTCATAGAAGGTAAGGCAGTTTAGGGCACTCAGTGCTTGTCAAGTAAGGAGAGAGGAAAGGAGCCATGGCAATAAATAGACAGGACATAGAGCAGGAAGCTTGACTGTTGCAGAATGTGTTGAAAGTGTGTTTTATCTGGCAGGAAGTTATTGCATCGCTGACCAGGGCTGCTGGTGGAACCTTGGACGTGCTAGAGCTAATGACTCACTTCAAAATGATGTCTCACCGTCCTCTGTTTCCATTCTGTCCTTAACTGTATTCACAGCATTCCTTTCATCAAACTGCCCTCTATCACTCCATTGGAATGACTGTTTTCTTTTGAACTCTTCCTTCTGAACCTTGACCAGTGCATTTGAACACGAAAAAGGCCTCAAGAATGGGCTTCTCTGGTGGAGACTCAGGAATTGCAGGTTTGAGACCAGAGTTGGGAAGATCCCCTGGAGAAGGAAATGGCAACCCATTCCAGTATTCTTGCCTGGAAAATCCCATGGACAGAGGAACCTGGTGGGCTAGAGTCCATGGGGTTGTAAAGAGTTGGACATGACTTAGCAACTAAACAACAAGAAGAGAAGGACCAAAGTCACGTAGCCCAGGTCACACAGTGAGTGAGAGTCAGGTCAGGTCTAGAATATGGCCTTCCAATCCAAGCAGAGGTCCCTTTAGTCAATGCTCAATTCATCCTCCTCCCATGATCATCTCTGGTGAGGTCATGGTGATGGGCACTTTCTAGAAACTCTTTTTCACTGGGCTTGGACAATAGTTGTAGTTTATTTAAGTTTTAAATTTAAATATTTTATTTAGTGATTAATGACATAATCTCAACCACAGAGAATATTGTTTTCACTATAATTAATTGGAATTAGGAAAACTGAGCTGTTAAATTGTTGCCCAAATAGAAATTGGCAATTTAGCCTACAAAGCTATTGCAAAAGCTAAGCACAGAAAGGCACGAGAGGGACGCACTTTCCACTGTAAAGTGAATTCTGATCATTAGAGACTGAGAGAGAGGTGGAAGAAAAATCTGCCTGGAGGTAAGGGACTGAGATGGGGCTGCTGAGGGAAGACTTTAATCTGCGTGAGAAACATGAGCAGGTCATAGAAGGTAAGGCAGTTTAGGGCACTCAGTGCTTGTCAAGTAAGGGAGAGAGGAAAGGAGCCATGGCAATAAATAGACAGGACATAGAGCAGGAAGCTTGACTGTTGCAGAATGTGTTGAAAGTGTGTTTTATCTGGCAGGAAGTTATTGCATCGCTGACCAGGGGCTGCTGGTGGAACCTTGGACGTTAGGTGCTCCAGCTTGATTTAATTGTCTCAAACTGACTCACTTCAAAATGTTCTTCTGTAAAGGTGGAATTTGTCATAACCACATCTTTATTTAGCAACCTTGCTTTGAAAGAAATGCACCCACATATTTAACATATTAACTTTGTTCTAACTGCATACTTGACTACATTTTCCACTGCTGTGGTTTGATCATTTGCTGTTAGAAAAGTGCCGTAATGGGAACTTTCTTTTACTAGGGTTTAAAAATGAGTTAGAAAGTTTTAATGTCAAATGATGCTCCTTAAAGGAACTAGGAGAACAGAATCGGTAATAAGGTATTAACTGAGTACTTCATCTGTCCAAGCAGGTACCTAACTTACGTCATTCACTCCTCACATTGACCCTGGCATCATCGCCCAGCCCCATGGCCACCTCCTTGCCCTCTGGTCCCTGGCCTTGGCAAGCGGACTTGCTCTGGGGCTCTGATCCCTGTCAATGTTCTAAGCCGGATGCATGGAAAGTATTGCTCAAAGGAGTCACTGTTACAGCCTCTCGGCGTGAAGGACTGCTCCACCTGGTGCAGTCACCTCCTCTGACTGTTGAGCCTACAATCAATCAACAACTCTTTATTGAGCTCCTACTAAATACTCAGTGTAATGCTGTCTGGCTTCTGCACATGGATTCAGAGGCCACTGGAAGAGTTGAATGAATCAGAGACCTTGAACTGGTCCTGAAGGGTGGAAGGAGTCTGTATGGCTGAGGAAGAACAAAGTCATTGTAAGACTCAGAAGTAGGGAAGGGGATGATGAAAAGGTACGGAGATGGGTGAGAGAAATCAAGAAAAATTAAACTAGACCCAAGAGTAGATTTTCCTCCAGATTCTCAAATGAAGAACCTTTGCAGCTAAAAGGAAATCTACTCTCATAGTTTTCTGTAAGGTCTGTCAACTAGTAGACTGTCAACTTTAACACACAGGCCTAGTAATCAGGTGTCTTGACTGTAATGAAAAAGTTTATAGAATTTTTAATATTCCATAATATTCTTTTACTTACACCATCCTGGTTATCTTCAATACATATACTTAGACTACTGACAGATATTTAGGTAGACATTTTTAGAAGAGCATAAGTTAAAAGCTGGAATGCCCAGTGAAGAGCTGGAATTTACCATTTGAAAATCCACAGACACAGGCTCAGTCCCAAACCACCTATATATATATATATATATATATATATATATCTTTTCACTTTTGATTAGTACAATTGACTCATCAATTACTTTAATGACCGAAACAGTTTTGTGTTCATAAGAAACATATACTACTTTATATACATTGTATCCACATGTACCTGATGAACTTAATGGTGTAAACCCCACCTTCCTCCTCTTATGGTATTGCATCCTGAAATACAGGGTTAATGACTGACTACATGTAAGCATTTAGAGTCCCAGAAAACACACACCTCCCTTCCAAACTTCCAACCCCATGTATTTACTTATTTCTGAAACTTCATGAGTGCATGTTCAGTTGCTTCTGACTCTTTGCCACCCCATAAACTGTAGTCTACCAGGCTCCTCTGTCCATAGAATTCTCCAGGCAAGAATACTGGAGCTGGCTGCCATTTCCTCTGCCAGCGGATCTTCCTGATCCAGGGATAGAATCCACATCTCCTGCATTGGCAGGCAGATTCTTCACCATGGAGCCATCTGAGAAGCCCTATTTCTGAGATTCTTCTTGACCTAACCCATAGTCCTTTGTTTGGTTAATGGAAGCTGTCTTCTATTGAATAAGAGCTTGACTTTGTGTAGGCCATTTTTACTCCAGAGTAGATACATTCATGGCTCTTTTTCTTAAAGGAGAGGGGGCAGGAAGACAAGTCAGGCGGTGGGGAGTGACAGCTGGGATAAAGATACAGAAGACACGCTTTCAGTTTGCTCAGGACACTTCCTGTCCTAAAACACACGATGCTCTCTTAAATCTACCTCTACAAAAAGCCCTAGGTTACTTAATAACTGTCTCTAGTCAAGTTCGACTTGCAATGCTTTTGTCTTACTGGAAACAGTTGTTCCTGGTGTGGAAAATTAGGGATGTTTGGAGAAAAAGATTTAGAGAAACAGATTAGATATTTTGTTGGGTCTACTCACAAGGATTTTTAAAACTCCCTCTTGAGATAAAACACTAGACAAGAGAATACTCCCTGGAAATACTGATCTAGATCAGGATTCTTTAATCTTTTTTTGTAATAGTTTGAACTCTCAACAATTTCCCCTTTATGCATAGAATGTTTTGCAGCATAAACTACCTAAAAGTATAAATACACAATTTTGTTTTGAGGTCCATGTTTTGAGATGTTTTAGAGTGACTCTTGAAATTACTGAAATCATGCATGGGAGACTGAAGGTTACTGGTTCATTCCAAATATCACTGTTCTAACCCAATATGTTCACTCATCAAAGGCTGACCTTGCAGAGACTATACAATCTTGTGTGATGTAGGAGTCATGCTGTTTTTGAAACACAGCAACATTTCTTTGCCTCTCATCCCATGGAATTTCAGTTTTACCTGAGGTCCATGGCAGGGCTCTAAGGTTCAGAGGATGGTATGAACAGTTTTAGGAACTGAATGAATGCCGGATTTTTACGGCTGGCTCCATTTACCACCAGATGGCTCTATTGTATCATCAGGAAATGCATGTCTGTGTAAAATCAGTGGGCTCCTAGACCAAAAGGAAAATAAAGCAGCAGGGTATTTTTTTTTTTTTAATATGTAGAAATACAGTTCTTTCTTTCCTTTGGAGTTAATTGGAAGCAGCTGCAGCAGCCTGAACATTCATGAGAAAACAAGACACACCCATGGAGGCTATAAGAACACCAGAATCCTAGCACAAAGAAGGTTTTCCTTCTATGTTTCCACATCGCTGTGTATTTATTGGTTAATCATCTCAATGGCCAAAGAGTAGTCAGAAAGTGCCTTAGTCTTAGTAGTGATAGTAAGTGACATTTCATACCAATATTGCACATTCTTCTGCTTGTAATTGAGAAAGAGCAACTTTAGAACTATTTTGATAGACAAAGACTATACATGTTCTGATTTGAGCTATATTAGCCATATTATGGTGAAGAATGATCTTTTTTTATGGAAACAGTTGTTCCTGGTGTGGAAAATTAGGGATGTTTGGAGAAAAAGATTTAGAGAAACAGATTAGATATTTTGTTGGGTCTACTCACAAGGATTTTTAAAACTCCCTCTTGAGATAAAACACTAGACAAGAGAATACTCCCTGGAAATACTGATCTAGATCAGGATTCTTTAATCTTTTTTTGTAATAGTTTGAACTCTCAACAATTTCCCCTTTATGCATAGAATGTTTTGCAGCATAAACTACCTAAAAGTATAAATACACAATTTTGTTTTGAGGTCCATGTTTTGAGATGTTTTAGAGTGACTCTTGAAATTACTGAAATCATGCATGGGAGACTGAAGGTTACTGGTTCATTCCAAATATCACTGTTCTAACCCAATATGTTCACTCATCAAAGGCTGACCTTGCAGAGACTATACAATCTTGTGTGATGTAGGAGTCATGCTGTTTTTGAAACACAGCAACATTTCTTTGCCTCTCATCCCATGGAATTTCAGTTTTACCTGAGGTCCATGGCAGGGCTCTAAGGTTCAGAGGATGGTATGAACAGTTTTAGGAACTGAATGAATGCCGGATTTTTACGGCTGGCTCCATTTACCACCAGATGGCTCTATTGTATCATCAGGAAATGCATGTCTGTGTAAAATCAGTGGGCTCCTAGACCAAAAGGAAAATAAAGCAGCAGGGTATTTTTTTTTTTTAATATGTAGAAATACAGTTCTTTCTTTCCTTTGGAGTTAATTGGAAGCAGCTGCAGCAGCCTGAACATTCATGAGAAAACAAGACACACCCATGGAGGCTATAAGAACACCAGAATCCTAGCACAAAGAAGGTTTTCCTTCTATGTTTCCACATCGCTGTGTATTTATTGGTTAATCATCTCAATGGCCAAAGAGTAGTCAGAAAGTGCCTTAGTCTTAGTAGTGATAGTAAGTGACATTTCATACCAATATTGCACATTCTTCTGCTTGTAATTGAGAAAGAGCAACTTTAGAACTATTTTGATAGACAAAGACTATACATGTTCTGATTTGAGCTATATTAGCCATATTATGGTGAAGAATGATCTGACTCTAAACCATGGAGTATCTTTGCTTTAACAGAACTTGTGATGAGACGGTGATAGTCAAAGGAAACAAGAACTTCCTTGAGCTGAAGTGACCAAGATAGGTGAATCCTGAAAAATTTAGGCATTCTAAGTGACATCTCTTACTGGGAATATGAAAATTTGGTTCTAACGTTTTGAGAAAAACTTATTTACAACAGGAATAAAAGTCACACATTAACAAAATTTCAACTTAAATATTTTATTCTACGTTTTTCAACTTGTTCATTAACATGCATTTTTTGCTCTGCCTTTAGACTCTGAACTATTAAATATCACTATTTTTAAATAACATTTCATTGTTGTATTGCTATGTTGAAGAAGAAAAGGAGATGATATATATGAGTTTATTAAACCTACCCGTAGTCCAGAGTTGTTTGAGATGCGCTCAGAAAACTACCCACGTCAGAAAGTAATAGTTGGTTATTGTTTTAAAGAAAAAGCCCCTGGGAACCGAACAGATGGCGTTTACTTTGGCACAACTCGAAGCCTTGGAGATTTGCCTGAAGGAAGCAGAAGAAAAGGCTAAAGTCTTATTCGAACAGGTAATACTTGTCACTGTGACTGGAAATATATGTTCCTCAGTGTGAAATAGGATGAGAAAAATTTATATACGTGTTTTCACCTCTGTACCTACTGATATACACACAGAGAAAGTGTTTTATTCATTTTAGTTACAACAATAATTAATCTGTATGGACCCTCTGAGTCCTTAAAATCCTCTTACATGTGCATTTTATTTTCATTCACGATAGCCCATGAGCTAGAAAAGCCATTTTTAAGCAAGTAGACTTCTGAAATAGGTGTAACATCTGTGTATTATAAATAGATAAAACCTATAGGAAACCCACAGAAGCAACTTTCTCCAATTAGAGAGTTTTTCAAATTCTGGCATCCCTCTTGGGTTTTGAAATGTCCAGAAGCAAGACAGGTCATAGGTGAAGGGCAGCTTCCTCTGGGCAGTCAGGTTGTTATTTTGATAGACAAAGACTATACATGTTCTGATTTGAGCTATATTAGCCATATTATGGTGAAGAATGATCTGACTCTAAACCATGGAGTATCTTTGCTTTAACAGAACTTGTGATGAGACGGTGATAGTCAAAGGAAACAAGAACTTCCTTGAGCTGAAGTGACCAAGATAGGTGAATCCTGAAAAATTTAGGCATTCTAAGTGACATCTCTTACTGGGAATATGAAAATTTGGTTCTAACGTTTTGAGAAAAACTTATTTACAACAGGAATAAAAGTCACACATTAACAAAATTTCAACTTAAATATTTTATTCTACGTTTTTCAACTTGTTCATTAACATGCATTTTTTGCTCTGCCTTTAGACTCTGAACTATTAAATATCACTATTTTTAAATAACATTTCATTGTTGTATTGCTATGTTGAAGAAGAAAAGGAGATGATATATATGAGTTTATTAAACCTACCCGTAGTCCAGAGTTGTTTGAGATGCGCTCAGAAAACTACCCACGTCAGAAAGTAATAGTTGGTTATTGTTTTAAAGAAAAAGCCCCTGGGAACCGAACAGATGGCGTTTACTTTGGCACAACTCGAAGCCTTGGAGATTTGCCTGAAGGAAGCAGAAGAAAAGGCTAAAGTCTTATTCGAACAGGTAATACTTGTCACTGTGACTGGAAATATATGTTCCTCAGTGTGAAATAGGATGAGAAAAATTTATATACGTGTTTTCACCTCTGTACCTACTGATATACACACAGAGAAAGTGTTTTATTCATTTTAGTTACAACAATAATTAATCTGTATGGACCCTCTGAGTCCTTAAAATCCTCTTACATGTGCATTTTATTTTCATTCACGATAGCCCATGAGCTAGAAAAGCCATTTTTAAGCAAGTAGACTTCTGAAATAGGTGTAACATCTGTGTATTATAAATAGATAAAACCTATAGGAAACCCACAGAAGCAACTTTCTCCAATTAGAGAGTTTTTCAAATTCTGGCATCCCTCTTGGGTTTTGAAATGTCCAGAAGCAAGACAGGTCATAGGTGAAGGGCAGCTTCCTCTGGGCAGTCAGGTTGTTTTATAGGTCATCTGTGTACACACCAGGTCTCCGAGTTCAGAGACACTGAGCATGACTATCACTAAAGCTCAGACCATTTCCCAACACAGTTACGCTTTGCAAACAGGACAGTGTACGTGGCATAAATCCTACTGTTACTGTTGCCCTTCCCCAGGGTAGGGGGCACTTGGCTGAGAGCAAAGCTGCCAAGAGTCTGGGTTTTCCCACAGCAGAGGGCATCACTGCTCACTGTTGCTGGCAGTCAGTGGAAGAAAAAGGACAGAGACCTTGGAAGGTTACAGGGATTGATTCATCGTGGATTGAGGCATTTTTCTAATAAATTCTTAGAAACTTTTGAGAAACAATTTGGAGTTCTTAGTAACAACGGTCTATATAGCAAAAGATGAGTGTGTCAGTACTTTATGAGAACTTTTGCAGAGACGAGGGGTGGGGGAAGTGTGCTAAATATGATTAGCATGTAACATAGAAAGTATAATGAAAGTGTTAGTTGCTAAGTTGTGTCCAAATCTCTTGTGAGCCTAGGGACCTAACCCACTAGGCTCCTCTGTTCATGAAATTTTTCAGACAAGAATACTGGAGTGGGTAGCCATTCCCTTCTCCAGGAATCTTCCCAACCCAGGGATTGAACCCTAGGCTCTTGTACTGCAGACTGATTCTTTACCGTCTGAGCCCCCAGGGAACCCACGTAATGAAGGGAGACAATGAATAAATGGCCTCCAGTTTTTCTACTTATCAAACAAGTACATCTCTTACTTTAGAATGTTTATTGCTGGCTGCCTAAGTGTGACAGATGCAAAGGGTCACAGGGGTGATCCATCAATTAATGAAACAGTGGTACCCTAGGCCTAGTCCCACTCGGGAAAGACTCTGTCTTACTCACATGCCATAACCCTGGTTTGCCAACTGGCTTTTTCCCTTAAAACAGCCCAAGAAAATCAAGCTTCAAACTGTGGCAAAACTCAAACTATGAGGAATATAATGCTAAACATGAGATATCATTGCAAAGCATAAAAAAACAAGGATTTTAGGAGATGCAAACCTGAAAGAAATTGTGAATGGCTAACTGAGGGCACCCTTGCTGGTGTTAGCTTTCACTAAGAAGATGAATGTTTACTTTGTAACTGAATGTATTTTAGTGCTTTTTAATCATTTAAATCAGTAAACTTCAACTCATTCATAAAAGTACTCATCCCTGTGTTCTTTACAAAATAACTATC
The DNA here is from genome assembly GCA_022376925.1 of Tragulus kanchil. Taxonomy (NCBI): domain Eukaryota; kingdom Metazoa; phylum Chordata; class Mammalia; order Artiodactyla; family Tragulidae; genus Tragulus; species Tragulus kanchil. The sequence continues at coordinate 53,405,602 of JAIOJX010000029.1, read as the reverse complement.
CACGGGCTTGCCCTTCCCAGGGTAGGGGGCACTTGGCTGAGAGCAAAGCTGCCAAGAGTCTGGGTTTTCCCACAGCAGAGGGCATCACTGCTCACTGTTGCTGGCAGTCAGTGGAAGAAAAAGGACAGAGACCTTGGAAGGTTACAGGGATTGATTCATCGTGGATTGAGGCATTTTTCTAATAAATTCTTAGAAACTTTTGAGAAACAATTTGGAGTTCTTAGTAACAACGGTCTATATAGCAAAAGATGAGTGTGTCAGTACTTTATGAGAACTTTTGCAGAGACGAGGGGTGGGGGAAGTGTGCTAAATATGATTAGCATGTAACATAGAAAGTATAATGAAAGTGTTAGTTGCTAAGTTGTGTCCAAATCTCTTGTGAGCCTAGGGACCTAACCCACTAGGCTCCTCTGTTCATGAAATTTTTTCAGACAAGAATACTGGAGTGGGTAGCCATTCCCTTCTCCAGGGAATCTTCCCAACCCAGGGATTGAACCCTAGGCTCTTGTACTGCAGACTGATTCTTTACCGTCTGAGCCCCCAGGGAACCCACGTAATGAAGGGAGACAATGAATAAATGGCCTCCAGTTTTTCTACTTATCAAACAAGTACATCTCTTACTTTAGAATGTTTATTGCTGGCTGCCTAAGTGTGACAGATGCAAAGGGTCACAGGGGTGATCCATCAATTAATGAAACAGTGGTACCCTAGGCCTAGTCCCACTCGGGAAAGACTCTGTCTTACTCACATGCCATAACCCTGGTTTGCCAACTGGCTTTTTCCCTTAAAACAGCCCAAGAAAATCAAGCTTCAAACTGTGGCAAAACTCAAACTATGAGGAATATAATGCTAAACATGAGATATCATTGCAAAGCATAAAAAAACAAGGATTTTAGGAGATGCAAACCTGAAAGAAATTGTGAATGGCTAACTGAGGGCACCCTTGCTGGTGTTAGCTTTCACTAAGAAGATGAATGTTTACTTTGTAACTGAATGTATTTTAGTGCTTTTTAATCATTTAAATCAGTAAACTTCAACTCATTCATAAAAGTACTCATCCCTGTGTTCTTTACAAAATAACTATCCACGGGCTTCCCTGGTGGTCCAGTGGGTAAGGACACCGCCTTGCAGTGCAAGGGGCGCCAGTTCGATCCCTGGCCTGGGAAGATCCCACATGCTGCAGACCGGCTGAACCAATGTGTCCAACTACCAAGCCGGAGCTCTGGAGCGCATGCACCCAGAGCCGGTGCTCTGAGACAACAGAGGCCACTGCGATGGGAGGCCCACACAGGCCAAAGAACAAAGATAAATAAAATGAAAGATCAATAGAAGTGGCCAAATAAATAAATAACTATACAATGCAACTAGCCCAAATATTTAAGACTCTTAAATAGATGATCACTTTACATAACATCAAACACTTAGATACCTATTTTAAGTGTTTAGCAGATTAATTATATAAAATGGAAACTGGATTTCACCCAGCTTCTCTGTAACTATCCATCACGAGTAAGATACTGGTTAGCTGTTTAGGGGAAGAAAGATAAAACTTTTTTACCCAAGTATCTCACAGCCAAAAGAATCACAGTAAGACTAGAGAGAGAAAATGGGTGTTCACAGCTTCAGAGAGACTGCACAACAGCATTAAGATGCAAGATCTGTGTGTGTTATTTTCCTAAAATACTGTCCCTCAAGTTGCCAAATTTGCATATAACCAAGGGAACATAATTGGAAGCTGGCAATGGTGAGAGGCAAGGGAGAATATTACATGTGAGAAAAAGCCCATTAGAGGCATTTTTAATATTACATTTTTAATTAAGTTGAGTATTTTATTAGATTTGGCTGTCTCCACTGTTACTGTTGAAACAGGTTAATCAAATGCAGACACTATTCTCAAAGGATTTAATTCTGAAATTTCTGCTTCTCCAGTGTTTAAGCTTATTCTTATTCTTGAAGAGATAAATACTGTAACAACATTTGTTCCCCCCATCCCACTTTTAAATTCAGTAGATGTCTCAAAAACGTGATGACAGAAGGATAAGGAAAGTAAGAGGAGCAAAATGACCTTTCTTAAAACTGAGACAGGAAAATATTTCTAAATGGGCACCTGTCTCAAACAATCAAACGTTTGTCCACTGGGTGCCACTGTCTTCCATACCAGGCTAGGCCACTTTGTGGTTCCAAAAAGAGAAATTGTCTTTAGTGGTCCAGACAATGATATATGTGTGTGTGTGTGTGAGTGTGTGAGGAGGAGTACATTTTTCCTGTTTCCATGCATATGTGATTAAGTCTTCTTTTAAACACCATTAATTTAGGATTTGTCACAAGGATGGTGGGAATACTAGCTGGCTTTCATTGGTAATCTAGATCATTTTGTCAGCCCTGTGGCTCGACACTGGCTGGACAGGCTGGCCTGGAGGGCTAGAAACAAGTGGGGAGAGGGAGGGAAATGTCAAGGACCCAGATGTGTGCTGGAACTAAGTAGAAACTCATGGTACTGTCAACCAGTGGGTCCTGCCTGTGCGGCTACTGCCTGGTCACTTCAGTCATGTCCAGTTGTGTGACCCCATGGACTGTGGCTTGCCAGGCTCCTCCATCCATGAAGATTCTTCAGAGAAAAACACTGGAGTGGGTTGCAATGCCCTCCTCCAGGAGGATCCTCCCAACCCAGGGATGGAACCTGAGTCTCCCACATTGCAGGCAGATTATTCACCACAGATCCATCAGGGAAGCTCGCTCTCTCTCGCTCTCGCTCTCGCTCTCGCTCTCTCTCGCTCTCTCTCTCTCTCTCTCTCTCTCTCTCTATATATATATATATATATATATATATATATATATATATATATATATGAGACACCATGGACTATAGCTCGCTAAGCTTCTCTGTCCATGGAGTTTTCCAGATAAGAATACTGAAGTGGAATGCCATTTCCTTCTCCACCTGCCTTTGAGAAAAAGGTAAATATTGATGTTGTTATAGCTGAATGCTTACCTCCTGGCTTTGCTTATAGTGATGCACATGGAACCAGCCCAGACAGATTCCTGGGAATTCACCTACACAAAGCACTTGTAGGTCTTGGGCCACAGGTTACTTAAACTGAACCTTCCTAGGGTCCCCTCCAGCCAAAATCTCTGCTGGTTCACTATGCAAAAGAAGCAGCTTAGAATCAGTGAGGAAGTAAGGAGTGTGTAGCACTTCCTCTGTTAGGTCACATAGTACACAGACTTCTTTGTTGATTTCCCTTAGCTAACAATTATTCTTTATTTCTCTGTAGTCATGTCCCTAGTGTCAAAGGAAATATGAGATCAGGATAATTTGCAATTAAGACTTTTAATCTGGGCTGTTCCCAGCTCTCAGAAGTAAATATGCAGCAAGTCAGCTGGCCAGAGGGAGAAAGGGACAGAAGAATTGATCTCTTGTCCTGGGTAATAACGGTAGGTAACTCAAAACATTGTCAAGTTTTGCTAAAGAAAGCACTTGCTTATACTTCCTGTTGGTTAAGATCACTAGGAGGAAGTGCCTAGAAATTAGGGAGTAGATAAAGGACTAGAAGGAGGAATGGGAAAGAAGGACAAGAGTTAAGGAGGAGAAAAGAGGAGTAAAAAGGTTTCAGGAGAACCTCAGAGCAGGTTTTGCCTGTGTGCTAGCTTCCATCAGCAGTGGACACGGGAGGGACAAAGAAAGGGCTCTGGGGGCTGCAGTTTACAAGCACAGCTTCTGTGCTAAGACGTGTCAGGAGAAGCCACAGTTTCACAATAGAGCATAGATCCAGAGATCCCTGAGTGCAGAGGGACCCTGGGGGCCAGTTCCTGAGCCGCTTCCTCTGGCAAGAGCGCTGGCCTCATGGCTCTCATTCATCACCAGTTTCTGGTTTCCTGACTCCTAGCAGCAGACTCAGGAGAGCTCAGGGTTTGTTGCTGCTCCACTACTCGTTAGCTTTATGACCTTCAACAGTTCACTTAGTCTCTCTGAGTCATAGCTATCTTCTATACAAGAGGGTAAGCACGCTGGTTTCAAAGCGCTGTTGTGAGCATTGAGTAAGTGTACCTGCATCTCAGTAGGTTCTCAATAAATGATAATGTATCCCTACTCCTGGTAGTGGTCATAACAGAGCTGTATGAATCTCTGAGTTACATGTGATGGGCTAGTGTGTGTGTGTGAATTCCTTTTCTGGTATATCCCAAAGTGTTTGAAAGACACATAAATCACAACACAGTTGTTCTTCTGTGGTGCTAAGAATATCAGTCTTTCAACCAGGAAAGAGCCCCTCCCCACTTCAGCTCCTTTGTCCTGATTGGCTTTTTTTTTTTGGCCACTTCTATAGGTCTTTCATCCACCTATTTTCATCTGCCTTTGTTCTTCTGGCCTGTGTGGCTCTCCCATCGCTGTGGCCTCTGTCGCTCCAGAGCTCCAGCTTGGCAGTTGGACACATCAGTCCAGCTGCTCTGCTACACGTGGGATCCTCCCAGGCCAGCGATCGAACTGGTGTCCACTGCACTGCAAGGCGGTGTCCTTACCCACTGGACCACCAGGGAAGCCCCTGATTGGCTTTTTCACCTCCCTGCTTTCCCTTCTCCTCTTTCTCAGCTCCTCATTTGGCACAGGGACTTTAGTACTTCAACCTTTTTTCGTTTGGCTTCATGTCTTAAGTCTTCCATATGTCTCTGCCCATTCTCTATATGATTTCTATTTGATTTTCTTCTATTAACATCTGATTTTGCCCAGACTGGGAGCTGAATGGGCAGTGCTGTTACCTGGGCTTTTGGGGGTTTCAAGGGCAGAAAACTCGGGAATGAAGAAAGTCTCTGATCATTTTCTCACCAAGGAGGTGGATCCAGTAACAATTATGTAGTCAGAATTAGCTTCAGGCATCTTTTGGATACATACTTAGAAAAATACTAGTTACATTTTAAGTGGGTCATAAAAACTAGTGTGTTGAGGGGAAGAAAATGTCAGAATTTGAAGCAAGAGGGAGGAAGTGGAAGACTTGGTGGAAAACGTGACCTTTTTTTTCCCTGTTGTTTTTCCTAGATAGGAAAAAGATATAGACAAGACACAGTAACGGGCCCATGATGATCTTTTGGAGCATAAAAATAATTTTTCCCCTTTTATTTTCATAAAGAGAAATTTATCGGTAATAGTCAAAATGCAGAGAAATTTTAATGAAGAATATGGTAGTTTTATCTCTCAAGTTTTGAGAAAAAAAAACAAAAGCACATGGGGGCCTTTTTCGTACTTAGTACTAGTTCACATGCAAGTTAGTTTTTCACTTACCAGATAAGAGAGAGATTTCTGAAAGCTCAAAATAAAATTACTAACAGCAACTTTCTGTGTTCTCACTCTTTACTTGGTCAATTGTGTTATGTCCAAAGGCAGGTTATTTCCTTTTATTCACCTGGAGTCTCCCTGTCTGAAGATGTCCTCCATCTTAAAGAGCATCAGAAGCAACAACAGAGACAAAACATGAAAGGGGGTGTGCAGTGGAGGTGAAATCTAAGCTAACATCCTACAGGGATGCTGGCCTGCTAACAGATCTCTGCAATGTACTGCCAATAGTAGGTGGAAAGTGGAAGAACTCCCATTTAGTAAGCACCTATAGTGTTCTAGGTATTGTGCTTAGATTAACAGACATTTCTTTGATCCACACGAGAACCTGCTGACATTCATGAAGTCAAGCAGCGTGACGATGGGAAAGACAAGTGCAAAATAGAGATGGGCAATTGAGCAGCCTCTCTGAGGAGTTGTCCTCTAAAACTCGCCTAATGAGTTCTTCCTTGTGCCTGACCACAGCTGTTACCATGGGGGCTAGGAAATATGGATCTTAAGCCGGGTACACTGTCACCCCCAAGAGTATGAAGACTGCTTTACTAAAAAGAGGAGAATGGATATTAGGTTGCCACGTATGTGCTTTGCTCATCCCACCCTCTGAATGTTCTGTTGCTCATAGCACTTTGTCCTGGTAACTTCAATGCTCTTCAGTGTGTGAAGATCCAGTTTTCCCATTTGTTGAAGAGACCATTTTCCCCCAATGAAGGATCGTGACAGCCTTATAAGAAATCAATTGTTCATAAATGCATGCCTCTATGGACTCCCAATTCAATTGCAATGCCCTGTAACAGTGTGACTGGTTGGTGGAAAACGTGACCTTTTTTTTCCTGTTGTTTCCTAGATAGGAAAAAGATATAGACAAGACACAGTAACGGGCCCATGATGATCTTTTGGAGCATAAAAATAATTTTTCCCCTTTTATTTTCATAAAGAGAAATTTATCGGTAATAGTCAAAATGCAGAGAAATTTTAATGAAGAATATGGTAGTTTTATCTCTCAAGTTTTGAGAAAAAAAAACAAAAGCACATGGGGGCCTTTTTCGTACTTAGTACTAGTTCACATGCAAGTTAGTTTTTCACTTACCAGATAAGAGAGAGATTTCTGAAAGCTCAAAATAAAATTACTAACAGCAACTTTCTGTGTTCTCACTCTTTACTTGGTCAATTGTGTTATGTCCAAAGGCAGGTTATTTCCTTTTATTCACCTGGAGTCTCCCTGTCTGAAGATGTCCTCCATCTTAAAGAGCATCAGAAGCAACAACAGAGACAAAACATGAAAGGGGGTGTGCAGTGGAGGTGAAATCTAAGCTAACATCCTACAGGGATGCTGGCCTGCTAACAGATCTCTGCAATGTACTGCCAATAGTAGGTGGAAAGTGGAAGAACTCCCATTTAGTAAGCACCTATAGTGTTCTAGGTATTGTGCTTAGATTAACAGACATTTCTTTGATCCACACGAGAACCTGCTGACATTCATGAAGTCAAGCAGCGTGACGATGGGAAAGACAAGTGCAAAATAGAGATGGGCAATTGAGCAGCCTCTCTGAGGAGTTGTCCTCTAAAACTCGCCTAATGAGTTCTTCCTTGTGCCTGACCACAGCTGTTACCATGGGGGCTAGGAAATATGGATCTTAAGCCGGGTACACTGTCACCCCCAAGAGTATGAAGACTGCTTTACTAAAAAGAGGAGAATGGATATTAGGTTGCCACGTATGTGCTTTGCTCATCCCACCCTCTGAATGTTCTGTTGCTCATAGCACTTTGTCCTGGTAACTTCAATGCTCTTCAGTGTGTGAAGATCCAGTTTTCCCATTTGTTGAAGAGACCATTTTCCCCCAATGAAGGATCGTGACAGCCTTATAAGAAATCAATTGTTCATAAATGCATGCCTCTATGGACTCCCAATTCAATTGCAATGCCCTGTAACAGTGTGACTTTCATCAGGTACACCTGGTGGTAAATCCCAGGTAAATTTTTGAGCTGGGATTAGATTCAGTCTTCTTGGTCTTCTCTCTTAGTGTGAAGACTATCATGAACCCCTCTGACTTATGCAATACTTTCTGGGGACTGAATGAGACTTCTAACTGATCTTTCACCTTTAACACCATGCAAAGTAAATAAACCAGAAGAAAAACAAAGACTCTAATAACCAATATTTATTCATCACTATATACCTCAGGCTGTAAAATAAACTCCCATTGTTTGCCTCTTAGTAGTCAGTCTGTTTTACTTATGTTTAGGAATAGAAAGAACATATACCTCCAGCAAATTTATAGATGCTGATTATATGTATGAGTAGCTAAAAGTGATTTGATGAATACTGAGATTGCCTCAAAAATGTTCTGGTCCTTTTTTCATTGTTTAAATGCAACAGTGGATCCCTTGATGTCAAGTTTATTTGAAATAAGTAATGTGCCCTTGGTAGGAGTATTCATTTCTGCAAATGCTCAGAAATTATGCTTGATGTGCCAAGCCGAAATCATGAGTTTTTGTGAATGAGTTTTTGTTTTCCAGTCTGTTTGGAAGTCTACTTTAATGCCACAAAATCACAAGCAGCTTGTTTAACTTGGAATGTCTTTCTTAATCACCATGAAACCTAGTAATTGAGAATTTTGTTAAACAATTTGGTTTTAGTTTATTTTATTACAGAAGATTTCTCCCCTGAACACACACACATACATACACACCCTTGTATCTAAGCAGTTGTCAATTTTAACCCTCTTACTGGATTGTTGGGCATCGACTGGGAACCTCAGAGAATGTAAGAGAAGAATACAAGCTGGTGAAGAAGAGATGTGCTGTTTTGAGTAGAGTGGGGCACAATGACAAATGGGCTTCTGTTGTCGTTGTTATAGGAGAGATGTGTGGATTTCAGGCCTGTTACATAACTAAAGACTTCCTTTTGCTTGTAAATGTCAAGATCAAACAGAGGTCAGTTTTAACTAGCTGACTGAGTGTTAGTAAGTGTGACTTGTCTAAAAATAAGCAAAATGCTTTGCCCCTTATAAGTCTTGTTTTTGCTGATAAGTGCAGGTATCTTTTTCACAGGGGCATAACCTGAGTCCCAGAAATGGCAAACTACCTTTCACTTTGCTTAATGTCTACAAAGAAATTAGGTGTATACTTTTGTTCAATTGGTCATATATTCATTCAATAAAATATTTGTTGACCTCTTACTGTGAGTTAAGCACTCTGCAAGGTACTCCTACGTATGTTAGCCTCCTGGGTATCTCTCACTGGCCCTGGAAATGTGGATTGCCATTTTGCAAATGATTAAAGCCCTTTTATGGGATTGCAGCCCACTTGTATGCTCTTGGTAGACATTATCCCTTGATGAGTTGTCTTTAGAGCACATAACCTACCAAGAAGAGTCAAGTCTTCCTCCTGATCCTAGGCATACCTAAATTTCCAACTGCCTATTGAATAGGTCCAGCAAGGTTCTCAGAGGTGACTCAAGTTCTGCCTGTCCATTAGCTTCCTGCCCCAGATCTGTTTCTGCTCTCACATTCCCTTAGCCGGGGATAGCTGGCAACAGTTCTCTTGAAGCTTATATCAGAAATCTCTGCTGCTTTGATTCTCTCCTCTCCTCAACCCACATACCCAAATGCTAAGCACCATGAACGATGCCTCTCAAAGAATTCTTCAGTCCATCTTGGTTTCTCTCTTTCTCTCACCACTGCTCCTGTCCAGGCCACTGACGACAGAAACTTCTCCCTACTTTACTTTCATTATGGTGCTTACTGATGGCTCCTCAACACTATGGTCAGAGGGAAGATTCTGCAACATAGACCTCGTATTTTCCCTAGTGAAGATCCTAAGTTAGCCCCATTTTACTGTCAGGATCAAATATAAACTTCTTAACAGATTTTACAGCTCTTTGTGATCTAATCGCCTACTTGTCTCTCCAGTTTTATGTCATACCACTCCCAGTATGTTATGACACTCCCAAAATATTACTATTGCACCGCTTTCAATTTCTTGAACGAAATATATTCTCTATCACATTTCTCACTTATGAAAAAAAAATGAACAAAGGCTTTGTTCAATTCTTTTGTGATCACCGCTCCCCACCCCGCTGCCTCCCAACTAGAGTGGTCCACATGAATCCTTTGTCTATGGGATTCTCCAGGCAACAATACTGGAGTGGATAGCCATTTGCCACTCCAGGAGATCTTCTTGAATCAGAGATTGAATCTGTGTCTCTTGCACTTGCAGGCAGATTCTTTACCACTAGTGCCACCTGGGAAACTCTTTGTTCCTTACAGTCAAGTTTGAATTAATTTATCCCTTTCCCTGTGCTTCTGCAAAGATTGCTCTGCTGTGTTCCCATCACCTCCTCTCATCCCCTTTTCCATTATGCAACAAAATTCAATGAATCAGCCCACTTGTATGCTCTTGGTAGACATTATCCCTTGATGAGTTGTCTTTAGAGCACATAACCTACCAAGAAGAGTCAAGTCTTCCTCCTGATCCTAGGCATACCTAAATTTCCAACTGCCTATTGAATAGGTCCAGCAAGGTTCTCAGAGGTGACTCAAGTTCTGCCTGTCCATTAGCTTCCTGCCCCAGATCTGTTTCTGCTCTCACATTCCCTTAGCCGGGGATAGCTGGCAACAGTTCTCTTGAAGCTTATATCAGAAATCTCTGCTGCTTTGATTCTCTCCTCTCCTCAACCCACATACCCAAATGCTAAGCACCATGAACGATGCCTCTCAAAGAATTCTTCAGTCCATCTTGGTTTCTCTCTTTCTCTCACCACTGCTCCTGTCCAGGCCACTGACGACAGAAACTTCTCCCTACTTTACTTTCATTATGGTGCTTACTGATGGCTCCTCAACACTATGGTCAGAGGGAAGATTCTGCAACATAGACCTCGTATTTTCCCTAGTGAAGATCCTAAGTTAGCCCCATTTTACTGTCAGGATCAAATATAAACTTCTTAACAGATTTTACAGCTCTTTGTGATCTAATCGCCTACTTGTCTCTCCAGTTTTATGTCATACCACTCCCAGTATGTTATGACACTCCCAAAATATTACTATTGCACCGCTTTCAATTTCTTGAACGAAATATATTCTCTATCACATTTCTCACTTATGAAAAATAAATGAACAAAGGCTTTGTTCAATTCTTTTGTGATCACCGCTCCCCCCACCCCCCGCTGCCTCCCAACTAGAGTGGTCCACATGAATCCTTTGTCTATGGGATTCTCCAGGCAACAATACTGGAGTGGATAGCCATTTGCCACTCCAGGAGATCTTCTTGAATCAGAGATTGAATCTGTGTCTCTTGCACTTGCAGGCAGATTCTTTACCACTAGTGCCACCTGGGAAACTCTTTGTTCCTTACAGTCAAGTTTGAATTAATTTATCCCTTTCCCTGTGCTTCTGCAAAGATTGCTCTGCTGTGTTCCCATCACCTCCTCTCATCCCCTTTTCCATTATGCAACAAAATTCAATGAATTCCTCCTTTTGGATCTTCAGTGAGATGCCACTCACTCCAAAATGTTTTTCCTCCTCTTTCAAGTTTGAGTTAAATGTCCTTACTAGATGCTTTCATAATCCTCCTCCCATTTCATGGTCCCCACCCCAGTCAGTTGTAATTGTCTACTTGTCTGTATCCTCCACTACACAACATGGAAGAGAAGTATAAACAATGACATCCCTGAGGTCTCAAATCCTTTGGATCCACCCATTTGTCTCTCTGATGTCAAAGCTCATGCTCTTTCCATCATAACAATCAGAGTTGGCATATAGGCAATGGGGGCCATTAAAGAGTTTGAAAGGTATTCAGATACGCCCTCAGAGAGAAAACTCTGAGTCTACTGAGAACAGATTTATTAGGAGACCAGAGTCAGGTATATCAGTATGTAGGCTCTTGCAAAAATCCAGTTTAGAAACTATAAGTGCCTACTTGTAGTGAAGAGAAGAAAGAAACAGAAATATTTATGAGATGGTTTGGTGATTAATTAAATGCAAAAGTAGTATTCAAGACTAATCCCAATCATCACATCTGAAAAAAAAATCAACCAAACCAACCAACCAAACAAACAAAAAACCTAAGGAGGCAAAAGACCTATACTCTGAAAACTATAAGACATTGATGAAAAAAATTAAAGATAATACAAGTAGAGGGAAAGATATACCATACTGTATTACAAGAGTCAATATTGTTAAAATGATGATACTATCCAAGGCAATGAACAGATTCAATGTAATCCCTATCATATTATCAATGGCACTGATAACAGAACTAGAAAAAAAAATTTATATGCAAACACAGAAGGTCCCAAATAGGCAAAACAATTTTAAGAAAGAAGAATAAGCCAGAGGATTCATGCCTCCTTCTCTTCTGACTGTCCTTGAAAGCTATAGTAATCAAAACAGTATGATAGTGCCACAAAAATAGACATATAGATCAGTGGAACAGGACAGAAAGCTTAGAAATAAGCCCATATTGTTAAGGTCAAATAATCTATAAAAAAAGGAAGCAAGAATATACAGTGAAGAAAGACAGTCTCTTCAATTAGTGGTGCTGGGAAAACTGGACAGCTACATATAAAAAAGTTAAAACATTCTCTAACATCATATACAAAATTAAATGCAAAGTATATTAAAGATCTAAACATAAGACCAGATTAGTTTCCAAAATATACAAAAGTTCATAGAGCTCAGTATCAAAAAATAACCCAGACAGCCCAATCAAAAAATGAACAAAAGACCTAAACAGACATTTCAGCAAAAAAGATATACAGATTGGCAACACACGAGATGCTCAACATTGCTAATTATTAGAGAAATGCACATCAAAATTACAGTGAGGTATAAACTTACACCAGTCAGAAAGGCCATTATCAAAAAGTCTGCAAATAATAAATGCTGGATAGGATGTGAGGAAAAGGGAACCCTCTCAAACTGTTGGTGGGAATGTAAATTGGTGCAACCTCTATGGAGAACAGGATGTTTCTTAAAAAACTAAAAACAGAGTTGGCATATGATCCAGTAATCTCACTCCTGGGCATGTATCTAAGAAAGACAAAACCTTTAGTTTGAAAATGTACATGCATCACCATGTCCTCGGCAGCACTATTTCCGATAGTTAACACATGGAAGCAACCTAAATATTCATTGACAGATGAATGGATAGAGAAGATGTGACATACACACACACACACACACACACACACACACACAGACATTTGAATATTACTCAGTCATAAAACAGAATGAAATTACGCCATTTGCAGCAACATGGATGGATCTAGGCATTGTCATATTAAGTGAAGTTAACTCAGACAGAAAAAGACAAATATCATGTAATCTCACTTATATTTAGAATATAAAAAAGTGATTATTCAAATGAACTCATTTACAAAACAGAAATAAACTCACAGATTTTGAAAACTTATCTATTCATATGACCCCAAAGACTTATTTGGAGATTAAAGGGATTTTAGGAATCCCTATGCTTGGATCCCTAACTTTACATTTCAACCATCGATTGACATTTTGGTGAATATTTCTATTTTCACTCAGAGTGTAAATGTTTCTTCATTGCTCTTCTTCATTGCTCAGGGCTCCCTGTTTTCCTCCACTTCAACTTAGGGGTATTATAGCTAAATTTGGCCCCTTCTAAATTCAGATATTGAAATTATAGCTCCTAGTATCTCAGGATACTTGACTTCATATGAGTTCACTTGGCAATATGGTTTGGGCCATTGTAATTAGTTAAAATGAGGACATGTTGGAGTAAGGTGGGTTTCTAATCTCATATGTCTGTGTCCTTATAAAAGTAGAAATTTGAATGCAGACATATAGGGAGAAGTCATGGGAAGATAAAGGTAGAGACAAACGTTATGCTTCTAGAAGCCAAGGAATACTAAAGATTGACAGAAGCCGGAGAAGAGGCATGGAAGAGGTGTCTCATCACAGCCCTTGAAAGAACTAACGCCACTGACACTTGAGCTTCTGGCCTCCAAGACAGCAAGATAAAAAATGCATGTTTAGGGCTTCCCTGGTGGTCCAGTGGGTAGAGACACCACCTTGCAGTACAGGGGGCGCCAGTTCGATCCCTGGCCTGGGAAGATCCCACGTGCCATGGAGCGGCTGGACCGATGTGTCCAAGTACCTAGCCAGAGTTCTGGAGCGCATGCGCCCAGAGCCGGTGCTATGCAGCGAGAGAGGCCACTGAGATTGGAGGCCCACACAGGCCAAGGAACAAAAGATGGATGATGAAACACCAATAGAAGTGGCAAATAATAATAATATTAATAATAAATGCATGTTTAAGCCACTCAGTTTGTGGTACTCTTTAACAGTTGCCCCAGCAAACTAAAACAGTGGGTAACCATGCTTCTAAATTATAGACTTCAGAGGTCTATTTTAAGATGTGCATAAACCTAGGAATGGCTAGAAATAACTTGTTAAAAGCAGAAATGTTAATAAATGTAAAAGTCTGTTTTCTAGGGTGGGGGTAGGATGAAGAATTTGTTGTTTGTTTTTAGCTGTAATATTGTAAAAGAGACCAAACCAGTTCTATGAACTGAAAGTATCTTCAGACACAGGGGCTCCTGCCCATTCCAAAGGCAGGATAGGTAATGTTTACAGTGCTTGCCTCAGTTATGTATTGCCTAGGAATTTAGTAGCTTGTAGTACTAGTCCAACTCAGCTTGCAAAACTTTTAGCACAGGGAAGCCTTTGTTTTTACAGTCATTCCTCTCTGTAGTGTGAACTCTACGAGGGTTGCCAAGACTCAATTAGTTTTTGAGTGGTTTTTGAGTGACACTGGAACCCTCTTCTACAGTATTAATTGCTGTGGAGTGGAGGAGATGATCTAAGAGAACCAACAAGAGGTGATGAACCTAACAATTCACTTTACTTAATGAGATGGTTTCAGTAATTGTCCTCTATGATGGATTGGGTAGATGGTGAAAAAAGGAGAAGTTTTAAATATACTTGTGGCTTAGATGTATGGATCAGTGGTTCCATTTATTAAGAAGGGGGAAGTCCTGGGAAGCTACACAATATGAGTTCATTTTGAATATATTCATTCTTTCTTAAAATGTATCTGATTGAAATATAGTTGATTTAAAATGTTGTGTTAATTTCTGCTGTACAATGTGATTCAGTTATATATGTATATTCTTTCCATATTCCTTTCCATTATAGTAATCCAGGATACTGAACACAGTTTCCTATGCTATACAGTATGACCTCGTTGTTTATCCATTCTATGTATAATATAATACTTTGCATATACCAGCCCCAAGCTCCCAATCCATCCCTCCACCCCTTCTACCCTTTGGCAGCCACAAGTCTGTTTGTGTATCTGTGAGTCCATTTCTGTCTTGTAGATAAGTTCACTTGTGTTATATTTTAGATTCCACGTGTAAGTGATTCATATGATGTCTTTTTCCTTTTTTTTTTTTTTTTTAAAGATTTATTTATTTATTTTTTGGGCAGGGATCTGGTTGGGGAGGGAGGGGAGCGGGCAGGCCACTTCCATTGGTCTTTCATTTCTCTATTTTTATCCGTCTTTGTTCCTTGGTTCCTGTGGGCCTCCCATCACGGTGGCATCTGTCGTCGCAGAACGCCGGCTCTGGGCGCATGTGCTCCAGAGCTCCGGCTCGGTAATTGGACACATCGGTCCAGCCGCTCCGCGGCACGTGGAATCTTCCCAGGCCAGGGATCTAACCGGCGTCCCTTGCACTGCAAGGCGGTGTCCTTACCCACTGGACCACCGGGGGAAGCCCTGTCTTTTTCTTTTTGACTTACTTAATGTAGTATGATAATCTCTAGATTCATCTATGCTGCTCCAAATGGGATTATTTCATTTTTTAAATGAATGTACTATTTGTTACTTGCCACATAAGTTTTCAAATGACAGTATTAAGTAGGTTGCTGGATATGTATATCAAACAAGCTAAGTGGTTGTATGTAGAAAAACTGTATAAAACAATAAGTGTGTGTTTGATTGACTAATGTTTTAACCATGGCACCTAATTAGAGATCAGCTAGGACTTATAGGATTTTATGTTTAGAGCAGTGGAACAGGATGAAAATTGAGCCAAGGGAACTAAGAATCAAGAAGAAATCCAGAGACTCATGTCCTGGAAAGAGTAAAAAAGTGTTTCATGAGACATGGCATCCTCATATGTGTAATACTTTATGGGGAGACTGAAAAAGAGGGCATAGAATGTGTCCACTGCATTTGGAAAAATGAGACTTATAGGCAACCTAGGCACAAACAGTTTTAGTAGGGTAGTAGGGAGTAGAGGTAACAAGAGAGACTAGAAGAGGAAAATAATCCAGGGTAGCCTTCTTCACTGCCAAAGGGAATTTTTTTACCCTGTAGCATAAAAGGGAAAGAGGTTGGGAAAGAGAGAGGGAGGAAGGCAGAGAGTTCTGAGAATCTAATTTAAGACTCAGAATTTAGGGTTGGGGTGCCTCTACTTTTCACTCAAATGAACCAATTATCTTTCATTTTAAATTTTGGCCTTTTTTAAATTGTTGGTTTTTTATTTATTTATTTTCATCCATCTTTATTCTTTGGCCTTGTGGGCCTCCCATTGCAGTGGCCTCTCTCGTTGCACAGCACTGGCTCTGGGTGAGTGTGCTCCAGAGCACTGGCTCGTAATTGGACACACCGGTCCAGCTGCTCCACAGCACGTGGGATCTTCCTGGGCCAGGGATTGAACCGGTGCCCCCTGCATTGCAAGTTGGACTTTTTCCCCCACTGGACCACCAGGGAAGCCGTAATTAATTATCTCTTAAATATAAACCAATTTGCATCAGCTTTCTGTAACATATCTGAAATGATCTTGACAAATAGAGGAATTCGTGATATACCCAAAACTAAACCTTTGTACACCCTCTACCAAAGGAATGCTGTCTAGCCTTTTTCTCAACAGTGACCATGGAAGAAAAGAACAAAGAAGGTCCCCAGAGGTCAGAAACAGTACCAAACAGACCAGAAAACTCCACCTCCACTCACTGCATTGCCAGGATAGATCTTATGATTGCTGACTTGGGAGGATATGATGCTTGCAATAGCCTATGACAACTGTAAGTTGGTTCCCTTCTCCCCTCCTTTAAAGGAGATGAATACTGTGATAGTCCTGTTTTTGTATTTTAGACCTGAGAGGGGGAGGACCTTTAAAATTGTGTCTTTAGGAGCTCCATCCTGATGAGGTTCATCTGGATTTGATTCAGAGAGATACACACAAAATGTGGAGTCAGATGTAGGAACTCAATATGACTTTGGGTGTCTCCTTTTGAAAAGGGAATGCATTTTTGGATTAATGTAGAATAGATGCATTGTATTAATCAGGAGCATTTGGAGAAAAGCACATCCTTATGAGCATGAGGATGCAATTGTGCTGATACCCAGAGGGTGAATTTTAATTGGCCTCTGTTTTTATGTTTACCTTTTCTGGAGAATGGTTCCTTCAGGCTTCAATCTTTTAATAATCCTGGCACTATCAACCGCAAGTATTCCTTACTAGGAGGAAGCTTTTTTAAGCATGGGACCTATGCCCAGTCAATTATGATATCCCATTTTCCCGACCATCAAGATCAAACCAGGAGTGGCCATACAAACACAGGTGGGGCAAATACAGTTCTTTTTCAACTTATTACTGGAGGACACAGTTTTACTATTGAGAACCTGAACCTGGAAGATAATAGGTAGTACCTTCCTCGGTGGGTGAAAAAAGCTTGTCTGCTCTGGGAAATCAATAGGCCAATACATAGGAGCAGCACCAAGATGCAGAGTACTATGATTTCTTTGGAGTCTGCAGAATCTAGTTCTGAGTAAAACAAAAATTTCCTTCTGACTCCCAGTTATATAAGCCAATAATTTTTTTTATTCAGAGGAGAAAAAAAAAAGATAAGATTGTAAGAAAGTGACAACAGTGTGGGTAGATAATCATTTTAAAAAGTTTGAGTGGGCAAAGAAGCACAGAAATGGAATCATGATTAGAGGAGGAGGTTGGGGGAGAGACTGACAGACAGCTTTTGTTTATAGGAATTACTATAACATGTTTATATGCTGAGCAGAATCATCCAGAAAGGGTGAGAGAGAGAGAGATAATGCAGAAATGGATGGGGATGAGGGGCTATGGAAATTATAGGAGCAAAGGCTTTTGACAGACTAGAGGAGATGAGATTCAAAGCCAAGTGAAAGGACTGGCCTTTGATAGAATATCTTCTCCATTTGTTAAGTACGAGTGCTTTTTCCTTCAACGGAAAGTCATATGACAAGGCCAGCTATCATCGCACATAAGAGTAAGTCCAGAAATGGAGCAGTTTTAGCAGTCTTTAATTCAACAGCTCAAGAATGTCAACAAGAACACAGGTGTTATCCATCGTTTGCTCTACCATTCTCAATGTTGACTGTGTCTTGCTTACATAATATCTGTAACAATTCCAAGCAGTGTATACAGTCAGAACATCCTGTAAAAAGATGTTCTTCTACCTGTATGTCTTTTAAAAAAAAAAAAAAAAAAAAACTGGTAAAAAGTCTTTTTCCTCAAAGTTCCCAGGGCCTCTATTGGATTGCAGGCTTATGCCGAAAATAATCTTTTGTACCTGGGAATGAACCCAACAGGACTGGCTGAGCAACTGTGATTCATTTGCTAGAGTTGGACAAGACCAAACTTTCCTAAACACATGGCTTCTGGCTAATCCAAATTGGGTGTCTGGTAGAAAGGGATAAATGGGGAAATGGTCATTGGGAATAGATTAGCAGGGTCCGCTGCAGGAAAGTTCATATGTTGGCAGATGAGAAAGCAAGGGGATAGCCATCTGGCAGCCTCTATTTTTTCAGTGAATTATTGATGAGGTGGTCACTTGGGGTGAGGGTGGAATTTTGATGAGAAAGAACGTATAAAATGATATTTGAGGAAAAAGTACTATGATTCTTCTTTCTGAGTAAAACAAAAATTTCCTTCTGACTCCCAGTTATATAAGCCAATAATTTTTTTTATTCAGAGGAGAAAAAAAAAAGATAAGATTGTAAGAAAGTGACAACAGTGTGGGTAGATAATCATTTTAAAAAGTTTGAGTGGGCAAAGAAGCACAGAAATGGAATCATGATTAGAGGAGGAGGTTGGGGGAGAGACTGACAGACAGCTTTTGTTTATAGGAATTACTATAACATGTTTATATGCTGAGCAGAATCATCCAGAAAGGGTGAGAGAGAGAGAGATAATGCAGAAATGGATGGGGATGAGGGGCTATGGAAATTATAGGAGCAAAGGCTTTTGACAGACTAGAGGAGATGAGATTCAAAGCCAAGTGAAAGGACTGGCCTTTGATAGAATATCTTCTCCATTTGTTAAGTACGAGTGCTTTTTCCTTCAACGGAAAGTCATATGACAAGGCCAGCTATCATCGCACATAAGAGTAAGTCCAGAAATGGAGCAGTTTTAGCAGTCTTTAATTCAACAGCTCAAGAATGTCAACAAGAACACAGGTGTTATCCATCGTTTGCTCTACCATTCTCAATGTTGACTGTGTCTTGCTTACATAATATCTGTAACAATTCCAAGCAGTGTATACAGTCAGAACATCCTGTAAAAAGATGTTCTTCTACCTGTATGTCTTTTAAAAAAAAAAAAAAAAAAAAACTGGTAAAAAGTCTTTTTCCTCAAAGTTCCCAGGGCCTCTATTGGATTGCAGGCTTATGCCGAAAATAATCTTTTGTACCTGGGAATGAACCCAACAGGACTGGCTGAGCAACTGTGATTCATTTGCTAGAGTTGGACAAGACCAAACTTTCCTAAACACATGGCTTCTGGCTAATCCAAATTGGGTGTCTGGTAGAAAGGGATAAATGGGGAAATGGTCATTGGGAATAGATTAGCAGGGTCCGCTGCAGGAAAGTTCATATGTTGGCAGATGAGAAAGCAAGGGGATAGCCATCTGGCAGCCTCTATTTTTTCAGTGAATTATTGATGAGGTGGTCACTTGGGGTGAGGGTGGAATTTTGATGAGAAAGAACGTATAAAATGATATTTGAGGAAAAAGTAGAGAATAATAAATAGCTATTTCAGACAAGAAGAAAACCAATTTCCTAACAGAAAAATATTTTGCTGTCAGAGGAGTACTGAGTGCCTGTGTGAGATTTGAGTTCATTCATTTAAAATTAAACTAATTCAATTTTATATTTTTTTTCCTAATAACATTCAGTGAAATGGATGTAATGATGCCAATTTTCTTAACCACTAAGAGCTAACTAGAAAGTCATTTTTAAAGGAGGTGAAATTCTCATATATACAGTTAGCCACTTTAAAATGAATGCAGTTTAGTGGCATTTAGTGTGTTCACAATGTTGTGTAACTGCTACCTGTCTTGAGTTTCAACATTTTTCTTCATCCCAGAAAAATACTTTCTAGCCACTACATAATGATTCCCCATAATCTCTTACACCCATCCTCTGACAAACCTCCACTGATCTGCTTCTGTCTCTATTCTGGATATTTCATACAAAAGATATTATACATCTTGTGTCTGGTTTCTTTCAGTTAGCAAAATGTTTTCAATATTCATTCAAGGTTTATTAAGTATCAGTACTGCATTCCTTTTTATGGTTGAATAATATTTCATTGTATACAACACAATTTGTCTATTTATTTGTTAATGGATATTTGGATGCTACCTTTTAGTTGTTGAAAATAATGCTGCTATGAACACTTGCATCCAAGTTTATGTGTGGATACATACTTTCATTTCCCTTGGGTACATACCTAGGAGTAAAATTGTTGGACTCTATGGTCCATATAGTACTAATTCTATTTTTAACTCTTTGATGAATGACAAAACTTTCCCAAAACTGCAACACCATATTGCATTCCCTCTATCAACATAAAAGTGTTCTTATTTCTCTACAACTTTACCAACACTTTCTATTGTATACTTTTAAAAATCCCAGACCAATATGCATGACTATATTTAAAATAGATAAACAACAAGGACCTACCATGTAGCACAGGGAACTCTGCTCAATATAATAACCTAAATGGAAAAAGAACCTGATAAAGAATAGATAAATATATATATATATATATATATATATATATATATATGTATGTATGTATAAAACTGAATCACTTTGTTATACACCTGAAACTAACACATTGTTATTCAACTGTACTCCAATATGTATAAGCCAGGCATACAAAAGACAAATGAGCCATAGATCAAACTGCCAACATCTGCTGGATTACAGAAAAAGCGAGAGAATTACAGAAAAACATCTACTTCTGCTTCGTTGACTACACTAAAGCCTTTGACTGTGTGAATCACAACAAACTGTGGAAAATTCTTAAGGAGATGGGAATACCAGATGACCTCATCTGTCTCCTGAGAAATCTGTAGGCAGGTCAAGAAGCAGCAGTTAGAATTGGATGTGGAACAATGAACTGGTTCCAAATTGGGAAAGGAATATGTCAAGGCTGTATATGGTCACCCTGGTATTTAGCTTACATGCAGAGTACACCATACAAAATGCCAGGCTGGATGAAGCACAAGCTGCAATCAACATTTCCGGGAGAAATACCAATAACCTCAAGTATGCAGATGACATCACCCTTATGGTAGAAAGCAAAGAGGAACTAAAGAGACTCTTGATAAAGGTGAAAGAGAAAAGAGAAAATGTTGGCTTAAAACTCAACATTCAAAAAACAAAGATCATGGCATCCAGTCTCATCACTTCATGTCACTAGATGGACAAACAATGGAAACAGTGACAGACTTTATTTTCTTCAAAATAAAGCTCCAAGATAACTGCAGATGGTGACTGCAGTCATGAAATTAAAAGATGCTTGCTCCTTGGAAGAAAAGCTATGATAAACCTACACAGCATATTCAAAAGCAGAGACATTATTTTGCTGACAAAGGTTTGTATAGTCAAAGCTATGGATTTTCCAGTAGTCATGTAGGATGTGAGTATTGGATCAGAAAGAAGGCTGAATGCCGAAGAATTGATGCCTTTGAACTGTGGAGTTGGAGAAGACTCTTGAGAGTCCTTTGCACTGCAAGGAGATCAAACCAGTCAATCCTAAAGGAAATCAATCCTGAATATTCACTAGAAAGACTAATGCTGAAGCTGAAGCTCCAGTGCTTTGGCCATCTAAGGCAAAGAGATGATTCATTAGAAAAGAGCCTGATGTTGGGAAAAATAGAAGGCAGAAGGAGAAAGGGACAACAGAGGATGAGATGTTGGGTGGCATCAGCAGCTCAATAGTCATATGTTTGAGCAGACTCAGGGAGATGATGAAGGACAGGAAGCCTGGTGCACTGCAGTCCATGGGGTCCCAAACAGTAGGATACATCTGAGTGACTAAGCTGAAATGATTAGGAAGTATTCTCTCCTTTTCTGTTTTTTAGATGAATTTTCATAGGATTAGTGTTCATTGTTCTTAAAATGTTTGATGAACAGTGAAGCCATCTAATCCTGAGCACTTGAGAGCAAAGTGCATTATGTTGTTGTTGGGTGGATTATCCTGTATAAGTCTATTAGATACAGTTCATTTATAGTGTGGATCAATTCTATTTGCTCTTGATCTTTTATCTACATTGTCTGTCCATTACTGAAAATAAGGCATTGAAGTCTCCATGACTATTGACTACTATTTATTTCCCCCTTAAATTTCTTTTTCTAGTCACTGGCTTTTAACTATTAGGTCCAAACCATTTACTTTTAAAATACTACTGATGATAGAGGACATAATTTTGCCAGTTCGCTATTTGTTTTCTCTGTATCTTGTATCTATTTGTTACTCAATTCATCTACAAAGCTTGGTTTTTCCTGTGTAAAATTTTAATTCCCTTTTCCTTTTCTGCATCTTTAATTATTTGCTCCTAAAATGTGTATGTCAGTATACTTGACAGCTTTTTACAGTATCCATAAATCTCTTAGGCTCTGTTCATTTCTCAGTATTATTTTTTTTCCTACTACTCACACCAGGTAATTTCACTTGTCCTATCTTCAACTTTGCTTGAATCTGTTATCTTTCAGCTTACATCTACTATTGAACCCTTTCAGCAATTTTTTCAACTATTTTGTTTCCCAACTCCAGAATTTCTACTTGGTTTCTTTTTATAATTTTTATCCCTTTGCATATTTTCTACCTGTACATGCATCCTTCTTCTGATTTTCTTTACTTCTTTGTTTATGGTTTCTTTCAGTTTCCTGAGAATACTTTAAAATACTTAAAGCATCCATTCACTAAGTCCAAAAATTCAGTGTCTAGGCTTTCTCATAGATGGCTTTTAATAATTTTTTTCCAAGAAATGACCCACATTTTGCTTTGTGACCTTTGTGCTTTTTTGTTGAGAATTAGACATTTTGAATATTATAACATGATAACTCTGGAAATCAGATTCTTTCTCCCTCCCCAAGAATTATATTCAATTCTTCCCTCCCCTGCAGTTGTGTATGTGTTTACTTTTCCAAACTAATTTTGCAAAGACCGTATTTTTTGTCATGTGTGGTTACTAAAGTCTCCTATATCGTTACCTCTGTAGTTAGCCGGTGACCTGACAGAGATTTCCTTGAATGCCAGGATCTTTGTTAATCAAGCACCTCCTGCATAATTGAAAGTGTTCAACTAGAATCCAGAGCTTGGAAATCAATTCTATTTCCTCTTGATCCTTTATCTACATTGTCTGTCCATTACTGAAAATAAGGCATTGAAGTCTCCATGACTATTGACTACTATTTATTTCCCCCTTAAATTTCTTTTCTAGTCACTGGCTTTTAACTATTAGGTCCAAACCATTTACTTTTAAAATACTACTGATGATAGAGGACATAATTTTGCCAGTTCGCTATTTGTTTTCTCTGTATCTTGTATCTATTTGTTACTCAATTCATCTACAAAGCTTGGTTTTTCCTGTGTAAAATTTTAATTCCCTTTTCCTTTTCTGCATCTTTAATTATTTGCTCCTAAAATGTGTATGTCAGTATACTTGACAGCTTTTTACAGTATCCATAAATCTCTTAGGCTCTGTTCATTTCTCAGTATTATTTTTTTTCCTACTACTCACACCAGGTAATTTCACTTGTCCTATCTTCAACTTTGCTTGAATCTGTTATCTTTCAGCTTACATCTACTATTGAACCCTTTCAGCAATTTTTTCAACTATTTTGTTTCCCAACTCCAGAATTTCTACTTGGTTTCTTTTTATAATTTTTATCCCTTTGCATATTTTCTACCTGTACATGCATCCTTCTTCTGATTTTCTTTACTTCTTTGTTTATGGTTTCTTTCAGTTTCCTGAGAATACTTTAAAATACTTAAAGCATCCATTCACTAAGTCCAAAAATTCAGTGTCTAGGCTTTCTCATAGATGGCTTTTAATAATTTTTTTCCAATAAATGACCCACATTTTGCTTTGTGACCTTTGTGCTTTTTTGTTGAGAATTAGACATTTTGAATATTATAACATGATAACTCTGGAAATCAGATTCTTTCTCCCTCCCCAAGAATTATATTCAATTCTTCCCTCCCCTGCAGTTGTGTATGTGTTTACTTTTCCAAACTAATTTTGCAAAGACCGTATTTTTTGTCATGTGTGGTTACTAAAGTCTCCTATATCGTTACCTCTGTAGTTAGCCGGTGACCTGACAGAGATTTCCTTGAATGCCAGGATCTTTGTTAATCAAGCACCTCCCTGCATAATTGAAAGTGTTCAACTAGAATCCAGAGCTTGGAAATGGTTGATTCTTGCCAGATCAAAAATTATCTAAGTGGGAGGTCCAATTCCTGGATCATCCTATTCTGCCATCTTTTTCAAGTCCAAGACATTTTGTTCAAACTATCATCTTGAAAACAGATATAAAATATATCAGTACCCTTTCTTGACTCCATCAATAAGCTGTGCAATGAATAGTTTATCTTCCTTTAACTTGTAATGATATTGTATTCCCTTTATGATGATCTTCTATTGAATACTGAGGTATATATTAAAAGTTAAATATTTTAGTGGATTTACATAGGCTCCAATGTATAAAACTTGCCACTTTGTCTTACATAATTCTTACGACAATAATGTTGCTCATGCTTTTAAAACCATCTCTTCCCCCCAAATCTGTTAGAATCAAAGTCAGAGGGGAGGGGGCTTACCCTTCAAAAATCAAAGGTAGAATATTAGCCTCCCAGCATCATGTGAATCATACATGCCAGCACTGATAGCTAAATAGGATACACAGAAATTGATTATTTAAAAAGTAAATTGAATTCTAATCTCTTTCTGTAACCAGATGTCTAACACTACGTTGGACTGAGCTTTTATTTTTATTCTCTTTCAAACAAGTAACTGTAAAACTAAGCAGTTATTATGAAGAAGAGAAAACAAGAAAGGAGTAAAAAGGAAGCAGTGCCCAAGGTTCCCAGAGTTTTCAAATTCAATTGTGATATCCAGAGCTACTAACTTGGGTTTCCTATTACTTAATTTGATGTCTTGTTTTCTATCCCATAATTTGGATTTGAATTTAAGCAGCACTCCTAAGAGCCTCCTGAATTGAAAAGTAGATTTTGAAAAGTTCTAAAACACTAATCAAAACAACGAAGTGAATTCAAAACGACAGCCATTATCTTGCAGCTCAGCAATAGAGTATCTATTCTTGCATGCAATACTTAAAAAATAATTAGATGTATCATTTTAACCTTATTTCATTCTATTTTCACTCATTCATTCTATCCTTTCTCTTTGGATTATCAGTCATATTTGATAGGTCATTTTCAAAACAGCTGGGGGCATAACAATTGCCCTATGCTGATAAGCAGTTTCATCAATATATGATGGAATCCAGTATTAGTTCTTGCCTCAGTGCATCCACATAAGGCAGAAAAAATAAAATCCCTTTATCCTACTTTTGTGAGATTATGATGCATATGAGAATGAAAACTAATTATTTACAAAATTAATAAATGGAATATTCTTAGCAAATATTGCTTCTGGCCAATTTGATTGAGTTTTATTAAAAGTTTTGACAGAATTCTCCCCATCCATCCTTCTGGGAATTTACAACCTAGTTAGAATATATTTGACTGGAGAACTACCCTGTAAAAATATAGCAAAGTGCTGTAGTAAAATTTTATTATGGGCATATAGGTCATAACATCAGAGGGTTGTTGGTGTCAAATCTAACATATGGGTATGCTGATTCTATGTCAAGATTTCTTATAAATAAACTATACCTGAGCTAAACATATTTGAATCAAAGGGATATTCGGACAGAAACCCATTTTAAGAGGAGAGAAAAGAGATGGGGTTGGTAAATATATAAAAATGAACCCAGATGGAAGTGCAGACTTTTCTCAAGTCTGAGTAAAAAGGAAAATAAATTTCCTTCATATAAATAAGCAAACACACTGAGAAGAACGCTGAAAGTCACATGATTGCGGGAAAATCATAGAGCTCATCTTTGTAGGCAGTTTCAGAGTTATGGTTTTGATATAATATAAAACCCAGAGTGGGAAGCAGACCAATACAGATCCCAATCTAACTTATTTTTATTAGCTGGGGGCAAGCTGATTCACCCCTAAAAGCACCTAACCTCTAATCGTTAAAATAGTCAAAACAAAAAAATATGAACAAAATGTGTGGTATGCTGTATCTAACAAGTAAGTGTTAGTTTTTCCATAGACTTTATTCATTTGTGGTCATGGTTATGCAACTCTGGAATCAGACAACTTACCAGCAGAATGCTTATGGTAGTAAATAAGAGAAAACTCAACTTCTAGACAATAAGGAAACTTATAAACTCAGTAAGCATAAGTTCTAAGACTGGAGATGCTTCAAAATTAGTTGATAAAACATTTCAGTAATGTCAACAAGACCTAAGTTTATTTTGCTGTCTACACTTTCATTCAGAGTGTGACTTTACTATACAACTGGTTTCTTGAATGTTTATAAGATGGCTCTGAGTAGCATTCACATTTGTAGATAAGAGAAAGTGCTTCCCCAAATCATCAAGTTCCTCTGTGCAGCATAAGTAGTCCTTATTAGGTCATATTTCCTCACACAGTAACTGTAGCCAGAGAACAGCCAGGATCTGATTGGTTTAGGCCTTGATTCCTAATCAATCAGCAGGATAGAGAATGAGGTTGTCATGATTATCAGGCTCCACTTCTGGGGTCAGATGTGGGTGTAGGGAGTCACATCCAATGTCCACGACTGAAAATTTGGGTTCCAATATTTACTAGCTATGTTCTTGGTCAAGTTATATAACCTCAGTAAATTTATTGAATTTCTTTTTCTGTAAAATGAATATGAAGCTGAACTGAGATAAATAAATATGCAAACAAAAGAATTCTCAGAATATCTGGTATGTTCAACGTACCCGGTAAGTTATTAAATAGTACTAATATTATTATTCATCTATACACTTTCATATTATGGAATAATTTTTACATTGTCTGCTTTTCTGAGTAAATTGTGAAAACACAAACATTGTTACCTTTATTTTTTACATCCAAAGTCTTACATATAATAAATATCCAACATATTTCTTTAACCGTGAGAGAATACATGAGTATCTGTTGAGTAAAAGAATAAAGGCCTGGGCTTCCCTGGTGGTCCAGTGGGGAAAGAGTCTGCCTTGCAGTGCAAAGGGCACTGGTTCGATCCCTGGCATAGGAAGATCTCATGTGTCACGAAGTGGCTGGACCGGTGTGTCCAATTATGAGCCAGCACTCTGGAGCACATGCACCCAGAGCCAGTGCTGTGCAACGAGAGAGGCCATTGCAATGGGAGGCCCACACAGGCCAGAGAATAAAAAGATGGGTGAAAATAAATAAATGAAAAACCAATAAAAGAGGTCAAAATTAAAAAAAGGCCTGACAAAAGCAAACTTATAAACCCAGTAAGCATAAGTTCTAAGACTGGAGATGCTTCAAAATTAGTTGATAAAACATTTCAGTAATGTCAACAAGACCTAAGTTTATTTTGCTGTCTACACTTTCATTCAGAGTGTGACTTTACTATACAACTGGTTTCTTGAATGTTTATAAGATGGCTCTGAGTAGCATTCACATTTGTAGATAAGAGAAAGTGCTTCCCCAAATCATCAAGTTCCTCTGTGCAGCATAAGTAGTCCTTATTAGGTCATATTTCCTCACACAGTAACTGTAGCCAGAGAACAGCCAGGATCTGATTGGTTTAGGCCTTGATTCCTAATCAATCAGCAGGATAGAGAATGAGGTTGTCATGATTATCAGGCTCCACTTCTGGGGTCAGATGTGGGTGTAGGGAGTCACATCCAATGTCCACGACTGAAAATTTGGGTTCCAATATTTACTAGCTATGTTCTTGGTCAAGTTATATAACCTCAGTAAATTTATTGAATTTTTTTTTCTGTAAAATGAATATGAAGCTGAACTGAGATAAATAAATATGCAAACAAAAGAATTCTCAGAATATCTGGTATGTTCAACGTACCCGGTAAGTTATTAAATAGTACTAATATTATTATTCATCTATACACTTTCATATTATGGAATAATTTTTACATTGTCTGCTTTTCTGAGTAAATTGTGAAAACACAAACATTGTTACCTTTATTTTTTACATCCAAAGTCTTACATATAATAAATATCCAACATATTTCTTTAACCGTGAGAGAATACATGAGTATCTGTTGAGTAAAAGAATAAAGGCCTGGGCTTCCCTGGTGGTCCAGTGGGGAAAGAGTCTGCCTTGCAGTGCAAAGGGCACTGGTTCGATCCCTGGCATAGGAAGATCTCATGTGTCACGAAGTGGCTGGACCGGTGTGTCCAATTATGAGCCAGCACTCTGGAGCACATGCACCCAGAGCCAGTGCTGTGCAACGAGAGAGGCCATTGCAATGGGAGGCCCACACAGGCCAGAGAATAAAAAGATGGGTGAAAATAAATAAATGAAAAACCAATAAAAGAGGTCAAAATTAAAAAAAAAAGGCCTGATATCGATAGGGGACAGATAAGAAAGATAACCAAATGATGACATCAATTGTAGATCATTCAGGACATGGGAACAAAATGGGCCAGAATGAGAAAGAAATATTTGAGATTAAAAAAAAAAAATACATCAGACCTAGAGAGCCCTTTTCCCTGAAGACTAGAGTGGTTATAGGAAGTAAGCCAACCAAATATTTTAGTTTGGGTAACTAGCTCATAGAAGCTCTGACATCATCAGAATTTGATAAATAATGAATATTTGGATAAGGCCTATATGAATGTTTATTGCAGTCAAGGAGATGTAGAACAAAGAATAACCACTAAGTGCTTGAAATATCCCAGGCATTGTTCTAAGTTTTTCCATTGTGTAAACACATATACACCTCAAAACAAACATATGAGATAAGTACTGTTCTTTTTATCCTCATTCCTATTTACAAGTGGGAAAATCAAGCTCAGCGAATCTCAGCAACTTGTCCGAGTCACAAAGATAGCAAGTGGCAAACTGATTCTTTTACCATTACACGATTCCATGATACAATGAAGGGGGCTCAGAGAAACCGGATTCTATTTCAAAGGCATCACGCACTCAAGTGTTGGATGCATTAGTGTCCATGTAGAGCACTGAAGGTCACTGAGAGTTGAAAGGCAAAGCCAACAGTCCATGGCTTATGTGTTCCCTCTAACCCTATGGTGCTTTCATCATTCCCTGCATATAACACAATAGGTGCATAGAGTGCCAACTAGACAAATATCTGTTGAGTAAGTGATTGTGTGGATGACATATACCAGTGTCTATAATGGATGGATACCAGTATATATGATACGCTCAGCTTAATTCCATGGGAGACCAACCTCTTTATGCCTCTCCATTTGGTAAATGTCTTTATATATTTGTTGTCCTTTTTAAGATGAGACAGTATGCTTTGCCATAATTGTTGGAATAATATGAAAGAGATACTTAGAGATAAGTCATGCCTCAGAGCATGAGATCTGGAATGAAGACAAGGTTCTACGTCCCTTTCTAGGGACTTTTTTCGGAATTACCTGCTGGGCTAGAAAGAAAAAGCAGAAGGGACTCTCCAGGGATGCTAACGGACAAGGGACTACCCAACTACCACTCTCCTCAAGAGAAATCTACAAATAGTAAAACACTCACCTCTAGACATTTTTTGGTTAAGGTTAACATAGATCTATCTGTCCTGGAGAAGGAAATGCAACACACTCCAGTATTCTTGCTTGGGAAATTTCATGGACAGAAAAGCCTGGCAGGCTACAGTCCATGGGATCACAAAGACTAGGACAGGACTTAGCAACTAAACAACCCTATCAAAAGCCCTTGATCATCTGACTTCAACTAGAAATCCCTGCATTTCCCTTCAGCTCCTCCTACCGGGCTACTTAATGGTAAAGATCCAAGGCAGGAAGTCAGAACTCCTACTCTTTCTATAGAGCTGTGGCCTCCCAAGAGTTAAGTTTAAAGAACTCTATGTAAACCACAATACAGATTTCAGATTCAGCTGTACAAATAAAATACAGTGTCAAAACAGAATAAAGATGAGTGTTGAGGTTGTTGCACTCGAAATCTCTCTGCCTGCTCTAACTATGTGGTCTCATCTCTTGCCCAGAAAGATCTTTAGTATTAAAAATAAATAAATTCAAAATTATTTCCTTATCTCTCTTTACTAAATCATTTATCATCTATGAAGAATGTCTCAAAAACCATTTTCTTATTTAATAGATATTGATGGGAGGCAATTCATTTATAAATTGGATATTTATTAATAAAAGGAGTTTTTAAAAAAGTCAATGTGGGTTTTCCTGGTGGTCCAGTGGGTAAAGAGTCCACCTTGCAGTGCAAGGGGCACCGGTTGCATCCCTGGCCCAGGAAGATTCCACGTGCCGCGGACTGGCTGGACTGGTGTGTCCAATTACGAGCCAGTGCTCTGGAGCGCAGGTGTCCGGAGCCAGTACTCTGCAATGAGAGAGGCCACTACAATCGGAGGCCCACACAGGCCAAAGAATAAAGATGGATGAAAAATAAATGATGACTTAGAGGCAAAAAAATAAAAAATAGCAAAAATTTTTTTAAAAAGTCACTGTACTTCCATACCCTTACAATCACATGTCTTTAGCTTGCAGCCTCGGAAGGAACAAAATTAAAGCTGCTAGAGCAAGTTTCCTGGCTGGAGAAAAACCTACAGGCTCTGGACTGTAAGAAAGAAAGTGGAGAACCATACAAAAAAATGGCTCTTGAAAAAGACCAGGTATCTTTTAGAACAGAAATAATCTTTATTTTAAATGTTACCTAAACTTGTATAAGCTGACAATCCTGCAGTTATTTCTGGCTGGGTTGGAAGTTCATATTTAAGTTCAAGATGTTAAATAACAATTTTTGTATTTGTTTAATGTAACTATTCCCTAATGAATATTCACATATGAAAATAAACTTTCTTGGTGCTATTTTGAACTTTGATATGTATTCTTCTGAACCATATTAGGTAAATATTCTATTTATTTTTGTAAGTGCTATTGACTATACAAATGTTTCTTAGTTTTCAATTGAACTGAAACAACAGCTCCTCACTGTGTAGTGAAAGAAGTGGATCCGAATATTTTTCGCAGACTTTTCATAAATTACTTTACAATAAATTATCAATCTCTGAATCTCAGGACATTTATATATGTGTCATTATGTAAATGTATCTCTGGTTCAACCTATATTGTTTTGTATCTTTGTGATAGACAGATGCATAGACAGATAACCTGCATCTATCAATCTACCTAAATCTTCACATAAAAACATATCCATACATTCCAAAGGCAGATATAAATCAGATATCTATCAGGTCCCACATGTATGTATATATGATGTGATACAAGGTAGGTTAACATTACCTGCGGACATCAAGCAAACATCATTTTTCCCAATCACATCCTAGTTCTTAAAATATTTGTGTACTTTGTTGATGGGTTCCTCTATGGAGTAGAAGAGAAAGGCATGGGAGCCATAATTTCTTTAATGATGATATTCAAAACACCTAGCTGAGATAATACTGCTATTCGAGAGAGGCCACTACAATCGGAGGCCCACACAGGCCAAAGAATAAAGATGGATGAAAAATAAATGATGACTTAGAGGCAAAAAAATAAAAAATAGCAAAAATTTTTTTAAAAAGTCACTGTACTTCCATACCCTTACAATCACATGTCTTTAGCTTGCAGCCTCGGAAGGAACAAAATTAAAGCTGCTAGAGCAAGTTTCCTGGCTGGAAAAAAACCTACAGGCTCTGGACTGTAAGAAAGAAAGTGGAGAACCATACAAAAAAATGGCTCTTGAAAAAGACCAGGTATCTTTTAGAACAGAAATAATCTTTATTTTAAATGTTACCTAAACTTGTATAAGCTGACAATCCTGCAGTTATTTCTGGCTGGGTTGGAAGTTCATATTTAAGTTCAAGATGTTAAATAACAATTTTTGTATTTGTTTAATGTAACTATTCCCTAATGAATATTCACATATGAAAATAAACTTTCTTGGTGCTATTTTGAACTTTGATATGTATTCTTCTGAACCATATTAGGTAAATATTCTATTTATTTTTGTAAGTGCTATTGACTATACAAATGTTTCTTAGTTTTCAATTGAACTGAAACAACAGCTCCTCACTGTGTAGTGAAAGAAGTGGATCCGAATATTTTTCGCAGACTTTTCATAAATTACTTTACAATAAATTATCAATCTCTGAATCTCAGGACATTTATATATGTGTCATTATGTAAATGTATCTCTGGTTCAACCTATATTGTTTTGTATCTTTGTGATAGACAGATGCATAGACAGATAACCTGCATCTATCAATCTACCTAAATCTTCACATAAAAACATATCCATACATTCCAAAGGCAGATATAAATCAGATATCTATCAGGTCCCACATGTATGTATATATGATGTGATACAAGGTAGGTTAACATTACCTGCGGGACATCAAGCAAACATCATTTTTCCCAATCACATCCTAGTTCTTAAAATATTTGTGTACTTTGTTGATGGGTTCCTCTATGGAGTAGAAGAGAAAGGCATGGGAGCCATAATTTCTTTAATGATGATATTCAAAACACCTAGCTGAGATAATACTGCTATTCGTAAAATATGAGAACTGGTACATACTTATATTTGGAACACTTTGAATATGTAAAAGGAAAAGTTACAGACTTTATTTCTACACTTTGCTCCTTTTCAGTGCATTGAGAAATTGCAGGCTGAAGTGAAAGCTTCCCAGGAGCAACTCGCAGAGCATGTAAGTGTTTTGCTCCTTTTATTCAACCCTTATTTTAGATCATTGTTATTCTGTGAATGAACAGAAATGTTTCAAAAGTGATAACTATGTTCTCTCAACTGCAAACCAATCACAGGGCTAAGAACCAGCATTTTTACTACCTCTGTAGAGTTGTTTTTCATAGAGTCCTGACTTAAACTGATGATAAAAATTACAAAAAATGATTTCTTATATATAGCCAGATGACCTAATCAGATATGATCAGGATGAGAGAACTGGAAACTAAGTGTAGAAAGACAAGCAAACTGTAGTGAATAGAAGAGGAAATTTTAGATACCTCAACTATAGCTCTCAGGCAGTGCGTCTCAAACTTTAATATACCGAGAAGTATCTGGAAAAATTTTGAGAACAAGTTGCCTGGAGTGTCCCGTATGCCTAGGATAGGACCTGAGAATATGCAGCTCTAGGGAATGTTGGATTCAGATGCTGCTGCTGCTGTCCATCTTCAGAACATATTTTGAGAAGCTTGATTTTATATATACTTATCTAGCCCAGTCTTGTAGCTTTCAGGCACATGATCATATAAACAAGTCAGATAATAAACTGTCCATTTGCTGCTATGAGAGAGACAGAGAGAGAGAAAGACCTCTTCGTTTATTTTATTTTTTTATGACAATTAATGAGCATCTAGCCCAGTCTTGTAGCTTTCCAGGACAGCCCCGTAAGCATTTCCTCAAGGATATAAATCAGATATCTATCAGGTCCCACATGTATGTATATATGATGTGATACAAGGTAGGTTAACATTACCTGCGGACATCAAGCAAACATCATTTTTCCCAATCACATCCTAGTTCTTAAAATATTTGTGTACTTTGTTGATGGGTTCCTCTATGGAGTAGAAGAGAAAGGCATGGGAGCCATAATTTCTTTAATGATGATATTCAAAACACCTAGCTGAGATAATACTGCTATTCGTAAAATATGAGAACTGGTACATACTTATATTTGGAACACTTTGAATATGTAAAAGGAAAAGTTACAGACTTTATTTCTACACTTTGCTCCTTTTCAGTGCATTGAGAAATTGCAGGCTGAAGTGAAAGCTTCCCAGGAGCAACTCGCAGAGCATGTAAGTGTTTTGCTCCTTTTATTCAACCCTTATTTTAGATCATTGTTATTCTGTGAATGAACAGAAATGTTTCAAAAGTGATAACTATGTTCTCTCAACTGCAAACCAATCACAGGGCTAAGAACCAGCATTTTTACTACCTCTGTAGAGTTGTTTTTCATAGAGTCCTGACTTAAACTGATGATAAAAATTACAAAAAATGATTTCTTATATATAGCCAGATGACCTAATCAGATATGATCAGGATGAGAGAACTGGAAACTAAGTGTAGAAAGACAAGCAAACTGTAGTGAATAGAAGAGGAAATTTTAGATACCTCAACTATAGCTCTCAGGCAGTGCGTCTCAAACTTTAATATACCGAGAAGTATCGGGAAAAAATTTTGAGAACAAGTTGCCTGGAGTGTCCCGTATGCCTAGGATAGGACCTGAGAATATGCAGCTCTAGGGAATGTTGGATTCAGATGCTGCTGCTGCTGTCCATCTTCAGAACATATTTTGAGAAGCTTGATTTTATATATACTTATCTAGCCCAGTCTTGTAGCTTTCAGGCACATGATCATATAAACAAGTCAGATAATAAACTGTCCATTTGCTGCTATGAGAGAGAGACAGAGAGAGAGAGAGAAAGACCCTCTGAAGTTCCAGGGGGGACATTTCATTTATACTTTTTAGCCTGTCTTCACTTAGAGAACAATTAATGAGCATCTCCTGCCACAGCAACCTTGTAGATTCATGTACATTAACCAGTGGCCATGGTCCTGCCACCGCCCCTTCCCAAGGACCTGAACAGCCCCGATGCCTCAAGCATTTCCTCAAAGATCACTCACCATCCTCTTACTTATCTCCTCCATCCACATTCTGTGTACTATGGGATGACTTCCCAATTAAGATCAGCGGCCAGTCACGGTCCGTGGCCAGTCTGAATAATAACAAACTCAGGCCAACCTGAGATCTGAGAGGCTGCAGTCCCAAAGTCCTACAGAAAAGACTGCAGAATAATATATTCTGGTCACCCACCCTTTGGAGTTTGCAAGGATCTGATCAGGATAAAAATCACAGTGGTTGTCCCATATTCTGCACTGGCAGGTAGCAGAGTTTTAGGCTAAATTTAGATTCTTTTTTTGGCCTCGTGTGCTCAGTTGACCAATACTGAACTTGACTAAGGCCTGCACTGATGACACTGTGACTGAGTCAGACAGAAACATCTCTTCTTAGCCGAGCATCCTGTCCCAGAGGCCTCTTACCTCGGCCTGTCCTTCAGGGTGCACGATAATAACTATTGTCAGGGGATGTCACCTCATGCGAGATGGATACCTACAGCCATTCACCCAGGGAGCTTTTAGTTTGGAATTTTTCAAGGAGAGAGACTCGCTAAGGTTCAGTTATTAGCTTCCAGCATCTCTTCATGAAAAATTGATGAAAACACAGGGTCATGGGTGCCTCAGGGGAATTCCTGAGGAAGTGTCTTCTTCCACTGCCTAGCTTCTGCAGAGTCAGTTCCCGTTCCATGCTGCTCCAGGTGTGTCTGAACGGGGAGCGCCCCTTCATATTAGGGTATTGATACTAGCCAATGAGATTTTCCCCATGTAATCATTCAACGTTCAGGTTATAATACAGCAGTATAATCAACAAAGTTTTGCTTACTCCTCAAGAACATTTAAATGAAAATAATAATAGGGTTTACTGAGCATGGACTAGGTGCTTCCTAAGTGGTAGGTGCTTCATCTGTTACCTATTTTATATCACAATACAATTCAAAAAGGTGAGTATTGTTTCAGATAAGAAAATTGGGTTTTATAAATTAGATCATTTGTCACACACATGATGATTGTGACATCCATGATTTGCTCTCACAACTTGCTGCCTTTCTAAATTATATTCCCTACATGCCATTGGGGGTGTCAAACATGTTAAAAGGTTCTGTCTCTAATATTTTTCTCTCACAATGTACTTGGATGACTAAAAGCGGCCAGTCACGGTCCGTGGGCAGTCTGAATAATAACAAACTCAGGCCAACCTGAGATCTGAGAGGCTGCAGTCCCAAAGTCCTACAGAAA
The DNA here is from genome assembly GCA_022376925.1 of Tragulus kanchil. NCBI lineage: Eukaryota > Metazoa > Chordata > Mammalia > Artiodactyla > Tragulidae > Tragulus > Tragulus kanchil. The sequence goes on along the minus strand of JAIOJX010000029.1, from coordinate 53,369,854 downwards.
AGACTGCAGAATAATATATTCTGGTCACCCACCCTTTGGAGTTTGCAAGGATCTGATCAGGATAAAAATCACAGTGGTTGTCCCATATTCTGCACTGGCAGGTAGCAGAGTTTTAGGCTAAATTTAGATTCTTTTTTTGGCCTCGTGTGCTCAGTTGACCAATACTGAACTTGACTAAGGCCTGCACTGATGACACTGTGACTGAGTCAGACAGAAACATCTCTTCTTAGCCGAGCATCCTGTCCCAGAGGCCTCTTACCTCGGCCTGTCCTTCAGGGTGCACGATAATAACTATTGTCAGGGGATGTCACCTCATGCGAGATGGATACCTACAGCCATTCACCCAGGGAGCTTTTAGTTTGGAATTTTTCAAGGAGAGAGACTCGCTAAGGTTCAGTTATTAGCTTCCAGCATCTCTTCATGAAAAATTGATGAAAACACAGGGTCATGGGTGCCTCAGGGGAATTCCTGAGGAAGTGTCTTCTTCCACTGCCTAGCTTCTGCAGAGTCAGTTCCCGTTCCATGCTGCTCCAGGTGTGTCTGAACGGGGAGCGCCCCTTCATATTAGGGTATTGATACTAGCCAATGAGATTTTCCCCATGTAATCATTCAACGTTCAGGTTATAATACAGCAGTATAATCAACAAAGTTTTGCTTACTCCTCAAGAACATTTAAATGAAAATAATAATAGGGTTTACTGAGCATGGACTAGGTGCTTCCTAAGTGGTAGGTGCTTCATCTGTTACCTATTTTATATCACAATACAATTCAAAAAGGTGAGTATTGTTTCAGATAAGAAAATTGGGTTTTATAAATTAGATCATTTGTCACACACATGATGATTGTGACATCCATGATTTGCTCTCACAACTTGCTGCCTTTCTAAATTATATTCCCTACATGCCATTGGGGGTGTCAAACATGTTAAAAAGGTTCTGTCTCTAATATCCTTTCTCTGTCTACTCTGAATGCATAATCAGTTCATAATTCTTCAACTCTTCCCTTCAAACAAATAAACAACCCCCTCTGCCCCCAAGTTCTTTCTAAATAATCTTTTGATCACAACTCTGTAGTGCTGCAGTGAGCATTTCTTAAACCACTGTTTACAGAAAAAAAAAATCCAAACTATGTTTTAATAGGCATTCTGAAAAAATATATATCAGGGGCACTGGAAATAAAGTTAAATGGGTTTATTTACTGCAGAACTTATCAGTGGACAGTCGATCTCTAAAAAAAGGGCCAGATTATGTTATTTTCCAGTGGTGGCTGTCCTTGAGTGGTATTTTTAAGCACGCAGTCTTGGAGACTTCTGGCATACTGCATTGGATTAAAGTGCTAGGATTGCTAGATATGACCTAAATATCTCATGGCTGCTCTAGGTTCAGCACATACAAAGTCAAATTTAACACCTTTTATTCTTACCACTTCAGTGTGTTCCTCTGTGTTCCCCAGGCATGGTGAATAACTTCACATCGCTGTTACACACACTAGATCCGAACTACAAAACACTATTAAAACCCCACCTGTTTCTGCTTCCATGTCATATTTAGCTAATTGTCACCTGAGTATACAAGTTATCTCATTTCTATGTCTTTGATTCTATTGTCCTGCCAATCCCTAGCTTTCTTTGACAATCATGTATCTCGATTATTGCTACTGATCCCAAATTATCAACATATTTAAGTTCACAGCCCCCACTACCCCTGCCCACAGGCTCATTCCAATCACAGTGTAGCTCATTTGCTCTGATACCATCAAGCCCTGTTTGCAGAGGGGAGAAAAGAGAAAAAGTTGTAAGATTTTGGGGGTGGGGGCAGAAAACCAAACAGAGCTGAAGATTTAACACTCACAAGGAGAATGAAATGTACTGGAGGATCAGAGAGGAGAAGAGACTGGGGATGAAGGGACCGAGGTGGTGGGAATGGAACCCTGAGGATGGGTGATGAGACAGGAGATCAAAAGGCTCCTGGAAGTACACACATGATGATTGTGACATCCATGATTTGCTCTCACAACTTGCTGCCTTTCTAAATTATATTCCCTACATGCCATTGGGGGTGTCAAACATGTTAAAAAGGTTCTGTCTCTAATATCCTTTCTCTGTCTACTCTGAATGCATAATCAGTTCATAATTCTTCAACTCTTCCCTTCAAACAAATAAACAACCCCCTCTGCCCCCAAGTTCTTTCTAAATAATCTTTTGATCACAACTCTGTAGTGCTGCAGTGAGCATTTCTTAAACCACTGTTTACAGAAAAAAAAAATCCAAACTATGTTTTAATAGGCATTCTGAAAAAATATATATCAGGGGCACTGGAAATAAAGTTAAATGGGTTTATTTACTGCAGAACTTATCAGTGGACAGTCGATCTCTAAAAAAAGGGCCAGATTATGTTATTTTCCAGTGGTGGCTGTCCTTGAGTGGTATTTTTAAGCACGCAGTCTTGGAGACTTCTGGCATACTGCATTGGATTAAAGTGCTAGGATTGCTAGATATGACCTAAATATCTCATGGCTGCTCTAGGTTCAGCACATACAAAGTCAAATTTAACACCTTTTATTCTTACCACTTCAGTGTGTTCCTCTGTGTTCCCCAGGCATGGTGAATAACTTCACATCGCTGTTACACACACTAGATCCGAACTACAAAACACTATTAAAACCCCACCTGTTTCTGCTTCCATGTCATATTTAGCTAATTGTCACCTGAGTATACAAGTTATCTCATTTCTATGTCTTTGATTCTATTGTCCTGCCAATCCCTAGCTTTCTTTGACAATCATGTATCTCGATTATTGCTACTGATCCCAAATTATCAACATATTTAAGTTCACAGCCCCCACTACCCCTGCCCACAGGCTCATTCCAATCACAGTGTAGCTCATTTGCTCTGATACCATCAAGCCCTGTTTGCAGAGGGGAGAAAAGAGAAAAAGTTGTAAGATTTTGGGGGTGGGGGCAGAAAACCAAACAGAGCTGAAGATTTAACACTCACAAGGAGAATGAAATGTACTGGAGGATCAGAGAGGAGAAGAGACTGGGGATGAAGGGACCGAGGTGGTGGGAATGGAACCCTGAGGATGGGTGATGAGACAGGAGATCAAAAGGCTCCTGGAAGTACTGGAATGCTCAAGGTTAGGCAATACCTGAGTATTAATAAGAGTTGTTGAGTAGTTTGTACTTAATACCCCTTCAGTGTGTGAGGGTCATGTGCAGAGACTGGAATTCCTGTCTGGCTGTGCCTCCTAAGTGTAATCATGATGCTGGATGTGACCACACCAGGCTCTTCTGGCTTCCCTGCCGCCCCGGGAAGGTTTCCACAGGACCATCTTGTCCCTAGCCTTCATCTCCCTGTTCTTGCTCACTTCTATTTGTACTTCAGTTCAGCAGGCTAGTAAAATGGAGCTGCTGTCTTTACCCAGCCAGAATCAGCTGGTGTGTTGTGACTTGGTTGCCCTGGCTCTCATGGTCTGGGCTATGCTTCTCTCTCCTCCTTATCCAAATAAATGTTATCCTGTTTATAAGACTAGTATTAGGGACCAACTTCTCCCTTAACCCCCAGAGTACCTTCTCTGAGCTCCCTAACCTCTTGTACATCATCTATTTTAGCTCAAAATACTTCATTTTATTTATTTTTTTATTCGGGCATAGTAGCTGTATAATATTGTGTTCGTTTCTGCTTCCATTTTATTGATGCTCTCTGTTCACACCTCTGTCCTCCACTGGACAGGAAGGTCATTGAGGTCAGCACCAGGAATATGTGTCTTTATCTACTGTACCAGTTCAGGGTGGGCTCATTGCAAACCACTCAGTCTATTTTGCTGAACTGAATTTTACCCTGATCGTGTAATTTTCCATTTCATTGCCTAGAGGAAGACCACAGTTGCCCGTTTTCTCAGAATAAAGTTCAAACTCCAGACCATAGCTTTTATCACACTGAAAATGAGGGCTGACCCCTTTTCCTGTCACCTCTCCATCACACATCTGTGATCGCTGAGTGTGCCCCATTCCTGCCCCAGGACCTTTGCTCATTTGCAACTAGAATATCTGTCTCCATCATTGCCCCTTCCCATTCTTTTCAAGCTTGTTCCTTCCCAAAAGTCGTTTGACCATCGAGACTGGGGATGAAGGGACCGAGGTGGTGGGAATGGAACCCTGAGGATGGGTGATGAGACAGGAGATCAAAAGGCTCCTGGAAGTACTGGAATGCTCAAGGTTAGGCAATACCTGAGTATTAATAAGAGTTGTTGAGTAGTTTGTACTTAATACCCCTTCAGTGTGTGAGGTCATGTGCAGAGACTGGAATTCCTGTCTGGCTGTGCCTCCTAAGTGTAATCATGATGCTGGATGTGACCACACCAGGCTCTTCTGGCTTCCCTGCCGCCCCGGGAAGGTTTCCACAGGACCATCTTGTCCCTAGCCTTCATCTCCCTGTTCTTGCTCACTTCTATTTGTACTTCAGTTCAGCAGGCTAGTAAAATGGAGCTGCTGTCTTTACCCAGCCAGAATCAGCTGGTGTGTTGTGACTTGGTTGCCCTGGCTCTCATGGTCTGGGCTATGCTTCTCTCTCCTCCTTATCCAAATAAATGTTATCCTGTTTATAAGACTAGTATTAGGGACCAACTTCTCCCTTAACCCCCAGAGTACCTTCTCTGAGCTCCCTAACCTCTTGTACATCATCTATTTTAGCTCAAAATACTTCATTTTATTTATTTTTTTATTCGGGCATAGTAGCTGTATAATATTGTGTTCGTTTCTGCTTCCATTTTATTGATGCTCTCTGTTCACACCTCTGTCCTCCACTGGACAGGAAGGTCATTGAGGTCAGCACCAGGAATATGTGTCTTTATCTACTGTACCAGTTCAGGGTGGGCTCATTGCAAACCACTCAGTCTATTTTGCTGAACTGAATTTTACCCTGATCGTGTAATTTTCCATTTCATTGCCTAGAGGAAGACCACAGTTGCCCGTTTTCTCAGAATAAAGTTCAAACTCCAGACCATAGCTTTTATCACACTGAAAATGAGGGCTGACCCCTTTTCCTGTCACCTCTCCATCACACATCTGTGATCGCTGAGTGTGCCCCATTCCTGCCCCAGGACCTTTGCTCATTTGCAACTAGAATATCTGTCTCCATCATTGCATTCCTCAGGCTTTTCCCATTCTTTTTCAAGCTTGTTCCTTCCCAAAAGTCGTTTGACCATCACACTGTAAGTGATCTCTTCCTTGATACTTCCACAGCCCTTTTCTGCACTTGTTTTCTGTCATTTGTTACACAGCAACCCACAGTAGAATTATTTGATGGGTTCAGCTTGTCCCCAAGACTGTGAGCACCCCAAAGATAGAGAGGAGCTTTTCTTTATGTCTCTTACCATGCCTGGCTTGATGTTTTGTACAGACTCAATTGAAATGAATTGTTCAAATGGACAGATTAAAAATAAAATTATTTTGGCACTTATAAGAACCTACTTTACATCTCTGGGAAACTTCTTTATGAGGTTTTATTTTTAGAAATGCCAGCTACATAAGGCATTACTTTCATCTGAAATGGATACTTCCATGGTAGAACATGGAAGGGACAAAAGGTAATGATTCCTTAGAGTGGAAACAGAAGGAAAAACGTCAGAGAAAGAAAAAGCTGTAAGAAACCTCAATTTCAGAAGTAAGAAGAGAAACTGGCAGAAACTATCATCTTAACATGAAAATTAACAACCCAAGGTCTTAGCTTCTTTTTATTTAATGCTCACTCTTCTAGAAACCAAGTCAAACTATATCATTGTATAATTAAATTGATAGATATGAAATGCAGAGAAGATACAAGCCTCAACATTTCAGAGCAAACTATCACTGCTAACATGCTGAAGATTAAAATCTCATCCCACGAATGTTACTTTGCCTTGTCATAGCTTTCACTTTTAAAAAATTACCAAGAACTGCCCTTCCCAGCGCTCAGGTGGACACCCACTTGAGCCACCCACAGACCTAACCTGCCCTGGGCATTTATATCCCTCCCGCCTACGTGATTTTATCTACTGAGAGACCTTTATGGGAGCAAACAAATATTTCCACTGAGTGTTTAGAATAATTTAAAGTCTATTGTTCAGGTTGGGGCAATTTGAATCAGGACTATGAGTCTTAAAGAAAAAAAATATATACCTTTTTAAAATGAATGCCTTCCAAATTGTTGAATCCACTGCTTGCCTACTTTGAGTATTTGGAAAAGACAAGAATTCAGCCCTGTGTGTGGACTCTGTCATTGATGATCTGATTATCTGCAGTGGACCAGAGGTTTGCCTCCCCCACCTCTCACCTCCATCTCCATGGTCAGCTTGTGTTTTGGTCTAGCTACTGCCAAGACTTGACCAGAGCCAAAAGTTCTATAATGTTCCATGGGATTATTCCAGAACTCTGGACAACTGGGTGGTAGATACTTGAGTGTTAAGCTGTTCTCTATAATGTTCTATATGCTTGAAATATGTCACAATAAAGTTACAAGTATCCAGAAAGAAAAATTCTTCCAATGAATTATACAGGGTGCTTCAAGCTATAAGTTAGATGAGTGTGTCTTTGAAATCAGAAGCTCCTGACCTATGTCTCTAAAGACCTGGAAGCAACGGTCCTGATAGTCAGGAGCAGAGGGCATGGAAGGACCACCATGAGTACCGTGACAGAGTTTTCTCAAAGAATAGGTTTAATTTCTTCCTTTCCTTCTCTAAAGAGGCTGTCAACTACCATTTTACTTTCCAAAGTAAGGACCCACAAGAGTCACCAATTCAAATCAAGTGCAGAGTCCTCCCCCCTTAGAACTACAAAGTGACAATGACCCCAGGGACTGTAGCTCACCAGGTTCCTTTGTCCATGGAATTCTCAAGGCAAGAATCCTGGAGTGGGTTGCCATTTCCAGCTTCTGCTAATTTGTCTCTGATAGATAGCAGGGGATGGGATGCTTTTACTGTTGCTGTTTTCTGGCTACTTAAGCATCCAATAACACACCTTCCTCAGCAATACCTTGATATCCTTTCTAAAGGTGTCTCTGTCATCATGCAGTCTTAGAGAGCCTATAATTCAAAGTACCTTATGAACTACTAGCTGAGAATTGGGCATGTGCCCAACTGGACTCTGAAGATTAATTCAGGTGAAGCCAAGAGAGGAAAAACACCTGGAACTGGTAGATCCTACCAGTGACACCCTGGTATCATGGTGTGGGAATATGTGCTGCTGGACCAGAACAGCTCTAACGCCTTGAATCTGACTCCTGTCCATTTTAGGAACCACTGAAGAACCCTAATTACTTTAAAGAAAATTCCCTTTTTCTTTATACTCATCAGAATCAGATTAATGATTCTTTACAGCTGAGAAGCTGTAATTGTTATTGTATCCAAGCTCTTCTCAAAGGGTAGTCCCTGGACTGGAAGCTCGAGAGTCACCTGGGACTTCAAATGCAAGTTTATGAGACCTCATGTTATATCCCCTGAGACAAAAACATAGGTATTACTGGAGTGGGATCCAGTAATATGTTTTTCAAGTCCTCCAGTGATTCTGACAATGGCTCATTTCTGAGAAACACTGCCTGGTCCAGCACAATCCCCATCAAATTCAGCCTGGACCCTTTGACCTCCCCAGCACCACTGTCCCTGACCAGCATCTCACTGTTGTCCTCAGAACTCCTGCCTCTGGGAAGGATCTCCAGGCTGGTTCTTGGTATAGTCAGCTGGGATCATGGCACACAGGACATGTTTGTCCAATCAGTAGGTCAAAGGAGAATGAATGATCTTCCTGCTCCTTCCTCTCTAAAGTTCAGACTTCTATGTACTTTAGAAATATCACCTCATTTCCACAGCTTGTCATGACTAATTTTAGGGTAATGTGACAGTAATTAATACCTTAGAGTCACACAACTACTTCAGTTTCTAAATGCTCCCACCCACATTATGTCATCTGGTTTTCACAACAGTCCTAGGAGACAAGTAGTACTCCACCTTTATCAAATGAGGAAAGTGAGTCAAAGACGGTAAGAAGCCTGCTCACAGCAAACAGCTTCACACCCATGCCCACTGGCTCTTCAAGGACCAGTGGCCCTTTCTGGTCATTGCTAACCCTTACCACAAGATTTGTGGGAGCTTCTGGTCTATATACAGAAGTCAGAATTCAGCCTCCTTTAGCATACCTGCCTATTTGAGGTCTCACTAACCAAAGGACTTTGGTAGAAACTGAGTATGGTCCCTGCCATCTGAAGAACCCTCAGGATCTCATACTCTCTGTTTTGAATGAGCCAACATTCTCCCCTTGAGTTTGTTTACTATCTTTTCCCTCTCAAAACAATGCACTCCATTCCCCCAACTACTTGAGTTACTTATAGGTTCTTATTTTAGTGAGGCTATGTCTCTCAGCCACAGGCTTTCCAGATGCTCAGCACTCCATCAGCGAATGTTAATTTCCTCTCCTTGAATGAGCGTGCAAGGTGGGTGATGTCGTTGCTAGAGTAGGGGCAACTTCCCTTCATGATGGTGAAGTTTTCAGTCTGGATTTATTTGAAATTGAAGGGATTGTCTAACAAATTGGGTAGAAATGTATGCTCTGACAGTTGAAGAAAAATAGGGCACATTCTGTAGTTTATTTTGTTGTTAAATGAAAAGTACTGAAATTATTAAGTAAAATAAAATCTGAGTTCTTAATTTTATCTGTTTGCATTGAAATTGATTTTGACTAGTCACATGTTACATAGTCTCAAATCCCCAGTGATCCATCTATCATCACCACCAGGCTTACTTGGCAGTAACATTCATAAGAGGAAATGTGAGCTCTCACACCAATGATCATAAGGTATAAGAGTCATTATTAAGGTCTGAGAAGAAAAGAGATGGGTAAAAGGCCCATCCCTCTCCGCCTCAACCTCTCCGTCACAATATCAACAGACCCCACACACCCACCCTTGACCCAGCAAATTGGGCAAGTTGACTAAATCTTTAAGAAGTGCTTGAATATCAACGGCCTGTATAAAACATTTTTCCCTCTGAACATTCCAGACAGACTGTGAGGTCAGAGGTCTGCTCTCCTGGCTCACATGCTGGGTGACCTTGAACAGGATGCTTGATTTTCTGAGGCTCAAGTTCCACAACTTCAAAATGATGATAACATGTGTGCCTAGATCACAGGGTTGTCATGAGGAAACATGACTTAACGTTTATCAAGTTCTTAGATCAGTACCTGCCACACAGCACATGCTATATAAGCGCTAGCTAACTAATACAACAAAACAATAACAACAAAACCCAGCAAACATCCCTATGGTTGTGTTCAGTGCTAACCTGAACAGCATCCTTGGTAAGGGTGCTCTGAGAATTCTGCATCCTGGTTATCTGTGAAATGGGATAATCCTAGAATCTGCCTCAGTAGGGTTATTGTGAGGACCAGATGAGATGATATAGGTATAAAGGACACTACTCGAGATGAAGCCAACCCTCATTAATCTTGACTTTAATATTACTGCTACTACTTAATCGTGATTATCATTCACAATAAGTGTTGGGACATTTTTCCAACAGTGTGAAAGCATATAGTTTTCAGTATCAGATTCCCTTTTATTGAGTTTGACTCTTGAGTACATCACTGTCTTCACAATAAATATATGTCCCTATTGACCTAAAGAAGTACTTATTGTTATCAGTACTTATTCCTTTTCTGCATGGGGATAGTATGAAGAACACTGTCTGCACCTGTCAGAGGAGGTGCAGAGGAAATGTATGTTTGTGCTCCAAGTCACCTCACTAAGAACACAGTGATTGCATTAGTCAGCTGTCAATGCCACAGGGAATGGAAAACTACTGCTAAGAAGTTTTGCAACTGGAAAAGATCCTCTTTGATGTTAAGAGGCAATTCTGATCACACTCTTGTCCCTCCGAGTTCACCCTGCTGACCTTTACCTCTTTGGTTCCCTGGAGAATGTCAGCCTACCTGACTGTAAGTCTTGTTCGACCCCGTAAACAAACATCCCAACTGGGAATTCTGACGACACATATTTCCCCCATGTAGTGCTAAATGAAATGCAGCTGACTTTGCCAAAGTGTCTTTGAAATTATTTTTAGGGTCCACATTTCTGGGAACATCAGTGTGCCTGTGGTGGACGAACCAGAGAAGTGTCAGTGAGCACACACCTTTTCACATTCCTATTTTGTTCTTCTGGCCTGTTCCAGCTTTAGCCTCCACATTTTCAGATACCATCAGGAATTCCTCTAGAATAAACACACCCTCGTGAACCCAGTAAGGGACCTCAGAATGGTCAAGAATTTATTTTTTAAGAAGATGTATTTTAAAATCTTTGCCTGGAAATCATTGACAATGTCAATCCCCTCTTTTGCAAAGTGAAAAAGGAAAGTTGTTTCTAATTTTAAATGTTAAGTAACTGCTATGTGCAAATATTTATCATTTTGTCATGTTTCAAATATAAATTATCTTAGAATCTGCCTCAGTAGGGTTATTGTGAGGACCAGATGAGATGATATAGGTATAAAGGACACTACTCGAGATGAAGCCAACCCTCATTAATCTTGACTTTAATATTACTGCTACTACTTAATCGTGATTATCATTCACAATAAGTGTTGGGACATTTTTCCAACAGTGTGAAAGCATATAGTTTTCAGTATCAGATTCCCTTTTATTGAGTTTGACTCTTGAGTACATCACTGTCTTCACAATAAATATATGTCCCTATTGACCTAAAGAAGTACTTATTGTTATCAGTACTTATTCCTTTTCTGCATGGGGATAGTATGAAGAACACTGTCTGCACCTGTCAGAGGAGGTGCAGAGGAAATGTATGTTTGTGCTCCAAGTCACCTCACTAAGAACACAGTGATTGCATTAGTCAGCTGTCAATGCCACAGGGAATGGAAAACTACTGCTAAGAAGTTTTGCAACTGGAAAAGATCCTCTTTGATGTTAAGAGGCAATTCTGATCACACTCTTGTCCCTCCGAGTTCACCCTGCTGACCTTTACCTCTTTGGTTCCCTGGAGAATGTCAGCCTACCTGACTGTAAGTCTTGTTCGACCCCGTAAACAAACATCCCAACTGGGAATTCTGACGACACATATTTCCCCCATGTAGTGCTAAATGAAATGCAGCTGACTTTGCCAAAGTGTCTTTGAAATTTTTTTTAGGGTCCACATTTCTGGGAACATCAGTGTGCCTGTGGTGGACGAACCAGAGAAGTGTCAGTGAGCACACACCTTTTCACATTCCTATTTTGTTCTTCTGGCCTGTTCCAGCTTTAGCCTCCACATTTTCAGATACCATCAGGAATTCCTCTAGAATAAACACACCCTCGTGAACCCAGTAAGGGACCTCAGAATGGTCAAGAATTTATTTTTTAAGAAGATGTATTTTAAAATCTTTGCCTGGAAATCATTGACAATGTCAATCCCCTCTTTTGCAAAGTGAAAAAGGAAAGTTGTTTCTAATTTTAAATGTTAAGTAACTGCTATGTGCAAATATTTATCATTTTGTCATGTTTCAAATATAAATTATCTTATCTTTACCCAACCTTTTCCTCTTAAGTGTTATTTATTGAGAAGTGATATAAACCTTACTGGGAGACTGCATGGAGACAGAAGAGTTCTGGAGAGTTCTCTTGAGCCTTAATAAATGAAAAAGCACTGTCATAGCCTCAGAACCTATAATAATAATCAGCAACCATACAACACAAATGATTTAGACAGACTTGTTTAGACGGGTCTGATTTCTCAAAGGAGGATCACCAATCAGAGAGTCGGCAGATGCTTCAGATATGAGTCACCTTAAAAATGAAGAAAATTTAAAATAATAACTCCACATCTTTTTAAACTTTTCATTTAAAATGTATGGCAATATTGTGTGACAGGAAGGAAAGCGAACTGGAGCTTCTCATAGAAACAATAGAAGTCAATTACAAGATTCCAGGAAGAGGCTAAGGAATGCAAAACCAAAAGACATCCTTATTAATTGTTCATTCTTAAACTATTTGTGCTGATCCTAACAAGCCAGGCTCTTATCCTTCAGGCTTATTTGGTGCAGGGAGACTTGACTGTGAATTGTTATTGTCTGTCTTCATGGAAAAACTGGTTAGGAGGAAATGTTAGGAGGAGGAGCAGGAGGAGGAGGCCTGGTGATCAAACAGAGCTGCTGGACGCGGGGGAGAATGCCTGGCACACCAGGGTGGGGGTGGGGGCAGAAACAAGGCAGTAAGTCTACAAGTTCAGAAGGACTAGACGGAAATGAGAATAAGAGGCATTATTCTGCTTTGTGGAATTGCTAATGAGAATTCTGCCAGATGTTTACATTAAGCCTTAAAAACAACTTATGTCCAGTTTGAGCTCATGGGAATGCTCCCCCCTGAACACTCTTCTACGCCTGAAACATACCCATCCCCAGAGACTAGAGCTCATGAGAGAGCAAAAGCAATTAAAGAGCTCTATCACAGAAATCCTTAAATGGTTGCAGTGTTTAGCTAGTCATTGCTGTAGTGGAAAGTTACACTGGATATAAACCTAGGATTGAGGTTTTTGGGGAGCCAGTGGAGGGTCAGCTTCACAATCAGCATGTGAAATGCTCATAAATGTGCAAATGTTTAGTATATTGGAATAGTTCAAAATTTAGTTGAAGACAGACTCAGTTAAGGATATTTCCACAACTTCTCCAAAAGTGTATTCCTGGGGGTGTTTACTTTGCCATTCAGTCAAAGAATTTAAATTTCAAGATAGTTGCCTAGAGAATGGATCATTTGCTGGTCAATTTCAAGTGGGACTCCTCTGGGAATTCATGCCAGTAAAATTATATGCCTCGAGGCTCTCACTGCTCCCCCATTCAGGACTTGTGTCTCTGCATTGGCTTCAACACTGTTGAGGATAAACAACAGTATTCAGTCATTTTTAAGTATGCCAAATGCGTTTTCTTAAAATTCTTAGTCATGATTAGTTTTTATGGATGAGTTTTTATTAATTTTTATTTTTTAAAATAATATGTTCTGGGGAAAATTTCTATCCTAAAACATAATTCTATATAGCCCTCATGAATAAACATGATACCAAGGTGTCTCTCAAACTTATACACTGAGTGATAGTGAGCATTTGCCAAATTGAACCTAAAAGTGGGGGCTTTTCTGAGAAAGAGATCTGCCTGAGCCCTAAAGCTAACTTGTAAATTTGGGGCAAACTTCTACCGACAATTCAGCATCAGTGGGGCCTCTAAGGTAGAATCTTATGATAGCAATTGTACTCTTGTTTCACAGAAATACATTCCAACAAATTCAAACAGAGGGATTAAATGAAGATCCTAAGTGACTTCCACACTCTCTAGGAGGGCCAGAGTTGGAAACTGAAGCTGAGAATGATGTTCAACTTAACACAGAACTGCCCTTATAAAACCAATTACCACCATGTTGCCCCAACTAGACCCAACGTCATGGCAGTAAGTCTACAAGTTCAGAAGGACTAGACGGAAATGAGAATAAGAGGCATTATTCTGCTTTGTGGAATTGCTAATGAGAATTCTGCCAGATGTTTACATTAAGCCTTAAAACAACTTATGTCCAGTTTGAGCTCATGGGAATGCTCCCCTGAACACTCTTCTACGCCTGAAACATACCCATCCCCAGAGACTAGAGCTCATGAGAGAGCAAAAGCAATTAAAGAGCTCTATCACAGAAATCCTTAAATGGTTGCAGTGTTTAGCTAGTCATTGCTGTAGTGGAAAGTTACACTGGATATAAACCTAGGATTGAGGTTTTTGGGGAGCCAGTGGAGGGTCAGCTTCACAATCAGCATGTGAAATGCTCATAAATGTGCAAATGTTTAGTATATTGGAATAGTTCAAAATTTAGTTGAAGACAGACTCAGTTAAGGATATTTCCACAACTTCTCCAAAAGTGTATTCCTGGGGGTGTTTACTTTGCCATTCAGTCAAAGAATTTAAATTTCAAGATAGTTGCCTAGAGAATGGATCATTTGCTGGTCAATTTCAAGTGGGACTCCTCTGGGAATTCATGCCAGTAAAATTATATGCCTCGAGGCTCTCACTGCTCCCCCATTCAGGACTTGTGTCTCTGCATTGGCTTCAACACTGTTGAGGATAAACAACAGTATTCAGTCATTTTTAAGTATGCCAAATGCGTTTTCTTAAAATTCTTAGTCATGATTAGTTTTTATGGATGAGTTTTTATTAATTTTTATTTTTAAGATAATATGTTCTGGGGAAAATTTCTATCCTAAAACATAATTCTATATAGCCCTCATGAATAAACATGATACCAAGGTGTCTCTCAAACTTATACACTGAGTGATAGTGAGCATTTGCCAAATTGAACCTAAAAGTGGGGGCTTTTCTGAGAAAGAGATCTGCCTGAGCCCTAAAGCTAACTTGTAAATTTGGGGCAAACTTCTACCGACAATTCAGCATCAGTGGGGCCTCTAAGGTAGAATCTTATGATAGCAATTGTACTCTTGTTTCACAGAAATACATTCCAACAAATTCAAACAGAGGGATTAAATGAAGATCCTAAGTGACTTCCACACTCTCTAGGAGGGCCAGAGTTGGAAACTGAAGCTGAGAATGATGTTCAACTTAACACAGAACTGCCCTTATAAAACCAATTACCACCATGTTGCCCCAACTAGTACCTCTGCATGATGCCAGTCATGGAGCTTCCTCTAGAACCTCTGCCTGAGTGCTGGGTGTTTCTGCTGTGAGTGCAATACACCCCAAAACTGTTCTGACCTGAATTCTGGCATAGATGCTTTTGACTGGTGGAGAGCAGGGCTCCAGCATGCACTTGAGGGTGCAAGGGAGGTACCAACTGAATCTTTGGTGTCTACCTTGAGAAAGTGATGATTCACAGATAGACAGGGAAACCTCCAAGTTTAGGAAAAGGGTTCAAAATGCTTAGAAGGCAAAAAGAATGGCATATTTTCACCATGCCCAATCAAACTCAGTCTGGTTCAGTGTGTGAGCCTGACCAGGTAACCTCTTGATTCTCAGACAAAAATAAATCAAGGCAAATGTAACTGTAGCCTAGAATACTAGAGTTCATAATGATTGACTTGCTCCTCTAGCTATTTGTTTCTTTACCTTTTGTCCTTTACTACACCTGGATTTAATGTGTCAAGCAAAGGCAATAATGTGATTCTGTGAGTAATACTAATTTATTAGTTATCTTTTTACTTATGATTGATCACACATTGTTATGAAATGTCCAGAGTAGGCAAAGTCAGAGACAGAAAGCAGATTACTGATTGCTACTGGCCTGAGAGAGCAGGTGGTGGCTGAAGAATGGAAACAAATTGGAAGAGGCTTCTTTGTGTTGGTGAACATTTTCTGTAATTAGATAGTGATGAGAGTTGTACAGCATTGTGAGTATACTAAAACCACTAATTGAACATTCTAAAAGGTTAATAGTGTTTGGAAATGATACCAAGGTGTCTCTCAAACTTACTGAGTGATAGTGAGCATTTGCCAAATTGAACCTAAAAGTGGGGGCTTTTCTGAGAAAGAGATCTGCCTGAGCCCTAAAGCTAACTTGTAAATTTGGGGCAAACTTCTACCGACAATTCAGCATCAGTGGGGCCTCTAAGGTAGAATCTTATGATAGCAATTGTACTCTTGTTTCACAGAAATACATTCCAACAAATTCAAACAGAGGGATTAAATGAAGATCCTAAGTGACTTCCACACTCTCTAGGAGGGCCAGAGTTGGAAACTGAAGCTGAGAATGATGTTCAACTTAACACAGAACTGCCCTTATAAAACCAATTACCACCATGTTGCCCCAACTAGTACCTCTGCATGATGCCAGTCATGGAGCTTCCTCTAGAACCTCTGCCTGAGTGCTGGGTGTTTCTGCTGTGAGTGCAATACACCCCAAAACTGTTCTGACCTGAATTCTGGCATAGATGCTTTTGACTGGTGGAGAGCAGGGCTCCAGCATGCACTTGAGGGTGCAAGGGAGGTACCAACTGAATCTTTGGTGTCTACCTTGAGAAAGTGATGATTCACAGATAGACAGGGAAACCTCCAAGTTTAGGAAAAGGGTTCAAAATGCTTAGAAGGCAAAAAGAATGGCATATTTTCACCATGCCCAATCAAACTCAGTCTGGTTCAGTGTGTGAGCCTGACCAGGTAACCTCTTGATTCTCAGACAAAAATAAATCAAGGCAAATGTAACTGTAGCCTAGAATACTAGAGTTCATAATGATTGACTTGCTCCTCTAGCTATTTGTTTCTTTACCTTTTGTCCTTTACTACACCTGGATTTAATGTGTCAAGCAAAGGCAATAATGTGATTCTGTGAGTAATACTAATTTATTAGTTATCTTTTTACTTATGATTGATCACACATTGTTATGAAATGTCCAGAGTAGGCAAAGTCAGAGACAGAAAGCAGATTACTGATTGCTACTGGCCTGAGAGAGCAGGTGGTGGCTGAAGAATGGAAACAAATTGGAAGAGGCTTCTTTTTGTGTTGGTGAACATTTTCTGTAATTAGATAGTGATGAGAGTTGTACAGCATTGTGAGTATACTAAAAACCACTAATTGAACATTCTAAAAGGGTTAATAGTGTAGTATAGGAATTATATTTGAATAAAGGAGGAAAGATGCAAGTAAATGTCTCA
The DNA here is from genome assembly GCA_022376925.1 of Tragulus kanchil. NCBI lineage: Eukaryota > Metazoa > Chordata > Mammalia > Artiodactyla > Tragulidae > Tragulus > Tragulus kanchil. Next base: position 53,353,210 of record JAIOJX010000029.1, on the reverse strand, counting down.
ATTTTTTTGCCAGATAATCTAAATATAGGTCTGGAATGGAGGCTGGAAACATGTATTTTAATTTGGAGGCAGCTGACCTGTTGACCCACACTTTGAGACAAACTGTACCTGAACATACGATATACACATAATCTCCTAAACTATATCATTACAGTACTCATAGAACCCCCACTTCTTTAAATTTATCATTTTAACATAGAGAATGTAAGTGAAGAGTATAGAATACTGTCAGAAGAGTCTTTAGAATATGATACACAAAAAACATAATGGTTTACTCCTAAATAATTACTATAAAACCAACAGATTTAATGATTGTTAATAAACATTTTTATTTTTTTTACTCATTGCCCTCTTGCATTCCAGAACAGAACAAATTCCTACCTCTGAGTATCATTTGGTAGAAGTCTAAAATATTCTAAATTATATTAATATGTCAACCTGGTAAAATTTTGTCATCAGATAATCTTGTGCACTGGGTTGATGCGTAAAAGAACAAGCTCACTCCTAGAATTTTGCCATTTCATCAGTCTAGAGTGCAAACAGGGCAATAAGAAAATCTCCTTGGATCATTCAAATGTGCAACCAAAATTTAGAACCACTGCTGTAAGAAAGAAACGAACCAGGCATGGGATTAAAACAGTTCAAAACTTATGATGAAAAAAGGCAAATGTAACTGTAGCCTAGAATACTAGAGTTCATAATGATTGACTTGCTCCTCTAGCTATTTGTTTCTTTACCTTTTGTCCTTTACTACACCTGGATTTAATGTGTCAAGCAAAGGCAATAATGTGATTCTGTGAGTAATACTAATTTATTAGTTATCTTTTTACTTATGATTGATCACACATTGTTATGAAATGTCCAGAGTAGGCAAAGTCAGAGACAGAAAGCAGATTACTGATTGCTACTGGCCTGAGAGAGCAGGTGGTGGCTGAAGAATGGAAACAAATTGGAAGAGGCTTCTTTTTGTGTTGGTGAACATTTTCTGTAATTAGATAGTGATGAGAGTTGTACAGCATTGTGAGTATACTAAAAACCACTAATTGAACATTCTAAAAGGGTTAATAGTGTAGTATAGGAATTATATTTGAATAAAGGAGGAAAGATGCAAGTAAATGTCTCAATTTTTTTGCCAGATAATCTAAATATAGGTCTGGAATGGAGGCTGGAAACATGTATTTTAATTTGGAGGCAGCTGACCTGTTGACCCACACTTTGAGACAAACTGTACCTGAACATACGATATACACATAATCTCCTAAACTATATCATTACAGTACTCATAGAACCCCCACTTCTTTAAATTTATCATTTTAACATAGAGAATGTAAGTGAAGAGTATAGAATACTGTCAGAAGAGTCTTTAGAATATGATACACAAAAAACATAATGGTTTACTCCTAAATAATTACTATAAAACCAACAGATTTAATGATTGTTAATAAACATTTTTATTTTTTTTACTCATTGCCCTCTTGCATTCCAGAACAGAACAAATTCCTACCTCTGAGTATCATTTGGTAGAAGTCTAAAATATTCTAAATTATATTAATATGTCAACCTGGTAAAATTTTGTCATCAGATAATCTTGTGCACTGGGTTGATGCGTAAAAGAACAAGCTCACTCCTAGAATTTTGCCATTTCATCAGTCTAGAGTGCAAACAGGGCAATAAGAAAATCTCCTTGGATCATTCAAATGTGCAACCAAAATTTAGAACCACTGCTGTAAGAAAGAAACGAACCAGGCATGGGTTATATCACACATTATGGCAGTAATCAAAACTTATGATGATGAACAACAAAACTCTGCAAAATCTTTAAAATAAAGAATAATAATAAAAAAAAAAACTTCTGATGAGAACTCAGAGGAAACATCCCTAACGCAGGCTAGAGATGGGGATTGCTCAATAAAGCTTCATGTATGAGGAAATACCTGAGCTGAGTATTAAATTCTGAGGAGGAACTGGCCAAGTGAAGATGGTGGGGAGTATGAGAAAGATCCTGCCAGAAGAACTGGCTGTATAGAGCCAAGGAGAGGTGAAAGAACCTGAACTTTATCTTGAGGAAAAGACTCGAAGTAACACCAGTCTGGATGAAGCTCAAGCTGGAATCAGCATTGCTGGGAGAAATATCAATAATCTCAGGTGTGTGGATGACACTGCCCTTATGGCAGAAAATGAAGAGGAACTTAAAGAGCCTCTTGATGAAGGTAAAAGAGGAGAGTGAAAAAGCTGACCTAAAACTCAACATTCAAAAAATAAGGACCATGGCATCCAGTCCCATCACTTCGTGGCAAATAGATGGCAAAAGAATGGAAAGAGTGACAGACTTTATTTTCTTGGGCTCCAAAATCACTGCAGATAGTGTCTATAGCCATGAAATTAAAAGAGGTTTGCTCCTTGGAAGAAAAGACATACTTTGCCAACAAAAGTTCATACAGTCAAAGCTATGATTTTCCCAGTAGTTATGTATGGATATGAGAGTTAGACCCTAAAGATGGCTGAGCACCAAAGAAATGATGCCTTTGAACTGTGGTGTTGGAGAAGACTTCAGAGTCTCTTGAACCACAAGGAGATCAAACCAGTCAATCCTAAAGGCAATCAACCCTGAATATTCATTGGAAGGACTGATGCTGAAGTTGAAGCTCCAATACTTTGGTCACTTGATATGAAGAGACAACCCATTGGAAAAGAGCCTGAGGCTGGCAAAATGAAAAGGGGATGGCAAAAAAGATTTGGGAAAATGGTTGGATAGCAATTCTCCTTGGATCATTCAAATGTGCAACCAAAATTTAGAACCACTGCTGTAAGAAAGAAACGAACCAGGCATGGGTTATATCACACATTATGGCAGTAATCAAAACTTATGATGATGAACAACAAAACTCTGCAAAATCTTTAAAATAAAGAATAATAATAAAAAAAAAAACTTCTGATGAGAACTCAGAGGAAACATCCCTAACGCAGGCTAGAGATGGGGATTGCTCAATAAAGCTTCATGTATGAGGAAATACCTGAGCTGAGTATTAAATTCTGAGGAGGAACTGGCCAAGTGAAGATGGTGGGGAGTATGAGAAAGATCCTGCCAGAAGAACTGGCTGTATAGAGCCAAGGAGAGGTGAAAGAACCTGAACTTTATCTTGAGGAAAAGACTCGAAGTAACACCAGTCTGGATGAAGCTCAAGCTGGAATCAGCATTGCTGGGAGAAATATCAATAATCTCAGGTGTGTGGATGACACTGCCCTTATGGCAGAAAATGAAGAGGAACTTAAAGAGCCTCTTGATGAAGGTAAAAGAGGAGAGTGAAAAAGCTGACCTAAAACTCAACATTCAAAAAATAAGGACCATGGCATCCAGTCCCATCACTTCGTGGCAAATAGATGGCAAAAGAATGGAAAGAGTGACAGACTTTATTTTCTTGGGCTCCAAAATCACTGCAGATAGTGTCTATAGCCATGAAATTAAAAGAGGTTTGCTCCTTGGAAGAAAAGACATACTTTGCCAACAAAAGTTCATACAGTCAAAGCTATGATTTTCCCAGTAGTTATGTATGGATATGAGAGTTAGACCCTAAAGATGGCTGAGCACCAAAGAAATGATGCCTTTGAACTGTGGTGTTGGAGAAGACTTCAGAGTCTCTTGAACCACAAGGAGATCAAACCAGTCAATCCTAAAGGCAATCAACCCTGAATATTCATTGGAAGGACTGATGCTGAAGTTGAAGCTCCAATACTTTGGTCACTTGATATGAAGAGACAACCCATTGGAAAAGAGCCTGAGGCTGGCAAAATGAAAAGGGGATGGCAGAAGATGAGATGGTTGGATAGCATTACTGAGTCAATGGACATGAGTTAGGGCAAGCTCCAGGAGATGGTGAAGGACAGGGAAGTCTGGCATGCTGCAGTCCATGGGGTTGCAAACAGTCAGATACGACTGAGAGACTAAAGTGAACTGAAAAGCCCAACAAACATGTCATGTATTTTGCAGCTGGCTACAGCCTGACACATTTTCTTAGAAACCAACATAGGCAAATGATGCTGGAACTTTCAGGTCATGGCATCTTCCTCCTTTCCTGCATTTGAGGAAGGGGAACAATTTCCTAGTGCCCTCAGGGACTCACAGTAGAAGAATTCAGTTGCGCTGGGCTTTCCTGGAGAAGTTATTAGCTACTGAAGTGGATCCTGGAGTTGTTAGTTCTGTAAAGTGTTTATATATGTCTACTCACATCAATTGCAGAGCCACTTTTCCACAAGTGCTAAAGCTCACGTCCCAGACAAAAATCCTCTGTCATCCCTTCATTAAGTAGTCACTGAACAGCAGGGAGGATACAAACTAGACAACTGCTAGAAAACACACAAAAAAGGGATTTTCTTATAGAGCAAGAGGTGCCTGTTTCTCTCTTATCCCTAATAGAACTCTGGGCGTTGGATAGTTACCACCTACTTATGTCAACAGACCCTGCTTTTGAGCTCCTGGCCCTGTACTCTTAATATCTTTAAAGTCTGATTGCCAAATACAGGTGGCTCTCTGGTAAACAACCCATATGTCATTTTCAGATGAACACGTGAGATTGTAGGGAGCCACGGGGGTCCCCCTTTATTAGTAATGGGGAAGAAAAGACATACTTTGCCAACAAAAGTTCATACAGTCAAAGCTATGATTTTCCCAGTAGTTATGTATGGATATGAGAGTTAGACCCTAAAGATGGCTGAGCACCAAAGAAATGATGCCTTTGAACTGTGGTGTTGGAGAAGACTTCAGAGTCTCTTGAACCACAAGGAGATCAAACCAGTCAATCCTAAAGGCAATCAACCCTGAATATTCATTGGAAGGACTGATGCTGAAGTTGAAGCTCCAATACTTTGGTCACTTGATATGAAGAGACAACCCATTGGAAAAGAGCCTGAGGCTGGCAAAATGAAAAGGGGATGGCAGAAGATGAGATGGTTGGATAGCATTACTGAGTCAATGGACATGAGTTAGGGCAAGCTCCAGGAGATGGTGAAGGACAGGGAAGTCTGGCATGCTGCAGTCCATGGGGTTGCAAACAGTCAGATACGACTGAGAGACTAAAGTGAACTGAAAAGCCCAACAAACATGTCATGTATTTTGCAGCTGGCTACAGCCTGACACATTTTCTTAGAAACCAACATAGGCAAATGATGCTGGAACTTTCAGGTCATGGCATCTTCCTCCTTTCCTGCATTTGAGGAAGGGGAACAATTTCCTAGTGCCCTCAGGGACTCACAGTAGAAGAATTCAGTTGCGCTGGGCTTTCCTGGAGAAGTTATTAGCTACTGAAGTGGATCCTGGAGTTGTTAGTTCTGTAAAGTGTTTATATATGTCTACTCACATCAATTGCAGAGCCACTTTTCCACAAGTGCTAAAGCTCACGTCCCAGACAAAAATCCTCTGTCATCCCTTCATTAAGTAGTCACTGAACAGCAGGGAGGATACAAACTAGACAACTGCTAGAAAACACACAAAAAAGGGATTTTCTTATAGAGCAAGAGGTGCCTGTTTCTCTCTTATCCCTAATAGAACTCTGGGCGTTGGATAGTTACCACCTACTTATGTCAACAGACCCTGCTTTTGAGCTCCTGGCCCTGTACTCTTAATATCTTTAAAGTCTGATTGCCAAATACAGGTGGCTCTCTGGTAAACAACCCATATGTCATTTTCAGATGAACACGTGAGATTGTAGGGAGATCGCCTTTATCTGATGTGGTGGAGTCAGTGATGTGATATGTTCTCTTCTATGGAGTCTGAGTGGTCACTTCTATAATGACCTAAAATGAGAAGAGCTTCCATCTCAGTAAAGGTTCAATACCCCCAGTGCATGTTAGCCTGGGAGCCAGGCTTTTTGATGGTTTTTCTTTTTACACATCTCTACTGCCAAGTTGTGTACACTGCACTGTGGTTTCTGAGATCCTCTCACAAAAAAGAAAGCAGGTTCAAGGTTAGAATCATTATGTCTTACTTGGAACAGGTGGCAAGACACTTAGGCTCCAGTTCCTCAGCACAGATGAATAGTCCATTGTCCACATGGTGCCTCTATTTATCCAAGCAGGTTTGGTCTCCATTTTTCAGGATAGCTTTAGCCTTTTTTGTTTTCACAAAGTATTTTCAAGCATACACAAGCATATACACACCCTCCCTAATATTTTTCATTTAATCTTAGCATTTCACGTACAATCATAAACTAATTGATTTGTATTAATTTTTTCCTACTTTTGAGTACCTAATGCTGTGACTGTTGTCTGTGGAACTGAAGATTATTTCTCTCAAAAATTTTCATGTACATTTTATTCATATTACATTTTTAAATATATCATTCTTTCAAAGTCATTTTGCTCGGTCCTTCCTCTACAACTCCAAAGTGTAACCAATGAATACTCGGCCAAAGGTCATTAGCTACTGAAGTGGTTTATTTTTTTTTCCACATCAATTGCAGAGCCACTTTTCCACAAGTGCTAAAGCTCACGTCCCAGACAAAAATCCTCTGTCATCCCTTCATTAAGTAGTCACTGAACAGCAGGAGGATACAAACTAGACAACTGCTAGAAAACACACAAAAAAGGGATTTTCTTATAGAGCAAGAGGTGCCTGTTTCTCTCTTATCCCTAATAGAACTCTGGGCGTTGGATAGTTACCACCTACTTATGTCAACAGACCCTGCTTTTGAGCTCCTGGCCCTGTACTCTTAATATCTTTAAAGTCTGATTGCCAAATACAGGTGGCTCTCTGGTAAACAACCCATATGTCATTTTCAGATGAACACGTGAGATTGTAGGGAGATCGCCTTTATCTGATGTGGTGGAGTCAGTGATGTGATATGTTCTCTTCTATGGAGTCTGAGTGGTCACTTCTATAATGACCTAAAATGAGAAGAGCTTCCATCTCAGTAAAGGTTCAATACCCCCAGTGCATGTTAGCCTGGGAGCCAGGCTTTTTGATGGTTTTTCTTTTTACACATCTCTACTGCCAAGTTGTGTACACTGCACTGTGGTTTCTGAGATCCTCTCACAAAAAAGAAAGCAGGTTCAAGGTTAGAATCATTATGTCTTACTTGGAACAGGTGGCAAGACACTTAGGCTCCAGTTCCTCAGCACAGATGAATAGTCCATTGTCCACATGGTGCCTCTATTTATCCAAGCAGGTTTGGTCTCCATTTTTCAGGATAGCTTTAGCCTTTTTTGTTTTCACAAAGTATTTTCAAGCATACACAAGCATATACACACCCTCCCTAATATTTTTCATTTAATCTTAGCATTTCACGTACAATCATAAACTAATTGATTTGTATTAATTTTTTCCTACTTTTGAGTACCTAATGCTGTGACTGTTGTCTGTGGAACTGAAGATTATTTCTCTCAAAAATTTTCATGTACATTTTATTCATATTACATTTTTAAATATATCATTCTTTCAAAGTCATTTTGCTCGGTCCTTCCTCTACAACTCCAAAGTGTAACCAATGAATACTCGGCCAAAGGTCAATAATACAAAGGAATATGGTGAAAATTTCCCTCTTTTTCTTCCTACCTTTTCATCACTTATGTCAATATTGCATAATTGCTATGCTCCATAACATAGAAAAACACATATACACATGTACATCCTTTAAAGTTGGGATGGTTTTGTTTGCTTTTACAAAAATATGATCTTCTATATGTATGACTTTCCATTTATATGTACTGTTTCCCACTCCTTATCAATAAGTCATTGGCATCTTTATAATTCTTTTTAATGATATACTGTTAAACTAGTGGATTTTATAACAAGAATTATTTCAATCTAAATTTTTTTTCATTTGATTTGGGTATATATTTCTATTCATTGCTGTTCATTTCTTTTTTTGTTTGTTTGTTTTGTTTTGTTTTGGGAGGGCTTTTATAGGGTTTTGTTTACATTTATATATAATCCCAAATCCTTTATAGGTATATCTTTGACCCCTCCCACTCCTCCCATCCCAACCCTTCAGGTTGTTGCATAGCCCCCATGTAAGCTCCCTTAGTTTCACAGCACATTCACAATGTTTATCTTTTTTGCATATGATAATGCATGTTTCCATGTTACTCTTTCCACGTCTCTCACCCACTCTTCCCTCCCCACAATGTCCATAGGTCTATTCTCTATGTCTGTTTCTCGATCGCTGCTCTGCATGTGTATTTACTCGTACCATCTTACTAGATTCCATATGTATTAGTATACTGTATTAATCTAAACATAGTTTTTAACATAAAATTATTTCATTAGCTTTCAGATCGCACTTCTCATGCCCTCTGTTTACCACACGGCTGACATTTTTTCAAACATTCTTTTATCCTCTCATCCCCATAAAATATGTACATATGTCTACATGCACACATACACACACACAAGTTCAGGCAGGCAAAGTGTTCACAGTAATGTTAGGGGATGACCAAGGGCTAGTGGTGTGCTGGCAAATGACTACCAAGCTCTTGGGAGAGGAGGAATAACCCCAATTTATAGTGTTTGCCTATTTCAGTGTTTTAAATAAATATTCCCACTCACCCTGGCCCTTTTAAACTACCAATGTCAGATCATCCATTTCAACTGTCCTGAAATTTAACAACTTTCTCTCACAAGCCTGTATGAGCTGGCTCCAGAATGCCACTGACTGAGGCCATGGTGCTAACAGTAGAAAGTGCTGTAACTTCTGTAGGGTGACCTGGGGCTGGTAGAGAGACTCATCAAAGGACCAGCCTCTTAAGAAATCCAAAAATCTTCTTAGCTCCTTTTCTTGGACCAGTTCTAAAGGAGGTGAGAGAACTCATCTTTCTAAAGAGTCCATGAATCTCTTCTAAACTCCATAAGGATCTTTAATGTGGGATTGGGCAACTAGGTTATCAAGGACTTTATAGGTTTATCTCCATTTTTTTTTTTCTTACCAGTGTTGAAGCTCAGACATCCTGTAGGAATTCAGAAAACCCACCTTGGAACCTACTACCCCTGACATCTGGCATTCAGAGTGATAGAGAAGAAGGGAACTAGGAAGAGTAGGTACCTCTTCTCTAGTCCTTAAGTCCTCTGGTGCTTAAAGAACCTTCTCTAATGGCTATTTCCACCATGGCAGCTTGACTGTAACTGCCACAAAGAGACTTCACATGCGCAATGGTACCAGAAACCATGGACCAGATGGGCTAACACAAACTCCAGTCAATTTGAATCATACTATAAAACTTAATTTTAAAATAACTATACATATTTCCCAAGTTCTACTGACTTCCTTGGTTTTGGAAATCTAAATCAAGGGACAGTAAAGGGAAGATTCAAATTAATTAAAATCTAGAGACAAGTCAATAACTAATGGACTCTGGTACTCTCTAAAGCCACATCTGAAGCATTTGTCCTGATGCTCTTCCCTTAAGGATAAGAAAATTGCCACTGCCACTCCAAGGACAGTATTCAGAGCTTGGTAGGACCTTTGACTGATCACCTAATGTCGCCTAATCAAGAAACACTGAAAGCTGCCTCCCTCCCTCAGTGTGAAGTGGCCTTCACTTTGCTCCTGTGTATCCTGTCCCCATTCAGATGACATTATTTGCAAAGAAAAACAGAAACAAAATGCCCCCTTCTCATTTGTTATTCCCTTGATACCCAAACTGTCTATGAGTCTGAGAAATCTGAGTTAAAACCTTTGCTTAAGAATTCACTCAGTTATTTTCCAAATACAAAAAAGGATGTTAATGGTAAGAAATATCAGTCAACAAAATAGATTAAGTTCCTGTCTTCATGGAACTTATATTGTAGTGGGGTGATAAAGGCAATTAACCGGGGGAAAAAAAAGAAAACTAGTAAATGTTTCAAATATCAGATGATACAAAAAGGCTTAAGAGAAAAATAGAGTAAGGGAATTGGGTGGACCCCAGCGAGGGGCACTCTGCAGAGTGATTAGGTAAGGACTCACTGTAAGATATAGCAAAGCAGAAATGAGAGGGAGTGACCGCTGGGAAGGTCTGGGAAAGGATATTCTACCAGAGGCCCTAGGCAAAACAAAGCCTGCATACCCAGTTTCAGAGCACAGATCTCTGCAGATGAAGAGTTCTGAAGCAGGACCTGCGAGACAGCCCTCAAGCATGAGGTGCTGTTGCTGCAGGGTCACACGCTGGGCCAGGTCCTCAGGGCCCTGAGGCATAGTAAGTGACACCTGGCTTCAGAGTTAGATTTAGGCCTGTGTTGTGGGCTAGACACCATCCTTGGTTCCAGGCCTCAGCGTGAGATGTCCAGGGAGAAAAGGAACCAGTATCCCTCAGTGCTCTTCATAGACAGTTCACATGCGCAATGGTACCAGAAACCATGAATGGTACCTCTTGTTTTTTTTTTTACTGACTTCCTTGGTTTTGGAAATCTAAATCAAGGGACAGTAAAGGGAAGATTCAAATTAATTAAAATCTAGAGACAAGTCAATAACTAATGGACTCTGGTACTCTCTAAAGCCACATCTGAAGCATTTGTCCTGATGCTCTTCCCTTAAGGATAAGAAAATTGCCACTGCCACTCCAAGGACAGTATTCAGAGCTTGGTAGGACCTTTGACTGATCACCTAATGTCGCCTAATCAAGAAACACTGAAAGCTGCCTCCCTCCCTCAGTGTGAAGTGGCCTTCACTTTGCTCCTGTGTATCCTGTCCCCATTCAGATGACATTATTTGCAAAGAAAAACAGAAACAAAATGCCCCCTTCTCATTTGTTATTCCCTTGATACCCAAACTGTCTATGAGTCTGAGAAATCTGAGTTAAAACCTTTGCTTAAGAATTCACTCAGTTATTTTCCAAATACAAAAAAGGATGTTAATGGTAAGAAATATCAGTCAACAAAATAGATTAAGTTCCTGTCTTCATGGAACTTATATTGTAGTGGGGTGATAAAGGCAATTAACCGGGGAAAAAAGAAAACTAGTAAATGTTTCAAATATCAGATGATACAAAAAGGCTTAAGAGAAAAATAGAGTAAGGGAATTGGGTGGACCCCAGCGAGGGGCACTCTGCAGAGTGATTAGGTAAGGACTCACTGTAAGATATAGCAAAGCAGAAATGAGAGGGAGTGACCGCTGGGAAGGTCTGGGAAAGGATATTCTACCAGAGGCCCTAGGCAAAACAAAGCCTGCATACCCAGTTTCAGAGCACAGATCTCTGCAGATGAAGAGTTCTGAAGCAGGACCTGCGAGACAGCCCTCAAGCATGAGGTGCTGTTGCTGCAGGGTCACACGCTGGGCCAGGTCCTCAGGGCCCTGAGGCATAGTAAGTGACACCTGGCTTCAGAGTTAGATTTAGGCCTGTGTTGTGGGCTAGACACCATCCTTGGTTCCAGGCCTCAGCGTGAGATGTCCAGGGAGAAAAGGAACCAGTATCCCTCAGTGCTCTTCAAGAGGTGCCCAAATCCAGAGAAACACCTTGCCTATCGGCTCTGCAAATTTCCAGGCAAACCTGCCCCTCTGCTAATGCTGGTCTGTGAGGGTGTTTGCTTGTTTTGTACTTGTACTCTGCAGAGTTACTGGCAACACTGGTGCAGATGGTGATCCCACCACACAGGTGTGTCTCCCACACTTTGTATGGGGAAAGTCCAGCTTTTCACACTGGCAGGTACAGCTGATATTGACAAAGCCTGGGGCACACCTGCAGCCACACCTTTTACCCTACCATCTGCCAGGTCTGCCTCTGTCAGAAAAGAGACTCTCTGTTTTTTATTACTGAGCACAAGGTTGACCCATACTCCCTTAGAATAGTCCACAAATCTCTATATGCCTTCACATTTTAATTTGCTTTTAAACATTACACCTATTCTGCTCCTCTACTTATTTTTCCATTTCAGTTCCCCACTCTCGAGATTACTTTACTAGCGAATCAGTCCCCTTCCCTCATATGGGTTAAAAGTGACAATGCACTAACTTTCCCCAATGTGGGTCAATAAACTCTATTCTCAAGCCACATTGAGGCCTCTGCCTTCCTCCCAAAGCAGCCAGTGAGAACACAATGCTCTCTCTGAAAAGAGTCACCCCCAAACTGCCATTCATCTCTGACCTGTAGGGTCACCCTGAGAGTCCTTCTTATATGTTCCAAGGAGGTCATAGGATTTTCCCCCATGTTCCTTTACAATCGTGTTTCAGAGTTTTTATTAAAATTGGTGAAAGACTTTCTGTTCCAACCATGCTCACACAAAAGAATCATTATTGATTCGACCTTTAATAGCCAACTGGTCAATTTTTTTCTATGCTGATGGAAGTCATGGGCATTTCCCAAACACTTAATCCTCATGCCACCCAGAACACCAAGCCAAGAGGTGGTCACATCAGCACACACCTCCAGCCAACAGCGAGATTCCTAACCATGAACATGCTCAGGAAAGAAAGGAGAGCAAACCAATGGAAGGATTAAGATGTCCATTACCAGCAAACTCAATCAGGCCTATAGTAAGTGACACCTGGCTTCAGAGTTAGATTTAGGCCTGTGTTGTGGGCTAGACACCATCCTTGGTTCCAGGCCTCAGCGTGAGATGTCCAGGGAGAAAAGGAACCAGTATCCCTCAGTGCTCTTCAAGAGGTGCCCAAATCCAGAGAAACACCTTGCCTATCGGCTCTGCAAATTTCCAGGCAAACCTGCCCCTCTGCTAATGCTGGTCTGTGAGGGTGTTTGCTTGTTTTGTACTTGTACTCTGCAGAGTTACTGGCAACACTGGTGCAGATGGTGATCCCACCACACAGGTGTGTCTCCCACACTTTGTATGGGGAAAGTCCAGCTTTTCACACTGGCAGGTACAGCTGATATTGACAAAGCCTGGGGCACACCTGCAGCCACACCTTTTACCCTACCATCTGCCAGGTCTGCCTCTGTCAGAAAAGAGACTCTCTGTTTTTTATTACTGAGCACAAGGTTGACCCATACTCCCTTAGAATAGTCCACAAATCTCTATATGCCTTCACATTTTAATTTGCTTTTAAACATTACACCTATTCTGCTCCTCTACTTATTTTTCCATTTCAGTTCCCCACTCTCGAGATTACTTTACTAGCGAATCAGTCCCCTTCCCTCATATGGGTTAAAAGTGACAATGCACTAACTTTCCCCAATGTGGGTCAATAAACTCTATTCTCAAGCCACATTGAGGCCTCTGCCTTCCTCCCAAAGCAGCCAGTGAGAACACAATGCTCTCTCTGAAAAGAGTCACCCCCAAACTGCCATTCATCTCTGACCTGTAGGGTCACCCTGAGAGTCCTTCTTATATGTTCCAAGGAGGTCATAGGATTTTCCCCCATGTTCCTTTACAATCGTGTTTCAGAGTTTTTATTAAAATTGGTGAAAGACTTTCTGTTCCAACCATGCTCACACAAAAGAATCATTATTGATTCGACCTTTAATAGCCAACTGGTCAATTTTTTTCTATGCTGATGGAAGTCATGGGCATTTCCCAAACACTTAATCCTCATGCCACCCAGAACACCAAGCCAAGAGGTGGTCACATCAGCACACACCTCCAGCCAACAGCGAGATTCCTAACCATGAACATGCTCAGGAAAGAAAGGAGAGCAAACCAATGGAAGGATTAAGATGTCCATTACCACCTCTCGCTTTTTGAGAAATAGTTAACACCTAAAAGATGTTCAGGGCCATGACCAAGGCTGAAAGCTATGCTTCATGTAAGAAAAAACTTAGCAGCTGTAGGTGTCTTTGAAACATTAACCGTAATATCAACAACTTCTTTCCTAGGCACTCAAAAAGGGAAGGATAGAGCAAATAATATAACCTTTAGTTTTGATTGAGAAAAGGACTGGAATTGCTCAATGTCCTATGAAATTTACTTGAATGGATCCTGTTTAAGTGTGCCAGCTGGAGAAAGTATTATTTATAAAAGCAAACAAGCAACATTCAGAAAGGAAGCAGGACCTGTAGGATAATGTGGAAAATTTTTCTTTTGAAATCCCTGTTCTTAATGTTTTCCTCACTGGGGGGTTCATATAAATTAAACAGGTTTTGTTTGAACATTTCCAAAACTCCCCAAATCATTCACTAAATGAAGTTCTTTCTGAGTACTTTTCTCATGGAATTTCACAAACACAAAGCCAAACATACAGTAGTTTAGATTTTAGAGAGCACTGATTTCAACACTGTCTAAGATCGATCGAGATAAAATCAGCCTGTGTTAAAAAATCAATTATGATTCACGAAGCCGGGAGCCTTGAGCATTCTACAGAGTGTGGGGCCACAACAAAACTCACCCACCTTCTTTCTCTCCTCCTGCTCCGCAGCAGATGCTGTGCTTCAGTCAGGGCACTCCCTCTTGGAAAAGAAAATGTGCAGGAAGTCACACAGCGTCTTACAAAGTAGCTATTTTCACCACCTATGTTAAAATAAACAAGGCTGTATTGGTGCCAAATCTTTGAACTCAAACATACTTGTTTCAAGAGAAACAATGCAACTTTTCATTAAAGGGGCTTAATGGGTGAAAGACTTTCGTCAATTGTCCCAAACACTTAATTTTTCTATGCTGATGGAAGTCATGGGCATTTCCCAAACACTTAATCCTCATGCCACCCAGAACACCAAGCCAAGAGGTGGTCACATCAGCACACACCTCCAGCCAACAGCGAGATTCCTAACCATGAACATGCTCAGGAAAGAAAGGAGAGCAAACCAATGGAAGGATTAAGATGTCCATTACCACCTCTCGCTTTTTGAGAAATAGTTAACACCTAAAAGATGTTCAGGGCCATGACCAAGGCTGAAAGCTATGCTTCATGTAAGAAAAAACTTAGCAGCTGTAGGTGTCTTTGAAACATTAACCGTAATATCAACAACTTCTTTCCTAGGCACTCAAAAAGGGAAGGATAGAGCAAATAATATAACCTTTAGTTTTGATTGAGAAAAGGACTGGAATTGCTCAATGTCCTATGAAATTTACTTGAATGGATCCTGTTTAAGTGTGCCAGCTGGAGAAAGTATTATTTATAAAAGCAAACAAGCAACATTCAGAAAGGAAGCAGGACCTGTAGGATAATGTGGAAAATTTTTCTTTTGAAATCCCTGTTCTTAATGTTTTCCTCACTGGGGGGTTCATATAAATTAAACAGGTTTTGTTTGAACATTTCCAAAACTCCCCAAATCATTCACTAAATGAAGTTCTTTCTGAGTACTTTTCTCATGGAATTTCACAAACACAAAGCCAAACATACAGTAGTTTAGATTTTAGAGAGCACTGATTTCAACACTGTCTAAGATCGATCGAGATAAAATCAGCCTGTGTTAAAAAATCAATTATGATTCACGAAGCCGGGAGCCTTGAGCATTCTACAGAGTGTGGGGCCACAACAAAACTCACCCACCTTCTTTCTCTCCTCCTGCTCCGCAGCAGATGCTGTGCTTC
Organism: Tragulus kanchil; assembly: GCA_022376925.1. Lineage (NCBI taxonomy): Eukaryota > Metazoa > Chordata > Mammalia > Artiodactyla > Tragulidae > Tragulus > Tragulus kanchil. The sequence continues at coordinate 53,337,825 of JAIOJX010000029.1, read as the reverse complement.
AGTCAGGGCACTCCCTCTTGGAAAAGAAAATGTGCAGGAAGTCACACAGCGTCTTACAAAGTAGCTATTTTTCACCACCTATGTTAAAATAAACAAGGCTGTATTGGTGCCAAATCTTTGAACTCAAACATACTTGTTTCAAGAGAAACAATGCAACTTTTCATTAAAAGGGGCTTTAAATGGGAGAGGACATATTTGGTAGTTTTCAAACCCATGACCTGACCTTTAAGAGAATCTGGATATTTTGAGAGGAATTCCACAATAGACCTTTCCAGCTCTTTGACCAGATTTTGATACTGCTACAAAACTAAAGATTTATACAGTGTATGCCAGAAGAGCCACGCAAAGGACTAAGCATGCATGGTCACTTGGAAAGGGACTGGTAATAGTATTGCTTCTGTTTTATCTGTTAAAACTCATATACAATGACTATAGAAACAAGTTATCTACGATGGCATCTGAGTAACAGTTCAGAGACTCAGCCCAGAAGCCAGCAGGTCATATGGGTGGTATCTCTCTGCAGAACATAAAGAGTACTATCTTTGAAATAAACTGTATAGCAAATAAAGCTCTGAGTACAAACATGCAGTCATCTCCTCCTCAACCATAAATGGTGACTCCAGCGTCAGCAGGAGCCTTGGAGTCCATCTGGTTGAAAGCCCATAAGCAGCTGAAATGTCTCAACAGTGGCCCAGTCCTTGAAGGATGACCAGATACGGCCCATCAGGCTCACTTCTGGCTCTCAACGGTTCACCAGCCCTTCAGCTCACAGTCCAGGAGGCCACAGCTCTCTCGGTTTATAACACAGAGGCTTCCAAAACAATAGTGCCCAGCCCCCAGTTCTTTTGAAGGCTTCAGATGGCATTCAACCAACCCAGAAACACAAGTCTTTTCTTCTATTTATTGCCAAGAATATATAATTACACACACACTATCACTTTTATGAAAAACTAAAGATTTTTCTACTAGTTAAATAGATGAGCTAGTATGCATTACTAATATACGAGGTTCATGAACTAGACTTAGACCATTGTTAGAATTTCAGGAAGAAGGTATTTTACAAGTAGTCAATCTGTGGCAGTGTTTGCAAACTAATGGCATGCACGTAAACAACCAATGTGCTTTGCTCTCATGACTTCATCAATCTTGTGGCTGATTTTTTGCTTTATAATTTTCAATTTAGTTTATGGGGATTTTTCTGGTTACTGAGGACCATTTGGTTAAAGCTTATTTGGTCATTGTTTGTTAATGGATATTTGTATTGTAACCTTATATCCTTCAAAGAGCTACTTGTTAAAATATGTGCATATTGAGACCTAAGCAGAAATCGTCCATGTCACTAATGCTAGTGAAGATGTACACAACCCACACACATCACCTCAGTCCAGCTCCATCAAATGGCTAATTACATGCACCTTGCTGGTAGGAGTGCTAATTGAACTTGTGCAGATGTAGTTACAACACACTATCAAAATAAGTGTGATAAAATAAACGTATTATTTTGATTTAGAGACTACTGTTTTATAGCACGTGTGAAAAATTCAAACTATAAATTGTTTCTTTTTCCTTCTTCAGTAACACTGAGTTCTTTTCAACTGAAAAGGAGAAATAAATAAGTAGACAGTCTAGAAATTTTGGCTTCTCTCCATGCCCCTTCACTGAAACGGATCATGATATTAAAAAAAAAAAAAAAAAGGTAGAACCAGTACTTTAAATCACAACATACTCTGAAATGTATGAAAGTCAGACAGGTTTAGAGATGAGTCTTTTATTTATTTATTTATTTTTACCAGGGATAGAGAAATGATTTTAGCATAGATGAAACTAAACACTTGACAAATTCTTATCTCTTGGCTGTCCTATGCCCAATCTGTGTATTTTCTGAACCATAGATAAAATGGACTGTCCATTTATCTTTTAAGAGTACTTTAAGACTTTAGCAAAAATTGGGATTCAAGAAAATCTGGGATTCATGTCTTTGAAAGACAAGTGTCTCCGATTCTTCTGTGGTTTAAACCTGATTATTCTGTGCCTTGCTGAGTTTTGACCCAACTGAGTAGTGATCTTGAATTAAATTCTATAATGAATTTAGAAAAAAGTCCCTTTTACCAGAAAAGAAGAATAAAGACCACCTCTCAAGATTTTCTACTTCTAGGTGTCCTAATGACATCATGGTGATAATTTTAATCAAGTAATTTTTTTTAAAGAACTGTTTCTATCTGTATACTTTCCTACAGATAATTTGGAGTCAACTATTAAACTTTCATACTGGTTTTTAAAATATGATAAATTCAGAGAAAGCAGAAATGCTGAGCAGAACATTAGTGAAGTGGATGGCTTAATCTACTTAGTACGTCTCTCCAAGGTCTGGGTTCCAGGATGTTGGCAACGGAAGAAGCAAGACATAAGGAGGGCTGGGCAGGCTTCACAAATTAAGCCAACGAAACTTTCCAAAGCGAAGAGCCTTTTTTTTTTTTTTTTAAAGTCTGAGTTGTGATTTTATTTTTTTCTAAGAAAAATAAAAGGAGTACAGGTTTTTCTGCAGGCACCCAACACCCATTTGGTCTATCAAGACCTCGAATCATGGTAGTAAACTTCAAAGGCAGTTTTGAACACTTTCTTCTCATATCTACTTTTTCGGGGAGGAAGGGGCCAGTTAACACCCACTGTGCCCTTCAGGAATAAATCCTAAAAGAAGAAAAATGTTGCCCTGAAGTCTCCCCCACTTCAGATATTGTTGATGGCAGCAAAGAAAAGCTCAATTTCAGTTTAGAACATTACTTTTATCATTGTTATGGTGAATGATTAGCTCCAAGTCTTAGACATGTCTGACATTTTAAAGCTTTGATTTACACTGGCGTGGGTTATTGTCTTTAAATACGGAAACTTTCAGTTCTTAAATATTTAATCAGTATAAAAGTATTAGGCACGGTCAGCAGAAGAACTCTTTGTGCTGCTGTCATTAACGCTGGCAAGCCTCTCCTGCACCGGACACAGCTGTGCAATGGACAAGGACTTTATTGAAATACTGGACCAACATAAAAATGTCAAAACAATAAAGGAACTCTTGCCTCCAACTTGATCTGTCAGACAGTAACCTCCTACTCTTTTGGAGTAGTCCTAATAGTTTATGGAAAAGAAAAACAAGAGGCATAATATACCTGGACTCTCCCTGTGTAAAATCCTTGACCAAGGTCAACAATTTCCCACCAATTATTTGCTAACAATTTACATGTATGAATAACTATTTTTAAAATCTCCATCCAATTTTTATAAGCAATGTCTGCTTCATTTTCAATGGATGTACTCTGGGAAAAAGACTAGACTTCTCTTGAATAATTAGAAACCACTGGGACAATTACATTACACTTGAGAAGAGCAGTGAGTTATGGCACTTACTTATTTGTTCTATTATTAAGTAACATTTTGATCCATTTGGGATCAGAAGGATTTAATTTTTTTTTCCCTGTCATCACACCATCCTTGAGAGTTGTATGAGGAATAAGATAAAGGTTCATGTAAGGTAGCCTCTGGATGTCTCAAGCACATTTGAGTAATCTGTCACATTTCTAACAAACAAAAAGATAAAACAAGGGGTCCTTCAGAAAGTGTGATTTTTGATTTTTAATTACTTTCTGACTGTTCATTTAATAAGAAAATACTTATTCATCATCAGTTATGTGCATACAGAACAGTGAACAACAACAGAAAGACGGCCTCTGTCCTCTGCCACTCTCAGACTGGTGGGTGGCATTGTCAAGTTAAAAGGTATTTGCAAAGCAGTATGAGAAGTGCTGAGAGAGGGTAAACACACAACTTTTAACAACACCTGAAAAGACTACTTAACTGAGGCTGAGAGAAGGTGAGGGGGTTTCCTAAAAGAAAAAACATATAAATTGAGACCCAAATTATGCATAAGAACACAGGTGAGAGAGACTATCAAGAAGAGAGGGTATAATACTCATGTCTTCAAAAATTAGCATGGGCATATTTTACAACAGAAAGATGTCCAGAAATAAGTCCAAAGAGGTAAGCATGGCTAAGAGCAGATAGTGGCCACTTGAATAGTTACAGATATTATCAGATTTGTAGTTTAGAAATATCAAACTGAGGGCAATGTAGAAAGTGAACTGGAGCAGATGGGATATCTACTGCAGGAAACTGTCAGAGGCGATGGCTTTCAGTGGATGGAGACAACAGGGAAGGAAAAGGGAAGGTAGACTGAGAGCTGGAGACAGGCAGAGGGAACAGGGGAGACCCCTATCAGATGTGAAAACCTGAGGATGGAGGGAGGTGGTGCCACTCAGAGAGAGGAAGTTGATGAAGACCGGGTAGGGGAAAGGGAATTAATTTGATTCTGAACACACTACCTTTGATTTGCCTGTGGGACATGACAAGTACACTTGATTAGAAGTAAGCTGGAACTACAGATCTGAGGTAAAATGTAAGAGCAGGGTTGGAAACAGTTTCAAGTACAAAGCAAGTAAACAAAATGGGAAATTTAGGTCCTTTTGCATGTGTTTTCTTTTTTTTTACTCTTACTTAAGTAACATTTTGATCCATTTGGGATCAGAAGGATTTAATTTTTTTTTCCCTGTCATCACACCATCCTTGAGAGTTGTATGAGGAATAAGATAAAGGTTCATGTAAGGTAGCCTCTGGATGTCTCAAGCACATTTGAGTAATCTGTCACATTTCTAACAAACAAAAAGATAAAACAAGGGGTCCTTCAGAAAGTGTGATTTTTGATTTTTAATTACTTTCTGACTGTTCATTTAATAAGAAAATACTTATTCATCATCAGTTATGTGCATACAGAACAGTGAACAACAACAGAAAGACGGCCTCTGTCCTCTGCCACTCTCAGACTGGTGGGTGGCATTGTCAAGTTAAAAGGTATTTGCAAAGCAGTATGAGAAGTGCTGAGAGAGGGTAAACACACAACTTTTAACAACACCTGAAAAGACTACTTAACTGAGGCTGAGAGAAGGTGAGGGGGTTTCCTAAAAGAAAAAACATATAAATTGAGACCCAAATTATGCATAAGAACACAGGTGAGAGAGACTATCAAGAAGAGAGGGTATAATACTCATGTCTTCAAAAATTAGCATGGGCATATTTTACAACAGAAAGATGTCCAGAAATAAGTCCAAAGAGGTAAGCATGGCTAAGAGCAGATAGTGGCCACTTGAATAGTTACAGATATTATCAGATTTGTAGTTTAGAAATATCAAACTGAGGGCAATGTAGAAAGTGAACTGGAGCAGATGGGATATCTACTGCAGGAAACTGTCAGAGGCGATGGCTTTCAGTGGATGGAGACAACAGGGAAGGAAAAGGGAAGGTAGACTGAGAGCTGGAGACAGGCAGAGGGAACAGGGGAGACCCCTATCAGATGTGAAAACCTGAGGATGGAGGGAGGTGGTGCCACTCAGAGAGAGGAAGTTGATGAAGACCGGGTAGGGGAAAGGGAATTAATTTGATTCTGAACACACTACCTTTGATTTGCCTGTGGGACATGACAAGTACACTTGATTAGAAGTAAGCTGGAACTACAGATCTGAGGTAAAATGTAAGAGCAGGGTTGGAAACAGTTTCAAGTACAAAGCAAGTAAACAAAATGGGAAATTTAGGTCCTTTTGCATGTGTTTTCTTTTTTTTTTTATGGCAGTTAAGTTTATAAACATTTTCTGGAATTTGCAAAGAAGAAAACACAAACTACCTCCCACCGTTGTTCTTCAAATATGTGTGACAGCACTATAATTTATAATGACTTTATTTTTAAACATTATTGCTGCTAACCAAAAAGAAAAAAATAACAAGGAACAAAAGAAACTGCTGTAGGAGGAGATAGGTTAAAGAATAGCTAACACCATAAAATGTTTTTTTTTTTTTAATTCTCAAAGTAAATATTGTTGAATTTCATAAAATGTTTACAGTAGAAATTAGATTTATGAAGAAGTACAATATTTTACTGGACTTTTAGTTTAGTTTTTTTTTTAGGATTACTTCTCAGATAAATAATTTCCAGAATCAGGGCTTCATGTCTTTGTTGATTTCTACAGTGTTGTTCAGTTGCTACGTCATGTCCGACTCTTTGTGACTGCATGAACTGCCGCACACCAGACTCCCCTATTTCCTATAGAGGCATTAAATGCTCTTGAATATAGTCACATATAGTATCATTTCCCCAGCTTTAACCTCCACAACTGTATACTGATGGCAATATAGACAAGACAAGAATCTGTGACAAGTGAGAACATACTGGTGATTTCACCAGCCATGAAGAAAATACATATATACATTTTGCAACAAATTATCCATTTCCCTGGGGGGGAAAAAAAAAAAAAACTGAAGTGGAACCAAAAAAATGTGAATTCCTATTTCTGACCTTTAATTCGTTCTACATTTATCTTTCAGACTCATTTTTACATTCTTTATAGCAAAGAAATAAAAATAGCAAAATGCTCACATGAAAGAGTATTAATTGCCTTTGCAGGCTCTAGAAAACAGATTTCCTCTAGTCTGCTGGTGAGTTTTGTCTTTTTAACTTTTCATTGATGGATACATTCTCGTCCTTCCCAGGCCTCAAAGACTAGGAATGAAAGTGAACTCTGGTAGAGATTCCATTAATTTCTGTGGAGACGTGAAAAAAGGAGTGAGGACTCTGATACTACTTTGCTAAGGCTGCCATAACATACTTCAGACTGGATGTCTGAGGTAACAGAAATCTGTTTTCTCATAATTCTGGAGGCTAACAGTCCAAGATCAAGGTGTTGGCAGTGCTGGATTTTCCTGAGATCTTTTTCCCTGGCTGAAAGACAGCTACCTTCCTGCTGTGTCTTCACAATCCGTTCTTGTTTATGTGTGCATGCTGTTCTTTTAAGGATACCAGTCAGAGTGAATTAGAGGCCACACTAAAGATCTCACTTTAGCTTAATCACATCTCTGAAGACCTTATCTCCAACTATTACAGGGTTATGTACTGAGGGTTAAGACTTCAACATTTGAACTTCAAAGGGGTTGGGAGACACGGTTCAGCCCCTATCACCATGCCAGCCTCAAATTCAAAGTCAGATGGCTTGTGAGGCAAAGGAAATGGGCAGTACTTCCTCCTATACTTTGACTCTCTAATCCGCAAATAAACTAAAAAAAAAAAATCTTCTTTATGGAAAAGTAAAACTCTTAAGTTATCTAAACACAGAATGTTAAATGATACTTTAAGGACATACTTTGGCAACCCATGGAAATCATAATTGAGTGTCTTGTTAATCCACTGTTTTCAGTAAACTCACCTAGCAAGCCTGGCTCAGAGGCAATGCCTCCAGGGCTGGTGAGTTGTTTACAGTTAATTCTGAGGGATCCCATTTCTAAATTTGTACAAGCTGACGTTAGTGTTTTTATTTTTTATTTATTTATTTTTTTCTGTAAAAGGGCTTGTTGTTGTTCAGTCACTCAGTCATGTTCAACTCTTTACAACCCCATGGACTGTGGCATGCCAGCCTCCCCTGTCCTTCACCATCTTCTGGAGCTTGCTCAAACTCATGTCCATTGACTTAGTGATGCCATCCAACCATCTCATCTTCCATGGTCCCCTTCTTTTCCTGCTCGCAATTTTTTACAGCATCAGGGTCTCTTCCAGTGAGTTGGCTCTTCATCTCAGGTGGCCAAAGTATTGGAGCTTCAGCTTCAGGATCAGTCCTTCCAGTGAATATTCAGGGTCAATTTCCTTTACGATTGGTTTGTTTGGTCTCCTTGCAGTCCAAGACTCTCAAGAGTCTTCTCTATTTGGGCCATTAAGGGACGGGGGCTCTGATACTACTTTGCTAAGGCTAACTTCAGACTGGATGTCTGAGGTAACAGAAATCTGTTTTCTCATAATTCTGGAGGCTAACAGTCCAAGATCAAGGTGTTGGCAGTGCTGGATTTTCCTGAGATCTTTTTCCCTGGCTGAAAGACAGCTACCTTCCTGCTGTGTCTTCACAATCCGTTCTTGTTTATGTGTGCATGCTGTTCTTTTAAGGATACCAGTCAGAGTGAATTAGAGGCCACACTAAAGATCTCACTTTAGCTTAATCACATCTCTGAAGACCTTATCTCCAACTATTACAGGGTTATGTACTGAGGGTTAAGACTTCAACATTTGAACTTCAAAGGGGTTGGGAGACACGGTTCAGCCCCTATCACCATGCCAGCCTCAAATTCAAAGTCAGATGGCTTGTGAGGCAAAGGAAATGGGCAGTACTTCCTCCTATACTTTGACTCTCTAATCCGCAAATAAACTAAAAAAAAAAAATCTTCTTTATGGAAAAGTAAAACTCTTAAGTTATCTAAACACAGAATGTTAAATGATACTTTAAGGACATACTTTGGCAACCCATGGAAATCATAATTGAGTGTCTTGTTAATCCACTGTTTTCAGTAAACTCACCTAGCAAGCCTGGCTCAGAGGCAATGCCTCCAGGGCTGGTGAGTTGTTTACAGTTAATTCTGAGGGATCCCATTTCTAAATTTGTACAAGCTGACGTTAGTGTTTTTATTTTTTATTTATTTATTTTTTTCTGTAAAAGGGCTTGTTGTTGTTCAGTCACTCAGTCATGTTCAACTCTTTACAACCCCATGGACTGTGGCATGCCAGCCTCCCCTGTCCTTCACCATCTTCTGGAGCTTGCTCAAACTCATGTCCATTGACTTAGTGATGCCATCCAACCATCTCATCTTCCATGGTCCCCTTCTTTTCCTGCTCGCAATTTTTTACAGCATCAGGGTCTCTTCCAGTGAGTTGGCTCTTCATCTCAGGTGGCCAAAGTATTGGAGCTTCAGCTTCAGGATCAGTCCTTCCAGTGAATATTCAGGGTCAATTTCCTTTACGATTGGTTTGTTTGGTCTCCTTGCAGTCCAAGACTCTCAAGAGTCTTCTCTAGCACCACAGTTTGTAAGTATCAGTTCTTCAGTTCTCAGCCTTCTTTATGGTCCAACTCAAGGGCTAGAGGCTTTCTAAACCTAATTGACAGTTTGGAAAATAATTCCTAACAGCAAAATAAATGTGTTCCCCTCAAAACTTCAATTATCTCTTGTTTCAAAGAAATACTTGTCTGTATGCTGTCAAAATTAAGAAACACTGTATTTTTAAAGTTCACGAGCATTCAGCACTAACTGTAGTAAAAATAGATGAGTTTAAAATCAAATCTCTAATTATAACAATAAATTATGCTCTTGAATATTGAGTGTATATATACTCACACATGTAGGCCTATGTATATAGGCATTAATACATCCCCAATGATAGAATGAGCAAACAATGTTGCATATGAGATACTTTTATAGGGTCGAAGTTTTCTCACATAACTTTACTACCATTCAAATCAGCACTCATATTGTATGTGTGGGTTTTGTCAGACAGTTATTATTAGGAAATCAGATAATGCCAAAAAGGAAATGATTTCTTGAGGTCTTACTGACTGACAATACATAGTGATTTTCAAGAGCTTGTAAATAAAAAAAAAAATAACTATATAAGGGTAATTCCTAATGGTAGAATTTCAAATATTATGACTGGTGGTGGAAACTATGTCCTTGATATTCTTTCTTAGACAGTGATTCTGTCAATGTTTAATTTTTTATATACTTTTCTGAAAATTTGCCTTCATTTTGAAAAAGTTATTGAAGTAGTAAAAATGGACATTATCAAATAAGGAGAAACATATTCCACCTATCTTAGAAGTAACTCCCTTAGCAAACTTCTGGATAAAGTATCTTGAAGTGAAAACCAATGACACTGACCCAGGGCTTTGTACCTTTAAAGAAGACATATCAGGTGAAGGAAAACTCCCAAGCTTCTGTGAAGATGTTGAAATGCTGGGTTATAACAATCTCCCCACCCCATTTTATAAAACCTTGGATACATAGTCCAAATTGGAACTAATAAAAAAAAGAAAAAGAGGAAATTCTCAAATGTGCAGTGTAACTCCAAGTGAAAATGCTGAATTGAAGCTGATGCCAAGAAGCTCAACAGAAATCAGGAACAAGTTATTGATTAATGGCTAGGAATTTGGGTTACTTGCAGAAGACAAGCTAGACCATGGGGGCCTAGGAACAAAAAGCTAGAATTGACCTTCATGTGTAAAGCCAGGGGCCAGGTAAGACTGTTCCACATATGAAATGGAAACAAGAAATTTCTGGAATAACTAGGAGCAAGTTTGTTATCTATCCACAGTTATGTGTTGAAATATAATCAACAATAAGAAATTTAAAACCTAAGCTTCCTCTGTTCAAGGACAGAGCTCTGACTACATGCGGTGTGCAAGGCCCTGTATCCCCAAGCTGAGAAATTAATATTAAAAATTCATTAAATGTAAGTGCAAATAGGATGTCCCCAGAGATAGACTCCAAGAAAGAATAGATTACAAAAAAAAATGACAACCTCTCTGAATAAAGGAACCACACCGTAAGAGTGAGCTGGCAAATAAATAGAGGATTTGCATAGCACAGTGGGTATAGAGACAATGAAGTAACTTTAAAAGGACTTCAAATTATTTACAATGCTCAAAAAGGAAAGAAAGGGAAGAAAATTATAAAACTAAGGCAAGGTGGCATGAAAAAGAAGAGGACAATCTGACAAATTACCTACCAGAAATTCTAGAAATGAAAAATACAGTAATTATAATTTTAAAATCTTAAGAGAACAAATTTAGCATTAGATTAACAGAGACAGAATAATTGAATTAGAAAAGAGAAAATCCTCTTGGATCATACAGAATCCAGCACAGAGGGATAAATACATGAAAAAATATGAAAGAGAATTTAAGACATATGGAAAAAAAAAATAAGAAGGGCTCAGAATACTAGAGAGAATAGAGAAATATTCAAAGCAACAATGAATTTGAATATTCTAGTATGTAAGACACATATCTTCAAGCTGAAGAATTTCCTCGTTTCTAGAAGAAAAAAATGAAATGAAATTCACATATAGATACACTGTAGTAAAATGTCAAAAAAGTAATAATGTGACCTTTTTACAATCAATACCAAAAAAAGAGAATCTTAAAAGAATCTTTTAAAATCTTAAAAATCACCAGAGAGGAAAGATACATGCCAGCAGAAAAACAATTAAACTGCTAGCAGTTTAATCAACAACGAGAAGGACACAACAGGAAAAAATTTTGACAGAGCTGAGACAATAATGTGTTTGTGTGCTAAGTTGCTTTAGTCATGTCCAATACTTTGAGACTCTATGGACTATAGCCAGCCAGGCTTCTAAATTATCACTCAAATCAGAGTGAAATAGGATAATTAGATAACTGGAGCCAGAAAGATGATGCTATTTTCTAATGGAGAGAATTTCTAATATTCTTCATCAAGCAGGAAACAATACCAATAAACATAGTAGCTGGATGCAAAAGCAAGCATCGAGCAAAAAAATAAATAACAGATTTTCGCAAATATAATTTAGTGTTGACTATTTTAAAATGTTTTTAAATAGATTCATTTAGAGAGCTTTAAAAGTGAGGTAAGACTCCACTACATACTCCCCAGACTGCCTAAAATGGAAGAAATCAACAAGATTAAGTGTTGGCAAGGAAAAGGAGCAAGTAGAACACTTAAACATTTACATGTGCAAGTAACTTACAGTAACTCTAAAAAGTGACTTTGGGCATAGTCTGTCACCTAGCCATTCTATTCTGTTGAAACATTCCCAACATAAATGAAAATTTAACCAGAAGCAATGTACTAGAATGTTCACACAATCTTCATTTATAATATCTCCACTGTAAACTACCCTAAAGGCCATAATAGGAGAATGGATAAATCACTTATATTCACACAACAGAATGTTAACAGCAAGAATAACAAAGTTAAGCCATCATACGATACACACGAGCCTCACAAACACAATCTTTTTTTGGCGGAGGGGCACTTCTATTGGGCTTTCATTTATCTATTTTCACCCATCTTTGTTCTCCGGCCTGTGTGAGCCTCCCATCGCAGTGGCCTCTGTCGCTGCAGAGCACCCACTCTGGGCACATGAACTCCAGAGCTCTGGTTCGGTAATTGGACACATCGGTCCAGCTGCTTCACTGCACATGGGATCCTCCCAGGCCAGGGATGGAACAATGGTATTTACAAAATGGTTCTGTCTGGGAAACACCACTCTCGTCAAGTGATCCAGCCTAGTATCATTAGTAATAGGACAACATGCTGTTATGTGCCTCCTGATAAGAGGTATAAAATGTAATCTATATAGACTTCTGGTCCAAAAGGTTTAACCTAATAATGAGGAAGAAAAAAAATCAAATGAATCCAGACTGTCACACATTCTACCAGACAACTCTGCTGAAGTCTTAAAAAATGTGACGATTATACAATCGAAAAAAGCTTTAGTCAGCCAATTTAGATCAACTGCAGAGCTCAATTTCCAAAGAGTGAAATAGGATAATTAGATAACTGGAGCCAGAAAGATGATGCTATTTTCTAATGGAGAGAATTTCTAATATTCTTCATCAAGCAGGAAACAATACCAATAAACATAGTAGCTGGATGCAAAAGCAAGCATCGAGCAAAAAAATAAATAACAGATTTTCGCAAATATAATTTAGTGTTGACTATTTTAAAATGTTTTTAAATAGATTCATTTAGAGAGCTTTAAAAGTGAGGTAAGACTCCACTACATACTCCCCAGACTGCCTAAAATGGAAGAAATCAACAAGATTAAGTGTTGGCAAGGAAAAGGAGCAAGTAGAACACTTAAACATTTACATGTGCAAGTAACTTACAGTAACTCTAAAAAGTGACTTTGGGCATAGTCTGTCACCTAGCCATTCTATTCTGTTGAAACATTCCCAACATAAATGAAAATTTAACCAGAAGCAATGTACTAGAATGTTCACACAATCTTCATTTATAATATCTCCACTGTAAACTACCCTAAAGGCCATAATAGGAGAATGGATAAATCACTTATATTCACACAACAGAATGTTAACAGCAAGAATAACAAAGTTAAGCCATCATACGATACACACGAGCCTCACAAACACAATCTTTTTTTGGCGGAGGGGCACTTCTATTGGGCTTTCATTTATCTATTTTCACCCATCTTTGTTCTCCGGCCTGTGTGAGCCTCCCATCGCAGTGGCCTCTGTCGCTGCAGAGCACCCACTCTGGGCACATGAACTCCAGAGCTCTGGTTCGGTAATTGGACACATCGGTCCAGCTGCTTCACTGCACATGGGATCCTCCCAGGCCAGGGATGGAACAATGGTATTTACAAAATGGTTCTGTCTGGGAAACACCACTCTCGTCAAGTGATCCAGCCTAGTATCATTAGTAATAGGACAACATGCTGTTATGTGCCTCCTGATAAGAGGTATAAAATGTAATCTATATAGACTTCTGGTCCAAAAGGTTTAACCTAATAATGAGGAAGAAAAAAAATCAAATGAATCCAGACTGTCACACATTCTACCAGACAACTCTGCTGAAGTCTTCAAAAATGTGACGATTATGAAAAAAAATAAAAGGCAGGGAATTCTCCAGATTAAAGTAAACTAAAGAAACATGATAACAGGGCTTCCCTGGTGGTCCAGTGGGTAAGGACACCGCCTTGCAGTGCAAGGGGCGCCGGTTCGATCCCTGGCCTGGGAAGATCCCACATGCCGCGGAGCAGCCAGACCGATGTGTCCAATTACCAAGCCGGAGCTCTGGAGCGCATGTGCCCAGAGCGGGTGCTCTACAACAACAGAGGCAACTGTGATGGGAGGCCCACATGGGCCAAAGAACAAAGATGGATGAAAATAGATAAATGAAAGATCAATAGAAGTGGCCCATCTGCCCCCCTCCCTCCCCAACCTGCCCGCCACCCCTGCCAAAAAAAGAAGAAACATGATAACAACAAAAGGCAGCAGGCATATAATCCTTGGAAGGATGCAGTATTTAAAAAGAAAAATATATAAGAGCTATTTTCAGAGCCACTGGAGAAATCACAGTGTAGATTGGATACTGGGTGATATTCTTTGCATAAACATGAATTTCAAGGGTATAATAATTGCATTGTGGTCATAGACAAGAATGATGTTTTCTTAGGAGGTGCTTGTCAAAGTATAGGCATACCTTTGAGATACTGTGAATCTGGTTCCAGATCACAGGAATAAACTGAATACCCAAATAAAATGAGTCACATGTACTTTTTTATTTCTCAGTACAGACAAAAGTTACATACTGTAGTCTATTAAAAAATCAATACATGGGCTTCCCTGGTGGTCCAGTGGGTAAAGAGTCCACCTTGCAGTACAGGGGACACTGATTTGATCCTTGACCTGGGAAGATCTCATGTGCTGCGGAGTGGCAGGGCCAGTGTGTCCAATTATCAGCCGGCACTCTGGAGCGCATGAGCCCAGAGCCAGTGCTCTGCAATGAGACAGGCCACTGCAATGAGAGGCCCACACAGGTCAAAGAATAAAGATGGGTGAAAATTTAAAAAAAAAAAAAAAAAAAAACAATAAAAGAGGCCAAAACTTAAATATATATAAAATATATATATATACATATATATATATGTATATATACATATATAAACTTAAATATATATATACAAATATATATATACATATATATATACATATAAGTATATATACTTAAATATATATATACATATATAAAAATAATTACATACTTTAAAAAATACCTCATTGCTAAAAAAGGCTAACCATCATCTGAGCATGATCAGTAAGTCAGTCTTTTCACTGATAGTCTTCCCTCCATGTTGATGGCTTCTGCCCGATCAATGATCCAGCGGTCATTATTGAAGACTGAATGTAGCAATATCTTAAGACAACAGTGATGCTTGCCACATCAGTGGACTCTTGCATTTACCACCGATTTCTCAAAGAATCCAAGGCTGCTTGATAGCATTTTACCCACTGTCGAACTTCTCTCAAATTGAAGCCAGCCTTCTCAAGGCTTGCTGCTGCCTTATCAACTAAGTTTATGTAATATTCTAAATCCTTTGTTGTCTTTCAACATTCACAGGATTTTCAGCAGCAGTAAATTCCATCTCAAGAAACTACTTTCATTATTCATCTATAAGATGAAACTCCTCATCTGTTACTATGAGGCTGCAGCAACTCAGTCACATAGGCTCCACTTCTAGGTCTCTTGGTAGTTTCACTACACCTGCAGTTACTTCCTCCACTGAAGTTATAAACTCAGAGTCACAGGAATAAACTGAATACCCAAATAAAATGAGTCACATGTACTTTTTTATTTCTCAGTACAGACAAAAGTTACATACTGTAGTCTATTAAAAAATCAATACATGGGCTTCCCTGGTGGTCCAGTGGGTAAAGAGTCCACCTTGCAGTACAGGGGACACTGATTTGATCCTTGACCTGGGAAGATCTCATGTGCTGCGGAGTGGCAGGGCCAGTGTGTCCAATTATCAGCCGGCACTCTGGAGCGCATGAGCCCAGAGCCAGTGCTCTGCAATGAGAGAGACCACTGCAATAGGGGGCCCACACAGGCAAAAGAATAAAGATGGGTGAAAGTAAATAATTAACTAAAAAAAAAAAAACAATAAAAGAGGCCAAAACTTAAATATATATAAAATAAATATAAAAAATATATATATATATATATACATATATAAACAAAAATATATATATACAAATATATATATACATATATATATACATATAAGTATATATACTTAAATATATATATACATATATAAAAATAATTACATATTTTAAAAAAATACCTCATTGCTAAAAAGGCTAACCATCATCTGAGCATGATCAGTAAGTCAGTCTTTTCACTGATAGTCTTCCCTCCATGTTGATGGCTTCTGCCCGATCAATGATCCAGCGGTCATTATTGAAGACTGAATGTAGCAATATCTTAAGACAACAGTGATGCTTGCCACATCAGTGGACTCTTGCATTTACCACCGATTTCTCAAAGAATCCAAGGCTGCTTGATAGCATTTTACCCACTGTCGAACTTCTCTCAAATTGAAGCCAGCCTTCTCAAGGCTTGCTGCTGCCTTATCAACTAAGTTTATGTAATATTCTAAATCCTTTGTTGTCTTTCAACATTCACAGGATTTTCAGCAGCAGTAAATTCCATCTCAAGAAACTACTTTCATTATTCATCTATAAGATGAAACTCCTCATCTGTTACTATGAGGCTGCAGCAACTCAGTCACATAGGCTCCACTTCTAGGTCTCTTGGTAGTTTCACTACACCTGCAGTTACTTCCTCCACTGAAGTTATAAACTCAGAGTCACAGATAAGAACTGGAATTAACTTCTTTAACTCTGCTAATGTTGATATTTGGGCTTCTTTTCATGAATCATGAATGTTTTTCTTATTGTTGTTCAGTCTCTCAGACATATCCAAATCTTTGAGACTCCACACCAGGTGCAGCACACCAGGCTTCCCAGTCCTTCGCTATGTCCTGAGTTTGCTCGAATTCATGTCCATTGACTCAGTGATGCCATCCAACCATCTCTTCCTCTGTTCCCATTCTCCTTTTGACCTCAATCTTTACCAGCATCAGAGTTTTTTTTTCCACTGAGTTGGCTCTTTACATCAGGTGGCCAAAGTACTGGAGCTTCAGTATCAGTCCTTCCAATGAATATTCAGGGTTGATTTCCTTTGACTGCTTTGCTCTCCTTGAAGTCTAAGGGACTCTCAAGAGTCTTCTCTAACACCAGTTCAAAAGCATCAATTCTTTAGCACTTAGCCTTCTTTATGGTCCAACTCTCACATCAATACATGACAACTGGAAAAAACCACAGTTTTGACTATATGGACCTTTGTTGGCAAAGTGATGTCTCTGCTTCTTAATATGCAGTCTAGGTTTGTCATAGCTTTCCTTCCAAGGAACAAGTGTCTTAATTTCATGGCTGCAGTACCATCCACAGTGACTTAGGAGGCCAAGAAAATAAAATCAGTCACCATTAACACTTTTCTGCCCTTCTATTTTCCATGATGGGATGAGACCAGAGGCCATGATCTTAGTTTTTGAATGTTGAGTTTTAAGTCAATTTTTTCACTCTCACCTTCATCAAGAGGTTCTTTAGTTCCTCCTCACTTTCTGCCATTAGAGTGGTATCATCTGCATTTCTAGATGCTCTTAATGGCATCTAGAATAGTGGATCTTCTCTGGAAAGTTTTCAATTGACTTTGCCCAGATTCATATGAGGAGTCCCTTATGGCACCTATAGATTTGTGGAATTTATTTCTTAAATAATAAGACTGGAAAGTTAAAATGACTCCTTGATCTGTCGGCTACAGAATAAATATTGTGTCAATAGGAATGAAAATTTCATGTTCATCACCATCAGAGCTCTTTAGTGACCGGGTACATGGTCAAGGAGCAGTAATATTTTGAAAGGAATCTTTTTTCTTTCTGAGCAGTAGGTTTCAACAGTGGGTTTAAAATATTCAGTAAACAATGATGTAAACAGATGTGCAGTCATCCTGGTTTTCTTGTTCCATTTCTAGAGCATAGATAGGGTAGATCTAGCATAATTCTTAACGGGCTTAGGATTTTCAGAATGATAAATGAGCACCGGTTTCAATTATAAGTCACCATGTGAATTAGCCTTCAACAAGGGTCTCAGCCTGTCCTTTGAAGCTTTAAGGCCAGGTATTGACTTCTCTCTAGCTATGAAAGTCCTAGGTGTTTCCTTTGACCTCAATCTTTACCAGCATCAGAGTTTTTTTTTCCACTGAGTTGGCTCTTTACATCAGGTGGCCAAAGTACTGGAGCTTCAGTATCAGTCCTTCCAATGAATATTCAGGGTTGATTTCCTTTGACTGCTTTGCTCTCCTTGAAGTCTAAGGGACTCTCAAGAGTCTTCTCTAACACCAGTTCAAAAGCATCAATTCTTTAGCACTTAGCCTTCTTTATGGTCCAACTCTCACATCAATACATGACAACTGGAAAAAACCACAGTTTTGACTATATGGACCTTTGTTGGCAAAGTGATGTCTCTGCTTCTTAATATGCAGTCTAGGTTTGTCATAGCTTTCCTTCCAAGGAACAAGTGTCTTAATTTCATGGCTGCAGTACCATCCACAGTGACTTAGGAGGCCAAGAAAATAAAATCAGTCACCATTAACACTTTTCTGCCCTTCTATTTTCCATGATGGGATGAGACCAGAGGCCATGATCTTAGTTTTTGAATGTTGAGTTTTAAGTCAATTTTTTCACTCTCACCTTCATCAAGAGGTTCTTTAGTTCCTCCTCACTTTCTGCCATTAGAGTGGTATCATCTGCATTTCTAGATGCTCTTAATGGCATCTAGAATAGTGGATCTTCTCTGGAAAGTTTTCAATTGACTTTGCCCAGATTCATATGAGGAGTCCCTTATGGCACCTATAGATTTGTGGAATTTATTTCTTAAATAATAAGACTGGAAAGTTAAAATGACTCCTTGATCTGTCGGCTACAGAATAAATATTGTGTCAATAGGAATGAAAATTTCATGTTCATCACCATCAGAGCTCTTTAGTGACCGGGTACATGGTCAAGGAGCAGTAATATTTTGAAAGGAATCTTTTTTCTTTCTGAGCAGTAGGTTTCAACAGTGGGTTTAAAATATTCAGTAAACAATGATGTAAACAGATGTGCAGTCATCCTGGTTTTCTTGTTCCATTTCTAGAGCATAGATAGGGTAGATCTAGCATAATTCTTAACGGGCTTAGGATTTTCAGAATGATAAATGAGCACCGGTTTCAATTATAAGTCACCATGTGAATTAGCCTTCAACAAGGGTCTCAGCCTGTCCTTTGAAGCTTTAAGGCCAGGTATTGACTTCTCTCTAGCTATGAAAGTCCTAGGTGACATCTCCCAACAGAAAGCTGTTTTGTTTTACCTAAAAATCTGTTGTATAATGCAGACACCTACGTTCATTAGCTTAGCTAGATCTTCTGGATAGTGGATAACTTGCTATCGCTTCTATGTCAGCACTTGTTGCTTCACTGAGCAGTTTGATGTTATGGAGACAGTTTCTTTCATTTTCCTTAGACCTAATGAACCAACCTCTGCTAGCTCCAATGTCTTCTGCTTTATCTTCCTCACCCTTCTGAGCCTTAAAAGAATTGAAGAGAGTTAGGACCTTGCTTGGGATTAGGCTTTAGCTTAAAGGAATGTTGTGGCTGGTTTGATCTTCAATGCAGATCACTTAAACCTTCATTGTATCTGTAATAAGGCTGTTTCAGTTTTTTCTTATGTAGTGTGTTCACTGGAGTAGTACTTTTAATTTACTTCAAGAATGTGTCCTTTGCATTCACAATTTGGGTAAGAGTTTGGCACAGGAGGCCTGTATTTCAGACTGTCTCAGTTTTCCACATGGCTTCCTCACTAAGCTTACTCACTTATAGCTTTTGATTGAAAATGAGAAACATATGACTTTCACTTAGAGGAGACTGTAGAGTTATCCACTGGCCTGATTTCAATACTGTTGTGTCTCATGGAACAGGGAGGCCCAAGAAGAGGGAGAGAGATGGGAGAACAGCCTGTCAATGGAGCAGTCAGCACACACACAATGTATATCAAGCTTACTGTCCTACATGGGTACAGTTAGCAGCACGTCAAAACAATGACAAGAGGAACATCAAGATCACAGACCACCATGGCACATAAAGGAGTTTGAAATATTTTGAGAATTTCCATGAAAGACATGAAACAAGTAAATGCTGTTAGAAAAGTCGCACTTGACACAGGTTGCCAAAATCTTTCAGTTTATTAAAAAAAAAAATGCATAAAACATTATGAATCAATTATACCCCAATAAAAATTAATCTAAAAATGCACATCTGTGATGTACAATGAAGTGAGGCACGATAAAATGAGGCCTGGCCTGTATGTAAGAGTGCTAGGCCATGATATTAGCAACAGAATTAAGACAGAGATAAAGCAAAAGTAGCAAAAAGTTAATTTACAAATTTAAGTGAAGAGTATATGGTGCCTATTGCACTTGTCTTTCAACTCTTTTGCATATCTCAAACTTGTGAAAATAAAAATGTTGATTATGGAGTAAACTTAGATACAATTATCATTTTACATGAATATGAAAGATGGTAGACATTGGAGAGAGATCTGAACTAAAAAGAACATTAATATCAGTCTTCAACAAAGGAGGCAAGAATATACAATGGGAAAAAGTTTCTTCAGCAAGTGGTATGGGGAAAGTTGAACAGCCGCATGTAAATCAGTGAAGTTAGAACACCCCTCTTCAATGCAGATCACTTAAACCTTCATTGTATCTGTAATAAGGCTGTTTCAGTTTTTTCTTATGTAGTGTGTTCACTGGAGTAGTACTTTTAATTTACTTCAAGAATGTGTCCTTTGCATTCACAATTTGGGTAAGAGTTTGGCACAGGAGGCCTGTATTTCAGACTGTCTCAGTTTTCCACATGGCTTCCTCACTAAGCTTACTCACTTATAGCTTTTGATTGAAAATGAGAAACATATGACTTTCACTTAGAGGAGACTGTAGAGTTATCCACTGGCCTGATTTCAATACTGTTGTGTCTCATGGAACAGGGAGGCCCAAGAAGAGGGAGAGAGATGGGAGAACAGCCTGTCAATGGAGCAGTCAGCACACACACAATGTATATCAAGCTTACTGTCCTACATGGGTACAGTTAGCAGCACGTCAAAACAATGACAAGAGGAACATCAAGATCACAGACCACCATGGCACATAAAGGAGTTTGAAATATTTTGAGAATTTCCATGAAAGACATGAAACAAGTAAATGCTGTTAGAAAAGTCGCACTTGACACAGGTTGCCAAAATCTTTCAGTTTATTAAAAAAAAAAATGCATAAAACATTATGAATCAATTATACCCCAATAAAAATTAATCTAAAAATGCACATCTGTGATGTACAATGAAGTGAGGCACGATAAAATGAGGCCTGGCCTGTATGTAAGAGTGCTAGGCCATGATATTAGCAACAGAATTAAGACAGAGATAAAGCAAAAGTAGCAAAAAGTTAATTTACAAATTTAAGTGAAGAGTATATGGTGCCTATTGCACTTGTCTTTCAACTCTTTTGCATATCTCAAACTTGTGAAAATAAAAATGTTGATTATGGAGTAAACTTAGATACAATTATCATTTTACATGAATATGAAAGATGGTAGACATTGGAGAGAGATCTGAACTAAAAAGAACATTAATATCAGTCTTCAACAAAGGAGGCAAGAATATACAATGGGAAAAAGTTTCTTCAGCAAGTGGTATGGGGAAAGTTGAACAGCCGCATGTAAATCAGTGAAGTTAGAACACCCCCTCTCATCATACACAAGCACAAACTCAAAATGTGTTAAAGACAAATATAAGACATGACACCATAAAACTAGAAGAGGACACAGGCAAAAAATTCTCTGACATCAATCAAATCAGTGTTTTCTTAGGTCATTCTCCCAAGGCATAATAAATAAAATCAAAAATAAACAAATGGAACCTAATAAAAACTGCATGCTTTTTGCACAGCAAAAGTAACCATAAACAAAATAAGACAATCTACAAAATAGAAAAAAAATATTTGCAAATGATGTGACCAACAAGGCTTTATTTCCAAAATATACAAAGTTATACAACTCAACAACAATAACAAAAAAAAACCCCGATTTTGAAAAGTAGACAGAAAGCCTAAATAGATCTTTCTCCAAAAGAAGAAATACTGATGGCCACTAGGCACATGAAAAGATGCTCTTCACTAATTATTAGAGAAATGCAAACCAGAACAACAAGGTACCACCTCACACCAGTCAGAGCGGCCATCATTAAAAAGTCTACACCTAACAAATGTTGGAGAGGGTGTGGAGAAAAGAGAACTTTCCTACACTGTTTTGGGACTATAAATTCATGGAGTCACTATGGAAAACAATATAGGAATGCCTCAGAAAACTAAAAATAGAATTACCACATGCTCCAGCAATCCCACTTCTGGACATATTATCTCAACAAAAGTATAATTTAAAAAGGCACATGAACCCCTGTGTTGGTAGCAGCACTATTTCAGCACAAGACATGGAAGCAACCTAAATGTCCATAGACAGATGAATGGATAAATAAGATGTGGTACATATATATATATATATAATGGAATACTACTCAATCATAAAAGAGAATGAATTTGCTGGCAATGAAGGAGACCTAGGTTCAGTCCCTGGATCAGAAAGATCCCCTGGAGAAGGGCATGGCAACCCACTCAAGTATTCTTGCCCAGAGAATCCCATAGACAGAGGAGCCTGGTGGGCTACAGTCCATGGGATCACAAAGAATTGGACACAACCGAACAACTAAGTGCAGCACAGTGCAGCAGCAACACGAATGTAACTTGAGATTATCATAAATGAAGTAAGTCAGATTGAGAAAAGCAAATTACCATATGATATTGCTTATAAGTAGAATCCAAAACATGATACAAGTGAACCTATCTGTGAAACAAACTCACTGACATAGAGAGTAGTCTAGTAGTTGCTAAAGGGAAAGGGACTGGGGGAAGGATGAAGTGGGAGGTTGGGGTTAACATATGCAAACTTTTATATATAAAATAAACAAGTTCCTACTGTATAGCATATAGAACTATATTCAGTATCCTATGATAAACCATAATAGAAAAGAATATTTTAATAAAGAATATATATGTGTGTGTGACTGAATCACTTTGCTGTATGTTAGAAATTAACATAACATTTTAAATCAACTATACTTCAATAAAAATGGAGAAAAATCTTTAACGTCCTTGTAACATTTGGAACAGGATATAAAGGTATTTATTATCTTTAGACTTTGTTAGTTCAGGTAAATGTGTTTTAAAAAAATAGTAAGGGTTAATGTGAGAGTAAATGAGAGAATTTTGAGAGACAAAGATGAGTGGGTTTCCCTGATGGTTCAGTGGCTAGAACTCTGAGTTCCCAATACAAGAGGCCCAGGTTCAATCCCTGGTCAGGGAACTAAAATCCCACATATGGCAACTAAGATCCAGTGCAGCTAAATAAATATATATTTCTTTTTAAATGAGAAAGGAAAAAGCAGTAAATAAACTTGTTCAATACAGCCTAAGACACAAAAGAGAACAAGATAAAACAGAAGACAAACCTGATGCTCAGTGAGCACAAATATTCTTTCAATGTGATCAATAAGTATACCTATGTGCTGACAGAATTAAAAGAAGAAAGAAAAAGATGCACTATAACAATTGGATATTTCAATATACCTCCTTCAAAAATAATGGATAAATAATAAAAATTAGTACAAAGAGTATGGAATGTTTTTGAAATGCAACTGACAAATTTTATTCTAGCATCTAGAATCTTGCATTCATTAATTAGCAAACTATATTATTTTTAGGGATACATATTTTCCAAAAATGGTTATCTCTCAAAAGATTCAGTTATCACATAGACCATGATATCTCATTATGACAGAATTAAATCTGATTTCATTACTAAAAACACAGTTAAAACTACATTTGAACACTAAACATATACACATGCACACGTTCTTACTGATTAACCTATGATTTAAATATATCACAACAGATATTCTGAAATACTTATAAAAATATTACAAAGAGAAAATCACTTTTAAGGCTTCCCTGGTGGTCCAGTGGGTAAGGACACTGCCTTGCAGTGCAAGGGGCGCCAGTTCGATCCCTGGCCTGGGAAGATCCCACATGCCGTGAGCAGCTGGACCGATGTGTCCAATTATTCAGCAGGAGCTCTGGAGTGCATGCGCCCAGGGCCGGTGCTCTGTGACAACAGAGGCCATCCGATGGGAGGCCCATACAGGCCAAAGAACAAAGATGGATAAAAACAGATAAATGAAAAAAGACCAATAGAAGTGTCCCACCCCCCCCCCCCCCACCCCCAACCCCACCCCCCCCCAAAAAAAAAAAAAGAAAAAAAATCACTTTTAAATAACTGGTTAATAAAACATAAAGTGATACTTAGGTTATAACCATAACTATTTCTCAAAAATTGAAAATAAGTTTAACTGTTAATTTTAAAATGCTAAAGAAGATTAAATTAGAATAAATAGCAGTGAAATAAATGGAAAAATATATGAACTCCTACATGTCATTTTTTAAAAAGAGAAAATACCTAATCAGCAAAATATGAAAAATAAAAGTGTCAAAAATCAGAACTCATGAGTGAAACTAAATGGCCAATAAATATATGAAAATATCTTTAATCTTATCAATAAGTATACCTATGTGCTGACAGAATTAAAGAAGAAAGAAAAAGATGCACTATAACAATTGGATATTTCAATATACCTCCTTCAAAAATAATGGATAAATAATAAAAATTAGTACAAAGAGTATGGAATGTTTTTGAAATGCAACTGACAAATTTTATTCTAGCATCTAGAATCTTGCATTCATTAATTAGCAAACTATATTATTTTTAGGGATACATATTTTCCAAAAATGGTTATCTCTCAAAAGATTCAGTTATCACATAGACCATGATATCTCATTATGACAGAATTAAATCTGATTTCATTACTAAAAACACAGTTAAAACTACATTTGAACACTAAACATATACACATGCACACGTTCTTACTGATTAACCTATGATTTAAATATATCACAACAGATATTCTGAAATACTTATAAAAATATTACAAAGAGAAAATCACTTTTAAGGCTTCCCTGGTGGTCCAGTGGGTAAGGACACTGCCTTGCAGTGCAAGGGGCGCCAGTTCGATCCCTGGCCTGGGAAGATCCCACATGCCGTGAGCAGCTGGACCGATGTGTCCAATTATTCAGCAGGAGCTCTGGAGTGCATGCGCCCAGGGCCGGTGCTCTGTGACAACAGAGGCCACCGCGATGGGAGGCCCATACAGGCCAAAGAACAAAGATGGATAAAAACAGATAAATGAAAAAAGACCAATAGAAGTGTCCCACCCACCCCTCTCCTACCCCAACCCTCACCCCCCAGCAAAAAAAAAAAAAAGAAAAAAAATCACTTTTAAATAACTGGTTAATAAAACATAAAGTGATACTTAGGTTATAACCATAACTATTTCTCAAAAATTGAAAATAAGTTTAACTGTTAATTTTAAAATGCTAAAGAAGATTAAATTAGAATAAATAGCAGTGAAATAAATGGAAAAATATATGAACTCCTACATGTCATTTTTTAAAAAGAGAAAAATACCTAATCAGCAAAATATGAAAAATAAAAGTGTCAAAAATCAGAACTCATGAGTGAAACTAAATGGCCAATAAATATATGAAAATATCTTTAATCTTACTACTCACCAGAAACATAGAAATTAATACAAGGATACAATGTCATACTCATCTGGTTGGAAAAAATATTTTAAAAATCAAATATTGGAGAATATGTGATAAATAGAAGATCTTACAAAATGCTGGCAAGAGTTGTTCATTAGTATATTAACTCTAGAGCCATTAAGATACACCTAATACTGCTGAAAATGCACATGTCCTATATCCCTATAATTCCATTTTTCAATATATCCCCCGAAGAAACTAGGGCATCGGAATAATCACTGAAGCCTATTATAGATATAAACATAAACAGGCTATGATATATATTATCTACATATTGTGCTGTGTTTAGTCGCTCAGTTGTGTCTGACTTTGCGACCCCATGGACTACAGTCTGCCAGGTTCAATCGTGATTCATGGAGATTCTCAGGGAAGAATACTGGATTGAGCTGCCATGCCCTCCACCAGGCAATCTTCCCAACCCAGGGATCAAATCCAGGTCTCCCACATTGCAGGAGGACTCTTTACCACCTCAGCCACCAGGGGAGCTGTATCTATATGCTATTATATTTCTTATATAAATATAATGTATTATATTTCCTCGGAAGGAAATTTATGACAAACCTAGACAATGTTCTAAGGAGCACAGACATCACTTTGCTGACAAAGTTTCATACAGTCATAGCTATGGTTTTTCCACTAGTCATGTATGGATGTGAGAGTTTGACCTTAAAGAAGTTTAAGTGCCAAAGAAGGGAATGTTGAATTGTGGTTGGAGAAGACTCTTGAGAGTCCCTTGGACTGCAAGGAGATCTAGTTGGTCAATCCTAATATTCTTTGGAAGGACTGATATTGAAGCTCCAGCACTTTGGCCACCTGATGCGAAGAGCCAACTCACTGTAAAAGACCCTAATGCTGGGAAAACTTGAGGAAGGAGAGACCTTAAATTAGAATAAATAGCAGTGAAATAAATGGAAAAATATATGAACTCCTACATGTCATTTTTTAAAAAGAGAAAAATACCTAATCAGCAAAATATGAAAAATAAAAGTGTCAAAAATCAGAACTCATGAGTGAAACTAAATGGCCAATAAATATATGAAAATATCTTTAATCTTACTACTCACCAGAAACATAGAAATTAATACAAGGATACAATGTCATACTCATCTGGTTGGAAAAAATATTTTAAAAATCAAATATTGGAGAATATGTGATAAATAGAAGATCTTACAAAATGCTGGCAAGAGTTGTTCATTAGTATATTAACTCTAGAGCCATTAAGATACACCTAATACTGCTGAAAATGCACATGTCCTATATCCCTATAATTCCATTTTTCAATATATCCCCCGAAGAAACTAGGGCATCGGAATAATCACTGAAGCCTATTATAGATATAAACATAAACAGGCTATGATATATATTATCTACATATTGTGCTGTGTTTAGTCGCTCAGTTGTGTCTGACTTTGCGACCCCATGGACTACAGTCTGCCAGGTTCAATCGTGATTCATGGAGATTCTCAGGGAAGAATACTGGATTGAGCTGCCATGCCCTCCACCAGGCAATCTTCCCAACCCAGGGATCAAATCCAGGTCTCCCACATTGCAGGAGGACTCTTTACCACCTCAGCCACCAGGGGAGCTGTATCTATATGCTATTATATTTCTTATATAAATATAATGTATTATATTTCCTCGGAAGGAAATTTATGACAAACCTAGACAATGTTCTAAGGAGCACAGACATCACTTTGCTGACAAAGTTTCATACAGTCATAGCTATGGTTTTTCCACTAGTCATGTATGGATGTGAGAGTTTGACCTTAAAGAAGTTTAAGTGCCAAAGAAGGGAATGTTGAATTGTGGTTGGAGAAGACTCTTGAGAGTCCCTTGGACTGCAAGGAGATCTAGTTGGTCAATCCTAATATTCTTTGGAAGGACTGATATTGAAGCTCCAGCACTTTGGCCACCTGATGCGAAGAGCCAACTCACTGTAAAAGACCCTAATGCTGGGAAAACTTGAGGACAGGAAGAGAAGGTAGCGACAGAGGATGAGGTGTTTGGATAGTATCACCGACTCAATGGATGTGAGTTTGAGCAGACTCTGGGAGTTTGTGAAGGACAGGAAAGCCTGTCATGCTGCATGCAGTCCATAGGGCTAAAAACAGTCAGACATGACTTAGTGATTAAATAACAACAAAATGCTATTACAGATAGTATGATAGCATTACTGTAAAATTTTAAAAATATATATGAAGCAATAAAGGCATAAAAACATGTCTATAGTAAAAATACGTGTAAGAGAATCTACAGAACAAAGCAGAATAATAGAATTTTTTTTTTTTACCTGAAAGAATCACTCAAGAATTCAATATAGCAATTGCTTGTATGGAAAAAAGAAATTTGGGAAATAGAACTAGGAGTTGGAACAAAGTAGGTTTCAAATTTATTAGTAATTTTTGTCAACCATACATTCCACAGGCTAGTAATTTATACTGCCTCAAATCATCCTAAACCAAACTACAGATTTATATCCTGTTCTTTTCTAGATAAAACCAAACAAACAAAATGAGAGTACCTCAGAGCCTGGGAATCTGTGAATTGTCTTGGTGAAAATGTGTGGCCTCTTAATTGTGCCAGCAAGTCCTGTCCAAGCTCCAAGCTCCTGTGGCCCCTCATGGGGCTTGAACATCCTGGTAGTTGAAATGGCAGCCAAAACAGTGAATCTTTTTATGCAATCATTCTCACCTTAGATAGAGATAATTCTGCAAGCTGATATAAATTGAGGGCAAGTTTTAATTATGGCCACAATAAAAAGGCTTGGCCCTCTTTTTAAGAGATAATCTTGTTCTTTGGTTGCCCCCCTAAATAGTTCTTACTCAGAAAATATTGCTTGGAGCAAAATTCAAATGTGAACATTCTCAGATGCCCCTTCCTTTTCTCTCATTCCACCGTCCTGCCTTGTTAACATTCATGGATGGGTTGACAGCAGATAATCAATGAATTCTCCCAAAGCAACTTATACTTTATTTTACCAGTTTCATTATTTGAATTATTATATCAAAAGTATATTGAATTAAAATTATTTTAAGTGGTCAGCCCTTTCAAAATTATTTAAGTTTACAGCTCACTGTTCTAGTTTCCAATTTGGACACATTATCTATTCAATAAATATATAATGATTTGAGCTTTGATTTTTCTCTTCTGCTCTCCTGTTTATACTACATCAAAAAGATAAAATAGCAAACTTCCTGAGAGCACGAATATTATCTTCTGTGTACTCTGTTTATGTGTTTTACTACTTCTTATTTACCTACAGCAATTGCTTTGTATTGCTTGAATGATTAAGTAGAAGAACATTTTAAAGGTATTTTTCTTTACCAAAGCAATATTCTCTATGGACTTTCAGAGACTTCCAGTGCTTGAAACTAGTATTCTTTTTGTAGATAAACTATTGCTCGTGCTCCTAGAAGAAGAAACCTTTTAATATAAAAAGCTAGTTTTCTAGCTAAGATCTAATCACTGCAGTTTGACATTGTAGCTCTAGAATAAGCAGAATAAAACAATTAAGCAAATTCTTTGTATCTTGGGAGCTTTTGTCATATTTCCAACCAAGACAGAGAACTTGAACATTTCTCTTTGATCATGCACCAAAAAACTTACTCATATTTTACCGTCTATTCAAAAGAAGTAACTTGAGATCAAGTAAAGAAAATGTGAATCACAATAACAAAAAAGGAAAACCTTAAGTATCACTTAACTATAGTGTCTCAATGAACTTTCTAGATCATACAAATTTGTTTTATACTGTCACATGTCATCTTAGCATCTTTTCAGGCAAAGATTTCAAACTGAAAAACAACCCAAGATCATCATGAGGAGAATTTTTTAAAGGGAGCAACTGTTTTGTTCAAACAACTAGCTCTCCTGAGTAGAGTCAAGCAATCCCGTCCCTGAGGGCTGCCTGCTAATTGCTTAAGCTTGCAGTGAAGGTAACACAGCTTCAAGTGTCTTAAACCAATAAAAAGATTATCACCTAATGAGTGAAGAAAATGTGATTGCCCAATAACAAAACGAGGTTAAATGTATTGCTCAAGGCTCCAGTAGCCTACAGGAGCCAGGACATGTTTTTCTTTCACAAAGCAGAGAAAAGCAGAGTTTAAATTATTGGAAAATGTGTATACAAATTTAAAACTACATACTTCCAAAATTTTTCCTTTCTCATCAGCCAAATTCTGCCAGCTACCTCAGAAAGTGCATGCAACCTGAGAGAAAAAAAGGGCAAAATTATTTAAGTTTACAGCTCTGTTCTAGTTTCCAATTTGGACACATTATCTATTCAATAAATATATAATGATTTGAGCTTTGATTTTTCTCTTCTGCTCTCCTGTTTATACTACATCAAAAAGATAAAATAGCAAACTTCCTGAGAGCACGAATATTATCTTCTGTGTACTCTGTTTATGTGTTTTACTACTTCTTATTTACCTACAGCAATTGCTTTGTATTGCTTGAATGATTAAGTAGAAGAACATTTTAAAGGTATTTTTCTTTACCAAAGCAATATTCTCTATGGACTTTCAGAGACTTCCAGTGCTTGAAACTAGTATTCTTTTTGTAGATAAACTATTGCTCGTGCTCCTAGAAGAAGAAACCTTTTAATAAAAAAAGCAAGTTTTCTAGCTAAGATCTAATCACTGCAGTTGGACATTGTAGCTCTAGAATAAGCAGAATAAAACAATTAAGCAAATTCTTTGTATCTTGGGAGCTTTTGTCATATTTCCAACCAAGACAGAGAACTTGAACATTTCTCTTTGATCATGCACCAAAAAACTTACTCATATTTTACCGTCTATTCAAAAGAAGTAACTTGAGATCAAGTAAAGAAAATGTGAATCACAATAACAAAAAAGGAAAACCTTAAGTATCACTTAACTATAGTGTCTCAATGAACTTTCTAGATCATACAAATTTGTTTTATACTGTCACATGTCATCTTAGCATCTTTTCAGGCAAAGATTTCAAACTGAAAAACAACCCAAGATCATCATGAGGAGAATTTTTTTTAAAGGGAGCAACTGTTTTGTTCAAACAACTAGCTCTCCTGAGTAGAGTCAAGCAATCCCGTCCCTGAGGGCTGCCTGCTAATTGCTTAAGCTTGCAGTGAAGGTAACACAGCTTCAAGTGTCTTAAACCAATAAAAAGATTATCACCTAATGAGTGAAGAAAATGTGATTGCCCAATAACAAAACGAGGTTAAATGTATTGCTCAAGGCTCCAGTAGCCTACAGGAGCCAGGACATGTTTTTCTTTCACAAAGCAGAGAAAAGCAGAGTTTAAATTATTGGAAAATGTGTATACAAATTTAAAACTACATACTTCCAAAATTTTTCCTTTCTCATCAGCCAAATTCTGCCAGCTACCTCAGAAAGTGCATGCAACCTGAGAGAGAAAAAAAAAAATTAATGGTCATGTCTTTAACTTAGACTAAGAGGTATGATTTTAAAAATAAGCTTAATTTTTTCAATTTGGTTCTATGGTATGTACTAGGTACTCATACCTCCCATCTTACTTAATAAGAAATTCAGAGGATTTCTCAACTAAGTGGCATATTTATTTAAACTGAAGTAGTAAAGAGAAAATAGTAGTTTCACATACTAGGAAGTATTGCATGTTTTTTAGCAGTCAGCCTAGAATCTGAATTTGCCCAAATTTACTCTAATAGTTTCCCCTTTGGGGTCTCTTCTTATAAAATTCCTTTTGCCCAGTTTCTATGGCTGAATCCCTAGTCAAGTTTTAGTCAACTCCCCAATGAGACCCTCACCAGTCTGCTCTTCCTTTCAATTCTGGATCTTCTTATGACCCTCCATAGTTAACACCCTGGGCTATAGTGATTCTAGAGAAATATCTGTTCCCACTTATTTGAAGATAAATGCACGTGGATTATGCTTTAGCTCTGTTTAAAAAAGTCACCCTGAAAAATGGCACCCATTACAATCAAAACAAATACTCATTATTTAATACTGAATAATAAGAATTAGGCCAGAATTCATACTGAACTTCTGAAATGTGAATTTTAGAAAAGTAACAAGTATGTTATCGACCTGACTCACACCCAGATAGGTAATAAACTCCATTCACTCTTCTGTTTCATCTCCCTGTTCCTAACAGACTTTCAAACTTGGCCTCAGTTGACAGCACAGGGAAAGCAATATTTGCACTCGGTTGTCCCTAGAGCACTGAGCACAATGTCACACAGATAGCTGACAGCTAGCAGGTACTGATGAGCATAGAACAGTCAGAGATAATAGGGTGATTTAGTTTCACTTAGGAAAAGATATGATTATTTAGAGGGTTCTGTGTGCTTAGTCACTCAACTGTCTCAGATTCTGCCACCCCTAGGGCTCCCTGTCCATGAGATTTTTCAGGCAAGAACAGTAGACTGGCTTGCCATTTCCTTCTCCAGGAGATTTTCCTGACCCAGGAACCTAACCCATGTCTCTTGTGTCTCCTGCACTGCAGATAGATTTTTTACCTGCTGAGCCATCATAGTAAGTATTAGAGTGTTCTATGTTAACTAAAAAATAAAAGATGCAAATGAAGACTTTTAATTGAGGATACTGAGAAAATACCCCTCATTCATCAAAAGACATTAATTTTCAAGAAACATACTATTCACAATAGTAAACATGAACATACCCAGGAAATAAAATCCACAGTTGACAGTAGTTCTTTTTTGAAAGTGAGAGTATGTACAAAATTACTTTCTGGGAATTAGCGGATGAGCTGACAGGAATGTGAAGGCTTCCCAGGGGCTCTTTTAAAACTTCCCTTCTGTGGTCCCCTGTGACCTTTATTTTTTTAAGACAGCTCTGCTATAATGATTACTTGCTAATTTTCCCTTTCTTTTGTCAGCAGTGAGAAGAGGTAAAAAAGAAAATGAGACTAAGAAAATGAGCCCTACAAGTGTTGAGGCCAGATTTTTTAGTTTCCGATCCCAGTATCCACTGTTTTCTTGTGTCCCAAATCCTAGAACCCAACACTGCTAAAGCAATGTTCACTCTGTAGCCTCCACCTCAATGATGTGACCAGAATCGGTATAGCACAGAGGTCCTGTTGTTATAGTAACTCAACCTCAAACACTCTGACCATCTGGACCTTTTCTACTACTACTGGCAAGTTGCTTAAATCATGTCTGACTCTTTGCGACCCTATGGACCCATCAGGTTCTTCTGTCCATGGGATTCTCTAGGAAAGAACACTGGAGTGGTAGCTATTCTCTTCTCCAGGGCATCTTCCCAATCCATGAATATAATCCAGGTCTTCTGCATCACAGGCAGATTCTCTACCATCTGAGCCAAAACTGGGCAAAAACCTAAGTGTTGTATTATAACTCCACAACATAATTTAGATGACTGTTCAAAGTCTTGTGCTTATAAAACATGAAATATCATGGAGAATGGAGCTTCCCATGTGGTGCTAGTGGTAAAGAACCCACTTGCTTAGTCACTCAACTGTCTCAGATTCTGCCACCCCTAGGGCTCCCTGTCCATGAGATTTTTCAGGCAAGAACAGTAGACTGGCTTGCCATTTCCTTCTCCAGGAGATTTTCCTGACCCAGGAACCTAACCCATGTCTCTTGTGTCTCCTGCACTGCAGATAGATTTTTTACCTGCTGAGCCATCATAGTAAGTATTAGAGTGTTCTATGTTAACTAAAAAATAAAAGATGCAAATGAAGACTTTTAATTGAGGATACTGAGAAAATACCCCTCATTCATCAAAAGACATTAATTTTCAAGAAACATACTATTCACAATAGTAAACATGAACATACCCAGGAAATAAAATCCACAGTTGACAGTAGTTCTTTTTTGAAAGTGAGAGTATGTACAAAATTACTTTCTGGGAATTAGCGGATGAGCTGACAGGAATGTGAAGGCTTCCCAGGGGCTCTTTTAAAACTTCCCTTCTGTGGTCCCCTGTGACCTTTATTTTTTTAAGACAGCTCTGCTATAATGATTACTTGCTAATTTTCCCTTTCTTTTGTCAGCAGTGAGAAGAGGTAAAAAAGAAAATGAGACTAAGAAAATGAGCCCTACAAGTGTTGAGGCCAGATTTTTTAGTTTCCGATCCCAGTATCCACTGTTTTCTTGTGTCCCAAATCCTAGAACCCAACACTGCTAAAGCAATGTTCACTCTGTAGCCTCCACCTCAATGATGTGACCAGAATCGGTATAGCACAGAGGTCCTGTTGTTATAGTAACTCAACCTCAAACACTCTGACCATCTGGACCTTTTCTACTACTACTGGCAAGTTGCTTAAATCATGTCTGACTCTTTGCGACCCTATGGACCCATCAGGTTCTTCTGTCCATGGGATTCTCTAGGAAAGAACACTGGAGTGGTAGCTATTCTCTTCTCCAGGGCATCTTCCCAATCCATGAATATAATCCAGGTCTTCTGCATCACAGGCAGATTCTCTACCATCTGAGCCAAAACTGGGCAAAAACCTAAGTGTTGTATTATAACTCCACAACATAATTTAGATGACTGTTCAAAGTCTTGTGCTTATAAAACATGAAATATCATGGAGAATGGAGCTTCCCATGTGGTGCTAGTGGTAAAGAACCCACTTGCTAATGCAGAAGAGGCAGGAGACTCAGGTTTAATTCCTGGCTCAGAAAGATTCCCTGGAGGAGGGCATGGCAACCCACTCCAGTATTCTTGTCTGGAAAATTCCATGAGGAAAGGAACCTGGTGAGTTCATGTGCGACTCCCTCTCTAAGAGTCGGACATGACTGAACAACTTCCTCTAGCAATACAACTACCTTTTAATATTCATGATGACATCTATTTCATTCTTAAATTTTACGCTCTTTAAAATTTTACAATGAATATGTATTTACTTTTAAATCGCAAGATGAAAATAATCATCAGTACTAGTTAAAAGATTGGGCTTTGGAATAACACTGCATGACTTCATGCCTTAACTTCTCTGAGCTTGTGTTTCCTTGTTAGTTGGGTGGGGATATTATATTTCATCAAACCTAAGACTCCACAGAATGTAAACACCTTCAATTTATGTGCCAATAAGATTCAAATGTTGCCAATGCTCGATTTTAAGACAAATTTCTATTTCAAAAAGTGAAACAAACATGTCAGAGAATTGATGAATTATGATAATAATTATACATCCTTTCATAAGCTTTTGTGAGGATTGAATAAAATAGTCCATGCAAACTTCTTGGAAAAGTTCACAACCCATAACAAATATAAGCCATTATGGCACATTCATTTGAGATGGCTAAGACAAACCCTGAGGATGAGGACAGAGATTTCAGTCTGAGAGACCTGAGGAGGGCATGTAGCTGGGCATTTAGAACAAGAGTAAATGTTGGGAAGAGTGACTCTAGTCATGGAAACCTGAGGCCAGCTCATTTTGCCCTTACTCAACTAATATGAGAGCCTAGATAGAAAGAGCCTATAAAAAAACAAACATTCATGAAAATATAGAGAAAAATAACCTTTCTACAATGTAGTTAGGATGTAAATTGGTGCAGCCACTATGGCAAACAATATGAAGTTTCCTTAAAAAGTGAAAAATAGAGTTACCCTATGATCTAGCAATTTCACTTCTGGAAAAAACATCCAGAAAAAATGAAAACACTAATTTGAAAAAATATATCCACACCAATGTTCATAGCAGCACTATTTCCAGCAATAGACAATTAGATTAAGGAAATGTGAGATGCACACACACACACACACACACACATTATGGAATATTACTTAGCTATTAAAAAAGAATGAAATATTGCCATTTGCAGGAATGTAGATGGACCTAGAGAAGATTATGCTTAGTGAAATAAGTCAAAGACAAATACTATATGATATCACTTATTTGTGGAATCTAAAAAATAATACAAATAAGTGTATATGCAAACAGGCTCACAGATAAAGAAAACACATCTATATCTACCAAAGGAAAGATGCAAGAAGTGGAGGGACAAACCAGGGGTGTGGGATTAACAACTACTGTACATAAAATAGATAAGCAACAAGAGTATATACTGTGTAGCACTGGGAACTAATACCCATTTTCTTGTAAGAACTTATAACGGAACAGAATCTGAAAAAATACTCAAGCACTATACTATATACCAAAAACTAACACAATATTGTAAATTAACTACACTTTGATGAGTAAATAAATCAATAAATAAGAAAATAGAGCCATTGTTTTAGAAAATTATTACATAGGATCCTAAAACTTGAAATTCTCAAATAACTGGGTAAGAAGTTAAGTGTTGAGGGTTGACGAGAGAAAAAGACCAAAAGGAAGAAAGTTTGAGGTTGAGTGGCTTATGTATTACAGTCATCAAAATGATCTCATTTATTTCTAATGCCTACTGGGTAACCACAGGACACAAAGAGCCCTAGAGTTACATGGATGGAGTGGAGTCATAAGGAAAAACCAGTTATTCAGTCTCTTTTTGTAAAGACTTTCCAAATAAGTGAACAAAATAAAGGCATACATGCAACAGTATTTGTAATTTACATGCTTATAACAGAATACATAAATTATAGTAGAACTGGATAAAGATAAATGCAAAAATGAGACATGCTAATATGAAACATCATTAAATTATTTCACGTTTCCTGAACTGCAACAGGGCTTAAGGGAATTAATGTTTTTCTTCAAGAGCTTTTTTACAAAAGACCTATTGTGACTGAACATGAAATATGCACATTTATCTTTGCTTAAGAGCAGCAATAATAAAAGAGTTATTAAAAGCATTAAAAAGCAATATATTTTATCATATTGGTCACTTAAAGAATAAATCTATTATGTTTTCATCTATTCATGCATAAAGTACTCACCAAATATTTACTATGTGGGTACTTAAGTTAGATGAATGCAAAAGTGCTGACAAAGGCTACCACTAGGAAATGAAGTAAAGAATGTTGACCAAATGAGGAAATCTAGTGGAATGAGTCAACCAGAACCCTGACCAATGAACCTTTTCACGTTTAGTATAGAAAAAATCTTTTAAAGAAACAGACTTGACTTGGAAATGGCCCAGAAAAATGAAATATTCTATGGTGTCTGGAATTGCATGGAGGTCAAACAAAGGGGAAAGGAACAGTTGACAGATTTTCCTTTAGATTCTATGCACTCTCAGCAGGCAAATCAGTTTTGGAGTGTGGAACAGTGCTGTTGTGGGGTCTACAATGAACTTCAAGTTTACGAATTCTGAAGCTCAAGAGAGCAAAGCACGTCACTATGAAATAAATTATCATTCAGGAAGAGCTAAGCCTGTTAGATTTATCCTCCAGTTTCCCAAAGAGTATGATTTATTCTTTTCAGAAGAAAGATTGACCAAAGTACTTCAGGTGGAGTCAAAGGGAATAACTGAGAGTTAACATTTTGCATGGGTGCTAATTTTAAAAGAGTGACTTTTTGAAAGTAGCATTTGTGCTTGTCATTTTTTGTTTTAGTTTTTAGGACACAATCTTTTTGGTTTTCATAGAATGAAAGACTTTTCAACTTCTACAGTAGAAGGGACTGCACTGACCCATGTAATCCTTCCAGAAGAGGCAAGGCATATTGAGGTTATATCAAGCTATTTCTTGACATGTGCTCACTGTCGTCCCTCAATTGCACTGTCTTAGAACAAAAAGGGTTGTCCAACCTGTGTGGGGGTAACTTCTACTTTCAATGAGCAATAAAAGCCTTACAATAGGTCAGTGTCTCCAGGGGGAACAGTAAACCTATTTTTTGTACAGGCAGTTACATACTTAGGACCAGAAGGTGCAAACTTGCATTTTTATAGGGGACAAGCAGGTTACATAAATGACTCAGTGAAGCTGGGGAGAAAAAATTCAACTGAGCAAGTGTAATGATGAATGTTGACGGACACTTGGCTTCATTGTAGATGCAAAGGGAATGAAGGAGGCTGTGATGACCGTGAGCAGGCTCTCTTTTGAAGGGGCAGTCACCATTTGGCTCCCACTGATTGCCTCCTGAGGAACATGGGTCCAGTGCCAATTCCTCTGAATTTTCAAGGGCTGCTAGCTTCCTGGGCATGCTACTTGTGGAGGTGCATATCATCTGCACTTAGATGGGCCCACACGTGCTCTCATGCTCCGTTGTCACTGTCAAAAATTCTTAATCATTTTTGAACAAGGGTGGCTGCATTTTCATCTTGTATTAGACTCCCCAAATGATGCAACCATTAGTGTTTTCAAAAGAAACTGTGCATCCATACTTCTCTGTGGTATATTTCAATTTTTAAAATTTGTCAATCAATTCAAATCTTAAAATGTAGTAAATGGTATGCATTTACAGGCTAACTGGCCCAAGAGCAACCAACAGATTTTAACCCTGTGAATCATTTCAGTGAATATCCTGGAATCTCAGAACGTGGAGCCGTGAGCTCTTTACTACAACTTGGCCAATCCCCTCAACCCCCAAATGAGGGAAGAGTCACAGGAAACAAAAGCAGGAACACTGGCTTTTATATATAGCAATCTTTGGCCTGTGGGGAGCAGCTGTTCCTGGACATAGTTCTCAAATGAGGAATCTGAGTTTTATGGCATCTATGACCAACGTGGGTGTTCTGCCTCATCATTTTAATTTTGTGGATGCTGGATCTACCAGGAAAGTTTCTTTCATCTTTTGGTGACTTACTTACATTTATCTCCCCAGTGATTGTAGGCCACTGCTGATCTTACCATGGTTTATACAGTAATTATCCAAGTACTAACTCTTGGATGAGATGGTTGGATGGCATCACCAGCTCAACAAATATAAGCTTGAGCAAACTCTGGGAGACGGTGGGAGACAGGTAAATCTGGCAACTGCACTCTATGGAGTTGCAGGAGTCAGACACAATTTAGCAACTGAACAATGAAAACAAATCTCTTGACTTAGCCAGGGGTCTGTACATTTCTACGACCAGTCAGCTACAGGAACTATCGTATCAGATCCCACCCACAGGCTGCCATCTATTACGTGAACCATTTCTTTCCTTCTCCTTTTCTTCAAGCCACCACCTTTAGTAACTTATCATATGATATAAGAGGGGGAACAGTTGTATGTACATATCATCATATTATAGCATGAGTGTTTTAATCTCCTTAATCATTAGCATATTAGAAAAGTATACATTCTTTGGTTACCAGACATTGTAAGGACTGGCAATTTTTATGATATTTAATTTTGTGTTGGACCCACCACTATTTTTTGAGAATGAAATAAAAAACACAGTCTCCTTAGAAGAGTCACCCCGTGTACATTTGTTGCCTTTCTGTCCGCATTTCTCTTTTCTGCCATGTTCTCTGGCGTCCTGTGACCTTAGAGAACTCTGGTGGTCTGTCAGTAACTGAAAATGTGCTTTGTCAAATCCTGCAGCAGGCAATGATCACATTCAAATCTTAAAATGTAGTAAATGGTATGCATTTACAGGCTAACTGGCCCAAGAGCAACCAACAGATTTTAACCCTGTGAATCATTTCAGTGAATATCCTGGAATCGCAGAAGGTGGAGCCTTGAGCTCTTTACTACAACTTGGCCAATCCACTCAACCCCCGAAGGAGGGAAGAGTCACAGGAAACAAAAGCAGGAACACTGGCTTTTATATATAGCAATCTTTGGCCTGTGGGGAGCAGCTGTTCCTGGACATAGTTCTCAAATGAGGAATCTGAGTTTTATGGCATCTATGACCAACGTGGGTGTTCTGCCTCATCATTTTAATTTTGTGGATGCTGGATCTACCAGGAAAGTTTCTTTCATCTTTTGGTGACTTACTTACATTTATCTCCCCAGTGATTGTAGGCCACTGCTGATCTTACCATGGTTTATACAGTAATTATCCAAGTACTAACTCTTGGATGAGATGGTTGGATGGCATCACCAGCTCAACAAATATAAGCTTGAGCAAACTCTGGGAGACGGTGGGAGACAGGTAAATCTGGCAACTGCACTCTATGGAGTTGCAGGAGTCAGACACAATTTAGCAACTGAACAATGAAAACAAATCTCTTGACTTAGCCAGGGGTCTGTACATTTCTACGACCAGTCAGCTACAGGAACTATCGTATCAGATCCCACCCACAGGCTGCCATCTATTACGTGAACCATTTCTTTCCTTCTCCTTTTCTTCAAGCCACCACCTTTAGTAACTTATCATATGATATAAGAGGGGGAACAGTTGTATGTACATATCATCATATTATAGCATGAGTGTTTTAATCTCCTTAATCATTAGCATATTAGAAAAGTATACATTCTTTGGTTACCAGACATTGTAAGGACTGGCAATTTTTATGATATTTAATTTTGTGTTGGACCCACCACTATTTTTTGAGAATGAAATAAAAAACACAGTCTCCTTAGAAGAGTCACCCCGTGTACATTTGTTGCCTTTCTGTCCGCATTTCTCTTTTCTGCCATGTTCTCTGGCGTCCTGTGACCTTAGAGAACTCTGGTGGTCTGTCAGTAACTGAAAATGTGCTTTGTCAAATCCTGGAGCAGGCAATGATCACATTTCTAATAGTAAATTTTTATATCTGAAGCTGTTAGTGTAATAATTTCATTCCTCTGAGCCTCAAAGTCTCATTTTCAAAGTCAATTAAACTTTTTAATGGAGCAGTAGGATTTAGAGACAGCTTAACTAAGATACTGTGATGGATAAGACAGATGTTAACAGAAGTGGATTTGACAGACAACAGAAGAAAATGTCAAAAGCAATCAACCTGTGTCTTGGATATAGTGAAGTCCTAGTCCCAACCAGATTAAGGGTTTGCTTTAATTTAAGCAGTTTGTTTTTGGAATGTCACCCTGCCCTGTGAGGATGTCTTTTCTTCTCCAGGTCATTCCAAGTGGTTAGTTGATCTTTCACACCCAGGGCTAGACTGGACTGGATTTCATTCTTGCAGAGACAAAGGCAGGCGAGGGTAGGAAGTCTGGCAGACAAGTGTGATGTTTTGGGGACACAGCAGGATATGGACGGCATGGCTGCTTGTCGTGCCTTCATTGTGGCAGTCTGCTGGGCTTCTGGGCCAATGGTGCTCTGGGTTTTCTCCTTTGTTGTTTCATACCCTGTGGTGCCAGCAATGCTCTGGCAGCTGATACAGTCAACAGGTGCCCCTAAAAAATCCCCAGTAGCCCTGGGAAGACAGGAGGAAGTAACATTTGCGGCCACATAGGGCCTCGTGCCACCATTTCACAGGGCATTGGCTTTTGTTACTTGTTTATTATTTTTAAACAAAAGGGTGCCACCCTTTTCTCTGTGGTTCTTTGAAGACAGCCAGATTCCATTGCTTTTCTCTGTTCTTATGAAGGATCATGTCTGAAAAGTAAATAAGCCCAAGATAATAAGAGGGAGCTGGACCGACTTTAAACAGCCACATTGGTAATAAAACAAGGGAATACCACAGTTTAAGCGAACCAGGAAAGGTGGAGTTTTCATTTTAAGAAAGAGAAGCTATCATCCAAAGAAAGTATGTGACACGTGTAGGATATATTGGTGTATCCAGTGTGTTATTCTTCAATGATGCATGATGTTCACGAGCATTCTGTGAGAAAGACTGCATTCAGGATCTGGCTCCAGTAAACAGACCTAAATCACTGAGTATGTGACCAGCCAGTTCTTCCTATTTACCTTCATGTTTCAGTCTTGTACTATTAGGGGAAAATACTGTAGCCCTGAATAAGGTACCCTGCAGGTATATCTGTGACAGGCAGGGACTTCTCAGAAGGTAATAGCTCAAAGTAGATAGCAGTTTCGGTCATCCACAGCTCAATTCCATCTCCACGTTAACTTAATTTTTTAAAAAACTTTGGCCTCTTTTATTGGTTTTCTATTTATTTATTTTCATCTATATTTATTCTTTGGCCTGTGTGGGCCCTCGCAGTGCAGTTGCCTCTCTCGTTGCAGACTGTCGGCTCTGGGCACATGCCCTCCAGAGCACTGCCTTGTAATTGGGCACACCAGTCCAGCCACTCCGTGGCACATGGGATCTCCCCGGGCCAGGGATCAAACAGCAGCCCCTTGCACTGAAAGGTGGACTCTTTACCCACTGGACCACCAGGGAAGCCCTCTAAATTAACTTTAAAACATTGGGTCTGTGGAAGAGTCGTTTTTCAGTCAAAACTGATCAAAGAATGACATTTCTTTTTTTCCTCTTGACTTCATTGAAATGATAAACTCTGAGAGAAGAAATGCCTTAAATCTAAAGAATAGCAAGTATTTAGAAAAACTTAATCCAAGATAAACCATTCGCCCCAAAGCATGATATTCTTACATATATACTTCACATTGAAAAACTTCATGTACATCCTTACAAATTATTTAAAACCTGAGAGTGATCTAGGATATTTAATTTCATTCAATCAGTCTAACATATTTTTATTTATTCAACACCTTTGGATCATACATAGAGACAGGAGCCATTCTGGAGAGGGCTGAGAGTGGGTGGGAGATGACACTGGACAATAGTTGAGAGCGGGCAACTCCCTCAAGATGTCTGGCTGCAATACAGACAGTTCATGCAGCTCAATATCCAAATCATAACCCCATCAAAGAAGTAAGTAGAAGATCTATTAATAAACAGACACTTCTCCAAAGAAAACATACAGATGGCCAACAGGCACATGAGAAGATGCTTATCACTGTTATCACTGTTAAGTATTAGAGGAATGCAAATCAAAACTACAATGAGGTATCACCATACGCAAATCAGAATGGGCACCATTAAAGTGTCTACAAATAATAAATGCTATAGAGGGCGTAGAGAAAAGGAAACCTTCCTATACTGTTGGGAGGAATGTAAACTGGTGCAGCCACTGCAGAGAACAGTCTAGGGTTACTTAAAATACGAAAACTAGAGCTATCTTATGATCCAGTGATCCCACTCCTGTGTGTATACCCAGAAGAGATGAAAGCTTTAATTAAAAAATAGCTATGAAACTTTATGAGGTTTTCTATTTATTTATTTTCATCTATATTTATTCTTTGGCCTGTGTGGGCCCTCGCAGTGCAGTTGCCTCTCTCGTTGCAGACTGTCGGCTCTGGGCACATGCCCTCCAGAGCACTGCCTTGTAATTGGGCACACCAGTCCAGCCACTCCGTGGCACATGGGATCTCCCCGGGCCAGGGATCAAACAGCAGCCCCTTGCACTGAAAGGTGGACTCTTTACCCACTGGACCACCAGGGAAGCCCTCTAAATTAACTTTAAAACATTGGGTCTGTGGAAGAGTCGTTTTTCAGTCAAAACTGATCAAAGAATGACATTTCTTTTTTTCCTCTTGACTTCATTGAAATGATAAACTCTGAGAGAAGAAATGCCTTAAATCTAAAGAATAGCAAGTATTTAGAAAAACTTAATCCAAGATAAACCATTCGCCCCAAAGCATGATATTCTTACATATATACTTCACATTGAAAAACTTCATGTACATCCTTACAAATTATTTAAAACCTGAGAGTGATCTAGGATATTTAATTTCATTCAATCAGTCTAACATATTTTTATTTATTCAACACCTTTGGATCATACATAGAGACAGGAGCCATTCTGGAGAGGGCTGAGAGTGGGTGGGAGATGACACTGGACAATAGTTGAGAGCGGGCAACTCCCTCAAGATGTCTGGCTGCAATACAGACAGTTCATGCAGCTCAATATCCAAATCATAACCCCATCAAAGAAGTAAGTAGAAGATCTATTAATAAACAGACACTTCTCCAAAGAAAACATACAGATGGCCAACAGGCACATGAGAAGATGCTTATCACTGTTATCACTGTTAAGTATTAGAGGAATGCAAATCAAAACTACAATGAGGTATCACCATACGCAAATCAGAATGGGCACCATTAAAGTGTCTACAAATAATAAATGCTATAGAGGGCGTAGAGAAAAGGAAACCTTCCTATACTGTTGGGAGGAATGTAAACTGGTGCAGCCACTGCAGAGAACAGTCTAGGGGTTACTTAAAATACGAAAACTAGAGCTATCTTATGATCCAGTGATCCCACTCCTGTGTGTATACCCAGAAGAGATGAAAGCTTTAATTAAAAAAGATACATACATCCCTATGTTCACTGGAGTGCTATTTACAATAGCCAAGACACAGAAGCAATCTAAATGCCTGTTGCTATATGAATGAAGAAGATGTGAGACATTATATGTATACACACACACATACATACAAACAGTGGAATATTACTCAGCTGTGAAAAAAGAATGAAATAATGCCATCTGTAGCAATATGGATGAACCTAGAGATTATACTAAGTGAAGTCAGAGAAAGACAAATATCACATGATACAACTTATATGTGGAATCTAAAAGAAAATGATACCAATGTACTTATTTACAAAAGAGACTCATAGATAGGGAGGGTAGACTTGGGGTTACCAAGGGGTTTTGCAAGGAGGACAGATTGGGAGTTTGGGACTCAAAAATACTACTGTATGTAAAGCAGATGGACAATAGAGACCTAATATATAATGTATAGCATAGGAAACGGTATTCAGGGTTTTGTAATCATCTATAATGAACAAAACCTGAAAAAGAGTCAATCAGTCTATCCATGTCTAAGTCACTTTGCTGTGCACCTGGAACTGGGACAACATATTGGATCAAATATACTCAAATTTTTAAAAAAGATCTGATTGTGAAAGTAAATGGAGGATGATAGCTGGAGGGGGGATGTGGGATGAATAGGGTGGTTCATTTGTCAACTTGTTTGGGGGAAAGGCATATGCATATTTCCAGCTGCAAAGAATGAGCCTCAGGGGGACCGTATGAAGATGTGGGAGAGGGAATGATCAGCAGAGAAAAGTTTCTGGGAAGGCAGGAGGAAATGAAAC
The DNA here is from genome assembly GCA_022376925.1 of Tragulus kanchil. NCBI lineage: Eukaryota > Metazoa > Chordata > Mammalia > Artiodactyla > Tragulidae > Tragulus > Tragulus kanchil. The sequence continues at coordinate 53,293,667 of JAIOJX010000029.1, read as the reverse complement.
CCAGATCATATAAGAACAAAAGGGAGGAGTGGGCCACATGCAGAGGGAGGGCACCTCTCCCACCATGATAGTCAGGGAAGCCGAACAGGATGAAGGGTGAAGCAAGTCACTCTATGATCTCCGGGGCCTGAGTCTGAGGAGGCCCTGTCTCAGCTGTTTACCTGAGTGAGTTCTGTTCTTTTTCCCTGTGTAGCAGGTGAGCAAAGTTAACTGTGGAGAGTGAGAGGAGGTTCTGTAGCTTAGAAGATTTGTGAGTGGTCATGAGGGCCTGTCAGGCTACTGTTGGGAATGAGAGGAAGTCGCAACAGAGGCTCAGAGAATTGCTGGGCTCTTTTGAGAATTCAGTTAAGACTAGAAGCAAAAACAATAACAACGTCCCTAAAAGCAAGGTTGTGAGGATTGTTTTCCTATACTCAGTAGCATCAGTGTTGATTCCAGAGTGACAAGGACCAAGGGAAGCCCAGAGAAGAAGGTGGCCAACAGAAGGGTGAGGAGGGAGCATCGTGCAGGGTTCTGAGAGATAAAGTGACAGGACAAAAAAGTCACAGTGGATAGACTTGACTGGGTTCAGGGAGCTGGCATCAGATATCATTTGCACAACCTTCTGTAATTAATAAACACGGATACAGAGGTTCAGGGAGGTTATGCTGAACCACTGATTTTTCTGAAAGCTATGTCATAAAACAAATCATTATAATGCATTCCCAATTTACCATTTGAACTTTGTAATAAAGGAGGATTTCATTGTGGGCAAAACCTTGGATAAACAGACATAACAGTATGTAATAAAAGAAAATAAAGTTAAATTTTTTTTTATATTTTAACATACAAAAATTATGCCGAGTCAACAGGAACATGTGTTTATGCACATTAACTCTTGGATCAAATAGACTCAAATTTTTAAAAAAGATCTGATTGTGAAAGTAAATGGAGGATGATAGCTGGAGGGGGGATGTGGGATGAATAGGGTGGTTCATTTGTCAACTTGTTTGGGGGAAAGGCATATGCATATTTCCAGCTGCAAAGAATGAGCCTCAGGGGGACCGTATGAAGATGTGGGAGAGGGAATGATCAGCAGAGAAAAGTTTCTGGGAAGGCAGGAGGAAATGAAACCCAGATCATATAAGAACAAAAGGGAGGAGTGGGCCACATGCAGAGGGAGGGCACCTCTCCCACCATGATAGTCAGGGAAGCCGAACAGGATGAAGGGTGAAGCAAGTCACTCTATGATCTCCGGGGCCTGAGTCTGAGGAGGCCCTGTCTCAGCTGTTTACCTGAGTGAGTTCTGTTCTTTTTCCCTGTGTAGCAGGTGAGCAAAGTTAACTGTGGAGAGTGAGAGGAGGTTCTGTAGCTTAGAAGATTTGTGAGTGGTCATGAGGGCCTGTCAGGCTACTGTTGGGAATGAGAGGAAGTCGCAACAGAGGCTCAGAGAATTGCTGGGCTCTTTTGAGAATTCAGTTAAGACTAGAAGCAAAAACAATAACAACGTCCCTAAAAGCAAGGTTGTGAGGATTGTTTTCCTATACTCAGTAGCATCAGTGTTGATTCCAGAGTGACAAGGACCAAGGGAAGCCCAGAGAAGAAGGTGGCCAACAGAAGGGTGAGGAGGGAGCATCGTGCAGGGTTCTGAGAGATAAAGTGACAGGACAAAAAAGTCACAGTGGATAGACTTGACTGGGTTCAGGGAGCTGGCATCAGATATCATTTGCACAACCTTCTGTAATTAATAAACACGGATACAGAGGTTCAGGGAGGTTATGCTGAACCACTGATTTTTCTGAAAGCTATGTCATAAAACAAATCATTATAATGCATTCCCAATTTACCATTTGAACTTTGTAATAAAGGAGGATTTCATTGTGGGCAAAACCTTGGATAAACAGACATAACAGTATGTAATAAAAGAAAATAAAGTTAAATTTTTTTTTATATTTTAACATACAAAAATTATGCCGAGTCAACAGGAACATGTGTTTATGCACATTAACTCTACAAAAGGCTTCTATATAACTTGGCATACCCAGGGGAAAAATTTTATACTTACGCATCATAAATTTGTCCTAACATTAATGTTCTAGCTGTTTTCCCTAGAACACAACCCCTGTAAGAATCAGAACTCTGTCTTTCTTGCAATGGTATTCCTAGAATCTTGAACAGGACCTGGATGAGTAAGTATTCAGTAATATCTGTTCAAGAATACATTAAACAGAACTGACTTTCCCTTTATCTCTTAACAGCATCTTAAAGTAAAAACTGTGCCCATTTTCACCCCTCATGTTCCCATCCCCACAAAAGAGTCTGATCTTTCTTAGTATTGCCTATTTCAGTTAAAGACGTTTCCATCTACTTAGTCAACAAAGTGAAAAGCCAGGGAGCCAACTATGATTCCTCCCTCATCCCCATTTCTAGGACTAGTTGGCTCCCATATCCTGCCACTTTTGTTTTGGAAAAAGTTTGATCAGTGTCTTCCCCTCTCGTCATTCCTGAAGTCCAGCACTGTACAGGTCTTTGTCATTTCTCAACTAGGTTAAACGTGTTGGTTCTCTATTTAGGTTCCCTGACCCAAATTCCCTCCTCCCCATTTCTAAATACCCATCCACTGGCTAAAAATATTACCCATTATTTTCATCAGAATAAATTTCCTTGGCATGGCCTTTAAGAGTTTCCCAATCTAATCACTTGCTAGCCTTGGGGTTTTGTCTCCTTCACTGTGCCATTCTGGATGGGCCCATACTTTTTTTTTTTTTTTTTTTTTAACATGTTCTTTCATGCAAAAGTTCTGCTACAAAAGAGCATACAGCTTGCTGTAACTTCCCCCTTTCAAACTCAGGTAAAGCAGACCTTTCTGCCACTCCTTGGACTAAACTTTGGGCTCAACTCTCCAACCCATACTTTTTAATTTTAGGTCTTTCTCATGCCTCTCCTGCTTAGAAATCTTGCCTCCTAGCCCATCTCATAAAGTCATGATAATCCTTCACATTTTCCTCTATTATAAACTCATCTTCCAATGAGCTTCTTTACTTGAAATTAAAATGATGACCACTTAGTTATACCTTTGCTGCTAATATTTCTCAAAAAACCTCCAGTTTTAAAAAGATATGGAACAATATTAGTGATATGAGTTTAATAGAAAATACCAAAATTAACCAAATAAACATTATATAATAATGGACATAAAAGGTCAACAAATATTTTACTTCCTTGTAATTAGATTAAAATAAGCAAAAATAACTGTCATTTTGCACCTTTCTGATTTGCAAAATATAAAAGTTTGATTTGAAAAACAGGATAGGCTATGAGATAGATATTCTTAAATAGTTCATGAGAATGTGAGTTGGTGCACCTTTTGTGCTAACACTTTTCAAATGTTTTAATGCAGGTATCAATTGGTTGAAAAGACTTTTTTGTGTGGGTCTGTTTCTAATTTCTCAGTTTCCCCTATTTTCATTTTCTCATTAGAAATTCAGATTCAAATAGGAATGGGATCCTAACAGGGATGGGTAGATATTTTAGTACATAAATCTCATTCACTTTGGTTGTGTGCCATGAACTTGTTTCTCCTGGACAATGTGTTTTATGTTTCTGGAAAAAGTGAAAGAAAGAAAAAACCTATTAAGAGTTCGAGTAAACAAGCTTTCTGCAGTCACAGGATTTAGAATGGCTGATCAGGAAATGCGGAACAGAAATTTGACTTCGGGCAACATGCGTTCATACATGTGTGCTGACCTTCCTAGAGAAGGCTTGAAGGAAGTGGTTGGGAGAGTGGAAACATTTCTGCTACAGCCTACATATCAGTGACAGCAGCAAAGGGTAGCTTGAGAGCAAAGTTCTCTCACCCCCTCAGGACACTGAGATAAAAATATGAGCTAACTTAACACAGTGTGCTTTCTATGCAAACATAGGCCTAAACCTGTGCCCTGGCCCCACCCTGCCATCTGATTATTGTCCCCAAAAGTTGTGGTCTATAAATTCTGGAGTCACTACTGAGGTTCATTAAAACCTGGGTTTTACATCTCTAACAACATCATAGGAGGATCAAATCATAGGAAGTAATGAGAAGAGAGGAAGGGGGACAGGCCTTCGGGACTGTGTTTTATTTTTAACTTGATCTGAAGAGGACAAAGGGATTTTTATTTAGGAGGACAACATACACCTGCAATTTGTCTTCCTTTAATAACCCCAAGTAACAAAATTATTATTTTTCATTTTAAGTGGATTTTCCTCTTCTGTATGTTGGATGGTTAAACTGTTGAGTGACAGCTGTTTGTCTTTGCTACTCCTAAGCATGAACCTGGTTCTTTCTCATGGTTACAGAGTCTAGGAAACATTTCTGCATCCTCCTTGAATTGTCCTGTAGTAAATCCTCAACATAGTCTTATACACTCAGATTTTTTTTCTCTGAGGATCATGAAACAACTTCACAGCAGATAGATTATGGTGGAGTTCAGTCTGTGTCCAACTTGAGAGTGAAAATCTGAATTTCCTAGTTCTCTGAGTCTGTTTCCATATCTGTACCTGGCCTTTCTCAGTCTACATTTACTGCCCATTTTTTGACTCATCATACCTGACCCTACTTCCACTGGCCTTCATCCTTTCTCCCTGAAAAGACTGGATCACTTTCCTTTCTGGAGCCATGACGTCATAGTTCCAGATCTGAAGCCTCTGGGGTTCAAAATCCATCTCTACCACTTAGTAGGTACGTCCTCTTACCTAAACTCTGCCATTCACCTTGGCCAACCTTCTGTGTCTCAGTTTCCTCAACTGCAAAACAGAGATGCTAATAAGACTCCTTACCATGTAGAATTCTTGAGATTCTCAGATTTAATACATGTGAAATGCTTGGAATAGTGCTTGACGTAGAGAAAACACCAAAGAAGAGTCAATTCTCATTATGACTTCAGAGACACTTCGTTCATTTTGGGAAGAAAGGTAGTGTCCATTGTAGAAACTGGAGAAAATTTAGTTCTGTAAATTTTACATGGAAACTAGAAAGTACATTAGAGCAATTCACTACCTACCCTGAGATAAAAGCTTCTGTGTAAAGATTAAAAATACTTATCTCTTATCTTGAATTTATTTGAAATTAGTAAGTGCAAATTGCCCTATTGTGCCTGAGCACCTGAGCCAGAATTTCTACCTTCTATTTCACCTTCATGGCACACCTAGCCTGGCCACAGCCCACAGTTCAACCACAGGGGCTGGCCTCTGACTCCATCTGGCTTTATTACGAGGGGCCCAAGCCAGCCTAGGCAGTCACAGCCATGGCTCACCCCTGTTCGGGGGACTTTCTACAAGATAATGAACCACCTCAGGGATACAACAATACAGAAAGAGCTGGTTTTCTGGGAAGCTGTGTTGATTTTACCAGCCCTGAGAGAACCTTTCTCTACTGTCTCATAGTAACTAATTTCCATCAGAGATTCATCCTCCTGGCCTTATGCTTATTCCACTTGTAAAAATCAAAATGTCACCAAATGATTCATTTATACCTGACGTGGATTAGAGAAACACAAGACCCATAGCAGGTGGGAGAGAGCCAAGATGGAGGGAGAGGAAACAAATTTTCAACATATCAGCAATATATTTTCCTAAAACCAGTCCTGTTGCCTAAACCTAAATCAAGGCTGACAGCTAAGGATTTTCTGAGTTAAGAAAATTTCCTTGTGAAGAAGAATCTCTTAAAAGACAGAACTCAACCAAATAAGACCCTTTGAACCTTGAGTCAAAATAACATTGCATAGTTGGCCAGACATCTGTACTTACTCAGAAAATAGCAACAATAAGAGAGAAAAAGGGGGATTTTTAATCCTCTTACCTAAACTCTGCCATTCACCTTGGCCAACCTTCTGTGTCTCAGTTTCCTCAACTGCAAAACAGAGATGCTAATAAGACTCCTTACCATGTAGAATTCTTGAGATTCTCAGATTTAATACATGTGAAATGCTTGGAATAGTGCTTGACGTAGAGAAAACACCAAAGAAGAGTCAATTCTCATTATGACTTCAGAGACACTTCGTTCATTTTGGGAAGAAAGGTAGTGTCCATTGTAGAAACTGGAGAAAATTTAGTTCTGTAAATTTTACATGGAAACTAGAAAGTACATTAGAGCAATTCACTACCTACCCTGAGATAAAAGCTTCTGTGTAAAGATTAAAAATACTTATCTCTTATCTTGAATTTATTTGAAATTAGTAAGTGCAAATTGCCCTATTGTGCCTGAGCACCTGAGCCAGAATTTCTACCTTCTATTTCACCTTCATGGCACACCTAGCCTGGCCACAGCCCACAGTTCAACCACAGGGGCTGGCCTCTGACTCCATCTGGCTTTATTACGAGGGGCCCAAGCCAGCCTAGGCAGTCACAGCCATGGCTCACCCCTGTTCGGGGGACTTTCTACAAGATAATGAACCACCTCAGGGATACAACAATACAGAAAGAGCTGGTTTTCTGGGAAGCTGTGTTGATTTTACCAGCCCTGAGAGAACCTTTCTCTACTGTCTCATAGTAACTAATTTCCATCAGAGATTCATCCTCCTGGCCTTATGCTTATTCCACTTGTAAAAATCAAAATGTCACCAAATGATTCATTTATACCTGACGTGGATTAGAGAAACACAAGACCCATAGCAGGTGGGAGAGAGCCAAGATGGAGGGAGAGGAAACAAATTTTCAACATATCAGCAATATATTTTCCTAAAACCAGTCCTGTTGCCTAAACCTAAATCAAGGCTGACAGCTAAGGATTTTCTGAGTTAAGAAAATTTCCTTGTGAAGAAGAATCTCTTAAAAGACAGAACTCAACCAAATAAGACCCTTTGAACCTTGAGTCAAAATAACATTGCATAGTTGGCCAGACATCTGTACTTACTCAGAAAATAGCAACAATAAGAGAGAAAAAAGGGGGGGATTTTTAATCCACCTTTTCTGATAAGATTTTCCAACTGACTGTGAAGCAGTGGTTTATGGCTTTAAGGCTGGTTGTAAAATGAAAAGCCTTGTGTATCATACAGTGTAGGATCAGGACTACTGCCTAAGTCTGCCACTTCTGTGATGTGGTTTCATGATTGCCCTTAATCCCCTTATCTCTGGCAGGTGTAGAGCCATCGGGAACATTGCATGTAGTAGGGCAGGTTATTCTGAGAACAAGGACACCCAGCCGAGGGGCAAGTGTGGACTAGCATCCAGATACATCCTGCTCACCTAGCTAAGCACCTTGACTCAGGAAAGGGCATGTGAAAAATTCTCTCCAAACAGGACTCCCACAAAGGTGCTCCTAGGGATGCGCTGGCAATCTTGGTGGAGATTTTTGAGCAGCCCAGGACTCCAATCTCTTTACCTAAGCTGAGGGAATTCTCCATATGCTTCAAAAAGCAGGGACCTTCTCTGGTGGTGCAGTGGTTAACAATCCACTTTACAATGCAGGGGACATGGGTTTGATCCCTGGTCAGGGAACTAAGGTCCCACATGCCATGGAGTAAAGAGGCCTGTGCACCACAACTACTGAGCCCACCTGCTCTGGAGCCTATTGGCAGCAATGGATGATCCCACATGATGAATGAAGATCCCAAGTGTCGCAACTAAGTCCTGACACAGGCAAATAAATAAATGAATACAGGAGCCAAGATCCGGTTTCCTCCTGGCCTTATGCTTATTCCACTTGTAAAAATCAAAATGTCACCAAATGATTCATTTATACTGACGTGGATTAGAGAAACACAAGACCCATAGCAGGTGGGAGAGAGCCAAGATGGAGGGAGAGGAAACAAATTTTCAACATATCAGCAATATATTTTCCTAAAACCAGTCCTGTTGCCTAAACCTAAATCAAGGCTGACAGCTAAGGATTTTCTGAGTTAAGAAAATTTCCTTGTGAAGAAGAATCTCTTAAAAGACAGAACTCAACCAAATAAGACCCTTTGAACCTTGAGTCAAAATAACATTGCATAGTTGGCCAGACATCTGTACTTACTCAGAAAATAGCAACAATAAGAGAGAAAAAAGGGGGGGATTTTTAATCCACCTTTTCTGATAAGATTTTCCAACTGACTGTGAAGCAGTGGTTTATGGCTTTAAGGCTGGTTGTAAAATGAAAAGCCTTGTGTATCATACAGTGTAGGATCAGGACTACTGCCTAAGTCTGCCACTTCTGTGATGTGGTTTCATGATTGCCCTTAATCCCCTTATCTCTGGCAGGTGTAGAGCCATCGGGAACATTGCATGTAGTAGGGCAGGTTATTCTGAGAACAAGGACACCCAGCCGAGGGGCAAGTGTGGACTAGCATCCAGATACATCCTGCTCACCTAGCTAAGCACCTTGACTCAGGAAAGGGCATGTGAAAAATTCTCTCCAAACAGGACTCCCACAAAGGTGCTCCTAGGGATGCGCTGGCAATCTTGGTGGAGATTTTTGAGCAGCCCAGGACTCCAATCTCTTTACCTAAGCTGAGGGAATTCTCCATATGCTTCAAAAAGCAGGGACCTTCTCTGGTGGTGCAGTGGTTAACAATCCACTTTACAATGCAGGGGACATGGGTTTGATCCCTGGTCAGGGAACTAAGGTCCCACATGCCATGGAGTAAAGAGGCCTGTGCACCACAACTACTGAGCCCACCTGCTCTGGAGCCTATTGGCAGCAATGGATGATCCCACATGATGAATGAAGATCCCAAGTGTCGCAACTAAGTCCTGACACAGGCAAATAAATAAATGAATACATACATAAATAAACAATTTTTTTAAAAAAGGAAAGAAGAGAAAAGAAAAGCAGAGTCATTGGGCCAAGCAGGCCAGATAACTTTCCAGGCTTACTTGCCGCCAGAGTGAAGGAACATGACCAACCAGTTGCACATCCTCTGCACTGTGAATTTGGAGTTAGAGATGCACAGAAAAGACTGGAGAGGGTTCCTAAGGGCAGGAGCAAATTCTGGTTTCCAAAGTAGCAGAGACAGGGGTAGCAGGATCTGTAGGGAACATCCGTCACTCAGTGCCATGGTAAAGGACTCGCAAGCTTGGCAGCCTGACACTCTGAGCTACTTCTGTCAAGTATTTGGTGGTTGTTTTGGCTGCTGCAGCATCTCCCTTGTGTCCAGTCTGTTTCCCAGTTTGATTCTCCATGTTTCTTGGCAGTAAATTCTTTTGTATTTAATTAGTCTTAGTGGTTTACAAATAAAACCTATATGTAGGGATTAGCACAGGGAGGGCTTTAATTCTTATACCTTCATCTTTTAGAGCTAAAAATCATCCTAGAAAGGTTATCAGACTCTTCACCTTCCTACCTTGGCACATACAGGAGTACCTGCTTCTGGGTTAACACACATCTGGTTTTGGAACCAATTCACCACCTCAGGAATCCTAGAATACCAACTACTTCTTCTTCCTTGTATATCTAAAATCTCCCTCCCACTAAATCCTTCTTGTCAATGTTTCCATACAATCACATAGTCCCCAGTTATGTAAAATGATTTGCCTTGAGCCCACATGTCTGTCTAGCTATTCATGCATCTCACAGTTTACCAATATGGCGGGTCAGAGAACTTTGTGTTCCAAGAACAGGTTCTAGGTTTGGCATGAGAGACTGAAGATTGTAAATATTTATAGTATCAGTAATAAGTATTTGGTGAATGAGAATATCTAGGAATAGGACTCAAGACATCGTTTTAAACCTTTCTTTCCAGAACTCAATGTAATTAGGTCTATGGAACTGCATCTTAATCTCTAGAAAATTTTCCATCATTTTTACCACAGGTACTGCCTCTTCTTCATTCCCTCTCCCTTCTTTATGGAAAACCTTTAGATTTATATTGGAGAAAAAAATAATAAGATATAATAATAATAAGATATGAAGGTTTCCAGGAGAGTTATACTTAGAACCGAGTGTTTGGAGTTGCCATGAAAGCCATTCCTACTGAAGATAAGCTCACAGATCACAATCACAAAGCACAGATCACCCTGTATTTCTTGCGCATTCTTCCATTTTTCACATCTCTTCATTTCTTCAAGTTCCTATGATTCCTCAGATCATCTATCAATGTCTTAAGTCTCTTATCTGCTCTATCCCATGGTTATAACACATTTTTCAATGATCATAACTTTTATTTTGAAATGTTTGTTTCTCTGCCATACTTTTCCTCTATAATGCCATAAGATTTTCAAAATTATTTTTAAACATTAAAACCCCTTTGATTTGGCTTCCTTGGTGGTCCAATGGGTAAAAAGACTGCCTTGCAGTGCAAGGGGCACAAGTTCAATCCCTGGCCTGGGAAGATCCCATGTGCTGTGGAGCAGCTGGGCCAGTATGTCCAATTATGAGCCAGCACTCGGGAGTGCATGTGCCTAGAGCCAGAGATCTACAGTGAGAGAGGCCACTGCAATGGGAGGCCCACACACACCAAAGAATAAAAAGATTGATGAAAATAAAAATAAATAAAGAGGCATGATGGGGAAAGAAAAACCAAAATCCTTTATTATCAATAGATCCTGGGTGTGAGTTCTATTTGTTGTGCACACTGGACTTCCATCAATAAGGATACCAACTTCTTCCTTGTATATCTAAAATCTCCTCCCACTAAATCCTTCTTGTCAATGTTTCCATACAATCACATAGTCCCCAGTTATGTAAAATGATTTGCCTTGAGCCCACATGTCTGTCTAGCTATTCATGCATCTCACAGTTTACCAATATGGCGGGTCAGAGAACTTTGTGTTCCAAGAACAGGTTCTAGGTTTGGCATGAGAGACTGAAGATTGTAAATATTTATAGTATCAGTAATAAGTATTTGGTGAATGAGAATATCTAGGAATAGGACTCAAGACATCGTTTTAAACCTTTCTTTCCAGAACTCAATGTAATTAGGTCTATGGAACTGCATCTTAATCTCTAGAAAATTTTCCATCATTTTTACCACAGGTACTGCCTCTTCTTCATTCCCTCTCCCTTCTTTATGGAAAACCTTTAGATTTATATTGGAGAAAAAAATAATAAGATATAATAATAATAAGATATGAAGGTTTCCAGGAGAGTTATACTTAGAACCGAGTGTTTGGAGTTGCCATGAAAGCCATTCCTACTGAAGATAAGCTCACAGATCACAATCACAAAGCACAGATCACCCTGTATTTCTTGCGCATTCTTCCATTTTTCACATCTCTTCATTTCTTCAAGTTCCTATGATTCCTCAGATCATCTATCAATGTCTTAAGTCTCTTATCTGCTCTATCCCATGGTTATAACACATTTTTCAATGATCATAACTTTTATTTTGAAATGTTTGTTTCTCTGCCATACTTTTCCTCTATAATGCCATAAGATTTTCAAAATTATTTTTAAACATTAAAACCCCTTTGATTTGGCTTCCTTGGTGGTCCAATGGGTAAAAAGACTGCCTTGCAGTGCAAGGGGCACAAGTTCAATCCCTGGCCTGGGAAGATCCCATGTGCTGTGGAGCAGCTGGGCCAGTATGTCCAATTATGAGCCGGCGCTCTGAAGTGCATGTGCCTAGAGCCAGTGCTCTGTAGTGAGAGAGGCCACTGCAATGGGAGGCCCACACATGCCAAAGAATAAAAAAAGATTGATGAAAATAAAATGAATAAAGAGGCATGATGGGGAAAAAGAAAAACCATTTAATTCCTTTATTATCAATAGATCCTGGGTGTGAGTTCTATTTGTTGTGCACACTGGCATCCTCTCTCTCTCATAGCAGTAAGTCAACTTTTTTGCTTCGTGATCTGGTCTGTGAGCTTGTCTTCAGTGAGAATGACTTCCAGGGGAGTTCCCAACATTCAAGTTTGCTCTTGGAGGCAAGTCTTGCTCATTGTTTCTCAACCATTTACAAAAGACTTTTTAGCTGACAGTTTCTGCATGACATGATGAGTGTGAACCAGAATCACACACCATACATAACATGGATTTGAGCTTCATACTTCTCCAGGATATCTCTTGAGCACCTATTTTTCTACATTCTTGCCTTGTCTCTGAGTTGGTAGATATGTATTTTTAGTCACTTTTTCCAACTGAAAAGCCCCTTCCTACCTCAAGGGAACATACAGGGAAGGACAGCACCATTTTAGCTCCTTACTGTGCACAAGGTTTATAAGATTTGACTCCCATTCCTAACTGATGGTGACAACTTCCACACCTACAGTTTATATGTGTTTCATTTCCACTCTTGTTCAAAATTACTTGCTTTGATTTTTCAGACTCAGAAATTTTAATTTTCTGATCTGCGACATTCCATATATGTTTTTAGATCTGTCATGTAGTTTTTCTGTGTTCCCACATGACTTGAGTGGAAAGAATGTGTCCTCAATTCAATGTGTCATCTTGATCTAGTTTGGGCTGTTATTTTAACAAACTCACTAGGTAATTGTTACCAACACTAAAGTTTGGAAATCAGGCATCACATTTAAAAGTCACTTGTGTTCTGGAATTTGATGCTTCCTTTTTCACCGACCTCCCTACCCCAAACCACTCAACAAACAGAGAGCAAATCACTCAAATTAAGTATTACTTCCTAAATACTTTTGTCTTCCTATTACTCCTCAGTTTGTTTGGTCCACTGAAATGCTTTCATAACTGAAATTCCTGTATCTAGACTTTCTCCCTTAGAATTCTACTCATCTCAGGCCCTTAGGGTGATCTACAGCATGCATTTGTCCAAGCCTAAAATTCTTCCATTTTTCAAAAGATAAAACCCAAACTTTCCAGAATTATGCAACAGATTACCCATAATCCACTCTTTATCTTTCATGCTTTTAACTTGATATCTAGAGTTTGACATCATGAGAACTCCTACATTGACAACGTTTATGAACCTTAGCCTTGTAAATAATGGAATGACCTTGTCTATGTAGCCCTTTCTTCCTAACTTATCTCATGCCTATTCACACTTAAAGATTCAGTTAAGGCAGTATTTCCTCTAGGAAACCTTTGACCCTCCGGACAGGGTAAGAGTCTCTCTGTGTTCCCAAAGGATCCTACAAATACTCTGCCACAAACATATTGAACCTTTGTTGTATATGTTTCTCTCACAAGACAAGAGCTTCCAAAGAGAAGAGATAATGTTTTATTTTGTATTTACAGTTATTAAGCTGGTACATCTCATTCTTCCTTTGTCGGGGGAAACTTTTTCCAACTGAAGAGCCCCTTCCTACCTCAAGGGAACATACAGGGAAGGACAGCACCATTTTAGCTCCTTACTGTGCACAAGGTTTATAAGATTTGACTCCCATTCCTAACTGATGGTGACAACTTCCACACCTACAGTTTATATGTGTTTCATTTCCACTCTTGTTCAAAATTACTTGCTTTGATTTTTCAGACTCAGAAATTTTAATTTTCTGATCTGCGACATTCCATATATGTTTTTAGATCTGTCATGTAGTTTTTCTGTGTTCCCACATGACTTGAGTGGAAAGAATGTGTCCTCAATTCAATGTGTCATCTTGATCTAGTTTGGGCTGTTATTTTAACAAACTCACTAGGTAATTGTTACCAACACTAAAGTTTGGAAATCAGGCATCACATTTAAAAGTCACTTGTGTTCTGGAATTTGATGCTTCCTTTTTCACCGACCTCCCTACCCCAAACCACTCAACAAACAGAGAGCAAATCACTCAAATTAAGTATTACTTCCTAAATACTTTTGTCTTCCTATTACTCCTCAGTTTGTTTGGTCCACTGAAATGCTTTCATAACTGAAATTCCTGTATCTAGACTTTCTCCCTTAGAATTCTACTCATCTCAGGCCCTTAGGGTGATCTACAGCATGCATTTGTCCAAGCCTAAAATTCTTCCATTTTTCAAAAGATAAAACCCAAACTTTCCAGAATTATGCAACAGATTACCCATAATCCACTCTTTATCTTTCATGCTTTTAACTTGATATCTAGAGTTTGACATCATGAGAACTCCTACATTGACAACGTTTATGAACCTTAGCCTTGTAAATAATGGAATGACCTTGTCTATGTAGCCCTTTCTTCCTAACTTATCTCATGCCTATTCACACTTAAAGATTCAGTTAAGGCAGTATTTCCTCTAGGAAACCTTTGACCCTCCGGACAGGGTAAGAGTCTCTCTGTGTTCCCAAAGGATCCTACAAATACTCTGCCACAAACATATTGAACCTTTGTTGTATATGTTTCTCTCACAAGACAAGAGCTTCCAAAGAGAAGAGATAATGTTTTATTTTTGTATTTACAGTATTAATTTAGAAGCTGGTACAGCTTTTTCTAATGAGTTTGATTCTTTCTGAAAATCTTAACTACTTTGAAACATTTAACCTGGTCAGAAAAGCATTTTCTCAAAAGTCTTAAGTTTTCCAGTAGTTTATCAGCTTGGGTAATTGGGATGAGGCCAGTAGAAACATTTAACCCATGAGGATACGCTCATTGGCTCTCCCAGGTTGATAGAAATGCCACCTCTGGTATAATTTCTAATCTAATTTACAGATTTTCCCTCATTTATTCTAAAACAGAAGATAGTAATTACAATTACATTGGAAAATAAAAGAGACTGAGAAAATAATAGAGATGCAACTAGGTACCATGTTTTCTTTGCTTAAAAATATGCACAGCGTGACTCCAGGTTAAGACAGAAAAAATAACCAAAAACAATACAAATGAGAAAAGACTGTCTAGTAAATATACCGTACATTAAGACTTTTCAGGCAATTTAAGAGTCCTCCTTTTCATACACTGTCATACCTCAGAATATTTTAAGGTCCCATAAGGCTTTTCCTCCTATAATCCACAAAAATCAGGCTAGTCAGCAAATATCTTTGAGATATTTTTTGTGCCACAAAAATGGTGTTTTTTTTTTTTTCCTGGTGTGTTTGTGTGTGTGTGTGTGTGTGTGTGTGTGTGTGGGCGCGCGCACGTATTAAGTTGTACACAGGGATTATAAAAGGATTTAAGACATTTAAGAAGAACAGGTTCTTTAAAAAAAAAAAAAGTCTTGAATGACTTATTGAAAAGAAAATATAATTTTAAAGCAAAAAAAATGAGATTTTCATGAAGTGTCCTTTTCATTGTGTCTGTTCCCCACCTGACCGTGAACATTTGAGGCTCAAATCATTTAATCACAATGAGTTAATTCATCCACATATAAACCCAAAGGTGGTTTTAAAGATATCATTTGTCATTAGAGAGTGAATATCAAGGCACTTCCCTTTGCCTTATGTAGCCCTTTCTTCCTAAGTTAGCTCATGCCTATTCACACTTAAAGATTCAGTTAAGGCAGTATTTCCTCTAGGAAACCTTTGACCCTCCGGACAGGGTAAGAGTCTCTCTGTGTTCCCAAAGGATCCTACAAATACTCTGCCACAAACATATTGAACCTTTGTTGTATATGTTTCTCTCACAAGACAAGAGCTTCCAAAGAGAAGAGATAATGTTTTATTTTTGTATTTACAGTATTAATTTAGAAGCTGGTACAGCTTTTTCTAATGAGTTTGATTCTTTCTGAAAATCTTAACTACTTTGAAACATTTAACCTGGTCAGAAAAGCATTTTCTCAAAAGTCTTAAGTTTTCCAGTAGTTTATCAGCTTGGGTAATTGGGATGAGGCCAGTAGAAACATTTAACCCATGAGGATACGCTCATTGGCTCTCCCAGGTTGATAGAAATGCCACCTCTGGTATAATTTCTAATCTAATTTACAGATTTTCCCTCATTTATTCTAAAACAGAAGATAGTAATTACAATTACATTGGAAAATAAAAGAGACTGAGAAAATAATAGAGATGCAACTAGGTACCATGTTTTCTTTGCTTAAAAATATGCACAGCGTGACTCCAGGTTAAGACAGAAAAAATAACCAAAAACAATACAAATGAGAAAAGACTGTCTAGTAAATATACCGTACATTAAGACTTTTCAGGCAATTTAAGAGTCCTCCTTTTCATACACTGTCATACCTCAGAATATTTTAAGGTCCCATAAGGCTTTTCCTCCTATAATCCACAAAAATCAGGCTAGTCAGCAAATATCTTTGAGATATTTTTTGTGCCACAAAAATGGTGTTTTTTTTTTTTTTCCTGGTGTGTTTGTGTGTGTGTGTGTGTGTGTGTGTGTGTGTGGGCGCGCGCACGTATTAAGTTGTACACAGGGATTATAAAAGGATTTAAGACATTTAAGAAGAACAGGTTCTTTAAAAAAAAAAAAAGTCTTGAATGACTTATTGAAAAGAAAATATAATTTTAAAGCAAAAAAAATGAGATTTTCATGAAGTGTCCTTTTCATTGTGTCTGTTCCCCACCTGACCGTGAACATTTGAGGCTCAAATCATTTAATCACAATGAGTTAATTCATCCACATATAAACCCAAAGGTGGTTTTAAAGATATCATTTGTCATTAGAGAGTGAATATCAAGGCACTCGCCTCAGATTACTGTGTTGTTGACAGACTTGGGAACAGAACTTTGAATTTTCCTACTAGGTTTCTTTGAAGCTTATGAAAGTTGATGAAATAAGTTTGAACAATGCAGTGAGTGTGAAAGCAGGCAAGGGAATTTTTCTTACTTTTATGATCTGCAAAGAGTTTCAAAGGAGCTCAGAAATCCAAAGGAGAGAGGTGCTTTTCTCTAAGTCTGATGGTATGGAGTACTGGAGCTCTGAATGGCTCAGTGTCTTTGGTACTTTGATTACTGTCTCTTCATGTTTACCCTAAGAAGCCAATGTACTTCCCAAATTCCTTAAGTGAACTGCCATAGAAGAGTATAATTTCCAAAACCAGACACACTCCTTTGTTCCAACTAGGTCCCTTTCTTTCTACAGCTGAAACTAGTCAACTAAAGAATAAAACAGTAGATGTTATATTAACTGAGCCCCCATGCAAACCCCTCCCCTGTCTGCAGCCTATAGTAGTTGCTGCTGTGCCAATTCCCCAAATTACATTCCTGCCGGCCCATAGGAACACAAGTACAAAACTGTCCACCGGACACTCATACTGCCTCGGTGGCCAGCACCTGGCTCTTGTCTATAGATACTCCTCCAGTAGACCTACACAGACATGTACATCAGAGCCAAACAGAAAGCTTAAAACCAGATTACCAGCCCGACACCCAGACACTCTTCCATTTTGATTGAGTATAAGTGAAGAGAGGCTTGAGCTAATTACTTCTTCAAGTCTAATAGGCAAATGTCAACCTCGCAAGAAGGAGAGGAAGCCCTAACAGTCCCTTTTGAAAGGGTAGATACAAGAGAGAGGCTCATCACTATATTTGTTTGTCTGATAGCCATCTGCTCCTCTGTGCTTCTTTTTTAACAATCACTATCAAACTTTACCTATTTCTTAGGTTACTATATTCTTGAGTTACGTCTACTTGGTGATTCCAGCCCTGTTTGTCAGTGAGGTGTTGCATTTTTTTTTAACAGGAGCTGTTAAGTCATACTGATAGTACTATCAACCTTTCTTTTATTAAAAAAATAAAGGAGGAAGGTCCTATATCTGACATAAAATAAATGCCTAATTTAGACATCTGTGATAGAAACTGTCTTATCAAAATCATTTAAAAATATCTGAGATGGCTTCTAAGTGACTTTCTACTTTGAGACCAATATTTTTGGTTGACAACAAAAAGTAAACATTTTTAGTAAATGAAAATGCAATTCATAATTAAAAGTTTCAACTCATCTAGGAAAGACAAATAATGTAACCACTGCACTACTATGATTGCTATCTCAAGATATGTCTTTCGCATAAGACGTAAGAGGTGCAAGCAACATGTGTCTTTCAATGGACAAACAAAATTGAATACATATGTACTAGGGAACATTATTCAGTCTTTAAGAGGACAGGAATGCTCACACATGCTACAACATGGAAGAACCTTGAGGGCACCATGCTAAGTGAAATAAGTCAGTAAGAAAGAGACAAACATGGGCTTCCCTGGTGGTCCAGTGGGTAAGAACACCACCTTGCAGTGCAGCCTATAGTAGTTGCTGCTGTGCCAATTCCCCAAATTACATTCCTGCCGGCCCATAGGAACACAAGTACAAAACTGTCCACCGGACACTCATACTGCCTCGGTGGCCAGCACCTGGCTCTTGTCTATAGATACTCCTCCAGTAGACCTACACAGACATGTACATCAGAGCCAAACAGAAAGCTTAAAACCAGATTACCAGCCCGACACCCAGACACTCTTCCATTTTGATTGAGTATAAGTGAAGAGAGGCTTGAGCTAATTACTTCTTCAAGTCTAATAGGCAAATGTCAACCTCGCAAGAAGGAGAGGAAGCCCTAACAGTCCCTTTTGAAAGGGTAGATACAAGAGAGAGGCTCATCACTATATTTGTTTGTCTGATAGCCATCTGCTCCTCTGTGCTTCTTTTTTAACAATCACTATCAAACTTTACCTATTTCTTAGGTTACTATATTCTTGAGTTACGTCTACTTGGTGATTCCAGCCCTGTTTGTCAGTGAGGTGTTGCATTTTTTTTTAACAGGAGCTGTTAAGTCATACTGATAGTACTATCAACCTTTCTTTTATTAAAAAAATAAAGGAGGAAGGTCCTATATCTGACATAAAATAAATGCCTAATTTAGACATCTGTGATAGAAACTGTCTTATCAAAATCATTTAAAAATATCTGAGATGGCTTCTAAGTGACTTTCTACTTTGAGACCAATATTTTTGGTTGACAACAAAAAGTAAACATTTTTAGTAAATGAAAATGCAATTCATAATTAAAAGTTTCAACTCATCTAGGAAAGACAAATAATGTAACCACTGCACTACTATGATTGCTATCTCAAGATATGTCTTTCGCATAAGACGTAAGAGGTGCAAGCAACATGTGTCTTTCAATGGACAAACAAAATTGAATACATATGTACTAGGGAACATTATTCAGTCTTTAAGAGGACAGGAATGCTCACACATGCTACAACATGGAAGAACCTTGAGGGCACCATGCTAAGTGAAATAAGTCAGTAAGAAAGAGACAAACATGGGCTTCCCTGGTGGTCCAGTGGGTAAGAACACCACCTTGCAGTGCAAGGGGCACCGGTTCAATCCATGGCCTAGGAAGATCCCACATGGCCACGGAGCGGCTGGACCAATATGTCCAACTACCAAGCCAGAGCTCTGCAGCACGTGTGCCCAGAGCCAGTGCTATGCAATGAGAGAGGCCACTGCGATGGGAGGCCCACACAGGCCAAAGAACAAAGATAAATAAATGAAAGATCAATAGAAGTGGCCCAAAAAAACCCAAAGGACAAATTTCTTAATGCAATTACAGAAGGCACCTTGCTAGAGAATGAAATGAGAGTCTTGAGTACAACAAATCAAAGGAACAGTCTGTACCTGATGACTTATAGCAGAGACATTTGTCTAAACTTGTTAAAATATGCAATCTGAAACTTGCAAATATCTACATAGCAAAAGTTCCCATCAGTGCCACACCTTCTCCCCCAACCCCTGCCTTGACTCTCTGCATAACTATTCACAACGCCTCTTTCAGTGGGTTATGTCTTTGCAACATCATGCTGCACGCATAAAAGTAAATTCACATACATCAGATTCTGAAACTAAACTTTTGTTCTAAGGACTCGTGAAAATAACTATACATAAATCCAAATATCCTTGCCTCACCTGTGACATGTGACTTCATTACATGAAGATACCTTCTCTAATAATAGAGGACAAGACCAAAAATGTTTGACTAAAATCACAGCTGTAATGAGTAGTGAAACTGAATTTAAGTTACAAATATTGTTTTCCCAAATGCTCAACCACCCTTACAGAGTAGAACTGAAACCTTTTAGTGATGACCATGGCTATTTCTTGGGTCATCTTTAAAGGTTTACAATATAGGTTGCCCCAGTGGTCCAGAGCAGAAACTGCAAGAAAGCCCTAAGGAGAGACTAAGATGATGATCATCAGATTGAAAGGTTTTAGCTAAGAAAAGCAAAGAAAAATGTTGTTGTAGTATTGGAATCATGGTTTTCTTATCATCAAATGGACATAGACTACAATGTCACCAATACTAGATAAAATGTCATCTATCACACATGAATCACCAGTATGCATTTGCAAGACAGCAGGAATATGAACCGAATTGAGCAGGGGACTCCAAAGTGCCTTTGAAAAGATACCCTTGCACCCCAAAGTGACCTAGCCTTGCAGTTCTTGGACAAATGAACTCTAAAGCATTTCAGGTTTGATCACTGGGTTGTATCTATGGTCATCAAGACTATATGCTTGAAATTTATTTGAATATCAACTGTTTGCTTTGTATCTATAGCATCTTGAGAAACCCGATTTTTCTAACTGAAAGCTAGCCAGTGTGCCCAGAGCCAGTGCTATGCAATGAGAGAGGCCACTGCGATGGGAGGCCCACACAGGCCAAAGAACAAAGATAAATAAATGAAAGATCAATAGAAGTGGCCCAAAAAAACCCAAAGGACAAATTTCTTAATGCAATTACAGAAGGCACCTTGCTAGAGAATGAAATGAGAGTCTTGAGTACAACAAATCAAAGGAACAGTCTGTACCTGATGACTTATAGCAGAGACATTTGTCTAAACTTGTTAAAATATGCAATCTGAAACTTGCAAATATCTACATAGCAAAAGTTCCCATCAGTGCCACACCTTCTCCCCCAACCCCTGCCTTGACTCTCTGCATAACTATTCACAACGCCTCTTTCAGTGGGTTATGTCTTTGCAACATCATGCTGCACGCATAAAAGTAAATTCACATACATCAGATTCTGAAACTAAACTTTTGTTCTAAGGACTCGTGAAAATAACTATACATAAATCCAAATATCCTTGCCTCACCTGTGACATGTGACTTCATTACATGAAGATACCTTCTCTAATAATAGAGGACAAGACCAAAAATGTTTGACTAAAATCACAGCTGTAATGAGTAGTGAAACTGAATTTAAGTTACAAATATTGTTTTCCCAAATGCTCAACCACCCTTACAGAGTAGAACTGAAACCTTTTAGTGATGACCATGGCTATTTCTTGGGTCATCTTTAAAGGTTTACAATATAGGTTGCCCCAGTGGTCCAGAGCAGAAACTGCAAGAAAGCCCTAAGGAGAGACTAAGATGATGATCATCAGATTGAAAGGTTTTAGCTAAGAAAAGCAAAGAAAAATGTTGTTGTAGTATTGGAATCATGGTTTTCTTATCATCAAATGGACATAGACTACAATGTCACCAATACTAGATAAAATGTCATCTATCACACATGAATCACCAGTATGCATTTGCAAGACAGCAGGAATATGAACCGAATTGAGCAGGGGACTCCAAAGTGCCTTTGAAAAGATACCCTTGCACCCCAAAGTGACCTAGCCTTGCAGTTCTTGGACAAATGAACTCTAAAGCATTTCAGGTTTGATCACTGGGTTGTATCTATGGTCATCAAGACTATATGCTTGAAATTTATTTGAATATCAACTGTTTGCTTTGTATCTATAGCATCTTGAGAAACCCGATTTTTCTAACTGAAAGCTAGGACACAGTTTTAGTGGCTCCTGATACTCCCTCTGAGTCTTTTACATGTGACTTCCTCTCTAATATCCTGGATAGCTGAGAAGGAACTGAGAAAAGTCAAGAAAAGAGATGTCTCCATATGCATTTAAATGCCTTTAGTCAAATTAACTATCAAAAGTGGCTTGCAATCAACCTGACTGCAAACATTAACTTAGGAAGAAACTTGACTTCAGATTCTTGCTCTTTATGAAATTGTTTTTGTCTAAGGACATATACCAGATTGAAACAATTTCAAAGTTAAAGACTAGACAAATTGCTCATTTAATTGCACCTACAGAATATTCAACCAATAGCTATCACTGTAAAGCCCTTTGCTTGATAATTCATTGCCAAGAACCACCATCTCAGAAGCTCTACTTATAAAGAATAAAGATCCTAAAATAATAATAGTACAACACAATGCCACTCAGCAGTTTACAAACATTTCCCCATACACTTACTCTTAATGTCATAGATACTAATACATTTTTATATGAGATCAGATCTACTTCACCTTAAACTTAGAAATTTCTGCTGTGAAACTGTTTCAATTTTGCATTAAGAAAGCAACAGATTTTTAAACATTTCATGGGAAAATAATACACAAAGAACTTCCTACTTTGCTATTTTCTCTAATTTCTCCTAAACACTGTACAAAGTTATTTCATGCTATGTGGCAATCATTTCTCCTCTTAGGCTAATTTTCATTTTCTTTACTTAGATTTCCTTATGATATGTTAAGTTGTACTCACTGAGCCTGTATTCCCTATAATTTCACTACTCTTAGAGAAGAGTGGGGTTTCTAAAGGAAAAGGATGTTTCTTGGGAAGGTTAACTTGATTAGATTCTTTACCACACAGGAAAAAGAAAAAAAAAAAAACCCTCGAGGTGATTTAAACAACTTGGTGCTTCAGGATCTTAATTTTCTAGTCCTCAGACACATGCTTTTGCTTTATGATTCAAGGTAAGTCGCTGGTGGCCAATAGCTACCAACTTTTTCCCAGAAGGCAGCTTTAGTCAAGTTCAAAAGGAGTGCTGAGCAAGGAAAACAAAACAAGTTATAAAGTCACGGTAGAGCAAAAGCTCTTCATTATTTTCATAATCATGTTGGAGGAGATTAGCAGCACTGTCATCAGGCTGATACAGGAATGCTTTTTCACCACCTATATATTCGGTCCTCTGGTTTCTGTGCACTTCCATTATGGCTGTTTGCCAGTGTTACGAACACTTGCAGAGGCGGGGCTGAAAGCTGAAATTGCCTCACACAGCTTTGGCCCCTTGGGCTTTCTGTGTCACCAGAGAGGGTTGGACTGAAAAACAGCCTCCCAGCAGGCTCTGTTAGGTGTGACGAGGCACTTTTCCCTCTGTTCTCAGAGTGTGATTTGAGACAGTAAGCCCCAAAAGTAGATTTGGCAGGCTACATTTTCTTTTCAAGAGGCTTACTGAACACTCAGTTTTGTTCTGTGCTATGCTCAGCTAATGAAAACTTATTTATTGCACTGTAGTGTCCTCCCTTAAGAATCAATTGTCAGG
Source organism: Tragulus kanchil (assembly GCA_022376925.1). NCBI lineage: Eukaryota > Metazoa > Chordata > Mammalia > Artiodactyla > Tragulidae > Tragulus > Tragulus kanchil. Next base: position 53,270,643 of record JAIOJX010000029.1, on the reverse strand, counting down.
CTGATTAACATTTGCTGGGTAAAGAAGGTTGAGGGAAGATGAGACTCACATCAAGAAAGGACATATAGGCAATACACATTAATCTCAGAAATGGATTTGTTTGACTGAGTACAGGTATTCTGATGCTACATGAAAGCAAGTTGGCTGGTAGATATCGGTCCAGTTTATTTCTCTGAAGGTTGTAATGAGGCCTAAGTGTTTGTGCATCAACTAGCTCCCACGACCTTACTAAACAAAATAAACTTAGCTGCATTTTGCATTTGTAATTTGTCTTTCATTAAAAGTATTTTGTAAGAAAGGTTCATCTGATTCACTCTTAATCACTTTAGATGAATCAACAGAACGTAATGATCTCAATCTTAGGGGTCAGTTCAGGATGGTTTGATGAGAATCACTCACAGGGCTAAGAACAACATCTAGCACAGATAGCCTTTAGCAGGGCCCATCAAATCTTCCTTTACTTTGTTTAACTATGCACATGCTATAAACCACACAGGAAAAAGAAAAAAAAAAAAACCCTCGAGGTGATTTAAACAACTTGGTGCTTCAGGATCTTAATTTTCTAGTCCTCAGACACATGCTTTTGCTTTATGATTCAAGGTAAGTCGCTGGTGGCCAATAGCTACCAACTTTTTCCCAGAAGGCAGCTTTAGTCAAGTTCAAAAGGAGTGCTGAGCAAGGAAAACAAAACAAGTTATAAAGTCACGGTAGAGCAAAAGCTCTTCATTATTTTCATAATCATGTTGGAGGAGATTAGCAGCACTGTCATCAGGCTGATACAGGAATGCTTTTTCACCACCTATATATTCGGTCCTCTGGTTTCTGTGCACTTCCATTATGGCTGTTTGCCAGTGTTACGAACACTTGCAGAGGCGGGGCTGAAAGCTGAAATTGCCTCACACAGCTTTGGCCCCTTGGGCTTTCTGTGTCACCAGAGAGGGTTGGACTGAAAAACAGCCTCCCAGCAGGCTCTGTTAGGTGTGACGAGGCACTTTTCCCTCTGTTCTCAGAGTGTGATTTGAGACAGTAAGCCCCAAAAGTAGATTTGGCAGGCTACATTTTCTTTTCAAGAGGCTTACTGAACACTCAGTTTTGTTCTGTGCTATGCTCAGCTAATGAAAACTTATTTATTGCACTGTAGTGTCCTCCCTTAAGAATCAATTGTCAGGCTGATTAACATTTGCTGGGTAAAGAAGGTTGAGGGAAGATGAGACTCACATCAAGAAAGGACATATAGGCAATACACATTAATCTCAGAAATGGATTTGTTTGACTGAGTACAGGTATTCTGATGCTACATGAAAGCAAGTTGGCTGGTAGATATCGGTCCAGTTTATTTCTCTGAAGGTTGTAATGAGGCCTAAGTGTTTGTGCATCAACTAGCTCCCCCACGACCTTACTAAACAAAATAAACTTAGCTGCATTTTGCATTTGTAATTTGTCTTTCATTAAAAGTATTTTGTAAGAAAGGTTCATCTGATTCACTCTTAATCACTTTAGATGAATCAACAGAACGTAATGATCTCAATCTTAGGGGTCAGTTCAGGATGGTTTGATGAGAATCACTCACAGGGCTAAGAACAACATCTAGCACAGATAGCCTTTAGCAGGGCCCATCAAATCTTCCTTTACTTCTTTGGTTCTTGAAACATACCATGACAACTCATGCTATAAAGGCCTGCCATCACACTTCAATGCTACTCTTTCATAGCTAAATCTGTATACTGCCCTTCCACTTCTACTCACTCTGTGACTTTTCAAGGTCACCTTTATAAACCTAACAAATTCATGGTTCTATTGATTAGTGAAGTCTTATACTACCATTGAAAAGGAAAATCAGCATCTGGAATCAAAGAACTTGGTTCAAGTCAGTCTAGCTACTTCTTTATGAAGAGGCCATGATCAGATCTACTAAAGCTCTCTAGGACCTCAGCTTTCTCACCTACAAAACAGAGACCCTAACATAGATGACAACTAGGTTTAATCAATGAGCAGCACTGTTGGAAGTGCCGGTTAAGGATTAAGAAGTCATACATGCAACCCAGTGTGAAAGAATCCTCAAATCAAAGACTTGCCATAGAGTAGGAAGAAATACACATGCACATATTTATCACTCCTGGACTTTCAAAATATTCACCTGAGGAAATATAAATACAAAACAAGAGATGTGAAACTGATTTTTAAATCGTTATATCCAAATGCTACTATCACTTTTAATAGTTTCATTATTCATATGGGTTATTAGAAGAGAAATAAAAGGAGCAACCTACTATACTGTCTGCATTCAAGCCATTCTCTTATATGTTCTTGGTAGTGAGCATTTTATTAGTAGTCATCTGAAGATAAAACTAATCTGTTATCTATGCTCTAGAAGTGAATGAAGGTGGGTTAGATGGGGTAGAATTCAGACAAAGTGCGAAGAAGCTACGCTCTGGCAGGCCCAAGGCAGAGATTCCATGGGAAGAAAGAGGTCAGGCTTCAGAACACCCTCATATCATTCCAGGAAGGCAGCCACCTACTTCGCCTAGGCATCAGGCCAGCTCTGGCAGGAGATTCGATCAAGGCTATTTGCATGTCTGTTTCAGGACATTAAGTTCTGTCTACCCATCAAGGTGAGGAAGAGATCAATGCAGCCATGTGGAAAACTTAATGAAGAGCAAGAAAAAGGAAGAGGAGAAGAAAGGAAAGACACAAGTCTTGCTTTCTCTGAAGTCTATTTTTTGTGAAGTATGGCAGAGTCATATTGAGAGAATATCCTATATAGTGTTTTGCAGCCAGTTTAGTTTCCTTAGGTTTCAAGGAATAATGACAAAAACCAGAAAGACATTCCACTACATTGCAAGCATAGCATTGGACACTGTCATTATGTGTTATGTCATTTAATCCCCACCAACTCTGTGAAATGGCATCTAAGGTCTGGAGATGTCACGTCTGGCCTAATTTCTCATGGCCAAGAATTGACAAAGCCCAGCTTTAGGATCTGGGGCCACCATTCACAGTGTGTGGAGAGAATAAGAAATTTTAAACAGTGCTGGCAACTCTGTGATGAAGCTCTTCTATAAATAGCTCCCTGATTACTCCTAATTCCCATTGACTTGGTATAATGCAAGCTATTCAGCAATGTGATACGGACAAATATTTCCTTTTCAAAACACTGCACAAATACATGATTTCCTCCTCTGTCTACCCTGTAAGAAGTCATACATGCAACCCAGTGTGAAAGAATCCTCAAATCAAAGACTTGCCATAGAGTAGGAAGAAATACACATGCACATATTTATCACTCCTGGACTTTCAAAATATTCACCTGAGGAAATATAAATACAAAACAAGAGATGTGAAACTGATTTTTAAATCGTTATATCCAAATGCTACTATCACTTTTAATAGTTTCATTATTCATATGGGTTATTAGAAGAGAAATAAAAGGAGCAACCTACTATACTGTCTGCATTCAAGCCATTCTCTTATATGTTCTTGGTAGTGAGCATTTTATTAGTAGTCATCTGAAGATAAAACTAATCTGTTATCTATGCTCTAGAAGTGAATGAAGGTGGGTTAGATGGGGTAGAATTCAGACAAAGTGCGAAGAAGCTACGCTCTGGCAGGCCCAAGGCAGAGATTCCATGGGAAGAAAGAGGTCAGGCTTCAGAACACCCTCATATCATTCCAGGAAGGCAGCCACCTACTTCGCCTAGGCATCAGGCCAGCTCTGGCAGGAGATTCGATCAAGGCTATTTGCATGTCTGTTTCAGGACATTAAGTTCTGTCTACCCATCAAGGTGAGGAAGAGATCAATGCAGCCATGTGGAAAACTTAATGAAGAGCAAGAAAAAGGAAGAGGAGAAGAAAGGAAAGACACAAGTCTTGCTTTCTCTGAAGTCTATTTTTTGTGAAGTATGGCAGAGTCATATTGAGAGAATATCCTATATAGTGTTTTGCAGCCAGTTTAGTTTCCTTAGGTTTCAAGGAATAATGACAAAAACCAGAAAGACATTCCACTACATTGCAAGCATAGCATTGGACACTGTCATTATGTGTTATGTCATTTAATCCCCACCAACTCTGTGAAATGGCATCTAAGGTCTGGAGATGTCACGTCTGGCCTAATTTCTCATGGCCAAGAATTGACAAAGCCCAGCTTTAGGATCTGGGGCCACCATTCACAGTGTGTGGAGAGAATAAGAAATTTTAAACAGTGCTGGCAACTCTGTGATGAAGCTCTTCTATAAATAGCTCCCTGATTACTCCTAATTCCCATTGACTTGGTATAATGCAAGCTATTCAGCAATGTGATACGGACAAATATTTCCTTTTCAAAACACTGCACAAATACATGATTTCCTCCCTCTGTCTACCCTGTAGGAGAAGTAGGAAAAGAGCAAGGTAATAGGAATTTACCTCTAAGCTATAAAGCCTTCCTATCCTCTCAGTAATCACTGAGGGGAGCTCCCAGTTACTAGGGAGACCATAACAGAGTCAGTAGACTCAAGTGCAACACTTGGGTTGCCTGGTGAGAGAATGTCAAAAAAGCAAAGGAAAATATTACTGTCACTGAAATCATTTGATGTCTATGACTAACAAAAAGCATGTTGGCAAACTGAATTTTTAGAAATACCCAAAGGGCTTAGTTACAACTATGAATTAATAGTATACAGTAGTTCTGTCTGGAGAAAAGAAAATAAAAAAAACCAAAGACAGCAACATTAAACTATTTTAAAATTTATCTGAATAACCAAAAGTTTCCAATAGAAATCTTCAGCAACAAATCCAGGTCCTTTATTCAACTTTTAATTGAAATTTCCCCTTCCCTTTCTCTTACAGTTAAACAATAATATTTATCAATTTTGAGTCACATAATTCTTGAATTCTGAGGCAGTCACAGGCTTTCTTGGCCTTTTTAACCAACATCTCACAAATAACAGAATTATCTCTAAAGTGTCCCTCATAGCTGTATCCACGTTAGAGGTTTACGAAGGCTGAAGTATCCATTCATGCCAATGTTGTGCCTCCGGAGGGCTGCAGGAAGTTAGGGGTGGAAGGAGTCAAGGCTGAGTCAGACCTTCAATTACCACTTGACCCAGGCCCCAGAGGTTGCCATGGGCTTGCCTGAAGATGTTCATCCCAACTCTGCTTGATCCTGCCCAGAGCAGAAGGTCTTTGCTAGGACACATCCTATCTTGCTATAGATATAAGCTCCAGTTGTTGGAGGGTGCTTTCTCATGCTGTGCCAAAATCTGCCCATCCTCATGTTCCCAGGCTAGAGAGAATAAGAAATTTTAAACAGTGCTGGCAACTCTGTGATGAAGCTCGTCTATAAATAGCTCCCTGATTACTCCTAATTCCCATTGACTTGGTATAATGCAAGCTATTCAGCAATGTGATACGGACAAATATTTCCTTTTCAAAACACTGCACAAATACATGATTTCCTCCCTCTGTCTACCCTGTAGGAGAAGTAGGAAAAGAGCAAGGTAATAGGAATTTACCTCTAAGCTATAAAGCCTTCCTATCCTCTCAGTAATCACTGAGGGGAGCTCCCAGTTACTAGGGAGACCATAACAGAGTCAGTAGACTCAAGTGCAACACTTGGGTTGCCTGGTGAGAGAATGTCAAAAAAGCAAAGGAAAATATTACTGTCACTGAAATCATTTGATGTCTATGACTAACAAAAAGCATGTTGGCAAACTGAATTTTTAGAAATACCCAAAGGGCTTAGTTACAACTATGAATTAATAGTATACAGTAGTTCTGTCTGGAGAAAAGAAAATAAAAAAAACCAAAGACAGCAACATTAAACTATTTTAAAATTTATCTGAATAACCAAAAGTTTCCAATAGAAATCTTCAGCAACAAATCCAGGTCCTTTATTCAACTTTTAATTGAAATTTCCCCTTCCCTTTCTCTTACAGTTAAACAATAATATTTATCAATTTTGAGTCACATAATTCTTGAATTCTGAGGCAGTCACAGGCTTTCTTGGCCTTTTTAACCAACATCTCACAAATAACAGAATTATCTCTAAAGTGTCCCTCATAGCTGTATCCACGTTAGAGGTTTACGAAGGCTGAAGTATCCATTCATGCCAATGTTGTGCCTCCGGAGGGCTGCAGGAAGTTAGGGGTGGAAGGAGTCAAGGCTGAGTCAGACCTTCAATTACCACTTGACCCAGGCCCCAGAGGTTGCCATGGGCTTGCCTGAAGATGTTCATCCCAACTCTGCTTGATCCTGCCCAGAGCAGAAGGTCTTTGCTAGGACACATCCTATCTTGCTATAGATATAAGCTCCAGTTGTTGGAGGGTGCTTTCTCATGCTGTGCCAAAATCTGCCTCCTCATGCTTTCTACCCATTGTTCCACAGGCTATCTCTAGAACAATACTGTTTGACTCAACTTCTTCTCGTCTTAAATAGCCCCTTACATAACTGAAGTCAACCATCATAATTCCCTGATTTAGTCTTCTCCAAACTAAATATCCTCAGTTTCTTTTTCAGATCATAAGCCAAATATAGAGACCTTTTAACAATTATAAGGGACAGAAGATATATAATCATCTTAAGAGAACGACAAAAAGGTGGTCTGGAAGAGTTGTCTTTCTAACTGAAAAGCTGAAATTTTTAAGTGATATTTGAGGAGCACTGTATTTTTTTCACTGGGTTTCTGCATGCCCTCCAACAAGCTATCCCGTCAGAATGGAAATATTGCTTGCAAAGGCTTTTTCTTAGTGACACCATACCAGCTCCTAGTGATCGGTCATCAGGTCTCTCCAACTTGCATTTACTTTTGCTTTGGTTATTTAGTGCCAATGCCTACTTTGAGAAAAGTTTCTGGAAGAATACTTATCTGCTTGTGAACAGTGATTTTACTGTTCTGCCTGTGACATGATTTCAGAATGTGAAAGCCACCTATTAAGAATTAAGAGAGGGACAATATTAAGGAAACTGAATCCTTAGTTATTTCTCCTCTCCAAGTTTTATCATGTAAAATTCCAAGCATACAGAAAATCTGATGTAGTTTTATAGTAAGCACCCATATCCTTCATGGGGAGAAACAATTGACACTTTGCTATCTTCGATTTGTCATGTGTCTATCAGTTTCTCTATACATCCACTAACCCATCTTACCTTCCTAGACATTTCAATGTAAATAGTGCTCATTAGTACAATGAATTCCTGCCACTTGAGCAGGTATTCATTATCAAGTCTAACTTGACACTTTATTAGCACTCTTTCCTGAATTCCTCTTACCAATCTTTCCCTCATTCCCTCTACTTTGTCAGGTTTACCTTCTACACCTTCCTCCCACTTGCCATCCCCCAAAGTTTTAAGCAGTATCAGTAAAAGTAAAAAATCTGAGCTACTCCAGGACCAGCTCCTTGGTGGTCCACCTCATCCATGCGATCATCATAGACCTGGGAAAGATGAAGTCCTCATGAACAAGCTGATGCAAACCAACTTACAAAAGAGGGAGGTACCAGGTAACAAGGCAACTTAATTTACTACAAAAAAAACACAGTTATCAAATACTTAGGCACTTGCATTGCTTCATCAGCTTGAACTTTCCTCGAACTAAGCTGCATAACATGTAAACTATGCAGGGTCTGGGTAAACAGAGACTCAGAGAAAGACATTAAGAAGGTCTCAGTGATATGGAGCAGAGATCTTATCCATACTTCTTAACAGCTGGCTAGCACAGTGTCTGACACCAAGAGGATGCTTCATAATTAACACAAGGACTAGATAAGCACATGAATGCTAACTACCGCTCTAGTGGAATGGCTATGGCTCAGGGTGCCTCTCCTCTGGACAGGCTGAGTGAACTTTGCCCCGTCAGAATGAAATCTTGGTCATAAAAGCTCCTAGTGATCGGTCATCAGGTCTCTCAACTTGCATTTACTTTTGCTTTGGTTATTTAGTGCCAATGCCTACTTTGAGAAAAGTTTCTGGAAGAATACTTATCTGCTTGTGAACAGTGATTTTACTGTTCTGCCTGTGACATGATTTCAGAATGTGAAAGCCACCTATTAAGAATTAAGAGAGGGACAATATTAAGGAAACTGAATCCTTAGTTATTTCTCCTCTCCAAGTTTTATCATGTAAAATTCCAAGCATACAGAAAATCTGATGTAGTTTTATAGTAAGCACCCATATCCTTCATGGGGAGAAACAATTGACACTTTGCTATCTTCGATTTGTCATGTGTCTATCAGTTTCTCTATACATCCACTAACCCATCTTACCTTCCTAGACATTTCAATGTAAATAGTGCTCATTAGTACAATGAATTCCTGCCACTTGAGCAGGTATTCATTATCAAGTCTAACTTGACACTTTATTAGCACTCTTTCCTGAATTCCTCTTACCAATCTTTCCCTCTCTCCCCTCTACTTTGTCAGGTTTACCTTCTACACCTTCCTCCCACTTGCCATCCCCCAAAGTTTTAAGCAGTATCAGTAAAAGTAAAAAATCTGAGCTACTCCAGGACCAGCTCCTTGGTGGTCCACCTCATCCATGCGATCATCATAGACCTGGGAAAGATGAAGTCCTCATGAACAAGCTGATGCAAACCAACTTACAAAAGAGGGAGGTACCAGGTAACAAGGCAACTTAATTTACTACAAAAAAAACACAGTTATCAAATACTTAGGCACTTGCATTGCTTCATCAGCTTGAACTTTCCTCGAACTAAGCTGCATAACATGTAAACTATGCAGGGTCTGGGTAAACAGAGACTCAGAGAAAGACATTAAGAAGGTCTCAGTGATATGGAGCAGAGATCTTATCCATACTTCTTAACAGCTGGCTAGCACAGTGTCTGACACCAAGAGGATGCTTCATAATTAACACAAGGACTAGATAAGCACATGAATGCTAACTACCGCTCTAGTGGAATGGCTATGGCTCAGGGTGCCTCTCCTCTGGACAGGCTGAGTGAACTTTGCCCACTTCCACTCTTCTAATGTTCTTCAATAAAGTTCCAAGACCACCATTCTCCTTTGAATGATGCATTTTCTTTTATCAGTGCATATGCCATTCATTAAGCTTTCAGGAAGTCCTAACCTTGCTATCTTTACAAGGAGAGGACTATGACTAGCTAATCCCATCTCTGATAAAGTGATTTTTATTGGCTTTACTCTCAAAACAAAGAGTGATCTCCTGCTGTTTGAGTCTACTCCTTTTAAAGATCAGGGAACACCATCTTCCCTGATGAGCAAAAACCACTCCTCTCCCTATCTCAAGATTTATGCCTGATAAGAAATCTTAGCTGTTTATTTTCTGGGCTTTCTAATTACCAACCCACAAAGACTTGGCAAGATGAGCTCTTCACTGGGAAGGCAGCACCACAAAAATGCAAACTCAGCATTTTTCACAACAGACAGAATCTCTGTAGTTGCAGAGAAATCCAATTTTGACAAATCAAATCCATTTTGAGAACACTAAATGGAGTTTTCTAGGCATACAGCCTCAAAGGGAATCCTTTGGATATGTAACAACTACTTACTGTAGTTCCTTCAAAGATTTCAATGTCATAAATAAGATTACTTCATAGCAAGGAATTCCTGTCCTTCCTATTTCGAAGGTTTGAAAATCATCCCTTCACCCCCGCCCATTTTCCCTATATAGAAAGCAGAGCAAATATCTCTAAAGGTCAGCATTTCATGGTAACATCACAGGCTTTCTGGTTTATTTGGATGCAAGCCATTATGGTGTCAGGGTCAAAATGACAAAGAATCAGGCCTGTGACTATTTCCTGTGAGTCTACTTACAGACAGGAAAAAAAAATATCAGACACTTTTCAATGTTGGCAGGGTCTGGGTACAGCTCAAAGACATTAAGAAGGTCCCAGTGATATGGAGCAGAGATCTTATCCATACTTCTTAACAGCTGGCTAGCACAGTGTCTGACACCAAGAGGATGCTTCATAATTAACACAAGGACTAGATAAGCACATGAATGCTAACTACCGCTCTAGTGGAATGGCTATGGCTCAGGGTGCCTCTCCTCTGGACAGGCTGAGTGAACTTTGCCCACTTCCACTCTTCTAATGTTCTTCAATAAAGTTCCAAGACCACCATTCTCCTTTGAATGATGCATTTTCTTTTATCAGTGCATATGCCATTCATTAAGCTTTCAGGAAGTCCTAACCTTGCTATCTTTACAAGGAGAGGACTATGACTAGCTAATCCCATCTCTGATAAAGTGATTTTTATTGGCTTTACTCTCAAAACAAAGAGTGATCTCCTGCTGTTTGAGTCTACTCCTTTTAAAGATCAGGGAACACCATCTTCCTGATGAGCAAAACCACTCCTCTCCCTATCTCAAGATTTATGCCTGATAAGAAATCTTAGCTGTTTATTTTCTGGGCTTTCTAATTACCAACCCACAAAGACTTGGCAAGATGAGCTCTTCACTGGGAAGGCAGCACCACAAAAATGCAAACTCAGCATTTTTCACAACAGACAGAATCTCTGTAGTTGCAGAGAAATCCAATTTTGACAAATCAAATCCATTTTGAGAACACTAAATGGAGTTTTCTAGGCATACAGCCTCAAAGGGAATCCTTTGGATATGTAACAACTACTTACTGTAGTTCCTTCAAAGATTTCAATGTCATAAATAAGATTACTTCATAGCAAGGAATTCCTGTCCTTCCTATTTCGAAGGTTTGAAAATCATCCCTTCACCCCCGCCCATTTTCCCTATATAGAAAGCAGAGCAAATATCTCTAAAGGTCAGCATTTCATGGTAACATCACAGGCTTTCTGGTTTATTTGGATGCAAGCCATTATGGTGTCAGGGTCAAAATGACAAAGAATCAGGCCTGTGACTATTTCCTGTGAGTCTACTTACAGACAGGAAAAAAAAATATCAGACACTTTTCAATGTTGGCACTTAAATGGTAAAATGCAGACTGCCAACTAGAGCCCTTTTCTGATTGCGTCTCTATATATGCAGCCAAAACACAAAAAGTTCAGATTCAGATAAAAACCCTTCAACAGGGTGAAAGATACTATGATACGGAGAGCAGGCTTTTACTGTTGGTGATTCCAGTGCTCTGACAAGGGAGCATGGACCTCATGTTCCCCTGTCCTCGGGGAACAGGACTCAGTCTAGATGAACAGGGAGCCCTTCATCTCAGCCAGCCTTCAAAGGCTGTGTTTGTGCAGACATCGTTAGTTCTTTTTCTTTCTTTGATGTGTCTGTCTCTAGTGACGGAAACTCTTATTTTATTTTTCTAAGAAACTAAAGCACAAAAGAAAACTGAAAAAGCTACAAACTGATTTGGCAACAGCTAAGCAAGAAGCTGCCATCACAATCCTGGAGCTCAATGAGAAGATAAAGACTCTATGTGAAGAAAAGCCAGCCCCTAGAGGTCAGTATTCACCACGTGACAGTTACACCCTGGCCTTCGGTCCTGGAAGATGCATACAGTTTCACTGACAACAAAGCAGAGAGCAAAACCACAGTGCCAGGCAGTATTCGGGGCCAGCCACCGGCTGGCCTGGCGTGACCTCCATTCTGCACGATTACAGACGTACACAAACATCTAGCTCCAGGAGGGGTGTGCTTCCACTGTGTGAGAAGCTAGGGATGGATAAGCAGTTCTTTAAAGTCTCTGAGACTGAAAGGTGGACTGAAATGTCTGATAAGCATCTTGCTGGGTGGCCGTGAGGGAAGTACAGAGTCCAGGGAGGAAGACCCAAGACCCCCAGGCGTGTGTCTCTGACGTGGGGCAAGAAGAGGGGCTTGTCTATAAGTGCAGACAGGCTGATAGTCGAAGACAGGCATGAGGAAGGAAAAAAATCTGTGTTTAAACAATAGGATAACAAGCTAGAAACAAGCAGGGAAGGCTGGCTGGGGATGAAATCTGGGTGGTTCAGAAAAAGTTAATAGCCACTCTGATTTGGATTTTTTAAAAAGTCTGCTCTGAGATGATAAATGCACCTGCATTGTGGCGGTGGGGAAGAGGTGCTCAGATTGTTATCAGCAATAATATGAATTAACATTTGATACTACACACCAGGCATTTTGTGAAGCACTGTATATGTATCTAATTCTCAGAATAACCTTGGAAGCAAGTATTAGTATATTTACAGATTGCACAAGAATAAGCACAGGCTTGCTTGGAAATGTGGATAATGACCTTGCCCCAAGTTAGATGCGTGTGGCTACCCTTGGGCAGTCACCCCAGGGTGCAGCTCTGGTGCAGTGAGGCGATTTCTCTGCAGCAAGAGGAAATCTCACTCTGTCCGATGGACCTCCTGAAAGACTCCGGTTCCCTGAGACAAATATCTCCCTTTGATGTGAGGTGCTCTTGCAAAGCCAGGAACATACAATTTGTTCTTGCTCTCGCTTCCTTTACTACTCATAAGTAATTATGGAAAAAGAGGAGGAACGTGGAAATAGTGGAGGAGGAGGAAGTAGGTGATGCACTGGCTGCACAAAGTGAGACACTCCCAGCAGCCTGACCACATGGGAAAGCATTTAGTATGAGTTTGGTTTTAATTTTCAGTTTTGAATAGCACATTCCTGAGACAGAAATGGCATGTAACACCATCACCTTGAAATGCATGGTTTTCTCTTGCTGCAGAACAATATAAAGACAGATTAATTCGCTTTCACCACCACAAAACCTAAACGGCTAGAATCCATTAGAGAATATTATCCATTTAAAGGTCTTTATTCCCAGGCATCATAGCCAGATTTCACATTGGTTGCCTAATAAATAAAAAGCTGACAATGGCTGTATAGCAAGCACATTGCCAAAGGCTTTCCATCTCACCTGAGAGAAGTTTTCAGTTTTCTCAACTGTATGTTGCATCTGGTGGAAAAAAGATTTTATTGCAAGTTATCTAATTCTTGTTACTCTCATTTCTGACAAAAATAGCAACCTCTGTTATCTAAGGATGATTTTGTCCCTTTGATATTTTGATAGGTCAAAATTAGAATAGTTCTGGGGTACTAGGACTCTAATAGTTGTGGGGGAGGTTAGAAAACATTAGATTCCACCTTTGTTTCTTTGTCCATTTTGTTCCCTGTATTTCTATCTAAAGGGGGTGGGGCGTGGAGATTTACCTGTACAGAAATTAAAAAAAAAAAAAAAAAGACCTCAAGTATTATGAGGAGATATAAATTTAAATAAAGTCAAGGATGCCAAGGTCGATAACAGATGAAAGTACTGACTCCCTTTTGAACACTTGTGTTGCTTCTCTCATTTGGTGGAGAAATCGAGTCCGTGGACAGAGAAAGCTCTTAAACCAAGTATTTCCACAGTCTTCCTTTCCTATGGATCCCAAACAGCCTCTCTCTGCATTCAATAGCCCAGGAAATTGTCAAGGTTCTTGTGGCCCCAGAGTAATATGAGCTCTCATTCTCAGACTTTGGTCACCTCGCCCTACCTCTCAATTGATTTGAAAGTAAAGTCTGAAAAGATGTAGGTAACTTTAACACACAATGACTCCCATTTAATCTCTGAACAATTAGGGTTGACCCACCTCCCACACACATTCCTTGATCAGAACACCACTCCTCTGGTTAGCTTTCTGCCCTTTAATAAATGGTGTCTTTTTAGTTTTCAGACCTCTGTTTGCAAATGACAGATGCCTCCAATCATAATAGCATAAGGAGAAAGGATGATTTATTGGTACAAGAGCAAATCAACTAAAAAAAGGGCATACTCAGCCATAGAGTCTGTGGATTCAGAGGATTCAATCTGTGTTTCGCCTCCCCACTTCCCTCTGTAGTGAGGCTTTCTTTCCTTCAAGAGAGATTAGAAACATGGCCACAAACCACCAAGGGCTGCCTTACTTATCTCTTCTCCAGAGAAGAAAAGAAGCATTTTTTTCTCCAGCTTCAGTTACAGAAAGCATGAGACACTAGTCTGTTCTGACTTGGGTTGGGTACTCATCTGGGGCCATGTATCTATCTCTGTTGCTGGAGGAAGGGAAATATGGTTGGACACGCTTGTCATGCACCAGCCACTGGATGAGAGGTAGAGGAAACTAAGGGTAGGGAAGGAGGGTGTTGTGACTGGTGGCGCCCCAAACATAGGGCTGGACTGGGAGAAGAACACTTCCTTACAGGAAGGGCTAGCCTGTTGCAGGAAAGAAAGAGTGAGGCACAGAACCAGCATGTCCAATCCACTCTCAGCTAGTGATCCAGTTAAAATATAATAAAATGCTTAAAAAATCATCCAGTCATGAGCATTTTCACTTCTTCCTGATGAAGAAGATACCTTCATGATCCAAGAAATAAATGTCCAGTGGTATAACTTCAGATCCCATAGTAGATCAAGAGGGAACAACTTTGGGAAGGGAGATTCCTTCCAGTTGCCATCAAATGACATCATGGTCACCTACTCAAAGGCTGGCCTTATGGTAACAAGTGAAATTGTAAGAGGAGAAAAAGTGTTGATTCTAAATGACATGTTACCTGGGTTAAAACAAAGCTACTACTTTGCTATAGTTACAAGCCAGAGCCTACAGTTATAACAGGTAGATGCCTGAGATAGATTCAAATAAATTAGAATTTCTTTTTATGCAAATATGCAGTTTTTCACTGTTTGGCTCACTTTCTAAGTAAGACCATATAAAAGGTTGGCATTCAACTCTCCTTATCAGAGAGGAGTGTCTTAGAATAGTAGGAATACTTTTCAGCATGTTCAGATAGATGCAACCGTGAGCTACCAAACTTTTTTTTTAACACGAAATTGGCTCTGTACTTAAATTATCTCCAAGGAAATAAATGATTTAAGTCAATGGAAAGCTCAACTGAAAAGAAAAACACCTTTATTATAAAACTGGCACAGCAGGAAACTAACTTTACAGCCTGAGCCTTGTTTGTTGATTTTTGCTTTGTGCAAATAATCACAGCCCAGGGCTTATTCCTTGCCTCTTTTCCAGAGCCTGCTTCTAAAGTGCTTACAGTTTAATTTACTCACAGAATTCAGTGAAATGTCTATTGTACCTGTTCAAAACTCAAGTCCACCTTTTGGTAAATATTACTATGCAGGAATTTAAAGACTAGATTTCAAAACAATCTGCTTCCTTTGGTTTTGGAGCAGAAAATAACTTTGCGAAGGACCTGAGTAAGTCCTGGCACATGAGCATCAAGTCACCTGCTATGATGAAAGCTCAGATCTTTGAGCAAAACATCAGGGACCTGGTTTGTAGACTTTAAGCTAACACACTAAGGGGAATGCAGTCCTCTGGATTTGTTTTTCCTTTTTAATTCTTTTCTTTTAATATGCACTGCTGGTATATCAGACATGTATACCTCACTCCTATAGGCAAGTTCTCATTGGCCCACTGAAAACCGTATCAACTTTAAATCATCTCTTGGTTTTATTCTCATTAAGAATACACTCCCCCTCAAAACAAATACTGTATATTAACACATATATGTGGAATCCAGAAAATTGGTATAGGTGGTCTTATTTGCAAAACAGAAATAGAGACACAGACATGGAGAACAAACATATGAACACCAAACGGGGGGAAAGTGACAGGAGTGGGGTGAATCAGGAGATCTGGTCAACATAAATACACCACTATGTATGCAATAGACAACGAATGAGAGCCTACTGTACAGCTCAAGGAATTCTATTCAATGCTCTGCGATGTTTTCAATGGGAAGGAAACCCAAAGAGGGGATATATGTATACATATAGCTGATTCACGTTGCTGTGCTGTAGAAACACAACATTGTAAAGCAACTATACTCCAATAAAAATTAATTAAAAAAAAAAGAGAACAAGCAAAAAAAAAAAAAAAAAAAAGGACACTTCCAAGTAGTACAAGTATAACCCAGGACAAGCTTACCCAGGACTCAGAGTCTGAAAAGAACCAGGTACTTCTGAGTCAGATTTGTGATAGGATTGACTTTTCAGTGACACAAAATTACTTTTTAATACTATCTAATTAATTTTAAGAATTGGACTTGCTCTCCTACACCCTCATGCAAGTCAGGAGATACATCTTTTTGCAAAAACCCAGAGCCAACTCTAACCAGCATTTTAAAGGGTACCTTTTATCATGATGTCCATTCTCTGGCAAACAGCCCAAGCCTCCTCTCCCTCACTTTATTATTCCTTCTGCAAACCTCCTTGGGAGCAAAACTCCCATTGCAAGTAGATGTTAGGAAAACAGGCATTTGAGAGTGATAAAAATGTTCTGGAATAAGATAGTGACAACAATTGTACAACATTGTCAATATAGGGAGAGCATTGAAATGTACACTTTAAAATGGTAAACATGGTGAACTGTATGTTATGAGAATTTTATGTCAGAAAGAAAAAAAAAAAAACAGCGATTAAAACAATCCTCACAAAGATGTAACACCTTGTCAAGTGTAAGTGCATTTTAATGAGAATGCTTTGGGCCTAAATAAAATCTTGCCTCAGTAGAATTCCAAGCTTTCAGAGAGCAGTCATATTAATATGTATTCGAGTAAGGCCAGTCTTGAATAGACTGTCCATTTGTGTCCAGTTTTTTAAACAATGCTGTCCTTCTCCTCTTCTGCTGTCTCTCAACTCTTTGATAGGCTGCTATTCCTCAGATTAGGAATCAATTACTTGACCAATAGTTTTACACACACTTCTTTTACCACTGAACACGGATTTTTATTTACCTATCTAGAATTTTCTAACATGGTAGCAAAGGATGACCCTGGGTTCTCACTGTTTCAGTTGCTGCTGAGACTTTGTCACAAGCTCTGCTCACCACCCATGGCATCAGACTGCATGAAGCTCAGTGTGATAGTTGATCAGAGCACAAACATGCAGCCTGCACTTCCCTACTGCTGCCAAGGGTGTTACTGCCTTGGGAAACCGAGGGATTTCGCCACCCACATAATTATTCCTACATTTGCAGAAAGGAGTTTTCCTTTAAGCACTCCTACTGAATCTATAGATATAGAAATGGTGGGATATTTTACATTTGGATCAATAAACATCAGAAATTAACAGTAGTGAGAAAAGGGGATCCTGCAGGGGTGCTGTGCGATGGCCTGGAGGGGTGAGATGGGGGGGATATACATAAGATTAATCTGGGATCATACGTATCTGTAGACAACAAAACTCTGTAAAAGTAAAAAGTAAGATAAAAATTAAAAAAAAAAAAAAAAAGAAATTAACCATAGGGAACCTGAAAGAACATGGGAATAATAACTTCAAGGTGTGCTTTCTAAGTATAACAAGTTCTCAGGAGTTTCAGTATTTACCTCATGGAAATAGTTCATATTTATCTTTATAATCTCCAGTCTCATTCAGAGACTACTTGTCAGGTTGCCTCTTCCTTTGTCCACTGAATTCTTTCTGAAATAGAGCCTCTTCCTGGATTAGAAGTTCCCTCAAGGATAAACAACTTCTCCAGGAGTCCCTGAAAAGCTTACAGATCTTATTGCATGAAGATCCCAAGAAATGTTGCTTATGCAAAATGTACAAATAACTCATGGTGAAACTAGGCCTCACTCAGGACTTTGGTAGTTGCAAGTGACAAAACCTTGTCATATTTTTAATAATGTTCATCCCCAAAGGCAAAATTTTTCTTGAATAGACTGTCCATTTGTGTCCAGTTTTTTAAACAATGCTGTCCTTCTCCTCTTCTGCTGTCTCTCAACTCTTTGATAGGCTGCTATTCCTCAGATTAGGAATCAATTACTTGACCAATAGTTTTACACACACTTCTTTTACCACTGAACACGGATTTTTATTTACCTATCTAGAATTTTCTAACATGGTAGCAAAGGATGACCCTGGGTTCTCACTGTTTCAGTTGCTGCTGAGACTTTGTCACAAGCTCTGCTCACCACCCATGGCATCAGACTGCATGAAGCTCAGTGTGATAGTTGATCAGAGCACAAACATGCAGCCTGCACTTCCCTACTGCTGCCAAGGGTGTTACTGCCTTGGGAAACCGAGGGATTTCGCCACCCACATAATTATTCCTACATTTGCAGAAAGGAGTTTTCCTTTAAGCACTCCTACTGAATCTATAGATATAGAAATGGTGGGATATTTTACATTTGGATCAATAAACATCAGAAATTAACAGTAGTGAGAAAAGGGGATCCTGCAGGGGTGCTGTGCGATGGCCTGGAGGGGTGAGATGGGGGGGATATACATAAGATTAATCTGGGATCATACGTATCTGTAGACAACAAAACTCTGTAAAAGTAAAAAGTAAAATAAAGGTTTAAAAAAAAAAAAAGAAATTAACCATAGGGAACCTGAAAGAACATGGGAATAATAACTTCAAGGTGTGCTTTCTAAGTATAACAAGTTCTCAGGAGTTTCAGTATTTACCTCATGGAAATAGTTCATATTTATCTTTATAATCTCCAGTCTCATTCAGAGACTACTTGTCAGGTTGCCTCTTCCTTTGTCCACTGAATTCTTTCTGAAATAGAGCCTCTTCCTGGATTAGAAGTTCCCTCAAGGATAAACAACTTCTCCAGGAGTCCCTGAAAAGCTTACAGATCTTATTGCATGAAGATCCCAAGAAATGTTGCTTATGCAAAATGTACAAATAACTCATGGTGAAACTAGGCCTCACTCAGGACTTTGTTAGTTGCAAGTGACAAAAACCAAAATGAAACTACTTTAAATGGAAAAGAAATTGACGAGTTGCTAAGACTGGCAATGAGGCTGAGCACAGGGTTTCTAGATTGTTATCTGGCCCCATCTGACCTCTTGTAAGCACAGATCAACAAAGATCCCCTGGCTGTCTTGACTTCTTCATCTTTAGTGAGCATCAGTTTCTGCCTACTCAGAACAGCATTCTTTTCTTTTAGTTACAGAAACATAGTTTTCCTTTGGGGAACTATGCCTCTCCTGTTCTCTGTGGTCCATTGGGACTGTCAATCACACTGTCCTTTTCCTACTTGGCCCAGGAAAAGAGCTGTGACAAGCTGAGCCAATCACGCTCACTTTTTTTCAGGAACGTAAATCTTGAGCTGAATTGAATGAAAGAGGGCAGCAAAAAACTAGAGCTAATTCGTGCTGTATGTCTGCCCCTATCCCCTGAAAAAATTGTCTCTGGACTTTTGATATCTGTATTTCTAAGGCTAACTTCACCAGACTGGGTTGTTCAACATTCCTTCAACACTGAGAATTTTCTCATATACTTTCAATAAAGTCTAAAGGGAACTGAGGTCTACCCTGGTCACTCAGTGGTAAAGAACCCGGCTGCCAACACAAGAGATGTGAGTTCAGTCCCTAGGTCAGGAAGATCCCCTGGAGGATGAAATGGCTACCCATTCCAGTACTCTTGCCTAGGAAATCCCATGGAAACAGGAGCCTGGTGGGCAATAATCCATGGTGTCACAAAGAGTCGGACACAATTGAGCAACTAACCAATGACAAAGGGAACCCAACTTCTTCTCACAGATTCTACACAGAAATCTCAAGGAAGACATGTGATCAAATGTAGTTGTATCACATTCTTATGCATGGATCATCTGCTGTGGCCAATGCAATGGGATTTTATTAGAGCCTACATCTGGGTCATGTGTCAGAGGCCAAGGACTAGAGGATATTACCTGATAGAGGATGTGAATAGTTCCTGGACAGAAGACAAAAACAAAAACAAGAAACCTGTCACTGTCCTCTTTAATCTATTTTAGGTAAAGCTCATAAACTTGGCGAAGACAGCTATGAACTGAAGATCAGTTTTATCTCGCGAGGAAAGCACAAAATTTCTTTCTCTCCCTATCATTTTCAAACTGCACATTTAAGCCCTTCCTTTGCAAAAAAAAAAAAAAAAATCTGGAAATCTATTTATTTTTATAATTAACAAAGGGTAAGAAGATCCATTCTGAAATTTTTGGATAAGGGCCAGTGTTTGCTAGCTGTATCAGCTGTGGGAATTCAATGATGTCAAGGCCCCCTCCCTCCTTTGTTTCTGAGACTAATTTTGGAATTATACTATTATCAGGAAATGGTGCTCCCTTCCTTCTGTCCATCCCTTAGGAATAGTTTTATTTTTTTAAGTCTCCTGGCTCCTGTATCCAGAGAGTTTGGCTAAAAGGGCAAGCACCAGCTAAATGTCAGACAAGGCACATGGGAATTGGAACTTGATCATTTCAAAGGTTTCCTATTTAACCCTGGAAAGTGCTATGACCACCAGAAGAGTATGTGCTGTTTTGGAAATACTGCTTTAAAAAAAATTTAAAAAAAAAACCCAGACCAGACGGGAGAAGAAAGATACTTCCTTCCAAGAAATGTGCAGAGAAATATGGAACACTCCTTTGTCAAACAACACAGATGGAGATTTCTTTGTCAGCAGAAGATGAATTGGAGAGTTTGAGATTGCAAACAATTGTCTGTCAGCTATAGATACTGGTGCAGCTGTTTCTGCTTCAAACCTCTTGGTGCCAAAGTAGAAAAAGTGAATACTGTTCTCTCCTCTATTCCCCAGAAACCACAATGTTATTTTATTTAATGACTCAGTGTCTCCTGATAGGACGGTGAAGTTACAGGCTGGTTACATCGGTCATTGTATAAATTTGGAGAAATGAGTAGATACTTGTAGGGGAAAGCTTGAACTCATCAAATCAAACTTAGAAAGGATGCACAGGACCGGATTGTACTGGACAGGTGGGAAAAGAAACTTCTTTTTAAAGACACAGGACTTCCTATTAGATTTATACTCTTATGCATATATTAGAGACAGAAGACAAAAACAAAAACAAGAAACCTGTCACTGTCCTCTTTAATCTATTTTAGGTAAAGCTCATAAACTTGGCGAAGACAGCTATGAACTGAAGATCAGTTTTATCTCGCGAGGAAAGCACAAAATTTCTTTCTCTCCCTATCATTTTCAAACTGCACATTTAAGCCCTTCCTTTGCAAAAAAAAAAAAAAAAAATCTGGAAATCTATTTATTTTTATAATTAACAAAGGGTAAGAAGATCCATTCTGAAATTTTTGGATAAGGGCCAGTGTTTGCTAGCTGTATCAGCTGTGGGAATTCAATGATGTCAAGGCCCCCTCCCTCCTTTGTTTCTGAGACTAATTTTGGAATTATACTATTATCAGGAAATGGTGCTCCCTTCCTTCTGTCCATCCCTTAGGAATAGTTTTATTTTTTTAAGTCTCCTGGCTCCTGTATCCAGAGAGTTTGGCTAAAAGGGCAAGCACCAGCTAAATGTCAGACAAGGCACATGGGAATTGGAACTTGATCATTTCAAAGGTTTCCTATTTAACCCTGGAAAGTGCTATGACCACCAGAAGAGTATGTGCTGTTTTGGAAATACTGCTTTAAAAAAAATTTAAAAAAAAAACCCAGACCAGACGGGAGAAGAAAGATACTTCCTTCCAAGAAATGTGCAGAGAAATATGGAACACTCCTTTGTCAAACAACACAGATGGAGATTTCTTTGTCAGCAGAAGATGAATTGGAGAGTTTGAGATTGCAAACAATTGTCTGTCAGCTATAGATACTGGTGCAGCTGTTTCTGCTTCAAACCTCTTGGTGCCAAAGTAGAAAAAGTGAATACTGTTCTCTCCTCTATTCCCCAGAAACCACAATGTTATTTTATTTAATGACTCAGTGTCTCCTGATAGGACGGTGAAGTTACAGGCTGGTTACATCGGTCATTGTATAAATTTGGAGAAATGAGTAGATACTTGTAGGGGAAAGCTTGAACTCATCAAATCAAACTTAGAAAGGATGCACAGGACCGGATTGTACTGGACAGGTGGGAAAAGAAACTTCTTTTTAAAGACACAGGACTTCCTATTAGATTTATACTCTTATGCATATATTAGAGACTCTGCAATGTAGTAAACGGGAAGAAGATGTTTTTAAAGATATATTGCCTTGGAACACATTTCTCTATGACACCTTTAATTTTTTCAATCAAATAAAGTCACAATTTGATAATGGACAAAGCATATAGAACTAAGAAGAAATACAGAGGTAATGAAAGAGGAACAACATTTTTCTTGATTTGTTTAATATGCACTGGATCCAGGAGAAGTGTGTTCATCATGCTGGAAAAATAATTGAGGCCTGCAATATCTGAAAACACCACTGCTCTTCTGCAGATGTTTTCCTTAATCCCAGAAATGATCACTGAGAATGTCGTTGTGATTTTCCAGGAAGACCTGAACTCCTGCCATGACAAGCTGTCATTTCAATCTGGGCACACTGTTAGAACATCTGCTCCCCAAAAATGACAGCCTAACCAAAGGCCCCTTTTTTCTGAGCTATTTCTAGTGAATAAAGAAGGAGCCCTCTTCCTGTTCCAGGGGAAATTTTGAACAGAACTTGTCAAAGAAGAGAGGAGCTCTCAGCCATGAACACAATCTGTATCCTTGTAAAGTGATCAATTATGACTCCTAAAGTGATCAATTATGACTCCCCACAATCTCTGGGGTCAAGAAAATAAAAGGATGCAAGAAAGATGGTGGAGAGATGCATATACACTTCAGGCATGGATGAAAACAAGAATTCTTACGAGTCCTCAAAGGCAGAATAAGCGTTACAAGGCTCAGGTCAGTGGGATAAATCCCATTTAGTTCTATAGAATCCTAGTATAATCTTAAATCTTAAAAGACCCTAAATTTATAAGGTGGTGGTTGTTCAGTTGCCCAGTCACATCCAACCCTCTGTGACCATATGGAATGCAGCACACCAGGCCTCTTTGTCCCGCACCATCTCCTGGAATTAGTCCACATTCATGTCCACTGCATCGGTGATGCCATTCAGCCATTTTATCCTCTGATGCTTCTTTTCCCTTCAATCTTTCCAGCATGTACAGGACCGGATTGTACTGGACAGGTGGGAAAAGAAACTTCTTTTTAAAGACACAGGACTTCCTATTAGATTTATACTCTTATGCATATATTAGAGACTCTGCAATGTAGTAAACGGGAAGAAGATGTTTTTAAAGATATATTGCCTTGGAACACATTTCTCTATGACACCTTTAATTTTTTCAATCAAATAAAGTCACAATTTGATAATGGACAAAGCATATAGAACTAAGAAGAAATACAGAGGTAATGAAAGAGGAACAACATTTTTCTTGATTTGTTTAATATGCACTGGATCCAGGAGAAGTGTGTTCATCATGCTGGAAAAATAATTGAGGCCTGCAATATCTGAAAACACCACTGCTCTTCTGCAGATGTTTTCCTTAATCCCAGAAATGATCACTGAGAATGTCGTTGTGATTTTCCAGGAAGACCTGAACTCCTGCCATGACAAGCTGTCATTTCAATCTGGGCACACTGTTAGAACATCTGCTCCCCAAAAATGACAGCCTAACCAAAGGCCCCCTTTTTTACTGAGCTATTTCTAGTGAATAAAGAAGGAGCCCTCTTCCTGTTCCAGGGAATTCTGAACAGAACTTGTCAAAGAAGAGAGGAGCTCTCAGCCATGAACACAATCTGTATCCTTGTAAAGTGATCAATTATGACTCCTAAAGTGATCAATTATGACTCCCCACAATCTCTGGGGTCAAGAAAATAAAAGGATGCAAGAAAGATGGTGGAGAGATGCATATACACTTCAGGCATGGATGAAAACAAGAATTCTTACGAGTCCTCAAAGGCAGAATAAGCGTTACAAGGCTCAGGTCAGTGGGATAAATCCCATTTAGTTCTATAGAATCCTAGTATAATCTTAAATCTTAAAAGACCCTAAATTTATAAGGTGGTGGTTGTTCAGTTGCCCAGTCACATCCAACCCTCTGTGACCATATGGAATGCAGCACACCAGGCCTCTTTGTCCCGCACCATCTCCTGGAATTAGTCCACATTCATGTCCACTGCATCGGTGATGCCATTCAGCCATTTTATCCTCTGATGCTTCTTTTCCCTTCAATCTTTCCTAGCATCCGAGACTTTTCCAATGAGTTGGTTGTTCACATCAGGTGACCAAAGTATTGGAGCTCCAGCCTCAGCATCAGTCCTCCCAGTGTGTATTCAGGGTTGATTTCCTTTAAGATTGATTGGTTTGATCTCCTTGCTGCCAAGGGAATCTCAGGAGTTTTCTCCAAGCACCATAATTCTAAGGCATCAATTTGTTGGCGCTCTGCCTTCTTTCCTGCCAAGAGGTAATTGTCTTCTGATTTCATGACTGCAGTCTCCAGCTGCAGTGACTTGAGAGCCCCCAAAGAGGAAAGCTGTCACTGCTTCCACCTTTTCCCCTTCTATTGGCCATCCATGAAGTAATGGGACTGGATGCCATGATCTTAGGGGCTTTTTTGCCTTTTTTTTTTTTTTTTTTTAGTATTTATAAAGGCACTGAAAAGAAGAGAGTGAAAAATCTGGCTTAAAATTCAACATTCAAAAAACTAACATCATGGCATCTGGTCCCATCACTTCATGGCAAATAGATGGGAAAACAATAGAAACAGTGACGGACTATTTTCTTGGGCTCCAGAATCACTGCATCAGTGATTGTGGCCATGAAATTAAAAGACGCTTGTTCTTTGGAAGAAAAGCTATGACAAACAGCATATTAAAAAACAGAGACATTACTTTGCCAACAAAGGTCCATATAGTCAAAGCTAGGTTTTTCCAGTAGTCATGTAGGGATGTAAGAGTTGGACAATAAAGAAGGCTAATTGCCAAAGAATTGATGCTCTTGAAATGTGGTACTGAAGACTTCTAGGAGTCCCTTGGATTACAAGATCAAACTAGTCAATCCAAAGGACATCAACCCTGAATATTCATTGAAGGACTGATGCTGAAGCTGAAGTAAGATCAGGTCAGTGGGATAAATCCCATTTAGTTCTATAGAATCCTAGTATAATCTTAAATCTTAAAAGACCCTAAATTTATAAGGTGGTGGTTGTTCAGTTGCCCAGTCACATCCAACCCTCTGTGACCATATGGAATGCAGCACACCAGGCCTCTTTGTCCCGCACCATCTCCTGGAATTAGTCCACATTCATGTCCACTGCATCGGTGATGCCATTCAGCCATTTTATCCTCTGATGCTTCTTTTCCCTTCAATCTTTCCTAGCATCCGAGACTTTTCCAATGAGTTGGTTGTTCACATCAGGTGACCAAAGTATTGGAGCTCCAGCCTCAGCATCAGTCCTCCCAGTGTGTATTCAGGGTTGATTTCCTTTAAGATTGATTGGTTTGATCTCCTTGCTGCCAAGGGAATCTCAGGAGTTTTCTCCAAGCACCATAATTCTAAGGCATCAATTTGTTGGCGCTCTGCCTTCTTTCCTGCCAAGAGGTAATTGTCTTCTGATTTCATGACTGCAGTCTCCAGCTGCAGTGACTTGAGAGCCCCCAAAGAGGAAAGCTGTCACTGCTTCCACCTTTTCCCCTTCTATTGGCCATCCATGAAGTAATGGGACTGGATGCCATGATCTTAGGGGCTTTTTTGCCTTTTTTTTTTTTTTTTTTTTAGTATTTATAAAGGCACTGAAAAGAAGAGAGTGAAAAATCTGGCTTAAAATTCAACATTCAAAAAACTAACATCATGGCATCTGGTCCCATCACTTCATGGCAAATAGATGGGAAAACAATAGAAACAGTGACGGACTATTTTCTTGGGCTCCAGAATCACTGCATCAGTGATTGTGGCCATGAAATTAAAAGACGCTTGTTCTTTGGAAGAAAAGCTATGACAAACAGCATATTAAAAAACAGAGACATTACTTTGCCAACAAAGGTCCATATAGTCAAAGCTAGGTTTTTCCAGTAGTCATGTAGGGATGTAAGAGTTGGACAATAAAGAAGGCTAATTGCCAAAGAATTGATGCTCTTGAAATGTGGTACTGAAGACTTCTAGGAGTCCCTTGGATTACAAGATCAAACTAGTCAATCCAAAGGACATCAACCCTGAATATTCATTGAAGGACTGATGCTGAAGCTGAAGCTCCAATACTGTGGCCACCTGATGTGAAAAGCCAACTCATCAGAAAAGATCCTGATGCTGGGAAAGATTAAATGCAGGAGGAGAAGTGGCCGACAGAGAGTAAGATGGTTGGATGACATCATCAACTCAATGGACATGAATTTGACCAGACTCCAGGAGATGGCGAAGCATAGGGAATCCTGGTATGTTACAATACATGGCTGTCACAAAAGTCAGACACGACTGAACAACTGAAGAACAGCAAAGGCTACTGGATGGCAAAATTTTTATCACACTGAACTGCCTATGACAGGATTCTGACCTCAGCTATTTAACAAATAGTCCCTTCTAAGACCTTATCCCAGCTGCCCAGGGTAACAATGTTGATAGCTCTTTAGGGTGAATAGTTTTGTCTAACTCAAGATGAGTGCTAAGACCTGTCATCTTATGCCATGTTACTAACTAAATTTCTGACAAAAGGTAATTAGTTTCAATATGCTTGTACTTGTCCAATGTAGGCCACACCAGACACTACTAATTTTTATTTATAGTTATATATAATGTTAATTCATATATAACCTTTTTGAAAGATTACCTGGAGGTTTTAAATGAGAACACTTTTAAAACATAGTTCTCATTTCAAAGTTTTAATGTCTCATATATTTACAGCAATTGTATTATTAGAACTAAAAATCAAAACACATTTATTAAAATCAAAATTTGCATTCATACCCCAAAAAGTCTGAAACTAGGATTGTGCTACAGAACCCTAAATGTATTTTCGTAAAAC
Source organism: Tragulus kanchil (assembly GCA_022376925.1). Taxonomy (NCBI): domain Eukaryota; kingdom Metazoa; phylum Chordata; class Mammalia; order Artiodactyla; family Tragulidae; genus Tragulus; species Tragulus kanchil. The sequence goes on along the minus strand of JAIOJX010000029.1, from coordinate 53,244,030 downwards.
TTATAATTCAAACAGGATTGCACAAGAAAGTGGAAATGGCACATTTACCTAATGTTATTTGTGAATCTTAGCAAAAAAGAGTCTTGGGATCTTAGAAATGAAGGTTAGTGGAATATAATCAACATCACAAATCCACGAGAAACATTGGGAGACAATGAGGGAAATTCAGAATTGACTAGTCTGAAATTAAGAATCAGTGCTTATCTTTAAAATATGTATCATCAGAAGAGAAAATACTAGAAGCAGATCTTGTATAATCCATCTAAATTCTATAAATATTTTCAAATGCAAGTGACTGATCTTTTTTATTTTACAACTATAACTTTTCTATATAAGTCCCAAGAGCCATTAATTGAATTTTAGAAAAGCTGTCTTTTTGAGGCTGCTTTTGGTCTAAACCAAAAGGGAAGTAATTTATTTAGTAGAAACTATGGGTTCTAAATGAAGATGTATATGTGGTGCATTGGCAAACAAAATAAAGCACCATAATTTCCTTGTCAATAAAGCAGTATCAAGAGGCTAAGAATTCACTCCAGAATAAATTCTTAAGGAAATGGAAATTGACTGAGGTTTTCTTTTTTTCTTTCATATGCTAATGAACATTCTAATTTATATTATGTAAAAGGTCTTTGGTCCTGCTTTAAAAACACTCCCAAAGAAAAATAAAAGACTTATTACTCTTTTATTAATATTAATTTAATATTCTTGTCCTTTTCAAATGCCTGATTTCACATGTATTTCTACTTTAGTGAAATTTTATGTATTAGTCCTCGATTTGTTACATGCATCCATCGTATTAGAGGCATTACTTATGAAAGTTACTTATGAAAGTTACTTAAGAAAGTAAGAATAAAAACAGAACATTTATCGAATTTCAAATCAAGGGAGGATTAAAAATGTAACATTATAAAGATTACACTAGAGAAAGAAAAATCTCCAAGAAACAAATGAAGTCCAATCCCAACTGAAATGTTATAGCCATATGCAACTACTAGAAATTTTTCCTGAAGTGCCATTCTGCTCACTTCATCAAGGCTTTGCACCTGCTATTTCCTCTAAGATGCCTTAACCCTTTACTCCTCTCCTGACTCTCTCCTCTTCTTGTCTTTTGATCCTTCTTCAGTAGGTGTTTTGGGACTACGTCCATCACCACTGTCATCTCTCTACCCACGCAGTAGCCTTTCTATGATTATGCACCCATAAACCTTGTGTACACCATAGTCATAGCATCTATTACATAAATCTCTCTTTATCTTTCTTTACTAATAGACCTAGAGGTGCCCTGAAGAGAAACAGAAAAGGCATTTTATTTATTCTTTGTATCCACAGCCTACACAGTGCTGCCTGATACTTGACAGTCATAAAATGGTGGATGGATGGACACTGAATAAAACTTAATGGAATTCTGTCTTAGTGCTTTGTTGCTTAATATGGTTATGAATTACTAGGCACTGGAAAAAGTTTGTTTATAAATTTAAAATTTTAAAGCCAACCTGAATGACAGATTTACCAGGGAACAGATTGTACTTTCAGATTGCCAGATATATGTAGGGTCACTAGCACAGCTACGGGCTCCCTGGTAAAAGAAGGTTATCACATCCTAGAACTGACATAAAATATTACCAGGGGATTTCCCTGGTGGTCCACACTCCACACTTCCACTACAGGGGGCATGGATCCAACCCCTGGTTGGAGAACTAAGATCCCACATACCATAAATAAGAGAAGAAAATCTTTTTTAATAAAAAAATGTTCTTTAAAAAGTAAAGTACTTCTGATTCCTCTACACATTATTTTAATAAAGTGATATTTATTTATCTCCAACTATGTTATTTCATGACTTTTCACCTCTTCAGTACTCACTGATAGTATACATATGTATTTAGATGACAGAAAATCTAGCACTCAGGTTTCAGTTCCAAACATTATCATTAATGTAGCCGATGGGCTTCCCCTGGTGGTCCAGTGGGTAAGGACACCGCCTTGCAGTGCAAGGGGTGCTGGTTCGATCCCTGGCCTGGGAAGATCCCACGTGCCGCAGAGCGGCTGGACCCATGTGTCCAATTACCGCACCCGAGCTCTGAAGCGCATGCGCCCAGAGCCGGCGCTCTGCAACGACAGAGGCCACCGCGATGGGAGGCCCACAGGAGCCAAAAGAACAAAGACGGATGAACATAGAGAAATGAAAGACCAACAGACGTGGCCCGCCTGCTCTCCTCCCTCCCCAACCCGACCCCCTGCCCAAAATAAATAAATAAATAAATCTTAAAAAAAAAAAAAATGTAAAAAGAGATGAATTATAAGCTGGTCGAGCTAGTTCTTAAAAAAAAAAAAAAATGTAGCCGATCCTGTAAAACTGAACTGAACATTATTTTCAAAGTCCTTCCTATCTACTCTCTAAACTGTCTTGTTTCCCTGCCCTATTTAGCACCTTGGGTCAGCACCCAGCATCCTTGTATTGGCCATAGTCTATGCCTTGAGGCACTCTGACCCCACCCATCATACATACTACTTCCCGAACCTCTCCTTTGTCTCTATATGACCAATCATTTTATGATTATTTATTTGATTCTAATACTCACAGTGACTCTTGGGTTCTCACTCATTCTGTGCTTAGTCAATATGTTCCTTGAGGTACAGCTGTTGTCAAGTGCTTTAAGTAATAATCTGTCTAACCCCAGCTTGTGGGAGTCCTTCCCCTGTAGCCTGATATTCCCATCCAGTTGGTTTGGTTTTCAAAGACACTACAATCTGTTAATTTAACCTTCAATGGTCTGGTTCAAGTCAACTCTTGCTTTCCTTTAGATCTTGATTATCTAATCCACAATCCTTCACAAATGATTAATGTGTGTGTGTGTGTGTGTTTTAAACCATCTCAGTGCTTACATTAAAAGAAGGTTAGTTATGCAGGAGTACAGTGTTGGTCATGTCATAACAAGAAACAGTCCAGTGGCTTCTCACTGTCTGTGAAACAAAGGTCATATTTCTTAACCTGACATTCAGAGTCCTCCACAAACTGACCTCAGCATATCTTCCTAGATTTATTTCTTAAAGCCTCCTTTTATCTACTCATATTCCCTTTCTTCATCACTTGCCTGACAAAATATCTGGTAGAAGTCCTCTATCTCTGTTCTTCACATCTGCTGACAAAACAACAAAACCGACCTGATGGGTTTCACTTTGTTTGTATGATTACAGACCTCAGATGAACATTTAACTCTTCTCAGCACTACAGCCATTTAGCTCTTTATCAACGACAGAGGCCACCGCGATGGGAGGCCCACAGGAGCCAAAAGAACAAAGACGGATGAACATAGAGAAATGAAAGACCAACAGACGTGGCCCGCCTGCTCTCCTCCCTCCCCAACCCGACCCCCTGCCCAAAATAAATAAATAAATAAATCTTAAAAAAAAAAAAAATGTAAAAAGAGATGAATTATAAGCTGGTCGAGCTAGTTCTTTAGAAAAAAAAAAAAAAAAAATGTAGCCGATCCTGTAAAACTGAACTGAACATTATTTTCAAAGTCCTTCCTATCTACTCTCTAAACTGTCTTGTTTCCCTGCCCTATTTAGCACCTTGGGTCAGCACCCAGCATCCTTGTATTGGCCATAGTCTATGCCTTGAGGCACTCTGACCCCACCCATCATACATACTACTTCCCGAACCTCTCCTTTGTCTCTATATGACCAATCATTTTATGATTATTTATTTGATTCTAATACTCACAGTGACTCTTGGGTTCTCACTCATTCTGTGCTTAGTCAATATGTTCCTTGAGGTACAGCTGTTGTCAAGTGCTTTAAGTAATAATCTGTCTAACCCCAGCTTGTGGGAGTCCTTCCCCTGTAGCCTGATATTCCCATCCAGTTGGTTTGGTTTTCAAAGACACTACAATCTGTTAATTTAACCTTCAATGGTCTGGTTCAAGTCAACTCTTGCTTTCCTTTAGATCTTGATTATCTAATCCACAATCCTTCACAAATGATTAATGTGTGTGTGTGTGTGTGTTTTAAACCATCTCAGTGCTTACATTAAAAGAAGGTTAGTTATGCAGGAGTACAGTGTTGGTCATGTCATAACAAGAAACAGTCCAGTGGCTTCTCACTGTCTGTGAAACAAAGGTCATATTTCTTAACCTGACATTCAGAGTCCTCCACAAACTGACCTCAGCATATCTTCCTAGATTTATTTCTTAAAGCCTCCTTTTATCTACTCATATTCCCTTTCTTCATCACTTGCCTGACAAAATATCTGGTAGAAGTCCTCTATCTCTGTTCTTCACATCTGCTGACAAAACAACAAAACCGACCTGATGGGTTTCACTTTGTTTGTATGATTACAGACCTCAGATGAACATTTAACTCTTCTCAGCACTACAGCCATGATCTTTTCCCAGCAGGCTGCTTTCTCACTCTCCAAGTATTCTGTACCTTCCTGTCTCTTCTCAAACTTCCCTCCCCGCCTCCATACACACACCCAGCTGATGACCTCACCTATAACTCACTGAGAATACACAGACCATCAAATGGTGATGCTCACCTTACCACTACTGACTGAATCTAAATTCTTGCTTCATACTGTCGACTGTATTCTTATGGCTGTCTTCTGTTAGCAGCGGAGAAAGTGTCCCTCCTCTCATTTCAAGGGGCTATCCTCCTACTAGTGCTACGGATCCCGTGGTTCTCACCTTCCTAGGTACGTCACTTATTTACCCTACCTCACACTTGCATCATGCACTCATCTTAACCAGTTCATTTCTATCTGCATAGGAACATGTTGGCACCTCACACTTTTGCAAAAACTTCCTTTGATTCCTCATCACTCACTACCATTTTCCGACTCTTACTCCAAAGTAAACAACTCCACAGTGTCTTCACTTCCTCACCTCCCTCCCAGTTGCTGTTTACTCTACCTCAGTCTTATTTTTCCCACCCCATTTAGATGATGATATTCAAATGAAATTACTATACTAAAGATTCCCAAATATCTTCATGACATTGGACCTGATGTAAACTTTCCTGTGTTCATCTTACTTAAATTCATAGCATCACACCACACAGATGATCACCTCTTTGTTCTGGACACATTACTACTCTCAGCTTATGTCAAACCACAGAGTCCTAGTTTTTCTTCTTCTCTGATTTATAAAACCTTTGAAGACCTTCTAAACCTAGTCCAGAGCCCACTCTTTCTATGAATCTTTAGTTTTCCCATACATTATTTCATTTATTCTCATGGCCTTAAATATCACCTATAGTCTAGTAATTTCTAAATTTGTATCTCCCTTTAACTATAGATTCATATGCTTGCAGGTCAATTTCATATTTTCTCTTCCAACTTAACCATGCTGCAAAGATGGCCTTACCCTATATTCTCCCATCATAGGCAGTGGCACCACCATCTACACTAAACTCAAGCTAAATAAATAAAAAGTTACAAACTAGGATAAGTACAGCAAAGAAATTAAATGGAATTATATGACATAAAGTTTGGAGTAGAGAACATTTTGATGAGGTACATCAACAGAAACCTCTTTAAGAAGGAGATGACATTTCTACTGAAACATGAATTATGAGTAGCAGTAAAACATACAGAGAGGAAGAAGAGCACAGTCCTAAGGAAATAGCAAATTTACAGATGTTTTAGGAAAAGAGTTTGAGGTATTTTCATAATAGTAACAAATCTAACTAATATCCCTGAAGAGGAGTGACTTGCTTCACTGTCACTTACTTGCTCTTTTAGCGGAGAAAGTGTCCCTCCTCTCATTTCGGGCTATCCTCCTACTAGTGCTACGGATCCCGTGGTTCTCACCTTCCTAGGTACGTCACTTATTTACCCTACCTCACACTTGCATCATGCACTCATCTTAACCAGTTCATTTCTATCTGCATAGGAACATGTTGGCACCTCACACTTTTGCAAAAACTTCCTTTGATTCCTCATCACTCACTACCATTTTCCGACTCTTACTCCAAAGTAAACAACTCCACAGTGTCTTCACTTCCTCACCTCCCTCCCAGTTGCTGTTTACTCTACCTCAGTCTTATTTTTCCCACCCCATTTAGATGATGATATTCAAATGAAATTACTATACTAAAGATTCCCAAATATCTTCATGACATTGGACCTGATGTAAACTTTCCTGTGTTCATCTTACTTAAATTCATAGCATCACACCACACAGATGATCACCTCTTTGTTCTGGACACATTACTACTCTCAGCTTATGTCAAACCACAGAGTCCTAGTTTTTCTTCTTCTCTGATTTATAAAACCTTTGAAGACCTTCTAAACCTAGTCCAGAGCCCACTCTTTCTATGAATCTTTAGTTTTCCCATACATTATTTCATTTATTCTCATGGCCTTAAATATCACCTATAGTCTAGTAATTTCTAAATTTGTATCTCCCTTTAACTATAGATTCATATGCTTGCAGGTCAATTTCATATTTTCTCTTCCAACTTAACCATGCTGCAAAGATGGCCTTACCCTATATTCTCCCATCATAGGCAGTGGCACCACCATCTACACTAAACTCAAGCTAAATAAATAAAAAGTTACAAACTAGGATAAGTACAGCAAAGAAATTAAATGGAATTATATGACATAAAGTTTGGAGTAGAGAACATTTTGATGAGGTACATCAACAGAAACCTCTTTAAGAAGGAGATGACATTTCTACTGAAACATGAATTATGAGTAGCAGTAAAACATACAGAGAGGAAGAAGAGCACAGTCCTAAGGAAATAGCAAATTTACAGATGTTTTAGGAAAAGAGTTTGAGGTATTTTCATAATAGTAACAAATCTAACTAATATCCCTGAAGAGGAGTGAGTAAATGAATAGGAAAGGAGCAAGAAGGTGAGTATGTAAAGACAGACAGGGACTCAATCAAATGTACTATTTCAGCAGTCCAGGTGAGAGGAACTGGTGGTGAGGATCACAGAAACAGAATCAGAGAAAACGGGTTTAATTCCTAATAGCTCTTGTAGGGACTTCCCTGGTGGTCCAGTGGTTAAGACTCCATGCTCCCAAGGCAGAGGCGAGGGGGAGAAGGGCTCAATCCCTGGTTGGGGAACTAAGATCCTGCATGCTGCTGAAAACAATTAAAATCATTATTGTAGTATAATACACATAAGAGACTATCATTTTAACCATTTGTGGGTATAAGTTCAATGTCACTGAACACATTCACAATGTTGTGTAACCATACTATCAGTATCCAAAACTCCACGATCTTCAACAAAAAGTTTGTATCCATGAAATAATAAGGCCCCCTTTCTTTCAGTCTGTGGTAATCTCTATTCTGCTTTCTGTTTTTGCTTTTTTTTAATTTGTCCATTACAGATCCTTTACATAGGTGGAATCAAATTTATTCCTCTATGTTTGTGTTATTTCACTAAACATAATGTTTTTAAGGTTCACCTATGTTGCAATATATATTAAAATTTCATTACTTTTTATAACCAAACAATATTCCATTGTATGGAATATACATTGTATGTATACGTCACATGTATGTATATATATCATTTCTTAATCTAAAATAGATTTAATCATTATTTTGGAGATAGCATTAATGAGGCATGGAGATAAATTGGATGTGAGGGTGAAAGAAGGAGATGAAGGTAACACAAATGAGTCTAGATTCTAACTTGTGAAAATAAGTGACAGAAGATTAATACAATGAAGATTTGAGAAGAATATTCCTTTATTTGACTCAAACTGAATTAGAATTCATAACCTATGGAATAGAGGAGGAATCTCAATGAATGAGACCCTCACTGGGTCTTATATAAAAAAATATGAGTTTGAGAGATATGCAGGAGAGAGGGTGGATGCAGAAGCAAATTAAAAAGGAATGGACTAAATGATCAAAGTCATGATGATCTTCTTTTTGTTTTTTTTTTTTTCCTGGAATATCCTCTCCGAATTTCTTATGTCTGTTTTGACATGTTTCCTGATCTTCAAGTCCAAGGTGAAATGTCCAGCTCCTCAGATCCCCTCTACACATATATTTATGCTCTTTTAATGGCATTTGTCACTTTGCAGCTTACCTGAAAATTTTGGTCCATTTCTTCCCTACTATACCACAAGCCCTTTGAGAGCCTCGACACATCTTTAGCATACTCATGTCTTCTCACAGTACCCAGTACTGCTACCATGCATAAGCAAAGTGGTCAACAAACGTTGGTATTCAGCAGACCACCACCGGGAAGGAGGATGAAAGATATGTATATTACTAAGCCTGAAACAAAGCCATGAGGCCATACATAATGCTGGTTACCATGAGGCCATACATAATGCTGGTTACCATGATTATTATTTGAAGATTTTTAAGTTCTTTTTTCAAAATTATGTTGTACAATTATCCAATGCTAATACATTTTTGGAGTAATAGAGATAGCCCCTTAATTACAGATTAAATGTCATGGAACCTTACTATCTCAAAAGAAAAGCTAGACAATCCCGAGATAATCAAGCAGCTGTTTTTAGTTGCTGTCATTGTTCTATTTTGTTACAATGTAAATTGAATCATTAAATTCCAGAGTAGAAGTAGCAGGCAGTTCTGTCTATACATTTCTAGCTTGTATACAAATTGCTTTAGTATCTAAAATGTTGACAATTGAAATGCAGCTTAGATTTCCAAATACTTTATGTGAGCTCAAAAAATAATCCTACAAAATTAGAAGTATTGGTACTCACAAGTATGTATATAGCCTTCAGATTCATAGGTAGTAGGGAGATAATTTTAAATTTTCATAATATGGAATAGAGGAGGAATCTCAATGAATGAAAAAACAATGAAGATTTGAGAAGAATATTCCTTTATTTGACTCAAACTGAATTAGAATTCATAACCTATGGAATAGAGGAGGAATCTCAATGAATGAGACCCTCACTGGGTCTTATATAAAAAAATATGAGTTTGAGAGATATGCAGGAGAGAGGGTGGATGCAGAAGCAAATTAAAAAGGAATGGACTAAATGATCAAAGTCATGATGATCTTCTTTTTGTTTTTTTTTTTTTCCTGGAATATCCTCTCCGAATTTCTTATGTCTGTTTTGACATGTTTCCTGATCTTCAAGTCCAAGGTGAAATGTCCAGCTCCTCAGATCCCCTCTACACATATATTTATGCTCTTTTAATGGCATTTGTCACTTTGCAGCTTACCTGAAAATTTTGGTCCATTTCTTCCCTACTATACCACAAGCCCTTTGAGAGCCTCGACACATCTTTAGCATACTCATGTCTTCTCACAGTACCCAGTACTGCTACCATGCATAAGCAAAGTGGTCAACAAACGTTGGTATTCAGCAGACCACCACCGGGAAGGAGGATGAAAGATATGTATATTACTAAGCCTGAAACAAAGCCATGAGGCCATACATAATGCTGGTTACCATGAGGCCATACATAATGCTGGTTACCATGATTATTATTTGAAGATTTTTAAGTTCTTTTTTCAAAATTATGTTGTACAATTATCCAATGCTAATACATTTTTGGAGTAATAGAGATAGCCCCTTAATTACAGATTAAATGTCATGGAACCTTACTATCTCAAAAGAAAAGCTAGACAATCCCGAGATAATCAAGCAGCTGTTTTTAGTTGCTGTCATTGTTCTATTTTGTTACAATGTAAATTGAATCATTAAATTCCAGAGTAGAAGTAGCAGGCAGTTCTGTCTATACATTTCTAGCTTGTATACAAATTGCTTTAGTATCTAAAATGTTGACAATTGAAATGCAGCTTAGATTTCCAAATACTTTATGTGAGCTCAAAAAATAATCCTACAAAATTAGAAGTATTGGTACTCACAAGTATGTATATAGCCTTCAGATTCATAGGTAGTAGGGAGATAATTTTTAAATTTTATCTTCACTAACTCTAATAGTTCACTTGGCAGTCAGCTATGTGATCCTCTGACATCGCCTTATCATTTTTGTCCAGTTATATGAATATGTGGTATCATTTTACTGGATGTTTTAAAAAAAAAAAAACAGATTATGTGAACTTTTAAAAAGACTCAGAAATCTGGATTAACTTCACAAATGTGCAAATAAAGATTTTTTAAAAGTCAAAGGTCTGGTTAAATATAAAACCATGGCTAAGGAGTAGGAAGAGAAACAGTATAGAGCAGGCTTATGCGAAAATAGAAGAACAGAAAAAATAATGCTCTCCATTGTTTTGAGTGACAAAGAATTGGCAGGAATCCAAATACCACAGGAGACAAGATTAATATTAAGTATATCTGTCAACATCCTGTTTGAAAATCTCAGCCAGGATCTGAGGTATTTGAAAACATCCAAAGGGGGTTTCGTCTTAGAATGAGTCATACTCTCTGTACCAGAAAGTCCTAAAATATCAGTATAGGATGTTAAAAGTAAAACAGACTTCAGTAATTATATTGTCCAACTCTCATGTTTTACAAAGGAGAAAACTGGGGCCCAAAAAACCCTCTCTTCACTCTGAAGTACTGGGGGGCACCAAGAAGTACTGAACAGAACATGAATAAGGGAACCATATAGAATTAGATTCAGATCCCAGTTCAGTCAGTCAGACAACTCCCTTACTATGCCTGAGCCTCGGTTTCCTCACTGTAATACAGGAATAGCTATAATGCAGGGAGGTTGTAAAATACTTAATGTACAAAAAAGCATCTGGCACAGAGAGAATCAACAAATGCCACGTCTAACTACCCAAATCCTGGGGTGCACTGCAGAACAAGGATGTCCATCTTAATCCAAATGGGCCTTCAATGTACCTTTAGAGATTACCCTAGTCAGTAAATCTCTTCCCCCAAAAAAGAAAAAGAGTAGATAGGGTGGTAACCCTTCTATAAATATTCAGGCCTTTAATAATCTGGAAATATCAAATGAGTCAGTCAGTATTGAATACAACGCCAAATGGAACTTCTAAAATTTTCCAGGACTTCAGTATAGCAAACGAATAGGTCGACACAAGGGGGAGAAATCTAGAAACTTTGGGAAAGCACCTCTAAATACAACTGAAGGAATTTTTCTGAACTTAATCTTTTATACTCAAATATGTGTGGGAACAGGGTGTCAATATTGTAGTATGCATGCTACAGTAGGTTTTAGAAATTATAAAATGGATTACCTTTTCAATTGATTTAGTCTTATGCTAGCATCAGGTGTACAGCTTTAGATTATTTTCTGTTACATCTTATTACTGTGCTGTACAGTAAAACTTGTTGCTTGTGCTGTGCTAAGTTGTTCAGTCGTGTCTGACTCCTCACGATCCAATGAATGTACCATCCCAGGTCCTCTACAAAGAATTGGCAGGAATCCAAATACCACAGGAGACAAGATTAATATTAAGTATATCTGTCAACATCCTGTTTGAAAATCTCAGCCAGGATCTGAGGTATTTGAAAACATCCAAAGGGGGTTTCGTCTTAGAATGAGTCATACTCTCTGTACCAGAAAGTCCTAAAATATCAGTATAGGATGTTAAAAGTAAAACAGACTTCAGTAATTATATTGTCCAACTCTCATGTTTTACAAAGGAGAAAACTGGGGCCCAAAAAACCCTCTCTTCACTCTGAAGTACTGGGGGGCACCAAGAAGTACTGAACAGAACATGAATAAGGGAACCATATAGAATTAGATTCAGATCCCAGTTCAGTCAGTCAGACAACTCCCTTACTATGCCTGAGCCTCGGTTTCCTCACTGTAATACAGGAATAGCTATAATGCAGGGAGGTTGTAAAATACTTAATGTACAAAAAAGCATCTGGCACAGAGAGAATCAACAAATGCCACGTCTAACTACCCAAATCCTGGGGTGCACTGCAGAACAAGGATGTCCATCTTAATCCAAATGGGCCTTCAATGTACCTTTAGAGATTACCCTAGTCAGTAAATCTCTTCCCCCAAAAAAGAAAAAGAGTAGATAGGGTGGTAACCCTTCTATAAATATTCAGGCCTTTAATAATCTGGAAATATCAAATGAGTCAGTCAGTATTGAATACAACGCCAAATGGAACTTCTAAAATTTTCCAGGACTTCAGTATAGCAAACGAATAGGTCGACACAAGGGAGAGAAATCTAGAAACTTTGGGAAAGCACCTCTAAATACAACTGAAGGAATTTTTCTGAACTTAATCTTTTATACTCAAATATGTGTGGGAACAGGGTGTCAATATTGTAGTATGCATGCTACAGTAGGTTTTAGAAATTATAAAATGGATTACCTTTTCAATTGATTTAGTCTTATGCTAGCATCAGGTGTACAGCTTTAGATTATTTTCTGTTACATCTTATTACTGTGCTGTACAGTAAAACTTGTTGCTTGTGCTGTGCTAAGTTGTTCAGTCGTGTCTGACTCCTCACGATCCTATGAACTGTAGCCGGCCACGAGGTTCCTCTGTCCATGGGATTCTCCAAGCAAAAAAGTGGAATGGGTTACCATTTCCTCCTCCAAGGGATATTCTTAAGTTAGGGATCGAAACCAGCATCTCTATGCCTCCTGTATTGGGTTCTTTACAAGTAGCACCACCTGGGAAGTCCAAGCTTTGCTGCTTATCTATTTTATATTAAACAGTAGTATGTATCTGTTAATTCCATACTCTTCATTTATCCCTCCCTTTCCCCTTTGGTAATTACATTTCTTTTCTGTATGTGTGACTCTGTTTCTGTTTTGTAATAAGCTGATTAGTATTATTTTTTAGTGAACACATATAAGTGATATTCCATAATAGCTGGCTTACTTACTTCAGTTAGTAGGATAATCTCTAGGTCTGCCATGTTGCTGCAAATGGCATAATTTCATTCTTTTTATGGCTACATATATATGTACCATTGTGTGTGTGTGTGTGTATATATATATATATATATATATACATATATACATGCAGTATATACATATATATATACACATACATGCAGTATATATAGATAGATAGATCACCATCTTTATCCATTCATCTGTTGATGGACATATAAATGTTTCCGTGTGTAGGTTATTCTAAACAGCACTGCAATAAACATTGAGGGGGGCATGTATATTTCTTAACTATGGTTTTCTCTGAATATATGCCCAGGAGTGGGGTCGATGAATCATACGATAGTTCTATTTTTAGGTGTTTTTTTTACATTTATTTTGGGGGAGGGTGCAGATTGGGGAGGGAGAGGGGTGGGCGGGCCACTTCTATTGGTCTTTCATTTATCCATTTTCATCCATCTTTGTTCTTTGGTCCATGTGGGCCTCCCATCTCAGTGGCCTCTGTTGTCGCAGAGCACTGGCTCTGGGCGCATGCGCTCCAGAGTTCCGGCTCCGTAGTTGGACACATTGGTCCAGCCGCTGCACTGCAAGGCGGTGTCCTTACCCACTGGACCATCAGGGAAGCCCTATTTTTAGTTTTTTTAAGGAAGCTCCATGCTATTCTGCATAATGGTTGTACTTATATATATTCTTACCAACAGCATAGGAGGGCTTCCTTTTCACCACACCTTCTCCAGGACTTACTATTTGCAGATTTTTTTTTTTTAATGATGGCCATTTTGACTGGTATGAGGTAACACGTCACTGTAGCTTTTATTTAACGGTCTATTTTAATTCAACAAAATTATAATAGCCTTGGGCTTCCCTGGTGGTCCAGTGGGTAAGTACATTGCCTTGCAGTGCAAGGGGCACCGGTTCGATCCCTGGCCTGGGAAAAGCCCACATGCCACGGAGCGGCTGGACCAATGTGTCTAACTACCAATCAGAGCTCTGGAGCGCATACACCCAGAGCCAGTGCTCTGTAGAGAGAGAGGCCACTGCGATGGGAGGCCCACACAGGCCAAAGAACAAAGAGAAACAAATGAAAGATCAATAGAAGTGGCCAAAAAAAAAAAAATTGTAATAGACTTCTCTAACATGTAAGATGAAACAAAAATTCAAATCTTCAAAGGTTGTATGAATTATACCTCTTAGGTAAATAAAGATTTCTGAAGACTTTATGATCTGTAAAAGAGGTGGCAGAAACAGTCATTTGTTCTAAGTAGCTATCTTCACTGTATATGCACATGACATCGAAACATAGGCCCTGCCACTTACATGATAGACTTGAAAACTACAGGCGATCTGATTGCTCAGCCCTTTTAGTCCTGCATAGACATAGTTAGTCCTGCACAGACATGGTCATTAGCCATGACATGTTAAATGAGGATGGACAATCTTGATGAATCATACGATAGTTCTATTTTAGGTGTTTTTTTACATTTATTTTGGGGAGGGTGCAGATTGGGGAGGGAGGGGGTGGGTGGGCCACTTCTATTGGTCTTTCATTTATCCATTTTCATCCATCTTTGTTCTTTGGTCCATGTGGGCCTCCCATCTCAGTGGCCTCTGTTGTCGCAGAGCACTGGCTCTGGGCGCATGCGCTCCAGAGTTCCGGCTCCGTAGTTGGACACATTGGTCCAGCCGCTGCACTGCAAGGCGGTGTCCTTACCCACTGGACCATCAGGGAAGCCCTATTTTTAGTTTTTTTAAGGAAGCTCCATGCTATTCTGCATAATGGTTGTACTTATATATATTCTTACCAACAGCATAGGAGGGCTTCCTTTTCACCACACCTTCTCCAGGACTTACTATTTGCAGATTTTTTTTTTTTAATGATGGCCATTTTGACTGGTATGAGGTAACACGTCACTGTAGCTTTTATTTAACGGTCTATTTTAATTCAACAAAATTATAATAGCCTTGGGCTTCCCTGGTGGTCCAGTGGGTAAGTACATTGCCTTGCAGTGCAAGGGGCACCGGTTCGATCCCTGGCCTGGGAAAAGCCCACATGCCACGGAGCGGCTGGACCAATGTGTCTAACTACCAATCAGAGCTCTGGAGCGCATACACCCAGAGCCAGTGCTCTGTAGAGAGAGAGGCCACTGCGATGGGAGGCCCACACAGGCCAAAGAACAAAGAGAAACAAATGAAAGATCAATAGAAGTGGCCAAAAAAAAAAAAATTGTAATAGACTTCTCTAACATGTAAGATGAAACAAAAATTCAAATCTTCAAAGGTTGTATGAATTATACCTCTTAGGTAAATAAAGATTTCTGAAGACTTTATGATCTGTAAAAGAGGTGGCAGAAACAGTCATTTGTTCTAAGTAGCTATCTTCACTGTATATGCACATGACATCGAAACATAGGCCCTGCCACTTACATGATAGACTTGAAAACTACAGGCGATCTGATTGCTCAGCCCTTTTAGTCCTGCATAGACATAGTTAGTCCTGCACAGACATGGTCATTAGCCATGACATGTTAAATGAGGATGGACAATTTAAGTTTCTCAACCAGGCATCTGCTTTGCTGTTAGCACTGTCCCTTTGAAACTAGTATAAATGTTCTCCACTGAAGCAGAATTAAGTCTTTAAGTAAATACCCTGCTACTAGCTTCTCTTAGTTACGACTTAGGTTGTCTCCAAGTCCCTAGGGTTGGCAACATGGGGATATACTGGGTTGGCCACAAAGTTGCTTGGGCTTTTCTAAGATGGTACAGAAAAATCTGAACAAACTTTCTGGCCAAGCCAAAAGAAAGCTGTGAAACAGAAGATATACAGGATTTGGGGATTAGGAAGGATCTTTAACAAGGACATGAATTAGACTACAGGTTAAATCGAACCAACCAAAGTGTTTTCATTGTTCTTTAAAGTATTGGTCTGTGCCCTATGTTAGATATTTTCATTAGTTGCAATCATTTAACAATCAGATTTCACATTACAAGCAGGATTTCCAGTTTCTCTTGAAAAGCTGGATATGCAGGCAATCCTGAGTTTGAAATCTTTCTTGGCAGCTTGTAGTTAGAGCTGAACAGTGCCAGCCCCTTTCCAATAGCCACACCCCCTAGTCACTCTCTAGCCAGACCAGTTCTTTAGCTTCACAGCTCCTAATTTAGTCTAAACAGACATTTGACAGAAGAGAAAAACCTAAGCCCAAAGAAATCAAAAGACTGAAGCCAGCTCCAGAACCTAGACGTTCTAGTCAACTATGCTGCTCCACTTGTGAATGTCTTTAATGAATATTAATTTGTTAACTAGGTCTTAAGAGATGAATAAACACAGAAACACAATATAGAGCAAGATTTATGAGAAATGAAATACTTAGGTAAAAAGCAGTGCTAACTCAGACAAAATATTATGGATTACCAGTTGCTACTTAGCTTGATCTTAAATTACAAACATATTCTCAGAATAAGGTCTAGTCATCAGGTAGTGTATAATTTTTTTAAATAACAATCTCTAAACTGACTTCATTTGGATTTCAAATACTAATATACAAAAAAATTCACCTGGCTAAGTAGTGGAATTTAAATTCCTAGGCCCTTTATAAAAACATTCTGATTTAGTATGTATGGTCTGAGATGCAGAAATTTACATTTTCATGATATCGCAGGTGATTTATTACATTTTCTCATCAGACTTTCACTTTTTCCCTTCTTAACCTCTAGACTTTAATCATAGTACTCTGTTCCCCTTCAGTTTGAGAACAGAAGTTTCCTGTGGCCCCTGATTCACTGGTTTTCTGTGTTTTCTGCTTTGTGGTTTATGGGAGATAAAACAAAAACAAATCAAAACAAACAAACAAATCCAAAGACAACATCATGACTGATAAAGCACAGAGATTCTAATCACAATGATCTAAATGTAATTGCTCAGTCTGAATGTTTTTATCATGGTGACTAGGTTACTAAAATACAGTATCTCCTACCCACTCTACAGCTCCTCTTTTTAAAGAATGGTTTCTTTGAATCGGAAAAAAAGAAGATTCCATGCAAATGGGAAAAAAAAGTTTCCTTTATGAACCTAGTCAACAAGATTTTATAACTTTACAAAAGCAGGATTTCCAGTTTCTCTTGAAAAGCTGGATATGCAGGCAATCCTGAGTTTGAAATCTTTCTTGGCAGCTTGTAGTTAGAGCTGAACAGTGCCAGCCCCTTTCCAATAGCCACACCCCCTAGTCACTCTCTAGCCAGACCAGTTCTTTAGCTTCACAGCTCCTAATTTAGTCTAAACAGACATTTGACAGAAGAGAAAAACCTAAGCCCAAAGAAATCAAAAGACTGAAGCCAGCTCCAGAACCTAGACGTTCTAGTCAACTATGCTGCTCCACTTGTGAATGTCTTTAATGAATATTAATTTGTTAACTAGGTCTTAAGAGATGAATAAACACAGAAACACAATATAGAGCAAGATTTATGAGAAATGAAATACTTAGGTAAAAAGCAGTGCTAACTCAGACAAAATATTATGGATTACCAGTTGCTACTTAGCTTGATCTTAAATTACAAACATATTCTCAGAATAAGGTCTAGTCATCAGGTAGTGTATAATTTTTTTAAATAACAATCTCTAAACTGACTTCATTTGGATTTCAAATACTAATATACAAAAAAATTCACCTGGCTAAGTAGTGGAATTTAAATTCCTAGGCCCTTTATAAAAACATTCTGATTTAGTATGTATGGTCTGAGATGCAGAAATTTACATTTTCATGATATCGCAGGTGATTTATTACATTTTCTCATCAGACTTTCACTTTTTCCCTTCTTAACCTCTAGACTTTAATCATAGTACTCTGTTCCCCTTCAGTTTGAGAACAGAAGTTTCCTGTGGCCCCTGATTCACTGGTTTTCTGTGTTTTCTGCTTTGTGGTTTATGGGAGATAAAAACAAAAACAAATCAAAACAAACAAACAAATCCAAAGACAACATCATGACTGATAAAGCACAGAGATTCTAATCACAATGATCTAAATGTAATTGCTCAGTCTGAATGTTTTTATCATGGTGACTAGGTTACTAAAATACAGTATCTCCTACCCACTCTACAGCTCCTCTTTTTAAAGAATGGTTTCTTTGAATCGGAAAAAAAGAAGATTCCATGCAAATGGGAAAAAAAAGTTTCCTTTATGAACCTAGTCAACAAGATTTTATAACTTAAGTTTGAAACTTTAAGTCAACTTTTTTTGTGCCTTTTTCCCTAAAACCTGTGTTCTCTCTAGGTTTTATACTTTTTTTTCTATGTATTTTCAACAGATGTTTAATATAATCAAACAACACAAATTCTATTACACAGTAGTTCCCTCACATGTGACCATTATTTGTTACCACCTAATTGAACTGGAACTCATGTGTTATATCAGAAGCCATTTAAATTTATTAGATTTAAAGAAATTTCAACAAGAAACATTCTATATTGAGTCCAAAAAAGTAAAAAATTATTTAAAAAATTAGTTTCTTAGAGGGAAGAGATTGTCAAAAAGGAATATGATGTCTGTCCACAATTAATCCATTTGGAAACTCTATAGAGGTATTACAGAAAGTAAAGAAGAAAAACTTCAAAGCATTGTGCTGAATTCCCAGTAGAATAGTTCTGAATGTGTCAAGGCTCTCAGGTCATGAATGCTTACAAAAGAGCAATTCTTGATATGAAAGCAGGCACATCTCCTCAAGCCACTCTTGAAAGAAGAAGTAAGGGCCTTGGAGGAGTTTTAACATTATCTACTGGGCTTCCCAGGTGGTGCCACTGGTAAAGAACCCGCCTGCCAAAGCAGGAGATGTAAGAGACAATGGTTTGATCCCTGGGTTGAGATCTCCTGGAAGAGGGCATGGCAATCCACTCCAGTATTCTTGCCTGGAGAATCCCATGGACAGAGAAGCCTTGCAGGCTACAATCCATAGGGCCTCAAAGAGTCGGATACAACTGAAGTGACTTAGCATGCACACTTGGAAACTCCTATACATGTGGAATAATACAGTTGTAGAAAAAAGCCTAGTGCTTTGGGGATTTTTGGTTGTTGTTTCAATTTTTCTCCAAAATATTAGGCTTTGGAGAATTTTCTCATTCCTTGCTTATCTTTCAAAATTTTACATTAGAAAGGTCAGTACTTTTATGTTGTATGTCAGTACTTTTTTAAAAACTCATTTAAGGATGTGCAAATATTTAATGTATTTTACTTCAAAAGTTTTTTTTTTTTTTTTTAACAAGAGAACACAAGTTAGTGTGCTTCAGAAGGAACTGAAATGATTCTACCCAGTAATTAAAACCTTCCTAAAAAAAAAACCTTCCTATTCACAAAATAAGAACAGACTCACAGACTTCAAAAACAACCAAAGGGGAAATAGAGCAGGGAGGGATAAATCAGGAACCTAGGATTAACATACACACACTACTATATATAATGTAGATAACCAAATAAAGACCTACATATATGCAGGGAATGATATTCAATATCCTGTAATAAACTATAATAGAAAAGAATATGAAAAATATATATATATGTGAATCTCTTTGCTCTACACCTGAAATTAATACAATATTGTGAATAAATTGAACTCCAATAAAATAAAATTTAAAAAAGAGATCCTCCTTAATATCAAGGAGAAGCTTAACATACTGGGTAGTATAACAGTATAATAGTAATGGCTTATAAGAGTGAATGTCAACTTTATCACTAACACAGGAATCTAGGAAATGCATAGCTTTAAACTATGTTAGAGAATGTTTCAATGTCCCAAAAGAGTTTCTGATGTGGTCCAAGTATCAGTTAATAGGGGAGAGCTGAGTTGATTCAGAGTTCCCTATGCAATAGTTTGTTTATACATGCAGTAATTTAAGTGGGGGGAAAAAAACCCTGAAATCATTCTCTACTTTAGGCAGCGTAAGTAGCCTGCTATACAGGAATGAGGGGCGTGGGGTGAAGGAACAGGGGGCAAGCAGGATGGAGAGAGAGGAGCTGGGCTTGAACACAGCCCAGCAAGCGAGCCTGTGTGACCTATGAAACACCCAGGCTGTGGAAGCACTGGCCTCATCCTGCCGACAAGGCCAGGGTGGGAAGGTAGGAAGACGGAGCTCACCCTGACTGCAGTGGTGCCAGGGTCTGTCTGTAGCCTGGTGGTGCTCAGACAGAATTGTGGTGTTCTAATCCCCCTGTGGCTCTAGGTCATGGTTAGTGAGGGGAGATCCGCACTGTGAGCAGGGGTCCCTGACTCAGTTTTGCTTTCTCAGTGGTGAATTCTGGATTCCAGGGCAGTTTTTTTAAAAAAGCCACAGAGTAAGTTCCTCAGAGTCAGCAAGCTTTTTAGGAAGGAAATTAAAAGTTTATGAATGAGGAAAGGAGTCACATACATGTTTTGAAATTCACTTCCAAGAATAATAGAAGGCTGATGGTTTCAAACTCCAGAGTAAAAGTTCGGGAAATTTTGTCTTTATTTCTCTGTTCTGTGTTTGGGAGGCCAGAGGGACTTCTTTCCAATAAAACAAATGCGTCAAATATGGGTGAAGAGAGGACCAAAAGGAATCTTTCTAGACAGATCCTTGCCTGAGGAGAGGAAGGAGTGCAAGGAGAGTGGTGGAAAGGTTAGGGTGCCTTCAGAAGCAGAAAAACAGGCCCTGCTGGGAGGCTGCTGACCGGCCCTATCAGGACACACAGTGTTCACAGGAAATAAATACTTGAGAGAGAGTTTCTGGGACAACAAGGATGCCAGCTTAGTCAAAAACACTCCACTGTCAGCAAGACGAAGGCCTGTTCCTGATCTTAGAGCACATAGCCCAGCCTCTCAACTGACAGTCATAAATGTAAAAGGTGGTCACACAACACACACACACACACACACACACACACACACACAGCAAGAGAACAAGGATCAATAGAAAAAATGGAGCCTTAAATGGCTGTCCCTTAAAACCCAGTCACCCAGGAGAACATCTGCTCTCCACTCACTTGTGACCTTGGGAGGGGGCAGCTGAGGCGAAAGACTCAGGCCTGATCTTGACCTTGAAGGACCTGATTCCCTATTTGTAGTATTTTAAAAAATACAGAAAATTCTTAAGACAACCTGCTTGTTTTAAAGTGTTAAAACACCCAGGCTGTGGAAGCACTGGCCTCATCCTGCCGACAAGGCCAGGGTGGGAAGGTAGGAAGACGGAGCTCACCCTGACTGCAGTGGTGCCAGGGTCTGTCTGTAGCCTGGTGGTGCTCAGACAGAATTGTGGTGTTCTAATCCCCCTGTGGCTCTAGGTCATGGTTAGTGAGGGGAGATCCGCACTGTGAGCAGGGGTCCCTGACTCAGTTTTGCTTTCTCAGTGGTGAATTCTGGATTCCAGGGCAGTTTTTTTAAAAAAGCCACAGAGTAAGTTCCTCAGAGTCAGCAAGCTTTTTAGGAAGGAAATTAAAAGTTTATGAATGAGGAAAGGAGTCACATACATGTTTTGAAATTCACTTCCAAGAATAATAGAAGGCTGATGGTTTCAAACTCCAGAGTAAAAGTTCGGAATTATGTCTTTATTTCTCTGTTCTGTGTTTGGGAGGCCAGAGGGACTTCTTTCCAATAAAACAAATGCGTCAAATATGGGTGAAGAGAGGACCAAAAGGAATCTTTCTAGACAGATCCTTGCCTGAGGAGAGGAAGGAGTGCAAGGAGAGTGGTGGAAAGGTTAGGGTGCCTTCAGAAGCAGAAAAACAGGCCCTGCTGGGAGGCTGCTGACCGGCCCTATCAGGACACACAGTGTTCACAGGAAATAAATACTTGAGAGAGAGTTTCTGGGACAACAAGGATGCCAGCTTAGTCAAAAACACTCCACTGTCAGCAAGACGAAGGCCTGTTCCTGATCTTAGAGCACATAGCCCAGCCTCTCAACTGACAGTCATAAATGTAAAAGGTGGTCACACAACACACACACACACACACACACACACACACACACAGCAAGAGAACAAGGATCAATAGAAAAAATGGAGCCTTAAATGGCTGTCCCTTAAAACCCAGTCACCCAGGAGAACATCTGCTCTCCACTCACTTGTGACCTTGGGAGGGGGCAGCTGAGGCGAAAGACTCAGGCCTGATCTTGACCTTGAAGGACCTGATTCCCTATTTGTAGTATTTTAAAAAATACAGAAAATTCTTAAGACAACCTGCTTGTTTATCTTTGAACATGTGTTAAAACACCCTAGCTGGGGCTTCCCCTGGTGGTCCAGTCGGTAAGGACACCGCCTTGCAGTGCAAGGGGCGCCGGTTCCATCCCTGGCCTGGGAAGACCCCACGTGCCGCGGAGCGGCTGGACCCATGTGTCCAATCACCGAGCCGGAGCTCTGGTGCGCATGCGCCCAGAGCCGGCGCTCTGCGGCGACAGACGCCACCGCGATGGGAGGCCCACAAGAGCCAAAGAACAAAGACGGATGAAAACAGAAAAATGAAAGACCAATAGAAGTGGCCCGCCCGCTCCCCTCCTTCTCCAACCTGACCCCCGCCCCAAAATAAATAAATAAATAAATAAATCTTAAAAAAACAAAACAAAACAAAAAACACCCTAGCTGTGTGGATGTTCCCTGGAATGGCCACAGGCAAGGAACAGGAGCGTCTCTGTGGGATGGCAGGTCTCCTTGGTGGGTATCTTCAAGTTCATATTTCCATCAACACTTAGGTAATGGTTTCAGATTGCAGCAAAAAAGCCCCAGCAGTTCCAAACAGCACCTGAATTTACAGATGTTTAGTACAAGGTGCTGGTGTATCCATTATTTGTCAAAAGACATTCTAACATTTGCCTTGAACCAATTCTCAGGAGGAAGAGCAGAGTTAGAGAGAAACAGAAAACCTGGGATCTGAATCCCAGCTCTGATAATCCTAGTATTTGGCTGTGCTTTGGTTTCTTCACTTCTGTGAAACTGGAAGAGTGTTCTAAGATTTTATTGAAAAAAGCATACGAAAGCATTCTGAGTGTTCCTTTCCTTCCTTTTCTTGAAGGTGTCTGATCCTTTTAGAAATGTGACACCCTAACCTCAGATGCACAAGCACAAGGGAATTATGTTTATTCTATTATACAAATTATAATGGTATGAATAATCATCAGTGATTATTATTAGTTATTTTGGATAAACTTTAAAGCCTAAGAAGTATGGTTCAATCATTCACTATCTTTTAAGAGCATTTTTCAAAGAATGATGCTGGGATCTTCTGTATCAAACTTACTTTGGATGAGAGACACAAATTCAGAATCCTGAGCCTGTCCCCAGAGAAATGAATTAGAGTATGTGGGTGTGCTGCCAGAGTTCACAGGGTTAACATGCTTCCAAGCAATTTTCAGATTTTTGGTTTCTTTCTGCACAGGAATGCTTTCATACACAAAGGAGAAAGTGTTACAGCTGTGTGGCTGCCTCCTTTCCACGGGCTGTGAGTGCCAGTGTTCACTACAGTCCTCACTAGCCCCCTTTACTCACTCCCGTTTGCCTGGTTGGCCCATGTAGGAATTTGTATTTTCAATTCCTGGTTGAAAGCCTTCTGGGTTTTGTGATGAGGGAGCAGCAAAAGCCTCTGCAAAATCAGACTGGCTAACAGAAGTTTCTGGAAATCTCTTCTGCTTAGTCTACTCAGAACAGAAACACATTCAATGTTAGAAATGTAGCAACTTTAGTATGGCAGATGGCTACTCTTCAGTTTCTGGAACTTTGGGAAAGCGTGTGGCCCTTCTCTCCAAGTACACCAAAGAGCTGTCAGCTTGGGTCCAAGAACCAATTCCCAGAGCCTGGTGCTTGTTTGATGGCTGAACCAATTCCCAGAGCCTGGTGCTTGTTTGATGGCTGAACAAATATCTTTATGTCACCTCTTCTACAGCTGCTGATGAGTCATTGGGGGATTTAAGAGCCAAAACTAGGACAGTTTCCCAAGACTGTTAATTCTGACCCTTGGGAAACAGAAGTCAAGGGGAAAAATGTCACAGGAGTAAGAAAAAGGCAACACTGCTTGAAACTGAACAACAGTCTACTTTAAGTCAATGACCCACAATGAAACTACACCCACATAACCAGAGCAGAGTTTAATAAACATTCTCACATATGAACTATTATCTCTACCAAAAATACAGTGTCTAAGGTTCTATTAATAATACTAACCAAATTTTAAGCAAGGTAAAAATTGTCCATAATCTTATTGCTTCAACAAAATCTTTCTTCATATTAGTTTTCTACATAAATATTTGTATATACCTACATGTTTTTATTATCAAAATACTAAACTTTTGTGTTCTGCTATTTTAATAAGATCATTTCAACTTCATTTGTATGGGGATCCCAAAATTATGAACAAATTGTATATATAAGAGAATCATTTTCCTGGACAGTACACCATGCCAAAAAGAAAAAAAAGAGAGAGAGAGAGAAATTGTTGAGGAATATAAATCTTTAACAATAATAAACAAATAATCTAGAAAGAACATAACAGCAGGAAGCTATAAAACAGTTTTTTCCATTCCTGGTTCTGGGTCCTGACATACACAACATGGTTGTTAAAAAAAACTTCCTGCCCTCATTCAAACAGTTTATTAACTGCAATGCAATTCACTTTCATAAGCATTCCTTACTAGCTCATCACCCACAGTTTTCACATACTTCCTATCCCTATGCATTCATGAAACATATATCATACTTGGCAGTGAAAGTCAAGTGACGTACCCATTGCTGGACTGATCCTTGGCTAAGCATTCAACACCCTGCTAGGACTGCTGCCTAGCATAACTATAGACAATTCTCTGGGTTTATGTGACACCACAGAGGGAATAATCCACTGGGCAATCGGCGGTGGTATTGTTATAAATGATGACACCAATTATTCCAGACAGGCCAAGCCAGTGAAGTACGATAGTGCTTCAGTGATTAACTTGAGTGTGTGCGTCAAAATTCTAACTTACCTGAAATTGTTCTAGAGCATTTGAGTTTATTATCTCTGCTTAACTTTATTGCCTCTTCAGTCAAGACTTATGTGGCTGCAAATGTCAGGAACACAAGTTATACTTGCTTAGACAAAAAAGAAAATGTACAGACTTTTGTAATAAACATCTGAGGTATGACTAGTTATGCATGCTTGGATAGTGTCAGTGGGAACCAGGACTCTCTGCCCCTTGTCTTCCAACCCTGCTTACCTCCACAGTGCGTTCCTGCTTAGGCATGTTCTTTCCTTTGCTAGACTGAGAAGGACACTAGCGATTCCACACTTACACTTATAAGCAACCCCAGTGAGGTAAGAGCTCTTAGAGCAATCTCACCTAAGCTCTGCAGTTCACTCTCTCGGAATTTGTTGAATGAATCACTGTGACTTTTCTATATTAGTTTTCTACATAAATATTTGTATATACCTACATGTTTTTATTATCAAAATACTAAACTTTTGTGTTCTGCTATTTTAATAAGATCATTTCAACTTCATTTGTATGGGGATCCCAAAATTATGAACAAATTGTATATATAAGAGAATCATTTTCCTGGACAGTACACCATGCCAAAAAGAAAAAAAAGAGAGAGAGAGAGAAATTGTTGAGGAATATAAATCTTTAACAATAATAAACAAATAATCTAGAAAGAACATAACAGCAGGAAGCTATAAAACAGTTTTTTCCATTCCTGGTTCTGGGTCCTGACATACACAACATGGTTGTTAAAAAAAACTTCCTGCCCTCATTCAAACAGTTTATTAACTGCAATGCAATTCACTTTCATAAGCATTCCTTACTAGCTCATCACCCACAGTTTTCACATACTTCCTATCCCTATGCATTCATGAAACATATATCATACTTGGCAGTGAAAGTCAAGTGACGTACCCATTGCTGGACTGATCCTTGGCTAAGCATTCAACACCCTGCTAGGACTGCTGCCTAGCATAACTATAGACAATTCTCTGGGTTTATGTGACACCACAGAGGGAATAATCCACTGGGCAATCGGCGGTGGTATTGTTATAAATGATGACACCAATTATTCCAGACAGGCCAAGCCAGTGAAGTACGATAGTGCTTCAGTGATTAACTTGAGTGTGTGCGTCAAAATTCTAACTTACCTGAAATTGTTCTAGAGCATTTGAGTTTATTATCTCTGCTTAACTTTATTGCCTCTTCAGTCAAGACTTATGTGGCTGCAAATGTCAGGAACACAAGTTATACTTGCTTAGACAAAAAAGAAAATGTACAGACTTTTGTAATAAACATCTGAGGTATGACTAGTTATGCATGCTTGGATAGTGTCAGTGGGAACCAGGACTCTCTGCCCCTTGTCTTCCAACCCTGCTTACCTCCACAGTGCGTTCCTGCTTAGGCATGTTCTTTCCTTTGCTAGACTGAGAAGGACACTAGCGATTCCACACTTACACTTATAAGCAACCCCAGTGAGGTAAGAGCTCTTAGAGCAATCTCACCTAAGCTCTGCAGTTCACTCTCTCGGAATTTGTTGAATGAATCACTGTGACTGGGTGATGTCAAGTGGTGGATGGGCATGCATAGATTCATGCAGGCACCAATGGAGTCTTGAGTAGGGTCAACTACACCCAAGTCACACAGCCTGAGAGCAAAAATGGTAGGTTACCCAAACACAACTGGGATTCTATTACCAAGAACAGGGCTACAAGGCAAAATAGCTGTCCACTACAAATAAAAATGCTAAAAACTCTCTCTCTATATATATATATATATTTTTAAAACATTATTATTATTATTATATTTAAAGATTTATTTATTTATTTATTTATTTATTTTGGGCGGGGGTCGGGTTGGGGAGGGAGGGGAGCGGGCGGGCCACTTCCATTGGTCCTCCATTTCTCCATTTTCATCCGTCTTTGTACTTTGGCTCCTGTGGGCCTCCCATCGCGGTGGCGTCTGTTGTTGCAGAGTGCCGGCTCTGGGCGCATGCGCTCCAGAGCTCCAGCTCGGTAATTGGACACATGGGTCCAGCCGCTCCGCGGCACGTGGGATCTTCCCAGGCCAGGGCTCGAACCGGCGCCCCTTGCACTGCAAGGCGGTGTCCTTACCCACTGGACCACCAGGGGAAGCCCCTCGGGAAGCCCCTCTCTATATATATTTTAAGGGACTTCTCTGGTGGTCTGGCGGTTAAGACTGCACTCTCAAGGCAAGGAGCGTGGGTTTCATCCCTGGTCAGGGAACTAAGATTCCACATGCTACACAATGTGCCCTCCACAAAAATAATAAAAACTTGGTCTCAAGTTTTGTCTTACGTGAACAAATTATAAGCCAATAGTTTTTAAAAGAAATAAAATAAAAAAAATAGAAACTCCTTTTGAAAACTGTTTTGCATGAGGGTGTAATTATAGCCTGTAGATATGGTCAGTAGTATTGTAATAAGTTTATATGGGGACAGGTGGTTACTAGACTTATCATGGTCATCATTTCATAATACATGCAAGTATCAAATCACTATGTGGTACATCTGAAACATAATAGTGTATGTCTACTATATTTCAACTGAAAAATAGAGTAGCCCCGAAAAAAAAAAAAAAAACTAGACTGAGAAGGACACTAGCGATTCCACACTTACACTTATAAGCAACCCCAGTGAGGTAAGAGCTCTTAGAGCAATCTCACCTAAGCTCTGCAGTTCACTCTCTCGGAATTTGTTGAATGAATCACTGTGACTGGGTGATGTCAAGTGGTGGATGGGCATGCATAGATTCATGCAGGCACCAATGGAGTCTTGAGTAGGGTCAACTACACCCAAGTCACACAGCCTGAGAGCAAAAATGGTAGGTTACCCAAACACAACTGGGATTCTATTACCAAGAACAGGGCTACAAGGCAAAATAGCTGTCCACTACAAATAAAAATGCTAAAACTCTCTCATATATATATATATATATTTTAAAACATTATTATTATTATTATATTTAAAGATTTATTTATTTATTTATTTATTTATTTTGGGCGGGGGTCGGGTTGGGGAGGGAGGGGAGCGGGCGGGCCACTTCCATTGGTCCTCCATTTCTCCATTTTCATCCGTCTTTGTACTTTGGCTCCTGTGGGCCTCCCATCGCGGTGGCGTCTGTTGTTGCAGAGTGCCGGCTCTGGGCGCATGCGCTCCAGAGCTCCAGCTCGGTAATTGGACACATGGGTCCAGCCGCTCCGCGGCACGTGGGATCTTCCCAGGCCAGGGCTCGAACCGGCGCCCCTTGCACTGCAAGGCGGTGTCCTTACCCACTGGACCACCAGGGGAAGCCCCTCGGGAAGCCCCTCTCTATATATATTTTAAGGGACTTCTCTGGTGGTCTGGCGGTTAAGACTGCACTCTCAAGGCAAGGAGCGTGGGTTTCATCCCTGGTCAGGGAACTAAGATTCCACATGCTACACAATGTGCCCTCCACAAAAATAATAAAAACTTGGTCTCAAGTTTTGTCTTACGTGAACAAATTATAAGCCAATAGTTTTTAAAAGAAATAAAATAAAAAAAATAGAAACTCCTTTTGAAAACTGTTTTGCATGAGGGTGTAATTATAGCCTGTAGATATGGTCAGTAGTATTGTAATAAGTTTATATGGGGACAGGTGGTTACTAGACTTATCATGGTCATCATTTCATAATACATGCAAGTATCAAATCACTATGTGGTACATCTGAAACATAATAGTGTATGTCTACTATATTTCAACTGAAAAATAGAGTAGCAAAATCCCTGAAGAAAAAGGAGCAAAAATTATACATATATATATATATAAACAAGAAATAAAAACTCGATTTGTTCTCAGAAGACACCTAGGTATTAATCTTAAATGTAAATAAATGACTTTCTTCATGATAAAAAGTTGCTGTGATAGGTAGAGTAATGACCCCACATAAAAGTTCTCATCCTAAATCCTAGAGCCTGTGAATGTTACCTTACATAACTAAAGAGACTTTGCAGATACATTTAATGTTAAAGAACCTGTGATGGGCGCATTCTGGACTACTCAAGTGGACCTAACATGATCACAAGAGTCCTTAAAAGTGGAAAACCTTGGGACTTCCCTGGTAGTCCAGTGGTCCTTCCTATGCATGGGGTAGGGGTTCCATACCTGGTCAGGGAACTAGATCCCACAAGCTGCAACTAAGACCCAGCACAGACAAATGAATTTTAAAAACTGAAGAACCTTGCCTGACTGTAGTCAGAAGGTATGATCAGGAGGAAGGGACAAAGAAACAACGCATTACTTTGCATTGAAGTAACACGCATAAAAGTAAAACAGTTTGAAGACAGAGACAGAAGTTATACCAGGCAGCAAGGAACATGAGCAGCATCTGAAAAATGGAAAAGGCAAGAAATGGGCTCTTTCCTAAAGCATTGCCAGAAGGAAAGCTGCCCCACCATCACCTTGATTTTAGTGCATGAGAACTATGTTGGACTTCTGACTACAGAACTACAAGAGAGTAAATGCAGGTTGTTTAAGCTGCATCTGTGGCAATCCATTCAAGCAGCAATAGAAAACTAATGCAGTAGCTATTTGGGAACTTTTTCACATCCTAAGGTCTCAGTTCTCAAGTCGTAATCAGTTCAGACCACTTGGAACAGCTCAGACAAGAAGCTCATTTGGGCAGTGACATCTAATGCTCATTGAACACAGAAATATCTGCCACCTTCTTAGCCTCTGTGCAGCTAGGTAGGATCCATATAATTTTTTCTAATCAATGGATTATGGCTCAGTCAGTAAAGAATCCACCTGCCAATGCAAGAGACCCAGGTTCGATCCCTGGGTCAGGAAGACCCCGAAGAAAAGGAAATACACTTGTCTGAGAAATCTCATGGAGAGAGGAGCCTGGCAGGCTAGAGCCCATGGGGAGCAAGAGGTGAAGTTAGTGACTAAACCACAAAGTCCCAAGGATATACAACAAAATGCCCATGTACACCTTCCCCTAGCTCTTGTTCTCTGCCTGTGAAGACTGGAAGGCTCAGTGTGTGTTGACATGGTGGTGTCACAAGGTGCAAACATCCTGGATCCCTGCGACACTGCTGGGGAGGAGCTTCCTGCACAAGCACTAGACTTGGTACCGATTTTGTATGACGTGAAAATAAATGTTTATGTTTTAAACTACTGAAGTTTTCAGGTAAAGAACCTGTGATGGGCGCATTCTGGACTACTCAAGTGGACCTAACATGATCACAAGAGTCCTTAAAAGTGGAAAACCTTGGGACTTCCCTGGTAGTCCAGTGGTCCTTCCTATGCATGGGGTAGGGGTTCCATACCTGGTCAGGGAACTAGATCCCACAAGCTGCAACTAAGACCCAGCACAGACAAATGAATTTTAAAAACTGAAGAACCTTGCCTGACTGTAGTCAGAAGGTATGATCAGGAGGAAGGGACAAAGAAACAACGCATTACTTTGCATTGAAGTAACACGCATAAAAGTAAAACAGTTTGAAGACAGAGACAGAAGTTATACCAGGCAGCAAGGAACATGAGCAGCATCTGAAAAATGGAAAAGGCAAGAAATGGGCTCTTTCCTAAAGCATTGCCAGAAGGAAAGCTGCCCCACCATCACCTTGATTTTAGTGCATGAGAACTATGTTGGACTTCTGACTACAGAACTACAAGAGAGTAAATGCAGGTTGTTTAAGCTGCATCTGTGGCAATCCATTCAAGCAGCAATAGAAAACTAATGCAGTAGCTATTTGGGAACTTTT
Source organism: Tragulus kanchil (assembly GCA_022376925.1). Taxonomy (NCBI): domain Eukaryota; kingdom Metazoa; phylum Chordata; class Mammalia; order Artiodactyla; family Tragulidae; genus Tragulus; species Tragulus kanchil. Next base: position 53,213,590 of record JAIOJX010000029.1, on the reverse strand, counting down.
TCACATCCTAAGGTCTCAGTTCTCAAGTCGTAATCAGTTCAGACCACTTGGAACAGCTCAGACAAGAAGCTCATTTGGGCAGTGACATCTAATGCTCATTGAACACAGAAATATCTGCCACCTTCTTAGCCTCTGTGCAGCTAGGTAGGATCCATAAAATTTTTTTCTAATCAATGGATTATGGCTCAGTCAGTAAAGAATCCACCTTCCAATGCAAGAGACCCAGGTTCGATCCCTGGGTCAGGAAGACCCCGAAGAAAAGGAAATACACTTGTCTGAGAAATCTCATGGAGAGAGGAGCCTGGCAGGCTAGAGCCCATGGGGAGCAAGAGGTGAAGTTAGTGACTAAACCACAAAGTCCCAAGGATATACAACAAAATGCCCATGTACACCTTCCCCTAGCTCTTGTTCTCTGCCTGTGAAGACTGGAAGGCTCAGTGTGTGTTGACATGGTGGTGTCACAAGGTGCAAACATCCTGGATCCCTGCGACACTGCTGGGGAGGAGCTTCCTGCACAAGCACTAGACTTGGTACCGATTTTGTATGAGTGAAAAATAAATGTTTATGTTTTAAACTACTGAAGTTTTCAGGTTCATTTCTGTAGCCCACCCAAGTCTATTCTGACAAATACACTTAACTTAGAATAAGGCTATCCTAGGAGGCAAAAGAATCCAACCTATCAAGTTTGATACAGAAAGTGGAAGTGGCTCAGTCATGTCCAAATCTTTGCAACCTATGGACAAGCCATGGAATTCTCCAGGCAAGAATACTGGAGTGGGTAGCTTTTCCCTTCTCCAGGGGATCTTCCTGACCTAGGAATCAAACCGGGGTCTTCTCCATTGCAGGTGGATTCTTTACCAGCTAAGCTACAAGGGAATTCCTTAACATAGAAACTACCTTCTAACTCTCTCTTATTAACCTATTAAATTATATTCTCTATGCCTCAATTTCCCTCTACATACAGTTGAGAGGCAGGCGGTTCCATATAACACTTGAGGAAGGATTGAATATTCCTTTTATTTCTTCTGCTTATATAATACAATAATGAACTTTAAATTAGAAAATAAAAATAAGTTTTATATTTTATTAAGAAATAGTATTTTTGGTTTTCTTCCATGAACCAGTAGTGATTAATGCAAATATTATACCTTCATGTCAAGCTTATAAGATGGAAACGTAGATATATGACGAAAATTGCTTTTTTCTGTCAATATTTCACATTTAAGACACTTGGCAAGACATAACCTTAGTAGCCTCTGTGCAGCTAGGTAGGATCCATATAATTTTCTAATCAATGGATTATGGCTCAGTCAGTAAAGAATCCACCTGCCAATGCAAGAGACCCAGGTTCGATCCCTGGGTCAGGAAGACCCCGAAGAAAAGGAAATACACTTGTCTGAGAAATCTCATGGAGAGAGGAGCCTGGCAGGCTAGAGCCCATGGGGAGCAAGAGGTGAAGTTAGTGACTAAACCACAAAGTCCCAAGGATATACAACAAAATGCCCATGTACACCTTCCCCTAGCTCTTGTTCTCTGCCTGTGAAGACTGGAAGGCTCAGTGTGTGTTGACATGGTGGTGTCACAAGGTGCAAACATCCTGGATCCCTGCGACACTGCTGGGGAGGAGCTTCCTGCACAAGCACTAGACTTGGTACCGATTTTGTATGAGTGAAAAATAAATGTTTATGTTTTAAACTACTGAAGTTTTCAGGTTCATTTCTGTAGCCCACCCAAGTCTATTCTGACAAATACACTTAACTTAGAATAAGGCTATCCTAGGAGGCAAAAGAATCCAACCTATCAAGTTTGATACAGAAAGTGGAAGTGGCTCAGTCATGTCCAAATCTTTGCAACCTATGGACAAGCCATGGAATTCTCCAGGCAAGAATACTGGAGTGGGTAGCTTTTCCCTTCTCCAGGGGATCTTCCTGACCTAGGAATCAAACCGGGGTCTTCTCCATTGCAGGTGGATTCTTTACCAGCTAAGCTACAAGGGAATTCCTTAACATAGAAACTACCTTCTAACTCTCTCTTATTAACCTATTAAATTATATTCTCTATGCCTCAATTTCCCTCTACATACAGTTGAGAGGCAGGCGGTTCCATATAACACTTGAGGAAGGATTGAATATTCCTTTTATTTCTTCTGCTTATATAATACAATAATGAACTTTAAATTAGAAAATAAAAATAAGTTTTATATTTTATTAAGAAATAGTATTTTTGGTTTTCTTCCATGAACCAGTAGTGATTAATGCAAATATTATACCTTCATGTCAAGCTTATAAGATGGAAACGTAGATATATGACGAAAATTGCTTTTTTCTGTCAATATTTCACATTTAAGACACTTGGCAAGACATAACCTTAGTAAAACACCATGCTTATGGCCATGAAAAGATACAAGAGACAAAGAAAAGTAAACCCACACCCTGTAAAGCTTTCCTAAGAAAACTGGAATGCAAAAAAGTAAACCAAAAGCATCATCTATTTTAAAAAGAGTAAGACCTAGTATTTCCCATCTAGTCTTCCAAAGTGATAATAACAGCTTGAGAAGAACCAGAGATTATCCAATTTCTCTCCTCCATTTGATGGAAAATAAAATTGAGGATTACAAAAAGTAATTTACACTTCTAGACAACGGGAGAGAGAATACCTGAGAGCAAATATAAGTGCAGGCAGAAAGTGGCTATTTGGCTAGAGGGCAAGCTAGAGTTACATGATCAAGAATACCATATTTTTTCAAACATTTGTAAAATATACAAACCACAAAATTCACCATCTTAACCATTTTCACATGTACAATTTGCTGGCATTACACACTTACACACTTTTGCACAGCCATCATCACCACTGTCCATCTCTAGAACTTTCTCCTCATCCCAAACTGAAACTCTGCCCATTAAGCAGGAACCCTTCTCGCCTAATCCTCAGGAACAACTGTTTTATTTTCTCTTTCTATAAACTTGACTATTTTAGGTACCTCCTACAATACAATCATATAATATTTGTTCTTTTGTAACTGGCTTATTTCACTAAGTATAATATCTTCAAGATTCATCCACACAGTAGCATATTGTGAAAATTTCCTTTTTATGACTAATTTTCCATTATGTGTATATGTCATCTATTATTGACATTAGGGCTTTTTTATTCATTTTGGTTATTTGGTAATTTAAGGTTCCACTTTTTGAGAAACTACTGCACTATTTTGCACAGAAGCTGCACTATCTGACATGTCCACTAGGCAATGCACAAATGTTCCAATTTCTCCCTCTATATCCTTGCCAACATTAGTATTTTCTGGGATTTGGGGGGTGTTTTTTCTCTGATTTCATAATAGCTACCCTAATGGATATGAAGTGTTATCTCACAGCAAAAATTTCACATTTAAGACACTTGGCAAGACATAACCTTAGTAAAACACCATGCTTATGGCCATGAAAAGATACAAGAGACAAAGAAAAGTAAACCCACACCCTGTAAAGCTTTCCTAAGAAAACTGGAATGCAAAAAAGTAAACCAAAAGCATCATCTATTTTAAAAAGAGTAAGACCTAGTATTTCCCATCTAGTCTTCCAAAGTGATAATAACAGCTTGAGAAGAACCAGAGATTATCCAATTTCTCTCCTCCATTTGATGGAAAATAAAATTGAGGATTACAAAAAGTAATTTACACTTCTAGACAACGGGAGAGAGAATACCTGAGAGCAAATATAAGTGCAGGCAGAAAGTGGCTATTTGGCTAGAGGGCAAGCTAGAGTTACATGATCAAGAATACCATATTTTTTCAAACATTTGTAAAATATACAAACCACAAAATTCACCATCTTAACCATTTTCACATGTACAATTTGCTGGCATTACACACTTACACACTTTTGCACAGCCATCATCACCACTGTCCATCTCTAGAACTTTCTCCTCATCCCAAACTGAAACTCTGCCCATTAAGCAGGAACCCTTCTCGCCTAATCCTCAGGAACAACTGTTTTATTTTCTCTTTCTATAAACTTGACTATTTTAGGTACCTCCTACAATACAATCATATAATATTTGTTCTTTTGTAACTGGCTTATTTCACTAAGTATAATATCTTCAAGATTCATCCACACAGTAGCATATTGTGAAAATTTCCTTTTTATGACTAATTTTCCATTATGTGTATATGTCATCTATTATTGACATTAGGGCTTTTTTATTCATTTTGGTTATTTGGTAATTTAAGGTTCCACTTTTTGAGAAACTACTGCACTATTTTGCACAGAAGCTGCACTATCTGACATGTCCACTAGGCAATGCACAAATGTTCCAATTTCTCCCTCTATATCCTTGCCAACATTAGTATTTTCTGGGATTTGGGGGGTGTTTTTTCTCTGATTTCATAATAGCTACCCTAATGGATATGAAGTGTTATCTCACAGCAATTTTGGAAAAGATCACGTCTTTTTACTATTGAGAAGTCCTACTATTGAGTTTTTATTTTAATATACTATTCCGATTGAATTTGGAACTGTTTAACTTGCAATCAAGAACAAAGCCCAACTAGCCCACAAATCTGCAGTCATGTTAATCCTTTCAAAGCAACAGAAACAAAAATAATTAATCTGTTTAAGGGCAATATTTTTTCAAATCCTCTCTTTTTGAATCAATTGAAGTATCTCACATAACTTAAGACCTCAGATTTAGATTATTAATTTATCTCAAGAAATTTAAAGTGAAAATTTTTTGCATATTATTTTTGGCTATTATAATTCAGTGACACTTTCATAATATTTTTAGATATATGACAAAACCTTTCATTATTTTCTTTCTTAAGAGACTGATACAGACAGATGTTGAAGTCTGACAGCTATTTCTCTTTTTTACCTTAAATTCACTTACTGCTCAAGACATGCTAACAGTCTAAGTCCAGTCATTTTCCCTGGTCGTGTAACTTGGAGGTCTACAGATTTTTTTTTTTTTTAACCAACAACTAAATGAAGTAAAGCTTATAGAAAAGGTTAATATTTACAGAAGTATAAAGGAACAGTATTCTTAAAACTACACCACCATTCTTGTGTCATCTTTCACTTTCCCAAAAAAGAATAAAAACTTAAGCTAAATCATCTCAGAAATAAATTTTAACATCATTTCTTTCTGATGAAATATGTACACATTAGTACTATTACATCACTTTCTTAAGGTAAACTTAGAACTATTACATCAGTTTCTGATCTGAATTTTTGTAGTTATAGAAAAATAATGTTTTGAAACACACTCTGATATAATTCCTAATCTCAATAATTTAATTTTATTTTTATTTTTCTCTTGAATGTCCTTTCTTAAATTGAGACCCTGAGACTGAGGGTTATGCCTAAGGATAGGGCAGAGTAGCAATTGTAGTGTATAAAGAACAATTGTTTCAATTTAGTATTCAAACTGAGTTTTTTAAGTTACATAAAGAGATGGTCTTGAAAATCAGGCTTCCATAAGAAAGAAGAATTTTGTCAGACTCCCCAAATCATATTTTTGTATATTGAATCACATGAAATTTATATTTAACCATTTTTCTTAATATTTTTAAATTAAAGGATAATAGCTTTACAGAGTTCTGCTATTTACTGCCAAACATCAACATGAATCAGCTATCGTATTTAACTATTTTTGACCTACAAAAATGGAAATTTATTACCATTCAACCTATAATATGTATCGAAAACTCAAGCTTGGGACTTCCCTGGTGGTCTAGTGCTTAAGAATCCACCTGTCAGCAGTATTTACAATAGCCAGGACATGGAAGCAACCTAGATGTTTATCTGCAGATGAACAGAAAAAGAAGATGTGATACATACACACTCTGGAATATTATTCAGCCATAAGAATGAATGAATGTGAGTCAGTTGTAGTGAGGTGAATGAACCTAGAACCTGTTGTATAGAGTGAAATCGGAAAGAGAAAAATGAGTATTGTATATTAATACATATACATATGAAATCTAGAAAAATGGTACTGATGAACCTATTTGCACTGAAGGAATGGAGAAGCAAATGTAGAGAACAGACTTGTGGACAAGGCAGGGGCAGGAAAAGGTGGGCTGAATAGAGAAAGTAGTAATGACATATATGTGTACTATCCTGTGTAAAACAGACAGCTAGTGGGCAGATGCTATATAACACATGGAACACAGCCTGACACTCTAGGATGACCTGGATGGAGTGGGCTGGGGGAGAAGAGGGTGCCTCAAGAGGGAAGTCCGTCTTGCAATATGAAGATTAGTGACTGACTTGCACGGTTGTACGGCAGAAACCAACACAACACTGTAAAGCAATTTCACTCCAAATAAATACATCTTAAAAAAAAAAAAAAAAAGTTGCCTGCCAGCCTTCCCTGCTCTGGGAAGATTCCACAAGCCAGAGGGAAACTAAGCCTGTGTGCCACAGCTACGGAGCCCACAAGCCTTAAAGTCAATGCTCTGTAACAGAGAAGCCACAGCAAGGAGAAGCCCATACACCGCACTAGAGAGTAGCTGCCTGCTCACCACAACTAGAGAAGGCCCACGACAACAGCAAAGACCCAGCACGGCCAAAAATACATACAATTTTTTAAAACCCAAAGCTTAGAGAAGTGCCCCTAGATTACAGAGAAGGAAAGGAGATCACGAAATTTGATTCAAAACAAAAATATATTTTAAATTAAACCATTTTTCTTAATATTTTTAAATTAAAGGATAATAGCTTTACAGAGTTCTGCTATTTACTGCCAAACATCAACATGAATCAGCTATCGTATTTAACTATTTTTGACCTACAAAAATGGAAATTTATTACCATTCAACCTATAATATGTATCGAAAACTCAAGCTTGGGACTTCCCTGGTGGTCTAGTGCTTAAGAATCCACCTGTCAGCAGTATTTACAATAGCCAGGACATGGAAGCAACCTAGATGTTTATCTGCAGATGAACAGAAAAAGAAGATGTGATACATACACACTCTGGAATATTATTCAGCCATAAGAATGAATGAATGTGAGTCAGTTGTAGTGAGGTGAATGAACCTAGAACCTGTTGTATAGAGTGAAATCGGAAAGAGAAAAATGAGTATTGTATATTAATACATATACATATGAAATCTAGAAAAATGGTACTGATGAACCTATTTGCACTGAAGGAATGGAGAAGCAAATGTAGAGAACAGACTTGTGGACAAGGCAGGGGCAGGAAAAGGTGGGCTGAATAGAGAAAGTAGTAATGACATATATGTGTACTATCCTGTGTAAAACAGACAGCTAGTGGGCAGATGCTATATAACACATGGAACACAGCCTGACACTCTAGGATGACCTGGATGGAGTGGGCTGGGGGAGAAGAGGGTGCCTCAAGAGGGAAGTCCGTCTTGCAATATGAAGATTAGTGACTGACTTGCACGGTTGTACGGCAGAAACCAACACAACACTGTAAAGCAATTTCACTCCAAATAAATACATCTTAAAAAAAAAAAAAAAAAGTTGCCTGCCAGCCTTCCCTGCTCTGGGAAGATTCCACAAGCCAGAGGGAAACTAAGCCTGTGTGCCACAGCTACGGAGCCCACAAGCCTTAAAGTCAATGCTCTGTAACAGAGAAGCCACAGCAAGGAGAAGCCCATACACCGCACTAGAGAGTAGCTGCCTGCTCACCACAACTAGAGAAGGCCCACGCACAACAGCAAAGACCCAGCACGGCCAAAAATACATACAATTTTTTAAAACCCAAAGCTTAGAGAAGTGCCCCTAGATTACAGAGAAGGAAAGGAGATCACGAAATTTGATTCAAAAACAAAAAATAACAACCAAAAAATCTCATTCCTCATTTTTGCTGGGAGGAGGAGACAAAGAAGGAAAAAGAGAGAAAGTTGTGTGAAGACAGATACCAGGTCCAATCCTTGTGAGGAAGCAACAGGCAGTGACATAAGCACCGAGCTAAATTGTGGGCTAATTTGCTGCACTACCACACAGAGCCAGAGGAGTCTGCCCTTCCAGAAAGCCCATGCTTACTAGCCAGAAGCAGGAGCATTTCCCACGCATCACACACACATGCCTTCAAGGAAATATGGAAGTTCCTGTGTGTCCTGAATTGAGGTAGCGGTGAGAAGCTAAAGAGCTGAGACCAGAAGAGGTTCAGGGTTGGGACAAGATGGCGTTAAGACCTAGAGAAGATGAGCTGTGTCACAAACTAGGAGCCCAGTTCCAAAGCAGCATCTAAAACGCAGGTGAAACCAGCCACAGCTCAACAGACACCAGTCAGCAAAGAACACAGGTGAACCACAGCAGGGCTACACAAGTACAGGGCATATTTCTGTCAGACCTGATAGGACAGTGTATGAACTTCTTGAAGACTTTACCATGGAAAACTATACGTACGACAACATGGGTGAAAAGACCCCAGAGCAACCAAAATCCTGTTGCGATAGAAAGTGACTGTTTTAAACTGCAAATTTTTCTCTTTCTAGTAGAGAGAAGGGTTTTTTTGCCTAGTGGTAGAGAACCCGCCTGAGATGCAGGAGACCCAGTTTTGATCCCTGGGTCAGGAAGATCCTCTGGAGGGGGAAATGGCAACCCACTCCAATATTCTTGCCTGGAAAATTCCATGAACAAAGGAGCCTGATAGGCTACAGTCCATAGGGTCACAAAGAGTTGGACACAACTGAGCAAATAACACTTTTACATTTTAGTTGCAAAGTGCTAAGACAATGATGTACTGAAATTTACTGAACTAATTGGTAAATGGTTTCTTTTAATTTTTACATTTTAAGTATTCTAGTCAAGATAGAGAAATACACAAGTTCAAAGCCTGATAGAATGGTTAATATACATTTTGACTTCTTAGAGAAGACCAGAATCTCAATGCAACTCTGCATTTTAATGTGGCACAGTTTCCTCATTTCCTCTGTGTCTCCCACATCAAGAGCCTGTGTGAGAGAGATGTAGGTTAAACTTGGACAAAAGTTTAGAGGAAGTTGATCCTCCTAAGTCTCCAAAGTTTCAAGGTCATCTCAGACCTGCATCTTCTGCCTGAGGTCAGAAGACCCTTCCTGTCTTGTTTGTAATAATCAGAATGTGTACAACTATGCAATGATCAGTCTGCCCTTCCAGAAAGCCCATGCTTACTAGCCAGAAGCAGGAGCATTTCCCACGCATCACACACACATGCCTTCAAGGAAATATGGAAGTTCCTGTGTGTCCTGAATTGAGGTAGCGGTGAGAAGCTAAAGAGCTGAGACCAGAAGAGGTTCAGGGTTGGGACAAGATGGCGTTAAGACCTAGAGAAGATGAGCTGTGTCACAAACTAGGAGCCCAGTTCCAAAGCAGCATCTAAAACGCAGGTGAAACCAGCCACAGCTCAACAGACACCAGTCAGCAAAGAACACAGGTGAACCACAGCAGGGCTACACAAGTACAGGGCATATTTCTGTCAGACCTGATAGGACAGTGTATGAACTTCTTGAAGACTTTACCATGGAAAACTATACGTACGACAACATGGGTGAAAAGACCCCAGAGCAACCAAAATCCTGTTGCGATAGAAAGTGACTGTTTTAAACTGCAAATTTTTCTCTTTCTAGTAGAGAGAAGGGTTTTTTTGCCTAGTGGTAGAGAACCCGCCTGAGATGCAGGAGACCCAGTTTTGATCCCTGGTTCAGGAAGATCCTCGGGAGGGGGAAATGGCAACCCACTCCAATATTCTTGCCTGGAAAATTCCATGAACAAAGGAGCCTGATAGGCTACAGTCCATAGGGTCACAAAGAGTTGGACACAACTGAGCAAATAACACTTTTACATTTTAGTTGCAAAGTGCTAAGACAATGATGTACTGAAATTTACTGAACTAATTGGTAAATGGTTTCTTTTAATTTTTACATTTTAAGTATTCTAGTCAAGATAGAGAAATACACAAGTTCAAAGCCTGATAGAATGGTTAATATACATTTTGACTTCTTAGAGAAGACCAGAATCTCAATGCAACTCTGCATTTTAATGTGGCACAGTTTCCTCATTTCCTCTGTGTCTCCCACATCAAGAGCCTGTGTGAGAGAGATGTAGGTTAAACTTGACAAGTCAGAGGAAGTGCCTATAAGAAGATGAAAATAATCAGAATGTGTTACAAAGCAAAGTTGATCCTCCTAAGTCTCCAAAGTTTCAAGGTCATCTCAGACCTGCATCTTCTGCCTGAGGTCAGAAGACCCTTCCTGTCTTGTTTGTATATCTGCAGAATGACAGGCACCTTTATGGCTTTCCAGGTGATGTATTACACAATCCTCTATCTGCCTTCAAACTGGATCACTGTTTCGAGGGATCAAAACCTTTGGCATGCTCACCAAAACTGCAGAGGCTCAGCAGGCAAGAAGGGTGGCACCAGTTTACACAGGCTCCCTAAATAACCACAAAGCATTCAGGTTTAAATGGAACCAATGCTCTGTCTTCCCCAGATTTGCTGGGTAATGTAGCCATCTTTCTTAGACACTGACTGATGTTGAATGAGGCAGTAGAAAAGGAAACTTCCAGCTGTGCTTCTGAATGGTTCAGTGTGTGACTGGGAAATCCAGACAACAACAAACTCCCAGGGTTGAACTAGTAATTGTTCAGAACCAAATAACTATTTAGTTTCAATAGTTGTACGTAAAACAATTCCCCTGACCATTCCCATTGTTTTCCCATTGCATTACACATGGAGAGTTCTTTTCCCAGGCAGGAGATAGAAGAAAGGTGGTATCCAGGATCAAACAGTGGACCAAGGACAGTTCCAATCACAGTATTTCACACGACCCCATATACAGGCTAATAGCAGTGTTCTGCCAAAGTTTAACCCATAGGGAATAGACCTTTGAGATTGCTTAAAAGGGCAGGCTGTGAGAGAGAAGCCTGTTTCCTTTCTTGGAGCCTAATTTAGCTGGAAAATGAAGATAGGCGGAATGGGAGCTTCCTGTAGCTTCATGCGTTGTGTAATTTTATTAGACATTAACAAACTTGCTCTTAATGGCTTCTGTTGGTCAACTGAAATGTTTATTTTTATGTAAAATGTGACCTTCAAGCTGTATATGGCACATTATCCAGTAAGAACACAAAACAGCTCCCCACGATTTTCCATCAGAGTCAGTCCCATCACCAGATCCAGGAGAGGCGATCACTTTCTTAGGTTTCATAAGGCATACCCTGAGTCAGACAACAGTACTGAAAGTCCCAACCTTTGGAGAAAGGGGCAAGGGGCATCACCGTAGGAGAGCGAGTTTCAAGGTCATCTCAGACCTGCATCTTCTGCCTGAGGTCAGAAGACCCTTCCTGTCTTGTTTGTATATCTGCAGAATGACAGGCACCTTTATGGCTTTCCAGGTGATGTATTACACAATCCTCTATCTGCCTTCAAACTGGATCACTGTTTCGAGGGATCAAAACCTTTGGCATGCTCACCAAAACTGCAGAGGCTCAGCAGGCAAGAAGGGTGGCACCAGTTTACACAGGCTCCCTAAATAACCACAAAGCATTCAGGTTTAAATGGAACCAATGCTCTGTCTTCCCCAGATTTGCTGGGTAATGTAGCCATCTTTCTTAGACACTGACTGATGTTGAATGAGGCAGTAGAAAAGGAAACTTCCAGCTGTGCTTCTGAATGGTTCAGTGTGTGACTGGGAAATCCAGACAACAACAAACTCCCAGGGTTGAACTAGTAATTGTTCAGAACCAAATAACTATTTAGTTTCAATAGTTGTACGTAAAACAATTCCCCTGACCATTCCCATTGTTTTCCCATTGCATTACACATGGAGAGTTCTTTTCCCAGGCAGGAGATAGAAGAAAGGTGGTATCCAGGATCAAACAGTGGACCAAGGACAGTTCCAATCACAGTATTTCACACGACCCCATATACAGGCTAATAGCAGTGTTCTGCCAAAGTTTAACCCATAGGGAATAGACCTTTGAGATTGCTTAAAAGGGCAGGCTGTGAGAGAGAAGCCTGTTTCCTTTCTTGGAGCCTAATTTAGCTGGAAAATGAAGATAGGCGGAATGGGAGCTTCCTGTAGCTTCATGCGTTGTGTAATTTTATTAGACATTAACAAACTTGCTCTTAATGGCTTCTGTTGGTCAACTGAAATGTTTATTTTTATGTAAAATGTGACCTTCAAGCTGTATATGGCACATTATCCAGTAAGAACACAAAACAGCTCCCCACGATTTTCCATCAGAGTCAGTCCCATCACCAGATCCAGGAGAGGCGATCACTTTCTTAGGTTTCATAAGGCATACCCTGAGTCAGACAACAGTACTGAAAGTCCCAACCTTTGGAGAACACCACTGTGGGCCGCGTAACCGGGCATGCCCTGGAGATTAGACATCAGGTGACACCTGAGTCCCCAGAGGAATCCACACACTGGAGGGGAGGGCAGAGATTTAGATCAGACAGACACTAATAGCAATCCTCGTGGGGTGATAGCTGTTGAAAACCTGCTACTACTGCATAAACCTGGGAAGGGCTCACAGTTCTGGATCTGTTCTCCCTTACTTACAATCTAAATGGACCCCAAATCTCTGCCATCTTCTATAAATTAATCATAGGAAACTAAAACATTATGTGCTCCTCTCAGCACTGTAAGTTGATGTGCTCCATAATTTATACAGATGTATTAAGACAGTGAGACGTTTTTTCCTTCCAGATCCACAGAAGGGATGACAACATACAGCGAAATTGAGGAAGACAGAGGAAACTAACAGCCCAGTTGCCTATTTTTATCTTATTTTAAGCCCTTGACCTATTTAAGACGTATACCCACTTTGTTACTCCCCACCTCAAACTCTCACCAACAAAACTTTTTGTGAGAAAACAAAATTCAGCAGGAAATGTCACTGACCTGAGACAGAGTCTTCAGGCTCTTCTTCCAGGAGCCTCCTTTGGAAGTATAAATTGGGCATCCTCATTAACAGCATACAACAGTGGCTTCTAAAGCTGTTTTCCTGTCATCACCAGTGCAGATAAGCTCCTGTGTTTAGGAGGAAAGAAAGCAATGGTATTTGACTTTTTTCTTTTTTATTGGCGTATAGTTGATTTACAATGTTGTGTTAATTTCTGCTGTACAGCAAAGTGACTGAGTTATACATATGAATGCATTCTTCTTAAAAATTCTTTTCCCCTATGGTTTATCCCAGGATATTGAATACAGTTTCCTGTGCTATACAGTAGGACCACATTGTTTGCGTTTCTCTTTTAAGTGTGGTTTAAAGGTGATATCAAAGAGATTTTGAAACTTCAGCAAACCAGGAGAGGCGATCACTTTCTTAGGTTTCATAAGGCATACCCTGAGTCAGACAACAGTACTGAAAGTCCCAACCTTTGGAGAACACCACTGTGGGTCACAGAACGGGCATGCCCTGGAGATTAGACATCAGGTGACACCTGAGTCCCCAGAGGAATCCACACACTGGAGGGGAGGGCAGAGATTTAGATCAGACAGACACTAATAGCAATCCTCGTGGGGTGATAGCTGTTGAAAACCTGCTACTACTGCATAAACCTGGGAAGGGCTCACAGTTCTGGATCTGTTCTCCCTTACTTACAATCTAAATGGACCCCAAATCTCTGCCATCTTCTATAAATTAATCATAGGAAACTAAAACATTATGTGCTCCTCTCAGCACTGTAAGTTGATGTGCTCCATAATTTATACAGATGTATTAAGACAGTGAGACGTTTTTTCCTTCCAGATCCACAGAAGGGATGACAACATACAGCGAAATTGAGGAAGACAGAGGAAACTAACAGCCCAGTTGCCTATTTTTATCTTATTTTAAGCCCTTGACCTATTTAAGACGTATACCCACTTTGTTACTCCCCACCTCAAACTCTCACCAACAAAACTTTTTGTGAGAAAACAAAATTCAGCAGGAAATGTCACTGACCTGAGACAGAGTCTTCAGGCTCTTCTTCCAGGAGCCTCCTTTGGAAGTATAAATTGGGCATCCTCATTAACAGCATACAACAGTGGCTTCTAAAGCTGTTTTCCTGTCATCACCAGTGCAGATAAGCTCCTGTGTTTAGGAGGAAAGAAAGCAATGGTATTTGACTTTTTTCTTTTTTATTGGCGTATAGTTGATTTACAATGTTGTGTTAATTTCTGCTGTACAGCAAAGTGACTGAGTTATACATATGAATGCATTCTTCTTAAAAATTCTTTTCCCCTATGGTTTATCCCAGGATATTGAATACAGTTTCCTGTGCTATACAGTAGGACCACATTGTTTGCGTTTCTCTTTTAAGTGTGGTTTAAAGGTGATATCAAAGAGATTTTGAAACTTCAGCAAACCAGGAAGCCAAGGGCGTCAGCATTTATAGAAGTCACCAGAGAAAACTAGCTCTTAGGTAATAAAAGCCTTCTTGAAAGGGATGTAGGTGGTCACTCTCTTATCTTAAAGGTTTCCTTTTGGTGATAAGGAGGTGTTCCTTGGAGCTACCATATCTGAGACACTCAGGATTGCTCCAGAGGAAAGTCCACTCTCTGTTTATATTTTTGGATGCAACTGAAATTTCTGCTACAGTTTCTTCTCTTCTTTTCAGCTCTCTGAGCTCCAGATGCTTTCAGGGGAACTTCTTAAAGTCTGCTATGTGACACCACCTAACCAGGTCTATCTCCAATCATAGAAGAACCACAGCCAGCCCCAGACTGCCCTTCCTGACACCCTCTTACTTAGGTCAGGGTAGTCTTTTTAATTTAACGCTGGAGCCGTACTCTGCTTGTAGCCCTTATCAAAGCCAGATTCCGTTCTCGCAAGTTAAACTTGTCCAAATACTCTCTCACGCTATATAACAGCTAGCCATGGTTGTTTAGCAGCAAAGGTAACGTTCTGTTTTACCCATGAACTTTCTAGAATCCACATGATGCAAGGACAAGATCAGTGTTTTTAGAGTCAAACAGGTATAAATTTGAATCCCAGTTTAGTACATTTCCTTCCATGACCTGAGATAATTCTGAAAAAGCAGATATAATGATGCCTATGGTACTGATCAAGAAAAGAAGCCCAAAGAAGTAGGACACACAATGAGTAAATGGCCAACGGAGAATTCAGATGCAGGTGCCGCTTTACAGTATTTCCTTTAGAATTGGGTCTTTATCTCACTGGGGCATTAATGCTCCACTTGTTTGGATTAATATCTGTTATAATCCTGCATTTACCCCTTTGGGGTTGGCCTCCCTAGTGACTAAATAGTTCTACATGCTGAGGCCTCCTTTGACCACAAAAGGGAAAGAAAACACGTTGAAGGCTCTGGAAAAGAGATTTTCTGGTTTGCTTCTACCTAAACCGCTGCTTTCTTAGCAATGTGAGTTAGAGTAGATTTTTA
Source organism: Tragulus kanchil (assembly GCA_022376925.1). Lineage (NCBI taxonomy): Eukaryota > Metazoa > Chordata > Mammalia > Artiodactyla > Tragulidae > Tragulus > Tragulus kanchil. Next base: position 53,198,248 of record JAIOJX010000029.1, on the reverse strand, counting down.
AATCCAGCTGTACTGGTTATGGTTAAAACTGATGTGGAGATTAAGTCTATGTTGGAGATTTTAAAACACATGACTTTAGACTCCCTGGAGAAAGAGAGGAAGGAGCCTTAGAAGGATTTTCTCCTAGACAACTCTGGAGATCTTAGGAGCTGTTAACAAGGAAAGCAGGCCTTTTAGATTGAGATCTACTGTCAACTTCCTGAGACAAAACCATATGAACTGCCTAAAGACTTGACAGAATTCTAGGAGACTTACGTGGTTCACCACAATAGCACAGGTGCTGGAGGGCAAAAGTTTAGAGGCTTAGTAAGACGTCACTCTTGACTGCTTGAGTTACTCCAGGTGGAAGAAAATGGGAAAAGCCATCAATAATGGGTTGAGGGGACGCACACCCAAAAATCTGAGTTTGTTTTGACCTCTGCATGTTCATACCTTTGTATTTGTATGGATGTAGGCAGAGGGATAAGACCTTAAAATAATTGGAGGACAGGGTAGAATTATTGTATCTTGATAAATGTTCCCAAACCAAAATAACTATTTCTTGGAAATTGTAGCGGATATAATGAGTAGCAGGGAAGATTGATCTGGTGATAATAAATGTTATGGAGGAAACAAATTTCACCTTTTTTGGATTCAGAGAGCTGATTGGTTTAGGATGTTTACAATTTGAGAAACTCGCATCTCACTTAATAAATCTTGCCTTTGGCAGCCAGAGATGGAAATTTCTTCTACACTCTCTCTCCTAACTAGCATAGCTCTGTGATTTCTAATGTGAAATTTGGGGACCAAATGTGTTTCAGAATGCAGAATTTTTCAAATTTGAAACGTTAGAGTTGGGATAATACTCCATACTCAGAAATATTATTTACATTGAATGGGATGTATAAGTACTATAAGTAACTTCCTTTTGGTTCAGATCAGATTTTGCTGCAAAATGAATTCAGATTAGGTCAGGTCATGTCAGGTCAGATTTTGCTACCAGATGAACTATGAAATTTTTCATAGTTCAGAGATTAGGATTTTGGAAATAGAGTTATGGGATTGTAAAATTGTACAAGTGAAAACTTCTACTTTACCACGCTGCCAAATAGAAACATCAAGAGATTTACAGGAAGATGGTGAACCTTGATTTGGGGAACATGCTTAGAAACAGTAATAGACAGTAATAAATACATAGTTAACATTTCTGGCACAGTTATTATGTGCCAGACATTGTTATAAGACTTAACATGAATTAACCCATGTAAGTATCTTATAATTCAATGAGATACTATGTTGATGTATTGATAGATCTAGTCAGATGAAGAAACAGAAGCAAAGAAAGCTTTACGTAACTCTGTAGAGCACACAGCAATTGATCGAGTGACCGGAGCTTGAACATAGATCGCTCCCTTCTTTCAATAGTTATACTACAATTTTATATTCCACACAAAGACAATTCTTATATATCATACTCATAGTCCTCTTACCTACAGGAAATGAAGAGGTGTTTTGTTTTGTTTGTTTTTTATCTAAAGGTACCATAATGTTTCTCAAGATACTTGTCTTCATCTTGAAATGTCTTTTACATTCTGGTGTTTATAATTCTTTACTTCGAAACTTAACCAGTTAACAGAGTACTGACACAAACAAATTTAGTGTAAATAATAAAGAAGAATTAAGCATTTACATTTTTCGGTGAAGATGGAGACTGACTCTGGCCACTGTTCTACCTCAAAGCCAAACTTAAACATTTCTGTATAAGTAGTACATTGTTAAATAAAAAAATGAGTTTAAATCTCCAAAATCTGCCAAAATAAGTGAGTCCCATTCAAAGATACTAAACTGTGTTATTCCATTCATTTGCATTTTTCCCTTTGTTGATGTTAATTTATCAGAATTTGAGATCAAAATTTTATGTTGATTGGTTTTTATATCCGAGTAGGAAATGGGTGGGAAGGTAACCACTTTGTATTTGGCCAAATGTATTATTTTAGCTAGGCTCCATTGACTTCTGACCGCACAGCTATGCACGTGTATTTACAGTGTACATATGCACATGAAATGTGTGACCCATCCAGATAGCATCAGGCTTGCAAGCAGCCCTTGGGAAATGGTGCTGCCTAACCAGTTTTACTGCTCCAAACACTGGATTGCTACAGACAGGTGCTTCTACCTGATCATCAGGCCTGCCTCTGACAGTAGCTGAAGAGTTCTTTGACTCAGAATTTTGTAAAGATGAAAGGCTTAGGAAAGTCAGAAACCATCCTATACGTCATACTATCCACAGTTTTCCAATTTTACCTTGATCAAACCATAGTTTTTTTTTTTATTAATTTCCAGACATTGTTATAAGACTTAACATGAATTAACCCATGTAAGTATCTTATAATTCAATGAGATACTATGTTGATGTATTGATAGATCAAAGAAAAGCCTTTACGTAACTCTGTAGAGCACACAGCAATTGATCGAGTGACCGGAGCTTGAACATAGATCGCTCCCTTCTTTCAATAGTTATACTACAATTTTATATTCCACACAAAGACAATTCTTATATATCATACTCATAGTCCTCTTACCTACAGGAAATGAAGAGGTGTTTTGTTTTGTTTGTTTTTTATCTAAAGGTACCATAATGTTTCTCAAGATACTTGTCTTCATCTTGAAATGTCTTTTACATTCTGGTGTTTATAATTCTTTACTTCGAAACTTAACCAGTTAACAGAGTACTGACACAAACAAATTTAGTGTAAATAATAAAGAAGAATTAAGCATTTACATTTTTCGGTGAAGATGGAGACTGACTCTGGCCACTGTTCTACCTCAAAGCCAAACTTAAACATTTCTGTATAAGTAGTACATTGTTAAATAAAAAAATGAGTTTAAATCTCCAAAATCTGCCAAAATAAGTGAGTCCCATTCAAAGATACTAAACTGTGTTATTCCATTCATTTGCATTTTTCCCTTTGTTGATGTTAATTTATCAGAATTTGAGATCAAAATTTTATGTTGATTGGTTTTTATATCCGAGTAGGAAATGGGTGGGAAGGTAACCACTTTGTATTTGGCCAAATGTATTATTTTAGCTAGGCTCCATTGACTTCTGACCGCACAGCTATGCACGTGTATTTACAGTGTACATATGCACATGAAATGTGTGACCCATCCAGATAGCATCAGGCTTGCAAGCAGCCCTTGGGAAATGGTGCTGCCTAACCAGTTTTACTGCTCCAAACACTGGATTGCTACAGACAGGTGCTTCTACCTGATCATCAGGCCTGCCTCTGACAGTAGCTGAAGAGTTCTTTGACTCAGAATTTTGTAAAGATGAAAGGCTTAGGAAAGTCAGAAACCATCCTATACGTCATACTATCTACAGTTTTCCAATTTTACCTTGATCAAACCATGTAGTTTCTTTTATTAATTTCCAGTCCTATTCATTAAGGAATTTTGAAATGAAAAAACCACTCCCTGGTCGTGTCCATACTTCACGCCATTGCCACAACTCCACAGGATTCTCGTATGTCTTGCATTGTCCTCCTTTCAGACTTCAATCGTAGAATTGCTGTCTTTTTTCAGGGCTTCTGCACTCACACAGAGAATTCTCTGTCTACCTGCCATTGTTTAAAGTTGTCTCTCAAAGCAAAAAGTGTTTTCCATTGAGGCTTTATGGCAGTTTCTACTTTTCTATTGTATAAAACAGTTCTGGGACTTTAGAAAGTCACTATTACTCCAAAGCATCCTCTGCAAAATTGCCCAATAACTGCTAATTCATATAGCTGTTCCCTCTGCTACACTGTTCTGCTAGGTCGCCCTCTTCACTTCCCTCTCTCTGCTCCTCTGTACTTCTTATCAGTTCTGTTCTATAGGGGTTGGATGGACTATTTTGACAGAATGCAGCTTTTTCAAGTAGGATAAGTCCAGACTAAGAACTCCCCACTAAGGATTGGTCATTTACCCTATTTCTTCCTGTGTCACACTATCTCCTTCTTTGGACACTCCTGAACCACACACAGATATATGTGTACACAGGCAGAGGTACATACCATCACTCCCATATCATCCCTGCTGAGAGATGATAATTCGAGAATTTAAGTTGTCCTATTGGCTTTACAAACATTTATTGACCCAATCATTAACACAGCATCAATGTTAAGAAGCCACTTTGTATTTGGCCAAATGTATTATTTTAGCTAGGCTCCATTGACTTCTGACCGCACAGCTATGCACGTGTATTTACAGTGTACATATGCACATGAAATGTGTGACCCATCCAGATAGCATCAGGCTTGCAAGCAGCCCTTGGGAAATGGTGCTGCCTAACCAGTTTTACTGCTCCAAACACTGGATTGCTACAGACAGGTGCTTCTACCTGATCATCAGGCCTGCCTCTGACAGTAGCTGAAGAGTTCTTTGACTCAGAATTTTGTAAAGATGAAAGGCTTAGGAAAGTCAGAAACCATCCTATACGTCATACTATCTACAGTTTTCCAATTTTACCTTGATCAAACCATGTAGTTTCTTTTATTAATTTCCAGTCCTATTCATTAAGGAATTTTGAAATGAAAAAACCACTCCCTGGTCGTGTCCATACTTCACGCCATTGCCACAACTCCACAGGATTCTCGTATGTCTTGCATTGTCCTCCTTTCAGACTTCAATCGTAGAATTGCTGTCTTTTTTCAGGGCTTCTGCACTCACACAGAGAATTCTCTGTCTACCTGCCATTGTTTAAAGTTGTCTCTCAAAGCAAAAAGTGTTTTCCATTGAGGCTTTATGGCAGTTTCTACTTTTCTATTGTATAAAACAGTTCTGGGACTTTAGAAAGTCACTATTACTCCAAAGCATCCTCTGCAAAATTGCCCAATAACTGCTAATTCATATAGCTGTTCCCTCTGCTACACTGTTCTGCTAGGTCGCCCTCTTCACTTCCCTCTCTCTGCTCCTCTGTACTTCTTATCAGTTCTGTTCTATAGGGGTTGGATGGACTATTTTGACAGAATGCAGCTTTTTCAAGTAGGATAAGTCCAGACTAAGAACTCCCCACTAAGGATTGGTCATTTACCCTATTTCTTCCTGTGTCACACTATCTCCTTCTTTGGACACTCCTGAACCACACACAGATATATGTGTACACAGGCAGAGGTACATACCATCACTCCCATATCATCCCTGCTGAGAGATGATAATTCGAGAATTTAAGTTGTCCTATTGGCTTTACAAACATTTATTGACCCAATCATTAACACAGCATCAATGTTAAGAAGTTATTTTTTAATTTTTAAAATTGAAATTCCCGCTTTTCTTACTTTCTCCCTATGGGTGACTCAGATCCACAGGCAAATATGTAACTTTGTGGTTTATCATCATCAACAGGGTTCATCAATTCTAGGAAGCTGAAAAGACTAAAGATGTATTATATGAAGTTATTTCTGCTCACCTTTTGGCTGCTTTTCTATAAGAAAGGATTGACAAATAGTTTGAGGGGATACTAGTTAATCAGGGAGATACTAAATAAGCCATTCACTCCTATCAATCAAAGTCGATTGAGTCATAATCACCATCGTTGCCTCTAATTTGATCAAACAAGATATGACATGTACTAAGCACACACCACTGAGAAATATAGACTTAGAATGGGCTGTTATATAAGGTATAACCATAAAGAAAGCTGAGTGCCAAAGAATTGATGCTTTTTATTTAATACTGGCCTTTTTAAATTTTATTTATTTAATTATTTATCTTCACCTATCTCTATTCTTCGGCCTGTGTGGGCCTCGCATTGCAGTGGCCTCTCTCATTGCAGAGCACTGGCTCTGGGCGCATGTGCTCCAGAATGCTGGCTCTTAATTGGACACACTGGTCCAGCCACTTCACATTGCATGTGGGATGTTCCTGCCAGGGATCAAACTGGTGCCCCTTGCAATGCAAGGCACACTCTTTACCCACTGGACCACCAGGGAAGCCCAAAATTGATGCTTTTGAGTTGTAGTGTTGGAGAAGACTCTTGAGAGTCTCTTGGATTGCAAGGAGATCAAACCAGTTAATACTAAAGGAAATCAACCTTGAATATTCATTGGAAAAATTGATGCTGAAACTCCAATACTTTGGCCACCTGATGGGAAAAGCCGACTCTTGGAAAAGATCCTGATGCTAGGAAAGACTGAAAGCAGGAAAAGAAGGGAGTTGCAGAGGATGAGGTGGCCAGAAATCATCATGGACTCAATGGACACAAGCTTGAGCAAACCCCGGGAGATAGTGAAGGACAGGGAAGCCTCGCGTGTTGCAGTCCATGAGGTCAGAGTCAGACATAACTTAAAACTCAGTAACAGGGCTTCCCCTGCTGGTCCAGTGGATAAGGACACCGCCTTGCAGTGCAAGGGGCGCCGGTTCCATCCCTGGCCTGGGAAGGTCTCACGTGCTGTGGAGCGGCTGGACTGATGTGTCCAATCACCGAGCCAGAGCTCTGGAGCACATGCGCCCAGAGCTGGCGCTCTGTGACAACAGATGCCACCGCGATGGGAGGCCCGCAGGAGCCAAAAGAACAAAGACGGATGAAAATAGAGAAATGAAGGACCAGTGGAAGTGGCCCGCCCGCACCCTTCCCTCCCCATCCCGACCCCCGCCCAAATAAATAAATAAATAAATAAATCTATTAAAAAAAAAAAAAAAACTCAGTAACAACAAGAAGATTAAATACTGACTTGTGAACTAACAACACCTTAAGTCCCCAAATAGTTTAGAATATATACCCCGATGTTCAAAGAATTCTATAATCATAGAATTCTCCACTTCAGGCAATTTTTTGTGATTATATATTTTTGTCTTATAAACCAAGAAGCTGACACACAGAGATGCTAATTTGTCCAAGATTTTAGGAAATCATTTCATTGGTCACCCATGTGGTTTAGCCCTGAACCCACTGTACCTCCCTTTGCATCTTTTGCCCTCTCTTTCCATACTGAAACATGTAATTCACTTGTTGGCCCTTACACACTGTTAATTTATTCAAGTGTATATTTTTAGAATGTACAAATATACTTGTTACTTCATGATGTATATGTTAATAACAGACATTTTAGAAATGTTGACATTCTTAGCATTAAACACCATTGTGTGCTTAAAAGTACATGGCACTAAAAAATGTCTTACTTAGATTTTAGAAGTCTCTCCACATGCTAAACAAATATCAAAGCCAAGTCTGAAGCTAAACTAGGTCTGCCTGAGTTATTTAGCCAAAAAATAATTTGATTTCCCTAATATCAAAACATTACTGTGAATAATTTCTTCATATTTTTTCATAACCAATACATTATATCTGAAACAACCAGCTTATTAGTCTGCCAAAATTTTAATATTGGTGTGGATATTACTAGATGTTTTTTATAAATTTTATTTTTATGATTTGCTTTATCTTAAGCTGCAACTCAGACAGTAAAAACTCTGCCTGCAATGTGGCAGACTAGGGTTCAGTTCCTGGGTCAGAAAGATCCCCTAGAGAAAGGAATAGCTACCCACTCCAGTATTCTTGCCTGTAGAAGTCCATGGACAGGGAAGCCTGGTGGGCTACAGTCCATGGGGCCGCAAAGAATTGGACACAACTGAGCAACTAACACTTTCACTAAGCTGTCTTTCAAACAATAATTATTTAATTTATTGAAACTCTTGCCAGGGAAATATCTTGCAAAACAAATACATAATCATTGGGAAAGCTTCTTTATTTCCTCATTGTTCATTCATTCATTTGCTTGTCTGCCTAACTTCCTTTCACTTCTGTCAGAAAATCACTGTCATAAATTGCATTGCTCTAAATGCCTAACAATGTATGAAGCCTAAATATCAATTGATAAACTTGTAATCTAATATAAGTCAGTGAGGAATATTTGCTGAGGCTTATGGGAAAGAAAAACTTTCTATTTTTCTGTGCTGATCCAGGGACACCTTTTCAATCCCTGGTCCATGAGGATCCCATGTGTCGTGGAGCAGCTGGACCCATGTGTCCAATTACGAGACAGTGCTCTGGAGCACATGTGCCCAGAGCCAGTGCTCTGCAATGAGAGAGGCCACTGCAATGGGAGGCCCACACAGGCCAAAGAATAAAGATGGATAAAAATAAATAAACAAAACCAACATAAAAGAGGCCAAAATTAGAATGAAAAAAAAAAAAAAAAGAGTGAGCAAAGAGGCCAAAAGACCTCCAGTTACATTACTGGGACTACTAGTTCAAGTCTTGCCTGAAACCAGTCCTATCTCAATACATTCTTTTTATTTATTTAAGCCAATTGAAACTTGGCTTTTACATTCTTTTGGGTTTTTTTGTAATAAAAATAGTACTGAATGTCACACTACTTTTGGCACTTGTGTAACAATTTTAGTCACTATGGCAGACACTATCAGTCACCTACACAAAATCGCTATTGTTCCTTAACAGAATTTCAATTTTATTAATTTAGGCAGATAATCTGTTTTAATATTGGTGTGGATATTACTAGATGTTTTTTATAAATTTTATTTTTATGATTTGCTTTATCTTAAGCTGCAACTCAGACAGTAAAAACTCTGCCTGCAATGTGGCAGACTAGGGTTCAGTTCCTGGGTCAGAAAGATCCCCTAGAGAAAGGAATAGCTACCCACTCCAGTATTCTTGCCTGTAGAAGTCCATGGACAGGGAAGCCTGGTGGGCTACAGTCCATGGGGCCGCAAAGAATTGGACACAACTGAGCAACTAACACTTTCACTAAGCTGTCTTTCAAACAATAATTATTTAATTTATTGAAACTCTTGCCAGGGAAATATCTTGCAAAACAAATACATAATCATTGGGAAAGCTTCTTTATTTCCTCATTGTTCATTCATTCATTTGCTTGTCTGCCTAACTTCCTTTCACTTCTGTCAGAAAATCACTGTCATAAATTGCATTGCTCTAAATGCCTAACAATGTATGAAGCCTAAATATCAATTGATAAACTTGTAATCTAATATAAGTCAGTGAGGAATATTTGCTGAGGCTTATGGGAAAGAAAAACTTTCTATTTTTCTGTGCTGATCCAGGGACACCTTTTCAATCCCTGGTCCATGAGGATCCCATGTGTCGTGGAGCAGCTGGACCCATGTGTCCAATTACGAGACAGTGCTCTGGAGCACATGTGCCCAGAGCCAGTGCTCTGCAATGAGAGAGGCCACTGCAATGGGAGGCCCACACAGGCCAAAGAATAAAGATGGATAAAAATAAATAAACAAAAACTCAATAAAAGAGGCCAAAATTTGAATGAAAAAAAAAAAAAAAAAGAGTGAGCAAAGAGGCCAAAAGACCTCCAGTTACATTACTGGGACTACTAGTTCAAGTCTTGCCTGAAACCAGTCCTATCTCAATACATTCTTTTTATTTATTTAAGCCAATTGAAACTTGGCTTTTACATTCTTTTGGGTTTTTTTGTAATAAAAATAGTACTGAATGTCACACTACTTTTGGCACTTGTGTAACAATTTTAGTCACTATGGCAGACACTATCAGTCACCTACACAAAAATCGCTATTGTTCCTTAACAGAATTTCAATTTTATTAATTTAGGCAGATAATCTGTTTTAAGGATCTTCCCCCATCCACCCTAAAATGTTCATGCTTATTACTCCTAACCAATAATGGGGATTCTAATTTCTTGTCAATGACTGCTTTAGGAATGTGATATGATCACATCTGATATGGGCATCACGGAAGGTTTCCTAACTCTTAAAAAAGACAAGACTTTCCTTTGTCTTCCAATGTTTAGACAATGTCCTGTGAAGAATAGCCACCTTGAAGATAGAAACCAGAGAATCTAGGATAAGCCAACCTGGCTTCCTTGAGCCAAAGAATGAGCTAACCTTGGAATTCCCCAGACTTCACCTTCCATGCAATAATAAACTCCCCATTAAGTTGCTAAGAGTCACAGGTCTGCTTTATGGAGCTGAAATAACCCTTATATATTCACAGATGTTATTGATTCCTTGAGGCTTATCTCAAGTAAAAATCACTTCACATGATTGACTAGATACAACCTGACTCTATAAAAAAACAGACACTTTAACAATTTTATGCACACTTTCTCATTTGAAGGTTCAATTAAGTGGTTTAAAGATTAGAAGTGACCAATTAATACATCATACAGATTAAATATATTCTATATCTTAAAGCAGAGATCAAATGAGAACTTGGCCTGTTGAAAACTAATGTGTCATTAAGCCTTTGTTTATCCAGGTGGTAAGAACCCAAAGACACTGGGAGGGTCCTCTTGGAACATGGCCAGAACAAAGGCCCATAAGTCTTAATGATAATCCTGCTGCCAATTTTTAAGACTCAACATTTTTTGGATGAGAAATTATTAACAGACAGAAACAAAAATGCATGAGACACCTAGCTTCCTGTTTTATTCTTGGAAATCCAGGAATATTCCACAAACAATTGAGAAGTGCTCAGAAAATGCCCTCACGGATAGGTTGTGACCCCAGATCAGGTGGATATGCTAGTGGGCCAAAACCTGTGTGGACCTCCATGAACACCTGACTGCACAAATGGGGAGGAGTGATGAAGTTGTAAAGTGACAAGCACATTTCTGGTCCTATACAAGGGTTCTAGTGGCATCTGTCATACTGATTGAATGCAAGCATAAGGGGCTTCCCTGGTGGTTCAGTGGGTAAAGACACCACCTTGCAGTGCAAGGGGTGCCAGTTCGAGCCCTGGCCTGCGAAGAACCCATGTGCTGTGGAGTGGCTGGACCGATGTGTCCAACTACCGAGCCAGAGCTCTGGAGCACATGCGCCCAGAGCTGGTGCTCTGCAGCGACAGAGGCCACTGTGATGGGAGACCCACACAGGAAAAAGAACAAAGATGGATGAAAATAGATAAATGAAAGACCAATAGAAGTGGCCAAAAAGAAAAAAGCATAAGCTTTCCTCTGCTCTGCTGTGGTTTTACTAAAGTACTTAGGAAAATGATAAAGTTAAGTGCTCTGTAAGTGCTCATTTATTCCCCACTTCGCTTTTCACTCCTCTTTTCCTTCTCTTGCAAGTATGGAGGAGGGGGCTATGCAAAAAAGGGACATCATAACTATGAAAGTTTTTTGACATTTCTAAAAATTATAAATTCTTTTTTCAAAATTTATCTGCAATACATCCAAAACATATACAAAACTTCCCAGTATCAGAATTGAAGCATCTTGCTGTTTTATTAGTCTCCTGGAAAATATTTTGTGTCTCTTTAAAGTGCCTTTGATTTAAGCCCAACCTGAAAATAACTCTTCTACCATTAGCTATGATAATGTTTCCACGGCATATAATGTACATGACAGCATAGGTGACTAATGGGAAAACATCTATGAAATTGCACCAAATATCAGAAGATTTCCTAAATAAAGAATAGTTTGCTTGAGTGTCCTCTTGGGGAATTTCTCCATCACTTTTGAATTATCTTTTGTAATTTCAAGGTGGAATTACATCTTGAAATTTCAAAAAAAAACAAAATCAAGCTGATAAAATTACAATGACACTCCATTGGGAGAAGAAATGGAAAGAATCATGCTCCTCAGGCTGTCCTCAAAAACAGGGCATTTTTATGCTGCCAATTTAATTCAGTAGCCACCCCTTGTCCCCTCCCACCCGTGAGTTAGTTACTATTAACTGCTAACTCACTATTATCTTATTACTGTGAAATTTAAACTGACATCAATTGCATAAAATAAAAGTGAAAGAGTTAATCAAAGTAAAACTAGATACTATTACTTGTATAGGAGGTAATACTGATAAAGCAGTATTTGTTTCTGTGAGCTATTCCTCTCAAGTGTTCAGGGGCCTCTCTCCTTTGACATTTTTCTCATTCATTTCAACTCTGCTATTGTTTCTCATGCACTGAAACCACTTTAATGTTTCCTTCCCCAAAACGTATTTTTCGCTTGGTCTTGTCTTAATTGAATCCTGTAGATTCCAGCTCAGGTGTGCCATTATAAAGCCTATTTGTATCATCTGATAAGCAGTCCCCACCAGCTTGTTAGTTTCTTTTGGCCATAAAAGACTAAAACTGAGGAACAAATAGTGAAGTTTGGAAAAGTCTTTGATAAAATAGTATCTCATAGAGATTTTAAAAATAATTTTTGATTAAGAATTACAAAGTCATGGAGGTACAGCACACTGCAGGAGTGTGTTGCCTGACTGCACGGAGACAAGGAGCCTTATTTAGAGGTTTGAAGCAACAGGGCTTCGTGACGAGGTGGATGGAAGAGCATGGGAGTCAAGGAGAAATACAGTGTTAACAGTCAGGTTTTTGACTTCAGCGGGAGGATTCATGGAGATGCCATTTTACTCTGCTAGAAAATACTGTAAGGAGATTGACTTGGGATGCTAGCGAGTTCTGTTTGGGATATATTGTATCTGAGACATTAATGACATGTCTCAAGGGAGGAGCATAGGTGCCAGAGCTCAGGTCTGACCTAACGTCATAAATTTGGGCATCATTCCCACAAGTAGATTACAACCATGGCCACAAGGAGTAAATGAAGGTATCTGTGGAGACAAAGAAGAAAGTTTAAGGGCAGGAGTGTAAGGATCTCCCTGACGAACCCACAGAATGAGACTCAAGGAGTATTCAGAAAGTTTGGAAGAAAATCGAGTGTCATGTTGTCCTCAAAAACAGGGCATTTTTATGCTGCCAATTTAATTCAGTAGCCACCCCTTGTCCCTCCCACCCGTGAGTTAGTTACTATTAACTGCTAACTCACTATTATCTTATTACTGTGAAATTTAAACTGACATCAATTGCATAAAATAAAAGTGAAAGAGTTAATCAAAGTAAAACTAGATACTATTACTTGTATAGGAGGTAATACTGATAAAGCAGTATTTGTTTCTGTGAGCTATTCCTCTCAAGTGTTCAGGGGCCTCTCTCCTTTGACATTTTTCTCATTCATTTCAACTCTGCTATTGTTTCTCATGCACTGAAACCACTTTAATGTTTCCTTCCCCAAAACGTATTTTTCGCTTGGTCTTGTCTTAATTGAATCCTGTAGATTCCAGCTCAGGTGTGCCATTATAAAGCCTATTTGTATCATCTGATAAGCAGTCCCCACCAGCTTGTTAGTTTCTTTTGGCCATAAAAGACTAAAACTGAGGAACAAATAGTGAAGTTTGGAAAAGTCTTTGATAAAATAGTATCTCATAGAGATTTTAAAAATAATTTTTGATTAAGAATTACAAAGTCATGGAGGTACAGCACACTGCAGGAGTGTGTTGCCTGACTGCACGGAGACAAGGAGCCTTATTTAGAGGTTTGAAGCAACAGGGCTTCGTGACGAGGTGGATGGAAGAGCATGGGAGTCAAGGAGAAATACAGTGTTAACAGTCAGGTTTTTGACTTCAGCGGGAGGATTCATGGAGATGCCATTTTACTCTGCTAGAAAATACTGTAAGGAGATTGACTTGGGATGCTAGCGAGTTCTGTTTGGGATATATTGTATCTGAGACATTAATGACATGTCTCAAGGGAGGAGCATAGGTGCCAGAGCTCAGGTCTGACCTAACGTCATAAATTTGGGCATCATTCCCACAAGTAGATTACAACCATGGCCACAAGGAGTAAATGAAGGTATCTGTGGAGACAAAGAAGAAAGTTTAAGGGCAGGAGTGTAAGGATCTCCCTGACGAACCCACAGAATGAGACTCAAGGAGTATTCAGAAAGTTTGGAAGAAAATCGAGTGTCATGTTGTAGAAGCCAAGTGAATGGTGTTTGAAGAGGGTCTGTTGATAGTGCCAAGTGCTCACAGGCCATTCCAGATGAACAGTGATTCAAGTACATTGAATCTGGTGACCTTAGTAACCTCAGTGAAGCCAAGCCGAGTCATGTCATTAAATGCAAAGGCTAGAACATGCAGTGGGGTAACAGGAGGAAAGTATGTAGAAAGGGAATCACAGGAGAGACTGCCTTTCCCAGACATGCCTCTGTGAAGGGAAATACAGTGGAACGCAACACCTCAAGAGCCTTCAAGAAGCAAAAACATTTTATTTCCTCTTTAAGTTATCAGCAACTGACTACTATATTTGAATGCTATTTGCTTGAAGCCAGTAAAAAGGTTAACATTTCCTAGGAAAAGGGGCTAAATGAAATAACATTCCATAGGATGAACGAGGGTCTGGAATCCAGATGTCTATCCCTTTGGAAACTCTGAGTTTCCCTCAGTTGAAACCAAGTCAACTGGCTAAGCAGCTCCTGGGCCTTTATCATGAATAGATTTTTCTCATTACTCACCAGAAATCACCCAGGGGTGGACAAGGAGGAATTTGATCAGAAACTGAGGGTGATCAGACACCAAAGATGGGAGATTCTTGCTACATCCTTAGCAGGATTCTTGTTACAACTGGCCTCCTGAAGACCAGGGTCAAGGATGAGGCTAAGTCAAGAAAACAGCTCAGAGAAACCTGACTAAAATTTGGTTAAGGGGAGAATCTTGTCACTACAGTATTTTTCTTTCAATTTCTGACATGCTATACATGGATTCCTTAACTCCAACCAAGAAGTACTAAGTCCAGATCTAGCACTGTATCTAGGGGGCTGGGAAAATTCAGTAGTGCTATCACAGTCATGCCTAATTAATCAAAGGGAAGAAAATGAGGGGCCAGGTGAGAGGGAAGAAAGAAGGCTCTGTGTTGTGAAGCAGAGTTGCTCAAGTCACTCAAAATTTTGCACTGGCAAATGATGGCACCCAAGGGTCCTGCTGTCACAGACATTTAACAGCAGTGTCAAGTCAGAAAAACGAAAATGACTTCAACCTCCTCTCTACAAACCCCTTTCGCCTACACAGTTTAAACAAAGCCTTGGTCAACAAAAATGATGACTCTTTTATCCCATCTTTCTCCATGGCTCATTTTCATAATCAAAAAATTACTGTAGTGTCATTTTATTTCTTAGTGCCATGCAACACTAGAAACTGTACTATCTTTTGAAAATTAACACTAACTAAATTGGCACTTATTTCATAAGAACTTAGGCTCAGGTAATCCCTATGCACCCAGGAAGAGAAAGAGTAAATTCTCATTGTCAGTCAACCTAGTACAACACCCAGATGATGGAATACCATCTTTACTTTTATTCTGTTGGGTGTCTTCATGTCCATACAGATTCCACTTCAGATAATAGAAACTATCTTAGAAACTATCTTTCATCTCTTGTCTCTTCTTTTTCTTTCTTTCTCCCAATCTCCTGGATCTACCTCCCTTGAATATTCTGGTCTCCCACCAGGATCCATTTTTACCTTTCAGTCTCTGGCCAGGCTGTCAGTCACTGTGTTCAACTGTTATTCTCTTCCAAGAAGCCAGCCCTCTGGGAGGGGATTTCAGGTCTGCTCATAAGAAGAGATAAGAGAGGTTCTCCTAAAACCTTTCTTCCACTTAGATTGAGTTCCTCTTGACAAGACTCAGGTGCACTGCTGACAGTGCTTGAATACCTTCTCCAAGAACCTTCTGCAGAACAATCAGCTGTAATCTGAGACCCTGCAGTGGGTGGGAAGGAACCTTCTCCCAAAAAGGAGGGATGGGGCAGGTTAACATATGCTATCCTTCCTTCACCCTAGTAAAACCTCTGCCCTACTGTTGTGGGTAGGAGTTGGAACATAACAATGTTCCACCCACCCAGCAATATCTAGCCATTAGGTTTTCCCCCTCCACCACATCCCAGCCTATCTGTATTTTGTGACACCATCTTTGAGACATCTTCACTTGCCTTCCCATACAGATGACCCTCCTTCCAAGTTAGTGCCACATGTCTTTCTGTGACAATACTCTTATCAGCTTTCTTAGACATATCACCTGACTCCAGCAAGCTCCAAGAAGAAAACCCTGAATTCAGATCTACAGAGAGGATTCACTTGTTCCATGTCTGGCCATTGTGGCTGTTAAACTCTTATGGAAGCTGGGGAGTCACCAAGCTTCCATCCTAAGGTGTGATCTCTCCCTTTCCTTCCTCTGGCTCATTTCCTCTTCTGCTAGCTCCTCATGGGGAGGAAGAGAGACCCTCCTCCCTGCATCAGCCTGTGAGGAAATGGACTCATCCATGCCCTGGGAAACTTAAGAAAAAAACAAAAACAAACTCCCAAACACACAATTTTCTCTGGTATTCTGGAGATAATTTAGCCTGTTAGTATCAACAAGATGAGATTTAAGACAATCAGAGTAGAAGCAGGGCTGAGAGGACAGTGGGTGCATTTGGTCAGCTGATAACATTTACAGACAGAGCCCTTCTGGGTAGCCAAGGAGAGGCACCAAGAACAGATGTCATCTCTCATCCAGCTGTGAGCACTGCAGCCTTGTCAAGAAGAGGCTTGTCTCTTAGGATCTGGCCAAAAGCTTGGTTCATCATGTTTACTATAGGTCAAAATTCAAGCAACAATTCACGTGCAAAAGCCTGGCTAATCATAAAGATCACCCCAAGAACATCATAAAAATATAGATTCCGAGACATCCTCCTAGATTCACTTGAGCTGAACGTCAGCAGTGAGGCTCTGGATTCTCCATATTGATATGGCTTGTTAGGTGTCGACTTGGAAAACCATTTTCATAGCTTAGAGAATCTAAGCCAACCAATCTGGAAGAGATCTACTCTAACTTTCCCATTTTCTATTAAAAAAAAATAACTTAAACTCATAAATGTTAAGTGCAATATTATACAATCATAACAGTTAGTATCTTTTAAAAATTCTGTAGTAAAAATCTTTGGTTGAAAAAATCTGGGGACCAGCCTAATGACATACCAGTGGAAACTTCTGGACTGGTTACTGCCTTGGAAATTTTGTATCATTTACGCACTTAACTTTCACTCATTTATTCACATAACAAATGAGTACCCATGCCAAGGCTGTTTTAGGAACAGAGAATACAGTAGTGAAGCTATTCTGCCCTCACAGAGCTTTTATTCTAGTGGAATAGAGAGACCAGTGACAAAATAAAATACAGAGTAGTCAGATGTACCAAGTCAGTAAACCAAAGCAGGGAACAGGAATTTGATGTGTTCAGCAATGGGGGTTGGGTTGAGATTTCAAGCAGGATGGCCAGTGAAGGCTTCATTGTGTGAAGGTGACCTTGGGCAGAAAAGACCTGAAAGAAGCGAGAGAACTAGCCCTGTATAAATCAGGGTTATAACTATCAGGGTGAGGAAAGAGAATGCAAAGGCCCTGGAGTGGGAACGTGCCCAATCTGGTAGGAATGACGAAGAGATTGGTAGGAATGTGTCAGAGTGAATGAGGAAAGGGGGAATAGGAGGTGTGTCAGAAATGCACAGGGGACAGGGGTTGCTGGGGGCGGGCAGGGGGCGGTGTGGCCAGATCACATAGGTCAATGTAGGCACTTGGGTTTTAGTCTACATTAAATGAAAAATTACTGGAGGACTTTGGACAAGAGACCTATGTTCTAATGGAACCTCTCTGTGCAGTGTTGAAGCTAGATTGAAAGGACAGTAGCAGAAGTAGGGTGGCCAGATATATAGCTATAACAATATTTCAACTACGTATGCTGTGCATTAGCTATTTCCATAAAGGTGAAGGCCGTGGCCAGATACATATTCACTTGAGCTGAACCCGTCAGCAGTGAGGCTCTGGATTCTCCATATTGATATGGCTTGTTAGGTGTCGACTTGGAAAACCATTTTCATAGCTTAGAGAATCTAAGCCAACCAATCTGGAAGAGATCTACTCTAACTTTCCCATTTTCTATTAAAAAAAAATAACTTAAACTCATAAATGTTAAGTGCAATATTATACAATCATAACAGTTAGTATCTTTTAAAAATTCTGTAGTAAAAATCTTTGGTTGAAAAAATCTGGGGACCAGCCTAATGACATACCAGTGGAAACTTCTGGACTGGTTACTGCCTTGGAAATTTTGTATCATTTACGCACTTAACTTTCACTCATTTATTCACATAACAAATGAGTACCCATGCCAAGGCTGTTTTAGGAACAGAGAATACAGTAGTGAAGCTATTCTGCCCTCACAGAGCTTTTATTCTAGTGGAATAGAGAGACCAGTGACAAAATAAAATACAGAGTAGTCAGATGTACCAAGTCAGTAAACCAAAGCAGGGAACAGGAATTTGATGTGTTCAGCAATGGGGGTTGGGTTGAGATTTCAAGCAGGATGGCCAGTGAAGGCTTCATTGTGTGAAGGTGACCTTGGGCAGAAAAGACCTGAAAGAAGCGAGAGAACTAGCCCTGTATAAATCAGGGTTATAACTATCAGGGTGAGGAAAGAGAATGCAAAGGCCCTGGAGTGGGAACGTGCCCAATCTGGTAGGAATGACGAAGAGATTGGTAGGAATGTGTCAGAGTGAATGAGGAAAGGGGGAATAGGAGGTGTGTCAGAAATGCACAGGGGACAGGGGTTGCTGGGGGCGGGCAGGGGGCGGTGTGGCCAGATCACATAGGTCAATGTAGGCACTTGGGTTTTAGTCTACATTAAATGAAAAATTACTGGAGGACTTTGGACAAGAGACCTATGTTCTAATGGAACCTCTCTGTGCAGTGTTGAAGCTAGATTGAAAGGACAGTAGCAGAAGTAGGGTGGCCAGATATATAGCTATAACAATATTTCAACTACGTATGCTGTGCATTAGCTATTTCCATAAAGGTGAAGCGCGGGTAACACAGTGCGCTTATGCTTCAGAGTGAACATAGGAGGAGGCTGGGAATCTTCAGCTCCCTCGAACTGCTTGGCTCCCACACATGACTCACAGTGAGAGAATCCTGCCAGCACAGGAGTAATGGTCATGTTTTACCTCCTACTTGGTACCCAAATGCTAACCAAGTCCTCAAAGCATCCACATCAGCCAGAGCCTGCACACTGGCTCTGGACAGGTATGGGCACAGCACCTGCTTGAGGCCCAGTGAACGTGAAGCAACAAGTGCTTCCTATCAGTCTCTAGCACTTCTTGCTTTTCCTAAGTGTTTTCCTTCTCAATGAGTGTTCTATAGGCTCCCTCATCCCCTTGCTTCTCAAGGTCATCAGGGCTACAGTCTTTCCATCAAGGTTTGAACTATGTATATTGTCCTTCGAAAGCACTTATTCAGACAGACAGGGTTTTTGTTTTTTGTTTTTTGTTTTTTTTTTAGCTGAAAACGTATTTACTAAATTAACAAAAGAAAGACATGCTTGATTTTTCATAACACAAGTTACTTGTACTCACAAAAAGTTCTGAAAATTAAAATATTAATGCCTGAAACACCATGATATGTTTGATTACTCTAAAAAAAACCCCAACATACTTTAAAATAATATCAGTTATATAAAGGTTATAAAAGCAAATGACTTAAGGGGATCATTAAACCCTTAAAAATAAAATAATAATATCCAAAGTAGCATTATTTTATATAAAAAATGTAGTATTCCTTGAGTATGCACTTTGGATAGTTTAAAGAGGGATAAGATGCATGTCCTATGGAAATCTGAAACTGAGTAACAGAAAATGTGATGGAATTCAACTTGGAGGAATGATAGACATTTCAAATAAATATAGATTATGAAATATATGGATAAACAATATAGTAAGGAAATATTTACAGATACCATTATTATATATTATTGATTCTGACCCAATTTACTAGGAAGTTGCTTATGATTCATCTCAGGAAGCATTGTGGTATAAAGGGGACTAAATAGAATGTAATCACTCTCCTATTTCCTAGCACAGCATTCAAGAACAAATTTTTTTCTTATTTTAAAACAATTACTTTAAAAATATTTGCCTCACAGCATTACATTGAATATTGCATTAGATCATGTTTTACCATTATTTTTTTTGAGACAAAATTCATATAACTTAAAAAGTTTCCATTTTAAACACTTTAAAGTATACAATCCATGACTTTTTAGTCTGTTCACAATGTTGTACAATCATCATCATTTTCTAATTCTGGAACATACCCCTAGCTTCCCCCCACAAAAGAAGAAAAAAGAAAATATTAAACTTCCAATTTCCTCCTACCCCCATCCCCAGGCCAACTGCTAATCTGGTTTCTGTCTCTATGGGATTTGTATTCTGAAGATTTAAAATAAGGGAATTACACAATACATAGCCTCTGGGGTCAGGCAGGTGTTTTTAAACTCTTTGGTTGAAACTGTTGAGCTTTTACTGGGTGAATACATATATTTGCTCTAGTCTACCATCACACCTCAAATTTTTCCTCTCAAACACACAATCCTGTTGAAAGATGGGTCGTCATTATGATGTGGGGAATTTCTGTTATACATATGAAAACTTCCTAGCAAAGAATAGACTGTATTTTACATATTTTAAATGACCAATACTATTTGCCAGCTAATCTGTCCTTATGATGCTGCTTGGTTTTTTTTTCCCCCAAATCAACAAATGTGCCAAGTTCAAATGTATTCTAAATTGTTCAAATAAAAACATTGCAGGAGGAGGATACACAAGTCTGCAGGAAATAAGACAAACCTGATTTTCAAGAGGTAAAACTTTTGTGTTGTAAGAATGGAAACTACAAGGGGAAACATTTTATTGCAGAGAACTAGCATTCTCAATCATTGTAAAAGCAAAGAGAAGGATAGAAAATTTGGAAGGTTTCTGTTGTCATTTTGGATCTTATCCAAGTAGTGAGAGGGATACATTTACCAGGATGTGCCAGATTTCAAATCCAAGTATGGCAACAGATGAAACCAGACTCCCTGTGGTTACTGGGAAATATACACAGCTTTCAAAACCAGCATGAAGGTGAGTCAGACTGATGGGCATTGTGCAGAGGAGGAAGCTGACAGAGTCTTTTAGGCCAAACAGTAATCCTGGGTGGTTCTGAGGAAATGAGGTATGTAATCACCTCACCAGTGTGAGTCTTTCTTATTGAGTAAATACTTGGTAGGCTCTGTCATCAGCTTGAAAGACAGAGACAAAAGTAAATGTCCACGAGGGATTACCCAGTGGAGGTGTTTGTTTAAACTGAATCCTGTGTGTCGTTTAGGGCCTAACTCAGTGTTGCCTCTCGTACCCAACTATGCCACTATGAAGGGAGCCAGCAGGTCTCGGATTTATTCATTAAGTGCAGGGTCACAGTTGTTGAACCAACTGCGGAATGAAAGGATGAAAAAGAAGGGCATGGAAGATGCTTAAAAACCTATCTGGGAACACAGTGCTTTCACACTGTCAGAGGTATTGGAATCAGATGCTCAGTCACTGGTTCTCAACACTCCTGTGTTCAATTCAATGCTTTTAGGTGGTGACTCCAGTAAAGCAATCAAAGGGTCATGAATACTGTTATTTTACATAGCCTCTGGGGTCAGGCAGGTGTTTTTAAACTCTTTGGTTGAAACTGTTGAGCTTTTACTGGGTGAATACATATATTTGCTCTAGTCTACCATCACACCTCAAATTTTTCCTCTCAAACACACAATCCTGTTGAAAGATGGGTCGTCATTATGATGTGGGGAATTTCTGTTATACATATGAAAACTTCCTAGCAAAGAATAGACTGTATTTTACATATTTTAAATGACCAATACTATTTGCCAGCTAATCTGTCCTTATGATGCTGCTTGGTTTTTTTTTCCCCCAAATCAACAAATGTGCCAAGTTCAAATGTATTCTAAATTGTTCAAATAAAAACATTGCAGGAGGAGGATACACAAGTCTGCAGGAAATAAGACAAACCTGATTTTCAAGAGGTAAAACTTTTGTGTTGTAAGAATGGAAACTACAAGGGAATCATTTTATTGCAGAGAACTAGCATTCTCAATCATTGTAAAAGCAAAGAGAAGGATAGAAAATTTGGAAGGTTTCTGTTGTCATTTTGGATCTTATCCAAGTAGTGAGAGGGATACATTTACCAGGATGTGCCAGATTTCAAATCCAAGTATGGCAACAGATGAAACCAGACTCCCTGTGGTTACTGGGAAATATACACAGCTTTCAAAACCAGCATGAAGGTGAGTCAGACTGATGGGCATTGTGCAGAGGAGGAAGCTGACAGAGTCTTTTAGGCCAAACAGTAATCCTGGGTGGTTCTGAGGAAATGAGGTATGTAATCACCTCACCAGTGTGAGTCTTTCTTATTGAGTAAATACTTGGTAGGCTCTGTCATCAGCTTGAAAGACAGAGACAAAAGTAAATGTCCACGAGGGATTACCCAGTGGAGGTGTTTGTTTAAACTGAATCCTGTGTGTCGTTTAGGGCCTAACTCAGTGTTGCCTCTCGTACCCAACTATGCCACTATGAAGGGAGCCAGCAGGTCTCGGATTTATTCATTAAGTGCAGGGTCACAGTTGTTGAACCAACTGCGGAATGAAAGGATGAAAAAGAAGGGCATGGAAGATGCTTAAAAACCTATCTGGGAACACAGTGCTTTCACACTGTCAGAGGTATTGGAATCAGATGCTCAGTCACTGGTTCTCAACACTCCTGTGTTCAATTCAATGCTTTTAGGTGGTGACTTCAGTAAAGCAATCAAAAGGGGAGCACCTCTTTTCAGAAATATTCATAAAATTTTAACAAGCTTTCCAGTCATTCACTGGCTTCACCTCCCACTACACTTCCCTCTAATTAGTTCTAAGTTGTACCCTGCACTCCTCTGGCCTGTCCATCACAGCTTTCCACCTGTCAGACAGCTCTAGAACAACAGGCAGCTGCCCTCGGGGCAATGTGCAAATTTCATTCATGGATTGCAATTGGCAGCTGACCCAGTAAGAGGGATACTAATGTCTGCAATCCATTCCAAAAATCATCATTTAGGGGCACTGCACAAATAAGTCCTGTATAGCCGAGGTATACATGCTAAGTCGCCTCCATCATGTCTGACTCTTTGTGACTGTATGAACCATAGCCCACCATACTCCCCTATCCATATATTTCTCCAGTCAAGATTACTGAAGTGGGTTGCCATTTCCTCCTCCAAGGAAAACACACATTCCAACTCTAAGTCTCTAAGCTACTGAAACTACAATTACCTCTGCTCTGGTTTTTTTAGTCATTTTTAACATATTACTCATGTAACACTTTGCTAAGAGCATGAAGTTTTAAAGGGTATTAAGAATGAGAAGCTGGCTATTGGCTCAGTGGTAAAGAATCAACCTGCCAATTAGGAGACATGGGCTCCATCCTTGATCAGGGGAAGATTCCCACTTGCATGGTGCAACTAAGCCCATGCATCACAGTGATTGAGCCTGTGCCCTAGAGCCTGGGAGCTACAACTGAGCCCACATGCCCAAACTACTGAAGCCCTCATGCTCTAGAGCCTGTGCTCCACAACAAGAGAAGCCACAGCAACGATAAGCCCGTGCATCTCAACTAGAGAGTAGACCGCCTCACCACAACTAGAGAAAAGCCCTCGCAGCAACAAAGACCCAACACAGCCAGAAGCAAATAGATCAAATTGAAAAGAATGGGAAGTTGGAAATGGCCAGAGGCCTTTGTCTTTAAGAGTGACTTAGAAAGGATGAAAAGAAGGGCATGGAAGATGCTTAAAAACCTATCTGGGAACACAGTGCTTTCACACTGTCAGAGGAATTGGAATCAGATGCTCAGTCACTGGTTCTCAACACTCCTGTGTTCAATTCAATGCTTTTAGGTGGTGACTTCAGTAAAGCAATCAAAAGAGGAGCACCTCTTTTCAGAAATATTCATAAAATTTTAACAAGCTTTCCAGTCATTCACTGGCTTCACCTCCCACTACACTTCCCTCTAATTAGTTCTAAGTTGTACCCTGCACTCCTCTGGCCTGTCCATCACAGCTTTCCACCTGTCAGACAGCTCTAGAACAACAGGCAGCTGCCCTCGGGGCAATGTGCAAATTTCATTCATGGATTGCAATTGGCAGCTGACCCAGTAAGAGGGATACTAATGTCTGCAATCCATTCCAAAAATCATCATTTAGGGGCACTGCACAAATAAGTCCTGTATAGCCGAGGTATACATGCTAAGTCGCCTCCATCATGTCTGACTCTTTGTGACTGTATGAACCATAGCCCACCATACTCCCCTATCCATATATTTCTCCAGTCAAGATTACTGAAGTGGGTTGCCATTTCCTCCTCCAAGGAAAACACACATTCCAACTCTAAGTCTCTAAGCTACTGAAACTACAATTACCTCTGCTCTGGTTTTTTTAGTCATTTTTAACATATTACTCATGTAACACTTTGCTAAGAGCATGAAGTTTTAAAGGGTATTAAGAATGAGAAGCTGGCTATTGGCTCAGTGGTAAAGAATCAACCTGCCAATTAGGAGACATGGGCTCCATCCTTGATCAGGGGAAGATTCCCACTTGCATGGTGCAACTAAGCCCATGCATCACAGTGATTGAGCCTGTGCCCTAGAGCCTGGGAGCTACAACTGAGCCCACATGCCCAAACTACTGAAGCCCTCATGCTCTAGAGCCTGTGCTCCACAACAAGAGAAGCCACAGCAACGATAAGCCCGTGCATCTCAACTAGAGAGTAGACCGCCTCACCACAACTAGAGAAAAGCCCTCGCAGCAACAAAGACCCAACACAGCCAGAAGCAAATAGATCAAATTGAAAAAGAATGGGAAGTTGGAAATGGCCAGAGGCCTTTGTCTTTTAAGAGTGACTTAGAAAGTTGAACATGGCCTGGCCCAGCTGGAAGCAGAAGGCTCCTACTGTCTGTTCTCTTTCTAAACCTACACAACTACTACCACCTCCTTTCCTGCCTCCTCTTTGCCATGATCCTAAACCCACAATCTCACTTCTGCTTCCGACTTTGTTAAGACAGAAGGAGGGGAAATCTTGAAAAATGGTGTATGCTTATAAAAACCTCTACAACAGGGCTTCCCTGGTGGTCCAGTGGGTAAGGACATCGCCTTGCAGTGCAAGGGGCGCCGGTTCGATCCCTGGCCTGGGAAGATCCCACATGCCGTGGAGCGGCTGGACCAATGTGTCCAATTACTGAACCGGAGCTCTGGAGCGCATGTGCCCAGAGCCAGTGCTCTGGGACAAGAGAGGCCACCGCGATGGGAGGCCTGCAGGGGCCAAAGAACAAAGATGGATGAAAACAGAGAAGTGAAAGACCAATAGAAGTGGCTGGCCTGCTCCCCTCCCTCCCCAAACCCCACCCCCCCAAAAAAAGAAAAAAAAAAGGTCAAAAAAATTTTAAAAACCCTCTACAACAGTAGTAGTTGTGATGACATCATACCTTGACAGTTGTTAATGGGGTTTTGCCCCCTCTGACCCAGAAAAGAATCGCTCTTGCCTCTGGGTATGAGGTTAAACAGATTATCTGGTCAATACACAGAATTCTCCATACCTCACACAGCCAGGATCTTGGCAAGACTATCTGAACTTCTGGCAAAGGCCACTGAAGACCCCTGAGGTGTTTGACATTTGGGGTCAGGCAGAGCTGTGAAGACCTTAGGAGCCCACATCTCTTCTTACTGCATGAGGGAGCGCAGAGTGGGAAGAACAGTGCAGACTGCAAAATAGCATGATTTCTGGGGTGGGCTATTTCCTCAGAGCCTGGGAGCTACAACTGAGCCCACATGCCCAAACTACTGAAGCCCTCATCTCAACTTAAAGAGAAGCCACAGCAACGATAAGCCCGTGCATCTCAACTAGAGAGTAGACCGCCTCACCACAACTAGAGAAAAGCCCTCGCAGCAACAAAGACCCAACACAGCCAGAAGCAAATAGATCAAATTGAAAAAGAATGGGAAGTTGGAAATGGCCAGAGGCCTTTGTCTTTTAAGAGTGACTTAGAAAGTTGAACATGGCCTGGCCCAGCTGGAAGCAGAAGGCTCCTACTGTCTGTTCTCTTTCTAAACCTACACAACTACTACCACCTCCTTTCCTGCCTCCTCTTTGCCATGATCCTAAACCCACAATCTCACTTCTGCTTCCGACTTTGTTAAGACAGAAGGAGGGGAAATCTTGAAAAATGGTGTATGCTTATAAAAACCTCTACAACAGGGCTTCCCTGGTGGTCCAGTGGGTAAGGACATCGCCTTGCAGTGCAAGGGGTGCCGGTTCGATCCCTGGCCTGGGAAGATCCCACATGCCGTGGAGCGGCTGGACCAATGTGTCCAATTACTGAACCGGAGCTCTGGAGCGCATGTGCCCAGAGCCAGTGCTCTGGGACAAGAGAGGCCACCGCGATGGGAGGCCTGCAGGGGCCAAAGAACAAAGATGGATGAAAACAGAGAAGTGAAAGACCAATAGAAGTGGCTGGCCTGCTCCCCTCCCTCCCCAAACCCCACCCCCCCAAAAAAAGAAAAAAAAAAGGTCAAAAAAATTTTAAAAACCCTCTACAACAGTAGTAGTTGTGATGACATCATACCTTGACAGTTGTTAATGGGGTTTTGCCCCCTCTGACCCAGAAAAGAATCGCTCTTGCCTCTGGGTATGAGGTTAAACAGATTATCTGGTCAATACACAGAATTCTCCATACCTCACACAGCCAGGATCTTGGCAAGACTATCTGAACTTCTGGCAAAGGCCACTGAAGACCCCTGAGGTGTTTGACATTTGGGGTCAGGCAGAGCTGTGAAGACCTTAGGAGCCCACATCTCTTCTTACTGCATGAGGGAGCGCAGAGTGGGGAAGAACAGTGCAGACCAGATATGCAAAGATTAGCAATAGAGTCTGAAAAACTCACTGGGGTGGCCTTGGGCTATTTCCAAAACAAATAGGATGTGAGTCCTGGAGTTCCTCACTTTGTTGAAAAGTTTAAAACACTTTTGTTATTCATGATGTTTAAAATCAGAACAAAAATATTTTTGTTATATGTGTAAAAAAGTCATTTAATAGTAAAAATACACTTGCATGAGAAATCTCTTTAGCTTGTCTCCTTCTCAGCATTCTCATGTAACACATGAAAGCATTACAATAGGAATCAAAGTCCTCCTGCCATCTCTCCTTTTTTCAGCTTCATGATCCTTATCTAGTCCTTTTCCAACTGTGCTCTTCCTGTGGTGTGGGTGGAATTATGTTCCCCACAAAATCCGTATGTGGAAGCCATAATCCCCAATATAATAGTATTTAGAGATGGTGCCTTTGGGAGGTAATTAGTGACAAGGTCATGAAGGTAGGACCCTCTAAATGAGGTTAGTCCCCTTATAAGTAGTAGTATCAGGGAACTTGTGACCTGTTTCTCTGTCATGTGTGGAGACAGCAAGAAAGCAGTTGTCTCCAAATCAGGCAGAGAACCCTCACCAAAACCCAACCACACTGCCACTCCAATCCTGGACTTCTAAACTCTACATCTGTGACAAAATCTATTTTTTTGTCTTAGACATGCAACCTATGGTATTGCATTGTGGCAACCTGAGCTACCGAGATACCCTGACTCTCTGGTTGTCTTTCAACCTTCTCCTCTACCAAGAGGACAGAGAGCAAGGAAATGGCCTAGTGGCCCACTGCCTATGCAAGGCCATCCTGTTGCATTCTTGCCCCTTTATCATTAAAATTCAATGAACAAAGGATCCAACCTATATTTCATTATCTAAAAGAAACAATTAAAAAACTATTTTTGACCAGTCTGCCTTTGGGAATGGCACTGAACTTTATTGTGCAATCAGTGGAAAATAACTTCTCCTGAAAAGAGAGGAGAAACTAGGGAAAGGATTGAAGGAGAGATCACAGAAAAAGGAGATGACAGGCATGAACAAGGCAGGATGCTTCTGATGCCCTCCCACTCCGTCCCTGAGCCTCATGACACCTCCCCGTCCTGCCTGCTATTCCTTTCCATAACACCTTCCCACTGCCGCTTGCTGCCACTTCCCTTCTATTCTTTCATCATCCTGTTGAAACTCACTTCAATCCTAAGAATCCATTCTCCCAAGTCCAGATTTCCATGCCTCTACCTTCTGGAGTAACAGAAAAATGATCTATGGGAGAATGGTTGAGGACCAGTATAACAACTGTACAAATTAACCAGACCCGTCTACAGGGACTACCATCCACCTGCACTTTCAAGAGGGCTTGGTCAAAAGGAAACTCCAGCTCCGTGCTAGTCAGGAGAAATGGAGCCACAAATGCAAGCCATGTATTATATTTTCAATTTTCTAGAGGCCACATTTTTGAAAAGGAAACACAAATGAGTAAAATTGATTTTAAAAATATATTTTAATCCAACATATCCAAAATAAATTATTTTAACACATAGTTTTTTAAATGTAATATTTCATATAATTTTCAAGCCATCTTCCAAATCATATATGTATTTTAAGCCTACATGCATGCATGCACAGTCCTTCAGTTGTGTCTGACTCTGCGACCTCATGGACTGTAGCCCGCCAGGGTTTTATACCTACAGTATCACTCAATTCAGACCGGCCACATTCAGCGGCCTAATGGGGGTGTATGACAAGTGGCTTCTATATGGAATAGCACAGCTGTAGTTAGAAAAAAGAAAAGATGAAGCCCAGCACAGCAACAAATAAGAAAAGCCCCCAGCTTCCCAGGGATGCCCTTTCCCGGGCCTGAAAGCACAGGCCCATTGAAGAGGAAATACATTTGAGATGAGACTTTTTTCATTGCTTTTTTTTTTTTTTTTTTTATATCTTTTTTTTTTAATTAATTAATTTATTTATTTATTTATTTTTGTACATGTATGTTCCCAGATCAATCAGATGCATTGCTTTTTAAGAAAGGTACTCAAACTACCATCTCCTTAAATATTACTGTTAGAATTTCAAGTGTTCAGAACAGAAGTTTGCCCATGGATTCTTGAAACAGTACATTACTGATAATTTCTAAGAGGAGAGAATAGCCTCATCTCTCACTTTGGTAAAGAGAAAGCACCATGCCCACTGTGAAATGCGGTGTTCAAGCTCTTACTCCCTGATCTCAAGAGAATGATGACTGCAAAATAGTTTTGTTTGCTAAGAAACGGGTGATTCCCTGCCTGCACAGACTACCACAACAAAGCCGTCCCATCTTTAGCAAGTGTGTAGGTACACAATAGTAGCAAACCTTTGTATCCTGAACTTTATATTTCTTTTAGGTGCAGCTATGTGGTATGTTTTTACTGGGGTTTGAGTAAAGGCTGGACCTTCAATTACAACAATTAAGTGTCAACACCACGTGTCAGGTTCATTCATATGCTATTGGCTCAATCAATTCAACAATGATACCCCAGGCTTTGACATGCTTTACTTCTTATAGCTGAAGTATAGCTGTTAGACAACTTAGATAAGTTATTTTCATGGTAGAAATTTCTGGATAAGAATGGTGATGGGGTGATAGTGCTAAAATCTAAGTAAAATGAGATTTCCCTTTAATAGCTAAAATGTTTGATAGTCTTGTGATAATTCTTTCTGGGATTTCCTACTGCCAGCCGTGCATCTTTAGTCTCTTTGCTGGAATCTCATTCCTTACTCAGTCCTTTATCTGAGGAGTTAGATGATAGAAATTAATAAAGATAAGTTTTACATTCAAGAAGCATGTGATTTAATTATGACATATTGAAAAATGTCTTCATACCTAAAGAAATTAATTTCTATGCCATGCTATAGAGTTCCTCTGATCACCTCAAATTGCATCATTGCCAACTATTTTGGGAAAAATTTTTTCCCCCAGACAAGTTAAAATTTACATCGAATTATATTTCTGGTTGTGAAAAATTCTTAAGGAAAAGGATAACATAGCTTATAAATGGCTATTCTTTGTTGATTGGATTTTCAAGGACAGCTCACTTGCATGGTTAATTGAAAATTAAATGCGTATTAAAAATGGGTTGGCAAAAACTGATCTCCTCCCTCTCTAGAGGTTCCTAAGATTGTTTTTCATGAGCACCCAGTGTCTTTCCCCACACTCAGATTCCGTTCTCAGTATCTGACCAGATGACGCAACATCTGTGTTCTCTTTTAAGAACGTGAGAAATGAAGCTTTTTCATCTTCCCTCTCCTTTGAATTCTGGGAAATCTAATGAAAACTGCTCAGACTTTCCTTTTCTTGTTTGCCTTAGAAGACAGCTCCCTGCAAGAGTCCTGTAGTGGTCTCCCGCCTGTGGAAGAAGGTGATCGAAAATGCCGCCTGACTTTGGAGTTGTCAACCCAGGCTTCGCTTCAGACTGAGAACATCACTCAGCTGGAAGAAGTGTTAAACGAAAGGAAAGGAAGATTCAGGAACTGGAAGTCAAGCGGGAGGCACATCATTTCAGAGATTCAAGCTATTGGCTCAATCAATTCAACAATGATACCCCAGGCTTTGACATGCTTTACTTCTTATAGCTGAAGTATAGCTGTTAGACAACTTAGATAAGTTATTTTCATGGTAGAAATTTCTGGATAAGAATGGTGATGGGGTGATAGTGCTAAAATCTAAGTAAAATGAGATTTCCCTTTAAT
Organism: Tragulus kanchil; assembly: GCA_022376925.1. Classification (NCBI taxonomy): domain Eukaryota; kingdom Metazoa; phylum Chordata; class Mammalia; order Artiodactyla; family Tragulidae; genus Tragulus; species Tragulus kanchil. Next base: position 53,167,951 of record JAIOJX010000029.1, on the reverse strand, counting down.
AGCTAAAATGTTTGATAGTCTTGTGATAATTCTTTCTGGGATTTCCTACTGCCAGCCGTGCATCTTTAGTCTCTTTGCTGGAATCTCATTCCTTACTCAGTCCTTTATCTGAGGAGTTAGATGATAGAAATTAATAAAGATAAGTTTTACATTCAAGAAGCATGTGATTTAATTATGACATATTGAAAAATGTCTTCATACCTAAAGAAATTAATTTCTATGCCATGCTATAGAGTTCCTCTGATCACCTCAAATTGCATCATTGCCAACTATTTTGGGAAAAATTTTTTCCCCCAGACAAGTTAAAATTTACATCGAATTATATTTCTGGTTGTGAAAAATTCTTAAGGAAAAGGATAACATAGCTTATAAATGGCTATTCTTTGTTGATTGGATTTTCAAGGACAGCTCACTTGCATGGTTAATTGAAAATTAAATGCGTATTAAAAATGGGTTGGCAAAAACTGATCTCCTCCCTCTCTAGAGGTTCCTAAGATTGTTTTTTCATGAGCACCCAGTGTCTTTCCCCACACTCAGATTCCGTTCTCAGTATCTGACCAGATGACGCAACATCTGTGTTCTCTTTTAAGAACGTGAGAAATGAAGCTTTTTCATCTTCCCTCTCCTTTGAATTCTGGGAAATCTAATGAAAACTGCTCAGACTTTCCTTTTCTTGTTTGCCTTAGAAGACAGCTCCCTGCAAGAGTCCTGTAGTGGTCTCCCGCCTGTGGAAGAAGGTGATCGAAAATGCCGCCTGACTTTGGAGTTGTCAACCCAGGCTTCGCTTCAGACTGAGAACATCACTCAGCTGGAAGAAGTGTTAAACGAAAAGGAAAGGAAGATTCAGGAACTGGAAGTCAAGCGGGAGGCACATCATTTCCTAGAGGTCGAGGACTCTTCAGAATGCTTACAAGAAGTCCCAATTTTCTTTAATAATAACGTCACTCCTGTGGTCTCTACTGAGGATTAGTCAAGATTCCCAGTGAGAAAACAATAAAAGTCTATAAACAATCATCAAAGTGAAGTCTCCTCAATGGTAAACTCACGTCCAAGTTCATGGGTCTGACCTATCCTATAAGGTTAATATTGGAAAGAAACAAAATTTAATTTTAAAAAAAGGAAACAAAATAAAGGGAGATCTTCAGATGCAAATACTGAACCCTTTAGACGTCTGTCACATAATCCACATGGCTGTAAAATTCTATGTTTTTAAGACATTCCTGATAAGAGAGGGAGAGGAAAAACACAAAACTAGACTGATATCCAAAGCACTTAGCATCACCCCCTTACCAGAAGTTTATCACACTGCAAGGGAGGAATAACACAATCGCATTTTGGTATGCTGCTCAAATGTGAAGAGAAAGCTGTCATGGAGGGTGAGTTTCACACTGGGGAATGTTGGGGTACTGAGGGCAGAATCATTGCCAGCACAGTAAATAGCCATGACTTCCTTCCTATCTTATCCTCTGGAATACATTTCTCTATGGCATGTACTTCATTAACATTTAGCAAGGGCAGAAATGAAGTAAAACCAGAGCAATCAAAAGAATGGATGCATCAGAGCTGTGGTCCTTTGGGAAAAGTATCCTGAGACAACATCTGTGTTCTCTTTTAAGAACGTGAGAAATGAAGCTTTTTCATCTTCCCTCTCCTTTGAATTCTGGGAAATCTAATGAAAACTGCTCAGACTTTCCTTTTCTTGTTTGCCTTAGAAGACAGCTCCCTGCAAGAGTCCTGTAGTGGTCTCCCGCCTGTGGAAGAAGGTGATCGAAAATGCCGCCTGACTTTGGAGTTGTCAACCCAGGCTTCGCTTCAGACTGAGAACATCACTCAGCTGGAAGAAGTGTTAAACGAAAAGGAAAGGAAGATTCAGGAACTGGAAGTCAAGCGGGAGGCACATCATTTCCTAGAGGTCGAGGACTCTTCAGAATGCTTACAAGAAGTCCCAATTTTCTTTAATAATAACGTCACTCCTGTGGTCTCTACTGAGGATTAGTCAAGATTCCCAGTGAGAAAACAATAAAAGTCTATAAACAATCATCAAAGTGAAGTCTCCTCAATGGTAAACTCACGTCCAAGTTCATGGGTCTGACCTATCCTATAAGGTTAATATTGGAAAGAAACAAAATTTAATTTTAAAAAAAGGAAACAAAATAAAGGGAGATCTTCAGATGCAAATACTGAACCCTTTAGACGTCTGTCACATAATCCACATGGCTGTAAAATTCTATGTTTTTAAGACATTCCTGATAAGAGAGGGAGAGGAAAAACACAAAACTAGACTGATATCCAAAGCACTTAGCATCACCCCCTTACCAGAAGTTTATCACACTGCAAGGGAGGAATAACACAATCGCATTTTGGTATGCTGCTCAAATGTGAAGAGAAAGCTGTCATGGAGGGTGAGTTTCACACTGGGGAATGTTGGGGTACTGAGGGCAGAATCATTGCCAGCACAGTAAATAGCCATGACTTCCTTCCTATCTTATCCTCTGGAATACATTTCTCTATGGCATGTACTTCATTAACATTTAGCAAGGGCAGAAATGAAGTAAAACCAGAGCAATCAAAAGAATGGATGCATCAGAGCTGTGGTCCTTTGGGAAAAGTATCCTGAGACAACATCTTCTTGGGAAATCACGTACTCTGGCTTTTCTCTTACGAGCAACACTAAGACCAGAGCAAAATATCAAGGAGTTGGGTACCATAAAATAGTACCAAGAAAGACAGAGAATGAGCAGAGGAAAGCTACCCTGTAATTAATGGAATAGAAGATATCATACCATATTCCTCTTCCACGCATTCCCTTCAAATAAACCATTTCCCATCCAAGGAAAACAGCTAGGTACTAATGTTAAGACCTTGGTGCTTAAGCTTTACTCAGGCACACAGATGTAGCTGTCCCATGAGTCTGACTATATATCTACTTCTCAATTTAATTCAATCAGTTCAAGAAATACTCTTAAAATTCTACAGGCACAATAATAGATATTAGCAATGTTATAGCAAACATGAAAATCAAAACTTCACAAATCATTCAGGAGTTCACAGACAGTGTTAAGACTCTCCATAAAGCTTCTAACCTTGACTTATTTTTTTAAAAAAAGTAGTATTGGGTTTTGGACTCATAACAGGTCTGCAATATTGACTCTGGAGGTTCACTACAAAATAAAAACAGAGGTTCTACCAGAGGTTATAAATATTTTCAAACATAACAAGAATCTTCCCATGTTTGTATATAACCTCGGGTTTTCACATGAAATGCCAACAATACACACAGGTGCAGGCCATTATCAGAAATGAAAACAACTCAGAGCTCCACGATCAAGAATACACACCTGTCACAGAGGGTGACTCAAAGAACTTTTCCACGGTTCCAAGAGATGTTTTCCGTGGAGTTTACATCAGTCCTTCACTTCAGAAATCCCTTCTCTTTGACCCCTCCTTCTCAGCTCTTCAAACCTTTTGATCCCCCGTGTCTTTGTGTTTCTCTGGTCCCAGTGAGGTTTCCCTATTCTTGTCCTGAACCTCTGCCAGTTGCATCTGACACCAATAAAAGACTAAAAGTTGCCATGTTTTTACTGTGCATCACTGTGAGAAAGCTTTATATTTTCCAGTTTGTTAAGAATGGACCATCTCCAAGACAAACCATCATCTCTGCAACTTTGATGTGTTATTTTGATAATCAAGTCTCTATTTCTTTATTTTACCAGATTTTCTTAATGTCATGGGATCCTGAGTCTCAGAAAGATGACAAGTAGGGAGGGAAAAATAAAACCCATCACATTCCAAATAGGAGGGTGTCCACTTTTAGATCAATTTCCCGGCATTGGTCTCATGGCCAGCCCTCAGCATGAAAATAGCCTGACTGTGGAGATAAGAAAGTTCCCCAAAAAAATGAGCAGAGGAAAGCTACCCTGTAATTAATGGAATAGAAGATATCATACCATATTCCTCTTCCACGCATTCCCTTCAAATAAACCATTTCCCATCCAAGGAAAACAGCTAGGTACTAATGTTAAGACCTTGGTGCTTAAGCTTTACTCAGGCACACAGATGTAGCTGTCCCATGAGTCTGACTATATATCTACTTCTCAATTTAATTCAATCAGTTCAAGAAATACTCTTAAAATTCTACAGGCACAATAATAGATATTAGCAATGTTATAGCAAACATGAAAATCAAAACTTCACAAATCATTCAGGAGTTCACAGACAGTGTTAAGACTCTCCATAAAGCTTCTAACCTTGACTTATTTTTTTAAAAAAAGTAGTATTGGGTTTTGGACTCATAACAGGTCTGCAATATTGACTCTGGAGGTTCACTACAAAATAAAACAGAGGTTCTACCAGAGGTTATAAATATTTTCAAACATAACAAGAATCTTCCCATGTTTGTATATAACCTCGGGTTTTCACATGAAATGCCAACAATACACACAGGTGCAGGCCATTATCAGAAATGAAAACAACTCAGAGCTCCACGATCAAGAATACACACCTGTCACAGAGGGTGACTCAAAGAACTTTTCCACGGTTCCAAGAGATGTTTTCCGTGGAGTTTACATCAGTCCTTCACTTCAGAAATCCCTTCTCTTTGACCCCTCCTTCTCAGCTCTTCAAACCTTTTGATCCCCCGTGTCTTTGTGTTTCTCTGGTCCCAGTGGGGTTTTCCCCTATTCTTGTCCTGAACCTCTGCCAGTTGCATCTGACACCAATAAAAGACTAAAAGTTGCCATGTTTTTACTGTGCATCACTGTGAGAAAGCTTTATATTTTCCAGTTTGTTAAGAATGGACCATCTCCAAGACAAACCATCATCTCTGCAACTTTGATGTGTTATTTTGATAATCAAGTCTCTATTTCTTTATTTTACCAGATTTTCTTAATGTCATGGGATCCTGAGTCTCAGAAAGATGACAAGTAGGGAGGGAAAAATAAAACCCATCACATTCCAAATAGGAGGGTGTCCACTTTTAGATCAATTTCCCGGCATTGGTCTCATGGCCAGCCCTCAGCATGAAAATAGCCTGACTGTGGAGATAAAGTAACAGGCAGAGCTGGATCTGCTGTTAATAATTAAAGGAACCTGTCACCTTTGCATATCTAAGGGCCAGTCACTGAAGAAGAAAGCATCAAGAGTGCTATTAACCCTATACACTCATCTTCATAAGAAACTGATCTTGACTCAGGTCTAGGCTATCCCCAGATCAGAAGTGGAAAAGAGATCTGGCCCAAAGGTGAATAGACGAATCTCTATTAGTGACACCTTACTAACAGAAATTCTATAAATACCCCAGTTTTATGAGGAGAGGGAAAGATGAGAAGAGGTGTTACTGGTCTCTAGCCTCTGAGATAGAAGTCCAAAATTTTAAAATCCCTGCTGAACATTTATGCCACTGTAAGCCCCCCAGAGAACTGGGAAAACTTCACGTTGTGCCCAATACCTGGTTGCGACAAACCAGGTAATAGCCCACACTGTAAGCCAAAGTCTCATTTTCTTAGAAGTCATTTTCTTTCAGCCAGTTGCTGAAATTCTCCACTGATCCTTAAAATATCTGGTGCAAGTATCACAAGGCAGAGTAGGCTGATAAACTTATTAAGGAAAATTTAGAAAATCATTCAGGTAATGTACCTGGTTCAAAACAATTGGAAATCTAAAAAACTAAACTATTTCACAAATAACTAAAGCCATTCCCTTATAGCCTAAAAATATTTACAGAAATATATGTAGAGTTTTAATTCTACTTTTTTACCAGTCATTAACTTTTCTCAGAGAAGAAGTTAAGTTTGAACATGTGGTGTGGCTAACCAATTTAAATAAAGGTTGGATTTTTTAACAATATAATTTTATTATCATATGCATGAGAAATTGAAATCATAGTAACAGACTTGTTAAAGACTAGCAGGAAAGCAAGTCATTAAGAAACAGGCCCAGAAATGTAGAGGCGGTGCGCTAGGATTCAGTGAAGTTCAGCAAAACCAAAGAAACTATAATGTTTTGCCTAAATACATTTCTGGGAAAGAATGAATTCAGTCAGGTCTCAGTTAACGCTTATGCTCTCTGCTTATCCCCAAACCCTATCATTTCCTTCTGCATTACTCTGACGTAAAGAATTTTTGCTTTAAGGCAATAAATAGAGACATGCTGATGAATGTTGCAGGCCTAAGTCAAAATAATATTTATCTGGCAATTATCAAGTATAGGGACTGCAGAGACAAAACTACTCCCAAAAGACATAAGAAAACAAACATATTTAAAGGACTTGGAAAATCAAATGCTTGACATTCAAAAGTTTTGACTCTCATAGTCTGAAAAAATAGTCAAGATAAAGTGAATTAGAAAGAAAAAATGATTACTATAATTTCTCCCCTGCTATTACAACAAAAATCTTTTGTTAAGATTTCCCATGCACAAGAGAATGTTTTGCTTATAGAGGAAAATCAAGTTCAAGTAGGAAATAACCTCTTTTAAAATAAAAGTAGTAGCACCCACGGACAAAGTGCATGGCAAAAGATAGGACTGGCCGTGAGATCTCCCGTACCTAATGAAATTAGGACTTCTATGGTAAAACAAAACTAAAAACAGTTTTTTCCAGGTTCCCAGAGACATTTAGCATCTGGATTAGATACTCAGTACATTTCCAATAATGTGAACCTGTAGCGAGATGACATTTAGTTCACTGTCTTACCATTTCCATCCCAAAGGTTTAAATTTGCTCTTTATTTAACAAAGAATGACCCTTAGTGCTCAAATCTACTAATACCCAATTCCTTGTTCTCGAGTGGTAAAATCACAGAATGTATTGTCTAATAACTCTTGAATTCATTTTCTTAAAAGCCACAAATAAGTTTAAACAAGAGTTTATTGTTTGGTATACTTTTTCTTTTTTTCCAGAGTCTAGATTACTTTTTTTTTTTTTTTTTAATTATTACAGAGTTTTGTTGTTCACAGACATGTATGTTCCCAGATCAGTCATATGCATATCCCTGGTCCCCTCCCCACTCCCAATCTCCCCATTCTACCCCTCCGGGCTGTCACACAGAGCCCTTGTAGGAACTCCTATTCTCACAACGCAATGACAATAGGTATCTTTTTCACGTATGATAATTTAGGTTTCCATGTTTTTTTCAAAGAATGACATTATCACAGCCAAAGGACAACAGCTGAATGAGAGAAGGTGCCAGACATTCACCACTCTTGGTCATACGGGATCCAAACAGTACTAACAGTGAGTTCTCTGACGTAAAGAATTTTTGCTTTAAGGCAATAAATAGAGACATGCTGATGAATGTTGCAGGCCTAAGTCAAAATAATATTTATCTGGCAATTATCAAGTATAGGGACTGCAGAGACAAAACTACTCCCAAAAGACATAAGAAAACAAACATATTTAAAGGACTTGGAAAATCAAATGCTTGACATTCAAAAGTTTTGACTCTCATAGTCTGAAAAAATAGTCAAGATAAAGTGAATTAGAAAGAAAAAATGATTACTATAATTTCTCCCCTGCTATTACAACAAAAATCTTTTGTTAAGATTTCCCATGCACAAGAGAATGTTTTGCTTATAGAGGAAAATCAAGTTCAAGTAGGAAATAACCTCTTTTAAAATAAAAGTAGTAGCACCCACGGACAAAGTGCATGGCAAAAGATAGGACTGGCCGTGAGATCTCCCGTACCTAATGAAATTAGGACTTCTATGGTAAAACAAAACTAAAAACAGTTTTTTCCAGGTTCCCAGAGACATTTAGCATCTGGATTAGATACTCAGTACATTTCCAATAATGTGAACCTGTAGCGAGATGACATTTAGTTCACTGTCTTACCATTTCCATCCCAAAGGTTTAAATTTGCTCTTTATTTAACAAAGAATGACCCTTAGTGCTCAAATCTACTAATACCCAATTCCTTGTTCTCGAGTGGTAAAATCACAGAATGTATTGTCTAATAACTCTTGAATTCATTTTCTTAAAAGCCACAAATAAGTTTAAACAAGAGTTTATTGTTTGGTATACTTTTTCTTTTTTTCCAGAGTCTAGATTACTTTTTTTTTTTTTTTTTAATTATTACAGAGTTTTGTTGTTCACAGACATGTATGTTCCCAGATCAGTCATATGCATATCCCTGGTCCCCTCCCCACTCCCAATCTCCCCATTCTACCCCTCCGGGCTGTCACACAGAGCCCTTGTAGGAACTCCTATTCTCACAACGCAATGACAATAGGTATCTTTTTCACGTATGATAATTTAGGTTTCCATGTTTTTTTCAAAGAATGACATTATCACAGCCAAAGGACAACAGCTGAATGAGAGAAGGTGCCAGACATTCACCACTCTTGGTCATACGGGATCCAAACAGTACTAACAGTGAGTTCTAGGGAAAAAAGAAGGGCTGATAATATAATCCTTGGTCCTGTAATAAAAAGGTGTGCCTTACTGCCCAGCTGCTATTTGAAAGAAGTTGGTATGGTGAGGGGGAAAGAAACAATCAACAGCCAGAGTGGATGCCCTAATATCCAGCTAGGGGCCTGCCTTAATCAGCCAACAGTTAGGCTTAGAGAAGCCTAACTAATATTTACATAGCAATTCATGGTTATTTAAACATGTTCAAATAGATTGTTTTATTTAATTTTCATGATATAGGTTTTAGCTGGGTCATTAATTCCAAGCTTGTAACTAGGAAATACCAGAACCTGGGCCCATGGCCCCCAGGCCAATATAACTTTCACAACACTCACCACCTCCATGGGGTTCTGTAACAAAGGCACTCATTGTCTGAAACTCTTTCTCAGGTCAGCCCTCACTTCTGTTCACAGGAAAAACAATTTTCCATGGGTACTTTATTTCTCCAGCATATTCCACATGAGGAATCAAAAACTGTTCAGATTCAACTGATCAACTTATTTGGTTTTGTTAAAATTCTGTTTTGGCTTTTGTTTGCTCACTGTGCTTTATTTTAAAGTAAGTACTTTAAAGAAGAGTAGGGGTGCACTGTACAGTTTGCCCTGAGCCCCACTATGTCCTACTGTCCCATACCAGGCTGCTTAAGACAGTGATCTCCACTTCCCTATAGATAAGTGGACTGAAATCCTGCCTGAAATACCATGTGTACACCAGGTCCAGTTTTGCATGTTGTCACCATAAATTTCAATGTTTTGAGTTTTTGATTTATAGTCTATTTATTCAAAATGAGAAAGTTTTAGACAAAATGAGCACATCACATCCTACCTTCAGCTAGCTCATTAAAACATTTTTAGATAGATAATTTTATTTAACTTTCATTTTACATTCAGTGGTAATGCATATTTCCACGTGCAGGACAGAGAGAGCATCAATGAGAGACTTTCTTCCTAGGCTTTTGTTTCCAAAGCTTAAGCCACTGCAGAAAGAAGGGGTGACAGAATGGCTCTGAGGGGAATGTGATGAGACATGGAGGAATTCCCTCCTCCCCTGAGGGGAGATCCAGAGGGATGTGTGTGTCCCATCAGCAGCAGGAATCTGTCCCTGCTCCTCAGCCTTGCTCTAGAGATGGAGCGAGAGGGACCTCAGAGGGACCAGCCACATGCAACACCAGGTGGTTGGATTCTGAGGACCAGGACTTTGGGCTCTGCCAAGAGTTTCATATCCATATGTGTCTTCAATGTGAACAAGCCACAGGCATGAGGGGACCAAGCTGACTGGGAAGACAAGGGACTCAGCATCATCGAATGACACAGAAGTATCTCCACACCACGGATCCTGGCCTGAAGCCAGATGAAGGGAAGACTCAAAATGACGAGTCAAGCTTCCTGCCTCCCTGATGGGATTAGGGACTTGGAGTCAATATTCAGATCCTGTATGGAAAATAAAGGAAGGAATTTGTGCAGACTTGAGTTTGCAGCTTGAGATTCACAGGAGCTGAACTGTTCAAAGTTTCCCTTAAAAATGTGCATGACGGGGGCTTCCCTGGTGGTTCAGTGGGTAGAGAGTCCACTTTGCAGTGCAAGGGGCACTGGTTCAACCTGGCCCAGGAAGATCCCACATGCAGTGGAGTGACTGGACCAGTGTGTCCAATTAGGAGCCAGCACTCTGGAATGCATGCACCCAGAGCCAGTGCTCTGCAACGAGAGAGGCCACTGTAATGGGAGGCCCACAGAGACCAAAGAATAAAGATGGATGAATGTGAATGAATAAAGAACCAATGAAAGAGCCCAAAATTAAAAACAAAAACCACACACACACGCACAAAATGCACATGACAATGACTCCACATCTCCATCCAGATCATCTTGCTGGGGCCACCCTTCCACTGAGCTCTGCTCTCTCAGTTTCTCTGTTCTCTGAGGAAACTTATGAAACTCCATTTCCAGTAACTCCACATCAATCTGCAGTTCTTATCCTGAACAACTGCAGCTTCAGAGAACAGCTGTCATGTCCAGCCACGTTGTGGCTGCCTAGCCATGCTACATACACCTCCACTCTAATACCCTGATGGGCTGGGCCACAGTCAGAAGCATCTTCCTTAATCTCCTGATGCACAGCCAAACCTCACCGTGGTATTTAACGAAACTTCATTAAATGCTTGGAATTGAGACATGCTGCAAAAAGATCACACAGTCCAAGTAACTCACAGGCCGAAACTTAAGATCCAAGTTCTTGCTTTGTTCTCGGTAGATTTCCATGTGGCAGACACAATATCCTTGGCATTTTATTACAGACACCCCATTTCCTTCTCCCAGAGGAAGGAGCAGGCCTTTACCTCCCCTTGTCCAAAACTGTTCATTTTGAACCCCAGGATGATTGATAATGACAGTATTCTTCTTCTGGAGAAAATTCTACCTACCCACAGGGCGTGGTCTCACTTCATGGACTGCAACTACATGTCTGAAAACTGGGAATATTCTAGCTTAAATAACACCCTTTGTGGCATTCCAACAATCTGATAAATTTCTATACTTAAGAGAAAATGGTCTCAATATATACTTCTGTACAGAAGGCTAAGTATCAGCCTGTACTTCTATATGCACATACGTGGTATCCTCATTATCAAGAAGAAGTAGGCATTTGCTTCACAGTCCTGTACTTAAGTGACTGTCTCTATAATTTTTCTAATATAACGAAAGGCTTCTCCAAAGATGAATAAAAATCCTAACTCTACCAATATAGCTGCCGATAACTTATATGGAATTTCTTGCACAAAAACAAAGTGTCTTTCTCTGTCACAGCATCCTCTACCATCCCAAAGACTACACAGGGCAGCACCACTATAAATCAGAGTAGAAGTCTTCTCACCGCTCTGCCTTTTTTGATTAAAGTTCTGGGTTGAATAGATTAATTAATAGCCAGATATATATTCTGTTCACTGAACAAATAGTTACTGAGCATTTAGTATGAGTATGTAGTTATTTTCTGCTTTATCAATCATATCAGATGTTTACTATATCTTTTAAGTTTGTTAAATAGAAAGTTGAAGATATAACTGGTAGAAGGAAATTAGGAGAGGGGGAGGTTTTCTACATCACAACTCCTTTTTATAAATACATTAAAAATTGACTCAAGAGGTTTTTATTAACCCTTCATGGATTTCCTTGAGTAGATGAGTGTTACTTTGTAGGGGGAGACAATTTTCAGAGAGTCCAGTCATGTACAATCTGCAGCAGACTGGAGGAAGGTCTAGGGATGGAGAAAGGTTGTAGCTCCATTTAACATGCCAGGAATTTAACCTAATTATCCTCTGGGAGTTACTCAATCCTCCTATTTTACCACAGAAACTTAAACCCATTCCAAAACGTTGTTCTTGAAATTGCATCTTGCTAAAAACTTTAACAAATTGAAATACTAAAGAAAAAAGATTTTTTTCTATCTTGGTGTTTGCTTTACAATTTTGAAACAAAATATTTAGCTCCCAAGACATGAGAGTGTTTGTGAATTGGAAGCTCAGGTTGTTAAAGGGTTATCTGTAATGCTGGGAGTTTTATCAGACCATACTGAGGGACTCCTTAGACCTAGTTAAATACTTCAATTGAAAAATGTAATCAGAGCGAATATATTGCCTTCTGCTATTTTTCCAATAAGAACTGAAGAACTCAATGCATATTGAGAAAACAGAATTAGATTTTAAAAGAGAATCATTGTCTATATTGAAATTCCTTTTCTTTGGCAATTAAAAACAGAAAATAAATACTCACATTATGAACCAAAGACATGGAAGATTTCTTCTGAGTGACAAACCCCAAGAAAATTTGCTCTTTTTAATAATAGTGTTAACCCTGAATAAGTCAGAATATCTGTGATATTTTTCCCCAAGAAAACTATGGTGAATCCCTAAAAGTTCTAAATTTCAAAACACAAATGTTCTATCGTTTTAATGAACTTTCTATAGAATGAATAAATCCCTCAATAAAATGAAAAAATGCTAAGTGGAAAAGAGAGAAAGAAGTCATTCATTTATTTTTGGTACTGCTATACTTGGTCTCCTATATTTTCTATTAAATATGGTTGTTTCGGATGTCTTGTGTAGGAACAATTAACTATAACAGTTAAATACTAAAACAGGGAACTTCTTTCAATTTTTTATTTTGGTACACTACTTTAAATTGACTCAAGAGGTTTTTATTAACCCTTCATGGATTTCCTTGAGTAGATGAGTGTTACTTTGTAGGGGGAGACAATTTTCAGAGAGTCCAGTCATGTACAATCTGCAGCAGACTGGAGGAAGGTCTAGGGATGGAGAAAGGTTGTAGCTCCATTTAACATGCCAGGAATTTAACCTAATTATCCTCTGGGAGTTACTCAATCCTCCTATTTTACCACAGAAACTTAAACCCATTCCAAAACGTTGTTCTTGAAATTGCATCTTGCTAAAAACTTTAACAAATTGAAATACTAAAGAAAAAAGATTTTTTTCTATCTTGGTGTTTGCTTTACAATTTTGAAACAAAATATTTAGCTCCCAAGACATGAGAGTGTTTGTGAATTGGAAGCTCAGGTTGTTAAAGGGTTATCTGTAATGCTGGGAGTTTTATCAGACCATACTGAGGGACTCCTTAGACCTAGTTAAATACTTCAATTGAAAAATGTAATCAGAGCGAATATATTGCCTTCTGCTATTTTTCCAATAAGAACTGAAGAACTCAATGCATATTGAGAAAACAGAATTAGATTTTAAAAGAGAATCATTGTCTATATTGAAATTCCTTTTCTTTGGCAATTAAAAACAGAAAATAAATACTCACATTATGAACCAAAGACATGGAAGATTTCTTCTGAGTGACAAACCCCAAGAAAATTTGCTCTTTTTAATAATAGTGTTAACCCTGAATAAGTCAGAATATCTGTGATATTTTTCCCCAAGAAAACTATGGTGAATCCCTAAAAGTTCTAAATTTCAAAACACAAATGTTCTATCGTTTTAATGAACTTTCTATAGAATGAATAAATCCCTCAATAAAATGAAAAAATGCTAAGTGGAAAAGAGAGAAAGAAGTCATTCATTTATTTTTGGTACTGCTATACTTGGTCTCCTATATTTTCTATTAAATATGGTTGTTTCGGATGTCTTGTGTAGGAACAATTAACTATAACAGTTAAATACTAAAACAGGGAACTTCTTTTTTTAACATTTATTTTATTTATTTATCTTTTTTGGGGGGGCGGGGTGGGGAGGGAGGGAGCAGGCCGGCCACTTCTATTGGTCTTTCATTTCTCTGTTTTCATCCGTCTTTGTTCTCTGGCTCCTGCGGGCCTCCCATCGTGGTGGCCTCTGAAGTCGCAGAGTGCCGGCTCTGGGCACATGCGCACCAGAGCTCCGGCTTGGTAATTGGACACATCGGTCCAGCCGCTCCCAGCACGTGGGATCTTCCCAGGCCAGGGATCGAACCAGCGCCCCTTGCACTGCAAGGCGGGGTCCTTACCCACTGGACCACCAGGGGAAGCCCTAAAACAGGGAACTTCTAATCCAAACTTCTCATCACTTTCCTAGATCAGGGAAACGAGGAAGTTAAATGTTTTGTGTATTGCCAGTCAGCGTTAGTGACAGTGAGGTTTGTTTTAAGATGAGTGTGGTGAAATTTTCCCCAAAATTAAATTGATTAGAATTTACCTTAAAGTGGCCTTCCCCTGGTGGTCCAGTGGTTAAGGACACCGCCTTGCAGTGCAAGGGGCGCCGGTTCGAGCCCTGGCCTGGGAAGATCCCACGTGCCGCGGAGCGGCTGGACTGATGTGTCCAATCGCCGAGCCGGAGCTCTGGAGCGCATGTGCCCAGAGCCGGTGCTCTGCGACAACAGACGCCACCGCGATGGGAGGCCCACAGGAGCCAAGGAACGAAGACAAATGAAAAATAGAGAAATGAAAGACCAATAGAGGTGGCCCGCCCACTCCCCTCCCTCCCCAACCCGACCCCTGCCCTAAGTAAATAAATAAATCTTTAAAAAAAAAAAAAAAAAAAGAATTTACCTTAAAGTGAGATAACTTGGTAAAGCACATGTCATATATATATTAGATGCTCATAGATGATTTCTCATTTTTCCTAATGATCTAAGTAGTACTGGAAGAAAATGAGTAGTATGGCAAAATAAGCGAATTAATTTTTCTCCCAGTTTGGGAGCACTTTATGAGACTCTTCATCCTATTACATTTTTAAAAGAATTTTACAGAATTATAGTCAGCTGGATAATGAAATGGCACTGACATACCTTTCGCCTTGAAAGCAATCTACACATGACTGAGAGAACTATTATTTCAAATGCATTTGAAAAGTAGGCAATACTTTCCCTGGATTTCTCTGGTGGCTCAGACAGTAAAGAATTCACGTGCAATGCAGGAGACTGGGGGCCGATCCCTGGGTTGGGAAGATCCCCTGGAGGAGGGCATAGATATCCACTCTAGTATTCTTGCCTGAAGAATCCCATGGACAGATGACCCAGACAGGCTACAGTCCATGCATTACAAAGAGTCAGACGTGACTGAGCAACTAAGCACAGCACTTTCACATTTCCAACAAGAGAATTTAATAAGCAATGTGTATATTATACCTAGAATAATCACTAAAATAAGCCATATAAAGAGATAGACAAATTAAATGGGATTTAAAAAATGCCTAGAGGCGCAGCCAAAATGGCAGAGGAATGAGGGGAAGATTTCACCAGCTCCCCAACAGAATCACCAGAATTAATCAAGAAATGAAACACCACCAACAAACCAGCCACCAGACGACAGAAGAACTCCTTAGGTCCGCGAGAGTAGAAGAGTGAACAGACAGAACTTTCCCGGAGCTACTGTTCTGAGAACCCTCTATCCTAACCCCCACGCCGGACCGGACCGACGGAGAGCACGCCAGCAAGTGCCCTAAAAGGGGGTCTGAGTGGAGCGTCAGGAGAGAGAGGGCACTGCTCAGTGCGAAAATTCCAAGAATCTGCCCGGATTGCCAGCAGAAATTAAGACACTGCGAAGACAGGATACTGGAACGGGGCCGGGTGGAATGCAACTGGGAAGTTCCCCGCAGAGTGCTGCCTAAAGACCTGGAGCCGGAAGGGAGCGCCCAGCATGAAAATCGCGCCACTTGGCCGGGCGAAAATCGCGAGTTTCCGCCTGGCACTGGGTGAGTTCAAACACTCCCAGTGGGGGGCTTGCTGAACGGAGAGGGGAGGTCGCCCACAGATTGCTGACCAGGGACTGGGCTCGAGCCGGACGGGAAAGCTTGTGCCTGCCTTTGGGACTTGGACGGGTAACTGGGCAGTGCGACCGCGCCAGGGGCAGAGGAGCCCGTGCACCTCCACAGCTACACCGCAACAGAGAAAGCCGGGAGAAGGGAAGGTATTGGAGGCTACCGGCGGGTGTGCGGCAGAGCCGGGGCGCCCCCCTCCAACACGGGACTGCGCGTGCAGCGGCCCCCTGCCTGACGGACTGGGATCAGCACGCCGCCCTGGCCAGCACCTGAGCTTACAGCAAAGCCATATTTGGCTGAAAACAAACCATAGCAACCGGTGCCTTAAGGGAAAGGCTACATTATCAAGACAACACCATCGAGAGCAGATTGGCTTCCACTAGACAGACGAGAGGATAAAAACCTGGAACAGTATTTAGCTTTTTTTGTTTATTTGTTGTGGATGGTTCTGTTTATTTGATTGATGGGTCAGGTTTGCTTCTTTTTTTTTTTTTTTTTTTTGTCTCTTCTTATTAAGTTTTTCTTCCCTTTTTAATTTTTAATTTCTTTTTTTGATTTTTAGTTTTTAATTTTTTTAAATTTTAATTCTTGGAAACTTCTAAGTTTCTTTCATCTTTGCCACTGCTTCCTCCCTCTACGTTCTAAATCTAAAACTTTCTCCTATCTACCACTATCCTCTAGATAAATAATTCCTACCTTCCTGTCTCCACTACTCTCTGCCAGCTGCACTAAACAATACAACACACTAATCTTGGCTACATAAACCTATAAAATCCTTCCAAGACGGATCTATTCCTTCTCATTACCCATACACTCTCCACCTCCTCACCCCCAACACATGTCTTAGCTAAAAATTGCTTTCAATGAAATAGTCCAAGCCAGGACCTTGCCCCGGATCTATTTTTCCAGGCACTATTTTAATTAATTCAGAGCTTAATGGGCAAGTATCATCTTTGATTGCGGCGTTTGCCAGAAAATTTTCCTATGCTTTATCTCTGTAAGACTGGTTAGATGTGGTTATTGCTGTGTATGTATGTATATCTTATGACTATGTTAGAAAACATCTGCATGCTTTTATGACTGTCACCCATTAGGGACACACCTCTTGCTCCTCAGATGCTAGTATTTGAACTAATATCACGGAACACCATAGAAAACCAGACATAGAGTCTACACCCCCTGACCAATCATCAAACCAAGGATCCTCGGAGTAGAGGCCCCGATTCCAAGATCCCACACTATCAAAGAACGTACAACACTAGAGATTGTTCACCTGTAAACAAGACCTAACACCACCCAAGACACAAACCATTGAACCCTTGTAGAAGGACAGAAACCCAAAGGAAGGGAGAAGTCAACCAAGAAGCCTGGTGGAGAAAAGAACTCCATACACACAGACACCCACAAAGAAACAAAAACTAACCTAATAATGAAACGACAGAGAAACACTGCACAAATGAAGGACCAAGCTAGAGAATCACAACTTCAAATGACAGAGGAGGAGATAGACAAATTATCTGAAAGAGAATTCAGAAAAACTATACTAATGAGGATGCAAAACACCGAAAACAGAATATTAGAGGAAATTAATGCATTGAGAAAAGACATGCAGGAAATGAAAAATAAGCAAATAGAGACCACCAACTCAATTGCTGAACTCAAAAATACTACAGAAGGCCTCAACAGTAGAGTATCGGAGGCTGAAGAACGGATCAGCGAACTAGAAGATAGACTGGTGGAAATAACTGATGAGGAACAGAACAAAGCCGAAAGAATTAAAAGAACTGAGGATAGCCTCAGAGACCTATGGGACAATATCAAACGCACCAACATTAGAATTATAGGAGTTCCAGAGAAATAAGAGGGGAAGAAAGGCTACGAAAAAATTCTTGAAGAGGTTATAGTAGAAAACGTCCCCAGCATGAGAAAGGAAATAGTCAATCAAGTCCAAGAAGCACAAAGAGTTCCATACAGGAGAAACCCCAGAAGAAACACACCAAGGCACATTCTAATCAAACTAACGCAGACTAAATATAAAGACAGATTACTAAAAGCAGCTAGGAGCAAACAACAAATAACACATAAAGGAAATCCCATATGTCTAACTGCGGATCTTTCAACAGAAACCCTGCAGGCCAGAAGAGAATGGCAAGACACATTTAAACGGCTAAAAGAGAATAACCTCCAACCAAGAATTCTCTACCCAGCGAGAATCTCATTCAGAATTAATGGTGAAGTCAAAAGCTTCACAGACAAACAAAGACTAAAAGAATTCAACCAGCCCTACAACAAGTGCTAAAGGGCCTGATATAGCCAATAAATACAAGAGTAGGAGAAGTCCTACAAATTAAACCCCAAACTTCTAAGAAGATGACAATAGGAACATTCGTATCAAATTGAACCCTTGTAGAAGGACAGAAACCCAAAGGAAGGGAGAAGTCAACCAAGAAGCCTGGTGGAGAAAAGAACTCCATACACACAGACACCCACAAAGAAACAAAAACTAACCTAATAATGAAACGACAGAGAAACACTGCACAAATGAAGGACCAAGCTAGAGAATCACAACTTCAAATGACAGAGGAGGAGATAGACAAATTATCTGAAAGAGAATTCAGAAAAACTATACTAATGAGGATGCAAAACACCGAAAACAGAATATTAGAGGAAATTAATGCATTGAGAAAAGACATGCAGGAAATGAAAAATAAGCAAATAGAGACCACCAACTCAATTGCTGAACTCAAAAATACTACAGAAGGCCTCAACAGTAGAGTATCGGAGGCTGAAGAACGGATCAGCGAACTAGAAGATAGACTGGTGGAAATAACTGATGAGGAACAGAACAAAGCCGAAAGAATTAAAAGAACTGAGGATAGCCTCAGAGACCTATGGGACAATATCAAACGCACCAACATTAGAATTATAGGAGTTCCAGAGAAATAAGAGGGGAAGAAAGGCTACGAAAAAATTCTTGAAGAGGTTATAGTAGAAAACGTCCCCAGCATGAGAAAGGAAATAGTCAATCAAGTCCAAGAAGCACAAAGAGTTCCATACAGGAGAAACCCCAGAAGAAACACACCAAGGCACATTCTAATCAAACTAACGCAGACTAAATATAAAGACAGATTACTAAAAGCAGCTAGGAGCAAACAACAAATAACACATAAAGGAAATCCCATATGTCTAACTGCGGATCTTTCAACAGAAACCCTGCAGGCCAGAAGAGAATGGCAAGACACATTTAAACGGCTAAAAGAGAATAACCTCCAACCAAGAATTCTCTACCCAGCGAGAATCTCATTCAGAATTAATGGTGAAGTCAAAAGCTTCACAGACAAACAAAGACTAAAAGAATTCAACCAGCCCTACAACAAGTGCTAAAGGGCCTGATATAGCCAATAAATACAAGAGTAGGAGAAGTCCTACAAATTAAACCCCAAACTTCTAAGAAGATGACAATAGGAACATTCGTATCAATAATTATTTTGAATGTAAACGGACTAAATGCTCCAACCAAATGACACAGGCTGGCTGAATGGATCCAGAAACATGACCCATATAAATGCTGTTTAAAAGACACCCACTTCAGACCTAGAGACACCCATAGACTGAAAGTGAGAGGCTGGAAAAAGATATTCCTTGCAAATGGAAATCAAAAGGAAGCTGGGGTAGCAATCCTCATATCAGACAAAATAGATTTTAAAGTAAAGAAGATTCTAAGAGACAAGGCAGGTCACTACACCATGATTAAGGGATCTATCCAAGAGGAAGACATGACAGTCATGAATATCTACGCACCCAACACAGGTGTGCCTCAGTATATAAGACAGATACTTTCAGACATAAAAGAAGAAATCAACAATAACAGAGTAATAGTAGAAGACTTTAACACTCCTCTCACACCAAAGGACAGATCATCCAAACAGAAAATTAATAAAGAAACACAAGCCTTAAATGCCACACTAGAAAAGATGGACCTCATCGATATCTTTAGGACGTTCCATCCAAAAGCAGAAGAATACACTTTCTTCTCAAGTGCTCATAGAACATTCTCCAAGATAGACCACATCTTGGGCCACAAATCTAACCTCAGTCAATTCAAGAAAACTGAAATTCTATCAACCATCTTCTCGCACCACAATGCAATGAGACTAGAGATTAACTACAGGAAAAAAACCGCTAAAAGCACAAACACATGGAGATTAAACAGCACATACCTAAAAAACCAACTGATTACTGAGGAAATCAAAGGAGAAATTTAAAAATTCCTAGAAGAAAATTATAATGAACATACGACCGTGCAAAACCTATGGGATACCGCAAAAGCCATTCTAAGAGGGAAATTTATAGCAATACAATCCCACCTCAAGGAACTAGGAAAATATGAAGCAGATGACCTAACCCTCCACTTAAAACGATCGGAGAAAGAAGAACAAAAACACCCCAAAGCCAGCAGAAGAAGAGAGATTATAAAGACTAGAGCAGAAATAAATGAAAAAGAAATGAAAGAAACTATAGTACAGATAAATAAAACAAAAAGCTGGTTCTTCAAAAAGGTCAATAAAATCGACATACCACTGGCCAGACTCATCAAGAGAAAGAGAGAGAAGAACCAGATCAACAAAATCAAAAATGAAAAAGGAGAGATTACAACAGAGAATGCAGAAATCCAAAGGATTCTAAGAGACTATTATGAGCAACTCTATGGCAACAAACTGGACAACCTGGAAGAAATGGACAGTTTCTTGGGGAAGAGTAATCTCCCAAGACTGAGCCAGGAAGAAACAGAAACTTTGAACAACCCAATCACAAGCTCAGAAATCGAATTTGTGATTAAAAATCTACCCAAAAATAAAAGCCCAGGGCCACATGGCTTCACAGCCGAATTCTACCATGCATTTAAAGAAGAGCTAATGCCTATCCTTCTAAAACTCTTCAAAAGCCAAGACCTTAAATGCCACACGTCCAGAAAAAAATTTGAAAAGAAATCAACAATAACAGAGTAATAGTAGAAGACTTTAACACTCCTCTCACACCAAAGGACAGATCATCCAAACAGAAAATTAATAAAGAAACACAAGCCTTAAATGCCACACTAGAAAAGATGGACCTCATCGATATCTTTAGGACGTTCCATCCAAAAGCAGAAGAATACACTTTCTTCTCAAGTGCTCATAGAACATTCTCCAAGATAGACCACATCTTGGGCCACAAATCTAACCTCAGTCAATTCAAGAAAACTGAAATTCTATCAACCATCTTCTCGCACCACAATGCAATGAGACTAGAGATTAACTACAGGAAAAAAACCGCTAAAAGCACAAACACATGGAGATTAAACAGCACATACCTAAAAAACCAACTGATTACTGAGGAAATCAAAGGAGAAATTTAAAAATTCCTAGAAGAAAATTATAATGAACATACGACCGTGCAAAACCTATGGGATACCGCAAAAGCCATTCTAAGAGGGAAATTTATAGCAATACAATCCCACCTCAAGGAACTAGGAAAATATGAAGCAGATGACCTAACCCTCCACTTAAAACGATCGGAGAAAGAAGAACAAAAACACCCCAAAGCCAGCAGAAGAAGAGAGATTATAAAGACTAGAGCAGAAATAAATGAAAAAGAAATGAAAGAAACTATAGTACAGATAAATAAAACAAAAAGCTGGTTCTTCAAAAAGGTCAATAAAATCGACATACCACTGGCCAGACTCATCAAGAGAAAGAGAGAGAAGAACCAGATCAACAAAATCAAAAATGAAAAAGGAGAGATTACAACAGAGAATGCAGAAATCCAAAGGATTCTAAGAGACTATTATGAGCAACTCTATGGCAACAAACTGGACAACCTGGAAGAAATGGACAGTTTCTTGGGGAAGAGTAATCTCCCAAGACTGAGCCAGGAAGAAACAGAAACTTTGAACAACCCAATCACAAGCTCAGAAATCGAATTTGTGATTAAAAATCTACCCAAAAATAAAAGCCCAGGGCCACATGGCTTCACAGCCGAATTCTACCATGCATTTAAAGAAGAGCTAATGCCTATCCTTCTAAAACTCTTTCAAAAAATTGCACAGGAAGGAACACTTCCAAACACATTCTATGAGGCCACCATCACCCTGATACCCAAACCAGGCAAAGATAACACAAAAAAGGAAAATTCCAGGCCAATTTCTCTGATGAACTTAGATGCCAAGATCCTCAACAAAATCCTAGCAAACAGAATTCAACGACTCATCAAAAAACTCATACATCATGATCAAGTTGGGTTCATCCCAGGCATGCAAGGATTCTTCAATATCCACAAATCAATCAATGTGATACACCATATCAACAAATTGAGAGACAAAATCACATGATAATCTCAATAGATGCAGAAAAAGCCTTCGACAAAGTACAACATCCATTTATGATAAAAACTCTTCAGGAAATGGGCATAGAAGGAACCTATCTCAACATAATAAAAGCCATATATGAGAAGCCCACAGAGAACATTATCCTCAATGGTGAAAAACTCAAAGCATTCCCTCTAAGATCAGGAACAAGACAGGGGTGTCCACTTTCACCACTACTATCCAACATAGTCCCGGAAGCTCTAGCAACAGCAATAAGAGAAGAGAAAGAAATCAAAGGAATCCAGATTGGAAGGGAAGAAGTCAAGCTCTCTCTTTTTGCAGATGACATGATATTATACATAGAAAATCCCAAAGAATCTATTACAAAGTTACTAGAGCTAATCAAGGAAGTCAGCAAAGTTGCAGGATACAAAGTCAACACACAGAAGTCACTGGCATTCCTATACACAAACAATGAAAAATCAGAAAACGAAATCAAAGAGGCAATCCCCTTCACCATTGCAACCAAAAGAATCAAATATCTAGGAATAAACCTACCCAAAGAAATAAAAGAACTGTTCACAGAAAATTACAAGACACTCATAAGAGAAATTAAAGAAGACTTAAACAGATGGAGAGATATTCCATGTTCCTGGATCGGAAGAATCAATATTGTGAAAATGACCAAACTACCAAATATCATCTACAGATTCAATGCAATACCTATCCAACTACCATTGACATTTTTCACAGAACTAGACCAAAGAATAACACAGTTCATATGGAAACACAAAAGACTTCGAATAGCCAAAGCAATCCTGAGAAAGAAAAACAGAGCTGGAGGAATCAGCCTCCCTAACTTCAGACTCTACTACAAAGCAACAGTCATCAAGACAGTATGGTACTGGCACAAAAACAGAAATATCGACCAATGGAACAAGATCGAGAACCCAGAGATAAACCCACGCACCTATGGGTACCTTATTTTTGACAAAGGAGGCGAACATATAAAATGGGACAAAGACAGCCTCTTCAACAAGTGGTGCTGGGAAAATTGGACAGCTACATGCAAAAAAAATGAAGTTGGAACATTCCCTGACACCATACACTAAGATCAACTCTAAATGGATTAGAGACCTAAATATAAGACCAGAAACCATCAAACTGTTAGAGGAGAATATAGGCAAAACCCTCAAGGACATCAATCAAAGCAAGATCTTCTCTGACCCACCTACTAAAATAGCGGAACTGAAAAGAAAAATGAACATGTAGGACCTCATGAAACTTAAAAGCTTTTGTACAGCAAAAGAAACTACAAAAAGGCTGAACAGACAGCCCACAGAGTGGGAGAAAATCATAGCAAATGAAACAACAGACAAAGAATTAATCTCCAAAATCTACAAGCAACTCAGCACAGGAAAAACGAACAAACCAATCAAAAAATGGGAAAAAGATCTAAAGAGACGACTCCAAAGAGGCAATCCCCTTCACCATTGCAACCAAAAGAATCAAATATCTAGGAATAAACCTACCCAAAGAAATAAAAGAACTGTTCACAGAAAATTACAAGACACTCATAAGAGAAATTAAAGAAGACTTAAACAGATGGAGAGATATTCCATGTTCCTGGATCGGAAGAATCAATATTGTGAAAATGACCAAACTACCAAATATCATCTACAGATTCAATGCAATACCTATCCAACTACCATTGACATTTTTCACAGAACTAGACCAAAGAATAACACAGTTCATATGGAAACACAAAAGACTTCGAATAGCCAAAGCAATCCTGAGAAAGAAAAACAGAGCTGGAGGAATCAGCCTCCCTAACTTCAGACTCTACTACAAAGCAACAGTCATCAAGACAGTATGGTACTGGCACAAAAACAGAAATATCGACCAATGGAACAAGATCGAGAACCCAGAGATAAACCCACGCACCTATGGGTACCTTATTTTTGACAAAGGAGGCGAACATATAAAATGGGACAAAGACAGCCTCTTCAACAAGTGGTGCTGGGAAAATTGGACAGCTACATGCAAAAAAAATGAAGTTGGAACATTCCCTGACACCATACACTAAGATCAACTCTAAATGGATTAGAGACCTAAATATAAGACCAGAAACCATCAAACTGTTAGAGGAGAATATAGGCAAAACCCTCAAGGACATCAATCAAAGCAAGATCTTCTCTGACCCACCTACTAAAATAGCGGAACTGAAAAGAAAAATGAACATGTAGGACCTCATGAAACTTAAAAGCTTTTGTACAGCAAAAGAAACTACAAAAAGGCTGAACAGACAGCCCACAGAGTGGGAGAAAATCATAGCAAATGAAACAACAGACAAAGAATTAATCTCCAAAATCTACAAGCAACTCAGCACAGGAAAAACGAACAAACCAATCAAAAAATGGGAAAAAGATCTAAAGAGACGCCTCTCCAAAGAGGACATACAGATGGCCCCAAAGCACATGAAATGATGCTCAACCTCGCTTATTATTAGAGAAATGCAAATTAAAACTACGATGAGATACCACCTCACACCCGTCAGAATGGCTATCATCCACAAATCGACAGACAATAAATGCTGGAGAGGGTGCGGAGAAAAGGGAACCCTCTTGCATTGCTGGTGGAAATGTCAATTGATACAGCCTCTATGGAAGACAGTATGGAGATTCCTTAAAAAACTAAAAATAGGGCTTCCCCTGGTGGTCCAGTGGGTAAGGACACCCCCGTGCAGTGCAAGGGGCGCCAGTTCGAGCCCTGGCCTGGGAAGATCCCACGTGCCGCGGAGCGGCTGGACTGATGTGTCCAATCACCGACCCGGAGCTCTGGAGCACATGCGCCCAGAGCCAGCGCTCTGCAACAACAGACGCCACCGCGATGGGAGGCCCACAGGAGCCAAAGAACGAAGACGAATGAAAATAGAGAAATGAAAGACCAATAGAAGTGGCCCGCCCGCTCCCCTCCCTCCCCAACCCGACCCCTGCCCAAAGTAAATAAATAAATAAATCTTTAAAAAAAAAAAAAAAAAAACTAAAAATAGAAGCACCCTATGACCCAGCAATCCCACTCTCTGGCTTATATCCTGATGAAATCAAAACTGAAAGAAGCACCTATACCCCAAAGTTCATTGCAGCTCTCTATACAATAGCCAGAACATGGAAGCAACCTAGATGTCCATTGACAAATGAATGGATACAGAAGCCCTGGTACATATATACAATGGATACTACTCAGCTGTTAAAAGAAATGCAGAAGACTCAGTCCTAATGAAGTGGCTGGCTCTAGAACCTATCATAAAAAGTGAAGTAAGTCAAAAAGAGAAAGACAAATACAGTATACTAACACATATATGGAATCTAGTAGGACGGTCTTGATAACACACGCAGGGAACTCATGGAAAAACACACAGAGCATAGACATAGGGACATTGTGAGGAAGAAATAGGGAGGGGGAGGCATGGAGGGAGTAACATGGAAACCTATACTGTCATGTGTGGAAAAGATAGCTATTGTCATTGTGCTAAGGGAATAGGAGTGCTCACAATGGCATGGGGCGATGGTCCAGAGGGGTGGGATGGGGGGACCTGGGGGGGTGGGGACCAGGGATATGCATATGACTGATCTGGGAACATACATGTCTGTGAAGAACAAAACTCTGGAAAATCTTTAAAATAATATATTTTTTTAAATGCCTAATAGCAAAAGGAAAGCAGAAAAAAGCAAGGAAAGAAATAACAAAAAACAGAACATCTACATAGAATTTAAAAATAAAATAGAAGTGTTAAACCTAACATGGTAATAGTTCCATATAAATATAAATACTCTAATTAATCCACGAAGAATCATAGCATGGATTTATAACATGACAGAATTATATGCTGCCTCTGAGAAAACTGTCTGAAATATAATAATATAGGCACAATGAAAACTTAAAGTGTAAAAAGATATATTATGCAAGCACTTAACAAAGGAAAGAAGTAGTGGCTCCATTAATATCAGACAAAGTAGATTTCAGAGCAAATTACCAGAGCTTAAGAGCGACATTTATTGTGATAAAGAGTCAGTTCACCCAGAAGATAGGACAATGCTATATACACTGGCATCTACAGCAAGGCTGCAAAATATGGGCAAAAAATGTGACAGACCTGAAAGGAAAATAGACAAATTCACAATTGTAGCTGAAGGTTTCAAAATGATATCAACTCTCTCCACAGTTGATAAAACAACTAGTAAGAAAATCAGTAACTGTTTAGAAGAGCTGAACACCACCATTAACCAACAGTATCCAGTCAACACTCACAGAACTCTCCACTCAACAAGGAAAAAACACCACCAAGATAGACCATATCCTAGGCCATAAAACACATCTCATCAAATTTAACAGAACTTAAACAGAGTGCTCCCTGTCCACTAGGAAATAAAACTAGAAATCAAGAATAAAAGGGTAACATGAAAATCTCCAACTTGAAAACTGAACTTCTAAATAATCCATGGGAAAAAGAAGTCCTAAGAGAAATTTAAAAGTACATTGTATTGAATAGAAAGGCAAATAAACATATCAAAACTTGTGGGACATTGCTAAGCCAGTAGTGAGGCGGGAATTTTTAACATCAAGTACGTATATTTAAAAAGAGGAAAAGTACAAAATCAAAAATTAAGCTTCATATAAAGAACCTAGAAAAAATTAGCAAAATAAACCCAAAGCAAGCATAAGGAATAAAATATTAAACAGTAGAAATGGTTGAAGTTGATAAAAAGAAAACATGAGGAAAATCAATAAAACAAAGACATGGTTTTTTTTCAGCATATTAACATAATTGACAACTTCCACAAGACTGATCAAGAAAAAAGAAAGGAGACACAACATGATATATCAGAAATAAAACAGTGACTTTCCATGAGGACAAAGGAGAGCAAGAGAATTTGCACATCGAAGTTGCTAGTGCACCAGAAATGAACCAATTCCTTAAAAAGTTCAAACCACTACAACTCAGTCTATATGAAATAATTTAAATAGAGCCACAAATATTAAGGAAATTGAATAAATAATTTTAGAACAAAAAAGAAATCTCCAGGCCCAATGATTTCTCCAGTGAATTCTAAATATTTAAAATAAGTATTAACATCAATTTTATGCAATGTCTTCCAGAATATAGAAGACAAGTGTATTAGGGTGTATTAGACAGGAGACAGAACCAGTAAGGGGTGTGTGTGTGTGTGTGTGTGTGTGTGTGTGTAGATAGCATGATAGAGACAGATGGATCTGTATGTGTGTGTGTGTGTGTGTGCATGCGTGCATTCGTGGAGACAGAGACCAAAAGCTAGAGTGTGCAAGAGAGTTTTATTTTAAGGAATTGGCTCTTGTGAGTATAAGGACTGGCAAGTCCAAAATTTGCAGGGAAGAATCAATGTTGTAGTTTAAGTTCCAAAGCAGTGTGTTGATAAATTTCCCAAGGAAACTCAACCTTTTTCTATTAAGGTCCTCAACTGCTTACACAGGAGGAACTCACCCATAATATAGAAGGATATTAAAAAAAACATATATATATATATATATATATATATATATAAAGGATATCTGCTTTACTAAGTCTGTTGATTTAAAAGTTAATTTTCTTTAAAAAAAATACATTGACAGAAATACCTACAATAATGTTGAACCAATTATCTGGGTACCACTGTTTAGCCGAGTGGACAAATAAAATCACTTATCACAAGGACAGAATACTTTCCAACTCATTTTATAAAGTTAGTACTACTTTGATGTCAAAACCAGATATGAAAACTAAGACCAAGATCACTCATGAATATAGACTCAAAAAAATTTAACAAGACTTTAGCAATATAGCATTTAGCAAAAATGAGAAATAATTATACATCATGACTTAGACAGGTTTGTTCCAGAGATGGAAACCAAGACTAGTTCAACACTAAAAACTAAATCAGTGTAGTCTACTGCATTAACTAGCTAAAGAAGTAAAATTACATAACACATCAGTGAATGCAGAAAAAGCATGTGACAAAATTCAATACTCTTTCATAATTTTCAAACTCTCAGAGCAATAGTGATAGAAGAAAACTTGTTCAGCTTATTCTCTAATAAGGAACTTACTGTTTTGATGAAGAACATCTACAAAACACCTACAGGTAGGATTACACTTAATGATGAAAGACTGAATATTTTCCCTCTAAAACTGAGAACAAGGCATGGATGTCTAGTTTCACCACTCTTACTCAACATAGTGCTCGAAGTTATAGTCCAACAAAGTAAAAGGCATACAGAAAGGAAGAAATAAAACTGTTCCAAATTACACATGTGTAGAAAATCCCAATAATCTAGAAAAAACTTAGAGGGATAATAAATGAGTTCAACAAGATCTCAGGATATAAGATTAAAATAAAAAATTAATTATGTAGTAGTAATGAACATGTAATTAAAACATTGCAATAAGAATTCATTACCATTTACAATTCTTTAATAAAAAAAAACTTCCAGTACAAACCTAACAAAACATGAATAGGGCTCATATTATGAAAACAGTAAAAGGCTAATAAAAGAAATCAAAGATCTAAAATGGAGAGGCACATCGTGTTCACAGATAGGAAGAATCAACATAGCAAAGATACCAAGTCTCCCTAAAAGCCTATAAAGGCTTGACATAATTCCTATTAAAACTCAGCAATACTTTTTGTCTATATAGAAAAGATTATTCTAAAATTTGTATGTAAAGGCAAAGGAACTAGAATAGCTAAATAATTTGAAAACAAGTAATAATAACAGCAACTTCAAAATTAATAATCACCAGATCCAGGCAGCTCAGAATATGCCAAGCAGGTGAAATGCAAAACACACGCACTTACGCATGTTCATATTCACACTTTTAAAAAGTAGATACAGAGAAAATCTTTAATGAAGCCAGATAGGGGAAAAAACACACTTTACCTAGGTAGGAACGAGGATAAGAATTATATCAGACTGCTTGCCAGAAACTATGCAAGTGCAAAGTTATATACTTAAAGGGTTGAAAGAAAAAAGCCATCAGCCTAGAATTTTATATCAATGACATAATTCTTCAAACTCTCAGAGCAATAGTGATAGAAGAAAACTTGTTCAGCTTATTCTCTAATAAGGAACTTACTGTTTTGATGAAGAACATCTACAAAACACCTACAGGTAGGATTACACTTAATGATGAAAGACTGAATATTTTCCCTCTAAAACTGAGAACAAGGCATGGATGTCTAGTTTCACCACTCTTACTCAACATAGTGCTCGAAGTTATAGTCCAACAAAGTAAAAGGCATACAGAAAGGAAGAAATAAAACTGTTCCAAATTACACATGTGTAGAAAATCCCAATAATCTAGAAAAAACTTAGAGGGATAATAAATGAGTTCAACAAGATCTCAGGATATAAGATTAAAATAAAAAATTAATTATGTAGTAGTAATGAACATGTAATTAAAACATTGCAATAAGAATTCATTACCATTTACAATTCTTTAATAAAAAAAAACTTCCAGTACAAACCTAACAAAACATGAATAGGGCTCATATTATGAAAACAGTAAAAGGCTAATAAAAGAAATCAAAGATCTAAAATGGAGAGGCACATCGTGTTCACAGATAGGAAGAATCAACATAGCAAAGATACCAAGTCTCCCTAAAAGCCTATAAAGGCTTGACATAATTCCTATTAAAACTCAGCAATACTTTTTGTCTATATAGAAAAGATTATTCTAAAATTTGTATGTAAAGGCAAAGGAACTAGAATAGCTAAATAATTTGAAAACAAGTAATAATAACAGCAACTTCAAAATTAATAATCACCAGATCCAGGCAGCTCAGAATATGCCAAGCAGGTGAAATGCAAAACACACGCACTTACGCATGTTCATATTCACACTTTTAAAAAGTAGATACAGAGAAAATCTTTAATGAAGCCAGATAGGGGAAAAAACACACTTTACCTAGGTAGGAACGAGGATAAGAATTATATCAGACTGCTTGCCAGAAACTATGCAAGTGCAAAGTTATATACTTAAAGGGTTGAAAGAAAAAAGCCATCAGCCTAGAATTTTATATCAATGACATAATTCTTCAAAGATAAAGAAGAAAATACTCTCTCAGAAAAGCAAACTTAGAGAAATAGAGAATGGATTAGTGGCTGCCAGATGTTAAGGGTCAGGGAAGAAAGTGCACATGGTTATAACAGGGACCATGAAGATCTCTGTGGTGATGAAAAAAATGTTTTATACTTGACTGAAACCATGTCAATATCCTGGCCATGATCGTACACTGCAGTCTTGCAAGGCGTTGCCACTGAGGAGACTGGATAAAGGATATATGGGACCTCTGTTATTTTTTACAGTAGCATGTGAATCCATAATGATCTCAAATAAAAAAATTAATAGGCAAAATACTCGGTCTGTCCAGGACTGTTTCTTCTTTATCCTTATCTTAGGGTTGGTGATAATAAGCCCTGAGAGGTGGTGGCGGTAAGCAGATGGTTCCTCTGCAGCAGCCAGCAGCAGGTGTCTGTTTCTGTGTCAGGCTCTTGCCGCCTTCCTGCTCCAGGTGTGACTCATTCTATCTTATTCCCATGGTGTGTGGAGGAGCTGCAGACCTTGACCTCGCTCCCACATGGCATCCTAGTGACCATCTGCTCTCGTGTGGCCTCAGTCCCAGGGTCATGAAGGAACCCCTCATTCCTGCCAAAGGACCACAGAGCCCAGAGGCTCCCCTCAGCTCACATCACTGACCTCCTCTTGGGGGACTTCTGAATGCCTTTGCTCACAACTTCAAGTGCACATGAAACTGAGACGCTATCTCTGGTCCCTCTTGCCTAGATCATCATGCCACCAGCTTTCATCTATAGCTGCCATCTGTCACAACAGAATCTCATGGGAGGGAGGGGTCACATCCCTGAGAACTGATGACCCCCTGGTCCAAATTCTGGTCATAGGTTTCTATTTTCCACACTGCGCATTTTACAGTGTTTCCTCATATCCACATTCTCCCAGCCTTGACCACAAGAGAAACTGGTTCTACAAGGAGGCCTGTGGATTTTTCCATCTTTCATATAAACCAGCAGTTTTGAAACTAAGAACCAAGAATATGCCACCTTTGTTATTCAAGTTTCATAACTTCTTCCCTTTTCTAAAGCAGTGTGCAACTGCTTATTAACTTATTTGGGCTGAGGGGGAAAATCTTTGGGTAACCAGGAGAAGAGAAGAGATTTAAACAGCTTGGGCAAAAGGATAAAACGTATCGGTTAAAACACTGGGGTGAGGGGTTACATCACCACAGAAAGGAATCTCTGCATGTGTGAAGGGTCCATCAGCCAAGCTCCCAAGGCACCACCCCACCCAGAGCACGCCGGGCCTTGGCTGATGGGCTTCCACTCTGAACACTGCAGACAGTTTGTTTCCAAAGATAATACAAACCTGCCATGGACTCAGGAGTCTCTTTGGAAATACTTCTTAATGTGAATGTTTTCATATTAAAGGAAAAGGAAGGGTCCTTCCCTGGTGGCCCAGTGGCTGAGAATCTGCCTGCCAATGCAAAGGTCTTGGGTTTGATCCCTGGTCTGGGAAGATCCCCTATGCTGTGGAGCAACTAAGCCCCTGTGCCCTAGAGCCTGTGCTCTGCAGCCGGAGAGGCCACAGCAATGGGAAGCCTGTGCACCACAGCGACAGGGGAATCCAGCTCACTGCCACTCGTTGGAAGTCTGCAACAAAGACCCAAGTGCAGCCAAATTAATGAATAAATCTTTAAAAAAGGAAGAAATACATAGCAGGGAAAGAAGAGAAAAGTACAAGAAAACCTTGAACACAGAACCTGAAGGAAATAGAGCATTTGCAAACCCTTGTCTTAATTTTATCTTGACAAGAAACCTTCCTTATTCCTTTCCTCTGTGCTGTCCACCTACTTTCTGATACCTTTCACTCCACTGAAGCTGTGTTTCCACACAAACTCTTGTGAGTTCTTCTTGCCACACACACAAAGGTCCTTTTCAGAAGCTTCGTGCTGGCGGCGCATTTGTTTGATACTTAGCGGCTGCTTGTTAAGTCGCTTCACATCCTGATGCACAGAACACTATAGATAATTAACACTGTGAATTCCTTATAAACATCCAAGCCAATGTCCCCTTGATCAAAGATTTCAAACACAAGAAAATCCCTTGTGTGAACAGGAAACTGATTTGCGTACTTTCTGTTAACTAGACAAACAACTCGCAAGTGAATTGCATTTTTCCGTTAACTATTAAACTTATTTGGGCTGAGGGGGAAAATCTTTGGGTAACCAGGAGAAGAGAAGAGATTTAAACAGCTTGGGCAAAAGGATAAAACGTATCGGTTAAAACACTGGGGTGAGGGGTTACATCACCACAGAAAGGAATCTCTGCATGTGTGAAGGGTCCATCAGCCAAGCTCCCAAGGCACCACCCCACCCAGAGCACGCCGGGCCTTGGCTGATGGGCTTCCACTCTGAACACTGCAGACAGTTTGTTTCCAAAGATAATACAAACCTGCCATGGACTCAGGAGTCTCTTTGGAAATACTTCTTAATGTGAATGTTTTCATATTAAAGGAAAAGGAAGGGTCCTTCCCTGGTGGCCCAGTGGCTGAGAATCTGCCTGCCAATGCAAAGGTCTTGGGTTTGATCCCTGGTCTGGGAAGATCCCCTATGCTGTGGAGCAACTAAGCCCCTGTGCCCTAGAGCCTGTGCTCTGCAGCCGGAGAGGCCACAGCAATGGGAAGCCTGTGCACCACAGCGACAGGGGAATCCAGCTCACTGCCACTCGTTGGAAGTCTGCAACAAAGACCCAAGTGCAGCCAAATTAATGAATAAATCTTTAAAAAAGGAAGAAATACATAGCAGGGAAAGAAGAGAAAAGTACAAGAAAACCTTGAACACAGAACCTGAAGGAAATAGAGCATTTGCAAACCCTTGTCTTAATTTTATCTTGACAAGAAACCTTCCTTATTCCTTTCCTCTGTGCTGTCCACCTACTTTCTGATACCTTTCACTCCACTGAAGCTGTGTTTCCACACAAACTCTTGTGAGTTCTTCTTGCCACACACACAAAGGTCCTTTTCAGAAGCTTCGTGCTGGCGGCGCATTTGTTTGATACTTAGCGGCTGCTTGTTAAGTCGCTTCACATCCTGATGCACAGAACACTATAGATAATTAACACTGTGAATTCCTTATAAACATCCAAGCCAATGTCCCCTTGATCAAAGATTTCAAACACAAGAAAATCCCTTGTGTGAACAGGAAACTGATTTGCGTACTTTCTGTTAACTAGACAAACAACTCGCAAGTGAATTGCATTTGTTCTCTTGGCAGCTCTGTTTCTGTAAAGAGGCTTAACTAGAAGATTAAAACAAATTCTATCTTAAAATATTGAGCTGTAAAATCATACACCTGTTCAGGGTTCAAAGGACTATGGTCTTATTACAGGTTGTATAAGCATCTGGAAAATTTTACACAGAAAAACCGTTCATAGTAACAAACCTGGACATCTTTAGGCAAATCCTTCCCAAGTCCAAGGTTTCCTGGGGAGGCAGATTGAAACGAGAAGGCCAAATTTATCAGCTTGCTCAAGGAAAGCCAGTTAGACTGATAGCTTGGGGAGCTTTGGAAACTTGCACAGTATCATTGATGTGAGGAACGGCTGGGTTTTAAAGGGCAGGGAAAACATGAAGCTACTTTTGGATTCCATGACAGAAAGGTTTTGCTAATTACAGAATAATTATGGCTATAGAGAAAAAATATTGTTTCCTGGCCTATATGGTGATTATCTTTTGTTGTTTACTCAGTCATGTCTGACTCTTTTGTGACCCATGGACTGTGGCCCTCCAGGTTCCTCTTTACATGAGATTTTCTAAGCAAGAATACAGGAGTGTATTGTCATTTCCTTTTCTAAGGAATCTTCTCAACCCAGGGATCGATACCCTGCTTTGGCAGGCACATTCTTTACTACTGAGTCACCAAGGAAGCCCAATTATCCTTTATTTTCCATCAAAGATAAGAGTGGATCGAGAGAATAGAGGTAGATGGGAAACATAAGACACATTTTCCAAAGGTCGTGGGCTGTTTAAGCTTTCACCAAGACTGAAACTTTCTGGAAGACTACCCACACGCAAGATAAAATTAATATGACCCAGGGGTGCAGAAGTTGATGCAAGAGTGGCCTATTCATGTAGGTGTTATGAAAATGACTGTTTTTATTTCTACCTACAGTTTTCAAAGGAATGACCTAATGCTGCACTGAATGAATAGACCACCACTTAGAGGAAAGTTGGGTCTAGTTTTTTTAACCTAAAGCAGGAAGGGCTTTTTCCTGGGCTCTGACCCTGTCCTGAAGCTGCTCTGGGCCCCCTGCCAAGGATTGCTCATCAGGCTCCTACTGCCTTTTTGTTCTCATCCAACCCTTCTGCCTTCTGCTCCCACTTCTTTTCTCCTTATTGTACCTCCTGCAAGGTAGGTGATAGAAGTGACCTGTATTCCCCGACTGCCGGCTTAAGGTAGGGAAGATCACCTTGGGCTCATGTGAAAATCAGCTGTTGGGTTTGTCTTCAAGACATAGGCACACATAAAAATCCACTAAAACTGAGATGGATTTGGGGGTTTATTCTGATGTTTCTCTTAGAAAAAGGATTTTAGCCCCAAGGTTTCCTGGGGAGGCAGATTGAAACGAGAAGGCCAAATTTATCAGCTTGCTCAAGGAAAGCCAGTTAGACTGATAGCTTGGGGAGCTTTGGAAACTTGCACAGTATCATTGATGTGAGGAACGGCTGGGTTTTAAAGGGCAGGGAAAACATGAAGCTACTTTTGGATTCCATGACAGAAAGGTTTTGCTAATTACAGAATAATTATGGCTATAGAGAAAAAATATTGTTTCCTGGCCTATATGGTGATTATCTTTTGTTGTTTACTCAGTCATGTCTGACTCTTTTGTGACCCATGGACTGTGGCCCTCCAGGTTCCTCTTTACATGAGATTTTCTAAGCAAGAATACAGGAGTGTATTGTCATTTCCTTTTCTAAGGAATCTTCTCAACCCAGGGATCGATACCCTGCTTTGGCAGGCACATTCTTTACTACTGAGTCACCAAGGAAGCCCAATTATCCTTTATTTTCCATCAAAGATAAGAGTGGATCGAGAGAATAGAGGTAGATGGGAAACATAAGACACATTTTCCAAAGGTCGTGGGCTGTTTAAGCTTTCACCAAGACTGAAACTTTCTGGAAGACTACCCACACGCAAGATAAAATTAATATGACCCAGGGTGCAGAAGTTGATGCAAGAGTGGCCTATTCATGTAGGTGTTATGAAAATGACTGTTTTTATTTCTACCTACAGTTTTCAAAGGAATGACCTAATGCTGCACTGAATGAATAGACCACCACTTAGAGGAAAGTTGGGTCTAGTTTTTTTAACCTAAAGCAGGAAGGGCTTTTTCCTGGGCTCTGACCCTG
This sequence comes from Tragulus kanchil, assembly GCA_022376925.1. Taxonomy (NCBI): domain Eukaryota; kingdom Metazoa; phylum Chordata; class Mammalia; order Artiodactyla; family Tragulidae; genus Tragulus; species Tragulus kanchil. Next base: position 53,132,463 of record JAIOJX010000029.1, on the reverse strand, counting down.
TCCTGAAGCTGCTCTGGGCCCCCTGCCAAGGATTGCTCATCAGGCTCCTACTGCCTTTTTGTTCTCATCCAACCCTTCTGCCTTCTGCTCCCACTTCTTTTCTCCTTATTGTACCTCCTGCAAGGTAGGTGATAGAAGTGACCTGTATTCCCCGACTGCCGGCTTAAGGTAGGGAAGATCACCTTGGGCTCATGTGAAAATCAGCTGTTGGGTTTGTCTTCAAGACATAGGCACACATAAAAATCCACTAAAAACTGAGATGAGGTTGGGCATTCCTGGGGCTCTGGGTTGATTCTGATGTTTCTCTTAGAAGAAACAATTATCTTTGGGAACTTGAGTTATTCCTATGGCTCTTTCCCATGGGCTTTGCAAACACGTGGGTCACTGTGGCCTTGGTGCCAGTAACGGTCCCCCCAACCCAGGGAACGTCCCCCCAGCCCGGGGAATGCATACAGTGCCCAGTGGGAGGTTGCATTCTCTTACAGAGTAAGGGACCAGATATGGTCAAATGGACTCCTTTCTTTCAGGGAAAGAATTTTTTCTTAACTACTCATTTTCCGGAGAAACTTTCTTTACAAAAGCTCCAGAGTTTAAGCCTCTTGGCAGTTTCTTGTCAGTTTTAGCAAAGGTTTGAAACCAGCTGAACTCAAAAACACATTCATTACTCACTGTGTCTCTCAAGTTCCCTGTTTATTCAAACATCTGTTCTGCTTCTGGGTCACTAAATGCACTTAATTTTATAAAGCCAGCTAAAATCCCTAAAAATAAAACTTGCACGAGTTGAGCTCAGGTGAATGGAATCATGATAGTTTCGAGGAATGCTACCTGTTGGAATTTTCCTTGCTTTTGCTGTAGGAAAGTTCAGTCCTGCATGAGCTCCTCTCCAGGAAGCAAGCCCTGCATATCATCACCATGCTGTCCACTGATTCATTTCTCACTAGTTCAGCAGGCAGCTTGGCATCCACATTCAAGTTTGGATTGCACCACTTCCTAGCTTGTGTAACCTTGAGGATCATTCTCTTTACCTCTCCAAGCCTTGAGTCTGGCTCAGCACCATGCCAAACAGTCTTATCTGGTCTTCCTTTCTGGAGTTTCCCTTGGAGTCAGAAGTCATTTCCCCCCAAACTGAAAAAGACAAAGCATTGCTGCAGCTAACAAAGAAATGAAGCCTGTTCCTTGACCCTCCCTTTATAAGATTTCCTATTTCCTGCTGCAGCTGCTGAAGTTAGGGATTCACTGACTTGAACTGTTGCTACTGACTCATTTTTCATCTTCCTATGACATCCACAATACTTACTATAAATGTATGTGGACAGAAAAGAGAAAGGGGTGGGGGGAGAGATATATAACGCATGGTGATGAAAACCTAACACATGTATGAATGAATTAATGCTACTTACTGAAAACCCGATAGAACTTTAATACCTGAGATGGACATGTCTAGACCCTTAGATGTAGTGTTTAACAAAACACTTTTCAATGCCCAACCTAAGATTCAGAGTGACCAACTGACTTCATTGAAACGATTTCATCTTTTGTACAGGAAGGTTCCCACATCCCTTAGGTTCCCCTATCAACACTATTCAGTGATGAAGCCAGACGGGCCTGATGTTCCTCGTTAAAGGAAGGTCAAGCTGCCTTGTCTGTGACACTCCTCAGGCATTTCCTCATACCCTGTGTCAAAGGCTATTTTTATGCAGATGTCTTTTGTTGCTCAAGTGAAAAACCAGTAAAACAAAATCCCAGATATGAAGTTGTTAGAAAATACTAAAACTATAAAAATTTATAACAAGTGCTGTTCCAAATGGTTACAGTAAGGATTAAATGAGATCACATTAGTTACTGAGCACAGAGCCTTAATCCATGGTATGCACTCAGTAAACATAAGCCATTGGTATTTTTACCAAAGTATAAAATAACATTCTGAAATCTCAGAGACTACAACAAAGCTAAAAATATGCAACTCTGTTTATAAATATATCAACACCAAGGACAAATGTCTGCTGTCTGTTAATATCCTGTGGTCATAAAATATCCATGTAGTAGGGATCCCTGGATCTAGGGCCTGAGGGAGGAAACTGGATGCCTGTGAATCATTGAGGAAGTACTCTTCAGGAAAAACCTGTAAAGAGGGCAAAGAAAGTAAGAGAGCGGGCAATGACAAGTAGAGCCAGGACTCAGATGCAGTCTGGTCTTGCGTCAAGCTTACAAGGGGAGGCCTTGGAAATTAAAGCACACCACAGAGTCGTCACCCATTGAGACAGGGAGACTGGTCTTCCATATTTCCATATTCATCAGTAATTTCCTGTGAGCTATACCTCCCTCCTCCCCTCAAACACAAAAATGCAGCATAATCTACAAAACAAAGCAGCCCCCTTAAACTGAGGGCATTTCTCCTGAGAGGACAGCCCTTAGCAGCTACCACTTATAGCAACTGAGGCATAGGCACAAACAAGGCTGGTAGATTGTTTGCAAACATTAGGTCACTTATTCTCCTTTCTGTCCATGTCCTTTGTAATGTGACTGTAATCCATATCTTTTGTATCTGAACTGTCTTCATAATTTACTGAAAAATAAATCCCCATCTTTTTATATAGTTGATTCACAGTATTACATTGGTTTCAAGCATATAATATAATGATTCAAATTTTACAGATGATTCTCCATTTAGAGTTTTTATAAAATGTTGGCTATATTTCCTATGTAGTACAATTTATCCTTGTAGTTTACCTTATAAATAATACTTTGTGCCTCTTATAATCTCCTACCTTTACTTTCCCCTGCCCCTGCTCCCTTTCCCCAGTGGTAATCACTAGTTTATTCTCTGTATCTGTGAGTCTGTTTCAGTTTTGTGACATTTATCCATTTGCTCTATTTTTAAGATTTCATTAGATAGTAACATATAGTGTTTGACTTTCTATGTCTGACATATTTTACTAAGACCCTCTAGGTCTATCTGTTTTGTTGCATATGGCAAGATCTCATTCTTTTTTATGGTTCAGTAGTATTCCATTGCATATTTGTACCACATCTTCTTTATCCGTGCATCTTTTGATAGACATTTAGGTTGCTTCCATATCTTGGCTATCATAAATAATGCTGCTATGAATACTGCCATGCATATGTATTGCTGAACTGTTTTCATTTTCTTCGGATGTATACCCAGAGGTGGAATTGCTAGGTAGTGCTATTTTTAGTTTTTGCGACAACTCCAAACTGCTTTCCATAGTGGTTGTACCAATTTACATTCCTATCAACAGTGTACCAGAGTTCATTTTCCTCTTTATGACTTATTAAGACTAATGAAGTATAGTCAAAGTGATGTTATGTCAATTCTAATTACAGGGCTCAAGAGATCTGGTGAGTTCTCACTTCCTTTCCTAAATCTCTGATGCTACCACATAAACAAGCCTGGGTTGGCCTGTTGGATGATGAAAGACACTGTTTCAGCCAACAGCCAGACCACCAGGAGACATGGAGGTAGAGTAGCAAGCTCCCAACAACACCCAGGTTGAACACAGATGATTGACCGAGTCCAGCTGAGCCTGGACAGATCAGCAAAACAACCCAGCTGACTAGTAGACTTGGAAGCAATAATAAATGGTTGTTGCTTTAAGTCAATGAGCTTGACTCAAGTCAATAAGTCTTTTTAAAGGAGATAACCGATACAACCAATATAGGGAACCTGAATAGAAATATGGAATTAATGCAGGTGATAAAGCACCATGAAGCAATAATTTTTATAGTTACACATGAAATTATTTTTCTCAGGGGAGATTTTTAAAGGAGCAATCAGCTCTATGACTTAAAAAGAACCCAACCCATCACTCTTAGGCAAGGCTTTCCCCAATAAATATTCACTCCAACCATTACAGTCTAATATAATTCCCATCTAGCCTCAAGGATACACACTTAGACTAATAATCGGCTTTAGTCTAAGGATACTGATCTTACCTCAATCATTAAAGAAATCCACATGAAGTATACTCAAGAGAACAAATTTCAGGGTTTGAGGACTTGGGGGTCTTATCTGAATCAACTTCCTCATGTGCTAAATATGGATAAAGTTCCACAGCCACTGAGAAAATTTGCCAAGAGGTTCAAATGAAATGTCAACATGAAAAGTTGATAGGTAAGGTTAAAATGTTTTACAAACATAACTGAATTCAAAGGGATCTAATCTGTATAACCTCCTTGGAGGTGAAAAGATAAACAACCAGGAGCTCTAATCATATAAAGTTCTTGAAACTTCCTGAGATAAATGTGAAGTAGATTTCAAGACACAGTTCAAAGTTTGAGCCTTTGTGATTATATTCCCTAAAAGGTGAGAAAAGGTGAGAAATATATGTATCAAAAAAAATAAATCTCAGAGCAGTAAATTTGAAAAACATGCCACCAACTGAGTTTCTGGAGGATATATAGCAGGTCAGACCAGATTGCAAATAAAATCTAAAAGGACTAAGGAAGCCATAATCTCCTTCCTACAAAAGGTCAGTGTGTTTTCTCAATTGTGACCCCAAATAATCCAATGAGCAGAAACAGTGGGAGCTAGGGGAAAGAGAAAAATGCAGACAGTTGGTAAGGTAATTAATTAAGGATGACAAAATATTCAAGCTCCCAACAACACCCAGGTTGAACACAGATGATTGACCGAGTCCAGCTGAGCCTGGACAGATAGCCCCTTGTGATAGCAATAATATATGGTTGTTGCTTTAAGTCAATGAGCTTGACTCAAGTCAATAAGTCTTTTTAAAGGAGATAACCGATACAACCAATATAGGGAACCTGAATAGAAATATGGAATTAATGCAGGTGATAAAGCACCATGAAGCAATAATTTTTATAGTTACACATGAAATTATTTTTCTCAGGGGAGATTTTTAAAGGAGCAATCAGCTCTATGACTTAAAAAGAACCCAACCCATCACTCTTAGGCAAGGCTTTCCCCAATAAATATTCACTCCAACCATTACAGTCTAATATAATTCCCATCTAGCCTCAAGGATACACACTTAGACTAATAATCGGCTTTAGTCTAAGGATACTGATCTTACCTCAATCATTAAAGAAATCCACATGAAGTATACTCAAGAGAACAAATTTCAGGGTTTGAGGACTTGGGGGTCTTATCTGAATCAACTTCCTCATGTGCTAAATATGGATAAAGTTCCACAGCCACTGAGAAAATTTGCCAAGAGGTTCAAATGAAATGTCAACATGAAAAGTTGATAGGTAAGGTTAAAATGTTTTACAAACATAACTGAATTCAAAGGGATCTAATCTGTATAACCTCCTTGGAGGTGAAAAGATAAACAACCAGGAGCTCTAATCATATAAAGTTCTTGAAACTTCCTGAGATAAATGTGAAGTAGATTTCAAGACACAGTTCAAAGTTTGAGCCTTTGTGATTATATTCCCTAAAAGGTGAGAAAAGGTGAGAAATATATGTATAAATAAATAAATCTCAGAGCAGTAAATTTGAAAAACATGCCACCAACTGAGTTTCTGGAGGATATATAGCAGGTCAGACCAGATTGCAAATAAAATCTAAAAGGACTAAGGAAGCCATAATCTCCTTCCTACAAAAGGTCAGTGTGTTTTCTCAATTGTGACCCCAAATAATCCAATGAGCAGAAACAGTGGGAGCTAGGGGAAAGAGAAAAATGCAGACAGTTGGTAAGGTAATTAATTAAGGATGACAAAATATTTACATCAGTGTGAACCACATTCCCATTGTCCTGAAGGAAGTGGTTACTTACAGTTACAGACTCTTGACTGGTCTGTACAGTCAAGCCACAAGGGTGGCTCTCTACAGTGGGCTTGGAGGCATAGGAAATTTCAAAGAGGTTGAGGCTGGAGAAGCAGTCCTATGGACAGGCAGTGATGCCTGGAGGGACTGGACTCCTGGTGCTCTGGTCCCACTCACACTTCCCCACCATACCCCCCGTGACTACTGGAACTGGCTCCTGTAATCAGAACCTGTTTCAGTGTTAATACAAACAGTGATTTTCATTTCTGGTAAGATAGATGTGGGTTTTTTTAAATTTTTAATTCTTTATTTTAAAGATTTTCCAGAGCTTTGTTCTTCACAGACATGTATGTTCCCAGATCAGTCATATGCATATCCCTGGTCCCCACCCTCCCAGGTCCCCCCATCCCACCCCTCTGGACCATCGCCCCATGCCATTGTGAGCACTCCTATTCCCTTAGCACAATGACGATAGCTATCTTTTCCACACATGACAGTATAGGTTTCCATGTTACTCCCTCCATGCCTCCCCCTCCCTATTTCTTCCTCACAATGTCCCTATGTCTATGCTCTGTCTTTTTTTCCATGAGTTCCCTGCATGTGTTATCAAGACCGTCCTACTAGATTCCATATATGTGTGTTAGTATGCTGTATTTGTCTTTCTCTTTTTGACTTACTTCACTTTTTATGATAGGTTCTAGAGCCAGCCACTTCATTAGGACTGAGTCTTCTGCATTTCTTTTAACAGCTGAGTAGTATCCATTGTATATATGTACCAGGGCTTCTGTATCCATTCATTTGTCAATGGACATCTAGGTTGCTTCCATGTTCTGGCTATTGTATAGAGAGCAGATTGCAAATAAAATCTAAAAGGACTAAGGAAGCCATAATCTCCTTCCTACAAAAGGTCAGTGTGTTTTCTCAATTGTGACCCCAAATAATCCAATGAGCAGAAACAGTGGGAGCTAGGGGAAAGAGAAAAATGCAGACAGTTGGTAAGGTAATTAATTAAGGATGACAAAATATTTACATCAGTGTGAACCACATTCCCATTGTCCTGAAGGAAGTGGTTACTTACAGTTACAGACTCTTGACTGGTCTGTACAGTCAAGCCACAAGGGTGGCTCTCTACAGTGGGCTTGGAGGCATAGGAAATTTCAAAGAGGTTGAGGCTGGAGAAGCAGTCCTATGGACAGGCAGTGATGCCTGGAGGGACTGGACTCCTGGTGCTCTGGTCCCACTCACACTTCCCCACCATACCCCCCGTGACTACTGGAACTGGCTCCTGTAATCAGAACCTGTTTCAGTGTTAATACAAACAGTGATTTTCATTTCTGGTAAGATAGATGTGGGTTTTTTTAAATTTTTAATTCTTTATTTTAAAGATTTTCCAGAGCTTTGTTCTTCACAGACATGTATGTTCCCAGATCAGTCATATGCATATCCCTGGTCCCCACCCTCCCAGGTCCCCCCATCCCACCCCTCTGGACCATCGCCCCATGCCATTGTGAGCACTCCTATTCCCTTAGCACAATGACGATAGCTATCTTTTCCACACATGACAGTATAGGTTTCCATGTTACTCCCTCCATGCCTCCCCCTCCCTATTTCTTCCTCACAATGTCCCTATGTCTATGCTCTGTCTTTTTTTCCATGAGTTCCCTGCATGTGTTATCAAGACCGTCCTACTAGATTCCATATATGTGTGTTAGTATGCTGTATTTGTCTTTCTCTTTTTGACTTACTTCACTTTTTATGATAGGTTCTAGAGCCAGCCACTTCATTAGGACTGAGTCTTCTGCATTTCTTTTAACAGCTGAGTAGTATCCATTGTATATATGTACCAGGGCTTCTGTATCCATTCATTTGTCAATGGACATCTAGGTTGCTTCCATGTTCTGGCTATTGTATAGAGAGCTGCAATGAACTTTGGGGTATAGGTGCTTCTTTCAGTTTTGATTTCATCAGGATATAAGCCTAAGAGTGGGATTGCTGGGTCATAGGGTGCTTCTATTTTTAGTTTTTTAAGGAATCTCCATACTGTCTTCCATAGAGGCTGTATCAATTGACATTCCCACCAGCAACGCAAGAGGGTTCCCTTTTCTTCGCACCCTCTCCAGCATTTATTGTCTGTCGATTTATTGATGATGGCCATTCTGACGGGTGTGAGGTGGTATCTCATCGTAGTTTTAATTTGCATTTCTCTAATAATAAGCGAGGTTGAGCATTGTTTCATGTGCTTCTGGGCCATCTGTATGTCCTTTTTGGTAAGATATATGTTTACAGCTTGGGACAACAGAGCATCTAAATGCTTGAGGAAAACCAAGGGAAAAGACATCAAATATAACTTTAAACATACTAATAAGTTCTAAGCTCAGTAAGTAGAAGAATGAACCCCTGGGAAAATGATGGAATCACAGCAAATGCAAGAAAACTACAAAATAATATAAACATGGAAAACTAAAAAAAAACTGCAAAATAAACATAATTAACTTCCTGAGATTGATTGGGAGGAATATTGTGTTCAAAGAAAAGAATGGATTGCAATGACAAAGCAAGAAGAGAGATCTCCAAAGTTAAAAATATGACAAACATATGATGGTCCCAACAGTTAAAAAATGCAACAGATCACTGGAATTGTAAGCACTCCTATTCCCTTAGCACAATGACGATAGCTATCTTTTCCACACATGACAGTATAGGTTTCCATGTTACTCCCTCCATGCCTCCCCCTCCCTATTTCTTCCTCACAATGTCCCTATGTCTATGCTCTGTCTTTTTTTCCATGAGTTCCCTGCATGTGTTATCAAGACCGTCCTACTAGATTCCATATATGTGTGTTAGTATGCTGTATTTGTCTTTCTCTTTTTGACTTACTTCACTTTTTATGATAGGTTCTAGAGCCAGCCACTTCATTAGGACTGAGTCTTCTGCATTTCTTTTAACAGCTGAGTAGTATCCATTGTATATATGTACCAGGGCTTCTGTATCCATTCATTTGTCAATGGACATCTAGGTTGCTTCCATGTTCTGGCTATTGTATAGAGAGCTGCAATGAACTTTGGGGTATAGGTGCTTCTTTCAGTTTTGATTTCATCAGGATATAAGCCTAAGAGTGGGATTGCTGGGTCATAGGGTGCTTCTATTTTTAGTTTTTTAAGGAATCTCCATACTGTCTTCCATAGAGGCTGTATCAATTGACATTCCCACCAGCAACGCAAGAGGGTTCCCTTTTCTTCGCACCCTCTCCAGCATTTATTGTCTGTCGATTTATTGATGATGGCCATTCTGACGGGTGTGAGGTGGTATCTCATCGTAGTTTTAATTTGCATTTCTCTAATAATAAGCGAGGTTGAGCATTGTTTCATGTGCTTCTGGGCCATCTGTATGTCCTTTTTGGTAAGATATATGTTTACAGCTTGGGACAACAGAGCATCTAAATGCTTGAGGAAAACCAAGGGAAAAGACATCAAATATAACTTTAAACATACTAATAAGTTCTAAGCTCAGTAAGTAGAAGAATGAACCCCTGGGAAAATGATGGAATCACAGCAAATGCAAGAAAACTACAAAATAATATAAACATGGAAAACTAAAAAAAAACTGCAAAATAAACATAATTAACTTCCTGAGATTGATTGGGAGGAATATTGTGTTCAAAGAAAAGAATGGATTGCAATGAAAAAGCAAGAAGAGAGATCTCCAAAGTTAAAAATATGACAAAAATATGATGGTCCAAACAGTAAAACACACTTAGTGCAACAGATAATCAGCTGGAAGATGGAAGCCAGAGATTCTCCTACCATGTAATGCATTAAGAAAGAGGAGAAAATGTAGGGACAAGTCTGAAGAACATGAGGAAGAGATCTAGGAGAATAATTTATCCATTTACTAGGAATTCTAAAATACAAAAGAAAGAAAAAGAAGAAGAATTAGTAAAGCAATAATACAGAAAAATGGTCTTATCAGATCACCAAATTAAAAAAAAAAATCACTAAGCTCACTCTGGTGAAATTTCAGAACCCAAACACTAAAGAGACTAGCCTAAAATACATCCCAGGGACAAAGAGTTCCTTATCAATAAGGAAACAGAATCAGATTAACATTCTGAACCTAGAATTCTAGGCTTTCGGATCATTTATTTTCAATTATAATATTGTCTTATAAATGTTTTTAAGACTCTGAATTTTCTCCTGCATATTATTTTGGCCAAATTCTGTTAAGTCATATTCTCCTGTGATTCAGCTCTAACTTGCTTATACTTTTGGTTTTCACTTTAGATTTTATTCAGATTTTATTATGGAAAGAAGCTTAATAATTGTAGGTGAATGGGTTATTTTTGCTCTTCTTTTGTTAATAATTTATTATGTATTAGAGTTAGAAAATAACTGAAATTCTTCATTTTGAAACTTATTGAGTGTTTCTGTGTGTGTACTAATACATGGCCAATTTTTATAAGTATTCCACAGAGCTTGGAAAGAATGTATATTCTCTTACTGTTAATTAAGTACATTGTTCTCTCCACATCTATTAAGAGATATATATTCACAGTGATATCCAGAACTTTTTTAGCAAGGTTTTTCAATGGTACATTTTCTGAGAAAAGATACAAGTGCATGCTCCCCAAATATTTACTTTTACCTTATCTTTCAGTGAAGAGTAACTCAAAAGTGAGTCACTACCCAGACTTAGTGACTAATGGATGGTTGGTATAAGGAAGGAAGACACAGGAGAAGCAGGTTTAGGTGTAGAAATGAATATTTCATGTTTGGACATGTTGAAATTAAAGTGCCCTTACGTTATTCAGGTAGAGATAAGCTGTTAGGCATTCAGATATACAGATTGGAAGAGGCCTGGTTGGATATATGAATATGGGTTTAATCTGGATCCAAGACTGATTAATTAATTATACAATCAAAAATATATTTGTTGCCAAATTTTATCAGTCCATAGTTAAGACTGAAGACATGTGTCTGGAAAGACCATGAGGCCACGTCAACATTGAGCAGTAATGAGTACAAGGACAAGTCAGCATTGCATGCCATGGCATAAGCAAGAGCTATACATGTAGAAACGCAATACATTCACTCACTCTGTTATAAATAGTAGCTGAAGTCATGGGTGAGAATGAGTTTGCCTCCCAACAGCATATAGCATGAGAAGAAAATGGTGATTAAGATAAATCTAATGGATCGCCAATATTTAAGAAGTGGAAAATTATAATATTGTTTCTTATAAATTTTTTTGTTTTAAGAACTCTGAATTTTCTCCTGCATATTATTTTGGCCAAATTCTGTTAAGTCATATTCTCCTGTGATTCAGCTCTAACTTGCTTATACTTTTGGTTTTCACTTTAGATTTTATTCAGATTTTATTATGGAAAGAAGCTTAATAATTGTAGGTGAATGGGTTATTTTTGCTCTTCTTTTGTTAATAATTTATTATGTATTAGAGTTAGAAAATAACTGAAATTCTTCATTTTGAAACTTATTGAGTGTTTCTGTGTGTGTACTAATACATGGCCAATTTTTATAAGTATTCCACAGAGCTTGGAAAGAATGTATATTCTCTTACTGTTAATTAAGTACATTGTTCTCTCCACATCTATTAAGAGATATATATTCACAGTGATATCTAGAACTTTTTAGAAAGGGTTTTTTCAATGGTACATTTTCTGAGAAAAGATACAAGTGCATGCTCCCCAAATATTTACTTTTACCTTATCTTTCAGTGAAGAGTAACTCAAAAGTGAGTCACTACCCAGACTTAGTGACTAATGGATGGTTGGTATAAGGAAGGAAGACACAGGAGAAGCAGGTTTAGGTGTAGAAATGAATATTTCATGTTTGGACATGTTGAAATTAAAGTGCCCTTACGTTATTCAGGTAGAGATAAGCTGTTAGGCATTCAGATATACAGATTGGAAGAGGCCTGGTTGGATATATGAATATGGGTTTAATCTGGATCCAAGACTGATTAATTAATTATACAATCAAAAATATATTTGTTGCCAAATTTTATCAGTCCATAGTTAAGACTGAAGACATGTGTCTGGAAAGACCATGAGGCCACGTCAACATTGAGCAGTAATGAGTACAAGGACAAGTCAGCATTGCATGCCATGGCATAAGCAAGAGCTATACATGTAGAAACGCAATACATTCACTCACTCTGTTATAAATAGTAGCTGAAGTCATGGGTGAGAATGAGTTTGCCTCCCAACAGCATATAGCATGAGAAGAAAATGGTGATTAAGATAAATCTAATGGATCGCCAATATTTAAGAAGTGGATAAAAGGTCTATCTTCACACAGAGTCAGCATGTTTTTTTTCACCTGGGTTTTTAAATATTTCATGATTACAAGGAACCACAAAGAGTTTCAGGAGTTGTACCTATAATTTAATGAGATGAACTGAAAGCTACATGGATCAGTTGACCTCACCGCTCTATAGCTACACCCACAAGAATTTGAGCTGGAAGAATTATAACCAACAGTGCTTAGGTTAGCTGTCCCAATTTTTATTGCTATAGAAATCCTATCCATTACCTTATGCCTTTTATCTAAGCCTCATATATTTTAAATCCTGTACTCTGGTCCAAAATGAATTTCCAGAACAAATGCTTTCTTTGTCTATCCTCAGTATAGCTCATTGATTTTTTTCTCCATGCCATGAAGACAGAAATAGCCTACTATCTTTATTAAATTTAAATTAGGTTAAAATTTCTGTACTAATACTGAGTTCTCAGGGATAAAATGGCCTAAATGAGAAGTGAGATGAAACTTTTGTAAACATCCTAGAACATAAAGGTAAACTGATCATTACAATATTTTAGAACCTTAGTATGTTGCTCATGAATGAGGAAATACTTTTTATGCCTTATACATAAAGTCAGAAAACATGGGTTTTAGTCTGTATCAATAACTGATATGAAACTTTTAGTTAATTGATTGTTTAAATGATCAGCTTATCCCCATTTGCCTTAGACTTTCCCAGTTTTAGCAATGAAAGCAATGTATCCCAGTAAACTTGCAGCCCAGGGCAAATCTGGACAGTTTATTGGTTACCATACTGATTGTTATCTCTGAATCTTAACTTTCTCATTTGTAAAATGGGATCACATGACCTATTAAGATCTCCACTAGCTTTAAAATTCTAAAGAGATCAATTCTACATATCAAAAAGGTAGCAAATTTCCATGATACAATTTTCCTTGCACCAAAAGGCCAGCATATTCATATATACTGCTTACATAGTATAAAACAGTATTTAAATCCCCCAAATGAGACTATATAGATAGATCACAACTTTACTAAAAAAATTCAACAGGATTAATATGTTTCAAAGACTTGAAACTAGGAGAAATGAGGAGATGCAGAAGCAAGGAACAAAGCTTGGGCCAGGAGAGTGCCCTATTTTGAGACTAAGAAACTTCTTCACAGTTCTGTCCATCCTGGCCGAGCTGACATCAGATCTCTTTCCGTTTTTTTTTTCTTTTTTTTGTGGTCATCAACAACAAAGGTCCTGAATAGCTACCAGCCTCCGGTGAGAATGAAAGCACGGCTTTGTGAAGATGTGAATACAGAATACAGAGACCTGACTACTAGAGGGCTGTCCAGAATAAAAGGGAAGTTTTCTCTAGCTAAGACCAAGAGTTTGCTTATCTCTATGACTCTCAGTACTGAGTCACTCAGAAAGATAGCAGGTCCAAGAGTTTACACGGTTTGCTTCTCACTCTCTACCCCCACCCTATCCCATGAACAACCACCTTCAGACAATTTCATTCTTCAGAGACACAGTTTCTCAGTGAGGACATCTGAGCTGTATGAATACCACTTCTCTGGGAAGCACTTTACGGCCCAAAAGAAAGTTGACCTATCTCTTTACGACAAAGAATTCATTAGTTTAAGTCTTCTATAGGAGGGTGGGGGAAGGAAAAATAAACTAAATATTAAGCATTAGGATTCTATTGTTTATGTCTCATAGCCAATAACTGCTTGAGTCAGCTTAATTACTGACAGTTAAATCAGACGTTCTTACCTCAACATCTCCAGCTGAAAAACAAAGACTATAGTATCTTTTCAACTGGATTGTGGTAAATTTACCCCTAAAAGAATGGGAGACACATACAGAGATGCATCTAGTTCCAGGAAGAGTTGGACATAATTTAATAATCAGCATCTGAACTAAAACTTCAGTGCATGGAAAATAAAGCAAACAGCAATATTTTGTCTACTAAGAACCATATAGAGAGTAGGTTCAAACGTATCATGCTTCTCTCCTGCTTAAACATAGCTTCCTACATCCCACACAACAATCTCTAAATTTGGACTGGTAACATTCAAGATCCAGCACTGATTATTTCATCTTGGATTTCTAATCTAATCTTCCTTTTCTGAGCTCAAATCTTGCTCTCTGTTTTGGTCTAATTTCATTTCCCAAGTTCTCATTCACCTCTCCATCTCTGTGCCCCACCTGTACAATGCCTTCCACCTGGACGGCCCTACCCACTTCTTTCTGCCTCTCAGCATCCTGTTTATCCTTCAGTCTCCATCCTGTCACAAAACCTTTCCTGAGTTCTCCAGCCCATGGTGATTTCTGTTTCTGAATTCCTACAACACATATTAAAAATCCTAAGCTGAGCATGTAACAACTTTGTGTGCAGATTTCTTTTCCCATGCATGTGTCTTACCTTCCAGCTAGATGCCTATATCCTTAAGGGCACTGATTTTTATACTTTGCATTTTCCCTCACTATTATTAAAACAGCACAATTTACTGAGTCCTGCAGTAGGTCACAAGAGCATGTCCTTTCCTGGAGATGAGGAGCTTTGCCCTTTGGTCTGAAATAATTTAAAGGATGAAAAATTAAAGCTGGAGGGATGAGAGTACACTCCAGAAAGACAATAATAGATAGTAGAGATAGTAAGACTAGATTTCAGAAGGACTGTAAAATTAGATACAACTTGCAAGCCATTTATACTAGGCCAAAGAGAAAACAAGACGGAAAATCCAGGTTTCTATGAAGACAATGACCATTAATTGAAGTCTGGAAATATTTAGCCAAGGAATCTATTGGGTTGTAGTTATTGTGTCAAATACTGATTCAAAGGTATTATTAATTTTTTAATGAATTGTCAGAGTCAGTTATTACTAAAGGATAATCAGGTTGAGGACTCTACTGCAAATAAAGTCAAAGCTCATGTAAGTTGGAGTTCCTCCTTTCACTTTTCTTATTAAATGTATCTTCACAGGAGACTATTTTTGGCAGCATAATTGAGTGTATTTATTGCAAGACTGAGGGGAAATTAGAAACTGCAAGCAGACGATGAAATGTACTCAATGATTGTTAGCAAATTTTAGTTAAGAGAGGAAGACATGAGAGATGTAAAAGAAACCAAAAGTTTATAAATGAGCCTTCTCAACATTCTGGTAGAGGCTCATTATGAGATATATAGTTTTACCTAGAGCCCCATAAAGATCTCATGTGTTTTGCTTTCTTCCTCTTTTTCTCCCTGCATTTTTAGTATCTCATTTTCTACAAGAAATATAGAGCTGTGCTACAAAAGCAGAAGTAAATTTAATATGCAAGCTTAACAACATCAAATGTAAAACAATTACTGGTAAGAGAAATTTTTCAACAGAAAAGAACTAAGGGATCAGCAAAAGGAAATCACATTCAAGAAGGCACACTTGTTCAAGATTCTTTTTTTAAGGTTTTGATTTTTATAGATAATTTTTAGGTTTTCAACAAAATAATAGGGATGTACGGAGGTGTCCCCATATAACCCCTGTCCCCACACATGCATGGCTTCTCCTGTCATCAACATCATTCACCAAAATGGACTATTTTCCTTGACTGAGGATTAACTTACATTGAAATATCATCATCACCCAGAGTCCACAGTTTACTTTAGGGTACATCTCAGTGCTGCATATTCTGTGGGTTCGGACATGTGTATCCTGTGTCCACCATTATAATATCAGATAGTGATTTGGGATTTTTTCTTTGCTTTTCTTTTTTTTACCACTGTAAAAATCTGTGCTCCACCTGTTCTTCTATCCCTCTACCCCCCCCCAACCAGCAATTAATGATCTTTTACTGTCTCAATAGTTTTGCTCTTTCCGAAATATTAATATCATTGGAATGAGATTGGCTTCTTTCACTTTGTAATAAGCACTTAAATTTCCTCCAATTTTTTTCACAGCTTGATAGATCATTGCCTTTTAGTGCTAAACAATGTGCCATTGTCTGGATGTCCAACATTTTGCTTATTCATTCACCTGAAATTATAAATTTTCAAATAGAAAAAATAGCTCATGTAAGTTGGAGTTCCTCCTTTCACTTTTCTTATTAAATGTATCTTCACAGGAGACTATTTTTGGCAGCATAATTGAGTGTATTTATTGCAAGACTGAGGGGAAATTAGAAACTGCAAGCAGACGATGAAATGTACTCAATGATTGTTAGCAAATTTTAGTTAAGAGAGGAAGACATGAGAGATGTAAAAGAAACCAAAAGTTTATAAATGAGCCTTCTCAACATTCTGGTAGAGGCTCATTATGAGATATATAGTTTTACCTAGAGCCCCATAAAGATCTCATGTGTTTTGCTTTCTTCCTCTTTTTCTCCCTGCATTTTTAGTATCTCATTTTCTACAAGAAATATAGAGCTGTGCTACAAAAGCAGAAGTAAATTTAATATGCAAGCTTAACAACATCAAATGTAAAACAATTACTGGTAAGAGAAATTTTTCAACAGAAAAGAACTAAGGGATCAGCAAAAGGAAATCACATTCAAGAAGGCACACTTGTTCAAGATTCTTTTTTTAAGGTTTTGATTTTTATAGATAATTTTTAGGTTTTCAACAAAATAATAGGGATGTACGGAGGTGTCCCCATATAACCCCTGTCCCCACACATGCATGGCTTCTCCTGTCATCAACATCATTCACCAAAATGGACTATTTTCCTTGACTGAGGATTAACTTACATTGAAATATCATCATCACCCAGAGTCCACAGTTTACTTTAGGGTACATCTCAGTGCTGCATATTCTGTGGGTTCGGACATGTGTATCCTGTGTCCACCATTATAATATCAGATAGTGATTTGGGATTTTTTTCTTTTTCTTTTTCTTTTTCTTTTTTTTACCACTGTAAAAATCTGTGCTCCACCTGTTCTTCTATCCCTCTACCCCCCCCCAACCAGCAATTAATGATCTTTTACTGTCTCAATAGTTTTGCTCTTTCCGAAATATTAATATCATTGGAATGAGATTGGCTTCTTTCACTTTGTAATAAGCACTTAAATTTCCTCCAATTTTTTTCACAGCTTGATAGATCATTGCCTTTTAGTGCTAAACAATGTGCCATTGTCTGGATGTCCAACATTTTGCTTATTCATTCACCTGATATATGTGTATCAACAAGCTGATTCTGAGGTTTTCATGGAGAAAATAGCCTACACAATATTGAAATTGGAAGACTGACGCTTACCTGACTTGGAGAGTTACAGCAAAGCTACAGCAGTCAAGACAATGTGGCCCCATTGAAAGATTAGACAAATAGATCAATGGGATAAAAGGAAATAGACTGGGCCCAATCTTTCACAAAGGAACAAAGGCAATAGTCTCTTCAAAAACTGGCACTAAAACGAGTGGACATTCACATGTAAAGAAATTAATCTAGACACAGACCTTATACCTTTCCCAAAAATTGACTCAAAATGGATCATAGACTTAAATATAAAACACAAAACTACAAAACTCATAGAAAATAACATAGGAAAAAATTTAAATGACCAGGGACATAGTATATACATTTTTAGATACAATGCCAATGACACTATCTATGAAAGAAATTATTGCTGCGCTGGACTTCCTTAAAATTAAAAGTTCTGCTTTGTAAAAGACAGTATCAGAGAATTAGAAAACAAGCCACAGACTAAGATAAAATATTTGTAAAAGATAATGTCTGATAAATGACTGTTCGCCAAAATATACAAAGAATTCTTAAAGTTCAACAATAAGAAAATAAACAATCTGATTTAAAAATTAGCCAAAGACTGTAACAGATTCCTCAAGGGGAAAAAAAGTTGGGGGGGAATATACAGATGGCAAATAAACATGAAAAGATTCCTTTGCATCATATGTTATCAGGGAAACTCAACTCAAAACAATAAAATACAACTATGTACCTATGAGAATAGCCACAATCCAGAACAATGACAACTCCAAATGCTGGTAAGGATATGGAACAATAGAAATTCTCATACATTTCTAGCGGGAATGCAGAAAAAGTACAGTTACCTTAGAAAACAGTTTGATGGTTCCTTAAAAAATTAAGTCTATTCTTATACAATTCAGCACTCCTTGGCATTTACCCAGGAGAAATGAAAACATATGTCTACACATAACCTGAGCATGGATGCTTATAGCAGCTTTAGTCATAACTGCCAAAACATGGAAGCAGTCTGACTAACTCTAACATCACTTAACGCATTTGCTCTCAGGAGCGTCATATTCTTCTCTGTCACCAGGCCTCCTCTAACCTTGAACTTCTAAGACTGAGGTCAGGAAGAGAAGTGAGCAACAGAGGATGGCATCATCAACTCAGTGGACAAGAGTTGAGCAAACTCTGAGAGATAGTGAAGGACAGGGAAGTCTGGTGTGCTGCAGTCCATGGGGTCACAAAGAGTCGGACAGAAACTAAGCAACTGAACAACAATGTCTCTTAATTGAGAGAGACCAGTTTTGTCTGATCATTCAGTGATGAATTTTTCAATATCTGACATTCTACACCACCTCGTCGGATTTCTTTGTCTACCATTTAAATGTCTGCTTCTAACCTTTTAGTTTCCTTCTTGAATTAGAAATATTAAAAAAAAAAAAAAATTAAACCAGGGACATAGTATATACATTTTAGATACAATGCCAATGACACTATCTATGAAAGAAATTATTGCTGCGCTGGACTTCCTTAAAATTAAAAGTTCTGCTTTGTAAAAGACAGTATCAGAGAATTAGAAAACAAGCCACAGACTAAGATAAAATATTTGTAAAAGATAATGTCTGATAAATGACTGTTCGCCAAAATATACAAAGAATTCTTAAAGTTCAACAATAAGAAAATAAACAATCTGATTTAAAAATTAGCCAAAGACTGTAACAGATTCCTCAAGGGGAAAAAAAGTTGGGGGGGAATATACAGATGGCAAATAAACATGAAAAGATTCCTTTGCATCATATGTTATCAGGGAAACTCAACTCAAAACAATAAAATACAACTATGTACCTATGAGAATAGCCACAATCCAGAACAATGACAACTCCAAATGCTGGTAAGGATATGGAACAATAGAAATTCTCATACATTTCTAGCGGGAATGCAGAAAAAGTACAGTTACCTTAGAAAACAGTTTGATGGTTCCTTAAAAAATTAAGTCTATTCTTATACAATTCAGCACTCCTTGGCATTTACCCAGGAGAAATGAAAACATATGTCTACACATAACCTGAGCATGGATGCTTATAGCAGCTTTAGTCATAACTGCCAAAACATGGAAGCAGTCTGACTAACTCTAACATCACTTAACGCATTTGCTCTCAGGAGCGTCATATTCTTCTCTGTCACCAGGCCTCCTCTAACCTTGAACTTCTAAGACTGAGGTCAGGAAGAGAAGTGAGCAACAGAGGATGGCATCATCAACTCAGTGGACAAGAGTTGAGCAAACTCTGAGAGATAGTGAAGGACAGGGAAGTCTGGTGTGCTGCAGTCCATGGGGTCACAAAGAGTCGGACAGAAACTAAGCAACTGAACAACAATGTCTCTTAATTGAGAGAGACCAGTTTTGTCTGATCATTCAGTGATGAATTTTTCAATATCTGACATTCTACACCACCTCGTCGGATTTCTTTGTCTACCATTTAAATGTCTGATTCTAACCCCTTTTAGTTTCCTTCTCTGAAAGAAGCTGTTGTAGATTGGCCTTTTCAGTGAGCCGGTGGGTCACCTTATAAATAACGGGCTGTAAATTCTTTTTTTTTTTTTTTATGGCCTGTAATTTCTGATTGACAGTTCTTTCCTTCATCTCCTCCAGACTTTCCACTGCAAAACCTGATCTTCAAGCTTCCAGTCACACTTGTGCTTTTCTAAGTCTCTGGAGTGACTGCTTTTAAACTTCTCCTACATCAGTTTGACTGGACATCGTACAAATTCCCTATCTCAAATCTGCATGCATTTTCACCCCTCCCTTCCCCACCTCTCTGTCAAGTAAAGTGCCAGACATCTTTCCTAACTGAACATCACCTCTGGTCTCCTTCATTTATCGCCTCCCGTGTCCTCATCTATCTGACTCCATGGATCATTCCCTTCTTTTGCACTGTCTCTTGAGGTTTTGTTATCACTCTCTCCTTGTTCTCTGTCTACAATTACATGTAGACATGTATATGTATATATATATATATATATATATCTCCATTCTCATTTTTTTCTGCTTTTATTTACTTGGCTACAACAGTTCTTTCTGGCACGTGAGATCTAGTTTCCTGACCAGGGGTTTAACCTAGGTTCCCCTGCACTGGGAATTCATCACCTTTCCTCTGACCATCAGGGAAGTCTCCATTCTTTTTTTATTTTTTTTTTTGTACTATTTTTCAACCATGTGCAATAGGAAAATATTTTTAGTTTTATCTTCTGATTCCATTATACTCATTGGTCTTTCTTCCATTTAATTAGCAAAGACATTCTGTGTTTGTTTGTTCAAAGAAGAGATGCCATACAATATTTTTTTCAAAAATTGCATCTTAACTTTTCTGTCTCAAAACTGGATCAGATAAACAGGATGTAACAATAGATTTGGAAGAACACTACTGAAAAAAACCTACAGACTGAGAGAGAATATCCATACAAATATTTCTGACTTGGGACTTATGCCCACAATATGTAAAATAATCATAAAATCAATAATAAAAGACTGGCATACAAATCATTGGTAAGGATGTGGAACAACTGGCATTCTCATGTATCACTGATGGAAGTGTGAAACAGTATATCTAGTCTGAAGAAGTACTTGGGAGTTTCTTATAAAATTAAACATAAACCTATTCCATGACTCAGAAATTCCATTCTATGTCTTTACCCAAAAGAAATTTTCTAAATGTCCAAAAAGAGACTTGTATAAGAAGCATATCTATAATAATTAAAATAAACCCAAATGGGACTTCCCTGGTGACTCAGTGGTAAAGAATCCACCTGCCAATGTAGGAGACACAGGTTCAAGCCCTGGTCTGGGAAGATCCCACATGATGCAGAGTAGCTAAGCCCATGTACCACAACTATTCAGCCTGTGCTCTAGAACCCAGGAACTGCAACTAATGAGCCCACATGCTGCAATGATTGAAGCCCATGTGACCTTGAGCCCATGCTCTGCAACAAGAAAAGACATCACAATCAGAAGACTGGACACACAACTCAAGTATCCCCCACTCTCCACAACTAGAGGAAGAAGCAATGAAGACTCAGAAGAGCCATAAATAAATCAACAACCCAAGCATCCATCAATAATTGCATGGATAAACAAATTCCAGTTTATCTAGAATATACTGGAATGTTACTTAGAATTAAAGTGGAACCAGCTATCGATATACTCAATAATATGAAAGAATCTCAGAAACATAATATAACCCAGATCCCAAAAAGCACATTCTTTCTAATCCATTTACATAAAGTGTAAGAACAGACCCACTTAATCTGTGGTGAGAGAATTTGCAACAGTAGTAGATTCTGGGATTGGGAAAATAAGGGAATTGACGCCATAGGTAAAAGAAACATTCTGGGATGGTGGAAATAGTCTTTACCTTAATAGAGGTATGTATTGTGTAATCATATGTCTTTATCAAAATCCAACTGAAAACTTAAGATCAGTTTTACTTCATGTAAATTATCCCTCTATAAAATAAATTTCAAAAATAAAGGCAACTCAAAGTATAAAAAAATGAAAATATATGCATGTCTAGTCCTCAAAGATTCCAACTGGATTTTATTTGTGGTATATTTTGTCATATCCAATGACTCACACCCTACAGGTACTCTGTAGCTTGCTTGATAAATGACTGATTTCAAGGTACAGTCCTATGAGTCAAGCCTTTCAATAGGATACATTGCATCTGCTGTTTGAGAGTACTGATGGGCAAATGAAGGAAAATGGCTATTTTTTCTTAGTTCTTTTTTTAAACAAAGCACTTAAAGAAACCAGTAGATGTTAAGCTCCAGGATGACCTAGCCCTGTCTGTCCATTCAGCACTGCATGTCTAATGGTCAGCATGAAGCATTATGTGCTTATAGGCACTCACCAGCTGGAGAATAAATGAGCAAGCCATGATGGATCGAATAAAGAAGTGAAGAGAGTTACTGGCAAAGAGGTAAGGATGCAATCCCCAGAGGAGTTAGACAGCCAACAAGATAATTAGTATTAGACATATAGTTATTTTATGGGCTTCCCTGGTGCCTCAGTGGTAAAGACTCCACCTGCAAAACAGGAGCCGCAAGAGACAAAAGTTTGATCCCTGGGTCAACCCCCGGGGCTTCCCTGGTGGTCCAGTGGGTAAAGAATCCACCTTGCAGTATAGGGGCACCAGTTCAATCCCTGCCTAGGGAAGATACCATATGCCATGAAGCAGCTGAACCAGTGTGTCCAATTACAAGCCAGGGCTCTGGAGTGCGTGCACCCAGAGCCAATGTTCTGCAACCAGAGAGGCCACTGCGATGGGAGGCCCATGTGGCCAAAGAGTAAAGATGGATTTAAAAAATTGATAAAAAAAAAAAAATCAATGAAAAGAGGCCAAAATTAACAAAAAAAGAGAAGATCCCCTGGAGGCAGGGGACATGGCAACCACTCCAGTCTTCTTGCCTGGAGCATCCTATGGACAGAGGAGCCTGGTGGACTATAGTATAAGGGGTCACAAAGAGTTGGACATGACATAATTATTTTAGCATGCGTGCATGCATAGTTACATAGACTGTATTATGTATTTCAATCATCATTACTTTCCCAAATCTATTTTAGAAGGAGAGGAATGCTAGGTAACAAGAGAAGGTCAAACACTTTGGTTTAAAAAAAAAAGGCAACTCAAAGTATAAAAATGTTCTTAGTCCTCAAAGATTCCAACTGGATTTTATTTGTGGTATATTTTGTCATATCCAATGACTCACACCCTACAGGTACTCTGTAGCTTGCTTGATAAATGACTGATTTCAAGGTACAGTCCTATGAGTCAAGCCTTTCAATAGGATACATTGCATCTGCTGTTTGAGAGTACTGATGGGCAAATGAAGGAAAATGGCTTTTATTTCTTAGTTCTTTCTATAAACAAAGCACTTAAAGAAACCAGTAGATGTTAAGCTCCAGGATGACCTAGCCCTGTCTGTCCATTCAGCACTGCATGTCTAATGGTCAGCATGAAGCATTATGTGCTTATAGGCACTCACCAGCTGGAGAATAAATGAGCAAGCCATGATGGATCGAATAAAGAAGTGAAGAGAGTTACTGGCAAAGAGGTAAGGATGCAATCCCCAGAGGAGTTAGACAGCCAACAAGATAATTAGTATTAGACATATAGTTATTTTATGGGCTTCCCTGGTGCCTCAGTGGTAAAGACTCCACCTGCAAAACAGGAGCCGCAAGAGACAAAAGTTTGATCCCTGGGTCAACCCCCGGGGCTTCCCTGGTGGTCCAGTGGGTAAAGAATCCACCTTGCAGTATAGGGGCACCAGTTCAATCCCTGCCTAGGGAAGATACCATATGCCATGAAGCAGCTGAACCAGTGTGTCCAATTACAAGCCAGGGCTCTGGAGTGCGTGCACCCAGAGCCAATGTTCTGCAACCAGAGAGGCCACTGCGATGGGAGGCCCATGTGGCCAAAGAGTAAAGATGGATTTAAAAAATTGATAAAAAAAAAAAAATCAATGAAAAGAGGCCAAAATTAACAAAAAAAGAGAAGATCCCCTGGAGGCAGGGGACATGGCAACCCACTCCAGTCTTCTTGCCTGGAGCATCCTATGGACAGAGGAGCCTGGTGGACTATAGTATAAGGGGTCACAAAGAGTTGGACATGACATAATTATTTTAGCATGCGTGCATGCATAGTTACATAGACTGTATTATGTATTTCGAATCATCATTACTTTCCCAAATCTATTTTAGAAGGAGAGGAATGCTAGGTAACAAGAGAAGGTCAAACACTTTGGTTTAACTATGCATGAATAGTATAAAGTTGATTTTTTGCATTTAGGCGTGAGACACAAATAATAAGATCTTTAGAGTTCTTATCAAGCTTGATAATCACATTATCAAGGTACAATGTTAATAATTTAGTCAGCAATCATCCTCACGGAAAACACGTTTGTCAGATTTCCTTTAAATTATGTCTGTTTTATCACGGACTGTCATGTTATTAAAGACAAATTTGTTTTACTTTTCTCAGAACCTACCATGAGATGCAGTGCCTGAAAGCACAGCCCTCATTCTAGTGCACCCTACCTTGTATCAAGTTATCTCAAAAAACAGTCCAAGTGATTCAAGTAATATAAAGTTTTTAGAGAGATATTCTTTTCAATTAACACTAGAATAAGACTCTTGCATTTTGGAGAGGTGTAGAAGGGCATCTCCAAACCTATCCAGCTGGGAAAGTCTTGCGCGAGTGCACGAGAAATACAAAAGGCTGGACATTTAAATAGCTGGAAGGGAGGAGGTGATGAAAACAAGAACAGAAGATGGCAGACAAAGGGGAGACACATGAAGCAGCCTTGGAAAGGCAATATAAACACAGACACCCCTCCCCATAGGAGGCAGAAAGAGAAAAGGCAAATGGGACTTCACATTTCCTTTATCTTTCCTGTTCCTAAATCTGGCTTTACTATCCGTCACCATCATTGCAGGGGGAAAACATTGCTCTCAAGTCCATCTTTCAGTTGTCCCAATCTCCAGGACAGTTTACAAAGATCGAGTGATGGTGCTAAGCCTCTGGGTGACTGAAGAAACAGGAAAATCAGGGAGAACTCCTTTTCCCATGTGGGGACTCTGTTTCTGGCTAAGTGTTCTGTTTGGGATGAAACCATTTCTTCTGAATTTGGATGGCAACCCCCTTCAGGCTCAGAAGGCATGCAGAAAAATGCTCCATGGCCTCCTGTCTATAGGCTGCCTCTCACAAGTGTGCTTTGCCACCCTTCTTTGAAATTAAAGCTCATTTCCAAAGCTAGCTCCTGCTGCAGGGCTCAGCTCAGATAAGCAGAGACCCAGGGCCAGCAACACAGGTGACCTCTCACTTTGGTCAGGCTCTCCACTTCACTTTTGTTCCCTCAAGACTCCCCCTCCTGGGCTTACCCTGGTGGTCCAGTGGGTGGGGACACCGCCTTGCAGTGCAAGGGGCGCCGGTTCGATCCCTGGCCTGGGAAGATCCCACGTGCCGCGGAGCGGTTGGACTGATATGTCCAATTACCGAGCCGGAGTTCTGGGGCGCATGTGCCCGGAGCTGGCGCTCTGCAACAACAGACGCCACCGCGATGGGAGGCCCACAGGAGCCAAAGAACAAAGACGGATGAAAATAGAGAAATGAAAGACCAATGGAAGTGGCCTGCCCGCGCCCCTCCCTCCCCAACCCGACCCCCGCCCCCCCAAAAAAAAAAGACTCCCGCTCCTTCTTGAGTCCCACACAAGATCCCACTCTATATTCAAATAAGTCCAATGGCACGTCAACTTAATTTAGGAATCCACTCCTTTTCTTTCTATAAGAGATATCTTCAGATATTTTTAGCTGTATATATTTTTTTAATTTTAGGTTTTCTTCAAATTGGAATCTTCTGTAATGTTATCATCCCCTCCCCCACTCTCTCAATAACAATCCTGAAAAGGTTTCCTTCCTAAACCTCCAAACAGCCAGGGCCTTAGACATTACCTACAGCATTTTATAACCTATTTAATTAGGCCCTGCTCCAGCATCCACAACCTCCCAGTCTGTTTGGCTGTTTTGCCATGTCCACAAGTGCCAGGATTATCTCACAGCATTTTACACATGTGCTAAAATATCTGCAAGGAACCATTTTTACCTGCAGAACCTTCAGTACAAATTACGTACATTTGCGTCTTTCACGCCCTAAGGCCAATGGACTTGTCCAGGCTCTCCCCATCTAGTTTTTGCTCAACAGGAAAAGAGCAGAGGGTTTTGTAGCCTGTCCAAAAATGTGTGACACGGTCTCAAATTGAATGGGAGAAGGACAAAGTAAACTAATACTGAATGCTGGCTCTGTGTGAGACGTTGGACCTAGGCATTTCATCTATATTGCTTCTATTTAATCCTCACAATGCCTGTATGCAGTAAGTATACTTTAGTCTGTTTGACAGAGGAGGGGATTGGACCATGAGAGGTTAAGAGTTCTGTTAGATGCCACTGTACCATATTACTTCTTAACAGCCCTAAGGACTTAAATCTCGTCCTGACTTGGCTGGCCATTTCACAGAGGTTATGACAGGAAGAAGTTAGCCAGATTTTTCTCTTCTGAGCTGAGCGAGGTCACGGGGCAGCCACACTGCTGAAAATGTGTGCTGATGCTACAAGGAGCGCAGATGTTGGCTGGAGAGCCCCGTCTGAGTCCCAGCTGGCTAGGTGACCCTGGGGTCGTTATGCATGCATTCATTCATTCCACAAGTATTTATTGAATGCCAGGCATTCTTCTAAATGCTGAGGATATATCAGGGAGCAAAACAAGCCAGGCTCTTAAAGAACCTACCTAGTCAGGGAATATACAACATTGCCTCTACTTTCCCCCTGTGTGAGATGGGAAAATAGCTCCCCCGTCAGTTGTGTTAAAGATTAAATAAGTCAATATATACAGTGCTTTCTCCAGGTACATCATAAGCCATCGATAAATGGCAGTTATTGTTATTTTACAGTGGAAATTCTTACCTTTGCACAAAGTGATCTAAATTCAAGGTAAGTGACAACAATGACCCTTTTAGGTACACAGAGATGGGGTAGGGAGTGCAGGACAATGGGCCCTGGAGTGTTATGAGTAACTTCCTGTCACATTTAGCTCAGAGCTGGAGGGCTCTAGTGTGAGCTGGTTGGCCATCATTCACTTAAACACTAATGGAAACGTCAGGCTGCAGTGAGAGTCTCGTTTCTCTGCAAGTTTCAGTGTACAAAGCTGGGGTTTATTTTTGTCTAGTACAAAAAACTTGAGATCTCCCTGAAGAAAGCAAAGTGCAGGTGTTACGGTAATTATTTTAAATAATACAAGCATAAGATAAAGAGCTTTCCTACAATACCTTTTGAAAATCAGGCTTTTTGTGTTTTTCCCTTCCCGTAAAGCTGGAGCTGTACCTAATCTGCTTTATAAGCTTTGGGAGCTAACAGGAGCTCACAGAGCAATGATTTGATCAGTTAACAGTTTCCCAGCCATCCCACGGACTTCCTAGCCAACACAGCACCAAGAGAGTAGAGGAATCAACCCAAGTCTCAGAGAATCAGCTTCCTCCAGCCAAGGGGGGATGGCAGCAAGAAATGATCCATGGTTGCAAAAAGCTTATTAATCTTCCCAATAACTCAGGTAATAAAACACATCTTCCTAAGGGCCCAAGCGCTGATTTTAATCTCTCCCTTTGATTGTAGGGCTTCAAATTAAAAATCCAGAGATTTTCTTCAGTTCATTCCTTGGAATATTTTAATGTTCTTGGTCAAAAGAAGAGGAAAAGTGTGTTTTATTTCATACCTATTCACTGGAATTTCAAAAAGAGAGGAAAAAATTAAAACCCTTTTAGTTATGCTTTATCTTAAATAAATATTGACTGATCTGTCTTTGGTTCAGAGTTAGATAGTCAGTCTAGTGGTTAGGGGTTTTGATAACCTATTTTTATTTGGTTTAAATTCCAGGTCAAAAGGCCTGAAAAAGACAGTGAAATGAAATCTGCATCAGGACAATGAAGAAGGTTGTAAAGGAACTCATCAGAAGACATTTTCTACCAAACATTCCTAATGAGAAAAGCCCTGGTTATAATAATATAGTGACAGGAAGTCCCTTTCTCCCTGCATAAAATAACGCAGGTAGGACTTTCCTATCTCAGGAATCTCCAACACAGACCCTAGAGCTTTTGTGTTCTTCTGAGGTCTGAGTCCATACCCTCCAAGAAAGTAGAATATATTCGGTTGAGATTTGGAGAGGTCTGCAGGCCTTACTCTGAAGGCTGATTTTAACTGACCATGCACCTCTTTTGACTATGTCAGTGCAGTGATTACTTTTGTGGCTGGAAAAAAATGCTGTATTGATTTCCAACCGCTGAGTTTCAGGGAATGCTCACGGCAGTCTAAGTTGATTCCCATGAGCACTAAACTGCATGTCATTAGCACCTGAAACTGGAAGCCAACTGGGTTGCTTCTTTGATGGGGGGTCAAAACTCACCAAATTGTTCTCTATGTCAGTGTGTGACTGCACTACCTAGCTTCTCTGCTGACACTCCCCAGAAATAAGCCCAGCGCCTTAACAACATGCAAAAGGAAAGGGAAGGAATTCAAATGAGGTCGGCTATGAGATGCTATGAGGTCGGCTGCATTTAAGCCATGACTCTGCCCATAACCGGAAACTGAATACACAATAGAAATTAAACATAAAGAATGGCTATTTACTCAGGAAAAGTACACTCACACATTTGTCAAGGTAAAAAATAAAGATGTGGGTTTTTTTTTTTTTTTCTCCTATTGAATAATAAGGCATCACAGGTTTCTCAGGGTGACCTTTAGAGGTCAATATCATGGAAGGCAGCTACCAGGCTTAACCACAAAATGGCCTTTGAGTCTACTGTTGCAAACTGTACTTTTCCAAAGTCACCCAGGAGAAAGGGACTGATATCAGTTTTGAGGCCGCTGGCTCCACAGCCTAACTCCATATGTAGTATACGGGCTCTGTGGTATTCTAAGACCTGAGTTTTGAGTCCTGACTGTATGATCTTGGATATGTCGCTGAGCTGCTCCTGAGCTAAATTAGATCATGTACATAGACTCTGTGTGCCAGGTGTCCCAGGAAGGCCAAATTAGAACTCAGTGTGTACTGTGCCTAGGAACTGCAAAGTGTGGTGATTCCCAAGTCTATCTCGTAAACTCATTTTCATTCAAGTAAGAGGTAAAGTTATAAACTTGAACAGGAAGGTGAGTCAGGAAGAAAAAGGAAAAAAGAATGATAGAGAAGAATTTATGTTTCATCTTCAGCCTCAAGTCTTCAAAGGTGAGGAGCCCAAGGAAAAGCATAAGCATGTGTAGAAACATCTGGGAAGTTCGAGAAATATCTGGAGGAAGTTAGAGGTCTGCAGGCCTTACTCTGAAGGCTGATTTTAACTGACCATGCACCTCTTTTGACTATGTCAGTGCAGTGATTACTTTTGTGGCTGGAAAAAAATGCTGTATTGATTTCCAACCGCTGAGTTTCAGGGAATGCTCACGGCAGTCTAAGTTGATTCCCATGAGCACTAAACTGCATGTCATTAGCACCTGAAACTGGAAGCCAACTGGGTTGCTTCTTTGATGGGGGGTCAAAACTCACCAAATTGTTCTCTATGTCAGTGTGTGACTGCACTACCTAGCTTCTCTGCTGACACTCCCCAGAAATAAGCCCAGCGCCTTAACAACATGCAAAAGGAAAGGGAAGGAATTCAAATGAGGTCGGCTATGAGATGCTATGAGGTCGGCTGCATTTAAGCCATGACTCTGCCCATAACCGGAAACTGAATACACAATAGAAATTAAACATAAAGAATGGCTATTTACTCAGGAAAAGTACACTCACACATTTGTCAAGGTAAAAAATAAAGATGTGGGTTTTTTTTTTTTTTTCTCCTATTGAATAATAAGGCATCACAGGTTTCTCAGGGTGACCTTTAGAGGTCAATATCATGGAAGGCAGCTACCAGGCTTAACCACAAAATGGCCTTTGAGTCTACTGTTGCAAACTGTACTTTTCCAAAGTCACCCAGGAGAAAGGGACTGATATCAGTTTTGAGGCCGCTGGCTCCACAGCCTAACTCCATATGTAGTATACGGGCTCTGTGGTATTCTAAGACCTGAGTTTTGAGTCCTGACTGTATGATCTTGGATATGTCGCTGAGCTGCTCCTGAGCTAAATTAGATCATGTACATAGACTCTGTGTGCCAGGTGTCCCAGGAAGGCCAAATTAGAACTCAGTGTGTACTGTGCCTAGGAACTGCAAAGTGTGGTGATTCCCAAGTCTATCTCGTAAACTCATTTTCATTCAAGTAAGAGGTAAAGTTATAAACTTGAACAGGAAGGTGAGTCAGGAAGAAAAAGGAAAAAAGAATGATAGAGAAGAATTTATGTTTCATCTTCAGCCTCAAGTCTTCAGGGTGAGGAGCCAGAGACTGAGGAGCTATTTCACTCTAAACTTTATGAAGCTGGAAACCCATGCATAAGCATGTGTAGAAACATCTGGGAAGTTCGAGAAATATCTGGAGGAAGTTGACAAAGAGGAATAAAATTCTTGGGATGCTCAACAGTAAGGTTTGTAGAAGATCTGCTCCAGGGAAGTTGGGGTAAAACTATCGACATGACTTTGTTTCCCCAAGCATAAGAAGCCATTTAATCCTCATAATAGCATACACAGGTAAATAGTATTATCCCTGTTTACCCCATTTCTGAACTTCAAAAAAGTGTAGACAGATAGCTGAAGTCAATGCTGTTAATAATGTGTGTAGTAAGATTTGGATCAAGGTCTTACTGGAAAGTAAATATCCCTTCTAGTAGATCAGACTACCTTTAAGCCTTAAATCCTACTCATTTGCCTAGTCACAGTGTAAATTTCTTTAAACACACAACTAAAAAGGATGCTCATCTGTTTTAGATACAGCAGAATTAAGAGTCCAGAAGAGTAATTGGGTTGAAAAACCTAGGCATAAAAATCAGGAAGCTCACATCTTTAAATGTTCTGTATAAACAGCTTCCTTTTTCAGTTTCACAAGAAAACAGAGTGGAAACATTGAATGAGATCCCTCTCACTGCTCTTCTAAAGGTCAAACACTTTTTTGATCAACTCTGGTTTTCTTGAGTTGTGTGGAAATTGGTGAGCCTGGCTTCATCATGGATAGTCTGGCACTTACATGCTGGAGATGTAAACCATTGTGGCTGATGCCTTGGTTTGCCTTGGAGTCAGTCACACAGTAAGCAGCTCTCCCAACTAGCAGTTTTGAGCCCTGGCTCCACAGCCTAACTCCATATGTAGTATACGGGCTCTGTGGTATTCTAAGACCTGAGTTTTGAGTCCTGACTGTATGATCTTGGATATGTCGCTGAGCTGCTCCTGAGCTAAATTAGATCATGTACATAGACTCTGTGTGCCAGGTGTCCCAGGAAGGCCAAATTAGAACTCAGTGTGTACTGTGCCTAGGAACTGCAAAGTGTGGTGATTCCCAAGTCTATCTCGTAAACTCATTTTCATTCAAGTAAGAGGTAAAGTTATAAACTTGAACAGGAAGGTGAGTCAGGAAGAAAAAGGAAAAAAGAATGATAGAGAAGAATTTATGTTTCATCTTCAGCCTCAAGTCTTCAGGGTGAGGAGCCAGAGACTGAGGAGCTATTTCACTCTAAACTTTATGAAGCTGGAAACCCATGCATAAGCATGTGTAGAAACATCTGGGAAGTTCGAGAAATATCTGGAGGAAGTTGACAAAGAGGAATAAAATTCTTGGGATGCTCAACAGTAAGGTTTGTAGAAGATCTGCTCCAGGGAAGTTGGGGTAAAACTATCGACATGACTTTGTTTCCCCAAGCATAAGAAGCCATTTAATCCTCATAATAGCATACACAGGTAAATAGTATTATCCCTGTTTACCCCATTTCTGAACTTCAAAAAAGTGTAGACAGATAGCTGAAGTCAATGCTGTTAATAATGTGTGTAGTAAGATTTGGATCAAGGTCTTACTGGAAAGTAAATATCCCTTCTAGTAGATCAGACTACCTTTAAGCCTTAAATCCTACTCATTTGCCTAGTCACAGTGTAAATTTCTTTAAACACACAACTAAAAAGGATGCTCATCTGTTTTAGATACAGCAGAATTAAGAGTCCAGAAGAGTAATTGGGTTGAAAAACCTAGGCATAAAAATCAGGAAGCTCACATCTTTAAATGTTCTGTATAAACAGCTTCCTTTTTCAGTTTCACAAGAAAACAGAGTGGAAACATTGAATGAGATCCCTCTCACTGCTCTTCTAAAGGTCAAACACTTTTTTTTTGATCAACTCTGGTTTTCTTGAGTTGTGTGGAAATTGGTGAGCCTGGCTTCATCATGGATAGTCTGGCACTTACATGCTGGAGATGTAAACCATTGTGGCTGATGCCTTGGTTTGCCTTGGAGTCAGTCACACAGTAAGCAGCTCTCCCAACTAGCAGTTTCCATCATTTCTAACACGATGACCTTAGGTTGTCAAGAAAAACGTCAACAAAGATGAGACACTCTCTAGCAGTTTCAGTTTTATCTCAGGTCACTTATGAGATAACCCTGAATAAAACCACATAAACCGTGCCTTTCCCATAAGTTTCAGTAATTTATCACTAACAAGCAGAAAGAATTTTTTTTTTATGTTTCACAGATCTAGCCTGTGGTTCAATGGGGTCAGAATCTCCTTTCCCACGTGGTCTAGCTAGCTTTGCCCAGGAAATCAGCAATCCTACTTGATGTTATAAAGAAATATATATGTGTGCCTATATATGTGTGTATGTGTACATATATAAAGCCAAATTAGTCTTTATGTGTATGCATTTCTTAATATTCATGAAGAGTTGGTTATACCTCCACATCAGTTTTCACAAACTGCTTTCATGTAATTTTTTCACTTGATTCTCACCAATTCTCTGTGGTTTTGGAAAGGCATATAACACTATTCCCATTTTATAGATAAGGTATGGTGAAAGTCTCAGTAAGATGAATTGATATGATGAAAGTCTCAAGACTAACAAATGGCAAAGTTATTATGACTTCTTTTTCCATTCACTGACTTGTGAATGTCCCATTACCTATTACTATGTAACAACCACAAACTTAATGCTCTAAGATGCAGAGCATGAGGAATTTGGACAAGGCACAGTGGTCACGGCCTGCCTCTGCTCCTCAGAGTCTAGAATTTTGGCTAGGAAGAATGGTTAAAGGTGACTAAGATGACTAAGGGTGGAATCATGTGGAAATTTCTTTACTCACAATGCTGGTGCTAGACAAGTATAGCTAAAATGCTCATCTGAGGCCATAAACCAGAGTACCTGCAAACCAGGTTTCTCCATGGGGCTTGGACTTCTCACACCATGGCATCCATGTATTCAGGAACATCCCAACAGAGAGCATCCAGAGGGAAGTGTTTCAAGAGAATAGACAGAAACTGAATGGTTCAGATGCCACACAGTAGCCTGTCTTCTGCAGTCTATTTGCTCTAAGTGATTCACTAAACCCATATTCAGTGGAAGGGGACTTTTGGTGAGGGAGCAGCACTGCCGTGTTGTTAAAGAACACATGGAATGGGAAATGTTATTGTAGCCATCTTTAAAAAATACAATCTCCCGAGCTTCACTGGTGGTCCAGTGGGTACAGAGTCTGCCATGCAGTGCAAGGGCCACCAGTTCAATCCCTGGACTGGGACGATCCTACGTTCCGCGGAGCGGCTGGACTGGTGTGTCCAATTACCAGCCAGTGTGCTCTGGAGTGCATGCGCCCAGAGCCGGTGCTCTGCAAGGAGAGAGGCCACTGTGATGGAAGGCCCACACATGCCAAAAAATAATAAAGATGGACGAAAAATAAACTATGACTTAGAGGCGAAAAAAAAAAGAGTTAAAAAAAAAAAAAACAATCTCTCACAGAAAGCACAAATATGTCTTTCCTACACAAATAACATGGGATAAAAGAAAAAAAATCTGAAACAGGACTCTAAATGATTATGAAAAATAAATAAATATTATGAGTTTTCCTATATTCTAACAATAAAAGGTAAGGAAATACAGTGGAGAAAAATGTTCATTTACATCAGTTCAGTGAAATATAAAAGAATTTAGAAAGATATTAACTAAAAATTATACAGGATTCATAATAAAATATTAAATATTCTGATTTATAAACATTAAAATAAATGGAGAGGTACATCATGTCTCTTAATAACATCATTTCTGACCAAATGCAATACACCATGTTCCTCAACAGTATTATTTCTGCTATAAATGAAAGTTAATTCCCAAAAAAAAGCCCAACACAGGGTTTTGTGAATTTGACAGTATTAATGTAAACTTTATAAGAAGAATAAATATATTAAAATAGTCAACAGTTTTATCAAATAAAGAAGGAATAGAAAACATACCAACTATTAAAATGTTATGAAGCTTCAATAATAAAAGATTTCTGATAGTTAATTGGGTAATAAGATGCCGCCAGACTGTCCCAGTTTATACCTCTTGTCTCAGTGTAATTATAATTCCTTTTACTCTCAAAAGTGTCCTGTTTTGAATGATGAATTATATGGGACACCCTATAATTAATCATATGTTTTCAGTTCCACTCCTGCCCAAACATCTCAGTATTCCCATTTTGTGGATTCACTAAACCCATATTCAGTGGAAGGGGACTTTTGGTGAGGGAGCAGCACTGCCGTGTTGTTAAAGAACACATGGAATGGGAAATGTTATTGTAGCCATCTTTAAAAAATACAATCTCCCGAGCTTCACTGGTGGTCCAGTGGGTACAGAGTCTGCCATGCAGTGCAAGGGCCACCAGTTCAATCCCTGGACTGGGACGATCCTACGTTCCGCGGAGCGGCTGGACTGGTGTGTCCAATTACCAGCCAGTGTGCTCTGGAGTGCATGCGCCCAGAGCCGGTGCTCTGCAAGGAGAGAGGCCACTGTGATGGAAGGCCCACACATGCCAAAAAATAATAAAGATGGACGAAAAATAAACTATGACTTAGAGGCGAAAAAAAAAAAAAGAGTTAAAAAAAAAAAAAACAATCTCTCACAGAAAGCACAAATATGTCTTTCCTACACAAATAACATGGGATAAAAGAAAAAAAATCTGAAACAGGACTCTAAATGATTATGAAAAATAAATAAATATTATGAGTTTTCCTATATTCTAACAATAAAAGGTAAGGAAATACAGTGGAGAAAAATGTTCATTTACATCAGTTCAGTGAAATATAAAAGAATTTAGAAAGATATTAACTAAAAATTATACAGGATTCATAATAAAATATTAAATATTCTGATTTATAAACATTAAAATAAATGGAGAGGTACATCATGTCTCTTAATAACATCATTTCTGACCAAATGCAATACACCATGTTCCTCAACAGTATTATTTCTGCTATAAATGAAAGTTAATTCCAAGAAAAAGCCCAACACAGGGTTTTGTGAATTTGACAGTATTAATGTAAACTTTATAAGAAGAATAAATATATTAAAATAGTCAACAGTTTTATCAAATAAAGAAGGAATAGAAAACATACCAACTATTAAAATGTTATGAAGCTTCAATAATAAAAGATTTCTGATAGTTAATTGGGTAATAAGATGCCGCCAGACTGTCCCAGTTTATACCTCTTGTCTCAGTGTAATTATAATTCCTTTTACTCTCAAAAGTGTCCTGTTTTGAATGATGAATTATATGGGACACCCTATAATTAATCATATGTTTTCAGTTCCACTCCCTGCCCAAACATCTCAGAAATGATAATAAATACATTTTTTTAAGTGCTAGTCAGAAGACCAAAGAGAATATATGGATAAATGGATGGATAGATTGATGGATGAATGACTAAATAACTACTTTTACAGGTGAATAGGCAGATAAATGGGTGGATTGGTAATTCAGTGGATACACAGGCTATATGTTGATTGATCATTCAACCAATAACCAACCAATAAAAAAATAGAATCAATAGTGATATATGTGCTATGGTGAAAACTAAAGCTGGTTGTAATGATCAAAATTACCATAACTATTTTTGGAGGAAATTATCTTCTGGAAATATATGTAAATTGTGATTTGAATGTTGTAGAGAAAGTCATTCAAAGAGCTGAAAGGGACGCTTTCTATTCAGAGATACTAACCAGTGCAAATAAATGCTTTAAACTAAGACTAACTTAGCTTTTTTGACAAACTTAAATGTTTAAGTAGTTGAAGTATTGTAACCATAAAAGATGGAGTCTGAGAGGTAGTCCAGACCATTTAGAGCTTTGTAAGCCATAATAAGAATTTTGGATTTTACCCTAAATGTAATTTGAGGCAATTAAAGAATTTTAAGGAGACAAGTAATATCTTATAGACATTTTTAAGTGAAGGCGATGTGGAGAAGGAGCTGTGGAGAATCATGAATTAGAAGACTACTGTCATGATATGGGCAAGAGGAGATAGTGTCTTAGCCAAGAATGGTAGAAATAAAGATGCAGACAATCATTTGGATTTGGGAGGAAGAACTGACCTAACTTGCAAAAGATCTATGGAGGTAGCTATATGGAAATATAAATCTTGTATATCAAAAGGGTAATGAACAAAAGTTAAACAACAAAATGAGAGAAATTTTAATTTTTTTTGCTCTGAAAACTTTAAGTCACTGCTGAAGGAAATCAAAGATGACACAAAGAGATAGAAAGATGTTTCATGTTCTTCAAATGGAAGAATTAATATTGTCTAAATGACAAAACTATAATGCAATCATGATCAAATTACCAATGGTATTTTTCACAGAACTAGGATAATTTAAATTTACATGGAAATACAAAAGACCCCAAATAGCCAAAGCAATACTTAGAAGAATGGAACTGGAGGAATCAGGATCCTTGACTTCACACTATCCTACAAAATTACAGTAATCAAAACAGTATGGTGCTGGCATATAAACAACAGAACATCTAGATCAATGGAACAGGATAGAAAGTCCAGTAAGAAATCCATCTATGGTCAACTAAACTATGACAAAGTAGGCAAGAACATACAATTGAGAAAAGACAACCTCTTCAATAAGTGATACTGGCAAAATTGGACAGCTACATGTAAAAGAATGAAATTTGAACATTCTCTAACACCATACACAAAAAATAAACTCAAAATGGATTAAAGATTTAAATGTGAAAGTGGAGACTATAAAACTCTTAGAAGTTTTATATGTTTAAGAAAATAGGAAGAACACTCTTTGACATAATCACAGCCATATCTTTTGGATCCACATCACAGATAATGAAAATAAAGACAAAAATAAAGAAATGGAACACAGTGAAACTTAAAAGTGTCCTCACAACAAAGGAAACCATAAACAAAATGAAAAGACAAAAGAATGGGAGAAAAATCTGCCAAACAAGCAAGCAACTTGAGATTAATCTCCAAAACAGCTCATGCAGCTTTATATTTCAAAATCAAAAAGTGGGCAGAGGACGTAAATAGATATTTCTCCAATGAAGGCATACAGATGGTCAAAAACACATGAAAAGATGCTCAACATCAATAATTAGTAGACATATGCAGATCAAAACTACAATGAGATATCATGTCAAACTTGTCAGAATGGTCATGATTGAAAAGTCTACAAGCAACAAATGCTGCAAAGAGTGTGGAAAAAAGAGAGCTCTTTACCATTGTTAGTGGGAATGCAAATTGGTACAGCCACTATTTTTAAAAACCCTTGCAAAAGATCTATGGAGGTAGCTATATGGAAATATAAATCTTGTATATCAAAAGGGTAATGAACAAAAGTTAAACAACAAAATGAGAGAAATTTTAATTTTTTTTGCTCTGAAAACTTTAAGTCACTGCTGAAGGAAATCAAAGATGACACAAAGAGATAGAAAGATGTTTCATGTTCTTCAAATGGAAGAATTAATATTGTCTAAATGACAAAACTATAATGCAATCATGATCAAATTACCAATGGTATTTTTCACAGAACTAGGATAATTTAAATTTACATGGAAATACAAAAGACCCCAAATAGCCAAAGCAATACTTAGAAGAATGGAACTGGAGGAATCAGGATCCTTGACTTCACACTATCCTACAAAATTACAGTAATCAAAACAGTATGGTGCTGGCATATAAACAACAGAACATCTAGATCAATGGAACAGGATAGAAAGTCCAGTAAGAAATCCATCTATGGTCAACTAAACTATGACAAAGTAGGCAAGAACATACAATTGAGAAAAGACAACCTCTTCAATAAGTGATACTGGCAAAATTGGACAGCTACATGTAAAAGAATGAAATTTGAACATTCTCTAACACCATACACAAAAAATAAACTCAAAATGGATTAAAGATTTAAATGTGAAAGTGGAGACTATAAAACTCTTAGAAGTTTTATATGTTTAAGAAAATAGGAAGAACACTCTTTGACATAATCACAGCCATATCTTTTGGATCCACATCACAGATAATGAAAATAAAGACAAAAATAAAGAAATGGAACACAGTGAAACTTAAAAGTGTCCTCACAACAAAGGAAACCATAAACAAAATGAAAAGACAAAAGAATGGGAGAAAAATCTGCCAAACAAGCAAGCAACTTGAGATTAATCTCCAAAACAGCTCATGCAGCTTTATATTTCAAAATCAAAAAGTGGGCAGAGGACGTAAATAGATATTTCTCCAATGAAGGCATACAGATGGTCAAAAACACATGAAAAGATGCTCAACATCAATAATTAGTAGACATATGCAGATCAAAACTACAATGAGATATCATGTCAAACTTGTCAGAATGGTCATGATTGAAAAGTCTACAAGCAACAAATGCTGCAAAGAGTGTGGAAAAAAGAGAGCTCTTTACCATTGTTAGTGGGAATGCAAATTGGTACAGCCACTATCAAGAAGAATATGGAGGGTCGGTTCTCTCTGAGCTGACCTGCTGTTCTAGCAGGGTCTTCATGCTGATTCTCCCTTAAACCAGCAGCAACTCTCCCTTCCCCCACTCTAATAAACTTTACTTTCCCCTAAAAAAAAAAAAAGAATATGGAGGTTTCTTAAAATATAAAATAGAGCGACCATATAATCCAGCAAT
The DNA here is from genome assembly GCA_022376925.1 of Tragulus kanchil. Classification (NCBI taxonomy): domain Eukaryota; kingdom Metazoa; phylum Chordata; class Mammalia; order Artiodactyla; family Tragulidae; genus Tragulus; species Tragulus kanchil. Next base: position 53,093,636 of record JAIOJX010000029.1, on the reverse strand, counting down.
TCCACTCCCAGCCATATATTCTGAGAAAAAAACATAATTTTAAAAGATAAGTGCATCCCAGTTTTCATTTTGGCACTATTTACACTAGCCAAGACACAGAAGCAATGTCAAAAGACAGAGGAATGAGTAAAGAAGATATATGTATATGTAATGCAGCATTACTCAGCCATAAAAAAAGAATGAAATAATCCCATTTGCAGCAACACAGATGGACCTAGAGATTGTTATACTAAGTGAAGTATGTCAGAGAAAACAAAATATCACATGTTATTACTTACAAGTGGAATCTTTTTAAAAAAAATGGACTTATTTACCGAAAAAAATTAGACTCACATATTTCAAAAACAGACTTATGGTTACCAAAGGAAAAAGGGTGGGGACAAATTAGGAGGTTGGGATTCACATATATATACTACTATACATAAAACAATCATCAAGCACCTACCATGTAGCACAGAGAACTCTACTCAATATTCTGTGATAACCTATATGAGAAAAGAATTTGAGAAAAAATAGATATATGTGTATATATAAGTGAATCACTTTGCTGTACACCTGAAACTAATGCAACTTTGCAAATCAGTGATATTCCAATATAATAATTCTAAAAACTTTTTAAATGGAAAATACATGCAAAATACATAGCAAAGAATTAAGAGAAAATATTTTTATCTTAATATAAAAAGGACTAACACTCAAAATATACAAAGAAAGCTGAAAAATCAGTAAGAAAAACACAATCAAATGGAAACATGTGCAATGTTATAAAAGATAATTTACAGAAAAATTACAAAGGGAAATAACATATGGAAAAATACTCAACCACACCAATAAACAAAGACTTACAAAATATCACTTTAGTCTGGAAAACTATACAAAATGGAAAATATATTAAAAGAGGAAAATATACAAGTTCAAATGTTCTGTATTGGTCAAGATTATGAGGCTATAAATATTCTAATGCTCTTCTAATGGGGATGTGAGTGAGTGTAAAAATTTAGAGGGTAGTATGTCTATATTTATCAGACTTTTCAATTAACTGTGGAATTTTCCAGATATTTCTTCTAGAGATACACTTTCAAACGTGTACATGAAGACACACAAAAGAATATTCATTGAAAGAATATTTGTAATAAAGAATAAAAGGAAATCATCTACTTGCTCAGTTTTAGTGACAATCCCATAAAATATAACAGAAGTACTGTGATGATATCTACGAGAGTGACATCAACACATAAAGACAGGTTCGGGAACATTCCTGTGCTATGCTAAAAGGGAAGAAAAACTAGTAATGAAACAATATGAGTCTGGTTTCATTTACTGATGTATGGAAGAAATAAACTATCTGTGAATGTATGTAGATCCACAGACTACTGTCTGGTAAGCCATAAATTAAATGTTTAACAGTGGTTCAATAGTGGGGTGGAGAATTAGCCTTGCTCTAGAAAAAATTCATGCATGAAGGAATGCTTGCTTTTTACCCCATACATTTCCACATTATTTGCATGTTTATCAGTATATACTTACGAATTCCTTGAGTAATTCTCTGCAAAGTTTTTAGAGCTTTGCTCACTTTTTGAAATCTACACTGAGTGGTGAAACTTAAGAAACTTGGCAAACATCAGTGCCTTGGAAAGAACTATGTCAATACTCACTGAAGTGGCTTTAAATCTAAACAGTTGTGAAACTTTGGGAGGAATTTAAATTTAATAAGTCTTTACTGAACAAGGCTCTGATCATACAATTCAACATGGAGCCTGGTCAAAAAGCATCAAAGAAGCCCAAAAGAAGTGATACAAGGAGAATTCAAGGACTTGATGGAACAGAAGGAGCAAAGCAGTGATCCTTATATCTGCCTATAAAATGAAGTATTAGCCAAAACAACTTTGAAAACCCTTTTTTTCCCCCTTGAACAGAATACTTTTGTATCCTTAAAATGCCATTTTATGAAAATCTCACCATTTAAAATTGATAAAAGCAACATTTCTCTGGTAAAACAACATCAAGGGTCAGAGTCCCACCCGCTCCACTCCTTGGTCATGACAGCCACCTTCCTCAGGGGCAGTCTAGATCCCATTAAGCCTTTTTTAATATCTAAAAGTACACCGTTTTTATTTACTAGATATAATCTATGTGAGATGGTGAAGGACAGGGAAGCCTGGTGTGCTGCAGTCCATGGGGTCACAGAGTTGGACACGACTGAACAGCCCAACAGCAACAAATTAATATGAACCAACTACGGCTTCCCTGGTGGTCCAGTGGGTAAAGAGTCCACCTTGCAACGTGGGAGGGGCATCATTTGGATCCCTGGCCCTGGAAGATTCTATGTGCTGCAGAGCAGCTGGACCAGTGTGTCCAATTAGGAGCCAGTGCTCTGGAGTGCATGCACCCAGAGCCGGTGCTCTGCAGTGATAGAGACCACAGCAACGAGAGGCCCACACATGCCAAAGAATAAAAAGATAGATGAAAATAAATATAAATTTTAAAAAAGAAGTATGATGGGGGAAAAAATTTAAACATATATATGAACCAACTAAATGAGAGCCACATTGAGGATAATGTGATCTGTAAGCACAATTTCATTGAAGGTAAGAGGAAGGAAAAGCCAAAGGGAGTAGCCTTTATTGGGCTATTAACCTGCTCTAGGTGCTGTGTTAGGTATTTCCATCCTCATTTTGCTGACTCCTTGCAACACCCCTGTATTCTTAGCCTTATACAAATAAGAAAACAAGAAGAAAAGGGATTTGCCACACATTAAGTACTGAGCTGTAATTCTCATCAGATTTGCTGGCTTAGAAAGGCCACACTCGGCACAGCAAGAGCACGGTGTCCTACTAGGGGAAAGAGGACCCAGTGAATGACAGTGAAGCCAGGGGTTTGAAGTGGGAAATAGACCAGGAGAGAGGCAGCAGGAGGACTTCTCCCAACAACAGCTCCTTGTACTTCCAAGTTTTGCCTGGGGTTGCACCGTCTAACAGTCTATTTGGAGAGCTAAGACTATCCTATGCACAATAATTTCAGAAAAACACGAGGCAGCATGCTATTAGCTGTTCAACCACATGGTATATTCTAGAAATGACTGAACTTTGAGTTCTTTTTCCAGGAGAGATGATAAATTTATACGCTCTGGTTTCACCCTGTCAAGAGCTGGCAGAGCTAGGGCTACATCTGGGGCTTAGAGTCAAGGCATCATGATATGTATCTAGCATAACACACACATATGCCAAAATGATCCCATAAATCCACCAGTAACTATTTTAATAGGTAGGGCTTTTCTGTATGCTAGTCCCTACTTGTGACTTACCATTGTAATTGGAATTTACATTATTTTCCAGGTAATCAATGCACAGAAGAGTCAAACAAGAGCTAAGTTATCTTGGAAGACAGCTCAAAAATCTCCCTCACAACAGCCAGCTTAGAAAAAGATCAACCTTTGTGAAATGCAAACAAAATGGCCTCCACCATTTATTAACGTTCACAAGAGTTAATACTAAATGCAGACATTTTTGCACCCTTGGACCTATTTATGCCACATGAACAGGGTATCTGCCCACAGGTTCCTCAGAAGTAACCTGAGGCACAGTACTAGCTTTCAGGTCCTATCAAATATAACAGAGAACGCTTTGTCTTCTGAAATGCTTTTTCTTTCAAGGTTTAAGATTTGGACAACACTGATGTCTGCTGTGGTAGAATGATAATTCTGAATTATGTGCTGGAATTATGATTATGTTTTCTTTTCCTTTCTAAAGAAAGAAGTTTATAAGTTTACCGTGTTTGTGACCAGAGTTCTGATGCAATTATTAACAGTGACCTTTTAAAAACGTCCCAGTTTAGGAAACCAGTTAAACAATACAGTAATCTAGAAAAGTGCCATACAGCCACCTTTATATCACTGGAGATTGTGCCCTGCAGACAATAATATTCCCCCCAACTACGAGAGGAGTAGCCCAGAATGCCTTAGATCACTCTGAAACATTTAGGATAAATACCTCTGAGTTTCCAAGGAATCCTCTGTCAGAAGAGAGGTGGATCAAGTTTTCTTAGTATAGGGAAATTAAACTCTTTGAACCCAAAGGAAAGAGGGGAGAGACACTTTTTGGCCTGTGAATGGACCAGACCAAATCAACCCAGCAAACTCAAGGCCTTCTGATTCTCTAAGAGATGCCTATGTGGGACCTAGTCTTAGTGGTAGTGGACTCCCTAGACTCATAGAGTCACCGAAGTATAACAAACATGAATTCTCTTGGGAGGAGTCTCCAATAGTGACACTATGCGATAGCCAGAGGCAATGGGGTCTGACCAGACTCGTTTTCTCTCTTTGTTTGGATAGGAAAACCTATCCGAGCTCAAGGCATCATGATATGTATCTAGCATAACACACATATGCCAAAATGATCCCATAAATCCACCAGTAACTATTTTAATAGGTAGGGCTTTTCTGTATGCTAGTCCCTACTTGTGACTTACCATTGTAATTGGAATTTACATTATTTTCCAGGTAATCAATGCACAGAAGAGTCAAACAAGAGCTAAGTTATCTTGGAAGACAGCTCAAAAATCTCCCTCACAACAGCCAGCTTAGAAAAAGATCAACCTTTGTGAAATGCAAACAAAATGGCCTCCACCATTTATTAACGTTCACAAGAGTTAATACTAAATGCAGACATTTTTGCACCCTTGGACCTATTTATGCCACATGAACAGGGTATCTGCCCACAGGTTCCTCAGAAGTAACCTGAGGCACAGTACTAGCTTTCAGGTCCTATCAAATATAACAGAGAACGCTTTGTCTTCTGAAATGCTTTTTCTTTCAAGGTTTAAGATTTGGACAACACTGATGTCTGCTGTGGTAGAATGATAATTCTGAATTATGTGCTGGAATTATGATTATGTTTTCTTTTCCTTTCTAAAGAAAGAAGTTTATAAGTTTACCGTGTTTGTGACCAGAGTTCTGATGCAATTATTAACAGTGCCCTTTTAAAAACGTCCCAGTTTAGGAAACCAGTTAAACAATACAGTAATCTAGAAAAGTGCCATACAGCCACCTTTATATCACTGGAGATTGTGCCCTGCAGACAATAATATTCCCCCCAACTACGAGAGGAGTAGCCCAGAATGCCTTAGATCACTCTGAAACATTTAGGATAAATACCTCTGAGTTTCCAAGGAATCCTCTGTCAGAAGAGAGGTGGATCAAGTTTTCTTAGTATAGGGAAATTAAACTCTTTGAACCCAAAGGAAAGAGGGGAGAGACACTTTTTGGCCTGTGAATGGACCAGACCAAATCAACCCAGCAAACTCAAGGCCTTCTGATTCTCTAAGAGATGCCTATGTGGGACCTAGTCTTAGTGGTAGTGGACTCCCTAGACTCATAGAGTCACCGAAGTATAACAAACATGAATTCTCTTGGGAGGAGTCTCCAATAGTGACACTATGCGATAGCCAGAGGCAATGGGGTCTGACCAGACTCGTTTTCTCTCTTTGTTTGGATAGGAAAACCTATCCGAGCTCTTGATCCCCAGTGTTCCCGGAGATCCCAAAGAGGCAAATAAAGCAGACAGGAGCATAAGAGATTAAGAAAGAAAAAAAGGTAGCTTTAATTTAATACCAAGTTTGTAGAGGCACTCGCCCAAGACAGACAGAAGTAATAGGGCCCAAAGGACAGCAAGCAATTTCAGGTAACACTGAGAAGAATGTCTTGAAGTCATGGAGAATGTTCACACCTGCAGCTGTTCAAGACCCAGAGTAGCTTTCAGTCTAATGGGCTCCTAATCTATTATACCTGGGGTCCCCAAGTCTGGCAATGACTAAGATCTTCCACTTCTAAACAGCTTACTACATGCTAACTTAGGATTTGATGACAAAAGACCACACGGCACTCCTCTCTTTGTCCAGAAAGAAACCTGGGATGATTTGAAAAATATTGATGCTTTGGATTTTCAGTACAGTGATATGGTTAATAGAACTTAGAATTGTTTTGAGGACTATCTGAAGCTGAGAAGATTTTTCTACACAAAGGAATTATCAGAACAGCTGCCAGAAAAGCTAAGATTCTTTTGGAAACTGAAAGTCGAACTAACAGAGAAATATACCTCTCTTTTTCACTGTGGGCTACAGGGTGTCACACGCAGGGGTCCATGGGGTCACAAAGAATAGGATACAACTGAGTGGATCCTAACAACTAACACTTTCAAACCTCTCATTATTACAAAGAGACTTCATTAGAATCAATGAAGCTGAGTACTGAGAGTGGATAAAAACTAAGAACTCTAAAGACTCCATAGAAAAGACACATGTAAAGCAGACTGATAAGAACCAAAGAAAAAGCAACATTGAAGTACAAGAAAGAGACACTTTTTGGCCTGTGAATGGACCAGACCAAATCAACCCAGCAAACTCAAGGCCTTCTGATTCTCTAAGAGATGCCTATGTGGGACCTAGTCTTAGTGGTAGTGGACTCCCTAGACTCATAGAGTCACCGAAGTATAACAAACATGAATTCTCTTGGGAGGAGTCTCCAATAGTGACACTATGCGATAGCCAGAGGCAATGGGGTCTGACCAGACTCGTTTTCTCTCTTTGTTTGGATAGGAAAACCTATCCGAGCTCTTGATCCCCAGTGTTCCCGGAGATCCCAAAGAGGCAAATAAAGCAGACAGGAGCATAAGAGATTAAGAAAGAAAAAAAGGTAGCTTTAATTTAATACCAAGTTTGTAGAGGCACTCGCCCAAGACAGACAGAAGTAATAGGGCCCAAAGGACAGCAAGCAATTTCAGGTAACACTGAGAAGAATGTCTTGAAGTCATGGAGAATGTTCACACCTGCAGCTGTTCAAGACCCAGAGTAGCTTTCAGTCTAATGGGCTCCTAATCTATTATACCTGGGGTCCCCAAGTCTGGCAATGACTAAGATCTTCCACTTCTAAACAGCTTACTACATGCTAACTTAGGATTTGATGACAAAAGACCACACGGCACTCCTCTCTTTGTCCAGAAAGAAACCTGGGATGATTTGAAAAATATTGATGCTTTGGATTTTCAGTACAGTGATATGGTTAATAGAACTTAGAATTGTTTTGAGGACTATCTGAAGCTGAGAAGATTTTTCTACACAAAGGAATTATCAGAACAGCTGCCAGAAAAGCTAAGATTCTTTTGGAAACTGAAAGTCGAACTAACAGAGAAATATACCTCTCTTTTTCACTGTGGGCTACAGGGTGTCACACGCAGGGGTCCATGGGGTCACAAAGAATAGGATACAACTGAGTGGATCCTAACAACTAACACTTTCAAACCTCTCATTATTACAAAGAGACTTCATTAGAATCAATGAAGCTGAGTACTGAGAGTGGATAAAAACTAAGAACTCTAAAGACTCCATAGAAAAGACACATGTAAAGCAGACTGATAAGAACCAAGAAAGAAATGGAAGGTCAAATTTCATTGAAGTACAAGAAAGATGCAAAGAACCTCAATGATCCAAACATAACACATGCTTTGAGAAGACTACTGACACTAAATTTTGACTTTAGGGGAAACTACTTCAAAACAAAAGGATGGCTAAGAAATGGGAATGTGTTTAACAACAATCTGTCTCACAATAATGAATGAGAATCTAAGAATAAAGACCTGAAATGAAGAGCTAATTTAAGTGCCAAGCCAGTGTTTACACAATCCAATGTTTCTAGATGTTTGAAGCGTGAGATGGCATATCTGATCAGCCATATAAGCAGTCATAGACCAGATCAGTATATATAGTGAATTCTCTAATCACTAATTCCACTGCTCCACAAGACAGAACATGGGAATTTTCCACTGCTTATAGACTGGGCCAGCCCTTCATTTCCATGAGAAGTAATCTCTTAACAAAGAGCTTGGAGCTTCAAAGGGAAAACTACAGACTGAATCTCATCTCCCATCTCAATGAAAGTTGAAAAGGGTTAGTTGCTGCCAATTATGAAATACTTCCATTGTTGACTATTTGGTGGTGAGGTGTCATTTTTAAAAACTGGTTTCACTGATAATTATGGAGCCTAAGGTTTATGTTCTAACTTCTCTGAGATTTGGTCAGCAGTTTCTCAGGTTTGAAACAGAAGTAGGTTCTTTGCACAACCATATTCTCAAGTCCTTTCTCAATGTATCAAGCTCTAATTTTGGAAACTGAAACCTCAGTGAGGACCTCACGATTGATCTAAAGAGTGAAATGGATCCCTTTAAGAGTTGTTGTAACATTTCATGTAGACTGAATCATCCATGAAGAGCCAAACAAAAGAGCTTGTAGAATTTCACTCTCCTCACTACCACCCCATCCCACCCCTCATGAAGGGATTGGGTTGTTAAATACAGTTGCGAAATGTATTTGCAAGAACTAAACAAACTTAAACACATGAAGGACATGCTAAGGATCCGGTCAGGTATAAAACAGTAACTCTTATTTTACAGAACAGAAGACAAAAAGAGTACTTGTGAACTAATCCAAGTAAACAGGACACACTGTCATCATTCATTTAAAATCAAACACAAGGATCTGGCAATCTGAATCAGGAAAGAAAACAAGGAAAACTTCCAGTGCTCAAGAAGAATGTCAACCCTGGCAAACGCATGTCAGGGAAAGCTGGGGTTTCTCATTTGTGCGCGGATCTTCATTTCTGCCCTCTGTTCTGTTAAGGCTTTGCTCTAAGACATGGACAAGATGCATTCATTCGTTCACCACATATGTACTGTTGACACCAGATCCCTAGCACACTGTGGTCAATAGTTTTATTTATTTATTTTGCCTACTAATTGAAGAATACCTTGATTTAGCAAAATAGATAGAAGGAATGTTTAATTAAATGACCCAGTTCTAGATTATGCTTGATTACTTACTCAATATCTCACTTCAGCAAGCTAGATCTTTGATTTTCTCATTTGTAAAAAAATGACATCTAAACAATGATTCCATATATGGCTAAACAGCAACCTACACACTTGTAAAATAATAAAATGATAAGTATTCAGTGAGTTGCTGTTTTCTTCATCCAGAGAGGAGTTTGAAAGTGTTAGTCACTCAGTTGTATCCTATTCTTTATGACTCCATAAAGGACTGTAGCACACCAGGCTCCTTGTCCATGGAATTCTCCAGGCAATACTAGAGTGGGTTTGCCATTCCCTTCCCCAGGTGATCTTCCTAACCCAGTGATCAAAGCAGGGTCTCCTGCATTGCAGGCAGACTCTTTACCGTCTGAACCACAGGGAAAGCCAGAGAGGAGTTTGGGACTCTTGAATTCCAAGCTTAGATGTCAGAAAAAATTTTGATATAGAAAGAAATGGTCTGTAATCTCATCGTACCCTCTGCTCAGCTGTCCACAGCATGGACACTTACCATACCTCCCTGCCCTTGACAGTGATGGGCTCACAGTGCAAGCCACACCTGTTCTATCACATAAGATCCTGAGTCTGGAGCTGTGGTAGCCAGGTTCCTGCATGTGGGGAAAGCTGATCTGGGAGAATATAGCCAACACCCTGCTTTTCTAGCAGAGATGAGAGACAGAATTCTGATGGAATGTGAACTAGCTCTAGAGACTTCTCAAGTCTTGTTTCTCCTGTCTTCTTTCAGTCCAAATGCATTCCTTTTTTTGTGTAAGTTAATTTGGATTCGTTTCTGTCACCAGTGCAAAGGCTGACCCACAGAAAAAGGCAGAGGCACTCACTTACATATTCATCATTCTTGGATCAATGCTAGCTATATGAATGCTTGGGGCTGGGAAAGTAGCCAGAAGGCTTTCCTATGGGAGATTCAAAGCCACAGCCTCTGACTTTGGTGGAGACAGGATGAATGCCCATTTTTTGACCGGGTGGCGGCAGCGGGAGGGGAATGAGCCAGGGGTCTTCTGGCCAAGGTCTGAGCTCAGACCCCCAGACTATGCCCCCTTGACCTTTAATGCACACTTAAGGTATCAGAGGCACAATATCCTGTCAGGATGTTAGTCCTGACTCTGCAACCAAAGTGAATTTTTCCATTTGATTTTCTAAAATGACATCTAAACAATGATTCCATATATGGCTAAACAGCAACCTACACACTTGTAAAATAATAAAATGATAAGTATTCAGTGAGTTGCTGTTTTCTTCATCCAGAGAGGAGTTTGAAAGTGTTAGTCACTCAGTTGTATCCTATTCTTTATGACTCCATAAAGGACTGTAGCACACCAGGCTCCTTGTCCATGGAATTCTCCAGGCAATACTAGAGTGGGTTTGCCATTCCCTTCCCCAGGTGATCTTCCTAACCCAGTGATCAAAGCAGGGTCTCCTGCATTGCAGGCAGACTCTTTACCGTCTGAACCACAGGGAAAGCCAGAGAGGAGTTTGGGACTCTTGAATTCCAAGCTTAGATGTCAGAAAAAATTTTGATATAGAAAGAAATGGTCTGTAATCTCATCGTACCCTCTGCTCAGCTGTCCACAGCATGGACACTTACCATACCTCCCTGCCCTTGACAGTGATGGGCTCACAGTGCAAGCCACACCTGTTCTATCACATAAGATCCTGAGTCTGGAGCTGTGGTAGCCAGGTTCCTGCATGTGGGGAAAGCTGATCTGGGAGAATATAGCCAACACCCTGCTTTTCTAGCAGAGATGAGAGACAGAATTCTGATGGAATGTGAACTAGCTCTAGAGACTTCTCAAGTCTTGTTTCTCCTGTCTTCTTTCAGTCCAAATGCATTCCTTTTTTTGTGTAAGTTAATTTGGATTCGTTTCTGTCACCAGTGCAAAGGCTGACCCACAGAAAAAGGCAGAGGCACTCACTTACATATTCATCATTCTTGGATCAATGCTAGCTATATGAATGCTTGGGGCTGGGAAAGTAGCCAGAAGGCTTTCCTATGGGAGATTCAAAGCCACAGCCTCTGACTTTGGTGGAGACAGGATGAATGCCCATTTTTTGACCGGGTGGCGGCAGCGGGAGGGGAATGAGCCAGGGGTCTTCTGGCCAAGGTCTGAGCTCAGACCCCCAGACTATGCCCCCTTGACCTTTAATGCACACTTAAGGTATCAGAGGCACAATATCCTGTCAGGATATTAGTCCTGACTCTGCAACCAAATGAGTTTTTTTTTTTAATCATTCAGATAGCATTTCTGGGGTTGGTTTTCATTTAGACAGTAAGAGTCTCACATTGCAAAGTGCTGTAATTGTTGGAATTCCATGAAAGTTCACACATAGCACACACAAAAAAGTAACTTATGAGAAATGACATGCGAAGAGTAGATGGGGAGAGATTTAGAGGCAGAGAGTTGATGGAGCACAGGTTTGTTTTTAATAATAATAGATATGATAACGATAACGTAAGCATGCTGCATTACTATATGACAGCACTGTTCTAAAGGCATCAACTCTATGAGATGCTCTTATCATCCCCATTTTACAGGTGAAGAAAAACCAAGACACAATGTGACTTAGCCAAAGCAACAAATTAGCACATTGGAAAAAGGAACCTAACTCATGCGATCAGTGTTCAAAATCCAAGTTACGAACAACTCTGCTATGTGTCCGTTTTTAGGCACACCTACTTCTCTACCTGACACTAAGTTGAATTCAGCAAGCAATTTTTAAATGTTAGCACATGAGCAAAGCAACCACTGCGAAGACATCAATAGCAACCAAGCGATAAAAGTCCGTCTTGGAATTTTTTCAGAGTATCTGTCCGGAGACAGGTCCAGGTCCAGGTCCCTGTCCTTTCTTGGGGGTATTTTGCAGCCACACTCCTAAAGGCACACTCTTTTCCATCATGCTTTGCCTAGAATTCCTGGAACACAATGTGCAAGGACTAAGTAAGTCTTGTTAAAGGTACGACAATCTTTGCGCCTTAGAAACTGAACTCTACTCAGCAGGCTGGTTATTAGTAAGTAGTCCTATTTCTCATGCTAGTGGGTAAAATTATAGAAAATAAGCTACTGGAGACAGACAAGAATACAATCATCCAAAATTCTCATTTGTTTTATTTCCCATTTGTTCTCTGAAGGCTATTTCTTCTCACATCAGATACCTATCTAAAAACATACTTTTAAGTCAGGGGTCCCCAAACTCCAGGATCTACTGCTTGATGACCTGAGGATCTGATGTAATACTAGAAATAAAGTGCACAATAAATGTCGTGTGCTTGAATCATCCCTCCACTCCCAGACCATGGAAAAACTCTTCCATGAAACTAGTCCCTGGCGACAAAAAGGTTGGGGACTGCTACTCTAAATCATGGCTTTCTTACTACCCAGAGCTGGAAGGAAAGGCTTCTGTAGCTACAGCCTATAATTTACAATGTGTCTATAATACAACTTATTAAAGACTGTATATTAAGTGAATTGGAATTTAGATTAGAGCAAAAATCTGATGAACAACCTCCCTGTCCTTTTCAACAAGAATCAATTTCCTACATTGTTACTGTAAAGATTATGTTGGTAGGATCAAACTCGGTAGTTTACTATAACCACTCCCTCAGTGAAACGCTGAGATCCCAACGAAATGCAAAGGACCATTGTAATTATCACCCACTCTGCTTTACAAAACAGCCAGAGTCTAGCAGCTTATGCTAAAAGAAGCAAATGACAAAGTATTCAATTCAAACAACTCTGATATGTGTCCGTTTTTAGGCACACCTACTTCTCTACCTGACACTAAGTTGAATTCAGCAAGCAATTTTTAAATGTTAGCACATGAGCAAAGCAACCACTGCGAAGACATCAATAGCAACCAAGCGATAAAAGTCCGTCTTGGAATTTTTTCAGAGTATCTGTCCGGAGACAGGTCCAGGTCCAGGTCCCTGTCCTTTCTTGGGGGTATTTTGCAGCCACACTCCTAAAGGCACACTCTTTTCCATCATGCTTTGCCTAGAATTCCTGGAACACAATGTGCAAGGACTAAGTAAGTCTTGTTAAAGGTACGACAATCTTTGCGCCTTAGAAACTGAACTCTACTCAGCAGGCTGGTTATTAGTAAGTAGTCCTATTTCTCATGCTAGTGGGTAAAATTATAGAAAATAAGCTACTGGAGACAGACAAGAATACAATCATCCAAAATTCTCATTTGTTTTATTTCCCATTTGTTCTCTGAAGGCTATTTCTTCTCACATCAGATACCTATCTAAAAACATACTTTTAAGTCAGGGGTCCCCAAACTCCAGGATCTACTGCTTGATGACCTGAGGATCTGATGTAATACTAGAAATAAAGTGCACAATAAATGTCGTGTGCTTGAATCATCCCTCCACTCCCAGACCATGGAAAAACTCTTCCATGAAACTAGTCCCTGGCGACAAAAAGGTTGGGGACTGCTACTCTAAATCATGGCTTTCTTACTACCCAGAGCTGGAAGGAAAGGCTTCTGTAGCTACAGCCTATAATTTACAATGTGTCTATAATACAACTTATTAAAGACTGTATATTAAGTGAATTGGAATTTAGATTAGAGCAAAAGTCTGATGAACAACCTCCCTGTCCTTTTCAACAAGAATCAATTTCCTACATTGTTACTGTAAAGATTATGTTGGTAGGATCAAACTCGGTAGTTTACTATAACCACTCCCTCAGTGAAACGCTGAGATCAAGTTTGTTAATCCTGCCAGCAGAGCTTATCTACGAAATGCAAAGGACCATTGTAATTATCACCCACTCTGCGGCTTTACAAAACAGCCAGAGTCTAGCAGCTTGCCCTTCAATTACCTCATGGCTTCAAAGATCGAAGGAACAAAATGACTTAAAAGTTAATTCAATCTCAAATCATGACAACTGCCAAAGTTTGGAAAATTTGGATTCTGAGGACTACTAACAGCTCTCCTGTGCTCAGAACAATAGCTGTGGAAAAAAACGATTAGATCACTGCCTCGACCAATCCCCCTGCCGGTTCTAGAGTAGCAATTAGAGGCTCTCTTGCTCTGCTTAGCTTCCCTGGTACAGAGAGACAGCTTTAACTCCTTGTTGGTGTAGCCAGGTCAGCTGTGGAGCTCCAACAGGACAACCTGGGACCCTTGTTTTGCTAATCTTCCCCCTTGTGAAAATGTAGTCACGGGAGCAACTTCACCAGATGCTGAGAAGATGGAAACACTGCACACAAGGGACAGCTTGCAGCACTCAGCTCACGGCAAAGCCCTGCCTCCGTGAGCCCAGATGTCTCTGTCTCCCATGTCGCACCAGGACACAGGTGCATGTCCTCACTTGTCAGAGGACTTTTTAACCATGGCATAAGCTCTGAGACTGTTATGGATATAACACTCTCTAGATGGAAATACAGCCTTTTTAGAGGCTGGACTAGAGGTCTGAGGAAGCCTCTTGCGAAGATAATCCTAACGTCAAAAAGAGGCTGTGCTCAAGAATGATTGAGTAGTAAGGACATTATCAAAAAAATAAAAGAAAAAGGAAAAGAGACTGTGCAAACCAGAAGATGGGGAGGTTTGAAGTGATTAAAAGGATTTACCCTCACCTCTTGCCTAGAATACTCAAAGAAGCTGAGCTGACAAGGTGACTCCCTTCCACCCCTTCTGACAGTTTGCCCAGATAGGACTGATCCAGAGATGTTAGATTGGAATAAATTTCTGCTCTTGGGCCCCCAAACAGTTGGCTTTAGCAGCATTCCATTTCAAATACTATAGCAGAAACCCGTGGAGGGTCTCTGGATTTAATTTTGAACTTGTAGACAACTTGCTTTTAAAAACTATTACTCACATATTTCTATAGTCTAGAATAGACTGTATACTCCTTGGGGATTAGACCACTCTTTCGCCTCTGGACCCACACACTTGATGGAACCAAGCCTATCCCTGGTGCTATTGCCAGCCTGTAGGTACTGCAGGCAGCCCCCAAGCATCCCCATCTGCTGGTATTCACACTCTGGAATGGTTCTTTCCCACACTGTTCTTGAGTAGGTTTCTGTGAACAATAGAGCATGGCCTAATAGGGGTAATACGATGCCACGCCTGAGACTGGGTGATAAAAGACTATGACTTCCTTTTTTAGTCTCAGTCTCATTTCTCTTTCTCTTTCTGTCTCATCACTCACCCTGGAGGAAAGCAATGTCTCGTGTTTGAGCTGCCTTAAAGACAGGTTCCCATGGCTGTCGCCAATTGACCAGCAGCCAGCGATGAGCTGAGGTCCACCAACCACCACATGAGCGAGTTTAGAAACAGACTCTCTCTCCCCAGTTGGGCCTTGACATGACTGCAGCAGCAGCCAACTGCTTGGCTGCATCCTCATCAGAGACCTCGAGCCAGAACCACCCACTTAAGCTGTGCCTGGATTCCAGAACAAATTGCTACATCTCATGGTAACCTTGAAGCCCTGCTCGTGAGCGTCTGAGGAAGCCTGCTTAGTCGAAAGATAAGCCCTTTAACACTCTCTAGATGGAAATACAGCCTTTTTAGAGGCTGGACTAGAGGTCTGAGGAAGCCTCTTGCGAAGATAATCCTAACGTCAAAAAGAGGCTGTGCTCAAGAATGATTGAGTAGTAAGGACATTATCAAAAAAATAAAAGAAAAAGGAAAAGAGACTGTGCAAACCAGAAGATGGGGAGGTTTGAAGTGATTAAAAGGATTTACCCTCACCTCTTGCCTAGAATACTCAAAGAAGCTGAGCTGACAAGGTGACTCCCTTCCACCCCTTCTGACAGTTTGCCCAGATAGGACTGATCCAGAGATGTTAGATTGGAATAAATTTCTGCTCTTGGGCCCCCAAACAGTTGGCTTTAGCAGCATTCCATTTCAAATACTATAGCAGAAACCCGTGGAGGGTCTCTGGATTTAATTTTGAACTTGTAGACAACTTGCTTTTAAAAACTATTACTCACATATTTCTATAGTCTAGAATAGACTGTATACTCCTTGGGGATTAGACCACTCTTTCGCCTCTGGACCCACACACTTGATGGAACCAAGCCTATCCCTGGTGCTATTGCCAGCCTGTAGGTACTGCAGGCAGCCCCCAAGCATCCCCATCTGCTGGTATTCACACTCTGGAATGGTTCTTTCCCACACTGTTCTTGAGTAGGTTTCTGTGAACAATAGAGCATGGCCTAATAGGGGTAATACGATGCCACGCCTGAGACTGGGTGATAAAAGACTATGACTTCCTTTTTTAGTCTCAGTCTCATTTCTCTTTCTCTTTCTGTCTCATCACTCACCCTGGAGGAAAGCAATGTCTCGTGTTTGAGCTGCCTTAAAGACAGGTTCCCATGGCTGTCGCCAATTGACCAGCAGCCAGCGATGAGCTGAGGTCCACCAACCACCACATGAGCGAGTTTAGAAACAGACTCTCTCTCCCCAGTTGGGCCTTGACATGACTGCAGCAGCAGCCAACTGCTTGGCTGCATCCTCATCAGAGACCTCGAGCCAGAACCACCCACTTAAGCTGTGCCTGGATTCCAGAACAAATTGCTACATCTCATGGTAACCTTGTAACTCAGCAACAGATAATCAATATAACCACAGAGCCTATACCCCTTCTCATAGTAGATGTTCTACAAAACTCTCTTCACTACAGGCACTGGGCAAGACAACAGAGGACGTACATAGATAATGAAGAGTTCAATTAAGTTACAAGTTTTTCTCAGTGGCTCTGATATAAACATTTCCCTTCTATTACCCATGGATCAAAAGCATCTTCCTTGCTTCCTGGGGAAGGCTACGTGGTCCTCTTCTAGGCTGGCAACTTCCAATTTCAGTTGAAGTTGAGCTGTGTTCTTCTAGTTTGCTTTAAGCTGGTTCCTTTCCTGCATAGGTTGTATGAGACATCTCACTGTATGTCCATTTATTCACTCATTCAACAAATCTTAATAAGCATCACTATTCTAGGTGCTAGGGCTACAGCAGTGAACAAATAAGGTCCTCAAGACTTCACATCAGTAGATGCTCCTGACAAGCTGTATTTGCTAAACTACACAACCATCTTGACCTCTTCTGCTAGCTTCCTGGGCTGTGGATCCCTACACTAAGCTCTTGCTTTTAAGGGCCCAGCACTAGGCAGCCTTGACAATGGAAACCTGAAAGACATATTTCTACGAGACAACACATCTAACAACTCTTAATTACTGGCAGACATTTAGCCCATAATTAAGACAACTGCAAGAAGCACAGTTACGGACACATTCAATGGAGATAGGAATCTGTCACATGTAGCCTGCTTCTGCCCCTCTAATGTGTGTGTTGCATGGTGCTTACCAGTGTTCCTCAAACCATAGAGCTTTAATAAATCATATTTTCTCATATGATAAATGATATGATAATGATATGCAAATGCATAGGATATGCATTCTGGTATGACATTTCCTGCTTAACTAACTGAAACACAACTATACACAGTAGGATACAACAAATTCACTTAAAAACTGAACAGTGGGGCCTTCCTGGTGGTCCAGTGGGTGGGGACACCGCCTTGCAGTGCAAGGGGCGCCGGTTTGATCCCTGGCCTAGGAAGATCCCACGTGCCATGGAGCAACTGGACTGATGTGTCCAAATACCGAGCCAGAGCTCTGGAGTGCATGCGCCCAGAGCTGGTGCTCTGCGACAACAGAGGCCATCGCAATGGGAGGCCCACACGGGCCAAAGACCAAAGATGGATGAGAATAGACAAATGAAAGACCAATAGAAGTGGCCCGCCCCCCCCATCCCTCCCAATCCCAACCCCCCAAAATAAATAAATAAATGCTTAAAAAGAAAAAAAAGAAAAACTGAACAGTAAGTAGTATCTAAAATGTGCACGTAACCATATTTCCAAGCCTCAGATGCTTTTTCCGCTTTGGCTCATCTTTACTCTAGCACAGACTCTAGGCTGGAGGGAAATTTGTACCTCCCAGGTCACTGCAGCCTGTAAATAAATATGATGTCAAAATGTTGACTACAAAATAGTGTTTTCTAGCTCTGTCCCCTATCAGCCTCAGTTCCTCCCACAAAGTAGGAGAACTCCCAAGAAATGTTTCCTCTGTGTTCCACAAGCTGGTCCTCACGGTGGCCTCTGTCTGGGGCTCCTCTTCTCCTGTCCTATATTCAGGGTGACATTCCCCCTCAAGAACCATCACCACCAATGCCCACTAAGGGTACAGTGCTTCCCGCTAAGAGTGTAGGCTCTGAGACCAGGCCATCACCTCCTGAAGCCGCGAGGACCCCTTCTGGCACAGCTGCTCACCCTGTCACAGAGGAACCAGGAGTCTGAATATTACGGATGAATTCCAGGTGGCCACACTGTCACCCCTCTTCTCTGGGATCAGTTACCCTCGCTGGAATTTTGTTCAAGAGACTTGTGAAAACAGCACATTCCTACCTTTTCTTTGCACATTTTTCAGATACATGCACAGATACCTAAATGCTGGGTGCACTTGGTTTAAGTGAAGGCCGCTGATTTAAGGCCATCTTGGGAAAACTAGTTTGGGAGCTAGGTGAATCTGTGTCTTTCTGAAACAACAGAGATATGTGCAAGTCACCAGAAAGGCTGAGGAGCCAAAGGTGGAAAAACTGTACAGAACAAAAATTGAATTCATTTATTCATCCCATATGAATTTATCCACAAAAACCTATTTTCTGTCTTCCATGCTTTCATTTCAGTCATTAAATAGCCAATCAGAACAAAGAGATATACACTTTACTCAGCAGGTTAATTTTTATAAAGACTTTGATGTGTGATGATGAGCTCAGACCATTATAAAGAGGACAAGCTTTGCCTGAGAGAAACTGGACTCTTTTAGTTGTTAGGAATAAAAGAATTCAATTGATGTTATGTTTAGCTTGATTTTAAAACAACAAAAAATAGGTCCTATTCTATGATTCAGAGAACAAAGAGTGTTTTTGACCAAGAAGCTAAAATTTAGAACTTAAGCTGCACCCACAGCTTTTTCTTTTATCCCGCTTATTCATGACTTTGGTGGGCTTAGTGATTATTCCCTTAAGGTTACATTTTATAAGACAAATTTGTTTTTCATAAACAGTCATTGTGAATTAGATATTCTTGAAGATAAGAAGGGTTCATTACGACAATTAGTTAAAAGGATATGACCCAGACTATGAAAAAGAAAATTCTTGTAGTACATTCAAAATACAGATGAACATGGCATTCCAATTAGCCTAAAGGAAATAAAAATAAAAGATATGGAATGGTACTATGTTATGCCACAACTGGAATTGACAATTCTGCATTCTCCTTTCCAGTAGCTCATCAAAGGACCATCCGCAACCCAAATGATACATGGACTTCAAATTTGGCTTCTAACAAACTAGTCCTCCTTTCCAAGGAAATCAGACAGACTTGGAACATTTTCTCACTGATGGACATACACATTCACGTTAGATAATGAAATCAGTATATCCATCACTGTCAAAAATAAAAATAATAAATCTTGGAAAAGAATGTATACAAAAAATTGTAAAGAACTTACATCAATTATTTCTAACTAGGGGAAAGAGTAATTTTGGTCCAGGGATATGCATGTGAATGATCTGGGAACGTGCATGTTGGTGAACAACAAAACTCTGTAAAATCTTTAAAATAAAGAATAAAAAAAAAGAATAATTTTGGTTTTCTTCTGTACATGTTGGTAACTACATGATTTTCTGTAATGAATAGATATTGCATTAGAGGGAAGTTTAAAAAGGAAGAGGAGGAGATGGCTGCTTTCCCCGTGACATTTGCCCTTTTCCTTTGGTACAACGCTGTAGTAACTGGCTTACTCCAAACTGGTTCACAAGCACTACATATTCAGAGGCTAATACTGTATGTCCCATTGGAGCGTCTGGTACGGTACCCGCCTAGAGGTCAGAGGTGACTATGTAGACTCTTGGTTTTGTTCACTGACAAGTGCCGCAAGCAATTAGTGGTCAGGGTCCTTTTTCATTAATCGAAGGTGACAGTCACCTTTAGAATGCAGTGAGAAGTGTGATTTTAAGCCTAACTCGATTCAAGGAGAGAGGGCCACCCTGCCAGGATGGACCCTGGTAGAGGACAGAGATATTCAGAGGCAGCAATACCTTCTCCAGAGCTCTGGACTTGGTGCTGGGCTGGTGTGGAAGTGTAGATCCATCTAGTGCTTTCCAGAACACTTCCATTCTTATAGCATAGTATAGCCATGAGCTGGGGGTCCAGTAGTGAACCCGTGGTTCACGAGTCTTACTTCTCAGACACCAAATAGAAAGGAAAAATCCGGAACCATTTAATGCTTGTGGAAAGAAAAAAAATCTTTCTGTATAGACATGCTCTATGTAAATAGAAGTAGCAGGATATCAGAGTGGAGAAAGTATTAGATTATTTCAACTATATCCAGACATTAATGAAAGCCAATTTGCAATTAGGTGATTAACATAAGAGCCAGTGGTAACAAGCAGTGTGTTCTTATTCCAAACATCTTTGCTACAAATTGCTGTTAAAAGCTTCTCCCAGTGTGTTCTCTCTGTCTTTTGACTGTGTGGTGATGATATAAGGTCAAATGCAAAGTACCTGCTGAGTGCTGCATGTTGCTTCATGCAAACCATTTGGTAACGATGTCAGGCTGCCACACAGGAAACTCTTCTAATTACAAGACACAACAGCTTTAAATACCCAGTTACAGTCTCTCTGGTTTACCCTGAACTAAAGGTTCATTCCTAAGCCTCCTTTTTGTCCCAGGTTCTGCTCTGCCAGCCGCCAGGGCTGCACAGACCCTGGCTGTTGTTCCTGCAGCCTAAGGCACACAGGGAGGCTCCCTCGCCTCTCTGTGCTGGTACCAAGGCCCTGGCTGCATCTTTCTGGCTAGTGATGCCCAGAAATTCCCATGAATCTCTATAAGGAAAGTGAAAATCTAACCGACGATGACTCAACCCCCAGTGAGGAATCAACTAAAGAGAGCTTCTTTAACTGCTCCCTTAAGCACACACACACATATTTTACTCTAGGTGATGTACAGCTTGGAGTTACTCCCTCTTAGCATTTTCCTCTAATGTTTCCTCAGAGGATGATGTCTCATTTGGCTATGTGTGACTAAGAAGAATACACCTGCTGCATCTAGTCATGAGTGACTAAAAATAAACATAGCAGCTATAGTCTTACTTGTGTGCCTTCTTGCTTTCTCATCTTGGTGATAGGTTATCTGCCGCTATTTTCCTGTTTTGTGCTGTTTCACTTCCTACCTTAGTATGTGTCAACGTTGTTGCTAGTTCCTTTAGCAAGGTTGACTTGCTAATTTGCAGGGCATATTCAGTATCTTCGACAGGAGTTGCTCAAAATCCAGTTTCCAAATACATGCCATGAATTGTATTTACAGCTGTAGTTAGTGCTCTTCCTAATTTCTATGGAACAGATACCAGAACTTAGAGAAAGGCACTCTCCTTTCTCAGGCCTTCTAAAAAAGTACCTGCTTCTGTGAATGACTCCCTTTCTCAGGCGCTCTGGCTTCTGACAATGTGAGGACTGCCTTCCAGGTTGGATGCTCAAGTGAGGGAGAAACCAGATCCGACTGTGGCAGAAACGGATCCCCTTGGTGAGTGCTTTCAAGTTGCAGCTACCAGAAGCCTGGTGCTTAACTACCTCATGACCACATAACACTTGGGCTAACACTAGTATGTCTAAAAGAAACTCCAATCTTTTAAAATTTTCTCTATGGGGTCTGGAGGTATTGAGCAGTGACAAAGTTGAAGTGGAACTTTTAGATCAACATTAGAAAAGTTTTATTTTATCTAAAAAGGGCATTCTAAAAATTTGACAGGTTAAAGTATTTCACATTGGAAAGAAAGACCAATTGGACTTTTCTGGACTCCCCAAAATTTCAATACTTCTTATTTTCCTAAGGGTTGTGTGGCAATGGCATCCTTCCTTAGGGTCCTGAAAGATATGTCAACATGCCTGTCCCGATCCATATCAACTTTAGCACCAGCTCCTCCAAATAGGCTTTTCCAAACTTTCTGTCTTGGTCAGTTCTCTCTAGCTGCCTCCAGAACACCAGACCTCAAACTAGACAATGTTCCTTGACTCTAATTCATCAGCCTCCACACTTAATTAGAGGCATAAAGACAGGAACAGTATATTCAGTTTACCAAATGCAAACTGACTGTACGTTATACATTTACCCATAAAACCACATGGATTTCTTTGTTTTGGTTGGAATTGTTTTATGTCAGTATGGTAACTTATTATCTCAGGATTATGGAAACATTCCACTGGCTTTTGATAGAATCAAAAGAATTTCTGAAACATGATTGCAGATCAGACTTAAGTTTTAAATGTCCATCATGTGACTGACTTCGGATATGGGCACCGTGACAAAGACCGGCAACTGAAAGCCACAAAATATTTTTATGTCTGCTCACTTGTTCAAACTTGGTGCTTATCATGACTAGGACTGTGCTGGGATTATGAGCTCTTAATAATGATGGACAGTTAGTTACAATCTAGATGTGTTACAGTGGGAAAAAGAATGATCTCAGAACACATTTCTCTTTGTTAAGTCCAACATTGTTTGTGTCAGAAATCAAACCTTTCACATCATGGAATCAACAGCTGGTAAAAGGACTAGAAATTATGAGCAGAGTCAACCTGCAAAGGACCTCTTATCCCCACCCACTCCACCCATTTCAACTGCAATTGCCCTTGTTTTCTTCCTTTTATTTTACTTGAGCTAATTTTGCTTTTTTTTAACCACACTGTACAGCTTGCAGGACCAGAAGTTGAAACTAAGCCCTTTGCAGTGAAAGCGCAGAATCCTAACCACCAGGTCACCAGGAAGTCCCTACTTGGACTGTTATGAAAGAGTTTGAATTAGGTTTCCATCTTTTTGTCTCTATTGATTCTATACATTGCTACTCAATCCCGATGGAAAAAAAAAGAAAACTGATACATCTCTATAAACATCCTAAAAGCAAAATCCCTTACCTCAGCACTTAAACCCTCTGAAATATAACTGCAACCTGCACGCTAAGCTTTAACTCTCATTACTGTCTAAAAAAGGTCTGTGTCAGTCAAGATGTGCTACTTTTTAACTATTAACCACAGCAGTGAAACGTCCTGACTCCATGGGTTCAAATCCTGACTCTGCTACTTATTCAGTCTGTGACTCTAAGAAAGCTCTCTGGAACTTCATCTTTTCACTGGCAAAAATGAGGTAACTCAAAAAAGCTAGCATTTATCATTATTATTATTATTCAAGGTGCCCCACAGTTTCTTACCTCTTAAATCTGCCCATCCTCCTTCTGTGGATCAAAAACCCTCTGTTCTTTTTTCCATCTCTCTAAAGCAATGGTTCTTCAAGTGCTGTATCTGAATAAGCAGTTCAAGAATCACCTTGGAACTTGTTAGGGATACAATTGTCATGGCCCATCCCAGACCTACTGAATCAAAAATGTTGAGTGTGGGGTCCAGCAGTCTGTATTGTAGCAAGTCCTCCGTTTAATCCTGATGTGCACTCAACGGTGAGAATAAAAATCCACCTCAAATGCTACCACCTGTTTCCTTCCTTCTCTTATCATGACTAGGACTGTGCTGGGATTATGAGCTCTTAATAATGATGGACAGTTAGTTACAATCTAGATGTGTTACAGTGGGAAAAAGAATGATCTCAGAACACATTTCTCTTTGTTAAGTCCAACATTGTTTGTGTCAGAAATCAAACCTTTCACATCATGGAATCAACAGCTGGTAAAAGGACTAGAAATTATGAGCAGAGTCAACCTGCAAAGGACCTCTTATCCCCACCCACTCCACCCATTTCAACTGCAATTGCCCTTGTTTTCTTCCTTTTATTTTACTTGAGCTAATTTTGCTTTTTTTTAACCACACTGTACAGCTTGCAGGACCAGAAGTTGAAACTAAGCCCTTTGCAGTGAAAGCGCAGAATCCTAACCACCAGGTCACCAGGGAAGTCCCTACTTGGACTGTTATGAAAGAGTTTGAATTAGGTTTCCATCTTTTTGTCTCTATTGATTCTATACATTGCTACTCAATCCCGATGGAAAAAAAAAGAAAACTGATACATCTCTATAAACATCCTAAAAGCAAAATCCCTTACCTCAGCACTTAAACCCTCTGAAATATAACTGCAACCTGCACGCTAAGCTTTAACTCTCATTACTGTCTAAAAAAGGTCTGTGTCAGTCAAGATGTGCTACTTTTTAACTATTAACCACAGCAGTGAAACGTCCTGACTCCATGGGTTCAAATCCTGACTCTGCTACTTATTCAGTCTGTGACTCTAAGAAAGCTCTCTGGAACTTCATCTTTTCACTGGCAAAAATGAGGTAACTCAAAAAAGCTAGCATTTATCATTATTATTATTATTCAAGGTGCCCCACAGTTTCTTACCTCTTAAATCTGCCCATCCTCCTTCTGTGGATCAAAAACCCTCTGTTCTTTTTTCCATCTCTCTAAAGCAATGGTTCTTCAAGTGCTGTATCTGAATAAGCAGTTCAAGAATCACCTTGGAACTTGTTAGGGATACAATTGTCATGGCCCATCCCAGACCTACTGAATCAAAAATGTTGAGTGTGGGGTCCAGCAGTCTGTATTGTAGCAAGTCCTCCGTTTAATCCTGATGTGCACTCAACGGTGAGAATAAAAATCCACCTCAAATGCTACCACCTGTTTCCTTCCTTCTCTTTCCTAGGTACCTGATCTCTTTCCTCATTCACACCCTCAGAGTCAGAGCCCTTTGTACCATTCCTTAGCACTCATTTAAACCATATGTGTCTATTCACTTTATTTTGGTACTTCTGTCCCCTTGCCAAATTATGAGCTTTTTGCAAGCAAGAACTTTGCTTACTAATCTTCAAGTAGGAAGCAGGGCTTAACAAAGTTTCCTTCAGATATTGGTTTGGCGACATTAAATCAGATTATTTTAGAACTCAAAGTGTAAGAGACTGAATAAAGAGTTAGACATGCATGGCAAACTTTTCTTTTACTACCTATTAAGAAGTCCCATTCTGGAAACCATAGCCACAACATGGATGCAATGTTTCAAGTTCTTAATTAGAAACAGAGTTTCAAGATGTGTTCTTACAATCATCTCTTCATTCCTTGACTCTGTAGTGTGAGCCGTTTTTTAAAACATAAATTTATGCATGGCGATGGGTAGGGAATGAAATATCAGAATTGAGGCAAACTGAATGTGTGAGGCTAAAATAGTTTCTATTTTACATCCTATAAAAGGTACACACATTATTTATGTTTCCCCTTTTTGCTAAGTAGCTTCTACCTTGAAAATGAAGCCAAGCTTAGCTTATTGAATTGCAGATCCAGTAAAAACACATCATCTCTATTCTTTGAGAACATGAAGTCTGTCGTATACAAAAAGAGTACTACTTATTAAATCATCATTCACTAATTAGTACTGACAGCAATTTTTTTAAAGGAGGAACTAATAATATTTACCCAGGTTTTTTCAAATCATATGTGTACAGTTGCATGTATATATGTATATTTGTTACTTATACATGAATGAATGTATATATTAATGAGATCACTATGAACAAAAATGAACAAAATCACTTTTGGAACTTGTTAGGGATACAATTGTCATGGCCCATCCCAGACCTACTGAATCAAAATGTTGAGTGTGGGGTCCAGCAGTCTGTATTGTAGCAAGTCCTCCGTTTAATCCTGATGTGCACTCAACGGTGAGAATAAAAATCCACCTCAAATGCTACCACCTGTTTCCTTCCTTCTCTTTCCTAGGTACCTGATCTCTTTCCTCATTCACACCCTCAGAGTCAGAGCCCTTTGTACCATTCCTTAGCACTCATTTAAACCATATGTGTCTATTCACTTTATTTTGGTACTTCTGTCCCCTTGCCAAATTATGAGCTTTTTGCAAGCAAGAACTTTGCTTACTAATCTTCAAGTAGGAAGCAGGGCTTAACAAAGTTTCCTTCAGATATTGGTTTGGCGACATTAAATCAGATTATTTTAGAACTCAAAGTGTAAGAGACTGAATAAAGAGTTAGACATGCATGGCAAACTTTTCTTTTACTACCTATTAAGAAGTCCCATTCTGGAAACCATAGCCACAACATGGATGCAATGTTTCAAGTTCTTAATTAGAAACAGAGTTTCAAGATGTGTTCTTACAATCATCTCTTCATTCCTTGACTCTGTAGTGTGAGCCGTTTTTTAAAACATAAATTTATGCATGGCGATGGGTAGGGAATGAAATATCAGAATTGAGGCAAACTGAATGTGTGAGGCTAAAATAGTTTCTATTTTACATCCTATAAAAGGTACACACATTATTTATTTTTCCCCTTTTGCTAAGTAGCTTCTACCTTGAAAATGAAGCCAAGCTTAGCTTATTGAATTGCAGATCCAGTAAAACACATCATCTCTATTCTTTGAGAACATGAAGTCTGTCGATATAAAAAGAGTACTACTTATTAAATCATCATTCACTAATTAGTACTGACAGCAATTTTTTTAAAGGAGGAACTAATAATATTTACCCAGGTTTTTTCAAATCATATGTGTACA
Organism: Tragulus kanchil; assembly: GCA_022376925.1. Lineage (NCBI taxonomy): Eukaryota > Metazoa > Chordata > Mammalia > Artiodactyla > Tragulidae > Tragulus > Tragulus kanchil. The sequence continues at coordinate 53,067,208 of JAIOJX010000029.1, read as the reverse complement.
GTTGCATGTATATATGTATATTTGTTACTTATACATGAATGAATGTATATATTAATGAGATCACTATGAACAAAAATGAACAAAATCACTTTTGGATTGATTGCAGGCTTCATATCCTACTGGTAGTTGGGCAGTAGTTGAGCACAAGCCTAATTTTCAAGCAATTTATAAGTTAGTGTGACTTTCAAATGATAGAAAAGAAATCCACTGTTATTGGTGGAAAAATCTCTTTTAATCTAGTACTTAGGCTGTATTTTTATATTTACTGTCCTTGAAGGCACCCTTACCTTCTCCACAACTTTAACAAAGTGACACACAACCTGAGTCATATGTAATCAAAAGTCGTGATATCGCCCTGTTTCAACCATATCTATCTGATTACTGAGGTTTTCCCTGCTGTTGAAACTCCTGTGCAGCCGCCATTAGATGTAAAGCACCGGCCTATGTATGCAACAAAATACAAGTAAAGGTGATTTAGTCTCTCCTGTCTTTTCAACTTTTTCACAACCCCTCCTGTCTTTCTTTACTCATGATTTGAAGGGGGGGGGGGGGCGGGAAATAGCCATGCAAATGACAGGATGCTAGAGAGGCGGTTGCCTGGCAGACGAAGTTCAAACCAAACAATTTCCAACAGGTACTTTTATTCTTCTCATTCCGCCTCCATTTACAGATTACTTCTTAGAAGATCTAGAAAGAGAGTTCTTGGCAAAATTCTAAGAAACACCTAAAAGCTTTTCGGAAAATTCTACCTGCTGTGGCTGGTTATGGAACACAATGACAGAGATTTCAGTAATGCACTCCACATGAGTCACAGGATGAATAATCAGCACACAAAACCATTGCTAAACCACACAAAAGGCTTTAACACATTATTTATGTTTCCCCTTTTTGCTAAGTAGCTTCTACCTTGAAAATGAAGCCAAGCTTAGCTTATTGAATTGCAGATCCAGTAAAAACACATCATCTCTATTCTTTGAGAACATGAAGTCTGTCGTATACAAAAAGAGTACTACTTATTAAATCATCATTCACTAATTAGTACTGACAGCAATTTTTTTAAAGGAGGAACTAATAATATTTACCCAGGTTTTTTCAAATCATATGTGTACAGTTGCATGTATATATGTATATTTGTTACTTATACATGAATGAATGTATATATTAATGAGATCACTATGAACAAAAATGAACAAAATCACTTTTGGATTGATTGCAGGCTTCATATCCTACTGGTAGTTGGGCAGTAGTTGAGCACAAGCCTAATTTTCAAGCAATTTATAAGTTAGTGTGACTTTCAAATGATAGAAAAGAAATCCACTGTTATTGGTGGAAAAATCTCTTTTAATCTAGTACTTAGGCTGTATTTTTATATTTACTGTCCTTGAAGGCACCCTTACCTTCTCCACAACTTTAACAAAGTGACACACAACCTGAGTCATATGTAATCAAAAGTCGTGATATCGCCCTGTTTCAACCATATCTATCTGATTACTGAGGTTTTCCCTGCTGTTGAAACTCCTGTGCAGCCGCCATTAGATGTAAAGCACCGGCCTATGTATGCAACAAAATACAAGTAAAGGTGATTTAGTCTCTCCTGTCTTTTCAACTTTTTCACAACCCCTCCTGTCTTTCTTTACTCATGATTTGAAGGGGGGGGGGGGGGCGGGAAATAGCCATGCAAATGACAGGATGCTAGAGAGGCGGTTGCCTGGCAGACGAAGTTCAAACCAAACAATTTCCAACAGGTACTTTTATTCTTCTCATTCCGCCTCCATTTACAGATTACTTCTTAGAAGATCTAGAAAGAGAGTTCTTGGCAAAATTCTAAGAAACACCTAAAAGCTTTTCGGAAAATTCTACCTGCTGTGGCTGGTTATGGAACACAATGACAGAGATTTCAGTAATGCACTCCACATGAGTCACAGGATGAATAATCAGCACACAAAACCATTCACCTGCTAGCAAAAGCCACACAAAAGAAAGGCTTCTAGAATCCTGACTTTCACGATAGAGTCAATTTTCAACAGCAAAGTGGGAGGAGGGAACACAGGTGGTCCCAAGAATTTAAAAAGAGCTTTAGTTTAGAAAAAGAGTACTAGAAAAATCCAAGCTTTGTTGCAGAGAACTATACAGATTACAAAGGCCAGAAGGCATGAATCTTGAAAACATAGTAAGTGAAAAAAACCAGACACAAATATTGTAGGATATCACAACGAGGGGCCTAAAATTGGCATTTTTTATATACAGAAAGTGGATATGTATTACCAGGACCTGAGAGGAGAGGAGAATGAAAAGCTATTATTTAATGGGCACACAGTTTGTTTGGGATGATCAAGTTCTGAGAAAGGATGGTGCTCATGGTAGTATAATAATATAAATGTACTTAATGACACTTAATTGTGCCTTAAGTTTCTTAAAACAATCAACTTTATGTACATTTTAGCACAGTAAAACATATCTATATCTACATACATGATGAAAACAAGTAATGAAAGCAAGCAGGGAGACCTGCTGACAGAAAGTAACTGATATGAAAATATCATGAACCTGGAGAGAAAAGAATTTTCAGAGTCAGAGGAAATAAAAAGGAATTAAACTGGGTTTTAATCTGCAAGAATTATATCGTGTTTTTCACACAGGAAAAAACCATAGAAGATCAAATAATAGGACAGAAAATCAGGTATGACTGAGTGGTGGTATTTCTAAGAAAGGAAGGTAACCCAAGGTAGCACTGATTATAAGCATATCTTGTTTATTGACAACACTTTTATTAAAGTTAGTGTGTCCTTTAGACCATTGGCCTTACCTGTGAAGAGGAAGAACAGGAAGAGCTGATAAACAACTGGCTGGAGAGGAAGACCTAGTCATTTAATAAGAAAATTTGGGAATACCGGGTTGGAGCACAAAGGGTAAAATTATATCTAAGCCCATGAAGAAAGGAGGGAAAAATGAGGAATTAGAAAATCTGGCCCTGTGAGGTGTGTCCCACACTCGAGAGTCAGTGAGTTGGTGATTCAGAGGTCTTTAGAGACCCTATAAATATTCTGCAGCAAGCAGTAATAAAAAGTAAGAAAAAAAAAAAAAAAGAAAAGGTAAGCATACTACAGAAAACGATTCCCTTTTGTTAAGTCATTTCGTTAAATAATTCACTATAAAAATACCTCGTGTGTAGGGGAAAGCAGCAGCTCTTCAAGTGTGGTCGCCAGACCAGCAGCAACAGCACCTTCCGGGAAGTTGTTGGGAAGGTCGGCTTCTGGGCTCTGTCGCAGACCAACTGCGTCAGAAGCGCGGGGAATGAGGGCAGCAATCTGTGTTTTTACAAACCTCCCAGGTGATGTTAATGCTGAAGTGTGAGGACCAGCACCTCATGAAGGAACCTGAACGGAGGCCTGCAGGTGGTTAGTCAGGCTGATTGGCCCGAGGGCGCCCGGGCAGGCCTCGTGCAGGAGGCAGCTGCTCTGGAAAGAGGAAAGCACCAAAGCCCGGAGGAGGATTTTTGCCTCCTTTTCCAGGAGGTTCTTTCATTTGACTGTTAGGAAACCAAAGCTGTAGAGAAACTGGAACAATGATTCTGCTAGTGACACATCACAGGACACCTTCTGCTTTCAGAAGAGCAGGATTCCTCACCTTTTCCTCTGCATGTGAACCTGGAGAGAAAGAATTTTCAGAGTCAGAGGAAATAAAGGAATTAAACTGGGTTTTAATCTGCAAGAATTATATCGTGTTTTTCACACAGGAAAAAACCATAGAAGATCAAATAATAGGACAGAAAATCAGGTATGACTGAGTGGTGGTATTTCTAAGAAAGGAAGGTAACCCAAGGTAGCACTGATTATAAGCATATCTTGTTTATTGACAACACTTTTATTAAAGTTAGTGTGTCCTTTAGACCATTGGCCTTACCTGTGAAGAGGAAGAACAGGAAGAGCTGATAAACAACTGGCTGGAGAGGAAGACCTAGTCATTTAATAAGAAAATTTGGGAATACCGGGTTGGAGCACAAAGGGTAAAATTATATCTAAGCCCATGAAGAAAGGAGGGAAAAATGAGGAATTAGAAAATCTGGCCCTGTGAGGTGTGTCCCACACTCGAGAGTCAGTGAGTTGGTGATTCAGAGGTCTTTAGAGACCCTATAAATATTCTGCAGCAAGCAGTAATAAAAAGTAAGAAAAAAAAAAAAAAAGAAAAGGTAAGCATACTACAGAAAACGATTCCCTTTTGTTAAGTCATTTCGTTAAATAATTCACTATAAAAATACCTCGTGTGTAGGGGAAAGCAGCAGCTCTTCAAGTGTGGTCGCCAGACCAGCAGCAACAGCACCTTCCGGGAAGTTGTTGGGAAGGTCGGCTTCTGGGCTCTGTCGCAGACCAACTGCGTCAGAAGCGCGGGGAATGAGGGCAGCAATCTGTGTTTTTACAAACCTCCCAGGTGATGTTAATGCTGAAGTGTGAGGACCAGCACCTCATGAAGGAACCTGAACGGAGGCCTGCAGGTGGTTAGTCAGGCTGATTGGCCCGAGGGCGCCCCACGGGCAGGCCTCGTGCAGGAGGCAGCTGCTCTGGAAAGAGGGAAAGCACCAAAGCCCGCGGAGGAGGATTTTTGCCTCCTTTTCCAGGAGGTTCTTTCATTTGACTGTTAGGAAACCAAAGCTGTAGAGAAACTGGAACAATGATTCTGCTAGTGACACATCACAGGACACCTTCTGCTTTCAGAAGAGCAGGATTCCTCACCTTTTCCTCTGCATGTCCACTTATTGGGAATGTATGTGCAATTTATCATGTTGTTGTTGTTCCTTAGTTGCTCAGTGTCTCTGATTCTTTTGCCACCCTCTGGACTGTAGTCTGCCAGGCTCCTTTGTCCATGGGAGTTCCTAGGCAAGACTCCTGGAATGGGCTGCCATTTCCTTCTCCAGGAATAGAACCCACATCTCCTGCATTGGAAGGCGGATTCTTTACCACTGAGCCACCAGGGAAGACCAATTTATTATGTAGATTTCTTTGAATGTTTCAGAATATATGGTCATACCTCAACAATGCCAAGAAAGTTTTTTCAAGTTAGGTCCCATCTGTCATGACTATGCAAGTTTCTCTACAACACAATAGCTCAGTTGTCAATTTAAGAAGAATGACTGAATGTCTGCTGGGTTTTTTTGTGTCTTTTTTTTTTAAATCTTTGCTCTTTTTTTTCCTTTCATGGAATACCTGGAAACAAGGACCATACAAAGCTACCAGTAAAGCCCTCTGCCCATATTAGACTAAGATTACGAAAACCCCTTAAACTCAGTATGATGCCACATGTTAGTATTTTTTTAATCCATAAGTGTATGTTTCTTTTATATCATCTTCAAGTTTAATAAATATTAGCATTTTGCTTTCATGTCAAAAGCATTCTCATTTTTCTCAAGCTAGCCAGAGGATCTAGCTTAGTTCCACATCCTTAAGCCTGTGAGCTTCCCATCGCCCTGGGATGCCTGCCCCCATCCCAGGTGTCTAGGCAGCAATTAGAAAGAAAAAGATCAGTACTCTTTCTTGGTTCCAGGCCACCTTCCCAAACTATCCATGCCCCATCTGAATTTCCAACCTTCTGACCTGTGGTCTTGTCACTTCTCCAGAGCATCACACCAATTTCCAACCTCACATTGGTATTACTTCTTTAGTCTGTAGGTGAGGAAAGAAGAGACTTCTCCTCTCTTAGGATCTCTGACTAGACCCAAGAATTAAACCAACAAAAGACAAACAAGAGAAAAATATACCGATTTTTTAGAATTTTACATGTATATGGGAACTTTCATAAGAGAATGAAAACCTGCAGTGACCAGAACGCATTTATATCTTTTAGACAAAGAAATGATAAATTATAGGAAGTAAGACAAAGAGGTCTCAAATAGAGGCAGAAAATGATGGGAAGTGAGTAGGAGATGACTAGAGGTGCAAAACTAGGAAGATAAGGTTATTTGGTGAGTTTGTTTGTACAGATTCATTTCAGTATTGATTCTCAGTCTCTGTTATTAAGGACCAGAGATTCCTTTTCCTTGTATAGGAAGGCATCTTTCTCATTTAATGGCATATATTTTTAGGTTGAATACGGTAGCTCAGAGAGCCCTTCCTGCATCTACTGCTTCTCAAGTGCCTTCAACTCAAAATCAACAGTAGGCCAAACAGTATATTTTGGGGTGGCATGTTCAAAAGCCCTTTGTGTACTGTTCTCTTGCCATAATTTGCAGTGGCCCTGGTCTGCTTCTAGAAGTTCTTGATAACAGTTGTACAGGATCTAGGAAACAGCCCATCAAGCTAGCTTTTCTACCAGTCTTCCCAAAGAGCTTTGGAACTATTTTTTAAAAAGTGGTAAGTTTTCCATATAGTTTAAGTGACAATTTTTTCTATAATAAAAACATAGATATTCACTCTATGCTGGTGACTGCTGCTGGCTAAACTCTGAATGTAGCCTACCAGCTGCCCATCTGAAAGTCTGTGATTATGGAATTTATTTCTAATGGTGAAGGCACTGCACAGTACTTTAATTAGGCCTTTTATTGAAGAATGGAGGATTGCTGAGCCAAAGAAACTTAGAAGGGAGGAAACGCAATTTCTAAAACTTTGATAGAAAAGGACATCATTTTTTAATAACTCATAAAAATATGCATTAACTCAGAGTTAGCATTTCAAGGAAATAAGGTACCCTGAATAGAAAAAATTAGCTGGTGAGTCAAATGGAAATTTTAATGCGCTTTTTTTCTCCTTCTTATTGTATTTTAGTTTGACCTTCTTGAATCCAATATTTGTGGAAGAGCTAGTGGTTTTATCTGCAGCAGCAATATTTTTATGTCCCCACTACTGAGGACAGGAGCCAATGCTCTAGGTAGTTTTATGTTTCACTAAGATGCAAAGTTCACCAGGAGTTCAATAATAATAACAATAGAAACAGTAGTAGTAATAGTAACAATATAATGCCAGGCTAAAATACCCTGACTGTGGTGGATTAACACAATCAACTCTTATTTCATATTCACGCAAAGTCCAGATACAGTCCTGAAGCTCTCCTGTGAATTCTCCTTGGATAGTGAAGCAGGAATCTAGGATCCATGCATATTATAGCTACACCCTGGTTGCTGCTGCAGAGGTAGAAGGGGATGCTGGAAATACACTGACTTTTAACTGTCTTGGCCCATAAATGCCACTTTCCTCTCACATTCGATGGACCAGAACTAGTCACATGACTCCAACCTAACTGCAAGGTAGGCTGGAAAGTAGAGAGGAGCACAAGAAAATGGTTGGTGATACTTTCCCGTAAGTAGCGCTAATTCAATGCTAGATTCTAAGTACTGTGCTGGTTAACTTATATGCTCTATCTCAGATGCTCAAAACAACCTTTTAAGATATAATTTTACTTTATAGAGGAATATACCAAAGCTCTCAAAAATTAGCTAATTTTAAGATATTATCTGAGATTATAGCAGAAACCTTTAAACATAAGTATGATTAAGTCAACCTTACCATTGAGGCTCATACACATAAGGTAAAAATGGGATTTGAACTTTAGAATGGGCTCATCTTCTTGCTTCTCCACGTGGTATGTGCCAAGTAAAATGGTAGGCTCTGGGAATACCAGAAACAAAAGGATATGCAGAGAAGAGAAAGAGAGAGGTCTACAGCGGTTGCCTGACAGAACTGCCATCCACATCATGCCAGGATCAGAGACAGAAAAACCAGTATTTCCAAAGGCAAAAACCCCACCACTTGGTCAGAATCAGATTTTCTATGAAGTTAATAGCATTTAATGTTCAGAATCCCCATTTTCTAGACACCTTTTAAGGGCCTTGGAGGGATCCCAACAATGTGCTAAGAGTATATTGTATTTCTGTAAAATATGGAAAAGATCTTATAACAGCAATTAGCTAAGATGCTGGTCTTTTTCTATTACTATGTCCTGACTACCACTTAACTTCTCATGTTAGGGGTAACCTGCCTATAGGCACATTTACAATCCAGTTAAATAAAAATTAAATAGGGTATACTATGTACTTTGGCTTGAATGAGATATGTTTCTGTGATTTCCAATCATTCCATTATAAATAAATTATTGCCAACCATCCCAGTGTAAGGAAGATCTTCCAGGATTATCCCTAATACCAACTCTGCTGACTCACCTGACATCACAACACAAATGTGCATAGCTAGACATATTGAGACACAAACATCTTCCTTGGCCCCCAGGAACAGAAGTAGATGTGTGCAAGGAAGCATAAGGAATTAGAAGCTTATCTTTGGAAAACTCTTCCAATTATCAGCCTTGTAAAACTGTGAATAAAGGATGCAGCTCCTATAAATATTTAGTCAAGGTAGAAGTTCTCTTTCTGTCCGGAATATACCCAATAAAGCAGCATACACAATTATAAAACTATATATTTTTCTTTTGATGACAATCACATGAAATAAAATGTGATAAATAATTACATTTCTATGTTTGGAGGAGTACCAAAGAGAGTGCATACATGAGTGAGACTTTCAGAGGTTTCCAAAATTTGACATCAATCAACAATTTTCATGACCAATATTGGGTTGTGAAAATAAAAGAAATGTTTATAAAGTATCAAAAATAATAACAAATTTCAACCATGCTAGGAAAAAGATTATTTTATTACATCTACAGAAAATGATACAAGATTTTCAAATTGTTGCTATATGAAGAAGTAATCAAAGCACATATATCCAAAAACACTAAGGGAAGAGCAGTTTAATTTCAGGTATTTAATTTAATTTGTGATCTTTATTAGTTCTTTTAAACTTATTTTTGTGTATAATTTCTTTTTCTAAGTATAAAAGCACCATCATATACTTTGTGTTCTTTTTCTTAAAATAATCCAATTATATAAGTTTTATGTCCTCCTATATACAGACTGAATGACTGTATCTTGCCCCTACCCCACCCAATTCATATGTTGAAACTTAATCCCCAGTTTGATGGTATTAGGCATTTGGGTCTTTGGAAGGTTATTAGGTCATGGGGTGGAGTCTCCATGAATGGAATTATGGCCCTCATAAATAGACCCCAGAGAGCTCCCTTGCCCCTTCTGTCATATGAAGACTCAGTGACAAGATAGTCACCTATCAACCAGGCAGCCAGCCTTCTGCTGGCCCTTGATCTTGGATTTCCCAGCCTCCAGAACTGTGAGAAGTAAATTTCTTTTGCTTATAAGTCACCCAGCCTACAGTATTCTGTTATAGCAACCCAAAAGAACTCAGGTCTGCCATAAAACCTGGATCTTCCCTCCTACTGGCATACATTAGCAGGAAAAATGCCTATCTTCATTGACCCAGTGGAACATTAACTGGTGTAACATTTTAACCATGAAAAAATAAAATAATGAAGGATTTAGATGACAATAATGTGGTTAGTTGACATGCCAGCCATTTCAAAGCAAGTAAGTTTTTAACGTTTTAAATTATTCAACCCAGGAGATAAGTATTTAATCAGTAAAGACATGGATTTGAAATTCTGTTACCAAAGATAAAGAACAATCTCTAGATTGTTATTTGTTATATTTCCATGCAGATTATATTTATCAATCATCGGTACTATTCAACTTCAGAGGACGCCTGTGGCTAAATTAGGCCAGGAAATAAAGGTCGTTAGATGAAAGTGGCCTTCATGGAACTAATAAAGATGTCCTTCTGATCTACACTACACAATTTAAACTCTCAACATGCTAGGAAAAAGATTATTTTATTACATCTACAGAAAATGATACAAGATTTTCAAATTGTTGCTATATGAAGAAGTAATCAAAGCACATATATCCAAAAACACTAAGGGAAGAGCAGTTTAATTTCAGGTATTTAATTTAATTTGTGATCTTTATTAGTTCTTTTAAACTTATTTTTGTGTATAATTTCTTTTTCTAAGTATAAAAGCACCATCATATACTTTGTGTTCTTTTTCTTAAAATAATCCAATTATATAAGTTTTATGTCCTCCTATATACAGACTGAATGACTGTATCTTGCCCCTACCCCACCCAATTCATATGTTGAAACTTAATCCCCAGTTTGATGGTATTAGGCATTTGGGTCTTTGGAAGGTTATTAGGTCATGGGGTGGAGTCTCCATGAATGGAATTATGGCCCTCATAAATAGACCCCAGAGAGCTCCCTTGCCCCTTCTGTCATATGAAGACTCAGTGACAAGATAGTCACCTATCAACCAGGCAGCCAGCCTTCTGCTGGCCCTTGATCTTGGATTTCCCAGCCTCCAGAACTGTGAGAAGTAAATTTCTTTTGCTTATAAGTCACCCAGCCTACAGTATTCTGTTATAGCAACCCAAAAGAACTCAGGTCTGCCATAAAACCTGGATCTTCCCTCCTACTGGCATACATTAGCAGGAAAAATGCCTATCTTCATTGACCCAGTGGAACATTAACTGGTGTAACATTTTAACCATGAAAAAATAAAATAATGAAGGATTTAGATGACAATAATGTGGTTAGTTGACATGCCAGCCATTTCAAAGCAAGTAAGTTTTTAACGTTTTAAATTATTCAACCCAGGAGATAAGTATTTAATCAGTAAAGACATGGATTTGAAATTCTGTTACCAAAGATAAAGAACAATCTCTAGATTGTTATTTGTTATATTTCCATGCAGATTATATTTATCAATCATCGGTACTATTCAACTTCAGAGGACGCCTGTGGCTAAATTAGGCCAGGAAATAAAGGTCGTTAGATGAAAGTGGCCTTCATGGAACTAATAAAGATGTCCTTCTGATCTACACTACACAATTTAAACTCTCTAGGGAGAATCAGAGCTTCTGTGTGGCACAAAATGAAGTCACCCCCTTGTTACTGGATACTTTTACTCACCAAGAAATTTGATAGTACCCAGAAAAAAAAGGGAAGAAGAGAGCTTAATGCTGATGATTTGAATCTTAATAAATAATGTGAATGCTTAAGCCTAAGAAAATGTCTGACTTTTTTTTTGCAGCATTGTTACTACCATCAACATTTTCAAAAGTTTTGTTTGGAAAGCAAAAATGGCATTTCTCATGGCAAATGTTTTTAGCATGAAAAGGGAAATGAGACTAAAATAAGTCATTGTCTTTATCACTTTTTATTGAACTATCTCAAAACACATAACAGAAATTAACTTCATAGCCCCTAAGTCCTAGATAATTCTGAAATAGTACATTAGCTGTTCATCAGTTGGGCAATCTGTGACCCAGAGAGATCAAATGATCGTTGAAGTTTAAGCAGTTAATCAAGTGAAAAAAATAAAGGTGAGGAGGAAGAAACTGGAAGATAAAATCCTGAGCACAAATTTCTGGGCTCATCCATTTCAGAAAGTTTCTTCCTAAAATACATATTCTACTTCTTTTTAAGAAGGCACTAAGACTCTGGTTTCAATAAACTAATAAAGTTCCAGAGACGATTCAGTGGTCACTCTGAAAGTCCTTCAAATGATCTAACTATATTTCAGTTGTTGTAAATATATTGTGAACCACAGGTAATTTTGAAGAACTTGATTCACAGAAAATACACAGAACAACAAATCAATGAACAATGTGTTTTATCCAATAAGATAGAAAATCCTTATTGGATGAAAATATTTCTGTTCACATTTTGTACTTCCTCCACATTATAGTTTACTCTAATTCTGGGGAACCAAACAAACAGAAAGTCAAAAACTGAATAGATATGATCAGAGAATCTTTTTATTTTTTAATCCAGAAGGGATTTTATAGATCAACCAGTTAACCTTCAGTGTTCTTGTTCCAGAGACCCGAAAATTTAAATGTTATGTCTGAAATGGTCATTTAGTTAAGGACAAAATTAAGACCAGAAAACAGATATCCATTCCTACTGCCATAAGACCATCCCAGCCCTCTCCCTACCCCCTCCAGAAAAGACATAGAAAAATAAAAAAACTTACAGTGTATGATCACATTGAAAAAACAGTCTTGGGTTACATGAGCAGAATTTCAAAGATAGCATTTTAAAACCGTTTTTAATCCAACATAAAACTCATCTCTCCAAAAGACAGCTGAGTTGGCTATTTTACTTTTGAGCACAGAGGTGAAAGAGAAAACTAAGTGAAGGGGGAAACTATACGGAACTATACACTCAGCAACTCCATTAAAGCCATATGCTGGATACAAAGGAAAAGGAAATGAAAAGCTTTGAAATGCAGCTGTCCCACTCCCTGCTATTTCCACTCAGACCTGACTATTTTTCCATTAGAATCCAACACATGTGTGATGACACATGGAAACAGGGTGAGCTCATGAACCCAGGGGAATAGAGTCCAGCATTCCCAGGGCAGCACCCTGGAAGCACATGACCACTCCCAACCTCCACCCCTATGGATGGCACATGCGAAAGAAGACCTAGCAATGGAAAAACCCACTTCACAGCAGAAAAGGAAAACCAAAAGATAATTCAGACACCTGGCTGCTGTTTACTGATTACGCCAGCAAACAAAATCATTAGATCTAAAACCAATCTTGTCGGGCAATATCTTTATTAAAATCAGAGCAAGAAACTCTTTTGGGACATTGAAATATATCAGTACCAAAAAACTAGTCATCAATCAAGACTTTACAAAGATGGTGGAGCTGTTCTGCCCATGTTCCTTAAATAGGTCTTATTCAGAAACCCTCTAATCAGAACACACGGCGTGACAAAGTTCAATTTATAGAATGGAAAGAAGGCTTCTTTTATTCCATCTTTTCTTCATGTTTGTGTTTCTGACACTGTGGTATTAACATTTTAAATTGAATCTTTAAATAAGTATGATGATGAGAAGCTTCCCTTATTGGGAAGGCCAGGCTCAGTAGATGACCTTAAGTAAGATGATCAGTTGCTTTGTCTCCAGTAATCTAGTTTTGATACATCCTTCTCCTAGGTATTAAGGTCTGGTTTGAATTAAAAGTCTGCAGCATGCTGAGAGCTGTAAGAGTAACTTAAAAGACTTGTTTTTAGCTGGTGGCCAAAACAGGCTTCCTTGTGGTTTCTAGCATACAGTTTTTTCATTTATCTACTTACTCATTTAATGGGTATTTATTGACATCCTCCACGCACACACACATGCAAAGCACTGTGCTAGGTACACATATACCTGTTTCTGCCAGGTATTTACAGTGGGACATGATATTTAACCCCTCTGAGCCTCATTTCCTCATAGGTTTATTATAAGAACTGAAGGAGACAATATATGTAAAACTTAATAAGTAACAGCTTTAAGAAGACAGTAACGACTTTGAGTCACTCAGTCTGAAAGTATAACATACACATAAACAACTAAAATGTAATCTGATAATTTGCTACAACAGAGGGTGTACATATCAAGTAATTTGAGAGTACAGAGAAAAGAGTGGCTACCTCTGTCTAACAGAGTGAGGACAGGAAGGTGTCATCAAAGAGCAAGTGATCTTGAAGTATGAGCATAGAGGCATTCAGAAAAGTTAAGACTGAATTCACTAGGTCCTGGAAAGTGAGAAACTCCTTTAGGCAGCAGCAGAAGAGTTTATCCCCTTACACTTGTGATGCTCCCGTTCTTGGAAGCTGAAAGTCGCTAAGGGGTTGACCTTTTCCAACTTCATACCACACTGTGCAACCCAGATGCCATTTCTTCTCACTCCTACAGTACTAACCAAGGGGCCTGACCAAGGATAGGGTAAAATCAGTAGCCAAGGGCCTCCCTCATGGACAAGTGGGTAAAGAGTTCGCCTTGCAGTGTAAGGGACAGCAGTTTGATCCCTGGCCCGGGAGGGTCCCACATTGTGAGGAGGGGGTTTTTCCCGGCCTGTGCTGTTTATAGAATGGAAAGAAGGCTTCTTTTATTCCATCTTTTCTTCATGTTTGTGTTTCTGACACTGTGGTATTAACATTTTAAATTGAATCTTTAAATAAGTATGATGATGAGAAGCTTCCCTTATTGGGAAGGCCAGGCTCAGTAGATGACCTTAAGTAAGATGATCAGTTGCTTTGTCTCCAGTAATCTAGTTTTGATACATCCTTCTCCTAGGTATTAAGGTCTGGTTTGAATTAAAAGTCTGCAGCATGCTGAGAGCTGTAAGAGTAACTTAAAAGACTTGTTTTTAGCTGGTGGCCAAAACAGGCTTCCTTGTGGTTTCTAGCATACAGTTTTTTCATTTATCTACTTACTCATTTAATGGGTATTTATTGACATCCTCCACGCACACACACATGCAAAGCACTGTGCTAGGTACACATATACCTGTTTCTGCCAGGTATTTACAGTGGGACATGATATTTAACCCCTCTGAGCCTCATTTCCTCATAGGTTTATTATAAGAACTGAAGGAGACAATATATGTAAAACTTAATAAGTAACAGCTTTAAGAAGACAGTAACGACTTTGAGTCACTCAGTCTGAAAGTATAACATACACATAAACAACTAAAATGTAATCTGATAATTTGCTACAACAGAGGGTGTACATATCAAGTAATTTGAGAGTACAGAGAAAAGAGTGGCTACCTCTGTCTAACAGAGTGAGGACAGGAAGGTGTCATCAAAGAGCAAGTGATCTTGAAGTATGAGCATAGAGGCATTCAGAAAAGTTAAGACTGAATTCACTAGGTCCTGGAAAGTGAGAAACTCCTTTAGGCAGCAGCAGAAGAGTTTATCCCCTTACACTTGTGATGCTCCCGTTCTTGGAAGCTGAAAGTCGCTAAGGGGTTGACCTTTTCCAACTTCATACCACACTGTGCAACCCAGATGCCATTTCTTCTCACTCCTACAGTACTAACCAAGGGGCCTGACCAAGGATAGGGTAAAATCAGTAGCCAAGGGCCTCCCTCATGGACAAGTGGGTAAAGAGTTCGCCTTGCAGTGTAAGGGACAGCAGTTTGATCCCTGGCCCGGGAGGGTCCCACATTGTGAGGAGTGGCTGTGCTGGTGTGTCCAATTACCAGCCGGCACTCTGGAGGGCATGCGCCCAGAGCCAGTGCTCTGCAATGAAAGAGGCCACTGTGATGGGAGGCCCCCACATGCCAAAGAATGAAGATGAATGAAAATAAATGATGACTTAGAGGCAAAAAAGGAAAATGTAAAATTTTTTTAAAATCAGTAGACAAATCATAGAGGAAGCAGAGAGAAACTACTGGATAGACCTAGAGTCAAAAAAAAACCAAATAGTTCAAGTGCATAGTACACTAAGGATATGTAAGACTTAGTAAGCATTCTATTAGTAGAAAAGATTACCAGTCACCAAAATATTGGGTTTGCTATGACTTCTAATATGTAGAAACAGTAATCAACCATCACAAACTGGTAAATTATCACTAATAGAGCAATGATCTAGTACAGAGATGGCAAAGGAAAGGTACCATTGTCCCCCCCACAACCCTGGGCAGACATTATTAAGCAATTTGGAATGCTTTCTCATGGAGCCTAAACACAACCTCAGAATCTTGGCTCTTATTTATGCCTGAACTTGTAGCTCTGTGGAGAACACGCTAAAACAAAAGACCATGATGAATGTGATATTGTGCCTACCAAAAGATCAGGCTGGCAGTCTCATTTATCTGATTAAATGCAGATCCAAAGTTCAACTCTAGGTATTTACAGTAAAAGGGACCAAAAGCACTGGATTAGATATTGTGGATTAGTTTCCTCAGCATTAAGGCCATCTCCCTTATAGCACATAGTAGCTCCAAAACTAAGAAATGAACGACTGTCTTGATTCAGGCTAGAAGTCCGGGGGTTTTTTAAGCAGCAGAAGAGTTTATCCTTACCTTGTGATGCTCCCGTTCTTGGAAGCTGAAAGTCGCTAAGGGGTTGACCTTTTCCAACTTCATACCACACTGTGCAACCCAGATGCCATTTCTTCTCACTCCTACAGTACTAACCAAGGGGCCTGACCAAGGATAGGGTAAAATCAGTAGCCAAGGGCCTCCCTCATGGACAAGTGGGTAAAGAGTTCGCCTTGCAGTGTAAGGGACAGCAGTTTGATCCCTGGCCCGGGAGGGTCCCACATTGTGAGGAGTGGCTGTGCTGGTGTGTCCAATTACCAGCCGGCACTCTGGAGGGCATGCGCCCAGAGCCAGTGCTCTGCAATGAAAGAGGCCACTGTGATGGGAGGCCCCCACATGCCAAAGAATGAAGATGAATGAAAATAAATGATGACTTAGAGGCAAAAAAGGAAAATGTAAAATTTTTTTAAAATCAGTAGACAAATCATAGAGGAAGCAGAGAGAAACTACTGGATAGACCTAGAGTCAAAAAAAAACCAAATAGTTCAAGTGCATAGTACACTAAGGATATGTAAGACTTAGTAAGCATTCTATTAGTAGAAAAGATTACCAGTCACCAAAATATTGGGTTTGCTATGACTTCTAATATGTAGAAACAGTAATCAACCATCACAAACTGGTAAATTATCACTAATAGAGCAATGATCTAGTACAGAGATGGCAAAGGAAAGGTACCATTGTCCCCCCCACAACCCTGGGCAGACATTATTAAGCAATTTGGAATGCTTTCTCATGGAGCCTAAACACAACCTCAGAATCTTGGCTCTTATTTATGCCTGAACTTGTAGCTCTGTGGAGAACACGCTAAAAACAAAAGACCATGATGAATGTGATATTGTGCCTACCAAAAGATCAGGCTGGCAGTCTCATTTATCTGATTAAATGCAGATCCAAAGTTCAACTCTAGGTATTTACAGTAAAAGGGACCAAAAGCACTGGATTAGATATTGTGGATTAGTTTCCTCAGCATTAAGGCCATCTCCCTTATAGCACATAGTAGCTGCAAAACTAAGAAATGAACCTGGCCCATTTAAATGGTTCATTAGCAATCTCATAAAGAGAAAGGCAGGTCTGTGACAGGTTCCACATGCCCTGTGCTCAGCAGCAGTGATGGAACCTCCTGACACAGAAACTTCTCCTCTCTGGTGGAGGGAGACTGTAGCATCTCAACCTGATGCCCAGGTCTGGAATGAGATCTGGGGAGTCATTTGGGGAAGTTCAACCTAGGAGCTGTTTCTTCACTCTCTCTTCTATAAGGATTTCACAAGCCTCTTATTAGCCAAATATCTTTCTGCTTAAACAGGCTAGATTCTGATGCCTACAACTGAACTCTGATCGACAAAGGCAAGGAAAAATCCTACCTTAAACTATAGTTTCTGGAGGATGAATATTTGGCCAAAAATAAGTTCTAACAGCATAAATGTTTTAGTTAAAACAGACTCCTGTGGGCTTCCCTGGTGGTCCAGTAGGTAGAGTCCACCTTGCAGTGCAAGGGACGCCGGTTCCATCCCTGGCCTGGGAAGATGCCACATGCTGTGGAGCGGCTGGACCAGTGTGTCCAATTATCAGCCAGCCCTCTGGAGCGTGTGCACCCAGAGCCAGTGCTCTGCAACTAGAGAGGCCACTGCGATGGGGGGCCCACATAGGCCAAAGAATTAAGATGGATGAAAATAAATAAATGAAAGACTAATAAAAGAAGTCAAAAATTAAAAAATAAAAACAGACTCCTGTAGCTTAGGCCATTAACTCTGTGAAAATATATTTAATATCTGTATTTCGACCTCCAACTTCTGACCTTGTCTTCATTATTTTATCTCAGATTGCTTCCTGGACTTCCACACTTGGATTTCCTGCCAGCACCAGGACCTCATTTGTCAATAATCTCATTTTTCATCTTCTCTTTCATTATCCCCACCATCCTGAACTCTGAATTCCAGCATAATCCAATTTTCCTTTTCTTCCTTACCAAACCCTGAAAATTCTGCATTATGTCTATTTTCCACCACCACTACCATCAGTCTAGTTCACACCTTCCGCAGTTAAGGCTTTCGCTATTACATTATTCTGTCTGGTTTCCCAGCTGTTAGTATTTCCCCAACCCTCTTAGCCCTCACATATACTCTAGCCATGGCAACCCAATTCATACTTCTAAAAGTCATTCTCATCTTGATACTTCCCACTCAAACATGTCCAGACTTCCAATACTTGGAATAGAAAATCCAAACAACTTAAGTTGCCACTCAAGGCTTTCACAATCTGCCTGTCAACTCTTTCCCCAAGGTTATTTCTCACTACTTCCCTTATTGAATCAACACTACACTCAACTACAGCCAAACTGGCCTCTTTACTTCCTTTTCTTATTAAGACACTATTTTGAAAAGCCGTGACTTGTACACACATTGTTCCTTTTTGCAGGGCCCTTACTCTCTTCTCTGTACCTCATGCAATGTTGAATAGGAAATCAAAATTCTTCCTCCACTGAAAGAAAAGGGAGCAGGGAGAAGGGCACAAACCCTAAAAACTATCTCATGACAAACTGGAGAAAGCTTACTAAAGAGGGGAAATAATATTTCAGATTATTTGTATTGTTTGAGTCAATTGATTATCAGATATACAGTTTATTTAGATTCTGGAAGAGCTATAGTCAGGTAGCCTTTTCTGTGTTGTAATGTGCTATCAGACCCCTCTGGTGCACCCAGAGCCCGTGCTCTGCAACTAGAGAGGCCACTGCGATGGGGGGCCCACATAGGCCAAAGAATTAAGATGGATGAAAATAAATAAATGAAAGACTAATAAAAGAAGTCAAAAATTAAAAAATAAAAACAGACTCCTGTAGCTTAGGCCATTAACTCTGTGAAAATATATTTAATATCTGTATTTCGACCTCCAACTTCTGACCTTGTCTTCATTATTTTATCTCAGATTGCTTCCTGGACTTCCACACTTGGATTTCCTGCCAGCACCAGGACCTCATTTGTCAATAATCTCATTTTTCATCTTCTCTTTCATTATCCCCACCATCCTGAACTCTGAATTCCAGCATAATCCAATTTTCCTTTTCTTCCTTACCAAACCCTGAAAATTCTGCATTATGTCTATTTTCCACCACCACTACCATCAGTCTAGTTCACACCTTCCGCAGTTAAGGCTTTCGCTATTACATTATTCTGTCTGGTTTCCCAGCTGTTAGTATTTCCCCAACCCTCTTAGCCCTCACATATACTCTAGCCATGGCAACCCAATTCATACTTCTAAAAGTCATTCTCATCTTGATACTTCCCACTCAAACATGTCCAGACTTCCAATACTTGGAATAGAAAATCCAAACAACTTAAGTTGCCACTCAAGGCTTTCACAATCTGCCTGTCAACTCTTTCCCCAAGGTTATTTCTCACTACTTCCCTTATTGAATCAACACTACACTCAACTACAGCCAAACTGGCCTCTTTACTTCCTTTTCTTATTAAGACACTATTTTGAAAAGCCGTGACTTGTACACACATTGTTCCTTTTTGCAGGGCCCTTACTCTCTTCTCTGTACCTCATGCAATGTTGAATAGGAAATCAAAATTCTTCCTCCACTGAAAGAAAAGGGAGCAGGGAGAAGGGCACAAACCCTAAAAACTATCTCATGACAAACTGGAGAAAGCTTACTAAAGAGGGGAAATAATATTTCAGATTATTTGTATTGTTTGAGTCAATTGATTATCAGATATACAGTTTATTTAGATTCTGGAAGAGCTATAGTCAGGTAGCTCCTGTGGTCCTCCAGAATTGAAGATACTGTTCAAATTGCATGAAACTATCAGATTATTCGCATTGGATGAGAAAGAGTACAGCTGACTTACGGAAATGAATTTCTGGTGAATGTAATTCTCAATAAGACCAGACAAGAACTTGGTTAACTTTAGAGAAAATCCAGGCAGATGACTGGCTAGCTGAAACCCCCATCTCACCATATGTTTTCTCTGTGACAATTTTAGGATCTGAAGCAGAAATGCATTATTCATTATTATCTGTCTTACCAGATGGACTCAACTCTACTTGAAGAACAAGGAAACACTTTTCCTTCATCCTCTCTACTCTGCAGTCTGCCAGCAAAAGCAGATAAAAGGATTCCCTCTCAGATATGTAGCTTCTTGACCCACATCATCTCTATTCCCTTCCCTGTTGTCTCTGCAATTCCCCCCTCTGGTGCTTTGGCATAGTACACTGATGCATCTAAACTCTATACTTGTTGATTATGGTCTCAGGCTCACTTCGTTCACACTGCTGGTCTCTGTACTCATGTTACACAAGGGATGGATATCTAAAGCTTGAAGGGTTGTTTCTGGTGCCCTGCCAACTGTCACTTGTCAAAACCTGAGAAGCTCCCACAGTCCTCCCATGCCAGCTGGCAATTCCCCAGAGGGCTAGGTGTTTCTCTTCATCTTCTCTCCATCTCCTGAAAATTTAGTTCAAGGAACTCTGGACTAGGCAAATACCTGCTTCTCTATTCTAATAAGATATGTCCTACCCTGGCCATATTTTCCTATTCTTTGCAACCATGATTTAGAGACTTAAATTGCATCCATAGATTCCATGTTGATAACTAGTCTTTAACCTTTTAAATTCTCATCAGTCATCTAAAGCCACAGAGCATAACTGGAAAAAGTGAATGACAACTTTCTTCCACCTAAAGTCCACCCATTTTTTCCTAAAAACTTGACCAAATATGCCCCCAAACCCATTCCTTTTTAATAAATGAGCTCAACAATTCTTTTTATATATCCATACCAACTTTTTTGCTGGGGAAAGACAAAATCCACATCAAATCTGCAGAGAGTCATGTGCAAGGAATTACAATGTCCAGTTTTCACTCTCAAGGTTAACTTTCACCTATTAGTTAAGGCCCTCCTGAATGAATTTTTTCCAGGTTAGTACTCCATTCTTTGTCCCATACTCTTTCCTTGTTTCTTCTCATCCAAGTCACATTCTTCTGCTCTGGCTTCTCAAAAGCCAGGTGCTGATTCACTGTTATTCTCAGGAGTATGCATGCTCCTTCTTTCCTCAATTTCCTCCAAAAGCATTGTATCCAATATTTTTTTATTCCCAAAGTTCCTTCACATTCTTCTCAAGCCAGATTGCATTTAGTTTATGTATATCTGGTTCTTCCTGCCCACAAGAATATACACACATTCTCTAGTTTACCCTGAGTTCCATCCCTAGGAGCTAAGGAGTTCTAAGAAGTTCTAGTATTGCAATCTGAAATAGACTCCTCACCATAAGTAATTTGGTTGATGAAAAGTTTAGTCATAATTTCCCTACCAAAGAAGCTGATAACTGCTCTGAAAATTACCCATTGTCCTTTATTTGACTATTCAGCCACATGTCAAGCTCAGGAAAAGGTGCCATGGGCCTCTTTACAAATGTAAAGCACTCTCATCTTAAAAACAGAATGATAAAATCTTGGATCCCATCATTCATCAGGCCTAGTTAGGTATCTCAAGGGGCTATGTACCTTTCTTCACAATTATCATCAATTATTTCAGTGATTAATTGTTTTAACATCTGAATCCTTAACACTGATGCAACATATATTCTAATAAGATATGTCCTACCCTGGCCATATTTTCCTATTCTTTGCAACCATGATTTAGAGACTTAAATTGCATCCATAGATTCCATGTTGATAACTAGTCTTTAACCTTTTAAATTCTCATCAGTCATCTAAAGCCACAGAGCATAACTGGAAAAAGTGAATGACAACTTTCTTCCACCTAAAGTCCACCCATTTTTTCCTAAAAACTTGACCAAATATGCCCCCAAACCCATTCCTTTTTAATAAATGAGCTCAACAATTCTTTTTATATATCCATACCAACTTTTTTGCTGGGGAAAGACAAACCACATCAAATCTGCAGAGAGTCATGTGCAAGGAATTACAATGTCCAGTTTTCACTCTCAAGGTTAACTTTCACCTATTAGTTAAGGCCCTCCTGAATGAATTTTTGCCAGGTTAGTACTCCATTCTTTGTCCCATACTCTTTCCTTGTTTCTTCTCATCCAAGTCACATTCTTCTGCTCTGGCTTCTCAAAAGCCAGGTGCTGATTCACTGTTATTCTCAGGAGTATGCATGCTCCTTCTTTCCTCAATTTCCTCCAAAAGCATTGTATCCAATATTTTTTTATTCCCAAAGTTCCTTCACATTCTTCTCAAGCCAGATTGCATTTAGTTTATGTATATCTGGTTCTTCCTGCCCACAAGAATATACACACATTCTCTAGTTTACCCTGAGTTCCATCCCTAGGAGCTAAGGAGTTCTAAGAAGTTCTAGTATTGCAATCTGAAATAGACTCCTCACCATAAGTAATTTGGTTGATGAAAAGTTTCGTCATACATTTCCCTACCAAAGAAGCTGATAACTGCTCTGAAAATTACCCATTGTCCTTTATTTGACTATTCAGCCACATGTCAAGCTCAGGAAAAGGTGCCATGGGCCTCTTTACAAATGTAAAGCACTCTCATCTTAAAAACAGAATGATAAAATCTTGGATCCCATCATTCATCAGGCCTAGTTAGGTATCTCAAGGGGCTATGTACCTTTCTTCACAATTATCATCAATTATTTCAGTGATTAATTGTTTTAACATCTGAATCCTTAACACTAATACCTACCATCACCCTGCAGTTTGTTCCTTGTTACCCAAAATATGAATCACTGGCAATAGGTTCCACAACCATCACATCAAGCATGCAGCAGTTTATGGAGAGCTAACATTTCCACCTGCAGCAAAGCAAACAAAAATGATGTTGCACTTGTGGGCACGTGCCCTGAATGCAGATGGGCAGAATGGCCACAGGTGCTGTGGAAAGCAAATGAAGGTGCTTCTGCTTAGGCTGCAGAGTCACTGCTGAACATTATAAACACCCTTGCTCATTCCGTAACCTCCTCAGCAACAGAGCCACAGGAGACATCTCAGTGGAAAAGGCTGTTTGGCTTCAACTCTAATAACCTGAACAAGATGCAAGGCAATTAGCCCCAGACTGTGGCCTCGAGAGAAAACTTCTGGTCACCTTGCGACAGCCGGGCTTTCCTCTCGTGGTCCAGAGCAACTTCAGTCTTATTCCTCCAGCCATGCTTCTCCATGCTCTATTGACAACTCTAGTTTCTTCTCTCCTGTCCCAAACTGTAAGACATTAATCAGTCTTTCTCCTGGCCATTTAGCAACTTTTGGGTCTCAGGTCATGGAAATTGGAAGTAGAATAAGTAATGCAAGGCCTTAGGACAAAAGAGAAATTAATTCTAATTCTCATTTCACTCTGAGCAAGTCACATTTCTGGGTCTGTTTCTTCAGGTGTTAAATAAGGAAGTGATATACTTCAAGATTTAGTTTGGTTTTATTTTTTCCTAGGGTAGACCATTTAGGACAGAGTCTTTCAAGCTGGGGGCGTCAGAATTTACTAGTGAGTCATCAAATTAATTTTTATAATAGAATGGAATATATCAGAGTACACTGAACAGAATAAAAATATTCTTCCATATGTCCTGTGACACGGCCAGAAAACAAACAAACAAACACGATTTAGTGATAAAGTTTTGCTTCCAATGTACTTTGCAGTCTGGTTATGGGTGAATGGGATTATATGTAAGATACTTTTACAAATAAATTACTAGGCAAATTTGAAATATTATCAATAGACTATTAACAGTTATTAACTATTTTATTATATTTGCTCTATTTTATATTTACCTGCATTTGGCCTGTATTTGGTCTACCCTGTTTTTAATCATAGTTATGTGCACAATTCACATGCTAACTGAATATTACACCTCGAATTTCTTTTCTTTTCTTGGTCTATAATGCCAAGGATGGTTCAGCTCACAGATCTTCCACAGTCCTTTCACTGATGTGCTAACACTTTGGCACTGAAGGAAACCAGGATATGTTACCCCAAAATATTTCACTTTGGCATGTTGACTATTTTGAATTAAAGCACTTAAGAAATAGCAGGTGCAAGGAAAACACTCTGACTCTTCTTTTCCTTCTTGAAAGCATGAGATAAAGGTGGCTTCCCTTTATCAGGAGGAAAGAAGACATTTTTAGCAACCCAGAGATGGCACCAGAGGAATCTGCAAACAAATCTTGTTCTATTAGCTTACTCCCACATATTCACCTTCCCATAGTTTGTGCCTTGGGAAGCCTAAAACTGCTTTCCTTTATTCTGTCATTATTCTATAATGTCTCATCCTTGGTTAAAGATGATGTATGAGTTGGAATTTTGAGTTACTTTTGGTTTAGGTTTTTCTGCACGATGTGGGCTATACACATCGATTAAACTGTTTCTCTCTTCTCAGTTCATCTTTCTATTAAAGAATTCCAGCTAAGGGCTTCCCTGGTGGTGCAGTGGGTAAGGACACCGCCTTGCAGTGCAAAGGGCACTGGTTCGATCCCTGGTCTGGGAAGATCCCACGTGCTGCAGAGCGGCAGGACCCATGTGTCCAGTTACCGAACCAGAGCTCTGGAGTGCATGCGCCCAGAGCCGGCGCTCTGTGACAACAGAGGCCACCGTGATGGGAGGCCCACAGGGGCCAAAGAACAAAGATGGATGAAAATAGATAAATGAAAGACCAAAAGAAGTGGCCCACCCACCCCCCTCCCTCTCCAACCACCCCCCTCTGCAAAAAAAAAAAAAAAAGAATTTGAGCTAAAACTCTAAGACAGGTAAAAGTAAAGTTTTACCTCTCCTAAAATACCAAAGATAAAGAGTCAAGAGACAAAGAGGGACAAAAAACAAGGGGACTGGCTTCTGTATCTATGAAAACAGAAAGACAGAGGAGGCTGGCGGGCTACAGTCCACAGGGTTGCAAGAGTAAGACATGACTTAGCAACCAAACAACAAACAAAATGACAGACTGGGAATTTTTAAACAAAGTGGAGATATCAAGACAGGAAAAACCATTTCTGTGTAAGAGTGTTGATGGCTGTATTTTTATGTACAGGCAATGAACTGCTAGCCAGCTATACTTATTAGGCTGTGAGTTCTTGGATGGCAAAAAAAAAAAAAGCACTTCTAATTTATTTAACAATGTTTAAAATAGGGCTTTATGCACAGTAAGTATTCAGTGTTTGTTAAATTGCAGTGTTCATCAAAATGCACAATGTTTGATAATAAACTAACAACTGGATGCAACCTAAGTGTCCATGAAGAAGGGACTGGTTAAATAGACACTTTCACACTGTTATAATAGTGAAGTATGTATATGTGGAGCTTCCCAGGTAGGGCTAGAGATAAAGAACTCGCCTGCCAATGCAGGAGATATGCATAAGAGATGAGGGTTTGATCCCTGGATCAGGAAGATCCCCTGGAGAAGGGCACAGCAGCCCACTCTAATATTCTTGCCTGAAAAATTCCATGGACAGAGGAGATTTGTGGGCTACAGTCCATAGAGTTGCAAAGAATTGGACACGACTGAAGTGAATGAGAATGCATGCATGTTTACGTGTACTAGTATAAAGTGATCTGCAGAGTACACTATTAAGATGAAAAAAGCAACATGTAGAATATTCTTATGAAGTCCAAGAAAATTAATCAGAAAATTAATCTTATCATGCTGCTTATATTAAGTTCATAGGAAAAACACCAAATGATATCCTCTGGCATGCAATATTCTGAGCCATGCCCTTTTCGCAATAGGCTAAACAACTCTCCCTAAATCATAAGACTTTAGATTCTAATCTCAAAGAGTATCTAAAAACTTTCTGTGTTTTATCATAAAATACCAAAGATAAAGAGTCAAGAGACAAAGAGGGACAAAAAACAAGGGGACTGGCTTCTGTATCTATGAAAACAGAAAGACAGAGGAGGCTGGCGGGCTACAGTCCACAGGGTTGCAAGAGTAAGACATGACTTAGCAACCAAACAACAAACAAAATGACAGACTGGGAATTTTTAAACAAAGTGGAGATATCAAGACAGGAAAAACCATTTCTGTGTAAGAGTGTTGATGGCTGTATTTTTATGTACAGGCAATGAACTGCTAGCCAGCTATACTTATTAGGCTGTGAGTTCTTGGATGGCAAAAAAAAAAAAGCACTTCTAATTTATTTAACAATGTTTAAAATAGGGCTTTATGCACAGTAAGTATTCAGTGTTTGTTAAATTGCAGTGTTCATCAAAATGCACAATGTTTGATAATAAACTAACAACTGGATGCAACCTAAGTGTCCATGAAGAAGGGACTGGTTAAATAGACACTTTCACACTGTTATAATAGTGAAGTATGTATATGTGGAGCTTCCCAGGTAGGGCTAGAGATAAAGAACTCGCCTGCCAATGCAGGAGATATGCATAAGAGATGAGGGTTTGATCCCTGGATCAGGAAGATCCCCTGGAGAAGGGCACAGCAGCCCACTCTAATATTCTTGCCTGAAAAATTCCATGGACAGAGGAGATTTGTGGGCTACAGTCCATAGAGTTGCAAAGAATTGGACACGACTGAAGTGAATGAGAATGCATGCATGTTTACGTGTACTAGTATAAAGTGATCTGCAGAGTACACTATTAAGATGAAAAAAGCAACATGTAGAATATTCTTATGAAGTCCAAGAAAATTAATCAGAAAATTAATCTTATCATGCTGCTTATATTAAGTTCATAGGAAAAACACCAAATGATATCCTCTGGCATGCAATATTCTGAGCCATGCCCTTTTCGCAATAGGCTAAACAACTCTCCCTAAATCATAAGACTTTAGATTCTAATCTCAAAGAGTTAACACAATTTTTGTGAACAATGAAAATCTTTCTGTGTTACATTAAAATTCATCAATAAAATAGCATTAATTTACATTAATTATAGCAGTGATTGCTTACAGTTATGCCAGAGAATATATTCCGAGTTCAAGTTCTATTTTTAGACAACTTCTCTGAGGATCATTAGACACCTGTCCTATTTAGCAGCTGGAATAGTTAAGCATTATAGTGCTTTTAAAATAGCAGATAAGTCAACCACAAAGACATA
Source organism: Tragulus kanchil (assembly GCA_022376925.1). NCBI lineage: Eukaryota > Metazoa > Chordata > Mammalia > Artiodactyla > Tragulidae > Tragulus > Tragulus kanchil. The sequence continues at coordinate 53,040,431 of JAIOJX010000029.1, read as the reverse complement.
TTTTAAACAAAGGAGTTTTAGTATTAAAGATCATGACTTGAATTCTTCCAATGCTATCGTAACAAAAATATTTTAAGATCTAATATATGATCCAAGCCATATGGATTTAAAAAAGTGGATTTGGGGCTTCCCTGGTAGTTCAGTGGGTAAGGACACTGCCTTGCAGTGCAAGGGGCGCCAGTTTGATCCCTGGCCTGGGAAGATGCCCTGGACTGATGTGTCTAACTACCAGCCAGTGCTCTGGAGCACATGCGCCTGGAGCTAGTGCTCTGCAAGGAGAGAGGCCACTGCAATGGGAGGCCCACACAGGCCAAAGAATTAAGATGGATGAAAATAAACAAATGCAAGACCAATAAAATTTTTTTTTAATTTAAAAATTTTTTAGAAAAAGTGGATTTCCCTGAAATCAAATGAAAGTAAAAATTTCTTCCCTGCTTCTCCAATTCTATACCTTAGTTGTAGTTAACTAGAATCAAGAATGAACTTGGGCCCCATAAAACCCACATTACAATGGAGAAGGAAAAAAAGGTGTCTTTTGAAAACTGGACAGAGGAGATTTGTGGGCTACAGTCCATAGAGTTGCAAAGAATTGGACACGACTGAAGTGAATGAGAATGCATGCATGTTTACGTGTACTAGTATAAAGTGATCTGCAGAGTACACTATTAAGATGAAAAAAGCAACATGTAGAATATTCTTATGAAGTCCAAGAAAATTAATCAGAAAATTAATCTTATCATGCTGCTTATATTAAGTTCATAGGAAAAACACCAAATGATATCCTCTGGCATGCAATATTCTGAGCCATGCCCTTTTCGCAATAGGCTAAACAACTCTCCCTAAATCATAAGACTTTAGATTCTAATCTCAAAGAGTTAACAAAATTTTTTGTGAACAATGAAAATCTTTCTGTGTTACATTAAAATTCATCAATAAAATAGCATTAATTTACATTAATTATAGCAGTGATTGCTTACAGTTATGCCAGAGAATATATTCCGAGTTCAAGTTCTATTTTTAGACAACTTCTCTGAGGATCATTAGACACCTGTCCTATTTAGCAGCTGGAATAGTTAAGCATTATAGTGCTTTTAAAATAGCAGATAAGTCAACCACAAAGACATATTTTAAACAAAGGAGTTTTAGTATTAAAGATCATGACTTGAATTCTTCCAATGCTATCGTAACAAAAATATTTTAAGATCTAATATATGATCCAAGCCATATGGATTTAAAAAAGTGGATTTGGGGCTTCCCTGGTAGTTCAGTGGGTAAGGACACTGCCTTGCAGTGCAAGGGGCGCCAGTTTGATCCCTGGCCTGGGAAGATGCCCTGGACTGATGTGTCTAACTACCAGCCAGTGCTCTGGAGCACATGCGCCTGGAGCTAGTGCTCTGCAAGGAGAGAGGCCACTGCAATGGGAGGCCCACACAGGCCAAAGAATTAAGATGGATGAAAATAAACAAATGCAAGACCAATAAAATTTTTTTTTAATTTAAAAATTTTTTAGAAAAAGTGGATTTCCCTGAAATCAAATGAAAGTAAAAATTTCTTCCCTGCTTCTCCAATTCTATACCTTAGTTGTAGTTAACTAGAATCAAGAATGAACTTGGGCCCCATAAAACCCACATTACAATGGAGAAGGGAAATTTGTAATAATTCTAATATGTCAAGGTGTCTTTTGAGCTGAAAAGACTATCTGAGATTTCTCTGTCCCCAGTCTAACTACAATATCCTTGTTTTACAGAACAGGAAACTGAGGCTCAGGGTGCTAATGTGAGAATCCCAACATGGATTCTAGAGATTGTACAAACAACCCTGGTAAAAATGAGGTGCAACATAATGTGACTTGTTCTACTATATATAAAATAGATTAATAGCAAGGATCTCCTCTATAAAACAGGGAACTATACTTAATATAATATAATAATCTATAATGGAAAAGAATCAGAAAAAGAATATATGTACATACATATAGTGTGTATATATATATAAAACCAAATTATTTTGCTGTGCACTTGAATCTAACAAAACATTGTAAATTAACTATATAGTTCAATTTAAAAAAATATATAACATGGAGGCTTCCCTGATGGCTTAGTGGTAAAGAATCTGCCTGCCAATGCAGGAGACACAGTTTCCATCCCTGATCCCGGAAGATCCCACATGTCATGGAGCAATGAAGCCTGTGCACCACAACTAGAGAAAAGCCCACACAGCAACGAAGACCCAGCACAGCGAGAAAATAAACAAATAATAATAATAATAAAAAAAATATGACTTATATTGCTCACCCAGCCCAGGGTTCAATGAGCATGGTAACTCACCCTCATTTGACAGAGACTGGATTATAAGTAGGCATATAACCAATATCAGGGAAATAAGGGAAATTTTCTGTTGGGGATGGTTTCTGGAAGATATCTATCTGTAATAAAAAGTAAAACAATGATGACGATCGTCTTCTGGTTATGAAAGCAATAGTTTCAAGATGCAACTCATGTACAATAGTCATACTGAAACCCTGTATGGCAAGCATTAGAAGGAAAAACTCACAGAGGTAGAAAGGAAATATGCAAAGAATGATGGCCACTGACAGCATTGTTGACCTACTGCATCCAACTGGTGGTATTTATCTGTAAATGTCTTATTCTCTGATATCATTAAATGTCTTTAACATGGAAATATTGATAATTTGATAACAAGTACTATGAGACCTACAATCAAATGCGTGTCCATCTTCTACAGGGCAAAAGAACCAAGTCTGGGATAGCCTGATTCATTTGTACTTAATGAACCCCTAGAAAACAGGGACTGTAGCTTTGAAACTACAGAAATCAGTAAATTCTAGAAAAAAAAGTAGGCCTCAGAATGTTTTTTGTGGGATTACAAATGACATAGCCACTTTGGAAAATAGTTTGGTAGTTTCTTATAAAGTTACACATAAGCTTACCATACAACCAACATTTTCACTTTTAAGAACCTACTCAAAAAAGTAAAAATAGGGCTTCCCTAGTGGTTCAGTGCGTAAAGAGTCTGTCTTGCAGTGCCAGGGGCACCAGTTCGATCGCTGGCCCAGGAGGATCTCACCTGCCACGGAGCAGCTGGACCAGTGTGCCAGGGCTCTGGAGCACATGTGCCCAGAGCCAGTGCTCTACAACAAGAGAGGCCATGCCAAAAGAATAAAAAGATGGATGAAAGTAAAAATTGTTTTAAAAAGGCATGTTGGGGAAAGGAAAAAAAATTTAAAAAGAAAAAGTGAAAACATATATTCACACAAAGATTCATACACAAATGTTCACAGCAGTGTTATTCACAATAGCCCCAACCTGGAAACAACCCAAATGCTCTTCAGCTGGCAGGTGACTGAACAAAATGTGTACCCATATATGGATGAGTACTCAGCAATAAAAAGGAACAAAATACTGATAAATGCTATATTTTCTCAGTGAAAAGAATCAGACACAAAAGACTGTATATTGTATGGATTCGTTTGCATACCATGTCCAGAACAGGCAAATTTATAAAGTCAAAATTGATCAGTGATTACTAGGACTGGACGTGGGAACAGGGGCGTGACTGCAGATAATCACTAAGGAATTTTTTGGAGGAGTGATTGAAATTTTTTAAAAACTGGACTGTGGCAAGGGTTATACAACTCTATAAATTTACTAAAAATCATTGAATTGTACACTTTTTTTTTTTTGGTCACACTGCATGGCAAGCATATGGAATCTTAGTTCTCTGATCAGGGATCAAACACACATCCTGCATTAGATGTGCAAAGTCTTGATCACTGGACCACCAGGGCCCAGAATTGGGAAGCCCTGAATTGTGTACTTTCAATGGGCAAAGTTTCTGATGTGTAAATCATACCATACTCTCAAAATGCTACTAAAAATAAAAATGCATTGCACTATTGAAATAAATAAAAACTTTTATTCTTATTTAATTACATAAAATCACTTAGTCAAGGATTTGATGCTTATAATTACAAACATGTCAAGTACCTAACAGTGCATAAGGTACCTAGCAGTGCAGAAGGCATAAATGTACAGAGATGTTGCTTTCCAGTTAAGAATCTAAGAGACACTGGTTGTGGCTGAAAAGAAACGGTTTAGTTCAAAGTGAATAAGCAGACAAAAAGTAATAAAAGTCAAAAAGAAAAAATTGTTGATAGCTGGACATTAAGTAAGATATTCTGAAGATGTAGAATTTCAAGTTGAAGATAAAGGAGCGGTGGGAAGAAAAGAAAGCAATTTGGCAGACAGGAAAACTACCTTTAAGGAAACTACTTAGAAAGGTAAATGTACAATGTTAAGTGTTGGATGCTTTAGTTATATTCAAAGAGCTACTTAGGTTCCAAAGTAACATTCAAAACTTTTCTAACTCAATGTTTTCTTAAGCCTTTGAGATCAACATCCAAATCTATCACTTAAAAAGGCATGTTGGGGAAAGGAAAAAAAATTTAAAAAGAAAAAGTGAAAACATATATTCACACAAAGATTCATACACAAATGTTCACAGCAGTGTTATTCACAATAGCCCCAACCTGGAAACAACCCAAATGCTCTTCAGCTGGCAGGTGACTGAACAAAATGTGTACCCATATATGGATGAGTACTCAGCAATAAAAAGGAACAAAATACTGATAAATGCTATATTTTCTCAGTGAAAAGAATCAGACACAAAAGACTGTATATTGTATGGATTCGTTTGCATACCATGTCCAGAACAGGCAAATTTATAAAGTCAAAATTGATCAGTGATTACTAGGACTGGACGTGGGAACAGGGGCGTGACTGCAGATAATCACTAAGGAATTTTTTTTTGGAGGAGTGATTGAAATTTTTTAAAAACTGGACTGTGGCAAGGGTTATACAACTCTATAAATTTACTAAAAATCATTGAATTGTACACTTTTTTTTTTTTGGTCACACTGCATGGCAAGCATATGGAATCTTAGTTCTCTGATCAGGGATCAAACACACATCCCCTGCATTAGATGTGCAAAGTCTTGATCACTGGACCACCAGGGCCCAGAATTGGGAAGCCCTGAATTGTGTACTTTCAATGGGCAAAGTTTCTGATGTGTAAATCATACCATACTCTCAAAATGCTATTAAAAATAAAAATGCATTGCACTATTGAAATAAATAAAAACTTTTATTCTTATTTAATTACATAAAATCACTTAGTCAAGGATTTGATGCATACAACTGTCTACCTAACAGTGCATAAGGTACCTAGCAGTGCAGAAGGCATAAATGTACAGAGATGTTGCTTTCCAGTTAAGAATCTAAGAGACACTGGTTGTGGCTGAAAAGTTATAACGGTTTAGTTCAAAGTGAATGAAGCAGACAAAAGAGTAATAAAAGTTCAAAGCAAGAAATAATTGTTGATAGCTGGACTTTAAGGAAGATATTCTGAAGATGTAGAATTTCAACTGGGCTTGGAAGATAAAGGAGCATGTGGGGCAGAACAGAAAGCAATTTACCATGCTCTGACAGGAAAACTACTTAGGGAAAGGTAAATGTACAATGTTAAGTGTTGGATGCTTTAGTTTATATTCAGAAAGAGCTACTTAGGTTCCAAAGTAACATTCAAAACTTTTCTAACTCAATGTTTTCTTAAACCTTTGAGATCAACATCCAAATCTATCACTTAAAAATCTAACTATTATTATATAAGGAAAACCAGTTTCCTACATTCTTTCCTTTAAAGTTCAATGAACTCATGCTGAACAGTTTAAAAATCACACAAAACCTGGGCTTCCCTGGTAGTCCAGTGGGTAGAGAGTTCGTCTTGCAATGCGAGGGGCACCGGTTCGATCCCTGGCCCAGGAAGATCCCATGTGCAGCAGAGCAGCTGGAACTGTGTGTCCAATCATGAGCCAATGCTCTGGAGCACATGTGCCCAGAGCCAGTGCTCTGCAATAAGAGAGGCCACTGCAATGGGAGACTCGCACAGGCCAAAGAATAAAGATAGATGAAAATAAACATGTAAAAAAGAAAAAATAATAAAAGAGACATAATGGGGAGAAAATCACATGAAATTTGTTTAAATACTTAATTACATTTATCTCACATTTGAAATCATAAATCTAATAAATTTTATTTTAGGTAAGCATTTCAAATGCCTGAGCAGACACACTTAAAACCCTAACAAAAAAGATCTTCCTCAGCTCCTATACAACTCATAGATCTAATAAATTGTGTCCATAAAATACATGAATCACAACTATCCTATTGTCCTTAGACATTGCAAAACTAATTTTTTAATTATTCAAATTTTATTATATTTTTCCACTTACATCTCATGTCTAAACCAATGCATATTTCAAATGGAAGTCACATGTGTAATCTCTCAGATTAGGTAACAAATACATAAATTTTCCTAATGACTGTGTAACATGTTCTTATATAAAGGTAAGAGTACCATGGATTTGACTGTTTCATTGTACTCATATTTAAGTCCAAAATCTTCCCAAATATTAAGACATTAACTTCATTAATAGAGATTTATCACCTCAGTCATAACAAAGCTTTTAAATCAACATACTAAGATTTTGATACAGTTACTTATAGATCAGAAATTTAAATCTAGAAAATGAGATGAGATCTATGTATCTGTGATTTTGCTGAAACCATAAATAGACTAGACCTTTTTATATAAAATTGGGTTAAGCCCATGCCACTCACAAATAAATTTTAATGTTCAAACTTAGGTAGGTAGAATTCTGTATGCTCATCCTGATTGCAATTAACTTTCATCATACTTTGAATTGATTCCATTAATCTCTTTACTATATCCTAAGATGCTACAAGCTTTTCTACATGTTTATTCCTGATTGGATCTTTCATGCCTTTCATATTTTGTCCTGGTTCTAAACACAACCTATAATCTTTTGAATGATACAACTGGTTTTGCAGAGATCTGGCCCACAGTGACCTTATGTCATTTAACAGAAATGTCTTACCAAGGAACAGGTGCTAAAGAAGAAGATCTGATAAAGATGACCAACTGGCACATGAAAAGATGTTAAACATTGCTAATTATTTTAAAAAAATGCAAGTCAAAACTATAATTATGTAATGCTTACAAGTTTACAAATGTAATGTAAAAGGTTACAAATAACAAATGCTGGAGAGAGTGTGGCAGAAAGGGAAGCCTTCTATACTGCTGGTGGAAATGTAAATTGGTATAGCCACTATGGAAATCAATATAGAGGGTCCTTAAAATACTAAAAATAGAGTTATCATATCATCCAGCAATGCTGCTCCTGGGAATATATCCAGAAAAGATGGAAACTCTAATTCAAAAAGATACGTGCACCACAATGTTCATAGCAGAAATATTTACAATAGCCAAGACATGGAAGTAACCTGAGTGTCCATGGAAAGATGAATAAGTAAGGAAGACGTGGCATATATCTATATCTACAATGGAATATTACCCAGCAGAGCTATGAGAATGGGGTCCTAAAGGATAAATGGCTTTATTCAGTCTCTGGAAAATTCATGACAGAAAACCTAGGTAATTCCATGCCCATTTGAGAAACTATGTGGTGAAGATTGAGATGTGCATGGTTACAGAGACTGAGGTACCTAGAACTAGCCTGAAGTTTACTAACTAGGATGTAAGGAGTGTTAGTCCTGAGGGCCAAGGTAAAGTGAACCAAGAAATTTGATCCCAGAGCTCTGGCAACCTCACAGAGAGAGCCCCAAGGCAAGAAGTCCCAATTCAACTAACATTCTGTGCAATACAAAGATTTAAGCAACCCGTCAGCTGCCCCTTCATCAAGTGATAGATGAAACCTAGTTTTTGTTATCACTTGGTATCTGATGTTTCAGATACCACTTGAAGTGAACCTTGTCTGTTGCCTGTAAAATTCCTCAGTTCAACTGGAGAAAACCCACTCAGCAACAGAATGAACAATTTAGCATACTCATCCCAAAGAATGAGTTGGTTAAAGAATTTGGTGACAAGTTATTAAATAATTTGCATTCACTAGAAGAACACAGCAGAACTGTGACAAAAATCTGACTCAAAATAGAGGCATCTGCTAATAAAGAGAATGTAATTCAAAAGCAAGTCTAGAAATTAGCAGGTTAACACTACATCTTTTCAATATTTTAAACTCTCTGCTTTAAGGATGGTTTCAGTACCATTTCTAAGAAAAACCCTCAAAATTTAACTGCTTTTCAGATTCCTTGCCAGAAACAAAAGAGTAAATCCTGATCATGTTTCCAACTATGAATGAATGTCACACATAAAATATGATATTCACCAATGGAAAGTATATACTTTTCAACTACATCTGGGAATTATATAAACAGAAAACAGCTAGTCATTGTTGGTTCAGAAGGTATGCTTTGAATAATGTTTTGTTTATACTTTTGGCTTTTCTTGACTTTTCTGCTTACCTAACTTTCCTTTCTTGTCTTCATTTCTCAATATCATCAAGATATTTAGTCTACCTTAGAGTATTCATCATTGCCCAACTTATAATTTCAAGCTAAGCATGACTCAGAACCCCCTTGATTTTTCACATTCCACCATCTTTGGTCAAAAAAGGTCACCTCTTTCGACGTCCTTATCAGTCAGCTAACATCAGGAAACTGACCCACATTTCGATGACTTTCTCAGAAAAGTGAAGACAGCTATTAGACAGTCAATCTAAAGCACTTGTGTTTTGAATATAAACCAGGTGCATCTTAAATTTCAGTTCTTTCTTTCCTTATCTATATTCACTCAGCAGCCGAAGGCAGTACTTTATCTTCCAAATTATTTGACATTTTCTCCAAGCCACTGTAAAGTCAGAATAAATCAGCTAAGAATTTTTAAAAGCGGCAATGAAAGTCCTGAGGTAAATTCAGTGGATTATAAATTTTCTCATACATAATTCTGATTTAGGTTAGCATGTAGGCAACTGCTCTTATTTGAAAGTCAAGGAGAAGTTCATGTGAACTCATGTGTTCATTCAGGTAAAATCTGGACTAATTTGAAGATGCAGGTGTTAACTACATTTATTACACAATATGAACAAACACTGACACCGTCCAATGACAAAGGTGGAATGCTCTGTGCTAAAACCAGCCAAGAGAGGAAAGGTGTGGCGGACAGACAGACTGTGCTGATCCCATGAGCCAGGGAATTCTGCATTCCCTTGAGATGTGCCTGAGCCTGGGTCCACAGCTGGTGGAGGAAGGGTCAAAGTGAGCTGTACCAGTAATCAATAGCATGGAGACAGAGTAGGTTGCTGAGGCAGGAGGGTAAAGAAGAGATTTAATTGTGGGAATACGAAGAGAGGGTTCTAGAGTATAACTCATGGATTCAAGATGGGAACACTTGGAATTACGGGAATGGATAATGTACAGACTTTTATGATGAAACCTGGTTCATCCTTGGAACCGTTTTATTTCTGATCATCTGAATGAAGATTCCTGCAATTCCAAATTTCTCCTTCAAAAGTTTCAGCATCAGTCAATTTAGAAAATAAACAGAGTTTGAAAATGATAAATACATTTGCTTCTTATTATTTACCTTACTTCAAGTATAACTTGTAATTGGAGGTTCTATATTTAAATTCTTTTGAAGTATACAATTGTCATATGTGACCCATGGATTTCAGAGAGAAAACATAGATACTCAGTATTTTTAAAACAGCAATAAAGATCTACCTTAAATTCCTACTAAAATTGCCCCACAAGTGCTATTATTTCTAAGGTTTATAGTTTTTAAAGCAAACACCAGGAAAATTTGCATGAGTATACCAAGCAAATAAATATTTTTAAATGGTTGTTCAAATTATGACTTTCACATATTATAATTTGGAGAAAAAAGTTCAGGACCTTTTAGTCTAATTCCTTTCAAGGTAGAGGTGAAGTAATAATGCCCACTAAGCACTCTGGGTACCCAAGTTCACACTTGGTACATTGAGATCCAAGGCAAAAAATGAGCCTAATTCTCCTAATTCCTGGTCTACCTTCCTTTCCATTGTATCACACTTTACCAGAAGAAATAATTTTTAAAAATAAATAAATATCATAATGCTATAAGGTATTGGCAAAAGTATTCCATGGATAATGCTGTGTTTCATCTTGGTCAAAGTTCAGTGTAAGCAGACTATAATCAAACTTAGAAGGCAGAAGAGAGGAAGCATATGCTGCTACAATTACCATATCTTGACAATGTATTTGTAAAATTCAGCAGAAAACTGTAGATTCAGCTGCCCAGATATAAGTTGTATTTAAAGAAATATGCTATTCTGAGAGGTTTTTTCAAGCAACAAGAGAAAAATTGGTGTTAGTTTTGCTGTTATTGTAAAAATAATGGAAGTAGCATAATTCATCACTTTATTTTTTAGGGAAAAAAAGATTACCAACAGACAAAAATTTGCATAGATCACCATAAGGAAGGACATATTTTTTTCCACATTTGTTTCTTTCCTCATGTCCCAGAGAATGAAGAATTGTTTAGGCATGTATGTCCCCAGGGTATATATGACAACTAGTACAGTGATATTTGCCCTGTGGTTTTCAGACTTGATTAAAATGACTGGTAGAATAAACGTGTGTTATGGTCGATAGCCTTCTAAAGTTGATAAAGAAAACTATAATTACAGCATCTTACCTGATGCTGTAAACAAAATACAATAAGCAATGAGGGCATCTTTGTCCTATTTATGACCTGTAAAATGGTTTAGAAATGTTAGTTCAACTGGATGCTTTGATATGAATAAATATATATTTACCTGACTACCTAATATATCCATCACAAAAACAAAAATGTAAACTAGTAAGTTTTTGTTTCTTTTAGTTTCCCTAAGAATTACTCATATCTGTGGTCAAATGTAGTTTTTTCAAATGATGCACACTAGACAGAAGAAAAGAATAAAACATACTACACTGGTTTCTGAAACGGGCTTTTATGATTTTAAATAGATGCAATAGGACTTCCTTGGTGGTCCAGTGTTTAAGATTCCATACTGCCATTATAGAGGCCATGATTCAATTCTTGGTAGGAGAACTAAGGTCCCACATGCCACATTGCAGGACAAAAGAAAAAAAATAGATACAATATTTAGGGGAGGCATATAAGTTTATAGCAGAAAGAGACTAGAAAGCAAAACGCTAGTGCTTATCCTATTTTGAATGCAAACAAAACTAAGAACTTTTACCTAGATTTTTTTCATTCTTTATTATGTTTAATATTTTTAAATTATTCCTTAAAATTTTGTGGGGAATATAGTATGTGATAACCTCCAATATAAACATAATTACCAGTGTACAAACAAATGTCTTGTACTTATAAACATGTGCTTTTCCATTGAAATTGTGTGCTGGCAAGGGCTTTAAGCTCTTATCACAGGCTGAGTTATAGCTTCTTCTCAGGGTCATTTTATGCATAATGACAATGAACGTTCTTCTTTGTCACCTGCCACTGCCCTTTTCTCCAATGAGAGCAGATGGTGGTGGAATGTGGGTAACAGTGCTGCATTTCTCTCTCACGTGAAAGTCCATAGGTAGTCACATATAACTGCCTCTTAGGTCCCATTGTTTAGAACTGAATTACTTGGCCATACCCAGCTACAAGGGAGGGCCAGAAATGTGGCCTTGATGTGCAACAGCCATGTGCCCTAATGAATGCGAGGGCCTTTATTAATAGAAAATAAATGGAAAACTGGATTTATTTAGGAGAATAACTAATAGTCTCTTTCACCCTCCACACCACACTTTTTAACTTTGTATTAATCAAATGAGTCATGCCTAGTTTCTGTCTTAGGAATTTCTTTAATATCAGTTGGACTCTAACCAAACTAACATTATTCATAGTTTTCAAACTATTCAAATGTACTTCTGCCGAAAAAATGAAAATTGGAATTAAAGACAGTATAGAAGAAAAAAATGTCTAAGCATCATGTTACCTAGAATTTACAATGAGATATGCTTATTGTATATTTTAGAAGTGAAGAAAATAATTACATAGATAGATTTTACTCTAGAGAAATCTCTTATATAAACTGATTTATTTATTAAGGGCTTGGTTCTGGTCTTTTTTTCTAGTGACTTGCTGCAGTTTCTTAAAATAATATGAACTGTTACATTAAAGGGACAGGACTCATTAGCTTTGTTTGAGAATTCTAAAACACGGCCAGGTTATTGTCATGCCAGAACGTTTCAAGGTGCTTCACAAAAGATGCACAATTACTTACAAACTGTTATGCAATCTGTGGTCTCAAGATAAGGACTGAAAACAGAAGGAAATAAGTGAGTCATTACAACTATTAGCTTCTATTTTGATAGATTTAATATTTTTAATTATTCCTGTAAAACCCAATAAACTTTGTGAAAATGTCTTGTACTTATAAACATGTGCTTTTCCATTGAAATTGTGTGCTGGCAAGGGCTTTAAGCTCTTATCACAGGCTGAGTTATAGCTTCTTCTCAGGGTCATTTTATGCATAATGACAATGAACGTTCTTCTTTGTCACCTGCCACTGCCCTTTTCTCCAATGAGAGCAGATGGTGGTGGAATGTGGGTAACAGTGCTGCATTTCTCTCTCACGTGAAAGTCCATAGGTAGTCACATATAACTGCCTCTTAGGTCCCATTGTTTAGAACTGAATTACTTGGCCATACCCAGCTACAAGGGAGGGCCAGAAATGTGGCCTTGATGTGCAACAGCCATGTGCCCTAATGAATGCGAGGGCCTTTATTAATAGAAAATAAATGGAAAACTGGATTTATTTAGGAGAATAACTAATAGTCTCTTTCACCCTCCACACCACACTTTTTAACTTTGTATTAATCAAATGAGTCATGCCTAGTTTCTGTCTTAGGAATTTCTTTAATATCAGTTGGACTCTAACCAAACTAACATTATTCATAGTTTTCAAACTATTCAAATGTACTTCTGCCGAAAAAATGAAAATTGGAATTAAAGACAGTATAGAAGAAAAAAATGTCTAAGCATCATGTTACCTAGAATTTACAATGAGATATGCTTATTGTATATTTTAGAAGTGAAGAAAATAATTACATAGATAGATTTTACTCTAGAGAAATCTCTTATATAAACTGATTTATTTATTAAGGGCTTGGTTCTGGTCTTTTTTTCTAGTGACTTGCTGCAGTTTCTTAAAATAATATGAACTGTTACATTAAAGGGACAGGACTCATTAGCTTTGTTTGAGAATTCTAAAACACGGCCAGGTTATTGTCATGCCAGAACGTTTCAAGGTGCTTCACAAAAGATGCACAATTACTTACAAACTGTTATGCAATCTGTGGTCTCAAGATAAGGACTGAAAACAGAAGGAAATAAGTGAGTCATTACAACTATTAGCTTCTATTTTTGATAAGATTATAAAAGAATTGCTTTTATAAGCTTTCAGTCTTAGCTGCTTCCTATGTGAATATGCGCAAAGAATGTAGGTGTGGTAAATAAAACAGAAGAAGCTATTTTCATACATTTTCATAACATCTTACACATACTTTTAAACTGAGCTCACTGAATGCAATCTAATTTTCAAAAACTATATTAAAAATTAAAAGAAAAATAGACAAAATTTTTTAAAAAGACAGTTCTTCCTATTATTTCTAAAATAAGATTTGGAGTTGGTTCCTATCTACTTGCATTCTAGTTGATTTATGTTATCTATCTTAAATCTTTCAATATTTAAATGTTTTTCTTCTCCTTTTAGGCCCAGACTATTGGATCTATAAACACTAGCACACCTAGGATTTTCAACGTTATGTAGGCATTGGGTGAAAACTAGATAAAGATGAATTTTTTTTTTTTCTTCAGCACTCCTTGCTTTTCTGCCTTCACCTCAAGCAGAGTCATTTTTTGATGCCCATCCTTCTGATGGGTTCACAGTTTAATCACTGACATTTTGAGCTCTGTATACTTTTGACTTCACTCTTTGTGTCTTTGATAAGCAAACACCAGCAAAAAAGTCTTGAAAAGATGAGTGATCATCAGAATGGTAACCACAAATCTGGAATTTCCAGTGAGAATGCTCCATGATGAGTTTAATTTCAAACTAGGGATCTCTAGCAGCATCTAGCAAATAAACCTGATGATGAAGGTTAATCACAAGTACTATACTGCTGAATCTTTATCCTCAGTGTTCAATACATTTTCTTTACTGGTAATAACACTATCAATAGCTAGCATATATCAAACATTTACCATGGATGGACACTGTTGTATATATAGTATGCAGTCTCCATTTAAATTCTTATAATAATATATAAGGGAAGAATCATTTTCTTTCCAGTATGGCTTTTAAGATAACTAGACCACTTGAAGGTCAAGAATTTGCCCAATGTCACACAACTAGGATGTGACACATGGAAGATACCTACCCAAGCAGTCAATCTAGAACTCTTGATCTCCACACTCACCTCCTATGGCTTCCTCCTTTGTTCATGACAGAAGTCATACTTGCAAAAAGACATTTCTCTTAAAAACAAAACTGAAGACGCCTTGGAGCCATTTGTTGTGTAGCTCATTCAGATAACATTTAGGTTACTGCTTTCTTAACTGATAACTACTATCGACCCTTCTTCCATTCATATGGCTATATATAGTGGGAGCATCAATGGACTCTGTCTTCTAGGCTAAAATTTACTGATGAATGGGTGAAACCTGACTCCAGATGAGCCACTGAGATCTTTTCCAGGAGGTGTGTATGACTGAGTTTCCAGTTTCAGCCTGGCTATCCTCCTGAATAGGGAATCCATATAACGAGGAAGCTGATAACAGTCCTTTTCTACCATAAAGGAAAAAACTGGTGTGGGAATGAAAAATAAAGCAAACCTTCACAGAAAAGCAGAGATGACTTCCTGGATTTACCATAGTAGGTAGATTGCAAAATTAACTCCAAATCTTAACTCTCCTTCCTGAAAGCCACTCCCTTCACAGTATGACTTTACAGCTCTTCCCATCAAAAGGCAGAGCCTAGTATCTCATCTCTTGAATCTGGGCTGGCCTTGTGACTTGGCAAAAGGAACAGAGTGCCAGTTTCAAGCCTAGATTACAAGAAGCCATGCATATTTACACTTTTTCTCTTTGATCCATCCACTCCCTAAGATCATGCTTGGCTAGCTTGCTAGAAGGATAAGGAGCACAACCATGGTGCCCCATCCAAGGTCATTCTAAGAAGTCAGTCCCCAAAGAATGCACAAGCTGACCAAAGAGACAGGAAGAAACCCAGCCGCTATCATGCAAGCCCAGCCTAAATGAACAGAATGACCCAATCAACCTATAGACTTCATAAAAAGTAAGAAATGATTACTAGAAACCACTAGATCTTTGGTTGTTGTTACACACCACTAAGTTTTGTTTGCTATATAGCATTAGTTAACTGATAGTTATCTACCATGCTTTCATCCATGTTTTGGAAGTGTAAGATACCTACCCAAGCAGTCAATCTAGAACTCTTGATCTCCACACTCACCTCCTATGGCTTCCTCCTTTGTTCATGACAGAAGTCATACTTGCAAAAAGACATTTCTCTTAAAAACAAAACTGAAGACGCCTTGGAGCCATTTGTTGTGTAGCTCATTCAGATAACATTTAGGTTACTGCTTTCTTAACTGATAACTACTATCGACCCTTCTTCCATTCATATGGCTATATATAGTGGGAGCATCAATGGACTCTGTCTTCTAGGCTAAAATTTACTGATGAATGGGTGAAACCTGACTCCAGATGAGCCACTGAGATCTTTTCCAGGAGGTGTGTATGACTGAGTTTCCAGTTTCAGCCTGGCTATCCTCCTGAATAGGGAATCCATATAACGAGGAAGCTGATAACAGTCCTTTTCTACCATAAAGGAAAAAACTGGTGTGGGAATGAAAAATAAAGCAAACCTTCACAGAAAAGCAGAGATGACTTCCTGGATTTACCATAGTAGGTAGATTGCAAAATTAACTCCAAATCTTAACTCTCCTTCCTGAAAGCCACTCCCTTCACAGTATGACTTTACAGCTCTTCCCATCAAAAGGCAGAGCCTAGTATCTCATCTCTTGAATCTGGGCTGGCCTTGTGACTTGGCAAAAGGAACAGAGTGCCAGTTTCAAGCCTAGATTACAAGAAGCCATGCATATTTACACTTTTTCTCTTTGATCCATCCACTCCCTAAGATCATGCTTGGCTAGCTTGCTAGAAGGATAAGGAGCACAACCATGGTGCCCCATCCAAGGTCATTCTAAGAAGTCAGTCCCCAAAGAATGCACAAGCTGACCAAAGAGACAGGAAGAAACCCAGCCGCTATCATGCAAGCCCAGCCTAAATGAACAGAATGACCCAATCAACCTATAGACTTCATAAAAAGTAAGAAATGATTACTAGAAACCACTAGATCTTTGGTTGTTGTTGCACACCACTACGTCTTCGTTTGCTATATAGCATTAGTTAACTGATAGTTATCTACCATGCTTTCATCCATGGTTTTGGAAGTGTAGACACATCCCACTAAAGTTGACTAAAGTTCAATGGCTCACACTTATATTTTCTAATTTAGTCTTGTTTCCTCAGTTGGGCTTCTGTCATTTACAATCCAAAGAATTTTTACTAACTGGGGTTATGGCGCTAGTGGTAAAGAACTCACCTGCCGATGCAAGAGATATAAGAGACATGGGTTCAACTCCTGGGTTGGGGAAGATCCCCTGGAGGATGGCATGGCAACCTACTCCAGTATTCATGCTTGGAGAATCCTATGTACAGAGGAGTCTGGCAAGCTATAGTCCACAAAGAGTCAGACACGACTGAAGCTACTTAGCACAGCATGGGGTTTGATATGATCTGAGAGTAGTATGGACAACATCTTACTCTTATCAAGAGTCTGGATAGGGTGGTTCAAGGAGAGTGGGTAAGGTAAAGACAGGGCTTGTTAAGAAACTAAAACCCAAGGTAGATATTCCAGTTAGAGGAAATTTAATCCAGTTGGTTATAAAAGTAGTAAAAGAGAGAAAAGAGGGAAGGAGGGAGATGGAGGATGACAAGCAAGAAAGATGGTACCCAAAGAGTAGAAGCTGCCAGCGCTCCTGGATTGGGGCTCACCAGCCTGTACCTGCTACCATGCTGGCAGAGACACTGTCAGCTCTGAATCCGCTGCTGACATGACATGCCAACCCGGGATGGAACCTTGGAAACACTCTCACTGCAGTAATTACCATCATTGCTGCCTGAGACTCTGTCAGAAACTGGAACCCACAGAATGATTCCCTTTCCCTCACTTCCTGACTTCCAGTATCCTGTTAGTGCCTCCCATTGGCAACCCCAGTCAGAAACCTGCTGGCAAGAGACCCTGGGAAATGTAACCTGCAAACTTTCAGCTCTCTAGAACATTAAAAGAGCAAAAAATAGTGGCAGAAACAGAGCTGACAGCAAACAAACAAGTGACCAGTATAGGAGAGGTGGCAATACATTTTAAAAGAACTATTTCAGAGGGTATATATATGATACACTCAACACATGAAAATCCCCCCCATTTGCTATATGAATATATTCTCAATACAAAAACTTAAAAGTATATATATATGTGTGTATATATATACATATATATACACTCGATACACCCCACACATGAAAATAAAGCCCCTGTTTGCCATCCACATACATAGTTAAGACCCTCCTCAGAGAAACTGGTGTAGGAGCTGAGATAGTTAATCAAGGAACAAGGACCTTGAACTCAGACCAACTGAAACCTGGATGGAGATGAAAATCTTGACTGGTCTAGGAACATACATATCTGTAAACAACAAACCTCTGTAAACGGTAAAAGTAAAATAAAAGTTTAAAAAAAAAAGGATTAAACCTCCCCCCCAAAAATAAAATAAAACTGTCAGTAAGGTGAGCTGGTTTCTATGGTTTGTTGTTTTGTTGTATTGAATTCACTTTTCGAGTAGACTGTTTTTTTGATCTGATAATCCTAATTAGGCCACTTAGTTATGTAAGT